>BSYR01000008.1:23177500-25677500 GCA_030270665.1 Hibiscus trionum
AACATAAGGCCCTGTACCGAAACGGTCGTTTCGAAACTAGGTTGACCGTTTCGATACTCGGGTGCGTTCCGAAACCCGTATCGAAACACCCCTTTCCAGTAGCAAAAACGTTCCGAAACGTTCCTACCCGTTCCGAAACCTTATGGCCATTTTAGGCCTCTGTTCCGAAACAGGTAAGGGCGTTCCGATACGCCTTGCCCTACAATAGCAGTTTTTGCTGGTTTTTCACTCATAAACACCCAAAAAAACATTCCAATTCATGCCACAACATACATATAACATGTTTAGGCATCAAAGATCAACATTGCAAAGTACGAGCTAAACATTGCATCATTCAAGCAAGCATTGGTTCTACAGGCATGCTTCCTAGTCTTTAAAACCAAACAAAAGCTAAAGGCCACAATCATGCATCAATCAAACTTCAAAGGCCAATTACAACTCAAAAAAACCAAACAAAATATGAACAAAGTAATAATCGACATCCTCAATCATCTAAGAGTAGAAATCCCACCCATTGCCTCTTATTACACCAAAAAAACCACATATTTGCTAGACCAAAGTGCTTGGATTCCCCTTGCTTACTCGCTGCCTCGAATGCCTAATTCTCTACATTGATGAAACAAATGAGCGTAAGCACAAAGCTTAGTGAGGATCATTAAACAACATTCATCAATGCTTCTCACACAAATGGCAAAACACTATCATCATCACATGCCTTTACATAAAATATTCCCTTTCAAGACATCATTGCACTTTCTAAAACACATGCTCTTATACATCCTTTTAAAACAACAAATAAACCTTTGCTCATGCTTTACCAAGCATCACATGCATTCTAGCATTAATCACAAGCATCTCATGCTTAAACCATTAATCACAATATTATATTGGCTTAAAAGTGATCATTTCTCAAACCATACCAAAATCAACTCAAGACACAATCGGATACGCGGATTACAAGCGTTGTCCCACACGCTTCATACATACTACCGGACTACACAATGTGGAGATACATGGCACAATCACAACCCCTCAACACTTGTGATGGAGATTAACGACACAATCACAACCCCTCAACATCACTCATCGGTAGTTGTATACTTCCACTAACGAGAGTAAGGGACACGACCACAAGATTCACACACGGGACTAAACCATCCATCGTTGTGATCTTAGCCTCAATCGTTAGGGTACTTGGATGGAGATTATGACACAATCACAACCCCTCGACATCCGAGGCGACTTTATTCACGGTGCACCCAATCCTATAGCCGGCGAACTATATCCGATTAAAAGTAACCAAAAACCACTTTCATCACTTGCCAATATAATCATTTAACAACCACATTCCACTGTTTTACAAGCATGAACACAATGTCATTTCTACAAGCATAAACATGCTTAACATCATATGCATTTATCACATAAAACCAAGGATCACTTACCTAGTGCACCCTTAACATAATGGTGTTAAATTCCAGCATTAACCATGCTTAAAACATGCTTTAACACAGTAATCAAACCAAGTTTAACTCAAGTGTATTTTTATCAAAATATAGCACATTTCCGAGAGAGAGACTTTTGAACCACTTACTCTTGAGCTTAGCTAAGTGTTTCAAACTTAAACTAAGCTCCCAAGACCACGCTCAAAGCGTTATAAAGTTGGAAAATCCATTTCCACTCACCGACACGAAAATTACTCTTCCGGAGCCTCCAACAAGGCCTCGTTTGCTCCCGAATCAAGATCCTTTGTTTTCACAACATCAAAACAGAGACCTAAATGCATTAAAATGCATTTCAACACCAGCAACAATTCACAAACTCGTTGCTCACCCAAACTACACCAATTTACCCATCCGAAACAACCGATAACTCAATCGATTGCTTCCTAAACCAAACCCATCCAACATACATCACTTCCAATCCATTATAAACATCAAAACATATCTAATAAACAATGTAACCAATCCTTATACCTCCAGCAAGCAAGATTCCACCATTTCACCTCAAAAACTCACTCAAAGCTAACAAGAAACTCAAGGATCTCAAGGATTTCGAGATCTATGTTATCAAAACTTCATTTCAACATATTAACCAACTCAAAACTCAATTAAAATCAATCCATAACAGAGCTTAATAAAACAAGTCCAAAAATTAATATTTCAACCATATTTTCACAAGATTTTGATATCCAAACAAAACTTTAATGAAAACTCAACCAAAAACATTAATTAGAAGCCAAATATCTTGGGAATTTCAATAAAGAACTTTGATTAGAGGTTGAGAATGGAATTTACCTCCAATCCTTGCCTTCCTCAATGAATGACAAGTTTTCCTTAGCAAAATCTTGAAGAAATTGAAAGGATTTCTTGAAAATTGTTTAAGGGTTATTAATAGAGTGTTTGGGAGAAAAGAATTCTGAAGAGAAATGAATGAAAATGGTGTTTGGCTGAAAATGAGGAGTAGATGATAGTTACGTGATGGAATCTCACAAAATAACTACCTAAGTAATTAATTAATTAATTAAAATAAAAACCAATTAAAGCTATTTAATCAAAAGCCATTTTAAACACATGTCATATTAAGGAAAGGTTAAATTTCCATAAAGCCCCCTAAAGATTCTAAGAATTTGGCTTCTCCTTTAAAAATCACATTTTCCACAGTTTTGAAACTTTACAATTTGGTCACTACTTGAAATGTCCCATTTTCAAAACTCTTTTTGTAAAATTGACTTGACCAACCTTTTAAACATATTTTAGAGGATTTTAGCAATTTTACCACATTTTTATCCTATCCCGATCCTTGATTTCCTTAAATCACCTTACGCGATTCGAACCATTTCCGACCAGTCCGGTCCGATGTCTAAAACATCTAGGCCCAAAACCAGGGCGTTACAACTCTCCCCCACTTAGGAAATTTCGTCCTCGAAATTTTACCTGAAGGAAAAAGGTGCGGAAACTGCTTCAGCATGTCCGCCTTGCTTTCCCACGTTGCCTCCTCAACTCCTCGGTGTCGCCACTATACATTCCCAAGCTCTATCGTCTTCCTACGAAGAACTTTACTGCTCACATCTAGAACCCTCACTGGTTCCTCATCATAAGACAAATCTAGATTCAACTCTATCTCCTCAACATGCATCACATGCGAAGGATCCGATCTGTACCTCCGCAACATAGAGACATGGAACACATCATGTATCTTTTCTAGCTCCGAAGGCAATCTCAACCGATATGCCACAGGACCAATACGCTCCCCAACCTCGTAAGGTCCAATGAACCTTGGGCTAAGCTTACCCTTACGCCCAAATCTCATCACCTTCTTCCAAGGCGATACTTTCAAAAACACACGTTCACCATCCGCGAACTCAATCTCCTTACGTTTTAGGTCCGCATAAGACTTTTGCCTATCCGATGCTGCCTTCAGATGCTCACAAATGAGCTTCACCTTCTCGGTGGTTCCCTTTAGCATATCTGGCATCGAATTCAACTTTTGCCCAACTTTTGCCTAACATAGAGGGGTTCTACATCTTCTCCCATACAAAGCCTCGTATGGAGCCATTTGAATACTTGCCTGGCAACTATTATTATACGCAAACTCAATCAACGACAAGTGCTTCTCCCAAGAACCCTGAAAATCTATCACACAGCATCTCAACATGTCCTTAAGCACTTGGATCACACGTTCCGACTGTCCATACGTATGAGGATGATATGAAGTACTAAAATTCAATCGTGTTCCCAAGGCTTGATTCAAACATTCCCAAAATCGTGCTGTAAACCTCAGATCCCTATCCGACACTATAGACTTTTGCACACCGTGTAACCGTACAATCTCAGCTATATACAGCTCAGCCAACTTATCCAAGGTATACGTAGTATGCACAGGCAGGAAATGTGCACACTTCGTAAGGCGATCAACAATCACCCAAACCAAATTCTTCTTTGACGGTGACAATGGCAACCCAGACACAATCCATGGTAATTCTTTCCCACTTTCATTCTGGGATCCTCAAAGGTTGCAACAGCCCAGAAGGAACCTAATGTTCAACCTTCACTCGCTGACACACCATGTGCTTACTAACGAATTCAACCACATCCTTTTCAACCCCACCCAGTAGTACTCATCTTTTAAATCACGGTACATCTTTGTACTACTAGGATGCATAGCAAAAGGACTACTATGAGCTTCCATCATAATAGTGCGCCTCAACTCAACATCATCTGGCACCACTATTCGACTCCCAAAGCATAAAAAACTGTCATCATTAAAGCGGAAATCCGAAGGCCTACCCTCCGCAACGTCCTAAACACGCGTAACAAGGGAATCATAAAGCAACTGCTTGTCTTTGATCATCTGAATCAGAGATGGATTCACTTGCAATTCCACAATAAGACCACCATCACGCGATATGCTCAAGCGAGCAAACATCGCCCTTAACTCCACAACCACTTTTCTGGTCAAAGCATCGACTACAACATTAGCCTTGCCCGTGTGGTACTCGATCGTCAGATCATAATCCTTAAGCAACTCCACCCAATGACGTTGCCTAAGATTTAACCCCTTCTATAAGCAAACAAGAATTGGAAAAATTGAATCTAGAACAATGCGACAAAATAACCTTTACAACATTCTTTATTTGAGTAAAAATGGAGCAACAGTCTTCAAACTCCCCCATACAGCCTACCATTTGTTCCTGCTAAATTTATATTTTCGTATTTTATATAATATTTTTTTGGAAAATTCTTCCACGCTCGACGAGCACCGATGAGCACCACTAACAATGAGCACCATTAATTTAATTTATAAAGATTAAAAATCTAAAGGACTCATTGTATAATTATAAATTATTTAAAAATTAAAAGGTAAATTAATTAAAATACATTATATTAGTTTTAATTTTCTTTTAAACATAACTAGATCAAAATACCAACCCCTAAATTACTATAATATCGTATTTTATCAGGGTATACCAATATATATATATATATATATATATATATATTATAGTTTCTCTATAAGTAAAACCAAGAATAATAATAGTAAATAAATAAATAAGAATAAGTGTCCAAAGAGTCCAATAATAAATAACGTGTCCATTATATGAGTCAACATTTTACATACAAAGAACTAAAAGCCCAATTAAAGGCCCAAATTAAAATTAATCCCCTCTTACTTTAACACCCAAAGAAACACAAATCTGGTCCAAATCCCCTTTTCCAACCCAAATTTGGTATTGAAAGGACACGTGTCAGTCTTCGGTTGGTCCATTACCCTTCACATGGACCAAACCCTTCGTTGAATATAGCGCCTGCATCACCCTATAAATAGGGAGAGAGAGAAAAGTCAGATCAATTAAAGATCACCATAATTACCCACATTTAATAATAATAAAAAATAAAAAAAGGAAGAGAGAGAGAGGATACTACCTCGGGAGGCTGAACGTCGTCAGAAACCGAACCGCTAGGAGTCACGCCATCGCCGAGAAATCGCGCCGCTATTAGGATCAACGCCAAGATTGCCAAAGCTGCCGAAATCGAGGTAAATCCTCCATATCTCTTTGTTTTCTGCAAAAAAGTCGAATATTAGCTAAAAAATAAAAAAATGAAAATAAAAAGTCTTAAAATTGAGATCAGAAATCTATCTCGGTGGCCGGTGAGTGTAGAGCGTCATCGGAGTCAAAAATGAGTGATTGAGTGACCGAGACAGATAGTTTAGGACTTAAGATCGGGTGAAGATGGGAGATTCTATCGAATCGGGCATTAGATTAGGATTTAGGAGTTGAAATCAGAAATTTTGGGTATTTTTAGGGTTCCAGCCGGCCGAACGTGAACGGTGGTCAAGAATCGAGTACGGTGACTGGATAATAGTTGGGCTTCACCGGAATAAGGGTTTGGCGGATCAAAGTGAGAAAATTTGAAAAACGGGTGAAGAACATGGATGGAAAGTGAGATTTTGATCCATTTTGGGTTTGTTTTTCTGGAAAAAGTTATTTGTTGAGAGAGAGTGAGAAAGAATTTGGATGAAGAGAGAGAGGGTGTAACATCATGGTTTTGGGCCTAGATGTTTTAAAGGTTGGATTGGGCTGGTCGAGAACGGTTCGAATTTTTAAGGGAGGTTTAGGGAACACCTAGTTTGGGATGCTTTAAAAATATGGAAAAATATCTAAAAATCCTCATTTATTATATAAATGGTTATGGTGAAAACAATTTTACAAAATGTGTTTTGGAAATACTACATTTCGGTGTAGTGACCAAATTGCAGTTTTTGCAAAAGTTGACTAGTGACTATTTTGTAAAGGATTGAAACTTTGAATCTTTAAGGAGATGATTTTACCAAATTGTTTTTATCAGATTTCTCTTTAATTGGGTGTTTTAATAATGATTTAATAAAAAGAATTAAAGAGAAATCATATTTTGACTTTTCATAACTACTTTACGATCTTTTTCCCTCTTTTCATTTTCTCTCAACTTCCACTCAACCAAACAAAATTCCCTCACCAATTAATCTCTGATTTTCATATATTTTGTTGAGATTTCATTCTCCTAAGGATTTCTAATCTTTATCTCATCAAATCCTTTTGTTTTTACTTTGGATTTTCAAGAAATCTTGCCCAAATTGAGGAGAAATCAGCCATTAGAGGTAAGCTTCGTCCTTCTCCTCTAATGATAAGTTCTTTACTGAAATTCCCAAGTTCTCAATCATTTGTTAATGATTTTTGAGTTGTTTTAATGTTAGAAGCATGAAATTGTTGTAAAACTCAAGATTCTTGGTGAGATCTTGATGATTTTTGTAACTCTTTGTTAAACTCTGTTTTGAGGTTGATTTCTAATGTATTTTGGATGGTAATTGATGTTAAGAATGAGGTTTCAACCAATGATTCTCGAATAGGTTTGGATTCCTATGTTTTAGATGCTAGATTTGTGGTTTTAGGAGTGTTCTTGGTGTTCTGTTGTTGCTGGAGATATAAGGACATGTTTATGGTGATTTTTGGTGTTTTATTGAGGTTTAGAAATGATTAGAATTGATAGATCTTGACTGGGCTTTGTTTTGAAAAAGTTTGGAGATAATTTCGGTTATTTTGGATAGCCGAAATTGTGGTTTTGAGTAGTGCAGCGAGTTTGAGTGTGTGGCTGGTGATTTCAATGCTTGATGATGCATTAATCCTCTGCTCTTATGTGTAATAAATAGGGGAGACATCTTCGGATGCTTTTGGTGTTGATCCGGAAGTGCCGAAAGCCTAGATATCATTTCGGCAAGCAAGCGAAACGTAATCGGTGAGTGCGAATGGTTTTAGAAGTCCTTGAGGGATAAGGAAACAAGGTTTGGGGATTTAGGATTGGTTTGAAACACCATCCTAAGTCCGGAATTAAGTATGGCTAGATTGCTCGCAATATGTGGTTGATGCCCCTAATTGATTTTAACATGTTATTATTTTGAGATAGACAAATTCCTACTGTTTTATGCATGATTTGTAGCATGAGATGATGCTATGTGTTGATTCCATGAGATAACATGTTGTAGTAAAGAGTTTTGAGATTTTGATTTATTGCAAAACATGAGTTATGGTTTTAAAATGAGATGAGAAAGATTTGAGAAATGTTGCATCAAAACGGTAGATGAGATGATGATTTTTATGTAATATATTGGCATAAATGATGAGATAATTACCGGATATAATTGGTTGACCAATAGGATGAAAGTGCATTATAAACTAAAATTTCGTACGTGCTATTTGGAGTTGGGCAATGGGGGTAGTGCCATCCTGATCCAAAGTGAGAATATGATGATGATAGATACCATCGGGGTTGGACTTGGTGAAACACCCAAGCTTTGTGGCAAAGAGAGATACCGCCATGAGAGTTTGGTGATGTGAGATTCCACCGGGGTAGGACTTGACTTTGAGTCAAGCTAATTCGCATATCCGAGTAAAGATGTAATATGAAATGCCAATATATGAAATTGTATTTGATTCACATGTACCAAATGTTGAGATGATTTATTCTATGAGAAATGCATATGAGATTGTGGTTTATGAAATGCTTGTTTTGCTAAGCATGAGTATGGCTTTGCCATGAGATTTGCATTGGTTAAATGCATGAGTTAGAATAATGGTACATGTGTTTTTCAAATGGAGAATTGCTTTGAAATGGTTTTCAAGCATGTGGCATGTTGTAGAAAATGGTTTTTGAGATAGAGTTTTAAAGTTGCATTGTTGTGTTGGTTTTCTTAGAGCTTGCCTCACTAAGCAAATGTGCTTACGCTGTTTTTTACCAACAATGCAGATAATTGAGACGTTTTTGGGCAGCAAGGAGGCTAAGGATATCCAATGAAGTGAGAAGCTCATGTATGGTGATGTTTTCATATGCTTTAGTAATGAAATTTGGCAATGGGGATCTATGGTTGATTTTGGGAGATGTATTTTGAACTCCCTGTGGTTGTTGCAAGTTTTCTATGGTATTTGTGGATTGTAAATGACCTTTATGGTTTGGTCTTGTGGTTTATGGCTTTCATATGGTTTTTATGATTAGGGAGTATGCCTATAGATTCAATGATTGCATGATTGATGCCATGCTTTAGTTTATGCTTCATCATGTTGATCTTGATGCTTAAACATGTTGCTAGTATGTTGTGGTATGTGTTGGGACCTGTTTGGATGTGTTTGAGTGTGTAAAACCAGCTAAATATGCAGTTGCAGGGCTGGGCGTATTGAAACGCCCTTATCTGTTTTAGAACAGGGGCCTGAAATGGCCCTACTGTTTCGGAACGAGTAAGAGTGTTCCAGAATGTTTTGGCTACTAGAGAGCCATGTTTCGATACGGGTCTCGGAATGCACCCGAGTATCGAAACGGTCAACTCTGTTCTGATACGGCCGTTTCGATACAAGGGTCAATGTTTCGAAACACCCGACCGTTGGTCTGCATTTTGAACTATTTCAAGTTCTTGTTTCTTACATTTTAGTCCTTGATGATTATGGATGCAATTGGTTGAGTTTGAAATGTCTAAATAAGTTGATATTTGACATAGATGCATGGAATATGACTAATTGAATATTGGTAAACTTAAAATCTGCAATGTCGTTTGTTGCAAAATTTACGTTTTGGTCCCTAAAAGTCTAATCCTTACAATTTAACCCCTAAATAAATTCTGATCGCTCTGCCTTTCCTTCCTATAATCTTGAGTGACCACATAGGTTTAATATTGCATTTAGAAAAGAAAAAAAGAAAAAAAGGGTCGTTAATCAAGGTTGACTTTGGTTTTCCCCGTGTAATCTTCGTAGTTCGGGTCAAGCGTCTAGGCCGGGCTAAGAGGGTTACATTTATTGGTATCAGAGCCAGGTTTGCGAATATTTGGGGCTTGGTAAGTGGTTAATGGGTGTGAATTTGAAAGGTTATGACTTTTTGGCGAAAGCATGATGTGTGATTGTTGATGTTCTAGCTCTAATGGGATGTAATGCATGCAAGATGATAGATTGAGATGAATTTGTGATGCTATGCTATGTTTGGGGTATAGTTGGGGATCCTATTGCCATATCATTACTATTGGAAAGAATTGTTTTGAAAATGAGCTTGAGTACTTGGATTTCTTGCCTTATATTGCCTAATTGAATTTATTGCATTTTGATAGTTGCATTGCTTTTAAATAGGACCACGCAGAGAGCTTAGAGTTAATGAGCGTGCTGCGGTTGAGAATGAGAATGATGAGCATGTTGAGAATTTACCGCCTCCTCCTCCTGGTGGACCACCTGGTGGTGGTGGAGCGGGGGTTGGTGCCGTGGGAGCTGGTGCAGGGGTTGTTGGACCCGAAGGAGTTCAGGGGCAAGCTGCTCCTGATATGTCAGTGTTAATTCAAGCTATTGTTGGAGCTTTTCAGGCAGCAGTAGCTGGAGCTCATGGGGCTGCACCTCAGGCTGGTGCTGGTGTGAGTCTGCCGTTGGAGCGACTCCGTAGTCTTGGAGGGACTGAGTTCAGGGGGCTGACCCCGGAAGGTTCTGAGTCTTGGTTAGAAAGTACCAAGAGGATACTTGGACAGTTGAACTATAACAATGCTCAGAAATTGGGATGTATTGTATCCCTACTGCACGGTGATGCGTATACGTGGTGGACAACCGCAACAACGGGGTTTGATGATGATGAGGTGACTTGGACATTCTTCTTGAATGCGTTCAAGTGAAAGTACTTGGGAGTCCGTTACCTAGATGAGAAAAAGAGGGAGTTCATGTCCCTAGTGCAAGGGAGTATGACAGTGGTGGAGTATGAGGTGCAATTTGTACGCCTTAGCCAGTATGCACCCGAGCTGATTTCTAGCGAACGGGAGAGATGCGAACGATTTTGATATGGGTTGGTGGTTGATGTGAAAACCTATATGCTCGCAGTAGACTATACTGATTTTGATGTCCTGGTCACTCGAGCCAAGGACATTGAGCTGAATCTTGGTCTGGCAAGTCGAGCGGGACGATCTAGCTCAGGGAAACGAGCTACGGATCGTGACATTGGTAGAGATCGGTTCAAGAGACCTAAGGATAGAAGGTCACATATGGATGTGAGACGTGGAGGGGGTAACCCTGGAAGAGGTCAGCAAGGACCGAATGCTTACATACAGACTCCTGAGTGTAATCGTTGTGGTAGAAGGCACACTGGTGAGTGTTGGGGCAATCTTGGTACATGCTGGAATTACGGTAATCGTGGGCACATGAAGAGGGATTGTCCGCAGCCGATGAGAGAAGGTCAGGCTCCGGTGAGAGCATCTGAGCCATAGAGAGGTCGTGGGCGCGGCCGTGGCAACTTTCAGCGCAGAGATGAAGGTGCAAGAAATGTGGCACATGTGGTGGCTGTTCAGCCTGAAGGTGGTGGCCAGGCTAGAGTGTATGCCCATCGAGAAGGGAGGAATGACACGAACGTGATCGCAGGTACCTTTACTTTGCAATCCTTGTCATTACTTTCTTTAATTGATTCTGGATCTACACACTCATACATATTGCGTGAACATGCTCAAATGCTTGGTTTGCCTGTTGAGTCTTTGGATGTGGGTATGCGTGTGACTAGTTCCTTTGGTGAAACGGTTGTAACAAGGAGATTGTATAGGAGATGCCTCTTAAAGGTGCAAGAGCATGTGTTTCTAGTTGATTTTATGGAATTGCCATTCTATGGATTCGATGTAATCCTTCGTATGGATTGGCTTGTTGAGCATAGGGCCGTAGTGGATTTTGAAAATAAGTGAGTTTCGCTGAAACTTGCGGACGATTATGAGGTTGTGGTGGTGGGAAAAACGTGAAGTTCCTATCTAATATGGTGTCGACACTTGAAGCAAGCCGGATGTTGCGTCAAGGATGCGAGGCTTATCTGGCCTTTGTTATGAATCCTAGTACAAAGGAGGTTCTGTACATGATATTGGGACCATGTGTGAATTCCCTGGAGTGTTTTCGGAGGAATTACCGGGTTTGTCGCCTAGTTGAGAGGTTAAATTCAGAATTGAGTTGTATGAGAACACAACTCCGGTGCCCATTGCTCCCTATCTCATGGCACCCAAGGAGTTGAAAGAGTTGAAGACGCAACTTCGAGAGTTGCTTGACCGGGGCTTTATTCGGCCTAGTGTGTCACCTTGGGGTGCATCGGTCTTTTTTGTTAAGAAGAAGGATGGCACAATGAGAATGTGCATTTATTATCGTCAGCTGAATAAGTTGACTATTAAGAACAAGTATCCTTTGCCGAGGATTGATGATCTTTTTGATCAGTTTCGAGGAGCGGCTGTGTTTTCAAAGATAGATCTGCGGCCAGGATATTATCAGTTAAAGGTGAAGGATGTGGATGTGCCGAAGACAACCTTCCGAACGAGATATGGGCATTATGAATTTCTAGTGAAGCCGTTCGGATTGACGAATGCTCATGCTGCTTTCATGGATATGATGAACAGAATGTTTCATGAATTCTTGGATAAGTTCGTAGCGGTGTTCATCGATGATATCCTTGTGTACTCTCGTACCGATGAGGAGCATGAAGAACATTTGAAGATCGTTTTACAAGAGTTATTAGAGAATCAGCTTTATGCTAAGCTGAGTAAATGTGAGTTTTGGCTAAATGAGGTTGTTTTTCTTGGCCATGTGGTTTCAGCTGAGGGGATTTGTGTTGAACCTCAGAAGATTGAGGCGGTGGTGAATTGGAAGCCTCATAGGTCTGTTCATGAAGTTCGTAGTTTCCTTGGGTTGGCGGGTTACTACCGAAGGTTCGTGGATGGATTTTCTAAGAATGCTGCCCCTTTGACGAAGTTGTTACAAAAGGATGTTAAGTTTGAGTGGACGGAAGCGAGACAACAAGCTTTTGAGAAGCTAAAGGAAGCTTTGACACAAGCTCCTATCTTGGTTCAACCTGAGTCAGGAAAAGAGTTTGTGGTGTATAGTGACGCATCCTATGTTGGTTTGGGGTGTGTGCTGATGCAAGAGGGAAGGGTAGTAGCTTATGCATCGCGACAGTTGAAAGTGCATGAGCGCAATTACCCTACGCATGACATTGAGCTGGCAGCGGTGGTTTTTGCACTAAAGATTTGGAGACATTATCTATATAGTGAGAAGTGTACTGTGTACACAGATCACAAAAGTTTGAAGTACCTTATGTCTCAGAAGGAGTTAAATCTTAGGCAACGACGTTGGGTGGAGTTGCTTAAGGATTACGATCTAAAGATCGAGTATCATCCGGTGAAGGCCAATGTTGTGGCTGATGCTTTGAGCAGGAAAGTGGCGGTGGAATTAAGGGCGATGTTTGCTAGCTTGAGCATATCGCGAGATGGTGGTCTTGTTGCTGAATTGCAAGTGAAACCATCTCTGGTTCAGTTGATAAAGGATAAACAACTGTTGGATGATTCTCTGGTACCACATGTTTAGGATATCACAGAAGGTAGGCCTTCGGATTTCTGTTTCAACGATGATGGTGTTATATGTTTTGGGAGTCAGATAGTGGTGCCGAATGATGTTGAGTTAAGGCGCACAATTCTGACTGAAGCTCATAGTAGTCCTTTTGCTATGCACCCTGGTAGTACAAAGATGTACCGTGATTTGAAAGATGAGTACTATTGTGTGGGATTGAAGAAAGATGTTGCTTAGTTTGTTAGAAAATGCATGGTTTGTCAGCGGGTTAAGGCTGAACATCAAGTTCCTTCAGGGTTGTTGCAGCCGTTGAGGATCCCAGAATGGAAATGAGAGAGGATCACTATGGACTTCGTGTCTGGTTTCCCGTTATCGCCATCAAAGAAGAATTCTGTTTGGGTGATTGTGGATCGCCTTACGAAGTGTGCACATTTCTTGCATGTCCATACTACGTATACCTTGGATAAACTTGCGGAGTTGTACATTGCTGAGATTGTACGATTGCATGGAGTGCCAAAATCTATAGTGTCAGATAGAGATCCGAGGTTCACCGCAAGGTTTTGGGAATGTTTACATCAAGCTTTGGGTACACGGCTGAATTTCAGTACTTCTTATCATCCGCATAAGGATGGACAATCGAAGCGTGTTATCCAAGTGCTTGAGGATATGTTGAGGTGCTATGTTATTGAGTTTCAAGGCTCTTGGGAGAAGCACTTGCCTTTGGTGGAGTTTTCTTATAATAACAGTTACCAAGCAAGTATTCAAATGACACCTTATGAGGCTTTATACGGGAGGAAGTGCAGAACTCCTCTTTGTTGGGCTGAAACGGGACGAAAGTTGGTCTTGATGCCGGCTTTGTTGAAAGGAACCACTGAGAAGGTGAAGCTCATCTGTGAGCGTTTGAAGGCAGCATCGAACTGACAAAAGTCTTACGCGGATTTGAAGCGTAAGGAGATAGAGTTTGTAGTGGGCGAGCGTGTGTTTTTGAAAGTTTCGCCTTGGAAGAAGGTGATGAGATTTGGCCGGAAGGGCAAATTGAGTCCAAGGTTCATTGGATCATATGAGGTGATAGAACGTGTGGGTCTTGTTGCTTACAAGCTGAGATTACCTCAAGAGTTGGAAAAGATACATAATGTGTTTCATGTATCCATGCTTCGAAGATATAGATCGGATCCGTCGAATGTTATGCCTATGGAAGAAGTTCAGCTGAACCCAGATTTGACGTATGATGAGGAGCCCATTGAGATTCTGGATTCGGATAGTAAGGTTCTTCGGGGTAAGACCATCGAGCTGGTCAAAGTCTTGTGGAGACATTGTGGTGTTGAGGAAGCCACGTGGGAAAGGAAGGATGGCATGAAGAAGCAATTTCCTTACCTTTTTCCACTAGGTAAATTTTGAGGATGAAATTTCTTAAGTGGGGGAGAGTTGTAACGCCCTGGTTTTGGGCCTAGATGTTTTAGAGGTTGGATTGGGCCGGTCGAGAACGATTCGAATCTTTAAGGGAGGTTTAGGGAACACCTAGTTCGGGATGCTTTAAAAATATGGAAAAATATCTAAAAATCCTCATTTATTATATAAATGGTTATTTTACAAAATGTGATTTGGAAATACTACATTTCGGTGTAGTGACCAAATTGTAGTTTTTGCAAAAGTTGACTAGTGACTGTTTTGTAAAGGATTGAAACTTTGAATCTTTAAGGAGCTAATTTTACCAATTTTTTTTTATCAGATTTCTCTTTAATTTGGGGTTTTTAATAATGATTTAATAAAAAGAATTAAGAGAGAAATCCTATTTTGACTTTTCATAACTACTTTACGATCTTTTTCCCTCTTTTCATTTTCTCTCAACTTCCACTCAGCCAAACACAATTCCCTCACCAATTAATCTCTTATTTTCATCTCTTTTGCTGAGATATCACTCTCCTAAGGATTTCTAATCTTTATCTCATCAAATCCTTTTGTTTTTACTTTGGATTTTCAAGAAATCTTGCCCAAATTGAGGAGAAATCAGCCATTAGAGGTAAACTTCGTCCTTCTCCTCTAATGATCAGTTCTTTACTGAAATTCCCAAGTTCTCAATCCTTTGTTAATGATTTTTGAGTTGTTTTAATGTTAGAAGCATGAAATTGTTGTAAAACTCAAGATTCTTGGTGAGATCTTGATGATTTTCGTAACTCTTTGTTAAGCTCTGTTTTGAGGTTGATTTCTAATGTATTTTGGATGGTAATTGATGTTAAGAATGAGGTTTTAACCAATGATTCCCGAATAGGTTTGGATTCCTATGTTTTAGATGCTAGATTTATGGTTTTTGGAGTGTTCTTGGTGTTCTGTTGTTGCTGGAGATATAAGGACATGTTTATGGTGATTTTTGGTGTTGATTGAGGTTTAGAAATGACTAGAATTAATAGATCTTGGCTGGGCTTTGTTTTGGGAAAGTTCGGAGCTGATTTCGGTTACTCGGATAGCCGAAATGGTGGTTTTGAGTAGTGCAGCGAGTTTGAGTGTGTGGCTGGTGATTTCAATGCATGATGATGCATTAATCCTCTGCTCTTATGTGTAATAAATAGGGGAGACATCTTCACACGCTTTTGGTGTTGATCCGAAAGTGCCGAAAGCCTAGATATCGTTTCGGCAAGCAAGCGAAACGTAATCGATGAGTGCGAATGGTTTTAGAAGTCCTTGAGGGACAAGGAAACAAGGTTTGGGGATTTAGGATTGGTTTGAAACACCATCCTAAGTCTAGAAGTAAGTATGGCTAGATTGCTCTCAATATGTGGTTGATGCCCCTAAATGCTTTTAACATGCTCTTGTTTCGAGATTGACAAATTCCTACTGTTTTATGCATGATTTGTAGCATGAGATGATGCTATGTGTTGATTCCATGAGATAGCATGCTGTAGTAAAGAGTTTTGAGATTTTGATTTATTGCAAAGCATGAGTTATGGTTTTGAAATGAGATGAGAAAGATTTGAGAAATGTTGCATCAAAACAGTAGGTGAGATGGTGATTTTTAAGTAATATATTGGCATAAATGATGAGATAATTACCAGATATAATTGGTCGACCAATAGGATGAAAGTGCACTATAAACTAAAAATTTGTACGTGGTCTTTGGAGTTGGGCAATGGGGGTAGTGCCATCCCGATCCAAAGTGAGAATCCGATGATGAGAGATACCATCGGGGTAGGACTTGGTGAAACACCCAAGCTTTGTGGCGAAGAGAGATACCACCATGAGAGTCAGGTGATGTGAGATTCCACCGGGGTAGGACTTGACTTTGAGTCAAGCTAATCCGCATATCCGAGTAAAGATGTAATATGAAATGCCAATATATGAAATTGTATTTGATTCACATGTACCAAATGTTGAGATGATTTATGCTATGAGAAATGCATATGAGATTGTGGTTTATGAAATGCTTGTTTTGCTAAGCATGAGTCTGGCTTTGCCATGAGATTTGCATTGGTTAAATGCATGAGTTAGAATAAAGGTACATGTGTTTTTCAAATGGAGAATTGCTTTGAAATGGTTTTCAAGCATGTGGTAGAAAGAGCATGTTGTAGAAAATGGTTTTTGAGATAGAGTTTTAAAGTTGCATTGTTGTGTTGGTTTTTTTAGAGCTTGCCTCACTAAGCAAATGTGCTTACGCTCTCTTTTACCAACAATGTAGATAATTGAGACGTTTTTGGGCAGCAAGGAGGCTACGGATATCCAAGGAAGTGAGAAGCTCATGCATGGTGATGTTTTCGTATGCTTTAGTAATGATATTTGGCAATGGGGATCTATGGTTGATTTTGGGAGATGTATTTTGAACTCCCTGTGGTTGTTGCAAGTTTGCTATGGTTTTTGTGGATTGTAAATGACCTTTATGGTTTGGTCTTGTGGTTTTTGGCTTTCATATGGTTTTTATGATTAGGGAGCATGCCTACAGATTCAATGATTGCATGATTGATGCCATGCTTTAGTTTATGCTTCATCATGTTGATCTTGATGCTTAAACATGTTGCTAGTATGTTCTGGTATGTGTTGAGACATGTTTGGATGTGTTTGAGTGTGTTAAACCAGCTAAATCTGCAGTTGCAGGGCTGGGCGTATCGAAACACCCTTATCTGTTTCAGAGCAGGGGCATGAAATGGCCATACTGTTTCGGAACGTTTTGGCTACTGGAGAGCCATGTTTCGATACGGGTCTCGGAACGCACCCGAGTACCAAAACGGTCAACTCTGTTCCGATACGGTCGTTTTGATACAAGGGTCAGCGTTTCGAAACACCCGACCGTTGGTATGCATTTTGAACTGTTTCAAGTTCTTGTTTCTTACATTTTAGTCCTTGACGATTATGGATGCTATTGGTTGAGTTTGGAATGTCTAAATAAGTTGATATTTGACAGAGATACATGGAATATGACTAATTGAATATTGGTAAACGTAAAATCTGCAAGGTCCTCGTTTGTTGCAAAATTTACGTTTTGGTCCATAAAAGTCTAATTTTTACAATTTAACCACTAAATGAATTCCGATCGTTGTACCTTTCCTTCCTATGATCTTGAGTGATCACATAGGTTTAATATTGCATTTAGAAAAGATAAAAAGAAAAAAAGTTCGTTAATCAAGGTTGACTTTAGGGTTGATTTTGGTTTTCCCCGTGTAATCTTCGTAGTTCGGGTCAACCGTCTAGGCCGGGCTAAGGGGGTTACAGAGGGTGTGAGTGTATAATGACTGAGTTTGACTCGTTATTGGGGTTTTTATACCCGAGTCAAAACATTTCCATTTTGGCGCCGGGTTTGAGCGAGTCTGCGAACCGAGTCGGGCCATGTCAAGAGGATCCACGCCATACTCTCAAATTTTCATGCTTTGGGATTTATATTTTGTAATTGTTTCAATTTAGTCACTATCCCTTTGTAATTTAGCTCCTGAGTTTGTAATTCAATTCAATTGAGTCTCATTTTTAAAATTGTTTTAGTTCAATTTAATTGTTTAATTGTTGTATGTTGCATGATTTAAAATAAAGCATGTAGTATAATTGTTTAGTTTATTAATTCACATAGTTTTAAATAATTAGAGCCTTAATATCTTAGGTTCTTTAATTAAATTAAATAATCTAAATAGGTGAGTTAAGTGTAGAAAATAAATAAATATTAAATGGAAACTTTAATGTTCTAAGTTGATTAGTGTCTTATTGTATTAAAATCAATAGAATATTTTAGTTGAATATTTAATATTTCATTTAAACCTAGAACAATGAAATCACATAGTTAATCTAATTAAAATAATTTGGATTAGGTTTAAATAGATAGAGTCATTAAATAATGAGGAATATTGTTGATTTAAGGCTAGATATGGATAGTGCCCAATTGTTTGGGTGTTATCAGATAAACCCTAAATTTGATAATATTCATAGATTCTTAATTAATTAAATCAATTGAAGCCCTAATTAGGTTTGAACTTAAAATTGACAAGAAAATAAATTGACATGCATTAAAACCTTTTGTGTTGAGATACATTTTGAATATAAATTGAAGTATCCTAAAGTAACTGGATGTTTCAAAACTTATATTCGTTTTAAATGTATTTTCTTGCAAATGGATATCTTCATTCGAAATGAAATTCAGTTAACAACTAAGGATTCAATTAAATTCAAATTATTGTTCGAAATACCAATATGCCACGTGAAATTAATAAGGCACCGATAACAGACGTTTATGGGGGGCGCTAATCCTTCCCCACACGTAATCGACTCCCGAACCCAAATTTTGATAAAAAGAATCTTTAGTTTATTTTTATGGTGTCCGATCTACCAAAGTGACCGGTGGCAACTCCAAACTGATTTTCAAGAATAAATAAAGGGTAACTTGATTTAAAACAAAGAAACTCTAATTGTTTGAATTAAAATGGATAAAAACTCGAATTTTAAAAAGAATCAATCATCATGCTATTTATACACTCTTTTTTAAAAATGGTCGCGACAACTTGGAGACTCCGCTGGGGATAAAATTGAGAGTCCGACCTAATTAATTAATTTCACGTGGTATTTTGATCAATAATTTGAATTTAATTTTTTCTAAGAATTGTTGGATGAACTTTCAGGAAAAACGAAGGTAGTTTTTTTGTATGATATATCTATCATTCATGCATAAAACCTCGACCCGGGTTTTTCACCCTTAAGTGAGAGAAAGATATTATCCGACGTGATGCTCTCTAGCTCTGAGTTCGTATTTTTCTCTTCTTCCGGTATACTAACTTTATGCACCATGGGGCCCACACCTCCGTTATAAGAGACCTATACTACCATATTGATGTCTTATTGTCGCAGTAGATGGTAACGATAGTTCGAGAACCCGGAGTCTAGAACATAGCCTACATTCTGTTTTTAGAAACCAACCCCGCTAGAGCCAGATAGTAACCTAGGACATGTGTTGCTGGTTTAAATACTTTTCTCTGGTTATTTTCCTTGCTAAATATATCATGTTTTCTTGTGTTTGAATTTTGTTTATTTGCTTTTCGTATTAATTCACAATACTGACATGAGTTTCTTTTTGTTTTGTTTGTTTCGTCTTATTTTGTTGTTTTAAATGAACCCTCTCATATTGCATTTGTTTTGGCATCAGTTCGGGAGTTAGTTAATTTGGAAGTATTCAATATGTCTAGAGGGTTTAAAATAGGAGAAGACAATACGACGGTCTGGACTTGGTCAGAGTAGACTCAGCATGAGAAAGGAGACAACCTTAGTTGGGATGACATGTCAAGGATGAAGAGTCAAGTCAAGATAAATACTAATCAGAATGCTTGTTTACCGGAAGTCAAAGCAATATGGGATCAGTGGGGAAATGACATGAAAGAGTTATTCAGAAAAGAATTTGGAGATATGACCTTACCGTTGAGTGTAAAAATAGATCAGGAATTTCTTAGGGCAATGACACAATTCTGGAATCTTGCATATAATTATTATACCTTTGGACGAGTAGACATGACACCCACACTTGCAGAGTACAAAGCACTGATTAATTGCCCTAGAATTCAAAGTGATAAGATCTACACTAGACCCAACAACAACTCAGGTTTCAAAAAGAAATTGATGTTGATTATCGGAAAGACAAAGGAGTGGTTGGACGGGAAGATGGCCAATAATGACAGTACTGACCAGAATGAGGATAAGCAGCGTATCAATTGGAGAGTTCTTAAAGAGTTAATATTGGCAAGTAACGATGAACCGGCTAGGATGAGAAGTTTATTCGCTTTATGCATATATGGGTTAGTCTTGTTTCCAAGGACTCTAGAGCATATAGATTCGTCAATAGTGGGGTTGTTCGAGTGATTGGAGAAAGGGGTAAATTAGTGCTTGCCATCTTAACTAAAACTTACAGATCACTGGTCGCGTGCAAGTAGTTGGGGGAAGGAAGATTTTGGAGATGTACACAGTTGCTTGAGATTTGATTTAGAGGTCATAGGTGGAATACTCCTTACAGAGGTACCATGTATCTCGATACATACTTACCAATAGAAGAACATCTAGCTAGATGCCCTTTGGAGAAAAGGAACGAGAGACAGTGGGAAGAATATTTCAAGAATATGAAGGATGTCGACGTTGTGTGGAGGGCCCCCTGGTTGAACAAGGGGAAAACTATTTTATATCGACGCGGAGATAGAGATTGGGTCCTGTTACCTGGAATTTGGGGAGGAACAACCTATTACCCCATGTTGGTGTCCAGACAGTTCGGTTTGAGGTAGTTTGCACCAGCCACTGCAGGTATGGAAAAATTTGAATATGCACACAAGACAAATGATTATAAAGAGATAGTAACTAAAACTGTGAAAGCATGGGAAAAGCTGAGGAGGGTTCAACTGTATTAGGATTTGGAAGTGATGGCAAGATATGAGGAATGGATGACACAAAGGGTTAATGATAATAAGTTTCAAGAAAGATAGTGAATTCCATATCGTCTGCTCAACATTTTAGAGAAGCACCTTCTGCATTGGAAAAAACTTAGGCATGATCAAGAGTTGGACTTGAAGAAATATGAGAAAGGAATCAGAAACCTTACTGAAGAACTAACCATGGCAAAGCTGCAAGTGAATATGCACGAAGAAAAGGAAAAATAGTTAATGGAGAAAAACAAAAAGATTAGTCGGGATTTGAAGGAGCTGCAAGAAAATTTTGACAGTTACAAGGTGAAGCAAAAAGGAGGGATAAGTAAGGTGGTGAAAAACTTGTCAGAAAAATTGGACACCATGACAAAAGAAATGGATGATTACAAAAACATGTACGAGAGGAAGTCCCGGGCGAGCAAGGAATCAAGTAGCAAGGCAAAGAAGAAACTAGAAGAAGAACAAGCCATAAAATTTGACCTAACAAGTCAAGTGACATAGTTAGAGCAGCTGATCACTAAATATCATAATAAAGACAAGGTCCAAATGGAACAAGAGAAGAAGGATTGTAGAAAAAGATATCAGAGCTGGAAAATGTGGTGCAAGATTTGAAAGAGAAGCTCGCAAGATATGAAGGGGCACTATACCAAGAAAGCGGAGCATGGAAGGATAAGTATGAAGCAGCACAACGCACAGTCCGAAAACTAGAATGATTAATTGGTAAACTTCAAGAACCAAGTAAGGAGCGGTTCTTCATATGTGCAGATATTGTCAAGGCAAGCCACAAGCCTGTTGGAATGACCAGACATCAAGCTGGAGCATAGAAAAGCCATCACTCGCTTGCTACAAGAATTAGTCAATCTAGGAGTTAGGGATAGTAGCTTTTTGTAGAAGAAATTATCTTTTCCTTGTATTTGAACTTTCGGGCAAGTGAATGTTTCCAAAAGACTAGTTCTTGAATTTGATGCCTTCTTGCATTCATGCATTCATACATGCATACATTAATGTCATATTATATTCTATAAAATAAGAGGTTTAATAAAGAAAGGTTTTATGGAAGTTTGTTTTTAAGCTGCAATCATTCCACATTCATACGGAACTCGCTTGCGCTTTAAAGCCATGGCTGTTGAGGATCTGGTTGCCAGTTTGGAGAATGATCGAGTGGAAACACAAAACTGCTTTGATAGAATGGAGCAACCTATTAAGGATTATTTTGCTCAGACCCAAAAAGAGATTATCAATCAGCTAACTGCTCTGCTGGGACCAAAAGAGTCTGGAAAGGCCAAAGTACCTGAGGTTGCTTCTAATGAAATGAATGACCAGGCAGAAACTGCATCTCACATTAGGGTGCAACCCGAAGGACCTCCTCCTGTGAATAAGGTCCACATCAATCTAGCAGGAGCAACGCCTAGTCATCTAGTGCACGTTGGAGCGAGTTTTGGAAGTGGTGAAGGGGTTCTTGATCTAAGTACTCTGAATGAGATAGAGAAAATTCGTTCCAAGATCGAAAAGAAGTACGAGGAACGTTGCAAAGCCTTAGATGACCGATTGTTGGAAATACAGAAAGTGAATGCGATAGGACGTGGTGCAGTTGAAATGAGCTTAGTGGTTTATATGATTTTTCTTCCTCTGAAGTTTAAGGTCCTGGATTTCGAGAAGTACGATGAGACTACTTGCCCGAATGCCTACCTCACAATGTACTGCCGAAAGATGGTTGCTCACCTGAAAGATCAAAAGCTATTGATACATTACTTTCATGATAGTTTAACTGGTTCAACGGCGCGATGGTACACACAACTGAGCCGTATGAACATTCGATCGTGGAAGGATCTCTCAGGAGCTTTCATAGAACACTACAAGCACGTGACAAAAATGATTCCTACCCGGGTCATGTTGCAAGGCATGGAACACAAAAGTGATGAGACACTCCGACAGTATGCTCAGAGATGGAGGGATATAGCGGCCCAAGTGCAGCCTCCGTTGATGGAAAGTGAGGTTGCCCACATGTTTGTGCAAACTTTGAGGGGTCCATTTTTTGAGAAATTGACCAATAACACTACACATAATTTTGATGACATAGTAATGACTAAGGAAGTGATAGAGGCAATAATAAAAAGTGGAAGGATCGAGAGTGGAGAGAGCTTCCGTAGGAACTATAAAAGAAAGGATAATGAGGTGAATAATACAAGCGCATATGAGGCTCCTAAGAATGTAAGCATCACGTCACCTAGTACAACATCGGGAAATTCGTGGGGTTTAGAAAAGAAAGATTCTCGTGGCCCAAGAAATGACAAGATGAATTTTACACCAATACCGATGTTGTATGCTGAACTGTACCCTTAGTTTTACGAAGCAGACCTGGTAAGGCCATATGATCTGACCCCTATATAGCCTTCTTACCCCCATAGTACAAACTTGATGCTCATTATGAATTCCATGCCGGAATACCGGGGAATTCGATCGAGACATGTACGACATTTAAAAAGGTGGTTCAAAATCTGATTAAAAATAGGATTTTGAAGTTTGATGAGCCCAGTATTGTAGTGAATCCCTTGCCGAGTCATGGTGGGTGAAGGCTAAATGTCATAAAGGATGATGATGAAGCAAAGAAGTTGAAGACTGATATTTCAGAAATTAGATCTCCGTTGATTTGGGTATTTGAGCAATTGTATAATGCCAAGATGATTGAGACAGGCATGAAAGTGGAAATGGAAGTGCAATCTGATGTACACTATGAGTATCATCAAGAATGTGACCATGAGATTCAACACTGCTCAGAGTTTAGAAGCTTGGTACAGAAGATGATGGATAATAAAGAAATTGAGTTCTTCGAGAAAACATGAGCGAATAAAGAAGTGGAGGTATATGCTTCCGAGTGTTCTGGAGTCAAATACAGAATTCACAAGCCTTTGGTTGTGTCTGTTAGACCCAAGGTCGGAAGCTCGTCAGATGTAAAGCTGGCAGCGGATCCTAAGGTTGTGATTTCATCTTCTGCGCCATTTGCTTTCAAGAGCATCCACAAAGTTCCCTGGAATTATGCAACTAATGTGACTATGTCAGAGGAAGGAAAATCACAGGAGGAGATAAAGTCACTAGACGAAATAAAGACAGTGTCAGAAAGGAAGAAAGATGAATAGCCTGATACAGAAACAGTGAGTGAGGTGAGACACTTTACCCGTAGCGGTAGATGTTATTCTTCTCCTGAAGTATCTAAGGAAACAGAGAAGATTAAAGGAAAGGGTGTGGCAGTACCTGAGAAATTTTTTGGGGAAGACCATTCTCCAAAAATAAATGAGTCGATAACAGAAGAGCAAGCTCAAGAGTTTATAAAATTTATGAAGCACAATGAGTATAGTATAGTCGAGCAGTTGAAAAGGCAACAAGCAAGAATTTCTGTCCTGGAGTTGTTGCTAAGTTCCGAAGGGCACCACAATGCTCTAATAAAGGTGCTTAATTAGACATTCGTGCCAAATGACATATCTGTGAATTAGTTGGACATGATAGTGAATCATATTACTACCAACAATTATATTACATTCACTGATGATGAGATCCCTGAAGGGGGAATGGGGTCTGTAAAGGCTTTAAACATCACCACGCACTGCAAGGGCTATGTGTTGCTAGGAGTCCTAATAAACAATTGTTCATCTCTGAATTTTTTGCCGATGGCAACTCTACAAAGGCTGCCAATCGATGATTCACACATGAAGACATATAAGAACACTGTGAGGGCCTTCGATGGTACCACTCGGGACGTATTGGGGAAAATTGAGGTGTCACTGCTAATCGGGCCATTAGTTTATAATGTAGATTTCATGGTGAGGGACATCAAACCCGAGTATAATTGCCTATTGGGTAGACCTTGGGTTCTGATGTGATCCCACCTAAGGATATTGACCATGACCTTGAAGAACTCCCACCAGGACCAATAACTCGAGCATGATTGAAGAAATTCAGGGAAGTTCTTAATGAGAAATGCCTTAATGCATTCAATTCATTTGATATTAGATTCAATTCCAAGCATAGTTATTATAGTATAATTAAACATGAATTATAATGCTATGCTTCTCGTGATTAATTGCTTACATTTTGAAGCACATTTCACTTACCATTGTTTATTATTTTGCAAGGAAAAAAATTCATACGAGAGATGGATATATGAAGATGAGAATAAAACTTTTGGATGGATAAAATACAAGCTATGCACGTAGAATAAAATCATAGAAGATGCCTACTTGGATTCAGCTACAATAAGGAAGAACGATTTTCAAAGTGAAGCATTGTGTTCATTGGATTCCAACGTTCAAATTAATGCAAGCAACATGAAATTGATCAACAATATAATTATATCATATGATATAATTATAAAATAAGAAAGAATTCAAGCCCAATTATGAAGCAACTATTCGGCAGCCTAAAGAGACTATTCATTCTAGCCTAACCAATACAACCATTCAAGATCCATTGATTCATTTTCAAATTGGAACCCTTCATGGCAGAATAATTTCATGTCTTTTCGGCCAAAGGATCATTCTAGCATTATAAATAGCCTTGTAACTTCAATTGAAAAACATCTTTGGTCATACTCTTGAATTATTGAAATCAAATTTCATTTATGAGGTTTTTCCTTCACTTTGTTCTTTGCGAACATATCACTTTCAAGGCAGCATTTTTTACTTTGGTGTCTTTGATTCCATCCATTGATAATTGTGGTTCCTAGATTTCTATCTAGAGGGTCCAAGTCCACATCCAACCGGGCAAATAAGTGTCACAAGATTCGAGTCTTAAGTCTCTAATACTTAAGGTTCATCTTACCTTTGAAAGCCACCATTCTTTCCTTCTACTTTTATCGATTTAATTCTCTATCTACCATGATCTTTTCTTCCATGTCTTTTATTCATTTTCAACTTTCATATTTCAGTTTGAGATCTGGAAATTTTCATCTCATTCTATCCTTTCCAGCCCCTTTAATTTCACTTATCTTTCACCCTACTTCATCACCAAAACACCAAAACAATCCATTCTTCCTATCCTTCGAAATCCTTCAATTCTTTCGACCAATCTCTTCATTTATATTCCAATTGAAAATTTGGAAAGTTTCATAATTTTACAATTTCATTTGGTCGGTCAATTGAAGACTTCTTTCCAACCTACCCTTAAAGACTACCCTTCCAGCCTATTTCGACCACCCTACTTTCCAGCCCTATTACTTTCTCATTCCTAAATCGCTTTCCAAAATTCTTGACCCTAAACCGCAACCCTACATCCCATATACAACATACCAAAAATTCAGCCCTTTCCAAAACTGTTTACCCTTCCAATCGATCTCTCAAAGTACCCTACCCGAAGACTGTCCAACCAACCTTATTCGACCCTACCACCCTTCCAAGTCAAAATTCTTTCAATTGCTTATGTTATTCTCTATACTAAACTATACCAATATTGTACTTTGTTGTATCAAGTATTTGTTTGCCGGGAATACTTGCATTAGGAGGGAGATTTGCTTGCCTTCTAGGTCCGAGAACAATCATAGTTCCAGTTGTCCCTTCAAGTGAAGACATCACCAATTCGGTCCTTGATTGCAACAATCAGACCTCCCAAAGGGGTTCGTATCAAGTGGTATCAGAGCTATTTGTAGCCAAGACAAGTCTCCACCAATTCCTCAACAAAAAAATTAAGTGCAATTATTGAAGAACAAAAAGTACAAGGAGAGTGCCCGCAACCGGTCTCCTACAAAAGCAAAGGAAAAAGAAAGAAAGAAAAGCAATGGAGAGTGCCCGAAACTGGTCTCCAACAATCAAATTGAAGAATCAAAAGGTGGAATTACAAATCTACAAGAAGATAGCAACATAATTTTGGAGGAATGTCAAGATGTTGATTGTTCTCGTACTAAGGAGGTTGGTGACTCTTCCAAAGAGTTGTGAGTGATACCTTTTCAAACATTGCTTTTCATTTTCCTTACTAACCTTTCCTTACATCTTTTCATCCATTCTTTTCACTTCCTACTCTTTCATTCTTACCTTTTCAAACCATTCCTACCCTTTTCTACCATCATAACTCTTCACCAAATCATTTGGATCCTTTCACCCATTTTGGACTACAAGTGTCATACACTAACATTTGAAGACTCCATAGTCTACAATTGTTTTCCTTTGACAGGTTTGAGTTGTTCAAACAAGGACTTTGTTCAAGGAAATGGAGTGGTAAAAGGCATTTGAGCGTGTGAGCCTAGAAGGGGAATTGAAAAAAAAAGCCAAGTACATTCCCGAGTGCAAACACGAGAGATTGAGTGAAGTGACATTAAATCCTATTTTTGGAGTGACTAGTGAGGTTTTGTTTATGTGTGTTGGTGAGGATTTAAATTCAAAACTAACTATGTCTTTAGATTATTTTGATTCTAACATTTCAGGTCACATTCTTGTTGTTAAAAAAACATTAAATGTTCAAGCCATAATGGAAGATCAAAGGGAGAACATCTTCCAAACGAGAGCCCTTTTACATGGCAAAGTTTGTTGCTTGATCATAGATGGTGGAAGTTGCACGAATGTTGCAAGTACCTATATGGTGGAGAAATGGAATTTAGAAACAACCAAGCATTCTTCTCCTTACAAATTACAATGGATAAATGAAGGCGAAGAAGTCAAAGTCACTAAGCAAGTTAGAATTCCATTTGAGATTGGATAATACAAAGACGAGGTCTTGTGTGACGTTGTACCAATGGATGCATGCCAACTTCTTCTTGGAATCCCTTGGCAATATGAAAAGAAGACTACTTATAATGGCTTCACAAATCAATACTTCTTCTACCATGAGGGAAAGAAACTAAGTATGAAGTCATTATCACCTCATGACGCCCACAATGATCAACTACAACTCCGTAAGAATATGAAGGCCTTAGAAGAGCAAAAGAAGGAGTGCTCAAAGACCAACATCTATGCCAAAGGAAGAGAGGTTAGACAACATTCTTCTTCTCAAAATTTACTTATACTTATGCATAAGGAAATTCTACTTTCTACCACCATTTTGGAAAATTTGCCACCTTCTATCACTTCACTCCTACAAGATTTCAAAGACGTCTTTCTCGAAGAAATTCCAAGTAGATTACCACCACTTCGAGGGATTGAACATTAAATAGATTTCATCCCGGGTGCCACCATACCAAACCGTCCCGCCTATAGGAGCAATCCGGAGGAAACCAAGCAGTTGCAAAAACAAGTAAGTGAACTTATAAATAAAGGTTATATTCGAGAAAGCCTAAGTCCTTGTTCTGTGCCCGTCTTGTTGGTTCCAAAGAAAGATGGAACATGGAGGATTGTGTAGATTGCCGAGCCATAAATCAAATCACCATCAAATATAGACATCCTATTCCAAGGTTGGATGACATGCTTGATGAATTAAGTGGTGCTACTATCTTTTTGAAGATAGGTCTCAAGAGTGGCTATCATCAAATTCGGATGCGAGAAGGAGATGAATGGAAGACCGTATTCAAGACAAAACAAGGTTTGTATGAATGGATGGTTATACCTTTTGGTCTAACTAATGCACCTAGTACATTCATGAGGTTGATGAATCACGTCCTTCGCCCTTATATTGGTAAGTTTTGTGTTGTTTACTTTGATTATATCCTTATATATAGCAAGAATTTGGAAGAGCATGAGCAACATTTGAGGGCCATCCTTAACACACTGAGGAAGGAACAATTATATGCCAACATGGAAAAATGTGTTTTTTGTACTGACAAGTTGATTTTCCTTGGATTCAATGTAAGTTCAAAAGGTTTGGAAGTAGATCCGGAGAAGATAAAGGCAATACAAGAATGGCCGAGACCTAGTTCAATCACTCAAGTTCAGAGTTTACATGGACTTGCAAGCTTTTATAGAAGATTCGTGCATAATTTTAGCACCCTTGCAGCCCTCTTAACCGAGATCATAAAGAAGAATTCAAATTGCACATGGGGAAAGGAACAAGAAGAATCTTTTATAGCAATAAAGGATTACCTTACTAAGGCACCTTTACTTTCCATGCCCGATTTCAACAAAACCTTTGAAATCAAATGTGATGCGTCGAGACTAGGAATTGGAGCAATGCTTACTCAAGAAGGACGACATGTGGCATATTTTAGTGAAAAGTTAAATGGTGCGACCTTGAACTATCCTACCTATGACAAGGAGATGTATGCCCTTATTCGAGCCTTGAAGACATGGCAACACTACTTATGGCCTAAAGAGTTCATAACACACACCGATCATGAAGCACTAAGGCACATTAAAGGCCAACATAAATTAAACAAGAGACATGCTAAGTGGATAGAATTCCTTGAGTCATTTCCCTACGTTATCAAGTATAAGAAAGGTAAAGACAATGTGGTAGCTGATGCCCTTTCAAGACAGTATGCTTTGGTTAACACCTTATCCTCAAAGTTAATTGGATTTTTTTTCATTATAGAACTTTATGAGACTGACATTGACTTTGGTGAGATCTATAAGTGTTGTGAAAAGTATGCAAAAAATGGTTATTATAAGCAGGATGTCTACCTATTCAAAGAAGGGCGATTGTGCATCCCACAAGGTTCCATACGTGAAGTTCTCACTAAAGAGGCACACGAAGGAGGACTCACTGGATATTTTGGAGAAAACAAAACTCTTCATACATTGAAGGAACACTTCTTCTGGCCAAAAATGAAGAAATTAGTCAGAAGGGTGTGTGAAAGGTGCCTTATATGTAAAGGTGCCAAGTCAAAGGTCATGTCTCATGGGCTCTACACGCCCCTTCCTATTCCAACCGACCCTTGGGTAGATATATCCATGGATTACGTTCTAGATTTGTGATAAGTGCCCTAAAATCCTATATTTTGACCCCTTTTTCATGGAATTTATCACTCAACCTACACCCACTTGAGCTACATTATGGCCTTTCATGCATAGATTTCATCATTTATTCCTTTGAGCCTTATATTCTGTTTATTCTATCAAAAAGGTACTATTTAATGCATGATTGGTATTTTTGCAGTATGTATACTGCTGGAGCAGGAAGATGCTGCCACATCACAGAAAGCAAAAGGGAAGATGAGGTAGAATTAATAGACAACAAACCCTGATCGAGCCAAGCCACATGACAGCTTCTACTGAGCGAAGCTGATGAAGCCTTGCAGAGCAGAGCAGACCGATGCCAAGGTAGCAAAAGCCAGGCCGCGACAGCATTCCGCCGAAGGGCAAATCAGGCAAAGTGGTAGCCGACTTGAAGAGCTTTAAACGTTGGATTTTTCTATAGACTTTGCGTGTCATATGGAATTCGAGAAGACGAAAATATGGAAAGAAGGGTAAAGTTGGACTTTTGGCCAAAAGTGTATATTGTTATAAATTAAAGAGATTTAACTCTTTAATAAAGTCTAGTCCAAGTTCAACTTAACTTCCTCTCCAAGAAGAATTTGTGCCTATACCTTCCCCTATATAAGGGGCTTGCCAACATCAAGAAGAGGGGGGAATCAACGACAGATCACCGAAGAGTGATTGAGCTTAGGATTAGTTTAATTATGTTCTAAATTTTTTAGGGTTAGGATTAGTTTGTTTAGTAGTTGTGTGAAAACTCTTTGTACTTAGTTTTTGTTCTTAAAGCAATAAAAGTTAAGGTTTGCTTATTCTGGCTTTAATTATTTTTGCATTCTACTCAGGAGAGGGTTTGTGAGATCTTCTATTTGTTCAATACCGAGAGAGTTGAGCTCAGGAAAGGAATAAGTACGGTTTTCGCCCCACGTGGTGTTAACTAACTCGGCCTAGGGATAGGTTAGAGTTTTAGCGGCTAAAAGAAGTGTATGAACAGTTGGTGTTTGCCCTTTGATTCACGCCGAGAGGTATCATCAGAGTTCAGTCATCAACCAGCGTTCTGTGCTTAGGGATAAAGCAGAACCATCCAAGGAAACTTTGCCGAGCCTTAATTGTATCTGCCCACAAGCAAGGGATTGTCGCGGAAGGAATTCAGCCATTGCGGTCGCAACAGGGATTTAGGTCACTGCCACAGCAGTAGTGTGTTGCTGCATTCAAGAACAGAAACAAAGTCAAGAGGATTCTACACTACGACACACTCTAATACGACCCATCTTCTCATATTGATTTCTTCTTTATTTTATTTAGTAGATTTTCTTAGTTTAGATATTTTTAGATTATATCAAATCACCCAATTAATTTATTTTTTTACTTTATTTATTTTGCTGTGTGTGGGAGTAGAATCGAAGGTTGAGTACCAATCCCCATGGAGACGATACTCATATACTTATCCCTATATTACTTGCGTCATGTATACTTGCACAATTGCGGGGCACTATTTACACGCAACCAGTTTTTGGCGCCATTGTTGGGGATTGGAAATTTTTGTTTTTATTTTCTTGCACTTTTTATTTTATTTAGTTATTTATTTTATTTTATTTTTCATTACTAATAAAACTTGGTTTTTTCTTGATGCATGACCACAGCTAACCCAGGAAGCCTATTACGTGATCCAGATCCAGAAATCGAACGCACTTATCGAAGGCTTAGACGGGAGAACGAAGCCGCAATGCATCAACCTGAGGACCAACCCCGAGGTCGCGGCCGAGGTGTCAACCAAGTGGCCCCGACACACAATGTCATAGGGCAACACCCTGCCGATGGGCAACCACTTGTTGATGAGCTGCAGATCCAAGCAGGAGATGGAGAAAATCTGCAAGCTCCATTCGTACCAATTCGACACGCCACAGTCCGAGACTACCTTGAAGTGGACCTGAACGGACTAAACCCTGGATTTGTTACCCCAGAAATCGAGGCCGCCCACTTTGAGCTGAAGCCCGTGATGTTTAACATGATCAACACTATGAGGCAATTTGGCTGCTCCGCAACTGAAGATGCCAGACAACACCTCAAGTCCTTTCTCCAGATCTGTAACTCATTTAAAATTCAGGGAGTGCATGAGGATATTCTGAGATTGAAGTTGTTTCCCTATTCAACGAGGGATAGGGGAAAAAACCTGGCTCAACAGTATCCCAGCAGGATCAATTGGATCCTAGAGTGATATTTGTCATGATTTCTTAGCTCGTTTTAATCCAACAAATTTAACTGACAGATTATGTAACGAGATCACTTCTTTTCGACAAGTTGAAGACGAGTCTATGCATAAGGCTTGGGAGCGATATCGAGAACTATTACACAAATGCCCCTTGCACGGATTACCACTATGGACGCAGGTTACCTTGTTCTACAATGCGGTTACATGGTAATTAGGATGATGCTCGATGCCTCGAAAAACGGTATACTCCTAGACAAAGAACCGGAAGAGGCCAGGGAAATTTTAAACAGGACAAATAAGAATGATTATCAGTTCCCCACGACCAAAAGGGGAGGAGTCCGCCGTCAACCCACAGTTAATGAAATAGAGTCCCCGCACTCAATTTCATCTCAGATCGCCACCTTGACGAAACTAGTTCTGAACTTACAGTCGCAAAGCAATCAACAGAAAGTCAAGGTAATAGATTTATTTTGCGAAAACTGTGGAGGTAACCATGCTTTTTCTGAATGCCCGCATAACCCAGAGTCAGCCTGCTATGTTGGAAACTTCAACTGCAACAATCAGTTGTCCAATAACTACAATCCAACCTGGATAAAGCACCCAACTTCTCCTAGAGCAACCCTAACAATGACCTGAACCCGCAAAATCAGAATGCTCCAGCCCCAGGATTCCAACAACCCATGCCGCTGCAGCAGCACATGCCGTTGCAACAGCCAATGCAGTCTAGTTCTTTAGAAAACACTCTTCATGCTTTTATGAATCAAACTAGTGCATATATGGACAACACTAACAATTTCATAAAAAAGACTGAAACTTTTATGGACAAGACAGAAATGCGGCTGCAGAACAACGAGGCAAGATTGAAGTCCTTAGAAACGCAAGTGGGGCAGATTGCTCAGATCCTGAACACCAGGCCAGTTGGAGGATTCCCTAGCGACACTAAAGCTACTAAGGGAACATCATACGAGCAGTGCAAGGCTGTAACCACTAGGAGTGGTATTCAACTAAAGGGGCCGCAGAGCAAGAAGACAGAACCTGAGAAACCAAACGAGACAACTGCCACAACACCGACCAAAGACAATGGGGACGCGACAACAACCACAAATAATGTTGTGCTGGCAGACCCTATGGCAGCACCTGTGACAGAACCAAGAATCAGCACACCAACTCCACCATTCCCACAAAGGTTGAAGCAACAAAAGCAGGGGTTCCAGTTTAAGAAATTCTTGGACATCCTTAAACAGGTACACATTAATATACCTTTGGTGGAAGCAATCAAGGAGATCCCAAACTATGCCAAGTTCCTAAGGGACATGTCAAAACGAAAAAGGATTGGGGAATTTGAAACAATGGCAGTCACTAAGGAGTGCATGGCCGCATTACACAATTGAGCCCCACCCAAGCTCCAAGACCCCAAAAGCTTTCTCATACCATGCGCGATCAGGAATACATATGAGGGGAGAGCACTATGTGATTTAGGTGCAAGCATCAATATCATGCCTAAGTTCGTCTTTCAAAAATTTAGGATTGGGACAACACAACCAACCACAGTGATGCTACAACTTGCCAATGGATCACATGTGCAACCGGAAGGGAAAATCGAAGATATCCTGGTAAAAGTGAATAAGTTTATTTTCCCTATTGATTTCCTCATCTTAGATTGTGATTTAGATGAAAGAGCTCCGTTGATATTTGGACGGCAATTTCTCGCAACTGGGAGGACTATAATTGGCGTGGAGAAAGGAGAACTGACAATGAGGATTAATGACGAGCATGTTAAAATTCATGTCCTAAACAGTAGAAAACATGCCGATGATTCAGCAACTTGTTAGACACTCCAAGCCAACCAGTAAGGAACAAAACGACCCTAGCATGAAAGCGGTAACATGCCGCGACAAACATATTGGACCATGCCAGGACACATGTCGCGGCACGCAAAGGGGAGAACATGGACAAAGGCTGCTACCACATACGGGACCACATGCCATGAGGGATAGGGAAGAAATCACTCTTGGGGATGCACACACATGCACTCCTTGAGTATCCTGACTCTTTCTCTCTATTTCATCTTTTACTTTTATTTTTAATTTTTCTTTTGCATTCCCACATTTTTGAATTCTTAGGAATAAATTGCTCTTTTCTTTCATTTTTAGGATAAAGATCACCCTGATTCAGGCGAAGAAGTAACAGCCCGGCAGCAAAAACCACCCCACCATCCCGCGTTCAGCCACCCCGCGAATCCAAACGAATCAAGCACGCGACATCTAAGCCGAAGAGGCTAATCTTAACGGGAGAAAGTGAAGAGGAAGAAAAATCTTCCAAATCATCGTCCCTTTAATCTCCTCTTCTTTATGCCTTTTATTTTTAATGCCCTTATATTTTGTGTGCTAATTCTTTCTATCATTGTATATGAAATGTAAGCATTAAGGGAAATGATTGGTTCGAGTTTAGGGGTGTAGGTTGAGAGGCTGAGGCAGTGCCATGTCACGATAGATAAATATAATTGCAGTTTTTGTTCTTACTTGTCAAATTTTTTAATTGCATTACCTTAACTGAATTATACTTATTCTCTGACAGTACTTTCTATCAATTACCTTAGTTTAGTTTTAATTAAATCTTCTTTCTTGGCAATATAACTCTCTCTTCTTACCATTGCTTAGAACTGTTTAGAGCCTTTATTTTTAGGATGCTTAAAGGAAGATAACTTAGGATCACACTATGAAATTAAAACTTAAACACCTTTGTGACTTGCATGATTTAAGAATTCTAGCACACTTAGGACATAGACTAGCTTAGAAAGAAAATTGGGTAAAAGTTAGAGGTGCCCACCACTGGCTCTAGCTTAAGAAAGCCCTAGAGGTGCCCGAATCCGACTCTAGGCTAATCACTAGAGGTGCTCGAAATTGGCTCTAGTAGGTTAGGATTCTTAAAAAATACTCAAGTTAAATAGTTTAATGCTTAAGTGTTTATCTAGAACCCATATAATCATCATGTCACAATGTATGCACACACTCACAAATCTTGTAGTTTGATTCCAAGAAATTCCTAAGGCATCCATAGAATTAAGGGCCGAAGCATTCTTTGCCATGGTTTGGAGAGAGAAGGAAAAGTAAGACCAAGGAGACGGTTTATAAAAACTAAGGTTTGGAAATTGATAGTTTGCATTGCTTGAAGACAAGAAATAGTTCAAGTTTGGGGGTGTGATAAGTGCCCAAAAGTCCTATATTTTGACCCATTTTTCATGGCAATTATCACTCAACCTACACCCATTTGAGCTGCATTATGGCCTTTCATGCATAGTGTAGAGCGTTTAGGTGTACTATTTTTTATGAGCGCAAGTACACACTCCTATCAAGTTATAGTATAAAGGATATCGTCTCCCAAGTGGCCTCGTCCACACCTCGACGTTGCCACCTCACTTTGACCAACTCAATCGATCTACCACGCAACACTTTGTTGTCCGAGGTTAAGATCTCAATTGGTTCCTCATCATACGTCAAATCTGGATTCAATTCAATCTCCTCTACAGGCATCACATGCGACGGATCTGATCTATACTTACGAAGCATCGAATCATGGAACACATTGTGAATCTTCTCTAACTCAGATGGCAAACGTAACTAATAAGCAATCGGTCTGACTCGTTTCACAATCTCATACGGCCCAATGTACCTCGGACTCAATTTCTCTTTTTTGCCAAACCTCATAACTTTCTTCCACGGAGAGACTTTCAAGAACACTCTATCTCACACGGCATACTCAACTTCTTTCCTCTTCAAATCGGCATAGGACTTCTGCCTATCCGAAGCTGCCTTCAAACGATCACAGTTTAACTTCACATTATCGGTAGTCCCTTTAAGCAAATCCGGCATCGGTAACAACTTCTGACCTGCTTCGGCCCAACACACCGGAGTTCTACATTTTCTTCCATACAAAGCCTCATACGGAGCCATCTGAATACCTAACTGAAAACTGTTATTGTACGCGAACTCAACCAAAGGCAAGTGTTTCTCCCAAGTACCCTGAAAATCAATGATGCAACAATGCAACATGTCCTCTAAAATCTGTATAACCCTCTCTGACTGACCATATGACTGAGGATGATACGACGTGCTGAAGTTCAATCGGGTACCCAAAGCTGTATGCAAACACTCCCAAAATCTGGTTGTGAATCTCGGATCTCTGTCAGACACAATCGACTTTGGCACACCATGCAATCTCAAAATCTCACCGATGTACACATCGTCCAATCTATCTAAGGAGTAAGTCGTAGTAACAGCTAAAAAGTGCGCACATTTCGTGAAACGATCAACTATAACCCACACTGAGTTCTTCTTCGATGGAGTCAAAGGCAAACCCGAAACGAAATCCATGGTGATATTTTCCCATTTTCATTCCAGAATTCTCAATGGTTGCAACAAACTTGAAGGAACCTGAAGTTCTGCCTTCACTCTCTGACATTCCATACACTTACTCACGAATTCGGCTACGTTTCTCTTTAAACCAACCCAATAGTATTCATTCTTCAAATCACGATACATCTTCGTACTACCGGGATGCATAGCAAATGTGCTACTGTGTGCTTCGATCAAGATAGTACGTCTCAGATCACTATCATCCGACACAACTACTCTATCTCTGAAACACAAGACCCCATCAACACTGAAACTATAGTCTGATGGTCTACCCTCGGCTATATCTTACACGTAGGGTGCCAAAGATCTATCTAAGAGTTGTTTCTCTCTAATCAACTGACCTAAGGTAGGTCTAACCTGAAGCTCGGCTACTAGACCACCATCACCGGAAAAACTCAAACTAGCAAACATGGCTCTCAACTCAACAGCTACCTTTCTACTCAAAGCATCTGCTACTACATTGCCTTTACACGGATGGTACTCAATCGTACGGTCATAGTCCTTAAGCAATTCTAGCCACCTACACTGTCTAAGGTTCAACTCTCATTGTGTCATTATATACTTCAGACTCTTGTGATTCGTATACACTGTGCATTTCTCACCATACAAATAATGTCTCCAAATCTTCAAGCCAAACACAATTGCGGCTAGCTCTATGTCATGTGTCGGATAATTACGCTCATGAGTCTTCAACTGTCTCGAGGCATAAGCTACAAATCTTCTATCTTGCATGAGTACACAACCTAAACCTACATATGAAGCATCACTGTAGATCACATAATCTTTCCTCGACTCTAGCTGAATCAAAATCGGTGCATGGGTCAAAGCTTCTTTCAATTTCTCAAAGGCTTGTTGTCTCGCATCTGACCACTCAAACTAAACATTCTTCTAAAGCAATTTTGTCAAAGGAGCGGCTATCTTCGAGAATCCTTCCACAAACCTCATGTAGTAACCCGCTAAGCCTAGGAAAATACGAATCTCGGTCACCGACTTCGGTTGCTACCACTCAACAATGTCTTCTATCTTCTTTGGATCGACTCTAATCCCCTCGGCTGACACTACATGTCCTAGGAAGACTACTTCTCTAATTCAGAACTCGCACTTGCTCAACTTAGCGTACAATTGGTTGTCTAGCAAAGTCTACAAAACTAACCTCAAATGTCGGTCATGATCTTCCTCGGTACGCAAATACACCAAAATTTTCATCTATAAATACAACCACAAACTAAACTAAGTACTAATGGAAGATTATGTTCATCATGTCCATGAAAGTAGCCGGTGCATTTGTCAACCCAAACGGCATAACTAAGAACTCATAGTGACCATATCTAGTCCTAAAAGCTGTCTTCGGTACATCAACCTCTTTTACCTTCAACTGGTAATAACCGGATCTCAAGTCATTCTTCGAAAAGACTGGTGCCCCTCTCAACTGATCAAACAAATCATCTATACGCGGTAAGAGATAATTTTTCTTTACTGTCAACTGATTCAACTGTCTATAATCAATGCACATTCTCATGCTACTGTCTTTCTTCAAAACCGGAGCGCCCCAAGGTGAAGAACTTAGACGGATAAAACCTCTATCTGACAACTCCTGTAACTGAGTCTTCAACTCTTTCAGTTCTTTCGGTGTCATACGGTATGGAGCAATCGAAACAGGAGCAGAATCTGAATATGTCTAAATAGCAAACTCTACCTCTCTATCAGGCGGTAAACCGGGCAATTCTTCCGGAAACACACTCGGAAAATCACACACTGTTCTGATATCATGCAGTCTAACTTCATTCATGTTCGGATTCATCACGTAGGCCAAGTACACCTCACAACCCAACTCAACTAACCTCTAAGCCTCAAAGGATGAAACAACATTCGACAAGAATTTCACATTCTCACTTACTACCACAATCTCATAGTCATTCGCAAGCTTCAAGAAGACTCTCTTAGTTTCGAAATCTATCCTAGCTCTATGTTCTGTAAGCCAGTCCATACCCAAAATCACATCGAAGCCATAAAACGGTAACTCCATCATGTGTACTGGAAATAAGTGCCCCTGAACCATTAACGGACACCTTATGTACATCTTCCTAACCACTACTGTATCCCCAAAGGAACTAGAAACACTAACACCTACCTCTAGTACCTCACAAGGTAAATTCAACATCTTTGCATGCTCACTCAAAATATAAGAATGCGTAGACCCGGAGTCAATCAAGGAAAGAAAACTCAGAGACTGTACCGAGAAATTACCTGCAATCACATCCATGTCGTTATGTCCCTCTCTCTGAGCGTTAACTCTAGCCTGACCTTCGCCCTCTGGTTGATCCGCAACTACATGTGCTATATTACGCTAGCCATCATTTCTCGGCTGGAAGTTGCCTCGACCGCGCCCACGGCCTCTCGGATAATCAATAGCTCTAGCAAGAGCTTGAACCTAAACTGGTGCATACCCAGCCTGATGTGGAAAATCACGCCTAAGGTGATCTCTAGCTCCACAGTTCCAACATGAATGAAAGTTTCCTCAACACTCATCGGTGTGATTCCTCCCGCATCGAGCACACTCGGGCAAACGCCCACCAGCTCTCTGGCCTTGATGGCCTCTACCGTGGTTACTACCACCACGTCTATGATCATAATGATGCCTATTGTCCCAATGCCTCTTGGCATCACCTCTATCAAAGTCATCGGACCTCTTCTTTGAACTAGAACCACCAGAACGTTTGGTCAGACCCAAACTGTGCTCTATGTCCTTGGCCCTAGCAACCAAGACATCAAAATCTGTGTAGTCCGTAGCCAAAGTGTACCTCTTTATCTCCTCGCTCAACCCGTAACGGAAACGGTCGAAACGTTCCCTCTCAGTAGGAACTAGCTCGGATGCATACTGACTCAATCTGACAAACCATATCTTATAGTCGGTCACTGTCAAGTTCCCCTGAAGCAAAGCCATGAACTCTCTCTTCTTCTCATCAAGATAACAGGGACCCACCAAGTGTAGGCATCACCCTGAAGCAACGAAACGACACACCCAAGTCTGCGTGCTCCAGTACAACCTATCTGAGACAAAATACGGACAGTCTTGAAAAACCAAGCCTCGAACTCTTCACCTCCCAGACTGCGAAGTCTCTCAAGTGGCAAACCGGTGCCCTCACCCTGAGGTTGTGCCACCGCATGTCCCCCAGCCACTGTTGCCTGAAAAGCCCTGGCTATCGCCTGAACTAACGAAGCCACATCTATACCGGCCGGTCCTTGGCCAACCTGGGGTTCTACACCCTCGGCTCTCGCCGCACCTCCCGCTTGACGAGGAGGAGAAGGAGGAGGTGGAGGAGCTGCTGCATGTGGTTCTGGATGAACCATCCTAGGACTACCTCTAGGTCTTATCTCACAACTAGCAAGATAACAACTACAAACAAACAAACACACAAGGATTAAGTTAGCAAAGGCAAGGGTCCAACGTGCTCAAGTATATTCCTTTACAAATCTTTTCAAATAAGTAATAGTAGCAAGGGGAACTCGGCACTACACCTCAACACAACAACCATAGTAACACATGCTTTCAAACACCGAGCAAGCAAGCAAACAACAAGCATACTTAGAAAAACATTCAACGTACAACATACACCTCAAACTTACCTCACTTACCTACCCAAGATCACAGAAACCTCATGTTCTGATACCAACAAATGTAATCCTCTCGTCCCGGGTTAGGCGACAGACAAGTCCGAATAGGTTACACGGGGAAAACCGAAGCGAAACCCGTTAGGGCTCCACTTTGATTAGCAACCCTAGAAAAATTTTCTTTTAATTATCTTGTCTAAATGTATCGTTTAGTCCTAAGTGTGAAAACGACAGCAGAAAACGAGGACAGACGATACAGACGGAACGTAAGGTAATATAAATTTACCAAGTATCAAGTTAGTCCATTTCATTGCTTACGAAGCGAAACCATACATAAATGATGCATAAAAAACTTAACACGTAAACAAACAGGTAATGGGACTAAAACATGACATCCGAGAACCTTTGAAGATGCTAAAAATCCCAAATACAAGCCCGCGTTTCGAAACGGGCAAGCCTGTTTCGAAACGCGGGCTCCAGTTTAAAAGTCAGACCATGCCGTACCGATACGGTCCACTCCGTTCTGGTACGAGGGTCTCTAGTGTTGAAACGTTCCAAAACAGGTTCCGAAACAGGCACTCAAATAGGGAAATCGTACCAAAACGCGTACCGAAACAGGGGCTCACAGTGTCAAATTGTATCGAAACGGCACCACCCCCGTTCCGATACGAGTATCCCTGGAGCTACACCAGTTCTGAAACCACCACGAGCGTTTCGAAACGTCTGCACTCTGTGTGACCCTAAAAACAGTTTTCTACATCTCCAAATGTTCCCAAACATACCCCAAAACAATAACAATCAAGAAACAACAATCATTCACATAATCTAGAGGCATTTCATCCTACTACAAACATGATCAAGCACATAAACATACATGACAAGGCCATTTCATTCAAGGGAGACATACATCCACATGAGCATTGTATAACAAGGTTTACGTGTCTTCAAAGCAACACATAAGCATTCATAAAACATGGTTTACATTTCTTTTTCACACAAACTCATAAACATCTCATAAACATGGTTTACAAATCCGCAACACAAAAGCATTAACAAAATAAAGCCAACACATAGGAGTCTAGATACACGCTCCTACAACACGTAGCATCCACATTTCTAAACTACTACATTATTTACTAAAACCATACTTGAGCAACCACAAACGCGCTTGGATGCCCTACACTTGCTCCTTGCTAACTCCACACTAATGATTTGTATTGTCGAAAAACGAGAGTGTAAGCTAGAAGCTTAGTGAGGGAGCTCTAAAACAAAAACAACGACAATGCAGGGTTCAAAGCATGTTGTCCTTAAGACATTCACAAGGCATACATATGCACCAACATAGCAACAAAGCTAAACGTCACAAGAGTGTATGAATATGGCATCATACCTCATGTTATGCTAAACAAGATATAACAATTATCTTATCACAACCACCACTTATGAACAAGTATATTGGCAACTATTAATTTACTCGGATATGCGGATAACATCCGTTAGGATTTTCACCCTCAACGTACTCAACAACATTTACCTTCCGGTGGGATTACACTCATCACCGTTCTCACTCATGGATGGGATTACACTCATCATCACATGCCAACAATTTCTGGTGGAATATTACCTCACCGTACTCCTCCTTGATGACTACACGTCACCAAGGCCACGCGCGAATTTGACTCAACCGTGTGCACACTCATCCTAATGATCGATCATTTATACCCAGTAATTACTAGTGCCAATCATACTATACAAGCCACGCCATGATATCAAAATCATGCAACACAACATATCCTCATCATTATACAACATCATTAGGTATATCAACATGCATAAACAAACACATACTTCACAAGTTCACATTATGCACATTATGCAAAACTCATAAAGCACACAAGAGATTAAGCTACCAACTTAATCTCTACCTTAGATTGGCCTACCAAGCACAATCCAACACCACAACCACACACTTGAACCAATTTAAAATCATTTTAAATGATCCACTCATTGAACTCCCTTAAAGCAAATCGAGAAAGCCGAATCAAGCCTCCAAACTTCCCAGAATCGAGACTGAAGCTTCTTCAACGATTTCTCTTGATTCTAATCAACCAAAAACAACATATTACTCAACCAAATCATCCACAAAACACTATCACAAATCAAACTACAACCACAAAGCCATTTCTCTACATTTCCAAGCCAAAACTAATACAAAAATCCCCATTTTCGAGCTCACACACAACCTAGCAAAAAACCATCGAATCCAACACCCAAACCAACATTAAACACCTTCAAAACAACCCTCAAGCATTATTATATCATCAGCCCCACTCTCCTACACCGAACTACCTCATAAACCCAAGTTTTCACCCTTTTAAAATACCCACGAAAACTCATTTCGAGATTTTTGATAAAACCCCACCATTTTAAGATATAATACATCTAAGGGCAAGATTAAAACATAAATAAACTTGGAAAATCAAAAGCTACATGAAAACCCATTAAAGCTCCAACCTTTTTCTCAAACTTTGAAAACTTGAAGAACTATAAAAATGGTGTTTTTGAAAATCTAAAACCATGGAAATGTTCGGAATAAAGAGGAAAGTCAAAAATGATCTTACCTTGTTGAAAGCACTTGAAATGGTGAAGAAAATTGATGGAATAATGTTTAGGGGATTTGGGCAGGTTTAATGTCGTGGAAAATGGATGAGGGGAAGAAGAAGACACTTCAAAATAAAAGTCCCTTTTTACCATCTTTTTCCTTTATTTTGAAAAGTACCTTTTTGCCTTTAATGATATCTCAAGCCTCTTTTAATTAAAACCAACCCAAATTAAATTAGAACGAGCCCAACGACTCGAACCCGATTCACACACTCAACTCCCGGCCCCTAAACCCGGGTGTTACAAGTTTGCCTTATATAGCCGCTACTCTTCGCTGCCTTGGAGGGCACGCTGTCAATGGGCGTCAATGATTACGGCGCGTCTAACGTGATTCTAGCCGTTACGCAGATAGCCATTGCCGCCAGCTGTTGTAGCTAGCCGTTATGAAGCCGCTAGTCGTTATGCTAGTCTGCCCGTTTGGTCCACCTTGGCCGCTAGGTTGGGTCTCTCCTTTATTCTTTATCCTTTTTGGTCATGCCTTCATTCCTAACCTGAAATAAATTAAATTCAAAAATTAAATAACTGAAAATTAAATAAGCTTCAAGAAAAATAAAGATGTGGAAATTAAATTAAATCTAATCCCAGTGCATAAAAATAAATTAAAAATAAGATTAAAAATTAGGTTATGTTGTGTTGCGCATCTCCCAAACATAACCACTTCCTGAGGGTTTTGTGTTTGGCTCTTCGTCCAGGTATGTCCTTCTTCTCCTCAGGTGGGTGTTGTTTGTCGTATTTGCCGCCCTGGCGGCTAAGTGTTGGTCATGTGTTCGCCCTGGTCATTCAAAAGACAAAGAAGAGGCGTAATTTTTTTTTTGAAAAATAAAATAAACAGAAATTTAAATGCAAAAACTAAAAGTAAAAGTGCAGGAATTCAAACGCAGTTGCTGTTGCCAATCCCCGGCAACGGCGCCAAAAACTTGTAGAGCATTTAGGTGTACTTCTTTTTATGAGCGCAAGTGCACACTCCTGTCAAGTTATAGTATAAAAGATATTGTCTCCCACAGGGATTGGAACAACTTCTATGAGAGTTTTCCTGCACAAGGAAATAGTAAATTGCACAATTAAATTTCTAAATATTACAAAGAATAAAAGTAAAAACACAAGTAATTGAAAAGATAAAGAGAGATAGAGATTAGGTTGATAGATTGGGCCAAGTAGTTGTAGCTCAGTAGTGTGTAGACTGCGTTGTAAAGATTAAGTGTGTTTTGCGCTACCACGATCTGCTGCCTTGGCGGGTAATGGCGGATTGAGGCGGCGGAAACTTTCGTTGCCATGGTGGTTCTCTGCTCTTGCAACTTTCGTTGTCCTAACAGGTGAGATAGAGAGAAGTCCCGGCGGCAAGTTTGGCATATACTCCAAGTTCGGCGACGCAATTCTGAAGTGATCCTACCTATGTCTAGGCTAGGATTCTGTCACTGCGTGATGTAGGCAATACCTAGCAATCTCAGCGTAAACCTAACACAGACAGTCGACGTTTGGTTGCTCCTTTTAGCCGCTGAAATTCTAACTTATGTCTAAGACGAATGAGTCAACACCTCGTCATGATGAGACCGTACTTAATTCTTTCATGAGTTTGACACTCTCGTGCCTGAAAAATGGATTTCTTCAACTGGACTTTTGGAACTAATTGAAGAAGTGAAGCACATGAATTAAGCAAACTCGAGAGCATTTTATTGCAAAAACAACTTAAACTAGTACAATTGTTTCTCACAACTACTTTGCATACAAAAACCTAAACCCTCGTTATCTAAAAGCGTAACCTCTCTATCGCTCTCTCTATATGTGCCACTATACCCTTACAAGCATGGGTATATATAGGGCTTGGCCAACGTTGAGTCTTCCTTGGAGTAGAAGTCCTTAAAGTAGCTTTCCATTAAATGTTTACTCCTTTTTGACTTGAATGTGAACTCTTTGGACGTTGCCTTCTCCAGCAAGTAAAGAAAAGTCCTCCTACTTATCAATCTTTAATCAGCTCTTCAGGCCACTATAATCTTCAGAAAATTGCAAGACTGGGCTCTTTAGACTCAGGAATTTATCCTCTTTCAATCGCAACCCATCTTGACTAAGTCGGTTAAAATCCAGCCTGGGCGGCAGTCGGCTGTAATGCTGCGGCGGCTCCTTGGCGGCAACTGGAACTACTTCAATACAGCTCCTTTTGCTCCCTTCTTTCCTGTCCTCTCCTCCTCTACACAACTACAACACCTGAAAATGAAAACTAAACTAAAACAATATCTTTTCTTAACCAATCATAGAATATTCAATAAAAGCTTGGTAAAAGATCAAATACTATTATTATGCATGCAATGCACCTAAATATGCCTAAATGAACTTAAGAAAAACAATAATAAGTGCAGGAATGTGTACAAAATATAGAACTTGTGGACACTCTACACATAGATTTCATCATTATGCCTTTGAGCCTTATATTTTGTTATTCTATGAAAAGGTACTATTTAATTCATGATTGGTATTTTTGCAGGATCTATACTACTGGAGTAGGAAGATGCCGCCACAGCACAGAAAACAGGAGGGAAGATGAGGTAGAATTAGCAGACAACATACTCTAATCGAGCCAAGACACATGACAGCTTCTACTGAGGGAAGTTGATGAAGCCTTGCAGAGCAGACCGATGCCGAGGCAGCAAAAGCCAAGCCGCGGCAGCATTCTTCTAGAGGGAAAATCAGGCAAAGTGGTAGACGGTTGAAGAGTTTTAAACGCAGGATTTTTCTACACACTTTGCATGGCATTTGGAATTCGAGAAGATGATGAAAACATGGAAGAAATGGTAAAGTTGGACTTTTGGCAAAAAGTGTATATTGTAATAAATTAAAGAGATTTAACTCTTTAATAAAGTCTAGTTCAAGTCCAACTTAACTTCCTCTCCAAGAAGGATTTGTGCCTACACCTTCCCCTATATAAGGGGCTTTCCAACATCAAGAAGAGGCGGGGGGGGGGGGGATGAGGAGTGATCACCGAAGAGAGATTGAGCTTAAGATTAGTTTAATTATGTTCTAAATTTCTTAGGGTTAGGATTAGTTTGTTTAGTAGTTGTGTGAAAACTCTTTGTACTTAGTTTTTGTTCTTAATGCAATAAAAGTTAAGGTTTGCATATTCTGGCTTTAATTATTTTCGCATTCTACTCAGGAGAGGGTTTGTGAGATCATCCATTTGATCAATATTGGGAGAGTTGAGCTCACGAAAGGAATAAGTACGGTTTTCGCCCCACGTGGTGTTAAGTAACTCGGCCTAGGGATAGATTAGAGTTTTAGCGGCTAAAAGAAGTGTATGAACAGTTGGTGTTTGCCCTTTGATTCACGCTGGGAGGTATCATCAGAGTTCAGTCATCAACCAGCGTTCTGTGCTTAGAGATAAGGCAGAACCACCCAAGGATACTTTGTCGAGCCTTAACTGCATCTACCAACGAGCAAGGGATTGTCGCGGCAAAAATTCAGTCATTGCGACCGCAACAGGGATTTATGTCACTACCATGACAGTAGTGTGTTGCTGCATTCAAGAACAGAAACAAAGTCAAGAGGATTCCACACTACGACACACTCTAATACGGCTCATCTTCTCATCTTGATTTCTTCTTTATTTTATTTAGTGGATTTTCTTAGTTTAGTTATTTTTAGATTATATCAAATCACCCAATTAATTTGTGTTTTTACTTTATTTATTTTGCAGTGCAAGGGAGTAGAACCGAAGGTTGAGTACCAATCTTTATGAAGACGATACTCATAAACTTATCACTATATTAATTGCGTCGTGTATACTTGCACAATTGCGGAGCACTATTTACATGCAATAGTTTGCCAAGAACAAAAACGAGACGAGACTCCATCTTTGTGGTTGTAAATCGCTCTCCAAAATGGCACATTTTATACCATGCCACTAGACGGATGATGCAACTCACATTGCTAATCTATTCTTCAAAGAAGTGGTACGCTTGCATAGACTACCAAGAACCATTGTGTCAGATAGGGATGTCAAATTCCTGAGCCATTTTTGGAGGACCTTCTGGAACAAACTTGGCACCAAACTCATGTTCTCTACTACATGTCACCCACATACTGATGGCCAAACTGAGGTGGTGAATAGAGTGCTATCAACATTATTGAGGTGTATCGTTCAAAAGAATATTAAGACATGGGAAAAGTGCCTACCCCACGTGGAATTTGCATACAATAAGGCAGTCCATTCTACAACAAGGAACTCGCCATTTGAGATAGTCTATGGATTCAAACCTCTCACCCCTCTAGATCTTCTACCGCTTCCCATGGAGAAAATTGTCAACAAAGATGGCAAGGACAAGGATGAATTCGTGAAGAAATTACACCAACAAGTCCGAGAAAATATTGAGAAAAGAACAAGGCAATATGAGCAACATGCTAGCAAAGGAAGAAAGAAGATTGTATTTGACAAAGGAGATTGGGTTTGGGTATACTTTAGAAAGGAAAGGTTCCTAAACCAAAGGAAATCTAAACTTTTACCAAGGGGAGATGGTCCATTCCAAGTGGTGCAAAGAATCAATGATAATGCCTACAAGATAGACCTCTCAGGGGACTATAATGTGAGTGCTACATTCAATGTGTCTGATCTAACACCATATGAAGATAGTGACAATTTGAGGACAAATTTCTTCAAAGAATGGGGGATGATGTGATCCCACCCAAGGACACTCAACATGACCTTGAAGAACTCCCACCATGACCAATAACTCGAGCACGGTTGAAGAAATTCAGGGAAGTTCTTAATGACAAATGCCTTAATGCATTCAATTCAATTGATATTGGATTGATATCCAAGTATAGTTATTATAATATCATTAAACATAAATTATAATGCTATGCTTCTCGTGATTAATTGCCTACATTATGAAGCACATTTCACTTACCGTTGTTTATTATTTTGCAAGGACAAAAATTCATAAGAGGGATGGATATATGAAGATGAGAACCAAGCTTTTAGATGGACAAAATACTAGCCATGCATGTAGAATAAAATCATAGAAGATGCCTACTTGGATTCGGCTACAACAAGGAAGAACGATTTTCAAAGTGAAGCATTATGTTCTTTGGACTCCAACGTTCAAATTAATGCAAGCAACATGAAATTGATCAACAATATAATTATATCAGATGATATAATTATAAAATAAGAAAGAATTCAAGCCCAATTATGAAGCAACTATTCGACAGCCTAAGGAGACTCTTCATTCTAGCCAAACCAATACAACCATTCAAGAGTCATTGAATCATTTTCAAATTGGAACCCTTCATGGCCGAATAATTTCATGTCTTTTCGGCAAAAGGAGTATTCTAGCATTATAAATAGCCTTGTAACTTCAAATGAAAAACATCTTTGGCCGTACTCTTGAATTATTGAAATCAAAATTCATTTGTGAGGTTTTTCCTTCACTTTGTTCTTTGCGAACATATCACTTTCAAGGCAGCATTGTTTACTTTGGTGTCTTCGATTCCATCCATTGATACTTTTGGTTCCTAGATTTCTATCTAGAGGGTCCAAGTCCACCCCCAACTGGCCGGATGAGTGTCACAAGATTCGAGTCTTAAGTCTCTAATACTTAAGGTTCATCTTACCTTTGAAAGCCACCATTCTTTCCTTCTACTTTCATTGATTTAATTCTCCATCTACCATCAACTCTTCTTCCATTTATTTTATTCATTTTCAACTTCCAGATTTCAATTTGGGATCTTGAAATTTTCATCTCATTCTATACTTTCTATCCCCTTCAATTTCACACATCTTTCACCCTACTTCATTACCAAAACAGTACATTCTACCTATCCTTCGAAATCCTTCAATTCTTTCGACCAATCTCTTCATTTATATTCCAATTAAAAATATGGAAAGTTTCATAATTTTCCAATTTCATTTGGTCGGTCAATTGAAGACTTCTTTCCAACATACCCTTAAAGACTACCCTTCCAGCCTGTTTCGACCACCCTACTTTCCAGCCTTATAACTTTCTCATTCCTAAACCCTTTTCCAAAATTCTTAACCCTAAATCGTATCCCTACATCCCATCTACAACATACCAAGAATTCAGCCCTTTCCAAAACCGTTTACCCTTCCAATCGAACCCTCAAAGTACCCTACCCGAAGACTGTCCAACCAGCCTTATTCGACCCTACCACCCTTCCTAGTCAAAATTCTCTCAATTGCTTCCGCTATTTTGTATACTAACCTTTACAGATAACTCTCATGATGATTCACAACAAAGCAATGAAAATAATAGTATATATAAAGATGCTTTCATGATGATTCACAAGTGGCAACATGTTTCTTGTTTTTTTCGCATCCTTTCCAAAATATATACTATTATTTTCCTTGCATGTCTTCAATTATTGATTGCATGAATGATCCTAAACCTAATCTTGGAGTAGACCCTATGTGGCCAATATATGTAATGGAAGTCAATGAGGTTGAGAATGAAAAAAAAGTGAAATCCCTAAAGAAATATTGAGGTTGGTGGAAAAAGAAGACAAGCAGATCCTACCTCATAAGGAGAAACTAGAGATTCTCAACTTGGAACATATAAAATTAGGAGAGAGGTACAGATACGGACATCATTCTCGCTAGAAGCTAGGCAAGGGTTGATTGCTTTCTTGTGAGAGTTCAAAGATGTCTTCGCCTAGTCATATCAAGACATGCCAAGATTGAACACTGGCATAGTGGTACACAAATTGCCCATAATGCCAGAGTGTAAACCGGTTCAGCAGAAGCTTAGAAAACTAAAGCAAGAAATGGTGATAAAGATAAAAGAATAGGTACAAAAATAGATTGATGCTGGTTTTCTCGGGGTATCCCAATATCCGGAATGGATGGCCAACATAGTTCATGTGCCAAAGAAAGACGGGAAAGTACGTATGTACATGGATTACAGAGATCTGAATAGATCCAGCCCGAAATATAATTTTCCCTTGACCCATATAGATATCCTGGTTGATAATACGGCATGGCATTAATGGTTCTCCTTCATGGATGGATTTTCGGGGTATAATCATATAAAGATGAACCCAGAGGACATGGTCAAAACGACATTCATACCCTTGTGGGGCACATATTGCTACAAAGTGATGCCTTTTGGACTAAAGAATGTCTGGGCAACTTATCAGTGAGCAATGGTTACCTTGTTCCACGACATGATGCACAAAGAAGTTGAGGTGTACGTGGATGACATTATCGCTAAGTCTCAAACCGAAAAGGAGCATATTCAGAACTTGAAGAAATTGTTTTTGAGGTTAAGGAAGTACTAGTTGAAACTCAATCCCAATAAATGTACTTTTGGAGTAACATTAGGAAAACTCCTGGGACTTGTTCGTAGAAGAAAAATAATTGAAATAGATCCAGATAAGGTGAAGGCAATCAGAACTTGCCACCACCCAGTTCACAAAAAGAACTTCGTGGATTCCTCGGGAGGTTGAATTATGTTTCTCGTTTCATTTCCCTTTTGACCGATAAATGCAATCCAATCTTCAAATTTCTTAAAAAGAATAATCTAAGAGAATGGAACGAAGAATGCTAAGAAACGTTTGACAAAATTAAGAAGTACTTGACGAATGCTCCGATACTAGTTGCACTGGTTCATGATAGACCACTCATCCTTTATCTAACAGTTTATGAGAACTCAATGGGATGCGTGTTCGGGTAGCATGATGACACATGAAAGAAAGAAAGAGTTATCTACTACCTGAGCAAAAAGTTTACAAAGTGTGAAGTGCGGTACCCACCAATCTAAAAGTTATGTTGTGCTTTGGTTTGGGTAACTCGTAGACTCAGATAGTACATGTTATATCACACTACTTGGTTTATCTCTCGTCTTGATCCACTAAAGTTTATAATGGAACTACCAACATTGACTGGGAGATTGGCACGTTGGCAAATGTTGCTGTCAGAATTCGACATTATATATGTGAGCCAGAAAGCAATAAAAGGAAGTGCTATAGCAGACCTCCTAGCAAGTCGTGCTTCAGAAGATTATGAGCCCCTAGACTTTGATTTCCCAGATAAGGATGTGATGAATATCTCCACAAAAGAAAATGGAATCCTAAATAATGAAACCTGGAAGTTGTATTTTGATGGAGCGTCCAATGCCCTAGGACGTGAAATTGGAGCGGTATTGGTTTCTCCAAACAATGTACACTATTCTTTCACAAGCAAGCTAGAATTTCTTTGTACCGATAATATGGCAGCATATGAGGCTTGTGTTATGGGCTTGTGGACTGCTACTGAAAGAATGATAGAAGTTCTAAAAGTATATGAGGATTCAGCCTTGGTTATCTACCAACTTCGTGGAGAATGGGAACAAAGGATGTAAAGTTGATTGAGTATCGAAAATTGATCCTGGAGCTAATAAAAGAGTTTGAAGAAGTTACTTTTACATGTATTCCTAGGAAAGATAATCAAATGGCGGATTTCGTAGCTACACTAGCTTCGGTATTCTTAGCAAATAAACCAGAAGACATGATGCCAATTCGAATGTAGATTTATGAGACCTATGCTCACTGTTTTAGCATAGAGAAGGAGGCAGATAAAAATCATTGGTATTTTGATATCCTACAATACCTTAAATTTCAGACTTATCCTTTAGAGGCAAATGATAATGACAAAAGAACTATTAGAAGGATGGTTTCAGGATATGTGCTCGATGGATAAATCCTGTACAAAAGAGGCAAATATTAGATCCTATTAAGATGTGTTAATGCCAATGAAGCTAGAAATATTATGGTAGAAGTGCATGATGGAATATGTGGTATACATGCAAATGGATTTTCAATAGCAAGAAAGATTATGAGATACAACTATTATTGGGCAACCGTGGAAGGAGACTGCATAGAATATGCCAAGAAATGTCACAAATGCCAGATATATGCTGACAAGATTAATTCCATGACAATACCTCTTCATACGATGAATTCACCGTGGCCTTTTGTTGTCTAGGGCATGGATGTTATTGGGCAGATTCACCCAAAGGCTTCTAATGGGCATCGTTTCATCCTTGTAGCAATTGATTATTTCACCAAATGGGTAGAAACAACTTCTTATGCCAATATCACGAGAACAGCAGTTTGCAAGTTTCTAATGAAAGAGATAATCTGTCGGTATGGATTTCCAGAAAGAATTGTTACTAATAATGCCACCAATTTCAACAAGATAATAGCAGAAGTGTGTGAGCAGCTCAAAATTATGCATCACAATTCTGTGACTTGCCGCACTAAGATGAATGGGGCAGTGGAGGTGGCAAACAAAAACATCAAGAAAATCATATCCAAGACGACATAAACCTACAAAGACGGGCATGAGAAGCTACCCTTTGCACTGTTTGCATACCGAACTTCGATGCGAACTTCAATTGGGGCAACGCCTATTCGTCTACGGGACAGAAGCAGCAGTGCCTATTGAAGTTGAAATTCCATCTCTTCGTGTCTTGTCCGAAGTAAAGTTGGATGATGCAGAGTGGGTACATGTTCGATTTGACCAGCTGAATCTTATAGAAGAAAAAAGGTTGAAAGCTATCTGCCACAGTCAAATGTTCTAGAAAATAATGATGCAGGCATATGATAAGAAGGTGCGGCCCAGAGAGTTCTGAGAGGGAGATCTTGTGCTGAAGAAGATCTTGCAAATACATCGAGATGGCCGTGGAAAATTGATGCCTAATTGGGAGAGACCTTATGTTGTTAAAAAGGCTTTCTCTGGAGGGCCGTTGATTCTGACTAAAATGGATGGAAAGGAGTTGCATAAGCTAGTGAACTCAGATTCAGTCAAGAAATATTATGGATGGAAAGGAATTCAAAAACAGATTGAAAAAAGGAAAAAATAGAAAAAAAAAAGCAGAGTGAAAACCCGAAAAGGGCGCTTCGCAAAATGAAAATATCTATGGTGAAAACCCGAAAGGGCGCCTTAGATACCAAAAAAATGAGAGAAAAAAGAAAAAAATAAAGGAGGGTTCAAGATGAAAATCCACAAAAGGCTTCTTGAAACCAACAAAGGATCTGGGTTGAAAACCCGTAAAGGGCAGCTCAAATATGTAAGAATAGGCACTTGGCAATTAGAACCTCTCGGAAACCTAGTATTTCGAAAGGGATTTCATATCTGTCAACATCCTGACAACGTTCAAAGTCTGTTGGACAAGGGTTCGAGCTCAAGGCTACATCTGGTTGATGGGGTGATTTTATCCTTCATGCTATGGATGCCTGAAGATCTGACTTTGTTTCTTGATTTTGTTGTTTCAGTTTGCCATGACTTTTTTTCCAAAACTCTATTATATCTCAATTTATAAGTTTCAATAAAATTCATGAATTCTCTTCCGAGCTTTCTTTTATTCTAAAGCATCACAAAATGGCTGATATAATGCATAAAAGCATACAATTTCTTAGTATTGCTATGTTTTGAAAGATGCAGGTGAACTTTAACACTCTAGGTTATTGAAGAAGAGTGTATAAATAAAAGATGGTGTTGAATGTCATACCAGTGGGAATTCAAGGATCATGAAAAATCGTTGCGGAGAAACATCATCCTAGGCTTTAACAAAGATTCTCCGATTAACATAGGACTATTATTGACAACAAAGTCTGTCACCCGAAGAACAATGATTTTTATCTCTGTGCTCATGCTGGGATAATTGGAACCACAAGGCCAACAGATTATCATGATCAGAACTTGTCCATTCTCTGTTCTATGTATATCAAAGAAACATCATTGCTATTTCTAATATTGTTTCAGCCCGTTGTAGTCACTTGGCAGCATCTCGGTTGGGACAATTTATGAAGTTTGAGGTGGATTCTTAGATAATGCTTGTTAGTTTCTTAGATCTGCAGCTCCATGTTCCTTTGATGAAAAAGGAAATTTGAATTGTCAACAGTTGAGATGTTGATGTAGTCGATTTGAGCTGTTAAAAAAGGAAACGAAGAAAAAAAGAAGAAAAAAGAAGAAAAAAGAAAGAAAGAAAAATAGAGGTGAAAACCTGAAAGGGCGCCTTGAAAAAGGAAAAATAAAAGAAAAAAAAACAGAAAAAACAGAAGTGAAAACCCGAAAGGGCGCTTCAAGAAAAACAATTTAAAGTGAAAACCCGAAAGAACGCTTTAGGGCAAAGGGCCAGAAAACGCATAAAGGAGATCTTGGCGGCCAATCCTGAGAGTGAGATGAGATATCAAGAAAAATGAGAATTAATACAGAAGCGAAAAGGAAGCACCAGAATGGATCCTCAGAGAGTGGAAGCTGATTGATGAATCTCAACAAGTCATGGTTCATGCATCGTATAGGAAATTAGGGTCATGCTAACCCTCATATTTTAGTTTGTTTTGACAGGAAACTGATGAAGAAGAAAGAATTCCTAATGTGAAGAGTTCGCTCAGTAAAGACAGAACTCCTAATGTTAAGAGTTTGCCCAACAAAGACAGAGCTCCTAATGTGAAGAGTTCGCTCAGCAAAGAAAACACTCTTAATGTGAATAGGTCATCCCCAGAAAAGAAAGAACTTCAAATAAAAAGAGTTCACCCAGCAAATATAGAATTCCCAATGAGAAGAGTTCGTGTCGTGGTTCTAAATGAAAAGAGCATATTCTTTTGAAGAATGAGGAAGTCCACAATAAGAAGAGCTTTCGTATTCGACGTCTTTACAGAGAGGCGAATTAACAGAAGAGAAGATTGAAGCGTTTCAAAATCAGAAGAATAGCTTCAAGGTCAAACGGTTCAGACAAAATTCATGTCTTTTTAGTCTTTGACCTATTCCTGTTACACAGTAATGAGCAAAGAGGGGCAACTGTAATACTCGTATTTTGTTCGGGTATACCTATATATATTATATTTTCTCTATAAGTAAAACCAAAAATAATAATAGTAAATAAATAAATAAGAATAAGTTTCCAAAGAGTCCAATAATAAATAAAGTGTCCATTATACAATATATGAGTCCACAGTTTACATACAAAGAACTAAAAGCCCAATTAAAAGCCCAAATTACAATTAATTCCCTCTTACTTTAACACCCAAAGAAACACAAATCTGGTCCAAATCCCATTTTCCTGCCCAAATTTGGTATTGAAGGGACACGTAGCGATCTTTGGTTGGTTCATTACCCTTTACATGGATCAAATCTGTAACCCCCTCGTCCCGGTCTGGCCGGATGACCGGTCTGAGTGAGCCATACGGGGAAAACCGAGTGAAACCCGTTAAGGTTCCCTTCGGTTAGCAACACTATATTTTTTTCTATCATTTTAATCTTGTCTAGAGGATGGTTAAATCCTAAGTGGTTCACAACAGCGGAAACATACAAAGGAAAACACATTCGAACCACGACCATGCATAAACAGTCCATTTTTAAGCCTACAGGGCAGACCGTATCGATACCCTTGCCAGGGGTATCGATACCCCCTTTCTAGGTCAACCCAAGAAGTCAACCACGAGAAGACCGTATCGATACCCTTACCAGGGGTATCGATACCCCCTTTCTCGGTCAACCCTCCTTGGTCAACAGAGTAGACCCGTATCGATACTCGGGAACCCCGTATCGATACGCTCTACTCTCACTCAAAACTCCAAATTCCAATAACTTTGGAGGGTATCGATACCCCAGGCAAAATCTGAGGCCTTTGGGCAAGACAGTATCGATACCCTAGCTAGGGGTATCGATACCCCCTGCACTGCAATCCTCAAATTTCAACTTAAACGACCCCAACACGACTCTAAATGCATTTCTCGACTCACCTAAGCATATACGAACATGCAAGCACACATATTTAAGCCAAAGGAGTCTTTCAAACATGGACTAAAGCATTCATACATAGCATTCCAATTAAAGAGCAATTTATGCATATATGGACATACAAGCACTTAAGATCTCATGCCTTAGCAACCCAAAACATGCAGACATTCATGGCATGTAACATAAGCAATATTTACAATCAAACAAGGCATCCACGAACCAAGCCAACAACGACATACATCGAAACTCAAGTCAATAACACCTATCCCATTGCTTAACTATTACATTCTATTACTTAAAATTCATACATTGAGCTCACCAAAAGAAACACTTGGAGACCTTTCCTTTCCTTTTCCACCCACAAGCTATTTATCTGCATTGTCGAACAAAAGAGAGCGTAAGCATAAAAGCTTAGTGAGGGTAAGCTCGTAAAACAAACCTTCGACATTGCAGGGTTCAAACACGAGTTATTTCCATGATGAAATGCATGGTCTTACCTCCGGTCCGCCAAGCCAAGATGAACATGATGCATGAACATATAGTCAACATCATGCCATGCTCAACAACTCATAAGTTCAACTTACAAAGATACATATAGCATTGTGTTAATAACAACATATCTCAAAGCATATGGAAATCACATTTCATATCATATTGGCAACACATCTCAATTCATAAAGGCGCATATAAACTCATACTGATATGCACACACAATCTCATATTGGTATACGCATACAACCTCATATTGGCACCTAGCTATGACTCGAATACGCGGATAACCCGTTGGAACGCATTTCCAACAACAACATTACCTCGGTGGGATTCCACTCATCACCGGTCCTTGCATGGGCGGGATTCCACTCATCACCACATGCCCTACGGATGGGATTCCACTCATCATCACGTAGAAATATATAAAAGCTTCCGGTGGAATATTACATCACCGTACTCCTCCTTGGTGCCTTAACGCCACCAAGGCCACGTACGTTTTGACTCAATTTGTGTGCACACTCATCCTAATGATCGATCATTGTACCCAAGCATACTAGTGCCAGCATTAAACGCAATCCATTTTTCATAGCTACATGCATATAACAATGCATCAAATATTATGTCTCACATACATGTATTTCACAACCCAATACCATGCCTAGCATGTACCCACCATGATCATCATCATGCACAATTCACAATCCAAACCACATGCATAGCAATGCATCAAACCATGCCTCAACAACATGTACAACACAATATACCTAACTACCGTAAACACATATAAATAAGAGGCATAACAAGCAATTAGGAGTTCAACCAAAGTTTCCTAAACTTAAGCTTGAGATTAGGCTACCACCCTAACCTCAACTCTAGGTGGGTTTACCAAGCCCAACCTAGGTCCACATGCTTGAACCAATGTTTAAAACCATTTAAAAACAATAACCACTCACCTCTACTCCAAGCTCAACTACCAAGCAAGCATCACCTTCAAGCTTCCGAAATTCTTCCCGTAGCTTCTCCAACGCAAGCTCTCGCTTCTAAACAACCTCAATACAATTCAAATAATCCTCAAATCAGCCCAACATCAAAATATCGACCCGGAATACAAATTCAAATATCAAACCCAACATTTCAAGTCATGACCAAACCCCATACTTAGCAATTTCGGACAGCCCCAATACCTCTTCCAAAAACCATGTTTCCAACATCCATTGCACCCACAAATGATCCCAAATCAATCCCTAACCGTAGTACTACCATTGGGCTATCAATTCCCACCTAAAACAACCCCCACAACTCACCCAAAACCCTCCAAAACTCCATTTTCGTACTCATATTTTACCCAGCAGAAAATTCCATTTTCAAACACCCAAATGACACCTAAAATGTCCCAAAACACCCTCCTAACATACATAAACCATCAGCCCTCTAATTACACCCTAAAACCCACCAAAAATCAACTTTTTGACACCTTAAAAATGGGTCTAAGAACCCACTTCGGATTTTCATTAAAATTCAACCAAATTAATATATGTTGCCCCTTTTAACATGAATGAACAAAACCCCAACTCAATTTATCAAAACAAGATGAAAAACCCCTTAAAAACCCAAACCTTAAATCAAACCCTAATTTTCAAAAGTTCATATCTTTGAAATCTAAAACCATAGGTAGATAGAGAATAAAGAGGAGAGTGAGAATATGATTTTACCTTTCAAAAACCCCTTCAAATGAATTTGAAATCAAATGGAATAGTAGCTTGAAAGTTAGAAGAGTTTGAAGATGGGTTTGGTGTTTTCACGTTGGAAAAATAGGAAAAGGGGAGAAGATGACAACTTTTAAAAAGTTGTCTTGCCTTTAAAACATGTGGGTAAAATTACCCCTTTAGTCCCTCCTCTTTTTACTAAAACCCAATTGGATCTCTATTTAGGTTGAATAGATTTTTATTTAATTTTATTGACTCGGGCTACAAACCCGACTAACTCCTAACCCCAAAATACGGGTGTTACAAAATCATACGTTGATATCAGTGCCTACATCACTATAATTACCCACATTTAATAATAAAAAATAAAAAAGGAAGAGAGAGAGGATACTACCTCGGGAGGCCAAAAGTCGCTGGAAAAAAACCGCCAGGAGCCGCGTCGTCCCCGAGAAATCGCGTCGCCGTTGGGATCAATGTCGAGATCACCAAAGTAGCTGAAATCGAGGTAAAATCCTCCCTATCTCTTTGTTTTTTGAAAAAAGACGAATATTAGCTTAAAAATGAAAAGTCATAAAATTGAGATAGAAAATCTATCTCGGTGGCCGGTGAGTGTAGAGTATCGTCGGAGTCGAAAATGAGTGATTGAGTGACCGGGACGGGTAGTTTAGGACTTAGGATCGGGTGAAGACTGGAGATTCTATCAAATCGGGCATTAGATTAGAATTTAGGAGTTGAAATCAGAAATTTTGGGTATTTTTAGGGTTTCGGCCGGCGGCCGATGTGACGTGTGCGGTGTTTGGGAGTCGAGTATGGTGGTGGGATAAAAGTTGGGCTTGGCCGGAATAAGGGTTTGGGGGATCAATGTGAGAAAGTATGAATAACGGGTGAAGAACATGGATGAAAAGTAAAGTTTTGATCCATTTTGGGATTGTTTTTCTAGAAAAAGTTGTTTGTTGAGAGAGAGGGAGAGATAACTTGGTTGAAGAGAGAGGGTGTGGGTGTATAATGACCGAGTTTGACTCGGTATTGGATTTTTTATACCCAAGTCAAAACGGTGCCGTTTTGGCATCGAGTTTGAGCGAATTCGCGAACCGGGTCAGGCAGGGTTAAGAGGATATGCGCCATACTCTCAATTTTCATGCTTTGGGCTTTATATTTTGTACTTGTTTCAATTTAGTTACCATCCCTTTGTAATTTGGCTGCTAAGTTTGTAATTCAATTTAATTGAGTCCATGTTTTTAAATTGTTTTAGTTCAATTTAATTGTTGTATGTTGCATGATTTAAAATAAAGCATGTAGTATAATTTTTTAGGCGATTAATTCACATAGTTTTAAATAATTAGAGCCTTAGTATCTTAGGTTCTTTAATTAAATTAAAAAATCTAAATAGGTGAGATAATTGTAGAAAATAAATGAATATTAAATGGAAACTTTAATGTTCTAAGTTAATTAGTGTCTCAATGTAATGAGATGTTAATCAATGAAATATTTTAGTTGAATATTTAATATTTCATTTAAGCATGGAACAATGAAATTACATAGTTAACCTAATTAAAATAATTAGGATTAGGTTTAATAGTTAGAGTCATTAAATAATTAAGAATATTGTTAATTTAGGGCCAAATATGGATAATGCCCAATTGTTTGGGTGTTATCGCATAAACCCTAAATTTGATAATGTTCATAGATTCTTAATTAATTAAATCAATTGGAGCCCTAATTAAGTTTGGACTTAAAATTGACATGCATTAAAACCTTTTGTGTTGAGATACATTTTGAATATAAATTGAAGTATTCTAAAGTAACTGAATGTTTCAAAACTTATAATCGTTTTAAATGTATTTTCTTGCAAATGGATATCTCCATTCAGAATGAAATTCAGTTAACAATTAAGGATTCAATTAAATTCAAATTATTGTTCGAAATGCCAATATGCCACGTGAAATTGATAAGGTACCGATAACGGGCGTTTGTGGGGTGCTAATCCTTCCCCACATGTAACCGACTCTCGAACCCAAATTTTGATAAAAAAAAAAGAATCTCTTGTTTGTTTTTATGGTGTCCGATCTACCAAAGTGATCAATGGCGAATCCAAATTGATTTTCAATAATAAATAAAATGGTAACTCGATTTAAAACAAAGAAACTCTAATTTTTCAAAATTAAATGAATAAAATTTGAATTTTAAAAAGAATCAATCGTTAGGCTATTTTTACACTCAATTTTAAAAATAGTCGCAACAATCAGAAAACCCTAATTTTTTCCCTTTAAAATTCAAGCGGCCGCCGCCAGTTTCCGCAAGCAGCCACATTCTCACCAGGCTGCGTGGCCGCCCCTACATTCTATTATTCACAACTTATCAGAAAGGGTTGTGCATTATTTTGAAAATCAACACATATCAAAACAGAAAGTTAAAATAATAATAATATTATTCATATCCCATCCATCTCGAATTGGCTCGTAAATTCAAAAAATTGCTAACACGTAAACATTCTGTTATTCTACAGTATAGCATAGAATGCAGGGGCGGCCACGCAGGGCGGTGAGAATGTGGTCGGTGGCTATAGCTAGCGGCTGCTTGAATTTCAAAGGATAAAAAATAAGGTTTTATAATTTAAGGGTACATATTTTGATCTAATTATGTTTAAAATAAAATTAAAAATAATATTATTGTATTTTAATTAATTTACCTTTTTATTTTTAAATTATTTATAATTACACGGTGAGTCCTTTAGATTTTAAATCTTTATAAATAAATTAATAGTGTTCATCGGTGCTCGTCGTTAGTGGTGTTCATCGGTGCTCGTCGAGCATGACAGACTCATCCTATGTTTTATAATGGATTATTATCCATACACAGGCGGTGTAAACTTTTTTTTTCCACAAGCGTCTTAATTTTAAAGTTTAAGATTTTAATTTAGGGCTTAGGGTTTTGGGGTTTAAGTGTAGATGTTTTCATGGTTAGAATTTAGAGTTTAGTGCTAGAGCTTAGGTTTTAGGGTAATATGGTTAAGGATTTAGGTTTTAACCTATAAACTCTAAATTTTAAACCTAAACCCAAAATTTTATCAACAACCCCTAATTTCATAACTATTACACTTAAACCCCTAAACCCTAAACTTTAAACGAAATCTCTAAACTCTAAAACTAATGGGCTTGTGTAAATTTTCATTACACAAGCGTTTGTGCATGTAATAGCTATCTGTTTTATGATTTAATTCTTTGGATTATTATCCTATACACTAGCGGTGGAAATTAAAAGATTCTACAAGCGCCTTAGTTTTAGGGTTTAGGGGTTTCCTTTTTTTTCTCCACTCGGACCAATCCACCCACTTGGCTTATTGTATTTTAATAGTTTAGGGTGTAGGGTTTAGGGGTTTAGTGTAAGATTCAGAATTTAGGGAAAATAGTTAGAATTTAGGGTTTATGGTTAGAATTTAGGGTTTAGTTTTAAGGTAATATGGTGATGATTTAGGTTTCAATCTATAAACCCTAAATTATAACCCTAAACTATAAAATTCAACCACTATCCATAAATTCAAAACTCATACACCTAAACCCCTAAACCCTACACCCTAAACTAAACCCCTAAACCCTAAAAATAAGGCGCTTGTGGAAACTTTTAGTTTCCACCGCCAGTGTATCAAATAATTACCCTAATTCTTTTTACTATGATGTATTAAATTTGAAATGCAATTAGGGGCGAAACTAAGAGAGGAAATGTGGGGGCTACGACCCCTAAAGTTTTAGAAAATTAGATTTTAGCCCTTTAAAATTTTAAAATATTTAATTTGGTCCCACAAAATTTTTAAAAATTCATATTAATTTTTAATTTTTTTGAATTTTAATTAAATTCCTCCCATAATTTTTAAAAGTTCCGCCATTCAAAATTTCAAAAAAAAAATTGTTATGCCCCAAATTTTTTGAAAGTTTGTAAATAAAACCTTTTAATTTTTAAAAAAAAAATCAATTTCAATCTCTTTTTTTTTAAATTAGTTGGCCCCCCAAAACTCTTTCTTTAAGTTTCGCCACTGAACGCAATGTTGAAAAAAGTTTTATCATATGTCATGGTGTTAACCCATTGTGACTTGTTCGGATATGTCGAATCATATTCAAAATGTTACATGATTGATTGAATATTCGCTCACATGTCGGATCGGTATCTATAGACTATACCATGATAATCAATAATGTAAAAAATTTTATCGTTGTCGACAAGGTGTATGCGCATCGTCAAAAGGTTAAGAATATTTATGAATAGATACTACCTTGTAAATTGTAATCACCTTTAGACTATTAAAAAAACAAATACCGAAATTGATGAATAGAAATCCTGTAATTTTTTGTGTCCCTAATATTCATACTAAAAAGATTAAAATTAAAAACTAGAGTTTTAGTAATTTGATATAAAGCGTATTTTAAAATTAATTTAAAAATTAAAAATTAATTTATTTTATAATTGAGGCATAGAAAAAGATGGGAGGAGGTGATTGTAGTATAAATAGAAGAGTTCCGTATAGCCCAAGAAGAGTTATTGTGTTGTTGGAATTACAGTGAAAGCAGTTTACAGGCACTCACTCAGCCTTTCGCTAATCCTATTTTAATTAATTATCTGTTTGTTTTGGATCATAATAATGATTTTGTTTTCCTTTTCCCCCAGTGAATCACCATGGCACTATCAAGGACTAAAGAAAGACCCAACGTTGCCTCCTCTGAACAAGAGGTTTATGTTTCTTTTCCTTCTTCCGAATCCTTTTCTATTTTTGAGAATTTGGTGGAAAACCCTATTTCAACTTTCCCCCTTTTTCTGGGCATGCTTTGTTTTCCTTGTGAAAATTTAAAAGCTTAATCTTGTGTTTATTGTGAATTTTCTGATATGGATTCAATATACACTAAAGTAATGATCTTTTGAGTGTTTTGAATTGAGATGATACCATGGCTTATGCTAAGATTCCTATGGTTCATATATATATTGCAGAAAGATATTTAAATAATTTATACTGCAGTTGTGGAACACGAAATTCTATATGTTCCTGAATTCTTTTTTTCCAGCAAGGCTACAATCTTGCCAATGAATTTCTTGTTGGTAAAGGTAGCACCAACGTTACTTGTTTGCTTATTCCGAGTCAACTTTGTTTGCAGATACCCATATACTTGAAGCTCATGAAGACGGTGGCCTTGAAAGTTAAACCTGATGAAACCATAAAGAATTTGAAGGCATTATTATACGAAAAGGGAATTGTTTCCAGTAATATTCAGGGTCTTTTCTTTTCTGGTAACCTGCTCGAGGATGATGAGAGGCTAGTTGATCATGGTATTCAAAGGGATTCCACTCTCCATGTACTTCTCCGGAATGTTGATGGAGTGAAGTTACTTGTCAAAATACCATCACAGCAAAGGACCCTTGTGGTTGAAGCAAGGGCTCATGATACTGTCCAAAGTATCAAGTCATCGATTGGGGTAAATGAAGGGATTGAATTGGACCAATTCTCGCTTATCTACAATGGACAAGTGCTACAAGAGAATCGGACTCTGATATCACTCGATGTAAAGGATGATTCAACCATTCATGTTGTTTTCAGCCAAAAGGATGTGCTGCTTTCGGTTTATGTCAAAGCACCAACCGGAGAAGTTGCGAAACTCAAGGTTAAAGTTATGTTTTCCGTAGCTGATGTCAAAGCAATTGCTGAGAGCATATTGGGTGCCTCTGCCTCGGCAGGCAGTTTGTTCTATTTAGGAAAGCAGCTCGAAGATTCAAAGATCTTGGCTTGTTACGACATCAAGGAGGAATCTATGCTAGAGATGATTCATCTGCCATTTCAAATATTCGTTAAACCCTGGAATGGGAGAACCATAACTCTTGACGTACGGCCGAGTACAACTGTTGAAGATGTGAAGGACATTACTTTTAAGAAGATGAAGATTCTGGTTGATCCACGTGTTATTCTTATATTTTCTGGAAAACGGCTCGAATTCGGGCGTAATCTGGCTAGTTACGGCATCCAGAAAGACTGCACTCTTTGTATGACATTGGCACCCTCATTCACCGTCAAGCATATGAAAGTGAGAGACATCGGTAGCTGTATATCTCACTCCTCCACCGTTCATGCTGTTAAACAAGCTCTATTGGGAACAAGAATTCCAGTGAAGGAAGTACTATTTGGAGGGATTGCATTGCATGATGATTTCTCTTTAGAACATTATGGGATTGACCAGAACACCACATTGACTGTTGTGTTTTAGAAGTATGTGAATCAAGGTATTAGGCGATACATGCTGTTATTTTAATTTCAAATCTTTGGATTCTGTTGTTTCTGCTTTTACTTTTCTGGATTGGTATTTGATCGGCTTTCGAAATTTGCTTAGTACATTTCAAGATTACATTGATACAATCCATTTTTCAAATGATCTCTTGGCTTGTGAAAACCTTGGAAATAATTATATTAGAAATAGAAGAAAGCTTTCATGGAAGTATACATTTTGATCCTTTTATGCTTTTGTAGATTGTAGAGTGTTAGACCTAAAGACTAACTCTATAATTAGGTATTTTAATTTAATTCAATTTGTACATTTTATCTACCATCTAGTTTAACTCTAATCTCTATTTAAATTGTAGATAAAAATAACATCTAGAGTAGTTTATTAAATCTGTAATTCCTTGTACCTAGTCTTACTTGTTTGTATCCTAATTAGAACAATGAAATATCATAAGAATAGAGAACTCACATTGAGTCTCTAGTAGTTCTACGTGGTATCAGATTAGGTTTTAAACCCCACTTCAAAAATTAGTTCAAATTTTCATTCATGATGTCATAATTGTCTCCACTGCTGAAAATGTGGCTAGCTTCAGTACACAGAATTATATAAGTTGATTTGTCAAATTACCAGAACCAGTGAATTCAATGCACAGCTTCTACTAGTGTATCTTTCCCAAATTTGGTTGGGAGATGTGACACTATTTCATAGATTGAATTCTTCATCTCATAAAGGTGGCATATGACTCTCTTGGTTACATATGTCAATTAGAAGGGGCTTTGAAATTGAGAATACAAATGCAAGCCGTGAGACTAAAACTATCTCCGTCTCATCATCCACGTAAATTTTGAGACCCACCTAATTTCCTCTTCACTTGTCCGATGGCCTATTTCATATAATATATTTGTAAGTAATACTTAAATAAATATAAGCCAAATTTGTTGTGAAGAAAGTATGAAATACTTATTCGAAATCTCACCACATATGTGATGTTATTTCAACTCACTCTAGAAAAAGGCTTGACGACAACAATAAAGAAGAAATCAAGAAACATAAATATTATATATAATATGAATTAACTTAAATTAGACTATGATCCAAACTGATATTTGTCAAAATATGTATGTATTTGATGTGATCAATCTCAAACCCAATTATAAATTGAACCTTTCATAAATATCCCAAGACAAATTGATATGAATTACCTAAAATTTGACTCTAATCTAAACTGATTTTTTAAAATATTTGTATTTTTGATCTGGTCAATCTCAAAACCAATTATATTTTAAATAAATATCTTTAATAACATGTTACAAGATCTGTTGGGACGGGTGGGGATGATGCATAACGAACGAAGATGATGTGAGACAAGTAGAGATGGGGCGAGTGCAAAGTGATATTCATGTCCGCTCACCACCCAAGACGAATCCATAACCATTTCTGTCCAATTTAATGTGAAGTGGGACAAATCCCTGCAAAATCCGTCTCACTAACATCCCTTCTCTTTGTCCTATTGAAGGAGTGGTTCAATTCAAAATTTTAAGAATATTGAATTATCAATATGTTATGTCCCTAAGTTAGCTTGCAACATTTTATTTATCAATAAACTCCCTACTGATTTTCAACGCACAACTAAATTTTCACCTTATATTAGTAAATTTTAGACTATGGAGCCAAGGAAGATGATTACCAGTGTGGGCTGTATGGTGGACTATATTATTCAAGGTCAAACATTTTCATATAGACAAATCAACTCAAGTTGTTCTTTCAGCCAAATTATTTCCCAAATGATGTTTCTAATTCTTCTAAAAATATTTTGTTATGGCATTATAGATTAGGACATCTTGATTTGTATTATCTTGTTAAAATGTTTCTTAATTTATTTTTTGAAAGAAATTTAGATTCATTTACTTATGACATAAATATATATAAAAAATACATACTCTTCATTCAAATACAAATTCTCTCATTCTTTTTTATTGTATATAATGACATTTGGGCCCTCCGAGAGCAAGAAACATAGATGATTCTAAGTGATTCATTATCTTTATAGATGACTATTTTCGACTTATTTAGACTCTCTTAATGAAAAATTTTTAAAATCGAGAGAATATTTAGAAAATTTCATAATTTTGTAGACACTCAATTTAAAAGTTAAATTTAGTTTCTTTACATTGATTGAGAGTGAGTATTTCATTAGAACTTTAGGATCCTATCTTCAAGACAAAAGGGTTATACATATCAGTTCTTGTGTTGAATTTTCTCACCAAAATGAGATAGTTGAGAAAAAAAATAAAAACCTTTTTAGAGTTTTTTAAGTCTTTATTATTTTCTACAAATATCTCTATTTTTTTTTTTGAAAAAGTTATTCTTATAGCCACATATCTTATCAACGAAATATTATAAGAAAATCTTAAAGTTTCAAGTACCTCAAAACATATGTTTTCATTATTTCTCTCATTTTCAGCCCTTTCTTTGAAACCAAGATCAACTCAACACTTTCTTTTAATCTTTGACTAAAGGTTTTCGATTGTACTAATTTTATTCATTTCATCATTAATCTAGACGTAACCTCGAACCTAAAACTCTCAAGTACATTTTTAGGTTATTCTCTCACTAAGAAGGACTACAAATTTTATTCATATGTCATTAAACTTCCACAAATATCACGTTCCTTGAAAAGATACCTTATTAATCCAAAAAAAAAAAAAATCAAGAAAATTTTAGTTTTTTATGATTTTCAGCCTTTTATGTTTCAACTCATCATATGTCCCACCGTTCTTCCACCTTCAAAACCCATACTTCTTTCACCTTCTCCAGAAACAATAACATTGTCTATTCCTAGTTCACCACAAACTTCTTCAAGGACTTGACTAGAGCAACTTGAAGATAATGCTTAAGAGTATAAGAAACCTTTGGACTTTTTTGCACCCAATTAAGCCCTTAAACCAAGGAATTTAATTAATTAATCTCTTGAACTAAGAAATTGAATCAATTAGTCTTTTTGACCAATTTTGACCATTAAATCTTAACAGTTTTTTATATGATACACTACAGTTCTATCATGTTACATTTACATACCTTTTCAAAAAAAATAGTTTTTTATATAAATTTTATAAGTTTTTTTAGAACTTTTAAAGAATTTTTTAAATAAAATAAAAATTATGAAAATGTCAAGTAGAAATATTGTGATATGATACCCTGCACCAACAGATCCAAAAAACTGTCAATATTTAAAGGTTAAAATTGATCAAATAACTTAATTAATTTAATTTCTTTGTTCAATGGCTTATTGATTTTTTTCCAAAAATTTAGTAAACCAAAAGAAACAGAAAGCCTATTAAAAAGATCATCATGCCTGAAGGCTACTGAGATCTGGAACTAACCCTAACCTCAAAACATTAAAAAGATCATCATGCCTGAAGGCTACTGAGATCTGGAACTAACCCCAACCTCAAAACACTTAGAAGATATGGATATTTCTCAGAGTAAAGTTACTATTTAAATTATTTACACTGCTAATTTTCTTTGTGCATCTTGAATTAAGTTGATTCAAAATAAATAACTAATCGGGCATTAAATAAATTGAACAAAAAATTTACTATGAGAAGTATCTTCAATTAATTATTTTTTTTACTTTTCATAAATAAAAATATATGTTAAAAAATATTTAAATATACTTCTTTATAAAGAAATTAAAATATAATTATAAATAAGATTAACTACTGAGATGATCACTTATGTTTCCCTCTAGTACAGAGTTGGTCACCGATTTTCAAAAACGACCAGTAAAGTCACTTAGGTTTTCAATCTGTAAACTTTTGGTCACTGAGATGTTTGTTGACGTTAAACTTGAACGAGAGGCTAACCTGACACAATAAAAAAATGATAAATTACATAGATAGTCCCTAAACTATTACTTCACTTCTATTTTGACCATTGTAATAAAAATATTTTGTATAATTTCACATTTAATCCTCCATATTTATAAAAAAATTTATTTTTTCTCCCCTCCACCTAGATAGTCCTTAAACTACTACTTCAAGCTGGTGAAGCAACTCAAGCTTTTGAAACCTGACGACACTTTGTTAATCGGCCATGCTTACCGACTCGTCAGCTTCCAAGGTTATCTTTCACTCTCACCGTTTAATCCCTTACATGCATAACTGAGGATTGTTTCCTTTTTCCTTTGAAACCGGGGCTTCTTTTGAGCAGATGTTTTGAAAGAATTTGCTATGAACAAGTGCGTGAAAACTTGGGAAACTGTTGAAACAAAACAGAGGATTGGGGCTTGGGATGGAGTTGAAGACCAAGGATTTGTCCACAACTACTTCTGATATGAATCCAAAATTTAAATCCAAATCTGACAATGACAATGATGTTCAGGTAATTAAACTAAATTTAAAGCCTTACAAACATTGTGTATACGTAAACTAGTTTTCTTAAAATTAACAAAAACTTGTCAGGAAGATGAGCTAAGCTTCTGAAACGAGTACTATAAACTTGGGTCTTGAGTTTCAAGACATATAATTAAAGTCATAACACTAATTATGTGCTCGTTTGCTTCAAGTCTTCTTCTTTCTGTAGACGGATGATTCATGCTTTTGTGGTATGAAAAGGAGAAATAAAAAAAGTGAAAGAAGAAAATATTCATCTCCAAAGTGTTTGTAACTTGCATAGCATTATTATATTTTCCATTTCATCTTTATTAATTGGTCCATCAGAATTTAGTCCAATATCTTGTCTCCATCTTATGGTGTGTTCTAATGCAAAGCTCGCAAATGAATGGATAAGGTCGATGAAATATAATGGAAAACTTGGTTTCAAATTTAACTTGGAGAGCGCACAAACTTTTCATACAAATCAAAATAATGGAACGCCAAACAAAAGTTTTATGGAATTGTCATGTCCTTTAATCTTTTGTAGGTGGAGCAGGAAGTTAATAGATTAGGAAGTAGATGTGGTGGCGGTGGCAAGTGGTACATAGGTAGACATCATGGCGGTGGTAGTGGTGGTGGGCAATGTCGGCCAGCCTTGCGGAGCATTGATGATATTGGAATTCAAATTTCAAGGGAGAAGAAAAAAAATTTGTAAATATGAAGGATTAAATGTGAAATTATAAAAATTGTTTTTATTTCGGTGGTCAAAATAGAAGTGAAATAATAGTTTATGAACTATCTAGGTAATTTGCCCTTTTTTATTGTGCCAGATCAACCTCCCGTTTAAGTTTAACGACAACAAACATCTCAGTGACTAAAATTTTACAGATCAAAAACGTAAGTGACCTTACTGGTCGTTTTTAAAAACCGGTGACCAACTCTATATTGGGGAAAACATAAGTGACCACCCTAATAGTTAACCCTTATAAATATTCATATAAATAATATAAATTTCTACATAAAATATGAAAAGTAATTATTATAAAATTTATTTTTCATCCTATTTAGTACAATTTAATTTAAAATTATTTAATACTACATCAGTTGATCAAGTGGGGTGAGGCAGTAAATCCTTTAAGTAAGATTAGGGATTTGAATCCTGACAGTACGGATAGAGCAATTGGGTTGGGAGGGTCACCCTATAATAAAAAAAATATTAGATGGACACGACTCCCCACGTCAGAGGAACAAGGGAAATGAGAGTTTCTATTAGCTTTCTACATACCGATATTATATAAGATTATATATATATGTGTGTGTGCGCGCGCGCGCGCTTTCTTAATATACTAAGAATATCTATGACATTATATATCCTACATCTTACTATGCATTGTCATATTCTATTAAGCATTGCATGCATGTTATTTAAATACAAAACACATTTTCAGCCCATTTACTTATTGTTTTTAGCTCAATTCTATCATAGGTAATTAGTCACATATTTTATTACAATCACTTATGTTATATTGTGTTTTTACTTATAAGAAATATAATTCACATCTTAAGGAATGAAATGGCAGCTCAAGGGAAGCTCATTAAGCTCGGTTCAAGCTCAAATAGCTCTACACTTGATGTCATGTGATGCAAGCTATAAAACAGCTCCAAACAACTCCAAATAGCTCGAGATAGTTATAGGACTCCAAAAGACTAGCTCACCTAGTTAGAAGCAGCTCGAAATCAGCTCAAAGTAACTTCAAAGTTTAGCTAGCTCAACCAGCTAGCTCCTTCAGCTCAAGCCAGCTCACGACCAGCTCGGGTAGTTCATCTCAACTCCAACTATCACCCCAGCTCACCATGTGAAGGGCCATGTCCCTCCCCCAAGGGATACAACCGACCAGCAAGGAGGGAAGCATGCTTGGCACCAAGAATTGGAGGAAAATTGGGCGACAATTGCTTAGAGGGAGGTACCAAGGCTGCCGAATCATCACCAGCCTTAAACCAAACCATTGCAACCTCTTTTCACATCCATTCGATCACCTATTCCTTATGTAACACACTATTTCGGCCAGCCCTTCAAAAACTATAAATAGGGCTACCCATTTCATTTATAAACACATCTTTATTCAATATAATTTTACTTGTGAGTTTATCTCTCAAACTTGTTGATACATGTACCACAAGGCAATTCCAAGGACGAGATGTACTTACTTTTCCAGTTGGCCCAATAACTCGAGCCAAGTCCAAGATGATCAAGAGTGAGCTGAATTCAACCGTTCAAGGATTTGTGAGCAAAGGATTGCAAGCTGCCATGAAGAAAGAAGAATTTATTGAAGGAAGCCCACACTTAAAATCCTTCGAGCATAATTGGGTAACAAAAACCCAACTTGTTGCACCTTTGGAGATAGATATCCATGAGCCTTTAGATGTCCATTAATCATCCCTTTTATTGTATTTAGCCCAATACTCCTTATTATGAAAGGATTGGGTCAGACTTTTATTTTTAGCCCAAGTTAAGATTTACAAGTGTTATTTAGGCCTAGTTTGCATTAAAACAGCCCATACATGCTTCCTACCCAAAACCAAAGTACTTGTCAGCCAAATAAGCCCAAATCCCTTCAAATTTTCGTCCAAAAAGAAGCCATAACAAACCATTACTTGCTGCCCAAGAAACCAGCCCCTAACAAGCCATTACTTGCCGCCCAAGCAACCAAGCTTATTTGCAGCCCAATAAATCAGCACATATCAGCTTATCACTTACCTTATCACCTTATTCCTTGCTGGCCAAGTACAAGGAGTTTGTAGACTGTTTATATTTTATTTTTTTTAATTAAATTAGGATTTCCTTGTTTTAGTAGAAGTTAAATTACTTTGGCTATCCTTCAGCTATAAAAGGATGAAGCCTCCACCATTGTAATTCAGATTTTCTTGGATTAATAAAATATTTAGTGAGTTTATTTTTGCAAGTGCTGATTACTTGTGCCTTCGAAGTCTTCTTCAACATAAGTCCGACGAGTTCTTGAGAGGGAGATCATCTTCACACTCCTGCTTGCCTAGGTAATCACGTCTAGGAGGGTGGGTTAGAGCCGCTTGAGGTTGCTTGCTTAGGTAATTGCGTCTAAGAGGGTGCCGAGGAAAAAACCATCACAAATCCATCAAGCCATCTCCATCTTCAACTTCATGCCATCTCCATAGCCATAAACAAAGCTGAATTTTCAGATTTGTTTTATCTACTTCTCTTTCAATCTTTTTGTTTTAATTCTTATTATTTAATCCTTAATCTTCTTTCTTATCTTCGTTTCTTTAATTTTCCAGCCTTGAATCTGAATTTTTCAAGAAAAGCCCTTCTCTTTTCTCTTGAATTTTCAGATCTGCTCCTAATCTTCTTGATTGAGTCTAGAGCCCCTAGTTCTTGCAACAACTTGATTGAAGGCTTCCAAACCCAAGTTTGCGCTACTCTATAATTTGGTATCAGATTTGGGACGATTCTTGGCAAGAATTTTGGCGTTTTGGGTGATAAATTCGAATAAAAGGGGAAAATTTGCAAAATTCAAACGAACGAATTTTGAGCTGAAAATTTCCAGATCAGATCTACACCATTGGAGGAGTCGCCACATAAAATTTCAGAATTTTTTGACATCGGGAACACCTCGAACAAAGTGGATCAAAATTGAGCAGAATTAGGTTCTTTTCCTCTATTTTCACCCTAGTTTAGTTTCTTTCTATCAATTTTCATTATTTTTAGTTTATTTATCTTATAAAACAAAAAAAGCAAAAAAAAAAGAAAAGAAAAGAAAAGAAAAAAACAAAAAATGAAACTGAAGAAAAATGAGAAAGATCATACCTAGCCGCCAACTACCATCAAGAATCATCAAGATCAACATCATCCATCGCTGCAAGCATCACATTGAAGTGAGTTCAACTTTGGATTTCTTTCTTCAAGTTGTTTCCGGGTTTTGGGTTTTCATCTTTCTAATTTTTTTCTTTTCTACTCTTTAGTTATTTAAGTTCGTTTGTTTTGCTTTTCTTTCTTCTCTTACGCCATTAACACCTTCTCTATTCTGGTGTAAGTAGGATTAAACAAGTTGCATTGTAATTCTTCCTTCTTGTGACTCTATTTCAATTGGTGTCAAGCCTTTCCTTGGACTCCTAGTACAATTAGGAATCATTGTTAGGATTAAACTCCGATTGTGACTTGTTTGTCTTGTGGCAGGAAGATCTTTAAAGAGCACAAGATTGGCTTACTTGCCTCGCTAAGTATTTCTTTCTTGGAGTGTTTGGTGAGATTTCTAGCTTTTCTTTCTTTTGTTTTTCACCCTTTTAAATTTGAGTGTTTTCCGGATGTCACAAACTAGTGACGACGACAAACCACACAAGGTGACTCTTCAAGAGGTTGCAGATACTCTAAATAAACTTACACTGACTGTAACCTCATTAGCAACCAAGCTTGATCACACCGATACAGTCGTGACTGCAATAACTCAAACCATTGGAGGAATCGAAACCAATGAGGTTGAAGATGAAACACAAGAGCCTAAGCGTCCACCTCTTTTTAACATTCAGAATAGACGCCAAAATCCCCTACATAGGCACAACCCTCGCACAGAACCAAAACGAGCACAAAACTCCTTGGCGAAACCAAAGATCACTGTGTCGCCTTTTCAAGGAAGGTATGACCCTGATGCTTATTGTGACTGGGAAAATCGAGTTGATCTTTTGTTCAAGTATTATCAATGTCCCGAAGAGGATCAAGTCCCATTGTTGACTCTCGAATTCACTGAATATGAATCCATTTGCTGGTCCCAATTGGTCCGAAATCGGCGTCTCAATGGAGAAGCCAAGATAACATCATGGGGAGAACTTAAAGAAGTCATGCGAGAACGATTCGTTCCCCCATTATATCGACGAGAGCTAAAAAAAAGTTGCAAAGGATCAGACAAGGCTACAGAACTGGTGATGAATATCTCAAAGAGATGGAATCCTTGATGCAAAGAGCCGATATACAAGAGGACGAAGAAGATAAATTGACTAGGTTTATTGTTGGACTCAATGACAACATTCTTGAGGTGCTTGAACTCAAAACCTACGACACTCTTGAAGAGGCATTCCAATTTGCCATGACAATTGAAAAGCGCATCAAAGATAGACAACGATATCGCCAAAAGAGTTATCCATATGATAGAGGTACCATTCAACCCTTGTCTAATTCTAATACTTCTAATCCTTTGGCAGACTCTAGTAGAACAAAACAGAAACCTGAAGCATCCAAGCCATTGGAAAAAACCAAGGCCAAAATTCCCATGATGACGGAAAATACACAAACAACTAAGAAAACCCGGGATATTGTATGCTTCAAGTGCAAAGGACATGGACACTATCAAAGGGACTGCCCAAATACAAGACTTTTTCTTGTTCGAGAAGATGGGACATGCACATCTGATTCAGAATTGTCCGATAATGAATTCATCGCTGATAATTACTCTAGTGATGAACCTGATCCTAGAAGCTTGGTGATTCAACGTTCACTTAATATCCAAGCAATCGACGATACAGAAGTGCAAAGAACAAATATTTTCTACACACGATGTTTGATCAAATGTAAACTTTATTCTGTCATCATTGATAGCGGAAGTTGTGCGAATGTGGTGAGCAGCTATCTAGTTGATGCACTTGACCTACCTTGTCAACGCCATCCAAAGCCATATTATCTCCAATGGCTTCATGAAGGATCAGAGTTAAAGGTAACCAAACGTGCATTAGTCACTTTTACTATGGGCAAATATTGTGATGACGTTTGGTGTGATGTTATTCCTATGCAAGCATCTCACTTGCTTTTAGGGAGACCTTGGCAGTATGACCGTGATGTGACTCACCATGGTAAATTAAATAAATATTCCTTTGTATACCATGGCAAGAAGTATACCTTGGCCCCACTCGATCCAAAAGAGGTGTACAAAGACCAGATGCGAATGAAGAAGTTTTGTGAGGGGGTGGGAATTCTAAAAGATGGAAACAAGGAACAAAAGGCAACGACGAAAGAGGCCAGTAGTAATAAAAGCCAAATGAACAAAGGCCCAAGGGCGGTGAGTGATCCTCACTGTGAGAAAAAAAGAGTATCTCAAAATATTTATGCGCGAGAAAAAGAAGTGAGACAAGCCCCTTTTCTTAAACAACCTTGCATTCTCGTCCGATTTAAGGAAAATTTTATTTCTATCACTGACAATAACGATCGTTTGCCTAGTGTGTTTGTTTCTCTTTTGCAAGACTTTAATTATGTTTTAGGTGATCCACCCGATGGTTTGCCGCCCTTAAGAGGAATTGAACATCAAATTGACCTAATTTTGGGTTCTTCTATCCCAAATAGACCAGCATATAGATATAATCCTGAAGAAACCAAGGAGTTAGAAAGGCAAGTGGAAGAAATACTCCACAAAGGCTACATTCGTGAGAGTTTAAGCCCTTGTGCCGTGCCAGTGCTTTTGGTGCCAAAGAAAGATGGTTCATATCGAATGTGTGTAGATTGTAGACCAATAAACCGAATCACCATCAAATATCGACATCCTATCCCACGATTAGATGACATGCTTGATGAACTCTACGGCGTATGCATCTTCACCAAGATTGACTTGAAGAGTGGTTATCATCAAATTCGGATGAAGGAAGGAGATGAATCTTTTTAGAACTATCCGACTTATCAAGCTTCATTGCTTGTGGCGTCTTCTTCCCATTATACTTCAGGTTCTTGGTTCTTATAACCAAAGGGTCTAAGTCCTTTACCGCCCTCAAAGATATTCTCTTAAAGAACGGGTTTATGTTCTTATAACATATGTTCCTCTTTTGAATCCTTTAAATACTATCTTCATTTCCATATCATTCCATCACTTTCTTTCCACCAATTCCATCACCAAATCTGAATCTGCCCATACACTCACCCTTCCATCCATTTCTTTCAATTCCACACCTTATTCATTCATCTTCATTCCTTCTCCATTTCATCTTTAAAGCATACGTATTACAAGGCTTACTTGCATTCACGGTCGAGAAAATCAAAGCTTCTCTCAACAAAGCCATTTGAAGAGTTGGAGCGTTTCATGTGGTAATCAGAGCAAAGGAAGAATCAAATAAGCCTACCATTTCGTAAATTTTGTTTATCTTTCTGATAAAAAAAGAAGCAAAAAAGTATAATTCTTTTCATCTCTCTCAAAGAATTCAAATAGTCAAAAAAAGAAGAAAGGAAAAAATCAGAAACGAAACACAAAGGGTGGTGGAGCAACAAATAAGAAAACAACCAACTCCGAGAAGTTCCTCAAGTTCGATTGTTCACGATCAGATTATGAGTAAGTTTTTGTGGTACGTTTGTTTTGATTTACTCTTATTTCAGTCCATTCTTAGCTTTTTTTAATTATCATCTTCTTTTACCATTTCATTTCATTATCTTTAACCTTTTCTTTTCTTTCTTTAGCCTAAACTTTATTTCAGCAAAAAACGCCAACAATTTTTGAGGTTTTGACAGGTTTGATTAGTTCTATTAAGAACTTGTGTTGAGTGATTCGAGTGGAAAAAGGAATTAGAGCGTGCGAGATTAGAAGAGTGTAGTAAAAGCCAACAAGTCCTAGAGTGAAAACACGAGAGTTTGAGTGACATTTTATTTTCTCAGAATGAACAGCGAGGATTTGTGTGTGATTTGGTGAGGTCCTATTTTACTTTACTTTGTCTTTATTATAACCATGCCACAGGTTTCTAAAAATGAGCAGAGGGAAGGACAACCAACCCCAAATCTCCAGACACAAGCCTTGATCAGGGAGATGCAAAGGCTGCTAAGGGAGGAACTTGAACCTATCCATGACAGAATAGACCGGTTGGAGGGATCCCAAGGAAATGCACAAGGCCTATGAAGGCAAAATAGGTAGCAAAGCCTAAATGGAATTATGGATGATAATGACGAGGACATCGAAGGCCTATCCCATAGAACATGCCCTAGATATCAAGGCGAGCGTGGACAATATGATGATAATCTCAGCAATATCTGAGTCACCATTCCACCGTTTCAAGGCAAAATGGATCCCGAAGCCTACTTAGATTGGGAAAGCAAGGTGGATCATGTCTTTGAAGTCCACAACTACTCAGAACAGAAAAAGGTACGATTGGCTTCCATGGAATTTATAGACTACGCCCTTATTTGGTGGGACCAATTAACCTTGTCCAAGAGGCGAAATGGAGAGAGACCAATTACTACTTGGCATGGCATGAAAAATATCATGCGGAGGAGATTCATCCCAACACACTATCACCGAGATTTATTTCACAGGTTGCAAAACTTAAAACAAGGCAACATGAGTGTTAAGGATTACTACAAGGAAATGGAAGTCACCATGATTCGTGCCAATGTGGATGAAGACCGAGAAGCAACAATGGTCAAATTCCTTACCGGTCTCAACCGAGAAATAGCCGATGTTTTAGAAGTATGACACTATGTGGAAATTTCCGAGGTGGTACATATGGCTATAAAGGTAGAACGACATCAGAAGAGGAGGACCACTCAAAGGGCATCTAAAACAACCGGCCCTAAATGGAATAATGCTCGACGAAACATTCCCTTACAATTCAAAGAACCAGCCGAGAGTTTATAATCAAAACCAATGTTGATGGAAACTGGACAAGGAAAACAAACATAAGGAAATGAACGCTCAAGGGAGCTTAAATGCTTCAAATGCTTAGGCCATGGTCATATGGCTAATCAATGTCCAAATCGAAACACCAAGATGCTAATTGATAATAGGGACATCGTTTCTAACCATGAAGATGAAGTATAAGAAGAATTCGAGCTGAAAAATGAGGAGATTGCGCTAGCCGTTGATGGGGAGCTTTTGGTGATAAAACGAATCCTTAATGCCCAAATGGCCAAGGACAAGCAGCAACGAGAAAATATACTCCACACAAGATGCCATGTGAACAACAAGGTATGCTTCATGATCATAGTTGGTGGAAGTTGCACCAATGTTGTTAACACTGTCATGGTGGAAAATTTGGGCTTGAAAACTTTAAAGCATCCTACACCTTACAAGCTACAATGGTTGAATGACAGAGGTGAATTGAAGGTCACTAAGTAGGTTCTTATTCCTTTCTCAATTGACAATTGCAAAGATAAAGTGATGTGTGATGTAGTACCCATGCATGCCAGTCACATTCTCCTTGGAAGGCCATGACAGTTTGATAAAAAGACCATTCATGATTGCTACACCAACAAGTATTCTTTCAAGCATGAAGGGAAAAAGATCACCTTGACTCCATTGACGCCTAAAAAAGTTCAAGATGATCAGTTGCACATGATAAAAAGTATCAAAACTTGGACCAAGGAACATGACTCTTCCAAAACGAATGAAGAGAAATCTGAAGAAGTTCATGACATTCCCAATAATTCTAAAGAACATGTCGGTTCAAAACAGCCAAAGGGAAAGAAAAATATTTCCAAGAAGGGACATGATGAGTCGAAAGGATACAAAGGAATGAGTCAAGACAATTTGGAGAAGGAGACGGTTAGAGAGTGTCTTTTGACACTGCCCATGATCAAAACACATATTGCTAACCCAATTATTCCAAGTTTTTCTGATTATTATGTGCAAGATAAAGGTGCAAGAAATGACAATCATGTGGATAAAGGAAACAAGGATTCGATTATTCCCAAGATCAAAAAACTTCCAAAGGCGAAATGATTCAATTTGAGGACAAATCACCTTAAAGAAGGGGGTGATATGATCCTATTATGCTCCATGTTGTATCACAGGAACAAGGGAAAGGGGAGTTTCTATTAGCTTTCTACATAACGGTATTATATAAGATTATATTAGTTACACACACACACACACACATGCACACACGCACACGCACACGCACACACACACACACACACACACACATATATATGCATGCTTTCTTAATATACTAAGAATATCTATGACATTATATATCCTACATCTTACTATGCATTGACATATTCTATTAAGTCATTGCTTGCATGTTATTTAAATACAAAACACATTTTCAGCTCATTTGCTTATTGTTTTTAACTCAATTCTATCATAGGTAATTAGTCACATATTTCATTACATTCACTTATGTTATATTGTGTTTTTACTTATAAGAAATATAATTCACAGCTCAAGGGAAGCTCATTAAGCTCGGTTCAAGCTCAAATAGCTCTACACTTGATGCCATGTGATGCAAGTGCAAAACAACTCCAAAACAACTCCAAGCTCAAAAGACTAGCTCACCTAGCTAGAAGAAGCTCGAAATCAGCTCAAAGTAACTTCAAAGTTTAGCTAGCTTAATCAGCTAGCTCCTTCAAGTCAAGCCAGTTCACGACCAGCTCGGGTAGCTCATCTCAACTCCAACTATCACCCCAGCTCACCATGTGAAGGGTCATGTGTAACCCCCTCGTCCCGGTCCGGACGCTCGACCGATCCGAGTGGGCTACACGGGGATAACCGAGGCGAAACCCGTTAAGGCTCCACTTCGGTTACCGACCTAAGGAAAAACTTTTCATTTTATTATCTTACTTAGATGTAATGTTAAGTCCTATGTGTGGAAAGCAACAGCGGAAGAAACAAACGAGGCAAGCAACCAAACAGTCCAATTAAAAACAACCCATTTTATCTTAAACAGCAGGCCGTATCGATACACCCAGAGAGGGTATCGATACGCCTTGACCAGGTCAACACCCCAAGGTCAACCCAGGAAGACCGTATCGATACACGGGTTGACCGTACCGATACGCCCTGACTGGTCAACTTCTCACGGTCAACGATACAAGACCGTATCGATACACCCTAGACTCGTACCGATACGCCAAAATCTCGTCAAAATCTCAAATTTCCAGTGAGCTTTGGGCGTATCGATACACCCCCGCGTATCGATACGATAGGCCAAACTTGAGTCCCAAAGTGTAGGACCGTATCGATACGGCCCTTAGGCATACTGATACGCCCTGCACTGCAACACTCAATTTTTGCAGCCTATGACTCTCAAACACAACTCTAAATGCATTTTAAGACTTCCCTAGTCACATACAAACATTCACACAACATTCAACATCCAAGATCTCAGCATACAAGGCAACCAAAACGATCAAGGACCACATATTCAAGAGATTCATGCATTTACCAAAAAGGAGACATATATAGCACTTAAAAGGGTTCATGCCCTAGACAACCATACATAAAGCATCCACAAAAGGCACAAGACCAGCATACACATAAGCATTCAAGGTAAGCAATAAAGCATGACTTGCAAAACAAAACATGGCATCAACAAGCCACACCAACATCAACCTAAATCCAAAGCATTCAAATCCCATTGCTTGACTATTACAATCTTTCAATTTAAAGTTCATACTTGAGCCAACCAAACGTGACACTTGAAGGCCCTTCCTTGCCCTCGCCACCCACAAGCTACTGATCTGCATTGTCGAACAAAAAGGAGCGTAAGCATAAAAGCTTAGTGAGGGTATGCTCACAAAACAAACCTCGACAATGCAGGGTCCAAGAACGAGCATACAACCAAGGTAGAATGCATAATCTTACCTTCGAACCACATGAGCCGAAATAAAAGATGATGCATGAACATATTATCAAAATCATGTCATGCTCAACAAGTCCATAACCACAACATATGGAAACACATATATTCAACATATGAGCAACATAATCCACAATCCGTATTGGTACCTAGCTATGACTCGAATACGCGGATAACCGTTGGAACTCACATCCAACAACATAACCATTACCTTACGGTGGGATTACACTCATCACCGTTCCACGCGGAGGGGATTCCACTCATCCTCACGCCCGTTTCACATGGAGGGGATTCCACTCATCCTCACGCCCATCGATGGGATTCCACTCATCACCGACTAACATATATGTATGAAGATTTCCGGGCGAACCCGTACTCCATCTTGATGACTACCATCATCAAGACCACGCGCGAATTTTGACTCACGTGTGCACAGTAAACATCCTAATGATCGATCATTTGTACCAAAGCATACTAGTGCCAATACTAACACAATTCATAACCTTTCACAACACCATTTCATATCAACTTTCGTGCTTAGCACGTACTTACCATGACTTACCGTCATGCACAATCCACATTTCCAGGCCTAGCATGTACTCACCATGATTCTCAGAATCATGCAACCACTTCATAAATCCATTTTACATGTCAACACTACAAGTATATCATTGATATGGTTATCACATTTTATTTCATACATATGTATATCCTCATCATACCTATCATCAACATGCATATAACAATGCATCAAAATTTCATGCCTCAACACACATGTATATCATCATATACATAACCACGTTAAACACAATTTGCATGGCACAAGAGGCATAATCAACGTTTAGAGTTCAACCAAAGTCTCTAACTAAAGCTTGGGATTAGACTACCAATCTAATCCCAACTCTAGGTGGGTCTACCAAGCCCAACCTAGTCCACATGCTTGAACCAACACTTGAAAACCATTTAAAAACATTTAACCACTCACTGACTATTCCAAGCTCAACACACATGCCGATCAAGCTTCCAACGATTCCGGATTTGTTCTCGAGGCTTCACCAACACAATTTCTTGCTTCTAATTATCTCAACACAATCAAAACAACTTCGAATCAGTTCAAACATCAATGTAGCAAACCCGAAACACTAATCAAGCATAAAACACAAGATTTTCAAGCTAAGAACAACCCCAAAACCTCAAACCCGAGCAGCCATCAAACCCAATCCAAAACTCATGATTTGAACCTTTTTAACACACTTAAATGCTTCCAAAACAACCCCTAACTATCACCCTAACATCAGCCCTCAATTTCCAACACACAACAACCCCAAAACTCAACTTAAAACCCTTCCAAAAACCCCTCAAAACCCAAATCCGAAAATCACCATAAAACTCTTTAAAATTTACATATGTTGAACCTTATGGGTTTTAAAAAACTTATCTAACAATAAACAATCAAAAGCTTTGGTCAAAGACAATAAAGTTCTCATTTTTAATCAAAACCCCAAAACTTCAAACTTCAAAATCATGAACAATAATGAAAACTAATGGTACCAACATGAAGAGGAAGGTAAGGACAAGTCAAAAACATGATTACCTTTAAAAAAATCACCAACAAGGAGCATAGGATGTGATGGAATAGTAACCCTTAGGGAGAGGGCTCTTATGTCGTGAGATTTGGGGAAAGAAGAGGGAAGAAGATGATGAATAAGCTCATTTAAAATAGAAATGGGTTTATAATTTGGAAGACCACTTATTTACCATAATGCCATTAATGAATGGCTAAAACTCTCATCTCCTAAAATCCATGGAATTGGACTTAGAAGATAGGCCCAACATAGTTTTTAATTATTTTGCAAACACGAGGCCCATTGAAATATTTTATTATTTTAATTATGAAACCGAAACTCGAAACATTATTTTAATATTATTTTCACCCAACCCCCAAACTCGGGTGTTACATCATGTCTCTCTCCCAAGGGACACAACCGACCAGCAAAGAGGGAAGCATGCTTGGCACCAAGAATTGGAGGGAAATTGGGCAGCAATTGCTTGAAAGGAGGTACCAAGGTTGCCGAATCATCATCAGCCTTAAACCAAACCATTGCAACTTCTTTTTACACTCATTCGGTCACCTATTCATTATGTAACACACCATTTCGGCCAACCCTTCAAAAACTATAAATAGGGCTGCCCATTTCATTTGTAAACACATATTTATTTAATATAATTTTATTTGTGAATTTATCTCTCAAACTTGTTCTTTTTAAAACTATCCAACTTATCAAGCTTCATTTCTTGTGGTGTCTTCCTTCCATTATACTTCAGGTTCTTGGTTCTTATAACCAAAGGATCTAAGTCCTTTACCACCCTCAAAGACATTCTCTTAAAGAACGGGTCTATGTTCTTATAACATATGTTCCTCTTTTGAATCCTTTGAATACTATCTTCATTTCCATCTCATTCCATCATTTTCTCTCCACCATTTCCATCACCATATCTGAATCTGCCCACACACTCACCCTTCCATCCATTTCTTTCAATTCCTTCATACACACCACTAAAACACTTCCACACCTTATTCATTCATCATCATTCCTTCTCCATTTCATCTTCAAAGCATATAGATTACAAGGTTTGCTTGCATTCACGGTCGGGACAATCAAAGCTTCTCTCAACAAAGTCATTTGAAGAGTTGGAATTTGAAGAGTTGGGAGGGTCACCCTATAATAAGAAAAATTATTAGATGGACCCGGCTCACCACGTCCCAGCTAATAAGGTCACGACCCAAGGTTATTTGGAAGTTTTTTTACATGGATGGACCTTATTGGCTGGGAGCTTAAGACCTCGGATGACGTGGTGAGCCTGGTCAATCTAATAATTTCTCCTATAATAGGCTAGTGTGATACTCGATTTCAGATTAATCAACCAATAGGTTGAAATAAAATAAAAGCCGCTAAAGAAGCGGGGAATTGATTCTAGTATATAAAAAGAGTTCCTTGTAGCTTTCCGTAGAGCGCAAGGAGAGTTTGTTACGCTGAACATGCACTCCCTTATCCTATCACTAATCCTATGTCTCTCTATCTTTCATGTTTTCATTAATCAGGTTAATTATCTGTTTCTTACCAATCTTATTCAAGATTTTGTTTTTCTTTTCCCCAGTGAATCACCCACGGTGCCTTTGAAGAAGAGGTTTGTGTTCCTTTTCATTCTTTTGAGTGAACAATGCTCTTCAGTCTTTTTTCTATTTTTTCCTTTGTACAATGGAAAACCCAATTTGTGGGTATGTTTTGTTCAGTATGGGTTATTTTCCTTGTGAAAATTTAGAAGGTTAATCTTGTTCCACTAACTTTTTCCCGTGTGTTTGTTTATTGTGAATTTTCTGATCTTTTGAGTGTTTTGGATTGAGATGATTCCTTTGGTTGATATATCTCGATTGATTGTGTTCATATCATTCTCTACCTTTTCTATTGCAGAAAGATATTTACTACACTTGTTCCATCAAGGTTACAATCTTGCCAGCCAATTCCTTGTTGGTAAAGGTAACACCAAAGTTACTTGTTCCCTTATTCCGACCCATACACTTGAAGCTCATGAAGACGGTGGCCTTGAAAGTTAAACCTGATAAAACCATAAAGACTTTGAAGGCAATTGTTGTACGAAAAGGGAATCGTTTCCAGTAATATTCGGGATCTTTTCTATATTATAATGGCCCTAGTAAGATGAGGTGTGATATTTGAATTTATAATATGTTATTATGGTTTGTCTGAGAATTGAAAAAGTAATATTTTGTGTATTACAAGATTTGATTGGTTAAATTATACTATACATGCATCAGAGTATTGTTTATCATTTATCATATCAGGATATTGGATGGAATTAAGGGTTATAATGTGAAATGAAAGTCCTTTGCAGGTTACAAGCTCAAAGGACACCCTGCCAAACTTGTCTCAAAAAATAAGTGATGTCTAGATTCTAATTTCTCAATGCAGAAAACACAATCTCTAGCAATCGTAAGCCCATAGGAAATGAGCTTATTGTCACAGATGTATTCTCTCAAACCCGATCCGTGCGGCGTTAGCAACTCTCGACAATGCTAACCAGCCTTGATCCTTCACGCAACACAATGGCTAACAAAGATCACAAGAGAAGGCTAAGAGTTTACAAGTAAGAAACTTGTATTGAACTAAGAAGGAAAGCTTTACAGGAGCTTTACAAAGTATGCTTAGTGGCTATTTGCTTGAGTGATTACAAAATGAGGGGTGGCCCTATTTATAGGCTCCCACCTCCCTAATGGACGGCTAGGATCGTTTTGATCCAACGGTCACGAATTCGCCTCCCAAAATATCTAGCTTAGATCTACATCTTTCTAGATTATTCTACATGTATCTATACATGTTTATACACATCTACATCTATCCGAAATGTTCTAGAGAGCTCCAGGGTCTTCCGGAGTTGTCCCGAACTTTCCCGAGCCTTCCCGAGCTTTCTCGGGTCTTCTAGGTTCTCCCGGGTGTGTCTAGACTTGAAGAGAACGTCCCGGATCCTTCTAGAACGTTGTGGACCCTTCAAGATAAGTGTTGGCCGTCCTAGGTGCTTCTAGTGCCCTCATTGGTGCTAGTTTGCTTCAAAAGTGCCCAAGGGGTGGCAGGAACCTCGGTTTGGATTTTAGGGAAAAATGGTGGGTTGTGACATTCTCCCCCACCTAAGCTCGCGACGCCCTCGTCGCGCCTTCGTTGAACTCTCGGAGTTGGTCCTTGAATTGCCAAAGGGCTTCTTCAGTCTCCCAACTCGCCTCGGCAATAAGCAGACCCTTCCACTTGATGAAGTATTCCTTGTATGATGGCACGCCTCTTCACCTAATCAGTCGATCGGCCAATACTTCTTCAACTTCCTTGTCGAAGGAAGTGACCACGGCTGTAGGTGCTCTAGTGGAGACTCCCCTTGATGGATCTTCCAAGTCTTCATGATAAGGCTTCAACAAACTCACATGAAAGACTGGATGAATCTTAAGCCTCGGTGGAAGCTGAAGTTGGTAAGACACCTTTCCAACTCTCTTGATCACCAGGAACGGTCCTTCGTACTTGCGGACTAGCCCCTTGTGCACCCTTCGTAGGGTCTTGAACTACTGGGGTAAGAGCTTGAGCATGACAAGGTCTCCCTCTTTAAACTCTAGGGGCCTTCTTTTCTTGTCTTCCCACTTTTTCATCCTCTTGGCGGCCTTGTGTAAGGATGCTCGAGCAAGCTCGTTCTGCTCGTGCCACAACTTGGCAAGCTTGTAGGCTGCGGGGCTCTTCCTTTCATAGCGTGTGGCAAGGGAGAGCAGTGTGGTCGGTTGGTGTCTCAAGACGATCTCGAAGGGACTCCTGTTGGTGGCCTCACTCCTTTGTAGGTTGTAAGAGAACTGTGAGACGTCGAGGAGCTTGGCCCAATCTCTTTGATTGGCACTAAAGTAGTGCCTTAAGTAAAGCTCCAAGAGAGCATTGATGCGCTCAGTTTGCCCGTCGCTCTGGGGATGGAAGCTTGTTGAGAAGTTAAGGTCGGACCCTAGCATCTTGAAGAGTTCGGTCCAAAACCTCCCTGTGAACCTTGGATCCCGATCGCTCACAATGTTGCTTGGTACTCCCCACAACTTGACTACGTTGTGGAGAAAGAGCCTTGCTGCCTCATCCACTGTGCAATCGGGTGATGCTGCAATGAAGGTGGCATACTTACTGAATCGGTCCATCACGACCATTATGCTTCCAAACCCTTCTGACTTGGGAAGACAAGTGATAAAGTCCATAGAGACACTCTCCCAAGGCTTGTCGGGTACAGGCAAAGGATCTAAGAGCCCTCCTGGTTGTTGTTGAACAACCTTGTCTTGTTGACACACAAGACAAGTCCTCACGTACTCTTCTACATCATCATGCATCTGGGGCCAATAGTAGTTGGACTTTAAGAGTGCAAGAGTACGTCGCATACCTGGATGCCCGGCCCATAAAGAGTCGTGACACTCCTTGATCAGCTCCTTGCGTAGGTTACCTCGCTTTGGTACATATAGACAGTTACCCTTGGTGTAGAGTAATCCATGCTCACCCAAAACTGTCGAGTCTTGCCCTCATTGGCTAGGGAAATGATGTTTTTGGCAAGGGGCTCTTGGTGTAGGCCCTCCTTGATCCTGTCGAGGAGTGGACTGGTGGCTTGGCTTAACGCTGCGTGCTCCGCCTTCCGAATTAGTGCATCGGCGACTACATTCGCTTTGCCCGGCTTATATTGTAGAATGTAGTCGAATTTGGCTAGGAAATCTTACCACCTAGCTTGCTTTGGGCTAAGTTTCTTCTGAGTTTGGAAGTAGCTGGTTGCTACGTTGTCGGTTAAGATTAAGAAATTAGCCCCTAGGAGGTAATTCGCCACACCCTTAGACAATGAATGATGGCAGTCATCTCCTCTTGCACGGTGTAGCGCCTCCTTCTCGATGCTTCGCGAGGAGCGAGTTGAGGGCTTGCCTTTGCGGGCACTCTCGGACCCAATGGTCTCCATCACAGATGAAGCACTTGTTGGATGAAGGTCGCTTCGAGCCTCGAGTGTCCTTAGCTTTGCCTTTGTCCTTGTTCTTCCACGAAGACGAGTCTTTGTGCTTGGATGCATTGTCTTCATGGTGTCCCTCTTTGCAATGGCCTTTGTCTCCCCCACCTTTGGCATGGCCACCTTTCTTGTCCTTCGACTTGTTGGACTCCTTGTTGCTAGAGTAGTCAACAAGGCTTTCTTCTACGGCAATGGCATCGGCAAGATTCTGAACTCCCCGACGCCTAAGCTCGGCCTTGGCCCATTGTTGGAGGCCATCCATAAAGTTGAAAAGGGAGTCCTTGTAGGAAAGATCGGGGATCTTGAGCACTAGGGTGGTGAACTCCTTTACATAGTCATGAATGCTCCCTGACTGCTTGAGCCTTCGCAAACGTGCCCTCGCCTCATCTTCGGTATTCTCTGGGTAGAATTGCCTTTTAATCTCCTTCTTGAAATCATCGAAGGTAGTCATGGTGCACGTGCCTTTCTCCACGTTACTACGCCTTCTCCTCCACTAAAGCATAGCTGTGTCGGTGAGGTAAAGTGAGGCGGTCTGAATCTTTGCGGCCTCGTCCATGATTCCCACCGCAACAAGATATTGTTCCAAGCCATATAAGAAGTTATCTACTTCTTTTGCATTGCGTGCACCCGCGAAGGTCTTAGGTTTGGGCACCTCGACCTTCCTAGACTCATAAGTGGTGCTAGGCCCGGCGGCCATGGCTCGCTTGCACTAGGCAAGGTCGCCTTGCAAAGCCTCAATTTGAGCATGAGAATGAGCTAGCTCTTGTTGGAAAGAGTCACGTACCTTCGAGAGCTCCCCCATTAGGAGATCGCGGATTTGCCCCATTTCCGCGCGCATGGTGTCCTCTAGCTTCACCATCATGGCCTTCATGGCCGTGTGGAGCTCGACGTCCTCCGCCTCAAGGCCTTCCACTCGGTTGGTAAGGTTGTCCACTTGGGTGCTCACACCCACCACATTCTCCTCAATGTGGGTAAGACGAGTCTCGAAGCTAGAGATCATGTCCTTGGACTTGGCCCTAGGCCTCGTCTCACCAGGCACTACCACCTCCTCGCGCCCTCGATCAAGCACGACTTCCGTCTCAGATGAGCTAACAGCTTGACTCTTGCCCGTTTTTGCCATATCCCGTGTCTCGAAACAAGCTCTGATACCAATTGTCACGGACGTATTCTCTCAAACCCGATCCGTGCGGCGTTAGCAACTCTCGACAATGCTAACCAGCCTTGATCCTTCACGCAACACAATGGCTAACAAAGATCACAAGAGAAGGCTAAGAGTTTACAAGTAAGAAACTTGTATTGAACTAAGAAGGAAGCTTTACAAGAGCTTTACAAAGTATGCTTAGTGGCTATTTGCTTGAGTGATTGCAAAATGAGGGGGTGGCCCTATTTATAGGCTCCCACCTCCCTAATGGACGGCTAGGATCGTTTTGATCCAACGGTCACGAATTCACCTCCCAAAATATCTAGCTTAGATCTACATCTTTCTAGATTATTCTACATGTATCTATACATGTTTATATACATCTACATCTATCCAAAATGTTCTAGAGAGCTCCAGGGTCTTCCGGAGTTGTCCCGAACTTTCCCGAGCCTTCCCAAGCTTTCTCGGGTCTTCTAGGTTCTCCCGGGTGTGTCTAGACTTGGAGAGAACGTCCCGGATCCTTCTAGAATGTTGTGGACCCTTCAAGATAAGTGTTGGCTGTCCTAGGTGCTTCTAGTGCCCTTCTTGGTGCTAGTTTGCTTCAAAAGTGCCCAAGGGGTGGCAGGAACCTCGGTTTTGATTTTAGGGGAAAATGGTGGGTTGTGACATTATCCTTTGTTGGAAGTCTATCAAGGGTCGCCATCCAGGTTAGCACAGAGTTCTTAGGGATGTGCCCAGACCACTTTCTCCTCATTCCAAATCATGGCCACAATGAAGCGACTGTCTACCAGATTTGGGACTGTTAGGGCCTTCACTCTCAGCTTCAATAAATTCCTCCAAGTCCAAATACATGACCGAGGGCAAGGAATTAACCAGAAGGATTGATTCTTGAGAACATAGGCTTGAATCCATGCTATCCAGACTGATCCCTCATTAAGCAAAAGCCTTCTCATAAAATGAATTAAGCAAGAGTGCATATATTTTTTACATATTTAGTTGCTACATTATTACATATTTATAGTTTCATGATTAGCTTGCATACACATTTAATTTGTTTGTTGTTTATTATATCTTAAATATTCATTTATCTGTCTTGTAAAAGATACATTGGAAGAAAAAAGGAAACATCTACTATCCACTTTTTATATCTTTCGGTCAATTCCACAAGGTAAGTTTTGGTAAAGACTACCTTGTTCACCTAAGAATTCAAGGAGCAAACAAAGTGGAAAAAGATGGGACTGTGTGAGTGAATCGGAAGATAAAAGCCAAATCACGAGTGTAAACAAAAGTGGAGTGACTTCTTCTTTTAGAGTGAAAAGTGAGAATTTTTTCGAGGCATTATAATTTTGCTACTAATAATTTGTTGGCTTAAGGGTTTGAGAAGCCCCTGCATTTTCAAAAAAATAATCGATTAAGCCCTTAAAAATTTTTTTGCACTTAATGTCACCATTAAACCTAAAAAATTAACCAATCCGACCCTTTGACTGACGGATTCTGTCATTGACGGACGGTTCCGTTAAATTCGGTCTACTTAGCCCGTTTCCTATGCCATGTCAACCATTAATTATCTTCCCAAGAAACCCCATCACAAGCAGGGTCAAACCCCTCACCAACTCCACCCCACGATCAATAGCAGCGATGATTGATCCTCTGAAACAAAAACAAGGTGCCGATAGAGATTCCATTGACGAGAAATTGATCTATTGTGGACGAGCGACTAAACCAATAAAAACGTAAATATTCATCTTTCTTCATAACTTCATATGATGTTGAAATTGAAGAAGCCATTAATGGGTCGGTTTTGAAGCTACAAGTTTATGGTATTTTACCAGTACTATATTCATTTCAACAATCTGGTTTAACAACCCCACAAATTTTTGCACAATATACTACAATTGAATTTAAAATTTTCAAAACAAATCTAAATTTTTTCGTTCAAAATTGACGATTTAAAAACAAAAATGCTACTAACATCTCACTCACACAAGCAATTCAACAAACACATTTACCACGTCTTTCTCTCCTTTATGACCATCCTCAATATTCAACGCTTTCTTTATGTCGTCACAGTCGCCATACCCACTTGCACAATTATCACACCAGCACTATCGTCGCCAAGCTAATATCTACTTGCACAACTATCACACCAACACCATCCACGCTTTTCAATTATCCCCTTTTTGTAATTGAAATGCAAATGAGGCTAACGATCTTAGCACGCAAAATCCTGACCCCGATTCTCAGTCATTCTCCTATCGCATAAACATCGAAGCCGACGTCTAACAATCGTAGAAGAGTCAAAATTAAAGGTAGGGTTCCGTTACTTTTTTGGGATTTGATGGTGTAGATTTTCATGGTTGATGGGAGGAAAAATGCAGAGGGCTTCGTTCGTGACAAACAGAGATACTATCTACCATTGTTGCTTGATTTGATGATTGGATCGATAAGTTTTTGGGCAGATAATTAACGGCCGACGTGGCATTAAAAACGGGCCAAGTATATTGAGTTAATGGAACCGTCAATCAATAACAGAATCCATCATTCAAAGGGTCAAATTGGTTAATATTTTAGGTTTGAGGGTGACATTGAGTGCAAAAACACATTGAGGGCTTAATTGATTATTTTTTAAAATTTTAGGGGCTTCTCAAACCCTTAAGCCAAATTTGTTTCACCATGTCTCGAAGATACCATGACCTAATATTTGTAAAGGAGATGAACTAGTAGATTTTCAGTTTCAAGAACTTCTTCGAGGCATGGACACATTGTTCCAAAGACATTTCGACATGATACTAGCGCGAATGAGCCAAATCGGAGAAGGATCTCTTTCAGAGCGAACACCTCCACCAAAGGTACATGATCAACAAAAGAGGAGGATCCCCACTCAATCAAATTCTATCTCCACTTCATCTTCAAATTGGGAGCGAAGATCCTACGAGAAGGATTCCACTTGTCAATTAGGATCCTTTAATTGAAAATTATTTGGTTTCATAATATGTGGTTTGATTTTGTAATAGTATTCCCAATAATTGAAACTTATTTGGTTTCAGGGAAGAGATTCAATTTTGAGGAGTGTGAAGAACGAGACGTACTAAGTGGTTATTAAGATTAAAGAAGTGTCTGCCCAATCATTAGACATGGGAGAATTGTCTTTCTTGTTATGAATTTTTGATGTATTCAACATCTTATCCCTCACTACTGAAAAATGAAAACATGTTTAACATTTGGATTCATTAGAATTGATTTCCTTGCCTACTAATCATTTTGTGTTTATAAGTGACACTAAGAAGATTAAGTTTGCAGAGATTCTAAAGGAAACAAGGAGAAGAGAAACAACAGAATAATATTTGCACCCATCGAGTAGCATGAGAGAAAAACCAAAGAAAATGAAAGCCTATCATTTTTTATATCCAACCCAAAATATTTATATAACTTTTCATATATTCTTTCAATTACATCCTTAATTTTATATATTTTTTCAATTATGTCTTTAACTTTTCATATATTTAAGGGTAATTACTACAATGTCCCTCTCTTGATATATATATTTTAATTACATCATTAATTTTATTGAATAAAAAGGGAAGAGAATATGGATAATTACTATAAATATCTATCTTTATATGTTTTTCCTATTATCTCCCTTTATTTTTAATAAAAATAAAAAGTATTTCCTCAATCGGATGGGTCTCAGGCCGGGTTCTTTCAGGTCGGGTTCTGTCAGGTCGGGTCAAATCGGATACATGTTATTTCAGGCCGTTTTTCTATTTTGACTCGATTCGGGTCGGGTGCGGGCTAGTTTCAGGTCGGGTTCATTTCAGGTCTAGTTCATTTTAAGTCAGGTTCATTTCGAGTCGGGTTCATTTCAGGTCGGGCTCATTTCAGGTAGTGGTCATTTCGGGTCGGGTTCATTTCAGGCCGTGTTCATTTTAGGTCGAGTCAAAACGGTTCATTGACGGGTTAATTTGGGTTCGAGTTCGTTTCAGGTCGGGTTCATTTCAGGCCAGGTTCGTTTTAGGTCTGGGTAATTCAGGTTTTGAATTCGTATTAAGATTGAGTTTGAGTTTGGGTTTAGGGTTTATGGTCTAGGGTTTGTGGTTTATGTTTTAGGGTTTAGGGACTATAATGAATAAAGATAATAAATTAAAATTATAAGCATTGGACTAAATTACAAAAAATAGGGGTCAATTTAGAGTAAAAATAAAGTTTTAAGGACTATAGTGAACAATGCTATTAAATTAAAATTATAAATATTGGACTAAATTACAAACAAAATGAATAAGGGTCAATTTGGAATAAAAATAAAGTGTTAGGGACTATAATGAACAAAGATATTAAATTAAAATTATAAACATTGGACTAAATTACAAAAAAGAGAGAATAGGGGTCAATTTGGACTAAAAATAATATATTTGTATGTAGATAAGTTTTACTAAATATATTTATGCATGTATGTATGTATATGTATATGTATATACATTAATACATATATATATACATTAATACGTATATAAATACATTAATATATATATACATTAATACATATGTATATATACACATTAATACATATATATATACATTAATATATATATATATATATATACATTAATATATATATTAATACACACATATATATACGTTAATACACACACACATATATATATATTAATACATATAGATGTAGTATGTACGTATTAGGGTTTAGGATTTAGAATGTATGTTTGAGTATGTATATGTATATATATATATACATATATGTATGTGTATCAGGGTTTAGGGTTGTTTGCTGTGTGTGATGTACTATAAATGATACGCAAATATGGTGCAAGTATACACGTCGAACAAGTAATAAAGTGGTAAGTAAGTACCGTCTCCACAGGGATTGGAGGTGTTCAAGGTAATCTTAAGCACACAAGTGTCACGAAATGTAAATGGAGAATGATGTGGCAGTTCAAGACAGAGTAATGAATGTTATAACAAATCAGAACAAAGATATAAATGCGGTAGCAAATAAAGATAAAAGATAGCGTGCTAAAATCAGTAGACAAACAGGTCCTCTTACGCATGTGAAACTCACGTGGGAATGACTGGTTGGGCTGTCTGGTTTACCTATGGGTTTACCTCTCTAACTTAGTCTATGCTCGGCAGGATTTACTCAAGGTGTTCCTTAACTATCTCTAGCCAGGAAACTGGGAGCAGGAAATGCTACAACAATACCTCTCAGCGTAAACTCTATCACTTCCCTTACCCTAAAAGGTCTATCCCTCTTAGCCATTGAAACCCAACACTTATCTCTATGGTGGATTAGAAATGTGCCTCTCAGCATCCAACTCAATTGTCTATGCAGGTTAAAGAAAGCTCTCTCGACCACTAACCTCAACTAACACCTAAGGAAAGGCCAATTCTCGAAGGCTCTTACAACCCTAACCATATAACAACATAGACAAACCACAGATACGAGCAAGAGATAAATAAACATTCATAAAATAAAATAAAACATAGTTCATCCAAACAGCCCTAGCCACCTAAATCAGTTCATGGCTGGGCAAATATCCAATGTATCTTCGTTTATACAACCCATTTTTCCAGATATAAAATAAATGCTAAAGCAATAGAGAGGGAAGAGGAGAACTCCCAATCCGCAATGGACTTGCAGCGCCACGAACCGCCCTAGGCTTGCCGCCTCTCTCAAGGTTAGCAAGGTCAAACCCTTGGAGCTTCTACGATGGAGGACACCAAGTGAGGAAGAAGAAAAGAAAAGAGCTGCCTTTAGCTTTCTCTCCTTAGCCTTTTTGTCACCTTTTCACGCTCTCTCTTAAATGAGGGTCTTGTGTCCTTTATATAGTAGAGGCTCCTACGGTTTTGTGCCCTAAAAATTCTCTAGCGTCCAGGGAATATTCCTTATGTATGTGGGGCACAAATAGATAAAAAAGGGGTTCACACATGCGGGCGATCAGCGTGTGAGCGTTACTTTGTCTTTTTCTGCGCCCAGAATTGTTGTCCAATTTGCTATAGCATTTTCCTTCCTTGCCTTGCTTCAGCATCAGCCTGCACAACACCATACCAGCAAACACCTTTCAAGCAGCATCTAATCTCATGAAATAAAGCCATACCACCAGCAAGTGAAGATACATGCAACTATATGCTCTAAATGCACCTACATGTTATGAGATGACCTCGAGAACAAACAAATACTTAAGAAAAAAGGTGTAGAATATAAGCATTTTGACAAGTCATCACACCCCCAATCTTAAGCTATTGCTTGTCCTCAACCAATGAATAGAAAGAAACAAAGAAAATGTTGTGGTAAAAATTTAGCTCGAGACAGATGCTATGGCAAAATTTCAACCCTCAGAAAAGTAAGGCTTTAATACTTAAGACACAATTGAGATTTTAAGAATGATTTCCTAGGGTGAGATCCTTTTGTTAGTGTGTGAGTGATTGCATACAATTTAGGCTTAATAGTGCTAGAAAAATTTCTTAATAGAACTCAAGTTCATCCTAGTGTTTGAACTATTTTATCTTAAGGTTTTACTCACATAAGTGAACTATTTTTTAAGAGGGGTGTCAGCTCATCACAACTACCATCCCTCACTCTAGATGAGCAAGGACCAAACCTCTCATCCCCGAGCTAGTAGGTAGAGTCATCCCGTCACAAATTTCATTCACTCATTTGATGTTGCTGCCATTTATTTAAGTTTGATTTCTAGGCAATGCAACACAAAGCGGAGTGTCCCTCTAAAATATGTCGTAACATTTATTCACAGTTTGCTATATTCTATTAGGCACAAGGGAGATTAGCTAAGCTCTTTTTTCTTTTCTTTTTTTAAGCTCATTTCAGTTCAATTTCACTAAGATAAGCATAAGTTCTAAAAAAATTCTCTAACACTTTCAAACCTAAAAAGCATACAATTGTGTATCAAAACAAAGATCAAGCATCAAACCCTAGAATTTATTCTACCAATATGTTGAGTTGTGAGGAGCTCGATTCGTTCAACCGATAAGGCTCACCAAGTGGTGGAAAGATGGATTTTTGGGTGGAAGGGTTGTGGAAGCTAAAAGGTAAATTGACACAATGATTTATAGTGGTTCAACCTTCTAACCAAGGTCTACATCCACTACCTTAGCTCCCCACTAAGGATTTCCAATCAATCCACTATTGATTCGTCCCCTTTTCTAGGCTTAGGAGGAAACCCTTTACACCGATCAAGCTTTCTACCCAAAGCCTTGATCAAACCCTTTCTTGCAAAGAGATAATGAAAGCAAACACAAATCCCTCTAATAGGTGTTTGTTTGCACAATTAAAGCACTCACCCAAAACCTAAAACACTTCAGCAAATTTGACAATTTTAGCTCACTAGTGTTTGTCTATATAATAAATGACAATTTAAGCTCTAAGACAATTCTTGATCATTTGTTGATTGACAATATGAGCATTAGCCTTTACTTGATGCTTGGAGGTCCCTTTTATACTCCTTGATGAGTTTGTAGCCGTTACTAGCCGTTGGGGTTGATTTGGAGCCGTTGAGGACTTTATTTCCCTTCATTAATGTTGTTCTGTAGCCTTCCGTATCGATACACTTGGACCCATATCGGTACGGCCTTAATCAGAAACTAGCCGTTGGGCTCTTGCCAGCCTAGGCGTATCGATACGCTTGAGGGCATATCGGTACGGTTTCACTTTTAAATGACCGTTGGGAAATAGCCATTGGGGATGTTGGAAAGGGGATCAGTACGCTTACCAGGCATATCGAAACGATCCCGATCCGTATCGAAACGGCCAAGCCTGTTTCGATACGGGTTTTGGCAGTGACCAAACTGGGCAAAAAAGGTATCGATACGGGTTGCACCGTATCGGTACGGGTAGCTTGAAAACTTAAGTTTGGCTATTTAAAATCAATAAAAACATTGCCAAAAACCTTTTAAAATACCTCAAACATAAATTCAAGTTGTTTGGACTTAAAACTAAGTTTTAAATTCTTTTCAAATTAGTCCAAAACATTTTTCAATTATTATATCAAAACATTAGTTCCACAATCTCCCCCTTTTTGATATAATAAAACTAACTTGAAAAATTGTTTGGGGTTTTCCCCTTTAACTTTAAAAATGTGAATAAGAGATTAAAGATATGAAATCAAATAAAGCTTCCCCTTATTCATTTGAAAATTCAATTTTTCAAACCATTTCTCCCCCTTTTTGTTATATCAAAAAGAATTTAAAAACATTAAGTTCAAAAATAACAATAGAGGTAAAAATTTGACAAAATAAGAATTTGGTTTTAAAATGGCTCCCCTTACTCAAAGCATCATTAAAAGTGTTAGTCCAACATATATGATCATCTAGTTGACATAAATGAAAATAAAACAAATAAACACAAAAGCAACTAGATTCTACCACACTTGAACTCAAAGGGAGGATATGAAGCCTTCCTTCTTCATGTGTTCTTCCTTGTGTGCATGGAGCTCCCCCTCAAAGTTTGACTTGTTGAACATCTCCATCACACCTAGCAAAAGACAATCAAGTAATTTTTGGTATCCAAATTGCTTTGGATCCATGAACGTTAGTAGCACAAATTTTAGTCCCCTTAGGAATCCATTTTTCAATGCCATCCTTTTTAATTGAAGTACTAAGTCCTTTTGGGACCCAAATACTTCTAAAACATTTTCCTTTAACAAATCTAGGGGCACTAGATTGTCTAACATAAAAATTTGATTTTCCAAAATTGTTTTTCCTTTCATGCTCTTTGGAAATCAAATCCTTTTCCTCTTGAACTTTTTGAAGCAAATTTTGTAAATCAAAACATTTTAATTCAAACTCCTCGAGTTTTGCTTCAAGTTCAAGTTTGGTTTTAGAAATCAAATCATTTTGAATTTTGAACTTTGAAATCAATTTATTGTTTTTCAAAATGTGATTTTTAAAGTCTAAAACAAAATCATCATAGGCATCTTGTAATTCATCAAAAGAGTAAGAAAATGAAGTAGATGAATTAGAAGTTACCCTTGAATCTTCTTCGATGGCCATAAGGCAAAGGTTGGCTTGTTCATCGTCGGTGGAGTCCTCATCACTCCAAGTAGCCACATGTGCCTTCTTCTTATGGCTTGAAGTGCTTGCCCTCTCCTTTTTCTTGGAATCTCGTTCAAGCTCTCTCAAAGCTTTCTTCATGAACGGGGCACACTTCTTGAAGAGATGGACTATCTCTTCATCTTCATCATCATCTTCACTTGAATAGACATGATGGCAAGTGGAGGACTTGAGAGCCATGGCACTAGCATTGATGCCTAGCCCTTTGATTTTCTTCTCTCCCATAGCTCTAATTTCTTCGCTCTTCTTCTCATCCTCTTTGTTCTTCTTCATGATTTGATGAGTAAGGAGTGACCCCATGAGTTCATCAAGCTTCAAAGTCTTCAAATTTTTGGCTTCGATGATGGCGGTCCTCTTTGAGTCCCAAGACTCGGGAAGTGAGTAGATGAGCTTTCGAACAAGCTTTTCTTCCGGGATGGCTTCTCCATAGCCTTTGAGACCAGTGGTGATAGTGGAGAACCTATCAAACATCTTCTAGATGTTCTCTTCCGGATCCATTTTGAAGTTCTCATACTCTAAGGTTAGGAGCCCAATCTTGGTCTCTTTGACTTCATCGGTCCCCTCGTATGTGACTTCAAGCTTGTCCCATACCTCCTTGGCACTCTCACAAGAAGACATCTTCTCATAGATGGTTGGGCCAAAAGCACAAAACAAGATGAGCAAGGCTTTGCAATTAAGCTCCATCTTCTTGCGATCGTCGGCACTCACTCCGCTTTGCTTCTTTGAGGCACGAACGGACCATCTTCAACTATATCCCATAGCTTGTAATCTCTAGATTTGATGAAGAACTTCATCTTTGTCTTCCAATGGGCATAGTGGGTTCCGTCAAAGAAAGGCGGTTTGTCGATTGATTGTGTCATTTGAGCTGGTTGATGAAATAGTGATCGAGCTTGCCGGATCTTCTCAATAGGATGTGAATCCCCTTCGATTGAGCCAAGCTCTTATACCAATTGTTGAGTTGTGAGGAGCTCGATTCGTTCAACCGATAAGGCTCACCAAGTGGTGGAGAGATGGATTTTTGGGTGGAAGGGTTGTGGAAGCTAAAAGGTAAATTGACAATGATTTATAGTGGTTCAACCTTCTAACCAAGGTCTACATCCACTACCTTAGCTCCCCACTAAGGATTTCCAATCAATCCACTATTGATTCGTCCCCTTTTCTAGGCTTAGGAGGAAACCCTTTACACCGATCAAGCTTTCTACCCAAAGACTTGATCAAACCCTCTCTTACAAAGAGATGATGAAAGCAAACACAAATCCCTCTAATAGGTGTTTGTTTGCACAATTAAAGCACTCACCCAAAACCTAAAACACTTCAGCAAATTTGACAATTTTGGCTCACTAGTGTTTGTCTATATAATAAATGACAATTTAAGCTCTAAGACAATTCTTGATCATTTGTTGATTGACAATATGAGCATTAGCCTTTACTTGATGCTTGGAGGTCCCTTTTATACTCCTTGATGAGTTTATAGCCGTTACTAGCCGTTGGGGTTAATTTGGAGCCGTTGAGGACTTTATTTCCCTTCATTAATGTTGTTCTGCAGCCTTTCGTATCGATACGCTTGGACCCGTATCGGTACGACCTTCATCAGAAACTAGCCGTTGGGCTCTTGCCAGCCTAGGCGTATCGATACGCTTGAGGGCGTATCGGTACAGTTTCACTTTTAAATGACCGTTGGGAAATAGCCATTGGGGATGTTGGAAAGGGGATCGGTACGCTTACCAGGCGTATCGAAACGATCCCAATCCGTATCGAAACGGCCAAGCCTGTTTCGATACGGGTTTTGGCAGTGACCAAACTGGGCAAAAAAGGTATCGATACGGGTTGGACCGTATCGGTACGAGTAGCTTGAAAACTTAAGTTTGGCTATTTAAAATCAATAAAAACATTGCCAAAAACCTTTTAAAATACCTCAAACATAAATTCAAGTTGTTTGGACTTAAAACCAAGTTTTAAATTCTTTTCAAATTAGTCCAAAACATTTTTCAATTATTATATCAAAACATTAGTTCTACACAATATCAATAGTCGTACATCAATCCATAGCCATGAAAATATGTTCATCATTGGGTATCATTAACTTATTCATAAAACTATCATGGAGCCAAATAAAATGCCATAGCAAAATATTTGCTTCTACCTATTAATGAAATGCAAATGCCTAACTAAAGGGCACTAACACCCCCAAACTTAAAGAGTGCAGTGTCCTCAATGCAAAAAAAAAATAAAATGATATGCAACTAACTAAATGCAATGCAAGGTTAAGAAGTACCTCACTTCTTGGTGGTGGCGGTCTTCTTGGCTTTATGCTTGACTCTGGAAGACTTAAAGGAGGCGATCGGTGGTTCAGCCTCGTCTTGCTCCGGTGGAGGGGTTTGTTCTAGTTCAGCTGGGGTTCCTTGGTTGGTGGAACTTGTGTTGGATTCATTTCCCTCGGCTGGTGTACTCCAGACTCTACCGACAGTGCGCTTGCTTCTTGTTCTCGTAGATGAGGTAGCGCTCGGAGTTTGGGTCGGTGACTACACTGGCATAGAATGTGCAAGCTCATCATCCTCTGATCCAACTATCATTGGGTTGACAGGATCAACAGAGAGTTCCTTTGCTGGGGCAACTTTGGTAGGTTTTGTTGTTCTCTTTCTCTTCTTGGGTAGTGGGCTTGTTGTAGCATCTGTGTCCTGGTTCTGTGAGGAAGGCTAAGTCGTAGTGGGGCTCTTGTTGGGGACTGGCGTCTTCTGGGTGCTGGGAGGAGGTTCCTTCACGTGGACCTTTAGAGATTCCAGAAAGGTTAGGAAGTCTATGCTGATATGTGGTAGGATCTCCTTGAAATAGTCATTTATAACAGTATCTCTCTCCTTAACATACCCATAGAAAACGACCTGGTCTTCATGCATCTTGTCCACATCCTCTCGAAGATGATTGGTTAAGGCAACTAAGGCAGCAATTCTTGCTGCAGCAAATGTTTTCGCTCCTCCAGCTAGTGTCTTTGCTGGAGCATCCTCATCGTATCCTTTGATAGAGGGGACCATTTCAGGTGTTATAGGACCTTTCCCTGAGTTTTTCGCATCAGCAATGGGATCTTCGAACACTCCTTTCTCTCGATAGAGGGCCGTGATGAGGTTGGAAAAGATGAGCGGACTGGACTTCCTTTTCAAACATGCATATACCTCATCCACATTAATTTTCCCCACGTCAATGGACCGGCCATTGAGAATAGAATGAAGGATTAGGAGCCTTGGAATATTCACCGTTGTCGTGTGAGAAGTGGGCATGAGCCTATTCTTGACAAAGTGGATCCAAAGTTTTGCCTCTGGCTTGAGTCGCGCACGTTCCACTGTTTTGCTTGATGCGTCCAAGTTGGTGCCTTCAAAGTACAGTTCTTCCAACACTTCCTTCACAGTTTGTGGGTCGGCATTCTCGGCGAAAGGTGTGTGGTGGTCCTCTGAATTTTTCAAGCCAAAGAACTTGTTGATCATTGTTGCAATGAACTTGATTTGATCTCCACGCACGTAAACACCGGACTGTGTAGGACTGGTAAGATGGGCATAGAGCTCTTGAACAATGGGTATGAAAAAGTTGCAAGGGTGAGGGATAAAGGTAGCCCATTTGTGGTTTGCGACGACATCCAAGATGTCCTTGTCGAACCCTTGTTCTCCTTCAGTTGGGAACTTGAAGCCTTGCTCTGGTAGCAATTTCCGGTCTTGCAGACCTTGGAATCGTTCCTTGACCTTATCGTCTAAGAACTTCTTTATGACCACGGGCATAGGTTGGTCACTGCCTGACACACCTTCTGCTCGCTTGCAATGCACCATTGTTAGGCAAAAAGAGGGTGAAGGTTTGTGAGATATGGGAGAAAAGTTTTGGTTAGGGTTTTTGAGTTTTTGAGCGGGTTGAAGAAGATGAAGTGGGAGGGTCTTTTGGTTTTCTCTGTATCGATGTGATGAGAGTTGGAGTTAGTGGAAAGTGATGGGAGTTGAGGGGATAACAGACATGAATTAAAAGAGAGAGAGTTTTTGGGGGTTTTGGGCGGCGTGTGTGTAAGGTAAGGACAAGGGGGTATTAAATGAAAAGGTGAAAAGTAGGAAAGAGAAAAGACATAGGCAATAATTCTAGGGTTTTCTTTAAATTAAAAGGTGAAGAGGTTAATTAATTCCCCCTCTTTTTGCCCTTTTTGAGTCAGCCTCCTCTCATGTTAGAAAAGCTTAATTGCTCATTCCTTATACCCTTATAAAACAAAGCCTTGATGCACCGTTGCACCCTGACCTGCCACCTGCGTCCTTGGGGTGCTCAAATGCAAACAAACAAACCTGACATTAAGGTATAATGGAGCAAAATGACAGATGGGATTAAAAACCTAGAGTACGAAATAAAAATAAAGATTAAACTACATTATTTATGAACATAAAAAGATAAAAATGATGTAGCAAAATAGAAAATAGAATGAGGTGGTTCAAACGCTTAAGCATCATGGAGGATGAAGGATGACTTATCGCGCAGGACTGGAGCTCCATTGTACAGCTTCAGACGTTGTCCATTAACCTTGAATATCGTGTCATCATCAAGTTTTTTAATGTCCACCGCACAATGATCATAGACCTTGTGAACTAGGAAAGATCCTGACCATCGTGACTTCAGTTTGCCTGGGAAAAGCTTAAGTCTGGAGTTATAAAGGAGCACTTGTTGCCCTTCTGAGAAATGTCGTGGCAAGAGATGTTTGTCATGTCATTTCTTTGTTTTCTCCTTGTATAGGCGGGCATTCTCATAGGCTTGCGATCTAAACTCTTCCATTTCATTCAGCTCTAACTGCCTTCTTTCTCCAGCCAGTTATGCATCCATGTTAAGCTTCCAAATGGCTCAATAGGCCTTGTGCTTGAGTTCCATAGGTAGATGACAAGCTTTCCCATAAACAAGCTTGAATGGTGACATTCCTAACGGTGTTTTGTAGGCAGTGCGGTAGGCCCAAAGAGCTTCATCAAGCTTAGGAGACCAATCCTTCCTTTTTGGGTTAACCACTTTCTCAAGAATCTGCTTGATTTCTCTATTCGAGACTTCAGCTTGACCATTAGTCTGAGGATGATATGATGTAGCAATCATGTGCCTCACACCATACCTCTGTAATGTTTTAGCAATCAGCTTGTTGTCAAAGTGGGTTCCTTCATCACTGATAATTGCTCATGGTGCTCCAAATCTCGTGAAGATATTCTTGTGAAGGAACTTCATGACGGTCTAGAGTGGCAACTGCTTCACCCATTTAGAGACATAGTCTACAGCCAAAATAATGTATAAATCTCCATAAGATGAGGGAAACGGTCCCATGAAGTCTATTCCCCATACATCAAAGAGTTCGACTTCCAAGATTCCTTGCAAAGGCATTTCATGCCTCCTAGAAATGTTGCACGTCCTTTGGCAACGATCATATGATTGAAAAAATGCGTGTGCATCCTTGAAGAGAGTGGGCCAATAGAATCTCGGTTGTAGGACCTTTGCAACAGTCCTAACTCCTCCAAAATGTCCGCCACAAAGAGTTGAATGACAATGGAAAAGTATCTCCTTGTGCTCTTTTTCGGGGACACACCTTCTAATGATCTGGTCATCGCCTTGCTTGAATAAATATGGTTCATCCCAAAAATAGGATCTCGCGTCATGCCTGAATTTTCTTTGTCCTTGTCTATTCAAATCAGGAGGCAAAATACCACTAATGAGAAAGTTAACAATATCAGCATACCATGGAATTGCTGCAACATATAGTATTTTCTCATCAGGGAATTCCTCTTTAATTTCCATTTCATCTTGTTTTTCCTTATTATTTTCTAGCCTAGAAAGATGGTTGGCTACTTGGTTTTCACACCTTTTTTCTATCCCTAACTTCCAAATCAAATTCTTGCAAGAGTAATATCCACCTAATAAGTCTAGGTTTAGCATCCTTTTTGGTCACTAAGTATTTAATAGCCGAGTGATCGGTGTGAACAATGACCTTAGTGCCTATTATATATTACCTAAACTTATCAAAGGCAAATACAACAGCCAACGGTTCTTTTTCAGTTGTGGTGTAATTAATTTCTGCATCATTCAATGTGCGACTAGCATAATAAATAACATGAAAGAGTTTACCTCGGCGTTGTCCAAGAGCTTCTCCTATTGCGTAGTCACTTGCGTCACACATCAACTCAAAAGGTAAGCTCCAATCAGGTGGAACAACAAAAGGTGCTGAGGTAAGTTTCTCCTTCAGCTCTTCGAAAGCGCTGAGGCATTTTTCGTCGAATATGAAGGGCTGATTTTGCTGTAGCAAATTACACAGTGGCTTGGATATCTTGGAGAAGTCCTTGATGAACCGTCTATAGAAGCCAGCATTGCCCAAGAAACTCCTGATGCTCTTCACATTGGTGGGAGGAGGCAACTTCTCAATCACCCCAATCTTTGCTATATCCACCTCAATGCCATTCTTTGATATCTTGTGACCCAAAATCGTTCCTTCGATCACTATAAAATAACATTTTTCCCAATTGAGCACCAAATTGGCTTCTTCACATCGCTTTAGCACTTTAGCCAAATTTCCAAGGCATGAATCGAAATCTTCCCTAGAGACTGAAAAATTGTCTATGAAGACATCCAAAAATTCCTCAATCATATCTGAGAAAATAGCCAGCATACAGCTCTGAAAAGTTGTTGGGGCATTGCAGAGTCCAAAAGGCATTCTTCTAAAAGCATAGGTACCATACGGACATGTGAATGTCGTTTTTTCTTGGTCCTCAAGTGCTATAGCAATCTAATTGTACCCTGAGTATCCGTCAAGGAAACAATAGAATGCTTTGCCTGCCAATCTATCTAGCATTTGATCGATGAATGGGAGAGGGAAATGGTTCTTCTTGGTATCTTTGTTGAGCTTCCTATAGTCCATGCAAATCCTCCATCCCGTTACCGTCCTTGTTGGTAACAATTTATTCTCATCATTACTCACCACGGTAATGCCTCCCTTCTTAGGCACACATTGGACTGGACTAACCCATGAGCTGTTCGATATGGGGTAGACTACACTAGCGTCAAGCCACTTGATTATCTCCTTCATCACCACTTTCTTCATGATGGGGTTGAACCTTTTTTGGGGTTCAATGGAATTGATGTGACAATCATCAAGAAAAATTTTGTGCATGCAAATAGTAGGGCTAATCCCCTTTAAGTCAGCCATAGTCCAACCTAAAGCTCTTTTATGTTGCGATAACATATTTATCAGACTAGACTCTTGCTTAGGTATAAGACTAGATGAGATTATCACAGGCAAAGTTTCATTACTACCCAAATAAGCATATTTAAGATGAGATGGAAAGGGCTTTAACTCTAATGTTGGAGCATGCTCAAGTGAAGGTTTATGAGGAATAAATTTTGAAAAATCAAGAGGTTCAAAATGCATACCTGGTTTGGCTTCAAGCAGGCTCGATTGCTCCACCTCTTCAGATAATTCCTCGAATTCCTCAGACTCGATCTCGCAATCCTCCATATTGTCTTCCTCTTGGATTTGCTCATATTCATCCATTTCTAAAATATTGTTGTAGCAAAAGTCTGCGGTCTCTTTTTTTGTTGTAGCATCCATGTACTGACACTCTTCATATTCATCCACATATTTGAGAGTGTTGAAGACATTGATTGTCACCTCTTGATCAACCACTCTCATGGTAAACTCACCCTTTTCACAGTCTATCGGAATTCTACCGGTTGCTAGAAATGGTCGCACCAAAATAATAGGTGTGTTATCATCCACCTCACAATCAAGAATAAGGAAGTCAACTGGAAAGATGAACCTGTCCACCTTCACTACTACATCTTCTACACTTCCTTCTGGGCGTACATAAGATCGATAAGCCAATTGCAAGATAACTGTAGTTGGCCTTACATTTCCTATACCGAGCTTCATGAAGACTGACTTTGGTATGAGATTTACACTAGATCCAAGGTCACACAAGGCTTTTCCCACATAGTTATCACCTATTGAACACGGTATAATAAAGCTGCCAGGATCCTGTCTCTTAGGAGGCAATTTGCTCCACACAGAATAGCATTCATTTGTTGTAGCAACTGTCGCATACCGCTCAACCTTTCTTTTCTTGGTGACGATGTCCTTGAAAAACTTAGCATAAGTGGGCATCTGATCAATGGCTTCTAAGAACGGGACCTTAATATGCAGCTCTTCTAGAACATCCACGAATTTCCTGAATTGGAGATTCTTATTTTGTTTCTTTAATCGTTGAGGAAAGGGGGTGGGGGTCTAACTTCTTCCTCTATCGATGCAGGTTTCTCTTTTGCCGTAGCATTTTCCCTATCGTCGATAGTTACATTCACCAAATCCCTGTCCATTTCCTTCTCACAGGATGTTTCAGCTTGAAATTCTAGTTCCTCTTGTACTTCTTTAAGAGCATAGTCTTCTTTCTTGTTCCCCCCAAACTTATCTTCAGTGTTAAGCTGGGTACCGCTCCTCAATGTGAGAGCACTGTATTGCTCTTTGCCATGCTTCTTAGTGACTTCAGTATCACTAGGCAGATTTCCTTGAGGTCGCACATGTAAAGCTTGAGAAATTTGACCTACTTGCGTTTCCAACGATCGCAAGGATGAACTGTGACTTTGTAGCAAAGCTCCTTGATTTTTAATGGTCATGGAGTGATCATGAAGCAATGTATAAGTATATGCCATAAATTCCTTAGTGGATGTCATGAAATCCTTGAGTGTAGCTTCCAATGAATTGTTGTTGGATGAAAATGCAAAACCCTTGTTGTTTTGCCACGGCATATTCTGCTGTGGTCCGTGTGATTCTCCCAGATTCTGCTGATTTGCATTCCCATAACTACTATTTCCTTGATTTCCCAAAGAGAGTTTAGGATGCTTACTCCATCCAACATTATAGGTGTTCGAGTAGGGGTTGTTATTCCGATTGGAATTCCCTACATAGTTAGCAGATTCTTGGTTGTCCGGGCACTCGCTCAAGTGGTGGTTTCCATTGAAACGAAGGCAAGTTGATGCCACTCTTACTTCCTTCACCTCACAAGGCTTTTGGAGATTCTTTTACATGGTCGTGATAGCGGTCAATTGGGTTACTACTGAGGCATCCATTTTCGTATCACGTGATACTTGAGTCTTCCTCCCCATTCCAAGTCTTTGATGAGGGAAATTGATAATCGTTGTTGGCTATTCTATCAAGGATGTCAAAGGCTTTCTCGGGTGACTTGTCTAGGAATTTCCCATTTGCTGAGGCATCTAGCATCATTCTGGTGGGAGCATTAACACCATTGTAGAACATAACCACTTGTGTCCAATCATGAAAACCGTGATTAGTGCACTAAAGCAATAATCCCTTAAATCTGTCCCAATACTCATACATTGATTCGTCATCAGACTAGAGAAAGGATGCAATATCATTCCTCAACTGAGTGTTCTTATTTGGTGAATTATACCACAGCAAAAAGCTCTTGCACAAATCTGTCCATGTTTCCAATGATCCGGCTGGCACACCACTCAACCATTCTCGTGCTCGATCATGCAAAGAATAAGGAAAGAGTTTGACTTTCAACACATCCTCGTGCACCCCTTGTTGACGGAAAGAGTCGCACACTTCTAAGAAAGCACGTATGTGTTGTCTAGAAACTTCATGAGGCGAGCCTCCAAACTGACCAATTGAGTTCAACATGTTGAACATGACAGGTTTAAGCTCAAAGTGGACTGCCTGAATTTTGAGAGCAACAATCCCTGGATTAAGATCATCCAAGACAGGATTTAGGTGATCTCTAATAGCTCTGGGTCTGGCTAGAGCATTTTGACCTTGGTCACTGTAGCAGGTTCCCCTTGATGCTGAGCTCCGTTCATGATTCTAATAGCTTCTTGTACACGTCTCCGCTGACGAAATATATGTTCAATTTCAGGAATATAAGGTAATATAGGCTCTCGATGTCTTCTTCGGCGCATGCAATAGCACAATACCTAAAAAGATAAACAAAAACAACTTAAGAAAATATATACAAAAACAAAAAAATAAACTAGTACAAAGACTAAACCTAAAACAACCAATTGCCAATCCCCGGCAACGGCGCCAAAAACTTGTTTGTGGCATGTGATGTACTATAAATGATACGCAAATGTGGTGCAAGTATACACGTCGAACAAGTAAAAAAGTGGTAAGTGAGTATCGTCTCCACAGGGATTGGAGGTGTTCAAGGTAATCTTAAGCACACAAGTGTCACGAAATGTAAATGGAAAATGTTGTGGCAATTCAAGACAGGGTGATGAATGTTATAGCAAACCAGAATGGAGATATAAATGATGTAGCAAATAAAGATGAAAGATAGCGTGCTGAAATCAGTAGACAAACAGGTCCTCTTACGCGTGTGAAACTCACATGGGAATGACTGGTTGGGTTGTCTGGTTTACCTATGTTTTACCTCTCTAGTAGGGTTTACCTCTCTAACTTAGTCTATGCTCGGCAGGATTTACTCAAGGTGTTCCTTAACTATCTCTAGCCAGGAAACTGGGAGCCGGAAATGCTACAGCAATACCTCTCAGCGTAAACTCTATCACTCCCCCTACCCTTAAGGGTCTATCTCTCTTAGCCGTTGAAACTCAACACTTATCTCTAAGGTGGATTAGAGTTGTGCCTCTCAGCATCCAACTCCATTGTCTATACAAGTTAGAGAAAGCTCTATCGACCACTAACCTCAACTAACACCTAAGGAAAGGCCAACTCTCGAAGGCTCTTAAAACCCTAAGCATATAACAACATAGACAAAGCACAGATACGAGCAAGAGATAAATAAACATTCATAAAATAAAATAAAAACACATTTCATCCAAACAGCCCTAGCAACCTAAATCGGTTCATGGCTGGGCAAATATCCGAAGTATCATCGTACATACAACCAATTTTTCCAGATATAAAATAAATGCTAAAGCAACAGAGAGGGAAGAGCAGAACTCTCAATCCGCGATGGATAGGGGTGTAAATGAACAGAGCGTTCGACGAACCGTTCATGAACCATTCGTATAACGTTCGTTTATGTTTGTTTATTAAGCTAAATAAATGAGTGTGAACAAAATTTTTATGTTCTTTTAATAAACGAACGAACATGAAAAGATGTGTGTTCGGTTCGTTTATGTTCATGAACAAGCTCGTTTATAAGTTTGTTTATAAGCTCTTTTATAGGATGAGAATACTTGTGGATTTATCTAAATACTCTTTTTTGTTGTCTTGCTAAGTATGTTATATAAGTTCATGTTGAAATGTAAGTTTTATTTTGTTGCTTTTGTTTTATTTATTTATTCATTTATTGTTAATTTAGTTAACATTTTTAATAAATAAACAAACATGTTCGCGAACACGTCCGCGAACACTTAAATGAACAAGTTCGTGAACACTTAAACGAACACGTTCATGAACACTTAAACGAACATGTTCGTGAACACTAAACAAACGAACACGAACACCTTCAAAAATAAATAAACAAACACGAACACAACATTGAAAATTTAAACGAACACGAACTGAACATGAACACCTTTAAAAATAAACAAACGAACACATACATAGTCATGTTCGTTCAAGCTCGGTTCATTTACACCCCTAGCGATGGACTTGCAGCGCCACGAACCGCCCTAGGCTTGATGCCTCTCTCAAGGTCAGCAAGGTCAGACCCTTGGAGCTTCTACGATGGAGGACACCAAGTGAGGAAGAAGAAAAGAAAAGAGTTGCCTTTAGCTTTCTCTCCTTAACCTTTTTGTCACCTTTTCACGCTCTCTCTTAAATGAGGGTCTTGGGTCCTTTATATAGTGAAGGCTCCTAGGGTTTTGTTCCCTAAAAATTCTCTAGTGTCCAGGGAATATTCCCTATGCATGTGGGGCACAAACAAACAAAAGGAGTTCGCACATGTGGGCGATTAGCGTGTGCGCGTTACTTTGTCTTTTTCCGCGCCCAAAATTGTTGTCCAATTTGCTATAGCATTTTCCTTCCTTGCCTTGCTTCAGCATCAGCCTGCACAACACCATACCAACAAACACCTTTCAAGCAGCATCTAGTCTCATGAAATAAAGCCATACCACCAACAAGTAAAGATACATGCAACTATATGCTCTAAATGCACCTACATGCTATAAGATGACCTCGAGAACAAACAAATACTTAAGCAAAAAGGTGTAGAATATAAGCATTTTGACAAGCCATCAAAGGTTTAGAATGTAAGTTTTAGTATGTATATGTATATATATGTATGTGTATTAGGGATTTAGGGTTTAATATGTAGTATGTATGTATAATGTATTAAGGTTTAGGGTTTAGAATGTAAGTTTTAGTATGTATATATATGTATGTATGTGTATTATGGTTTAGGGTTTAGAATGTAAGTTTTAGCATGTATATATATATGTGTGTGTGTGTTATGGTTTAGGGTTTAGTCTGTATTAATACGTATTATGGTTTAGGGTTTAGTTTGTATTAATATGTATTAGGGTTTAAGGTTTAGTATATATTAATACATATTAGGGTTTAGGGTTTAGTATGTATTAATATATATATTAGGGTTTAAGGTTTAGTATGTATTAATATGTATTAGGGTTTATGGTTTACAATGTATGTATTAGGGTTTAGGGTTTACAATGTATGTATTAGGGTTTATGGTTTACAATGCATGTATTAGGGTTTAGGGTTTACAATGTATGTATATGTATATATGTATTAGTACATTTATATATTAATAAATACATATATATATACATTAATACATTAATAAATACATATATATATACATTAATAATTTAATACATTAATACATATATATATGTATATACATATTTATACATTAATACATATATGTACTAATAATATATACTAATAATACATCAATACATTAATACATATATATGTACAAACATATATTTAATTTAAACCAAATAACTGAAATAAGGACCAAATCGAAAATAAAACAAACTTTTAAGCTCAATTTCACAAAAATCAGGTTCAAATTGAAACAAATTAAAATACGCGTGCTTGCGGAGCAAGACCCGTGTAAGATTGCGCGACCCGAACACGAACGCGCGGATCTTTTTACCTGGCCTAAGGTCTTTATATACCCCATGCCCCTCAGCCATTTTACACTTTTCTCACTTTCTTTACCGAAACTCTGCCAAAATTTCCTTTATTATTCTCTCTAAGAAAAACAAAAAATTCCCAGAATTTCTCTCCATTTTCGATCAAAATCTTTTTTTTTAACCAAGTTCTTCTTTGTTCTTCGACCAAACCTTTCCAGATCCTATAAAAACATCAAAATCCACCACAAACTTGTTTCTGCTCGATCAAAACCTAACTTTTCTCAAGAACAACCTCGTGTTCTTCCACTTTCCCCTTTTTAATCCTTTGAACCCTAATCCCCAAATCAATTTTGTTTTACCCTAATTCCAAAATCAATTCTGTTTTACCCTATTTCCCAAATCATTCCAAACCCTAATCCCTAAATTAATCATTACAACCCATAATCCTCTTTTTTATCCATTCAAACCCTAATCCACTTTTCAATTATTCTAAACCCTAATTCCCAAATCCATTCGTATTCTCCTTTAACCTCTTCAGATTCTCTAACCCTTCAATTTCCAGATACATTAAGCTTCTCTCCCTTTTCATCTTCAACTTCTCCATTCATTTATGGGTTCTGATCTAAAGCTCTAAACCTCTCAATTGGTTTCGGTAAGTTCTCTAATTAGTTCATTTTTAGATTTTTGCTAATTGTGTTCTCTCTCATTTTTTACATTAATCAGTTGTTTAATTGCTTTATATGTGATATTTGCTAACTGTGTTCTCTCTCATTTCTCAGGAACATTTCTGATCTCTCTCAGTCTGTTAATCTTTCGCGTGTGGTTTTGTTTCATTGTTTCTATATTTGCTAATTGTGTTCTATTGTAATGTATATATGGGTTCTATTTAATATGTGATATTATGTTTGTATATGTGATATTTGCTAATATGTGTATGGTTTTTGTTTGTATATGTGTATGGTTTCTGTTTGTATATATTATGTTTGTATATGTGATATTTGCTTAATATGTGATATTTGTTTAATATGTGTATGGTTTATGTTTGTTTGTATGGGTTCTGTTGCAATGTATATATGGGTTCTGATGCAATGTATGTATGTTCTGGGTTTTGTTGCAATGTAAGTATGTATGTGTTCTTTTTGTATATGTGGATTCTGTTGTAATGTATGTTAAGTATGTATATATGGTTTAATCCGGGTATATAGGCTGGAAACTCGTTCTATGATTCTACTGGTGTCAAAGAAGTTTCTTTTTAAAGGACCTTGGGGACTGGTGTAACAATGCCACGTACGAGGATTAAATCATTGTCTGTTCTCTTTGTATACATGTTCTTCTTTTTTTGATTGTTCTGTTGTCTATTATGTTTGTATATATGTTGCAATGTATGTATGTATGTATTGTTTTTGTTTGTATATATGGGTTCAAGTAATATTTTTTCTAGATTTGTTATTTGTATATATATGGGTTCTAATGCAATGTATGTGTGTTCTTTTTTTTACTATTCTGGTATATATTATGTTTCTATAGATGTTCTGTGTTCTGTTGCAATGTATATAGGTTCTGTTTAATATATGATATTATGCTTGTATATGTGATATACAGGTTCTAGATTTGTTATATGTTTAAATGTTCTGTTGCAATGTATATAGGTTCTAGATTTTTTATTTTTATATATGGGTTATGATGCAATGTATGTATGTTCTGGGTTCTGTTGCAATGTAAGCATGTATGTATGTGTTCTTTTTGTATATGTGAGTTTTGTTGTAATGTATGTTAAGTATGTATATATGGTTTAATCCGAGTATATAGGCTGGAAACCCGTTCTGCGATGCTACTGGTGTCAAAGGAGGTTCTTTTTAAAGAACCTTGGGGACTGGTGTAAAAATGCCACGTACGAGGATTAAATCATTGTTTGTTCTGTTTGTATACATGTTCTTCTTCTTTTGACTGTTCTGTTGTCTATTATGTTTGTATATATGTTGTCTATTTTAGTTTATGGGTCTTGTGACTTTAGATGTTCTCTGTTTTGTTTCAGTTGTTTAATCTGAGTATATATCCTTTTTATATATGGGTTTTGTTGCTCGGCTCTGTTTGGTTCTTTTTCATTTTCAGTCTCTAACAACAAAGCACAGTGTTTTCATTTCAGTATTTAGCACAGCCATGGATGATGTTTCTTATGAGCTGGACTATCTTGGTGGAAGTGGTATATTCCTCTCATTTTTTAATTTCTGAATTATATTTGTATTATTTTTTTCAATCACTAATACATGTTTGTTTGTTTAAAGGGGATGCAAATGATCAATTGTCTGAAATAGCTCGTACCTCTAAGAAGAGGGCTACAACTGCAAATTTAGGGGACTTTGGGAGAAGAACTTCTCTTGTTTGGGATCATTACACCTTCATTAAGCTTTCTGAAGGTGTTTTTGCGCAATGTAAGTATTGCAAAACCAAAAGTTATAAAGCAGATTCTTATGTTGATACATCTAAACCTAAAAGGCATACTGAAAAATGCCAAGCTTACAAAGGCTTTCTTGTTACTAATCCCAATGGTAGTACAGAAAGTTCTTTTGATCAAAAAAATATTGTGATTAATTTGCTGAAGCTATTCTGTGTCATGGTTATGCTTTGAGTGTGGTTGAGCATGAAAAACTTAGGGTTTTGCATCAGTATCTAAATCCTAATGTGAAGGATATTTCGAGGTATACTATTACTAAGCAATGTATGTTAAAGCATGAGAAGCATAAAAAATTGCTACTTGATTCAATGCATTTTGTTTCAAGTTGTATTTGTTTTACATGTGATGCATGGTCTGCTTGCACTTCACGTTCATATTTTGTTCTGACTGCACATTATATTGCTAATAACTAGAAAATTCAGTCTAAAATACTGAATTTTCTTCGTTTTCCCCCACCCCAAAATGGTGAGTCTATTTATAAGTTTGTGAAAAAAAATGTTATGTGAGTGGGGTCTTGAGAAAAAAAACTTTTACCATAACTGTTGATAATGCTTCTGCAAATGAGAGAATGGTTAAGCGACTCAAGGATGATTTGCATGTCATTTCTCCCCTTCTATGCAATGGTAAGTACTTTCATATAAGGTGTGCTACCCATATTTTGAACTTGATAGTTCAAAAAGGTTTGAAGGTAATAGACTCTTCTGTTATTAAATTGTGTGAAATAGTTAAGTTTATTGATTCTTCTGATGCTAAACTTTGTGCCTTTGAATATGCTATTAATGATTGTGGTTCTGCCTTTTCTGGTAAGTTGATATTGGATATTCCTACTTGATGAAACTCTACGTACTCAATGCTTCGTAGGGCAATTGATGCTAAATTAGCTATCAACTTGTTTGTTAATAGGGAAAATGAGTTGGATATAATTAGTGAGGTTGAATGAGAAACTGCTCAATTAATATGTGATTTCCTTGAGCCATTTTTTGAAATTACTACTCTATTTTCAGGATCTAAGTATCCCACTTCTAACTTGTACTTAGCTAATGTTGTGATTGTGGTTCTGCCTTTTCTGGTAAGTTGATATTGGATATTCCTACTCGATGGAACTGTAGTTACTCAATACTTCGTAGGGCAATTGATGCTAAATTAGCTATCAACTTGTTTGTTAATAGGGAAAATGAGTTGGATATAATTAGTGAGGTTGAATGGGAAACTGCTCAATTAATATGTGATTTTCTTGAGCCATTTTTTGAAATTACTACTCTATTTTCAGGATCTAAGTATCTCACTTCTAACTTGTACTCGACTAATGTTGTTGCTATTGAGAAGCTGTTGTGTGATGCTCACAATGATCCTTGTGAGGGCATTTCTAAAATGGCAGGACCTATGCTTGAATTGTATGAGAAATATTGGTCTGATCACTCAACGATTCTCTCATTTGTTGTTTTGCTTGATCCTCGATATAAATTACAACTTCTGAAGGAGTTGTATGGTGTCCTATATGTTGAGGATGAGGTTGAAAGGAGGGTAAGTGTTGTTTACAATTAGTTTGTTAATTTTTATATATATTACTCAAAAGTTGTACTTTGTTCTTCTTCTAATTCTTATGTCCAAAGTAACTCCTCTCAAAGTTCAAGTGTGTCCAGTTCCGGTCGGCCTCGAACATTTAAAAAATCCAATCTATTTCAAGTCAGTCTTTATTTTCTTAAAGTTCAATTAGGCTTCTGTTTTTACATTTAATTATTTTTTGTTTCAATTACAGTTTACTGACTAACTCTATCTTTTTTAATGTTAGAACTTCGATGCCAATTTAGCTGCTTCTAGGAGTGGAAAATCTTATGTTGACTCCTACATTACTTTGCCCCTTCTCCCTCGTACTGAAGATGTTGAGTTTGATATATTAGAGTATTGGAAAGCATAATCTGTTTCTTTTCTCGTACTTTCACACATGGCTAGAGATGTTTTAGTTGTTCCAATCACTTCAGTTGCTTTCGAATCTTCATTTAGCATGGGGTCGGATTTTAAACAAGTTGAGGGATAAACTCTTGCCTAAAAATGTTGAGACATTTGTGACAACCCGTAATTGGTTGTATGGTTTTGAACCTGAGGAAAGGGATGAAGATTATCTTACTTTTGTGAAAGATTCTTCAATCTCTTCTTGGTGAAGATTCACTTCCTGATTAAGGTAAAGCATGTTTATGCTTTCTTTTGTTATTCTGTTTGGTTTTTCAAATTCGTTTCTGATTCTGTTTTCTTTTGTAGGTTTCCTTCAAACCAAGCAAGCCCATTGATGCTTAAGGGGTCAACTAAGTAGTGAAATGTGATGTAAAGGCAAGTATTCTTCATGATTGGTTGTTTTTTTGTTTATCTTTGTAAATAATTAAATGTTTAATTTTGTTAGTGTTTTTAATAATGTTCACTGTTTTCCAATTTAGCTGTTGTTAATGACTTGGTGTTGCTGGTGATTGTTGGTGTTGTCTCTTGCTTGTTGTTGTTGCTGGTTGCTGGTTTACTTGGTAGTTTTTTTTCCTTATCTAATTATTTGCCCTTGTTTTAATTATGTCGGTTTCTTTGCTATGCAAGTTGCCCATAATTAACCTTGCTGGTAACATTAGATCTTTTGACTGCTCGATGATGAAATTTCTGGTAGTAAAGTCGAGCTTTTAGTCTCATAAAAGTTTGCTATAAGATCTCAGAGCTTAAATTTTTACCCAACAAACTTGTGTTTAAAGTTTGTACTTTTGTAAGTTTAAATTTTACTAAGTTATACAATTTTATGTTGTAATAAACATGTTTTATTTAATTATAATTTTACTTACATTTGGTGGCTTATACTTTTATACGTTTTAATTTACTTATTTTATTTTTATCAACTCAAGTAATAAACAGTGATTGTAAAAAAATACAAAGACTCGAACATATTCCAATCTTATCCAATAAAGTTTGGTCAAGTTAAGTTATGGTGTAATTTACTTAAAATATAATTTGACAAATTTGTTAATTTGTCTACAAGAATATAAGTTTAAGTTTTTACAAGTTTCTTCTACAAGAATAGAAGCATAAGTTAAAAGTTAATATTTGTTAATTTGATATTTTTTTGTATTGAATGACTTGGTAAATATATATTGAATTTTTATTAAGTTAATTAAAAATAAATATCTTTTGTTTATTTATTTTTATTAACTACTAAGTATATATTAAATTTTTACTAAGTTAATTATAAATGAATATCTTTTATCTATTTAATATTTACTAAATACTAAGTATATATTGAATTTTTACTTAGCATTAACTTAATTGATTATATAATATATATACATATATATATATAAATTTAATCTTAATTTTTACTAAGCATCTACTAGTTAGTGTCAAAAGAATACTTAAATCTAATCTTTCATATATATATATATATATATATATATATAATAAAAATTAAATTTAACATTTTAAATTGATTTAAAAAATAATAGTTTACATTTATCAATACTTAACACTTTACATTTATCAAAACTTTGAACTCATCAAATCATAGACTTCTTCAAATGTCAGGAAAATATTATTATCAACTATCAAGCCAGGCCAATATCAGTTCAGGTCAACAATAGGTCGGGTTCAAAACAAGTCGGGTAATATCGATTATCTGCCAGGTCAGTCTCAGGTTTGGGTTCGTTTCAGTCGGGTGCATGTCGGGTTTCGGGTCCACAGTAACAGGTCCAATTCGGGTTTGGGTCGCTTTCGGTCGGATGTAGGTTACTACAGTAATAGATCCAACTCGGGTTCGGGTCAACAACAGTCGGTTACATATCGGGTTCGGGTCATCCAATCCTCGGGTCAAACCAGGTTCTGACTCGAGCAGGTTTCAGTCAGGTTTTCAGGTCGGGTCAGCTTTCTACATCCCTAAGCACAATAATTTGATTCATGTTGATCACGGTGTTGTTGTTGTAACAGTACAGAGGCGGCGTGTAACCCTCTAGACCCGCCTATGCGCTAATACGGATCCTAGGAAGTCACATTAGGGTCACCAGAGCGACCCACGTTAAAATTTCAAATAAACAATTGCTAAACCATTTAAAATTTTAAATCATGTTTTGAATTAAAATACAATTTCAGAAAATTTTCGGAAAATGAAACAAAACTATGATACAAGTTGTTAATACAAAATTCAGACTCGAATATAAATTAAAACGTGACATACATGCCCCCTAATTACACAGATACCATACTCCGCGAGCAAACAGAAGAAACTCTCATACTGACGTTGACAGCTACGACATAGTCGATCTTCTAACCTGTGATGGTAAAAACAACGTGAGCTTCGGAAAGCTAGTAATACAGACTACCAATGGATGCTAAAAGCACAAGCAGGTATATGGCAAGCTTAACACTGTCATGATTTATTGGGCAACGATAAGCTCAAATTACGATTTGATATTACAGTGAAGCATTATATCAAAAGGTGACATAGTTGTTCTTTATTTGATCACCTGAACCTTAAGAGATGAGTCTAAAGCCGGAGATTCAAAAGAGATCCAGATTTCAGAAGTTGAATCAAGGAGTTCAGAGTGGTTCGTTAAGCGCAAATTGTAATTTTATTGAGAGTTCAACTTTGATACATTAATTTAGTAGGGTGTGTTTCAGAAGAGGTCGGAAATTTTTATTAATTTACTTAACTACCTTCCAACCATACGCCAAAATGCAAAAACCCAAAATAGTATCCAGAAAGACTTACCCTAGGCCTGTCGGGCGTATGAGCTTACAGAAAGTCTTACCCTATGTCCATTGGGCATATGAGCTTAGGTCCAGAAGGACTTATCAGCGTTGAGCCTACAAATCTTCATTCATATCCAGATAATATACCCCAGATGATTTCAGTTTATACTCAGAAGATAGTATTATAGAAAATAGATATCAGATCTATTTTTATACCAGAAGACACATGTCAAATTCATTTTATTATTATTATTTCATATTCAATGTCATATATCAGAGATGTTTTTCGTATCAGAGGTCAGAAACCATGTAATTGCTTTCCTTTCGTATAACAGTGTCATACTTTTAAATTTTAAGCATAAGGTCTTGATTTAGAACATAAAGTATTTACAGATACATGGTACGCGCTTTATGACCCAATTCATTTCTCAGAGGTACTTGATAGATATCAGAAAGATGACATTTGATAAATTTGGACTGATTTCAGAGCGAGGTCCCACGAAAGGGAGTTCGATAACAATGACTCAAACCAGACATCAAAGTTGACGCATCAGGATCATTGAAAATTCAGATATATCGAGAGTGATTCGATCATTAAAGTCTGTGAGGGTATTTTGGTCATTCTGACCTTCAGAGGTAGTCTGGTAATTAGACCAACAAGGTATAAGAAGTGATGTACAGAGTTCAGAGATTTTTAGCTGCTTATCAAGTTTTCGAGTCCCTTCGAACTAATCGCAAACCATCATTGCAGTGTTTATTATTTGACCGGGCTGATACATCTTAAGTACTCACTTCTCAAAACTGACTACATTGTATAACGAAAAGCTTGTCTTCACCAAGCAACCACTAACGTACAACGGGAAAAATCAAACATGTATTAAACTGGTATTTTTCAAGTATCCGAACATGTGTGTTGCACCTGAACTCGATCCATGGTATCGAATACACACAAAGAACATGTTGCTCTTACCATTAACTTAGGTACTTTCTCCAAATAACTCGAACATGCTCTTATATGATATCCTTCCAACGTCACAATAGTTTCCGGAACGACCAACCACAAGGGTCGTGCATTACCATTTCCAGAGCTATTGCATTTGCTTGACTTTATTAATATTTCTCAATCCAATTCTTCGAGGTATTTTCAGTCTCCTCGATGTCCGAAGGTGTTTCAATTATTCTGAGCCTTTCGGTTCTTCCAACTACTCATCCATTAAAGTTCTCGAGGGTAAATCCATCATTTTAATTAATTTGGAAATTGGTGCCTAGGATAGATTATTCTTTTTGGTCATTATGGATATCCCGATCGATTCAGCCTTATCAGTATTTCCAAACAGTTCAGTCATTTTGATCAATTCAGCAATTTACGCGACTTTGACTAATCCAAACATACAATTATTTTCTCGCAAATGTCTTCAGAGATTATTCAATCTCAAAAAGAATCTGAGCAATTTACAGTCTCAAGGGTGAAGCCTCGCTACTATAACTTCCCAAGAAAATTTCAAGGTTTTCAGAAGGATCAGTTGTTTTACCGGATCTGGTGTAGATTCTCATACCACTTTCTTTAATAAGGGTATTTTAGTCATTTTCATACATCAAGGGCATTTTTGTAATTCGTTAGCCAAAATAATCAGACCTAGAGATCAACCGTTTTTATTAAACATTTACTGAACTCGGAAGTCCTTTCGATTTATCAAACCTCTTATTCGAATATTTGTTTTAGCCATTAATATTCTTATTTCTTAATTGATGACGTAGCAGAATTAATTACATGATCAATCATGGTCGTGCAAGCATTAGCCGAATACCAACAAGTTTTGGAAGCATGCAGAAGGTAGTAATGTATTACCTTGGCTCCGAGCTACAACGATCGATCTGTGAACGGTATTCGAACAAACTTGAACCCGGATTCGACATCCCTCAGCAATTCGTATTCCAGGAACTATGAGTACCTTCAATTACACAAATCCCAAGATCGGACCTTATTCACAAAGCTCTTAACCAATTAATTAAATACATAAGCACTCTCGAGTTCAAGGTCAGATTCGGAGGCCTTTGGGTCAGAATTTTGCGAAACGGGCTTCAAAAACGAACTCGGGATGTTGAAAAACATAGAATAGGAGTTTTAAGAAAAATTTGACTTTTTGGGTTAAAGTCAACGTTGACGTCACATGTCAACTGGGTTGACTCGGTTGAGTCAACTTAGGCGAGTTGACTACCTGAGTTGACTCAGACGGGTTGGCTCACTGAGTTGACTCGGAAGGTTTGACTCGATCAACGGGTGGACGGGTCAGACGGACGGGTCGGGCGAACGGGTCAGACAAATGGGTTTGGGCTCAGACCGGGTTGACTAACTGGACCGATTCAGACTGGTTTACTGGTTGGACCGGTTCAAACCGATTTTTACCTTTTTAGTCTTCAAATCACCAGCCGGCCATCGGAGAGGGTCACCGGAGACCCCAATGGTCACCAAACTGGCGGAAAATGAAGCTTTTCATATCACCAATTCAACCCAACTCAAAAACAACCAAAGAAAACTGAAAATCGGGCCAGAAATTTACCTAAAACGAACAGAACGAACGGAAATATGCGCTACTCCGACGAGGCCTTAACGGAGGCGGATGGATGATCGGCTAGAGGGTTTCTTTTTCACATCGACGCAAGGGACTCACTGGTGGTGACGGTGTGGCGAAAGGACGACGGGCGTGGCCAGAAATCGCAGATAACAGAGGAGGCCGTTGGGTTGTTCACGCCGGATTCAAACCATCTCTCATGATGAACGATGGCACAGACGAGCGCGTGGCTGACGACGTTGGGTTCAGATCGAGACGACGAACAAAGCGGTGCCGACGGTGATAGGCACGACGCGACAGTGGGGGAGATCAAAAACAACGACCGGTGAGAGAAGGGAAAAGGTCGAATGAGAAGGGGGGAAATTTTGGATATTCATATCCAGATTGTGCATTAATTACTGTAGGTGGAGGGTTCTGATTACCACTTATTATTGGGTATATCCAAAACACACATGTTAGATAGAAACCAAGGTAATAGAAAACCAAAAATGGCTTTAAGTTCGAATGGCTTACGCACAAGCTCACCACACCTAGGTTCACGAGTTCAAACTTTCACAACCACACTTACCCTATATATGAACTTGCTTCCCTTTTAAACCACCTATGTTTATTTTAGGGTGTTACACGGCGACGGTACAAAGGTTTGGTTTTTGAGCACTTGGTTTTAGTTTTAATTTTGCCTTCTGTCCAAGAAATGATTTAGTCTATTGTCCACAACATTAGTAGTGCATTCAAACATTACCTTTTGTTTAAGATAATCAAAAGCACTTAACCTGCACCACTTATTTAGATAACATAAAAGAATTAAAATTCTATAAACAAAAGATATTAGAACGCATATTCAATTCTATATGTATATGCTTTAGAATTGAACTAAATTCACCAATTTTCCCAGGAAAAAAAATATTTATTAACTTCTTTTGGATCATTAGTATTCATGTTTCAATAGCAACATCAAAATTGTTTCTAATTTATCAGTGAAACTACTGTTGGCAACAAGTTGTATTGACTAAAATATAATACAATAAGTTATCGTGTCATATAAATAATTGATTTATAAGTAATTTCGTGTTGATTGGTGTTATTGTATTAATGGACATTGCCTTCAAGATTAGCAAGGTCTCCAAATTTCGTACACCTAAATGAAGAAAGTGAAACTTAAACAGTTCTGTAATGTCTTTGTCCACTCCAAAGATTTTTTAAAAAATATTTGCAATTCTCAAAGATATTTAGTCGATTTGATTTTTATATATCAATAATCAAATGAGTATGATGCATACATAAGAGAGGTAAATGTTGGATTAAAATTTACAATTGTGGGCATATATGTACGAGTAAAAATCAGTTGTTCTTTTTTTGTGCTCTTATTTATGCCCCATTATTAAAAATTTAGGTTTAGGATTATGGTTTAAGGTTAGGGTTTAAGGTTAGGAATTAGAGTACTTGATGTACGGTGTATTTTTAGGGCTTAGGTTTAGAGTTTAAGATTTAAAATTTAATGTTAAAGCTTAGAATTTGATATTTTAGTGTTGGCACCAAAAAGGGCAGCGAATTTTTGTCCTATATGTATAATGTATAATGTTATTATAAAGTATAATATAAAATTAAGTGACCAATTATGTTAAAATGCCATATGTATTAAATTACTCAAGAAAATGTCTTCGGTATTAAAGTGTAGATAACATAAGTTGTATTTATAATTTAATGAGAGACAAATTTATCAATACTTAAAAATTAATTTAATAATTAGTTACATAAAAAGGTAGTGATCTCCAAGAAATATATTAACTTGTATTCGTCTTCATCTCGTCAAAAAGGTTTACGATAAAAGAAAACTTAGTATCTTGAAAGATCAAAATATACGCTTTCTCATTTAATATTTTTATTCTTGAAAAATTGACATGAGATATCATTTATCAGATTATCATATAAGTTATGTTTTAGTTCTAACATCATTTTTTTCTAAGAATTTAACAAAGTTGTTTTGAAGTCTGAACATCAACAACTTATGACATTTTTTAGATGAGATTAAGACTTTTCTGGATTTATGTGTCTTATGAATCAAAAACTTGTTTCAATTTTTCAATACATCTTAAAATGAGTCAGTTTGTTCGTTAGAGTTCAAATTATGATTGTTTTACTAAGAATGTATAAGCAGGAAATTATATACAAATCAATACAAAGTTTCATTTTGAAGACTTCTTTCTGCAAAAAAAAAACTAATTGAAGAAATACTCTTCATTTCTGGACATTTTGGAAACATTTCTAATCATTTCTCAAGTTTATTTTCATTTATATAGATGAATGTAATAGAAATGATTTCCAAAATGAATTTTGAATATGTACTTTTGCAAAGAAAACCTAATTTGGTTAGGATTTCGTCGTTTCTTTTCATTTTCAATCATCTTGAAGATTTATAATAGAAATTCTAAGTTTTTAAACAAGTATAAAAATTTAGGGTAAACTACATAAATGACCACCATACTATTGGTAAAGTCGAGATTTGACCACCTTACTTTTTTTCGAAGCAATTAAACCACCAAATTATTTAATAGGTTGCAATGTGACCACCAGCCGTTAAAAACTAACGGAAGGAGTGGCGTGGCAGTTAATAAAATTGGTATAATTACACATTTGGTCCCCGTTATTTGTACATTTTATCAATTTGATCATAATTTTAATAAATAAAATAATTTTATTATTTAATTAGGCTACGACACGTGTCACCGTATTATTGGAGGTCTTTATTTATATATTTTTAATTTAATAATTTTTATTTTGCTCCTCCAATCAGGCAGTGACACGTGTCACCAGATTGAAGGAGCAAAATCAAATAAAATGCACATTACCTACAGCAAGGATCGAACCCAGGTCAAATGGGTTGAGAGTCAGCACACCAACCACTATGACAAAGCTATCCTTATGTGACATTGTACAAATTTTTTTATATATTTTAACTTGTTACTCATGTCAGGAAAAAACAAGAAACAAGGATTCGAACCCAAATTTCTTGGGTTAAAAGTGAGCATGCCTACCACTAAAACAATGTTATTCAGAAACAAATCTGTCGACAAGGATGAGGTGTTCAATCTCACTGTCTTAAGGGTTTGCAGGTGGGGAAGAGTTAAATGGTGGAGTCAATTTTCTCAGGTTTCGAACATTGTAAGCTGCTGTGCTGTATTTCTTTTGTTCATCCTAAGTCCGTTAGATGTAGCTGGTCTCCCCCTGACCAAGGCAGTCTTACTTTTAACACTGATGGAGCTGTGATAAACAGTTACGAAACAGCAGCTATAGAGGGAGTCTTGAAAAATCATAAGGGATTGATTTGCTGTTATTTTTTTAAGAAGATCGGAATCGCAGATGCCAAGAGCAACATCCTCCACCATTGAATATAACCATGCCAAGCTGATAGAACTATAAGATCACAGATACCCGAGCAGAGGAATCACATGAATTCGATGGCTTCACTATAATACCATGCCAAGAGCAACCCGAAGCCAAAAGCATCACATTGACATTATAGCGCCAAGAGCAGTAGGAAGAAAGAGATACAGAGCATTTTTACCTGCAATTAAAGCACGGCATTGATCAATGAGCCTTTCTGAGAACTTGGTTGCATCTCCATCAGTCCTCTCAACATCAAATTCTCACTTAATATTTTCAATGGTTTAATTTTTGAAAGGGTGATGTGGAGTCCGAAAATCAGTGGCTTCATTAGGGTTCTACACCTTAGAAACCAAGGCCAGAATGGTAGAATTGAATCCATTCAACATAGTACCTACCATTACTGAAAAAAATATTGAACAGCTTGTATTAAATATCAGATCATCCTTCAGACCATCTAAAATCTTTACATCCAAAAAATGATAAAAGTTCATTTGTGTGAATTTAAACCAACCCCAGATTTTGTACGTTATATTAATTGAATAACATTGTTTTAGTGGTAGGCATGCTCACTTTTAACCCAAGAAACTTGGGTTCGAATCCTTGTTTCTTGTTTTTTTCCTGGCATGAGTGACAAGTTAAAATATATAAAAAAAATTGTACAATGTCATGTAAGGATAACTTTGGCATAGTGGTTGGTGCGCTGACTCTCAACCCATTTGACCTGGGTTCAATCCCTGCTGGAGGCAATGTGCATTTTATTTGATTTTGCTCCTTCAATCTGGTGACACGTGTCACCGCCTAATTGGAGGAGCAAAATAAAAATTATTAAATTAAAAATATATAAATAAAGACCTCCAATAATACGGTGACACGTGTCGTAGCCTAATTAAATAATAAAATTATTTTATTTATTAAAATTATGATCAAATTGATAAAATGTACAAATAACGGGGACCAAATGTGTAATTATACCAATTTTATTAACTGCCACGTCACTCCTTCCGTTAGTTTTTAACGGCTGGTGTTAAAAAAAATATGGGTTTAAGATTTATAATTTAAAGTTTAAGATTTAGAGTTAGAGTGCATAGTTTAAATTTTTAGTGTTGAAAAAAAAACATAAATTTTTTACTCGGGGGTACAACAATGGTAAATTAAACAATTAAAAAGAAAAACAGAAATTACTGTGTGAACCAAAAGAAATTAAAACACAGAGTCAAAGAAACAAATGGCATTGTCTTATGTAAACATAAAGAAAGAGATCTGTTCAAAGCTTCAATGTAACATCCAATTCTTCTTGATTCCCTGCTTTACCACCATCTTTGATCAATGCCATTCCATCAATTTGTAAGCTGTCTTCCAACTGCTGCAGAAAAGGCCTGGCCAAGAGCTCAACGCCAGACTGTTGCGGTGGCGCAGAGATTGGTGTTGGGTCCCTAATCACCGTTGACCGGTACGAAACAGGCAGCGGTCTGACAGTCGACTGAGCATCGGCTCCAATGGAAATTGGGTTTATATTTATGTGTCTTGGAAGTGTCGGAATCGTCGTTGACTGTAACGAAACAGGCAGCGGTCGGACAGTCGACTGAGCATTGGCTCCGATGGAAAAAGGGTTTACATTTATTACTCCTGGCGACAGTGCCGATGACAACCTTGGCCAATAGCAACCTTGCTGTTGGATTGGTGGCGCCGGTGGATGAGAGGTTGACGACATGTGGTTGAGTAAAAGCTTCCGTTTCGTCTCCGATTCATCCAGCAAAAGATGAAGTTGGATGTGATCGAATAGATCTTTTTGGCTCGTGAAAATACAATCACAAATCCGACAAGCAATTAGCTTGTTGTGGTCACCATGCATGTTTCCATACCTCAAGGCAGCCATTTTTTTCTCGAGAAAATTAACGAAGAAAGCTTTGAAAAGGGAGAGTGAGAGCAGTGATGGCGTGCTGGGTGCTGGTTCTGATAAATTATATATAGGTAAAAACAAAATGTGGTTTCCATTTTTAACTTTTCTTTCAATGTCATGTAATTTACTGTTATTCATTTGGTAGTATGTGAGAAAAAACTAAAAATGGATAAAAGTTAATGACGCTATGAATTCTTGAATGTGACCTAGATTTATTTTGCCTTACAACGTTACTAATAAATAATCAACTCAGATATTATTTGTATTTCTTCAACAAAAGGGTAATATCTTTAGTTTTCTAATATAATATTTTAATTTGATTTTAAATTTGAATGATTTTTTTTAAATATAGATACGTTCTTGCATGTCTGACAAGACGTCGTTACGTCATGTTGTAGTTAAGATTGACATTGAACCATTTTCCTATAATACGCGTCCATGTTTCATAGATTCGAATATTATATTATTATTTAATACTTTAGAAATATGATTTGTTTTTCTTAGAAGAATTTTTAGTCCTTATTAGGTGTCATTAATTAATATTTAAATATATAATTAAGGACCCTGACAAGTGATTGGCATTTGAACTAAGTTCAAATTTTGGAGTTATTATTGTTGGGAGAGCTTTTTCTGAATACAACCTCGGCCCCAAAAATATTACTTTTATACTGTAAAGTAGACAAAAATACAAATAAACACACGACCATAGATTAAAGTTACTTGTGGAGAAAAAAAAGACTTTATCATCAATGTATAAAATAATTATTCATATTTTATTTATCGGAGGACAAATATTTTTTCTATTTTAATTTTTTCAAAGATTTATTAATTTTTCCAATATGATATTTCACTAGCCCTATATCAGTAATTAATATTAAAATGTAATCAACAGGACATAAGTTCAATAAAAAATGAGTGAGAGAGTGAGGAAGAGCGAAAGGTCGCGGGGTTTCGTCCGGAGATCTCTTCACGATGGTGGCTTTCGGTCTGCCGGCCCTCGCTTGAGTGGGCATGCTGTTTTCATCAATTTCGTCATCAAGCGAATTCATCATTCAGCTCTTAGGGAGGCTTTCTCTAAGTATGGTAGGGTTCTTAGTGTTTTCACCGCTTACAATAACCAGAGAAGAATTAAGTTTGCAAGCACCTTTGCCTTCGTTCGTTTCGCAAGGAGAGAGGAGGCGTTGAAAGCTATTCAGTTGGGCAATAACCGTAGGTTGGATGGGTTCTACATCAGGGTCTTCATGGCGGATTCTGGTGCGAAAAAGTCGGCTGCTGCAGCGTCTAGAGCGGTTGAAGTTGGCGTTTCTTCCGTCGGCCGTTCTAATGTTTTGGGTACCAGGGACAGGCGGTCGTATAAAGAAGCCCTAATGAATCCGAAAGGTCCAGCTTCGCTGGAACAGAGTGATATCCCTGCAGCTCCCGTGGGCGAGTCTAGCAAAGCTAAGGTCAGTGCAGCGGTTGCTCCTGACTTTCTGCAGCCGTTTTCGCTAGACTTGGAGTTAGCATCGGTGGAGGATTGGTTAAAGTCGTGCCTTGTCGGACAGATTCAGGGTATGTACGATGCTGAGTGCGTTCAACAGGCCTTGAGAGCAGATGGTTTCAAAGTTGATTTATGTAGTTGGTCGGGGTTCTTTGTGTTAATTAGATTTAAAGAAGAAGAACAAATCCCTATTTTCTGGGATTTGCGTGAGTCGCTGCTTAGTTCCTGGTTTTCTGATATCGATACGCTGAGTAATTTTAAGCTAAAAAATAAATTGAAGGTGTGGGTGTGCATGGAGGGTATTCCCTTATCCTTGTGGCATGAATCGGTGTTTTATCTTATCGGCAGTAGAATTGGGTCAGTCATCAAGCTGGATGAAGAAACCTCTAATAGAACTAAGCTGGATGTGGCGAGGGTTTTAATTGGGGTTGGATGCCTATCGGAAATTCCTCCAGCTCTGACCATTTCGGCGTGCGGGGAGGCTTTCACCATCCGGCTATCCACGGCGAGCTTTGATGACGACCGTTGCTGGCTGGATGAAGGGCATATGAATAGTCACCCGGACGTGGATGGTTGGTACCAAGAAGACGCGCTCTCCCAGGATGATTTGGCGGCTGCGGCGGGGGTTAGTCCCGAGAAATCAGATGGTGGGTCCCCATATTGTCCTCAAGCGGTTGGGGATGATCTTCATTTGGATGTAAATATTGACAAGGTTGGGCTTGTTCCTTTGAAGCCCATATCTGCAGTGGGTCAGCTTGCATCGTCGAATCTGGTGGATATTCCAATCCGGTCCGAATTTGGGCCAGGGGAGAGCAGTGATAACAGCAGCTGCTGTGAGCCCAAATTGGATGTGAATTCGGGTCTTTTCAATATTAAGCCTAAATTGAGCAGAAATTTCAATATTGGTCCGTTGTCCCTTACCATTAGACCAAGTTTGGAGTTGCTTCTGCCTCGGCCATCTTCCAACATTAAACCGAAACTGCAGCAGGTAAATGGTCCTATAGATTCCGGTCGGTCCGATTTTGGAAAAGCTGCGGGTCTGGTTTCTGAAATTGGAAAGGAAAGGTCCAGCGTCTCTCATCTCGCGGCTTTCAAGGCTCAACATCCGGATCATCTAGCGGAAGCCTTAGCCACGGTTGAGGTATGTGAATCTCTTGGCCTTTCATTTGATGCGGAAAAAGAAGAGGTAATTCAACGCCTTCTGGAAATTGAAGGTGATGTTGGTGTTTAATTTTCCATTTGTTTTTTGTTTTATTGCGTTCTGGTTTTTTTGTGATTTGTTACTGATCTTTATATGCTGAATAACATTGTGATTACTTGGAATATTCGGGGGTTAGGGAGATTCGAAAAAAAATCAGCGGTGAAGAGGATCATTAGATGTCAGAAGCCTTCTTTTTTGTTTATTCAAGAGACAAAACTGCAGAATGTTAGTGTAGGTTGCTTTAGATTAATTGGTGGCAATTTTAAGAACTACGATTTTGTATTTTCGGCCTCAGTGGGGTTGGCGGGAGGATTAATTTCAATATGGGATTCGAGTGTGTTCGAGTGTGAATCTAGTTGGTCGGATGTTTCTTTCATTGGTTTATGCGGTAAATTTGTAGCGTCAGGAATGAAATGTGTGTTAGTTAATATTTACGCTCCCTGTTTGGCTTCGGAGAGGAAAGAAATGTTCGATAAGTTGACAAAGATATTGGCTGGTGTTAATTGTCCCTTGATTTTAGGCGGGGATTTCAATATTGTGAAATATCGATCAGAAAGAGTGGGAGTGAGTTTTAACAAAATGGCTTCAGAAGATTTCCGTGACTTTATAGATAGATTAGGTCTGATTGATTTGCCTCTGCATGGGAGCTTTTTCACTTGGTCTAACTTCAGAGAATCTCCTTCTTTTAGCAGATTGGATAGATTCCTGGTGTCGGAAGAGATTTTGGATAAATGGTCTGGCCTTATCCAGCAAGTCCTCCCAAAGTCTATCTCGGATCATAATCCAGTGAGTTTGGCTTGTATGGGAGAGAATTGGGGTCCTCGTCCGTTCAAATGGTTCGAATCGGCTGGTGAAGATAGGGAGTTTGTGGATCAAATAAACCAAGTTTGTAATATATCCTCCAATAAGGATATTTCGTGGTTGCTCGGTGAATGTAAGAAAGTCGCGAAGAATTGGGCCCTTCTCAATTCTGGGAATGTGGATGTGACTATCGTGTTACTAGAAAAGAAGTGTGCGGAGTTAGAAGGGGCAGTTTCCAATGGTGATTTGCACTTGGCTCATGAGCTGAAGGATGCCAAGATACAATTGTGGAAAGCTATCCGCAAAAATGAGCGGGATTGGCTCCAGAAGTCGCGTCTCAAGTGGTTTGAATTGGGGGACCGTAATACCAAGTATTTCCATGCTTGTGCATCATCAAGAAGACGGACGAATTTTATCAGTAAAATCGCCTTGGATGATGTTGTGGCTACTACCCCGTCGGCAATTAAGAGCCTCATCTCTGACTCTTTCAAGGCGGGGTTCAATTCCTCTTCAACAATTCCAATTAAGAAATTCGATTGCAATTTGAAGAGCATCAATAAGGTGGAGGCGAGAGCACTCGAACAACCTTTCTCTTTACAAGAAATCTGGGAGGCCTTATCCTCGATGGATGGTTCGCGAGCTCCCGGGCCCGACGGTTTTAACATGAATTTCTTCAAGCAATTCTGGCCTTCGTTAAAGGGTGAAATCTTTAACTTTTTCGAGAAATTCCACAAAAAGGAAGTGCAAGATTTTTCCTTCAATCAGTCCTTTATTCAGCTGATCCTGAAGGTCAAATCTCCTTCTTCGATCAATGATTATCGACCTATTAGCTTGGTAGGTTCAGTGTATAAACTGTTGGCTAAGACTCTCGCGATCAGGTTGAAGTCGGTTCTGCCAAAGCTAATCGGAGAATGCCAATTTGCGTTTTGTACTGGCAGGCAGATTCTAGACTGCTCCTTAATTGCAAATGAAGTTATTGAGTACAGTAGGAGAAAAGGTTTGGAAAATGTGGTCTTTAAAGCAGATTTCCGAAAGGCCTACGATACTGTAGATTGGAAGTTCCTTATCTCCATTATGAAGTCTATGGGGTTTGGTGACCTATTTTACAAATGGATGTCTCTTTGCATATCTACGGCATCTATTTCAGTCCTTGTCAATGGGTCCCCTGCGGAACCCTTCTCCATTCGTCGGGGCCTGCGGCAAGGTTGTCCCTTATCTCCGATATTGTTTAACTTAGTCGCAGAAGCTCTGAGCACTATGTTGTCAAAAGCTGCTTCCTGTGGTTTCTTCGGTGGAGTGAAGATTGGTCAGGAGTCGGTTGAGGTCTCTCATTTGCAGTTCGCGGATGATCTGATCTTATTCTGCGGAGCCAGTGAGACCCAAGTCAGAAACATTGTGAGGATATTGAAAGGCTTTGAAATAGCATCTGGCTTGAAACTGAATTTGAGGAAATCTTCGCTTTTCGGTATCAATGTTGACGACTCAACTCTGGATTCTTGGGCTGCTTTGTTTAAGTGTGGTAGGGGTAGTTTTCCTTGTTCTTACCTCGGGCTTCCTCTTGGTGCGGATAAGAATTCGGCGCATTTGTGGGAGCCTATTATAGCAAAAGTTCGTGCCAAATTGTCTTCTTTCTCGTCCAAATTGTTATCATTTACGGGGAGAATCACTTTGGTCAAATCAGCAATTTCCAACCTTCTAATTTACTTCATTTCGCTGTTTCTTATGCCCAAATCAGTCAGTAAGGAACTTACTAAGCTAGTGGTTAACTTCTTGTGGAATCAAAAGGAAGCCAAAAAAATTCATTGGATTAGCTGGGAAGTGCTTTGCTTGCCTAAGCGTTTTGGTGGTCTTGGTTTGTTCAATTTCTGTTCCAAAAATAGAGCCCTTCTTAATAAATGGCTGTGGAGGTTCGGGTCAGATGCTAACAGCTATTGGCATCGAGTCATCTCCGCAAAGTATGAAAATGGTTCCGTGAACCTCTTGCCTTCTAATCTTAGGGCTTCGAACAAATCTTGGTTGTGGAAAGGTATTATAGCCCCTCTCTCAGATCCTAATAGTACCTTTCTTAAGAACATCAGTATGGTCATCGGGGACGGGAAAAGAGTCTCGTTTTGGCTAGATAATTGGGCGGGGGTGGGGTCTCTCAAAGTCGCTTTCCCTCGCATATACTCTTTAGCCAACAGAAAGAGTGGGCCAATTGCCGAGTTTGGTTCCTTTGACAATGGAGTATGGCAATGGAATGTTGTCTTGCGCCGTAGATTATTCAGTTGGGAGGAGGAGGTTTGGTCTGAATTTCTGCAGTGCATCAATCGTGTAATTCCTGGCAGATTACACAGTGACAGCATCCGATGGTCGGCAGTGGCAAATGGTGTCTATAGCTCTAAGTCGTATTGCGAGCTGCTGGTTAGCGATAATGTTTGCCAGGACGATATTTGGAGGAAATTATGGGTGAATCTGGCTCCTCCAAAGGTTGAAGCCTTTATTTGGAAGGCAATCCATGGGAGGGTTCCGACCAAAATCCAGTTACACAAAAGAGGTGTTTCTAGCTTGGCTGATCTGGTATGCCCTCTTTGTAAGGCGTCGGAGGAAACATTGGCACATATTTTTTGTATGTGTCACTTTTTTTGGTCAATTTGGCATCTGTGGTTCAATCTGTGGGGTGTTACCTTTGTTTGCCCAGGAAGTTTTAGAGATTTAATGATGTTTTGGTTTTCTGTACCTAACCCTTTTAAGAGCCAAGAGCTCTGGCTCATGAGTTTTCAGTGTTTGGTATGGTCCATTTGGGTATATCGGAATGAAGCTATCTTTTTGAGTTCATCCTTGTCTGCGAAATCTCTCTTTGATATTTGCATAACCCGCCTTAGCCTCTGGTGCAAGGCGAAGTGGCCCCTCGAGTGTCCTCCTTCGACGGATCTGGTCATCAACCCGAGCTTGTTTAAAGTGATTTGCTTAGGACAGATGGGCAAGGTGCAAAGCTTGAGGCGAGCCCCTGCGGTAGGAACTTTGAAATTTCAAGTAGATGGTTCCGTGGCTGGTGGGTTTGGAATTGCAGGTATTGGGGGAGTATGTTTTAATCATTGTAATTCTATTTTAATCCAGTTTTCGAAGTGTGCAGGTTTTTTTGATGCAACGACTGCGGAGCTTCTCGCGGTATTGGAAGCGTGCGAATTGTTTCGCTCCTCACCTTGGTTTGATAAATTTAAATTGGTTATTGAAACTGACTGTTCTATTATTGTGGACTGGATTAAAAAACCTTTCTTAACTCCTGGGATATTTTGTTCGTTAGTAGATGCTTGTTTAAAATATTGTGCTGATTATGGTTGGAGTATACAGGTGATTTCTAGAGAAGTGAATGGTACAGCGGACAAGTTGGCGAAAACTGGCATGTCGAGGCTAAGGCCGCTGCTTTGGGTTCGGTCTCCGTCTAGCACAGAAGGGGCAGCAGCGTGTTAACGCTGGCAAGATGCAATCGTGAGGTTGGTTTCGTACCGGTTATTGGAAGGGCGGATTATGGTTCTGTTTGAGCATATTGCAGCTGCTCTTTGTTGAGGAGTTAGCTTGTTGTCAATTGTTTCTTTGCTGTTATTAGTTTAGCCGGTTGGCTTGTTGTGCGGATGATTCTACAGGTGTTAGTAGTGGTGTATTAAACACTATTTCCGGACACTCTTTTTCCTCCATTTAGGTTTAGGGAGGTTTTTTAATGAGGTTCGGTGTAGTGTTGGTTAATCAATAAAAGTTACTATTTCAAAAAAAAAATATTAAAATGTAATATTAGATTTCTTTCCATTAATGAAAAGAATGCGCGGTGTTTTTAGGTCTAAATCATGATAACACATTAATGATTAATTAATTTGAACAATTTACAGAATCGGTTGCCTAATTAATAATTAAACTTCTTATGTTTCTATAATTCATTACCAATATTAATCGGAACAACCAGCAAATTAAAAGTTGTATTAATTAATTATTTGTTCGTATATGCCTAATTCTTTGTAGGCATTACCTTAAATACCAAACGATATGACCATTCGTGAATGCTAATATCGTGTTTAAATATATTGTTATATAATAACCATTTTAAGATACATTTTGTTTATATAAAAAAATAAAATGTTAATAAATCATATTAAGAAAATATATATATATATATATATATATATATATATATGACCATGTGTTACAAATTAATAAAAACCAGATTAATTAATAAATTAATTAAAAAAATCAAATTGAATTTACCTTACTATCTTTTTATTAAAAATTTTAACATCTTACCATGTTAGTTAATTTTGAAATGTAATTTTTACCACTAACTATTTTATTATATTCTCACTTATATTGTGGGTACGAAATTTAATAATTGCTTTTAACTGGGTTCTAGTGAGCTCGAATATCAGCCGAACTAGTATCTTTCTTTTTTAGTTCTTAAATGGATAAATATACATTTTTAGTACTTGAAATTAATTTCAAGGTTAAATTTGATATCTAAGCATTTTGTCTAATTAGGTATTTGAATTTAATTTTTCTAATTCAAGTTGATACGTAAATTTGGTTTAATTGTTAAAATTAGTTGAAATAAGTTATTTGCCGTAAATGTCAATTTGAATTAAAAAAGTCAAGTTCAAATACATAATCATATGCTTAAGCTCACTCCTCTTTAAGAATGTTAGTTATATGGTCGTAACGTACATAATTTTTCTCTTTCAGATTTTCTAAATCCTTTTTACATCAATGCGATAGAAATTTATACTCTAGTAATTGAAGATCAATTAGTTGAAGTTATCAAATATCTAAGAAATTTGCGATAGCAATTTTAGAAATTGAATCTTCCACATCTCTACTTAAAATATCAAATCTGTTTTTCTCTTTTTATAATTTAAATGTCAATAGTACAGTTGGGCAATAAGACAATAAAATGTTAAATTATGATTTTCGTTATTTCATTATATTTGAATTGTAGGCAATTCATATGCAAAACTGCTCAAATTATGGTCCGTGGTGTTGGGGGAGTTCATTCATTCCCACAAGACCACTACAAAAAAAGTGACATATACCGACGGACAAAACCGTCGGTATAGGTATTCTGAACCTATACCGACGGACACAGCCGTAGGTATAGGTGTGGACTACCCCGACAAATTAGGGTATATATTCCGACGCATTTGGTCCGTCGGTATAGGCTCAGAATAGCTATACCAACGGTTTTGTCCGTTGGTATAGTTGTTATCTATAATGACGGTTTGTCCGTCGGTATAGGGGTATAAATCTATACCAACGGTTGTGTCCGTTGGTATAGCTGTTATCTATAATGACGGTTTGTCCGTCGGTATAGCGCCTAGCGGTTATCTTTTACTGACAGTTTTGTCCGTTGGTATAGGTTTAATTGGTATTTTTTGTTTTTTTTAAATATTAAATAATTATTAACATATTTCATTATTTTTATTTAATATTTTTTTATTTTAAATATTAAAATTACTAAAACTACTATAACAAAAATAATTTCATTTTAAAGAGAAAATATTAGATTTAATGTTCGAATAAAAAAAGTATGTAATACATAATCAATAAAACAAGTACCTACGAGTTTAGTACAAACAAAAGTAATATGCAAACAAATATTTTTGTTTCTTAATAACTTACATAATAAAAGCTAGAAATAATTGAAGATCACCCTTTATCGTCTACCAGCATCATTTCCACTTGTATTTTGTTGATTTGTTGAAGGCAAGGATGGACTGATACAATTGACTGGTGCTTAAACACTACCAGCATCAGGTGTTGCCTATTAAAAGTAATTAAAATAATAAATTTAAATAAAAAATGAATGGAGTAATAAGAAAGAAAAATATTTTGAATACCTCTGTATCAACCATACGAAGCAAAGCATCCATATCGGACACATGTAGATCTGGACGCTGTTGTTGAAAGTAGGGTAGAAAACAAGTTTCAAAATGTTTTTCTAATTTCGCAACCTTAGATTTCAACCCTTCCACTTCTTCAGTATTTTGAACTGATTGTGAAGGTCCAGATTCTTGAGAAGAACGGGTGTGAGTGGGTTTTTTTATGGTCCTTAACCACCAAGAATCAAAGATATTCCATTCAAGAGAAAGTAAATTGTATTATATCTAGTGAGATTTCTTGAGTGCTTAAAAACTTTTGACGTTTTAGTTTTTTATATAGCCAAGATCGAGGTGGTCGACGGTGGTTTGAGGTATTTTTGGTGGTTCGATGTGTTCGACGGTGATTCAACATATACGATAATGGTGCAACCACATCCAAGATGTTGGCATACGAAAGAGACAATGACGAAATATATCTATACAATTTCTAATTTCCCGTTGCATTTATGCTCGTCTTATGCTAACATGTGATATCAAACATGGTTAAATCTCTGTCTTATCTATTTTTTCGTGTTTCTAAGTTTCTCAAAATAATGATGTTATGTTAATTTTAAATTTTCTTATAAATTATTTTTTTAGAATTTTTAGAAACTTATGGTTAATGTTAATTTCTAAAGTTTTAGTTTTAGGAAAAAAAATTTAGAAATATTTTTGTGTGTGCCTAATTTAAGTAGTAGTATGTAACTTATCCAACAATTAGTTATACACATAATTTTAGGTGCATAATAATTGTAGACTTATTGCATAAGGTATTATGCAATGAAATTTTAGAATATGTATTTAGGGATTCAAATTGTTTTATTTAACTAGAGAACTAGCCACAACAATTTTAATTAGATAAAATTATTTATTATAATAAGGATCTCATAAGGACTAGACGTTAAATGTTGCATAATGAATTAGCAAAAAATTTAAATAAAGATTATGATTAATATCTAGCGGAATGAATTTTATATTTTTATTTAGTTAAAGACTTGCTACAATAGTTTTAGTTAAATAAAATTACTAAAGTTAAAATCACATACAGAAAGCTTAGATAATAAATATTATTTCATAACTTATTAAGATAAAACTATTATATGACTTCTTTTAGTTTTCCAGAAGAATTATGATAATAAATTTAATAATTTTTATCGAGGGATAGAAAATAATTTTATTAAAAATAATCTAATTGTCAATAAAAATAGATTTAATCGAAATAAATGTTTAAGTCACGTGTAATTTTTATGTCACTAGATTCATTATTTACATAATTTGTATTGGTAAATTATGATTTGTGTTTGCCTTAAATTTATGTTAAGCATGTATGTTAATTTATTTTTACAACATTACAACATTTGAATATGTATCATAATAGATTAAATACCCATGAATTAATCAGTGAGAACTATAAACTCTGGAAGGAGAGTATTCTTCTCCAATTAGGGTGTTTAGATATTAATTATGCCATAATAAAATATGAGCCACATAATCATGTTGATCTTGCTCATTTTGAAAAATTGGAGCGATCCAACACAGTGGCGGATGCAGCCAGTGGGGTGCATCTGTATCCTTATTTTTAAATTTTTTAAAAAAAATTAGGTTTAATTTAGTGTTATTTTTTTTGAAAAAATTATAATTTTGTTTAGTATGTAGAGGAAAATTTTATTTTTGCATACCCATTTGAGGAAAAAATATTTTAGACTCATTCTTAAATTTCTAGATCAGTCATTGATCCAATCTAACCCTAATCATGAAGTTCACGTCACCGAAGCTCACTAAAATAAAAGGTGTGTGTGATCACATTAACAAGATGCGAGATTTAACAGTTAAACTTAAGGCATTTAAGGTTGAAATGGCTGAATCTTTCCTGGTGCACTTTGTATTGAACATTCTTCTACCTCAGTATAGGACATTTAAGATCTCTTATAACACACATAAGGATAATTATTTTATTGATAAATTTTTTGACCATGTGTGATCAAGAAGAGGGTAGGCTTATACTAGAGATGGTACAGAGTGCACTTACGGTTACTCAAAGAAAGTGGTCAATCCAAGCCGAGCAAATTGGAAAGACTAAAATGCAACCCAAGCTGACAAAAAGAAAGATTTTACGTGTGTGTTTTTTTGTAAAAAAAAAAAAAAAAAAACCTAAAGAAGGACTATGTCAAATATAAGGAATGACTTGAAAAGAAAGATAAATTAATCTTACTTGTTTACTTTGAGTCAAATATGGTTGGTGTTAATCATAACACATGGTGGATTGATTCTAGATAACGATCCATGTCTTAAATTACATTTTTAGTTCTTAAATGGGTAAAAATACATTTTTAGTTCTTAAAGGGTAAAAATAGATTTTTAGTACTTGAGCTTAGTTTCAAGGTTAAATCTAAGACTTATGTATTTTGTCTAAATAGGTATCTGAATTTAACTTTTCTAATTCAAGTTAGTATGTAAACTTGGTTTAATTTTTAAAACTAGTTGAAATAAGTTATTTACAGTATGTTGAATTAAAAAAGTCAAGTTCAAATGCATAATCATATGCTTGAGTTCACTCCTCTTTAGGAATGTTAATTATATAATCGTAACCTACATGATTTTTCTCTTCCAGATCTTCTAGATCCTTTTCAAATCGATGCGATAGAAATTCATACTCTAGTAATTGAAGAACAATTAGTTGAAGTTATCAAATAAATAGGAAATTTGTGGTAGAAATTTTAGAAATTAAGTCTTCCACATCTCCACTTAAATATCAAATATGTGATCTTTTTTTCATAATTAAAATGTCAATGGTATAGTTTGGCACTAAGACAATAAAATGAAAAAAATAAAATGTTAAATTATGATATTGATCATTTCATTATATTTAAATTGTAGGAAATTAATATGTAAATTGCTCAAATCATGGTCTGTGGCTATTGGGGGAGTTCATTTGTTCCCACAACTTCCCCGAATCATGCTTGTGGTGGGCGTATGTATGTGATAGAGTATGATTGATTTTTGATGGGAAAATTCATATAAATACTCATTCAGCCTAAGTTCCTTAAGCACTAAGAATTAAAGATATTCCATTCAAGAAAAAATGAATTGTATTCCATCTAGTGATGTTTCTCGAGTGCTTAGAATTTTTCGGTGTTTTAACTTTTTATATAGCAAAGTTTGAGGTGTTTGTCGGTGGTTGGATGCGTTCGAAGGTGGTTCGACGTATACGATAACAGTGCAATCACATCCCAGATCTTGGCATATTGACGCATTCATGTTTCTGCTAATAATCACTATGCTTTCATCTTGTTTTACAAGTTTGAGAGAAGGGGGAGTTTTTAATTACTTTCCATATATCTACTCTTTATACATAATTATATTCTTTATAGTTAAGCATGCATGTTTGAACTTACATGATACTTATGCTAAAGATATGATCAGCTTCATGCATTACATACTTATCTATCACTATGCATTTTGTTTTGTGATGTTTATATTATATATTAAGTAAGTTACATGCATGCCTTAGCTATTAAATACACCACGTCTTTTTTTAAAATTCATTTCAGTCCTTGTACTTTGTTTAATTACTTTTACTTATGTTGTTTGGTGTTTTCTTTGTAGGAAATATTAACCACATCACAAGGAATCAATGGGTAGCTCTCTATTAGCTCGAGACGTTCAGAATCAGCTCAATTCAGCTTGCAACTTTCACTTGCCAAGGCAACCAGCTAGGAGGCAGCTCAATTTAGCTCAACTCAAATTGTCGAGGCAGCTCATTGAGCTCATAACTAGCTCAAATCAGCTTAGAGAGGAGTCAAGACAATGATTGCTCCAATTCAGCTCATATAAAATCCTATTGCACAAGACAAGCTCAAGAATACTCAAGGAGGAGTTCACCTAGCTAAGGAAAGCTCGAAACAGCTCTAATCAACTCCAAAGGATGAGCAAGCTAAATCGGCTAGCTACCTTAGCTCAAGTCAGCTCATGCCCAGCTCGAGGAGCTCAACTCAGCTCAAGCTATCACTCTTAGCTCCACTACCTAGCTAGCTAGCTACACTACCAAGCTAGCTAAGCATGAATGGTCACCTAGGCAACTATTCGGCCATAGAGGGAAATCATAGTGCCTCTTCACACCTTGGCGCCAAAGTGAAGCAACATCATCCTTTGAAGAGTTAGTTGAATCATCACGAGCACTCTACATGCCCATTCGGCCATTTTGGAGGGAGACACAACTTCTCAAACCATCACATGCCCCTTGAAACATGCCTATTCGACCACCCTTGTAAAACTATAAATAGGAGTCATTTTTTCATTTGTAAATACATAACTTTCTTGAATATAATTTATCGTGAGGTTTTCTCTCAAACTTGTTCTTTTAAGAACTTCTTGACTTATCAAGCCTATTATAAGGTTTGTGGCGTCTTTGTATCTTCATTATTGATACTTCAGGTTGTTGATTATTTTTAATCATCAGTCTAAGTCCCTATTACCACCCTCAAAGTCCTTCAATTAGAAACGGGTTTGTACTTTAAGTATAAGTTCTTTCTTTGATACTTTGAATACATTTCCTTCATTTCCATTCCATTTCTTTTCCTTCCATTCACCACCATATCCGAACAGCCCCTAAACCCTTCACCAAATTCATCCTTTCTTCCATATCGTACACTACCATCTTTCGTAACCTACTCTATCTTTATCAATTCTTTCCTATTTCACCAAGAAGACATTCGAAGGATCAAGCCTTACATGCATTCACAGTCGGGGAAATCAAAGCTTCTCTCTACAACACCAATTGGAGAGTTGGAGCGCATCATGTGGTAATCAGTGCAAAGGAAGAATCAAGTAAGATCTATCTTTGTGATTTCAATTTTTGATAAAAAAAAAGGCAAATTCGAAATTCTTTCTTCTTTTTCTTCTCGAAGAATTCGAATAGTACAAAAAAAAGAGAAATTTCATAACTCCTTAATCTCATCTCTCAAGGAATCTGAATAGAACAAAAAAAAAGAAAATCAGAAAAGAAACACAAGGTGGTGAAGAAAGCACAAGACCAACAAGCAACCGACTCGGAGAAGTTCCTCAAGTTTGATTGTTCACGATCGGTTTGTAAGTGAGTTTTGTGGTAACAAATCTGTTTTCTTTATTTCTTTTCATTTCGTCTTTCTTTTAATTTCAACCTCTTTAATTCTTATTTCTTCCTTAACCTCTTTATTTCTTTTCCTAGCCTAACCTTTCTTTGCAGCCCAAACGCCATGATAAGTGCCCAAAAGTCCTATATTTTGACCCCTTTTCATGGCAATTATCATTCAACCTACACTCATTTGAGCTGCATTATGACATTTCATGCATAGATTTCATCATTTATACCTTTGATCTTATTATTCTGTTTATTCTATGAAAAAGGTACTATTTAATGCATGTTTGGGGCCTTTGCAGATTTGCACGATGCGAGGGCAGGTTAATGCTGCCACAGCACAGAAAGCAGGAGGGAAGATGAGGCAGAATTAGTATACGACAAACCCTGATATAGCCAAGCAACATGACATCTTCTACTGAGGGAAGCTGATGAAGCCTTGCGGAGCAGAGCAGGCTGATGCCGATGCAGCAAAAGCCAGGTCGCGACAGCATTCTGCCGGAGAACAAATCAGGCAAAGTGGTAGTCAACTTGTAGAGCTTTTAACGCTGGATTTTTCTACACACTTTGTGTGGCAGTTGGAATTCGAGAAGAGGATGAAAACATGGAAGGAAGGGTAAAGTTGGACTTTTGGCCAAAAGTGTATAATGTAATGAATTAAAGAGATTTACCTCTTTAATAAAGTTTAGTCTAACTTAACTTCCTCTCCAAGAAGGATTTATGCATATACCTTCCCTTATATAAGGGGCTTGCCGCCAACAAGAAGAGGGGGGATCGAGAGGAGAGATTACCGAAGAGAGATTGAGCTTAGGATTAGTTTAATTGTGTTCTAAATTTCTTAGGGTTAGGATTAGTTTGTTTAGTAGTTGTGTGAAAACTCTTTGTACTTAGTTTTTGTTCTTAATGCAATAAAAGTTAAGGTTTGCTTATTCTGGCTTTAATTATTTCCGCATTCTACTCGGGAGAGGGTTTTTGAGATCATCCATTTGTTCAATATCGGGAGAGTTCAGCTCAAGAAAGGAATAAGTACGATTTTTGCCCCACGTGGTCTTAACTAACTCGTCTTAGGGATACGTTAGAGTTTCAGTGGCTAAAAGAAGTGTATGAACAGATGATGGTCGCCCTTTGATTCACGATGGGAGGTATCATTAGAGTTCAGTTATCAACCAGCGTTATGTGCTTAGAGATAAGGCGGAACCACCCAAGGACACTTTTTCGAGCCTTAACTGCATCTACCCACGAGCAAGGGATTACCACAGCAAGATCCAGCCATTGCGGCCGCGGCAGGGATTTAGGTCACTTCCACGGCAGTAGTGCGTTGCTGCATTCAAGAACATAAACAAAGTCAAGAGGATTCCACACTACGACACACTCTAATCCGGCTCATCTTCTCATCTTGATTTCTTCTTTATTTTATTTACTGGATTTTCTTAGTTTATTTATTTTATATCAAATCACCCAATTAACTTGTGTTTTTACTTTATTTATTTTGCAATGCAAGGGAGTAGAACCGAAGGTTGAGTACCAATCACTGTGGAGACGATACTCATATACTTATCCCTATATTACTTGTGTCGTGTATACTTGTACAATTGCAGAGCACTATTTACACGCAACACGCCACTTAAAACCAAAGAAAAGTTTGACGAAGTCAGATTTAGTTCTTTCAAGAACTTGTGTCGAGAGATAGAGTACTAAAAGGCAAGAAAGTTGTGAGCACAGAAGGGGAAGTAAAAACCTAAATTCCCAAAGAGAAACATGAGTGATCTAAGTGACAACTTATTTTCCTTGGAGTGACTGTGAGGTTTTTGTGTGCGTGTGTTGGTAAGGTCAATTTTTTTTCTTTTATTCCTTATTTAACCATGTCACCGAATTTTGAAGACAATCGTCAAGAAGGACGACCAGCCCCTAATCTCCAAACGCAAGCACTAATTCAAGAGATGCAAAGGCTGCTACGTGCGGAACTTGAACCTATACATGAACGAATGGATCGTTTGGAAGGTTCACAAGGAGATAATAGGAGCAACTGGGGCAATGAGAGACAGAACAGACAAAGGCAACAAGTACAACATGAAGTGGACGAGAGTGACAACGATGATATGGTGTCCATTCAAAGTGTTGCAAGATATCGTGCCCAGATAGATGACAACCTTGGAAGCATTCGAGTTAGTATACCTCCTTTTCAAGGCAAAACTGATCTAGAGGCTTATTTAGAGTGGGAAAGCAAGGTTGAATAGATTTTCAAGTGCCATAACTATTCAAAAAAAAAAGAAGGTCGGTTTGGCAGCCATGGAATTTGTGGACTATGCTCTTGTTTGGTGGGATCAATTGAAGAGCACAAGGAGAAGCAATGGTGAAAGGTCGATCAGCACTTGGCTTGAAATGAAAGGTATCATGAGGCGTATATTCATACATGTCCATTATCACTGTGATTTGTTTCATAAATTGCAGAACCTTAAGCAAGGCAATCAGAGCGTAGAAGATTATTATAAGGACATGGAGATTGCAATGATCCGAGCCAATGTCGACAAAGATTGAGAAGCAACAATGGCCAGATTCTTGGTGGGGCTAAATCGAGAGAATGAGGATGTAATGGAGTTGCAACACTACATAGAAATTGAAGAAATGGTGAACATGGCCATGAAGGTTGAAAGGCAGCAACGTAGGAGGCCCGTGACCAAAAGCAACAACAATGTTGCCCCTAAATGGAGTCAAAGCAACATTCGAAAGGTCACACCTCTTCAAATCAAAGAACCGGCCGAATCTTCCAAAACAAAGCTAGTCGTGATGGACATTGTTCGAGGAAAGCAAGTGGAAGCCCCTACTCGTTCTAGAGAGATTAAATGCTTCAAGTGCTTACGACATGGCCATATTGCTAATCAATGTCCAAACCGGAATACAATGTTGCTCATGGATAATGGAGAAATCACTTCCAACCATGAAGATGAAGTTAAAGAAGAACTGGAGCAAGAAGAACAAGCAGAAATTGAATCGGTTGTTGATGGAGAACTTCTAGTGGTAAAACGACTTTTTAATGCACGAATGGCCGAGGAAGAGCAACAACGAGAAAATATATTTCACACTCGGTGTCATGTGAACAATAAGGTGTGTTTTATGATCATTGATGGTAGTAGTTGCACAAATGTGGCAAGCACACTCATGGTGGAAAAGTTGGGATTATAGACTCTCAAGCATCCAACACCCTACAAACTTCAATGGTTAAATGATTCGGGAGAATTGAAGGTCACCAAACAGGTTTTTATTCCTTTCTCCATTGGTAATTATAAAGATGAAGTTATGTGTGATGTTGAACCTATGCATGCCAGCCATATTCTACTTGGGAGGCCATGACAATATGACAAGAGAACGATGTAAGATTGTTTCACCAATAGATACTCTTTCAAGCACGAAGGAAAGAAGACTATTCTTACTCTTATGACGCCAAAACAAGTGCAACATGACCAGAACTTGATGAAGAAAAGCATTGAGGATTGGAAAGAGGAACGAGCCAAAAAGAAACTCAAGGAGAAGGAAGTAAAGGATGACAATGCCTCCACTAGCATTGAAATGATTATGGAATGTCTTTTGACACACCCTATGATCAAAACTGATTTTTCCAACCCAATCCAAGAAGCTTTATGTTATTTTGATTTTCAGGTCGGAAAAGGAAAAGACAAGAAGGATGCAATCCAGCATTCGGACACCCTAATAGTAAGAGAACGTCCAAAAATGAAGCATTTCGATTTGAGGACAAATCGCCTCAAAGAAGGGGGATGATACATTGTTGTTTCTACTGACATTCATTATGCTTTCATCTTGTTTTACAAGTTTGAAAGAAGAGGGAGTTTTTAATTACTTTCTATATATCTACTCTTTATACTTAATAATATTCTTTATAGTTAAGCATGCACGTTTGAACATACATGATACTTATGCTAGAGATATGATCAGCTTCATATAGTACATACTTATCTATCACTATGCATTTTGTTTCGTGTTGTTTATATTATATATTAAGTAAGTTACATGCATGCCTTAGCTATTAAATACACCACATCTTTCTTTTAAATTCATTTCAGTCCTTATACTTTGTTTAATTACTTTTACTTATGTTGTTTGGTGTTTTCTTTGTAGGAAATATTAACCACATCACAAGGGATCAATGTGTAGCTCACTGTTAGCTCGAGACGTTTAGAATCAGCTCAATTCAGCTTGCAAGTTTCACTTGCCAAGGCAACCAACTAGGAGGCAACTCAAATTGTCGAGACAGCTCAATTCAGCTCGGCTCAATTTGCTGAGGCAGCTTATTCAGCTCATAACTAGCTCAAATCAGCTTAGAGAGGAGTCAAGACAAGGATAGCTCCAATTCAGCTCATATCAACTCCTATTGCACAAGACAAGCTCAAGAATACTCAAGGAGGAGTTCACCTAGCTAAGGGAAGCTCGAAACAGCTCAAATCAGCTCTAAATTATGAGCTAGCTAAATCAGCTAGCTAGCTTAGCTCAAGTCAGCTCATGCCCAGCTCGAGGAGCTCAACTCAGCTCAAGCTATCACTCTTAGCTCCACTACCTAGCTAACTAGCTACACTACCAAGCTAGCTAAGTATGAATGGTCACCTAGGCAACTATTCGGCCATAGAGGGAAACCATAGTGCCTCTCGACACCTTGGTGCAAAAGTGAAGCAACACCATCCTTTGAAGAGTTAGTTGAATCATCACCAGTACTCTACATGCCCATTCGGCCATTTTGGAGGGAGACACGACTTGTCAAATCATCACATGCCCATTCGGCCACCCTTGTACAACTATAAATAGGAGTCATTTTGTCATTTGTAAACACATAACTTTCTTGAATATAATTTATCCTTTTGTGAAGTTTTCTCTCAAACTTGTTCTTTTAAGAACTTCTTGACTTATCAAGCCTATTCTAAGGTTTGTGGCGTCTTTGTATCTTCATTCTTGGTACTTCATGTTATTGATTATTTTTAATCATCAGTCTAAGTCTCTATTACCACCCTCAAAGTTCTTCAATTAGAAACATGTTTATACTTTAAGTATAAGTTCTTTCTTTGATACTTTGAATACACTTTCTTCATTTCCATTTCATTTCTTTTCCTTCCATTCACCACCATATTCGAACAGTCCCTAAACCCTTCACCAAATTCATCCTTTCTTCTATATCGTACACTACCATCTTCTGCAGCCTACTCTATCTTTATCATTTCTTTCTTATTTCACCAAGAAGACATTCGGAGGACAACCAAAGCCCCTAAACGGCTTACTTGCTTTCACAGTCGGGACAATCAAAGATTTTCTCTAAAACACCAATTGGAGAGTTGGAGCGCATCACATACGAAAGATACAATGACGGGATGTATTTATATAATTTTTATTTTCTGTTGCCGGCAAGCCCCTTATATAAGGGAAGGTATAGGTACAAATCCTTATGAAGAATGTTTTGAGAATTTTTACAAACTTATGGCTAACGTTAATTTCTAAAAAATTTATTTTAGAAATATTTTATGTGTGCCTAATTTAAGTAGTGGTATGTAACTTATCCAATGATTAGTTTTTTTTATGGTCTAAAGGTGATTACAAGGTATTATATGTTCATACATATTCTTAACCCTTTGACAATGGGCATACACCTTGTAGACAGAGTGATTTGAACTCGTGTCTCCTAGGATGAACATCATCCGCTTTTCCATTGGGACACTTGTTGGGTTCACTTATCCAATGATTAGTTATACAAATAATTTTAGGTGCATAATAATTTTAGACTTGTTGCATAAGGTATTAAGCAATAAAACTTTAGAATATATGTCTAGGGATCCAAATGATTTTGTTTAATTAGAGAACTTCCCACAAAAACTAATTAAATAAAATTATTTATTATAATAAGGATCTCATAAGGACTAGACATTAGATGTTATAGTTGGTCAATACACCATCAGAATGGTGTTTCGGAAAGAAGAAACCAACTTTTAATAGACATGGTGCAAAGTATTCTTAGTAGCTTTATGGGTTGAAGATCTAAAAATGGTTGTGTATATATTTAACCGGGTTGCAATCAATGTTGTTCTGAAAATAGCGTTTGAGTTATTCAAAGGTTGGAAACTAAAATTGTGATATATACACATATGGTGATGCCCCTCTGAAGTGAGAGTTTATAACCTACAAGAAAATAAAACTGGACCCAAAGAACATTAATGGGTACAAATTCTATTGTCCATCTCACAACTCTAGAATTGTAGAATCAAGAAATGTAAAATTTCTTGAGAATGACTCTATTAGTGGGAGTGATCTGTCTCGTGACTCGATTTGCGTAAATCAACATTCAACTTCAAATAAGAGATTGATTGTCATGTATAAAATTCATCAAACTCAATGGGTGTAGAGTAACTAATCAATGAAGATTCACGACCTGCTGAAAACACTCCAATAGATCAAGTTGTTCAGAAATCCAAAAATTATTGAACAACACAATCCACAAGAAAATGTTCGTTCAACATTAAAGAAATATAATATTTAAAGAAAATCATTTATTTCTAGTGATTTTGTTGTGTATTTACAAGAGTCTGACTATAATATTAAAGCTGAAAATGATCTTGAGTTACTTTCACTAGCCATGAGCTTCAATGAATCAAAATTATGGTATGATGCGATGAAGGAAGAGATAATTCTATGAAAAACAACAAAGTTTGGTTTCTTATAAAGTTTTTTATAGGATAAAAGCCATTTGATGTAAATGGGTCATCAAAACAAAAAGATGCTCAATGGGCAACATAGAAAGCTATAATGCTAGGCTCGTTGCTAAAAGATTCACTCGGTGAGAAGAAATAGATTACACTGAGACTTTCAGTCCAATATCTATTAAAAGATTCTTTAAGTGCTATATTAGCATCGATAGCTCAATTTGACCTTGAGTTGCAACAAATGGATATGAAAACTACTTTTCTCAATGATGACCTAGAGGAATAGGTATACATGAAATAACTTGAAGCATTTTCCTCTAGTGATGGTGAACACTTGGTATACAAGTTAAAAAAAAACTCAATATATGGACTGAAACAAGCTTCTTATAAGTAGTATTTAAAATTCCATGAAGTTACCTCTTCGTTTAGTTGTGTTAAGAATATCATTGATCGATGTATATAGTAGAGGGTCAGTGAGAGTAAAATTTGTTTTTATATTCTATATGTGGATGACATTTTGCTCGCAACAAATGACAGGGGTATACTACATGAGGTGAAACAATTTTTTTAGAAATTTTGATATGAAATATAAGGGTGATATATCTTATATCATTGGCATTAAGATTCACTGTGATAGACTTAAGTGTGTCTTAGCTCTATCTCAATAAACTTATGCCAACAAAGTTTTAAAAAGATTTCAAATGAAAGATTAGTAACCTAGTATTACTCATATCATAAAGGGTGATAAGTTCAATTTGAACCAATGGCCAAAGAAAGAAGTTGAGAGAGAGCAAATGGAAAACATTCCAAATGCTTATGTTGTTGGAAGTCTGGTGTATGATCAAGTCTGCACAATACATGGCATTGCATTTGCTTTTGGGATGTTAAGAAGATATCATAATAATTCGAGTATGCACCACTAGAAAGATATAAAGAAAGTTTTAAGACACCTCAAAGGGACAAATACTACATGCGTACGGATAAATGATCAGACAATTTGAAGGTGATTGACTACTCCAATTCAGACTTTGTTGGTTGTGTTGATTCACGTAAATCAACATCATGTTACATATCTATGTTTGCCAGTGGAGATATATCATGGATGAGAGTCAAGAAGGCCTTAACTACTACATCCACTATGTAATTTGAGTTCGTTTTGTGTTTTGAGACTACCTCACACAGAGTGTGGTTGAAGAATTTCACTTTTGAGTTAAAACTTATGGATTCGATTTCTTGGCCATTATATTGTGGCAATTTAGTTGTTTTCTTTATGACTAAGAACAACAAAAGTGGATGTTGGAGTAAGCACATCGACATTAAGTATCTAGCTATAAAAGAACATGTTAAAGAAAATAAAATGGTCATTGAGCACATTAACGTTGAGCTGGTATTAGGTGATTTGTTGACTGAAGGCAGGCCATCAAATAGGTTTAAGGATCATATTTTCACTATGGGATTTGTTCCTAATTTGTAAATTTTTGTTGTAAGAACGATTCTTATTGAAATTTTATTAAAGTTTGATATTGCTCGTATATGTTGTGCGCACGTTAATTTAATTATTTCGAGAAATGTCACTAAAGTTTGAATCTAAAATAAACATTGTGCTTATTCATTAAGGAATTTGGGCTAAAGCGTTGAGACAAGATACTTTTTAATACATTGAAGATACTACTCAAATTCTAAGAGAAAATATCGTCATGATTTGTGCATTATGTTTCGATTTTAAGTACCTATAGACAATACAATCCAAATGGTAGAATGTAGGCAGTTAATATGCAAAGTGGTCACATTATGGTTTGTAGCTATTGGGGATTTCATTTGTTACCACAACTAACCATATTCATGTTTGTAGGGGATGTGTGTATGTGATAGAGTATGGGTAGTTTGTTGATAGAAAAACCCACTACTTTTGTTTATTTTTATAGAACAATGGTAAATTAAACAATCGAAATAAACAGAAATTATTGTGTAAACATAAAGAATATAAAGAAATTAAAGATAAAAGAAAGCACAGACTCAAAGAAACAAATGCCATTGTCTTGTGTAAACATAAAGAAAGAGATCCCTTCAAAGCTTCAATGTAACATCCAACTCTTCTTGATTCCCCTCTATACCATCTTTGATCGATGCCATTCCATCAATTTCTAAGCTTTCTTCCAACTGCTGCAGAAAAGGCCTGGCCAAGAGCTCCGCGCAGGACTGTTGCACCGTCATGATTTGCGGCGGCGCAGGGACTAGTGTTGGCGGTGTAATCGAGATGTTCCTAAGCGCCGTTGAATGGAACGAAACAGGCAGCGGTCGGACAGTCGACTGCTGGTCTAAGTTGCGAGCATTGGCTCCTATGGAAAAAGGGTTTACATTTATTACTCCTGGCGGCAGTGCCGATGACAACTTTGGCCAATGCCAACCTTGCTGATGGATTGGTGGCGCCGGTGGATGAGAGGTTGACGACATGTGGCTGAGTAAAAGCTTCCGTTTCGTCTCCGATTCATCGAGCAAAAGATGAAGCTGGATGTGATCGAATAGATCTTTTTGGCTCGTGAAAATACAATCACAAATCCGACAAGCAAATAGCTTGTTGTAGTCACCATGCATGTTTCCATTTCTCAAGGCGGCCATTTTTTTTCTCGAGAAAATTAACAAAGAAAGCTTTGAAAAGGAGAGGGAGAAATGAAATGAGCAGTGATGGCGTGCTGGGTGCTGGTTCTGACAAATTATATATAGGTAAAAACAAAATGTGGTTACCATTTTTAACATTTTCTTTCGGAGTGTGACCTAGATTTATTTTGCCTTTAGGGTTTTTTTGGAACGTTAATAATGAATAATCAACTCGGATATTACTTATATTTCTCAAACAAAAAGTTATTTTTTAGTATTTTTTACCAGATAATATCTTAGTTCGATTTTAAATTTGGATAACTTTTTAAAGTGCAAATATGTTCGTGCGTGTCTGACAAAAATTCGTTACGTCATGTTGTAGTTATGATTAACATTGAACTGCATTTCTATAAAATGCGTCCATCTTTCATATTTTCGAATATTAGATCATTATGTAATACATTAACAATAGAATTTTTTTTACTTAAAAACATTTTTTGTCCTTATCAAGTGTCATTAATTAATATTTAAATAAATAATTAAGGGCGTTAACAAATCAATGGAAAATGTGGCATTATTTCTTCTCAAGAATTTTGAAGTTATTGTTGTTGGGAGATCTTAATAGGAATATGACCCCGACCTGAAAATGATTATTTTTATACGGTAAAACAAACAAAAATAAAAATAAACACATGGCGATGAATTAAAGTTGCTTGTGGGAAAGACAAAAAAAATATTGTTAATGTATAAAATAATTATTCTTATTATTTTATTTTAAATTTCTAAAAAATTAATTAAATTTCCCAATATGCTATTTCACTGCCCTATATCAGTAATTAACATCCATATGTATTATAAGATTTCTTTCCATTAATGAAAAGAATGCGTGGTGTTTTTAGGTCTAAATTATGATAACACATTAATGATTAATTAATCTGAACAATTTAAAGAATTGGCTGCCTAATTAATAATTAAGCTTCCTAGGTTTCTATAATTCATTACCAATATTAATCAGAACAACCAGCAAATTAAAAGATGTATTAATTAATTATTTGTTCATATATGCATAATTCTTCGTAGGCTCTGACAAATATTACCTTAAATACCAAATGATATGACAATTCGATAATGCTAATATTGTGTTTGAATATATTCTTATATAATAACCATTTTAAGATCCTTTTATTCATATAGATGAAATAAAATGTTAATAATTCATACTAAGAAAAAAATATTGGATCTCTTCAAAAAAAAACATTGGATATGTGTTACAAATTAATAAAATATCCATTTAATTAATAAATTTATTAAAAAAACAAATTGAATTTACCTTGCTATTTTTTATTAAAAAAATCTAACATCTTACCATATTAGCTTATTTTAAAATGTTTAATTTTTCCACTAATTATTTTCTTATATTTTCACTTACATTGTGGGGTACGAAATTTAGTAATTGCTTTTAATTGAGCCTACTCTTTCTAGTGAGCTTGAACATCAGCCTTACTAGTATCTTTCCTTTCTAGTTCTTAAATGGATAAAATACATTTAGTATTTGAACTTAGTTCCAAGGTTAAATTTGATATCTATTTTTTGTCCAATTATCTAAATTTAACTTTTTTTTAATTTAAGTTAGTACGTAAACTTGGAAAAATATAATCATTCGCATCAACACCAACAACACTTAACAACTGTCCTTCAAATTTTCCTTTAAGATGGCAACCATCAATACTAATGAAAGGCTTACATGCTACAATAAGCTAATCCTGACACGCATGCTTTGAAGCATACATACATTCTTTGAAAAAAAAACCTCCATTTAACTTACAAAGCACGCTAGAGTCAGGATTAGTGATATAAGTAGCGCAATCGTGGATTTGGAAGCCTTCAATCAAGTTGTTGCAAGAATTAGAAGTTTTAGACTCAATCAAGAAAGCTATGCGCAGATCTGAAAATTCAAGAGAGATGCGAATGGTTTTTCTTGAAAATTTCAAATTTAGGGCTGGAAATTTAAAGAAACAATGACAAAGTGAAAGATTAGAAAATAAATAACAAGAATAAAACAAAAAAAAGATTGAGAAAAGGATAGATAAAAGAAAACTGAAATTTCCAGCTTTGTTTATGGCTTATGAACAACGTGAAGGTAGAAGATGAAGATGGCTTGGCTTATGTCGTGTTGTTGTTTGTCCTCGGCACCCTCTTAGACGCAATTACCTATGCAAGCAACCTCAAACAGCTCTAATCTACCCTCCTAAACGTGATTACCTAGGCAAGCAGAAGTGTGAAGATGATCTCCCTCACAAGAACTCGTCAAACTTATGTTGAAGAAGACTTCTAAGGCACAAGTTATCAATACTTGTAAAAATAAACTCACTAAATATTTAATATATCAAAAAAATCTAAATTACAATGATAGAGGCTTCATCCTTTTATAGGTGAAGGATGGGTTTAACCTAAAGCTAGGAATGAATAAAATAAATAAAGAAATATGGTTCGTTAAATTGGACTTGATCTAACGGCTTGGGAGAAGGGTGGCTGGTTCCTAAAGTATATAAAACCCTGAAAACATAATTTAAATATTAATAATTAAGTTGGGCTTAGTCTAATTCCTCCAAAAGCTTTATATAATAGCTTTTGGGCTGAATTTTAAAAAATATCGTAATAATCACGTATCCAGCTTTCTGCATGCGCAGTCTTCAGTAAAATGGACGTATCTTGAGTTTCTGACATCAGATTGATGTGTTGGAAAGGTAACTGAAAGAATATCATTTTGTTAGAAGACAAAGTTTCCCAGAAATGCCCGGATCTCATCCGAAAAGTCGTCGCAAGTTGGCTGACTTTCCAGACTTCACATACAGATTCAACTTTTTATCATTCAGTTACCTTTCCAACGCATCAATTCGATGTCAGAAACTCAAGATACGTCAAATTAACGAAAATTTTTTGCTCAAAATTCCTTTGTTTGATTTTTTAGATTTTTCTATTTTTTCAAATTTTCACCCAAAAAACGTCGAAATTTCCCAAGGAATCATCCCGCTCTGATACCATATGGTATAAGTAGCGCAATCGTGGATTTGGAAGTCTTCAATCAAGTTGTTGCAAGATCTAGAAGCTTTAGACTCAATCAAGAAAGCTATACGCATATCTAAAAATTTAAGAGAGATGAGAAGGATTTTTCTTGAAAATTTTAAATTTAAGGCTGGAAATTTAAAGAAACAATGACAAAGTGAAAGATTAGAAGATAAATAATAAGAATAAAACAAAAAAGATTGAGAAAATGATAGATAAAACAAAACTGAAATTTCTAGCTTTGTTTATAGCTTATGGACAGCGGCGTAAAGGTAGAAGATGAAGATGGCTTGGCGTATTTGATGTTGTTGTTTGTCCTTGGAACCCTCTTAAACGCAAGCAACCTCAAGCGGCTCTAACCCACTCTCCTAGACGCGATTACCTAGGCAGACAGGAGTATAAAGATGATTTCCCTTACAAGAACTCGTCAAACTTATGTTGAAGAAGACTTCTAAGGCACAAATTATCAATATTTGCAAAAATAACTCACTAAATATTTTATTTATCAAAAGAAATCTGAATTACAATGATGGGGTCTTCATCCTTTCATAAGTGAATGATGGCTTTAACCTAAAGCTAAGAATGAATAAAATAAATAAAGAAATTTGGTCCGTTAAATTGGACTTGATCTAACGGCATAGGGGAAGGGTGGTTGGTTCCTAAAGTATATAAAACTCTAGAAACATAATTTAAATGTTAATAATTAAGTTGGGCTAAGTCTAATTTGTCCAAAAACTTTATATAATAGCTTTTGAGTTGAATTTTACAAAATCCTGTAATGATCTCGTATCCAGTTTTCTGCATGTGCAATCTTCAGTAAAACAGACGTATCTTGAGTTCTCGACATCGGATTGATGTGTTTCAAGATGCGTTGGAAAGGTAACTGAATGACGATCAATTTGTTAGAAGACAAATCTGCCCGGATCCTATCCAAAAAGTTGTCGCAAGTTGGTTGACTTTTCAGACTTCACAAACAGATTCAACTTCTTGTCCAATATGCATTGCTTTAACCCTCCATGCATGTATCAATTAATGTTTCTTATCTCCTCGACATAGCTTCCAATCTTAGAATTTCGCTCACTGTAATTTCCTTAAAGTGTTTTTAAGGCTAATTGTTTTGCCTTAAACACTTGGACCTTGGGACAATCAACACATAATTCATGTACACTAAGCTCTCAAATGAAGAGAGTGAGATATTTGGATCAACAAGAAAATAATGTATATATTTATTGCACAACCACTTGTAATCTATATTCCTATTTGCATAATCTTTACAACATGTATGCTTCGATTTGTATGTTCTAATATGAAAGGTCGGGTCATTAGTGAACTTTCGAGCATATAAAGTCCAGTCACACCCTTCTTTGCAAACAACCCTAAACCTTATATTATCATCTTTCTTGACAGCTACATTCACCCTATCTTTAATGCTAGTATTTTTTACAGCAGCCTTTAATTGCTTTTTATCGGCAAACAACATCCCAACAGAAAAAATTAGATCATCCATATCAACAACATAATTAAACTCGGGCCATTTTTATTTGGTTTATCAGTTTCTTCATTGTCAGAACCACATATACTATAAAAATTATGGGTTAACTACTGGAATGATCACTTATGTTTCCCCCAGTACAGAGTTGATCATTGATTCTGAAAAACAACTAGTAAGGTCACTTATGTTTCCGGGGCGTAAACTTTTAGTCACTCAGCCGTTTGTTCCCGTTAAACGTTGACGGCTTGCTGATCTAGCAGAGAAAAATAAGGGTAAAGCACTACAATGGACACTTACGTTTATCCCATGTATATTTTTTGTCCCCGATTTTAAAAAATAAATGTTATTGTCACTACTAAAAAGGTTTATTTTTAATTTCACCCTTGAATTTAAAAAAATCATTTTTGTATCCAATTGGTTTGGTATCTCGCCGATTCCGTTCACCGGAAGGGTACTGTCGCCAAGAGAGAGAACTTTGAAGATGAAATCGAAGAGTCTCGAAGTAGTTTCAAGCTCCGGGTCGAAAAAGATCCCACCAAAAAAGGTCTAAAAAACCTTCTGATCATTGAATCAAAAAACTCAATACTCTTCAACATCTGAATCATCGAATCTTCGCCGGCTTTCAAAATTTCCTCGTCGGATTTATTGAAAACATGAGCCCTTGCCAAAGCAATAAGCAGCTTATCAAAAACGAATCCAATAGGGTTTCTAAGGGACAAAAGAGAGTCCAAAAATGGTGCAAAGGATCAGCAACCATGTGGCAGTGATGAAGATTTGGGTTCGAACGCGATCACCGACCCCATTAGAGGCATCCAAGAGGAGGAAAAGGATGTTATCGAAGTTAATACGGGTGGCGGCAGCGAGGCTGACCCTAACTACGATGACGAGTGCTATTTTGGTGACGGGCGGAGGGTTGGGGGCGAGTTGGGTGCAGGCGCGGGGAATGGTGAAGAAACGATATTTCAAGGCCATTGCCGTATCCATTTTATATTTTTTAGCAACATTCGATTGAGTCGAGTAAAAAAATTAAGTTTATAAATTTGATGAGTTTTATTTTATAATTTAATTTTTATTTATAAAAATTTTGGAGTCAGTGAAATTGTTTGAATTTCTGTTCAAATTTGATTGTAAATATTTATAATATTATGGTACAAATTGATTGCAAAGTTTTAGGGTTAAAAATGAATTTTGAAAAATTCAAGGGTGAAATTAGAAATAAACCTTTCCAATAGTGACCATAACGTTTAATTTTTAAAATCGGGGACCATAAATGTACATAAGATAAACATAAGTGGCCATTGCAGTAGTTTACCCTTATTTTTTTCGCTGCCAGGTCAGCAAGCCGTCAACATTTAATGGCAACAAACGACTGAGTGATCAAAAGTTTACGCTCCGAAAACGTAAGTGACCTTATTGGTCATTTTTCAGAATCGGTGACCAACTCTGTATTGGGGAAAAACATAAGTGATCATTCCAGTAGTTAACCTAAAAATCATCTGGAGAACAAATAACATTATTGTCTGTTTCATTTCCTTCCTCTCCAAAATGTCCACCATCTTTCTCAATTAAAACATCTACATCTTGCTCAAATATAGCATCATCACCCTCGTCAATTTCATATTCACTATTATGAAAATCAATATGACTATGATCACCTTCGACCTCAATTTTATTTTCAACTCCAGATTCATTAACACCATCCATTATAAAACATAAATAAGTTTGTAATATGTTGTAGGCATTGATGTATTAGTAATCGAAGTAAATAAAAATCAAAATATTAATATCTACAATAAAATTTAATTAAATCAATTCGACCTAAATAAAATTTAATTAAATCAATTCGACCTAAATAATGACCAAATTGAGCTTTAATAAGAAGGGAGGGACCTATGTTGCAGTTTGACCCAAAACTTTTGAAAAAGCAAGATAACTTTAAAATAAAAGTCATCTTCTCTTTCCCCACCTCCCTTTCCAGCGTCAAAACCCCACCCCAAAACCTCTCAAGCTTTGCTACTATTCCATTGACTTTGCTACTCGTTTTCAACACCATTTTAAGAGGTAAATATGTTTTCTTAACCTCCTCTCTATCCTCTACTTATCTATTGTCTTAGATTTCAAAAATATGGGGTTTTGAAAATTAGGGTTTATATTAAAAATTTGATTTTTAAAGGGGTTTTCCAAATTGTTTTGATAAATTGTGTTAGGGCTTTGTTTAATCATGGTTAAACACACGTTATATGTTAATTTGGTTAATTTTTAATGAATTTCCGAAGTGGGTTCTTAAACTCATTTTTGGGTTGTCAAGAACACCATTTTTGGTGAGTTTTAGTGTTGAATTGAAGGGCTGATGGTCTACCTATGTTAGGAGGGTGATTTGGGATGTTTTGGAAGTCATTTGGGTGTTTGGAAATTGAGATTTCAGCAAGGGTTTTGGGAAGCACGAAAATTGGGTTTTGGGAGATTATGTGGTTTGGGAATTTGTGGAAATTGGTTTATGTTTGTGAAGTAAGTTGATGGTTGAGTTTAGCATTGAGTTGAGAAGTAATGTGTATGTTTTGTTTAGCTAGAAACAAGAGGAAACGTTGAAGAGGCTTTGGGATCGAATCCGAGTTCGTAGGAGGATTGGTTCGAATTGCTAAGGAAGGGCGGTGAGTGGTCTTAACTTGTTTTTAAAGTTTGGTTCGAGTGTGTGTGGGTGAAGTGTGCTTGGTAGGCCACTTCTAGTTGATTCAAGTTGTTAGCTTAGCCTTTGATATCCAAATGCTATTGTGCTTATTAGCTATGCTCTTGTGTTTGTGGTTAATTGGTACATGTATATATATATATCATGATGAGTAGATATGTGATGAGCATGTATTGTGGTTGATGATATGTGTTGTGATAATGATAATTGGTACTAAATAATTACCGGTTGTAAATGATCGATCATTAGGATAGTGTGCACACAAATTGAGTCAAAACGTACGTGGCCTTGATGGCGTTAAGTCATCAAGGAGGAGTACGGTGATGTAACATTCCACCGGAAGCTTTTTATACATTTCTACGGGATGATGAGTGGAATCCCATCCGTAGGGCATGTGGCGATGAGTGGAATCCCGCACATGCAAGGTCCGGTGATGAGTGTAATCCCACCGAGGTAAAGTGTTGTTGAGGTTTAAATCCGCACAATCGGGGTAATTTAAAGTGGCCAATTAACTTGTTCATATATTGAGATATGTGATGTTGATTTATGATTGTTGATTATTGATGCTTGATGCTTAGTATGAAGTAAGATGCCATACTATGCCACTTGAAAGACTAGCTAGGTCTACCCGTTTATATGTATTTGTAGGTTGTATGCGAGATTAGGAGTACATGCTTGAACCATGCATTGTTGATTGTTTTCGTTTTAGAGCACCCTCACTAAGCTTATAGCTTACGCTCTCAATGTTCAACAATGCAGATCATTAGCGTGGTGTTAGCTCGGAGCAAGGCAAGAAGGGTTTTCCAAGTGTGAGGCTCAAGTACGGTTATTAATTTTGTAATGGTTAAGCAATGTGGCAAGAGGGTATTTGTATGAGCTTATATGACTCATTTGTGATTTTGGATGTTTATGCTTGACTTGGTTTGTAAGCATGTCTACCTTGCCTAACGCTTTTAATGTATGTCTTTTGAATGTTAACTTTGCTATGGTATGTAAACCCTTATGGGATGGATGATGCTTTTGCTTGTCAATGTTTCAAGAATGTTTTGTATGAAAGGCCTTGTGTTTTGTCATGGTTGTATGTTTATGAATATCCATGTCTTGTGAGCGTTTGCGTATGTTAGACCTTGGTTGCATGCCTCTAGATTTGGTTTGATGGTGTTGTATGCCTTTAGGGGGCCTTAGTAGACCTTTGGACTTGCCAAGACTCACTTAAATCGGAATTTCAAAGGTTGCAGACTGCCAGTGTTTCGAAACGGGGAGGGCAGTTTCGAAACGGGTAGGCTTCAGGGACCCCGTATCGGAACGCGTTTCGATACGATTTGGCCTCTGGAACCCCCTGTTTCGATACGCGTTTCGGAACGTTTTGGCTACTGGAATTTTGAGAAATTCACGAGATAAAGGTGTTTCGAAATGGGCCTGAAGGTTTCGAAACGGTCAAAATCTCGTTGACCACGAGATGTTGACCGTCGTGGGCGTTTCGGAACGGTTGATCACCGTTACGATACGGCCCCTTGTATAGGCTCTAGGGCAGTTGACCTGGTCAAGGTGTTTCGAAACACCTCAAGGGTATTTCGAAACGGACTGCCTTCAAGATTAAAATTTGGGCTGTTAAGTGTTGCCTCATTTTCGATCGATTGTTTCGTGTGTGATGTTCCGCTGTTTGATCACTTAGGGTTTAATACTCATCTAGACAAGATTAAAATACAAAAATATAGGGTTGCTAACCGAGGGGGAATTCCCTTGGGAGTTTTCACTCGGTTTTCCCCGTGTAGCTCACTCGGACCGGTCATCCGGCCAGACCGGGATGAGGGGGTTACATTTGTTGGTATCAGAGCCTGAGGTTACCGAGACCTCGGGCAGGTAAGTGAGGTAAGCTTAATGTATTAAATGATTTTGTTGTTCGATGCATGTCTTGCCATGAATTCCTGAATATTGGACTGTTCGTATGATGTTTTGAGACATGAATTGTCGTGTCTGGTGTAGAGTGTGTGCCCATTGCTACTATTACTTAATTGAAACGATTTTTGATAAAAAAGAGTACTTGAGCACTATTGGACCCTTGCTTTGACTAACGTAATCCTTATATGTTTCTTGTTGTAGTTTATACCTTGCTAGTGGAACCATGAGACCATGTGGGAGGCCTAGGATGGTTCAACCGGAACCACGGGCAGAGGCTCCAGGAGTTGAGCCAGTAGTGAGAGTTGAGGCTCAAGTGGGAGAGCCTGTGGTTGGAGTTGGAGCTCCTCCACCACCTCCACCACCACCACCTCCTCCACCGGGAGCGGGAGGTGCGGCCGGGGCCGAAGGAGAGGGACCACAAGGAGGCCAAGGTGGCCAAGGACCGGCCGGGATTGATTTAGCTCCGTTGGTTCAGGCAATTGCCGGGGCATTTCAGGCTGCTGTAGCTGGAGGTCAGGCAGCACACCATCAGGGTGAGGGCACTGGCTTACCTTTAGAGAGACTTAGGGGCCTTGGGGCCGAAGAGTTCCGAGGGGCTACACCGGAGAGGTCAGAGTTGTGGTTTGAGAAGACTGTCCGTATCCTTGCTCAGATGGGATGTACTGGTGAGCGCAAGTTGGGATGTGTTGAGTCTTTGCTTCAGGGTGATGCCTACACCTGGTGGGTCACCGTTACTTCGGGGATGTATGAGGCCGAGATCACTTGGGAGTTCTTCGAGACAGCATTCCGGAAGAAGTATTTGGGTCCGCGATACCTCGATGAGAGGAAGAGAGAGTTCATGGCATTGCTTCAGGGGAGTATGTCCGTGACCGATTATGAGATCCGATTTTTCAGACTGAGTCAGTATGCACCTGAGCTTGTACCTACTGAGGTGGAGCGTTGTAACCGCTTCCGTTATGGACTGAATGAAGAAATCAAGACTTATACACTAGCTTCAGACTACACTGATTTTGACGTCTTGGTCTCGAGGGCCAAGGACTTGGAGCACAGTTTGAGTTTGACCAGGCGGTCAGGTGGATCTAGTTCGGGTAAGAGGTCCAGCAACTTTGATAGAGGTGATGCCAAGAGGCATCGGGACAACAGGCATCAGTATGATCATAAGCGTGGTGGCGGTAACCACGGTAGGGGCCACCAGGGCCAGAGAGCTGGTGGGAAGTTGCCCACATGTGCTACTTGCGGGAGGAACCACACCGGAGAGTGTTGGGGAAATTATCATTCCTGTTGGAGTTGTGGTGCTAGAGACCACATTAGGCGTGACTGCCCACATCAGGTGGGACAGGCACCAGCTCAGGCTCCTGCTAGAGCCAACGACTTTCAGAGAGGCCGCGGGCGCGGTAGAGGTAACTTCCAGCCGAGGAACGATGGTCAGAGAAATTTAGCTCATGTAGTTGCAGTCCGGCCGGAGGGCGGAGGACAGGCTAGGGTTTACGCTCAGCGCGGGGAGCAGCATGACACCGATGTGATCGCAGGTAACTTCTCGATACAGTCTTTGGGTTTGCTTTCCTTGATTGACTCTGGGTCTACACATTCCTACATATTGAGTGAGCATGTACAGTATTTGAACTTGCCTTGTGAAATGTTAGAGGTAGGAGTTAGTGTTACTAGTTCCTTTGGGGACACGGTAGTAGTTAGGAAGATGTACCGAAGGTGTCCGTTGATGATTCAGGGGCATGTGTTTCCAGTGGATATGATGGAACTTCATTTCTATGGTTTCGATGTGATTCTGGGTATGGATTGGCTCACGGAGTATAGAGCTAGGATAGATTTTGAAACTAAGCGGATTTCTTTGAGGCTCACAGATGATTATGAGATTGTGGTAGTGGGTGAGAACGTGAAGTTCTTGTCCAATGTGGTTTCAGTGTTAGAGGCTAAGAGGTTAGTTGAGTTGGGGTGTGAAGCATACTTAGCGTATGTGATGAACCCTAACATGAGTGAGGTTAGACCTCAGGACATCCGGACAGTATGTGATTTTTCTAGTGTGTTTCTGGAAGAATTGCCAGGGTTACCACCGGACAGAGAGGTAGAGTTCAGCATTGAGACTTATTCTGATTCAGCTCCTGTTTCGATTGCTCCGTATCGTATGGCCCCGAAAGAATTGAAAGAGTTGAAGACTCAGTTGCAAGAATTGACAGATAGAGGTTTTATTCGACCTAGTTCTTCACCTTGGGGTGCACCAGTGTTGTTTGTGAAGAAGAAAGATGGAAGTATGAGAATGTGCATAGATTACAGACAGTTAAATCAGTTGACAGTGAAGAACAAATATCCGTTGCCTAGAATTGATGACTTGTTTGATCAGTTGAGAGGAGCATCTGTCTTTTCGAAGATTGATTTGAGATCAGGTTACTACTAGCTAAAGGTTAGAGAGGTTGATGTACCGAAGACGGCCTTTAGGACTAGATACGGTCACTATGAGTTTTTAGTCATGCCATTTGGGTTGACTAATGCACCGGCAGCTTTCATGGACATGATGAATAGGATTTTTCATCAGTATCTAGATCAGCTTGTGGTTGTATTTATTGATGACATATTGGTATACTCTCGAACTGAAGAAGACCATGACCGACATTTGAGACTTGTTTTGAAAACTTTGCTAGATCATCAGTTGTATGCGAAGCTCAGCAAGTGTGAGTTCTGGATCCGTGAGGTAGTCTTCTTAGGACATGTAGTGTCAGCCGATGGGATTAGAGTTGATCCGAAGAAGATTGAAGCCATTGTTGAGTGGAAGCAACCGAAGTCTGTAACAGAGGTACGTAGCTTCCTAGGCTTAGCCGGATACTATAGGAGGTTTGTAGAGGGTTTCTCTAAGTTAGCCGCTCCATTGACACAGTTACTTCAGAAGAGTGTTCAGTTTGAGTGGACAGATGCAAGACAGAGAGCCTTCGAGAAATTGAAAGAAGCTTTGACCCAAGCACCGATCTTGATTCAGCCTGAGTCCGGGAAGGACTATGTAGTCTACAGTGATGCTTCTTATGTAGGGCTAGGATGTGTTCTTATGCAAGACCGGAGAGTAGTGGCTTATGCCTCAAGACAGTTGAAGACCCATGAGCGCAACTATCTGACCCATGGCATAGAGTTAGCTGCAGTTGTGTTTGCTCTGAAGATTTGGAGGCACTACTTGTACGGTGAGAAATGCACCGTGTACACCGATCACAAGAGTTTGAAATACATTATGACTCAGCGAGATTTGAATCTCAGACAGCGTAGGTGGTTAGAGTTGCTAAAGGACTACGATCTTACTATTGAGTACCATCCGGGTAAGGTCAATGTAGTGGTCGATGCGTTGAGTAGGAAGGTGGTCGTGGACTTGAGAGCTATGTTTGCTAGATTGAGTTTGTCCGGAGATGGTGGCTTGATAGCCGAGCTTCAGGTTCGACCTACTCTAGGTCAGGTGATTCGAGAGAAACAACTCTTAGATACATCTTTGGCACCTCACGTGCAAGATGTAGCCGAGGGTAAACCTTCAGATTACAGTTTCAGCACTGATGGGGTTTTGTGTTTCAAGGATAGAATAGTTGTGCCAGAAGACAGTGACTTGAGATGTACGATCTTGACTGAAGCCCACAGTAGTCCGTTTGCTATGCATCCTGGAAGTACGAAGATGTACCGTGATTTGAAGAATGAGTACTTTTGGGTTGGCTTGAAGAGAGATGTAGCCGACTTTGTGAGTAAGTGCTTAGTGTGTCAGAGAGTGAAGGCGGAACATCAGGTTCCCTCAGGTTTGTTACAGCCGTTGAGAATTCCGGAATGGAAGTGGGAGAACATCACTATGGATTTTGTTTCGGGTTTGCCTTTGACTCCTACGAAGAAGAACTCAGTTTGGGTGATAGTAGATCGTTTTACGAAGTGTGCTCACTTCTTGGCAGTCAACACTACATACACTTTAGATAGATTGGCCGATTTGTATATTGGCGAGATTGTTAGATTGCATGGTGTGCCGAAGTCCATTGTATCAGATAGGATCCGCGGTTTACTTCTAGATTTTGGGAGTGTCTGCATACAGCCTTGGGTACCCGTTTGAACTTCAGCACTTCTTATCATCCTCAGTCAGATGGTCAGTCAGAGAGAGTTATTCAGATTTTGGAGGACATGTTGCGCTGTTGTATCATTGACTTTCAGGGTACTTGGGAGAAGCATTTGCCTCTAGTAGAGTTTGCGTACAATAATAGCTTCCAGTCGAGCATTCAGATGGCTCCATATGAGGCCTTGTATGGCCGGAAGTGTAGGACTCCAGTATGTTGGGCCGAGGTAGGACAGAAATTGTTACCTATGCCGGATTTGCTCAAGGGGACAACCGACAAGGTAAAATTGATTTGTGAACGTTTGAAGGCTGCTTCGGATAGGCAGAAGTCCTATGCCGATCTGAAGAGGAAGGAAGTTGAGTTCTCAGTGGGTGAGAAGGTATTCTTGAAAGTGTCTCCGTGGAAAAAGGTGATGAGATTTGGCCGAAAGGGGAAGTTGAGTCTGAGGTACATAGGACCGTATGAGATTGTGAAGAGGGTTGGTCCGGTTTCTTATCAGTTGTGGTTGTCATCCGAGTTAGAGAAGATACACGATGTGTTTCATGTTTCGATGCTTCGCAAGTATAGGTCTGATCCATCACATGTTATGCCCGTAGAAGAAATCGAATTGAATCCGGATTTGACTTACGAAGAAGAGCCCGTTGAGATCTTAGCTTCTGACAGTAAGGTGTTGAGGGGTAGATCGATTGAGTTAGTGAAGGTGCGGTGGCAACGTAGAGGTGTGGACGAGGCCACTTGGGAGAGGAAGGAGGATATGGAAAAGCAGTTTCCGTATCTCTTTCAGTCAGGTAATTTCGGGGATGAAATTCCTTAAGTGGGAGAGAGTTGTAACACCCGTGTTTTGGGCTTAGGAGTTAACCGGGTTTATAGTTCGAGTCAAATAAAATTTAATTAAATCAATTCGACCTAAATAATGACCAAATTGAGCTTTAATAAGAAGGAAGGGACCTATGTTGCAGTTTGACCCAAAACTTTTGAAAAAGCAAGATAACTTTAAAATAAAAGTCATCTTCTCTTTCCCCACCTCCCTTTCCAGCGTCAAAACCCCACCCCAAAACCTCTCAAGCTTTGCTACTATTCCATTGACTTTGCTACTCGTTTTCAACACCATTTTAAGAGGTAAATATGTTTTCTTAACCTCCTCTCTATCCTCTACTTATCTATTGTCTTAGATTTCAAAAATATGGGGTTTTGAAAATTAGGGTTTATATTAAAGATTTGATTTTTAAAGGGGTTTTCCAAATTGTTTTGATAAATTGTGTTAGGGCTTTGTTTAATCATGGTGAAACACACGTTATATGTTAATTTGGTTAATTTTTAATGAATTTCCGAAGTGGGTTCTTAAACTCATTTTTGGGTTGTCAAGAACACCATTTTTGGTGAGTTTTAGTGTTGAATTGAAGGGCTGATGGTCTACCTATGTTAGGAGGGTGATTTGGGATGTTTTGGAAGTCATTTGGGTGTTTGGAAATTGAGATTTCAGCAAGGGTTTTGGGAAGCACGAAAATTGGGTTTTGGGAGATTATGTGGTTTGGGAATTTGTGGAAATTGGTTTATGTTTGTGAAGTAAGTTGATGGTTGAGTTTAGCATTGAGTTGAGAAGTAATGTGTATGTTTTGTTTGGCTAGAAACAATAGGAAACGTTGAAGAGGCTTTGGGATCGAATCCGAGTTCGTAGGAGGATTGGTTCGAATTGCTAAGGAAGGGCGGTGAGTGGTCTTAACTTGTTTTTAAAGTTTGGTTCGAGTGTGTGTGGGTGAAGTGTGCTTGGTAGGCCACTTCTAGTTGATTCAAGTTGTTAGCTTAGCCTTTGATATCCAAATGCTATTGTGCTTATTAGCTATGCTCTTGTGTTTGTGGTTAATTGGTACATGTATATATATATATATCATGATGAGTAGATATGTGATGAGCATGTATTGTGGTTGATGATATGTGTTGTGATAATGATAATTGGCACTAAATAATTACCGGTTGTAAATGATCGATCATTAGGATAGTGTGCACACAAATTGAGTCAAAACGTACGTGGCCTTGATGGCGTTAAGTCATCAAGGAGGAGTACGGTGATGTAACATTCCACCGGAAGCTTTTTATACATTTCTACGGGATGATGAGTGGAATCCCATCCGTAGGGCATGTGGCGATGAGTGGAATCCCGCACATGCAAGGTCCGGTGATGAGTGTAATCCCACCGAGGTAAAGTGTTGTTGAGGTTTAAATCCGCACAATCGGGGTAATTTAAAGTGGCCAATTAACTTGTTCATATATTGAGATATGTGATGTTGATTTATGATTGTTGATTATTGATGCTTGATGCTTAGTATGAAGTAAGATGCCATAATATGCCACTTGAAAGACTAGCTAGGTCTACCCGTTTATATGTATTTGTAGGTTGTATGCGAGATTAGGAGTACATGCTTGAACCCTACATTGTTGATTGTTTTCGTTTTAGAGCACCCTCACTAAGCTTATAGCTTACGCTCTCAATGTTCAACAATGCAGATCATTAGCGTGGTGTTAGCTCGGAGCAAGGCAAGAAGGGTTTTCCAAGTGTGAGGCTCAAGTACGGTTATTAATTTTGTAATGGTTAAGCAATGTGGCAAGAGGGTATTTGTATGAGCTTATATGACTCATTTGTGATTTTGGATGTTTATGCTTGACTTGGTTTGTAAGCATGTCTACCTTGCCTAACGCTTTTAATGTATGTCTTTTGAATGTTAACCTTGCTATGGTATGTAAACCCTTATGGGATGGATGATGCTTTTGCTTGTCAATGTTTCAAGCATGTTTTGTATGAAAGGCCTTGTGTTTTGTCATGGTTGTATGTTTATGAATATCCATGTCTTGTGAGCGTTTGCGTATGTTAGACCTTGGTTGCATGCCTCTAGATTTGGTTTGATGGTGTTGTATGCCTTTAGGGGGCCTTGGTGGACCTTTGGACTTGCCAAGACTCACTTAAATCGGAATTTCAAAGGTTGCAGACTGCCAGCGTTTCGAAACGGGGAGGGCAGTTTCGAAACGGGTAGGCTTCAGGGACCCCGTATCGGAACGCGTTTCGATACGGTTTGGCCTCTGGAACCCCCTGTTTCGATACGCGTTTCGGAACGTTTTGGCTACTGGAATTTTGAGAAATTCACGAGATAAAGGTGTTTCGAAACGGGCATGAAGGTTTCGAAACGGTCAAAATCTCGTTGACCACGAGATGTTGACCGTCGTGGGCGTTTCGGAACGGTTGACCACCGTTTTGATACGGCCCCTTGTATAGGCTCTAGGGCAGTTGACCTGGTCAAGGTGTTTCGAAACACCTCAAGGGTGTTTCGAAACGGACTGCCTTCAAGATTAAAATTTGGGCTGTTAAGTGTTGCCTCGTTTTCGATCGATTGTTTCGTGTGTGATGTTTCGATGTTTGATCACTTAGGGTTTAATACTCATCTAGACAAGATTAAAATACAAAAAAAAATAGGGTTGCTAACCGAGGGGGAATTCCCTTGGGAGTTTTCACTCGGTTTTCCCCGTGTAGCTCACTCGGACCGGTCATCCGGCCAGACCGGGACGAGGGGGTTACAATTAGAATGTTTAAAAGTTTGAGAATGAATTTAGAATGAGAGTTATAGTGTGGAGAAAGGTTGGCGCAATAAACTCTTTTAAAATGTTTAATTTTCCACTAATTATTTTCTTATATTTTCACTTATAGTAATTGCTTTTAATTGGGCCTACTCATTGTAGTGAGAGCTTGAACATCAGCCCAACTAGTATCTTTCCTTTGTAGTTCTTAAATGGATAAAATACATTTTAGTGTTTGAACATAGTTCCAAGGTTAAATTTGATATCTAATTTTTTTTTTGTCCAATTAGGCACGTAAACTTGGAATTATTGTTAGAATTAGTTGAAATATATAAGTAGGAATTTGAATATAAAAAATGGAGTTGAAATACCTAATGACATGCATAAGCCCGCTTCTCTGTAGGCATGTGAAAGTGAGCAGCATGTTTCTGTGTTTGAATCAAAGTTTAGAGAAGCAAATGATATCATGGTAATTCAAATTGAAAATAGTTTTAGAGAAGTTGATACTCATGGTATGTCTTTTTATTGTTAGGTTTAACCCAAAATTACATTCAGTATTTAGATGAGTGGCTTGTACTAATAAAACCATGCATTGTGAACATGTCCAAAATACTAAAATTGGTACACCACACGTATTGCGGTAATCTCAAATTGTACAATAGTATTAAAACCTAAACCCTCAATATATTACCCTAAATAAAATATTAGAATTTAAAATTTATAAGTTTTAAATCCTCAGCATATTACCCCTAAATCCTAACCTCATAAATCCTACACCCTAAAATAAATTCATAAACCTTAAAATTAAGGCAGTTGCGAGAACTAAGTTTTCATCGCCAGTGTATCCGACATTCAAAACCATTTCTCCACTTGTATCCAAAACACAATTTATAACGCACCACTACAACATTGCTAGACCCGCTCAAATCGCCTTTCCAAGGCCAGCATCAATTAAGGGGTAATATATATATATATATAACACTACAAAAACTAACACCAAACTCAGACAAACACTCAAATTGGAGGAAGACACAAGTCTAGATATCCAAGTCCACATAGGTCTATTACTTTGTTAAATGCATGTAACACCACATTTAAAAGGTAAAAACAAACACAACAATTTGTTCTTAATGAGTTCTCCATAATTAGGAACCACAAAATATGCTATTCAAAACGATAACATTTAACTACGCTATTCAAAATTCTGAGCCATTACACACAGCACAAGACTCTTGATACTTAAGCGAGGAGTTGCATGGATAACATTTTGGTGACAGATGAAATACCAAGCTGGAAGAACAGAACCGAAGTCACTCTTCCATGGCCTGACTCTCCTCTGTCTGTGCTTGGGACACATTGACTTTGATTTTTGGAAGACGGAGAGACGAGTCTTGTGCAAGAGCGAGCGGAGCTTTGACCAAGTGAATGCCCTGCTCCAATTGCTTCCTTGCTTCTTTCTGCCTTTGGACTTTGCCCGTCTTAAGTCTGGGAAAAGATTCAAAATGGATGGGTTATTTAGTAAAGTGCATGCTATAATATCTTTCAATGGGAAACAGAAGTGCAAACTAACCTGTTTTTGATATGGTCAGATGCCCTGTCTGATCTGATTTTATCAATCTTTTTAATGGCTTTAAGAGTATTCTCTGCAAGGTTTCTATCATATCTCTCCGGCCTATTACGTTTCCTCTCAAACTCAAATGTTGCATCCTGGTGAAAAAGAAAAGAAACAGATATCATTCAGCATTTTTTGTCTAAGCATTGTACTAATGCAACAGCAGGTACCGATGTTGATGCCTTAGGCCTATCACCTGTGTCATGTCCTTTCCATGCAAACGCCTATAGGCCTTGGTCCATTTTACTTTACGGGGATTCCTTTTCATCTTAAAGTTCTTGTGGCATTTGGATCTACAGAAACGGAAAATCTGCAGAAGTTTGGACAATCAGAAATTAAAAGCAGTCCAAACAGCAAGAATGACTTGGACTAGGGAACATAGTACTATAATTAGTTGATGCATGTAATCTATCAGCTAAATTTTGCTGAAAACTGCATATAACACCACAAGTGTACGCATATGGTAGCAGGCATCATATTTTTAGGCTGCAGACACACACGCACACACTGCAGCAAGAGTACCAAAACTGAGTGAGAAAGACAGAAAGGTAACCTCTCCCAGTGTCAACAAACTAAACAAACGCTGATACCATAGCATCAAATCACGTGTAGCATTATAAGCAAATATAGATAAGAACTAAATAGAGGCGAAGCAATATGGTTAGAATATAAATGTAAAAGTAAGAGACAAACTCTTACCTTGGCATCATTGCGAACAAATTGAATACCATGCCCCGGATATACAGTGGAGGAACAAAACCAGCACTTCTCTAGTCTCATCTTCTTCTCAAACTAACTAAAAAAATACAATTCCCAAAGCAGAAAATAGCAAATAGCAACATCAGAAGTCGTTGCATGATGAGACAAATTAGCAATAGCTAAGGGGTTTCTGTAATCTCATATTGTTCTCAAATTAATTAAAAAAATACAATTTCCAGAACAGGAAGTAACAATAGCAACATCAAAAATAATTACATGAAGATACTAATTAGTAATAGCTAAGGGGTATTCTCCAAATATCCTCTTGTTCTCAATTTAATTACCATGAAAAATACAATTTCCTAAACAAAAAGTAAAATGGCAATATCAGATATCATTACATAAAGGTTAAAGAGACTAATTAGCAATAGTTAAGGGGGTATCGCACGCTTAATTGCATAAGTTGACGATAGCATCAGAAGAGAATCATGTATAACACCATCCGACACTATTTTGTGCCTTCAATTCTTCAGTTTTTCGAGTTTCTTCACACAAAAAATTCCAATCAAGAAATTCAACCTATTTATGTTCTCCAAAATGAATAAAAAAATACTTTAACAATAAACCCTAAACCTAATACGCAATAGTTAAAAGTTGACGCCGCGGCACCGACCTCAATATAGGTGTGAACAATTTCACGCCAATATCAGCGGATGGAGGCCGCAAATAACAGAGCATTCGAAAACAAAAGGAAAATGAAATATAGCATAGTTATGCAGAGGCAGAATCCAGATAACTCAAACTCAAGTAGGAGAAACAAATCATCAAGTTAAGATTAGGGTTTCGAACATTACCTTATTATCTTACCGGTCTGCAAACAAAGAGAGGGATTGGAGGAGGAGATGGAGGACTGGAGGAGAGGCGTGCTTGGCGGCGGCGATGTGAGAAGAGAGATTAGAGTTTTAAAGGATTTTTTTATAATAAATAAGGAGAGCAAAAATATATAGGGTAAAGTTTACACATGGTCACTGCACTTTGTTAAATTGTTTAATTTGACAATCAAATTTTCAATTACTTTAATGTTATTATCAAACTTTTAGTTTTACTCTAATTTAGCCATTAGACTGTTAATGGTCGTGAAAAAAGTGACGTGATAGTTATCAAATCTGTATAATAATAAATTAGTTTTTCATGTTTGCATGTTCGAACGATTTAGTTCTAAATCGAAATAAATTAATAATTTTACCTTCATTACTCATTATTTGAAATTAATCATATTTTTAGTTAAAAATAATTTAATAATACAAGATCAAATCAGAGATGATGAGATTTAGCTATCTTGATTCAACAATTATAGAATAATTTTCATCAAACTTGGTTCAAAAATAAAAAGCAATAATTAACGGGGTTGGTTTAAGTGGTATGTAATTTGGTATCGCTTAAGTAGGTCTCGAGTTTGAAACTTTGTGTACGAAGAAAATCCACACTAAAAGACTCACCCATCAAAATTACGTGTGTGACGTAGGTCGGTTCAAATTAATTAAGACAAAACCCTAAAAAACTGAGAAGACACAAAAAAAAGGCAATAATTTTCATTAAACTTTACCAAAAAATAAATCGAAACAAATTTTAAAAGTAACAAATTTCTTCCAAAACAAACAAAAATCTTTTCTTTATACCCCTTCTCCCTTCACTTTCCCGAGAAACCCAACCAAATCCTAGAAACCCTCAAGACTCCCCCAACCCATGCTCTCTCCCCTGGGCTCGCCCGCGAGCTTCAATTTAGTCCTCTATTGTGGTGTCACCGTTTTTCTTTTAATTCCTTTTTTTTATTTTTGAATAAGGTTTAATGGAGATTATTCGGCGATTGTTGAATGAAGATAGTTTAATCTCATTATGTGATTAGATCTTTTGATCTTGTTTTATTGAATTTGAAATAATATATAGATAATGAAAGTTAAATTTATTAATTTGTTTCGAATTATGATTAAATTCTTTGAATGTGCAAACGTGAATGACTAAATGTGTTATTATACCAATTTTGTTAACTGCCATGCAATCTTTTTAAAGTCGGTTAACAATTTAGTGTTCAAATTGAAACAAAACTAAAAGTTTAATGATAATATTGAAGCAATTAAAAGTTCAAAATCAAATTGAATAATTTAATAAAGTTCAATGGTCTTTTGTCAACTTTACCCAAATATATATCTACTCCAAATTGATATAACGGTAAATTTATTAATGTATACACGTTTTAGGCTTACTAGAACATTTAAGCAATTTTGATCATTAAATCTTAACAATTTAAGTAATTTTGATCATTAAATCTTAACATTAGATGTTACTAGAACATAATACATTATGACATATATTTTTAAATATATATATATTATAAGTTTTTAAGAATTTTTTAAATAAAATATTCTTTTTTTTTAAATGTCAAGTGGTAAACTGTAACACGACACGTTCCAACATATCCAAAAAAACTCATTAGATTTAATAGTCAATGTTAGTCAAAAAATTTAATTGATTCAATTTATTGGTTCAAATACTTAATTGGGTTCAAAAAATCATGAGTTTAACTTTTTTTTCTTCAAAAGTTCAAGGACTTCCTACACCCTAAAACCTAAATTTTATCAAATTAATCTTTATCTTCTTGTTGGAGTATGCCCAAAGACCAATCTTGAGATGGTTGTAAAAGACATACTTTTTTTATCTGGTTAATAATAAAGTCATTATTATTATTTCAGTCTTATTATGTGCATCTATAAATAAACTGAATTATAATAAAGTTCTTAGAATAATATAGTTATTCTTGAATGTCCTTAGTCGTGAATTATTGTGGGTGTGGACAACAATAACATATTAAGACTAATAAGTAGTTGATTGATAATAAAGTGTTGTTATTGACATAAAGATGTCAAAATCAATACATAAGTATGTGTTAGAGAACGACATACTGGATTGACCCGCTATGAGCATGTTTCTTGGATTATTATGTGACAACAATATTTCTCATGGTGATAACTAAGTGTATGATCCTCAGACTTGATATCATCATTATTTCAATATCGAGAGTGGCGTATTTTGATGCGGTCAAACGTGTGTTGTAACAGACTACACTATAAAGACTGATATTGGATATGTCACAATCTATATAGCGAAATATGGTTCATCAAGATAGGATTTGTCCCTCCTACATAATAGGAGTAATATCGTAGGCCACTTGATTGAGTGAGACTAGAAAATGCATGACCATGCTCGAATAAATTGATATGAGATATCATAGTTATTCGTTTATCATAGTCTACTCAAGATATCAAGAAATATTAGATGGATTGTACAAGTGTGACTAATCCATGACTTGCGTTTGATCTAGATATGAGGACTGTTGCGTGTAAATAAGACTATCACAATTGAGTGCAAGTATACACGACGCAAGTAATATAGTGATACGAAGTATCAGATATCGTCTCCACAAGGACTGGAAATACTTCTAACTCTAAAAATCTGCACAAGGAAAGAAATAGATATAATAAGGTGTTTTGAGAATTCTTGAAGATAAACTAAAATAGATGAAGAAATCAGATTGAAAAAGTAGGTTGGTATTGTTTTGTTCAGTAGTGCAGGTGTTGCACTGTTCAGAGAACTTCTGTTGTGTATGTCGTCGAGCCTGTCGCGACAGCACCTGTCATGGCAGAGGTCTGTTGATGTCGCGGTAGCGATCAACAACTATGTTACTTCAAGTTCGGCAAGAACCCCTGTTGTGACTTGTCCTATCCCTAGGTCCAAGTTCTGTCGATGAACACATCTTGGATGATACCTCCCGGCGTGAATCAAAGGATGAGCACCGATGTTTGTGAATTCTTCTTTAGCCGCTTAACCTTGTACCTATCCCTAGGCCAAGATAGTTTAACCATAAACTAGAAAATTGTATTCACTCCTTTTCGTATACTTAAATCTCCCGATATTAAGTAAACATATAACCTCACAATGCTCTCCCGACACTCTTATGAGATGTTGAAACCATAGTAAATAAACTTGAAGTTTTATTGATTGAACAGAAAATCCAAAGAAACAGTTTAACCCTTACAACTACTTTTACAAGATCAACCCTTAGCCCTGGGGGAAGTTTAGAACATGATGAAGAAGAGAAAAGCTAGGGTTTATGATGGAAGACGGCTAGGAACTAGGTTACCCCTCTCTTGGTTGAAATACAAGCATATATATAGGCCTTGGGTGTAAGCTTTCTTAATGGCCAAGAATACTAGTTTGAATTAAAATACAATTTATTTAAAGACTAAATCTCTGAGTAGATTTCCTTTAATTCGCCATATCTTCTTGCTTTGACTTTCTCCTCAAACTTTGGGCAAGGCCTTCCTTGTACTTCCGGGCTCCAAAAGTTATGCGAGTGGTCTACAAAAATCAGGCTTGAAATCCTCTATCAGTCGAACTTCACTTCGCATTTTCCATCTCTTCTTCTCCACTGTCGCCACCTCAATCACGGTAGTTGTCATGACAGCGATGTATGAGGCAGTTTTCTTCAACCCTTCACTTCAGCTCTGCAGTTATTTTCTGTTCCTCTACTGCCCTGGATGCTGCCACGACAGGTACCTGCAAGAATTAACCGAAATCAGCAGTATCTGTGCAAAATTATCCATTTGTGATGTTTATGCAAATTCTATCCTAAAATGCAACTAAACATGCTTGAGTGCATCAATAATATGGGTAAATGAAGGTTAAAATATAGAACATTTATGCACTCAACACACCCCCAAACTCAAGTTATTGCTTGTCCTCAAGCAAATGCAATCTAACTAAGAATGAATCTTTTTGGCTTTGGCTTAACTCAATGAACAACCATTATCTACAGCACCTTCAGCATCAAGATCAATACCTTTTTGAATGTTTACGGACTTATCCGGAGCAATACTATAATTCTCGTGTGAGTGTGTGCAGGTCTTGTGAACAAATATGAGCCTAGACTCTTTAGCAACCAGAATAGTTACTTAACTTACTTGAGTTTTACTTTAAAATAATTCTTAACTAGAGCCAATTTCGAGCACCTATAGTTTTCTTCTAAAGTTTTTCTATTTCTACTAGAGCCGGTTTCAGGCACCTCTAGTTTAATTTCCTAGAGCAAGTGTTAGGCACCTCTAGGAGTACTTCTAGTTATGTTCCTAGAGCCAGTGTTAGGCACCTCTATGAGTAAACCGAGTCTAAGTTTTCTTTCTAACTCAAGTGGCTAAGCTTTCTATTCTAAGTTTACTAACAGAGTCTTAACAACATATAAGTCACAAAGGTGTTTTTAAGAGTTCAGAACTATAGTAAGGCTCTAAATACTTCCTAAAACATTCTAAAGCTACTGTCTCGACAGTGAATACCGCGACATGTAAGAGAAGTTCTAAAACTTAAGCCAATTTTTTAGACACAAAAATAAATAGTTATAAACACAAAAAATAATAAGTTCATTAATAATAGGAGGACTGCCTACCCCCAAACTCGAAGGTTGCATTGTCCTCAATGCATGACAAACAGAAATAATAAAAAAACATCACAAATCGCAAATAGAAGCACAAAATACAGAAAGAGTAAAAAAAAACTTAAGTTGAAGTGCCAACATTGCTTTCGTCACTGCTGTCGTCTATGCAGAGCTGTCGACATGCAGTTACTTTTGTAGCTGAGGCTGGCTTCGTAGTTGGAGAGGATGAGGCTGCCTTCTTCTTTGCCTTTCGAGGTGGCTGGATTCTGGTAGGTGAAAGTTTTGGAGCTTTGTCCAGAATCTCGAGCTCACTATCACTTTTGTTGCTGCTTCTGCTGCCGTCTCTACTGTCGCGGCAGGGTCCCTCTACATCGATATCAAGCTTCTTTTTCTTCATAAAAGGGAAGTCCTTTGCTATTTGGCGGACGACAGAAGGTTCAAAGTCTAAATCATCTTGCCAGACTGAAGAGAAGGAGAAGCCTTCGAAATATTTTGGATCGATTTTTGCACTGGTTCCTTTCTCTTGGCTCCTCGAGATGGTTGGTCTTTCTCCTTGGGAGATGTGGGAGTAACCAAGGGTGATTCAGCCCTTCTGTCGTCTGGTCCTGTCGCGGCAGATGGCGAGGTGGAAGCAGTTGTCGGAGTGGCGTTCTTGGGAGAGGTGACAGGCGATGGGGCAGAAACAAGGTTTTGTAGAAAGGGAGGAAACTGCACGTTGGGAAAATTAAGTTTAACTTTAATAAAATTTATCGTTGTAGTTTGGAAGTCCCTCATATAATCCATGTATCCTTGCTGTCGTGCCTCCATTCATTGCAACAGGTGAATGATTTGGCTGGAGGAGGTGCCTTCTGGTCTATGCGCTTCTGATGTCTGATCAGGATATGTCGTGGCAGGTTCTGTTGAATCGGGTTTTGTCGTGGGCTCTGTCGTGGCAGAAGGGTCGATGTATGCCATTGGTGTGGCTGCCTTGAGCTCCATCAGGCTGTAAAGATTTTGTTGTGTCCACTTCTTGCCTGGATCTTGACCGGTTCAGTTTCTGAGTCCTCATCCTATGGCGCCGGTTTGGTCGATATTATATGTCGCTTCCTTTTCCAGTTTGGTTCCGCCATGGGTGTTGTCGATGGCTCTGTTGTGGCCATTGGTTCCCTTGTTTCTATCGTCGGTTGCCTAGAATCTTTGGAAGGAGAGGTGTCTGCCACTGTTGCCGCTGTAAAGGTTGGAGAGTATTGTTGGTGATGCCTCTCTAGAGTGTCGGCCACCGTGTGAGAGGAAGAGGTTGCAGAGTAAGACGAGTATCGTACGAGAGAAGGCATCTAGCAGGAAAGGCAGCATGGCAGACAACTACTTTTGTGGGTGTAGCCTCGCTTGGTTCAGCTGCGGTGGCTAAATCCTCTAGAAATCTGGGCAGTTAGGGGGCATCATTTGGGAACTTCTGCAACAGATAGGCCACAAAGGCCTCTTAAACTTCCCCCATGTACTTCATGAAGGTCAGCTGTTGTTTCTCAATTCTCTTGTTGCTTTCGATTAGGGTGTGGAGCAACTGGATGAAATCAGTGTTTTGGGCAGCCTCAGTACTGCCTCTTGCTGTCGGAGCAGCTGTGTTGTCGGCCGACGGCTGAGATGGTGTGATCGGCTCTGTTTCAAGTGCCTGCATCATCTGGAGCCTAACTTTTCTAGTCCAGCCTTCTCTTGATGGTGTCAGCACATCTTTGGACTCGGAGGGGACGTTGAAGTTCATGCATAGTCCGGTGATGAGGGAGGGGAAGTACAGTATGCCCTCCAACTTCCGGTAGCAGCTGTAGATATCCTTGTAGATTATGTCACCCACGTTGATCGGCCGGTTGTTCGTGATTGAATGAATAAGGGCGAGACGAGGTCGGTCAACAGTTGTGTTGTGAGAGGTGGGCAGCAGGCGTCGCTTGATGAAGGTGTTCCACGGCATTGCCTCCGGCAGCAGACGGCAACGCTACACAGACCTGTTGTGTTTCCCTGTCAGCCACAGGGTGTTTGGTTCGCACAACTGCTCCTTCATTCTGTCGTAATCCCCTGCTGTCAATGTCTGCCGTCATTCCTCATGGGGGTTATCAACTATCTCCAGCCCATAGAATCTGTTGATGGTGGCGCCGTTGAGTTTTACTGTCTCACCTCTGACAAAAACAAATGGAACTTCTGGGCGTAGAACTCTCGGACGATGGTGATATTGGCCACCTCGGGCTATTTTGCGAAGATCTCCCATCCCTGGCCATGTATCTTCTTGAAGAGGGCGGGCTCGAGACCTAAGTCTCCCATCTATTGTGAGTAGTGAAACCCTTGCTCCTCTCATACCGCTCGATTGGAAAATTGCATTTTGTGCCTCTTTTGGTCTATTTCAGAGAAGAAACACTGGAAAGAGGGTTCAAATTGTGATGATGCCATGGTAGTGAGACGGTTGTAAGCTTAAAGTAAACAATTGAAAATATTACGAAAGCAAGTTGACGAAGAACAAGTTTAAACAAGTAGGTGAAGTGAAGAAAATGGATGAAATAGTAAGGTATATATAGGGGCGTCCTACAGAACGCGACTTCAATATATTTAAAAAAATAAATAAATATCAGATAATATAATCCACATCGGACTGAAGTTGCGTCGTGTACATCGCGATTTTGGATCTCACGCCTTGCAGGACGCGATTTTACCTGATGTAGGCCAAATGGGAGGTATTTTTTTTTCAAATGTTCCCCATTGGAAGGTATTTTTTCATATAATTCCCTTAAAGTAATATCTGGCCAAATTTGCCATGAAAAACATCAGTTAAACTAGGAGGAGGTTCAAAGAAAACTAAGACAGTCATGTCGGAAATCGAATCCATCTTGGTTATTGAAGAGGTTGGCGACATATAATCTCGATTTTCTTTATTTCTTTATATTTTTAATGAATCAAACCATAAACTTAGAGCAAAAAGAGAAATGCTTAATTAGGTTAGTTTGTATTGGAATCCATTAACCTCCTTCGCTTTGAAATAAAACGATAAGGACACAAAGCAAACATCATACGTTTAAACAATCTTTAAATTATCATCGAAGCGTATCAACTCACCTAACCCAACACAACTGGTTTTTTTTAGGTTTAAATATAAAATAAGTGTCTAACTAGGGGTGGAAATTAGGTGGGGAATGCTAAAAAATCGTGGGGATCCGAACCGATGGGATGGAGAATAATCGAAATCTTCATCCACGGGGACGAGGACGGGGAATTTTTTATCACCGAAGCTCAAATGGGGATGCGGGCGGAGATTCCTATATCCTAATCGTGGGATAACTAAACCGTAACCGTATAAATAACCGTGGTGATCCTAAAAAATATCCGCAAGGATCCCGATATTTTACAATTTTTTTTAAAAATATACTTATTTATCTATATACCCCTAATATATATCTTAATAAAAAAGTATAACTATATTATTATCACTTTTAACTTTTTTTTTAAACTTGGCCACACTCAAGTTAAAACCTCGTCTAAATCTTCCTCAACACAACACCCTTTCAATCTTCATCATCTCGTAACTGCTTCCAATCGAAGTATCTAAACTTTACATTTTAAATTGAATTGACCATTTAATTTGGTCAGTATAATAGTAATTTTGTTTGATTTTTTAGGCATGGGGATTCTCCGAAAACCGCAGGGATCCACACGGGAAGGGTATGGGAACTAAAAAAAATCCCTGAAGTATTTAATGGGGATTTCCCGAAACCGTAACCCAAGTGTTAGGATGGAATGCAAAACCGTCTCCGCCCCACCCGATTCCCACCCTAGTCCAAACTATACAATTTTTGAGATTGATATCTAAAACTTTTTGGACAAAATAGTTACCTAACGTTTCATTTTGTAATCATTTTAAGGTTTTTTTCGTCAACGTCCGTTAAAAATATTTTGTCATCCAGCCATTGCATGACATGTGTTATATTTCTTAATTTTCAATTAATTTTTTTAAATCATTAAAATTTTCAAAAAAAAACCCTCAAAACTTCAATGTTATTAAAAAAAATCCCCAAATCTTTAAATTTCTCCTCCTTTACTACTACTACTACTACCGAATATCACGTCATCACCGTAGCAGAGAGATCTCCTCCTCTCGTCGCACGTGTCACAAGACCCAGTTTGTCCTTCGTCCATCTGTCGTTCGATTGAATTGATGTTTTTGGTTCGTTTAGTCGCTCGTTCGTCGATTTTCGATAACATAAAGTTGTTGTTATCGACTTTAGGGAGTCGTCTGAGAAAATGTGTGAGTGGTGGTGGTGGTCGAATCAGTGACTAGATGAGAGGAATGTAAGAATTTAGGGTTACAGATTTTAGGGATTAGTGTTTTATGAGAAATTAAATATTTATGATTTTTTTATAAAATTAAAATTTTTATTATTTTTAGTAAAAATTAAAGAAATTACAAGAATGGGCCACACGTCACATTGTAATTGGTTAGCGAAAAATTTTAATGTTTGTTATACAAAAACCCTTAAAATAGTTACAGAATGAAATGTTAGGCACTTATTTTGTAAAAAAATACTCTAGACGTCTATCTCAGAAAATATATAATTTAGACGCTTATTTTGTAGTTAAACCTTTTATTATTAAATTTTCCAACTACCACAAACAAACAAGGACAATAAGGTAACTCTGTTTTAAAAATAGGGAAAATTACCTCAGAGATCATCAAATTATGCTCAAATGATCGTTTTAATCATTGAAATTTTATAAAATGCCCATATTTTTTTGTACAGTTACAATATGGTCACCATGATGTTATAAACTAATCATTTTATTTATCGAATTGTCATTAAAATTATTGATCGATTATAAAAGTGGTCAGTAGATTTATCGAATTGTTTCAAAATGGTCAATAAATTTATCTAACTTTATTATTATTGTAACATCGTAGTGACCATTTTGTAATGGTTTAATAAATTTAATAACCATCTTGTAACTTTTAAAAAGTATAATAACCAAAACAATCATTTAAGTGTGGCATAATAACAAAAAAGCTCCTAACGTTTAAGTGAACAATCACTTTGGTCCCTATTCTTTTTTTTGAAGCACTTTAATCCTCAACGTTTTATTTTAGGCCAAAATGTCCCATCTGTGGATGAAAAATGCTAGTCAATTAACGGTAAATGACTTGAAATGACAAGAAAAACTTATATGGCAGTGCACATTGGCATAATAGTATAATATAGACAAATGTGCCAACTTAACAAAATGACACATTGGTCAAAAGATATAATTTTCTAAAATTTTTATAAAACATAAAATTATTTTTTTACTAACATATTATTCTGTTAAGTCATTTCAAACTGTTTATCGTTAGTTGATTAATAGTATTCATCCACGGATAATTTTTTTTGAATAATAGCCATTGAATTTTTATTAAAACTATAGAAGATAACACAATTACAACACATTTAGGAAGAAGAATAATATGACTAATCTACCAAAAATTCTTACAACCCAAAAACAAAGAAAAGTGAATACTTTCATAAAGATAAGCATACCATCAAAATCCAGAAGCTTTCCTAAATCTCTTTGTCTCGATCCAATCGAGACGCATAACGAGTGAAAAAGGAGTGGTGAGCGACCCAAACTATCAGACAGAAAGTTCCGCTACGTAGGACTGATTATATCGGCAACCAACCATCAACCGAGTAAGAATCCATCTTTGCAAGATCACCGACATAACCATAATCAAATATTAGCGCCGTGAAGATCTTTGTGCGAGTACCAACCGGTACATTTATGCCACAAGGACAGATGAAAAAATCATAAAAAAAAGTGTGTCACAAGTACAGATGAAAACGCATACTACAAAATTATAAATTCTTATTAAAATATATAAAAAATAAGAAAATAAAAGACACCCGCGAAGCTAATTAATTACCGATCGTTGTTTAAAACAAAAGGAAAAAAACGAAAAAAGAAAGAGAAGCAACTGCAGCGGCAGCTTAACTATTTGAAGAAAAAAAATAATTTTTTTAACGAATAAATTAATTTAACTTAAAAATTAAAGTATTCTTTTTTTTTGTTCAAATAAAAATTAAAGTATTCAAAATCAAAATAATAGCTAAAATGACATTATGCCTTCTAAGTTAAAAAGAATCCACCTAATACCAATATCTTCACTCTTCCATCTCTGGCTCTCTCTCTATCAATAAACGAGAAGAAAATAAAACATTTTTTCCTAAAAAGAAATTTCCCGAGAAAAATTAAACCATCCTCCTTAACCCTGATTTCATAGATCATCGCCCCCTATATTCTTGCCGATAAATTAGCTCCTTTTAGATTTCTCCCGCATATTCCTTTTTTTTTGGGGTTCTGGGGGATCCTAATAATATACTCTTTCTTTCTCTTCTTTTTATTTTCTCTCTAAAAAAGAACCCAAACTTTTCTCTTTACTTTTCTCCAGTTTGATGATTCCAAAACGCTTGTGTCGATTCACTGACTAATTGGTATTCATTATATTTTCAATAAACTTTTCTCCCCTTGCTTATCTTTTTAGTTACAAGAAGGGGTAAAGGTTGTTTTTTTTTAATGGAGGTTTTCTAAGGATTTTAGAATCTGGGTTTTGATTTTTGGAGTTGATATATAAGCATTTGGATGCATCTGAGAGTTAGTTTAACGACAAGGTTTTTTTTTTTTTTTTTCAAGGGAAGCATCTGTTAACTTTTTTAGTCGTTCGAACCCAGTTATTAAGGAATTATAAACATCTACCTTTGCCACCCGGGCACAAGCACAAGGGAGGAGCAAAAATTACAATTTATCTTTTAAAACTTAAAAAAATTACATTTTTTCAATATTAATAAACTAGAATTAGAGGGATTTTTTACTATTATTTTGATAAAACTGAATAAGGTTTGATAATGGAACATATTATTGGTGGAAAATTCAAGCTTGGTCGAAAGATTGGGAGTGGATCATTCGGTGAACTTTATTTAGGTATATGATAACATTTTTATATATATATATTTTTTTTCTCTTTTTCAGCTGTTAAGCTGGTTTTTGGTGTTTTTTTTGTTTCCCAGCCGTTAATGTACAGAGTGGAGAGGAAGTGGCTGCTAAGCTGGTAATGTTTGACGCTTTGACGTTTTTGCTTTTTTTGTTTAAACCAAAGCAATTCTTTTATTCTGATGAAATTGAAGAAAATAAAGTAGGGGGTTTCTTCTCGTATTAAGCATACGTTTGGCTGTGATTTATTTTGAATATTGTTAGAATTCGATGTTCATATGCTGCTAATATTGGAATAGATGCATTCGTTATTCAAGCTGATATTTTTGGATGATCTGCTTAATTGCTTAAACGAATTTCTCTAAGTTGTTACCTTTGTAGGTGTACATATTTTGTTTCTTTTTCAATTTGATGTTTTAATTGAATTTAATATTCTTGCTGATGTTTGAAGTGTTGGTTCTGTTATCGATATCGTTGTTTGCCCAGGAATCTGTCAAGACCAAGCATCCCCAACTTCTCTACGAATCAAAGCTGTACATGCTTCTTCAAGGAGGGAGTGAGTTTTGTTTCTCTCCATCTCTCCCATGTATCTATCTATTTTATTATTGTATGTTGGAGTCTATGACCGGTTCTTCTAACTTTCTTTTGCATGTGCAGCCGGTATTCCTCATTTAAAATGGTTTGGAGTTGTGGGTGAATACAAGGTTATGGTTATTGATCTCCTTGGACCAAGCCTAGAAGATTTGTTCAACTATTGCAATCCGAAGTTTTCTTTAAAAACAGTTTTGATGCTTGCAGATACTACCTTTTTCTAGAAACTTTTAACTTTGTCCCTTGGCTGCCTTACTTATATGTGTTCTTCCCTTGTCGCTTCAGATAAATAGAGTTGAGTATATGCACTCCCGTGGTTTTCTTCATCGTGACATTAAGCCCGACAACTTTTTGATGGGTCTAGGGCGCCAAGCAAATCAGGCATGTTCTGTTTATTCTCTGCATCTATTTGTGCATGTGTTTCTTGGAGATAAGGCATGAGATCATGTTGATCAGATTTTGACACAATTTTATATTCCATTTGAAGTATAATTGTCCCTAGCAATCATTATCTTTTTCCCTTGACTAAAATTCAGTTTGATGTGACTGTATCTTTCGAGTCACTAAAATTCAACAAGATGTACTAGCATGCATTGCTTGATACCATTGTTTCCACCTTTTCACAGCAGGTATACATAATTGATTATGGCCTTGCAAAAAAGTATAGGGATCTTCAAACACACCAACACATACCATACAGGTAAATACTTTTAATTTTTTTTTATAGAGTTTGAAATTTCCTCTTGTAGATTATTCTGCAATTGACCCCTACTTAAATGACTAAGCTTGGCTTAATTCTTCTGGTAAAAGATTTTATGAAGCAGAATAAGAGATGGTTAAATTTTCATAGTTTATATTTGCCACTCGTCAGCATACCTAGGGCATCCATTTTCATTCCTGGACTTGGAGTGCCTCATAAACAATTTGAATTCACGGTTAACCGTTTTTAGAAAATGTTGCCTATTTTAGCTCCTGTCATCCAATTTTCAATTCATATATCTTTCTCTAGTGATCATTTAACCTTATATTGTATTATTTTCTTCTCCTTTGTAAACCTTTTCAATGGCAATGGATAATTGAGTTATCCTCATTATTTTGGTTGTGTAGGGAAAACAAGAATCTTACAGGAACAGCTCGATATGCAAGTGTTAACACTCACCTTGGAGTTGGTGAGGAATTTACTGCACCTCATTTTCATATGGGTTTTACTCTCAGCAAAACATTGTTGCTTCGGATTATTTTTGCTTTATATATGATCCAACGTGCTCCACATAACTTGCAGAGCAAAGCAGGAGGGATGATCTCGAATCGCTGGGTTACATGCTTATGTACTTCCTCAGGGGAAGGTTGGTTGAACACATCAGTGGTTTCTTACTTCACAAATCTTTTAAAACTTTAAGACTTTGTTAACTTAGGTTCTTGTTCCTTCCATGGCAGGGCTTGAAAGTTGGCACCAAAAAGCAGAAGTATGACAAGATTAGTGAAAAGAAGATGCTTACTCCAATAGAGGTAGTATACTTGCTTTTAATAGCACAGCATTCTCTTATATAAATAAATATTCAAGACCAGAAAAGTATAAGTTGGTTTATAAGAAGTCAAAATTTCCTTAAAGTTTCCTGCAATTTCTCTTCATTTCAAGAAATTGTAGACTGACAAGTAATATGTCGTTTTCAGGTCCTTTGCAAATCCTATCCTTCTGAGTTCATGTCATACTTCCATTATTGCCGATCACTAGGATTTGAAGACAAACCAGATTATTCGTACCTGAAGAGGCTGTTCCGGGACCTTTTTATTCGAGAAGGTTAACTTGTTATTTCTAACACTCACCGTTGCAATATCACTCACCATTATCAATCTTCACATCTATGTAACTTGGACTTGGGTGTAAGCGTCGGACATGGGTATGTATCCAACACGGGTATGGTTGGATTTTTTCAAAGATTTTCACACATTTGAAGGATCATTGGAGGTCATATCCCCACGGGTACTTAGTGAAAATTGATGAGTCCAAGCAACATAGCTTCACATCAGTTCACCATCTTAAATTTACTAGAGATCTTTTATCACAAAATCTGCTTGGTAAACTCCAAATGTTTACTGATTTTGACAACCAACTGATGCAGGTTATCAGTTTGACTATGTATTTGATTGGACTTTACGGAGATATCCACAGGTTGGCGCTAGTTCAAGAGCACGGGTCAGTGATCTTTTGACTTGCTGGCCGTGATTTTGTTGGAAATACTAATTTTGATTCTTCCTATGGGTTCTCATACCATCCTCAACAGCCTAGCCCGAAGCCAGGTTTAAATCCCCCAGGTGTATCTGCTGAAAGAACAGAAAGGCCTTCAGGTCCTTTCCTTTTCACAGCCTGATTTGAGAATATAAGAAAATCTAACCGGTGAATATTGACTCATTTTCCTTAAACCAGCTAACTTACATTTCTTAGCACAATATCTTTATTTCCTGTAGTTGGCCAAGAGATTCGGGAAAGGTTCTCTGGTGTTATTGAGCCATTTACAAGGCGCATTGGTTCAGGACATGGTGTGCATGTTGATCAGTCTAGAAACAGATCTGATGACATGCCATCATCCAAGGATGTTGTGACTTGTGAGTTCCATCTATTTGTTTTCTGTTGAATTTGACTCGCTTTCTAGGAAATTCCTTAGCTATTTGCTGAACAGGTTATGCTTTTCTTTTAAACTTGATCTATTTTGGCAACCTGATTCTGAAAAGGTTTGCTCCTCAAGAAACGGTAGTACTTCAAAGAGGCCTGTCACATTAGGCAGCCAACCCAACTCCGGTGAGCCTAGGGAAAACCGGTCTAGCAGATTAGTCTCAAGTAGTCGCCCGTCCACGACTCAGAGGACGCTACCTGCGTTTGAATCCAAATCAGCTCGAACCTCTGCTGCAGGGAGGTGGTCAAGATGATACCCTTTGGAGCTTCGAGTTCTTGACAATAAGAGGTGGGAAAAGGAAATAAACGGCACATGCATCTGGTAAGAAGGAGCCGTGTTTCCGATGGAGATAGTGGCACCATAACTCCATGATTTGGTTCTCCTTGGAAACTTTTTCAGGGTCCTTCTTCATGTATAATAGTTCATCTTACAGAATTTCCATCTGTTGATGTTTCCAAATATACTTTAAATGTACAAAGATCCAACTATGTGAAAACTTCAAATGAACGATTGGAGTAATATTAGCAGTGACATGATTATGTTACCTGTAAATCATCTTTATTTTGTGTTTTAATGGCAGCAAACGTTGGGATTTCATTTGTAATGGGAAACTAGATTATAGGAAGTTCTCAATTCATGAGGTTGCAACGTAACCCAATTGGACTAAAACCACTAGGTTTGTAATTGTTACCCATATGTACGGGTGTTCATTTTCGGATCAGATCCGATCCGAAATTTTGAATTACTTAAATAGTGGATATCCAAAAATCAGAATATCTGAAATTTATGACTTCATTTGATTGTTTTTTTTTCAATTTGACGGTCTTATCCATGAAAAATGTAGGTTTTCGAATATAACAATCAACAAATTATTGAATATAAACATATTTGTATTCATGGAAATTTTAATTTTTCATATATAACGAATATAATAAAATACATGCCTATAAAAGTTTGAATTTTCGGATATCGAATATCCGATTTGAATTATTCGAAAAAATAAAAAATAAATAAAATATCCGAAATTTCAAATTAGATCAACGGATAATCGGATCGAATTTTTTTACACACCCCTACCCATACGTATGGTTTTGATGTCTCCCACTTTGTAACGGCTGGTTTTAAATTTTTTCAAAGTTTTGATATTTTTGTATAGGTGAACATTAATTGTTCGATTTTAATAGCTCTAAACGACTTCAAACTTTAGAGCAATAATAAGATGGTTAATCTAAACTTCCAAGTGATCAAAAATCGAACTTTGTACATATTCCCGTCTTTCTTTATTGAACACTTGTTTGTTCTTTGGTGTAATTTTTATTTTAGTGTTTTTTTGGCGAGTGTTGTCAAAACTTTGGGCATAAATCTTAAGGGTTTAAGTAAGAGCGGATCTAAGAATTTAAATTTGGTAGTTCACCTATTTACTTTATTTAGAGGTTTAAGGCTTTAAATTTTTCATACAATCAATTTGACTACAACAAACTAAATAAGCATAAAAACTACATTTTGTTAAAAAAATCTTTCTACTTAAAAAGAATTAAGAAAATAATTATTCAATTTTAATGGCTCTAAACAACTCCAAACTTTCTGTAAAGACCCACAACGCTATTAATTTAACCAACAAACATTAGAGCAATAATAAGAAGGTTAATCCAAACTTCCAAGTGATCAAAAATCGAACTTTGTACATATTCCGGTCTTTGTTTTATTGAACACTTGTTTGTTCTTTGGTGTAATATTTATTTTAGTGTTTTTGGGCGAGTGTTATCAGGACTTTGAGTATAAATCTTGAGGTTTAAGTAAGTTTACACAATATCCTTAAAGGTTGAATAAATTGCAAGATTTGTGAAATTCTTATTGTGAATAGTTAATGAGTAAAGTGATAGATGTAGACTCCATCGAGAAAGTTGAACCGCATTAAATCGCTTGTACAATTTTTTATTCCTTGTAAATATTTTGCTGATTTTTTAAAGGACGAGTCAGGTTAGAATCAAATATACCCCATACTCCTAAACCCTAACAAAATCAATCTCTTAAAAAATAGAAATCGGTTTATAATTTTTTAATATATTAGAATCAAATATACCCAATTCTCATATTATTGATTCTAATCTATTAAAAAATTATAAACCGATTTCTATTTTTTAAGAGATTGATTTTGTTAGGGTTTAGGAGAATTGGGTATATTTGATTCTAACCTATTAAAAATATTATAAAGTAATTATTAAATTTGATTTTTTTAAGAGATAATTTTAATTATAATTTTAGTCCTTTAAATTTTTAAAATTAAAAAAAAATTAATGGTGTTCATCGGTATTCATCGTTAGTGGTGTTCATCAATGTCCGTCGCCTGTTGTAAATTTTTTTTTTTAAATTATCAATTCACTTTTTTTATTACTTTCATTGATTGATTAATTTAATATTCTGTTATAAGCAATGCTATAAAACAACGAAAATACTTGTATAACACAAAAAATATTTATCTTTGCCTGACATGGAGATCCAAACCTAACGAAAATAATGACGTAGGCACTCTTGTGTAGAGATGATTGAGAAGAAGACTTTAATTTACCAAATGAATATTAAATTTTTAGAAATAACGAAAATAAATTTGTTATTTTGTAAATTATTTTACATGAATCAAACACAATAGAATGTAAAAATAAGTAAAGTACATAAATGTTCATAAATTAGGTTAAAGTGTATTTTTTACCACTTAACTTAAAAAAAATATTAAATGGATTATTAACCTTTTGATTTTGTTATAAAATGTAATGTGACGTACATTTCTAATATTTTTAAATAATAATTTTTTTAAAAAAGATTAAATATTAGAAAGTTTTAAATCATTTAAAAATTTACAATTTAAAATTATAAAAATATATTTTTTTAAAATTATAATTCTGATAATTTCTTTTTGCAAATCATTAAATTTTAATAAAATTAATATCACTCTCTAATCTATAAAAAGTTTAATGATCAATATTTTTTATTTCTTATAACCATAACGAATTTGTTCTTTGTCTTCTTTAAAGCTTTTATTGAACATATACTGATTTTAAAGTATATATCATATTTTAACATGTAACTGTCTGTAAAACTTTAACATATTGAATTAATTATAAAGCGTATGTACTTACTGTTAAGCTTCTAGTTGTACTCGATTTTTCAAAAGTTTCAAGTTTAGAACCGACATAAAAATTAAATTTCCTTTTTTTAAACCAAAGTATTTACCGCCGATAGCAATGACTAATTTTTTCGCCGAACCTCATAATTAAAAAATAAAGTGAGCAACCACCACACCACATCTCATAGCTAAGATTTCCTTATTCTTTATTCAATAGAAAGTACACATTTTATGTTAGAATAGAACCACATTTAACCTCTAAATTTGATTTTTTTATTAGTTCGGTCCATAAATATTTTCATTTCACATTAGTTCTTAAACTCGAAGTTTTATTTTTTTTGGGTAAACTACATTAGTGACCACCAAACTATAGAGTTGGTGTCGATTTAACCATTATATTTTTAATTTTGTCAAATATACCACTTAACTATTTAAATGGTTCCAATTAAGCCACCCGCCGTTAAAAAACAAAAAAATTGACGGAACCGTTAAAAAATTGGTATAATTACACATTTGGTCCTCTATATTTATACAATATATCAATTTAGTCCTAATTTTAATTTAATAAAATAACTTTATTGGAGGTGGAAAAATGCTAACATGGAGATTGCTTCCAAAGGGAATTGAACTTGGGACCTTAGAAGGGGCAAGTGATTGCCAGATGCTTACCACTAAGCCAACCCCATTTTTATAATATGAGATACAATCTTTGATATATATTTAAATGGTATTAGTGCCCAGAAAAACAGAAGAAGAGAAAATGATGTTAGGTGGATTTGAACCTAAAACATTAAAGTAAAAAACACACATGCTTACCACTAAGCCAACCCCATTTTTATAGTATAAAACCCAACATTTAATATATGTTAATATGAATTTTAATGCTCGGAAAAAGAAAGAAAATGTGGTTTTAAAAAATTCGAACATGACATATGTGTATAAACATCTAACCTAATTAGATAAACCTAATAATTAAATTAAAGTTAACAATATTTTATATATTTTTTAAATTATAATTCGTGCACTATTTAAAATAAAAGATTTAAAACTATATGAAATTCATTTTGAATTATGTTCGTGGGTTTGGATTCCCTAAATAAATTTACTATAATTTTAATTTTTTAATGTAATTATATATAGTAATTTAATTAATTTTTTAAAATATTAAAATTATTAAATTGATTTTTAAAATAATTAATATTTTTTAAAATCAATTTAATAATTTTAAATTTTTAATATAATTATATATAATAATTTAATTAGTTTTTTTAAAAATTAAAATTATTAAATTTTATTAAAAATTAAAATTATTAAATTTTATTAAAAATTAAAATTATATTAAATTTATTTAGCGAATCCAAACCCACGAACATAATTCAAAATGTATTTAATATAATTTTAAATCTTCTATTTTAAATAGTACGCGAACTATAATTAAAAAATATATAATATTGTTAACTTTAATTTAATTATTAAGTTTATTTAATAAGGTTAGATGTTTATACATAATATGTCATGTTCGAATTTCCTAAAACCACATTTTCTTTCTTTTTCCTAGCATTAAAATCCATATATGACATATATTAAATGTTGGGTTTTATATCATAAAAATAGGGTTGGCTTAGTGATAAGCATGTGTGCTTTCCACTCCAATGTTCTAGTTTCAAATCCGCCCAACATCATTTTCTCTTCTTCCATTTTTCTGGCACTATTACCATTTAAATATATATCAAACATTGTATCTCAAAGCATAAAAAAGTGTTTGGCCTAGTGGTAAGCACCCATCCCTTGCATTCCAAGGTCCTAGGTTCAATTGCCATTGGAAGCAATTTCCATGTTAGCATTTTTCCACCTCCAATTGGGTGTGACACGTGTCACCACCTGATTGGAGGTGGAAAATTAATTAAATAAAAATAATTAAAGACTTCCCATAAGGTGATGACATGTGTCACCATCTTATTGAAATAATTAATTTCTTTTATTAGATTAAAATTAGGACTAAATTCATATATTGTATAAATATAGAGACCAAATGTGTAATTATACTAATTTTTAATAGTTCCGTCATCTTTTTTTGTTTTTTTAACGGCGAGTGACTTAATTGGAACCATTTAAATAGTTAAGTAGTATATTTGGCAAAATTAAAAATATAATGGTCAAATCGACACCAACCATATAATTTGGTGGACACTGATGTAGCTTACCCTTATTTTTTTTTTAATAAGGATGTGATATTCATATGTTATGTCATGTAAAATAGTCTCGTGACGTCATATTATCCAAATAATTAAAAATGTCAATTTTATATTTTATATATACAAAAAAATAACAAATTTTAATAACTAAACGTTACTTTATCCCTTTTACATTGAGAACTCAAACAACAGTTCATCATTTTTAACTTCTCTCATCATCATGTCTTTTTCTTCATTTAGGGATTTTCGTAACAATTTGTTAATATTAAAGTATTATGCATGTATTTTTATCTATATTTTTTAGTTTAAATTTTATCATGTGTAAATTCTATTTATATTTATTTTGATTCATTATTTATAATCATGCTTGTAAAACTTAATTTGATTTTGATATAACATAGTGTCTAAGGACCTATTTGTAAAAGTAAATAAACTTTTAAGTATTTTAAAGTCTCACAAATTGACAAGCAAACTTGAACCAAAATGTTTCTAAGTCAAATAAGTTGTTTAAGCAAAATTTTTCTAAGTTGTTATAGCCCAAAAACCTACTTGTACGCTAAGGCGTATCGATACGCTATAGCCGTGTCGATACAATTTTGAGGTTTTGGAATTTTAATTGGCAAAAGTGTACCGATACGGTTATACCTGTATTGATACGGTATTTTATCTGGGCTTAACTATAAGGCATAGCGTACCGATATGGTTGTACCCGTATCGATACAGTTTGATCTAATTTGATAAATCTTTGCATTTAAAGTTTTTGACTGTTGCTTGTCAGTTATGATTTCAGCAAAATTTCAAACGTTCGTTGGATTGTATCGATACGCCCATATATCGTATCGATACACTTTTTGCTAAAGTTTTACTCAGGATTCAAGTGAGCAAAATCCATATCGATACGGTCTTAAAGTATCGATACACCCCTCTTTTTACATTGTACCTGTACCGATATGCCCTCTTAAATGTGCACAACGCCTCTTTCTGTTTTGAGACATGTATTGATACCCTTGTTCAAGTACTGATACGATATGTTGCAGAAGTGCATTTACTGCGGGAAAAAAGAAGCCCAACAGCTCTATTGATGATCTCAACCACCATAACGGCTAGAAACCAATGCAAGGGGTATATAAACAAGCCTCAAAAGCTACAACAAAAACTATTGAACTTAACTGCAACAATCCAAGCACAAATCTAAACCTTTGAGCTATTAGAGTCAAACCCTTGTACCCAATTGAATGATTTTTAATTGTATTCATCTTTTATCAATTTGGGTTGAGAGTACTTGTAAACTGGGGCAAATATCCCACCCTGTGAGGTTTATCTTTCATTTGCCAACAATCTTTGTATTTGAGAGAGTCTTGATTAATTTTTGGGTAGAAAGATTAACCGGTTGCAAGGTTTCCTCTTAATCTGATAAAAGGGGATGAATTTCTAGTGAAATTGGTTGAAAATCCTTAGTGTGAGCTAAGGTAGTGGATGTAGAGTTTTTTCTAAGCTTGAACCACTATAAATTGCCTTCTCTTGAATTTTTCCTTTTTTAATTTGCTCCCTTCAATTTTAAAAAGTCAATTCACCACCTCTTGGCCATTTTCGATTCGATTGATCAACTTAACAATTGGTATCAGAGTCTAACTCTTTGAGGGACTCACATCCATAAGAGAGGATCCTAGAAGAAGATCAATCAACCTTCGAATCAAGCCATGACATCTACCTCCGGTCAAAACTTCCTTGAGTCACAATCGATCACCAAGCCACCATTTTTCAATAGGGATAACTATCCCTACTGGAAAAATAGAATGGAACTCTTCATCAAGTCAAATGACTATGTCCTTTGGGATGTAGTGGAAGATGAACCAACTATTCTGATGAAGAGAGATAAAGAAGGAAGGTTAGTTTCGAAAACAAGAGCAAAAATGACCGATGAAGATCGAAGAAGGCTTCAAGTGAATGACAAGGCTCTTCACATCATTTTTTGTGCACTTGGACCCGATATCTATGCAAAGATTTCATCTTGCACAAGTGCAAAGGAAGTGTGGGACAAGTTAGAGACCACCTACGAGAGCACCAACAATGTAAATGAGGCCAAGATTGGGATCCTTAATTTGAGTTACGAGAACTTCAAGATGGAGTCGGATGAGAGCGTCTACAAAATATTTGATAGGTTCTCCGTTATTGTAAATGGTCTCAAGGGCTTTGGTGAGATCATTCTCGAAGATAAGCTAGTTTGAAAGCTTCTTTACTCTTTTCCCGAATCATGGGATGGGAAGAGAGGCACAATCATCGAGGCCAAGAATTTAAAGACTTTGAAGCTCGATGAGTTGGTGGGATCTCTCCTTACTCATAAGATCATGAAGCAAGGAAGGGAATAAGAAAAGAAGAGAGAAGAGAAAATAGTGGAGAAGCAAGAGGTAGAGAAGAAGAAGCAAGAAATTGCTCTTAAGGCATCTCAAGAGGAAAGCAATTCTAGTGAGGATGAGTTTGAGGAATTGTGATACATGCATGGGAGGGCTAAATCAATGCATATTGGACAAGAAGTTGAATATGTTTGTGAAGTCTGGAAAGTCAGCCAACTTGAGACGACTATTCGGATGGGATCCAGGCATTTCTGGGCATAGTTGTCTTCTAACAAATTGATCGAAATTCAGTTATCTTTCCAACACATTTTGAAACGCATCAATCGGACATTGGGAACTCAAGATATGCTCATTTTACTGAAGACTACGCATACAGAAAACTAGATACATGATTATTACGGGATTTTGTAAAATTCAGCCCAAAAGCTATTATATAAGGCTTTTGGACGAATTAGACTTAGTCCAACTTAATTATTAAGATTTAAATTATTTTTTAGGGTTTTATATACTTTAGGAACCAGCCACCCTTCTCCCAAGCAACTCTTATCAACTTATCACCTGCACTTATCAGCTTATCACTTGCAGCCCAAGCACAAGGAGTTTAAAGGCTGCTTTTCTTTTATTTTTAAATTAAATTAGGGTTTCCTTGTTTTAGTAGAAGTTAAATTACTTTGGCTATCCTTCACCTATAAAAGGATGAAGCCTCCACCTTTGTAATTCAGATTATTGAGATTTTCTTTGATTAATGAAATATTTAGTGAGTTTATTTTTGCAAGTGCTGATTACTTGTGCCTTAGAAGTCTTCTTCAACATAAGTTCGTCAAGTTCTTGTGAGAGAGATCATCTTCACACTCATGCTTGCCTAGGTAATCACGTCTAGGAGGGTGGGTTAGAGCCGCTTGAGGTTGCTTGCTTAGGTAATTGCGTCTAAGAGGGTGCCGAGGACAAAACCATCACAAATCCATCAAGCCATCTCCATCTTCAACTTCATGCCATCTCAATAGCCATAAACAAAGCTGAATTTTCAGATTTGTTTTTTCTACCTCTCTTTCAATCTTTTTCAATCTTTTTGTTTTAATTCTTATTATTTATTCCTTAATCTTCTTTCTTATCTTCGTTTCTTTAATTTTCCAGCCTTGAATCTGAATTTTTCAATAAAAGCCCTTCTCTTTTCTCTTGAATTTTCAGATCTGCTCCTAATCTTCTTGATTGAGTCTAGAGCCCCTAGTTCTTGCAACAACTTGATTGAAGGCTTCCAAATCCAAGTTTGCGCTACTCTATCATTTGGTATCAGATTTGGGACGATTCTTGGCAAGAATTTTGGCGTTTTGGGTGAAAAATTCGAACAAAAGGGGAAATTTCGCAAAAATTAAACGAACGAATTTTGAGCTGAAAATTTCCAGATCAAATCTACACTATTGTAGGAGTCACCACAAAAAATTCAGAATTTTTTGACTTCGGGAACACCTCGAACAAAGTGGATCAAGTTGTTGTATATTTTAGGGTTTTTTCGGGTTTTCTGATCTTCTTTCATTCTTAACTGCTTGTTTTCATTTGTTTTACCTTTTAATTGTGTTCTATACATCTTCTAACACTTTCTTGCTTCTTGTATTAGTAGGAAATTAAAAGTTGCATACTTTTATTTCTCCTTGCAACTAATTCAATTGGTGTCAAACTTTTCTTTGGATTCTTAAAGCCTAAAAGGACTCATTGTTAGGATTGAACTCCGATTATATCTTTTTTAAACTTGTGGCAGGAAGGTCTTTAAAGAGCACAAGATCAACTTACTTTCCTCGCTAAGTATTTCTTTCTTGGAGTGTTTAGTGAGATTCCTAGTTTTCTTTCTTTTGTTTTTCACCTTTGTAAATTTGAGTGTTCCAGGATGTTTCACAGAGACAAGCCTCATGCAAAACAACATGATACTTTGGGTTCTACTTATCGAGGAAAGCCTTCATTGACCAAAACGAGGCATTCGTTCAATTTTTGTGAAGAAAGGCGAACTGAACCAAGGCGAACCACGCACACTTTGGCCATCCCAAAATTCAGAATACCTTCTTTTCAAGGAAGGTATGATCCTGATAGGAAGGTATGATCCTGATGATTATTATGATTGGGAAAATAAGGTTGATTTCCTGTTTGATTGTTACAGATATCCCGAGGAAGATCAAGCTCCATTAGTGGCCCTAAAGTTCGAGGAATTTGCGGTACTATTGTGGCGTTTATTACAACGAGATAGGCGTATCAACGGTGAAGCCAAAATAAGAACATGGGCTGAACTTAAAAAGGTCATGAGAGAGCGATTCGTTCCCAAACATTACGAACGACAAGAATCCAAGACTTGTCATAAGAAATACTCCTCTTTTGATAAAGGTACATCTCAACCATCATCTTTTCACATCCCTACTAATGCACTGTTCGACTCTAGTAGTACGGTGCCGAAGAAAGAAGAATCATCGCTAGTCCAACAGGATAATGAACAACCATCGGTGAGTCATGTTGAAGAAGACCAAGGAAAACAAGATGACGAAGAAATTTGTTATCCTCGAGAACATGCAGAAGATGTCACTACTGAAAGTTTAACCTTACCCAATAATGAGCAAATACTCCCAGAAGATGACGTTTCGGAAGAAGAAACACTTGAACCCATAAATCAAGACAATCTTTCATGCTTAGTAGTGAGTTCTCTTGATTCATCAACAACCTCCCAAGAAAGTAAGTGTGATTCTAACCCTTTATTTGATTCTCGTCCTATCATTATGTTAGAAACACTTCACCCTCTACAGAAATTGTATTTCAATGATATCATTTGTGAGAGGAATTGGGTATGTGAGTTATCTTATTTGAAAAAGACCGAGAGTCAAGAGGTCGAGAGCAATAAAAGTCAAATTAATGGCCCAATTTTGGTGAGTGAAAAGAAACATGAGGTAAAAGTCGAACAATGTCCAAATGAAAAAGGCGAGAAAAAAATAAAGAGAGATTTTTTCGACCTAACCATAACATCATTGTTTCGAGTGGCTTTGAGTTCTTTTTTCGGGATTTTGTTGAACCATTGAGAGGAGCTCAATTGGATCAGTCCACCTATGACAAAGATTCCTTTTTGATTGCCATTTTAAACATCCTTCTTTTGCTGTTTCTGATTCGAGGACGAATCCTTTTGAGGAGATGGGGAATGATACATGCATAGGAGGGCTAAAGCAATGCATATTGGACAAGAAGTTGAATCTGTTTGTGAAGTCTGGAATGTCAGCCAACTTGCGATGACTTTTCAGATAGGATCCGGACATTTCTGGGCATAGTTGTCTTCTAACAAATTGACCAGAATTCAATTACCTTTCCAACACATTTTGAAACGCATCAATCAGACATTGGGAACTCAAGATACGCTCATTTTACTAAAGACTGCGAATGTAGAAAACTGGATACGGGATTATTACGGGATTTTGTAAAATTCAGCCCAAAAGCTATTATATAAGGCTTTTGGACGAATTAGACTTAGCCCAAATTAATTATTAACATTTAAATTATGTTTTTAGGATTTTATATACTTTAGGAACCAGCCACCCTTCTCCCAAGCAACTCTTATCAACTTATCACCTGCACTTATCAGCTTATCACTTGCAGCCCAAGCACAAGGAGTTTAAAGACAGTTTTTCTTTTATTTTTTAATTAAATTAGGGTTTCTTGTTTTAGTAGAAGTTAAATTACTTTCTCTATCCTTAACCTATAAAAGGATGAAGCCTCCACCTTTGTAATTCAAATTATTGAGATTTTCTTTGATTAATGAAATATTTAGTGAGTTTATTTTTGCAAGTGCTGATTACTTGTGCCTTAGAAGTCTTCTTCAACATAAGTTCGTCAAGTTCTTGAAAGGGAGATCATCTTCACACTCATGCTTGCCTAGGTAATCACATCTAGGAGGGTGGGTTAGAGCCGTTTGAGGCTTCTTGCTTAGGCAATTGCGTCTAAGAGGGTGCCGAGGACAAAACCATCACAAATCCATCAAGTCATCTCCATCTTCAACTTCATGCCATCTCAATAGCCATAAACAAAGCTGAATTTTCAGATTTGTTTTATCTACCTCTCTTTCAATCTTTTTGTTTTAATTCTTATTATTTATTCCTTAATCTTCTTTCTTATCTTCGTTTCTTTAATTTTCCAGCCTTGAATATGAATTTTTCAAGAAAAACCCTTCTCTTTTCTCTTGAATTTTCAGATCCGCTCCTAATCTTCTTGATTGAGTCTAGAGCCCCTAGTTCTTGCAACAACTTGATTGAAGGCTTCCAAATCCAAGTTTGCGCTACTCTATCAAATTGCCTATGATAACCAAGAGATTCTCTCAGTTCATGAAGTCCAACCGGGGAAGAAAGTTCCAAGAAAGAAAAGACTTCAAGAACAAGAACAAAGAGAAGGAGAAGGATAAACTCATTTGTTACGAGTGCAACAAACCAGTGAATATAAGATCAGAATGCTCTCAACTCAAGAAGAAGGGGTTTGATAAGAAGAAAAAACATAAAGCCCACATTGCTACTTGGAGCGATGAAGAATCATCATCCGATGAAGAGGAGCATGAAGTGGCTAATCTTTGCCTCATGGCTATTGATGATGATCCTAAGGTAAACCCTAACTCATCTAGTTTTGATTTTACATTTTATGAACTTCAAGATGCATATGATGAGTTGCAAGAGGTTTATGATGAGTTGGTTGAAAAGTACAAGGAATCGGTTTTGAAAAACAAGAAAATGATTTCCGATTTGAAAAACCAAAACGATTCCCTTTCCAAAACCAACTCGGAACTTGAAAAGAAGTTTGTAGTTTTACAAGATGATCTAAAATATTTTCAAAATGAAAATGTTGATTTGAACAATCTTCTTTTAAAAGTTCATGATGATCACCACAAAGTGGTGAATGAGCTTAAGGCTTCTCTTAATGTAGTTGAAAAACAAGATTTTGAAAAAGCAAGTTCTTCAAAACCTAACTATGTGAAGAGAAACTTTAATGGCTACAAACAAAGAGGATCTCAAAGGCATCCTAAAGGTAAAAGAATTAGAAAAGTATGAGTTCCTAAGGAACTAGTAGTTTCTAATGATATTAATGCTATTGCTTCTTGGATTCCTAATGGAACCAAGTACTTAGTCGCTAACTCACATGGACCCAAAATGATTTGGGTTAAAAAATCAAGAACTAATCTTTGTTTGTAGGGGAGAATTGCTACAAAGCCAAAGCTTCAAGTCAAAACACTTGGTACCTTGATAGTGGATGCTCAAGACACATGACCGGCGACAAGAGTAGATTCATGGAGTTAAAGCCAAAAACTGGTGGAGTGGTGACATTTGGTGGGAACTCCAAAGGCCATATTGAGGGTATAGGTTCTATTGGTAATCTCTCTTCTATTCTCATTGAAGATGTTTTATATTTCAATGGTCTAAAGCATAACTTGTTGAGCATTAGTCAATTGTGTGATAAGTGTTTTAATGTTCTTTTTGAGGTTAATGGTTGGAAAATTGTGAACATTAAAACAAATAAGATAATGCTCATTGGTCATTGCATAGGTAATATATACATGGTGCATCTAGATGACATTCATACATCACATGCATGTTTGGTTGCTCAAAATGAAAATGATGTATGGTTATGGCATAGGAAACTAGGACATGCTAGCATAAGTGTTTTAGAGAAATTGGTTTCCCAAAATCTAGTTAGAGGTTTACCTAAGCTAAAATTATCCTTAGATAAAATTTGTGATGCTTGTGCTAAGGGTAAACAAAAACAAACTTCATTTAAATCCATTAATGATGTTTCAACTAGTAGAGTCTTACAATTAATCCATATGTATCTCTTTGGGCCTATTATGACAACTAGCTTGGGTGGAAAATCATATGCTTATATTTTAGTTGATGATTTTTCTAGATACACTTGGGTTCTCTTTTTAAGTACAAAAGATGGGGCTTTAGAAAAATTCATCACATTTTCAAAAAAATACTCAAAATGGCCTTGGTCAAAACATTACTCATATTAGAAGTGACCATGGAACATGATTTCAAAATTTAGGTTTTGAGGATTTTTGTAATTCTAATGGTTTTAGCCACAATTTTTCCGCACCTCGCACTCCTCAACAAAATGGGGTAGTTGAGAGGAAAAACTGTACTTTAGAAGAAATGGCTAGAACCATGCTTTGTGAAAATAATTTACCTAAGTATTTTTGGGTGGAAGCCACAAACACTGCTTGTTTTATCATAAATCGAGTAATGATTAGGACAATTTTAAAGAAAACCTTCTTATGAGATTTTAAAATCAAAGAAGCCTAACATTAGCTATTTTCATCCTTTTGGGTGCAAGTGTTTTGTTTTAAATAATGGAAAAAACCATTTAAGAAAATTTGATGCAAAAAGTGATGAAGCTATTTTCTTAGGATATTATTTAAACTCTAAAGCCTATCAAGTGTTTAACAAAAGAATCTTAGTTGTAGAAGAGTCCATACTTGTGGTTTTCGATGATAACCTCCTTCCGAGGAAGGATTCTTGTGATGATGATGATGTAGGAATCATTGAAGCCAATGATGACAGACAATCATCAAAGGTAGATGAGGTTCCAACCAAAGAAGAAGTAGCACAAGATCCCACCATAGAATCCTTGACGGACATGAATCTTGTGTTGGGAAACACCGGTACACCCCATGGCGCTGCGAAAAATTATCCGGCGAATTCCGCCAGTGATCCATGTACAAGGGACAAGTTCGGGGTGAGTAGGGATGAAATATTACCTTAATAAATCTTGTATCTTGATATCCTTGGAGAGTTAGGATAAACCAAATCGAATCCGGGTTGTTACAATAGCGCTCCGACCTCTACGCAGTCCACCCAAACGAAACGAACAATATTTTCTCTTCTCTAACTGTTAGAGAGGTGTTCCGAAAAAGCATACTTTGACTGCTAGACCTTATGCCTCCATATAGCATTCCAAAACCTAATTCTAATTAAATTTGGATTCATTAAATATACAATATATTTAACCGAATATAATTAAATATGTAGAATCCAATTCTACTTTAATTCGAATTCATTAAATATACAATATATTTAATCGAATATAATTAAATATGTAGAACCTAATTCTACTTTAATTAGGTTTCTTTAGGGATATATATTTTAATAGTGTTTGATAATTACAATAATTATCTAATTATTAAAAAATATATAAATGAGATTATCTATAATTACAATAATTATAATAATTTCATCTTTAATAATTATTACATGTACAACAAGTTTGTACACATGCTATCTAGTCGATATTTGTTCGTTTCAATCATAGGGTGTGACCCTTGTAGGTTCATGTAACGTTAGTAGTAATATCTAGAACAATTATAATATTACAAACAATGAGTGGCATCTAGCAATATATCATTGCTACCTAAGTTACATGAAGTCGTGGTTCGACTTTACCTTTTAACGTGATTAACTTCTTTTATGTATTACATCCTTTTGTCCTTATATCTAGATCGAACACAAGTCATGAATTAGTCACACTTGTATAGTTCATCTAATATTTCTTGATGTCTTGAGTAGACTATGATAAACGAATAACTATGATATCTCATATCAATTTATTCGAGCATGGCCATGCATTTTCTAGTCTCACTCAATCAAGTGGCCTATGATAGTACTCTTATTATGTAGGAGGAATAAATCCTATCTTGATCAACCATATTTGTCTATATAGAGTGTGACATATCCAATATTAGTCTTTATAGTGTAGTATGTTACAACACACGTTTGACTGCATCAAAATATGTCACTCTCGATATTGAAATAACGATGATCTGAATTCTGAGGATCATACACTTAGTTATAACCATGAGCAATGTTGTGACTGTCACATAATAATCCAAGAAACATGCTCATAGCGGGTCAGTCCAGTATGTCGTTATCTAACACATACTTATGTATTGATATTGGCATCTCTATGTCAATAACAACACTTTGTTATCAATCAACTACATATTAGTCTTAATATATTATTGTTGACCACACCCACAATAATTCTCGACTAAGGACATTCAAGAATAACTATATTATTCTAAGGACTTTATTATAATTTAGTTTATTTATAGATGCATAGAATAAGACTAAAATAATAATAATGGCTTTATTAATAAACAAGATAAAATAAGTATGTCTTTTACAATCATCTCATGATTGGTCTTTGGGCATACTCCAACATCTTGGTGAAAAGGAAGTGAGATACCTATGTCAAAGATGGTGAAATCTTGGGTGATCCATCCAAGGGGGTAACCACTAGTTCATCTCTTAGATTGCTTAATAATGTTGCATTTATTTCATGCACCGAGCCTAAAAATATCAAAGAAGCCTTAAAAGATGATTTTTGAATATTGGCCATGCAAGAAGAACTTAATCAATTTGAGAGGAGTAGAGTTTGTACATTAGTTGATAGGCCTAGTAATATGTCTACTATAGGAACTAAATGGTTCTTTAGAAACAAACTTGATGAGAGTGGTAACATAGTGAGAAACAAGGCTAGACTTGTTGCTCAAGGTTATACTCAAGAAGAGGGAATCAATTTTGATGAAACCTATGCACTCGTAGCTAGAATAGAAGCAATTAGGATGCTTCTTGCATTTTCATGTTATCATGAATTCAAGTCTTTTTAAATGGATGTTAAAAGTGCATTTTTAAATGGTTTTATTAATGAAGTGTATGTAGAACAACCACCCGATTTTGAAGATCCAATTTATCAAAACCATGTTTTTAAACTAACTAAAGCTTTATATGGTTTGAAACAAGCTCCTAGAGCTTGGTACGAAAGGCTTTCAAACTTTTTGGTTGAAAAGGTTTTGAAAAAGGCAAGGTGGACACTACACTTTTCATTAAAAGAAATGGCAATGACATCTTAGTAGTATAAATTTATGTTGATGATATTATATTTGGTTATACTAATGAATTTTATTGCCAAGATTTTTCTAAGGTAATGCAAGGTGAGTTTGAGATGAGCATGATGGGGGGCTCTCATTCTTCTTGGGGCTCCAAATCAAGCAAAGGAAGGATGACATCTTCATCGATCAAGCTAAGTACATCAAGGATATGCTCAAGAAGTTTGGCTTGGAGAATGTGAAGCCTCATGCCACTCCAATGAGCTCATCAATTAAGCTTGACAAAGATGAAGGAGGTAAGTGTGTCGATTCTAAGCTTTATCGTTCTATGATTGGCTCTTTGCTTTACCTTACCGCAAGTAGACCCGATATCATGTTTAGTGTTTGCTTGTGTGCTAGGTTTTAAGCTAGCCCTAGAGAATCACACCTTGTAGCCATTAAGAGAATCTTTAGACACCTTAGAGACACACCTTGTTTAGGCCTTTGGTATCCTAGAGACTCTTTCTTTAACCTACATGCTTATTCTGATGCAGATTATAGGGGTTGTAAGATAGATAGAAAAAGTACCTTGGACACTTGCCAATTCCTAGGTAGTAAGCTCATATCTTGGTTCTCTAAGAAACAAAATAGTGTAGCCTTATCTACCACCGAAGTGGAATACATATCGACCGGAAGTTGTTGTGCTCAAGTCCTTTGGATGAAACAACAACTTCTAGACTATGGAATTGATGCAGGTACAATACCCCGTAAGTGTGACAACACTAGTGCCATATATCTCACTAAGAATCTCATCCAACATTCTAGAATCAAGCAAATAGAGATAAGACACCATTTCATTAGGGACGATGTCCTCAAGAATGATGTTGTTCTAGAGTACGTTGATACCTCAAACCAACTAGCGGATATCGTTATAAAGCCATTAGGCAAAGAGCGTTTTTGGACTCTTAGGAGAGAGTTGGGTCTAACTAGACTATCTTGACCTTTTAGAGCCCTTAAATGTAAAAAAATTGCTTGAATTTGAATGATGATCATGTTTATGTATTTTTGCTTCTTGATGCATCTATTCTTGTTGCTAGGGAGAGTATGTATTTGTTTTAGTCCATAAATGTTGCTCATTCATCATACACATGCATTTAGGATCGCTTAAAATCCAAATTTTGAACTTAAGTTAGCTCAAAAATGCATTTATATTAAAAGGGTATCAATATGAGTAATAGCGTATCGATACATGTAGCCAACTGGGAGTCGATACTGTTTTAACTATATCGATATGGTCTCGTATATCGATACAGTATGAAAACTGTACAGATACGGTGGATCGATACGCCACGTCAGTGTATCAATATGATAAGCCGTTGCAGTTTAAATGGGGCTTTAAATGGGTGTTTCACATTAATTATGTAATGCCACGATTTTGGGCTTAGGAGTTAGCCAGGTTCGGCTAAGAGGTTCGAGTGAACCGGTTCGAGCGAGTTATGCTAGTTTCGGGACTAATTTGAAATAAATGGTTTTTGAGGGAGATAAAATATAGAAAAATATTTTATAATCTGAAAATAATGTTTTGAAGGCTTTGGAGAGTTCAATTTGATAGAATTGGACTGATTTAATTAGTATTTTGAAAACGGTGACTAAATTGTAAAAATTGCAAAATACATTTTAATGACTAAATTGAAGAGGGCCAAAACTTAAAATCTTTAGGGAGCTATTACACCAAGGTGTTATCAGCCTTTTCCCTTGATTTTTGTGTTTTTAAAAGATTTAATAATTGATTTATTAAATGGGATTTGATAAAAAGGATTTTAAAAGGCTAAAACAATTTCATATATAACTACTTTTCTCCAAAACTTTTCTCTCAAGTTTCCTATCAGCAAAACTATCTCTTCATCACTAAAATCTCCAGATATTTATCTCTTTTCATCTACTTTTGATTTCTAAATGATTCTCATGGATTTCTACATCAACTAGCTATGGATTTCTGAAGGTTTTCATTTAAATCATTGCAATCAAGGGGAAAAGCTTGTGTTAGAGGTGATCTTTCTTTTCTCTCCTCTAATCAAGGTTCTTTAATGAAATTCCCAAGTCTTTGGCTCTCTAATTGTGATTATTAACAAGGTTTTATAATCTATTTGATGAAAATGGTGAGATCAAGCTTTTAAAGATGATTTCTTAAGATTTTCGTAATGATACTATTTTGATTGATTTGAGATTGATTTTAATCATGTTTTGGATGTTAAATGATTTTGAAATAAAAGTTTTATCATAGTAATCCAGAAATAAGTTGGATCTCTAGTTGTTAGATTGCTAGGTTTGGGGTTTTTGTGGTTATATTGTAGTTCTGGTGTTGTTGGAGATAAAAGGATGTAATTAGATTGTTTTTGGATGTTAATTGATGATTAAAAATGGATGGAATTGTTAGGTTTTGGCTGGGTTGAGTTTGTAGTGTAATCAAAAGTGTTTTCGGTTGTTTCAGATAGGCGTTTTGGTGTTTTTGGGCAGAGCAGCATGGTGGCTTTGGTTGCTGGTGATTTTAATGCATTGAGATGCATTAATCCTCTTTTATTGTGTGGTATAAACATAGGAGAACGTATCAGAAGAAATTGGTGAAGTTCAGGGAGCTTCAGAAGCTTGATTTTGCTTTGGCAACACAAGCGAGGCGTTGTCGGTGAGTGGAATTGGTTTTAAAGCCTTTCAAAGACTTGAAAGCAAGGTTTGAGGGTTTAGATTGAGTTGAAACAATAATCTAAGCCCGTAAGTAAGTTTGAGTTGATTCGCCCTCGTTTTTCGGTTTTTCTCCCATTATTTTATATGATCATGCTCATGTTTTGAAGATAGATTTAAACCTACTATTTTATGCATGTTTTGAGAAATGATTTGATGATTTATATGATCCCATGAGATAGAATTGTGATTTTGAAAAGATAGAACTTGTTGAGAAAATGTTATGCATTATTTATGCTTTAGAAATGGGATGAGATTGATTTATGATTATGCATTGAAATAAATAGTTAAATGATGTTTAAAAATGAGTATATTGGCATGAGATGAGATTATTGTTACCGGATATGATTGGTCGACCAATTGAATGATAAGTGCACTATAATATGCAAAATTCGTATGTGCTCATTGGTTCGGGGTAATGGGGGTAGTGCCATCCCGTTCCAAAGTGAGAGTGTGGTGATGAGAGGTTCCACCGCGGTAGGTCTTGATGATGAGAGATTCCATCAAGATTTGTGGTGATGAGAGATACTACCATAAGAGTTTGGTGATGTGAGATTCCACCGAGGTAGGACTTGACGATATGAGATTCCGTCAAGCTATCCGCATATCCAAATAATGTTGCTAAAATGCCAATATATGAGATTCACATGTACCTTTTTTATAAATGATTTAATGAAATGAGATTTGCATATGAGATCATGTTTTGAGAAATGCTATATGAGAAACAAGCATGTATGGCTTTGCCTTGAGACTTTGCATTTTGATTAATGCATGAGATAGATGGTACATGTGGTTTTTTCTTTGAAAATGGTTTTAGGCATGAGATAGAAAGAGCATGATGAGATAGAGTGTTCTAATTGAGAAATGGTTTTAAAATGCATTGTTGATGTTGGATTATTTTGAGCATCCATCGCTAGGAATTATTGCTTACGCTCTCTTTTCCAAAAATGCAGAGAAATAACATCTTTGGGGCAGCGAAGAAGCAAGAAGGAAACCAAGGAGTGAGACATAGCTCAAGTATGGTTTTATGTTTGCTTATTAGTAATAATCAGCAATGGGAGAATGCCTTTATGTTTTGGGAGTGTGTGTTTTGAAACTCCCTATTTTGAGGCAAGTTTGTGATGCCCTTAATGACTTGTAAATGACCTTTACTTGTTGGTATTTGCTTTGGTTTGTGTTTTGACTCTTGAATGGTCATTTTGCTTAGGTTGCATGCCTATAGATTTCGTTAATGCATATTGTCATGCCATGATGTTGGAATTGCCATGTATGATTGAGGTTTGATATTTAGATATGTTGTAAGCATGTTGGAATGGAATTGATTGGATTAAAGTATAAAAAAACCAGCAAAAAGTGTCATTACAGGCCCAGGTGTTTCGGTACACCTAAGGTTGTACCGAAACGGTGGGCCTGAAATGGCTTATGGCTTTCGAAATAGGGAATGGGTGTTTCGATACGTTTGGCTACTGGAATCTCGTGTTCCGAAACACCATAGAGGGTGTTTCGATACGAGCTTGATCTTTGAGACGCTTGACCCTGTTCCGATACGGGCGTTTCGATATAGAGCAACCTGTACCGAAACACCCAACTGTTAAGTTGGTTATTGGAATCTTTTGAAGTTCTGTTTCTTTACGTTTTGGTTCCTGAATGTTGTGAATAAATTAACTGTGCTTGGATGATTGTTTTGAGCTGAGATTTGACCGATAGGCATGTAATATGACTAATTAAAGGTTGGTAACTTAAAAATAAAAGAAGTCCCAGTATTTTGTCAAAATTACAAAATGGTCCCTAAAATGTGTTTGCATACAATTGAGCCCCTAAACGCTATCTGATCGAGTTGCAATTTGTTCCACTGCGATGTGTATCACATAGGATAATAATGTGCATCTAGAAAAGATAAAATGAAAAAATAGGGTCATTTATTGGGGTAAACTTCTCAGTTTGCCTCAATATTCCTCGTGTGACCCGTTGGGTTCGGTCTGTCACCCAGACCGGGTCGAGGGTGTTACATTTGGTGGTATCAGAGCCAGGTTTTGAAAGAACTGTGAGGTAAGGTTGATGTGATATTGTTGTTTGGTTGATTTCTTAATGAATGCTATTTACGGTGGTTGTTTATGCTATGAAATGATCATTGTTTTAATTTGTGTATGATGCACGGTGTCTGATAACATGATTTATGATTGTTATATGCTTTTAGGGGAGAGGTTAAGGGTACCCATTTCCATATTATTACTAATATAAAGATGATTTTTGTTTTAAAAGTAAACTTGAGCACCTTGGATTCTTGCCTCGGCTAGCCTGATTGTTTTTGATGTTGCATTTTTAACTCAAAGATTCATTTCGTTTTGATAATGGGACCGAGACGAGAGCTTAGAGCCAATATGCGTAATGTGGTTGAGAATGAGGTTAATGATGTTGAGAATTTACCGACCCCTCCTCCTCGTCCTGGTGGTGATGAAACTAGTGCGGGAGCAGGCGATGGAAGTGTTGGACCTCAGGCAGCGCAAGGGCAAGCTGCTTCTAATATGATATCATTGATTCAAGCTATAGTTGGTGCTTTTCAGGCAGCGATAGCGGGTATGCATGTGGCTGCACCATAGCCTGGTTCTAATGTCGGTTTACCTTTGGAGCGTTTACGTAGTTTGGGTGGAATTGAGTTTCGAGGTTTGTCTCCGGAGGGTTTTGAGGCTTGGTTTGAGAGTACCCAAATGATTCTTGGTCAAATGAGTTGTAATGATGTGCAAAAGTTGGGTTGTGTTGTATCCTTTCTTCACGGAGATGCTTATACATGGTGGATGACCTTCACTGCGGGTTTGGAACCTATCGATGTGACTTGGGAGTAATTCATAACTGCATTTAAGAGGAAGTATATGAGTGTTCTCTATCTTGATGAAAGGAAGTGAGAGTTCATGTCTTTGGTGCAAGGAAACTTGACTGTTTCAGAATATGAGGTCTAGTTTGTTCAGTTGAGCCAGTATGCTCCTGAACTGGTTCCTGATGAATAAAAGAGATGTGAACATTTCTGTTATGGGCTTGTGAATGTTGAGTTTTGAGGAGCTCGATTCGTTCAACCGACGTGGCTCACCAAGTGGTGGAGAGGTAGATTTTTGGGTGGAGGTGGTGTGGAAGCTAAAATATAAATTGACACAATGATTTATAGTGGTTCAACCTTCTAACCAAGGTCTACATCCACTACCTTGGCTCCCCACTAAGGATTTCCAATCAATCCACTATTGATTCGTCCCCTTTTCTAGGCTTAGGAGGAAACCCTTTACACCGATCAAGCTTTCTACCCAAAGCCTTGATCAAACCCTCTTTTACAAAGAGATAAATAAAGCAAACACAAATCCCTCTAATAGGTGTTTGTTTGCACAATTAAAGCACTCACCCAAAACCTTGAGCATTAGCCTTTACTTGATGCTTGGAGGTCCCTTTTATACTCCTTGATGAGTTTGTAGCCATTACTAGCCATTGGGATTGAATTTGAGCCATTGAGGACTTTAATTCCCACCACAAATGCAGTTTTGCAGCTCCTCATTTCAAAATGCTCGAACTCGTTTCGAAACAGCCTTTAAGTAGAAAGAGCCCGTTGCAGTCTGACGTGGACCCGTATCAAAACGCTTTTGTCCGTTTCGAAACACCTGTTTCGAAACGCCTAGTCCCGTATCGAAACGACCTGCATTTAAATGTTAGTTGGGAAATAGCCGTTGGGGTTTATGACCGTTATGGTCAGTGCCACATAGGCGTATCGAAACGGCATAGCCCGTTTCGAAACGCTAGGCAAAAATCCTTATTCAGGGTAAGCCTGTTTCGATACTTGTATTGAAACACTTTTGCTACTGGAATGAACCGTATCGAAACGCCCTAAGGTGTTTCGAAACGTCTGGACAGTTTTGTGAAGTTTGGCTTTGAAAAACATGTAAAACCTTTTAAAAACATCCCTAAAAATTGTTTCAAGATATTTGGACTTTGGAAATTTGTTTTAAATACTTTTTAAATCAGTCCAAAACATTTTTCAATTATTATATCAAAACATTAGTTTTACAATCTCCCCCTTTTTGATATAATAAAACTATCTTAAAAAATTGTTTGGGATTCTCCCCCTTTAACTTCAAAAATGTGAATAAGAGAATTAAAGATATAAATAAAATAAAGCTCCCCCTTATTCATTTGAAACTTCAATTTTTCAAACCATTTCTCCCCTTTTTGTTATATCAAAAAGAATTTAAAACATTAACTTCAAAAATAACAATAGAGGTAATAATTTGACAAAAATAAGAATTTGGTTTTAAAATGGCTCCCCCTTACTCAAAGCATCATTAAAAGTGTTAGTCCAACATATATGATCATCTAGTTGACATAAATGAAAATAAAACAAATAAACACAAAAGCAACTAGATTTTACCACACTTGAACTCAAAGGGAGGATGTGAAGCCTTCCTTCTTCAAGTGTTCTTCCTTGTGTGCATGGAGCTCCCCCTCAATGTTTGACTTGTTGAACATCTCCATCACACCTAGCAAAAGACAATCAAGTAATTTTTGATATCCAAATTGCTTTGGATCCATGAACATTAGTAGCACAAATTTTAGTCCCCTTTGGAATCCATTTTTCAATGTCATCCTTTTTAATTGAAGTACTAAGTCCTTTTGGGACCCAAATACTTCTAAAACATTTTCCTTTTACAAATCTAGGGGCACTAGATTGTCTAACATAAAAATTTGATTTTCCAAAATTGTTTTTCTTTTCAAGTTCTTTGGAAATCAAATCTTTTTCTTCTTGAACTTTTTGAAGCAATTTTTGTAAATCAAAACATTTTAGTTCAAACTCCTTGAGTTTTGCTTCAAGTTCAAGTTTGGTTTTAGAAATCAAATCATTTTGAATTTTCAACTTTGAAATCACTTTATTGTTTTTCAAAATGTGATTTTTAAAGTCTAAAACCAAATCATCATAGGCATCTTGTAATTCATCAAAAGAATAAGAACATGAAGTAGATGAATTAGAAGTTACCCTTGAATCTTCTTCGATGGCCATAAGGCAAAGGTTGGCTTGTTCATCGTCGGTGGAGTCCTCATCACTCCAAGTAGCCACATGTGCCTTCTTCTTATGGCTTGAAGTGCTTACCCTCTCCTTTTTCTTGGATTCTCGTTCAATCTCTCTCAAGGCTTTCTTCATGAACGGGGCACACTTCTTGAAGAGATGAACTATCTCTTCATCTTCATCCTCCTCTTCACTTGAATGGACATGATGGCAAGTGGAGGACTTAAGAGCCATGGCACTTGCATTGATGCCTAGCCCTTTGATTTTCTTCTCTCCCATAGCTCTAATTTCTTCCCTCTTCTTCTCATCCTCTTTGTTCTTCTTCATGATTTGATGAGTAAGGAGTGACCCCATGAGTTCATCAAGCTTCAAAGTCTTCAAAATTTTGGCTTCGATGATGGCGGTCCTCCTTGAGTCCCAAGACTCAGGAAGTGAGTAGATGAGCTTTCGAACAAGCTTTTCCTCCGGGATGGCTTCTCCATAGCCTTTGAGACCATTGGTGATAATGGAGAACCTATCAAACATCTTCTCGATGTTCTCATCCGGATCCATTTTGAAGTTCTCATACTCCAAGGTTAGGAGCCCAATCTTGGTCTCCTTGACTTCATCGGTCCCCTCGTATGTGACTTCAAGCTTGTCCCATACCTCCTTGGCACTCTCACAAGAAGACATCTTCTCATAGATGGTTGGGCCAAAAGCACAAAACAAGATGTGCAAGGCTTTGCAATTAAGCTCCATCTTCTTGCGATCGTCGGCACTCCATTCCGCTTTGCTTCTTTGAGGCACGAACGGACCATCTTCAACTATATCCCATAGCTTGTAATCTCTTGATTTGATGAAGAACTTCATCTTTGTCTTCCAATGGGCATAGTGGGTTCCGTCAAAGAAAGGCGGTTTGTCGATTGATTGTGCCATTTGAGCCGGTTGATGAAATAGTGATCGAGCTTGCCGGATATTCTCAATAGGATGTGAATCCTCTTCGATTGAGCCAAGCTCTGATACCAATTGTTGAGTTGTGAGGAGCTCGATTCGTTCAACCGATGTAGCTCACCAAGTGGTGGAGAGGTGGATTTTTGGGTGGAGGTGGTGTGGAAGCTAAAATATAAATTGACACAATGATTTATAGTGGTTCAACCTTCTAACCAAGGTCTACATCCACTACCTTAGCTCCCCACTAAGGATTTCCAATCAATCCACTATTGATTCGTCCCCTTTTCTAGGCTTAGGAAGAAACCCTTTACACCGATCAAGCTTTCTACCCAAAGCCTTGATCAAACCCTCTTTTACAAAGAGATAAATAAAGCAAACACAAATCCCTCTAATAGGTGTTTGTTTGCACAATTAAAGCACTCACCCAAAACCTAAAACACTTGAGCAAATTTTGACAATTTTGGCTCACTAGTGTTTGTCTATACAATAAATGACAATTTAAGCTCTAAGACAATTCTTGATCATTTGTTGATTGACAATATGAGCATTAGCCTTTACTTGATGCTTGGATGTCCCTTTTATACTCCTTGATGAGTTTGTAGCCATTACTAGCCGTTGGGATTGAATTTGAGCCGTTGAGGACTTTAATTCCCACCACAAATGCAGTTCTGCAGCTCCCCGTTTCGAAACGCTCGAACCCGTTTCGAAACAGCCTTTAAGTAGAAAGAGCCGTTGCAGTCTGACGTGGACCCGTATCGAAACGCTTTTGTCCGTTTCGAAACACCCGTTTCGAAACGCCAAGTCCCGTATCGAAACGACTTGCATTTAAATGTTAGTTGGGAAATAGCCGTTGGGGTTTATGACCGTTGTGGTCAGTGCCACGTAGGCGTATCGAAACGGCATAGCCCGTTTCGAAACGCTAGGCAAAAATCCTTATCCAGGGTAAGCCCGTTTCGATACTTGTATCGAAACACTTTTGCTACTGGAATGCACCGTATCGAAACGCCCTAAGGTGTTTCGAAACGCCTTGACAGTTTTGTGAAGTTTGGCTTTGAAAAACATGTAAAACCTTTTAAAAACATCCCTAAAAATTGTTTCAAGATATTTGAACTTTGGAAATTTCTTTTAAATACTTTTTAAATCAGTCCAAAACATTTTTCAATTATTATATCAAAACATTAGTTCTACAGTGAAGTAGGTCAAGATTTATATGTTTGCTTCGGATTACACTGATTTTGATGTCTTAGTCACTCAGGCTACGAATATCGAGTAGAATTTGGGTTTAGTTGCTCGTTCGAGTGGTTCTAGTTTCGAAAAGAGGTCGGCTGAGTTTGATGCTAGTAGGGATCATTACAAGAAGCACAAGGATAGGAGATATCAACCTGATCCAAGGCATGGTGGTGGTAACCCTGGTCGTGGTCAACAAGGCCATAATGCTTGTGTTCGTACACCAGAGTTTAACTGGTGCGGTAGAAGGGACACGAGAGAATGTTAGGGTAATCTAGGTACGTGATGGAACTGTGGATCACGAGGACATATGAGGTTTGATTGTCCACAACCGGTTAGAGATGGACAAGCTCCGGTGCAAGCTGCTAAGCCACAGAGAGGTCGTGGGCGCGGTCGTGATATTTTTTAACGTAGAGATGATGGACAGGGAAACGTTGCTCATGTTGTTGCTGTTCAGCCTGAGAGAGGTGGACAAGATAGGGTGTATGCACACTGAGAGGGAAGGAATGACACGTATATGATCGCAGGTACCTTTACTTTGCAATCCTTGTCATTACTTTCTTTGATTGATTATGGTTCTACTCATTCATATATTTTGCGTGAGCATGCACAAGTGCTTGATTTACCTGTTGTGTTGTTAGATGTTGGTATGCGTGTAACCAGTTCTTTTGGAGAAACAATTGATACGAGGAAGTTGTATAGGAGGTGTCCTTTGTCTGTTCAAGGACATGTGTTTGAGGTTGATCTTATGGAATTGCCTTTCTATGATTTTAATGTAATTCTTGGTATGGATTGATTGTCTGAGCATAGAGTTGTGGTTGATTTTGAGACCGAGCGAGTTTCGTTGAAACTTGCCGATGATTATAAGGTGGTAGTTGTAGGCGAGAATGTGAAGTTCTTGTCTAATCTGGTTTCGGCTCTTGAAGCGAGTCGGTTGATGCGCTTGGGATGTGAAACTTTCCTGGCTTATGTTATGAATCCAAGTAAAAAGGAGGTGCGAGTACAAGACATACATACAGTATGTGAGTTTTTGGGTGTATTTCCGGAAGAGTTGCCTGGTTTGCCACTGAACTGAGAGGTTGACTTTGGCATTGAGTTGTATGAAAATACGAATCTAGTGTCAATTGCTCCCTATCGAATGAAACCAAAAGAGTTAAAGGAGTTGAAGACACAACTTCAGGAGTTGCTTGATCGAGGTTTCATTAGGCCTAGTGTTTCACCTTGGGGTGCACCGATCTGGTTTTTGAAGAAGAAATATGGCACGATACGTATGTGTATAGATTATCAGCAACTGAAGAAGTTGATGATCAATAACAAGTATCCTTTGCCAAGTATTGATGATATTTCTCATCAATTTCGAGGTGCTTCGGTGTTTTCCAAGATTTATCTAAGATCAGGATATTACTAGTTGAAGGTAAAGGATGTGGATGTGCCTAAGACTGTTTTTCGCACGAGGTATGGGAATAATTAGTTCTTGGTGATGCCGTTTGGCTTGACTAATGCCCTTGTTGCATTCATAGACATGATGAATCGTGTGTTTCATGAGTTTTTGGATAGGTTTGTGGTTGTGTTTATCGATGACATTCTTGTGTACTCTCGTACCGAGGAGGATCATGATAAGAATTTACGAATTGTGTTGCAAGTTTTGTTGGAAAATCAGCTTTATGCTAGGTTAAGCAAGTGCGAGTTTTGGCTTAAGAAAGTTGTTTTCCTTGTTCATGTAGTGTCAGCCGAAGGGATTCGGGTTAACCCCCAAAATGTGGAGGCGGTAATGGTTGGAAGTCGCCTAAGTCGGTCCATTAGGTGCTTAGTTTCCTTGGTTTGGCGGGATATTATCGTAGGTTTGTGGATGGTTTTTCAAGGATTGCTGCTCCTTTGACAATTTTTTTGCAAAAGGATGTTAAGTTTGAATGGACGGAGGCTAGACAACAAGCTTTCGAAAAGTTGAAGGAGGCATTAACGCAAGCTCCTATCTTGATTTAGCCCGAATCGGGTAAATAGTTTGTGGTTTCTAGTGATGCATCCTATGCTGGTTTGGGATGTGTGTTGATGCAAGAAGGTAGAGTGGTAGCTTATGCATCTCGGCAATTGAAGGTGCATGAGCGTAATTACCCTACGCATGATATCGAGTTGGCTGAGGTGGTGTTTGCCTTGAAATTTTAGAGGCATTACATTTATGGTGAAAAATGTACGGTGTACACGGACCACAAAAGTTTGTAGTATCTAATGTCACAAAAAGAGTTGAATCTTAGGCAATGATGGTGGTTGGAGTTTCTTAAAGATTATGATTTGACGATTGAGTACAATCCGGGGAAGGCTAATGTTGTAGCCGATGCCTTGAATAGAAAGGTGGTTGTAGAGTTGAGGGTGATGTTTGCTCGGTTGAGTATATCGCGAGATAGTGGTTTAGTGGTTGAATTGCAAGTGAAACCCTCGTTGGTAGAGTTGATTAAGGAGAAGCAGTTGTTGGATGATTCATTGGTACTGCATGTTCATGACATCGTGGAAGGAAACCCAACAGACTTTTGTTTTAATGATGATGGTATATTGTGCTTTAAGAGTCGAATAGTTGTGCTGGAGGATGTTGAGTTGAGGCGCACTATCTTGACTGAGGCGTATAGTAGTCTTGTTGCCATGCTTCCTAGTAGTACAAAGATGTATCATGGGTTGAAGGATGAGTACTATTGGGTTGTTTTAAAGAAAGATATGGCTGATTTTGTTAGTAAGTGCATGGTTTGTCAACGAGTTAAAGCTGAGCATCAATTTCCTTATGGATTATTGCAACCGTTGAAGATTCCAGAATGTAAATGGGAGAGAATCACCATGGATTTCGTGATGGGTTTTTGTTAAGTGTGTAAAATTCCTACATTTTCACCCTATTTCTATGACGATTTTTGCTAAAACTCCACTCTCTTTAGTTGCATTATACCCTTTTCACATCAATCACAATATTTTCATGATTATTCTGCTTGACCTTTATGTTTTGATTATTTGGTGGAAAAAGAGGTATTGTTTGGTGTATTCTGTGCTTTGCAGGTTTCACCATTGCTGGGGCAGGCGATGCTGAGCGGGCAGAGAAGGAAAAAGGAGGAGCAGTGCAAAAATAATCCCATGATGGTCCAGAACGAGCCAACTTCTACTGGGGGAAGCTGAACCAAGAAGTCGAAGGCCTGTTGAGCTGAGGAAATTGACAGATTACTGCCGAAGCAGCAGATAGCCGCCGCCGAGGCAGTGCACAAGCCAACCTGCCGAATGGCAAAATATGCAAAATGGGACGTGAATTGAAGCACATAAAAGGCTAGATTTTTCTGCGTGCTTTGTATGACGATTGGACCACGGGAAGAGCACGAAAAAGTCAAAGGAAGTTCAAGGAAGCATTCCACGCATATAGGAGAAATTAAAGGAAGGAATATATAATACTTAAAAGAAGACCTTTTCTTTTAAAGTATTTAATCCTAACTTTACTTTCTCCTCAAGAAGGACTTGACCTAGACATCATCTATAAATACAAGACCAAGGCCATGAACTTAGATATCTTAGCTTGCTCAGGAATTCGAGAGAGAGATTTTTACTATCATCATGTTCTAAATTCTCTTTAGGGTTAAGATTGTGTTGTTGAGTAGTTGTGAGAAAACAACTGTACTTTGTTAAAGTTTTTGTTAGTGCAATTTAGTTCAAGGTTTGCTTATTATTGATATTGATTCTGTTCTTTCAATCTTTTCGAGAGAGGGTATTGTGAGGCTATCTATTTATTTAATATAAGAAGAATTAAACTCAAGAAACGAATAAGCATGATTTCCATCCCAACGGTGGAAGCTAACTCAGTTTAGGGATAAGTTGGAGTTTCAATGGCTAAAAGGAGCGTGAAATTGGTTGGTGTTCATTCTTGGTTCACGTTGGAAAGTATTATCAAGACTTGTACATCAATAGTGTTTCGACTTAGGGATAAGAAGAAGCCATAAACGGACATTCTGCCGAACCTTGAAGGTGCCATTGGTTGCCGAGGCAAGGGATTGCCGAGGTAGCTACTGAGTTTCCATTCTACCGCGACAGCAGCGAAGGCTGTGAACAAGGCAGATTGGTGTCGTTGCATTCAAAAGGCTAGACAAAGTCAATTGGATTCCACGCTACAACGCATCATAATCTGACCCATTCTCTCATATTGATTTCTCAACTGTTACTTGTTTACTTTAGTTTATGATTATTAGTTTAATTAATACCATAAACTCCTCTACTTGTGTTTTTACTTTTACTTTTTTTTTTCAGGACAAGAAGATAAACGAAGGAAGTCATCCCAATCCCTGTGGAGACAATACTCTAATACTCACTATTATGTTACTTGAGACGTGTAACACCTTGAAAACCGGTCTAGTCGAAATTAAGTTCTGATGACCGAATATTTTGTATCTATTAAATAATTTATTCGATCTTATCTGAACCAATAAATATTATTCGGATTAATTTATGATAGTTTATTATTATTATTATTATTATTATTATTATTATGATTACTATTATTAAAAAAGAAAAGAGTAAAGGAATTGTCCTTCAAAATGAAGGAATTGCCACGTATGTGCAAGGTAAGGCCACCCGGCCATTCTAGAGAAAGTGTGGCAAAATGCCACAAACGGCCAAGGAAAATATTCCCACGTATTGGGACACTCAGCCGGTTAAAAGGGTGAGTTAGCCACTACGTGGCTTTAATTAAGGGCATGGAAATTCATTTAGGGGAGGCAGATCGAGCTTATAAATAGGGGGATGAAGATAAACGCAAAGCATAAGGGAAAATTTAGAAGAATTTTTGAAAGGGAGAAATAATTAAGTGAGAAAATAATTACGGTTCAGTGTTAGATTGGTAGCCTGAATTGTTCGGTTTAGCAATATCGAATCCATGCTATTGTTGGGATAAGTTCATATCCTTGGTTAGTCTAAAATTTTGTATCGAATTTGATTAACATTTCTGTATTAATTCGATATTATTTTATTGATTCTAATTGTTTCCTATTAAATAAACTAGTTCAAGAGGTCGATAAAGAACAACCGTCGTCTCCTTTGAAAACCAAGGGTAAAGGCATCGTTATCTAGGAACCTTAATATCGAGGTGAGTGTAGTTGAAGTCTCGGAATTAGGAGAGGAGCCTTTTCGAATTTATCGTTATTGATTTAACTTGTTTACTAACCATTGGATTAAAGAAATTTGCATAAAGCATTATTGAAAGCCATGTTGGTAAGTTTTGGTAAGTATTGCATAGAATCATAGTCCGTAGCATCGTTGTTGTTGTCATCGAAGTCATTGAAACATTTTTACATGAATCATTGAGCATCAAACATTGATTATTGCATATTAGATATTGCATATTGCTATTGAGATATTGGTGTTGATATGTGCATATGGTCATCAAATTATTGACATTGAATTATTGTTATCGATATCGATGTGAAGATATTGCAATTGATATTGTCATTGACACTGTTATCGACTTCGCTATTGACAATGTTATCACTATTATTGGCATTGATAAAGATATTGTATTGATAAAATATTATTGAGGAAAAGTCTTTGGATACTTTAGCTTGGTACTTGATATATTTATCGGGACTACGGTCCATGAGCCACGGCTCAAGGGTGACGACCCTAGGCGAGGCGGAGGTTCGGTTGGAGTAAGTACGGGCATTGGAAGCATTGAATCATTAATACTGTATTGAAACAAGCCATTGCTTTGTGCTTTGAGCTTGTTTATTACCGACTATCGAACCAAAGTTACCTAAGTCCAAAAGTGTTTCAAGGCGAATGATGCTAAAAGACTAATAAAGACATCAATAAAACTATTATTGAATTATAAATATAGCATTGAATATGGTCATTGTATTGTTACTGCCATAATATTGTTGTTGCTATGATATCGTTATTGTCATAACATTATTACCATAGCATTATCATTGCCATAGAATTCGTGTATCCATATACCGTAAATCGATCCAAAGAAAATTATTGGTTAATGGTAATGCTTTGTTATGATATTGTCATTGATGATATGATGATTAATACTATGCTTTTATTATGAATAAGGAGCATGCCATGTTTATTGCATAATTGATATTATGATTGTCATCAAAGCATGATAAATGACATACCATATTCATTCATTGTTATTGGCTACCTCACTTAGACTATATAAGTCTAATGCATTCATTTTCCATACATTTCAGGTTAAGAAAAGTAACGAATCGAGATCGGGATTAGCTGGAAGTTCGGCAAGTCACCACAAGCTTAGAGTAATGTATTTTTTCCTTTGAACTCCTAAATTGGTGGCAAAGTAGTTAATGTAAACGATGATGATGTTTTGTCTACATGTATGAAGACTCTGTGTTATATGTGGTTAAAGTGCCTTAAATGTCTTGTTAAGTTTGCTTGAAAATTACTAAATATCCATATTTGGCTTAAAAAGATGAAAACATAGTAAACATATTCGAATGATGATAAAATTTGGCATGTTAGTAGTTTATAGCATTGGAATACTGTGTGTAAAGTTTCATTGTATTTGGACACTTTTTGGTAAGTTAAATCGAAAAAAACCCAGCAAGAATCTGTCATTAAAGGTCAGGCCATATCGAAACGGGTAATGTCGTTTCGATACGGGTAACCATAATTGAACCTAAGGGACAGGGCGTACTAAAACGGAATAGGGCCGTACTGAAACATTTTGCCACTAGAACCCATCATTTCGATACGGGTTCATAGCGTATCGAAACGGGTTAAAGTCAAAGTCAAAGGAAGTCAACCCGTACTAATACGGGCCTTGCCCGTATCGATACGGCCAAAAAGGGAAAAGTCAACATGGGTTGACCATCATCCACCCGTATCGAAACATGCTTTAGTGTTTCGATACAGGGTTAGTTAAATTGGTTAAAAGGGCATAATATGAAAGTTTGCATTGTTTACAGTTTGGCCACTGTGTTTTGGATGATTAAATTGAATAAGTAAAAGAACACCGTTTTGCATGGAAATTTAGAGGCTAGTTAATATTGTACTGAATTTTATTTTAGTATAATCTATTGCATCGAAGGACCTCTAATTTAGAAATTTACAGATTAGTCCCTAAAACTTGTAATAACTATAAATTGGTCCTAATTGGTTAATTAATGTTTTCCAATGAGTGAATTGGACTAAGATTTATATCCAGCAAAGTTTTTTTGGTGTAATATTGTTTAAGTGTTGAAATTGGAATGAAATTTTATCGCATCGATCACCGTATCGTTCATTGGTAGCACGCTCTGACCCGGTTCTTAACCAGGCCGGGAAGGGGTGTTATAAGACGTGTACACTTGCACTAATTGCAGAGCACCTTTTACATGCAACAGTTTTCCTTTGACACCGTCCAAGAAGAATTCCATTTGGGTGATTGTTGATTATTTTACGAAGTGTGCACATTTTCTGGCGGTGCATACTACGTATACGTTAGAAAAGTTGGCGGATTTGTACATCTCTGAGATTGTGAGGTTGCATGGGGTGCCTAAGTCCATTGTTTCGAATCGAGATCCGCGTTTCACAGCAAGGTTTTGGGAGTGTTTGCATCGAGCGTTGGGTACGCGTTTGAGTTTCAGTACTTCGTATCATCCGCAAACAGATGGAAATTCTGAACGGGTTATCCAAGTGTTGGAGGATATTTTGAGGTGTTGTATCATTGATTTCCAAGGTTCTTGGGAGAAACAATTACCTTTAGTGGAGTTTGTTTACAATAACAGTTATCAAGCGAGCATTCAAATGGCTCCTTATGAGGCTTTGTATGGAAGGAAGTGTAGAACGCCTCTTTGTTGGGCGGAAGTGGGGCAGAAGTTTGTCTCTTTGCCTAATGTGCTAAAGGGCACTACAAAAAAAGTAAAGCTTATTGGTGAGAGGTTGAAAGCGGCTTCAGATCAGCAAAAGTCTTACGCGTATTTAAAGCGTAAGGAGGTTGAGTATGATGTAGGTGATAAGGTGTTTTTGAAGGTTTCACCTTGGAAAAAGGTGATGAGATTTGTACGGAAGGGCAAGTTGAGTCTGAGGTTTATTGAACCATATGAGGTGCTTGAGCGTGTTGAACTTGATGCTTATAGGTTGAGGTTGCCTCCCGAGTTGGAGAAGATACATGATGCATTCCATGTATCCAGGTATAGATCGGATCCGTCTCATGTTATGCCTGTTGAAGAGATAAAGTTGAATCCAGATTTGTCATTTGATGAAAAACCAATTGAAATCTTGGATTCGAAAAACAAGGTTCTTCGTGGTAAGACCATTAAATTGGTCAAGGTCTTGTGGCAACATCGTGGTGTAGAGGAAGCCACGTGAGAAAGGAAGGATGACATGATGAAGCAACTTCCTTATCTTTTTCCATCAAGTAAAATTTCGAGGAAAAAATTTCCTTAGTGGGGGAGAGATGTAATGCCCCGATTTTGGGCTTAGGAGTTAGTTGGGTTCGGCTAAGAGGTTTGGGTGAACCGATTCGAGCGAGTTATGCCAGTTTCAGGATTAATTTGAAATAAATGGTTTTTGAGGGAGATAAAATATGGAAAAATATTTTATAATCTTAAAATAATGTTTTTAAGGTTTTGGAGAGTTCAATTTGATAAAATTTGACTGATTTAATTGGTATTTTGAAAACGGTGACTAAATTGTAAAAATTGCAAAATACGTTTTAATGACTAAATTGAAGAGGGCCAAAACTTAGAATCTTTAGGTAGCTATTACACCAAGGTTTTATTATCTTTTTCCCTTGATTTTTGTGTTTTTAAAATATTTAATAATTGATTTATTAATGAGATTTGATAAAAAAGATTTTAAAAGGCTAAAACATTTTCTTACGTAACTACTTTTCTCCTAATCTTTTCTCTCAACTTTCCTATCAACCAAACTATCTTTTCATCACTAAAATCTCCAAATATTTATCTCTTTTCATCCACTTTTGATTTCTAAATGATTTTCATGTATTTCTACATCAGCTAGCTATGGATTTCTTGAAGGTTTTCATCTAAATCAATGCAATCAAGGGGAAAAGCTTGTGTTAGAGGTGATCTTTCTTTTCTCTCCTCTAATCAAGGTTCTTTAATGAAATTCCCAAGTCTTTGGATCTTTAATTGTGATTATTAACAAGGTTTTATAATCTACTTGATGAAAAAGGTGAGATCAAGCTTTTAAAAATGATTTCTTAAGATTTTCGTAATGGTATGGTTTTGATTGCTTTTAGATTGATTTTAATCATGTTTTGGATGCTAAAAGATGTTGAAATAAAGGTTTTATTATAATAATCCCGAAATGAGTTAGATATCTAGTTGTTAGATTGCTAGATTTGGGGTTTTGTGGTTATATTGTAGTTCTGGTGTTGCTGGAGATAAAAGGATGTAATTAGATTGTTTTTGGATGTTAATTGATGATTAAAAATGGATGGAATTGTTAGGTTTTGGCTGGGTTGAGTTTGTAGTGTAATCAAAAGTGTTTTCGGTTGTTTCGGATAGACGTTTTAGTATTTTTGGGTAGAGCAACATGGTGGCTTTGGTTGCTGGTGATTTTAATGCATTGAGATGCATTAATCCTATGTTCTTGTGTGGTATAAACAGGGGAGAATGTATCGGAAGAAATCGGTGAAGTGCAGGGAGCTTTGGAAGCATGATTTCGCTTCGGCAAAGCAAACGAGGCATTGTCGGTGAGTGAAATTGGTTTTAAAGCCTTTCAAAAACTTGAAAGCAAGGTTTGGGGGTTTAGATTGAGTTTGAAACACTAATATAAGCCCAAAAGTAAGTTTAAGAATATTCACTCTCGTTTCTCGGTTTTTATCCTATTGTTTTATATGATCATGCTCATGTTTTGAAGATAGATGTAAACCTAATGTTTTATGCATGCTTTTAGAAATGATTTGATGATTTATATGATTCCATGAGAGAGAATTGTGATTTTGAAAAGATAGAACTTGTTGAGAAAATGTTATGCATTATTTATGCTTTAGAAATGGGATGAGATTGATTTATGATTATGCATTGAAAACAGTAGGTAAATGATGTTTAAAAATGAGTATATTGGCATGAGATGAGATTATTGTTACCGGATAAAATTGGTCGACCAATAGGATGAGAAGTGCACTATATACAAAATTCACGCGTGCTCTTTAGTTCGGGCAATGGGGGTAGTGCCATTCCGTTCCAAAGTGAGAGTGTGGTGATGAGAGGTTACACCACGGTAGGTCTTGATGATGAGAGATTCCATCAAGCTTTATGGCGATGAGAGATACTGCCATAAGATTTTGGTGATGTGAGATTCCATCGAGGTAGGACTTGACGATGTGAGATTCCGTCAAGCTATCCGCATATCCAAGTAATGTTGCTAAAATGAAAATATGAGATTCACATGTACCTTGTTTATAAATGATTTAATGAAATGAGATTTGCATATGAGATCATGTTTTGAGAAACGCTATATGAGAACCAAGCATGTATGGCTTTGCCTTGAGACTTTGCATTTTGATTAATGCATGGGATAGATGGTACGTGTGGTTTAAATGATGTGGTTTTTGCTTTGAAAATGGTTTCAGGCATGGGATAGAAAGATCATGATGAGATAGAGTATTCTAATTGAGAAATGGTTTTAAAATGCATTGTTGATGTTGGTTTGTTTTGAGAATCCCTCACTAGGCATTATTGCTTACGTTATCTTTTCCAACAATGAAGAGAAATAACATCTTTGGGGCAGCGAAGAAGCAAGAAGGAAACCAAGGAGTGAGACTTAGCTCAAGTATGGTTTTATGTTTGCTTATTAGTAATAATCGACAATGGCAATGGGATAATGCCTTTATGTTTTGGGAGTGTGTGTTTTGAAACTCCCTGTTTTGAGGCAAGTTTGTGATGCCCTTAATGACTTGTAAATGGCCTTTACTTGTTGGTATTTTCTTTAGTTTGTGTTTTGACTCTTGAGTGGTCATTTTGCTTAGGTTGCACGCCTATAGATTTCCTTAATGCACATTGCCATGCTATGATGTTGTAATTGCCATGTATGATTGAGGTTTGATATTTAGATATGTTGTAAGCATGTTGGAATGGAATTGATTGGATAAAAGTATGAAAATTCAGTAATAAGTGTCATTACAGGCCCAAGTGTTTCAGTACACCTAAGATTGTACCGAAACGGTGAGCCTGAAATGGCTTAGGGGTTTCGAAACAGGGAAGGGGTGTTTCGATACGTTTGTCTACTGGAATCATGTGTTCCGAAACACCATAGAGGGTGTTTCGATACGAGCCCGAGCTTCGAGACGCTTGACCCTGTTCTGATACGGGCGTTTCGATACATGGAAAACTGTACCGAAACACCCAGCTGTTAAGTTAGTTATTGGAATATTTTGAAGTTTTGTTTCTTTATGTTTTGGTCCATGAATGTTGTGAATGAGCTTCTAAACTGTGTCTGACCGAGTTGCAATTTGTTCCGCTGCGATGTGTATCACATAATATAATAATGAGCATCTAGACAAGATAAAATGAAAAAATAGGGTCGTTTATTAGGGTAAACTTCCCAGTTTACCTCAATATTCTCCGTGTGACCCATACGGTTCGGTCTTTCACCCAGACCGGGTCGAGGGGGTTACAAATTAAAACACATACCCTATTTCCCTCAAAACCCTAGCTGGTTTTCATCTATAAAAACCTCTTCAAACTCTTGATTTTTCACACCAAACTTAAAATTCTTTGAGGGTTTTTCAACAACACATCAAGGCCAAAGCTTTGCTATCAATTTGGTGCATTCATCATCTTTCATTCATCCAAATCCATTACTCAAGGTATAAAACCCCTTTTCCTTCTTTTTAATTTTTGTTTAATTTTATTCATTGTTTTCAACTAATTTTTGTATACATGGTATTCTTATAATATGGGTTTTGAAGTTTTTGTAAAAATTCTTTAAAATCTAAAAAAATTTGTTTCAAATATATAAATATATTGTATATTTTAGTATATTTTTTTTCAAAACTATTTTTACCAAAATTAATATTTATACTTGTATATATTTTTAACATATAAAATGTAATGTTTTTCACAATACCTTGAATTATTTGAATGATTATTGGATCAGATATGATGATAATTGTATATATTATTTTCGAATGGTTTTGATATTTTTCAGGTTATTATAGGGCTGAAAAAGAGACCAAGGGAAGAATTGCCTTCTAGTCCATCCAATCCCAATTCCGAAAATGAGGGTATTACTAAACTGAACCTTGGTTTTATTATTCAAAATAGTTTTCAATCTCCTTCGGCTATGGCCCATTATAAACAATACCAAGCTTTTTCAATCCGGGATGAATGAGTTGTTCCAATCCCCTTTCTCAATTCTGAACGTTTTATGTTCAAATATTTTGGATTGTTACAACAATCGAAATTTATGACTTTTCTAAGTGTACCCCCAATTTTATATCGAAATCTCATTTTAATTTTCTTAGCTAATGTCGATGTATTCATGATCAAGCTAGGGAAAGTGTAATTGCCATTGAATCCTATCTTATAGGCAAGAAATTTCGAATTGACCAAAGTGTTTTATGTAACGTTTTTGGTTTTGAAAATTTTGGAATTGATGATGAACACTCATTGGGGCATTCTCAACTTGGCTCCATAACAGTCCTTGATGCCCATGACCATATCCTCCATATTATCATCTCTTGGTGGATTCGTCCTTCCGGTGGGAAATTCTCTACCATTCGCCAAGTTGATGCTTTTTGGCTCCGTTGTTTCCGAGAGGGTAAGCGCCCAAACCTTAGCCAAATTATGTTTGCCAACTTGGTTTATCTTGTTTAACACCGTCACACCGATCAAGTCAAGTCCTTTTTCAATGGCACGACTTTGAGCTTCTTGTTCTATTCCTTGGAGATCGATTGTTCCCATGATGCCGCCGAGCCTCTAGGCAAGCCGATCGATGAACCTCCTCCTCAAGACGATCAACCTTGTTGAGTGGATCAATGGATTGATCAAAGCCAAGTGGGGGGTGAATTGGGTTTTTAAAATTTGTTGGAGAAAGTGGAATGACTAAAATTGAAGAACAAGGCAATTTAGAGTGGTTCAAGTTCCAAATAAACTCTACATCCACTACCTTAGCTACCACTAAGGATTTTCCAACAATCCACTAATTACTCTTCCCCTTTTCAAGGCTTAGGAGGTAACCTTTACAATATCGGTCAAATTTTCTACCCAAAATTTGACCAAACCCTCACAAGGATACTGTTGGGTTTTTCAGTGCTCGATTCCTTCAATCGTTCTTGCTCGCCAAGTGGTGGAGAAGTGGAATATTGGGTGATAGAGGTGTGGAAGCTAAAAATGATAAAGACAATATGATTTATAGTGGTCCAACCTTCTAACCAAGGTCTACATCCACTACCTTAGCTTCCCACTAAGGATTTCCAATCAATCCACTATTGATTTGTCCCCTTTTCTAAGCTTAGGAGGAAACCTTACAAGACCGATCAAGCTTTCTATCCAAAGCTTTGATCAAACCCTCTTTACAAAGAGATGAAAATAAGCAAACTAAAATCCCTCTAATAGGTATTTGTTTGCACAATTAAGCTCTCACCCAATCCTAAAACACTTGAGCAAATATAACAATTTTGGCTCAGAAGTGTTTGTCTATACAAGGAATTGACAATTAGGCACTAAGACACATTTTGATCATATGTTGTATTACAATTGAAGCATTAACCATTACTTGATGCTTGGAGGTCCCTTTTATACTCCTAATTGAGTTTGTAGCCGTTACTAGCCGTTGGGGTTGAATTGGAGCCGTTGGAGACTTTATTTCCCACCATAAATGCAGTTCTGCAGCTCCCTATTTCGAAACGCCAGACCCTGTTTCGAAACACCCTTGAAATAGAAAGAGTCGTTGTAGTCTGATGCAGCACCCGTTTCAGAACACCCTTGGCCGTATCAAAACGGTCGTATCGAAACGCTTGTTCCTGTATCGAAACGCTCTGCAATTAAAAGGTTGTTGGGAAATAGCCATTGGGGGTTTATGACCGTTGAGGTCATTGCCATATAGGCGTATTGAAACGGCAGTGGCCGTATCGAAACGCTATGCAAAATTCTCACCCAGATCAAGCCCCATTTCGAAATAGGCAAGGTTGTATCGAAACATTTAGCCATTGTAAAGCCACGGATCGAAACACCTAGAGGCGTTTCGAAACGTCTGGATGGTTTTGTTAAATTTGGCTTTAAAACATTTGAAAACCTTCTTGAAATATCCCATAAACATAATTTTAAGTTGTTTGGACTTAAAATTGATTTTGAATTCTTTTTAACTTTGTCCAAAACATTTTTCAATTATTATATCAAAACATTAGTTCTACAATCTCCCCCTTTTTGATATAATAAAACTAACTTGAAAAATTGTTTGAGATTCTCCCCCTTTAAGTTTAAAAATGTGAATAAGAGATGAAAAATTGAAAAGTAAGTAAAGCTCCCCCTTATTCCTTTAAAAATACAATTTTTCAAACCAAACTCCCCCTTTTGTTATATCAAAAAGAATTCAAAAGACATTAAATTAAGTTCAAAAATAGCTTAGGAGGTTAAAAGTAATTGACACAAATAAGAATTTCTGTTCTAAAATGACTCCCCTTACTCAAAGCATCATCAAAGAATGTTATTCACAACATATGATAATCTAGTTGAAATAAATAAAAAATAAATAAAATAAAAGCAAGAACAACTAGATTTTACAACACTTGAACCCAAGGGAGGATGTGAAGCCTTCCTCTTCAAGTGTTCTTCCTTGTGTGGATGGAGCTCCCCCTCAATATTTGACTTGTTGATCAAACTCCATCACACCTATCATAAGACAATCAAGTAATTTTTGGTATCCGAATTGCTTTGGATCCATAGACATTAGTAGCACAAAATTTAGTCCCCTTAGGAATCCATTTTTCAATTTCATCCTTTTTGTTTGAAGTACTTAGTCCTTTTGGGACCCAAACACTTCTAAAAATTTTACCATTTACAAATCTAGAGGCACTAGATTGTCTTACATAAAAGTTTGATTTTCTAACATCATTTTTCTTTTCAAGATATTTGGAAATCAAATCCTTTTCTTCTTGAACTTTATGAAGCAAATTTTGTAAATCAAAACATTTTTGTTCAAACTCTTGGAGTTTTGCTTCAAGTTCAATTTTGGTTTTAGAAATCAAGTCATTTTGAATTTTCAAATTTGAAATCACTTTCTTGTTTTTCAAAATGTGATTTTTAAATTCTAAAACCAAATCGTCATAGGCATCTTGTAATTCATCAAAAGAATATGAACATGAAGTAGATGAATTAGAAGTTACCTCTCCCTCATTGAGGGCCATCAAGCATAGGTGGGCTACTTCATCATCAGTGGAGTCTTCATCATTCCATGTGACCACATATGCTTGCTTTGAAGATGATCCCTTCTTGTTGGACTTGTGGGATTCCTTCATCTTCTTCCTCGATTCATGCTTGGATTTATCCATTTCGCTCTTCATGAACCGGGTGAATTTCTTGAAGAGATAGGCAATCTCTTCATCTTCTCTTTCCTCCTCACTTAGTTCTACACGATGGCATGTGGAGGATTTGAGAGCGATGACATTTGTGTTGATGCCAATCCCTTTGAGCTTCTTCTTGTAAAACTCGGGTTTAGGGGTCGGGAGTTGAGTGTGAGAATCGGGTTTGAGTCGTGGGCTCGTTTTAAAATTAAAATGGGCTTGGCTTTAATTTAAAAAGACTTGTGGTTCATTAAGGGCATTTTGGTAATTTTTAAAATAAGGGAAAATGATGAGTAAAAAGTGCCTTTACAAAAGTATCACCATCTTCTTCTTCCTTTGGCATTCACGACAAAACCTCTCCAAACCCCCTTATCACTATTCCAACAAATTTCTTCACCATTTCAAGTGCTTTCAACAAGGTAAGATCATTTTTGACTTCTCCTCTTTATTCCGAACGTTTCCATGGTTCTAGTTTTACATAAACACCATTGTTGAAGTTTTCATGTTTTCAAAAGTTTGAGGAAAAGGTTGGAGCTTTAATGGGTTTTCATGTAGATTTTGATTTGAAAAGTTTATTTATCTTTTAATTTTGCCCTTAGATGTATTATATGTGAAAAATAGTAGAGTTTTATCAAAAATCCCGAAATGGGTTTTTGTGGGTATTTTAAAAAGGTGAAAATATGGGGTTTTAAGGTAGTTTGGGGTAGGAGAGTAGGGCTGATGTTATAGTAATGCTTGAGGGTTGTTTTGAAGGTGTTTAATGTTGATTTGGGTGTTGGGATTAGTGGTATTCTGTTGGGTTGTGTGTGAGCTCGATAATGAGGATTTTTGGGTTGGTTCATGGTTTGAAATTATAGAGAATTGGCTTTGTGGTTGTAGTTTGGGTTGTGATAGTGTTTTGTGGATGATTTGGTTGAGTAATGTGTTGTTTTTGATTGGTTAGAATCAAAGGAAACCGTTGGAGAAGCTTCAGGCTTGATTCCAGAAAGTGTGGAGGCTTGATTCAGCTTTTCTCGGTTTGCTTAAGAGAGTTCGGTGAGTGGATCATTTAGAATGTTTTTAAATTTGTTCAAGTGTGTGGTTGTGGTGTTGGATTGTGCTTGGTAGGCCAATCCAAGGTAGAGATTAAGTTGGTAGCTTAATCTCTTGTCTGGTTTATGAGTTTTGCTTAATGTGCATAATATGACTTGTGAAGTATGTGTTGTTTATGCATGTTGATATACATATTGATGTTGCATAATGATGAGGATATGATGTGTTGCATGATTTTGATATCATGATGTGGCTTGTATAGTATGATTGACACTAGTTAATTACCGGGTATAAATGAACGATAATTAGGATGAGTGTCCACACGGTTGAGTCAAATTCGCGCGTGGCCTTGGTGACGTATAGTCATCAAGGAGGAGTACGGTGAGGTAATATTCCACCGGAAATTGTTGGCATGTGATGATGAGTGTAATCCCATCCATGGGTGAGAACGGTGATGAGTGTAATCCCACCGGAAGGTAAATGTTGTTGAGTACGTTGAGGGTGAAAATCCCAACGGAAGTTATCCACATATCCGAGTAAACTAATAGTCCCCAATATACTTGTTAAATTGTGTTTGTTGTGTAAGATATTTGTTACATCTTATTTAGCATAACATGAGGTAAGATGCCATGTTCATGTATTCTCGTAATTGTGGCTATGTTGCGATGTTGTTGCATATGTATTCGTTGTGAATGTCTTAAGGATAACATGCTTTGAACCTTGCATTGTCGTTGTTTTGTTTTAGAGCTCCCTCACTAAGCTTCTAGCTTACGCTCTCGTTTTCGACAATGCAGATCGCTAGTGTGGAGTTAGCAAGGAGCAAGGAAAGGGCATCCAAGCTTGTGGTAGTTGCTCAAGTATGGTTTAGTAAATAATGTAGTAGTTTAGCAATGGGGATGCTACGTGTTGTAGGAGCATGTGTAGACTCCTATTTTGTTAATGCTTTTATGTTGTGGATTTGTAAACCATGTTTATGTGCTGTTTTGAAAGCATGTAAGCCTTGTTTTATGAATGCATATGTTTTTGTTGATGGCATGTAAACCTTGTTTATGTATTGCTTAAGTGAATGTTTATTCCTTTTGGCTAAATAGTTTGTTATGCATGCTTTTATGCAAGTTTCCTATCTAGATGCTTACCTTGTTGATTGATGCTTGGTCGTATAGCTAAATGGCTCTGTTTGTTCATTCGTGATTGCCTAATGATGTTGGAGTGTTAATATGTTGTTCATCGAGTCGTTAAATGCTTTTAAAGTGGGGTCCTTGTGCGTTGTGTAGCTAAAATGAGGTTTGCCATGCAGGGCGTATCGATACGCCCAAGGGCTGTATCGATACGGTCCTTTGCTTTGAACCACATTTTAAGCCTTGCGTACCGGTACACGGGGGTGTATCAATACACCAAAAGCTCTCTGGAAATCTGAGAATTTGACAAGATTTTGGCGTATCGGTACGGATCCTATGTGTATCGGTACAGTCTTCGTAGTTTGACCGTGAGAAGTTGACTGTTGAGGGCGTATCGATACGGTCTATCAGTGTATCGATACGGTCTCCCTGGGTTGACTTTGGGTTGTTGACCAAGTCCAGGCGTATCGATACGGTCTCCTTGCGTATCGATACAGCCTGTTGTAAAGGTTAAAATGGGTTGTTTAATTGCTTGTTTTGTATGTCTTGTAATCGCGTGTCTTTTCCTCTGCGTGTCCTTTCACATTGGATATAATAAAGCATTTAGACAAGATAATTAAAAGAAATTTTCTAGGGGTGCTAATTGAAGTGGAGCCTTAACGGGTTTCGCTTCGGTTTTCCCCGTGTAACCTGCTCGGGCCGGTCTGTCGCCTAGCCTGGGACGAGGGGGTTACATTTGTTGGTATCAGAGCCTGAGGTTTCCGCAACCTCGGGTACGTAAGTAAGGTAAGTTTGAGGTGTATGTTGTACGGTGGATGTTTTGCTATGTATGCTTGTTGTTTGCTTGCTTGTATGGTGTTTGAAAGCTTGTGTTCGTATGGTTGATGTGTCGAGGCGTAGTGTTGAGTTCCCATTGCTACTATTACTTATTTGAAAGGATTTTAAGTAAAGTAATATACTTGAGCACGTTGGACTCTTGCCTTTGCTAACTTAATCCTTGTGTGTTTGTTTGTTTGTAGTTGTTATCTTGCTAGCTGTGAGATGAGACCTAGAGGCAGGCCTAGGATGGTTCATCCGGAACCACAGGCTGCAGCTCCGGGAGTTGAGCCGATTGTTAAGGCACAGGCTCCTCCACCTTCTCCTTCTCCTCCTCGTCAAGCGGGAGGTGAGGCGAGAGCCGGGGGTGTGGGACCCCAGGTTGGCCAAGGTCCGACCGGTATAGATTTGGCTCCGTTAGTTCAGGCGATAGCCGAGGCTTTCCAGGCAGCAGTGGCTGGGGGACAGGAAGTGGCACAACCTCAGGGTGAGGGCACCGGTTTGCCACTTGAGAGGCTTCGCAGTTTGGGAGACAAAGAGTTCTGAGGGTTGGCACCCGAGAGATTAGAGGCTTGGTTTGACAAGATTGTCTGTATCTTGTCTCAGATGGGTTTTAGTGGAGCATGCAGACTTGGGTGTGTTGTTTCTTTGTTTTAGGGTGATGCCTACACTTGGTGGGTCACCATTACTACGGGCATGCCAGATGCCGAGGTTACTTGGGAGTTCTTTGAGTCAGCTTTCCGCAAGAAGTATCTGGGTCCCGTTATCTCGATGAGAAGAAGAGAGAGTTCATGGCTTTGCTTCAGGGGAACTTGACCATGACCGAGTATGAGATACGGTTTGTCAGATTGAGTCAGTATGCGTCTGAGCTAGTTCCTATTGAGAGGGAACGTTGTGACCGTTTTCGTTACGGGTTGAGTGCGCAGATAAAGAGGTACACTTTGGCTACGGACTACACGGACTTTGATGTCTTGGTCGCTAGGGCCATGGACATAGAGCACAGTTTGGGTCTGACCAAACGTTCTGGTGGTTCTAGTTTAGGGAAGAGGTTCGGCGACTTTGATAGAGGTGATGCCAAGAGGCATCGAGACAATAGGCATCATTTTGATCATAGACGTGGTGGTGGTAACCACGGTAGAGGCCATCATGGCCAGAGAGCTGGTGGGCGTTTACCCGAGTGTGCTCGATGCGGGAGGAATCACACCATTGAGTGTTGGGGAAATTTTCATTCTTGCTGGAACTGTGGAGCTAGAGATCACCTTAGGCATGATTGTCCACATCACGCTGGGTATGCACCAGTTCAGGTTCAGGCTCCTGCTAGAGCTATTGATTATCCGAGAGGTCGTAGGCGCGGTCGATGCAACTTCCAGCCGAGAAATGATGGCCAAGGGAACATAGCACATGTAGTTGTGGTTCAGCCAGAGGGCGGAGGTCAGGCTAGAGTTTATGCTCAGCGAGAGGAACAGAACGACACAGAGGTGATTGCAGGTAACTTCTCGATACAAACTTTGAGTTTGCTTTCTTTGATTGACTCCGGGTCTACATATTCTTATATTTTGAGTGAGCATGCAAAGATGTTGAATTTACCTTGTGAGGTACTAGAGGTAGGTGTTAGTGTTACTAGTTCCTTCGGGGATACATTAGTGGTTAGGAAGATGTACAGAAGGTGTCCGTTAATGGTTCAGGGGCATGTATTTCCTGTGGATATGATGAAGTTACCGTTTTATGGCTTCGATGTGATTTTGGGTATGGACTGGCTTACAGAACATAGAGCTAGGATAGATTTCGAAACTAAGAGAGTCTTCTTGAAGCTTGCGGATGACTATGAGATTGTAGTAGTGGGTGAGAATGTGAAGTTCTTGTCGAATGTTGTGTCAGCCTTAGAGGCTCAGAGGTTAGTTGAGTTGGGTTGTGAGGCGTACTTGGCCTACGTAATGAATCCGAACATGAATGAAGTTAGACCCCAAGATATCAGAACAATGTGCGACTTTCCGAGTGTGTTTCTGGAAGAATTGTCAGGTTTACCGCCTGATAGAGAGGTAGAGTTTGCTAAAGAGACATATTCAGACTCTGCTCCTGTTTTGATTGCTCCGTACCTTATGGCACCGAAAGAACTGAAAGAGTTGAAGACTCAGTTACAAGAGTTGTCAGATAGAGGTTTTATCCGACTGAGTTCTTCACCTTGGGGCACTCCGGTTTTGTTTGTGAAGAAGAAAGACGGTACTATGAGAATGTGCATAAATTATAGACAGTTGAATCAGTTGACAGTGAAGAACAAGTATCGCTTGCCGCGCATTGATGATTTGTTTGATCAGTTGAGAGGGGCATCAGTCTTTTCGAAGATAGACTTGAGATCCGGGTACTACCAGTTGAAAGTAAAAGAGGGTGATGTACCGAAGACAGCTTTTACGACTAGATATGGTCACTATGAGTTTTTAGTTATGCCGTTTGGGTTGACAAATGCACTGGCTGCTTTCATGGACATGATGAACAAAATCTTCCATCAGTACTTAGACCAATTTGTGGTTGTTTTCATAGATGATATATTAGTGTATTTGCGTACCGAAGAAAATCATGACCGACACTTGAGGTTAGTTTTGCAGACTTTTCTAGACAACCAGTTATACGCTAAGTTGAGTAAGTGTGAGTTCTGGATCCGAGAAGTAGTCTTCCTAGGACATGTAGTGTCAGCCGAGGGGATTAGAGTTGATCCGAAGAAGATAGAAGCCATTGTTGAGTGGAAGCAACCGAAGTCTGTGACCGAGATTCGTAGTTTCATAGGCTTAGCGGGTTACTATAGAAGGTTTGTGGAAGGATTTTCGAAGATAGCCGCTCCTTTGACGAAGTTGCTTCAGAAGAATGTTCAGTTTGAATGGTCAGATGCGAGACAGCAAGCCTTTGAGAAATTGAAATAAGCTTTGACCCATGCACCGATTTTGATTCAGCTAGAGTCGGGGAAAGATTATGTGATCTACAGTGATGCTTCTTATGTAGGTTTAGGTTGTGTGCTCATGCAAGACGGAAGAGTGGTGGCTTATGCCTCGAGACAGTTGAAGACTCATGAGCGTAATTATTCGACACACGACATCGAGCTAGCCGCGGTTGTATTTGCCTTGAAGATTTAGAGACATTATTTGTATGGTGAGAAATGCACAATGTATACGAATCACAAGAGTTTGAAGTATATCATGACACAACGAGAATTGAACCTTAGACAACGTAGGTGGTTAGAGCTTCTCAAGGACTATGATCTTACGATTGAGTACCATCCGGGTAAAGCCAATGTAGTGGCAGATGCTTTGAGTAGGAAGGTAGTCGTTGAGTTGAGAGCCGTGTTTGCTAGTTTGAGCTTGTCCGGTGATGGTGGTCTAGTGGTCGAGCTTCAGGTTAGACCTACCTTAGGCCAGTTGATTAGAGAGAAATAGTTGCTAGATAGATCCTTGGCACCTCACGTGCAAGATATAGCCGAGGGTAGACCATCGGACTACAGTTTCAGTGTCGATGGGGTCTGTGTTTCAGAGGTAGAATAGTTGTGCCGGATGATAGTGATTTGAGACGTACTATCTTGACCGAAGCACACAGTAGCTCGTTTTCTGTGCATCCCGGTAGTACGAAGATGTATCGTGATTTGAAGAATGAATAATATTGGGTTGTTTTGAAGAAAGACGTAGCCGATTTCGTGAGTAAGTGTATGGTGTGGCAGAGAGTGAAGGCAGAACATTAGGTTCCATCAGGTTTGTTGCAACCGTTGAGAATTCCGAAATGGAAGTGGGAGAATATCAACATGGATTTTGCTTCGGGTTTGCCTTTGACTCATTCGAAGAAGAACTCAGTTTGGGTTATAGTTGACCGCTTCACAAAGTGCTGTAACACCCCAAATTTGGGCCTGGATGTTAGAGTCCGAATCGGACCGGCCAGGAAACGGTTCAAATCTTAAAGGGAGTTTTAGGGAACACCTAGTTCGGGATGCTTTAAAAATATAGAAAAATATCAAAAATCCTCATTTAATATATGAAAGATAATGGTGGAATCAATTTTACAAAATAAGGTTTGGAAATACTACATTTCGGTGTAGCGACCAAATCGCAGTTTTTGCAAAGTTAAGTAGTGACTGTTTTGTAAAGGATTGAAACTTTGAATCTTTAAGGAGCTAATTTTACCAAAATGTTTTCATCAGTTTTTCCTTAATTTGGGTGATTTAATTAATGTTTTAATTAAGGAAATGAAGGTTAATTAAATTAGAAACTACCTTTGACTATTCATAACTACTTTTCACAAATTTTCCCTCATTTTATTTTCTCTCAAATTCTTTTCAACCAAACACATTCTATCCAGCAAATATCCTTCGATTTTCACTTCATTTGATGGGATTTTAATCTTCCTTTGATTCTTAATCAATTCCTCATCAAATCCACTTGATTTCTACATTGAATTCTCAAGAAAACTTGCCCAAATCAAGGAGAAATCATCCATTAGAGGTAAGCTTCGTCCTTCTCCTCTAATGATAAGTTATTTACTGAAATTCCCAAGTTATCAATCCTTTGTTGATTATTTTTAATTGGTTTTAATGTTAGAAACAAGAAATTGTCTTAAAACTCAAGATTTTGGAAGAGATCTTGGAAATTCTCGTGGTGAATGATTGGGCTCTGTTTTGAGATGGTTTTCTAATGTATTTTGGATGTTAATTGATGTTACAAATGAGGTTTTATCAATCAAATCCCGAATAGGATTGTTTTCCTAAGTTTTGTTTGTTAGAATGATGGTTTTTGGGGTGATTTTGGTGTTCTGTCATAGCTGGAGGAATAAGGACGAGTTTGTGGTGGTTTTTGATGTTAATTGATGTTTAGAAATGATTAGAAGTGATGGATCTTGGCTGGGTTTTGTTTTGGAAGAGTTTGGAGGTGATTTCGGTTGTGTTGGTAGCCAAAATGTGGTTTTTGGGTAGAACAACGAGATTAGGTGTGTGGCTGATGATTCCAATGCATGATGATGCATTAATCCTCTGCTCTTATGTGTTTAAAATAGTGGAGACATCTTCGGACGCCTTTGGTGTTGATCCAGAAGCTTAGATAGCGTTTCGGCGAGCAAGCGAAACGTAATCGGTGAGTGCGTATGGTTTTAGAATTCCTTGAGGGACAAAGAATCAAGGTTTGGGGATTTAGGAAAGGTTTGAAACACCTTCCTAAGTCCGGAAGTAAGTATTGGCTAGATTGCTCTCATAGATGTGGTGATTGCCCCTAAAATGCTTTTACATGCTCATGGTTTGAGATTGATAAATTCCTACTATTTTTATGCATATTTTATAGCATGAGATGATGCTTGAAATGATTTCATGAAGTAACATGTTGCATGGTTGAGATTTGGGCTTTTGTTTAAAGCATGTCAAATGTTATAGTTTTGAAATGAGATGAGAATGTTTAAGAATTGTTGCATGAAAAACAGTAGGTGAGATGATGTTTTAATATAATATATTGGCATAGATGTTGAGATACTTACCAGATAGAATTGATCGATCAATAGGATGAGAGTGCACTATAAAATAAAAATTCGTACGTGCTCTTTGGTTAAGCCAAAGGGAGAGAACTGATGATGGGCATTCCATCGGGTAGGACTTGGTGAAATACCCAAGCTTTGTGGCGTTGAGAGATTCTGCCATGTGAGTACGGTGATGTGAGATTACACCGGAAATTGTGTTGCTAGACGAGTGAGTACGGTGATGGTAGATGCCACCGGAAGTGTCTAGTGAGATGTCCGCATATCCGAGTAATAATGAGATGTGAAATGCCAATATAATATAAGAAAATGCTTTTGATTCACATGTACCTTTGATGAAATGGTTTATGCTATGAGAAATGCATATGAGATTTGTATGTGAAATGCTTTGGTGTTACAAGCATGAGTATGGCTTTGCCATGAGTTTTGCATTGGTTTAAATGCATGAGATTGAATGAAGGTACATGTGTTTTCAATGAGAAGTTGCTTTGAAAGGTTTTCAAGCATGATATAGAATGAGCATGTTGTTAAAAAGCTTTTGAGAAAGTGTTTTCAAGATATGCATTATTGCGTTGGTTTTCTTTAGAGCATGTCTCACTAAGCTTTAGTGCTTACGCTCTCTTTTACCAATAATGCAGATAATTGAGGTGTTTTCGGGCATCAAAGAGGTTAAGATCATCCAAAGAAGTTCAAGCTCATGTATGGTGAAGTTTTCACAAACTTTAGTTTTGATATAATGGCAATGGGAAACCAAGGTTGTATTTGGGAGACTTGTTGTACTCCCTAAGTTTGAGGCTAGTTTATGTTGGCATTTTTGGGTTGTAAGTGGCCTTAAATGTTTTGTTTGAGGTTGGATTGCTTATTTTGGTTTTGTGATTAGGGGGTATGCCTTTAGAATATGTGAATTTGTGTTTGATGCCTTGCTCGTGTTAGAAAGTCCTAAATATGTTCCTTATGTGTAAAATGGTTTGCTGGTATGATTTGGGAGTCTTTGAGGTATGTGTGATTGGGTTTAAGAATGAAAAACCAGCTATATTTGCTATTTCTGGGCAAGGTGTATCGAAACACCCTCAAGTGTTTCGAAACGAGGGCCTATAATGGTCCTTGTGTTTCGAAACGATTGGGATTGTTTCAAAATAGTTTGGCTACTAGAGTGCCCTGTTTCGGTACTGGTCTCGGAACATACCCGCGTACCGAAACGGTCAACACCGTTTCGATACATGCGTTTCGGTACGGTAGGTAGGTGTTCCGATACGGGTGACCGTTGGACACAGATTTGAATTTCTTTGAGTCTTCATGCTTTATAATTTAGTCCTAAATGTTGTGATTGCAATTGCTTGAGCGTGGGATGTCTTTTTAAGCTGAAATTTGGCAAAGAAGCATGTAACATGATTAATTTCATACTGGTAACCCTAAAATCAATGAAGTCCCTCTAATTTACAAAAATTACAATTTGGTCCCTAATCTTGTATAAAGTGCAATTGAGTCCCTAAATGATATCCGATCGATGTGCCTTTCTCATTCATGTTTCGTGAGTACCCACTTAGGTTTAATATGTATTTAGACAAGATTAAAATGAAAAAAGGGTCGTTAATCAAGGTTGACTTTCAGGTTGACTTTGGTTTTACCCGTGTAATCTTCGTAGTTCGGGTCAAGCGTCTAGGTCGGGCTAAGGGGGTTACAAGTGCGCTCACTTCTTAGCTGTTAATATGACTTACTCCCTAGATAGATTGGCCGATTTGTACATCAGTGAGATTGTGAGACTACATGGTGTGCCGAAGTCGATTGTGTCTGACAGAGATCCGAGATTTTCAGGGTTATACAGATTTTAGAGGACATGTTGCGTACCATCCTCAGTCAGATTGAATTTCAGCACGTCGTACCATCCTCAGTTAGATGGTCAGTCAAAGAGGGTTATACAGATTTTAGAGGACATGTTGCGTTTTTGCATTATTGATTTTCAGGGTACTTAGGAGAAACACTTGTTGTTGGTCGAGTTCGCTTACAATAACAGTTATCAGTCGAGCATTCAGATGGCTCTGTATGAGGCATTGTATGGTAGAAAGTGTAGAACTCCGGTTTGTTGGGCCGAAGCAGGCCAGAAGTTGTTACCGATGCTGGATTTTCTTAAAGGGACTACCGATAAGGTGAAGTTAATCTGTGATCGCTTGAAGGCAGCTTCAGATAGGCAGAAGTCATATGCCGATTTGAAGAGGAAAGAAGTCGAGTATGACGTAGGAGATATAGTGTTCTTGAAAGTCTCTCCGTGGAAGAAGGTTATGAGGTTTGGCAGAAAAGGGAAATTGAGTCCGAGGTACATTGAGCCATATGGGATTGTGAAACGAGTTGAACCGGTTGCATATCAGTTACGTTTGCCATCCGAGTTAGAGAAGATTCACAATGTGTTCCATGTTTCGATGCTTCGTAAATATAGATCAGATCCGTTGCATGTTATGCCTGTAGAAGATATTGAGTTGAATCCGGATTTGACGTATGATGAGGAACCAGTTGAGATCTCAGCCTCAGACAGCAAGATGTTGCGTGGTAGATCGATTGAGTTGGTCAAAGTGAGGTGGCAACGTCGAGGTGTGGACGATGCCACTTGGGAGAGAAAGGAGGATATGGAAAGGCAGTTTATGTATCTCTTTCAGTCAGGTAATTTCGAGGACGAAATTCCCTAAGTGGGGGAGAGTTGTAACACCCGGGTTTAGTGGTCGGGAGTTGAGTGTGAAATCAGGTTCGAGTCGTGGGCTCGTTATAAAATTAAATTGGGCTTGGCTTTAATTTAAAAATGCTTGTGGTTCATTTCGGGCATTTTGGTATTTTTTTTAAATAAGGGAAAAATGATGAGTAAAAAGTGCCTTTACAAAAATATCACCATCTTCTTCTTACTTTGGCTTTCACGACAAAACCTCTCCAAACCCCCTTATCACTATTCCATCAAATTTCTTCACCATTTCAAGTGCTTTCAACAAGGTAAGATCATTTTTGACTTCTCCTCTTTATTTCTAACGTTTCCATGGTTCTAGTTTTACATAAACATCATTGTTGAAGTTTTCATGTTTTCAAAAGTTTGAGGAAAAGGTTGGAGCTTTAATGGGTTTTCATGTAGATTTTGATTTGCACAGTTTATTTATGTTTTAATCTTGCCCTTGGATGTATTATATGTGAAAATGGTGGGATTTTATCAAAAATCTCGAAATAGGTTTTTGTGGGTATTTTAAAAGGGTGAAAATATGGGTTTTTGAGGTAGTTTGGGGTAGGAGAGTAGCGTTGATGTTATAGTAATGCTTGAGGGTTGTTTTGAAGGTGTTTAATGTTTATTTGGGTGTTGGGATTAGTGGTTTTCTGCTGGGTTGTGTGTGAGCTCGAAAATGAGGATTTTTGGGTTGGTTCATGGTTTAAAATTGTAGAGAATTGGCTTTCTGGTTGTAGTTTGGGTTGTGACAGTGTTTTGTGGATGATTTGGTTGAGTAATGTGTTGTTTTTAATTGGTTAGAATCAAGGGAAACCGTTGGAGAAGCTTCGAGCTCGATTCTGGAAAGTGTAGAGGCTTGATTCGGCTTTTCTCGGTTTGCTTAAGGGAGTTTGGTGAGTGGATCATTTAGAATGGTTTTAAATTGGTTCAAGTGTGTGGTTGTGGTGTTGGATTGTGCTTGGTAGACCAATCCAAGTTAGAGATTAAGTTGGTAGCTTACTCTCTTGTGTGCTTTATGAGTTTTGCTTAATGTGACTTGTGAAGTATATGTTGGTTATGCATGTTGATATACATATTGATGTTGCATAATGATAAGGATATGACGTGTTGCATGATTTTGATATCATGGTGTGGCTTGTATATTATGATTGGCACTAGTTAATTACCGGGTATAAATGATCGATCATTAGGATAAGTGTGCACACGGTTGAGTCAAATTCGCGCATGGCCTTGGTGACGTATAGTCATCAAGGAGGAGTACGGTGAGGTAATATTCCACCGGAAATTGTTGGCATGTGATGATGAGTGTAATCCGATCCATGGGTGAAAACGGTGATGAGTGTAATCCCACTGGAAGGTAAATGTTGTTGAGTACGTTGAGGGTGAAAATCCCAACGAAAGTTATCCGCATATCCGAGTAAACTAATAGTCGCCAATATACTTGTTAAATTGTGGTTGTTGTGTAAGATTTTTTTTATATCTTGTTTAGCATAACATTAGGTAAGATGCCATGTTCATGCATTCTCATAATTGTGGCTATGTTGCTATGTTGGTGCATATGTATTCCTTGTGAATGTCTTAAGGATAACATGCTTTGAACCCTGCATTGTCGTTGTTTTGTTTTAAAGCTCCCTCACTAAGCTTCTAGCTTATGCTCTCGTTTTCGACAATGCAGATCGCTAGTGTGGAGTTAGCAAGGAGCAAGGAAAGGGCATCCAAGCTTGTGACAGTTGCTCAAGTATGGTTTAGTAAATAATGTAGTAGCTTAGCAATGGGGATGCTACGTGTTGTAGGAGCATGTGTAGACTCCTATTTTATTAATGCTTTTATGTTGTGGATTTGTAAACCATGTTTATGAGATGTTTATATGTTGTGGATTTGTAAACCATGTTTATGAGATGTTTATATGTTGTTTTGAAAGCATGTAAGCCTTGTTTTATGAATGCGTATGTTTTTGTTGATGGCATGTAAACCTTGTTTGTGTATTGCTTAAGTGAATGTTTGTTCCTTTTGGCTAAATAGTTTGTTATGCATGCTTTTATGCAAGTTTCCTATCTAGATGCTTACCTTGTTGATTGATGCTTGGTCGTATAGCATTTTGACAAGATAATTAAAAGAAATTTTCTAGGGTTGCTAATCGAAGTGGAGCCTTAACGGGTTTCACTTCAGTTTTCCCCGTGTAACCTGCTCGGACCGGTCTGTCGCCTAGCTCGGGACGAGGGGGTTACACTTCTCGCCCATAGCTCTAATATCTTCCTTCTTCTTCTCCTCTTCTTTGTTTTTCTTCATTATTTGGTGAGTGAGAAGAGACCCCATAAGCTCATCAAGCTTCAAAGTTTTGAGATTCTTGGCTTCGAAGATGACGGTCCTTTTTGAGTCTCATGACTCAGGAAGGGAGTAGATGAGCTTTTGGACAAGCTTCTCTTCCGGAATGGCTTCTCCAAAACCTTTGAGTCCATTGGTGATTTTGGAGAACCTATCGAACATCTTCTCAATGTCCTCTTCCGGATTCATCTTGAAGTTTTCATACTCTAAGTTGAGGAGCCCAATCTTGGTCTCCTTTACTTCTTTTGTCCCCTCGTATGTAACTTCGAGCTTGTCCCAAACTTCCTTGGCACTCTCTCAAGAAGACATCTTCTCGTATATGTTGAGGCTAAGTGCACAAAAGATGAAGTGCAAAGCCTTGCAATTTAGCTCCATCTTCTTACGATCGTCGGCACACCACTCCGTCTTGCTTCTTTGTGGTACGAACGGGCCATCTTTTATGATATTCGAAAGCTTTTAGTCTTTGGATTTGACAAAGAACATCATCCTCGTCTTCCAATAAGCATAATTGGTCCCATCGAAGAAGGGCAATTTGTCGATGGATTGCGCCATTGAGCCGGTTGTTTGAAATGTTGATCGAGCTTGCCAGATCTTCTCAATAGGCACTAAGACACATTTTGATCATATGTTGTATTACAATTGAAGCATTAACCATTACTTGATGCTTGGAGGTTACTTTTATACTCCTAATTGAGTTTGTAGACGTTACTAGCCGTTGGGGTTGAATTGGAGCCGCCGGAGACTTTATTTCCCACCATAAATGCAGTTCTGCAACTCCCCGTTTCGAAACGCCCGACCCTATTTTGAAACACCCTTGAAATAGAAAGATTCGTTCCAGTCTGATGCAGCACCCATTTCGGAACACCCTTGGCCGTATTGAAACAGCCGTATCGAAACGCTTGTTCTCGTATCGAAATACTCTGCAATTAAAAGGTTGTTGGGAAATAGCCGTTGGGGGTTTATGACCGTTGAGGTCATTTCCACATAGGCGTATCGAAACGGCAGTGGCCGTATCGAAATGCTATGCAAAATTCTCACCCAGATCAAGCCCCATTTTGAAACAGGCAAGGCTGTATCGAAACGTTTTGCCACTGTAAAGCCCCGTATCGAAACACCTAGAGGCGTTTTGAAACGCTTGGATGGTTTTGTTAAATTTGGCTTTAAAACATTTGAAAATATTCTTGAAATATCCCATAAACATAATTTCAAGTTGTTTAGACTTAAAAGTGATTTTGAATTCTTTTTAACTTTGTCCAAAATATTTTTCAATTATTATATCAAAACATTAGTTCTACAGATACATAGTAGAATTATAAGGCAAGTAGAATATCTCTCAATACAAATTTTCCCCTTTTGATACAAGCACTCAACCCAAATTGGAATACAAGATTGGAATTACACACAACATAATTTGAGATTTTACAAGAATGAGAAATTAGGCACTTTGAGCTTGGATTTTTGTAAAGATGTTTCTCTTGGATGCAATAGTTGTTGCTAGTCTTCAATTGGCTTGATTTTATACCTTCTCCATTAATTCTAGCCATTTGGGTGGTTAGGGTATTGATTATAGTCGTTGGGACCCTCTCTTTCCTCCATAAATGAACTTCTGCAGCCTACCGTATCGGTATACGAGAGGGCGTATCCATGCATATCTCAAAACAGAAAGAGTCGTTGCACAATTACAAGAGGGGCGTATCGATACGCGTGTAAGCGTATCAGTACGGGATAGGAATCCGTTTCGATACAGATAGAAGCGTACCGGTGCAATTTTTAATTCAAAGCTCACTAGAAGAATCCGTATCGATACAGGTAAGAGTGTATCGGTACGGGACAACCAACTCTTTAAAAGTCTGTTACCTAACAACTGACACCAACGACAAAAAACATTTAAGGCTTTTTAATTTAAAATTCCTTTTAAATCGTATCGATACGGGTGAGACTGTATTGGTACGCCATTCAAACTCAATTTGATTTTATAGAGAGAGCGTATCGATACAGATACAATCTGTTTCGAAACTTTGTTTCGATACAGTAAGGGGCGTATCGAAACGAATTTCTCTAGTGGCCAAGTTGGTAAAAAAGGTATCGATACGGCTAGGAGCGTATCGATACGCATATGCGATTTTCAATAGTTTGGCCTTGGAACACTTAGAAAATATTTTAGAGTTTGAGTTTTTCAAACTAGATTAAAGCCTTGTTGATTTGAAACCTTTTGAGGGACTTAAAAATCTATTTCAAGTTTTTCAATTTAATCCTTAAAACACTTTGTTCTATCAAAATTAAACATAGGTTTTATGATCTCCCCTTTTTGAAATAACAAAACCTAAACTTGAAATTTTTAAGACTTTTGAAAAACTTTGGAAAACAACTCCCCCTTAATGTTAGCTAGGTAAAATTTAAGTTTAAAATTTTAAGTGAGCTTGTTCCCTCTCTCCCTATTTGTTAGATAAAAAATAAGAGACATAGGCAAAAGGCATGAACATTAACCAAGCAACATATAATAGATAAACATTAAGTTCATAAATAAGGAAACGTCAAAATAAAATCCAAATAACAATAATCAAAGCATAGGTTTTAAACTTAATCCTAAAGAACATAATTCAAAGTGCATAAATAGAAATCCTAAATGACATGAATGGAATGCAAAGATATCTACTACTCTTCTCCATCGCCATCGCCATCTTCATCTTCCTCTTTGTTGGCATCATCATTATTCCTCCTAGATTGACGCCACTCATCATGAAAAGCGGTAAGAGAGATGTTCATCGAATTATGGCCGCCTTTAAGAGAAGTGAGATGCGTCTCCACATTTTTCATGCGATCTTCAAGGCTTGTGAAGCATGTGTCTATGGCGGCAAACCCCGAATTCATGACTTGATCCATGGAAGCAATTATCGTGCGTAAGCTCGTGGATTGTTCATTGAGAAAGGTCATAAGAATATCCATGGAAGGTGGAGGAGGTGCTTGAGGATTGGCAATCTCTTTCGGAATCGCATCGCTAGGAAGCTCGGAGAGACGAAGCCAACTACCATTGAAGTAATGAAACTTCCCCCTAGAAAGAGATCTCTCATCAATGGGATCGGTGAGGGGTGTCAGGTAGTCGTAAGAGCAATCAATCTCCTTTTGAGTGAAGAAATAGCTCAAGGCGGTGCCATTTGTGAATGAAGTGACAAGAGTTGTATGGCGATGTTGCACGAGATAGACAATCTCCACAAACATGGTGCGAGCATGATTTGGTTGTTGTCTCTAGTAAAAGCACCGAATCCAAAAGTCATCAACTTGGCGGATGGTTGAATATATCCCTCTCGAAGGTCTAAACCACCAAGTAATCATCGAGTGAAGGATTCGATCTTGAGCATTGAGAACGGTCACGGAACCACCCAAGACATGACCAAGAGAATTCTCATCTTCGATACCCTCATCCTCTAACTTAAAAATAGCACATAGAGATGGAACATCGACGGTAATCTTTTTGCCCATGAGATAGGAGTTAACGGCAACAACATTACCCGATGGATCGTCAACGCACTTGGAATTAGCATAGAATATCAAAACCAAATTGCAAAAGAAAAGCCCGAGATTTGTAGAAAATCCATAAATTTCTATTCTTGGAGAAAAGATAAGTAGACGAACTTGAAGTGCTCCGAATTAAGAAAAGGAGCGGAAATCACCCTCTCCGGTCGGATTTTGTAAGTTTGAAAAGAGCGAAAGTAGTTGAGTTCCCCGATGGTTCTAAAGCATCTTTGATAGATAAGGGTGAAATTAGGGCGAGTACCATCTCCGGGATTGGAAGCTTCACCGACTTCTCTAGTACGCGCTCTCTTTTTGGGTGCCATTGTCTAGAGAAATTGATCAAAACAGTGTGTATGCATTATTTTTTTCATTCAACCCATAGAAAATCAATAATCAAGGTTTTAAAAAAATTGAAAAGGCAAATCAAAACAAAAAGGTTTGATAAAGTTCAATTTTGAAAGAACGAAACAAAGGAAAAAGAATTTAAAACGAAAATCACAAAGAAAATAAAAAAGAGAAAAAGAATTTTATACCTGATATTGATAGAGAGGAATGAATGAAGAACTTGCACCAAATTGATGGAGAGCTTTAAAAGCTTGGCTTGATGTTGAAAAACCCTCAAGAGATTTTTAGTTTTGTGGTGAAAATATGAGGGATTGAGAGGCTTTTTATAGAGAAAAAATGACTAGGGTTTTGAAATTTTAGTTTTGGTAAAAGTGAAACTCTTTTAATGCCATTAAGTAGCTGTCTGTGCAATCGAGTATCGATACGCCAAAGGGTGTATCGATATGGGGGTAAATTGGTAATTCCCTAGAAACATGTGTCAAGGGACCGTATCGAAACGAATATCATTCGTATCGAAATGTTCACAACACGTATCGAAACAGGTTTAACCGTATTGATACTCGTAAGAGAGAAAATGCAGTCTGGTCAACTAATGAAGTACTCGTATCGATACGCATAAGGCCGTATCGATACCCTATGCCCAGAAATGCATTTTTGGCTTTGAACAACCAAAGGCTCGAATTTAACGTCTCCTAAATAAATGCAATTGATAAATGAGCAAGTTTAAGCATGTTCTAACAGAAGCATACTCCCCTAGCTATAAGCATGGTTTCTATCAAGATCAACAACACATAAACATGCATTTTCACAAATTCAAGCAATTTTAACCTCAAAAGAGTCCTAAAGGGTCAAGGTAGGCTAGTTAGACCTAACTCTCTCCTAAGGGACCAAAAACGCTCTTTGTCTAGAGGTTTGGTAAAAATGTCCGCTAGTTGGTTCAAGGTGTCAACATACTCTATAACAACATCTTGTTTAAGGGCATGATCTCTAATGAAATGATGTCTTATTTCTATATGTTTGGTTCTAGAGTGTTGGATGTGATTTTTGGTTAAGCATATAGCACTAGTGTTATCACACTTTAGGGGTATGGTTTCAACTTTAACTCTATAATCTTAGAGTTGTTGCTTCATCCAAAGGACTTGAGCACAACAACTCCCTAAGGATATGTACTCGGCTTCGGTGGTTGATAGAGCTACACGATTTTGTTTGTTAGAGAACCAAGGTATGAGCATACTACCTAAGTATTGGAAAGTTCCCGAAGTACTTTTCCTATCAATTTTACATCCCCCATAATCCGCATCCGAATAAGCATAAAGGTTGAAGGTTGAGTCTATAGGGTACCAAAGACCTAGACAAGGAGTATCTCTAAGGTACCTAAAGATTCTTTTAACGGCTATCAGGTGAGACTCTCTAGGACTAGCTTGAAACCTAGCACACAAGTAAACATTAAACAATATATCCGGTCTACTTGCAGTAAGGTAAAGCAAAGATCCAATCATAGAGCGATAAAGCTTAGAGTGAACACACTTACCTCCTTCATCTTTGTCAAGCTTGGTAGATGAGCTCATTGGTGTAACTTGAGGCTTTGCTTACTCCAAGCCAAACTTCTTGAGTATATCTTTCACGTACTTTGCTTGATTGATGAAGGTGACATCCTTCCTTTGTTTGATTTGGAGTCCCAAAAAGAATGAGAGTTCCCTATCATGCTCATCTCGAATTCACCTTGCATTAACTTAGCAAACTTTTTGCAATGACACTCATTAGTAGATCCAAAAAAGATATCATCAACGTATATTTGCACTACAAAGATGTCATTTTTATATCTTTTTATGAAAAGTGTAGTGTCCACCTTACCTTTTTCAAAACCTTTTTCAATCAAAAAGTTTGAAAGCCTTTCATACCAAGCTCTAGGAGCTTGTTTTAAACCATAAACTGCTTTGGTTAGCTTAAAAACATGATTTGGAAATTTTGAATCTTCAAAACCTGGTGGTTGTTCCACATACACTTCCTCATTTATAAAACCATTTTAAAATGCACTTTTCACATTGTGATAAGGTTTTTTTTGAAACGCTAGGCCTTATCACTTTCTCTTTGAAAAGGATTTTATTTTAAATGGGGGGGGGAGAATTCGTATTTTGGAAAACTTGTAAAAATTTGGAGTCGCCACCGGCCACTGAGGTAGACCAGACACCACAAAACCAGAGATTCATTTAAAAACTGGTTCGGGAGTTGGTTACGTGTGGGGAAGGATTAGCACCCCCATCACGCCCGGAAATCCGTACCAAATTGCTTGTTGCCTTTTGATCGATAGAAATTATTTAAAAACCGAAGTGGATTTAATAAAAATGTTCTTAAATGAAAATGTGGCTTAATTTGCACGGGCTTTATCGAATTTGTGACTTTAGAATTAATTAAACGCTTAATTAAAAAGGATGACGGTACACCGGACCATAGACTAAACCGGCATCATATAAGACTGACTGCCGTGTTAGTTTAGGGTTCGGATCTCGTACGTCACCTTTATGCATGGTGCAAGCAAATAAAGGATGATGCGTGGTATTTTCCATTTTATGCTTTCGCTTACCTAGAGACAGTGAAAATTAACCCGAGTATTCGATCGACATCCATTAAGCTAGGACTGTCGTTTATCGGATACCGGGGCTAATTAATACATCTCTTGGGGTAGATTTTTAAATCCGGTTATCATGCTTAATTATCGGGCCTCATGAATGACAAGTATATATGTGCATGTCATAAAAGTGCACAAAATAAACACATAGAGAGCCTATCCAAGGCCCTAACTTAAAAGGTCCAAATTATGGGATATTAATTAGTGATCTAATCATTTATCTCGTAATTCTAATATTAGACCCTAGATCATTTATATCCTGATTAAAAGGTTCGAATCAATTATGGGTTATCTTGTATAATTTGTCTAAGTGTCACATTAATTCTAATTTTTAGAAATGGGTGCGATTAAACCTAATAAAAGTCTTAATCCCGAACCGACCTATTTACTCGGATCATGCCCCTATAAGGCGGGCACACAAACCGACGTAATTAAACCGATCAAGATAACTTATCTAACTAACTATCCCAAGCCCACCAACTCATCTATCCTAAGGCCTAAAAGGCCCACATTAAGGACACCTCTATCAAGATCACTACAAGGCCCAATTTTTACATCTTAAACATCTATTAATTAATTTAATCGAAAAACATATGCATTAGTTTAGTTAATACATAAAGCTTAATGGATTTAAAAAAACATGGCAACACATATATATTCGACACATGTAATTAATCGAAACAAGCACGAAATCATAAGAACTCTAAACATTTTAGACCATAGAAACAAACCAAAAACATATATTCGATATAACGGTAATTAAGCAATAAACGAACCATGCGGGACCCACAAAATTATAACAAACATACCAGACAAACATACATATTCGATATATAAACATACTATATAAAAAACATACTTCAAGATCATCAAACCCATTTATCATGCCATAAAAATAAAAACAGAATGGGACCATATTGCAAGAAACACAAAAAACAATTACCAATTCGAAGAAACTCAAAAATAAAAATAAAACTGTGAACGGGGATCAAAATGGACACGAGATGAAGGGAGGGGGACCGTACGAGCAATAAAACCAAAAAAAGACTCGATCTGGGACGGAATCGAGCACGGACCTAAAACCCTAAGGACCTAGGGTGTAATTTAGGAAGACAGAGACCCTTAGTACGCTAAAGACGCGACACGGAGGGACCAGACGCGAATTTGCCCCTAAACTAAAACCTAAAACGCCTATAAATACCTAACCTAAACAACCCGGACGCCCTTTTGCCCAAACCAAAACCCTAGCCGTCATCCTAAACGACTCTCTCTCGACCCCGAACGTCGGTCGATGCTATTCACCGTCCGGCAGACCTAAAACACACTCCGACCAGAAAAACTACTCCCAAAAATCCCAGAAACAAACCGAAGAAGACCCTTTTCCTATGACTCTACCCAACACCAAAACTCGATATCCCCTATTACTTTCGAAACAAAACCCAGAAAACCCAAATCCCCCTAAAAACCTACCAAACACCCAAAAGACGATGAAGACACAAAGATGAAGGGAAACTCTCCTCGTTTCCCTCTGACCGAGTCACCTTTAGAGCCAACAGGTGGCTAGGCTTATTCTCGACAGAGGAGATAGGAGTCGGAGAAGACGAAAAGGTAAAAAACAATAAAACTTTTTTATTAATCTACCTTTGCATGCAATAATGGAAACTGATATACCTGAGAATAATCTGGAATTGGTATTGCTTTTCGTGCTTTGTTTGGCGCAAAAGATCATGAATCCCTTACAAATGAGTGTCGATTCGGCTTTATATCTGGAATTTTGATTGTTTTTACAATTTTGTTTATATGATGGAAAACGTCCATTGGTTCGTATAATTGATTTGGCCGGATTTATGTGTGATTCTGTCATTCCCCTGTCATTCTGTTGCCCTTTTTGTTCGTTTTGCTTTTCTTTTTCCCTTTTGTTTTGCTGCATTTGATATTGGCTGATCTGTTTCTTTTCGTGCATGGCTGGTACGGCGGACTATCGTGGCCACTGGATCGTCCGTTGGATCGGACGGGGACGACGTAGCGGGCTCTCGGGTGCACTGGAACGTCGGGCGTGGGCTACACGCGTGCGCGTGGTGGCCTTAAACGCCGCGTGTAAACGTGCCGAGAATCGGGGGAGCCTCGCGTGTGAAGTCTCTTTGCATCCAAGGCGTTGGATCGTGTTTGATCTAACGGTTCAGATTCGGGCGGCGCATCACCATCTGATGGAAGTTAGGGTTTCTGTGGAGGGGTATTCTGGAGCGTTGGATCTCCATCTGATCCAACGGCTCTTATCGTGTGGCGCGAACCTGGGCGGACCCTCTCCTAGGGTTTCTGGCATCTGGTGATCTGGACCGTCAGATCTAGATCAGATCTGACGGTAGGGGATGTGGCGGCTGCAAAACATTAGGATGCATTAGGGTTTTCATTTATGATCAGATTAAAGCTAGCTTATTCGAGCCAATGGGCCTTGTATAATAATTTTTTTGGGTTTTTATAATGTATAATGGACTTTAATAAACTCTGGGCTTTGATTATATTAATGTAGATTGGGCTTGTTTATTTATATTAGTCTTTATTTTATTTTTCAGATTCAATAGATAATAATAATAATAATAATAATAAGATAATAAATAATTGTGGTAATATAAATAATAATGATAACAAATATAGCATAGTAAGACAACAAAGATAGTAATAATAATTTATAATAATAATAATAATATAAGCAATAGATAATAATATTAATGAAAATAATAGAAGAATGCATAACATAAGTAATAGTAAATGGTAACAATACTAGGAGTAATATTGATAACATATAGTACTTGTAATAGTAATAGTGAAGATGATGGAGATAGTAGATAATGGCTAATAATATGATAATATGTTCATAACAATATATATATATATATATATATATTGTATTTTTCTTTTTTTCGTTTTTATCTTCAACTATTCGATATATGTAAAGTAATAAAGCTCATTATTATTAAAAAGAAAGATGTGTTAACACCCTGGACAAAATAGGTGATTACACTTATGAACATGGTATAATATATATATATAGATTAATTTAAGTTAAACCAAGCCCAATGTGAATAAAAAGCCCCTTTTATTTAAACATATATAAAAGTCAATTAGCCCGGACAAAATTAGTGATTACAGTTGCCCCTCTTTGCTTGTACTTGTGAAACAAGAATAAAGCAAAGACCATAAGTACTAATTTTGTCCAACTTCCCTGTTTGGGTGATTTGCTCCTCCAAAGTGGCAGAAACAGTGTGGGTATTGCTGGAATATCCTCCCAGAATGGCAAGGGACATAATGGATTCATTCCTCTGAAGCGGCAAAGAACGAACCCAAATAACTCGTTTTTCTGAAGCGGCAAAAACACCGAGTAGGCCTTCTGGCTTTTCTGCCCGGAAATCCTTGAGCTCTTTCGCTCTTAGATTCTGACGCAGCGAGTCTAAAATTCTACGCCTGAAGCTACGTTTGCTCCTCTGAAGCGGCAGGAACAAAGTTGGTAGCGTTGGTATGTTCTTCCGGAACGGCAAGGGACATAGTTGATTCATTCTTTCGAAGTGGAAAAGAATAAACCCAAATAATTTGTTTTCCCGAAGCGGCGAAAACAAACTGAGCAGGCCTTCTGGCTTTGCTGCCCGAAAATCCTTGAACTCTTTTGCTCTTAGATTTTGATGCGGTGAATCTAAAATTCTTCGCCTGAAGCTATGTTTGCTCCTCCGAAGCGGCATGAACAAAGTTGGTAGCGTTGGTATGTTCTTCCGGAACGGTAAAGGACATAGTTGATTCATTCTTCCGAATTGGCAAAGAATAAACCCTAAAATACTTGTTTTCCCGAAGCGGAAAAAACAGGCCGAGCAGGCCTTCTGGCTCTTTTGCCTGAAAATCATTGAGCTCTTTTGCTCTTAGATCCTGATGTGGCGAGTTTGAAATTCTTCGCCTAAACTTCATTCCTTTTGCGTTTTTTTGCTTCTTTTTTGGCGGCAAATGCCTTCGCGTATCTGTAAAAGAAGAATATTATGATGCTATATGTATGTGTGATCCTAGCACATGTATGCCTATGATGATGCATGAATGAGTATGCCGCATATGGGCCTGGTGTCACAACTTCTTCTGTCGATCTCTCTTGATCTTTTACTTCCTCTTCGATGCCGATGTTTGACTCACACTCGGGTTTAGCCTCTAGATCTTTTGGGAAGCCCTCTTTGCGGATTCCAACCTCGGTTTTCCCCTCCCAAAGCGCCTTTCCAGGTTTTCACTTTGGTATTTTTCTTTTTCATGAAGCGCCCTTCTGGGTTTTCACTCCATTTCTTTTCTTTTTTTCTTTTGTTCTTTTTCTTCTCTTTTTCTTTTCTTTTCTTTCTTCCTTTTTTTCTTTTCTCTTTTCTTTTTTCTTTTTTTCTTTTTTTTCTTTTTTTCCTTTTTTCTTTTCTCTTTGGTCTGTGCGACACTTATCTCATCAAAGCCTGGCTGTGGTCAGCTACTTGAAATTTTTCTTCAGGGTCCTTGTCACTTATCCGGTATCATGCCGACTTAGCTTCTTTTATTCACCTGCATTCAAGAGATCAAACCACAGAAATACTAAGAAATCTTTTGCTTTGTAAGTCTATTTCAAACTGTTCGAGTAATTCTTTGAAAAGAGATGAATGAAGACCCCAGATAATACTTATTAATATATTTCGAAGTTCATGAGAAATTCATATGTCATGCATGGAGAGAACAAATGATGCAATAGCCTAAGCATTTTCCTCGTGAATGATGTGGGAATCCATCGACCTAGGCAGACCCTTTGCTAGCATTATCCTGCTTGTTTCTGAATCCTGAGAGATCTTACTTGATGATTGTGTGCTTATTGGTACTTTCTTGCGGATACCCCTCTTCAATTCTCAACTCCCCCTTTAATCTCTAGACGCCCCTTTCGGGTTTTCGTCCTTCGATTCCCCCTTTTCTCCGTCTTTCTTTTTTTGTTTTGTGAAGCGCCCTTTTGGGTTTTCACTCCACTTTTTTTAATACTTGAAGCGCCCTTTTCGGGTTTTCACTTTAAGTATTTATTTCATGTGAGGCGCCCTTTCGGGTTTTCACCCCCCTTTGTCTTTCACGCATAGTACTTCTTGACCGAATCTGAATTCACTGGATTGCCCAACTCTTTCCCATCCATTTCCATCAGGATCAGTGCCCCTCCAGAATAGGCCGTTTTAACCACGTAGGGCCCTTCCCAATTAGGCATCCATTTCCCCGAGAATCTCTTTGGGTGGACAATACTTTCCGTAGCACCAAGTCTCCTTCCTGAAATTCTCTTGGATGGACTTTCTTGTCATAGGCTTGCATCATTCTTTTCTGGTACATTTGACCATGGCAAATGGCCCTCGGTCGCTTCTCTTCAACGAGATTCAGCTGATCAAACCGAGCTTGTATCCATTCGGCTTCCTCCAGTTTTACCTCATTCAGTATACTGAGAGATGGGATTTCTACCTCCATAGGCAATACTGCTTCTGTACTATAAACCAGAGAGTACGGTGTTGCCCCAGTCGAAGTACGTATGGATGTTCGGTATGCGAAGAGGGCAAATGGCAACTTCTCATGCCAATCCTTGAACGTGTCTGTGGTCTTGGCTATAATCTTCTTGATGTTCTTATTTGCGGCCTCTACTGCCCCATTCATTTTTGGGCGATACACAGTGGAGTTATGGTGTTTTATTTTGAACTGCTCGCATACTTCGTCCATCACCTTATTATTCAGATTGGAACCATTATCAGTAATGATTCTTTCTGGAATCCTGTATCGGCAAATAATCTCCCTTTTCAGGAATTTGCATACCGTTTTTGTAACACCCCAAAATTGCCCCAATTTGAAAATCCAAAATTTTAAAATCCCTAAATTGATAACCCTAAAATTTGGGAATTTATAAAGTAAAACCCTAGAATTTGGGAATCTTATATTCGAAACCCTAATTAAGAGTTGGGAATTTAATTGAATTATAGTTATGAAATCAGTGACCTTTTTGAGCAAAATTAGAACCTTTGGGGTTTATATGTAAAATGGATAAGTTGGGACCCTTTTCTTGTGATTTGCCTAAGCTTTAAGTTGTAAACCCTATTGCTTGTGTTTCTCGACCCTGAAGCTCATTTGTTTTCTAGCAACCGCCCCTCATCTCTTCCATCTCCCATTGCATTCAAAATAAACTCCCCCTCTCCTTTTTGCTCCGATCGTGCTCCGACCACCGGCCTAGCATCGTCTGTTTGTCGATCCAACACCATCGTTCGGCTTCCCACCTCATCGCGAACAAAACCCTCCCTTTGAATCTCTCTCGTCAGTTGTCGCTCGCTTGGAAAATAGAAAAGAACCGTTCGGTTCTCCCTAGCATTGCCGTGCACCACCGTGCCTTCTTCGTTCGAAACTATCTTCTAGCGCTGCCGTCCTCTCTACTCTGTTCGATCTTGGTTGGTTCGAATTTGAATCTGTTGACGTTGAATTCGTTGTTGCCGTTGAAAACCTTTCGCTGCCATGTTTCGTCGCTCAATGTTTACTTCATTTGTTTGTTGACTGTTGAATCATGGTCAAGCCTCATGTTTCATGGTGCACCATCTCCAGCGTGTATGTCCATCGAATCCGGTTTAATGCACAACTCTCTTTGATGTAGCATGTCTTGGTGTGGACCCAAAACCCTTGAGCCGTACATTGTTTCTTCAGAACTTGGATACCTTGGTGCCATGTCATTTACAAGGGAAATATGGCATTTATTGGTAAATGAATTGATTACTCCGAACCAATGGTGTTAGGAAATCTAAATTTAATATTGTTAGAGGCTGACGAAGAACGTCGATCCAATACATGTTTATTAATGTGAAAACCAGTATTGTCTCTGAGTCTGAGAAGTTAACTCCAGTTGTTCAGTTCGACCGAGCACGTCTTTTGAGATCTTTACGTTCTGATTCAGCTAGATTTGAGTGTGGGACGCGCTTTCTCGACATCAGAGCTTCTGTTGCTTAAAGGTGTGTTCTCTGCTTGTGCAATACTATATGTGTTGATGTTGTGTGATGTTTGACTGTGAAATATGTTGTTGCTATGTGATGTTTAACTGTAAAATATGTTGTGATCTGGGCTATGTGATATGTTGTGATCTGGACTATGTGATATGTTGTATGTCATTCAGTTAATCATCATACATCGGAATCTGAATAGTTAATTATCGGACTAAATGCTCATGCATTTTCGGACTAAATGCTCATGCATTTTCGGATTAATGATGTTGCATTCAGATTGAAATCGGAACATTCATATCATATCATTCGGGTGGGATATGTACGATGGAAGTTCAGTGGTTTCATCCTTCGGGCTGAATTCCACTTCGGATCAGTGGTTCCACCCTTCGGGCTGAGTTCCACTTCGGATGGTGACGATGTAGAGAGTGGTTCAGGGGAACCTTACTCTTCGGACGGTGATGTAGATGGGTACATGACATAGAGTTAGGTGCATCGTGCCACGCATATCTGCGTATTTGATTGTCTGCTGATTTGACTTGTGATTGTATGATACATGAGATACTCTGATTTTCGCACTTTAGAGACACACTGAGCTCAATAGCTGACCCCCCCTTAGCTTCTATTTCAGATTCTCAGACATAGGAGTTCGGTACTTGGAGGACCACAGTTATCAGATTTATTACTATTTTAGTATGGATATTCTTAGTTTCCAGTTTTATTTCTGTTTTATTTCGATTATTTCATTATTTGAGGTTTTTACGTAAACTCGATTATTTTTATTTTTTTATTTGGGATTTTAAAACTGTTTAGCATGCATGGGAATTTTTAATTTGATACTTTGCTACTTGTTTTGGATTATTTTATCTACATGACTGCGTTTTCAAAATATGAATTTCAATGTTAAACGACATCGTTTTAAATTAATATATTGAGTATTAATTTTCAGAAACCTAATAAGTAATTACTTGAGGGTCACGGTTTCAACCTGACTTCTTAGATTCGCCTCATAACCCTTGGGTCGGGTTTAGGGGGTTACATTTAGTGGTATCAGAGCCTAGGTTCAACTCTCGGACTGTGGGGCTCACAAAAGTTGTTTTCAAAATGTTTTTGACTTTTGCATGAATCGAAAATATTTTGGGGTAAATGGTGATTTTCTGAAAAATATACTATGGTATTCTGTGATTTTGACTTCAACGTCTTCAACGTGTTTTTAAATTCGAGACTCCAGTACCGAATCTGAATATATGTTATTATTTTCTGTAGATAGTTACTAAGTCACCGCGTATAAGTTCTTGTGTTGCGTTAGGTTGTTGTTGTGATGTTGCTTCTGATTATGATCATTCGTCTTATGCTAATTAGACAGAAAAATTTGAATAAGATATATGATGATGAGAATTGATATGTGAGAGCGGAGTACCTGGTCATACATCGAGATAATTTCATAAATCTGAAACGGAACAATGTCAGTTAATGGTTATGAGATAGAGTTTCTGAGGTTGATAAAATATATTCTTGGGTCAGTTACGGTTAAGAAAGATAAGTGTGATTGGCTTTGAACGAGCTTCGTCTATCAATCTGAAAAGATGTTACACAAAAGGATAAGGTGTTCAACGTCCTGGTTGGTCGAGCTAAGATTGTTGTAAAGATGGATGTACTCATGAAAGAAGATGAACGTCATAATTCTGATCAAAGTTATTGGAATGTGTGCACCGCAGTATCATCAATTCCGCCTGGTAGCATGGATGGTTCAAAAGCTCCTCGCCATATTTCTGTAAGTAGTTGATGCAATAAGAAGCATAACGGAGAGTGTTGATGGAAGAAAGGAGCGTGTTTTAGATGTGGTTCCTAGGATCATTACCTAAGAATTTACCCACGTCCACCTACGGTTCCAATTTGGTAGAACCATTCTCAGTCATCTACACATGTATCTGTTGCAAGCAGAGGTTGTCGTAAAAAATTGACGTCTTGGGAAATGCTGGTAGAGGTGGACCTGCTTAGAGTGATAGATCAGCTAGATCTGATTTTAGATGATCATGTTTAGTGTATGCAATCGGAGCTCATGATGGTTACAAGAATGCATCTGAGGACATAGCAGATACATTTTGATGTAATCAATTCGTATTTTTGGTTATGATGGATTATGAATTCAGAATAAGAAAATATAAGCTTATGTCAGTTTTGAGGATACGTTGTTAAGTTTGAAAATTTCGAGGACGAAAATTCTTTTAAGGGAGGGAGAGTTGTAACACCCCAAAATTGCCCCAATTTGAAAATCCTAAATTTTAAAATCCCTAAATTGATAACCCTAAAATTTGGGAATTTCTAAAGTAAAAACCCTAGAATTTGGGAATCTTATATTCGAAACCCTAATTAAGAGTTGGGAATTTAATTGAATTATAGTTATGAAATCAGTGACCTTTTTGAGAAACATTAGAACCTTTGGGGTTTATATGTAAAATGGATAAGTTAGGACCTTTTTCTTGTGATTTGCCCAAGCTTTAAGTTGTAAACCCTATTGCTTTTGTTTCTCGACCCTGAAGCTCATTTGTTTTTCAGCAACTGCCCCTCATCTCTCCCATCTCCCATTGCATTCAAAATAAAATCCCCCTCTCCTTTTTGCTCCGATTGTGCTCCGACCACCGGCCTAGAATCGTCCGTTTTTTGATCCAACACCATCGTTCGGCTTCCCACCTCATCGCAAACAAAACCCTCCCTTCGAATCTCTCTCTTCAGTTGTCGCTCGCTCGGAAAATAGAAAAGAACCGTTCGGTTCTCCCTAGCATCATCGTGCACCACCGTGCCTTCTTCGTTCGAATCTATCTTCTAGCGCCACCGTCCTCTCTACTCCGTTGGATCTTGGTTGGTTCGAATTTGAATCTGTTGATGTTGAATTCGTTGCTGCCGTTAAAAACCTTTCGCTGCCATGTTCCGTCGCTCAATGTTTACTTCATTTGTTTGTTGACCGTTGAATCATGGTCAAGCCTCATGTTTCATGGTGCACCATCTCCAGCGTGTATGTCCATCGAATCTGCTTTAATGCGCAACTCTCTTTGACGTAGCATGTCTTGGTGTGGACCCAAAACCCTTGAGTCATACATTGTTTCTTCAGAACTTGGATGCCTTGGTGCCATGTCATTTACAAGGGAAATATGGCATTTATTGGTAAATGAATTGATTACTCCGAACCAATGGTGTTAGGAAATTTAAATTTAATATTGTTAGAGGCTGACGAAGAACGTCGATCCAATACATGTTTATTAATGTGAAAACCAGTATTGTCTTTGAGTCTGAGGAGTTAACTCCAGTTGTTCAGTTCGACCGAGCACGTCTTTCAAGATCTTTACGTTATGATTCAGCTAGATTTGAGCGTGGGACGCGCTTTCTCGACATTAGAGCTTCTGTTGCTTAAAGGTGTGTTCTCTGCTTGTGCAATACTATATGCGTTGATGTTGTGTGATGTTTGACTGTGAAATATGTTGTTGCTATGTGATTTTAACAATAAAATATGTTGTGATCTGGGCTATGTGATATGTTGTGATCTGGACTATGTGATATGTTGTATGTCATTTTGTTAATCATCATACATCGGAATCTGAATAGTTAATTATCGGACTAAATGCTCATGCATTTTCGGATTAATGATGTTGAATTCGGATTGAAATCGGAACATTCATGTCATATCATTCGGGTGGGATATGTACGACGGAAGTTCAGTGGTTTCATCCTTCGGGCTGAATTCCACTTCGGATTAGTGGTTCCACCCTTCGGGCTGAGTTCCACTTCGGATGGTGACGATGTAGAGAGTGGTTCAGGGGAACCTTACTCTTCGGACGGTGATGTAGATGGGTACATGATATAGAGTTAGGTGAATCGTGCCACGCATATCTGCGTATTTTATTGTCTGTTGATTTGATTTGTGATTGTATGATACATGAGATACTCTGATTTTCGCACTTTAGAGACACACTGAGCTCAATAGCTGACCCCCCCTTTAGCTTCTATTTCAGATTCTCAGACATAGGGGTATGTAACCCCCTAAACCCGGCCTACATTCATGTCCCAAAATTAATAAATAGAAATCTGATTAAACTAAAATAGTTTCGTACTAATTAATAAAATAACCGGATAAAATATGAGATCCTCCAAGTACCAAGTTGCTTAGAGTCCAAGATATCTGTAAAAGAAGAACTATGAGGGAGTAAGCTAAAAAGCTTAGTGTGTCTCTAAAGTGCAGACAATCACAAACTCAGTTTCACAATAATAAATTTTCACATAAATATTTAAAAGACACAAAACACGTTTAAACACGATTTTACAAAAACACAATGCAATGCACCCATACTCCATAGTCACCAAAAAGAGAAGGTTCCCCAGAACCTCTCGCTACATAGTCACCAACACAAGTGGTATAAACCACTAACTTCCTCCGTACAATCCCAACCCATGATAACACAGTAAAAAGATATCACAATTTTCACAGTCTCAACATAGTCCGATAATAAATCCGAGATTCACAACTCATTTACTTTAAATCACAATTTTATTCACAATCTGAAAATAGTATGCACGAAAAACATAATGTAAAATCGCAACACAATTGAAAATCACTCAAGCGTAAAATCACAGTCACAAAAACAAAGTATGTACCACAGAAAGAGAACACACATAAAAATCATTTATTTATAGCACCGGAAGAAACACACCTTAGCCAAAGCAACCCAACCTACTTAATAATTTGTTTCCCACGATCAGAACCATTGGGTTTAACTGTATCATAACCTATGTGAAAATTTTCGATATTTGTTTTAATAATAATAAACGAATTACTAGGAGTTTTGGCAAACTAAAAAAATCATTCAAATTACTTATGATTTTCAAAGCAGTGCAAGCGTGCAATCCAATCGAAATTGGGGAAGGAAATACAACTTGGGCGGCGACAGGTTTTGGGAAAATTCATAAAATAAGATTGGAATTTTTAGGGTGTTCGATATCACTTATATACACGAGTAATTTAAGTATAAAGTTCTCATAATAATAGTAAAACAAAATTTAATAGAATAAGGACTCTCTTTTTTTTACTGTCAAATTGTAGAGGCGGTAGTTTAAGGATAGAAACTACTATTATAATAAAGAGTTTTGAATAAAAATAAAAACAAACCACCGGTTTCGGTAGTCTTCAAAGTGGGATGGAATTCAATAAGGATTAAATGGGTTAATCACACAAAAATCCTTAATATTTTTAGAAAAATTATCAAATTGTTCTTAAACTTTAAAGACTTGTGATTTTGAGCTTGAATACTAAATTTCTCAACATTTTGTCTTCAATTTAGAAATTTCAAAAACTAAAGATCAAATGTTCTCAGAAATTACAGTTCACAACTTGAAAGATTTAAAATTTTGTAAATTAGTCCAGAACTTTGATTTTCAGTTTTTAGCAAATCGATTTAAAATCTCTAAAAATTAGAATTTCATAAATTGAAAATTCACAAAGTTAAGTTTCTCAATTAGGGATTTTTCGAATCTAGGGTTTACAATTTGGGTGTAATTTTTGGGGTGTTACAAGGGGGTTACAGTTTTCCTAGTAACATTGGCATAGGAAGCAGCTTCTACCCACTTAGTGAAGTAGTCAATGGCAACAAGGATGAAGCGTTGTCCATTGGAGGCCTTGGGGTGGATCTGGCCAATCTCGTCCATTCCCCACATGGTAAAAGGCCAAGGGGAATTCATAGTGTGCAATGGCATCGGTGGAGAATTTATTTTATCAGCATATATCTGACATTTATGACACCGCTTAGCGTAGTCAATGCAGTCTCCCTCCATGGTTGACCAAAAGTAGCCATACCTCATGATTTTTCGGGCCATTGAGAAGTCGTTGGCATGAGTCCCACACAACCCATCGTGAACTTCTGCTAGAATGTTTTTGGCTTCCCGAGCATTAATGCACCTTAGCAGCACTTCATCCTTTCCCTTCTTGTACAAGATCTCCCCGTCTAGGACATACCCGGTCGACATTCTCCTAATGGTCCTTTTATCGTTCTCATTAGCTTATGCGGGGTATGTCTGGTATCTAATGTACTGCAAGATGTCATGATATCATGGGTTACCGTCCACCTCTTCTTCTATGCTGTAACAGTGGGCTGGTACTTCCAACATTCGCATCTTAATCGGCCTCATCTCTGCACCTGAGCCTACCTTGAATGTGGCAGCTAAGGTTGCTAGGGCGTCTGCCATCTGATTATCCTCCCTGGGGTGGTGAGTAAAACTGATCTTCTCAAAACTCTTGATCTGTCCCTGGACCAAGTTGTAATACTTGACCAACTTTGGATCCCTGGCCTCTCATTCATCCCTGAGCTAATATATTACCAAGGAAGAATCTCCAAACACATGGAGCTTCTTAACCCTTCTTTCAATGGCTGCGCGCAACCCCATGATACACGCATCATATTCAGACATGTTGTTGGTACAGAAAAAATCCAGTCTACTGGTGAAAGGGTAATGTATCTCTTCCGGAGAAACTAGCACTGCCCCGATTCTATGCCCTAGAGTGTTGGATGCCCCATCAAAGTATAGCCTCCATGATTCTCCTTCAATGATGTCACTCTCTCCCTTAGTTATACACATCAGATCCTCGTCCGGGAAGCTGAAGTCTAATGGTTCATAATCATCTGAGGCCCGGCTTGCTAGGAAGTCTGCTATAGCGCTCCCATTTACTGCCTTCTGACTCACGTACATGATATCAAATTCGGACAACATCATTTGCCAACGGGCTAACTTTCCTGTGAGCGCTGACATTTCCATCAGAAACTTTAGAGGGTCCAATTTGGAGATCAGCCACGTGGTGTGGTACAACATGTATTGTCTAAGCCTCTTGGTTGCCTATACTAGGGCACAACATAACTTCTAGATTTGCGGGTATCGAGTCTCACACTCGGTAAACTTCTTACTCAAGTAGTAGACTGCCTTTCCTTCTTGCCGGTCTCATCATGCTGCCCTAGGACACATCCCATCGAATTCTCAAAAACTGTCAAGTATAGGATCAACGACCTATCTGGTACTGGGGGTACTAAGACTGGAGCATTGGTCAAATACCCCTTGATCTTATCTAGAGCCTCTTGACACTCTTCATCCCAAACCCCAGGGTTATTCTTCCGAAGTAGTTTGGAGATAGGGTCGCATTTGTCGGTTAACTAGGAGATGAACCGGGATATGTAATTCAACCTCCCTCAGAACCCTCAGACTTCTTTTTGGGTCCGCGACGGTGGGAGATCCTGGATAGCTTTCACCTTGTCGGGATCAATCTCAATCCCTCTCTTGCTAACCACAAAGCCTAGAAGCTTACCAGATGTGACGACAAAAGTGCATTTTGCTGGGTTGAGTTTCAACAGATACTTCCTCAACCTCTGGAATAGTTTCCTCAAGTTCTGGATATGCCCTCCTTCAGTCTGGGACTTTGCTATCATGTCGTCCACATAGACCTCGATTTCTTTGTGCAACATGTCATTGAAGAGCGACACCATGGCCCTTTGATACGTTGCCCCGGCATTTTTCAAACCAAAGGGCATTACCTCATAGAAAAATGTCCCCTACATTGTCACAAATGTCGTCTTGGTCATGTCATGAGGATCCATTTTTATTTGGTTGTATCCTGAAAAACCGTCCATGAAGGAGAACCATGAATGGCCCGCTGTGTTGTCTACTAGGGTATCGACATGGGGTAGAGGGAAGTTATCCTTTGGGCTTGCCTTGTTGAGATCTCTATAGTCCACACACATGCGAACTTTTCCATCCTTCTTGGGAACAGGCACTATGTTGGCCACCCATTCTGAATATTCAACCACCTTTAGGAGCCCGGCCTGATACTGCTTTCTTACTTCATCTCAGACTTTCAGCAAGGTATATGTTCTCATCCTTCTCAATTTCTGTTGGACCGGCTTGCACTCTGGCCTGATCGGTAGTTTGTGCACCACAATACTCCTGTCTAGACCTGGTATGTCTTGGTAGGTCCATGCAAAAATGTCCTTGAATTCTAACAACAGGTTCATTAGCTCGACCCTGGTTTCGGACGAAAGCGTTGTGCCAATCTTGACCTCCTTTCAGTCTTCATTATCATTCCCCAAATTTAGGATCTCTATCTCCTCTTGGTGAGGGACTATCTGTCTATCTTCACTCTCTATTAGTCTGAGGAATTCCTCCAGAATTTCATACTCCTCCTCATTACCCTCTTCTTCGCCCACTTCGGCCAGATACAAGGGTTGCTCAAAATCCACCTCGGGATTAAATTCATCATCATTCACAAAGTTAATAATAGGGGACCTGCAACATTTATGAAAAGAATGTTTATTGGGAAAACGAATGTATATTATTTACAGAGAAGGTGGAATAATAAATAATAAACGAATAATGAATGAAATGAATGGGATGTTTTGCAATTTTGGAAAAGCATTTTTTTATTGAATTTAAAACGAGCAGATTAACATAGGTGCCCTTTACAAAAGATCCCTATTGCTCGCGGGCACAAGCAAATAGGGTGAGTTCTGAGTATTACTCTGGCTTAGACCTAAAGACTACAGGAACATCCTGAACAATCCAATTGTTAAGAGCCTCTCCCGGAAGACAAGGGCAAATTCCTGCCAAGAAGGTCGAGCTCCCCTCATCTTTGGATATCATATTAACATTCAATTCTCCTAGCGCCTCGCTAATCTTTTCTTCCTCACAGAGTTTGGAATTCTCTATATTGGCCTCATGTACCACATGTTCGGGGTTGATGACTCCAACCGACACAAAGATGTTTCTCATATCGGTGTAGACAATTGGCTCCCATTACATGTCTTCTCCCTGGAGTCTAGTCATTCTCTGTTCGGCTTTCCTCTTCCATTCCAATTTTCTTTGCTGAAATGTGGGCTTATGACAAAGCCCAAATCTGTCTTGTTTGTTGACAACACCTCTGACACGCAAACATCCTTGCAAGTTTCTGCCGAGTCCTCTTCCTTTCTTTCCTCCCCATGCCACACTTGCATCTTGGCGCATTTAGATAATTTTGGGCACGGGATCTTGCTTCCCTCCGTCACAAATGTTGCATTGACGAACTCAGGGCCCTAAAAGCACATTCAATCGCTTCCTCGTTAGTTTGGACATATGAAGCGTCGGTAGCCACGAACGCTATAATGTTATATTCGGCAGACACACTCACTAACTTCCCCTCAATGACGAACTTCAGCTTCTGATGCAATGATGAGGGCACAGCTCCCGCTGAATGGATCCAGGGCCTCCCTAATAGGCAGTTATAGGTTGGCTTGATATCCATCACCACAAAATCGACCACATACTCGGTAGGTTCGATTAGCAATGGTACCTCGATCTTCCCCACAACTTCTCTTTGGGTCCCATCAAAAGCTCTGACTGAATTGTGGCAAGGCTTCATATGTGAGCTGTCTATGGGCAGCCTTTGCAGAGTTGCCATCGGCATCACATTCAAAGCTGAACCGTTATCAACAAGTACCCTGGTAGGACATACCCTTTGCAATGCGTAGTTATATTCAAATCCTTTGTTGACCCCATTCCTCCGTCTGGGATCTCGTCATCACTGAAGGAGATGAAATTATCCGCGGCGATGTGACCTAGAATCCGATCTAGTTTGTTGACCGAAATGTCGTCCGGGACAAACGTCTAGTTCAGTACCTTTAGGAGTGCATCACGGTGTTTCTCAGAATTTAAAAACAGTTCTAACACTGAAATTCGGGCTTGCTGCTTCCGGAGCTGATCGACAATGCTATACTCGCTGTGCTTCAGAAATCTCAAAAACTCTTGAGCCCGCGCCTCTGTCACTGGTTCATTAATTTTGGGAGGAGGGTCCTCCCCAAACAACTTTTCAGTCTCCGACTCAGACGACTTCTCTTTTCCCTTTGGATATGCTTCCTTGGGATTGTCTGGTGAGTAACACCTCCCACTTCTTGTGAGATTCCCCACCTCGTTCAGTACTTCAATTAATGACTCCTTCGGACCACCCTCTTTCTTGGGCTCTTGCTCACTAGGCAACCTGCTTTCTTTCATTGGATTCACATTCTCCGACACCGAGACATGTGCAGCATAGTTCTATGGAACCTTTTTTTCGTTCTTAAAAGGGAAGGACATCGGGTGAGATATCCTCAATTTCGGGGCCAGTTTAGGGCTTTCTCCCTCGGATATGTTTCCCTCATTCGCCTTGCGAGGTAAAACAAAGGGTCGGTCTAAGCCAAACTTGACCTTAGTGTCATCAGACGCACACACCTCTAGGTCCCCACTTTCCTCATCCTTCTCAAAAAATTCAATTTCTTTATTGTCCATCATTCCTTGGACCACTTGCTTGAACTCCCCACAACACTGAATGGCATGCCCCTCGTGCTGGTGGTACTCGCAGTAGGGTCCACACCCTTTCAACACAATCTCGATCCCTCGGTCAATTAGACGGGCCATGCATAGCTGCTGAAACACCCATCGTAACGGGGATCTGACCTCAGACACACTGGTTTTAGCCCTTCTGTGTACCTTTTTTCGATCGCATTCACTCCTCGGCCCGTATGATTCGGCAACGGGTTAGTGGTAGTATTTGGCGCATCTAGCTGTAATACCTCGGTTTTAATCAAATGTTGCACAAACTTCTTAAAAGCTATGCAGTTCTCAATTGTATGACCCGGAACACCATCGTGATACTCGCAGTTGGCTTTCTCATCATACCAAGCCAGGAATGGCGGCTTGAATGGGGTGACATGATAGGGACAAACCAATTCTGCCTCGTACAAGTGAGTGTACAAGTCAGCGTAGGATATTGGGATCGGGGTGAAATGCATCTTTTCATCCTCTTTCTTGGGAGCCCTAGTTTCCTTCTTATTCGAGCTCTGTCCCCCGCCTGATGTAGCATGCGGTGCCGAAAGGGTAAAACTTTTCGGGGCCGTATAGGTGTTCACAGTATTCACCTCGTTTTCCTTCGTCTTATAACTCTTGCGATGACTTTCTCCACTGTCGATCCTCCCAGTTTTGATGGCCACTTCAATGGACTCCCCTGTCTTCACCATGTCTGCAAAGTTCTAAGTAGTATTATTTATCAGGCGGTCAAATAATGTCCCCTTCAATGTGTTGATAAACATTGGAGTCATCTCATGTTCTGGAATCGAGGGCTGGATCTGAGCAGCCACATCCCGCCTCCTCTGGGCGTATTGGCGCAAACTCTCATTGACTCTTTGCTCCATTCCTTCCAACATAACCCGATTCGGGGTCATATCTGTCGCATGTTTATAATGATCTATGAAGGCCCTTGAGAGGTCCTTCCAAGTCTTGACATTTACTCGGCTGAGCGTAGTATACCACCTGATGACGGAGCCAGTCAAACTATCCTGGAAACAGTGGATAAGAAGCTTCTCATCCCTGATAAAAGCGGCCATCTTCCGACAGTACATAGTGATGTGTGCTGATGGGCAGGTGGTACCATCATATTTATCAAAGTCAGGGACCTTGAACTTGGGCGGAAGCACTAAATCTGCCACCAGACTCAAATCACTGCATTGTTTCCTTGTTCATCCACCTCTTGGATACTTCTGAGCTTCTCCTCGAATGCCCGAAATTTCTTCTCGTATTTCTTCTCTATCTCGGCTCTGACCCTTTCTACCTCTTCTAACATGCTCAGATCTGGCACCTCATTCTCCTGGTCGCCTTCTATATCAACAGGCTAACTTGCTGCCACTCCCCCGGGGCGACTAGCAGATGCCCCCGCGAGGTTAATGAAGACCTTCTTCCCTGACTCTGGCACTTCCTGGTTAACCCTTGTGTGCGACGTAGTACCTTCGTGTTCTTCCACATGTGAGCTATCAACAAAAACTCCTTCATTTCCCTTCATCTTGGCTAACAAGCTAGTCATCTGAGCAATGATGGAAACCTGTGACTGTGCTATATGGTCGCTGATATTCCTGTTAACCCTATCTAAACAGTTCTCCAAATCTTTATGGCCTTGTTCCACTTTAGCCAACCTTTCCTCCATGACCCGATACTGAGATCGTGTACCGTATGAATGTGGAATGGTTGAAAATTTTAATGAACCAAAATGCAATTGTTATCTGAAATGCAAAGTTTTTTAGTTAAGTTCAAGTTATTTAAACAATATGTGCAAATAAATGTTCAAATAGATGTATAATGTATGAACAAATGTATATTGTATGAATCTTCAAATAAATGTATGAATAAATGCATACTGTATGAATGAATAAATAAATGTATAATGTGTGAATGTATAATGTGTGAATGCATAATGTATGAATACAAAGAGCAACAATGGGTTTGGCGAATATCATCCTCAAATAGCTCATATTAAGTGGAATGTGTTTGATTACAAATTTTAGGGAAGCTGATTACATCAAAAGTCCTACATTAACAACCACTAAAACCCTAGTCATCCTATTGCTACTTCTTCTTTCTTCCAACCCTTCTTCTTCATACATATTGGTCTAGCCTGGCGCTCAAATCCATAACCTCCTTGAGAATCCATACGACCGTCTCTCCTGCCTTGTTTGAGTCGTCCACCTGATCATGAAGCTCGGTGGCATCTTCGGCTAAAAGCTGCAACTTCGCGGCAACATAGCGCACACGGGCGTCCCATTGTGCCAGTTCATGTTCTTGCCTCCAAATAGTAAAGGCGGTGAAGTGTAATTGCTCCAAAATAGGCGTAGGGCGTACTTGGATTGCCCCCTGATGCTCTCAATGCGATCCTTAAGCTCTTGTACCTTGCTTTCTAGCTCGTCGATGCCATCCCTCAAGACCTAATTTTCCGACTCACTGGCTTTGAGTTTGCTAGTTGACCCCTTGTGCCTGAAAAGAGACTTTTCCAGATTCTTCACTTGGTCTTTTAAGGTCTCGTTCTTATTCACTTCTCTCTCGAGCTGCCCTAAATACTCGGTGTGTAGGCTCTTTAATTCTTGAGTCAAAGTTTGTACCCGGTCTTTGAATTCATGGTACCCTCTCTTATAGTTTTCAGCCCTTGCCCTTTCTTGCTTGAGACGGAGTTTAGCCCCCTGACTCGCCCCACCTTCGCTAGCTCTCTTTCCCTTGTTCATCATTTGCAACTTTTGTATTTCCTTCTTCTCCATCCTTAGCTCAAGTTGTAACTCGTCATTCTTCTTTTGTAATCCCTTAATGTTCCCTTCATATCGCACTCTTTCTAGTTCGAAATCGAACTTCTCTCTATTTGCCTTCTCTTCAAGCTGTGCATAATTCTTTTGTTCCTCTTCTAGTTGTTCCCTCATTAAGTCCGCTTCGGTAGGGAGTGAAGCCAACCTTTCCCTCATGGTCCTCCTTTTGTCCGGGTTCAACTGAGGAACGTTACCATCGACGCGGTTAAACCTCCACACTTCGTATTCTGGGGTGACCATGTAAGGAGCATTCAGGATCCTTACCCGCCTTGCATTATTCCATGTTGAAGAAGCGGTAAACACCTTTCCTTTGTAGCCCTTTTCCTTCTGGTAGTTGACGTCGAAATCATTCAAACCCTTCGTAGCTGGCACAAACTACTTTGACCCATATTGTCTTAGAACTAACAGAGGTGCGTAGGCCGTGTGTCCCCAAAGTCCCAACAGAGGTACCCACGAGTACATTCCGCACCTGTAGAGAATACTTCTTGTTGATAACCAAGGGACTCTCCAAACTATATCGTCGGCATTCAAATTCTGAAGCACATCCAGCCAAACCTCCTCGGTTTGCTTTGTAGGCCAATTCCCTTTGTTCAAAAATTCTTCTAAAGCTGAAAACTTACTATCATAAATCGGCCTTGAAAAACTGGCATCTGTCCAAAAGTGGCTATAGAACCACACCATTAAGAGTTGAGGACATCCCAAGAAGCGACCACCTTCGTGCTCTCGGCAAAATCTTAAAGACTGGAAGGTTTCTGACAGGATGACCGGAACTGGATTGCCTCCCTCGGCCAATTTATCGAACAAATCTAACACCACCGGATGGATGAAGCCTAAGGCTTTGGGAAAGAGGACCAACCCATAAATCAACAGTGTGAATAAATTCCGCTGAACCCTACCCGCCGGAAGTACCGAAGCTACGGCCAAAATCCCGTTAACCTTTAGGTACTCCTTGTTGTTCCATGTCCCAACTTGTTGGTCTACCCAAGATGCTAAAGTATCTGAAAGCTTTAGAAGTTTTGTCCGAAAAGGCTTGTACTTGTTTATCTTCGAGAAAACACGATCCTCCTGTATTTTCTTGCAATTCACAAGATCTTGGTACTCTTCAATAGTCAGTGTACGGTCTAAATCCCCGATCGTAAAGCAACTGTAGGCTGGGTTCCAAAACCTGGCTAAGGCTCGAAGTAATGCTTAAACAACTGGGACGTACAACAAATATGTTATGTCGCCAAACTCACCTTTGAAGGCGGTCCTCGCTTCGGAATCCCAATTGTTCCATACTTGCTTCAACCCTGACACATCATTGATTTCTGTATTCATGAAAGTCTTGTTAGCCATCACCGACCTGAACCCAACGGTAATGCTATCCCCTTCGTGTTGTTGCTCTCCTTCCGACCACATTTGTACCTCTGAATTCTTTTCATCCATACTCCTCACTATTTCCCCATAATTCTCGCCTTTAATTTAGACTATTCTCAAACCAATGTGCTCTTTATGACATGATGATATATGCAGAAAAAGAGGAAAGGGGAAGGAAAGCAAAAGGGGTTAGTCACATGATAAATATAAACCAAGGCAAGCAATGAAATTCAAGCATTAAAGAAAAAAAAACGTAGAAACAAGTAATTAGTAAGAAAAAACCTAGACACTCTAAACTCTAGGGTTATCCGTTTGGCTCTAAATGGGTGGGCTTTCTACATTCTCACTCATGAGTTCGGTTCTAGCAAAGGGTACCCGAACCTATCTCATCACCTACTAAGGAAACGAGAACCACAATTCTGGCCCATTACAGGCTTGCGAATTTGTTTCAGTTCGAGGGAAAGCACGGTCTAATGACGTGGAGGGCTGCTCACATGTCAAAGGCGTGGATTCCGGAAGTGAATTACCAACCCGTGGAGGGATACTCACGTGGGTATGGGCGTTTCACTCCCACTTAAGGGTAGCTCGAGTATAGAGCTTAATGAACATGGTGCAACACATGTCGGTGATTTCCTTAATAATTAAATGGAAAATTAATTCGAATATCACAAATTTTCAAAGCCCGTTCAACTTAAGTCATATTTTCATAAAAGAACAAACTTATTAGCTTCACATCAAATTTTAAATATTTTCTATCGATTAAATGGCAACAAACATTTTATTGGCTTAACTCTCATTTTTTGTTTTGTAAAAAACAAAAATTTAGTCCCAGCGGAGTCGCCAAACTGTGATAAGGTTTTTTTTGAAACGCTATGCCTTATCACTTTCTCTTTGAAAAGGATTTTATTTTAAAAAGGGGGGGATTCGTATTTTGGAAAACTTGTAAAATTTTGGAGTCGTCACCGGCCACTGAGGTAGACCGGACACCACAAAACCAGAGATTCATTTAAAAACGAGTTCGGGAGTTGGTTACGTGTGGGGAATGATTAGCACCCCCATCACGCCCGGAAATCGGTACCAAATTGCTTGTTGCCTTTTGATCGATAGAAATTATTTAAAAACCGAAGTGGATTTAATAAAAATGTTCTTAAATGAAAATCTGGCTTAATTTGCACATGCTTTATCGAATTTGTGACTTTAGAATTAATTAAACGTTTAATTAAAAAGGATGACGGTACACCGGACCATAGACTAACCCAACATCATATAAGATTGACTGTCGTGTTAGTTTAGGGTTCGGATCCCGTACGTCACCTTTATGCATGATGCAAGCAAATAAAGGACGATGCATGGTATTTTCCATTTTATGCTTTCGCTTACCTAGAGACGGTGAAAATTAACCCGAGTATTCGATCGACATCCATTAAGCTAGGATTGTCGTTTATCGTATACCGGGGCTAATTAATACCTCTCTTAGGGTAGATTTTTAAATCCGGTTATCATGCTTAATTACCGGGCCTCATGAATGACAAGTATATATGTGCATGTCATAAAAGTGCTCAAAATAAACACATAGAGAGCCCACCCAAGGCCCTAACTTAAAAGGTCCAAATTATGGGATATTAATTAGTGATCTAATAATTTATCTCGTAATTCTAATATTAGACCCTAGGTCGTTTATATCCTGGTTAAAAGGTTCGATTCAATTATGGGTTATCTTGTATAATTTTTCTAAGTGTCACATTAATTCTAATTTTTAGAAATGGGTGCGATTAAACCTAATAAAAGTCTTAATCCTGAACCGACCTAATTACTCGGATCATGCCCCTATAAGGCAGGCACACAAACCGACGTAATTAAACCGATCAAGATAACTTATCTAACTAACTATCCCAATCCCACCAACTCATCTATCCTAAGGCCCAAAAGGCCCACATTAAGGACACCTCTATCAAGACCACTACAAGGCCCAATTTTAACATCTTAAACATCTATTAATTAATTTAATCGAAAAACATTTGCATTAGTTTAGTTAATACATAAAGCTTAACGGATTTAAAAAAACATGGCAACACATATATTTTCGACACATGTAATTACTCGAAACAAGCACGAAATCATAAGAACTCTAAACATTTTAGACCGTAGAAACAAACCAAAAACATATATTTGATATAACGGTAATTAAGCAATAAACGAACCATGCAGGACCCACAAAATTATAACAAACATACCGGACCAACATACATATTCGATATATAAACATACTATATAAAAAACATACTTCAAGATCATCAAACCCATTTATCATGCCATAAAAATAAAAACAGAATGGGACCATATTGCAAGAAACACAAAAAACAATTACCAATTCGAAGAAACTCAAAAATAAAAATAAAACTGTGAACGGGGACCAAAATGGACACGGGATGAAGGGAGGGGGACCGGATGAGCAATAAAACCAAAAAAGGACACGATTTAGGACGGAATCGAGCACGGACCTAAAACCCTAAGGACCTAGGGTGTAATTTAGGAAGACGGAGACCCTTAGTACGCTAAAGACGCGACACGGAGGGACCAGACGCAAATTTGCCCCTAAACTAAAACCTAAAACGCCTATAAATACCTAACCTAAACAACCTGGATGCTCTTTTTCCCAAACCAAAACCCTAGCCGTCATCCTAAACGACTCTCTCTCGACCCCGAACGTCGATCGGTGCTATTCACCGTCCGGCAGACCTAAAACACACTCCGACCCAAAAAACTACCCCCAAAAATCCCAAAAACAAACCGAAGAAAACCCTTTTCCTATGACTCTACCCAACACCAAAACTCGATATCCCCTATTCCTTTCGAAACAAAACCCAGAAAACCCAAATCCCCCTAAAAACCTACCAAACACCCAAAAGACGATGAAGACACAGAGATTAAGGGAAACTCTCCTCGTTTCCCCCTAACTGAGTCACCTTTAGAGCCAATGGGTGGCTAGGCTTATTCTCGACAGAGGAGATAGGAGTCAGAGAAGACGAAAAGGTAAAAAACAATAAAACTTTTTTATTAATCTACCTTTGCATGCAATAATGGAAACTGATATACTTGAGAATAATCTGGAATTGGTATTGCTTTTCGTGCTTTCTTTGCGGGAGATCACGAATCCCTTACAAATGAGTGTCGATTCTGCTTTATAGCCGGAATTTCGATTGTTTTTATAATTTTGTTTATATGATGGAAAATGTCCATTGGTTCGTATAATTGATTTGGCCGGATTCATGTGTGATTCTGTCATTCCCCTACCATTCTGTTGCCCTTTTTGTTCGTTTTGCTTTTCTTTTTTTCCCTTTTGTTCTGTTGCATTTGATATTGGCTGATCTGTTTCTTTTCGTGCATGGCTCGTACGGTAAACTATCGTGGCCACTGGATCGTTCGTTGGATCGAACGGGGACGACGTGGCGGGCTCTCGGGTGCACTGGAACATCGGGCGTGTGCTACACGTGTGCGCGTGGTGACCTCAAACGCCGCGCGTGAACATGCCGAGAATCAGGGGAGCCTCGCGTGTGAAGTCTCTTTGCATCCGAGCCGTTGGATCGTGTTTGATCCAACAATTCAGATTTGGTCGGCGCAGCACCATCTGATGGAGGCTAGGGTTTCTGTGGCGGGGCATTATGGAGCGTTGGATCTCCATCTGATCCAACGGCTCTGATCGTGCTGCGCGAACCTGGGTGGACCCTCTCCTAGGGTTTCTGGCATCTGGTGATCTGGACCGTCAGATCTAGATCAGATCTGACGGTAGGGGATGTGGCGGCTGCAAAACATTAGGATGCATTAGGGTTTTCACTTATGATCAGATTAGGGCTAGCTTATTCGGGCTAATGGGCCTTGTATAATATTTTTTTGGGGGGTTTTATAATGTATAATGGACTTTAATAAACTCTGGGCTTTGATTATATTAATGTAGATTGGGCTTGTTTATTTATATTAGTCTTTATTTTATTTTCAGATTCAATAGATGATGATAATAATAATAATAATAATAATAATAATAATAATAATAATAATAATAATAATAATAATAATAATAAGATAATAAATAATGATGGTAATATAAATAATAATGATAACAAATATAGCATAGTAAGACAACAAAGATAGTAATAATAATTTATAATAATAATAATAATATAAGAAATAGATAATAATATTAATGAAAATAATAGAAGATAACATAACATAAGTAATAGTAAATGGTAGCAATACTAGGAGTAATATTGATAACATATAGTACTTGTAATAGTAATAGTGAAGATGATGGAGATAGTAGATAATGGGTAATAATATGATAATATGTTCATAACAATATATATATTGTTTTCTTTTTCTTTTTTCGCTTTTATCTTCAACTATTTGATATATGTAAAGTAATAAAGCCCATTATTATTAAAAAGAAAGATGTGTTAACACCCTGGACAAAATAGGTGATTACACTTATGAACATGGTATAATATATATGGATTAATTTAAGTTAAACCAAGCCCAATGTGAATAAAAAGCCCCTTTTATTTAAACATATATAAAAGTCAATTAGCCCGGATAAAATTAGTGATTACACACATCCATTTGAAAAAGCTTGAAATTATGATAACATGCATATGCAGGCAACATCCTAATAGCTTCCATTCTAGCTACGGTTGCATAGGTTTCATCAAAATCTATTCCCTCTTCTTGAGTGTAACCTTGAGCAACTAATATATCTTTGCTTCCCACAATGTTACCACTCTCATCTAGTTTATTCCTAAATACCCATTTAGTTCCTATAGTAGATTGATTACTAGGCCTTTCAACTAATGACCATACATTACTTCTCTCAAATTGATTTAACTCTTCTTGCATAGCCATAATCCAAAAATCATCTTTTAATGCTTCATTAATGTTCTTAGGCTCAATGCATGAGATAAAAGCAACACGATTCATGAGTTTGAGAGAAGATCTAGTAGTTACCCCATTAGATGGATCACCCAAGATTTCACCACCTTTGACATAGTTGTACTCCCTTGGGTAGCTCACTTCCTTTTCCTCAAGAGCCAAGTCCTTCAAGGCTTCAAGAGGTGGATCTTGTGCATCTTCTTCTTTAGTTGGAATCCCATCCTCCTTTGAAGTTTGTCCTCAATCAAAGGCATCAAGGATTCCTACATCATTATCATCACAAGATTTCTTCCTCTGAAAGAGGTTATCATCGAAAACAACATGAATAGACTCTTCTACTACTAAAGTTCTTTTATTAAATACAGGATAGGCTTTAAAGTTTAGAGAGTATCCTAAGAAAATAACTTCATCACTTTTAGCATCAAATTTACCTAAGTTGTTTGTTCCATTATTTAAAACAAAACACTTGCAACCAAATGGATGAAAATAGCTAATGTTATGCTTCTTAGATTTTAAAATCTCATAAGGTGTTTTCTTTAAAATTAGCCTAATCATTACTCGATTTACAATGTAGCAAGCGGTATTTGTGGCTTCCGCCCAAAAATATTTAGGTAAATTGTTTTCACAAAGCATGGTTCTAGCCATTTCTTGTAAAGTCCTATTTTTCCTCTCAACTACCCCATTTTGTTGAGGAGTTCGGGGATTCGAAAAATTGTGGCTAATACCATTTTCATTTAAAAACTCTTCAAAACCTAGATTTTGAAACTCGGTTCCATGATCACTTCTAATGTGAGAAATCTTAAGTTCAAGATCATTTTGAGTTAATTTTGAAAACGTGATGAATTTTTCTAAAGCCTCATCTTTTGTACTTAAGAATAGAACCCCAAGTAAATCTAGAATAGTCATCAACAAGAACAAAAGCATACGATTTACCACCCAAGCTCATAGTTCTAATAGGCCCAAAAAGATACATATGAATCAATTGTAAACATCTACTAGTAGAGACATCATTAATGGATTTAAAAGATGATCTATGTTGTTTACCCTTAGAGCATGCATCACATATTTTATGATTTGAGAACTTAATCTTGGGTAAACCTCTAACTAGATTTAGGGAAACTAATTTTTCTAAAACACTAATGCTAGCATGTCCTAGTTTCCTATGCCATAACCATGCATCATTTTCATTTTGTGCAACAAAACATGCATGGGATGAATGAATGTCATCTAGATGCACCATACATATATTACCTATGCGATGACCAATGAGCATTATTTTATTAGATTTAATGTCAACAATTTTACAACTATTTTTATCAAATAAGACATTAAACTCTTTATCACACAATTGACTAATGCTTAATAAATTGTGTTTTAGACCATCGACATACAATACATTTTCAATGAGTACAGTAGAGTGATTACCTATGGAGCCAATACCTTTAATATGGCCTTTGGAGTTGTCACCAAATGTCACCACTCCTCCACTTTTTGGCTTTAAATTCATGAATCGACTCTTGTCTCTGGTCATGTGCCTCGAGCATCCACTATCAAGGTACCATGAGTATTGGCTTTGTGCTTTGGCCTTGTAGCAATGCTCCCCTACAAACAAAGAGATTAAGATTTGATTTCTGGTACCCAAATCATTTTGGGTCCACGAGTGTTAGCTCCCAAAAGCTTGGTTCCCTTAGGAATCCAAGGTGACATGCATCAACATTATTATATTTGACATGTTCTTTAGGAACCCATACACTTATAATTCTTTTAGTTCTATTATGCCTATAGGAGCCACTTTGTTTGTAGTTATAGTTCTTTCTTTTAGGTTGGTTTGTTCTAGATGATTCACCTATTTTATTTTTTACATTACCAACACTCTTGAAAGACTTTTTGAGCTCATTAAGCTCATCTAACACCTTTTGGTGTTCAATGTTACATTGAGAAATAAGATTATTTAAATCTACATTTTCATTTTAAAAGAATTCAAGTTAATCTTGTAGAACTAAAATATTTTTCTCAAATTTCAAGTTAGTTTAAGAAAGTAAATCATTTTTAGCATTTAAATCGGAAATGATCTTTTTATTTTTTAAAACGGACTCCTTAAATTTCTCAACTAACTCATCGTATACTTTTTATAACTCATCATAAGCATCTAGAAGTTCATCATAAGTAAAATCAAAAGTAGATGACTTAGAGGTTGCCATAGAAGAATCCTCCTCAAGAGCTGTGCTAAGGGTTGAAAAACTTGAACTTGGTTGGTGTTAAGTCACCCGTACAGTATCGAAAAGCACATGTGAACCCCGAATAAAGGTACGTTTGAGCGGAGCTATAGTGCTTAGATTCCCTCTTTCGGGTAAGAAGATGTGAATAGAGAAAGGTAGAAGAAGCGATCTGCGCATTTCCAGCTTACTATTCTATTGAAAGAAAAGCAGTTACTGTTGCATATCCCATTTTCCTCTATTTCGAGCGAGTAAATGCGCCATGAGGCAAAGGTTGGCCACTTCATGTTCCTCATCCTCGGAAGACTCTTCATCACTCCAAGTAGCAAGCTTGGCTTTGAGCTTCTTCTTCTTCTTAAAGCCCTTCTTCTTGAGTTGAAGGCAATCGGAACGTATGTGACCCGACTTCTTGCACTCAAAGCAAATGATTTGATCCATCTCTTCTTCTTTGCTTTTGTTCTTGAAGTCCATCTTTCTTTGAAATTTTCTCCCTCAGTTGGACTTCATGAACCGTGAGAATCATTTGGCTATCATGGTCAATTCCTCAAGTTCTTCCTCCTCACTAGAAGAGCTCTCCTCTTGTAGAGAGGCCTTGAGAGCAACTCCTAGCTTCTTCTTCTTCTTCTCTACCTCATGTTTCTCTATTCTTCTCTCTTCCTTCTTCTTCTCTTCCTCTCTTCCTTACTTCATGATCTCGTGTGTAAGAAGAGACCCAACAAACTCATCAAGCTTCAAAGTTTTCAAATTCTTTGCTTCAATGATGGCCATCCTCTTACCATCCCAAGACTCTGGGAGAGAGTATAGAAGCTTCCTCACTAGCTTATCTTTGGGAATTACTTCACCGAATCCTTTAAGGTTGTTGACGATGATCGAAAATCGATCAAACATCTTTGAGACGCTCTCATCGGGGTCCATCTTAAAATTCTCATAGCTCAAGTTTAGCAACCCAATCTTCATCTCTTTCACATCTCTAGTGCCTTCATAAGTCGTCTCCAAAGAGTCTCACACTTCCTTTGCGCTTTAGATAGATGAAACCTTTGAGTAGATATCCGGACCAAGTACACAAAATATGATATGTAGAGCTTTGTCATTGACTTGCATCTTTCGTCTATCTTCCTCGATCATCTCCGACTTTACTTTCACTACATCCCAAACCATATAATCCGTTGACTTGATGAAGAGACGCATCTGATTCTTCCAATATGAGTAGTTGTCCACATTGAAGAAGGGTGGTTTAGTGGTTGATTGTGACTCATAGAGGTTGGAGGTTGAAGTAGATGGCATGGCTTGTCTTTAGAATAGATCACACTCTCCTAGGAACTACTCTTGTGGTTGTTAATCCTTCAAAGAGGTAGGCTCTGATACCAATTGTTGAGTGGATCAATGGATTAATCAAAGCCAAGAGGGGGTGAATTGGGTTTTTAAAATTTGTTGGAGAAAGTGGAATGACTAAAATTGAAGAACAAGACAATTTATAGTGGTTCAAGTTCCAAATGAACTCTACATCCACTACCTTAGCTACTACTAAGGATTTTCCAACAATCTTTTAATTGCTCTTCCCCTTTTTCAAGGCTTAGGAGGTAACCTTTACAATACCGGTCAAATTTTCTACCCAAAAATTGACCAAACCCTCACAAGGATACAAAGAAGAATTATAAGACAAGTAGAATATATCTCAATACAAATTTACCCCTTTTGATACAAGCACTCAACCCAAATTGGAATACAAGATTGGAATTACACACAACACAATTTGGGATTTTACAAGAATGAGAAATTAGGCACTTTGAGCTTGGATTTTTGTAAAGATGTTTCTCTTGGATGCAATAGTTGTTGCTAGTCTTCAATTGGCTTAATTTTATACTTTATCCATTAATTCTAATCGTTTGGGTGGTTAGGGTATTGATTATAGCCGTTGGGACCCTCTCTTTTTACCATAAATGCACTTCTGCAGCCTATCGTATTGGTACACGAGAGGGCGTATCGATACATGTCTCAAAACAGAAAGAGTCGTTGCACAATTACAAGAGAGGCGTATCGATACGCGTGTAAGCATATCAGTATGAGATAGGAATCTGTTTTGATACGGATATGTTGAGATTTTAGGGGCTCGATTCCTTCAACCGTTCTTGCTCGCCAAGTGTGGAGAAGTTGGATAATTTTGGTGTAATTGTGGGAAGGAAAAGATAGACAATTTACACAAGGATTTATAGTGGTTCAACCTTCTAACCAAGGTCTACATCCACTACCTTAGCTTCCCACTAAGGATTTCCAAACAAATTCACTAAGAATTTCGTCCCCTTTTCTCGAATTAGGAGGAAACCGTTACAACGATCAAGCTTTCTACCCAAAGCTTGATCAAACACTCTCTTACAAGAGAAAGACTTAGCAAACTAGAAATCCCTCTAATAGGTATGTGTTTGCAATACTAAGCACTCACCCAAAACCTAAACACTTGAGCAAATTTAACAATGTTAAGCTCACAAGTGTTATCTAAGCAAGAAATATACAATTTAAGCTCTAGACATATTTTGACATCATAATGTTGTAACAATTAAAGCATTAACCATTACAAGATGCTTGGAGGTCCCTTTTATACTCCTTGATAAGTTTGTGGCCGTTACTAGCCGTTGGGATTGGATTGGAGCCGTTGGAGCCTTTATTTCCCACCATAAATGCAGTTCTGCAGCTTGGCGTATCGATACCCTTCAAACCATATCGATATGGTCCCGATAAGGAATTAGCCGTTGGGCTTCTTCAGCTGATTCGTATCGATACGCTTACCTAGTGTATCGGTACAGTCCTGCAAATTAAAGACCGTGGGAAAATGACCGTTGGGGTAGTTAGGCGTATCGGTACGCGATACACCTGTATCGGTACGCGACTAGCCGTTGGGCTATTTCAAAACACTCCGTATCGATACGGCTAAGCGTATCGGTACGGGTTTTGGCTACTGGAAAATTCAGGTAGTTGAAACCCTAAGGCGTATCGGTACGGTTCAAGACCGTATCGGTACGGGCACTTAAAAAGGATGGTTTTGACTACTTTAAATGAACTTTAAATCATTCCAAAGCCTTGTAAAACCCTTAAACATATTTTCAAGTTGTTTTTGACTAAAAACATATTTTAAATTCTTTTCAATTTAGTCCAAAACATTTTTCAAATATTATATCAAAACCCTTAGTTCTACAATCTCCCCCTTTTTTATTTAATAAAACCAACTTGAAAAATTGTTTGGGATTCTCTCCCCCTTTGTATTTGTAAAATTGAATAAGAGACTTTAAAATTTAAATTTGTTAAGGCTCTCCCTTATTCTCTTGAAAAACTTGAAAACTCAATTTTTCAAACCATTACTCCCCCTTTTTGTTATATCAAAAAGAATTTAAAACGTCATTGAGCTCAAAATAACTTAGGAGATAAAAAGAAAATTTGACACACTTTAAAATTTTGGTTTAAAAATTGGCTCCCCCTTACTCAAAGCATCATAAGAATGTTAGTTCAACATATATGATTATCTAGTTGACATAAAGAAAATAAATCAAACAAGAACAAAAACAACTAGATTTTTACCAACACTTGAATCCAAGGGAGGATGTGAAGCCTTCCTTCTTCAAGTGTTCTTCCTTTGTGTGCATGGAGCTCCCCCTCAATTTTTGACTTGTTGATCACTCTCCATCACACCTAGCAAAAGACAATCAAGTAATTTTTGGTATCCAAATTGCTTTGGATCCATAGACATTAGTAGCACAAAATTTAGTCCCCTTAGGAATCCATTTTTCAATTTCATCCATTTTAGTTGAAGTGGTTAGTCCTTTTGGGACCCAAACACTTCTAAAACATTTACCATTCACAAATCTAGGGGCACTAGATTGTCTTACATAAAAATTTGATTTTCCAAAACTATTTTTCTTTTCAAGTTCATTGGAAATCAAATCTTTTTCTTTTTGAACTTTAAGAAGCAAATTTTGTAAATCAAAACATTTTTGTTCAAAATCCTTCAATTTTGCTTCAAGTTCAAGATTTGTTTTGGAAAGCAAATCATTTTCAATTTTTATTTTTGAAATCAACTTTTTGTTCTTTGAAAATGATGCCTTGAATTCCAAAAGCAAATCATCATAGGCATCTTGCAACTCATCAAATGTATATGAATTTGAAATAGATGAGTTAGAAGTTACCTCCCCCTCATTGAGGGCCATCAAGCATAGGTGGGCTACTTCATCATCGGTGGAGTCTTCATCACTCCATGTGGCCACATATGCTTGTTTTGAAGATGATCCCCTCTTTTTGGATTTGTGGGAGTCCTTCATCTTCTTCCTCGATTCATGCTTGGATTTATCCATTTCGCTCTTCATGAACCGGGTGAATTTGTTGAAGAGATAGGCCATCTCTCCATCTTCATTTTCCTCCTCACTTGAATCTACATGATGGCATGTGGAGGATTTGAGAGCTACGGCACTTGCATTGATGCCTAGCTCCATGAGCTTTTTCTTCCCCATCGCTCTAATCTCTTCCTTCTTCTTCTTCTCTTCTTTGTTTTTCTTCATTATTTGGTGAGTGAGAAGTGACCCCATGAGTTCATCAAGCTTCAAGGTTTTGAGATTCTTGGCTTCGATGATGGCGGTCCTCTTTGAGTCCCATGACTCGGGAAGGGAGTAGATGAGCTTTCGGACAAGCTTATCTTCCGGGATGGCTTTTCCATAACCTTTGAGTCCATTTGTGATAGTGGAGAACCTATCAAACATCTTCTCGATGTTCTCTTCCAGATCCATCTTGAAGTTCTCATACTCTAAGGTGAGGAGCCCGATCTTGGTCTCCTTTACTTCATTCGTCCCTTCGTATGTGACTTCAAGCTTGTCCCATACCTCCTTGGCACTCTCATAAGAAGACATTTTCTCATAGATGGTTGGGCCAAAAGCACAAATAGAATGTGCAAGGCCTTGCAATTTATCTTCATCTTCTTGCGATCTTCGGCACTCCATTCCACTTTGCTTCGTTGAAGCTCGAACGAACCATCTTCAACTATGTCCCATAGCTTGTAGTCTCTTGACTTCATGAAGAATTTCATCTTTGTCTTCCAATGGGCATAGTGATTTCCGTCGAAGAAAGGTGGTTTGTCGATTGATTGTGCCATTGAGCCGGTTGAGTAAAGTGTTGATCGAGCTTGCCGGATCTTCTCAATAGGATGTGAATCCCCTTCGATTGAGCCAAGCTCTGATACCAATTATTGAGATTTTATGGGCTCGATTCCTTCAACCGTTCTTGCTCGCCAAGTGTGGAGAAGTTGGATAATTTAGGTGTAATTGTGGGAAGGAAAAGATAGAAAATTTACACAATGATTTATAGTGGTTCAACCTTCTAACTAAGGTCTACATCCACTACCTTAGCTTCCCACTAAGGATTTCCAAACAAATTCACTAAGAATTTCGTCCCCTTTTCTCGGATTAGGAGGAAACTATTACAACGATCAAGCTTTCTACCCAAAGCTTGATCAAACACTTTCTTACAAGAGAAAGACTTAGCAAACTAGAAATCTCTCTAATAGGTATGTGTTTGCAATACTAAGCACTCACCCAAAACCTAAACACTTGAGCAAATTTAACAATGTTAAGCTCACAAGTGTTGTCTAAGCAAGAAATATACAATTTAACCTCTAGAAATATTTTGACATCATAATGTTGTAACAATTAAAGCATTAACCATTACAAGATGCTTGGAGGTCCCTTTTATACTCCTTGATGAGTTAGTGGTCGTTACTAGCCGTTGGGATTGGATTGGAGCCGTTGGAGCCTTTATTTCCCACCATAAATGCAGTTCTGCAGCTTGGCGTATCGATACCCTTCAAACTGTATCGATACGGTCCCGATAAGGAATTAGTCATTGGGCTTCTTCAGCTGATGTGTATCGATACGCTTACCTAGCGTATCGGTACGGTCCTGCAAATTAAAGACCGTTGGGAAAATGACCGTTGCGGTAGTTAGGCGTATCGGTATGCGATACACCCGTATCGGTACGCGACTAGCCGTTGGGCTATTTCAAAACACTCCGTAACGATACGGCTAAGCGTATCGGTACGGGTTTTGGCTACTAGAAAATTCAGGTAGTTGAAACCTTAAGGCGTATCGGTACGGTTCAAGACCGTATCGGTACGGGCACTTAAAAAGGCTGGTTTTGACTACTTTAAATCATTCCAAAGCCTTGTAAAACCCTTAAACATATTTTCAAGTTGTTTTTGACTAAAAACATATTTTAAATTCTTTTCAATTTAGTCTAAAACATTTTTCAAATATTATATCAAAACCCTTAGTTCTACAGGATAGAAGCGTGCTGATGCAATTTTTACTTCAAAGCTCACTGGAAGAATCCATATCGATACGGGTAAGAGCGTATCGGTACGAGACAACAAACTCTTTAAAAGTCTGTTACCTAACAACTGACACCAACGGTCAAAAATATTTAAGGCTTCTTAATTTAAAATTTCTTTTAAACCGTATCGATACGGGTGAGACCGTATCAGTACGCAATTCAAACTCAATATGATTTTATAGAGAGAGTGTATCGATACAGATACAATCTGTTTCGATACATTGTTTCGATACGGTAAGGGGTGTATCGAAACGCATTTCTCCAGTGGCCAAGTTGGTAAAAAAAGGTATCGATACGGCTAGGAGCGTATCGATACGCATATACAGTTTTCAATAGTTTGGCCTTGGAACACTTAGATAATATTTTGGAGTGAGTTTTTCAAACTAGATTAAAGCCTTGTTGATTTGAAACCTTTTGAGGGACTTAAAAATCTATTTCAAGTTTTTCAATTTAATCCTTAAAACACTTTGTTATATCAAAATCAAACATAGGTTTTACAAACCTCTTCCGATCGCTCCACAAGTCCAACAAGCTCAATCTTCCATGGATGGAATCATGGTGTATCTAAATGAGCAATGCACATCCTTAGGGACTAATATTGCTTCTTTAGATACGAACATGAATGCGGGATTCGCGGTGATTGATACTCGCTTTACATCATTGGAGGATTGAGTCAAGGCCCTTGAACAACAACAAACTTTCATGTATGTCTTTCTCACCGCCTTCCATAGTGCTTGGCTCAATCATAATCGGAAGTCTCAAACCAACTGTGATGATGATAAAGAGCACGAGGACGAAGACGATGGGGACGAGTAGTCTTTGAGCATATCATTACATATCATATCATTTAGGATTTATCTTTTATTATGCACCTTTGTCTTTAGGAACCCTATGTTTTGATTTTGTTTTTAGGATTAAGTTTGGATTTAAGTTTGAAGTTATTTTGATCTATTTTTGCTTTGGATTTTCATTTGAACTTTAATGATATTATGTTGCTTAATTATGCTTTATCTTGTGCTTTATTGTTATATCTTGTCTATATCCTTGAATTGCTGCATTGATTTTAATCTAACAAAAAAGGGGGAGATGTGTAAAAACATAATTTTTTACAAACTTTTGAAAATCAATCTTAAATTAAGGGGGAGTAAACTTTTCAAAGTTTTCAAAATACTTAAAAATTTACTTTGGTTTTGTTATATCAAAAAGGGGAGATTGTAAAACCTAATTTGATTTTGATATAACAAAGTGTCTAATGACCTATTTGTAAAAGTAAATGATTTTTTAAGTATTTCAAAGTCTCACAAATTGACAAGAAAACTTGAACCAAAATGTTTCTAAGTCAAATAAATTGTTTAAGCAAAATTTTTCTAAGTGTTATAGCCCAAAACCTACTTGTACGCTAAGGCGTATTGATACGTTATAGTCATATCAGTACGGTTTTGAGGTTCTGGAATTTTAATCGACAAAAGCATACCGATACGGTTATAACCGTATCGATACGATATTTTATCTAGGATTAACTATAAGGCATAGCGTACCGATATAGTTGTACCCGTATCGATACGATTTGATCTGATTTAATAAATCTTTGCATTTAAAGTTTTTGACTGTTGCTTGTCAGTTATGATTTCAGCAAAATTTTAAGCGGTTGTTGGACCGTATCGATATGCCCATATAGCGTATCGATACACTTTTTTGCAAAAGTTTTACTCAGGATTCCAGTGAGAAAAATCTGTATCGATACGGTCTTAGAGTATTGATACGCCCCTCTTTTTACATTGTACCCGTACCGATATGCCCTTATAGTGTATCGATACGCCCTCTTAAATGTGCACAATAGATCTTTCAATTTTGAGACAAGTATCGATACCCTTGATCGAGTACCGATACAGTATGTTGCAGAAGTGCATTTATTGCGAGAAAAATGAAGCCCAATGGCTCTATTGATGATCTTGTAGAACTAATGTTTTGATATAATAATTGAAAAATGTTTTGGACAAAGTTAAAAAGAATTCAAAATCATTTCTAAAGTCCAAACAACTTGAAACTATATTTATGGGATATTTCAAAAGGTTTTCAAACGTTTTCAAAGCCAAATCCAACAAAACCACCCAAGCATTTCGAAACGCCCCTAGGTGTTTCGATATGGGTATTTACAGTGGCAAAACGTTTCAATACAGCCTTAAGCTGTTTATAAACGAGTTTCAATCTAGGTGTGCATTTTTGCTTGCGTTTCAATACGGTCTTACCCGTTTTGATACGCCTATGTGGCATGACCTCAACGGTTAAAAAACCCTCAACAGCTATTTCCCAACTACCTTTTAAATGCAGAGCGTTTTGATACGGGAACAAGTGTTTCGATACGCCATTTCGATATGGCCAAGGGCATTTTGATACGGGTGATGCATCAGACTACAATGGCTCTTTCTATTTCAAGAGTGTTTCGAAATGGGGTCGAGCATTTCAAAATGGGGAGCTTGAGAACTGCATTTATGGTGGGAAATGAAGTCTCCAACGGCTAGTAACGGCTACAAACTCAATTATGAGTATAAAAGGGACCTCCAAGCATCTAGTAATGGTTAATGCTTCAATTGTAATACAACATATGATCAAAATGTGTCTTAGTGCTTAATTGTCAATTTCTTGTATAGACAAACACTAGTGAGCCAAAATTGTTAGATTTGCTCAAGTGTTTTAGGATTGGGTGAGAGATTTATTGTGCAAACAAATACCTATTAGAGGGATTTGAGTTTGCTTATTTTTATCTCTTTGTAAAGAGGGTTTGATCAAGGCTTTGGGTAGAAAGCTTGATTGGTTTGTAAGGATTTCCTCCTAAATCTAGAAAATAGGATGAATCAATAGTGGATTGATTGGAAATCCTTGGTTAGAAGGTTGAACCACTATAAACCATCTTGTCTTTATCAATTTTAGCTTCCACACCTCTATCACCTAATATTCCACTTATCCACCACTTGGCGAGCAAGAACGGTTGAAGGAATCGAGCACCATAAAACTCAACAATTGGTATCAGAGCTTGGCTCAATTGAAGAGAATTAACATCCGATTGAGAAGATCCGGCAAGCTTGATCAACTTTTCAAACAACCGGCTCAATGGCGCAATCCATCGACAAACCGCCCTTCTTCGACGGAACACACTACGCCTATTGGAAGACAAGGATGAAGTTCTTCATAAAGTCAAAGGACTACAAGCTTTGGGACATAGTAGAAGATGGTACGTTCGTGCCTCAACAAAGCAAGGCGGATTGGAGTGCCGAAGACTACAAGAAGATGGAGCTTAATTGCAAAGCCTTGCACATCCTTTTTTGTGCATTTGGCCCCAACATCTATGAGAATATGTCTTCTTGTGAGAGTGCCAAGGAAGTTTGGGACAAGCTCGAAGTTACATACGAGGGGACAAACGAAGTAAAGGAGACCAAGATCGGGCTCCTCAACCTAGCGTATGAAAACTTCAAGATGGATCCAGAAGAGGACATTGAGAAGATGTTCGATAGGTTCTCCACCATCACCAATAGACTTAAAGGTTATGGAGAAGCCATCCCGAAAGAGAAACTTGTCCGAAAACTCATCTACTCCCTTCCCGAGTCATGGGACTCAAATAGGACCGCCATCATCGAAGCCAAGAATCTCAAAACTTTGAAGCTTGATGAGCTCATGGGGTCACTTCTCACTCACCAAATAATGAAGAAAAACAAAGAAGAGGAGAAGAAGAAGAAAAATATTAGAGCTATGGAGGAGAAGAAGCTCAAAGGGCTTGGCATCAATACAAATGTCATTGATCTCAAATCCTCCACATGTCATCATGTAGATTCAAGTGAAGAGGATGATGAAGAAGAAGAGATAGTTCATCTCTTCAAGAAGTGTGCCCCTTACATGAAGAAATCCTTGAAAGAGCTTGAATGAGAATCCATGAAAAAGAAGAGGGCAAGTACTTCAAGCCATAAGAAGAAGGCATATGTGGCTACTTGGAGTGATGAGGACTTCACCGACGATGAACAAGCCAACCTTTTCCTTATAGCCAACAAAGAAGATTCAAGGGTAACTTCTAATTCATCTACTTCATGTTCATATTCATTTGATGAATTACAAGATGCATATGATGATTTGGTTTTAGAATTTAAAAATCACCTTTTGAAAAACAAGAAAGTGATTTCAAATTTGAAAATTCAAAATGGCTTGATTTCTAAAATCAAAATTGAACTTGAAGCAAAACTCAATGAGTTTGAACAAAAATGTTTTGATTTACAAAATTTGCTTCATAAAGTTCAAGAAGAAAAAGATTTGATTTCCAAAGAGCTTGAAAAGAAAAATAATTTTGGAAAATCAAACTTTTATGTAAGACATTCTAGTGCCTCTAGATTTGTAAATGGTAAATGTTTTAGAAGTATTTGGGTCCCAAAAGGACTAAGTACTTCAACTAAAAAGGATGAAATTGAAAAATGGATTCCTAAGGGGACAAAATTTTGTGCTACTAACGTCTATGGATCCAAATCGATTTTGGATACCAAAATTACTTGATTGTCTTATGATAGGTGTGATGGAGAGTGATCAACAAGTTAAACATTGAGGGGGAGCTCCATGCACACAATGAAAGACACTTGAAGAAGGAAGGCTTCACATCCTCCCTTGTGTTCAAGTGTGGTAAAAATCTAGTTGCTTTATTTGTTTAATTTGATTTATCTTTTATTTCAACTAGATTATGACATATGTTGGACTAACATTGTGATGATGCTTTGAGTAAGGGGGACCCATTTTAAAACCAAAATTCTAAATTTTTATCGTCTTTTCAAACCTCCTAAGTTATTTTGAACTTAATGTCTTTTGAATTCTTTTTTATATAACAAAAAGGGGGAGAGTTTGGTTTGAAAAATTGTATTTTCAAATGAATAAGGGGGAGCTTTACTTTATTTTAAATTTTTCATCTCTTCTTCACATTTTTAAACTTAAAGGGGGAGAATCCCAAACAATTTTCAAGTTGGTTTTATTATATCAAAAAGGGGGAGATTGTAGAACTAATGTTTTGATATAATAATTGAAAATTGTTTTGGACAAAGTTAAAAAGAATTCAAAACCATTTCTAAAGTCCAAACAACTTGAAACTATATTTATGGGATATTTCAAAAGGTTTTCAAAGCCAAATCCAACAAAACCACCCAGGCATTTCGAAACTCCCCTAGGTGTTTCGATACGGGTATTTATAGTGGCAAAACATTTTGATACAGCCTTAAGTTGTTTCGAAACGGGTTTCAATCTGGGTGTGCATTTTTTCTTGGCGTTTCAATACGGTCTTACCCTTTTTGATACGCTTATATGGCATGACCTCAACGGTCATAAAACCCCAACGGCTATTTCCCAACTACCTTTTAAATGCAGAGCGTTTCAATACGGGAACAAGTGTTTCGATACACCGTTTCGATACGGACGAGGGAGTTTCGATACGGATGCTGCATCAGACTACAATGGCTCTTTCTATTTCAAGAGTGTTTCGAAACGGGGTTGAGCGTTTCGAAACGGGGAGCTGCAAAACTACATTTATGGTGGGAAATAAAGTCTCCAACGGCTCCAATTCAACCCCAACGGCTAGTAACGGCTACAAACTCAATTAGGAGTATAAAAGGGACCTCCAAGCATCTAGTAATGGTTAATGCTTCAATTGTAATACAACATATGATCAAAATGTGTCTTAGTGCTTAATTGTCAATTCCTTGTATAGACAAACACTAGTGAGCCAAAATTGTTAGATTTGCTTAAGTGTTTTAGGATTGGGTGAGAGCTTTATTGTGCAAACAAATACCTATTAGAGGGATTTGAGTTTGCTTATTTTTATCTCTTTCTAAACAGGGTTTGATCAAGGCTTTAGGTAGAAAGCTTGATTGGTTTGTAAGGGTTTCCTCCTAAACCTATAAAAAGGGACAAATCAATAGTGGATTGATTGGAAATCCTTAGTGGGAAGCTAAGGTAGTGGATGTTGACATTGGTTAGAACGGTTGAAGGAATCGAGCACCATAAAACTCAACAGATCTCAACGACCAGAACGGCTAGAAACCAATGCAAGGGTATATAAACAAGCCTCAAAAGCTACAAAACAACTATTGAACTTAATTGCAACAATCCAAGCACAAATCCAAACCTTTGAGATATTAGAGTCAAACCCTTGTACCCAATTGATTGATTTTTAATTATATTCATCTTTTATCAATTTGGGTTGAGAGTACTTGTAATTTGGGGCAAATATTCCACCTTTTGAGATTTATCTTTCAATTGCCAACAATCTTTATATTTGAGAGAATCTTGGTTAATCTTTGGGTGGAAAGATTAACCGGTTGTAAGGTTTCCTACTAATCCGAGAAAAGGGGACAAATTTCTAGTGAAAATTGGTTGAAAATCCGTAGTGAGAGCTAAGGTAGTGGATGTAGAGCTTGTTCTAATCTTGAACCACTATAAATTGCATTGTCTTGAATTTTTCCTTTTTTTTCAATTTGCTCCCTTCAATTTTAAAAAGCCAATTCACCCTTCTTGGCCATTTTCGATTCGATTGATCAACTTAACAATGCTTTTATATATAATATACTTACAATTTTAGAAAAGGGAAAAATAAATAAATAATAGTTTTTTAGTTTTAATTATTTTTTATAGCCTTAAGGTGATTACAAAGTATTATATATTTACACGTATTCTTAACTCTCGGACCTTGACAATGCACACATCTTATAGACAAAGTTCTAATAATTTGTATAATGTGAATGTTACACAAAATGTTATAAAAATATATATTTAATTTTTATATCATTTCTAACCTTTAAACATCTTTTGAAAAATTTAGTAAAGCCATAATATTATCAACAAGCACCTATGATTTATTATTCAGAATTAGAATTAATTTTATGTGTTAATTTTTAGTAGGTAGTTACATGATTAAATATAATATACGCTTTAAAATTATTAATATCTAGTTTGGTACAACAGATGTAAAAGATGTGCGTTGTATTAAATAACACTTATGTATTAAAAAGATGAATGAATGATGGTTGTTATTATATCAAAGTGTTTGGCTGTGAAATTTGTGATAAATTTAAAAGATAAGTGTTATGTATAAATTTATCTTTTTACCCTTTAAATTCCAGCTTTATATTTTCCATTGTTTTGACATTGATTATTATGTGATTTTTAGGGTTTATGGTTTAGAGTTTAAGCTTTAGAGTTTGAGGTTTCAGGTTCATGATTTATGGTTTATGGTTTGTAGTTTATGGCTTAATGTTTGGGGTTTAGATTTAGGGTTTATGGTTGTAGTTTAAGGGTTAGGGGTATATGATGTATGGTTTGTGGTTTATGGTTTGATGTTCATGGTTTTAAGGTTTAGGGTTAGTGTTCATGGTTTAAAGTTTTAATGTTTAGATTTAAGGGTTATGATTTATAATTTAAGGTTTAGGGTTTTGAGTTTGTGGTTTATGGTTTAAGGTTAAGGGTTTATGGTTTGGAGTTTGAGGTATGGGTGTGGGTTTAGGGTTTAGGGTCAGGTTCATTGATTGGGGTTCGAGGTTGGGGATCATTATTTAGGGTTTAGGGTTAGCATATTTACAATGGTGTAAACATGTGAAAATAGTATGAGGATATAATTGACAAAACTTGCGTGTTAAATAAACACTACCTCCACCCCGTGATAAATATCACCCAATTTACGTATAAAATAATACGCCATATTAAATTTCACATCTACCAAACGCGCGTATAAAAGTAAATTTCGTAATGCAAATGTATTAAATAATATAACACATCACTTATATGTTATAACCCAACCAAAGGAGACATACATATTTTCATAAAAAGCTTTAAAGAAGACAAGACCATGTTCGTTATGGTCACAAATTACATAATACAAATCATTAAACTTTGTTATAAGTTGAGCAAGAACATTTGGCCGGTTGGCCAAGCTGCTCATCTTTGTTCCCCATATTCATGTAGGTCATAGGTTTGAGACCCACTAAGAGCACTCCCCTTCCTTCCCTAGAGCCCCCCTTCCCCTCCCCTCTAAATAGGATTATGATTAGATTTAAGATTTGTCAAAAAAAAAACTTTGCTATAAGTTCGAGAGGGAGAGTGAGATTGCAGAAAATATGAAGAGTTTTATTAAAATTTTATATTTTGTAATTTTTCCACAATTAAATTCTAAAAAATACTTTTATAATTTTAAATATTAGTTATAGATTTTCATATATTTTTAAACATTTAATGAGTTTTTTTTTGGAATTACTATTTAGAAATATTAAAAAAATATCAAAAATATTTTTAATTACAATTGAAAGATCAAATGACACATTATTTAATATTAATTTAACGCGTCATTCTATCCTCTAATACATTTAATTAAGTGATACCAATTTATAATAGGCATAAAGTCAAAATTAGTCCTAACGTTTGATTAGGGCCTATATTCTATTTTTGGAGCATTTAAGCCCTTAACGTTTCAATTTATGTCAAAATAGTCTTATTTGGATGGAAACTGTTAGTTGACTAACGATTAACTTTTTGTTGATTTGGCATGTCCATGTGAATTGGATTGATGATGTGGCATGTCCACATGTAACTAGATGATGATGTGGCATTACAAATATTTTTAAATTAATTATAAATAATCTTTTATTAAATTAATTATAACTGATCAGATGATGTATCATCCGATTGGTTTAATGACAAAGGAAAGAAGAAAAATTTGGACATGTATTTAATGGGAATCAAATCTAGGCCTTGTACATGAAAAGCTATATGTTTAGCCAAATTACCACTTCTTATATTTATTCATTATCTCATATTTTTAAAGTAAAGAAGTAAAAAATTATGGGTAAATGGAATTGAACCTAAGAATCCTGAAAATAGGATCAACATCTTGCCACCGAACCTATTAGGTATCTTCAATTTGTTATTACGAAATATTTAATTTAATTTAATTTGTGATTATCTTTAATTATAACATAAATTAAATTATTTTTATGAGACGAATTTTTTTCTAAAATAATACTTTTAAATTATTTCTAAATTTATTTCTAATTATAATTTTTAGTTTTTTTTATAATTTCAATTAAATATTTGGCTACAACATCAAAAATAATAAAAAAACAACATTAATTAAAATATATAAATAAAACCTATCATTCTCAATAAATTAAAAATTAAATTTATTTTTAATAAATGTTATTTTTTATTTTTAACTATTTTTACATTGTTGTCAAATAATTAATTAAAATAGAAAAAGTAAAATTTAGAGAAAAAAAATCAATTTCAATAATTCAAAATTTTTATATTAGAAACAAAACGCAAAGTCTGTCTCATAAATATACTCTAATTTATGTTATAATTAAAGATAATCATAATATAAACTAATTAAATTTAATGTTTGGTAATAATGAATCAATATAATTAGCTAGTTTAGTGGTAAGATGTTTTGTCCTTTCATCCTAGGTTTGATTACCCTTAGCCACTATTTTTTATTTCTTCACATTTAAAATATGAGATAATGAATAAATATAATAAGTGGTAATTAAATTATAAGATAATAGCTTAGCCTAGTAGTTAGACATTTAACCTTTCAAGCACAGATGGAAATTTGCTGCCCTTTTTCAGTGCCCCTACTTATGCCCCCATGCTCCAAATTAGGTTTAGGGTTTATGGTTAGGATTTAGAGAATTTAGGGTAGGGTGTATTTTTTAGGGTGTAGGGTTTAAGATTTAGAATTTAGGGTTAGGGCTTAGAATTTGTTGAGAAATATTTTGATATAACAATTATGTGAAAAATGTTTTGGACTTGTTTAAAGATTTCAAAAATAATTCAAAAGTCCTTAAAACTTGAAAAATATGTTTAAAATGTTTTGACTTTGCACCTATATCGAATATACATTTAAAAGTTAAAAATTAGCCAAAATTGGGTTTTTAAGTGAAAGTTTCGAAACCATCCCTATAAGGTTTCGAAACCTTTCTGGGCAGAATGCCACTGTTTTTGAAACCTTTGCCTTGTAACGGCTAGTTTTTACAAATCCTTTCTTAAGGTTTCGAAACCTCTAGTAAAGGTTTTGAAACCTATGTGCAGGTGGGAATTTAAAGCTCGACTTTATGACTTCCCAACGGCTCCAAAACATCCATAACGGCCATAAATGGCTAGAATATCATTCCACACTATAAAAGCAACCATGGGACACTTGAAGATGGTTAGAGAACACATCCAAGCAAGATGATCAAGAGAATTTGAGTCTAAATCACATTTCTTCATTTCTCTTGTACATAGTTTAAGTGAGTGCTTAAATTGTAAATCTTTCACTCTTTCTAGTGAGCTTAAATTGTGTAAACACCCACCTTGTGAAGTACTTAGTTTACCAAACAAATCTCTTGTAAAAGGAGAGGTTCTAGTTTAGCTTTATTGAAAAACTAGAGTGGTTCTATCTTAGCCATTGAAAAGATAAGGTTGTAAGGTTATCCCTTTGGCCTCAAAAAGAAAGAATTCATAGTAGTGAATTGGGAAATCCTTAGTGTTGTGCTAAGGTAGTGGATGTAGACTCGGTTGAGTAGTAGAACCACTCTAAAATCATCGTGCAAATATTGTCTACTATTTTCGGTTTTAGCCAATTCATTCGGGAATCAACTTCAACCCTCTTGACGGTTTCAGACGATCATTCGAGCGTGTTTCAAGCTTAACAATTGGTATCAGAGCCTCGTCTCCATCAAATGACTAACATCTGGGAGTAAAGATATTGCTCGAAGTTCACCGAGTCAAGTTTTCAAATGGCAAGCGGTTCTACAATGATTTCATTTGAAGATGGTCACTCTATCATGTGTCCTCCTCTCTTCAAAGGAGAATGTTACTTCCAATGGAGCAACATCATGAAATATTTCATCCAAGGGTTCAACCTCGACATTTGGATGATTATCGAAGATGGACATTTGGAAGCTCCTAAGAAGAAGAAGAAAAGGAGTGTCAAAGACACAAAGAAGGACCATCTCAATGCAAAGGCTATGCACATTCTTCTTTGTGCCCTAAGTGAAAAGATTTCCAAGAAGGTCTCCCCATCCAAAAGTGCCAAAGAAATTTGGGAGAAGCTTGAGAAATTTTATGGGAAAGAAAAGAAGAAAGATAATGCTTCATCATGTGCAATCCTCCTCTCAACACCAAAGGTGGATGGTGTTTTGGCTCTCGATGAGCCCAAGGTATCTTCCAACTCTAATGATCCAAATGCATATTCATTTGATGAGTTACAAGATGTTTTCGATGAATTGTTTTTGGAATTTGAGACCATGAATTCCAAATTTAAGAAAATGATTTCAAAACTTGAAATTGAAAATGATTTTCTTTTGAAAATAAAGTTGGATTTTGAAAACCAAAATAAAATTTTGAAAAGTGATTTGGAGATTTCAAAAACAAGCAATTGTGTTTTAGAAAAAAATCTTGATTTGAAAGTTAAGCTTGAAAGCTTAACAAAGGAAAAAAAATTGTTTTCAATAATTCATCTTGTCACATAATGGCAAAATGCTCACATTGCCATTATCATGGTCATTCTATACATACTTGTCCTATAAAGAAAAGAAAAACTTATAAGATTAGACAAGTATGGGTTTCTAAGGGAACTAAAGGCATTGTGACTAGTGTAAATGGATCCAAAGCAATTTGGATACCAAAAATCAAGTATATGTCTTTTGTAGGTGTGTTGGAGCAATGGAAAGCAATGCAAAGATATAGAAATTCTCTAGTCACACAAGTGAAGAAATTGGATAACCTCTAAGCTTAATGCTTTTATTTCTTATATCTTTGTTTATCTAATTTTTGTTTGATTAATGTTCATGCATTTGAGCTTTTATTTCAATATCTAAACAAGCATGACATTATTTAATGCATATGAGTCTAATGGTTTCATTCATATGTTTGCATAAAGATTTTTTAAGTCTTGGATAAATTGAATTTCATATGCTCTTAATTTGATTTTATCTTTAAATTCAATGTCTTTAAGTGTCAAGTTTTGTGCTAAAAATTTAATGGAATGCTTTAGTAAGGGAGAGTTTTATTTTTCAATTTTTTGTACTTTATTTTTTTTTTAACTTACTCTTCATTGTTATTATGTACTATAAAGATTTGAATTATTTTTTATATAAAAAAGGGAGAGAAGTAAGTGAAAAATTAAGGGGGAGCTTTTGTCAAAAACAAATTTTCAATGAAGTTTTGTTATATCAAAAAGGGGGAGATTGTTGAGAAATATTTTGATATAACAATTATGTGAAAAATGTTTTGGACTTGTTTAAAGATTTCAAAAATAATTCAAAAGTCCTTAAAACTTGAAAAATATGTTTAAAATGTTTTGATTTTGCACCTATATCGAATATACATTTAAAAGTTAAAAATTAGCCAAAATTGGGTTTTTAAGTGAAAGTTTCGAAACCATCCCTATAAGGTTTTGAAACCTTTCTGAGCAGAATGCCACTGTTTTTGAAACCTTGGCCTTGTAACGGTTTACAAATCTCTTCTTAAGGTTTTGAAACCTCTAGTAAAGGTTTCGAAACCTATGTGCAGGTGGGAATTTAAAGCTCGACTTTATGACTTCCCAACGGCTCCAAAACATCCCTAACAGCCATAAACGGCTAGAATATCATTCCACACTATAAAAACAACCATGGGACACTTGAAGATGGTTAGAGAACACATCCAAGCAAGATGGTCAAAAGAATTTGAGTCTAAATCACATTTCTTCATTTCTCTTGTACATAGTTTAAGTGAGTGCTTAAATTGTAAATCTTTCACTCTTTCTAGTGAGCTTAAATTATGTAAACACCCACCTTGTGAGGTACTTAGTTTACCAAACAAATCCCTTGTAAAAGGATAGGTTCTAGTTTAGCCTTAGTGAAAAACTAGAGTGGTTCTATCTTAGCCTTTGAATAGATAGGGTTGTAAGGTTATCTCTTTGGCCTCAAAAGGAAGAATTCATAGTAGTGAATTGGAAAATCCTTAGTGGTGTGCTAAGGTAGTGGATGTAGACTCGATTGAGTAGTCGAACCACTCTAAAATCATCGTACAAATATTGTCTACTATTTTCGGTTTTAGCCAATTCATTCGGGAAGCAATTTCAACCCTCTTGACAATTTCAGACGATCATTCGAGCGTGTTTCAAGCTTAACAGAATTTAATTTTGTAGTATTTTTTAATGTTGGGGCATAAGTAGGGGCACCGAAAAGTTACATAGAATTTTTATCCTTCATGCACAAAGCTTGGGTTCAATTCCCACTAAACATTTATTTAAATTTTGTAATTAATTTAATAAAAAATTATAATTAATTTAAAAATATTTGTAATGTCATGTCATCATCTAGTTACACGTGGGCATGCCACATAATTAATCTAGTCCACATGGACGCGCCACATCAGTAAAAATTGGCCATTAATCAACTAACAGTTTTCATCCAAAGAACGCTATTTTAACATAAATTAAAACGTTAAGGGCCAAAGTAACCAAATGATCAAATATTGGGGGTAATTTTAGCTTTATGTCTTTATAAAAATATCAAAATATTTAATACAATCCACCTAAAAAAAGGTTTAATACTATTATTTTATTTATCTTTTAAAAAAAATTAGTAACTAAAAGAACATTTGTAATATAAGCCATAATGTTAAAAAAATGTATGTAATGTTTGATTGGATAGTCACTTTAGTCTATATTATTTTTTTTGAAGCACTTTAACCATCATCGTTTCATTTTGGGTTAAAATGGTCCTTATATGGATAAAAATTGTGCCAACTAATGATAAACAACTTGAAATGACTTGACATAATAATAAGTCAATAGAAAAAATAATTTTATAAAATATTTTTAATTGATGTGTTATTTGTCAAGTTAGCACATTTGTTTATATGTGAACATTATGTCAGCATGCACTGTCATGTAGGTTTGTCACGTCATTTCAAGTCATTCACTGTAGTTGACTAACAATTTTCTTTTACGAAGAGTCATTTCGATTTATAATGAAAAGTTAAAGGTTAAAATGTTTTGAAAATAAATAGAGATCAAAATAATTATTCAGTAAAATATTTCGAGTATATTTTTGACATTGTAGCTTAATATAATTTAGTGATAATTTATAAACTAAAAAAATAGGGTAGCAAACCAACAACCAGCCGGCCTTATAAGATGATGCACTAAATTCTTTAAAGGTTTAACTACTGGAATAGTCACTTATGTTTTCCCTTAGTATAAAGTTGGTCACCAATTCTGAAAAACGACCAATAAGGTCACTTGCGTTTATGGGGCGTAAACTTTTGGTCACTCAACCGTTTGTTGTCGTTAAATATTGATGGCTTATTGACCTGACAACGAAAATAATAAGGGTAAACTATTGCAATGGTCACTAACGTTTATCCCATGTACATTTCTGGTCCCCGATTTTAAAAAAGAAACATTATGGTCACTACTAAAAAGGTTTCTTTCTAATTTCACCATTGAATTTTTTTAACACCCATTAACGGTAAGGCACCTAAAATTCTAACTTTTGAAACTTTGGGCACCTTTTTTTTAAAAAAAATACTTTTGGCACCTAAAATTCAAAAAGGGTATACTTTGGGCACCTATTTTTCATTTAAGCCTATATAATATTATTGTACTAATTGATTGCAAAGTTTTAGGGTTGAAAGAAACCTTTACACATTTGGTCCCTATTATTTACACATTCTTTCAATTTAGTCTTAATTTTAAATTAATAAAATAATAAATTATTTAATTAGAAAGAAACCTTTTCAGTATTGACCATAATATTTATTTTTTAAAATCAGGGACTAAAAATGTACATGAGATAAACGTTAGTGGTCATTGCAGTAGTTTACCTTTATTTTTTTTCGTTACCAAGTCAACAAGTCATCAACGTTTAACGACAATAAACGGCTGAGTGACCAAAAATTTACGCTCCGAAAACGTAAGTGACCTTATTGGTCGTTTTTCAGAATCGGTGACCAACTTTGTACTAGAAAAAACATAAGTCACTATTCCAGTAATTAACCCATCTATAAATAAGTTCAGAGATTTGAATAAATCGGAAGAGTCGTTGAGCCTCTAGGATATCTCATCCAAATTATTTCATCAGTAAATCAAATAGAGATGATTGTTAAAAATAAGGGAAAACTACCCCACTGACACCAAACAAATTGGGGATACCTATTTGGACCACCGAATTATAGAAAACGTCAATCAAACCACCGAACTTATAAAATCAACCTATTTTGACCATCGCCGTTAAAAACCTAACGGTGGAGTGACGGAACTGCCACGTGGCAATTGACGAAAAAATTTAAAAATTACACATTTGGTCCCTGTTATTTACACATTCTTTCAATTTAGTCCTAATTTTAAATTAATAAAATAATAAATTATTTAATTAAGTGGTGACACTTGTCAACACCTTATTGGAGGACTTTAATTATTTATATTTGATTTTATTAATTTATTTCCCCCTCCAATCAGGTGGTGACACGTGTCACCACCAATTTAGAGGAGAAAAATAAATTTCTTTTCACCTGCACTTTGGAGTATTCAAACCTGGGTCTCAACAGGATAAGGCCAATAACTTTGCCACTACACCAAACACAACTTTGTGTTATAATTCTCCAGATATAATATATATCTCTTATTAGTTTCCACACTTATAAGCCAAAAACTCAAACCTTAAACACTAATTTCACATATATATATCTCAAACCCTAAACTTTTTGAAAGTTTAATTTGAAATTAATTTGAATACTGTCAGAAGGATGCCTAACAAAACAACCAATAATATCATTACCGCTTGTAGAATACTCTCCAGGTTGAGCAGCCTCTGGCAATTGGCTAACATTAACAGGCTCTCAGTTCTTGAATACTGTCAGAAACTGCTTGAGGAAAATATGAAACAGTCGTTTCTTTTCCTCCTAAAATCATGCAAATTAGGGGTATTAATCAAGGACTAAAAATGTACATGAAATAAACGTTAGTGGCTATTGCAGTAGTTTATCCTTTTTTTTCGTTGCCAGGTCAACAAGCCATCAACGTTTAACGACAATAAACGACTGAGTAACCAAAAATTTACGCCCCGAAAACGTAAGTGACCTTATTGGTCGTTTTTCAGAATCGGTGACTAACTCTGTACTGGGGAAAACATAAGTCACTATTTCAGTAATTAACTCATCTTTAAATAAAGTCAGAGATTTGAATAAGTTGGAAGAGTCGTTGAGCCTCTAAAATATCTAATCTAAATTATTTCATCAGTAAATCAAATACATATGATTATTAAAAATAAACAAAGTGCAGCCAGCAATCCACCCCCTAACAAACAAGTAGGAGGATAGCTAAAAGCTAGCATAAAAGAAAAATGAACGCGCCTCACGCGCTCCCCAAAACCTTGGCTTTACCTAACCCCGCGTCCCTCAGGTGGCGCTGTGACCGATCCGTGACGGTCTTCGCGATCGGCCCCTTCGTGGGTCGACGGTTACCGGTGCAACGGACGGCGACGTCGGCTGGTGGTTTGGACCAACGGAACGGTGGGTGGCCGGGCTGGTCAGCGCAGGAGGAAGCCGTTCCTGAGCTTAGCTTTGGTTTGGTGTCGTTGTTAGGTCCGTCGTGGCTGTTGCCGGATTTTATTGCTGGAACCATATGGATGACGGGTGCGAAGGTCAGATCCGGCACCGGTTACAACCCTCCTCCGGTGTCCCTTAGAACCTTGTTTGCGGCAGGGAGCTTTGCGGCTGGTACGACGGCCGTTGAGCAAGGTAAATGGTCCTCTCCGTCATATGCTTGTTTCGACCCAGGCGGAACGAATTGTGGGCGGCATGCTGGCCCTGAAGGCTTTGCTTCGAATCTATTGAAGCCTGTAGTGCTGGTTGCCGGAAACTTCTGGATTTCTTCATCCTTGGAGCTGCTGGGCTTACAAAACCAAAGGTTGGGGGAGGGTTCAGTTCAAGGCGTTCGCACCCCAAACGGTCGTCGGATTGCCGGAGCACGGTCAGCGGAAAAACTGTACGGACTAACACTTGCGAAGGGAACAAAGGCAGGGGCAACTTGGACTTTTTCCTACCTGCCAACTTTTATCACTGAATGGGCCCTTATTTCCAATTTTGGAAACTTATCAGACAACATCTCCGGTTTTAGGGGATCTGGGATTAGTCTATCCCTTTTAAAGTCCAACAAATCCACTTCTTTTGGGATTTGGCAGGTTGAAGATCATGGGAGATTTGGTGGCCCCAACCGGTTTTTGTGTCTGGCTCTTAACAAGCCCCGGTTGACTTTGGTTTGTAATTTTGCATGGGACCCGGGAGGATCCAACGCCACAGTGAAATTACGAATGTTATGGCATCTTTTTCGGGTCTGCCATGGTTTTGATAAGCCTGGGCTGAGGGATAACTCGATGGAATCCCATCTTTCGAATTGGGTGACAATGGATGGTGTCTTGATAAGGATCGACGGCTCATCGTCGGAAGCCTGCCTCTGGGAAGAGCTCTCAGATACGACCGTTGTCGATAACTCTAAGAAGGATCTGTGGTTTCTATTTTTTAGTTGTTCCAGGATTCGTCCAGGCTCGAAGCTTGTTTTCGGATGTTTTAGGCGTCTAGGTGGTTTTGCTGACTGTGTTGCTAGTTTTCTTAGGTCTGTTTCTAGCTTTTCTTATACTAGGATCGTGTGTTTGGTTGGGGTTCATGAAGAGCAACGAATGCCCTGGTCTTCTTTTCGGTGTTTGGATGTTTATCACCGTTGCAATTGCCGTGACAAGGACCGTGACCTATGGAACGGAAGCCTGCCTCTGGACAGAGCTCTCCGGCGAAGGAATGGTGATGCCGTTCGTCCTTACTCGATTGAAGATTCGTTTTGGCTTCGAAGTAAGTCTCTCGAGCTCCGTTCGTTTTGCCGCAAGATCGTCACTGAAGTGGATGGTGTCGGCCTGTGCTCCCTTTGCAGCGCAAGTGGGTTTGGACTTGGCCTGTTATGGCCCTCGTTGTTTGTCTTTTCCCTTTTGAAGTTGTGTCAACTGTGTTTGTTTGGTGCTTTACCTGACCAGTGGTTGTGTAAGCTGGGTTCAGGTGGGAACCAGTTTGCCTTTATCGAGTCTGTTCTTTATCTTTTTTAAGTAATAAAAGTCTCTATTTGATCAAAAAAAATCCACCCCCTAACAAACGAAAACAAACCCCACTCAAAACCTCTTTCTTTCCTGATTTTTCTTCGCCTTGTGGCTTTCGGCTGAAAATAAATCAAACCAAACCAAACCCAAAGAATTACTAAAAATTAACTCTGCTGAAGGTTCTTCGATTTCTCATCCCACAAGAAAAACCCCAAAAAAGAAATTCAAAAAATCTATTTGCATCCCTTTTTCTATAAGATTCGTACAAACTCTCCCTCAATCCAATTTAAAACACTTGATTTCTCTATATTGAACTTGATGGTCTAGGGTTTCTAATTTTCAGCTTTGATTGCTATTCAGAAAGCCGTAAATTCATTGTCTTGGAGAATCAAGAATCATGGAAATGGAGATTGTAGGTGATGTGGCATCTCTGGACCCTGATTTACTTCAGCTCCCTGAGTTTTCTCCTCTAGCTCTCAAATCCAACCCTTTCCTCGCCGAACAACTCTTCTCTCTTTGGCTTTCGCTTCCCGAAACTGGTCGCCTGGTAAGGTTTTCACAGTTGTCGAATAATATTCCTTTTTGTTGGTGCCGCTCCAACTATCCAGTAGTGCCTTGAGTTACAGGCATATAAGTTGCGATGACTGCTTGGGGCACGGTGTTGCTTGAGGACCTGTAGAGGGCATGATTGCCCATTGCGTAATGGGAGTGAGTGTCCTCCCTTGAGATGATGCGTTTAGATTTCAATGTCCGGCCGAGCCATGAAAGGCTCGAGATGGGAATTGAGATTGTCCATGGCAAAGATGTTTTCTTGTTTCTATTTATGACATTTTTTTTGTTTTATTTAATTAGGTTAAGAATCTGCTTGCTGATGTGAAAATGGGGACTTCGTCTTTTAATTCCACCGGGAGTTCCATGAGTATTAATGTTTCTACAAATAACTTGTCGGCTTCCATGTTTTCTACTGCAAGTACTCCTCCGCTATCACCTCGTAGTACTTCGGGTTCTCCTCGGGTTTTCAAACAACGGCCTGGCCCTTTTTCTTTAGGTTCGCCTCTTAAAATAGTTAGGGAGCCAGTTCGTGAAGTCATACCGCAGGTATAGTTTGTAACTGTGTAGAGTTAGCTGATAAACTTGAAGTGCTTTTGTTGAATTAAATTATTGCTGATAGTAGAATTCTAAGAGGAAAAAATGTTGGTTTTTGCAGTTTTATTTTAAAAATGGTCGTCCACCTCCAAATGAATTGAAAGAGCAGTGCTTGTTTGCGACTGATAAGCACTTTTATGGTCATTTGGGATTGCAAATTCATGGTGAAGAAAAATATTCATGATTTTTAGTCAGAATTGGCTTTTATAATTTTTTGGTTATTCCTGGTGTTAAATGTTTTTGTTTTGCATGACAGAGTTTAAGACGGCAACAAAAGACATTTGCAAGTTACCGTCTTTTTTCTCCACCACTCTGTTTAGAAAAATTGATATCAACAACAGTGGTATTGTTACCAGGTATGTTTCAGTGCACATTTTGATTAATAGTTTCTGGTTATGCGTGGTGGTCTAATTTTGAAGATGTTTTAAAGGACTAGGACTATCGATTCATAGATAGACGGTAATAGATGAAGCACCTGCTACAATAATGCTATTAACCTTAGCGCGGACTGTGGCTGCACTACTTAAATCCAGAAGGTTTTTGTTGTGGTTACTCTCCTCTGCTGTCTCCATTTTAACTAGGGATCCCTAGCTCTGGAATCAGGAATAGCCTGATTAGTAGTGATATATGATCTCTGATTACTAGTGTTATATGATCCTTGACTATATAGGCATCTCTGTGGTTTGCATCTACTTTATGGTTATTCATTGACTGTACAATAAAAAGGTTTTGATTGGTAGCTAAGGGAAGGGTTGGGGATGACAGTGTTGTCCTAATTACAAGAAATTCTCGAGATGGTTTTGCTTGACTTTGTGCAGAAGTTTTGGTATTACATTGGCTGAATGGACTATGGAGTCTCAGGAATTGAGTACTTCATAGTACTCTTGGTTACGGTTTAGGATGGTAGTAGTGATGGTGCTTGGCTGTTGTCTATGCTAGAAAGTTTGAAAGGTTTATGATGGTAAGGAACCATATGATCCTCATATGAACTTGCAAATTATGGCATTATTTATCTTTTAGACCCTTGTCATATTATGTAAACTTGCTATGCTAGACTTGATTCTTTTGTCTATGAAACATAATTAGTCATGAGGTATGAAAGAATTATGAAATTATAATGTCTTGGGTTATTTAACTTCTGTTCTAAAATTAAACAAATTATAATTTGGCTTGAACTTATGTATGCTGGAATGAATCTTAGGGATCAATTTGTCAATTATTGGATTGGAGGCAACATGTTAACAATGGATTTAGCAACCCAAATTTATACAATTCTTAAGCAACCTGATTGCAGATACCTTACTCAGGTATATCCAACTATCCTCATTGCATATTAGTTGAACATCTCTAAAAGACAACTCATACCAGGAAAGAAAGCAATGTGTTTTTATTAATGCGCACACATGTGCCTGGTTAATAGTAGTAGTTGAACCAGAAAAACTGTGGTTGCAAAGTTAATAAGTTGTATGCCTTCTTTAAGTAATTGGTACTTAATGCAGGATGATTTCAGATCCATTTTACATGAACTTTTGGCATCTCATCCAGGGCTGGAGTTTTTACAAAGTACTCCTGAATTTCAGGAAAGATATGGTATGGCAACAATCATTTGAAAATAAAATATTTGTTAATTAATTTCAATTTAGAATCAACACTTCACACATGTCAAAGAGGCCCTAAACTCATCTGTTTATGCCTTACTGCATTTCTTTATTTGTATACTAACATGTACTGTTACTGAATTGGACTTGGTCCTAGCATTTGTTACTAGGTCTACCTTAGCAATATAACCATTGCAATATTACTTGGCTTTCTGCAACCCGCAGTATTACTTTTATGTCTGCACTGAGCTGTCAATATCAAGCTCTGTTTCTTAATTTGATATGGTTGGTCTACTATGTTGAAATTTGAGGTTTAATCATTCTACTTTAATTTGGTCCCTCTAATTTTTATAATGCTATTAGTAGGTTCAAATTGATAGCACTGTCAACTGCTGCTGTTAAAGTGATGATGTGGATTTCTATGAATCTGCTATTATTAACAGTGTTAATAACATTATAAAAGTAGAGATGCCAAATTTTCCAAATTAGAGAGATTAAACCCCAAATTTCAACATAGCAGAGGAACTAAAAGTCTAAAACTATAATTAGACTGATATGATTATGCTCTTACATATTTTAACTTCTTTTGTTTGTAACAGCTGAAACTGTCATATACAGAATATTTTATTATATAAATAGATCAGAAACGGGTCTCCTTACCCTCCGTGAGTTAAAGCGTGGGAACTTAATTGCTGCAATGCAGCATGTGGATGAAGAGGAAGATATTAACAAAGTATTAAGGTAAATTAGTCGGCTAGAGCATGCAATGAAGTTTTGTATTAGAGAACCTTGTTTCTCATTCTGCATTTTGGTTTTTGTTCTCTGTATGATGAATAATGACTATTCTAATCTTTTTGTTTGCAGGTACTTCTCTTATGAACACTTCTATGTAATATACTGCAAGTTTTGGGAGCTCGACACCGACCATGATTTTTTAGTCGACAAGGAGAACCTTATCAGATATGGCAACCATGCTCTTACTTACCGGATTGTTGAAAGAATATTTTCTCAGGTTTGAATTTTGTGTCATTATTTTCTATTATTTAGACAAATAATTTCAGATTTAAGTGGCAAGTTTTCTGCCATATCAAACAACAAAGAAAAGAGATGATCTTTTTGGTCTTTCAGGTTCCAAGGAAATTTAAAAGTAAGGTTGAGGGAAAAATGGGTTATGAAGATTTTGTTTACTTTATATTATCAGAGGAGGATAAATCTTCAGAACCTGGTCTGGAGTACTGGTATACTTCCTATCCATTTCCTTAGTTGAAGCAAGTAAACACATTCTTTGCCAATGATCTCCTATTGGTTTTAGATGTACACTATGTTGGAAGTCCTGCGAGAAACTTATGGACTTTGTTTCCTTAACCTCTCTTTTTTCTGAGTGAGCAATTTTTAGACTCAAAATCAGAATCATTCAGTATTTTGGTTCTATACACGTATTTGTTGATTGCCTGTTTTAGTGTAATTCAAATTGTTGATTGTTTATAGATCCTTTTTTACCATTAAAGTTTTGAGAGATCAATGAATGATATATCTAATTGATACTAAAGTGGTCTTATGTTGCTAGAGCCTTATATTGAGTGATTTTTCCTGTGCATCATCGTCAGGAGAAACAGATAGAAAGGATCCTAAATCATTCTTCCTTTTGACTGCTTTGAGAAATAGTTTTGATCTGGCTGCCATGTTTGAAGAACTTAAAGTTTGCAATCTCTGATCATTGTCATGAGCTTGTTTGAAAATTTTTTGCTGCATTTCCTATTAGCCTCATGTAGGCATAATCAATATTCATTAATGACAAGTGACAACATTACCTGACCAACCAGTTTGTGTAATTCAGGTTTAAATGCATTGATTTAGATGGAAATGGGGTACTCACACCAAATGAAATGCAATTCTTTTATGAGGAGCAGTTGCATCGGATGGAGTGTATGACCCAAGAACCAGTGCTATTTGAGGATGTATTATGCCAGATTTTTGACATGATTGGACCACAGGTCACCCCTGGATTCTCATCTGTCTTTGACTGCATGTAGACATACATTAGTGCATACAGCATAACTCTGCATGTAGACATACATTAGTGCATACAGCATAACTCTGCATGTAGACATACATTAGTGCATACAGCATAACTCTGCATGTAGACATACATTAGTGCATACAGCATAACTCTGCATGTAGACATACATTAGTGCATACAGCATAACTCTGCATGTAGACATACATTAGTGCATACAGCATAACTCTGCATGTAGACATACATTAGTGCATACAACATAACTCTGCATGTAGACATACATTAGTGCATACAACATAACTCTGCATGTAGACATACATTAGTGCATACAACATAACTCTGCATGTAGACATACATTAGTGCATACAACATAACTCTGCATGTAGACATACATTAGTGCATACAACATAACTCTGCATGTAGACATACATTAGTGCATACAACATAACTCTGCATGACCAGTGTTTATACTGATTGGCTGATTACAGAATGAGAGCTACATCACTCTACGTGACTTGAAAGGCTGCAAACTATCTGGAAATGTATTCAACATTCTTTTCAACCTCAACAAGTTTATTGCTTTTGAAAGTCGTGATCCTTTTCTTATTCGTCAGGTAAGTGCATGTTTGACTTTGAACTTTGCCATGATTTTAAGTCCTCCTTGAAGTGCTGATCACGAGATATATTTGTATTAGGAGCGTGAAAATCCAACATTGACAGAGTGGGATCGCTTTGCTCATAGAGAATATATTAGGCTTTCCATGGAAGAAGATGTTGAGGATGCATCAAATGGAAGTGGGGATATCTGGGACGAATCATTTGAGGCTCCCTTTTGAAATTAGTTAGGTACGTGGCTGTAAATACATGCGAGTGAAATTGTTTTCTTGTGAAAAAATAATGCAGAATCAACACATTACTAGTAGCTAGCTTCATTCCTAGAAGATTCATATCAGGTGGTTTTGTTACTAAAACCATAATGAATGGGTAGAAATTTGTGGAGGGTAGGGCTGTAAATGAGACGAGACGAGACTCGGCTCGGCTCGGGTTGTCCATTACCCTTTTGCATTAATCAAACTGTTTTTTGGTGATTAGGTTGCTGATTCTACCATTAACTTTATCAACAGAAGTCGACAAATATATTGTTTATCAATGGTTAAAAGTTCTTTTTTTCCCCAACATAATAATAATACATTAAATACAACAATTAAATTACAAAGATAATAACAAGTTATGGATGAATGTGAAACTAAACACTAACGTAAAACAGTAAAATATCTATAACACTAAAAACAGTATCTCGCAAGAAATAGTCAAATCAAAGCTGAAACTAAAAACCCAATTTAAATAACTCAAAATATCTGTAATAAACGAATAAAATTGGAATTGAAGTAATTAATCTGAAGAGGATTGATTTCAGAAGAATTCGATTGGAGCAGGAAAGAAAAAAGACGAATAGCAGCAGAGTGGAAAACATAAAAATAGAGGAATACACGAGAAAATTGAGGCGGAGATGAAGAAAATGGAAATTAGGCTTGGCTTAATATCAAAAATAAGTGTCTAAATTAGATACCCTTTTTACGAGTAGATGTTTAATGTTTTTTTTTTTGTTAAAATAAGTGTTTAAGGTTTATTTTTCGTGTAATTGTTTTATGTAGAGATGTAAAAATAGGTAATCGGATGGGTTTCAGGTCAGGTTCTGTCAGGTCGGGTCAAATCGAATACAGATCATTTCAGGTCGATTTGATGTTTCGACTCAATTCGAGTCAGGTGCGGGTCAGTTTCAAGTCAAGTTCATTTTAGGCCGGGTTCATTTTGAGTCGGGTTCATTTCAAGTCAGTTTTATTTCAGGTCGTGTTAATTCGAGTTTCGAATTCGTATTAAGTTTGAGTTTGGTACAAATAGTCGATAGACTTTGGGTTGGGTCATTTAAAGGGACTAAATTGTGACTAATCACCAAAACATATCTTAGGATGTCGGAATATATATATATGTATGAGATTAGATTGAATTAAACTAAATTTTAAAAATGAATGTTAGGACTAAAATATAAAAAAAATAAATGAGTGAGGACCTAAAGGGTAATTAATCACTATGCAAAAAAAATTAGGCGGCAAATTTTAAATGGGCAATTAATTATTGGATCAAATTTAAAAATATTCCATTTAGATTTTGGAGGGAAAGAACCCACTTGTTCTTTTAGGTTAGGGGAAATTTATTTTTTAGTCATTATAACTCTAGATGTTTTTTGTTTAAGTCCCAAATTTCAATTGAGTCCCAATTTAGGTTATAATTGAAATTCGAGCTTTATTTTTAGAATTCTTATAGGGACTTATGATTTATATGGTTTGGAATAAACTACAAAAATTATAGGGTTTGGAATAAATTACAAAAATTAGAAATAAATATGCTTCAATTTTGAATAAAAATATAATTTTATGGACTAAAATGAACAAAAACAACACCATCTTTACTTTATTAGACTAAATTATAAAAATTAGAAATAAATATGGGTCACTTTTAGTTAAAAGTAACTTTTTAGGGACTTAAATGAACAAAAATATCATCATATTAAAAATATTGGACCAAATTATACAATTTAAAAATAAATAAAAATTAATTTCGGATTAAATACAGATTTGTAGGGAATTAATTGAACACTAAACTCCTAAACCCTAAATTTCATCCCTAAGCCCTAAACTAATCACATAAACATATAGACTATAACCCCTAAAAAGTATAATCATGTAACACGTATGAGACTTGTTCACGTTACACATATCAATATAAACTATAGACCATATAGGTGAACTATAGTAATAATTAATAAGAACATCATTGCGTATGATATATTATATATAGATTACAGACTATAGACTATATAACACTTGAAAATAATCTCATACACTAAGATAAACCATAAACCTTAAAATATACAAATTAATCTCATAACCCAATAACCCTAAACTACACCATAAATCTTAAACAATTAATACTAAACACTAAATCTTAAACTATAAACCTAAGCCTTGGAAACTAATCTCATAAACCAATAATTCTAAACTACACCATAAACCCTAAACCATTAACACTAAGTCCTAAACCTTAGGCCATAAACCAAAATTAGGGACCAATTTTACAATTTCACCATAAATATAGCCTAAAATCGAAATTAGGGACTAATTTGACAATTTGAAACTGGAGAAATTTGAGAGATAAGTGACCAATTTCACCATAAAATATAGCATAAAACAGAAATTAGGGACTAATTTGACAATTTAAAAGTGGAGAAATTTGAGAGTCTAGTGACCATTTCACAATTTTACCATAGAAATAAATATGGGTCAATTTCAGCTAAAAAATAATTCTTAGGAACTAAAATGAACAAAAATATCAACATATTGAAATTATTAGACTACATTACAAAAAATAGAAATATATAGGGGTCAATTTCGGCTAAAAGTAAAATTTTAAGGACTAAATATCACTTTGGGGTGGGTATTGCTATATACGAAGTCCAAACCGTGGGGATACTTGTGACTAAATTGAATTAATCTAAAACTTAAAATTGAATATTATGACTAAAGTACAACATTTTAAACGCAACAAAACTTAAAGGGTAATTAATCTCTAATCTAAATAATAGGCGGGCAACGAAGACTAATTACTAATAAATTTTATTAAAATGAGCTAATTAAATTAATCATAAAAATGATGATCTAAATATAAGACACAAAAACTGAAACTAAGATTCGATTGAATGAAAATTAAACTTAGCATGCAAAACAGAGACCTAAATGAAATGCTACCTAAAAATATAAGGGCCTAAGGTGTAAATATACAATAAGCTAAAAGGTGGGCTAATTCTCTCTTAGCGGGAGCAAATTAAAGGGTGGGCTAAATTGAAAAGGCGGTTTACTTAAAACAAATAAAAAGGCGAGCTAATTTCCTCCCAATTTCAATGATTTAATTTTTTTTTCAAACCCTCATATGCTTTAGTTAATAATTAATAAATGAATTGTTTAATATAATTAATTTAATGGTTATAATTATTTTTTTAAATATAATAATTATATTTAATATAAAAAATAAATTTATTAATTTAATGATCATAATTAACAAATTGATTTAAATTTTGAATAATTTGTTTTAAATTTATTATCTTAAATTATTAATTTAATAAAATTTTTAAATATTTTTATATATTTATAATTTATAAATATAAAAAATTAAACATATTGATTTAATGAGTTACTAACTTAATGTTACTGCTGTTTTTTGTTGTTGATTATTGTCTGCTGGTGGTTGCTTGTTGTTGGTAGTTGTTGGTTAACTTATAGTTTTTTTATATTTTTAATTAATTATAGATGTATATATAACAAAAAAATTATTTAAAATTTTAAATTAATTTAAAAAATTAATAGTTTACATTTATCAATACTTAATGCTTTATATTTATCAACACTTTAAATTCATCAAATAATAGACTTCCTCAATTACATGTTAGGTAAATATCAAGCTATGTCAATATCAGTTTAGGTCAACAATGGATCGAGTTCAAAACAAGTCGAGTTAATTAACAGACCACGTTTAAAACAGGTCGGGTAAAATCTGATCTTGAGTCGATCTAGTCGGGTAATATCGGTTATCTGCCAGGTCAGTCTCGGGTTCGAGTTTGTTTCAGTCGGGTGCAGGTCGGGTTTCGGGTCCACAGTAACAAGTTCAATTCGGGTTCGGGCCATTCTCGGTCGGATGCAGGTCAGGTTCAGTTACTACAATAACAGGTCAAACTCGAGTTCAGGTCAACAACAGCCGGTTACAGATCGATTTCGGGTCATCGCATCCTCAGGTCGAACCAAGTTCTGACTCGAGCACGTTTCAATCGGGTTTTTAGGTCGGGTCAACTTTTTACATCCCTAATTTCATGGACAAGCGTGTGTGAAAAATTTGTTTTCACAAGTATATTAGTTTTAGGGTTTAGGGATTTTTTAGGGTCTAGTGTTTATGGGTTTAAGTGAACAAATTTTGAATTTAGAGGACATGGTTAGAACTTAGGGTCTAGGGTTTATAGGTTAAAACTTAAATCCCTAACCATATTACCCTAAACTTAAACCATAACCTCTAAACTCCAAATTCTAACTTTAAATCCTAAATTCTAACTAGAAACCTTAAATTCTAAACCCATACAATTAACCCCTAAACCCTAAACTAAATCCTTAAACCTTAAAACTAAGACACTTGTAAAAAAATTCATTTCTGTCGCCAATGCATGAGATTTGTTTCCTTTTTTTTACTGAAATAAGTGTTTAAAATTTCATTCTTCTACTGTTTTAAGTTAACATCGTTAAAAAATTTAGCGTCAATCAGAATTCGTGGAAACTTTCTGTTTCTACCGTCAGTGCATCATGTATTTCCCTTATTTTTTATTGCAATAATAAGTGTCTAAATTTTCATTATGTTGTTGTTTTAAGTTAATGTCGTTAAAAAATCCGTCGTCAATTAGAATTTGAGGCGCATCTTTATTTTAATTTCTTTAAAAAATTAAAAAATAATTTTAAATAAATTTTTTAAAATTTTCAAAAAGTTGCAAATACCTAAAACTCAAACTCCAAAATTGACACTATTGTTATCGTCGATAATCTCGTCGGACCCACCACTGTCGTTGTCGAAGGCCACCAATCATCACCGGTAGCTGGCGAGAGGCGTGCCAATTGGACGTTAAATGGTTAGAACCTTTTGCGCTCATCGTTCGACGTCCGATTGACACGTCTCTCATCGATTAATAGCGATGATAGGTTGAGAAAACTGGGCGATGGCCTCCAATGACGGTTGTGGAGGGGTTCGACGAGGCTATCGACGATGATAGTGACGTCAATATTAAGTTTAAGGTTTTAGAGATTTGAGACTATTTTGTGATTTTTAAAAATTTCAGGATATTTTTTTAATTTATTTTCTTTTTAGTTTGTTTTTGAAAAATTACAAATAAAAATAACAAAAGCTATGTGTCAAACTATGATTGGGTGATGATTTTTTTTTGACAATTTAACTTTAAAACGGGTCAAATGAAACGTTATACGTCTATCTTAACAAAAAAAAAATGTTAGACACCTATCTCAAAAAAAGAGTATAGTTCAAACACTTATTTGTGTATTAAGCCTTTATGCTTTTAAAAAGTTGGAATGAGTTTTTTTTATTAGAGCAATAAATCGGGTAATGTCTAAATTTATTGGGTTACGATCCGTTTATTGTTCGAAGTAGAAGAACATCTACGAATTAATACGACTGAATGATTATTTTAAAACTCTCAATCATTTTTTTCGTAAAAAAATCTTTACTCTATTAAAATAAAATCTTGCATACATGAATGGATGAAAAATTAAAATAAAACTTTGAACTTGAAAATTCCACTATTAAAGTAATACGCAATCGGCTATTACTAATTTTGGAATCTTGTGGGTACTATTTTTCTCCCATACGTAATTAATTCTTGAACTTAATTAATATAACGACCCGATTTTTTTGAGTCTAACATTTTTGCGTTGACCCATGCTTTGGATATTCAATTAGTCAAGATAGTTGGGTCATTTGGGCCAAGATTGGACCCAATTGAATGATAATTGGATTTGTACAGAGGTTTAGAGAGGACTTTTTAATAAGAGATGAAAGAGGGAGAACCTTAAGGTAATTGTACCATTTTTTTAAAAGCATGGTTGTACAAAATTCGACTCGAAAAAAATTAAATTTTTCGACTAGACTCGAGGCAAAAAAATTCGATTCGTCTCGACTCAAAATTTCATAAACTCAACCTGATTAAAAAAATTCAAATAAAGTTTGAGTTGTAAAATGAAAATTCGAATAACTCGAAAATTTTAATAATTAGTGGATTGATTTTTAAGTTCGAGTCGAGTCCCTCAATTTTTCTTAATATATATATATATATATATATATATATATAATGATATAAAAAATATGAAGAAATATATATGCACTATCTCATATGATTAGAGAAAGTCATTTAAATTAGAATCCAACCGTACTATAGCGTGATAAAAATTACAATTAAATTTGTATAGAAACTCAAAAACTCGTCTTGAATTGAAATTTACTCGAATCGAAAAAATTTCAGATAAAGTTTGATTTGTAAAATATGATGCCTCAACTCGAACAATTAGATTTTTTTGACTTAACTCGACTTGATTGAACGCTCACCCCTAGCACCAACTTTATTGATTATTGTCTTCACGTATAGGGATGTAAAAACATGTAATCGAATGAGTTTCAGGTCGGGTCAAATCGGATACATGTCATTTCAGGTCGATTTGATGTTTCAACTCGATTCGGGTCGGGTGCGGGTCAAGTTCAGGTCGGGTTCATTTCAAGTCGGGTTCATTTCAGGTCGGGTCAAAACTGTTCAGGTATGAATCAGTTAATTGGCGGGTTAATTCGGGCTCGAGTAGACTTCAAGTCGGGTTCATTTCATGTCTGTTTAATTTCAGGTCGAGTAATATCAAGTTGTTTCATTTCAGGTCGGGTTAATTCGGGTTTCGAATTCGTATTAAGTTTGAGTTTAGTACGAATAGTCGATAGACTTTGGTTTGAGTCACTTCGAGTGAATTATTTAACTCCATTCACCAACACGAATCACATTAAAAATAAATAGTAGGCACTAGAATGAACAAAGATATCATCGTTATTTAAAATATTAGAGTAAATTACAAAAATTAGAAATAAATAAGGGTCAATTTCGGTAAAAAAAATTTAGAGACTAACCTGAACAAAAATATCATCATATTAAAAATATTGAACTAAATTATAAAAATATAAAATAAATAGTGGTTAATTTTGGTTGAAAATAAAAGTTTAGGGACTAACATGGACAAAAATATTATCATCATATTAAAAATATTGGACTAAATTACAAAAAATGAATAGGGGTCAATTTCGACTAAAAAATAAATTTTAGGCACTAGAATAAACAAAAATATAAATAAATACGAGACAATTTTGACTAAAAATTAAATTGTAGGGACAAGAATAAACAAAAATATTATTCGACTAAATTACCAAAATAGAAATATATATGGGTCAATTTCGGCTAAAAATAAAGTTTTAGGGACTAGAATGACCAAAAATATCATCATATTAAAAATATTGGACTAGATTACAAAAATTTAAAATAAATAGGGGTCAATTTCGGTTTAAAATATCTAATTGATCTAAATTAAAACCTAGAAGCATAAATTACATACCTAGTTAAAAAAATATCTAATTATTAGTTTCCGTTGAAATTCAAGTCGGGTCTCACCATGTACAAATAGATTTCGAGTCTGATAATTGTGAGTAAATTTCAGATAAAAATAAATTTTTAGGGAATAATATGAACCGAAATATCCCTTAATATGCCTATATATGTTACAATTTAATATATATATATATATATATATATATATATATATATATATATAATTTTAACTAAATTGAATTAAACTAAAACATAAATTAGGACTACAATGAAAACTTTTAAACGGGTGAGGCCTTAAAGGGTAATTAGTCTATAAACTAAAATTGAGGCGGCAAACAATAAATTAATTATTTAGATTAAAAATTAAAGTTAAATGGGTAAATTGCAACTTTGGAATTCAATTCAATTTAGAATTTGGAGGAAAAAACTCGTCTATTGGGTTAGCTTAGGAGAATTTACAATGTTGGTACATCTGACATTAAAAGTCACAAAATTTTATTTATAAATTTTAATTTAACTCGATCGAGTCTGAATTTAGGTTATAATTGGCGATTACCTGAGAATTTAACTCCCCTATTGTGCCATTTCACATTTCCCTCCTAAAGAAAACAAGCGGGTTGTTTCCCCTAAAGAACTAATTTCTGTCCCTAAAGAAAACGAGCGGGTTGTTTCCCCCCTAAAGAACTATTTTTTTCCTAAAAAAATGAGCAGGCTTTTCCCTCCCTCTATCGTGCCATTTCACATTTCACAAGGGATTTAATTTCCCCCTAAAGAAATGAGCGGGCTTTTTTGGGTTTTTTTTTATTTTATATTTTTTTACTTTTTGTAATTTTTTTTATTTTTAATTCTAAGCCCAGCTTAATATGTAGTTAGGGCCTAAAATTGGTGTGTACAAATATGTTGAAATATTTTGTTTGAGAAATACAAAGAAGTTTAACGAGAGAAGACGGCCGATTTTAATTTTTAGCACTGTCACATCTTTAAGTTTAATAAAATTTTATTATGGATTCTTAGTAAACTTTATTAATTTCTTATTTCTTTGTTGAATTGGGACGATTGGTGATTTCTCTTGATAGTGCTTAAGATCTTGTTATGACATTTATAAATTTTGGTAGTTTTAGTATTTATAAATATAATAAAAAATTAATCTTATATTTTAATATTATCTTAAGTAAATTATGTGTAAATTTATATATATTAAATTATATTTAAAATATTAATCAGTTTGTACATTATAATAATGGTTTACATTTATTGATATTTTAAAATCATTTTATATAATTTAATGTATAATTTAATAATTAATAGTATATATATATATATATATATATATATATATATTAAGTTAAATTATTTTTAACTTGTTAATTAATTATTACATTGAAATAATAAAATAAACTTATTGATATTTAAAGTCACTTATTTCTAATTGGTAAGATAATAATCAATAAATGAATCATTTAATACAATTAATTTAATGAATTATATTAAAAACAAACAAACCATTTAATACAATTAATTTAATGGTTATAATTAAATTTTTTAATATGATGATATACTTAATACAACGAGTGATTTTTTAATTTTAATGATTATAATTAAAAAATTAATTTAAATTTTGAATAATTTTTTTAAAATTCATCAATCACATGTTATTAATTTAATAAAACTTTTAAATGTTTTTATATATTATAATTTATAAATGTAAAAAGTAATTGTATTAATTTAATGATCATAGTTAATCATGTATTTTAAATTGTGAAGATGTATTTTGTCACATCATAATATAATAAATTCATAATCTAATAATTTCATCAATTGTAACTTATTAGTAAGTACAAGTTAGGTAAATATCAAGTCAGAAAAATATCAAATCAGTTCAATAACAAATCAGATCATTTACAGGTTGAGCCAATAACAAGTTAGGTAAATATCAATTCATAATCTAACATTCTTATGGGTTAATTACTGGGATAGTTACTTATGTTTCCTTCCAGTACAGAGTTGGTCACTAATTTTCAAAAACAACCAGTAAGATCACTTACGTTTTCGATATGTAAACTTTTGGTCACTAAGACGTTTTTTGCCGTTAAATTTAAACGGAAGGCTGATCTGTCACAATAAAAAATGATAAATTACCTAAATATTTCCTAAAATATTACTTGACTTCTATTTTGACCAACAAAATAAAAATAATTTATATAATTTTACATTTAATCTTCTATATTCACAATTTTTTATTTTTCCCCCCATCCACCACTCCCGACCACTCTGGAAAGACCCAAGAAACAAGCCAAAGTGTCGATTCCAATTCAAACAAAAAAAAAAACCATTCGATTTCGATGTCATTAATGACGAAAACAAGGCTCCTTTACCACCACCATCTGTAGAGGCCTCTATTAATTACATATCTTCCGAGAATCTCAAGCCTTTTCAAGACCCAAAATCCAAAATCCAAAATCCAAGTAATTTCCTTTTTCACCATACTAAATGTAAAACTCTGCTTCTGATTCATGTTTTTATTATATTTTTTGTTTAAAATTTTAGACTTTAGTTGAAGGGTTAGAGTCAAAGGATTGGGTTAAGGTTTGTGAGTCGTTAAATGGCGCGAGTCGTTTCTCTTTATATCACTCCACACTACTGCTTCCAATCTTGTAAAATTCTCCTTTTATTAAACTTGTTTGGTGGTGGGGTTTTCTATGCTAATAAAGTGTTTGTGATTATGCCAGAGAGAAGGTAATATCGGTAGTGGTTAAGACAATGAGTAACTTAAGAAGTGCCCTTTGCAAGACCTTGATTATGGCTGCTTCGGATATCTTCAATGCAATTGGTGAAAAACTGCTTGATTTCACTAATTCTGGTGCATTTGATCAGTTGGTGAGTACCCCCTTTTTGAGGTTTCTAATTTTCTGTTTTGAGATGTTAAAATAGCGTGTTTAATTTATGGTTTGGTTTACAGATGTTGCAATTGTTACTGAGCTTTTGAAGACAAAAAAATTGTACGCAAAGAAGTAGATAGGTCGTTGAAAGCAATGGCTAACTCCATTGCTCTTTTTCCTCTGCTTAAGAAGCTTAGCGGATATGTCAACCATCGCAATTTTAGAGTCAGAGCCAAAGCTGCCGTTTCAATTTCGAACTCTGTTTTCAAGATGGTAATAAACATTTCATAGAATGTGTTTTACAGATTGTCTCACCCGTTGAACATTATAATTACATATGATTATTAATTGCAGGGTGTGGAAGAAATGAAAGAGTTCAGGTTCGTTACTCTGCTTCAAATGACTGCAGACTTGCTGAACGATAGACTCCCCAAGGCCAGAGAAGCAACAAGAAGCATTATGTTTTCAGTAAATGAGACTTTTACAAAAAATGAAGACGAGAATCCAGAGGCAGCATGACAAAACTTTTTCCTAGCTAGCTTCTCACCGATTCAGGCTCAGTCCATGATCAATATTATCTCTTCATAGTAGATTAAGTGTAAAAGTTTTACCAGGTTGTGGTAGAAAGCTAGGGTTCATAGTTCATGTTACATGATTTGGCCATTAACTTGTTTCATCCACTTTATTTTCACCTTTTTTGCAATGTGGAATAACACATTTTCTGTTATTTCTTCTTTAATTAATGGAAGTCGACAGAATTTCATTAATTTTTTAAGTTAGGAAATCACCTACATATGATAATTTTTCATAGGATAGCAACTGAGTTGCAAAGTATAAAAATCTAAAATTCATCTTGAAGAAAAAATAAATTAATCAAATACTCGAAAAGGTAATAAAAATTTCAAGACAATATTCCACAACCACTCCAACATTGTGAGCAGTTGATGTTCACAAAGAAATTCCATCACTCTGGTACATAGTTGTAACCCTCGTGTTTTGGGGTTAGGAGTTAGTCGGGTTAGTTGGTCCGAGTCGATAAATTAATTTTAATTTAATTTGACCTTGGCTTTGATTAAATTGGGATTTAAAATAAAAAGAGTGGCATTTTTGTAATTAATAGGAAAAAAAGTGGATGACCACCTTTTTGATTTAAAAAGGAACAAAAAAATGTCTTCCTCCCCTTTTACTCCTCTCCAACGTGAAAAAAATCCTAAACCCTCTCAAACCCCCTAAATCATTATTCCATCAAATTTCTCCCTCAATTCAAGGGCGTTTTTTAAGGTAATCACATATTCTCACTCTCCTCTTCATCCTCTACATTTACATAGTTTAATATTTCAAAACTACCCATTTTTGTGATTTTCAAGTTTAGGAAAAAGGTTGGATTTTTAAAGGGTTCTTCAATTGTTTTCAAATTGTTAAGTTGGGTTTTGGTTTAGTCTCCTTAAAATACACATAATATGTTAAAATGGGTGGCTTTGGGTGAAAACCCGAAATGGGTCCTTGTGGCCATTTTTGAAGTGTCTAAAACTTGGTTTTTGGTGAGTTTTAGGGTTGGGTTGAAGGGCTGATGGTTTAGGGATGTTAGGAAGGTGTTTTGGGACCATTTTGGTGCTTGAAAACATGGTTTTCAGCTGAGTTTTAAGGGAGCTCGAAAATGGAATTTTTGGGTGATTGTTGGGTTTGAAATTGTTGAAGTGTGGCTTGTGTTTGTGGGTTGAAGTTTGCGGCTGAAACTTAGCATTGATTTGTGAGTAATGGATGTGTTTTGATTGGCTAGAAACGAGAGGAGACATTGGAGAAGCTTCGGGACCGAATCCGGGCATTTAAGAGGCTAGCTTACTTGCTTGCTTTGGTGGTTAAGGAAGGGTGGTGAGTAACTTTAAATATGTTTTACAGTGGTTCAAGTGTGTGTAGTGTATGTGTGGAATGTGCTTGGTAGGCCATTCCTATGTGGGAGTTAAATTGGTAACTTAACTCCTTAAATTTCTATTGATGAATGTTGTGCTATTGCCTATTTGCTCTTGTGAAATGTGGGTTGATTTGCATATGTGTACCTTGATATATGTATGTGATGCGTATGTGATATAAATGGTGGATATGTGATGTGGTTAAAGGAATTGGCACTAATTAACTTACCGAGTGTAAATGATCGATCATTAGGATTAGTGTGCACACAAATTGAGTCAAAACGTACGTGGCCTTGATGGCGTTGAGTCATCAAGGAGGAGTACGGTGATGTAACATTCCACCGGAAATTTATTTATATTCTACGTGATGATGAGTGGAATCCCATCCGTAGGGCATGTGGTGATGAGTGGAATCCCGCCCATGCAAGGTCCGGTGATGAGTGTAATCCCACCGAGGTAATGTGGTTGTTGAGATTAAATCCGCACATCCGGGTAAACTAATAGTGGCCAATGATATTGCTCTCATGTTTATGATGTTTGATAAGTGAGATATTTGTTGTTGAGCTTAGTATGATGTGAGATGCCATATTATGACTCTTGAAAGACTAGCTAGGTTGACTTGTTGATATCTATGTATGTTGTATGTGAGATTAGGATTTGCATGCTTGGACCCTGCATTGTTGATGTTTTCGATTTTAGAGCATCCTCACTAAGCTTCTAGCTTACGCTCTCATTTTCAACAATGCAGATCATTAGCGTGGTGTTAGCACGGAGCAAGGCGAAATGGCTTTCCAAGTTTTTGTTGCTCAAGTACGGTTTAGCAATTAATGTGGTAGTTTAGCAATGTGGCAAGAGTGTGTTTTGTATGAGCGATGTATGACTCATATATGTGATTGATGTCCATGAATTGACTTTGATTGTAAAACATGATATGTCTTGTCGAATGCTTGTGTGATGACATGCCCTATGAATGTTTAAGATGCTTTGGATGACATGTAAACCTTATTGTGATGAATTGTGCCATTTGGCTTTCGAGTCCTTAAGCATGCCTTTATATGAGATGTTGCCTTTTGTGTAAATGCTATGAATGGATGCTTCATCTTATGCCTTGTGTGTTTGAGCATGTTTGACATAGGGTCCATGCCTCTAGATCATGCTTGTAAGTGTTGAGTGCTCCTTGGGGTCGGTTAGGGCCTTTAGAGTTGTGGAGAAATGTTTAAATCTGGTTTTTGAAGGTTGCAGACAGCCAGTGTTTCGAAACGGGTAAGGCTTCAGGGACCCCGTATCGGAACGCGTTTCGATACGGTTTGGCCACTGTGAGCCCCTGTTCCGATACGAGTTTCGGAACACTTTGGCTACTGGAAATCTGAGAAATTGCCGAGATGAAGGCGTTTCGAAACGGGTCTAAGGGTTTCGGAACGGTCAATATCTCGTTGACCACGAGAAGTTGACCGTTGAAGGTGTTTCGGAACGGTTGACCTCCGTTCCGATACGGCCTTCTCGTGTGGGCTTGGGGCAGTTGACCAGGTCAAGGCGTTTCGATACGCCTCAATGGTGTTCCGAAACGGCCAGCCTAATGGACTAAAATTGGACTGTTTATTTGTCGTTCTGTGTTCAGTTGCGTGTCTTCCTCATTTTATTCCGCTGTTATGATCACATAGGATTTAAACGTGCCATTAGAGAAGATTAAATTAAAGGAAATTTTTAGGGTTACTAACCGAGGGGGAACCTTAACGGGTTTCGCTTTGGTTTTTCCCGTGTGGCCTACTCGGACTGGTCATCCGGCCAGACCGGGACGAGGGGGTTACATTTGTTGGTATTAGAGCCAGGTTTTACCGAGACCTCGGGCAGGTAAGTGAGGTAAGCTTGATGTGTTAAGTAATTTTATTGCTTGATGTATGCCTTGCCATGAAATCTCGTTGTTTGACTGTTCGTATGATGATTTGAAGCATGAATTGTTGTGTTTGGTGTTGAGTCGAGTGCCCATTGCTACTATTACTTAATTTAAAAGGTTTTTGTAAAGGAGGTACTTGAGCACTGTTGGACCCTTGCTTTTGCTAACGTAATCCATATCTTTTTGTTGTTGTTTGTTGTAGTTATAATCTTGCTAGCTGTACCATTAGACTACGTGGGAGGCCTAGGATGGTTCGACCGGAACCACGTGCAGCGGCTCCAGGAGTTGAGCCAGTAGTTAGAGTTGAGGCTCAAGTGGGAGAGCATGTGGTTAGAGTTGGAGCTCCTCCACCACCTCCACCACCACCACCTTCTCCACCAGGAGTAGGAGGCGAGGCCGAGGCCGAAGGAGAGGGACCTCATGGAGGCCAAGGTGGCCAAGGTCCGGCCGGAATAGACTTAGCGCCTTTGGTTCAGGCGATAACCGGGTCTCTTCAGGCTGCAGTGGCTGGGGGTTAGGCAGCAGCACAACATCAGGGAGAGGGCACTGGTTTGCCATTGGAGAGGCTCCGTGGTCTAGGGGCCGAAGAGTTCAGAGGGTCTACACCGGAGAGATCCGAGTTGTGGTTTGAGAAGACCGTCCGTATCCTCGCACAGATGGGATGTACCCGAGAGTGCAAGTTAGGGTGTGTTGAGTCTCTGCTTCAGGGTGATGCCTACACGTGGTGGGTCACCATCACTACGGGTATGGATAAGGCCGAGATTACTTGGGAGTTCTTTGAGTCAGCATTCCGTAAGAAGTATATGGGTCCGCGATATCTCGATGAGAGGAAGAGGGAGTTTATGGCTCTGCTTTAGGGGAGTATGACTGTGACAGACTATGGGATTCGATTTGTTAGACTGAGTCAGTATGCATCTGAGCTTGTTCCTACTGAAGTGGAACGATGTAACCGTTTCCGTTATGGGCTGAATGAAGAGATCAAGAGGTATACTCTAGCTTCGGACTACAATGATTTTGATGTCTTGGTCGCGAGGGCCAAGGACTTGGAGCACAGTTTGGGCTTGACCAAACGGTCTGGTGGTACTAGTTCGGGTAAGAGGTCCAGTGACTTTGATAGAGGTGATGCCAAGAGGCATCGGGACAACCGGCATCATTATGATCATAGGCGTGGTGGCGGTAACCACGGTAGGGGCCAACAGGGCCAGAGGGCTGGTGGGAAGTTGCCCACATGTGCTACTTGCGGGAGGAACCACACCAGTGAGTGTTGGGGAAATTTCCACTCGTGTTGGAGTTGTGGGGCTAGAGATCATATTAGGCGTGACTGTCCACATCAGGTGGGGCAGGCACCAGCTCAGGCTCCTGCTAGAGCCAATGACTTTCAGAGAGGCCGCAGGCGCGGTAGAGGTAACTTCCAGCCGAGAAATGATGGTCAGAGGAACATAGCACATGTAGTTGCAGTCCAGCCGGAGGGCGGAGGTCAGGCCAGAGTTTACACTCAGCGTGGGGATCAGCATGACACATATGTGATCGCAGGTAACTTCTCGATACAGTCTTTGGGTTTACTTTCTTTGATTGACTCCGAGTCTACGCATTCCTACATATTGAGTGAGCATGCACAGTCGTTGAATTTGCCTTGTGAAATGTTAAAGGTAGGAGTTAGTGTTACTAGTTCCTTTGGGGACACGATAGTAGTTAGAAAAATGTACAGAAGGTGTCCGTTGATGGTTCAGGGACATGTGTTCCCAGTGGATATGATGGAGCTACCCTTTTATGGTTTTGATGTAATTCTGGGTATGGACTGGCTCACGGAGCATAGAGCTAGGATAGACTTTGAAACTAAGAGGATTTCTTTGAAGCTCGCAGATGATTATGAGATTGTAGTGGTGGGTGAGAACGTGAAGTTCTTGTCCAATGTAGTTTCAGTTCTAGAAGCTAAGAGGTTAGTTAAGTTGGGATGTGAAGCATACTTGGCCTATGTGATGAACCCTAACATGAGTGAGGTTAGACCTCAAGACATCCGGACAGTGTGTGACTTCCCTAGTGTGTTTCCGGAAGAGTTGCCTGGGTTACCACTGGACAGAGAGGTAGAGTTCACCATTGAGACTTATTCTGATTCAGCTCCTGTTTCGATTGCTCCGTATCGCATGGCACCGAAAGAACTGAAAGAGTTGAAGACTCAGTTGCAAGAATTGACAGATAGAGGCTTTATCTGACCTAGTTCTTCACCTTGGGGTGCACCAGTTTTGTTTGTGAAGAAGAAGGATGGAAGCATGAGAATGTGTATAGATTACAGACAGTTGAATCAGTTAACAGTGAAGAATAAGTATCCTTTGCCTAGAATTGATGATTTGTTTGACCAGTTGAGAGGAGCATCAGTCTTTTCGAAGATTGACTTGAGATCGGGTTACTACCAGCTAAAGGTAAGAGAGGTTGATGTACCGAAGACGGCCTTTAGGACTAGGTATGGTCATTATGATTTTTTAGTCATGCCTTTTGGGTTGACTAATGCACTGGCTGCTTTCATGGATATGATGAATAGGATTTTTCATCAGTACCTAGATCAGTTTGTAGTTGTTTTTATAGATGACATTTTGGTGTATTCGCGAACTGAAGAAGACCATGATCGACACTTGAGGCTAGTTTTGAAGACTTTGCTAGATCATCAGTTGTATGCGAAGTTGAGCAAGTGTGAATTCTGGATCCGAGAGGTAGTCTTCTTAGGACATGTAGTGTCATCCGATGGGATTAGAGTTGATCCGAAGAAGATAGAGGCCATTGTTGAATGGAAGCAACCGAAGTCTGTAACAGAGGTACGTAGCTTCCTAGGCTTAGCTGGATACTATAGAAGATTCGTAGAAGGTTTCTCTAAGTTAGCCGCTCCATTGACACAGTTACTTCAGAAGAGTGTTCAGTTTGAGTGGACAGATGCAAGACAGAAAGTCTTTGAGAAATTGAAAGAAGCTTTGACCCAAGCACCGATCTTGATTCAGCCAGAGTCTGGGAAAGACTATGTAGTTTACAGTGATGCTTCTTATGTAGGCCTAGGTTGTGTTCTCATGCAAGACAAGAGAGTGGTGGCTTATGCCTCAAGACAGTTGAAGACCCACGAGCGTAACTATCCGACCCATGACATAGAGTTAGCTGCAGTTGTGTTTGCTCTGAAGATTTGGAGGCATTATTTGTACGATGAGAAATGCACAGTGTACACAGATCACAAGAGTTTGAAGTACATTATGACTCAGCGAGATTTGAATCTCAGACAACGTAGGTGGTTAGAGTTGCTAAAAGACTATGATCTTACCATTGAGTACCATCCGGGTAAGGCCAATGTAGTGGCCGATGCGTTGAGTAGGAAGATAGCCATGGAGTTGAGAGCCATGTTTGCTAGATTGAGCTTGTCCGGAGATGGTGGTTTGGTAGCCGAGCTTCAGGTTAGACCTACACTAGGTCAGTTGATTAGAGAGAAGCAGCTCTTAGATAGATCTTTGGCACCTCACGTGCAAGATATAGCCGAAGGTAGATCTTCAGACTACAGTTTCAGTACCGATGGGGTTTTGTGTTTCAAAAATAGGATAGTTGTGCCAGAGGACAATGACTTGAGACGTACAATTTTGACTGAAGCACACAGTAGTCCGTTTGCTATGCATCCGGGGAGTACGAAGATGTACCGCGATTTGAAGAATGAGTACTTTTGGTTTGGCTTGAAGAGAGATGTGGCCGACTTTGTGAGTAAGTGTTTGGTGTGTCAGAGGGTGAAGGCGGAACATCAGGTTCCCTCAGGTTTGTTGCAACCGTTGAGAATTCCGGAATGGAAATGGGAGAATATCACCATAGATTTTGTTTCGGGTTTGCCTTTGACTCCTACGAAGAAGAACTCAGTGTGGGTTATAGTAGATCGTTTTACGAAGTGTGCTCATTTCTTGGCAGTCAATACTACTTACACTTTAGATAGATTGGACGACTTGTACATTGGCGAGATTGTTAGACTGCATGGTGTGCCGAAGTCTATTGTGTCTGATAGAGATCCGAGGTTCACATCTCGATTTTGGGAGTGTTTGCATACAACTTTGGGTACCCGTTTGAATTTCAGCACGTCTTATCATCCTCAGTCAGATGGTCAGTCAGAGAGAGTCATACAGATTTTAGAGGATATGTTGCGCTGTTGCATCATTGATTTTCAGGGTACTTGGGAGAAGCAGTTGCCTCTAGTTGAGTTTGCGTACAATAAAAGCTTCCAGTCGAGTATTCAGATGGCTCTGTATGAGGCCTTGTATGGCCGGAAGTGTAGAACTCCAGTTTGTTGGGCCGAAGCGGGACAAAAGTTGTTACCTATGCCGGATTTGCTAAAGGGGACAACTGACAAGGTAAAATTGATTTGCGATCGATTGAAGGCTGCTTCGGATAGGCAGAAGTCCTATGCCGACTTGAAGAGGAAGGAAGTTGAGTTCTCAGTGGGTGAGAAGGTATTCTTGAAAGTGTCTCCGTGGAAGAAAGTAATGAGATTTGGCCGAAAGGGGAAGTTGAGTCCGAGGTACATAGGACCGTATGAGATTGTGAAGAGGGTTGGTCCAGTTGCTTATCAGTTGCGTTTGCCATCCGAGCTAGAGAAGATACACGATGTATTTCATGTTTCGATGCTCCGTAAGTATAGGTCCGATCCATCACATGTTATGCCTGTGGAAGAGATTGAATTGAATCCGGATTTGACTTATGAGGAAGAACCAGTTGAGATCCTAGCTTCTGATAGTAAGGTGTTGCGGGGTAGATCGATCGAGTTAGTAAAAGTGCGGTGGCAACGTCGAGGTGTGGACGAGGCCACATGGAAGAGGAAGGAGGATATGGAAAGGCAGTTTCCGTATCTCTTTCAGTCAGGTAATTTCGAGGACGAAATTTCTTAAGTGGGAGAGAGTTGTAACACCCGTGTTTTGGGGTTAGGAGTTAGTCGGGTTAGTTGGTCCGAGTCGGTAAATTAATTTTAATTTAATTTGACCTTGGCTTTGATTAAATTGAGATTTAAAATAAAAAGAGTGGCATTTTTGTAATTAATAGGAAAAAGTGGATGACCACCTTTTTGATTCAAAAAGGAACAAAAAAATGTCTTCCTCCCCTTTTACTCCTCTTCAACGTGAAAAAAAATCCTAAACCCTCTCAAACCCCTTAAATCATTATTCCATCAAATTTCTCCCTCAATTCAAGGGCGTTTTTGAAGGTAATCACATATTCTCACTCTCCTCTTCATCCTCTACATTTACATAATTTAATATTTCAAAACTACCCATTTTTGTGATTTTCAAGTTTAGGAAAAAGGTTAGATTTTTAAAGGGTTCTTCAATTGTTTTCAAATTGTTAAGTTGGGTTTTGGTTTAGTCTCCTTAAAATACACATAATATGTTAAAATGGGTGGCTTTGGGTGAAAACTCGAAATGGGTCATTGTGGCCATTTTTGAAGTGTCTAAAACTTGGTTTTGGTGAGTTTTAGGGTTGGGTTGAAGGGCTGATGGTTTAGGGATGTTAGGAAGGTGTTTTGGGACCATTTGGGTGTCATTTGGGTGCTTGAAAACATGGTTTTCAGCTGAGTTTTAAGGGAGCTCGAAAATGGAATTTTTGGGTAATTGTTGGGTTTGAAATTGTTGAAGTGTGGCTTGTGTTTGTGGGTTGAAGTTTGCGGCTGAAACTGTTGCGTGTAAAATGGTCTATCGCAATTGTAGTGCAAGTATACACGACGCAAGTAGTAAAGTGATACGAAGTATCGGATATCGTCTCCACAGGGATTGGGCTAATAGTTTCACCTTAATTCACTGCACGAAGTAAAGAAAATATTTGAGAAGTTGTCACGAAAATAATAAAGTAAACGTAAATAAAAGAGAAGAAAAATCAAGATAGAGAGAATGGGCTGGTATTGAATTGCTCAGTAGTGCATGTATTGTTAAGTCTAGGAAATCCAGTGCTGTCGTCGTTCCCGTTGCGGCAGCACCTATCGCGGCAGCAGTCCGTTGGTTATCGCGGCAACGATTACCCAACTCAGTACTTCAAGTTTGGCAAGAATCCAAGATGTGCCTTGGCCTATCCCTAGGTCCAAGTCTGTCGATGATCACGTCTTTGATGATACCTCCCGGCGTGAATCGAAGGATGAACACCGATGTGGATGAATTCTTCTTTAGCCACTTAACCTGGTCCTATCCCTAGGCCCGAGATAGTTCAACTATAAACTAGAGAACTTGCTCTTATTTCTTTCGTATACTTAACTCTCCCGATGCTAAGTAAATTGATAACCTCACAATGCTCTCCCGATGCTCTTGCAAGATATTAATAACCAAAATAAGAGAACTTGAAGTTTATTTTATTGAACTGAAAATTCCTAAAACAAAACAACCCTTGCAACTACTTTACAAATCAACCCGTGGCCCTAGGGGAATTTAGAACATGTTGTGGGAAGGAAAACGGCTAGAGTTTTGGGAAGGAAGCTAGGGTAATCGGCTATGTTTCCTAGGTCGAAATACATGCCCTTATATAGGCTTTGGGCTCAAGTTTTCTAATTTAACAAGGATTACAACTTTAAATTAAAGTACAATTCTAATAAAGACTAAATCTTAAGAGAATCTATCTTTAAGGCGTCCTCCTTGTTTCTTGGGATTTTCTCTCCTTGAACTTTGGGCTTGGAATATCTTCTGAACTAGGGCTTGGAAAAATATGGTGATTTCACACGACAGACGGGCTGAATTTTCTCTATATGTCGAGGTCCACTTTGCATCTTCTCCACAAAACTGCTGTCGTCCTCTGCTGTCACGGCGGTAACCATGGCAGCATCGTCCTCCTTGACTGCTCGTCTAGTTCCAGCTCTTCTGCTTCACTGCCCAGTGCCTGCCCCTTTCCGTCTGCTACAGCAGCAACCTGCAAAAACAACCATTTTTAGTAGAAACAGTGCCTTTAATATAATTGTGATGTTTTGCTGTAAACTGACCTAAATGCAATAAATAATACTTGAATGCAGCAGAAATATGGGTTAAAAGAGGTGTAAATAATAGAACATTTATACACTCAACACACCCCCAAACTCAAGTTTTTGCTTGCCCTCAAGCAACTAGGACTTAAAAAATGAAATATTTTTGTTTTGGCTTTCAAACAGTGAACTTTCCCTTACCCGTCGTTCGTTCCCTGTGACGGCAGCACCTTGTCAGATAATCTAGGATCTGTCCGGAATCTCTCTATAGTCCTCGTGCAGTGTGTGCATGCTTGTGAACAGTTATATGCCAAGACTCTCTTACTTTTACTAGAATATTATACCTTAGCTTGTTTAGAGTTTTTCTTTCGAGATTGATTTCTTTCTTTTTCTTACTAGAGCCAGAATCGGGCACCTCTAGTTATTTCCCATTTTTCTAATTTCTTCTCTTTTCTACTAGAGCCAGTATTTCAGGCACCTCTAGTTAACTGTCTAGAGCCGGTGATAGGCACCTCTAGAAGTTTTTCTCTGGTTATCTGCCTAGAGCTAGTGGTAGGCACCTCTAAGTTTCCTGAGATTCTAGTCTCTTTTCTACTCTAAGTGCTAAGTTTTCTATTCTAGTTTGGCTAAAAGAAGTCTAAGCAGTATAACAGTCACAATGGTGTTTAAGTTCTCAGAACTATAGAAAGGCTCTAAACTTCTTCTAAAAACTATCCTAAAGTTGCTGCCACGACAGGGCTGTCACAGCAGGTAAGTTCAAGTCACAGTTTTCAGCCAAAGTTTTCAATATTTTCATTTTTTTAACAAAAATAAACTAAGTAAAGACACGAAGTTTTAAACTAAAATGCACTCCATTGATGGAGGGATGCCACCCCCAAACTCAAGGATTGCATTGCCCTCAATGCAAAATGACAGAAAAAAACAGATAAAAGCAGTACATCACAAAATATAGCAGGCAACAGATATAAGATAAGAAACTTAAATTTCAATCGCTGTCTTCGCTGTTGCTGCTGAGTCTGATCTGGCGGCGGGCTCTGGCTCTCGGAGTTGGTTGGGGCACGGGGGAGGCATATGTGTTCTTTGCTTTGGCCTCCCGTGGTGGCTGGATCCTGGTCTGGGAGATGTGAGGTGGTTGCTCCACAACCTGGATTTCAGCGCTGCTGCTGCTCTCACCGCTGCTGCTGCTGTCACCACCGGTGCTGCCGTTACCTCCGCTGCTGCTGGCTTTTTGCATGTTACCTTTGTCTGCCATCCTCTTTTGCCTCTTCACTGGTGAGAACTCTTTTGACAAATTCCTCTTGATCGAGGGTTCAATGTCACTGGCGGCCCAAACGGAAGAGGAAGAGAGACCAGCAATAAAGGCATCAAGTTCTTCCGTTGCTGTCTTTCTCTTTGTCCCACGGGCAGAAGTCTCGGCGTGGGTGCTGCCCGCTGCTGTTGGGGCAAGTGTTGGCGTTGACGTGGCAGAAGGTGTCCGTGGGGTGGCAGCGGGTGTAGGTGTGTGGGCAGGTGTAGGTACAGTGAAATAATGGGCAGGGAAAGTGGGGAATGCAACATCAGGGAAATTAAGGAGTTTTGAATAAAAGTTACCGTAGATGCAGCAAAGTCCCTGATGAAAGTCATTAAGCCCAGTTGTCTCTCCTCTAGCTTCTGAATGGCAGCTAATATCCGGGTGGAAGAGTCTGTCGGGGCAGCTGCTGCGGCAGCTGGTTCAGTGTGCTACTGCTCTGTCGTTTCGACTGTGGCGGCAGCGGGGTCGAATGATGACAGGGGGTAGCAACAGTCAGCTCCATAAGACTGAGGATGTTCTTTTCAGTCCAACCTCTTCCTTCTTCTATCATATCAGTGCGTACTTCTGGGACATTATGGCCGCGGCAGAGCGAGGTGATGAGGTATGAAAGGTAGAGGGGGCCCGTCGGTCTATGCGCACACTCCAAAATACTTTCCCGAATAAAGTTGCCCACATTAATAGGCCGTTCATGTAGAATTGAGTGTATCAATGCTAACCTTGGCTGGTCGACGGTGGTGTTGTGGGATGATGGCATGATCCTCTTTTTTATGAAGGCATTCCACAATTTTGCCTCCGGCAGCAGCTGGGCCCTCCGTATTGTCCTTGGATTTTTCTTGTTGGTGTTCCATTCAGTCCCCTCCTCTGTCAATTCTGCTATGACAGCGTCGAAGGCAGCAATGTCTAATGTATTCAGGAATTGCTGGTGGGCGTCTTCATTGATACCGATGTAGAAGCCATAGATGGTATTAATGTATTCTGCTTCAAATGGCACCTCTTTCCCTCGAACGAACACCGCTGTCGTTGTCCTGCTGCTGATGGCAGCATAAAATTCTCATACCAGCGTGACATTCATTTCCTCCGGCTGTTCTGTGAAGGTTTGCCAATGTAAAGCTCTGATCATTCGGGCTATGAATGGTTTGAGGCCTAGATGCTCCTCCGTTGATGTGTAAATAAAGCCTCTCTCTTCCCACATGTCTCTGTTAGCAAAGGAACGAGGGGGAGTTGCTGCTGGTGCGGAACTGGAGGCAACACTGTGTCGGGTTTTTCTGGAAGACATAGTTGTGCAAGGGTAGTGAAAAACAAATGAAAATAGAAGAAACTAAAGAGATAGAGTAAGTAAGAAAGGCAGAAGTGAGTGAAAATGAAAATGAAACGGGGTTATATAGAGAGAAATTTGCTGCCCGTTGAAGCTGTAACGGCAGGCGCGAATAACGGGGCCAGCTGTTCTGAGTTAGCGTGTCTGACGCGTCTGACACACGTTTCCGCGTCTGTTACGCGTCTGTGACGTGTTTCCGCGTCTGTCGCGGCAGCTGTAACGACAGGCTTCAACTGTTGGGCTTTGTTGGGCTGGTGGAGGGATGATGGGCTAAGTTCACTTCTCCTTTTCTTCTTGATTCCTTTATTTCCTAAAAACAATGAAAATAAAAACATTATTCAAATAAAATAAATCTTATTTCCTAATAACTAATAAATAATAAAAATAAAATAAAAAATAAAAATTAGGTTAAGTTAGGGATGCCAGGTGGGGCATCTCCTAAGGTAACCACTTCCTGTATTCCTGGGGCTTCAGTCCCCTGATAATGCTTGAGACGATGTCCGTTGACTTTGAATTGGTGCCCGTCTTTTAGTGATCGGATTGTGATGGCACCATGGGGAAAAACTTGTACGACTAGGAAAGGGCCCGGCCATCTAGACTTCAGTTTCCCTGGGGAAAAGTTTCAGTCTAGAATTGAACAACAATACAAGCTGCCCTGGGCAGAATTGTCGTGGCAACAACTTTTTGTCATGCCACTTCTTCGTTTTATCCTTGTAAATTCTTGCATTGTCATAGGCCATTGTTCGAATTTCTTCAATTTCGTTCAGATCTAACAGCCTTTTCTGCCCTGCCCTGTCGAAGTCCATATTCACTGCCCTGATCGCCCAGTATGCTCTGTGCTCTATCTCGACAGGTAGATGACATGTTTTCCCATAAATCAACCGGTATGGAGACATTCCTAATGGAGTTTTAAAAGCTGTCCTATAAGCCCATAATGCATCATTAAGGAGTAAAGACCAGTCTTTCCTAGTTGGCTTAACCATCTTCTCAAGAATGTTCTTGACTTCCCTGTTAGAAATTTCAGCTTGTCCATTGGTCTGTGGGTGGTATGCTGTAGCAATCCGATGTTTGACACCGTATTTTTTCAAGGCAGCAGCAATAACCCTGTTGTCAAAATGTCTCCCTTCATCACTGATAATCGCCTTGGGGATGCCAAACCTAGAAAAAATGTTCTTGTGTAAAAACCGTTGAACTGTCTTGGCATCATTCTTTTGAGTGGCGATTGCTTCAACCCATTTAGAGACATAATCTACTGCCAGGAGGATGTATAGATTCCCACATGAGGATGGAAAAGGTCCCATAAAATCAATCCCCCAAACGTCGAAGATCTCGACTTCTAGAATGTTCTGCAGCGGCATCTCGTTTCTCCGTGAGATGTTTCCTGTTCTTTGGCACATGTCACAGCTTTTGTAGAAGATTTGTGCATCTTTATATAGTGACGGCCAATAAAATCATGACTGCAGCACCTTGGCAGTAGTTTTGTTGCCTCCTAAGTGTCCTCCATACTGTGAAGCATGACAGTGATGCAATATATCTTTCTGCTCTTCCTGTGGTACACATCTCCTTATAACCTGATATGCACAGATTTTGAAAAGAAGAGGTTCGTCCCAATAATAATGCTTAACATCATTTTGGAACCTCTTCCTAGCTTGATAATTAAGGTCAGGGGGAATTATTCCGCTAACTAAGAAATTAACGAAATCTGCATACCAAGGAAGTTCAGAATACGTACCTGCCGTCATGGCTGTCGCGGCAGTGATTGCGGCAGCAAAGAGCTGCTCGTCTGGGAAGGTCTCCAGTATGTTTGTCTCATCTATTGGTAGACTCTTTCCCTTCTCCAATCTTGACAAGTGATCTGCCACCTGATTTTCTGTCCCCTTTTTGTCCTTGATCTCAAGGTCGAATTCTTGTAGTAGCAGGATCCACCGTATCAATCGAGGCTTTGCATCCTTTTTCGCGAACAAATACTTGAGGGCAGAATGATCTGTGTGTACTATGACCTTCGTTCCAAGTATGTAAGAACGAAACTTGTCAATGGAGAAAACCACAGCTAATAACTCCTTTTCTGTGGTGGTGTAGTTCACTTGGGCGTCATTCAGTGTCTTGCTGGCATAGTATATGGCATGAAAAATTTTGTCTCTCCGCTGCCCAAGTGCTGCCCCGACAGCATAGTCACTAGCATCACACATGATCTCAAACGGCTGTGTCCAGTCTGGTGGCTGTACTATTGGGGCTGTTACCAGTTTTTCCTTCAGACCCTTGAATGCTTCAGTACATTCATTATTAAAGTCAAAGGGTCGGTTCTGCTTCAAGAGATGGCATAGGGGCTTGGTGATTTTTGAGAAATTCGCAATAAACCTCCTATAAAAACCAGCATGTCCTAAGAAGCTTCTAATTCCCTTGACTGTAGTCGGCGGCGGCAGCTTTTCGATCACTTCTATTTTGGCCCTGTCGACTTCTATGCCACGACAGCTAATCTTATGGCCAAGGACTATCCCTTCATCCACCATGAAGTGGCATTTTTCCCAATTCAAGACTAGGTTTGCTTTTTCACATCTTTCAAGTACCTTTTGTAGATTGCCTAAGAAGCTCTCAAAATCGTCCCCAAAGACTGAAAAATCATCCATAAAAATTTCTAGGAAGTCCTCCACCATATCAGAGAATATGGCCATCATGCACCTTTAGAAGGTGGTGGGTGCATTGCATAGTCCGAATGGCATTCTCCTAAAAGCATAAGTGTCGTAGGGGCATGTAAAAGTCGTCTTTTCTTGATCTTCCGGTGCGATAGCAATTTGATTGTAACTTGAATAACCATCAAGAAAACAATAGTAAGATTTACCCGCTAATCTATCAAGCATTTGATCAATAAAGGGTAAAGGAAAGTGGTCCTTTCGGGTAGCTTTGTTAAGCTTCCGATAGTCCATACAAACCCTCCAACCGGTCACAGTCCTGGTTGGGATTAACTCATTGTTTTCGTTGGTTATCACGGTCATTCCTCCTTTCTTGGGAACACATTGCACCGGGCTCACCCATTTGCTGTCGGAGATGGCGTAAATAATACCAGCATCTAACCATTTGATTATCTCTTTACGCACCACCTCTTTTATCGCATGGTTTAGCCGCCTTTGGGCATCTATAGTCGGCTTATGATTTTCCTCTAAAAGGATTTTATGCATGCATAACGCCGGACTAATGCCTTGAATATCAGCTATCGTCCATCCAATTGCCTTTTTGTACTACTGCAGCATCTCTACTAACTGCTGTTCCTGTTCCTGCATCAACTTGGAAGAGATGATTACGGGCAACGTATTATTTGAACCAAGAAAAGCATATTTTAACTACCCTGGCAGGGGCTTCAGTTCTAAAACAGGGGGCTCAACAGTAGATGGCTTTTGGATTGCATGGTTATCCGAAGTATAGTTTAAAGGTTCGAATAACTTACCTGGACGATCGCCTATCCAGTTTACCTCCTCCTGATCTTCAGTATCTGATGTTTCGGATTTTGAGGAGTTGCTGTCGTCGGTGCTGTCGTGACAGTCCTGTAAGTGGCTGCCGAGGCAGTGACCAATGTTGATGTCGTGACAGCCCGACCTGATGCAGGGTTGGTCGAGGGTAACTTCAGTGATAACCTTACATTCCTCATCTGCATCAGCATGCTTCATAGCTTAGAGAACATTCAACTTGATTTCTTGATCATTCACTCTCATGGTGAGTTCTCCTTTTTCCACATTAATCAGTGATCTTCCCATGGCTAAGAAGGGTCGCCCCATGATGATTGGTGCGTTTTCATCTGCTTCACAATCTAACACAAGAAAGTCAGCAGGAAAAATAAATTTAACCACTATTACCAGAATATCTTCGATTTTTCCTTCCGGATGAACATAAGAGCGGTCTGCCAGCTGTAGAATTACTGTCATGGGCCGAGCTTTTCCAATACCTAATTTCTGAAAAACAGATTGTGGCATTAAATTAATACTAGCACCAAGATCACACAGTGCCTTACCCACATATTTATCTCCGATTACACAAGGTATGATGAAGCTCCTCGGATCCTTCTTTTTCTGGGGTGGCTGCCTATGAAGAATACTTATGCATCCTTCTGTCATCTTAACCGTTTCAAATTCCCCAAGTTTAGATTTCTTTGACATGACATCCTTGAGAAATTTGGCGTAACCGGGCATCTCCCTAACGACATCTAACAGCGGAATATTAATATGAACCTGCTTAAAGATATCATAAATCTTTTTGAGCTGAGATTCTTGCTTTGCTTGCTGTAACCGTTGAGGAAAAGGAGGTGGGGGACGATAATCAGCAATATGTCCTTCCCACTGCATACGAATCTGAGGAGGTTTGGGTTCATCATTTTTCTCCTCTGTCGTGACAGGCTCATCGGCAGCAGGCTGTTTGTTACCTGTCGGGGCAGCTTCCTCGGCAGGTTTGTCCAAGGCTGGTTTCTTCACTGTTTCAGCTTCTTTCTCTGGCCCTGGTAGTTTCTTCCCACTCCTAGTAGTAATGGCTTTACACTGCTCATGTGTGGGCTGTCTAGCATTTTCAGTATTGCTAGGAAATCCTCCAGTCTGCCTTGGCTTGATATGCTGGGAAACCTGACCCATTTGTGTCTCCAAAGATTTCAGAGTGGCTTCATGATTCGTCATCCTCATCTCTGTTTTATCCATGAATGTCTCTGTTTTCTTGACAAACTGATTCATATTCTCAATATAAGTACCTGTCTGAGACATAAACGTAGCCAGAGTCTGTTACAGTATACTGTTTGTGGCAGCTGGTGGCTGTTGCTGCTGCGGCTGCTGTCGAGTCAGCAATCTCGGTCCACCCTGATTCTGATTGTTGTGTGCTTGAGGATTCAAGGCATTATTAGGATTACTCCAAGAAAACTTGGGATCCTTTCTCCAGTTGGGATTATAGTTGTTGGAGTTGTAGTTCGGCTTATTGTAATTTCCAACATACTTTCCCTCTTCTAACTGTATTGGACATTCCTCCGAACTGTGATTTCCCTCACAAATGTCACATACCTCCTCGACAGCAAATCCATGTTGTGTATCCTCGTTCAAGAGCTTTTTCATTGCCTTAGTAAGGTATGCCACTTATGATTTCATCGTGTTGTCGGCCTCATAATCCTTAACAGCTAGGACCCGTTTACCCCCTCTTCTTGCTGTCAGAAACTGCTCTTCATTCTTAGCTAGATTCTTCAATACTTGCATTGCCTCATCCAGGTCTTTGTCCAATAGTAATCTGTTTGCTGCTGAATCAATCCGAATACGAGTTTGTAGGTTGGCAGCATTATAAAACTTGGTTACCTGGTTCCAGACGGGGAATCCATGCATAGGGCAGTTCCGTAGAAGAGTGATGAATCTATCCCAGGCCTCGTGCATTGGCTCGTCATCTTCCTGTTGAAAAGTAGCAATTTCATTACGTAATTGCTCAGATAAATGTGAAGGATTAAAACGAGATAAAAATTCACGAGACAAATCTGCCCAAGTTCTAATTGAACCCGGCGTAAGTTTATTCCACCAAGTCTTTGCTCTGTCCCTCAATGAATGGGGAAATACCCGAAGCCTCAGTATCTCCAGATTAACTCCTGGTAGTCTAAACGAACCACAGATTTCCTGGAATGTTTTTAGATGCTCCATAGCATCCTCTGTAACAGCACCACTGAATTGACCGGCATTGTTGATCATGCTAAACATAACAGGTTTCGGCTCAAAGTTATCAACTTCAATATCCGACAGCGTGGTTTCTAGTTCTACATGGTCATTCAACATGTAGTCACGACAGGACCGTCATCCAACAGCGGCAGGCGGGTCGCCGACAGGCGGTATAACAACTCTATCTCCAGCAAGAGGATTGTTTCCTTGGTATGCCATTTTTTCTAATTGTTCCTCAAGGTACTCGTTCCTGGCTAGCACGTAACGAAGTCGGTTCCTAAGATTGAATGAACGTTTGATTTCCGGATCTAATGGATACTCAGGATCTTCACCTCGTTTCGATCTGCGCATAAACAAGGAACCTTGTGAAAAGCAAGAGCTGAACACACCAAAGAAAAATAGAAAAATAAAAGTAAAAACAAAAAGTGCAGTAAAAGGAAAGGTAGAGTTATGTTGCCAATCCCCGGCAACGGCGCCAAAAACTTGTTGCGTGTAAAACAGTCTATCGTAATTGTAGTGCAAGTATACACGACGCAAGTAGTAAAGTGATATGAAGTATCGAATATCGTCTCCACAGGGATTGGGCTAATAGCTTCACCTTAATTCACTGCACGAAGTAAAGAAAATATTTGAGAAGTTGTCACGAAAATAATAAAGTAAACGTAAATAAAAGAGAAGGAAAATCAAGATAGAGAGAATGGGTTGGTATTGAATTGCTCAGTAGTGCAGGTATTGTTAAGTCTAGGAAATCCAGTGCTGTCGTCGTTCCCGTTGCGGCAGCACCTGTCGCGGCAGCAGTCCGTTGGTTATCGCGGCAGCGATTACCCAACTCAGTACTTCAAGTTTGGCAAGAATCCCAGATGTGCCTTGGCCTATCCCTAGGTCCAAGTCTGTCGATGATCACGTCTTTGATGATACCTCCCGGCGTGAATCGAAGGATGAACACCGATGTGGATGAATTCTTCTTTAGCCACTTAACCTGGTCCTATCCCTAGGCCCGAGATAGTTCAACTATAAACTAGAGAACTTGCTCTTATTTCTTTCGTATACTTAACTCTCCCGATGCTAAGTAAATTGATAACCTCACAATGCTCTCCCGATGCTCTTGCAAGATATTAATAACCAAAATAAGAGAACTTGAAGTTTATTTTATTGAACTGAAAATTCCTAAAACAAAACAACCCTTGCAACTACTTTACAAATCAACCCGTGGCCCTAGAGGAATTTAGAACATGTTGTGGGAAGGGAAACGACTAGAGTTTTGGGAAGGAAGCTAGGGTAATCGGCTATGTTTCCTAGGTCGAAATACATGCCCTTATATAGGCTTTGGGCTCAAGTTTTCTAATTTAACAAGGATTACAACTTTAAATTAAAGTACAATTCTAATAAAGACTAAATCTTAAGAGAATCTATCTTTAAGTCGTTCTCCTTGTTTCTTGGGATTTTCTCTCCTTGAACTTTGGGCTTGGAATATCTTCTGAACTAGGGCTTGGAAAAATATGGTGATTTCACACGACAGACGGGCTGAATTTTCTCTATCTGTCGAGGTCCACTTTGCATCTTCTCTACAAAACTGTTGTCGTCCTCTGCTGTCACGGCGGCAACCATGGCAGCATCGTCCTCCTTGACTACTCGTCTAGTTCCAGCTCTTCTGCTTCACTGCCCAGCTCCTGCCCCTTTCCGTCTGCTACAGCAGTAACCTGTAAAAACAACCATTTTTAGTAGAAATCGTGCCTTTAATATAATTGTGATGTTTTGCTGTAAATTGACCTAAATGCAATAAATAATGCTTGAATGCAGCAGAAATATGGGTTAAAAGAGGTGTAAATAATAGAACATTTATACACTCAACAGAAACTTAGCATTGATTTGTGAGTAATGGATGTGTTTTGATTGGCTAGAAATGAGATGAGACATTGGAGAAGCTTCGGGACCGAATCCGGGCATTTAAGAGGCTAGCTTGCTTGCTTGCTTTGGTGGTTAAGGAAGGGTGGTGAGTAACTTTAAATATGTTTTACAGTGGTTCAAGTGTGTGTAGTGTATGTGTGGAATGTGCTTGGTAGGCCATTCCTATGTGGGAGTTAAATTGATAAATTAACTCCTTAAATTTCTATTGATGAATGTTGTGCTATTGCCTATTTGCTCTTGTGAAATATGGGTTGATTTGCATATGTGTACCTTGATATATGTATGTGATGCGTATGTGATATAAATGGTGGATATGTGATGTGGTTAAAGGAATTGGCACTAATTAACTTACCGGGTGTAAATGATCGATCATTAGGATTAGTGTACACACAAATTGAGTCAAAACGTACGTGGCCTTGATGGCGTTGAGTCATCAAGGAGGAGTACGGTGATGTAACATTCCACCGGAAATTTATTTATATTCTACGTGATGATGAGTGGAATTCCATCCGTAGGGCATGTGGTGATGAGTGGAATCCCGCCCATGCAAGGTCCGGTGATGAGTGTAATCCCACCGAGGTAATGTGGTTGTTGAGATTAAATCCGCACATCCGGGTAAACTAATAGTGGCCAATGATATTGCTCTCATGTTTATGATGTTTGATAAGTGAGATATTTGTTGTTGAGCTTAGTATGATGTGAGATGCCATATTATGACTCTTGAAAGACTAGCTAGGTTGACTTGTTGATATCTATGTATGTTGTGTGTGAGATTAGGATTTGTATGCTTGGACCCTGCATTGTTGATGTTTTCGATTTTAGAGCATCCTCACTAAGCTTCTAGCTTACGCTCTCATTTTCAACAATGCAGATCATTAGCGTGGTGTTAGCACGGAGCAAGGCAAAATGGCTTTCCAAGTTTTTGTTGCTCAAGTACGGTTTAGCAATTAATGTGGTAGTTTAGCAATGTGGCAAGAGTGTGTTTTGTATGAGCGATGTATGACTCATATATGTGATTGATGTCCATGAATTGACTTTGATTGTAAAACATGATATGTCTTGTCGAATGCTTGTGTGATGACATGCCCTATGAATGTTTAAGTTGCTTTGGATGGCATGTAAACCTTATTGTGATGAATTGTGCCATTTGGCTTTCGAGTCCTTAAGCATGCCTTTATATGAGATGTTGCCTTTTGTGTAAATGCTATGAATGGATGCTTCATCTTATGCCTTATGTGTTTGAGCATGTTTGACATAGGGTCCATGCCTCTAGATCATGCTTGTAAGTGTTGAGTGCTCCTTGGGGTCGGTTAGGGCCTTTAGAGTTGTGGAGAAATGTTTAAATCTGGTTTTTGAAGGTTGCAGACAGCCAGTGTTTCGAAACGGTCTGAGCCGTTTTGGAACGGGTAAGGCTTCAGGGACCCCGTATTGGAACGCGTTTTGATACGGTTTGGCCACTGTGAGCCCCTGTTCCGATATGAGTTTCGGAACACTTTGGCTAATGGAAATCTGAGAAATTGCCGAGATGAAGGCGTTTCAAAACGGGTCTAAGGGTTTTGGAACGGTCAATATCTCGTCGACCACGAGAAGTTGACCGTTGAAGGTGTTTCGGAACGGTTGACGTCCGTTCCGATACGACCTTCTCGTGTGGGCTTGGGGCAGTTTACCAGGTCAAGGCGTTTCGATACGCCTCAATGATGTTTCGAAACGGCCAGCCTAATGGACTAAAATTGGACTGTTTATTTTTCGTTCTGTGTTCAGTTGCGTGTCTTCCTCATTTTATTCTGTTGTTATGATTACATAGGATTTAAACGTGCCATTAGAGAAGATTAAATTAAAGGAAATTTTTAGGGTTGCTAACCGAGGGGGAACCTTAACGGGTTTCGCTTCGGTCATCCGGCCAGACCGGGACGAGGGGGTTACAATAGTATTAAATTGTGGTCGCGGTTGCAACTCAGACTTTGTTTTTATCATTTGAATCAAGACAAGAAAATAAAAAGAAAAAACACTTTCCAATCACAAAGGCATCATTTATTTTTAAAACCCACCAATGGAGAAGAATATGAAAGATGGTGGAGGGGGAAGAAATAAAAAAAATTTGTAAATATGGAGGATTAAATGTGAAATTATACAAATTATTTTTATTTCGGTGGTCAAAATAGAAGTCATGTAATAGTTTAGGGACTATCTAAGTAATTTATCATTTTTTTATTGTGCCAAATCAACCCAAAAGTTTACAGATTGAAAACGTAAGTGACCTTACTGGTCGTTTTTGAAAATCGGTGACCAACTCTGTAATGGGAAAACATAAGTGACCATCCCAGTAGTTAACCATATTCTTATATACAATTTAATAAATTAATAATCAATAATGAAATTATTTGACAAAAAAATTTTAAATAAAAAATTAATAATTAACAATTTAAATGGTGAAAAATTAGTTTCTCACAATATAATATAATAAATTCTTAATTTATCAAATACTTCATCTTTCTCTTGAAAATCATCAAAATTATAAACTTCTTCAATTACATGTCAGGTAAATATCAAACTATGTCAATATCAGTTCAGGTCAACAACATGTCGGGTTAATTAACAAGTCAGATTCAAAACAGGTTGGGTAAAATCGGATCTCAAGTCGATTCAGTCGGGTAATATCGATTATCTGCCAGTTCAGTCTCAGGTTCGGGTTCGTTTCAGTCGGGTGCAGGTCGGGTTTCGGGTCTACAGTAACATATTCAATTTGAGTTCAGGTCGTTCTCGATCGGATGCAGGTTGGGTTTGGTTACTACAGTAATAGGTCTAACTCGGGTTCGGGTCAACAACATTCGGTTACAGATCAGTTTCAGGTTATCACATTCTCGGTTCAAACCAGGTTCTGACTCGAGCAGATTTTAGTCGAGTTTTCGGGTCGATTCATCTTTTTACATCTCTATTCACGTCGGATATAAGGACATTTTTCGGTGGATTACTCATTCTCGTACACTTTCTTCTAGGCATAATGCCAGAAAATGCCCCTAACCTTTGATTGAACAGTTATTTTGGCTCATATTTTGTTTTGAATCAATTTAACCTCTTAACGTATCATTTTGGGTCAAAATGACCCCTATGCAGATGAAAACTGTTAGTCAACTGACGATAAACAACTTGAAATGACGTGACAAACTTATATGACAGTGCACGCCGCGATAGTTGTGTCATATAGACAAATATACTGACTTTATATAGTGACACGTCAGTCATAAAATATTTTTATAAAATTGTATATAATATAAAATATTTTTTTTCTTCTGATGCGTCATTCTAGAAAGTCATTTCAAGTTGTTTATCGTCAGTTGACTAACAATTGTCATCCACATAGGGCAATTTTGACCTAGAATAAAACTTTGGGAGTTAAATTGGTTCCAAATAAAATAGGGCGAAATGACTATTTAGTATTTTTTTTTTGGGGGGGGGGGGGGGGGGGCTTTTATACCTTTCTTCTACTATGATTTTCTTTTCAGATTCCATCTCTCTTCTTTTTCTCCTTTCTTTTCTATCACAAAACTACTAAAAATCTCATATTGGCATTCTTGCAAGACAACCAAGAATAACAAAGGTGAGAGATTCTTGTTTTTCGAGAAAGGATTTACATCATTCAAAACCGTAGAGTGAAGCTTTTGAAGTGGTTTTAAAGAGAGCATTCTTTGCCAGTTTAATTTTCATTCTTCTTGATCATTAAATGAGTTAGAAACTTCTTCTTTTATGTTTTATATGGTAGCTAAGGAGAAATGGGAATCTTCCAAAGCTAAAGGTAAGAGTTTAGCTTCTTGTTGAGATCAAATGTTGGCATTGGGGAAAGTTTAAAGTGTTTTCGGACTAATTTTGGGTTTTGAGTTTGAGTATGAATACTGATTTATTTTTGGAAGCATCGAGTAGCTTAGGACCAATACCCCCCATAGTTTAGTACATGTATTCCTTCCCCTTAGTATAGTACAACATATACTCCACGTTGTTCACAGAAATACCTTCCATTACACCTGAATACAGGCTTGTAAGAGACCTTAATACCCTTAAGTGATGTAAAATGGCTAAAATGCTACAACACTTTTGTAAGTTAAAATGGCTAAAATGCTACAACACTTTTGTAGGTTGAGAGGTGACTAAATTATCCATTAGGCTTGTTTCATGTATTTTACACGGTAGCAAGGGGTAAAAAGGAGAAATTGAAGCATTATAGTCCCAATGAATATGAACTTCAGCATTGTACATGGTTATTATTAGCCACCAGCTGAAGTAACTTTTGAACACAGAGAGAGAAATTGAATAATAGCCTATAGATCACAATGACCAAGTAAATTCATAACAACCGGTAAAAGAATAATAATGTGAACCATCGTTTAATGCTACAAAATCAAACTGTTTACTGCATTTTTAGTAACCGCTGACCTTAATCTCTTTCGACCTACAAGGGCTGCAATAATTCTATTCAGACTCCCTGAGGCTTTCACTTGTCAGCCACAATTTCTTGCGGACGATGAACACAACATCCCCTTCATTATCTGAATCCGAACCAGCATCAGCTGTTGCTACTGCTTCCCAGTGCAAAGCTGATAAATACTTCTTTATGAAATCTATCACCAGTTGTTTGTCCCGGATGATTACAAAACCACTGGGACGGAGAATGCGATCCATCTCAAGTAATAAATCTTCACCACTGCAGCCTTTCCTCTCGATATCAGAAAAGACAGTCCAAGCATGGAGTAAATCATAGGTTCGAGGATATGTGGAAAAGGCTTCACACCTGCCAAGATCACCAAACCAATCAACACAAACAAAATCATGAGGTTCGAGGATATGTTGAAGTTTCCCTTTCATCAGACATCTTGTATTTTCTTTCTACTGATGACTGTTTCTCGCTGTCCCTACCTCATGCTAAAGAGAATACTTGTCGTATAGTATGCAAAAATGGAATGGGAGATGAAAAATGCAAAAATATGACCTTTAACGGAAGAAAATGCACATTTAATTATGCAGACTTCCAAGTTAATTTTTGCATACCAATTATGAGTAGTGCCGATCATGCCTCTGTCGTATATCACTTTAAGTGTGTTTGGTCCATCCTCTGGGACGACATTCATCACCCAAACATTCTTACTTCTAAGAGCAGCTGCAAATGATCCGATGTTTGCTTTCATGTCCATCAAATTTCTAAAAGTGTCAGCATCAGTCTTTGGACTCAAGAGATCCCAATAGTTCTCAACCCGATGACGCCAAGTTTCCTGCAGAATCACAAAGGCTATATTAGTGTCTACATCTATGTCATTGCTGCATTAACCACAAGAAAATTTTCACAAATGAAGGCATAAATGAAACAATGATGCCTTAATTACCGTGTCTTTTTCAAACATGTCACTTGAATAATCAAAATCAGCAAGTCTGGGAGGAGGAGATGTCAATCTGGCTGGCCAAGGAGCCAATCCACTCCCCTTGGCCTTTTGGTCATCTGATAGAAACAAAGAGAAGTTTCGGTTAGCAAAAACTTTAAAGGTCTAAGATTTCAAAGCAATCAACTAAAAGAATCTCTGTAATTTTCGATCACAAAATATAGACTAATGCAACAATTATATATTCTCTAACTTTCAAAGATTAAAAAAGAATAAATGAGCAGAGTGAATGCACTAGATATAATATAACTCCAGCAGGTAAATATAAAAAAATGGAAGCAGACGACTACAAATTATTTAATATCAACTAAAGGAGGGGGCAAGATTTTAATATTAGCAACGTTGAAAAATAAATATACTCACGGTCAGAATAAGGAGTGATACAAGCTTCCATTCGCACACCCCAAACTGCATCTGGATCATCATCAGAGCGGCAGAGAGGGGGTTTTGTACCAGGTTCTCTTTCCATATAACAATCATTTGTTAGAGGTTTCTGCCAAATGACAGTTTGGTTCCTCTTTGCAGCTATTCTCCAACACATACGTCCCACAAGGGCACTCATCTCTCTCCATATGCGAAGATCCTCTTCATCTTGTGCATAAGCTTCAGGAGATGAATAGGCAAAATAGCCCCCTGGTCTAAGTAACCGGTCTAGTTCAAGAAGAAGAATCCCGTCCCTTTGAAGCCAATCAATCCTACAGCGAGAACAGTGAGCAAGTTCAAATGATCTGCTTGGGTAAGGGAGTCTTTTGGTCCCTAAAACACCAAGATATGCGGGAATTCCTCGTTCCAGGGCAAACTGGATTTGGTTCTGATGCACATCATTGGGGGCTAATGACATTGCTATAATATCGGAAGAAAGAAGATATGCTCCAAAACTTGCGACACCACAGCCAACATCAAGAACCGTTCGTATTCTTCCTTCATTATTTAAATTGTTGTGCGAAAAGTTGAGCATCTGCCAATTCCAAAATCACATAAGTGTTATTTCTTCTAATAGGTTTGAGAAATTCAAATATTCTAAGATTTCATTCCAAACAGTACAAGGAGTGAAAACATGATGAAGAAAACTTAGACACCATATGACCACTCTTTAGTAGATGTCCAAGATTATTGATTTATTTCACATGTATCAAAATATTTTCTTTCAAGCAAAATCAATAGGCATTGGCTATCTTACATTTGCAATTGAAGCGATATACTTGTCAGCTCCATAGTGAAAATGGGTTCCACCCCCTGGAAATACAATCTTTTCACCTTTCACAACCATCCAGTTCTGGTCAGACTTCTCATGTGCAAGGTGTGTATGGGGAATATTTGCCTTCCATACTTCATCTCTGCTTTGAGGCCACTTAATTGGGACCTATAATTTCACATGAATTACAACTTACAAGAGTGTCAATACATGGTAAAATATGATTATTACCATCAGTATAACAATATACAGCAACAAGAATCTGATTGTCAGCTTACGAGAATCTGTACCTTATATCCTGGAGGAGGAGGAATCAAGCAATTGTATCTCCTTTCAGGAGGAGGGCAGTGACGTTCGTAGTGCTCCATCACAGACAAGTCCAGTTTTAATCTCATTTGGTATATCATATGCCTGTCTAAGCAGGGAATTAATTCCGAATGGCGGTCGTCACAAACCTTCAAAGTTATAGATAGAGATATTATAAGACAAGGCAACTAACAAATGGAAGAAGTGCAGGGGAATTACAAGATGAATGGTGAAGGACAAAAAGACAGGAATTGAGGGGTGCAAAAGTGCCAAGAAATGGATTCCGGAATTAAAAACTTACAGGGAAAGTTTTTGGCACAACATCTCCTACATCCTGTCCAAATTTTATTGAAGAATCATATTGATTGCCATCAGTGTCGTCATCTCCACCCAAATAAGATGATCCCAGTTTTCTCAAAGATCTGCTGCCATATTCTAGAGCTGCAGCACCACGGCTTGACGATCCATAATATACATACAGAAAACAAAGAAAGATCACCACAACACAGAGAGAGGCAATTAATCGCTTCTTTTGGCCTCCATCGGATCTTCCCCTCATCCTTCTTTAGCAATACGATTCCTCACAACTGTTTTCAGTTGTGCTATATATTGTCACAACACAGATCTCCTTATCCTAGTCTATCTCCCGTCAAATTTTCTAATCAAAGTAAATCTGTTTTGTTGCTAGCATCAGAGTCTATTCAGTAGAATGAAGAACACAAACAACTTCAACTTCTCAAAACGAAACACCGGAGATAACTTATCAAACCTGTAAACAGACAAGTAAAGAAACAATTAGGTGATGCTTAGTTCCAACTACGCTTATTAAACGATCATATTACTATTACTTCAAATCATCAATAATACAATGCGAATGAGTAACAACAACGCTAGCCACCAAAGAACAAAGCAAGCTCAATTAGATCATTGAACAAGAAAATTAAAGACGCTACAAAAAAATAGCAAGTGAATCCACTTATTAATTCATTAAGAAATCTAAAGGGCCTCAATCAAATCTGACCAGCTCAAATTGGTAAATGTCATACATGAAACACCCGATGTGCAACCCGTTTCGCCTAATAAATTTCAAAAGCAAGCATTAAACTTGTTTAACAATTCAGATCCATGTTAATAGTAAAAATTCTATGATAAAAAATATACATTACATAATTAAAAAAGATACGAAAAAAATTGTGCTAAATGATGCCAACTGCCGACACTTGTAACCAGTGGATTGACAGCCAAGCAATGAAAAGGATCGTTCCATGAAAAAGCACTACAAGCAAGAAACCAATGCTTTTTTTTTTCTTCACTGAATTGAAACAATGGAATCATGAAAACGACAGCTACTTCGTAACTCTAATGAAATAAATCAACAGATCTACGTCAAAGCCTCAACTCAAATCCAAATTTTTTAGCATTACGAAAAAAGCATCAAGGATCAAACTTCGATTCCAAAGGGTAGCAAAAGATAAGAAATGGAGATTGACCCATTAAAACTACCACAAAAACAAGCAAAACCCATAAATCAGATCTCCATAACAGCAACGAGAATGAAAACCCATAAATATGAAGAAAAACTTAGAAGGAACAAAGCCTTACTGGGATTCAATGAATAAAACGAAATAGTTGAGATCTAAGAAAAAGATACTGTCCGTGGATGAAGAATACAAAACAAAGCAAGAGGGAAGAGAGAATTTAGATCCCAAAGAATCTTTTTCTTTTCCCTGTTGTTTATTCGTCTTGGGTTTGCTATTTTTAGAGGGGAAGGACTCAGAGGTACTGTGTGAATGATATAGTCATAGAGACTAGAGAGGAGGAGGGAGTTACGTTCCAATGTTGTTATTTAGAGGGATCTATCTATATCGGTGCAAAAAAGAAAAGAAAAAAAGGGTGTCGGCTGTCGTGTTTGGAAATCATAAAACTCGGGAGAATAAAATTTTATTGATTCGTGTAAACGGATTTAAGAAAACAATGACATTGTTATTTCCGGTAAAAAAATGTAACTACCACAATTATTGGTTTAATGATATTTTCAATACATGTATCAGGTAAATATTTAGTCATAATGTAAAACAAAAAAACATCTGAATAGTTATTTTAGCTTTTTTTTTTAAACTAATTTAATTCTTAACGTTTCATTTTAGGTCAAAATGAGTATGAAAACTGTTAGTCAACTGGTGATAAATAACTTGAAAAAACGTGACAAACTTACATGACAGTGCACGCCGCAATATCAGTAATATGCTGAATTTACATAATGACACATCAATCAAAAATATTTTTATAAAATTGTATAAAATATAAAATATTTTTTCTTCTAACGCGTCATTATGTCAAGTCATTTCAAGTTGTTTATCGTCAATTGACTAACCGTTTTCATCTGGAGATGAGCTATTTTGACCCAAAATGAAATGTTGGGGATTAAATTGGTTCAAAAAAAAGAATATGGGCCAAAATGACTATTCAGGCAAACATTACGGGCATTTTTTTAGCTTTATGACAAATATTTATTTCTTCTTAACCCTTTGACAATATATATCTTGCACCCATAAGTGTTTAAATTCGAGTATTCTAAGACGAACATTACCTTTTTCTTATCGAAGCCACTAATTGGGTCATTAGACTGTTTGTTATAAACACATGAATATGAACTATTGATTTTATTAATTTATACTATGATGTCAATTGAGCGGGGCAAAGAGTTTTCACAACCCCTATTTCCGTCAAGAATTTTTATTTGTATCCTCGTTTCACGAGTCGACGCGTGTATAAAATTCAAAATCATCCTCATCCCATATTCTACAAGACTAGAACTATCTACACCCCACCACCCACATGGGTCTCGAGACTCACCTAATTCCCGTTATATCTGCTATATGATCCAGTTCATATAATACATCTATAAGCAACAATTAAATAAATCTAAACTATTTTTTTATAAAAAAAATATAAAATACATGTCCTCAAAAGTCCAAACCCCACTAAAAATGTGATTATTTCAACTTTTACTAATTAAAAAAATAACTCACGTCAACCTTTTAATTGGGTGAAAAATCAAGAAATTGTAACTTTGTAAGTATTGCCTTTTTCAAAAATATACTAGTAAATGTAAGTTGAGGATTACAAAAATTATTTTTTTCTAAATGTGCTTGTTATGTATACTGGTGGACGAGGATTGTAACACCCCTTCCCGGTCTGGTCGAGAATCGGGCCGAAAGGTGCTAACGATAATTAATACAGTAGTCGGTACGACAAAATTTCAATTTAATCTTAACATTAACATCAACAACATTCAATAACACAATACTTTGATGTATATAGCTTTAATTAATCCACACGAATCAATAATTTCGATACGGTCCCCTTTTTAAGCTGTTTCGATACAAGGCCACATGTTCCGATACGGGTAGTTGCATAACTGCATTTATAGAGGGAAGAGAGAGCCCCAATGGCTCTATTGATGACCTCAACCACCCAAACAGCTAGAATTCAATGAGAATGTATAAAAGGAAGCCTCAAAAGCATCAACAACAACTATTGAACCAAAAAGCAACATCCAAGCAATTAAATCCAAACCCTTGAGCATAAGTGTCAAATTTTGTACCCAACGCATTTGGAGTTCTTCATTGTAAATCTTTTTAGTGTTTGGGAGTGTTTATTTGTAATTGGGTAAACCATTAGCCTTTGAGAGGTATTTTCAAAGTTTGTCTATCTTTCTCTTGTAAAGAGTGTTCTTGGGTTAATCTTTGGGTAGAAAGATTGACCGGTTTGTAAGATTTCCTCCTAAGCCAAGAAAAGGGGACGAATTCAAGTTAGTGAGTTGTTGAAATCCTCAGCATGGTGCTGAGGTAGTGAATGTAGAGCTTGTTCGAAGCTTGAACCACTCTAAATCGCGTTGTCTTCATTTTTAAATTTACTACTTGCACCCTTCAATTTTTATTCTACCAATTTACCCCCTCTTGGTGTTTAGACATTGTTTGATCAACTCAACAGATAACTACTTATTTAGTACCTCACATATTCTGGCGTTCCTATTTTAGTACCCCACCTTTTTTTGTCAAAATGGTACCTATCGTTACATTTTATTCTATTTTGGTACCCTGGCCGTTAAAAACAAACGGAGATGATGACATGGCTTATTTTTAATTGGGATAATCACATTTTTAGTCCCCAAAACTTATAAATTTCTACCAATTTGGTCCAAATACTATCAATTTACTAATTATCTTAAATATTTGGTTAAAATTGTAATCCCCCATTTTATTTCTTCTTCTCAATCCAATCATCATTCCCTGGAATCGATTGAAATTTTCCACTTGTTCTTCAAACATCTCCTTTTGCTGCAACATATCAGAGGCAGCAAAACGTTGGTTTAACACAACCACAATGTTCCCTAACAAAGTCACCAATGGGTGAGAAATATACATGTCGACTATCAGGAGATCTCGGAAAGAGAAAGGATTCCAGTTCCTCTTGGTTCTCTAGTTTTTTTTATTAAGTCTCTGTAACTCCACCTCCATTTCCTTGAATTTCTCCACTATGGACTCTGTTTCTTGAATTCCCAACTTGGATTTCGTTTCGTTTAGTTTACGAGATTCTGCCACCATACCTTCAATTTATCCAACAATATAGATCCCTTGTTCTCATTTCCTCCGTGTTTGGGTTTCATTAGTTCCTCTTTTGGTTCCAGTCTAAGTAACTCAGAGTTGATACAGATACTATGGTTAATAACACCATTTAGACAATTCCCCCAAATCTTGACACTATTACTATCAGTTTAACGAACTGCAGCTTCATCCTCCTCAGCTGATTTAACTCCATCTTCATTTACAAACATAAAACACAAATTTACTAATACTATAGAATAAGTATGAAATTGGAGGATGCCCTATACCTTTTATCAGCTTCACTTTTTTTCTTTGCTCTTTCATCTTGTTGCTCTTGTGTGAGGATTATGGGTTCGCGACCCTTCGCTTCTTTCCATTCCGGCCTTTAGATGGTGTTTTTTCTGCTTTTCCCACCGGTTCATTTAAAGCTTGACCAGCATGATCTTGTTGGTTTGCCTCTAGTTTAGAGCAGCACTAAGCTCCATTTTCTACCCATTTTGCAAGTTACCGTGAGAATTGAACTGCTGATGCAACTCGTTGGCTCCATCGGTGTTGGATACAGTCCCCGAAACACTAACCCTAACGGTTTTTAACCTACATTTTAGTTTTTTTGGTTGTCGATGAGATGAGAGGCGGTACAAAATGGTCTGGTGACGATTGGATTGAGAAGAAATAAAATGGGGGATTTACAATTTTAACCCAAATATTTAAGATGATTACTAAATTGATAGAGTTTGAACTAAATTGATAGAAATGTATAAGTTTTGAGACTAAAATTGTGATTATCCAATTAAAAATAAGCCACGTATCATTTCTGTTTGTTTTTAACGGTCGGAGTATCAAAGCAGAACAAAAACGTAACGTTAAGTACCATTTTGCCAAAAAAAATAAGTGGGGTACTAAAATAGGAATGCATGAATAGGCGGGGTACTAAATATGCAGTTATCCCTAAAAACTATTGGGTTATTATTTATATGTTCTTTCTATTAGTATAAAAATTAAGGGTAAACTACTTGGGTGACCACCCAACTATTAGGTCTGACCTGTTTTTACCACCGAACTTCAAAAATTTAAAATTCGACCACCCAACTATTTAAATGGACCTATTTTGACCACCAACCGTTAATCTAACGGAGATGTGATGTGGACGTTAAAGTAAATTTTCTATAATTACACATTTGGTCCTTGTTAGTTCTTTATTATATCAATTTAGTCTTAATTTTAATTTAAATAAATAAAAATTAATTAACAAATCAAATGATTTTAATCTAATTTTTATTTAATTTAATTTAATATTTAATATATTTATTTTCCTCCAATCAGATAGTGACATGTGTCACCATTTGGTGAAAGGAAAATTCAATAATAAGAATAGTGCTTAATGTAGTGTTTGAACCCACAACCTTTTGGTTGGGGGAAACCCTAAGACTTTACCACTGCACTGGCACATTCTTTGTAAAATGAATTGCACCATTTTATATATATGTTATAATGCAGTAAATGCTAGGGATAAAGAAATAAAAATAGGTTCAAGGGGACTCGAACCTAAATCACTTGGGATGGGTAAAATAAAATTCAATTTAAATATATATTTTTTAAAATAATGTGAAAAAGAAAAAAATCAATTTAGTTTAAAAATATAAAAATTATAAATTTAATTTCATTTTAAATCTTTCTTAAATATATTTAAAATATGTTAATATTTAAATTAATTATTTGAATTGTTTAAATGATTTGTACAGTTTTACACATCATAAGTGATTTAGGTTCGAGTCTCTTTGCAACCATTTTTATTTCTTTATTCCCTAGCATTTACTGCATTATATATATATATATATATATATATATATGGATGAGATCTAGTTACTCTGTGTAAAAACTCAACTAGTTTTACACTAGCTCCATGACCATTGGATGAGTGAAATGGATGAATGAGATAAGAAGTAGGATATGTGAAGATTATCACTTGAAAAAAAAGTAAGGAGTTAATCTCATTCATTCATTCTACCCATCCATTGATCATGGATTAGTGTAAAACTAGTTGAGTTTTACATAGTGTAAGTGAAACATGCACTTTCCTTATTATTGAATTTTCCTTTCACAAGATGTTGACACGTGTCACCATCTGATTGGAAGAAAATAAATATATTAAATATTAAAATAAAAATTAGATTAAAATCATCCAATCGGGTGATGACACATGTCGTCAGCTAATTAGTTAATTAATTTTATTTATTTAAATTAAAATTAGGACTAAGTTGATATAATAAAAAAACTAACAAGGACCTAATGTGTAATTATACAAAATTTACTTTAATGACCACGTTACCTCTCCATTAGATTTTAACGGCCGATGGACAAAATATGTCCATTTAAATAGTTGAGTGGTCAAATTTTAAAATTTTAAAGTTTGGTGATCAAAACAGGTCATACACAATAGTTGGGTGGTCACCCAAACAATTTACCCAAAAATTAAATAGTAAAAAATTCCACACGCTGTAAAAAGTCCTAATTTTTTTTTTCTCTCAAATAGCAAAGCCCCCGCTACACTTTTTTCACTTTTTTTTTTTGCATTAGGCAACGATCGGCAATCAATTAGCTTTTGATTGTTGATCACCGGTATTTTTTATTTTCTTACTTTTTTTCTTATTTTTATATTTTAATAAGAATTTCTGCCTTTGTGGCACACATTTTTCTCTGTCATTGTGACACGTTTTTCTTTGTTTTTGTGATTTGTTTTATTTGTCTTTGTGGCATGATTTTAGCAAATCTTATTGATCGGTTGGTACTCGTACAAAGATTTTCACGGCGTTAATAACTGATTATGGTTATGTCGGTTAATGGTTGGTTGTCGATGTAATCAGTCCTGGGTAGCAGAACTTTCTGCATGATAATTTGGGTCGCTCACCACTCCTTTTTCACTTGTTATGCGTTTCGATTGAATATAGACAAGGAGATTCAGGAAAGCTTTTGAAATTTGATAGTATGCTTATCTCTATGGAAGTATTCACTTTTCTTTGTTTTTAGGTAGTAAGAGTTTTTGGTAGATTAGTCCCATTATTTTTCTCCCTAAATGAGTTGTAATTGTGTTATCTTCTATAATTTTAATAAAAATTCAGTTACTATTATTTAAAAGAAATTAATAGTAATATCAATTATTAAATTAAAACATTAAATTATTTATTAATAGTAATATCAATTATTAAATTAAAACATTAAATTATTTATTAATAGTAATATTTTTATGTTAAAAATGTTTAGTCGTATTATTTTATTCATATTTATTACTATTGAAATAAAAACATATAAATAATTTCATTAAATGTTACATTTGTTTAATCTCATGAAAAGCTATGAAATATGAATGGTCATCTCATAAATGTTACATGCTTTTTCCACGCTCACTAAACAGTATAATGTGGACCTTTTGATAAAAAAAAATAATGTAGACCGATAAAACTTTATAAAACGTGACAGTGACATATATAATATACCTTAAACATTTAATTAATCTTTCAAGTTTAATCTAACAAGTGATTCAGTGAAAAAACGGATGTTGTTCATCCTATGAGATTCGTGTTCAATCATTAATTTATCTATAAAAATGTGCATTGTCAAAAGATTAATAATATCTATACACATATACTAATTTGTAATTATCTTTAGACTATTTAAGAAAAAATTTAATCTAACAAAATTATTTAAAAAAACCTTTTAGATTGTTGAATAAAATAAAAATAATTAAAAGTTGATTCAAAATAAAACCAATTAAATGTTTGCTAGCTCATCCTCTTGTGTCCTGGTGGCAAATGTATATGTTTACAGTTTATCATCCCTTGGGACCCAGTTCGAGCATCAGTAATGCCATGTTGTGTGTGCTGTTTTTAAAAAAACTAAGAAAATTAAACAGATGCTACCCTTGCATCACACCAACATATTTTAAAAAAATTAAATGTTTGCTAACATTTGGAATTGGATAGGTAGATCTCACCAAACCGCGTGCATGATGTATGGGTATAAGAAGAAAATGTATAGTGTGGCATTTACACAAGTTTTTAATTAAATATCTTTCGTCCACCTAACAACAAGTTGATGTACTGGATGAAATATTAGGTAGGGGTGAGTTTTTGATCGAGTCGAGTTAAAAAAATTTAAATTATTCGAGTTAACGCGTTATATTTTACAACTCAAATTTTATTTAAATTTTTTAAATTCGAGTCGAGTTTTCGAGTTCCTATACAATTTAATTGTAATTATTTATCGATGTTATAGTATAGTTTGATTCCAATTTAACGACTTTCTCTAATCATATTTTTTATAATGGTATATATATATATATATATATCATGAAAAATTGAGGGACTCGACTCAAACTTAAAAATCAACCCACTAATTACTAAAAATTTCGAGTTATTCGAGTTATTCGAATTTCCATTTTACAACTCAAAGTTTATTTGAAATTTTTTCGAGTCGAGCCGAGTTTATGTAATTTCGAGTCTAGTTAGAACGATTCGAATTTTTTTGCTTCGAGTCGAGTCGAAAATTTCAGTTTTTTCGAATCGAGTCGAGTTTTGCTCACCTCTAATACTAGATACATGAAGTAAGGTCGTAAGTTAGATTATGATGTTGTTAATAAAAAAAATTGTATTAAAAAATTTGTTTTATATATGAATTTCTGAAAAATCTACTTCGAATTAATTGATTTATAAATCAGAAAATTATTCATTTAATTTTAAAATAAAATTAAAAGAAATTCAGACAAAATATTAGAAAAGTAAGTTGGATCTTAATAAATAATGTCGGTGCTAATGGAGTTGCTGGATTTACAAGCCAGCAAGCATCCCACCACCACCAACTTGAGCCATCAATTCATCATTAAAAAAATAATATTAAATTGAAGAAATTGGTTCCTTAAGTATTATTATATAATAAATTGGTCCCACCAAAGGAACCAAAACACATGCAGAAGTCAATTAAAAGCAGCTCAAATCACAAGTTGCACCACTTTGTTTCCTTTTCTTTTTAATCACAGATCACATCTAAGAATATTATGGGCCTCCTGCTGCATGTGAAACCACTCCTAAAAATCAATCTCACGTTGTTATTTTTTTTAACATTCAATATACCATGTTATATTACTCAGACTTCTTTCAATCTATAAATCCTATACAGAGACATACATATGGTTTTAGATTAAGAGTCTAAATTGAGGTGCAAACTTATAGCATCAATAAAAAAATATAAAAAAAATACATAAACTATAAAAGAGGTTTGAAATTTGTATAGGTGTGAATGTAATTGCCCTATCAGCGCCCCCTTTCACTCAATCTCTAATTGTATAATATTACATGCTTCCTTGGACTTGGGCAGAAGGTGTACTTGCCCATGGCCCATTTTTTTAATATTTGTTATAAGAGTTCAATTTTTTAATACTTGTTATTAGAAGTCTATCTTTTTTTTCAATATTTTTTATTAGGGTTCTATTTTTCTAATATTTCTTATTAGAAGCATACTCTTGAAATTCAAAATTTCCAATATTTTTTAGAGAAAAATACATGAACAGTACCCCACCTATTCTCGCATTGCTATTTTGGTACCCCAACTATTATTTTTGGCAAAATGGTACCTAACGTTACATTTTTGTTCTGTTTTGGTACTACGACCGTTAAAAACTAACGAAGATGATGTGGTTTGGTATAATCACAATTTTAGTCCAAAACACTCATATATATTATTAATTTAGTGCAAGACACTTTGTTGAGTGGATCGAATTAACCGATATGGCCAAGAGGGGGGTGAATTGGCACTTTTAAAAATGAAGGGAGCAAAAGAAATAATTAAAAATGAAGAACAAGACACTTATAGTGGTTCAAGCTTCTAATCAAGCTTTACATCCACTACCTTAGCTCCCACTAAGGATTTTCAACAAACTCTTCACTAATTTGTTCTTCCCCTTTTTTAGGCTAAGGAAGCAACCTTTACAAATTCAATCATTATACCCAAAGATTGAATTACAAGACAATCAATTACAAAGAATAAGAGGCCATTTGAAATGCATATCTCACAAGACTAATATATTGCCCAATTACAAATCAACACTCCCCAAACTTGAAAGAAACTGAACAATTGAGAATTTTACAAGTTGGGTACACAATTTTGTAGAACTAATGTTTTGATATAATAATTGAAAAATGTTTTGGATAAAGTTAAAAAGAATTCAAAACTATTTCTAAGTCCAAACAACTTGAAACTATGTTTATGGGATATTTCAAAAGGGTTTTAAGTGTTTTCAAAGCCAAATTCAACAAAACCATCCATGCGTTTCGAAACGCCCCTGGGTGTTTCAATACAGGTCGTTACAGTGGCAAAACGTTTCGAAACGAGTTTCGAAACGAGCTTTATTCTGGGTGAGATTTTTTCATAGCGTTTCGATACGGCCTCTATCGTTTCGATACGCCTATGTGACATTGACCTCAATGGTCATAAACCCCCAACGACTATTTCGCAACTACCTTTTAAATGTAGAGCGTTTCGATACGGGAACAAGTGTTTCGATACGCCGTTTCGATACGGCCAAGGGTGTTTTGATACATGTGCTGCATCAGACTGTAACGACTCTTTCTATTTCAAGAGTGTTTCTAAACGAGGTCGAACGTTTTGAAACGATGAGCTGCAGAAATGCATTTATGATGGGAAATGAAGTCTCCAACGGCTCCAATTCAACCTCAACGGCTAGTAACGACTACAAACTCATTAAGGAGTATAAAAGGGACCTCCAAGCATCTAGTAATGGTTAATGATTCAACTGTAATACAACATATGATCAAAATGTGTCTTAGTGCTTAAGTGTCAATTCTTTGTATAGATAAACACTAGTGAGCCAAAATTGTTAGATTTGCTCAAGTGTTTTAGGATTGGGTGAGAGCTTAATTATGCAAACAAATACCTATTAGAGGGATTTGAGTTTGCTTATGTTTATCTCTTTTTAAAGAGGGTTTGATCAATGCTTTGGGTAGAAAGCTTGATCAGTTTGTAAGGGTTTCCTTCTAAGCCTAGAAAAGGGGACGAATCAATAGTGGATTCATTGGAAATCCTTAGTGGGAAGCTAAGGTAGTGGATGTAGACCTTGGTTAGAAGGTTGAACAACTATAAATCATCTTGCCTTTTTTTAGCTTCCACACCTCTTTCATCCAAAATCCCACTTCTCCACCACTTGGCGAGCAAGAACGGTTGAAGGAATCAAGCACCGAATAACCCAACAATTGGTATCAGAGCTTGGCTCATTTGAAGAGGATTGACATCCTATTAAGAAGACCTGGCAAGCTCGATCAACATTTCAAACAACTGACTCAATGACGCAATCCATCGACAAACCGCCATTTTTCGACGGAACACACTATGCCCATTGGAAGACAAGGATGGAGTTCTTCATAAAGTCAAAGGACTACAAGCTTTGGGACATAGTAGAAGATGGTCCGTTCGTGCCTCAACAAAGCAAGGGGGATTGGAGTGCCGACGATCGCAAGAAGATTGAGCTAAATTGCAAAGCCTTGCACATTCTATTTTGTGCATTTGGCTCCAACATCTATGAGAAGATATCTTCTTGTGAGAGTGCCAAGGAAGTTTGGGACAAGCTCGAAGTTACATACGAGGGGACAAATGAAGTAAAGGAGACCAAGATCGGGCTTCTCAACCTAGCGTATGAAAACTTCAAGATGGACCCGGAAGATGACATTGAGAAGATGTTCGATAGGTTCTCCACCATCACCAATAGACTTAAAGGTTATGGAGAAGTCATCCCGGAAGAGAAACTTGTCTGAAAGCTCATCTACTCCCTTCCCGAGTCATGGGACTCAAAAAGGACCGCCATCATTGAAGCCAAGAATCTCAAAACTTTGAAGCTTGATAAGCTCATGGGGTTACTTCTCACTCACCAAATAATGAAGAAAAACAAAGAAGAGGAGAAGAAGAAGGAAGAGATTAGAGCTATGGGGGAGAAGAAACTCAAAGGGCTTGGCATCGACGCAAATGTCATTGCTCTCAAATCCTTCACATGTCATAACGTAGATTCAAGTGAGGAGGAGGATGAAGAAGAAGAAATAGTTCATCTCTTCAAGAAGTGTGCCCCTTACATGAAGAAAGCCTTGAAATGGCTTGAACGAGAATCCATGAAAAAGAAGAGGGCAAGCACTTTAAGCTATAAGAAGAAGGCATATGTGGCTACTTGGAGTGATGAAGACTCCACCGACGATGAACAAGCCAACCTTTGCCTTATGGCCATCGAAGAAGATTCAAGGGTAACTTCTAATTCATCTACTTCATGTTCATATTCTTTTGATGGATTACAAGATGCCTATGATGATTTGGTTTTAGAGTTTAAAAATCACATTTTGAAAAACAATAAAATGATTTCAAAGTTGAAAATTCAAAATGATTTGATTTCTAAAACCAAACTTGAACTTGAAGCAAAACTCGAAGAGTTTGAACAAAAATGTTTTGATTTACAAAATTTGCTTCATAAAGTTCAAGAAGAAAATGATTTGATTTCCAAAGAGCTTGAAAAGAAAAATAATTTTGGAAAATCAAACTTTTATGTAAGACAATCTAGTGCCCTTAGATTTGTAAATGGTAAATGTTTTAGAAGTGTTTGGGTCCCAAAAGGACTAACCACTTCAACTAAAAAGGATGAAATTGAAAAATGGATTCCTAAGGGGACTAAATTTTGTGCTAATAACGTCTATGGATCCAAAGCAATTTGGATACCAAAAATTACTTGATTGTCTTTTGCTAGGTGTGATGGAGAGTGATCAACAAGTCAAACATTGAGGGGGAGCTCCATGCATACAAAGAAAGATACTTGAAGAAGGAAGGCTTCACATCCTCCCTTGTGTTCAAGTGTGGTAAAAATCTAGTTGCTTTATTTGATTTATTTTTTATTTCAACTAGATTATGACATATGTTGGACTAACATTTTGATGATGCTTTGAGTAAGGGGGAGCCATTTTAAAACCAAAATTCTAAAATTTTGCCATCTTTTCAAATCTCCAAAGTTATTTTGAACTTAATGTCTTTTGAATTCTTTTTGATATAACAAAAAGGGGAGAGTTTGGTTTGAAAAATTGTATTTTCAAATGAACAAGGGGGAGCTTTACTTTACTTTAAATTTTTATCTTTTCTTCACATTTTTAAACTTAAAGGGGGAGAATCCCAAACAAATTTTCAAGTTGGTTTTATTATATCAAAAAGGGGGAGATTTTAGAACTAATTTTTTGATATAATAATTGAAAAATGTTTTGGACAAAGTTAAAAAAATTCAAAACCATTTCTAAGTCCAAACAACTTGAAACTATGTTTATGGGATATTTCAAAAGGGTTTTAAGTGTTTTCAAAGCCAAATTCAACAAAACCATCCAGGCGTTTCGAAACGCCCCTAGGTGTTTCAATACGAGTCTTTACAGTGGCAAAACGTTTCGAAACGGGTTTCGAAGCGGGCTTTATTCTGGGAGAGATTTTTGCATAGCGTTTCGATACGGCCTCTTCCGTTTTGATACGCCTATGTGGCATTGACCTCAACGGTCATAAACCCCCAACAGCTCTTTCCCAACTACCTTTTAAATACAGAGCGTTTCGATACGGGAACAAGTGTATCGATACGCTGTTTCGATACTGCCAATGACGTTTCGATACAGGTGCTGCATCAGACTACAACGACTCTTTCTATTTCAAGAGTGTTTCGAAACGGGGTTGAGCGTTTCGAAACGGGGAGCTGCAGAATTGCATTTATGGTGGGAAATGAAGTCTCCAATGGCTCCAATTCAACCCCAAAGGCTAGTAATGACTACAAACTCATTATGGAGTATAAAAGGGACCTCCAAGCATCTAGTAATGGTTAATGCTTCAATTGTAATACAACATATGATCAAAATGTGTCTTAGTGCTTAAGTGTCAATTCTTTGTATAGACAAACACTAGTGAGCCAAAATTGTTAGATTTGCTCAAGTGTTTTAGGATTGGGTGAGAGATTAATTGTGCAAACAAATACCTATTAGAGGTATTTGAGTTTGCTTATCTTTATCTCTTTTTAAAGAGGGTTTGATCAAGGCTTTGGGTAGAAAGCTTGATCGGTTTGTAAGGGTTTCCTCCTAAGCCTAGAAAAGGGGACGAATCAATAGTGGATTGATTGGAAATCCTTAGGGGGAAGCTAAGGTAGTGGATGTAGACCTTGGTTAGAAGGTTGAACCACTATAAATCATCTTGCCTTTTTTTTAGCTTCCACACCTCTTTCACCCAAAATCCCAGTTCTCCACCACTTGGCGAGCAAGAACGGTTGAAGGAATCGAGCACCGAATAACCCAGCAAATTTGACTCTAATAAGCTCAAGAGTTTGGAATAAAATGCTTTGATGTTGCTTGAAGGTTCAATAGTTGTTGCTGGTGCGTTTTAGGCTAGCTTTTATACATTCTCATTGATATCTAGCCGTATGGGTGGTTGAGATCATCAATAGAGCCGTTGGGGCTCTCTCTTCCCTCTATAAATGATGTTCTACAACTACCTGTATCGAAACACGGGGCCCTATATCGAAACAGACACCAAAAAAAGAAAGATTCATTACTTGTAAAAAGGGCCCGTATCGAAATGGCTATAGGCCGTATCGAAATAGTTTGAATCTGTAAAATGTAAAAAGAGGACCGTTTCGAAACAGCTAAGGGTTGTATCGAAACTTTTTGAAACTGTAAATTGGTGTTTCGAAACAACATAAGGGTGTAACGAAACACTTAACCAAATTTTCAAAAGTTCGTTTTTGACAAGTAACAACTAGTTCATTTAATGCTCGGTTTTGAAAAAACTTAAACCCTGTACCGAAACGTGTATGAGCCGTTTCGAAACAACACTTAAAAATCAAAAGAAAAAAATAGGCTGTATCGAAACAGACGTTTCCAGTGGCAAAACGTATAGAAACACTTTTGGGGTGTTTCAAACGCCTGGGCAATTTTGTGCATTTTGGCTTTGAAACACTTAGAAAAATTTATGGGGTTTAAGTTTTGACTTCAAAACATTTTAAGTATAAATTTTACTTGTCAAATGTAAGTATTTTGATTACTTAAAAATTTATTTACTTTGCAATTTAGTCCTTAGATTATTTGTTATATCAAAATCAAATATTGATTTTACAATCTCCCCTATTTTGATATAACAAAACCAAAGTAAATTTTTAAGTAAACTCCCACTAAATTGAAGCTAGGTTTTGAAAATTTTAGCTTAACCCTTCTCCCCCTTTTTGTTAGATCAAAATCAATGAAGGAATATAATCATGAGATAAAGCAATATAGCACAAGGCAAAGCAAAACTAAAGCAACATAATTTCATTAAGCATAATAAACCAAAGCAAAATAATTCCATAATGTCCAAACATAATATCCAAACTTAATACTTAAAATATAATATCCAAACATAAATCAAAGCATAGGTGTTAAAGCAAAAACATAGACAAGTGCATAAAAAGGGAAATCCTAAACTAGATGATATGCAATGGAATGCAAAGATCTAAGGCTCGTCATCATCTTCATCTTCATCACTGGCGGTGCTCCTTCAAAATTGTCTTCACTCGCCATAGAAGCCGGTAAAGGACATGTCCATAGAGGCTTGTTGAGTCTCAACCGAAGTGTGTCGATTCTCAACACTTTGGATACTTCCCTCCACGGAAGTGAGGCGAGTGTCAAGAGTGGCAAAACCGGAGTCCATGTGGGTTCGCAAGCCATTGAATTGCTCGGTAAGGAAAGTCATAAGGGCTTCATTGTTTGGTGGAGCAACTTGAGGTTGAGGTTCGGGGGCTGCAACTTGAGGAGGATGCTCGACACGAATCCACTCTCTATCAATGTAATGAAATTTGCAACGGAGAAGTGTGTGCTCATCGATAGGATCCATGAGAGGTTCCGGAAAGTCAAGAGAGCAATTGATCCCCACCTTTGAGAACAAGTAACTCAAGGTGGTGCCATAAGTGAAGGAGGTGACAAGATCCGAGTTGCAGTATTGAACAAGATGCACTATCTTGGCAAACATGATTTGACAAAGATTTGGTCGACGTCCCTCACAAAAGCATCAAATCCAAAAATCTTCCACTTGCCGAATATGGGAGAATTTTCCTCTAGAAGGACGAAACCACCACGAGACCATGAGATGAAGGATGCGTTCATGAGCATCAATGACTGTGATGGAGCCACCAAGAGTATGTCCCAACGAGTTCTCATCCGAAATACCCTCATCTTCAAACCCGAAAACATTGACCAAGGTTTTCAAATAAACCCTAAACTTCTTTTCCATTAGATAGGACTCAATGGCAACCACTTGATCGACATTGGAGATACAACGGGCAATTTGCATAGAAGAGAAGAACCATGTTACGGTACAAAGTACCGGGTAAGCCAAAAAAGGATAAGAAATTCCAACGCCTCAATAAATCAAGGTAACGAAATTGAAATCGTTCGAAATCCAAAAAGGGTATAGAGACAATACGCTCACGACGGATAGCATGATCTTAAAAGAGCTTGAAGTTGGTATGGGTGTATTTATTTCGAAGACTCTTTTGGTAGAGTATAGTGAGGTTGGGAAGAGTGGAATCATCATCGATGTTAGAGCTTCCACCAGTCTCATTGGTCCATACTCTCTTCCTAGAACCCATATTCGAAATCTGGAAGTAAATCAAGACACAAAAACATATATATGCGTAAATCAACCAAATTCAATCCAATAATCAAAGTGTTGATAAAAAACTATACAATATAGTTTAAAAAAAAAATATAAATATAAAACAAATTTTTGATAAAAAGAATTTTGAAAAACAATAAAGAAAAATATACGATATAGTTTTTATATTCGAACCAAATTTTTTTTAGTTTTAAAGAATTTTTGCAAAAACTTCAAAACCCATACTATAAGTATATATTTTATACAAAAATTGAGTAAAAACAATAAAGAAAATCAAAGGAAAATTGGAAAAAAGAAAAGAAAAGGGTTTATACCTTGATATAGGATAGTGGATGAATGAGGGATGATTAATGCACCAAATTGCTTGCAAAGCCTTTGCCTTGATGAGTAGATTGAAAGCCCTCAAAAAATTTAGGCTTTGATGTGAAAAATCAAAAGATTTAAGGAGTTTATATAAGGATTTTTGGTTAGGGTTTGAGAAAAAAAAAGAGTTGGTGTTTTAATTAAAGTGGAATACTCATTTAAGGCTATTTAAAGCAATCTGTGCGGACACGTATCGATACGCCACTTGGCATATCGAAATAGGGGTATTGAAACGCTTTCGATCCGTTTCGATACGAGACTCGTTTCGATACAGGCTAACCCTATTTCAGAACAACATCGCAAACCCGCATCGAAACGTGAAGAGCCTGTTTCGATACAATTCATTACTGGAATCAACTTAGATCGAGCCCGTATCGAAACAGATGTACATGTTTCGATACACCCTTGCTAGAAAATGCATTTTGGACAGTTTCAAGTCCAAAGAGCCAACTTAGATCGAGCCTAAATGCATGTAAATGATATATGAGAATGTTATATGAAATAAAACGGATGCATACTCCCCCTAGCAACAAGCATAGATGCATTAAGAAGAAAAATCACATAAGCATGATCATCATTGAAAATTCAAGCAAATTTTTGGCCATTTGGGACCTAAAAGGGTCAAGGAAGGCTGGTTAAACCTAACTCTCTCCTAAGGGTCAAAAAATGTTCTTTATCTAAAGGTTTGGTAAATATGTCTGCTAATTGGTTCAAGGTATCAACATATTCTAGAACTACATCATTTTTCAAGACATGATCTCTAATGAAACGATGTTTAATTTCTACATGTTTGGTTCTAGAGTGTTGGATGGGATGCTTAGTGAGACAAATAACACTAGTGTTGTCACACATAAGGGGTGCGGTACCTACTTGAACACAATAGTCTAAGAGTTGTTGCTTCATCCAAAGAACTTGAGCACAACAACTCCCTAAGGATATGTACTCCACTTCGGTGGTAGATAAGGTTATGCTATTTTATTTCATAGAGAACCAAGATACGAGTATACTACATAAAAATTGACATGTTCCGGATGTACTTTTCCTATCTATCTTACATCCTCCATAATCCACATCAGAGAAAACATTAAGGTCAAAGGAAGAGTCTCTAGGATACCAAAGACCTAAACAATGTGTATCTTTAAGGTATCTAAATATTCTCTTAATGGAAACTAGGTGTGATTCTCTAGGACTAGCTTGAAACCTAGCACACAAGCAAACATTAAACATGATATTGGGTTTACTTGCGGTAAGGTAAAGCAAAGATCCAATCATGAGACGGTAAAGCTTAGAATCAACACACTTACCTCTTTCATCCTTGTCAAGCTTAATTGATGAGCTCATAGGAGTGACTTGAGGCTTCACATTCTCCAAGCCAAACTTATTGAGCATATCCTTGATGTATATATCTTGATTAATGAAGGTTCCATCTTTCATTTGCTTGATTTGAAGCCACAAGAAAAATGAGAGCTCTCCCATCATGCTCATTTCAAATTCACCTTGCATTAGCTTAGAAAATTCTTGGCAATAAAATTCATTAGTAGAACCAAAAATAATATCATCAACATACATTTGAACTACTAAGATGTCAATGACATGTCTCTCACAAGACTAATATATTGCCCAATTATAAACCAACACTCCCCAAACTTGAAAGAAAAGTGAACAATTGAGAATTTTACAAGTTGGGTACACAATTTGACTCTAATAGGCTCAAGGGTTTGGAATAAAATGCTTTTATGTTGCTTGAAGGTTCAATAGTTGTTGCTGGTGCTTTTTAGGCTTGCTTTTATACCTTCTCATTTATTTCTAGCCGTTTGGGTGGTTGAGATCATCAATAGAGCCATTGGGGCTCTCTCTTCCCTCCATAAATGCTGTTCTGCAACTACCCTTATCGAAACACGATGCCCTATATCGATACAGACACCAAAAAAAGAAAGAGCCATTGTGTGTAAACAGGGCCCGTATCGAAACAACTATAGGCCGTATCGAAACAGTTTGAAACTGTAAAATGTAAAAAGAGGGTCGTATCGAAACGGCTAAGATCTATATCGAAACTTTTGAAACTGTAAATTGGTGTTTCGAAACAACATAAGGGTGTATCGAAACACTTAACCAAATTTTCAAAAGTTCGTTTCTGAAAAGTAACGGCTAGTTCATTTTATGCTCGATTTTGAAAATACTTAACCCCTGTATTGAAACAGGTATTAGCCGTTTCGAAACAACACTTAAAAATCAAATGCCCGGATGAAGGTTGTATCGAAACGAGAAACCCTTGTCTCAAAACAGAATAGTTCGTATCGAAACAGACGTTTCTAGTGGCAAAACGTATCGAAACACTTTTGGGGTGTTTCGAAACGCCTGGGTAATTTTGTGCATTTTAGCTTTGAAACACTTAGAAAATTTTATCGGGTTTAAGTTTTGACTTCAAAACATTTTAAGTATAAATTTTACTTGTCAAATGTAAGTATTTTGATTACTTAAAAATCAAATATTGGTTTTACACACTTATATATATTCTCGCCGAGAGAGATTTGCAAAGCTTTGATCCCATTTTGTCCCATCATTTTCCCACCCCCTCGTATTCTGGCCGATATTCTGATCGTGGAGTTTGGATCCTCCAATGGACCCCTCATTAGCCCCTCATTGATCCCCAATTCCTAAAATTTTGATTGTCCTTAGCTTGTTTTTTTAAACCCAAAACCCAAAAAAGTGTTCGACTGGAGGAAGAAGAAGAAGAAAAATGAGGAATTTACAATTATAATAAAAAATTAAAATAATATTTAAATTGATAGAATTTTAGACTAAATTGATAGGTTGTATAAGTTTTTGGACTAAATTTTTTATTAACCCAAGCTATGTCATCATTTCCGTTAATTTTAAACGACGAATGTATCAAAACAGAACAAAAACGTAACGTTAGGTACCATTGTGCCAAAAATAATAGTTGGAGTATCAAAACAGTAACACGAGAATATGTGTGATACTATTTATGTAGTTTTCTCTTTTTTATTAGAGGTCAAAATTTTCTCAATACTTGTTATTATGAGCCAATTTTTTCCCAATATTTGTTATTAGAGACATACTCTTAAAATTTATTTATTTTCCGGTACTTATTATTGGGGGCTCAATTTTTTCCTAATACTTTTTATTAAGGATAAACTCTTAAAATTTATTTTTTTGATATTTATTATTATAAGCTTATTTTTTAGGTTCACTCTTAGACTACCCAAATCTCATAAACAAACATGTTTAACATGTTCGATCTCACAACTAAAATTCAATCTCACATTATTATATTAAATATATAAATATAACCTAAATACACATATTATGTTTCCATTTATATTTAAAACTATTGAAATATAAAAGAAAGGAAAATAGGAAAGTTACTAGAAGATTTTATTAAGCATGTATGTGAGGATGGAATACAGGGAGCAGGGTTGTTCAAAAATACCCAACTTGACCCGTTAATTTGACGACCTAAATCTTAAAAAAATGGATTTTTTTAAAATAAACATTCGATCGGGTTGGTTACCCAGCCCACTATTTTTTCTGGGTACTTGAGTTGGGCCTAAGCCGAAAATTTCTTATATCCAGATATCCAACCCGACCCGATATTTTAAGTATATATATTTAATTTTAAATTAAAATTTTATTTTAAGTTCTTAATATTTTTACTCTAAAATAAATTTATAATAGGATTAGATAAAGAAAACAATGCATGTATGTATTCTGCTCTGCTCGTAATGCTAATGTGACTGAAACAATGTGCTAATTAAATTAATTTATAGTTTGAACATTGGCTGTTCAGCCCAACGCCCTCGAGTATGCCATAGAAATATTGAACCAGCTGCATGATAGGTGATTGCTCCTGGTGGCTCACTTAGGAACCACCCTAATCTAATATTTAGGGGCACAAAGGATATACACCAATATTATTTTTCATTTCATGTTTGATATTTTCAAATTTGTATATTATTCTTAGTTTTTTAATATTTTATCTTAAAATAAATTTGTTTGATTTAAAAATATAAAAAATGAACCGAATACCCTATTACTCGATTTTAAGGGTACCCAGATTTTACCAATATCCGTTATACATAAGACACGAGCCGATAAATACACTACTTGAAGAATCGGGTACCTGACACCTTGGGTACCCGAAAATTCGGGTATCCGAATTTGAACACCCATAACACAAGAAGTTGGTAACATTAAATAAATAAACGGCATAATGCAAGAGGAAAACATTGTACCATTAGCCTATGTTCATGGTGCTAATTAGGGAGAATTAGGTGTGAAATATCAGAAAATTGTGGGTACTCGAACTGACGGGAATGAGAAATAACTGAAATTTTCACCTACAGGGACGGAAAAGAAGAAGTTTTATTACAGAAGCTCAAATGGGGATGAGGACAGGGATTGCTTTATTCGAACTGTGAGGATAACTAAATCGTACCGGGAGATCCCTGAAAAATATTCGTAAGGATCCCCATATTTTACAAAAAAAATTAATATATATATATATATATAATTAACCTTCATTTACCTGTATGCCTACCTACCTATCGTATTATCAATATATCAATCCATCAAGATATGTGTGCCTTTTGTTTAAACCTTATTAAGTTTGGGTGACCTCCCTAGTAATTTACCATTTTTTAAGACTTTGTGATTAATAAAATTTGTAAAATTAAGCCTAAACTCCCTTAATTTTTATAACTTATTTACTTTTTAAGGCCTATTTGTTTTAAAATTAATCAATTTGACTTCCTCATAGTTTAATCCTGACTCCGCCCCTAGTCACAACAACAACAATAACAACAAGAACAAGAACAACAACAACAACGACGACGGCGACGATAACGATGACAATAACAATGTCCACCCTCAAGAAACTTGGGTTCGAAGTTGTAGAAATGGTATGTTTGGTATATGTATTGTGTGGTAATGATTTGCTCCATGAAGATAAAGGACCGAGGGAAATGGACAATGGGAGGGCTCTTGTCTCTCCAGGCAGGGAATTGTTTTTTAAATTTGTTTCTCTATATTTACTTTTTAAAAATTAGATTATTATAAAATTTTCCTCACCTTTCAGGATTTATATTTTATCTTTACCTTAAATTTTGACTGTCTCTAATGAAGATGTTTGAGTCCTAAATGATAACATGTTACACACATACTATAAGTAAAAGATTAACAATTCATATAAAAACACGTTTGTAATATTAAAACATCTTTATAATAATTTTTGTTTTTTTAATGGTTTTAAAGTAATATTTTGATATACCTAAACTTCAAGTTCTTAAATCTATCACTTTAAATCTTAAAATTTAAGCTCTTAATTTTAACATTAACTTTTATACACTACAACTTAAAATCTTAAATCTTAAATTAAACATCTAAACTCTAAAATTAATAAATTTGTGTAAACTAAAGTTTATATGAAAGTATTTCTTCTGATTGAGTTTCCTTCACGTAGACTCGTTTACTAATGCATTTAAAGTGCCGTTTGTCTAAAAAAGCTTTTTATTATAAAAACATGGGTAAACTACATAAAGGTCACTAAAGTTTGAGTAAATTTCTCTTTTCATCACTAAATTTTAAAAAAATTACAAAAACAGTCATTGACATAATAAAAATAAATAAAACAATCACTCAACCATTAACATTAGTTACTTAAGTAACAACAGTCCTACTTGGCATGACGTGGCACCACCATGAACATTTGACATATTATTTTTTAATCAAATTGTTGGAAAATATACTACAAAATCACATCGTTAGCACTGACTGGAAAAATAGAATTAACGGATAAAATAATGTAAATCGTGTCGTGGTGAAATTCACTGCCTTAGAAACAAATTCACCCTAATGTGTGTAATCGCGATAGGCGAATTGTCCCCCGATGTTAACATGGTCGCTCCGGCTATCGTACACCCGAAACCGGAGTGAACTACGATAGTACTGCTCCTTTGAAATGTACAGGAACTCAGAGAGCTTTTGAGGAAAGTGTGATGAGTGAATTGATAAGTGAATTAGTGATAAGAAAGCTAAAATTGCTTCTCTATTTATAGGCTAAATTTAGGGGTAAAAACGTCCAAATAAGATAGAATTAAACTTTGTCTTAATTCTGATTTTTAAGTCTCTTGAAATGTTGTTTTAATACATAGTTTAAAGCATAAAACTGCTGAATTAATTCTGTTCTAATAGCTGTTTCGGCAGATGAATCTGGACCTCAAAACGTCAAGATTCATTGGATAACACTCAGACGTTTTCAGTTTGATTTAATTCCATAAATTAAAATAACAGTAATTAGCTGTTAATTCTTTAAAATTTAAATTAGACTGTTTCTCAACATAGCCTAATGACTAATCCAATACAAATTATATCCCCAATTAGAAGATGACAATATTGTATTGAGTAAGAAGTTAAAAGAAAAAAGGCAATATAATGCCGATGTAAGGGATAGAACCCATTACCCTTGGTAAAAGCAAGAAATTTATTGATTTGTCAAAACAATAATTTTTAAGTTTGTTTCTTGATGTTGACATGATAATTAATATATTCGTTTTCGTATAATTTATCATATTGTGTTTAATATTTTATATTTATATAAATTTTAATATTTTAATAATTTATACTATTGACGTGGCTTTTTTTAGGTGGCTCGAATAATATTGGTGTAAATCTAGTTATTGAGAACGAGAAAAATGTATAGTTTAAACTCTAGTAAATACAAGATATTAAACTATATGTTTATAGATCTATATATAATAAATTATTAATATAATTAATACTACTTTTATTTTTATAAAATATTAATATTATTTTTTGTTTTTATAAAATATTAAAGGTTTTAGGGTGTGTAAGAAGATGTTGAAATATTTGAAAAAAAATCAATTATGTCTTTAAAATTTTATGTACGTAATTAAGCCCATAAATCATTAAATTGAATTAATTAAGTTATTTGACCAACTTTAATCATAAAATTTGGCAGTTTCTTTTTTAAATATTAATGTCATATAATACACTATGGTTCTATCATTTGACATTTAAAGATTTTTTAAAATAACATTTTTATAAGTTTTTATAGAACTTTTAGGACTTTCAAAGAATTTTTAAATAAAATAAAAAAATTCTGAAAAAGTCAAGTGACAACACTGTGATACAACACGTTGCACCAATTGATCTAAATAACGTTAGATTCAACCGTCAATATTGTTCAAAGGGCTTAATTGATTGAATTTATTGGTTTAAGAGCTTAATTAGGTAGAAAAAATTCAGAGGCTTAGTTGATTTTTTTTTCTAAAAAATTAAGGACTTCTCACACTTTTAAGCTAATATTAATATTAATACTATTAAATGTAATTTTATCTCTTTTTAACCCTAAAGTTATATATTATTGAGTAATTTATTTAACCAAATGTCAGCTTCATTGAAACAACAAATAAGAAAACAAAAAAATAAGAGGAACTTAAATAAGGTTTCAAACAAACCCAAACCAAGAAACAATTAATTAATCACAAAAACAAGAAACAAAAAATAAAACAGAGCATGAACAAACACTAAAAAACAAAAAATAAAACAGAAAAAGAAACACCCAAATAAGACTCGAGCAAGACTCCAAGGCCGACGAGAACAAACCATGACAGGAAACAAAGCTAACAAAACATTCTTCAACTACATGAACTCTTCATCGATCACGGAAGGATAGAGTCATTTGGGAGGAGTCATGAAGTAGTCATTGCGCCCAGAAGCTAAAAATTGTCGATGACATATAGACTGCAAAGAAAAAAATTGAGCCACAAGTTTAACCGTTAGTTTTTTATCCAGAAAGAGAGCCAAGAAACCCACAACAATGAAAACCAAATAAGAAAATAAAAAAAACGAAACGAAACGAGAAACAAAAAATAAAAGAAAAAGAACACTCCCGCATCACACGATTCAATCAGGTAAAAGAATTTTTTAACCGCACATAAATCTTAATTCACCAACCCATAGGCCATATTCAAGCATCATAAGGTTTTGAATATTGGCGGAAGGGTAAAATAGGACATTTAAATCTTATTTTGACCTTTGCACGATCTGGAATCATAAAATACCCTGCATAGGACTCTTACAGTGAACTTGTCGCACCACCGTGGTGAGTTCTAAAAAATATTCTTTTTTTATTCAAACTCTCCGTGTCACCAAGGTGAATTCTAATTTTTTCCTCCAAAAATTATAATCTTATTTTTAATCTTAATCTGATGATTAACTAAATACTAAACTGAACTCGCCACATGGGTATGGCGAGTTTCTAATGGATTAGCGGTCGTCCAAACGCCGTGATTGGGGAAGCTGAAACTCGCCATGTATGTACGACGAGTTAGGTAAAGTTTTAGGGTTATTTAACGTAAATAGGGTCGGTTTGAAATTGTGTTTGATTTGGGTCAGTAAATTATTTACATGTACATTAATGGTAGTCAATGTTGTTAGAATAAATGAGGTAAATTTTATCACCTTACTGTAACGTGCTGAAAAAGATAATTTAGAATGATTTGGACCGAACAACGTTTCACATAACTAAAGAAGGGTAAAATGCAGCGTTGCACATACTTAGAACATAAATAAAGGACAAAAAACCAATGCATAAAACATTATTTTACGATGATTTGAGCAGTGAAAGGTTATTCGGATTCTGGGTCGGTATCATCGTAGTTAGTTTATATGTCTAAACTTAAGTTAAGTTCTTCGATCATCTGTTGATTTTCTTGCTTGTGCAAGTACATAAAAAGTTACAACGCATCAGCAACTGCATCGACATCCGGTGAAGATGGAGCTTGTTCAGTGGTCGCTGCCAGTGCGGACGGAGCAACTTCTCTGGGCGCAGACGTACTACCTTCCCCAGCGTCGACTTCATCAAGCTTAACATTTAAGTGGATGTATTTAGCTCCTGCAGAATTCAGTTGGTCATACATTTTGTGTACGTCACTTTCATTAGTAAGCCTCGCAACATAGTGCGCTTCAAATGCCATCGGTGTTGGGATTTTACATTCTAAGTAAGAAATTTGCTTGTCTATACGTTTACTAACCTCGTTTGGTATCAACTGCAACAAATCGTGGAGTGACATATTTCTAGTGATTGTTGAGTCGAATTAGATTCCAAGAAAATAAAATGTTGCAAAAAACTTATCCATGAGGGGAGCAAAGTGTTGGATGTTTTGGTGAAATATACACAATTGTAGTGTGAGTTTTATAGTAAAGGAAAAGCAACGCGTGAGTTATTTTATTGCAGAAGAATTAGCACCGCATGCATAAAATAGAAATTATGAAGAAATATGAAAAACATAAATTCTAAACGTAGAAACAGTAAAATTTAGAAACATTATACATAATCTAGTCATTACAATTATGTCAATGTCGTCGCAGTTTGATGGTAGATTATTTCGGGCGATAGTGTCCGTAAATACACCATTATGTCATGCTTGGTAAACCCATAAATTCCAAATTAATCAAGACCATGGATTTGGACTCATTACACAAAATTCTCCTTACAACATTAAGTTTCGTAATACCTTCGAGAAAAATGGAATAACGATATGTCATGGTGCAAGGAGAACTTTGTGTAACTTGTTCGAACCCATAGTGCGTAAAATATTCTTGGTTAGTTTGGAATTGAAGGGAATAAAAAGCTTATCTCATCGGAATAACGTTTCTCCAATTAAGCACCCACACGGTCCTTTTCACAAGAAAACAGTGAAGGTAAAAACTTCATTTTTATAGGTATCTTCACGTCGATTTCCACTTATCATGTCTTCCCACTCTGCATGCTTTTGCAGGCTATATATTATACAAAATTTCTGCAGGAGGGTTCAAGCACATGACGTATGTAACTCGGTTTACATGCAAAGCGAGTTTCGAATCAAAAGTCCTACTATAAATATCTTTTAAACATCTTAGAGCGTTATCGCATAAAATATAAGTTAAAAAATGGTTAAAATTTTGTTGTATCGTAATGCATTCAATTAAAACAATGGTCGTAGCTTGTGTTGGTGAAGCTTAGTTTGATGCACGAAGTTCTCCTTTCAACATAATGTGTGCACGGAGTAGGTGCAGCTGTTAAGGCTGAAAGTGTATTACGTGGACCAACCTGGAGCATACACTTGTACAACTAGACCTTGACAGATGCATATGCCCTGTTGGCTTACTCTGTGTAGCACACAAATGAGAAGACCGATATTCTATTTTGGTCTAGTGAAGAGGGTCAGAGCCAACTGGATCTCTCCCGATTCTTAGGCACAAGAGGAAGGCGAGCGTGCATTTCCATTACTGTGCTACGCGGAAGTCATATGATGTGCATTTCTCAAGTGATATGTTCCCATCACTATTAGAAACATGTGTTTCTTTTGCAGCTTGTATATTGAATTGTGGTTGTGAAACTTCAGAAGTAACAATATCATGAGTTCCACCAACGAAGCTCTCCTTACAACATTAGGTATGTTGAGTAAGTCTCAGCTTACAGATTTCAATGTCAACCTCAACATGGTCTTCTTATCGGGATGAAGCAGTACACAGATGCTCTCGTACGTGCATCAACATCTTATTATCTTTTAAATGTGGCAAACATAAACCATACCTGAACAACCTTAATTGTACGTTGCCTTACAACACTATAGCAAGTGATGAACATTCGAACATATGTGCAACACGAATTATGTACGCAAAATTGTCATATTTTCATTATTTTACGAATGTATTACATTTCTTATAAACATTGTTAACGATAAATGTAATAAATTAGTTCCAATTTATTAACATAGTTTTGTTCGTTCCAGCTCCGTTCATTTACATCGCTATAAATAGCCCCCTTCCACATCCTCAAGCACACGTACCTTTGATTTTATAGTAATTCCGTCTATAGTTGTTTTAGTCAATTTCATAGTAATTCCTTCTATAATGGCTGGAAACTCAGACAATTTCTCATCTATAGGGAGACAATCATGCGATGCTGTAGTCGATATTTACGGTGAACTACAACTTGGAATGATTTTCATGACAAAGAAAACTGCGGAGGATGTGATTAAGAACTACAACATACGACGATCAGTTGTGTCGACGGTGAAGAAAACAAATGCGGATAACTATTTTGTAGAATGTGTCGAAAAGGTCCACATATGTAATTAGAGGACCCGTGTATCACAAATCAAGAGGGTGAACAACATGTGGCAAATAACGAGATACGAAGGACCTCATACATGCTAGTTCTTCCAATGTAATTGTGTGATTCGTACGTTTTTTTAATTAAATCTTTTCTGAATGTTAACAAATTGAAAATATTATTTCCTACAATGATTAAATGTAATCTTCGGAGTGTGGAACACTTAGACGAACACGTTAACGAACACTTAAATGAACACGTTCAGGAACACTCATACGAACATGTTCGTAAACATTAAATAAATGAACACGGACACGAACGCTCAAATGAACACGTTCACATATAGCGTTTTCAATGCGATTTTGACACCGTTTAGGATGCCTTATACACGTCGATCTTTACACCATTTTCAAGATATGTTTCAGTACTGGAAGTTCAAAAGTACGGAATATTATCTCTTAACACCCCTTAAATTCACCTTAAATATGCATACCGAAGCATACTCGTTTTCCTTGAAAAGCCTACCATGATAACATCCATAGGGGTCTTTAGCCAACTTTTAGCCATTTGGAAGGTAAGAAATGGTAGGAGCAACTCGCCGTGTACGGCAGGCGAGTTTAATGGAACCCGCTGTTCAAGTAAAGCAAGTTGCACCTATCATTTATTGCCCACGCGAAATTATACATCTTTTGGACGAATCTATACATCTCCTATAAATACTCCGCTATTTTATATAGCTTTCAGATGAATCTATGCATCTCCTATAATGTTGGAATATACAAAAAAATCTTCAAATCTTAAGTCTTCTGTTTCGTACCACACAAAACGCTTTGTCATTTTATATGTGGATGTTCTTTGAATGTGATGATCTATATACTTATTTCCAACAAAAAATCAAAAGTGTATCTTTGAAATTATTGAAGTTCTTCTTACAACATTATTTACGCTTAACAAATCATCCTCATTGCCCCTACATCGTAGATGTATGGTATGCGACCTCATGGTTCACAACTCAGCCTTGATTGCGGCATATGCCATGTTGGCTTACTATGTGTAGCACGTAGACGGTCGGAGCCAGCTGCATCTCTCTAGATTCTAAGGCAGAAGAGAAGGGTGTGCATTGCTCATGATGGGCCAGCCAAAAGTCATATTGTCTGTCCATATTGTACGCCGATTTACATCACTCTCTCAAGTGATGAAGGGACAAACAACTGCATATGCATCATCGTCTGAGGCTTATTTGCTAGAAAAAGTAAAGAGGATTAAGGTGAACTTTATTGCAGATCCCCAAATAAAGTTGTTGAGTTGATCACACAATTGCAAATGGCCAAGAGGGGGTGAATTGGCGATAAAAATTTTGGTGGGGTGAGAATATGAAAAATTAGAATGTGACAAAAAGCAATTAGAGTGGTTCAAGTTCTCCAAACGAAATCTACATCCACTACCTTAGTTCCCACTAAGGATTTTCAACCAATCCACTACTTGAATTCTTCCCATTTTCTTGGATGAGGAGGTAACCTTACAATTTGATTAAGCTTTCTACCCAAAGCTTAATCCACTCACTTTTACAAAGAGAAGTTTTTGGTAAACTCTACAAATTCCTCTCAAAGGATAATTGTTTACCCAATTACAATTTCACACTCCCCAAACTCACAATAAAAAGATTACAATTGAGAACACAAGACTTTGGTACAAGAATTTGACTCTAAAGGTGCAAAGTTTGGATTTGAGTGCTTTGATGTTGCTTGTAGGTTCAATAGTTGTTGCTTGTTCAATTGAGACTTTTTTATACCCTTGTATTGAATTCTAGTCGTTTGGGTAGTTGGGATCATCAATAGAGGCGTTGAGATGCAGTTTCCCGCAATAAATACAGCTCTGCTGCCTACCATATCGGTACGGCTAGGGCGTATCAGTACCTGTATCAAAGAGGAAAGAGCCATTGTGACTGAAAACATCGCATATCGATACGTTTAGAGGTCGTATCAGTACGATTTTAAGGGGCGTATCGATACGGAAGGGCGTATCGATACTAGATTTGCTCACCAGAATCCCAAGTTTGGTTTTAATAAAAAACGTATCGGTACGCATACTTAGCGTATCGATACGGTATAACAATCATTTATTGGGATACCAACTAACTAACAAGTCAACGGTCGAAAATTAAATGCAAAGATTTTGCAAACATAAGCTTGTCGTATCGATACGGTTGCAAAGCCTATCGGTACGGTATCACTGAAAGAGTTGCCTAGATGAATATCGTATCGATACGGGGTAATGTGTATCAGTACTCTATGTCTATTAAAATTCCAGTGGCTAAAAACCGTATCGATACGCCTAAGGGTATCGATACGCCTGAGTGTTTTGGTAAAGTTTGGCTTGAAAACACATAGGAAAAATTTAGAAATATTTAACATTTAAGAAGGATTTGTCTTGAGATATTATTTGGTTTAAGAGACTTGTTAATAGTGAGACTTTTAAAGAGTGCTTAAAAATTTATTGTTTTGCAAATTAGTCCATAAGTTTAGATGTTATATCAAAATCAATTTTGGTTTCACAATCTCCCCCTTTTTGATATAACAAAACCACATATAAATTTTTATGTTTTTGAAACTTTTGAAAAACTTTCTCCCCCTTAATTTAAGATGGATTTTCAAAATGAAAAAAATTGGCTCTATAATCCTTCTCCCCATTTTTGTTAGATCAAACATAAGCACAGGGATAATAGCAACAATAATATGATAAACTTCAAAGCAAACTTCAAATGAAAAACAAACTTAATAGTTCAAAGCAAACTTCAAAGAAAAAACAACATAATAATTTAAACTTAGATCCTAAAACATAGATAAAAGGCATAAAGTACTAATCATAGGTGCAAAAACTAAAGAAACTAAATGTCATGAGATGGTATGCAAAAACTACTCGTCTGCATCATCATCATCATCATCATCATCATCTTCCTCGTCCTCTTCATCGTCTCTAGTAGGTTGATTCCTCCTATTTTGGTTGAGCCAAGAACCATGGAAGGCGGTGAGAGAGATATCCATGGAGTTTTGTTGAAGAGCGATGACTTTCATTTGATTCTCCATACCTTTGAAGCGATCTTCCAAGGAAGCGAATCGAGTGTCAATGGCGGTAAACCCGACTTCCATGTTAGTGAACTTCTCATTGAGGAACGTCATTAGGGTGCCTATAGAAGAGGATTCAATCGGATCTCGTTGAGAGCTTGAAGGAGCATAGGGAGCATCAACTGGAGCATCTTGTTGAGGAGCATGAGGGACACGAACCCAGTTCATCGATAGTTGGCCAAGGGGTTCGGGATAATCATAGGAACAATCAATTTCAAGGGAATGAAAGAGGTAACTCAACGCCGTAGAATAGTAAAAAGATTTGACTTGGTCGGTGTGATGGTGTTGGACTAGATAGACAAGGTCGACAAACATAATTTGACAAAGGTTTGGATGGTGACCCTCCCTAAAGCACCTAAGCAAAAAATCATCTACTTGACGTATTGTGGAAAATTTCCCTCCCGATGGACGCAAAAACCAAGTAATGAGAAGATTAAGAATACGGTCATGAGCATTTAAGACTTTGACGGAGCCTAAAGGACCTTGACCTAAGGACTTTTCATCATTAATTCCTACGTTTTCAAAACCAAAAGCCTTGCAAAGAACCTCTTGATCAATTTTAATGGTTTTGCCCATAACATATGACTCGATAGCAATGACATGTTCTCTATCCTCATCATGAACACATATAGCATTTGAAAAGAATATTATGACCAAGTTCCTATATAGAATGGGAGGAATACTTAAAAAGGTTAGAAATTTCCATTGCCTAATTAAAGGGAGGTATTGAAAATTGAAACGGGCAGAGTTTAAAAACGGTATAGACACAATGCGTTCTTCCCTAAGGGTAAAACCTTGAAAGAGTTTGTAACGAGACATGTCCGATGGGTCAGGAAAACTACATTGGATAATATAAGGGAGATTAGGTTTAGGGTTACCCTCTTCATCCTCAATAGGATCGGAAGTGGCAAGACTATGTCTAGCTCTCTTTTTCGGTGCCATAACCCTGAAAACACATCAAAACGATTCGAATATGTATGCAATTAATATCTTATCCAAACCAATAAATTCTAATAGTTCAAGGTAATTAAAAAAATTTATTGTGAAAAAAGATATGTTACATATTTTAGAAAGAGTTAAAAAAAATAAAAACAGATTAAAAAATACGATTAGAAAATATATTCGAATGAAAATTTTTTGATTTTGAAAGATTTTGATAAAATGTTTGAAACCCATGTTATAAAAGTATGTTTTGTACAAAAACTAAGTTAAAACAATTATAGAAATCAAACGAAAATAAAAGAAAAAAAAAGAGAGAAAAGTTTTATACCTTGAATTGTTAGATTGGATGAATGTGTTGATGTGAGTGCACTAGATTGTTGACAAAGCTTAGCTTTGATGTGGAGATCAAAAACCCTCAACGAATTTTAATGTTTGATGGGAAAAATTGAAGGATTGAGGGGGGTTTATATAGAGGGGTGCGACCAGGGTTTGAAGAGCAAAAGAGGGGTTTTTAATTTTTGAAGTATTTTGTGAAAGCAGCCCTAAATAGCCTCTCTGTCGAGACCGTATCGATACGCCTGTAGAGTGTATCGGTACGCGTTTGCCCTAATTTTTTATTTGATGTTATTATCGTATCGATACACGGGACCGTATCAGTACGATTTGACCTAGATTACTTCCCTTGACTTACCCGTATCGATATGCGGGGTCGTATCGATACGCATTTAACTTTAAATATTTCCCTTTGATGAACTCGTATCGATACGCTTCAGCCGTATCGATACGCCTAGGGCTGTAAATGAACCGAACGTTTATCGAACCGTTCGTGAACCGTTCGGCGGGAAGTTCCTTTATGTTCATTTATTTATCAAACGAACGAACATGAACAAGATTTTTTGTTCGTCTAATTAAATGAACGAACACGAACAAAAGGCTTGTTCGTTCATTTATGTTCGTGAACGTTCGTTAATTCGTTCGTTTATGTTCGTTCATTTATGTTCGTTCGTTTATGTTCGTTTATGTTAATTTATGTTCGTTCGTTTATGTTCGTTAATTTATGTTCGTTTATGTTCATTTAAATTTATTCACATATGTCTAGGGGTGTTCATTATTCGATTAAACCGAACTAACCGACCGAACCAAAACAAAATTGGTTAATCTATTAGATAATTTTAGGTTTCGGCTAATGATTAAGAGTTTTTTCAAATTTCAATTATCGATTAATTCGGTTTAAAATCGGTTAATTAATTGAATTAATCGAACTAACCAAAAATATTAAATATTTAACAAATTATATATGTTCGTTTGTGTTCGTTTGTGTTCGTTTATGTTCGTTTACCATTTAAACCAACGAACATGAACGAACACGAACAAGCTACATTCCTTAATGAACGAACACGAACAAGAAATTTTATGTTCGTGTTCGTTTATTTGTTCGGTTAAAGTTAAACGAACGAACATGAACACACCCTCGTTCGTGTTCGTTCGGTTCGTTTACAGCCTTAGATACGCCTTTACCATATAAGGCATTTTTGACAAATTTGAGTTAAAAAATCAACTTTAAACGTTCCTAAATACACATGAATGACATATGAACAAGTTTTAATGGCTAAACTTAATGCATACTTCCCCTAGCAACATGCATAAAAGCAAAAGGAGGCAAATTAACATAAGCATGAATGTCAACCAATTTCAAGCAAATTTTTGACAATTTGGGACCTAAGAGGGGTCAAGAAAGGCTAGTTAAACCTAACTCTCTCCTAAGGGTCCAAAAACGCTCTTTATCTAAAGGCTTTGTGAATATATCCGCTAATTGGTTCAAGGTATCAACATACTCTAGAACAACATCATTTTTCAACACATGGTCTCTAATGAAATGATGTCTAATCACTACACCAGGCTTGTTCTTTCGCGGCGTTTTATTAGCCTATTGCGGCGTTTTTTAGCGCCGCTAAAAACTCTCCCGGCGCTAAGAAAAACGCCGCCAAAAACGCCGTTGATACTTGCGCCGCAAACGTTCGCGGCGTTTTTTGTGAACAAACGCCACAATAGATCCCGTTCTCTACCGGCGTTTTGTTTTTCAAACGCCGCAAAAAACCTGTTCTATAGCGGCGTTTTGTTTTACAAACGCCGCAACAAGGTCATACTCTGTAGCGGCATTTTACCTTTCAAACACCGCAATATGCTGTTTTTTAGCGGCGTTTGTTAAGAAAAACGCCGAGATTACTTCCTCTATGGCGGCGTTTTGCTGGAAAACGCCGCAATTTGATCGTGACTTTTAGTGGCGATTTTTTTACAAAAACGCCGCAATAGAGTAGATAGTTGCGGCGTTTTTAGGTGAAAACACCGCAAACCTTACTGCCCATTGAAAGTTCGTTTTGCATTATATTTATTACCCAAATTTAACCTGTGACATATCCAATCCAAGAAATAATTACAGAAATTAAGAAACAAATACTTAACAACAAGAAAATAAGTTCAAATCTATAACATTAAAGTGCAAATATAATTCAACATTGTAGTTCAAAGTCAAAATGTATTTAAACTTTCGTTTAGTAGAATAAACATGACCAAACCTAATAAATCAACTAAGATGGAGGATTCTGCGGTGGGTTCTGCTTGAACATGGCCATCAGTTCTTGAAATTTATTTTCGAGACTCTTGTATGATGCTTCTCTCTCTGCCTCTCTCGCTGCTCTCTCTGCTTCCCTCACTTCTACTTCAGCTTTAAATTGAGTTAATTGTTGTTGTAAACGATTAACTTCTGCCTGGGAAGACCGGCTCTGTGATGGCATGTACTGCGACGATTGAGCACCAAAATATTTTGTTGGGGTAACGAATGATCCTTGACATCGAACTCGACCATATCGTTCAGGACCCAAAACATCAGCAATAACTTGGTTGTCGATGTCATCCAAATTAGCAGAACCATTAGTTGAAGCTGTAGCTTCAAACTCTATCTTTTTGTCCTTCATTTTGGCCTAATAATCAATGAAGAAAATAAATTCAAATACTATTTCATATAAAAATGTTATTATGTTGATATAAATAATAACATAATATTAGATTTTGCATCAAATAAATATACCATAATTTCTGTAGCTTCAGGAGTAATAGCAGAGCCATCTTTCTTTGTGTGCGTGATGTCGAAGAGTTGTACTCGTCCAACACTACTTCCGGACTTAAGTTCCTACAATGAATGATAAAAATACTTATGAAAAAAGTATTAGATGAAAACATAATGAATAATGTCTAAAAAACAATACCTCCTCATTAGCAATACGGGCAAAGCTCTTCGACCCGGCAGTGTGAGTATACTTCTGTTTCTGTCTACTAGCAACGCCAACACGCTCTCGTTCCTAAAATTGCATATATACATATATAACTAATTTGTAATGACATAATAATATTATTTAAAAAGTGTAGCGGTCATACCTCTCCTTTCGTTGAACTCCAGAACCTGACTGCATCTTCCCATTGATACCGGAGCAATCCAGGTGGGACATTTTGCATCTTCTCTTGAAGGCTGAGACTATTCTTGAAATATTTCTTTTTCAAGAAGCTCTTATGGTCTCTCCATTTCTTTCCTAACGCATGCTTCACATAATCGTCTGAGACTTCTAAAGAAAATCTCTCCTACAAATTATACAATCAAAGTATATAAATTAACATCAATCTATAATAGATTATCTATTACAATGATATTATAGTACCTTAATATGATCCACAGCCTGGTTCTTGTTACCATTCGGCATCTCACGCCATGACTCATAACTGATCGGTAAAAGTGATCCATTACGTGCAGTCATGCCTATGACATTGGCTAGAACACCTGCTTCTGCCCCAATAGGTTGACCAGCATCATTTCTCGAAACTTGTACACGTTCCCCAGGAGGAAGATTGTACAACCCTGTCAACATCGTGCGTCCTCTACTCTTGCGCCTTTGACCAACTTCAACTATATAAGAAATAATTTGGTAAAATTATTAAAATCAAGTCAATAAAACAACATATACCAATTAAATATAGTTTTGAACATTACCTTGGGTTTCTTCAACTGTTTCCGGAACTTGTGAAGATCCAACACCGGATACTCCCTCATTATTTGAAACTTCCTCTTCTCGAGGAACTTGAACGATCCGCAAGTCACTTAATTTCCTTCTAGGCATAATATCTGTAACAAACAAACAACAAGTTTAGTAACTAGTAACTAATAACAATATTACTATCAATATATGTATTCGATAGCAAGTTAGAGTTAGAACATCTTACTACATTGTTATGCCATCAATTTTCATTAAAATCTACATCCATGTCCTCTCGAGCCCATTGAAATTGTGAACTAGAACTAGTGCTTGTTCCATCTAAGTTTTGAGCCGCAAAAGGTAAAGTTTCTGATCTTCTTTCAATGTCATCAGAATTTCCATCCCCTATGTCTATCAAGTCTCTAGGACCTTTATATCTTTCAACACCGTGCAAAACACTTCTTTTTCTTTCTTCGACATCGCAAAAATAGAAGGCGACAACGAAGTCTTTCCATTAGCAAGTTGCTGAGGATGAAGATCGTGTCGAATTCCCATGTCAACTAAGTCAAGTCGAGTCTTTAGATTGTCTTTAGATTTTCCATCGACATTGAGAATGGTCCCAATAATATTCTCACAAACATTCTTCTCAATGTGCATGACATCAAGATTATGTCTCAGAATGTTATGCTTCCAATAAGGCAACTCGAAGAAAATACTTCTCTTTTTCCATAACTCGGCCTCATTTGGATCATCCTCTTCATCAGAATCATCATCACTCAATTGATCAACATCATGGTCGTACAATTCCTTATTCTTTTTCTTTGCTCGCGAGTTTGGCAGTTGGTTTGTCTTTCCATAAGAAAATTGCATATGTTTCAACATCGACCAGATATCAGATCCCGTTGTTTGCTCAGGAGCTCTTCTGAATTCTTCAGTTCCATCAAATAAATTCTTTTCATATCTAAATCTATGATTTTCATCTAACCACCGACGATGTCCCATGTAAGAAAATTTCTTTCCATTATACAACCACTTCGAGCATGTTTGTGCAGCACAACAAGGACAAGCATAACGACCTTTGGTACTCCAACCAGATAAATTTGCATAAGCAGGGAAATCATTTATCGTCCATAATAAAGCTGCACGCAAATTAAAGTTCTCCTTCTTCAACACATCATATGTTTCGACACCCACCCATAATTGCTTCAACTCTTCAATGAGAGGCTGCATATAGATGTCTATATCATTCCCTGGACCTTTTTCACCTGGGATTATCATGGATAAAATAAAAGATGACTGCTTCATGCAAATCCAGGGGGGCAAATTGTAGGGAACAAGCAGAACAGGCCAAGTACTATATGAAGTACTCATGATTTTAAATGGATTAAACCCATCAGATGCAAGACCAAGCCTAACATTTCGAGGATCTCCTGCGAAATTTGGAAACTTTTGATCAAATGACTTCCAAGCTAAACTATCCGCAGGGTGCCTCAAAAATCCATCATTTGTTCGTCCATCATGATGCCACCTCATAGACTCCGTAGTCTTTGAAGACATAAAAAGTCTTTGAAGCCTAGGTATTAGAGGAAAATATCGCAGAATCTTTACTGGCTTCTTTCTTGATCGTGCTTCAACTTCGTCCTCACTCACGTTTTCTACATCTTTATTCATCCACCGAGATTTACCGCATACATGACAAGACTCTTGATTTTTTCGATCACCCCAATATAACATGCAATCATTCGGACAACTATGAATTTTCTCATAACCAAGAACCAAATCCTTTATCACTTTCTTCATATCTTTGCTGGATTGAGGAATTTTTGCAAAAGGAAACATTTCTCCTAAAAACTCTAATAACTGCGTAAAAGAGTTACCAGTCCATCCTCCCAAGCATTTTAGATGGAAAAGACGAATACAAAAGGAGAGTTTTAAATATTTTGATCCCTCATAAAGTTGTTCATTCATTTCATTCAGCAAATTATAGAACTTTGCTGCTTCTCCATTTGGCTCTTCATGACATCCACTTCTTCTCATCTCGGAGGAATCATTAACACCAATATCACAATCTTCTCTAACTGATTGATGATAATCATGCATATTAAATACATCCCGCAACATACCCTCCATGTCATCTTCTCTATGAGATCGGTGATGAGAATTAAGAGGATCAATCGAGTTACTCGTGGATGAAGCTCTACGAGGTGTAATCTCTCCATGGAATATTCATTTTATATATCCTCGGACAAAGCCAAAAACAATTAGATGTTCGTGTACAACTTCACGAACGTGCCAATTAATGTTACCACACTTCTTACAAGGGCAAAGAATCATATCCTCTTGGCTTGCATTCGCAAAAGCAAAATCTAAAAAAGTTTCTACTCCATTTCGATAGTCGACGCTTACTCTTGGCAAATTCATCCAACTCCTATTCATTTTGTATTTCTGTAATAATAATAAAAGATTTAAATACAATCTAACAGCCCTAGACAAATAAAAAGAAATATTGAAGAAATTCTAGTCCTCCTTAGACAAAAGAAAAGAAATAACAATAACGACCGAGAATTATCCACAACTACCAACCAAACATGTTAAATATATAAACTACTTACCAACCAAACATGTAAATTCAAGAGAAAAGTTACCTGTTGGGGAAGAGCACCGATTCACAACTTTGAAGGATGAACAGATATGTGGAATCGCTCTCAACCTATTCAACATAACAATAAAGTAAACAAAATATGATTAGAAGAAACCTTGCCCGGGTAAAATTATTTGTTACTGGTAGAGCATTTTAATATTCTAATTACATAATGTGGTAGAGCATTTTAATCAGATGCCATATGTTTCTTAGATCATTCACCAACTAAGGTATGTTACTGGTGGTTAAATATTTGTTAATAATATACTAGTGCAGTTATTGGTTGTGCGAAAGTTTAAGTGTCAAAATTATTTAGTAAATAACTAACGCCAGTGTAACATTGTTCAATTTTTAATTTACTAAATAACTTTCAATGTTTTTTCAGGTTTGTACTAGTGCTAAAAGTGAGCAACAATCTAAACTAATTGCAAAGAAGGTAGATATTTATCTTTGAGATGTTTTTAAATTATGTTTTTGGACTATGTTAGAAGTCTGTTAGTTCTCCATTAGTTACTCTTATCATTAGACCCCACTAAAGCTCTCAGCAACTACTTAAAAAAATAATCTAAAAAATATAGGCACTAAAGATGATACAGAAACATCACAATTCATCACCATCTACCCTCACTAAAGTTCGTGTGCCTCCCTTGGATCCCCTAGAAACAAATGCAATTTGAATTGAATTAAAACGCTGATTATCTGCTCTTCCAGACAACTCAGTTCATCTATTTTTACACAGCATCAAACATTTTCACAACCAAAAGCTTCAAACAAACCAATCAAACAACACAACTCCAGCAAAACAAAACATATGATGAGGAAAATGAATTGGAAATGGAGGAAAATGAAGGGGCAGCCGACTAGAGGAAAGAGAAATGAAAATCCCAAAATAATTGCCTTCTTCTCTCCTTCATCTTCACCGAAAATCACCATAGCTAAACAATTAAATTCTTCGTTGCATTGAAGATAAGAGGGGCTAGAATTCATTTGATTTCTTATCTTGATTGTATTAAGGTAATGATTTTAGTATAACATATGATGAGGAACTCAATTTATGTTCGGTTATGTAATTAGAAGAATGGTATTGTGACAGATACGAGAGATCACTAACCTTGGCCGACGGTCGAAGGCGAGGAGCGCAGGTCGACGGCTGACGGCGAAACGTGACGGTCGACGGCGAGGACCGACCAGGAGCGACACGGCAAGAGGGGGCAGGAACGGCTAGGGCACAGGATCGATTTGGGGATTTTTTTAATTCACGATGTATGAAGTATCTGAGCAGATTGGGGATATAACTTAATAAAACGGTGAGTTTAAACATTCGCGGCGTTTGGCGTAACAAACACCACGAATAATTAACTTCTGCCGGCGTTTGGTTACAGAAACGCCACTAAATTTTAACCTTTGCCGGCGTTTGGATTTAAAACGCCACGAATAATTAACTTATGGCGGCGTTTGGCTTTAAAACGCCACTAAAGTTTAACCTTTTGGGGCGTTTGACGTTTAAAACGCCACTACCATCTAACCTATGGCGGCGTTTGACGTGAAAAACGCCACTATATGTCAAACTATAGCGTCGTTTGTAATGAAAACGCCGCCAATGTCAACATTTTGTGGCGTTTGTATTGTAAACGCCGTTATAAGTGAAAATTTAGCGGCGTTTGTTTCAAAAACGCCACGAATAGTGCCGCCGTAGAACAAGTCTGCTGTAGTGAATTTCTATGTGTTTGGTCCTAGAGTGTTGGATGGGATTCTTAGTGAGACAAATAGCACTAGTGTTGTCACACTTAAGGGGTATAGTTTCTACTTCAACGCCATAATCTAAGAGTTGTTGTTTCATCCAAAGGACTTGAGCACAACAACTCCCTAAGGATATGTACTCCGCTTCGGTGGTAGATAAGGCTACGCTATTTTGTTTCTTAGAGAACCAAGATACGAGCATACTACCTAAAAATTGGCATGTCCCAAAGGTACTTTTCCTATCTATCTTACACCCCCCCATAATCCGCATCTGAATAAGCATGAAGGCTAAAGGAGGAATCTTTAGGATACCAAAGGCCTAAGTTAGGTGTATCTCTAAGGTATCTAAAAATTCTCTTAATGGAAACTAAGTGTGATTCTCTAGGACTAGCTTGAAACCTAGCACACAAGCAAACACTAAACATGATATTCGGTCTACTTGCGGTAAGGTAAAGCAAATAACCTATCATGGATCTATAAAGCTTAGAATCAACACATTTACCTCCTTCATCTTTGTCAAGCTTTATGGAAGAGCTCATAGGTGTGGCTTGAGGCTTTGCATTCTCCAAGCCGAACATTTTGAGCACATCGTTCACGTACTTAGCTTGATTTATGAAGGTGCCATCTTTCCTTTGTTTGATTTGGAGTCCCAAAAAGAATGAGAGCTCCCCCATCATGCTCATCTCGAACTCACCTTGCATTAGCTTAGAAAATTATTTGCAATAACATTCATTAGTAGAACAAAAAATGATATCATCAACATAAATTTGTACTACTAAGATGTCATTATTATATCTTTTTATGAAAAGTGTAGTGTCCAACTTACCTTTTTCAAAACCTTTTTCAATTAGAAAGTTTGAAAGTCTTTCATACCAAGCTCTAGGAGCTTGTTTTAAACCATAAAGAGCCTTAGTTAGTTTGAACACATGATTTGGAAATTTTGAATCCTCAAAACCCGGTGGTTGTTCAACATACACTTCTTCATTTATAAAACCGTTTAGAAAATCACTTTTCACATCCATTTGAAAAAGCTTGAAATCATTGTAACATACAAATGCCAAAAGCATCCTAATGGCTTCCATCCTAGCTACGGGTGCATATGTTTCATCAAAATCAATTCCATCTTCTTGAGTATAGCCTTGAGCAACAAGCCTAGCCTTGGTTCTCACTATATTACCATTTTCATCTAGTTTATTTCTAAAAACCCATTTAGTTCCTATAGTAGATTGATTACTAGGCCTTTCAACTAATGTCCAAACTTTACTTCTCTCAAATTGATTTAATTCCTCTTACATGGCCAAAATCCAAAAATCATCTTTTAATGTTTCTTTGATATTTTTAGGCTCAATGCATGAAAGAAAGGAAACGTGGTTCATTAATTTGAGAGTGGATCTAGTAGTTACCCCCTTGGATGGATCACCCAAGATTTCACCATCTTTGACATAATTGAACTCCCTTGGGTAAGATACCTCCTTTTCCTAAAGAGCCAAATCCTTCAAGGCTTCAAGAGGTGGATCTTGTGCATCTTCATCTTTAGTTGGAATCTCATCCACCTTTGACGATTGTCCTCCATCAATGGCATCAAGAATTCCTACATCATCATCATCACAAGATTCCTTCCTCGGAAGGAGGTTATCATCAAAAACAACATGAATAGACTCTTCTACTACTAAAGTTCTTTTATTAAATACACGGTATGCTTTAGAGTTTAAAGAGTACCTTAAGAAAATAGCTTCATCACTTTTAGCATCAAATTTACCTAAATTTTCTTTACCATTATTCAAGACAAAACACTTGCAACCAAATGGATGAAAATAGCTAATGTTAACTCCCTTGGGTAAGATACCTCATTTTCCTCAAGAGCCAAATCCTTCAAGGCTTCAAGAGGTGGATCTTGTGCATCTTCATCTTTAGTTGGAATCTCATCCACCTTTGACGTTTGTCCTCCATCAATGGCATCAAGAATTCCTACATCATCACCATCACAAGATTCCTTCCTCGGAAGGAGGTTATCATAAAAAACAACATGAATAGACTCTTCTACTACTAAAGTTCTTTTATTAAATACACGGTAGGCTTTAGAGTTTAAAGAATACCTTAAGAAAATAGCTTCATCACTTTTAGCATCAAATTTACCTAAGTTTTCTTTACCATTATTCAAGACAAAACACTTGCAACCAAATGGATGAAAATAGCTAATGTTAGGCTTCTTAGATTTTAAAATCTCATAAGGTGTTTTCTTCAAAATTGGCCTAATCATTACTCGATTTATAATGTAGCAAGCGGTATTTGTGGCTTCCGCCAAAAAATATTTAGGTAAATTATTTTCACAAAGCATGGTTCTAGCCATTTTTTCTAAAGTTCGATTTTTCCTCTCAACTACCCCATTTTGTTGAGGAGTGCGAGGTGCGGAAAAATTATGGCTAATACCATTTTCATTTAAAAACTCTTCAAAACCTAGATTTTGAAATTCGGTTCCATGATCACTTCTAATGTGAGAAATTTTAAGTTTAAGATCATTTTGAGTTATTTTGGAAAATGTTATGAATTTTTACAAAGCCTCATCTTTTGTACTTAAGAATAGAACCCAAGTAAACCTAGAATAGTCATCAACAAATACAAAGACATATGATTTACCACCCAAGCTCATAGTTCTAATAGGCCCAAAAAGATCCATATGAATCAATTGTAAACGTTTACTAGTAGAGACATCATTAATGGATTTAAATGAAGTTCTATGTTGTTTACCCTTAGAACATGCATCACAAATTTTATCATTAGAGAACTTAAGTTTGGGTAAACCTCTAACTAGTTAAGGGAAATCATTTTTTCTAAAACACTCATGCTAGCATGTCCTAATTTTCTATGCCAAAGCCATGAGTCATGTTCATCATGTGCAACTAAGCATGTATGAGATGTATGTATGTCATCTAAATGCACCATGTAAATATTGCCTATTCTATGTCCTATGAGCATCAATTGATTTGTTTTAATGTTCACAATTTTGCAACCACTTTTATCAAATAAAACATTAAAGCCCTTATCACATAATTGACTAATGCTCAATAAGTTGTGTTTAAGACCGTTGACATACAAAACATTCTCAATGAAAATAGAAGAGTGATTACCAATGGAGCCTATTCCTTCAATGTGGCCTTTGGAGTTGTCACCGAAAGTTACCACTCCACCACTATTTGGCTTTAGTTCCACGAATCTACTCTTGTCACCGGTCATATGTCTTAAGCATCCACTATCAAGGTACCATGAGTTTTGGGTTGAATCTTTGGCCTTGTAGAAATGCTCCCCCTACAGACAAAGAAATTAGGCCTTGATTTTTGGTACCCAAATCATTTTGGGTCCATGTGTGTTAGCCCTCAAAACTTTGGTTCCCTTAGGGATCTAAGAAGCAATAACATTCATGTTATTAGAAATAATGAGTTCCTTAGGAACCCAAACACTCCTAATCCTTTGACCTCTAGATTGCTTAGGAAAATTTCTTTGTTTAGGAATAAAAGGTTTTCTTTTTACATATTGTGATTTAGAAGAATTTCCCTTTTCAAAATGGTTTTTCCCAATAGTAATAGATGTTTTAAGATTATCCACTTCCTTTGTTTGATAATCTTGAAAATCGGAAATAAGTTTTTCAAGTTCAAGGTTTTTCTTTTTAAGATCATTTGAAAGATTTACTAAGTACAAAACATTCTTTTCCAATTCGGAGTTAGTTTCTGAAATAGATTCATTTTGAGTTTTCAAATCGGAAATGTTTTTCTTGTTTCTCAAAATAGACTCCTTATATTTTCCAACTAACTCATCATAAACCTCTTGCAATTCATCGTAAGCATCTTGAAGTTCATCAAAGGTAAAATCAAAATTAGATGAGTTAAGGTTTACCTTTGGTTCATCATCAATGGCCATGAGATAAAGATTAGTCACTTCCTCCTCCTCCTCGGATGACTCCTCGTCACTCCAAGTTGCTACTTGAGCTTGTTCTTCTTCCTAAAGCTCTTCCTCTTCAATTGAGAATATTCGTAACGGATATAGCCAGATTTTTCGCACTCATAGCAAATGATTTGGTCCTTCTCCTCTTCTTTACTCTTGCTCTTGAAGTCTCATTTTCTAATGAACTTTCTCCCACGGTTGGACTTCATAAAGCGAGTGAATCGTTTGGCCAACATGGCCATCTCCTCATCTTCATCTTCGCTAGAATCACTTTCATGGTATGAAGCTTTAAGAGCGATTCCAATCTTTTTCTTCTCAACATCCTTCTTCTCAACCTTCTCCTCCTCCATTTTCTTTTCTTCTTCTCTTCCCTTCTTCATGATCTCATGGGTGAGTAGAGATCCAACAAGATCATCTAGCTTGAGAGTCTTCAAATCTCGAGCTTCAATAATAGACGTTATCTCGCTATCCCATGATTCCGGAAGAGAGTACAACAATTTCCTCACTAGCTTGTCTTCGGGGATGATCTCACCGAAACCCTTCAATCCGTTGACGATGACCGAGAATCGATCAAACATCTTGGAAACACTCTCATCAGGATCCATTTTGAAATTTTCGTAGCTTAGATTGAGTAGCCCGATTTTTGCTTCCTTGACATCGCTAGTTCCCTCATATGTTGTCTTGAGGGTGTTCCAAAATTCCTTGGCATTCTCGATCGATGACACCTTAGAGTAGATATCCGGACCAAGCGCACAAAAGATGACATGAAGAGCTTTATCATTTACTTGCATCCTTCTTCGATCATCTTCGGTTATTTCGGCTTTGACTTTGGGGACAAGTCTTCCTTCACCTTCTCTCTTCATTGGTATGAATGGACCTTCTTCAACCACATCCCACACCATGTAGTCGGTATACTTCATGAAGAGCCTCATCCTATTCTTCCAATATGGGTAGTTATCCCCATTGAAGAATGGTGGCTTGGTTTTAGATTGAGACTCGTAGAGGTTGGAATTCGAGGTGGATGCCATTGCTTGACTAGTTGTTGATCAAACTCTCCTAGAATCGACTTAAGAGGGTTGTAATCCTTCCAATGAGTGTAGCTCTGATACCAATTGTTGAGTTGATCACACAATTGCAAATGGCCAAGAGGGGGTGAATTGGCGATAAAAATTTTGGTGGGTGAGAATATGAAAAATTAGAATGTGACACAAAGCGATTAGAGTGGTTCAAGTTCTCCAAACGAACTCTACATCCACTACCTTAGTTCCCACTAAGGATTTTCAACCAATCCACTACTTGAATTCTTCCCCTTTTCTTGGATGAGGAGTTAACCTTACAATTTGATTAAGCTTTTTACCCAAAGCTTAATCCACTCACTTTTACAAAGAGAAGTTTTTGGTAAACTTTAGAAATTCCTCTCAAATGATAATTGTTTACCCAATTACAATTTCACACTCCCCAAACTCACAATAAAAAGATTACAATTGAGAACACGGGAGTTTAGTACAAGAATTTGACTCTAAAGGTACAAAGTTTGGATTTGAGTGCTTTGATGTTGCTCGTAGGTTCAATAGTTGTTGCTTGTTCAATTGAGACTTGTTTTTATACCCTTGTATTGAATTCTAGCCATTTGGGTAGTTGGGATCATCAATAGAGGCGTTGAGATACAATTTCCCGCAATAAATGCAGCTCTGCTGCCTACCGTATCGGTACGGCTAGGGGGCGTATCGGTACCTGTATCAAAGAGGAAAGAGCCATTGTGATTGAAAACATCGCGTATCGATATGCTTGGAGGTCGTATCGGTACGGTTTTAAGGGGCGTATCGATACTGGATTTGCTCACTAGAATCCCAAGTTTGGTTTTAATAAAAAGCGTATCGGTACGCATACTTAGCGTATCGATACGGTATAACGGTCATTTAAATATTGGGATACCAACTAACTGACAAGTCAACGGTCGAAAATTAAATGCAAAGATTTTGCAAAGATAAGCTTGCCGTATCGATACGGTTGCAAAGTATATCGGTACGGTATCATTGAAAGAGTTGCCCAGATGAATATCGTATCGATATGAGGTAATATTGTATCGGTACTCTATGTCTATTAAAATTCCAGTGGCTAAAAACCGTATCGATACGCCTAAGGGTATCGATACACCTGGGCGTTTTGGTGAATTTTGGCTTGAAAACACATAAGAAAAACTTAGAAATATTTAACATTTAAGAAGGATTTGTCTTGAGATATTATTTGGTTTAAGAGACTTGTCAATAGTGAGACTTTTCAAGAGTACTTAAAAATTTATTGTTTTGCAAATTAGTCCATAAGTTTAGATGTTATATCAAAATCAATTTTGGTTTCACAAATGCATATGAGGAAGCGAAGCGTTGATCGTAATGGGACTGACAATATTTCATATTGTCAGCCCCAATAGTAATGGAAATTCTTCTTACAAAATTATTGTTCCATGAAATCACATTGTTAGACATATATAACATTTATTTCTAACCATTCTATAATATAATAAAGGGTAAACTACTGCAGGGGTCATTTTCGTTTCCCGTTTGTACAGATTTAGTCACCACTTTTGAAAAGTGCCAATAAGTGGTCATTTACGTTTTCGATGTGTAAAGACTTGGTCACTCCGACGTTATAGTCCGTTAGTCCCCTAACGGATTGCTGATGTGGCGGAATTAAAATAAGGGTAAATTACTGCAATAGCCATTAAAATTTATCTCATGTACATTTTTTCTCTTCAATTTAAAAAAGTAAACATTATAGTCACTAATAAAAATGTTTCTTTATAATTTCACCCTTAAATTTTTAAAAATTCATTTTTCAATCCTAAAACTTTACAATCAATTAGTACAATAATATTATAAATGCTTAGATGAAAAATAGGTGCCCAAAGTATACCCTTTGAAACTTAGGTGCCCAAATTGCTCCTATTTAATAACTCAAACAAAATAAAGTCCACTAACTACTAAAAAATTCGAGTTATTGGAATTTCTATTTTATAATTCAAACTTTATTTTGATTTTTGAGTCGAGTTTATGAAATTATGAGTCGAGTATTTTCACATCAAACCAAAAAATTTAATTTTTTCGAGTCAAGTCAAGTTATTGGAATTTGTATTTTATAATTCAAACTTTATTTTGAATTTTTGAGTCGAGTTTATGAAATTATGAGTCGAGTATTTTCACATCAAACCTAAAAATTTAATTTTTTCGAATCAAGTCGAGTGTTGCACTTCCCTACATATAATTTTTAATTTTCAAAGGGTACCTAAGTTTTGCCTAATATTGAAGTTTCAATATATTTGCTCCAGTGTTATCATCGAATGCCATTGGAAGAGCAGGACCGAGCGGTGCAAAAAATGGCGGCGAAACGGAAAACCCCAATCAAAACCCGAAACCCAAATCTGATCCGTGGCGTGGGAAAGTATTCAAGGTCTAAAGTGTACCACAAGCGTGGCCTTTGGGCAATCAAAGCAAAAAACGGCGGCGTTTTCCCCCGCCACGATCCCCAGCCCAAGGTCACCGCCGCCGTCGAGAAGCCTCCCAAGTTTTACCCCGCCGATGATGTCAAGAGGCCGCTTCTCAATAAGCGCAAGCCCAAACCCACTAAGCTCAGGTCTTTTCCTTAAATGTTAATACTTTATTTCTCATTTGTATATATCTGAAGATTTGATTCTTAATTCTGGGCATTTTTTGTTTGTATTTAGGGCTAGCATTACTCCTGGTACGGTGTTGATTCTGCTAGCTGGTAGATTCATGGGGAAAATAGTTGTTTTCTTGAAGCAACTCACTTTTGGGCTCCTTTTGGTTACTGGTATTGTTTTCATTTCATTGTATTTTTGTTTGTATTTTCCAGCATTGTTTTAGAACATATTTTACTGCAATTACTTGTTCGATTGTGTCAGTGTGACATTGTTCTTGGTTTAAAAATTATATGTAGGGACTATAATGTTTACTTTTTTAAATTGAGGAGAAAAAATGTACAAGAGATAAATTTTAATGGCTATTGCAGTAATTTATCCTTATTTTAATTCCGCCACATCAGCAATCTGTTAGGGGACTAACGGACTATAACGTCTGAGTGACCAAGTCTTTACACATCGAAAACGTAGATGACCACTTATTGGCACTTTTCAAAAGTGGTGACTAAATCTGTACAAACGGGAAACGTAAGTGACCCCTGCAGTAGTTTACCCTATAATAAATGTATTAAGTTTTGTAATAAAAGAATAAAAATTTATATCTATGGTACGACATGTCCATCGTTCATTCGCGCATTTGAAATACGCTATGCTTATTTTAAAAAATAGGGTTGTATTCGTCTGAAACCTGCATGTGTGGTACCTAAAAAATGGAAATGATGGGTGCAACTCGTCGTGAAGGCATGCCATGTTTTATTGAACTCGCCTTGCGTGGAGGGCGAGTTCCACCTATCATTTTTGTTTTTTTACAGGTGCCGCACATGCAGGTTTCAGACGAATAAATGCATCTCCTATTTTTTATTGAACTTGCAGAGTGCATATTTCCCTATAAATAGCCATGACAACTAATGATCAAGTAAGCAAAAACGGCTCACAAATGTTAAATCTTCTTTTACATACCATATACCATATGTCGATTTTCTTCCACATGTGTCTATCTTTTTACATTTACGAAGTTCTTCTTACAATATTAAGTATTCTACAAAGTTAGTCGTATAGCTACATCGTTTGGGGCTTCTTTTCCCGAGACATCTTTTCCAAAAGCGTCAACGGTATTGTGAGACACCAATGATGTTAGTGCTGCACAAACTTTAAGAATGGTGTAAGACTCTAGAATTATTGTACGCCATGCAGATTGACTGATGCCTTGGTGTACTGTGGTCATACATGTAAGGCTCAAGTGGGTACATGAACAAATGATGGGTGATTTTCCACAATGAATACTGGACTTCCGACACTTTTGAAAGCACTAGCTATCTGAATTGTCTGAGCCTTTTCGGTGAACCTTAACACTTGCGAACAACTTAAAACTGGACTTTCAGCACTTTTGCAAGCATTATCTATGTGAAAATGTAATTTCCAACAATGATTTAAATGTCATCTTTGGAGTGTTCTTCTCGTATATATTTAAAGCAGTTTTTACACCCTTTAGAATGCCTTATACGCGCCAATTTTAGCACATCTGTAAACGTATGTTTCCATAGTATGGCATAAAACAGAAACAAGAAGAAAAATTTTCCTGCAACAAACTACAAAATCCATTTAAATACGTCTATTGACTAATGTTTGCTTGTTCTACATGAAAAAAAAACATGGTTAGATAGCATTTTTAACGTGACTTTTACACCCGTTAGTATGCTTTATACGCACTGATCTTTACACCATTTTCAAGACATGTTTCAGTACTATGACGTGAAAGTTTAAAAATACAAAATATTATCCATGAACACCCCATAAATTCATCTAAAACATGCCTATCGAAGCTCTGAATCTTGCCTTACAAAGCCTACCATGATGACTTCCATAGGGGTCTTTAGGTAACTTTTTTGCCATGTTAGGATGTCATGCATGCTGTATTTTTATCGTCACCCTAACATACACGTGTTTATCTATCAGACGGCGTGATCGCCTTTCTTTTGCGCATTCGAAAAAAGCTCGAAATCTTGTTTGCAAAAGCCTACAATGTACTCGACTAAGTAAGAAATGATAGGTGCAACTTGTCATACACCCACGGCGAGTTTGAACTTGCCGTGATTGTATGATGAGTTGCAGCGATCATTTCTTGCTCGCCCGGCTTTCAGACGAATCTTTACATCTACAATAAATACTCGTGACAAATAATGTCTGAGTAAAAAAACTTTACTTTAAATGTAAAGATAAATATATGTTAAGCTCGAACATTGTCAACAAAATTGTAAAATAAATTAGATCGAATTTTAAGTTTTTCTTACAATAATAAGAAATCAATATCCAAAAAATATCCATTAAATTTTTCCATAACTAATTAAAGAAAAAAAAACAAGTACTGCAAAATTAATTTATTAAAAAACATAAGAACAAATCTATCTTCCTCTTCTTTATCCTCTTCCTCTATTCGGCCTTAGGGTTTGCTGGTGTCCAGAGTGCGTTTGGTCATAGAGACGTGTGACGCCTTTCGAATTCTCAACTCAATCGGGGTTTGTTCATTGTCGAAGTCATCATTATCATTATTATCATTAACATCCCCACTCTCCTCCTCGTCCATCTCATCTTCATCATCTGAAGTCATACGACGTGGTTGATTGAACATACTCGGACCATCTCCCCCAAAATTTCCAAAAAATATAGGACCTGATATGGACGTCGTCGATAATAATGGTGTCATGTACTCCACATCATGATGCTTCATTTCAGGAAAGTGAGCTTGCGGGACCACAAAGTCAGGCACATAAACAGCTTCGGAAAAATTGCATGTAGAACCTTGCACCTGTGATGCAGATCCTTCTCCTTGACTCGCCCAATTACCAGGCATATCTCTCCACACGCCTGCTTTATATGGAATATGCAAATTTCGTGACCCTTGTGTCATGGAAACAACTTGATCCCAACTCGGGGATCCATATGACAGTTGAAACTGGCGACAACAATTGGCTGCAATGTTGGTTCAGGTTCAGGTTCTGCTTCTGGTTCAACATGTCTTGTGCCGCGTCTACCTCTACGTGTACCTCTCCTCCTAGATCTACCTCCAGATGACCCCACACTAGATTCCAATGCTTCTTGGGTTTGTCAGATTAATAGCACAGCATCTTGTTCGGGTTGGCTCGTTAAGTACAATTTGTTATTCGCAACAAACCACTGATGGTCTTCAGAAATAAAAAAGTTGAAATCATCTGCTCGAAAGGATTCGACAAGAGGCAACGTGTTTTCCCTTCCATGCCACTCATCAATGTATGTCGAATGTTTGGTTGGCCAGTCTTTTTCACTCTTACCATGTCCGTCTAACTCTTCCAATTGATCCAAGATGCGCGGCATAATCGACACTGGTTGGTGGAATCTGAATTGCCTAAGGACCCGATCGCCATAAAATAGCTCAACAATCACAAAATGTCAACGACATTATGGAAAACCAATTGTCGGCATCATCGTACGCAATGTCCAGAATCAGGACTTCAGAATCAACATCCAAATATGGCATCCATATGAACCGTAACAATTTGTCCGTTAAAGAAAATCATTCGCACATAAAGTAATATAATTTGGCAACTGCCGACAAAAATAAAATATGGGATAGAAATTTCAAATTTTATTACCTGATCTTGGCAGTAGAGATCAATCTTTGCTCTCACTTCGAGGATTAATTTCGTATGATACACATAATTTTTGTTGTTTTGTCTTCATCTACAAAATACAATACAAATACATACATACATCATGGTTTCCCTAAAAAATATTAAAAATAATTATGGGAATGAACATTATTACCTTGTTGCGAGCAGGAATTCATACAGAGGTTTGGAAATTGGAGCCAAGAATGGAAGCCTGAACCAGACCCACAGCACCAAACACCCACCAATATTGGCATGCACGAATCTATCGTTCACGAATGTCTGGGTCACTGCCTTGCACAACTCTCAATAGAGGAAAGCTAGTATTGCATATCCCCAACTGTATCTTCTTGCTTCATGCGCAGTATTGAAGAACCGAAGGTACTGCGTGTGCATATGGGAAGTCGATTTGTCTGGCATTAGCATCCCACTGATAAGGCACAATATATACGCCTGAGTAGAATTTGCAATTTCGGCCATTGTGGAATTTTGATTCACATAAAACTCACTCTTGAGCCACGTCATTCTTACCCGTTTGCCACTTATTTCCGTTCCCGTTGGTACCTTCCCCAACTTTTGAATACAAAGGTATTCTGGAATATAGTTGTTACACGCAATGACTGCCAATCTCGAAATTGGGACGCCGAGATGCATAGCTACATCTTAGAGGGTGATTGTGCACTCCCCGCATGACATGTGAAAGGTGTGTGTCTCCGGTATCCAACGCTCTACCAACGCATTAATCAGCTTCGACACGATCTCAAAATCACGAATCTTCGCTGCGTAATTAAATCCGGTTGTCTCTAGAAACCCACAAATTTTTGCGTATGGCGGCTCGTTCCATAAAATTTGGAGCCGAAATTTGTTCTTCACCCTCTAGAAAGAAAATATTTAAATTAAATTACTAACATACCTTTTACAAACTACAAATTAAAATTAAAAAAACAAGTAATCAATTATTACCAATAAGTCCATGTTGTTCGTGATGTGATCATCTTCTCGTCTTAACAATTCCATTTTTGTTCTAATAATTCTCCGCCAAAAAACGTTAAACCGTAGCAACACAATCGATAACAAATAGTTTTATCAAATAAATCTGAAACACCATAGTAAAAAACCAAAAGACCATTTACCTTGAATCTTCTGATTTTTTTCGTGCTTGATTCTGGGGCTCTACGAAATTCACACGGCTTAACAACGATATCACTAGCTCTGCTCGAACTAAAGATGTTAAAGAATATTTAGGTGGTCAACAATCTAAACCAAACTTCCTATTTATACTACACAACATAAAACCCTAACTTCAAAAATTTGACCGTTAGGCAACGGGTACAAAACGTAACTCGCCATGGCTCCACAACGAGTTCTAATTTGTAGCCTTATCCAACAGTCAACTTCCTTAGTCACAGCGTTTGGATGAGACGTTGGGCGGCTGTTAATCCATTAGAAACTCGCCATACACATGTGGCGAGTTCGGTTTAGTATTTAGTTAATCACCATATTAAGATTAAAACAAGATTATAATTTTTGAAGAAAAAAATTGGAATTCGCCTTGGTTATAGTACGAGTTTGAATAAAAATTTTTTTTGGAACTTGCCACAGTGGTGCGGCGAGTTCATTGTAAGGGTCCTATACAGGGCATTTTACAATTCCAGATCGTGCCTAATTTAAAAAGTTATGGTGGGTTCCCTTGTTTTAAAAAAATTATTTTAGGAGAAATTTTGAAAGAGCTCGTTTTGCAAAATAAAACTTAGATTCACCACCAGTCACTTAGATAAGGTAGATTGGACACCATAAAACCGAAGATTCATTAAAAAATAGGTTCGAGAGTTGTTTACGTGTGGGGAAGAATTAGTGCCACAACGCTCGAAATCGATACCAAATTATACATTGCTTTTATCAATGGAGATACATTAAAAATGGGTTGCTTTTCAAAAGGTTTTGTGTATTGGAATGGAAGGTTTAAAGATGAATGCCGTTTAGTGATGATGGTGGAATGGTGGGTGAAGCTCGGTGGTAGCCGAGAACTGTGGACGTTCAACGAGATTTTCGGTTTAAGGAAAAACTTAGAGAAAATGGGTGAGTTTTCTTAGAGATTTTTGGATGGTGAATGATTCGAATTGAGGATAATGAATGGAGTTGACGTTGACTCGGAAAAGGAAGGGTGAAGGATGAATGATGACGAAAGCAATGGGATCATGTGAGTGATGAAATGGTGATTAAGGGAGTTTGGTTCTCGATTTAGGGTGGTGGAGGATGGTCGATGGGTGACAGTTGAGGCAGTGGAGAGAGAGTGGTGTTTTGGGTGTTGAAATGGTGGGGTGATCAAATGGGAGCCAAGGGTTTGGTTATAGGAATATGGACAGTGATAGAGGAGGGCTCGGTAATAGAGGTAAGGGAGGTGATTTAGTGGTCGGTTGAAGGCCAACAATGGTTTGGGTGGAGGATGGTTGACCGGGGGAAGTTATCCGTGGTAGGTAGGGATGTAAAAATAGGTAATCGGATGGGTTTCAGGTCAAGTCCTATCACGTCGGGTCAAATCGGATACATGTCATTTCAGGTCGATTTGATGTTTCGACTCGATTTAGGTCTGGTGCGGATCAGTTTCAGGTCAAGTTCATTTCTGGTTGGGTCAAACAGTTCAGGTTCGAATCAGTTAATTGACGGGTTAATTCGGCTCGGGTAGACTTTAGGTCGGGTTCATTTCAGGTCGGTTTAATTTCAAGTCAGTTTCATTTTCAGGTCGGGTTAATTTGAGTTTAAAATTTGTATTAAGTTTGGGTTTGGTAAAAATAGTCGATAGACTTTGGGTTGGGTCATTTCGAGTGACAAAATTGTGACTAATTACCAAAATATCCCTTAGGATGCCAGAATATGTTATAATTTAATATATATATATATATGCGTGTGTGTGACAAAAATTTATTAAACTAAAATTTGAAAGTGAATGTTAGGATTAAAATAAAAAAATTTAAACGAGTGAGGACCTAAAGGGTAATTAATTATTGGATCAAATTTAAAAATATTCCATTTAGATTTTGGAGGGAAAGAACCCGCTTGTTCTTTTAGGTTAGGGGAAATTTATTTTTTAGTCATTATAACTTTAGATGTTTTTTGTTTAAGTCCCAAAATTTTTCTTTTTGGTTTTTAATTAATTCAATCGAGTCCCAGTTTAGGTTATAATTGAAATTCGAGCTTTATTTTTAGAATTCTTATAGGGACTTATGATTTATATAGTTTGGAATAAATTACAAAAATTAGAAATAAGTATGGTTCAATTTTGGATAAAAATATAATTTTATGGACTAAAATGAATAAAAACAACACCATCTTTACTGTATTAGACTAAATTATAAAAATTAGAAATAAATATGGGTCACTTTTAGTTAAAAGTAACTTTTTAGGGACTTAAATGAACAAAAATATCATCATATTAAAAATATTGGACTAAATTACACAATCTAAAAATAAATAAAGATCAATTTTGGTTTTAAATACAAATTTGTAGGAAATTAATTGAACACTAAACTCCTAAACCTTAAATTTCATCCCTAAGCCCTAAACTAATCACATAAACATATATGCTATAAACTCTAAAAAAGTATAATCATGTAACACGTATGAGACGTATTCATATTACACATACCAATATAAACTATAGACCATATAGGCGGACTATAGTGATAATTAATAATAACATCATCGCGTATGATATTATATATATATATATATATAGCTTATAGACTATATAACACTTGAAAATAATCTCATACACTAAGTTAAACCATAAACCTTAAACTATACAAATTAATCTCATAACCCAATAACCCTAAAGAACACCATAAATCCTAAACACTAAATCCTAAACTATAAACCTAAGCCATGAAAATTAATCTCATAAACCAATAATTCTAAATTACACCATAAACCCTAAACCATTAACATTAAGGCTTAAACCATAGGCCATAAACCAAAATTAGGGACCAATTTCACAATTTCACCATAAATATAGTCTAAAACCGAAATTAGGGACCGATTTGACATTTTGAAAGTGGAGAAATTTGAGAGTCAAGTGACCAATTTCACAATTTCACCATAAAATACAGCATAAAACCGAAATTATGAACTAATTTGACAATTTGAAAGTAGAGAAATTTGAGAGTTTAATGACCAATTTCACAATTTTACTATAGAAATAAATATGGGTCAATTTCGGATAAAAAATAATTCTTAGGAACTAAAATGAACAAAAATATCAGCACATTGAAATTATTAGACTAAATTACAAAAATTAGAAATATATAGGGGGTCAATTTTGGCTAAAAGTAAATTTTTAAGGACTAAATATCACCATGGGTTGGGGATTGCTATATCCAAAGTCCAAACCGCGAGGATACTTGTGACTAAATTGAATTAAACTAAAACTTAAAAGTGAATATTAGGACTAAAATGCAACATTTTAAACGAAACATGACCTAAAGGGTAATTAATCTCTAACCTAAATAATAGGCGGGCAACGAAGACTAATTACTAATAAATTTTATTAAAATGAGCTAATTAAATTAATCCTAAAAATGAGGATCTAAATCTAAGACACAAAGACTGAAATTAAGATTCTATTGAATGGAAATTAAACTAGCATGCAAAATAGAGACCTAAATGAAATGTTACCTAAAAATAGAAGGACCTAAGGTGTAAATACGCCATAAGCTAAAAAGGTGGGCTGATTCCCTCGTAGCGAGTGCAAATTAAAGGGCGAGCTAAATTAAAAAGGCGGTTTACTTAAAATAAATAAAAAGGACAGGCTAATTCCCTCCCAATTTCAATGCTTTAATTTTTTTCAAACCCTCAAATGCTTTAGTTAATAATTAATAAATGAATTTTTAATATAATTAATTTAATGGTTATATTTATTTTTTAATATATAATAATTATATTTAATATACAAATAAATTTATTAATTTAATGATCATAATTAACAAATTAATTTAAGTTTTGAATAATTTGATTTGAATTTATTAATCTCAAATTATTAATTTAGTAAAACTTTTAAATATTTTTATATATTATAATTTATAAATATAAAAAATTAAACATATTAGTTTAATGAGTTACTAACTTAATGTTGTTGTTGTTTTTTATTGTCGATTGCTGCATGCTACTGGTTACTGGTTGTTGCTGATTATTGGTTGACTTGTAGTTTTTTTTTATATATTTTTAATTGATTATATATGCATATATAACAAATGATTATTTAACACTTTAAATTAATTTAAAAACTTAGTAGTTTACATTTATCAAGCCAGGTCAATATCAATTCAGGTCAACAACATGTCGGGTTCAAAACAAGTCGAGTCAATTAACAGGTCGGGTAAATCGGATCTCGGGTCGATTCAATCAGGTAATACCGGTTATCTGTCAGGTCAGTCTTGGGTTCGGGTTCGTTTCACTCGAGTGCAGGTCAAGTTTCGAGTCCACAGTAACAGATTCAATTCGAGGTTTGGGTCATTCTCGATCGGATGCATGTCGAGTTCGATTACTACAGTAACAGGTCCAACTCGAGTTCGGATCAACAATAATCGGTTACAAATTGATTTCGGATCATCGTATTCTTGGATCAAATTAAATTTTGACTCGAGCAGATTTTAGTCAGGTTTTTAAATCAAGTCAACTTTTTACATCCCTGGTAGGGTGATCGATGGGAGTTGCCAAAGTAGAATGGGAGCTGGTTTTGTGGCTTAATGGTGATGAACGGGTATTTTCGGTTTATCCCCTTGAAAATAAGAATCAATGAAATTGAGACCTTGGGCACCAAGATTATTTTCAACCACGGGAGGCTTTTGTTCATTCAATGGGAGTAAAGCCTTCATGAGCAAGGAATTTAAAATTTTCATTTTTGTATTTTTACACCATGTAAAAACTGGATAGAAATCGTATGCATCCTTATCATGCTTCTTATTATGCTCCCACTTAAAAATAACGAGTTTAGAGTTTAAAATTTGGGGTTTAAGATTATGGGTTGTAGTTAGGGTTTAGGGAATTAGAGATAGGGCTATTTTTAAGGTGTAGGGTTTTAGATGTGGAAATTAAAATTAGGGTTTAGAATTTAATTTTTAAGTGATTTTTAGTGTAAGGCATAGAAGAGGGCATAATTAGGGGGCTGGGGATTTTTACCCGTAAAAATTAATGGGATATAAGTAGATATGGGTATATGTAGTTTTATTGCGGAATGGGTCTATATACACTCCTGCAATGAAACATGTGTTTCCCTGCAAAACCATCTGGCAAGGCAATATGTCAACGTACTAGTAAATATTAGGGATGAGGTGCTAGATCTTCTAAGTAATGTTAGGAGGTTAGAATCTTTACATTGTGAATGAAGAAAACTGAGTTAAGAGAGCTACCTTATATCAGGTGAATAAGTTAGATGTGAAACATTGTTATAAGCTTCCGCAGATAATGCGCCAAAGTGAATGCGATTGTTGATATTCTGTTCGATTTCCCGAATTTTGCTTGTACGAGTACAAAGAAAACACTATCGGCATTAAGCATTGATCAGGAAGTGAATGCGATGTGGTTTCTGACATTTGGATATCCATGAAACAGGCGTCAAACTGGTGAGGTGGTGTGAGCTGTTCAAATACCTTCTATTCCTCTTGCGCCAGTAATCACATCGGCAGCTATTTTTAGATTAAGGTTTTAATTTTCACAAATTATCAATATATTTAAAATTATATATACTAATACTAACGGGATTGGTCCAAGTGATAAAGCATTTTGATATTGTTTAAGCAGGTTTCGAATTTGAGGCGTTGTGTATGCAAAAAATTTCTGCCGAGAGACTCACCTACCAAAACTAGATGTGAAACGCGGGTCGGTCCGGATTAGTAAGGTAAAGCCTTGAGAACCGAAGGGCAACAATATATATACTAATAATTTAAGGTTGAATATTTAATATACCGCCACTGTCAAAAATTTATACACAAGCATGTTTATTTTCAAGCTAAAACTTAAAGCTTAAATTCATAACCCTAATACCTTAAAACTTTAAACCTAAATCTTAAATTCAATTCTTAAACCCTAAAACCTAAACTTGTAACCCTAAACTAAAATAACATACCCGTAAATAACCCCGCTTGCAAAAACTTTATTGCCCACTACAAATGATAATAATCCATAATTTAATAGTATTATAAAAATAATAAAATTATTAATTATATTAATAATTTATTAATTTATAAATATATAATTTAATACCTTGCATTAACTAAAGTTTAATATATATATATATATATATAATTCTTTTATCAAACACATCTAAAAAATGAGTTTATTCCCTTGGTTAGGTTTCCATTCTCCCATTAGCAACCTAGTTATATATAATCTACCGTCAAACTCATACGAAATCTGTCACAATTTAATTGGATGAAAACTTATTAAATTATTTTTAATTAAAATGAGGCCTAAATCAAAACAATTTGTAAATATTAAAGAAATTTTTAAGAAATTAAAACTAATTTAATTAAATGTACAAATATGAAAAATTAAATATATAATTATATAAATTTACGCTCAAACCATATTAATAGTTTAGTGGCCTAATTAATAAAATTTATAGTTCAATGGTCAAAATAGAATCAAGTGTATTTACCCTAAATAGGAAGTTTGCAAATTATAATGAAATCTGGAGTAGACTCAGTGCTATGTTGCTATGGATTTTCATTTTCATAAACCTATGCCTAGACACCCATGTTCGGTGTATATGATATGAATATAAATAGAAGAAAATAACCTTCTAAATCCTCGAAAATCATTCAAACAAAATCGAAAAAAGAAACAAACATATCCCGAATCCAGTCTGAGAACCACAAGGGATTCCTACATTTTCAACCTTGAAGCCACTAGGTGATTTCGGTTCTCCCTCACCGAAGCTATTCCCGGTCAAACTGGAATCGGTTCACTTTCCAAATGCTACTGAAAACACAAATGAAACTTAATTTCCGGAGCACATGATCGTCGAAGCCATAATCAAGTACAATCATATCGTAAAATGATATATTTAATACATGGGATCGAATGTTAATTATCATCAGCAACAAACTACAAAACGCTACTCAACCTCAATTCTACAAATATAGACAGCCAGTAAAACCTGCATGTAACACATTGGTAGAACATGAAGAAGAGCTAATCATGGTGGGCATTGTTTTAAAGGTAAAAAGCCTTTACCTCATGAGTTTCCCCGTGCGGGTCGTCATTTTCGAGTATTATTTTATGTTACACGAATCAGAAGCACAACCATGATGAAAACACATGTCATGGCTAACATCAGCAGCCATTGGAAACATGTAGTCTTAGAGGTTTGAGAATATATCTTCATTGCACGGACATTAGTATGTCCAGTGGTAGCAAGACTCTGCTCAATAGCTGTCTCGGTGGAATCAAGTATCTGCAGTTCACCATAATTAGTATATGACACAAGACACAGTGGTAAACCAACATTAAAGGCAAGATGATTCTGTCTTTCTCACGCATAAAATACGTATATATGCCAGGAGGTGCATCAGAAAAACATCGAATTGCAAATGCTCCATTAGTTGAACAAAATGGATTAAAGAGATGCATAAACTTGGCAACCTCAAATTTAGCACTGAAGACTTGATCAAATAGTCTATAAAAGCTTCGATGCTAAGATCCAATGCAAGAGTTAAATATGAAAACATTGCTTCAGCAAAGCCAATGCAATACCAACTGAGTCAAGGAGATAATACGCGGAGGAATATATAAACAATTTTAACATGCTGTTAACAGCATCCTTTTATACCTTTAAAACCTAGTCAATATGCTAGGTATTTCTTAGAAAGACTATTTTGTTATAAAGCTGAATTAAGATAATCCCACCCATTAGAATTCAATACAATGGGACCTAATCCAGACTTGAACCCATTAAAGAGAATAGTCCTAACAGCTTCAGAGGAGATTCTCCAAAAAATATATACGGAGTACAAAATTGACAAAACGGTGTTATGAATCTTATGATCTTGTGCTCTGGATTATTGATTCAACTTGTCGGAGGGAGACTAAAACCTCTCCGCTCATCAAAGGGACTCGTTGAAAGAGAGACCAAGATCTTTTATGGTTTTCGATAAAATTCTGACTTGTTTTATTCAATTCTCAACTTGCCTCTAATATAGAGAGGTTACATAGTTCAATTAAAATACTTACTAAGCAAGTAATTAAAAACAAAGATTCCACCAAAGGAAAGACTTCTGATTGTATAAGATATTAATAAATAAATAATAATTGATATATTATAAAATAATAATAATAAATCATTTCCCAAAAATTATTAGCCTGACGTAACATTACTCCTAATTAACCAACCGTAAAATTACTCCCCTCCCAGAAAAAGAGCTTGTCCTCAAGCTCGAAGTCGGGATCAGTTTGGCGAAAGGTTCCTTCCATTATTAATAGTTGAAACCGATAGAGATCTTGTACTTTCACAAACTCATTCTCATTGAGTAATACCATTGAATTCATCTTCTCAAACTTCTTTCAATATGGCTTTTTGGATCTGATACAAATAAAAAATGGGATGTCGGATATGAGTATAGGAAGGGTGGATGAACATGACAAGGAAGCGAAGTTGGATATGACTGCCACTATCTTTGTCGATATGAGTTTAGAAGGGCTCGAAGCAGGGGATAAGGAAAAGACTTCGATAGAATCTGACATGGTTTAGTTTTGTTCGGGTAGAGGGTCTACCATTGTATCAGCCATACTTCAGGTAGGTAATTTCTCACTTGAGATAGTTAGGTTTTGACTTCCGTAATCAGTTGTTTGCTCTGAATACCAGATGTTACGAATTTTCCGATCTTGTGTTTTGGAATATTGGTTCAACTTGTTGGAGGGAGACCGAAAGCTCTTTAGCTTGTCAAAGTGAGACTAAAACCTTTAGGACTCGTTGGAAGAGAGACAAGATCTTTTAGGGTTTTTGATAAAATTGACTTGTAGGTCACATAGTTCAATTGAAATACTTACTAAGCAAGTAATTAAAAACAAAGACTCCAACTAAGGAAAGACTTCTAATAATATAAAATATTCATAAATAATATCTTTAGTACTTTACTAATAAAATAATAACTGATATCTCCTAAAATAATAATAAACTTTTCCTAAATAATTAATCTAACGTAACTTTACTCTTAATTATCCAACTGTAACAAACAAAATGTATGTCTTATCAAGAGTAGGTAATCAATGAGAAATCATGGAATAAAAATAAGAAGTACATAAGTGAACTTTACCTTCTCAGTGTTCTCCAAGGACCGGCTCATCATGAGACTACGCTCCTTAAGTTGCTGTGCCAATCCAACCATCTCATCAGTTAAACCCTCTTGAAGCTTTCTGTTTTGGAGGAGAATATAAATTAACAGACATAAACAGCAAAATATACCCAAATAAACATGTGATAATCATTCAGGCTACCACTAACGTATCTTTGACATGATAAGTATAATCAAAGATAAGCCATTTACTAACATCATATTTTCAGTTCCTTCCAGCAGAGGGACATCTTGTGTCTAGGACAAAGCACAGTTTTGACTTAAAGTATCAATAATAGCAATAAAATGATACCTTTGCTTCTGTATGTGTGCTTCTGCTGCTGCATCAAGTTTGATAGGGGCAGATGTATCAGCCTCAGTGGTGCCCTGAGTTCTATCTTTGATGTTTGAGGTAGGCCTGTTCAACGGCTCGAAGCAATCAAAACCATATTTATGATAAAATTGAAGAGCTAATATGAACTACAGTCATCCTCAGTACTTAAGATTCACTTACAGAACTCTCCTTCTTAATCCTGGAGAGGAAGGCATGTGGCTTTCTGAATCTGATTTATGGCTCTGCTTAAAAGAATCTGTTGTGACAGGCCCCTCAGATACCTTAATTTCAAGCTACATATTAACCATATAAAAGAATGGTTAATTACAACCCCTATGAATAAGAATCACGAGCCAGAGGACACATGACACAAGAACATGCATGCAGACAAGCAAAAGGTATACACACTGACATAACCATGGAAGAAAAAAACCTTACTGCCTATATATTTATAAGTCCCATGCTATTAATTATGGATTTCCTTCTTTCAAATCCAGGTATTTGTTGAATCGTTATAAGATAACCCTTAAAAGAACATATAAACACACCAGCATGGCAGTTAACTCTGAAGCAATTCCCTCAATCTTTTTTGAATAATCATTGACCACAGCACTTGAAACTCTGGGGAAGAAAACCAAATTAGAATTGAAAACTTAACAAGCTGCAACAGAAACAAACAAATAAATCTGTTGTATAAGATAAGTAAAGAGGAAGCAATTAGGAGACAAAAAAAATCTTTTTGCTTATATTATTCTGTTCTGTAACAAAAAAAGGGTTAAATCCAATTAGCATCTGAATCGAATTAAAGCATTAAAGGGAAGAAAATATCAACCTGGGTAAACCTTCTGGTGTTCTCTCTTCAGCTAACTGTTCTAAAAGTTCTCTTAAAGTAGCAACATACTGGAAATGAAAAAAATGGAGTTCTTTACATCATTCCAGAATTCAGAAGGAAAAAAATATACAAAGGAAATAAAAAATAACTCCAGGGAAGAAATCAATCAGAAAGCTATGGAAGACATGGACGCAAAATTGCATACTATATAATTAACAATTAGAACTGAAACATGAGAGACATACATGTATTAGTTTAGAATGATTTTTTTGTTGGGGTGCGGCTGCAAGTAACCTTTGGAAATTCACTTCTGTTTTACTCCATCCCATCTCTATGTGCTGTTTGGTAACCAAATTTTAAATAATTGATATACAAAACTAATAATCAAAGATACAATCAATAAACAATCTTCTCATCAATAATCAGTATACATCAGCAAAATATCCTGTCAGGTAACCAGTTGCTTTGAAACAAGAAGTTCTATACATTCGAGTAAACCAATGGATCCGATAAGAGGAAAGAAACAAAGGGAAAAGGACTAAATTTTATTTTCTATCTTCATGCAAACACTCATCCATATTAGCTTAAGTCTCATATTTTACGATAAAAAGCACCAACTGATTCCTAAATGGCTTATTGTAAAATGCATACTAACTCAATATCAAAGACCAATTGACAGTTTAACCAAAATGAAGCAATAATGTGGATCTATTCGGTATAAATGGTAACCGTTCGTCCAAAATTTAAGTTGACAACCAGCAATGAGTTTTATAACTATCTACTCATTATTGGTTGGTCTCAAGGGCAGCAATACGCTTCATCATCAGAAATGAGAAATTATCATAGCAAATTCATTACAAGAAAATAACATTAAATTGACAAAAATAAAGAGAGTAAAAATAAGACTACAGCAAACAATTCAACTAACTTTTGCAGTCATAATTTTGCTAGCGTCTGTTTTAGAAATGCATGATTTACAGAATTTTCACGGACATGTATTATTCTCTCCAGTCACTAAGTAATAAGTATTTTAAGACTGAACACTTTAAGACCGTTCATTAACTGCATCAGGGTTTGAGACTTGCTGAGCAAAAGACAGTACTGATGTACATTAATGACTAAATGGATCCAACTTGAGTTTTCCCTATTATGAAAAACTGTAGTTTGATAATGTTATTTGATTTGGTAATTCAAGGTTGCATTATTCAAATTCAGGTGCAAGTATTGGATACAGCATGTGCCCAAAAAGGATATCTTTATTTGTTTTCAAAGTCTGACCATATGTATTCGGAACATCCTTAGAAGGTTATATCTCAATACCCAAGTTCGAATATGTATAAGACACGATTATGCAACAAATAAAGCGACATAGATAGAATGACAATCAACAAAACAATGTGGCAGTCAATGAGGTAAACACCAACTCCCAAAAATCCCATCTCCCAAAATCCAATGAGGAAGGGAATTAGTCGATATACAAAATGGTCGCCAAACAAAGATACTTGACTTTGAACCCGTGGAGTGGTCCCGGTGGTCAAAGATGACTATTTCATCCAGGTGACTCGGGTTCAGGCACAGAGTGTTGACGGTGTGAGCGCCTTACCAAAGGTTAAAAAAATTGAACAATACTACACAATCACGCCAAAACAAAGATACTTGACTTTGAGACATTAATCAACAGGTCCAAACAGAAACATAATAAAGCTGCAATGTTCGTTCTTCAATCCTGGGTTCTTCCCAAAACAAAACAAAACAAAAACCGACGACCCGCACACATTAGAACGAACCCAAAAAGCGTTTCGTTCCAAAAACAGAGAAATAAACATGGGAATTGAAAACAAGCAAGAAAACTCACACAAAAATGAAGTTCGATTTTGCATAATTTATGGTTTCGAAGTAAGCAAAGACTGGTTGATCAAAGCATAAGAGGAGTAAAGCCAAGTTCAAAAATACCTGCAGCAGGTTAAGAATTTTGATTTGCTTTTGGCTTGAGATTTGCGGCAGATGGATTTTCGATCTTTCTCTCGCCGGTGAGTGGCGCCGCCTCCCTCTTTATCCTCTGGTATGATTTCTGCAAATTATTTATTCTATTTTATTTTCGTTGCTAACAGCATTCATCAAGGGGAAGTACTGCGGTGAAACGAGTAATTTAAGGTTAAAATAAGGCTCACCTGTTCTACAAGTAACTGATTTGTACATAAGTTCTTAGGAGGTTTGTAAATAAACATTTACAGTAATAGTAAAAAATACTGTATATACAATATTACGACGTAAGTATTTGTGTATCAACATAAATGCTACAAGGTAATTTTTTTTCTTACAAAAATTATGAGAATTTAAGTATATGCATAGTTTGTTACACAAATGGTAATAAAAATGTACGGTCTGAAATTCTTACCCGAGATCACCCAAACCAAAACGAGCTCAACTTAGTTTAAGCATTTGTGTACATACATATTGGCCTACAAGAAAACTTATTTTCTTACAAGAACGATGAAAATTTTAGTAGGTACATAAATTATTATGGAATATACATAGTTTGTTACAGAAATGATAATAAAAATGTACATTCTGAAATTCTTACCCGAGATCACCCAAACCAAAACGAGCTCAACTTAGTTTAAGCATTTGTGTACATACATATTGGCCTACAAGAAAACTTATTTTCTTACAAGAACGATGAAAATTTTAGTAGGTACATAAATTATTATGGAATATACATAGTTTGTTACAGAAATGATAATAAAAAACGTACGTTCCGAAATCTTTACCCGAGATCACCCAAACCAAAAGGAACTCAACTTACGGTAAGCATTTTTGAACATACAGATTGGCCTATAAGAAAACTTATTTTCTTACATGAACGATGAGAATTTTAGTAGGTACAAAAATTATTACGGAATATATATAATTTGTTACATAAATGGTAAGAAAAAACGTACGTACCGAAATCCTTACCCAAGATTACCAAAACCAAAAGGAGCTCAACTTAGGGTAAGTATTTGTGTACATACAGATTGGCCTACAAGAAAACCCATTTTCTTACATGAATGATGAGGATTTTAGTAGGTATAAAAATTATTACGATTATACATAGTTTGTTACAAAAATGGTAATAAAAAACGTACGTACCGAAATCCTTACCCGAGATCATCAAAACCAAAAGGAGCTCAACTTACGGTAAGCATTTTTGTACATACATGTTGTGCTAGAAGAAAACTTATTTTCTTACTAGAACTATGAGAATTTTAGTAGGTACATAAATTATTATTGAATATATATAGTTTGTTACAGAAATGGTAAGAAAAAACGTACGTACCGAAAATCTTACCCGAGATCACCCAAACCAAAAGGACCTCAACTTAGGGTAAGAATTTGTCTACATACAGATTGGCGTACAAGAAAACCTATTTTCTTACCAGAACGATGAGAATTTTAGTAGGTATAGAAATTATTACGGAATATACATAGTTTGTTACACAAATGGTAATAAAAAACGTAAGTACCGAAATCCTTACACGAGACCACTAAAATAAAAAAGAGCTTAACTTACGGTAAGCATTTGTGTACATACAGGTTGGGCTACAAGAAAACTTATTTTCTTACTAGAACGATGAGAATTTTAGTAGGTACAGAAATTATTACGGAATATAAATAGTTTGTTACAAAAAACGGTAATAAAAAATGTCTGTACCGAAATCCTTACCCGAGATCATCAAAACCAAAAGGAGCTCAACTTAAGGTAAGCATTTGTGTAGATACAGATTGGCCTACAAGAAAACATATTTTCTTACTAAAACGATGAGAATTTTTGTAGAAACATAAATTATTGTAGAATATACATTATTTGTTACAGAAATGGTAATTGTAATACCCATTTTATGTCCGGGCCATAACTATTTATTTTTCGCTCGAATGTATTATTTTATATTATTAAAAAATAAAAAATAAAAAAAGTAAGTAAAGTAAAAAAAACAAAAAAACAAAAAAAAGTAGAAAAAAAAGAAAAAAAGGGGTAAAACCGTGGATGCCATGCAAGGCATCCACGTGAAATTGCCATGACTCATCCCTCCCCCAAATCACCTATAAAAGGGCGGGGAGGCTGCCTTTGGACGCACACAAAAAATGGCCAATTAAATTGGCACGCAAAAGGCCATTTAAAATGGCGAATGTGGCAGTGCCCCTTTCGAACCTTAAGGGCAGTGCCCTTTTAATGGTTCGAATAGTTGATTTGATTGGAGGCCCTGTCGAGGTTCGTTCGAATCAATTTTTGAGTTATAGCGAGGTGATGCGGAGATCCTGCTAGGGGTCGGGTGAAGTTCTTATTTCGAGCTTCTAGTAGGGTAAATTTTGATCCTCATCTTTGTATTTATTTTAATGTTGTTTTTTTGTAATGAATATCTTTGTATGAAATATAAGATGTTTTTATATTTGTTGGTATGTTTTTTATTTTATATGTCATGTTTGTATATTTTATTTTGTATGCCATGTTTGAATAAAATATATTTATTTATGTTGTTTGATTGAATTTTAAATTAAAACCTTTTAGTAGGGATTATTGTAAAAAAACGTACCCTGAGCGTAAGGGTGCCACTTTTTGATAGTCTCCATTAAAAAATATTTTTATTCTAAATCTTAATTTTCAAAATAGACTTCCTTCAGTCGGGAGTCTAACGAAAATTATGCTCCGGGCGTTGGAGTGTAACTTTCCTTTCATAAACACATTTTTAAATATTATTTTAAATTAAGGGATCATAATTTCTAATTTATATTCGAATTCATAATTCCACCATTAAGACATTACATAATCGACAGGTACCAATTTTTGGGCGTTGTGGGGGTGCTCATCCTTCCCCACACGTAACCGACTCCCGAACCTATCTTCTGGTTTCGCAGACCAAAACTCGTTATTTTAATAAAAATAATAAAAACAAGTTTTATTAAAATAACCGGGTTTTTCAGGTGTTCCAATCGCACCTAAAGTAAAACAAAAGATTGGTGGCGACTCCCTCGTTGTTACAGCTTGGCGACTCCGCTGGGGACTTTATTTAGAGAGTCAGGCCACAAGTCGATTACTTTTTTGTCTATAGGTGGAAATTATGATTTCAATTTAATTAATTTGTGATCCTTTTTTTTCTAAAATTTTTACAAATTTTTTATATAAATTTATTTTTTTGAGTTTTCATATCATGAGCTCTATACCCGAGCTCTGTCCCTTAAGTGGGAGCGAGAAACCACGCCTTCGTGAGGTACTCCCTCCGTGTAGGATGGTGAAACGCTTCCGGGATATAGGTCCCTTTGTCTTCGTGAGACCTCTGTCTCCGTGCAGACCTAGGGAAATGTATCCTCCCGAATCGATGTCCTAGCGACAGTTCGGGTACCGTTACTTTAGAACCAAAACACATATAGTAAACCCTAAGAGCTTACCCCTTGAAGCCCAACCAAAACTCTACCCGTTAGCAGTCACCCTGTTTAGGTTTTGATGCCTTTATTTGCTAAATGTTCAATTTTCTTTGCTGCTAATTTTTGTCTTATTCATTATTCAATTCATTCATTTAATTCTTTTATTATGAACTAACCCGTTTTTCCTCTTTGGTGATCACGTTGCAGTAAGTCATTCATTTTACATTAATCGCATGACACCTCCATAACATTTTAATTTTTGCACTTCATCAGCATGAAGTATTGATTCACGTCTGGTTCCCTATTTGAAAAATTATCATCGGGAGAAAATCTAGTTCCCTAGATATCAATGCAACATTCAAAAGTTGCGAATAACCCCCGTAAATTCAGAAGTTGAACCACGGGAACCATTTTTGAATCAGTGCTTTCTCATCTAGGACATGCATTTTCCATTTACATGCATACATTCTATTTTGAATCAGTACCTTCGCATATAAAACATGTACCTTGCATTTACATGCATTCATTTCGGAACTTTGAAACCGATCTCGGGATGCCCCATGTTAGCAAATACCGAATAAAGCAAAGTTGACCAATCCATGGGCATTTTCAAATAACCTTTGCACTCATACAGACATCATACCTCTTCAAGGCCCCAAGCTGAGAGATTTCCTCGACAAGTTCAGGAAGCGAGCCTTCGATGCCAAGTCAGACTTCTGCACCCTAGATGGCTACATCAATTATCGATTGTAGCACTTCGCCAGAGCCGGAAGTAATAAGTTACCATGAGCCGACACGTAAATTTATAGACCCGACCGGGGGGCAACCTAACGTGTTCACAAGAACAATGACAGCTCTTCAAGAAGAGATGAAAACATACTTCAAGCTTCGAGTTCGCTTCAAGAGCAGTCTTAGACAAAAATGTTGAGGCATTCACTCGAGGGAGTAATCCCAAAAGATGATCAAACCCAAGGAAGGTTGGGGGCATCCTTACAAACAAGGCATCGAGCATTGAGGCAAAGATCTGGCAACTTAGAGTTAGGGGCATCCCTCTGAGGGGCAAAACAAAATTTCCCATTCATCATTCTACAATAACTGCATACATCATACAAGTTATCATGCATTTAGGCTAGATACATGCATCAAACGCAAAGCTAGGTGCATCCATAGCACATTTATGTCTTGTAACCCCCTTAACCCGGCTTAGACGGTTGACCCGAATTAAGAAGATTACACGGGGAAAACCAAAGTCAACCCGAAAGTCAACCTTGATTAACGACATTTTTTTTTCCTTTTTAATCTTGTCTAGATGCTCATTAACCCTAGATGTGATCACACAAACATCATACTCAAAGACCACAAACATCAGAGATCAAATAGGGACCCAATTGAACAATTTACAACTTTAGGGACCAAATTGTAAATTCTGAAAACCTTAAGGACTTAACCAGATTTTAAGTTACCAACTTAAAATTAATCATGCTTCATGCTTCTCTGCCAAATTTCAGCTCAAACGGACAACCCAAACTCATACAATTGCACAAACAAGTTTCAGGACCAAAATGCAAACATTCTGAAACATTTAACCGCCCATGTCAGTCCCCAACGGTCACCCGTTCCGAAACAGGCAGAGCCCGTTTCGAAACATGGGGCCGTTCCGCAACGCGTACCGCAACGGGGGACTGGCAGTAGCCAACCCGTTCCGGAACGGTGGCACCCATTTCGGACGCCTGGGTTTATGCAGGGCACCCGTTCCGAAACGGTGTCAACTGTTCCGAAATGCCTTGCCCAGATTGCTGCATTTTGCTCACTCAAACACATAATTGGCCATCCAAACATACTCCTAAAGCCTCCAAACTTTACCAACATGCAACTCAACATAAATGGGACATACTTACATCAACAATTCATCAATATAACATCATACATGAAAAGCCCCAATTCTAAAGGCATACTTCCTACACAAGCAACCATTTAGGCACAAACCTTCCAAATCAATCTCATTAAAACCGAAACATGATCCAACAACATCATCAACATAAAAACATCCTTGTCCAAACATAAATGAACACATACACAATAACCCGAGAGATTCTACCCCATTGCCTTTATTAACTATAACTATTCACCGAGACATACATCTCAAGTGGAGTCCACCTTGAATCCCTTGCTCCTTGCTGTCCAAACTTCAAGAATCTGCATTGACGGACAAAAAGGAGCGTAAGCACATAATGCTTAGTGAGGTATGCTCAAAACCAAAACACCATCAATGCAGCGGGTCATAAATCACTTTTAAAACAAACTCGATTTGTTTACCAAAGCCATGTTTGAAAACCCCTTTTCAACAACAAGCTCAAAACCATGCATTGCACATACATGAAAACCAACCCTTAGCTTAGCATGCTAAGAAAACCTTTTCAAAGCACAACTTACAAAATCATCCATTTAGCCAAACCATGCATAAACACCATATGCAAGCTAAAACAAAACCTTGGAAAACACTCCCATTTCACAACATACCTTTCTTAAACTTGAAAGCCAATTCAAGCAAGAATCTTTTAAAACCATTTCACAAACCAACCAACACATGCATTAAACCAAAGGCAACATATATGAACCACAACATCATCATCACATGCCTTTAAAAACAAGTCTTAACAAGACTCCAATGCACTAAAGATATTTCATGCTCACATGCATCATTTTCCAAATGATAATCAACACTTGTTCAACTTAACAAGTAAACATGCATTCACAAGCATTATACACTTTCCATGCAACCATGCATCTTTTCAAGCATCTCATGCTTCACATGCAATTATGCATCATTTCAAGCATCCCATGCTTCATCACAATCAAGAACATCATATTGGCCTTCAAGTGATCAACCACATTCACTTTTCAACTCAACACCCAACCGGATACGCGGATTCCGAGCGTTGTCCCTACGCTCCATACACCCTACCAATCCAAGGTCTCCCAAATGGACTTTTAAACACCATTTGACCTCAACATCCTAAGGTTCCCATGTATGGACTTTTAAACACCATACAACCTTAGCTTTCCCGAGGTTCCCATGTATGGACTTTCAAACACCATACAACCTCAACTTTTCCCCAAGGTTCCCATGTATGGACTTTCAAACACCATACAACCTTGACATGCACAAGGTTCCCATGTATGGACTTTCAAACACCATACAACCTTTGCATTCACCGATTGGTAGTTGTATAACATCACTAACGAGATCCGGGACACCCTACACAAGATCCACACATGGACTTAACACCGCCATTGTGATCTCAACAAGCACAAGGTTTCCACATATGGACTTTTAAACACCATATAACCTTTGCTCAACCAAGGTCCTCGAATGGGCAACACCTCCATTATGACCTCAACCATCTCGTTAGGATACTTGAAGGGAGTTTACCGGTCCACTCTTGACCACTCCACCTCCAAGGCGACTTAATTCACGGTGCACCCAATCCTATAGCCGGCTAACTATATCCGATCAAAGAACCAAGAACCACTTACATCACTTGCCAATATAACCACCTTACCACATTAGTCCAATGTTTCACATGCATAACCATAATGCAAAAACCATCATTTACCAACATTAATTCACTGTTTTAAAGCATTAAACAAAGCCATTGAACAACATGCAACACCATGCATCAAAACCACATTTTCAATGTATAAAACCAAGGATCTCTTACCTTGAGCATCCTTCACATATGGCTTTCAAAACCAGCATTAAACCATGCTAAAATATGCTTTCAAAACAGATTTAAACCATGCAAAACACATGCATTTCAATCATCAACCACAATTGCTTAAAAGCCAATTTCACAATCATAATTCAAGAGCGAAAATCCATTCACTTACTCTTAAGCTTAGCAAAGTTGTTTAGACTTACACTAAGCTCCCAAAAACCTTCAAACCTTGGTTTAAAAGCTGAAAACCCAACTTCACTCACCGATAACCAAAACAAGGCTAGCCAACAAGCCTTCCAAGCATCCGAAACCTTCCGCAACACCTCTAAAGCTCACGGATCAAACTCCCCTGTTTCAAGCACACAACAACAGAAGATCAATGCATCATTATGCATTAAAAACACCAGCAACACAACACAACTCGCTGCTCATCACAAATCCAACAATTCGGCTACCAAACACAACCGAAATCACCACCAAACACTTCCAAAACTTAACCCAGCCAAGATCCATCACTTCTAACCACTTTTAAACATCAATTAACATCCAAAATAATCACAAACACGTCCTTATACCTCCAGGTATAACAGATCACCAAAACACTCCAAAAACAACCAAAAACTCAAGCAAAACTTAGGAAATTCAACCTATCCGGGATTGCATTAATTAAACCTCAACTTCTAATCAATTTAGCATTCATTTAACAACATTTTGACACTTCAAAACCCTGCTTAAACAGATCATACGAAAATTCCACCAAAATCACCAAATCTTGCATTTTAGCCAAAATCAAGATTTCAATTGAAAAGCCTTTAACAAATCATAAATCAAGGATTGAGAACTTGGGAATTTCAATAAAGAACTTGAAGTTCAGAGGAGAAGGACGTTCTTACCTCCAAACTTGAGTTTCTCCTTTTTAGAGCCAAAAAGCTTGATGAAACAACTTGCAAATTGAGAGGTTTTGTTGATGAGATGATTAGGAATCAAATGAGAGTTGAAATGAGTGATTTAGATTGACAAAATCAAAGAAGAAAATATGGAGAATGTGTTTGGGTTGAGAGAAAATGAGAGAAAAGGAAAATTGAGAGAAAATAGAAAAGTTAGTTATAAAATGATAAAATGATTTCCCTCCACATTTCATAAACTTTAAAATCAGAATAAAGCCTTAAAATATCTTATAAAAATCTGGAGAAACTCTTTTTGGAATATTAGCTCCTTAAAGATTCAAAGTTTCAATCCTTTATAAAACTGTCACCGAACTTTCAAAAATTACATTTTGGTCACTAGCCAAAATGTCAACCTTCCGAACCTCATTTTCCAAAATTGATTTCACAGTTCACTTAATTATATTAAAAGATGATTTTAGGACATTTTTCCATATTTTTAATGCAACCCAAACTAGGCTTTCCTAAATTCACTCTTATATATTCGATCAGCACTTTGACCGAACCGGTCAACGCCCAAAACTTCTGAGCCCAAAACCGGGGCGTTACAACTCTCCCCCCCTTAGGAAATTTCGTCCTCGAAATTTCAACCGGCGAAAAGAGAACCACAACCTTCTCAAATCACACACAAGGCAACACTAAAGCCTCAACCATCACTGGACACTTTCCACACAAAACTCCACCAACTTAGCACCACCACATGCTGTTCACAAAATCCAGAGCACACAAAGATAACCATAACTTAACCTTTCACATAACCGGACTGTACACAGCCCCAATATCAACCTGAAGAACTTCAGCTCTTACAGCACACATCACTGCAACACACAACTCCCAAGACCTGTTTACACAGAGACAACAACCAATCCAATTCAGCCACTATTCAACCTTCTCTGCTTCTAAAACTCTTGCAAACTCCCAAACCTCTTCCAAGAATTTCCCAACAAGCAAAAATCCTTAAACATCAACTGCTTACCCAAACTCCTCAACGAATGCTGATAAACCCTCACAACTGTTGCTAACATTACCCCCACATCTCACCAGGATCACTCACCCATATTCCAAAAATCACATCGCAACCCCAACTCGACTCCGCCAGCTGTTCCATACACCACCAGCTGACCTCAAAAGAAATTCACATACACACAACCAGCCAACCACTTCTCACAAGAACCCAAATAACCAACAAAAGCCTTCGATCTTTCATAACCCTTCCACTTCAAACTTCAACCATAACACTTGTCTTACCAGGACATCGCCCAACCTACCATACATACCAACTCCTCAAAGGTTGCTAAGAACCAGCACTTACAAACACAACCCTTCCACAACAACCCAAATGCTAAGCTACCCCAGCACCTGGAAACACAACCGTTAAACTACAACATCACTTAGCATCAAGGTGCTACCCCTTCCACTTAGCTATCCAAACCACTAAACTCTCTTTAAGCAACAAACACTATCCTTCCACCATCAAACCATACCACTCTCACTATTACCAGCAACTAGCCTAATATACTCCATTACGTCTAACTCTCACCCAGCACCAAAACAACCTCTAAAAACCCATCATCCAACCTAACCCAACCACCACTCTAACAGATTCGATTAGTTATTAGCGAGTGTGAACATCGTATGCATGATCACCAACATGCCCTATCAATGCCTGATGTACATGTATGCAAAACCTCTAATGTCATGCCACATGTATGCATGGACCAACATATATAATATAGCATATAACAATGATTTTAACTGTGCATGAATGCCAGTTCACACCCTCCAATAACATCCTCAAATCCGTCTAAGAACAACCTCCTACCTCACTTCTAACTTATCTAACTCCATCATACCAACCATCATTAACCACAAGATTCTCACCTAAGCCTTCTTCACACCAAAGATGTTTCCAAACTACAACTATTACCCCAACAACTAGCAACAAGGCTAAACTTACCACACAAGGAAAACCAACAGAAACCAAATCAAGGTAACTAGAGCAAAGATTACTAAACAAGGTTACCTGAAAGCACAACACCACCCTGAAGCTTCATCAGACGAACTCTCTTCCTCGCGGAACCATCATCCTCCTGCCGCACCACTGCAGCACCAGCTAACACACCAGGGTCACCACCAACTCCTTGCGGTAAGGGACCTTGGCTGTTCCGAGCCAACATCAAACAATCACGTCTCATGTGTCCAGCAGACCCACATTTCCAGCAATTCTCCTTTCCCACACTCTTCACAACTTTCTGCGCTTTTTGCCACTTCTGAACCTTGCCTCGGCCGTGCCCACGACCTTTCTGAGACCCTTTGGCTAACACCAAAGCTGACTTCACTCCAAGAGGACAATCACGCTTAACATGCACTTTGGAACCACAGTTCCAGCAAGCACCCGCGCCCCAACAACCTCCAACATGGCGCCTTTCACAACGGTCACACACCGGTGGCTGAACTTCCACTCCTTGCCCAAGCAACACTTGCTCTACAACACCACCACCGTCACATTGCTCAACCCTTGGAAACTTCCCTCCAAGATACCTTTCATAAAAGGCAGATACAAAGAAATCCCAATCAATATCAGGAATATGTGACGCCACAGCCACAGATGTCCACCAGACACAGGCATCCTCCAACATCAAAGAAACAACACTCCACAGCTTACAAGCAAGATCACAACCTTCCTGATCCAAGATCAGAACCACACTGGCCAACTAGGCCTCAAACATCTCCGGTGTAGAACCATGATATTCCACAGCACCCAAATCAAGCAAACGCTGCTTCGGCAAACCCACACATCCCACAGCCAGCACATCCACTGACTTTACCTTTACCACAGCCTGAGATGTTCCCAACACCTCCTGAACATCAGATGATGAACTCTTCACCACAGAACCAGCTTCTTTCCCTTGCCTTATCACCTCAACCCCAGGCACAGAAAACTGAGACAAAACACCTCTACCAAAGGGTGAATTCCACGCCTTAACAACCTGCCCCAAGGCAGCAACCACCTCACCCAACTGCCATTCTTTCATCGACTTAGCCATACTACTAACAACAACAAACATACAATCACAACAAACAAACAAACCAGTTAGACCAGCATTAAGCAAGAATTCAAACTCCAACTCCAAAATAACACAATAGCTATATTAATAAGGCAATGGGTATCCCGAATCCTCCCCTTTACATGACATAACAGTCAACACAACATGGATATCACAACATCAAGCATATCAATCAACATACTCGATCATGCTTACATCCAACAGCATCCATTTGCATCAGCATAATATCAACATAACATACTCATTACACAATCATCAAGCATAACACCAGCTCACAACATCAGCACATATCCACATTAATTCAACAATGATTCATAAACACAAAGCATGCTCGAAAACATCAGCAACTTGATCAGAAACATCAACAATTTGCTCAGAAACATCAGCATCATGCCCAGAAACACGTGTTTCAACCAACATTCAACCAACTTTCATCCACACAACAAGGTAAACATCAACACACATCACAACAACTTACCGTTTTCCCCAAGCATTCGCAACTCAGCTCTGATACCACCAAATGTAACCCCCTTAACCCGACTTAGACGGTTGACCCGAATTAAGAAGATTACACGGGGAAAACCAAAGTCAACCCGAAAGTCAACCTTGATTAACGACCTTTTTTTTTCCTTTTTAATCTTGTCTAGATGCTCATTAACCCTAGATGTGATCACACAAACATCATACTCAAAGACCACAAACATCAGAGATCAAACAGGGACCCAATTGAACAATTTACAACTTTAGGGACCAAATTGTAAATTCTGAAAACCTTAAGGACTTAACCAGATTTTAAGTTACCAACTTAAAATTAATCATGTTTCATGCTTCTCTGCCAAATTCCAGCTCAAACGGACAACCCAAAATCCTACAATTGCACAAACAAGTTTCAGGACCAAAATGCAAACATTCTGAAACATTTAACCGCCCATATCAGTCCCCAACGGTCACCCGTTCCGAAACAGGCAGAGCCCGTTTCGAAACACGGGGCCGTTCCGCAACGCGTACCGCAACAGGGGACTGGCAGTAGCCAACCCGTTTCGGAACGGTGGCACCCGTTTCGGACGCCTGGGTTTATGCAGGGCACCCGTTCCGAAACGGTGTCAACTGTTCCGAAACGCCTTGCCCAGATTGCTGCATTTTGCTCACTCAAACACATAATTGGCCATCCAAACATACTCCTAAAGCCTCCAAACTTTACCAACATGCAACTCAACATAAATGGGACATACTTACATCAACAATTCATCAATATAACATCATACATGAAAAGCCCCAATTCTAAAGGCATACTTCCTACACAAGCAACCATTTAGGCACAAACCTTCCAAATCAATCTCATTAAAACCGAAACATGATCCAACAACATCATCAACATAAAAACATCCTTGTCCAAACATAAACGAACACATACACAATAACCCGAGAGATTCTACCCCATTGCCTTTATTAACTATAACTATTCACCGAGACATACATCTCAAGTGGAGTCCACCTTGAATCCCTTGCTCCTTGCTGTCCAAACTTCAAGAATCTGCATTGACGGACAAAAAGGAGCGTAAGCACATAATGCTTAGTGAGGTATGCTCAAAACCAAAACACCATCAATGCAGCGGGTCATAAATCACTTTTAAAACAAACTCGATTTGTTTACCAAAGCCATGTTTGAAAACCCCTTTTCAACAACAAGCTCAAAACCATGCATTGCACATACATGAAAACCAACCCTTAGCTTAGCATGCTAAGAAAACCTTTTCAAAGCACAACTTACAAAATCATCCATTTAGCCAAACCATGCATAAACACCATATGCAAGCTAAAACAAAACCTTGGAAAACACTCCCATTTCACAACATACCTTTCTTAAACTTGAAAGCCAATTCAAGCAAGAATCTTTTAAAACCATTTCACAAACCAACCAACACATGCATTAAACCAAAGGCAACATATATGAACCACAACATCATCATCACATGCCTTTAAAAACAAGTCTTAACAAGACTCCAATGCACTAAAGATATTTCATGCTCACATGCATCATTTTCCAAATGATAATCAACACTTGTTCAACTTAACAAGTAAACATGCATTCACAAGCATTATACACTTTCCATGCAACCATGCATCTTTTCAAGCATCTCATGCTTCACATGCAATTATGCATCATTTCAAGCATCCCATGCTTCATCACAATCAAGAACATCATATTGGCCTTCAAGTGATCAACCACATTCACTTTTCAACTCAACACCCAACCGGATACGCGGATTCCGAGCGTTGTCCCTACGCTCCATACACCCTACCAATCCAAGGTCTCCCAAATGGACTTTTAAACACCATTTGACCTCAACATCCTAAGGTTCCCATGTATGGACTTTTAAACACCATACAACCTTAGCTTTCCCGAGGTTCCCATGTATGGACTTTCAAACACCATACAACCTCAACTTTTCCCCAAGGTTCCCATGTATGGACTTTCAAACACCATACAACCTTGACATGCACAAGGTTCCCATGTATGGACTTTCAAACACCATACAACCTTTGCATTCACCGATTGGTAGTTGTATAACATCACTAACGAGATCCGGGACACCCTACACAAGATCCACACATGGACTTAACACCGCCATTGTGATCTCAACAAGCACAAGGTTTCCACATATGGACTTTTAAACACCATATAACCTTTGCTCAACCAAGGTCCTCGAATGGGCAACACCTCCATTATGACCTCAACCATCTCGTTAGGATACTTGAAGGGAGTTTACCGGTCCACTCTTGACCACTCCACCTCCAAGGCGACTTAATTCACGGTGCACCCAATCCTATAGCCGGCTAACTATATCCGATCAAAGAACCAAGAACCACTTACATCACTTGCCAATATAACCACCTTACCACATTAGTCCAATGTTTCACATGCATAACCATAATGCAAAAACCATCATTTACCAACATTAATTCACTGTTTTAAAGCATTAAACAAAGCCATTGAACAACATGCAACACCATGCATCAAAACCACATTTTCAATGTATAAAACCAAGGATCTCTTACCTTGAGCATCCTTCACATATGGCTTTCAAAACCAGCATTAAACCATGCTAAAATATGCTTTCAAAACAGATTTAAACCATGCAAAACACATGCATTTCAATCATCAACCACAATTGCTTAAAAGCCAATTTCACAATCATAATTCAAGAGCGAAAATCCATTCACTTACTCTTAAGCTTAGCAAAGTTGTTTAGACTTACACTAAGCTCCCAAAAACCTTCAAACCTTGGTTTAAAAGCTGAAAACCCAACTTCACTCACCGATAACCAAAACAAGGCTAGCCAACAAGCCTTCCAAGCATCCGAAACCTTCCGCAACACCTCTAAAGCTCACGGATCAAACTCCCCTGTTTCAAGCACACAACAACAGAAGATCAATGCATCATTATGCATTAAAAACACCAGCAACACAACACAACTCGCTGCTCATCACAAATCCAACAATTCGGCTACCAAACACAACCGAAATCACCACCAAACACTTCCAAAACTTAACCCAGCCAAGATCCATCACTTCTAACCACTTTTAAACATCAATTAACATCCAAAATAATCACAAACACGTCCTTATACCTCCAGGTATAACAGATCACCAAAACACTCCAAAAACAACCAAAAACTCAAGCAAAACTTAGGAAATTCAACCTATCCGGGATTGCATTAATTAAACCTCAACTTCTAATCAATTTAGCATTCATTTAACAACATTTTGACACTTCAAAACCCTGCTTAAACAGATCATACGAAAATTCCACCAAAATCACCAAATCTTGCATTTTAGCCAAAATCAAGATTTCAATTGAAAAGCCTTTAACAAATCATAAATCAAGGATTGAGAACTTGGGAATTTCAATAAAGAACTTGAAGTTCAGAGGAGAAGGACGTTCTTACCTCCAAACTTGAGTTTCTCCTTTTTAGAGCCAAAAAGCTTGATGAAACAACTTGCAAATTGAGAGGTTTTGTTGATGAGATGATTAGGAATCAAATGAGAGTTGAAATGAGTGATTTAGATTGACAAAATCAAAGAAGAAAATCTGGAGAATGTGTTTGGGTTGAGAGAAAATGAGAGAAAAGGAAAATTGAGAGAAAATAGAAAAGTTAGTTATAAAATGATAAAATGATTTCCCTCCACATTTCATAAACTTTAAAATCAGAATAAAGCCTTAAAATATCTTAGAAAAATCTGGAGAAACTCTTTTTGGAATATTAGCTCCTTAAAGATTCAAAGTTTCAATCCTTTATAAAACTGTCACCGAACTTTCAAAAATTACATTTTGGTCACTAGCCAAAATGTCAACCTTCCGAACCTCATTTTCCAAAATTGATTTCACAGTTCACTTAATTATATTAAAAGATGATTTTAGGACATTTTTCCATATTTTTAATGCAACCCGAACTAGGCTTTCCTAAATTCACTCTTATATATTCGATCAGCACTTTGACCGAACCGGTCAACGCCCAAAACTTCTGAGCCCAAAACCGGGGCGTTACATGTCTTGAACGTATAAACAGGTTCATGAAAGAGACTGAAGACCCCAAATGTGGAGGCAACAACATGATGACCGACCCTTAACCCTGAAGGAGGCCAAATACTCAAAAAAGCTCGAACATTCAGGTAAAACGACAAAATTTTCTGAACATATTACTAACTAGTATTCCATTTCTTTTTCAGGTCATAACTTCATGCGATGAAGTTCCAAAGTCAACTTTTTCCCGATCTTGCCTCCAAAAAGGAAAAAAGAAGACGACGTCGGAGTCATTCACCTTATCCAGAAAAGGACAATGAAGCCTGGGGGCAAACTTTTGTCGGGGCAAATTTCGAAGAAGAATCAGAAAATCAAACTAAGACCAAAAGAAAGGGACTTCTACAAGAACTCCATGAAGGCGTACATGAAAACATACGCATCATCCCATCGTCAAAAATGTTCATACATCATGACATCTAATGTTTCAGGAAACATTCATTTCGACATGAAAACATGTGCATAATTGCATTGTCAAACATGTTCACGCATTATGATAAGCATTCCGACAAGAGTTTCATGCATCTTTGCATCATCATAAAAACGTGTGCATGCATACCATTTGCATAAAAATACATTACCAGAAACTAACCTTGCACTGGTTAGTGAATTTTTTTTTGAAACCAATCTTTTCATAAGGACACCTTTTTTTCTTCAAAATTTGAGTTTCTTAACTCCGTCCTTTCTTAAGGGCACTTTTTCTCAAAAACAAGAATTTCTTAACTCCGTCCTTTCTTAAGGGCACCTTTTCTCGAAAACACGAGTTACTTAACTCCGTCCTTTCTTAAGGACACCTTTTCCCAAAATTGGAGTTTCTTAACTCCGTCCTTTCTTAAGGGCACTTTTTCTAAAAAACAAGAGTTTCTTAACTCCGTCCTTTCTTAAAGGCACATTTTCTCGAAAACACGAGTTTCTTAACTTCGTCCTTTCTTAAGGAAACCTTTTCCCAAAATTGGAGTTTCTTAACTCCGTCCTTGCTTAATGGCACTTTTTCTCAAAAACAAGAGTTTCTTAACTCCGTCCTTTCTTAAGGGCATCTTTTCTCGAAAACACAAGTTTCTTAACTTCGTTCTTTCTTAAGGACACATTTTCCCAAAATTGGAGTTTCTTAACTCTATCCTTTCTTAAGGACACCTTTTTTTAAAATTAAAGTTTCTTAACTCCGTTCTTTCTCAAGGATAACTTTTCTCAAAGCAGGAGTTTCTTAACTTCGTCCTTTCTTAAGGACACATTTTCTCAAAACAAGAGTTTTTTTTAACTCTACCCTTTCTTAAGGACATATTTTCTTAAATTTTGTCATTTCTTAAGGATACTTTTTCTCAAAAATTGGATTTTCTTAATTCCATCCTTTCATAAGGATAGTTTTTTCTCAAAACCAGAATTTCTCAAATTCATCCTTTCTTAAGGATCGTTTTTCACAAAACACAGAATTTCTTAATTCCATCCTTCCTCAAGGATCGGTTTTTCTCAAAACCGAAATTTCATAAGTCCCTCCCTTCTTAAGGATAGTTTTTTCCTGAAACAGGAATTTCCTAATCCCATCATTCTACAAGGACATCTTTTTGAAAACCAGAATTTCTTAATTTCGTCCTTCCACAAGGACTTTTTCTCAAAACATTAATTCTTTGCACAATGATGTTTTTCTAAAAAAAATTTGATCTTTCCTCAAAGATCTTTTCAACTCTACCTCTTCTTACAAATAATGAAAATTTGCAGATCTAATATCCTCAAACAGGAAGGAGCATATCGTTATCAATAAATTCCAACATCCTTGACATGAAGGACTGGAGCAAATATGAAAATGTTGTCTGGCACCTTCAACTAAAGATATCACAGACAATTGTTAACAAGAACCAACATCCTTGACACGAAAGAGTGGATCAATCAAATCAAACATTCAATTCAAACCTTATAGCTCACGAAGAGTTAGTTCATGGCTCATTTTGACCAGTCACTCTTTTAACTTTTGCAGGTCCTATCTCACCCGTAACATGGTGTAGCGGATCAACTTTTTCAGATTCTGCCTCCCCGTCAGAGGTGCAACAGATCACCCCTGAAGTTGCAGATTCTACTTCTTCAAGATTGGCAAAATTATGTTTCTCCAGAAAATGGTGGAACATATAAACTTAACAACAAGTTTATCTCCCTGAATTTGCAGCGGAATAAGCACGACAACAATTTCATCTCCCTAAACATCTAGTGGAATGAGCACGACAACATTTTCATCTCCCTAAGTTTGCAGCGGAATGGGCACAGACAACAAGTTTAGCTCATTGGAATTACGATGAAATGAACACAACAACAAATCTGTCTCCCTAAATTTGCAGCAGAACAAGCTTCAATAATTTCATCTACTTGAATTTGCGGTAGAACAAGCACGATAACAATTTCATCTCCCTGAATTTGTAGCGGAATGAGAACACCAAACAATAATCTTGTCTCCCCGAATTGGTAGCAGAACAAGGCTACGACAAACTTGTCTCCTTGAACATACAGCAAAATAAGCACAAACATAAGTCCATGAACACGATAGCAAATCTGTTACCTTGAATTCGCAGTGGAACAGATCATCTCCCTGAGGTTGCAGTGCAATAAACATACCAACAGATCATGTCTTCTTGAAGATGCAAAGAAACAGGTCACCTAATTCAGGCTTGTTACTTTTCCAAGAGCAGACAAGACAATCAAAGCCCAAGAGGGTTGTCACTCCCTGCAATGATGTAGCATATCCTACATCCTCTAGAGTTCGCTTTGAAGTTAATAATGCAACGCACCAAGTGTTGTTCCAAGGCTCGCTTTGCCATTGGTGGTACGGCACACCAATTGTTTTTCAGGTCTATTTTCGCCGTAATAGGTGCGACTAGACCAAAATCCAGATTATGCTACAACGATAGAGCCGTAGCAGATCTTACTTCAGACCATGCCTTCTCGTCGGTGTTGTAGCTTGGTCAATGAAAATTACTAATTTTCTCCACTCATGTTGTATATGTAAACCCCCCCCCCAAAAAAAACAGGAAAATAAATGTGTTCGACATGTTTTGTTCCTTCGTCAGAATTACAGATGAATCAAAGCTATTCTTGGTAAGTCTGACAGAAATGTCAGCACAACGTTCTTAAACACGGTTAAGTTTAAGACAAATGGGCAATTCAAATGTCCATCAAAATCCATTGTCACGAATGGTCCAAGGAAAATAAATCCTTGGGAAAAATCCAATCTCATGATTGGTCTAAGCTGATTGTACCCAGGGGAATGGTACAACTAGCCCGGAGCAAACGGCTACGGGTAAAGGCAAATCAAAACCGTTGATCCCTGTGCATTTGGGAAAAATGCAAATCCGAAAGCCGACAAAAATGTAGGCATAACGTGCTTAAACACAGTTAAGTTCAAGACAATGGACAATTCAGATGTCTATCGAAAATCCATTTTAACGAATGGTCCAAGGAAAATAAATCCTTGGGAAAAATCCAATCTCATGATTGGTCCAAACTGATTGTACCCAGGGGAATGGTACAACTAGCCCGGAGCAAACGGCTACCGGTAAAGGCAAATAAAATCCGTTCATCCCTGTGCATTTGGGAAAAAATGCAAAAGAAGTGTAAACCAAGGACACTCTTCCTTGTCTCGTTGAAGGGATTTTAGTACTAATCAGATCTTCTCGCATCAATGGAGTTGCAGATGATCGCCCCTTTTCAGATCTTCTCGCATCAATAGAGTTGCAGTAGATCGCCCCTTTTCAGATCTTCTCGCATCAATGGAGTTGCAGTAGATCGACCCCTTCTTCAGATCTTCTCGCATCAATGGAGTTGCAGTAGATCGCCCCTTTTCAGATCTTCTCGCATCAATGAAGTTGTAGTAGATCGACCCTTCTTTAGATCTTCTTGCATCAATGGAGTTGCAGTAGATTGCCCCTTTTCAGGTCTTCTCGCATCAATGGAGTTACAGTAGATCGAACCTTCTTTAGATCTTCTCGCATCAATGGAGTTGCAGTAGATCGCCCCTTTTCAGATCTTCTCGCATCAATGGAGTTGCAGTAGATCGACCCTTCATCAGATCTTCTCGCATCAATGGAGTTGCAGTAGATCACCTTGTCTTCAGATCTTCTCGCATCTATGGAGTTGCAGTAGATCGACCCTTCTTCAGATCTTCTCGCATCAATGGAGTTGCAGTAGATCACCTTGTCTTCAGATCTTCTCGCATCAATGGAGTTGCAGTAGATCGACCCTTCTTCAGATCTTCTCGCATCTATGGAGTTGCAGTAGATCGACCCTTCTTCAGATCTTCTCGCATCAATGGAGTTGCAGTAGATCACCTTGTCTTCAGATCTTCTCGCATCAATGGAGTTGCAGTAGATCGACCCTTCTTCAGATCTTCTCGCATCAATGGAGTTGCAGTAGATCGACCCTTCTTTAGATCTTCTCGCATCAATGGAGTTGCAGTAGATCGACCCTTCATCAGATCTTCTCGCATCAATGGAGTTGCAGATGATCGACCCTTTTTCAGATCTTCTCGCATCAATGGAGTTGCAGATGATCGACCCTTCTTCAGATCTTCTCGCATCAATAGAGTTGCAGATGATCGACCCTTCCTCGGATCTTCTCGCATCAATGGAGTTGCAGATGATCGAGCCTTCTTCAGATCTTCTCGCATCTATAGAGTTGCAGTGGATCAATCATTCTCCACCAGATCAAGCTACCTTGTTAAATGGATCAAGTTTTGTAGACCTTGCTTCTTCATCAATGTCGCATTCAGGTCAAGTTTTCTTCAGGTATTCATTAATGTCAGGGCCGTAGCAAGCCGAACTTATTTTGCTTCTCCCACGAGTCTCCGTAGTTTAAAGATTATCTCCCCTGTGGATCGTTCCATTTTGAAGATTTTGCCTACAAAGAGCGGTCGAGCGGATCAACTGAAGCTTAGAAGAAGTGGTGGTCAAAGGAAGGAATCTAGACCCGAACGGACATAAAATGGTTATCCTTTTATCTTTGCTCTATTCCTGTTACACAGCAATGAGCAAAGGGGGGCAGCTGTAATACCCATTTTATGTCCGGGCCATAACTATTTATTTTTCGCTCGAATGTATTATTTTATATTATTAAAAAAAAAAAAAAAAAGTAAGTAAAGTAAAAAAAAAACAAAAAAACAAAAAAAAGTAGAAAAAAAAAAGAAAAAAAAGAGGTAAAACCGTGGATGCCATGCAAGGCATCCACGTGAAATTGCCGTGACTCATCCCTCCCCCAAATCACCTATAAAAGGGCGGGGAGGCTGCCTTTGGACGCACACAAAAAATGGCCAATTAAATTGGCACGCAAAAGGCCATTTAAAATGGCGAATGGGGCAGTGCCCCTTTCGAACCTTAAGGGCAGTGCCCTTTTAATGGTTCGAATAGTTGATTTGATTGGAGGCCCTGTCGAGGTTCGTTCGAATCAATTTTTGAGTTATAGCGAGGTGATGCGGAGATCCTGCTAGGGGTCGGGTGAAGTTCTTATTTCGAGCTTCTAGTAGGGTAAAATTTGATCCTCATCTTTGTATTTATTTTAATGTTGTTTTTTTGTAATGAATATCTTTGTATGAAATATAAGATGTTTTTATATTTGTTGGTATGTTTTTTATTTTATATGTCATGTTTGTATATTTTATTTTGTATGCCATGTTTGAATAAAATATATTTATTTATGTTGTTTGATTGAATTTTAAATTAAAACCTTTTAGTAGGGATTATTGTAAAAAAACGTACCCTGAGCGTAAGGGTGCCACTTTTCAATAGTCTCCATTAAAAAAATATTTTTATTCTAAATCTTAATTTTCAAAATAGACTTCCTTCAGTCGGGAGTCTAACGGAAATTATGCTCCGGGCGTTGGAGTGTACCTTTCCTTTCATAAACATACATTTTTAAATATTATTTTAAATGAAGGGATCATAATTTCTAATTTATATTCGAATTCATAATTCCACCATTAAGACATTACATAATCGACAGGTACCAATTTTTGGGCGTTGTGGGGGTGCTCATCCTTCCCCACACGTAACCGACTCCCGAACCTATCTTCTGGTTTCGCAGACCAAAACTCGTTATTTTAATAAAAATAATAAAAACAAGTTTTATTAAAATAACCGGGTTTTTCAAGTGTTCCAATCGCACCTAAAGTAAAACAAAAGATTGGTGGCGACTCCCTCGTTGTTACAGTAATAAAAATGTACGTACCGAAATCCTTACCCGAGATCACCGAAACCAAAAAGTGCTCAACTTACGGTAAGCATTTGTGTACATACAGGTTGGCCTAGAAGAAAAACTATTTTCTTACATAAACGATGATAATTTTAGTAGGTACATAAATTATTAGATATTATACCTATTTTGTTACAGAAATGGTAATAAAAAGGTACGTACCGAAAATATCACCCGAGGTCACCCAAAGCAAAAGGAGCTCAACTTACGGTAAGCATTTGTAACGCCCCAGTTTTGGGCCTAAGAGTTTGTAGGTTGAGTTTAGGGTCCGTTGGACCGAGACTAGAGATTCAGGTTAGTTCGTGATTGGTTCAGGGAAAACCTTGTTCGGTAAGTGATAAAAATAAGAGAAAAATTTCTAAGATCCTTTTTAAATGTATATAAGGGTTTTATGAAGTCAATTTTTGAAAATGACATTTGGAAGGTAGACATTTCAATTTGGTGACTAAATCGTAAAAATAGAAAAAAACTGTTTTAATGGCTATTTTGTAAAAGAGTCGAAACTTAGAATCTTTAGGGAGCTAAAGTAATTGTAATCAGCTATTCCTTTAATTTGAAATGTTTTAAATGCGTTTAATTAAAAAGATTAAAAAGGGTTTTGATTTAAAAGAGAATTAAGCTTTACAAACTTATTTTGACGTAACTTTCATTTCTCTCTATTTTTCATTAGCCAACCACCCATTTTCTTTCAAAACTTCTAGAGATCTTTTTCTTTTTCTTTTCATTTTCTTTGATTTCCAAATGATTTCCATGGAGTTTCCTTTTCATTTTGACGTAATTTAACGTGATGGTTACACAAGCGAAGTGCACTGAGCAGAACCTGGGTTTATCAATTCGTGTGAGAGGTTCTAGATTTGGAAAGAGAGTTGCAGACTCTGGTTTTAATGGTGGTCAGTGTAATTTTGATAAAAGGAATCGCTTGAGTTGAGACGAGGTGGTGGTAATGCTGGGCGAGGACCGTAGGGTCAGTGTGCCTAAGCTTGAGTAGCTTTTGATACATATTAGGTATGAGGATCGTGTGATCACGTGAGGCGAGATTGACCACATTTGATCTATGAGGTATAACTTTCTGTGCATGTTGTTGTTAATGCCTTTTTGAGTTGTGGCTTAAACGATCGTTTCAGAAGTGTTTGATATGGGAATGCAAATAACTAGTTCATTTGGTGAAACGGTTGTTACAAGAAGGTTGTTTAGAAGATGTCCTTTATATGTCCAAGGTCATGTGTATGCGGTTGATTTAATGGAATTGCCTTTCTATGGTTTCGATGTAATCCTTGGGATGGATTGGTTGACCGAGCATAGGGCTATGGTTGATTTTGATACCAAGCGAGTTACCTTGAAACTTGATGATGATTACGAAGTGGTAATCGTGGGCGAGAATGTTAAATTCTTGTCCAATGCTGTTTCGGCTCTAGAAGCGAGTCGTTTGATGGAATTGGATTGCGAGGCTTTCTTAGCTTATGTTATGAACCTGGGATCGAAGGATGTGCGTGTGCAGAACATACGTAAGGTATGTGAGTTTCCGGGTGTATTTCTGGAAGAGTTGCTAGTTTACCACCGAGTAGGGAGGTTGAGTTTAGCATTGAGTTGTATGAAATACGACTCCTGTGTCTATTGCTCCCTATCGGATGGCTCCGAAAGAGTTGAAGGAGTTGAAGACGCAACTTTAGGAGTTACTTGATCGAGGGTTTATTAGGCCTAGTGTTTCACCTTGGGGTGCACCAGTTTTGTTTGTGAAGAAGAAAGATGACACGATACGAATGTGTATAGATTATTGGCAATTGAACAAGTTGATGATTAAGAGTAAGTATCCTTTGCCAAGAATTGATGATTTGTTTGATCAATTTCGAGGTGCTTCAGTGTTTTCTAAGATTGATTTGAGATCTAGGTATTATCAATTAAGGGTAAAGGATGTGGATGTGCCTAAGACTACTTTTCGTATGAGGTAAGGGCATTATGAGTTTTTGGTGATGTCGTTCGGTTTAACGAATGCACCTGTTGCATTCATGGACATGATGAATCGTATTTTCCATGAATTTTTGGATCACTTTGTGGTTGTGTTTATTGATGATATTCTCGTGTACTCTCATACTGAGGAAGATCATGATAAACATTTGCAGATTGTGTTGCAAGTTTTGTTGGATAATCAGCTTTACGCCAAGTTGAGTAAGTGTGAGTTTTGGCTTAAAGAAGTTGTCTTTCTTGGACATACGGTGTCAGCCGAGGGTATTCGGGTTGATCCACATAAGATCGATGCGGTGATGAATTGTAAGACGCCTAAGTTTGTGACGAAAGTCTGTAGTTTCCTTGGATTGGCGGGTTCAAAGATTGCTTCTCGGTTAACCAAGTTGTTGCAAAAGAATGTTCGCTTTGAGTGGACGAATGTTAGACAACAAGTTTTCGAGAGGTTGAAGGAAGCTTTGACGCAAGCTCCTATCTTGATTCAACTTGAGTCGGGTAAGGAGTTTGTGGTTTATAGTGATGCATCATATGTTGGTTTGGGTTGTGTGTTGATGCAAGGTGGGAAGGTTGTGGCGTATGCATCTAGACAATTTAAGGTGCATGAGCGCAACTATCCTACCCATGATCTTGAGCTTGCCACGGTTGTGTTTTCTTTGAAAATTTGGAGGCATTACCTTTACGGTGAGAAGTGTGCTGTTGATACGGATAATAAAAGTTTAAAGTATTTAATGTCTCAAAAAGAGTTGAATCTTAGGCAACGAAGATGGTTGGAGTTTCTTAAAGATTACGACTTGACGATAGAGTATCACCCTGGTAAGGCCAATGTTGTTGTTGATGCTTTGAGTAGGAAGGTAGCTATGGAGTTGAGAGCCATGTTTGCGCGATTGAGTGTGTCGCGGGATGGTGGATTGATAGCTGAGTTGCAAGTAAAACCTTCCTTGTTTTAGTTGATTAAGGAGAAGCAATTTCTTGATGATTCGTTGGTACCGCACGTTCAGGATATAACAGATGGTAATTCGACAGACTTTTGTTTTAATATTGATGGTGTTTTGTGTTTTAAGAGTTGAATAGTTGTGCCGGATGATATTGGGTTGAGGCGCACTATTCTGACTGGGGCATATAGTAGTCCCTTTGCTATGCATCTTGGTAGTACTAAGATGTATCATGGATTGAAGGATGAGTATAACTGGGTTAGGTTGAAGAAGGATGTTGCTGATTTTATGAGTAAGTGTATGGGTTGTCAGCGCGTGAAAGTTAAGCATCAGTTTCCTTCCGGGTTGTTGCAACCTTTGAAGATACCAGAATGGAAATGGGAGAGGATAATGATGGATTTCGTGTCGGGTTTGCCTTTGACCCCATCGAAGAAGAACTCTATTTGGGTGATTGTAGATCGTCTTACGAAGCGTGCACATTTCATAGCTATGCATACCATATATACGTTGGATAAGTTGGCAGAGTTGCACATTGCGGAAGTTGTGAGGTTACATGGTGTACCTAAATCCATAGTTTCGGATAGAGATCCAAGGTTCTCAGCGAGGTTTTGGTAGTGTTTGCATAGAGCTTTGGGTACACAGTTGAATTTCAGCACTTCGTATCATCCTCATTTGGATGGTCAGTCTGAACGCGTGATTCAGATTTTGGAAGATATGTTGAGATGTTGTGTTATTGAGTTCCAAGGAACCTGAGAGAAACAGTTGCCTTGGGTGGAGCTTGCATATAACAACAGTTATCAAGCTAGTATACAAATGGCACCGTATGAGGCTTTGTATGGTAGAAGGTGTCGTACACCTTTATATTGGGCTGAGGTTGCAGAGTAGCATGTCTCCTTGCCTGATGTGTTGAAAAGCACAAATGAGAAAGTGAAGCTTGTTTATGATCATCTAAAGGCTGCCTCGGATCGTCAGAAATCCTACGCGGATTTGAAGCGAAGGGAGATTGAGTTTTCAGTTGGTGATCGCGTGTTTCTGAAAGTGTCACCTTGGAAGAAGGTGATGAGGTTTGGACGTAAGGGTAAGCTTAGTCCAAGGATTATTGGACCATATGAAATTGTGGAGCGTGTTGGTCCTGTTGCATATCAGTTGAGGTTGGCTCCTGAGTTGGAGAAAATTCATGATGTGTTCCATGTCTCGATGTTGCGGAGGTATAGGTCAGATCCATCTCATGTAATGCCAGATAAGGATATTGAGTTGCGACCGGATTTGTCTTATGATGAGGAACCTGTTGAGATTCTTGATTCTAGTAGCAAAGTTCTTCGTGGTAAGACGATTGAACTTGTAAAGGTGTTATGGCGTCATCGAGGAGTTGAGGAGGCCACGTGGGAAAGCAAAGCAGACATGTTAATGTAGTTTTCGCACTTTTTTCCTCAAGGTAAAATTTCGAGGACGAAATTTCCTATATGGGGGAGAGTTGTAACGCCCCGGTTTTGGGCCTAGGAGTTTGTAGGTTAAGTTTAGGGTCCATTGGACCGAGACTATAGATCCAGATTAGTTTGGGATTGGTTCAAGGAAAACCTATTTCTGGAAGTGATAAAAATATGAGAAAAATTTCTAAAATCCTTTTTAAATGTATATAAGGGTTTGGTGAAGTCAATTTTGGAAAATGACATTTGGAAGGTAGACATTTTGGTTTGGTGACTAAATCGTAAAAATGAAAAAATTGTTTTAATGGCTATTTTGTAACAGAGCCGAAACTTAGAATCTTTAGGGAGCTAAAGTAATTGTAATCAACTATTCCTTTAATTTGACAAGTTTTAAACGTGTTTAATTAAAAAAATATTAAAAAAGTTTTGATTAAAAAGGGAATTAAGCTTTACAAACTTATTTTGACGTAACTTTCATTTCTCTCTTTTTTCATCAGCTAACCACCCATTTTCTTTCAAAACTTCCAGATATATTTTTCTTTTCATTTTACTTTGATTTCCAAATGATTTCCTTGGAGTTTCCTCAAGTTGTTTCAATGGATTCTTGAAGATTTTTAATCAAATCTTGTCAATTAAAGGAATAACAAGGGATTAGAGGTAATTTTCGTGCTTCTCCTCTAATCAAGTTTCTTTAATGAATTTCCCAAGTATTTGGCTCTTTAATTATGTTTCTTAACAAGGTTTTATGATTGATTTGAAGAAAATAGCTAAATCAAGATTTAAATGATGGTTTTGTGTAATTTTCGTAATGGATCTATTTTAGCTGATTTATGATTGATTTTAATCATGTTTTGGAAGTTTATTAATGTTGAGATTGAGGTTTAAGCATGGTAATCCCGAAACTATTTGGATCTCTAGTTGATTAGGTTGTTAGAATTGAGTTTTGTGGTGTTAATGTGATTTTGTGAATGCTGGAGGTATAAGGTTGATAATAGGGTGATTTTGGATGTTAATCAATGTTAATAAATGGGTGGAAGTGTTAAGTTTTGGCTGGGTTGAGTTTGTAGAGTAATCAATGGTGTTTTCGGTTTTTTCGGATAGGCGTTTTGGTGGTTTTGGGCAGAGCAACGTGGTAGGATTGCTTGTTGGGGTTTTGAATGCATTGAGATACATTAATCCTCTATTCTTATGTGGTTAAAATAGGGGCAAACATTTCAGAAGCAACCAGTGAGGTTTCGAGAGCTTAAAACGCTTAGTTTCGTGTGGTTTCACGTGTCGGTGAGTGAGAATGTGGATTTCAGCTTTGAAATGTTATAAAGGTGGTTTTGGAAACTTAGATGTAAGTTGAAATGCTTGTCTCAGTTCGGAAGTAAGTATAAGGAATTTCTCTCTCGATTGTGCTATTATGAAATGGTTTAATACTTCTGGAAAATGATTTACTGATGATGCTTTGAAAACGATAAGGTATGTGATGTAATGTGAATTATATTGGCAAGTGATGTTATAAAATTGGTTTATAAATATTATCAGATATAGTTAGCCGGCTATAGGATTGAGTGCACAGTAAACAAGTCGCCTTGGATGTTGAGGGATTTATACGGTGTACCGAATACTCCATCCAAGTACCCTATGGATTGAGGTATGTGTGTGTATGGTGTCCCGTCTCTCGTTAGTGGGGTTATACATATACCGATTAGTGGTGTTGAGGGGTTTATACGGTGTACTGAATACTCCACCACGAGTGTCATAACGGTGGAGGGTAGCTCCCGTGTGTGAACCTTGAGATACCGGTGAGAATGTATAAAGTGTTGGGACAACACTTGCGGATCTGTTGAGTTGAGAGGTGCTCGATTCGTTCAACCGTTCTTGCTCACCAAGTGGTGGAGAGGTGGAATTTTGAGTGTTAGGGTTGTGGAAGCTAAAAAGAAAATTGACACAATGATTTATAGTGGTTCAACCTTCTAACCAAGGTCTACATCCACTACCTTAGCTTCCCACTAAGGATTTCCAATCAATCCACTATTGATTCGTCCCCTTTTCTAGGCTTAGGAGGAAACCCTTATACACCGATCAAGCTTTCTACTCAAAGCCTTGATCAAACCCTCTCTTACAAAGAGATAATAAAAGCAAACACAAATCCCTCTAATAGGTGTTTGTTTGCACAATTAAAGCACTCACCCAAAACCTAAAACACTTGAGCAAATTTGACAATTTTGGCTCACTAGTGTTTGTCTATACAAGAATTGACAATTTAAGTGCAAAGACTATATTTGATCATTTGTTGATTGACAATTGAAGCATTAATCATATCTTGATGCTTGGAGGTCCCTTTTATACTCCTTGATGAGTTTATAGCCGTTACTAGCCGTTGGGGTTGAATTGGAGCCGTTGAGGACTTTAATTCCCACCATAAATGCAGTTCTGCAGCTCCCCGTTTCGAAATATTCGAACCTGTTTCGAAACACCCTTTAAGTAGAAAGAGCCGTTGCAGTCTGATGAGGCACCCGTATCGGAACGCCCTTGGCCGTTTCGGAAAACATATCAAAACACCTAGTCCCGTATCGAAACGACCTGCATTTAAATGTTAGTTGGGAAATAACCATTGGGGTTTATGACCGTTGTGGTCGAAGCCACGTAGACGTATCGAAACGGCATAGCCCTTTTCGAAACGCTACTCAAAAATCTCATCTAGGGAAAGCCCGTTTCGATACGAGTATCGAAACGTTTTTGCTACTAGAATCCCCCGTATCGAAAATCCCTAAGGTGTTTCGAAACGCCTGGATTGTTTTGTGTAGTTTGGCCTTTGAAAACATGTAAAACCCTTTGAAAATGTCCCTAAACATAGTTTCAAGTTATTTGGACTTTGGAAATTGTTTTAAATACTTTTTAAATCAGTCCAAAACATTTTTCAATTATTATATCAAAACATTAGTTCTACAATCTCCCCCTTTTTGATATAATAAAACCAACTTGAAAAATTGTTTGGGATTCTCCCCCTTTAACTTTAAAAATGTGAATAAGAGAATTGAAGATATAAATCAAATAAAGCTCCCCCTTATTTATTTGAAAATTCAATTTTTCAAACTATTTCTCCCCCTTTTTGTTATATCAAAAAGAATTTAAAACATTAAGTTCAAAATAACTATAGAGGAAAATGTTTTGACAAAAATAAGAATTTGGTTTTCAAATGGCTTCCCCTTACTCAAAGCATCATCAAAAATGTTAGTCCAACATATATGATCATCTAGTTGACATAAATAAAAATAAACAAATAAAAACAAAAGCAACTAGATTTACCACACTTGAACTCAAGGGAGGATGTGAAACCTTCCTTCTTCAAGTGTTCTTCCTTAGTGTGCATGGAGCTCCCCCTCATAAATTGGACTTGTTGAACATCTCCATCACACCTAGCAAAAGACAATCAAGTAACTTTTGGTATCCAAATTGCTTTGGATCCATGAACGTTAGTAGCACAAATTTTTGTCCCCTTAGGAATCCATTTTTCAATGTCATCCTTTTTAATTGAAGTGCTAAGTCCTTTTGGGACCCAAACACTTCTAAAACATTTACCGTTTACAAATCTAGGGGCACTAGATTGTCTTACATAAAAATTTGATTTTCCAAAATATTTTTTCTTTTCTAGCTCTTTGGAAATCAAATCCCTTTCTTCTTGAACTTTTTGAAGCAAATTTTGTAAATTAAAACATTTTAATTCAAACTCTTTGAGTTTTGCTTCAAGTTCAAGTTTGGTTTTAGAAATCAAGTCATTTTGAATTTTCAACTTTGAAATCAATTTATTGTTTTTCAAAATGTGATTTTTAAAGTCTAAAACCAAATCATCATAGGCATCTTGTAATTCATCAAAAGAGTAAGAACATGAAGTAGATGAATTAGAAGTTACCCTTGAATCTTCTTCGATGGCCATAAGGCAAAGGTTGGCTTGTTCATCGTTGGTGGAGTCCTCATCACTCCAAGTAGCCATATGTGCCTTCTTCTTATGGCTTGAAGTGCTTGCCCTCTCCTTTTTCATGGATTCTCGTTCAAGCTCTCTCAAGCCTTTCTTCATGAACGGGGCACACTTCTTGAAGAGATGCACTATCTCTTCTTCTTCATCCTCCTCTTCACTTGAATAGACATGATGGCAAGTGGAGGACTTGATAGCCATGACATTGGTGTTGATGCCAAGCCCCTTGAGCTTCTACTCTCCCATAGCTCTAATTTCTTCCCTCTTCTTCTCATCTTCTTCGTTCTTCTTCATGATTTGATGAGTAAGGAGTGACCCCATGAGTTCATCAAGCTTCAAGGTCTTCAAGTTCTTTGCTTCGATGACGGCGGTCCTCTTTGAGTCCCAAGACTCGGGAAGTGAGTAGATGAGCTTTCGGACAAGTTTCTCCTCCGGAATGGCTTCTCAATAGCCCTTGAGACCATTGGTGATGGTGGAGAACCTATAAAACATCTTCTCGATGTTCTCTTCCGGATCCATCTTGAAGTTCTCATACTCTAAGGCGAGAAGCCCAATCTTGGTCTCCTTGACTTCATCGGTTCCCTCGTATGTGACTTCAAGCTTGTCCCATACCTCCTTGGCACTCTCACAAGAAGACATCTTCTCATAGATGGATGGGCCAAAAGCACAAAAGAGGATGTGCAAGGCTTTGCAATTTAGCTCCATCTTCTTGCGATCGTCGGCACTCCACTCCGCTTTGATTCGTTGAGGCACGTACATACCATCTTCAACTATGTCCCATAGCTTGTTGTCTCTTGATTTGATGAAGAACTTCATCTTTGTCTTCCAATGGGCATAGTGGGTTCCGTCAAAGAAAGGCGGTTTGTCGATTGATTGTGCCATTTGAGCCGGTTGATGAAATAGTAATCGAGCTTGCCGGATCTTCTCAATAGGATGTGAATCCCCTTCGATTGAGCCAAGCTCTGATACCAATTGTTGAGTTGAGAGGTGCTCGATTCGTTCAACCGTTCTTGCTCACCAAGTGGTGGAGAGGTGGAATTTTGAGTGTTAGGGTTGTGGAAGATAAAAAGAAAATTGACACAATGATTTATAGTGGTTCAACCTTCTAACCAAGGTCTACATCCACTACCTTAGCTTCCCACTAAGGATTTCCAATCAACCCACTATTGATTCGTCCCCTTTTCTAGGCTTAGGAGGAAACCCTTATACACCGATCAAGCTTTCTACCCAAATCCTTGATCAAACCCTCTCTTACAAAGAGATAATAAAAGCAAACACAAATCCCTCTAATAGGTGTTTGTTTGCACAATTAAAGCACCCACCCAAAACCTAAAACACTTGAGCAAATTTGACAATTTTGGCTCACTAGTGTTTGTCTATACAAGAATTGACAATTTAATTGCAAAGACTATATTTGATCATTTGTTGATTGAAAATTGAAGCATTAACCATATCTTGATGCTTGGAGGTCCCTTTTATACTCCTTGATGAGTTTATAGCCGTTACTAGCCGTTGGGGTTGAATTGGAGCAGTTGAGGACTTTAATTCCCACCATAAATGCAATTCTGCAACTCCCCGTTTCGAAACACTCGAACCCGTTTCGAAACACCCTTTAAGTAGAAAGAGCCGTTGCAGTCTGATGAGGCACCCGTATCGGAACGCTCTTGGCCGTTTTGGAACACGTATCGAAACGCCTAGTCCCGTATCGAAACGACCTGCATTTAAATGTTAGTTGGGAAATAGCCGTTGGGGTTTATGACCGTTGTGGTCGAAGCCACATAGGCGTATCGAAACGGCATAGCCCGTTTCGAAACGCTACTCAAAAATCTCATCCAGGGAAAGCCCGTTTCGATATGAGTATCGAAACGTTTTTGCTACTGGAATCCCCCGTATCGAAACGCCCTAAGGTGTTTCGAAACGCCCTAAGGTGTTTCGAAACGCTTGGACGATTTTGTGTAGTTTGGCCTTTGAAAACATGTAAAAGCCTTTGAAAATGTCCCTAAACATAGTTTCAAGTTATTTGGACTTTGGAAATTGTTTTAAATACTTTTTAAATCAGTCCAAAACATTTTTCAATTATTATATCAAAACATTAGTTCTACAGAATCCGTGTATCCAATATGTTCTTTTAAGAAATGAACTTGTTTAATGATCACTTGTAAACCAATATAATTGATGATGTATCATTAGATGGTTTATGATGTATATTGTGATTTATACATGTTTTACTCTTTAAGCTTTGCATATGGTAGTTATGCATGGGAAGGCTTAAATTGAGTGTTAGTAATGGGACTTGTTGTTGATTCATGATAAATGTTGTATGAGGTTTATTATGCTGAATTTTTAATTAAGGAAAGTACATAGTTTTAAAGGTATGATGGTTTTCAAATGATGATTTAAGTTAATTGAAATGAGATTTCAATGTGGACTTGGAAAATGGTTTTAATGCATTGATGGTGTTTTGTTTTTGAGCACTCCTCACTAAGCCTTGTGTGCTTACGCTCAAATTTGTCCATCAATGCATAGAATTAAGGTTTTGGAGGCAGCATGGAGCAAGGGATAAGAAGAGACTTCATTTGAGAATGTATGTTTTGGTTTAGACTATAAGTAATACGGGCAATGGGGGATCCGTTGTGTTTTTGGGAGATTTTTGTAAACTCCCTACTTGAGCAAGTGTTCATTGTTGTTTTAGACTTGTAAATGACCTTTGGTATTTGGTTTGTGCTTTGTTATGCATTTTGGTATCTTGCTTGGCTTGTTTACTAGGTTGCATGCCTATAGTATACCTTTGATGCAAATTGCCATGATATGATGTTGAATATGCCATGAATGATTGAGGTTTGATGTTTGGATGTGTTATATATATGTTGGAAGCATGCTTGAGTGGTTATGAGTGCATTAAAGTGTGAAAAACCAGCAAAATGTGACATTACGGGCCCAGGTGTTTCAATACGCCTAAGGTTGTATCGAAACAGTGAGCTTGAAATGGGCATGAGGTTTCAGAACAGAGAAGGGTGTATCGCAACAAGCTCGGTTAAGTTGGCTACTGGAATTTTATAGCTAAAAAAATTATTACAGAATATATATAGTTTGTTACAGAAATGGTGATAAAAAAGGTACGTACCGAAATCCTTACCCGAGATCATCGAAACCAAAAAGAGCTCAACTTACAGTAAGCATTTGTTTACATACGGGTTGACCTAGAAGAAAAACTATTTTCTTACATAAACGATGATAATTTTAGTAGGTACATAATTATTACACATTATACCTATTTTGTTACAGAAATGGTAATAAAAAAGGTACGTACCGAAAATATCACCCGAGATCACCCAAACCAAAAGGAGCTCAACTTACGATGAGCATTTGTAATGCCCCGGTTTTGGGCCTAGGAGTTTGTAGGTTGAGTTTAGGGTCCGTTGAACTGAGACTAGAGATCCGGGTTAGTTTAGGAAAACCTAGTTTAGGAAGTGATAAAAATATGAGAAAATTTTCTAAAATACTTTTTAAATGTATATAAGGGTTTGGTGAAGTCAATTTTGGAAAATGACATTTGGAAGGTAGACATTTCGGTTTGGTGACTAAATCGAAAAAATGGAAAAAGTTTTTTTAATGGCTATTTTGTAAAAGAGCCGAAACTTAGAATCTTTAGGGAGCTAAAGTAATTGTAATAATCTATTCCTTTAACTTGACATGTTTTAAATGTTTTTAATTAAAAAGATTAAAAAGGGTTTTGATTAAAAAGAGAATTAAGCTTTACAAACTTATTTTGACGTAACTTGCATTTCTCTCTTTTTTTCATTAGCCAACCACCTATTTTCTTTCAAAACTTCCAGAGATATTTTTCTTTTCATTTTACTTTGATTTCCAAATGATTTCCATGGACTTTCCTCAACTTGTTTCAATGGATTCTTGAAGATTTTCAATCAAATCTTGTCAATTGAAGGAATAGCAAGGAATTAGATGTAATTTTCGTTCTTCTCCTCTAATCAAGGTTCTTTAATGAAATTCCCAAGTATTTGGCTCTTTAATTATGTTTCTTAACAAGTTTTTATGATTAATTTGAAGAAAATGACTAAATCAAGCTTTAAATGATGATTTTGCGTAATTTTCGTAATGGATCTATTTTGACTGATTTATAATTGATTTTAATCATGTTTTGGAAGTTTATTAATGTTGAGATTGAGGTTTAAGCATGGGAATCCCAAAACTATTTGGATCTCTAGTTGATTAGGTTGTTAGAATTGGGTTTTTTTTTGTGTTAATGTAATTTTGTGAATGTTGTGTAATACCCTAAATTCTAGTCTAGTAGAATTAAGGACAATTGCCTAAGCTGATAGTTCAATTGAACAAAAATCTAAGCTTAATAGACTACTCAAGGGCTTAATTGAAAGATTAGATAAAATGAGTGATCAAATCATGAGTGACCAATTTTAAATAAACAAGAAAATAAGAAGATGCATGCTAAATCATCTAATTCCTATTTGCCTTTGTCTAATTACATGAGTGGGGATTAATTAAGGGACATTATGGTCCTTTCTCAAATCCATTAAGGATGAATAAACATTGTCATCTTCATCCATTATCATCTTCATTGCCGAATTAAAGAAAGAATGAGGGAAACAGAGTGAAACTTTAGAGAAACCTCCATTGATGCTAGGATCAAGCTTGCATGTTCATGAATTTTCATGGAAAATTAAGCTAGGAAGCTAAGCAAGCACAATTCTTGCCTTGTTCATTCGAATAACTAGGTTGTTAGTTGAATTTGATTGAATTGATGCTGTAGAAGAAATTAACCATTGTATATGCTAGTTAGAAGGTTGAAATATGATAGAATTGTAAGAATTTGAGTAGTATACAACTAGATGATCATGTCGGGGTCCTTGATTATTAGAATTAGTACATCAATATGCTAGCCAAATTGAAGTAGTAGTCAAATTGATGAATTGAAGTATACATTGAATAGGAGGAGATATTATCTAGTAATTACCTAGAAGAAATTATGTAAAATTGGGCAATTATGATCTTGATTGAGCTAGGATGATAATAGAATGGAAGAAATTGGACTAATGAGAAAACTAGTCACCTAACTAGCTTGATTTACAAATCTGGACTGTTTCGAATGAATTAGGAAGTTTGGGATTAAATTGGATATAACTAAGGACTGGTAAAGTTAGCTAAGAACAGAAGATAACCTAAATTGAATGTTTAATAAGTTGTATGGCTCGATTATTAAGAAACTAATAGTTTTAAAGTGACTAGTTGGCAGATTAGTGAACTAGGGACCAAATTGGAATAATGGCTAAATTAAAAATTAAACTGGAATAATTAGGGACCGAAATTAACTTTTAAAAAATGAAAAAAAAACAAGGGAAACTAAGGCAAAAATGACTAAAATGAACTAGTAAGGGTCCTAATTTAATTAGCTCATAAAAGTGGACTTAAATGAAAACTGGTAGAATAGGCACTGGAAATTTGACCTAACATTAAATTGAAATCTGTATTGATCTCTAAAGGCTAAAAATATAAACCATACATGATTGGATAGATAATTAAATTAGCTTTCCAACGGTGTAAACTAATTGAAATTCCAACGTGTAGATTAAAAGATATAGGCAAAATAGTAACTAGTATGCAAACTGCCTGCAGAGACATAAACTGTTTGTGATGCTTAGATGTATGCTTGAATGTATTGCTAATTTTGATTCCTTGTATTGGTTTGTATCTTATACCAAGTAATGGGACTTCTAGAGGAGGACAAAGCTGGACAAAAAAGTGGGAAAGCTAAAGGGATTTATTTACATCAAGGAGTAACACTAGCTTGCTTTTGCTTGGAGTTTTATGAGTGTAACTCCACTTAGGGTTAGGACTTAGGTCCTAACCAATCACATTTCTTGTATTGTTGCCATGGAAAATTTTTGGGTTTTACGGTGCTCGATTCCTTCAACCGTTCTTGCTCGCCAAGTGGTGGAGAAGTAGAATTTTGGGTGATAAAGGTGTGGAAGCTAAAAATGATTAAGACGAGAAGATTTATAGTGGTTCAACCTTCTAACCAAGGTCTACATCCACTAACTTAGCTTCCCACTAAGGATTTCCAATCAATCCACTATTGATTCGTCCCCTTTTCTAGGCTTAGGAGGAAACCTTTATACACCGATCAAGCTTTCTACCCAAAGCCTCGATCAAACCCTCTTTACAAGAGAAAAGATAAGCAAACTCAAATCCCTCTAATAGGTATTTGTTTGCACAATTTAGCTCTCACCCAAAACCTAAAACACTTGAGCAAATCTAACAATTTTGGCTCACTAGTGTTTGTCTATACAAAGAAATGAAAAATAAGCACTAAGACAATTTCTTGATCATTTGTTGTTGACAATTGAAGCATTAACCATTACTATATGCTTGGAGGTCCCTTTTATACTCCTTAATGAGTTTGTAACCGTTACTAGCCGTTTGGGTTGAATTTGAGCCATTGGAGACTTAAATTCCCACCATAAATGCAGTTCTGCAGCTCTCCGTTTCGAAACGCTCTTCAAGTAGAAAGAGTCGTTGCAGTCTAATGCAGCACCCGTATCGAAACGCCCTTGGCCGTATCAAAACGCCCGTATCGAAACACTTATCACCGTATCGAAACGATCTGCATTTAAATGTTAGTTGGGAAATAGCCGTTGGGGGTTTATGACCGTTGAGGTCGTTGCCACGTAGGCGTATCGAAACGGCATAGGCCGTATCGAAACGCTTGGCAAAAGTCTCACCAGATAAAGCCCATTTCGAAATGTTTTGACACTGTAAGACCCCGTATCGAAACACCTAGGGGTGTTTCGAAACACCTGGATGGTTTTGTTAAATTTGGCTTTTGAAAATATGTAAAAACCTTTAAAACATCCCTTAAACATAGTTTCAAGTTGTTTGGACTTTAGAAAATGTTTTGAATTCTTTTTAACTTTGTCCAAAACTATTTTTCAATTATTATATCAAAACATTAGTTCTACAATCTCCCCCTTTTTGATATAATAAAACCAACTTGAAAAATTGTTTGGGATTCTCCCCCTTTAAGTTTAAAAAATGGAATAAGAGATGAAATTTTTTAAAATAGAGTAAAGCTCCCCCTTATTCATTTGAAAATACAATTTTTCAAACCATTTATCCCATTTTTTGTTATATCAAAGAGAATTCAAAAGACGTTAAGTTCAAAATAACTTAGGAGGTTTGAAAAGATGACAAAAATAAGAGTTTTTGGTTTTAAAATGGCTCCCCCTTACTCAAAGCATCATTAAAATGTTAGTCCAACATATATGATCATCTAGTTGAAATAAATAACAAATAAATCAAATAAAAGCAAGAACAACCAGATTTTTACCACACTTGAATTCAAGGGAGGATGTGAAGCATTCCTTCTTCAAGTGTCTTTCTTGTGTGCATGGAGCTCCCCCTCAATTTTTGACTTGTTGATCACTCTCCATCACACCTAGCAAAAGACAATCAAGTAATTTTTGGTATCCAAATTGCTTTGGATCCATAGATGTTAGTAGCACAAAATTTAGTCCCCTTAGGAATCCATTTTTCAATTTCATCTTTTTTAGTTGAAGTGGTTAGTCCTTTTGGGACCCAAACACTTCTAAAACATTTACCGTTTACAAATCTAGGGGCACTAGATTGTCTTACATAAAAGTTTGATTTTCCAACATTATTTTTCTTTTCAAGCTCTTTGGAAATCAAATCTTTTCTTCTTGAACTTTATGAAGCAATTTTTGTAAATCAAAACATTTTTGTTCAAACTCTTCGAGTTTTGCTTGAAGTTCAAGTTTGGTTTTAGAAATCAAATCATTTTGAATTTTCAACTTTGAAATCATTTTATTGTTTTTCAAAATGTGATTTTTAAACTCTAAAACCAAATCATCATAGGCATCTTGTAATTCATCAAAAGAATATGAACATGAAGTAGATGAATTAGAAGTTACCCTTGAATCTTCTTCGATGACCATAAGGTAAAGGTTGGCTTGTTCATCATCGGTGGAGTCTTCATCACTCCAAGTAGCCAGATATGCCTTCTTCTTATGGCTTGAAGTGCTTGCCCTCTTCTTTTTCATGGATTCTCGTTCAAGCTCTTTCAAGGCTTTCTTCATGAAAGGGGCACACTTCTTGAAGAGATGAACTATCTCTTCTTCTTCATCCTCCTCCTCACTTGAATCTACATGATGACATGTGGAGGATTTGAGAGCAATGGCATTTGTGTTGATGCCAAGCCCTTTGAGCTTCTTCTCCCCCATAGCTCTAATTTCTTCCCTCTTCTTCTCCTCTTCTTTATTTTTCTTCATAATTTGATGAGTGAGAAGTGACCCCATGAGTTCATCAAGCTTCAAGGTCTTCACATTCTTAGCTTCGATGATGGCGATCCTCTTTGAGTCCCATGACTCGGGAAGGGAGTAGATGAGCTTTCAGACAAGTTTCTCCTCCGGAATAGCTTCTCCATAACCTTTAAGACCATTGGTGATTGTGGAGAACCCATCGAACATCTTCTCGATGTCCTCTTCCAGATCCATCTTGAAGTTTTCATACGCTAGGTTGAGGAGCCCGATCTTGGTCTCCTTTACTTCATTTGTCCCCTCGTATGTGACTTCAAGCTTGTCGCATACCTCCTTGGCACTCTCACAAGAAGACATCTTCTCATAGATGGTTGGGCCAAATGCACAAAAGAGGACGTGCAAGGCTTTGCAATTAAGATCCATCTTCTTGCGATCTTCGGCACTCCATTCCGCTTTGCTTCGTTGAGGCACGAACGGACCATCTTCTACTATGTCCCAAAGTTTGTAGTCCTTTGACTTTATGAAGAACTTCATCCTTGTCTTCCAATGGGTATAGTGTGTTCCGTCGAAGAAGGGCGGTTCATCGATGGATTGCGCCATCGAGCCGGTAGAGTAAAATGATAATCGAGCTAGCCGAATCTTCTCAATAGGATGTCAATCCTATTCAATTGAGTCAAGCTTTGATACCAATTGTTGGGTTTTACGGTGCTCGATTCCTTCATCTGTTCTTGCTCGCCAAGTGGTGGAGAAGTGGAATTTTTGGTGATAAAGGTGTGAAAGCTAAAAATGATTAAGACAAGAAGATTTATAATGGTTCAACCTTCTAACTAAGGTCTACATCCACTACCTTAGCTTCCCACTAAGGATTTCCAATCAATCCACTATTGATTCGTCCCCTTTTCTAGGCTTAGGAGGAAACCCTTATACACCGATCAAGCTTTCTACCCAAAGCCTTGATCAAACCCTCTTTACAAGAGAAAAGATAAGCAAACTCAAATCCATGTAATAGGTATTTGTTTGCACAATTTAGCTCTCACCCAAAACCTAAAACACTTGAGCAAATCTAACAATTTTGGCTCACTAGTGTTTGTCTATACAAAGAAATGACAAATAAGCACTAAGACAATTTCTTGATCATTTGTTGTTGACAATTGAAGCATTAACCATTACTAGATGCTTGGAGGTCCCTTTTATACTCCTTAATGAGTTTGTAGCCGTTACTAACCGTTTGGGTTGAATTTGAGCCATTGGAGACTTAAATTCCCACCATAAATGCAGTTCTGCAGCTCCCCGTTTCGAAACGCTCGAACCCGTTTCGAAACGCTCTTCAAGTAGAAAGAGCCGTTGCAGTCTAATGCATCACCCATATCGAAACGCCCTTGGCCGTATCGAAACACCCGTATCGAAACACTTATCACCGTATCGAAACGATCTACATTTAAATGTTAGTTGGGAAATAGCCGTTGGGGGTTTATGACCGTTGAGGTCGATGCTACGTAGGCGTATTGAAATGAAATAGGCCGTATCGAAACGCTTGACAAAAGTCTCACCCAGATAAAGCCCGTTTCGAAACCCGTTTCGAAACGTTTTGACACTGTAAGACCCCGTACTGAAACACCTAGGGGTGTTTCGAAACACCTGGATGGTTTTGTTAAATTTTGCTTTTGAAAACATGTAAAAACCTTTAAAACATCCCGTAAACATAGTTTCAAGTTGTTTGGACTTTAGAAAATGTTTTGAATTCTTTTTAACTTTGTCAAAAACTATTTTTTCAATTATTATATCAAAACATTAGTTCTGCAAAAATGACTAATCTATATTTGGTAACTAAAGGAAGAATGAGTTAATTGAAATCTTGTTTGATGCCACGATGACTTGATTTCTTGAATTGAATGCCTTGTTTGTACTAAGATAATGCATGACTAAATACATGTTCACATTTGCATTGCTTATGCCAAATATATGTAATGGAATGCTAGCTTGCTTGGATACGAGGTATGCTCAAACATACATAAATGAGTTTGAGATCGAATGCTTCCATGTATAGTTGATATGTTCGAATTGCTTGTTAGATTGAATGATCTTGTGTAATGCTTGAGAATGCTTGATCATCTATGAATTGAACTAAGGCTTACATGGCTTAAAGATCTAAAATGAATTTGACCTTGATGTGTTTGGTGCTTAATCACTTGATGTGTTATTTCTTGAAAATAAAAGATTCAACAAGTCCTTGGTTGCTAGTTGGTCTTAGGTAGAACGACATGCCTTAGAGTCTAGAGCTTGACTTGTTTAGGTACTTCGTGTACCATCTTGATTGGTGTTGTAGGCACCTCTTTGTTAGATACCTTGGGTACCATCTTGCTAGGTATTTTGTGTACCATCTTGTGTGGTGTTGTAGACACCTTCTTGTTTAGATACTTTGAGTATCATCTTGTTAGGTACTTTGTGTACCCACTTGAGACTTGATTACCTAGTCCTACTATCTACCAAGGTAAAATAAGATTAATTAAACTTGAAATAAAGACTTGTGAACATGGATGAAGATTGAGCAAACTTGACATTTACTAGTAAACTTGTAATGTAACGAAATTACATGATCAAAATGATGTACATGCTATCTTGAATTGCTCATTACTTGATAAATAAGTCATAAGGTAAAAGACCCTATTCGAATTGGAATTAGTGATCCCTATGCTTGATTTGTTTGATTCTTGCTAAAACATCTCTTGCTTGATCGTTTAAGTACTTGTTAATGGCAATTTGCTTGGTTTATATTATGATTATTGAAATGAATCTTGGATTACTTGATCTTTTGTATTCGAATGATGCTAGATAAACTAGCTAGGATTTGACTAAACTTGATTGAAACTTAGCTAGGTTAAACTTGATTAAAATGAACAAGGATCCCTAATGCTAATAACTTGATAACTTGTTAGGTAGTTGTTAATTCACTAAGTACATAATATACTTATCACTCTCGTTTTCATTCTTCCCTAATCACATGTCTAGATTGATCAAAAATATCTTTCCTTGAACTGGAGCAGAACACAAGCAAAGACCTAATGTATGACTTGGTACCTTTTGTAATACTCCTAGATGGTGTCCTTAGATTGTGTATAGTCTTGATAGTCCATGCATTTGGCTTATATGTATAAAGTGGGTATGTTGAACTTGATAAAGTCTTGTAATGAATTAGTACTTTGAATTGTAAATATATGTATGTAAGTAATGGTCTTTCGCGAACCTTATGGTTAAGGCTAATGAATGAATGAACTAGACTTTATTTACTAGCTTATTTTGATAATGTGTTGTATTGAATTTAAGTAAGTAAGCTTAATAGATTGAATATGTATATGGTCACCCTATATAAGATTCTATTCGAATAGAACTATGTGTCTAACTTGATGGTCTATTCACTAGGATGTTTTGAGTATCTAGGCTTGGTAAAATGAATTGAAAAGATCACAAACCCTCTTATGTTGTAATTCGAATGCTTAGATAAGGATTGAAACTAGTTAAATGGTTACCTAAGTCATTTGGTTGTCATTATAGAATGTATAAGATTAAGTCGAATGGTGTAATGAATTTTCCTGCTTGCTAAGTTGTTTAAAGTAAACAAAATTGACCCTAGAATTTTAAAGGATAACTTGATAACATCGTTTCTTGTCCCGGTAACGGTCCTCGCTCCTAACCCGGGCGAGGGATGTTACATAAAGTGGTATTTAGAGCTTAAGGTCTAGATCCTAGGACTAGATCGAGTCTGCATGCATTATATAAGATTGAATTATGCCACCTAGGAGTCGTATTCTTGATATGCTTGTGTTCTTGCTTATCTAACTCATTTTTTATCCAATCGTAGTATGTCCGAGACGAGACTAGCTCGGAACGAAGAAAGTTACCGAGGCTCCTCTAATGAGGGCAGAAGTGTGAGGTTGGAATCGAATCCTACGAGACAAGCCGAAACTCGAGAACCCGTTCAACCTCGAGAGTAGGCTCAACCTTAGCAGGATGCTCTTGCTATCCAAGTTGTCCAAAGAGAATGTCTCCTTAGCATGAAGGAGATGTTCGATAAACTCGTATCGAACCTTAAACAAGATCGTCCTACTATTCCTGCTGCTGCTGTACCAAACAGAGCTCCCATCGATAAACTTGCTCAACATCGAGCCTATACCTTCACCGGTGCCAACGATGGAAAGCCTGAAGATGCAGAATACAGGCTAGAACGTACAACTCAAATTCTGACCAAACAATTGCAATGCTCGGACGAGTGTAGAGCGATTAGGTGTTCTCTAAATATGAGCGCAAGTGCACACTTTTGTCAAGTTATAATATAAAAGATATCGTCTCCCACGAGGAGTGGACAGCTAACTCGAATATAAATTCCTGCACAAAGAATATTTAAATGCACAAGTCAATTTCAATTTGTTTAAAAGAAAAATAAATAAACACAAGTAATTAAGAGAAGAGATCAGATTGATGGAATGGGTCAGGTTATGCTGCTCCGTAGTGTGAAACTGCATTGAATAGGTCAAGTTGTATTGTGCTGCCAGACTTTGCTGCCTCGGCGGGAGATGGCAGATTGGAGCTTCAACAACTCTCGCTGCATCGACAGATGGAATGGAGGATTGACTTGGCAGAAAACTCGACAAACCTTCAAGGCTCGGCAAAATGCTTCGAGAATGATTCAGCTTATATCTAAGTCAGAATACTGTTGATGCCTGCTGCAGATAATACCCGTCGGCGTGAATCTTGCAATGAACAACAACCTTTGGTTCGTCCTCTTTAAGCCGCTTTAAACCCTAACCTATGTCTAGGCTGGATTGATCAATACCTGGTATTGATGAGATGGTGCTTACTTCTTTCGTGAGTTTGACTCTCTCAATGACAAACAAATGGATTGCTCACAATCGATCTTTCGAACTCAATTGAAAACAATGAAGAACATGAAATAAGAAAACCTTGAATTTATTGCAAAAACAACTTAAACCTAAACAACCGTTCTCACAACTACTTTACGACACAACCCAAACCCTAGAGAATTTATAACATAGTGGCGGCAAGAAAACACAAGAGAAACTAAGTTATGCCAAGATTGTCTAGATGTTTAAAATACAAAGTAAGATCGGGTATATATAGGGCATGACCTAGGTTAAGTTCTCCTTGGAGTAGAAGTCTTATTCATGATAAAGTAGCTTTTGCATTGAATGCATCCTTTAACTTTGACTTCTTTGACTTGAAGTTGGACTCCTTGTGCCGCAAGTAAGCTTAGGCCGCCTTAGACGTTTTCTCCTTTGGCGGCACTGTCCGTTGTTTCTGGCATCAGTAAATTTTGTGGATGGGCTCATTGGTCTTAGAAAATTACGCTCTTCCAATCGCACTCCAATTGACCAATTCCTCAAGTTGCTGCTCTGGGCGACAGATATGGTGGCTGCAGCTACTCGGCAGCATCTCTCTCTAAATTGAACTGCTTCAGTACAGCTTCTTGGCTTGCTGTCTCAGCATTAGCTCCTCTCTCCATCATCAGCCTCCAGCACCTGTAATGCAAACTAAACTAAAACAATATCTTTTCTCACCAAATTAAAGATATTCAACAAAAACAAGGCAAAGAAAATAATACTGAAAATAATGCATGCATGCACCTAAATATGCCTAAATTACACTTAAGAACAACAATAATATGAGATGGAATGCATACAAAATATAAGACTTATGAGCACTTTACACACCCCCAAACTCGAACTATTGCTTGTCCTCAAGCAATGCAATCCCAAATATACTTTCCCTTGCATAAATCAGAAAGAAAAACCTGTTTTAAACTTGATTTAGCACCTCAAGGCCGTGGCACCTATCATTAGATTAGTGAAAGGAGAATAGCATGATTACCTCAGAATTAAACTATAATGCCAGTGCAGTGTGTGCAGAAACTGTGTACATGCTGAATCTGAAGAATATTTTAAATAAACAAAGATGCTGTCGAGGTAATATAAGGTTGCTGCTGAGGCAGCACAATTAAGACATTTTATAATCATGGCAATAAGGGCTTCAGCTCATCACAACTACTCTTTAGGTCTGAAATTAAGATAGGAGCAAACTACAAAACCCTGAACCCATTGAGTAGAGTCATCCCGTGAAGACTTTCATTCACTCATGCTAATTTATCCGTCACTTCAAAAATTTTCAGATACATGGTAGGGATGGAAAACGGGCAGGCGGGTGCTGATACCCCCTCCCCATCCCCATACCCACCTAAACTTTTCATATCCACCACCTGCCCACCACCCACGGCGGGTACAATTTTCAAATCCACACCCGCCCACGCGGGTATATTCTCAAATCCATCCCCACACCCACCACCCAATTGGATACACATTAACCATCTCGTACCCGCATGTACCCGCCTATTAATCCGCCTGGCAGCAACTATACACATAAAACATAAATTCAAGAACAACCACAAAACATAAATTACAAGCAATATCCTATAAAATTTTAGGATTTATAGAATAGTTTGTGAAATTACATCTAAATTCATAATGGTCCAAATTTATATGGCGAGTAGGATGTGGGGATGGCGGATGCGGGACGGGCGGGTACGGGGCGGGCAGATGCGGGGCGGGTAAGGTCTTAAATCCACCATCTTCACACTACCTGCGGCGGGTATGACTTTTTATATCCACACCCGCCCACTACCCACCAAACTTATACCCATCCCCGCCCCAATTGGGGCAGTTGCGGTGCGGAATCCACGAAATTGTACCCGTCTGCCATCCCTAATACATGGACTCTGATAGCAGCAGAGTGTCCTTGGCTCATGATTCTTTCTAGAGCATCTTTCAAAAACCTCTAGGGTAAAACAACATATCTCTTTCTCTCTTTTTTCCTGTCGTGGCAGTGCTTTTCTTTTTCTGTTTGTTGTTTGTTGCGGCAGCTTCCTACAACCATGTTAGAATTTTACAAATAATTCAAGCATGCAGTGTTTATCAGAAATTCAATCAAATTCAACAAGTAACCGTAATGTTTTTAATTGTTGGCAATTATAGAAAAATTCTAAGTTTTCTTCATAATGTTTTCCCCAAAATTAAGTTCATTTTATTTATGGTGCGAAAAATTTAAAATCGGCTATCCTATCATAGGTACAAGTTCTAACAAAATTTTCTTTTGATTAATTTAAAGGCAAGTACATATGAAACTATATGATCTAAATGATGTCTAAACAATAGATGAGTGCTAATCCCCCCAAACTCGAGATGTGCATTGCCCTCAGTGCACAAAATAAAATTAAAAAAAAAACAGAAAAAATAAAAGACAAGAAAAATAATTAAAGTAGAAAAACAAGAACTAAAAAGAAAGAAAAGAAACAACGCTAGAAGTTGTCTGATGGTTAGGATGATGCTGGAGTTCCTGAGGCAGAGGAGGAAGATGATGATTGGATGACCAGGCGGCGATTGGAAGAGGTCCTGGCAGGCTTGGCAGGTGAAATCTTTGTTGTGCAGGGCGTCTGGACTCTCTTGGGCGTAGGGTGAGGAGCTTCAATATGGACCGGTTCAGTTTCTAAGTCCTCATCCTCCAGCGCCGGTTCGACTGAGATTATATGCCGCTTCCTTTTCCTGCTTGGTTCCGCCATGGGTGCTATAGACGGTTCTGCTGTGGCCATTGGTTCCCTTGTTTCTACCGTTTGTTGCCCAGAATCCTTGGACGGGAATGTGTCTGCCACCATTTTTGCTGTGATGGCTGGAGAGAGTTGTTGTTGATGCCTCTCTGGACTGTCAGCCACCGTGTGAGAGGAGAAGGTGGCGGAGTAAGATGGGTATCGTGTGGGAGAAGGCATCTGGCGGCGGAAGGCAGCATGGCAGGCATCAGCTTCTGGCGGCGGAAGGCAGCATGGCAGGCATCAGCTTCTGGCGGTGTAGCTTCTCTTGGTTCAGCTGCGGCGGCCAAGTCCTCTGGAAATCTGGGGAGTGAGGGTCCGTCATTTGGAAACTTCTGCAACAAATGGGCCACGAAGGCCTCTTGAGCTTCCCCCACGTGCTTCATGAAGGCCAGCTGCTGCTGCTCAATTCTCTTGTTGCTGTTGATCAGTGTGTGGAGCAGCTGGATGACATCAGGGTCTTGAGCAGCCTCAGTACTGCCTTTTGCTGCCGGGGCAGCTGTGTTGTCGGCAGATGGCTGAGATGGTGAGATCGGCTCTGTCTCAGGTGCCTGCATCATCTGTTGCCTGACTTTTCTAGTCCAACCCTCCCTTGATGGTGTCATCGCATCCTTGGAGTCGGAGGGGACGTTGAAGTTCGCGCATAGTCTGGTGATGAGGGAGGGGAAATAGAGTCTACCCTTCGACTTCCAGTAGCAACTGTAGATCTCCTTATAGATTATGTCGCCTCTGACAGCAGACGACGGCGCTGAATAGACCCACTGTGTTTCCCTACTAGCCACGGGGTGTTTGGTTCACACAACCTGTCTTTCATTCTGTTGTAATCCCCTGCTGTCAATGTCTGCCGCCATTACCTATGAGGATTAACCTCCATCTCCAGCCCGTAAAATCTGTTGATGGTGGCGGTGTTGAGTTTTACTGCCTCCCCTATGGCAAAAACAAATGGAACTTCTAGGCGGGGTTGGTGGGCGTAGAACTCTCGGACGAGGGTGATATTGGCCACCTCGGGCTACTTTGCAAAGATCTCCCACCCTTGGCTATGTATTTTCTCAAAGAGGGCGGGCTCGAGACCTAAGTCTCCCGTCTGTTGCGAATAGTGAAACCCTTGCTCCTCCCAAACTGATCGGTTGGCAAACTGCGTTCTGTGCCTCTTTTGGTCTAACTCGGAGAAGAAACGCTGGAAAGAGGGTGATGTGAGCACATCTTTGCCACCAAAGGACTCTGACCCGGAAGTTCTTCCAACAGGACCTATTACATGATCTAAGGCTAAACAATTCAGGGAAGCTCTTTTCCTAACTTGTTCTAACATTCCAGAATCATTAGATCATGTTTATGCCTTAGATAATAGGATGTATAATGTGTTGCATGCTGATATGTGACATATTTGGATTATACTACTTATTAGTGTGTTTAAGTATGTATGTAATATGTTAAGTGTGTTTTGACTTAGTTTAATATTACTTATGGTGTGTTTATACTTGTTTGTGAGCTAATGAATAAGACCACAAGTGTTTACAACTTGTTTAAGTGTTTCCATTAAGTTTACATTGCTTTGATAGAAGTTTGCTATGTTTTGGCGTAGGTACATAGAAGGACACTAGCTCAAGTGAGCATATGCAGCTCAACTCCAGCTCAAGTGAGCATATGCAGCTCGGTCCCAGATCAGGAAAGTGTAACCAGCTCACTTTCAGCTCATCACACTTTTAGCTAGTTCGTTTCAGCTCAGCTCGATTCCAGTCAGCTCAATTTCAACTCCACTAGCTCAACTTCAGTTGACAATTCCAGAAGTAGCTGAAAAGCGTCCTACAAGTCAGGAAGTGTACCAGTGCACGCGTGGCAATCTCGGTGGCAACCGAGCATATGACTTGCACACGTGGTGGCCAAGAATCTTGTGTGTGCAGCCAAAGCCGAATCAGCATTTTCTCTCTCCATGTACGGCAAAGTGGAAATTAAATTTCAAACAAAAAAAACACAATTAACATGTTCTCTTTTTAAAATTTAAACACCAACAACACATTTTTGCATGTGATCTTATTACATTGCCGCCCACCAACTCAAACAAGGGGTTGAAATTCAATACCGCCCAATGGTGGTTTTAATTATTTTAATTTTAAATTTTAATTGGTAAATTTTCAGCCACCAATGTATTTTCGGCCAACCACCCTCATGCTATATATGTACACCAGATATTACTTGTAAAAGTTTACCAACTTTGAATAAAGATTACACTTGAGAGAATTTTCTCTTTTCGGTTCTTTTTAGAACTATTCGACACTCAAACTTGTTTGTTTGTCATTGATACTTCGAGTTCCTAAATTTCTATTTAGCGGGTCCAAGTCCTACGACGTTAAACAAATTCGATTCAGGTTTGCTCAGTAGATTGTGCAGGTTCTTTCGAGTTTAGCGTTTCCAACATCGGTCATTTTGAAGCCTTCTTCACCATTGTTTGAAGTTCTTTCCAAAACGCCAAAATTATCATCTTACTCTATGTTACTATTATTTTTTATTTTTGTTCATCTTTAAGTTCGTATTTAACATAAATATGTCGTATAATTTTTGTTGTTTCCTTGTCGTTTTTATTGAAAGAACGTGCCTACAACATTCCTAGATCCGTAACAAACGAGGATAGTCCGTTTTGGCACACTGCCCTTTATCATGTGGTAATCAGAGCCTAGGTTGTTGGATTCGTTGTAAGTTTCTGGAAATTCGAGTACAAAAAGAAATAAAAAAATGCATTCGAATTAAAAAAACAAAAAAATTGAATTGCAAAAAAAAGTTAGTTTCGAATATAAATAAAAAAGCACAGAATTTTGAATACAAAAAACATATTCGAATAAAAAATAGATTTGAATAAAAAAAAGCAGATTCTAATATACAAAAAACATTTTAGATTAGAAAGTGTTTATATAAATATGTATTATTATTGTTGTGTTTCTATTGTAAATGATGAAATTTGTACGAGTTTGTTTGTTATGTAACTTTGATGTGCTCAGAAATCAACCGAAGCGAACTATGCTTATTTGTTCGGTCATAGGAAAGTTGTAAGCACGTCTTCGCAGTAAGGTTCTCTAAACTCTTCATTTTTCATCTTTTGGTTCCTTTTTTCGTGTCATTATCCTTTTCATCTTTTCTTTAATTTTTAGTCTTATTTTCTTTCTTTTTGTGTCACCTTTTTTTCTTTGTTTCCTTAACCGTTGTTTCCTTGTAGCCAACACCGTTGTAACAAGTTTCGAGACGTTGGATTAGTTCTTTAAAGAGCTGATTACGAGAAAGTGTAACGGAAAAAGGTATTGAGCGTTGTGAGAACAGAAGGGGAGACAAAAAGAGCCATTCAAGTATTCTCCCGAGTGAAACACGAGCGCTAAGTGTTAATTTTTGAGTGCACTGTTCTTTGGAGTGACATCTGCGAGATTTTGATTGTGTGAGCTGTGAGGTCCTTTTTTTTATTTTACTAACCTATAATATTTTTTTCTTTTGTTTGTTTTGTTGTTCATTATGGCAGATTCCGATGATCAAACGGTTGACTAGGATCCACTGATTCCTCAAATGCAAGCCTTAGAGGGAATGATGCAACGAGTAGTGGCTATCGCCTTAGAGCCATTACAGTCGAGGATGGATAGGTTTGACAGAGGATCCAACTCTGTTCATGAAGTATTGAACGGAAATGAAGTCGAACGGTCACTGAGGCAACATACTCCTAGACAAGGACGTGTGCAACAGGTAGACGATAATTTGACTAACATTAAGGTTGCTATTCCTTCTTTTTAGGGACATTCAGATCCTGATGCATACTTGGCTTGGGAAAGCAAAGTGGAGCACATTTTTTAGTGTTATAATTACTCGGAACAGAAGAAGGCTCGATTAGCAGTAACATAGTTTGTTGATTATGCCTTGATATGGTGGGACCAGTTACTGCTTAGCCGTAGACGTATTGGTGAAGACCCAGTTGCAACATGGATCGAGATAAAGCGACTAATGCATAAAAGTTTTGTTCCTATTCATTATCATCGTGATTTGTTTCAAAAGTTGCAAAATTTGAAACAGGGAAATATGAGCGTTGAAGATTATTTCAAGGATATGGAAATGGCTATGATGCGTGTGAATATCGAGGAAGATCAAGAAGCTACCATGGCACATTTTCTAGCAGGGTTGAACACCGAGATTGCTAACGTTGTTGAGTTACAACAATATGTCGAGATTGATGACATGGTGCAGATGGCAATAAAGGTTGAACGACAGCAGCGCAGGAAGTCTTAAAATCGAGGTAACCCCCTTTTAAATATTTTTCAAATCCATTATATACTCTTAACAATACCAGGAAACAAGCACCGCAAACGCCACTTCGGATTCGAGAGCAAGGCGAATCCAGCACACCAATGCTTCCCGTTGCTGATAATGGGCGTGGAAAACAGCAAGTGGTGGTAAAAGAACGATCGAGAGATATCTAGTGTTTTAAGTGCCTTGGTCGAGGACATGTTGCTAGCTAGTGTCCTAATCGGAGAGTTATGTTGATGCGAGAAGATAGAGAGATCGAGTCAGATTTTGAGGAAGATGCACAAGAAACCCCTACTGTAGATAATGAAGAGGATGACCTAGAAGTTGCCAAAACCAGTAAGGTAATGGAAATCATGGTTGTAAAACGTAGTTTGAATGTGCAACAGGTTCAGGACGAGCAACAATGCGAGAATATCTTTCACACATGATGCAAGGTTCAAGATAAGGTATGTGTTGTGATTATTGATAGCGATAGTTGTACTAATGTTGCTAGTTCAGTGATGGTTGACAGGCTAGGTCTAAAGACGACAAAGCATCCGAATCCGTACAAATTGCAGTGGTTGAATGACGGTGGAGAACTTAAAGTGACAAGATAAGTTGTTGTACCATTTTCAATTGGAAACTACAAGGACGAGGTCCTTTGTGATGTTGTGTCGATGGATGCTAATCACCTTCTTTTAGGACTCCCTTGGCAGTATGACAAGAAGGTAATGCATTATGGTTTTACAAACCGATACTCTTTTATGCATGCAGGTAAGAAGATTACTTTGGCTCCTTTGACACCAAGTTAAGTAATTGAAGATCAAGCAAGCTTGAAAAAGAGTAAGGAAGCTGCAAAAGAGAAGAAAAAGATGAATGTTTATGCAAGAAGTCGAGAAATCAGGAAATGTCTTTCCTCTCACCAATCTTTGTTTATTTTAATGTTTAAAGATTATTGTTTATTGGCTGAGTTTCCTATTGATTTGCCTGCATCGATTGTTTCCCTTTTACAGGAATTTGAGGATGTGTTTCCGGAAGAAACACCGAAGGGATTGCCACCTCTTCGTGGCATTGAGCACCAGATTGATTTCATTCCGGAGTGCTAATATTCCAAATCGACTAGCTTATCGAACTAACCCCGAAGAGACGAAAGAGCTTCAAAGAAAAGTTACAAAGTTGATGGAAAAGGGTTATATTCGAGAGATTTTGAGTCCATGTGCTGTTCCGGTGCTGTTAGTGCCGTAGAAAGATGGGTCTTGGAGGATGTGCGTAGATTGTTGAGCTGTGAACCAGATTACAATTGAGTATTTTCATCCTATTCTGAGGCTTGATGACATGTTGGAAGAGCTTTGCGGAGCCGTCATCTTCTCCAAAATTGACTTGAAGAGCGGTTATCATCAAATTCGCATACGAGAAGGCAATGAGTGGAAGACATCCTTCAAAACAAAGCTAGGTTTGTATGAATGGTTAGTGATGCCTTTTGGTTTAACTAATGCACCTAGTACTTTCATGCGATTAATGAATCATGTTTTGCGATCCTTTATTGGTAAATTCTTTGTTGTGTACTTTGACGATATTCTAATTTACAATAAGACCTTATAGGATCATGCGGAACATTTGAGAGCCGTTTTGCAAACTTTGAGAAAGGAGAAGCTATTTGGTAACATGGAGAAATGTGTGTTTTGTACTAACAAACTTACATTTCTTGGTTACATTGTGAGTGAACAGGGTGTTGAAGTCGATCCTGGGAAGTTTAAAGCAATTCAAGAATGGCCACGACCGACATCGATTACTCAGGTTATATCATTTCATGGTTTAGCAAGTTTTTATCGACGATTTGTTCCTAACTTCAGTTCTATTACCGCCCCTTTAACCGGGATTATTAAGAAGAATTCTAGCTTCTTGTGGGGTAAGGAACAAGAAGATGCTTTCCTAAAAATTAAGGATTGTTTGACTAAAGCACCAATGTTAGCCTTACCCGACTTTGATAAAACTTTTGAATTTGAATGTGATGCTTCTGGAGTTTGTATATGTGCAGTTTTAATGCAGGAAAAGAGGCCCGTTGCATATTTTAGTGAGAAACTGAGTGGAGTGACATTGAATTATCCAGTTTATGACAAAGAGATGTATGCATTGATTCGGGCATTGGAGATGTGGCAACATTACTTGTTGCCTAAGGAGTTTGTGATCCACACTGACCACGAGGCTTTGCGATATATCACAGGTCAGCATAAATTAAATAAACGACACGCTAAATGGGTTAAATTCTTAGAATCTTTTCCTTATGTCATTCGAATACAAAAAGGGGAAAGATAATGTCGTTGCTGATGCATTATCACGTAGGTATTCACTTTTGAGTTATCTTGATTCATATTTGATTGGTTTTGCATACATTCGTGAGTTATACCATGATGATCCTGATTTTAGAGATAAGTATAATGCTTGTGAGAAAAGTGCAAATGGAAAATTCTACAGGCATGATGGTTATCTTTTCAAAGAAAATAGGATATGAATTTCACAGGGTTCAATGTGTGATATACTAATCTGTGAAGCTCATGAAGGTGGATTAATGGGTCATTTTGGGGTCACCAAGACGTTACATACCTTGAAGGAGCATTTATTTTGGCCGAAGATGAGCAGAGACATTGAAAGGTATTGTGAACGTTGTGTGACTTGTAAAAAGGCAAAATCGAAGGTTTCACCACATGGTATGTACTTACCTTTACCTGTTCCTGATTCCCCTTGGACTGATATATCGATGGATTTTGTTTTGGGATTGCCTCGAACTAGGACATGTAGAGATAGTATATTTGATGTGGTTGATAGGTTCTCAAAAATGGCACATTTCATTGCATGCCATAAGACTGATGATGTTGTTAATGTGGCTAACTTGTTCTTTAGAGATGTTTTGCATTTACTTGGTATTCCTAGGTCAATTGTTTCTGACAGGGATGTGAAGTTTTTGAGTCACTTCTAGAGGACTCTTTGGAGAAAATTAGGTACGAAACTTATGTTTTTTACTACTTGCCATCCCCAGACTGATGGAAACACTGAGATTGTGAACATGGTTTTATCTACTTTACTTCGATCCAGAATTAAAAAGAACATAAAAACTTGGGAAGATTGTTTGCCACATGTTGAGTTTGCTTATAACCATGTTGTACATTCTGCTACTAAAATGTCACCATTTGAGGTTGTTTATGGTTTTAATCCTATTACGCCTCTAGATTTGTTGCATTTCCACATGAATAGGTGACGGACAAGGATGGTCAAAGCAAAGCTGATTATGTGAAGAAGTTGCATCAACAATTTAAGAAGAACCTGGAACAAAGGACTCAGCAATATGAGAAGCACACAAACAAGGGAAGAAAGTGAGTCACCTTCGATGTTGGTGATTGGGTTTGGGTTCATTTCTGAAAGGAACGATTTCCAGCCCAAAGGCAGTCCAAGCTGTTACCGCGAGGAGATGGTCCTTTTCAAGTGTTGGAGAGAGTGAATGAAAACGCCTACAAGTTGGATTTACCGGGTGAATACACTGTAAGTGCTACATTTAATGTTTCTGATTTAACCCCTTATGACAATTCTGCAGATTTGAGGATAAATCCTTTTCAAGAAGGGGGAGATGATGTGAGCACATCTTTGCCACCAAAGGACTCTGACCTGGAAGTTCTTCCAACGGGACCTATTACATGATCTAAGGCTAAACAATTCAGGGAAGCTCTTTTCCTAACTTGTTCTAACATTCTAGATTCATTAGATCATGTTTATGCCTTAGATAATAGGACGTATAATGTGTTGCATGCTGATATGTGACATATTTAGATTATACTACTTATTAGTGTGTTTAAGTATGCATATAATATGTTAAGTGTGTTTTGACTTAGTTTAATATTACTTATGGCATGTTTATATTTGTTTGTGAGCTAATGAATAAGACCACAAGTGTTTACAACTTGTTTAAGTGTTTCCATTAAGTTTACATTGCTTTGATAGAAGTTTGCTATGTTTTGGCGTAGGTACGTAGAAGGACACTAGCTCAAGTGAGCATATGCAGCTCAACTCCAACTCAAGTGAGCATATGCAGCTCAACTCCAACTCAAGTGAGCATATGCAGCTCGGTCCCAGCTCAGAAGAGTGTAACCAGCTCACTTTCAGCTCATCACACTTTCAGCTAGTTCGTTTCAGCTCAGCTCGATTCCAGTCAGCTCAATTTCAGCTCCACTAGCTCAACTTCAGCTGACAAGTCCAGAAGTAGCTGAAAAGCATCCTATAAGTCAGGGAGTGTACCAGTGCACGCGCGGCAACCTCGGTGGCAACTGTGCATATGACTTGCACACGTGGCAACCAAGAATCTTGTGTGTGCAGCCAAGGCCGAATCAGTATTTTCTTTCTCTCCATGTGCGGCAAAGTGGTGAATTAAATTTCAAACAAAAAAAGCAAAATTAACATGTGCTCATTTTGAAATTTAAACACCAACAACACATTTTTGCATGTGACCTTATCACGTTTCCGTCCACCAACTCAAACAAGTGTTGCCATAGTTGTGAGACGGTTGTAGTCTGAAAATAAACTGAAAAGAGAAGATATTAAGAAAGCAGGTTGACACAGAAGAGGTTAAACAAGGAGATGAAATGAAGAAAATGAATGAAATAGTGAGGTATATATAGGGGTTGCCGTGAGATGCCATGGCGACATTAAATTCCAACGGGCATATTTTACGGCACGTGTTACGGGATTAAATGCCCGTTACGCTGTAGCTGTTGGCGGCTAGCCGTTAGCGGTATTCTAGCCATTACGCATTTTGTCGTTGGGCTACCCTCAACTGTTTCGACGACATAGTGGGCGGACTCCTTGTTGGGCCTTCTTCTTGTTCCTGCTTACTTATTCCTAAACCTGAAATAAAAATAATTAACTAAATAAAGAAAACTTGAAATATAAAAAAATTAAAAATGTGGAAAATAAATTGCAATAAATTAAAATCTAATCCTAAAACATAAAAATAAAAAGAAAGATATTAAAAATAAATTAAGTTTTGTTGGGAGTGCATTGAGGTGCATCTCCCAAACATAACCACTTCCTGAGTTGGTTGTGATTTGCTTTTCGTCCAGTTGGGTCATCTTGCTCTTTGGGGTCTTTGTTGCTGCCTTGACTTCTATCCTGGCGGCTGTTGCCTTGCTCTATTTCTGTGCTGACCTTGGGGGCATGCGTGTCTTGGCATACCTCTTTTTCCTTGGCGGGTTTCATGGGCTGTAAAACATGTATCTTTATGTTCTGATTATCAACCCTCATTATAAGTTCCCCATTCTCTACATCTATTAATGTTCTGCCCGTGGCTAATAATGGTCGCCCATGAATGATGGGGGCGTCCTCATCTGCCTCACTGTCCAAGATAAGGAAATCAACAGGAAAAATGAAGTTGCCCACTCGTACAAGGATATCTTCAACTTTTCCTTCCGGTTGCACAAAGGAATGGTCAGCTAGTTGTAGCATGATGGAAGTTGGTTTTGCTTTTCCAATTCCTAATTTGTTGAAGACAACCTTGGGCATCAAATTAATGCTTGCTCCTAGGTCACATAGAGCTCTCATATAATGGTTTTTGCCTATCTTGCATGGAATGATAAAGCTGCCTGGATCTGTCCTCTTGGGCGGCACCTTGTTATGTAGCATTGCCATGCATTCTTCAGTGACAGCTACCGTCTCGAATTCCCCAACTCTTCTTCTCTTGGAAACCATATCTTTCAAATACTTCGCATAATTTGGCATGTTTTGTATGGCCTCCACAAGTGGGATGTTGATGTGCACCTGCTTAAGTATATCTAGAAATTTCTTGAATTGGTTCTCTTGCTTTTGTTGTTTAAGCCTTTGGGGGAAGGGCAGTGGCATACGGATGTCCTGAATGCGTTCCTTATAGGGAAATCTAATCGGCGGGGGTTCAGGATCATCTGTCTCAGGGTTACAGTCATCTGTCTAGGCCTCAGTTTGTGGCGTTGCCACAATAGGTTGTTCTTGTGCTGTTGCGGCATGCAGTTCTGGTTGCTTTTCCATTGGCTGCTCAACTCTGGGATCATCCAATTGTTTCCCACTTCTTGTAGTTATTGCTTTAAACTTCTCATAAGTGGGTTTTGTTGTGGCCTCCGTGTTACTGGTTGATGCACCCATTGACCTGTTACTTATAATCTTTGTAAACTGCTCGAACTGGGTCTCTAGGTTCTTTATTGCTGCCTCATGGTTGTTCATTCGTATTTTAGTCATGTCCATGAAAGATTCAGTCTTGTCAATAAATTTATTAGTATGAACAATAAAATCACTAGTACGAGATATAAAAGTATGTAAAGTAGATTCTAGTGAATTATTGTTCGTATTCTATTGTTGTTGAGGCTGCTGTCGGGACAGGTTTTGCTGATATCCTCCTGGTTGCTGGTTTGGATTGGCAACAATGTTAGGGTTACTCCAGGAGAAATTTGGGTGCTTTTTCCAGCCCGAATTGTATGTATTGGTGTTGGGTCTGTTGTTCCGCTCATAGGTCCCCATAAAATTAGCAGATTCACTGCATTTGGAGGAATCATGGTTGCCCTCACACTCATCACAAAAGGGCTCCACAGCCTTAGCCTCATATGTTTTCCCAGTGGGTTTGGCCATATTCATCACCAGCCGTGTCAGTTTATCCAGGCGGGCAGTGGCAGATTCGGTGGCTTCTACTTCATTCACAACAACTGGGCCGCCTTATGCCGCCGCGGTGGGCTGTAGGGAACTTGTAGTCATTCTTTGTAATTCTGTTTAGAATCTGTAGTGCCTCCTCGGGTGGTATATCCAAGATGATTCCATTGGCTGAAGCGTCGAGCATCATTCGCGTTGGTTGATTTACTCCATTATAGAACATCGACACTTGAGTCCAGGATGGGAAACCATGAAGCTGGCAGTTGTTCAATATCTGTTGGTATCTCTCCCTAGCTTCATACATCAGTTCGTCATCTCCTTGGCGGAAGGTAGTGATTCCGTTTCTTAATCTATCGGTCACGTTTGAAGGGCTGAAACGATCAAGGAAGTCCTTGCACAGTTCAGTCCAAGAGTTGAATGATCCTGCCGGTTGGTTGTTTAGCGACTGTTTTGCCCTATCCCTCAGTGAATAGGGAAATAATCTCAGCTTAAGCACATCTTGATGGAATCTATGTATCTTAAAAGCTCTGCAAATGTCAAGGAATCCCCTCAAGTGCTGCCGAGCATCTTCCATGGTAGTTCCTCCAAATTGCCCCAATGTGTTTATCATGTTGAACATCACTGGTTTCAGCTCGAAGTGGTCTGCTTCAATTTCAGGCTCTGCCACAGTTGGATCAAATCCTCTGAAATCGTACTCCAAGTAACCCTTGGTGGTTCGCACATATTGTTGTTGCCTGCCCTGAATTAGGGGTTGCTGCCTAGGTGGCAGATCTTGATGCCCATCCTGTCCGTTTCGGGAATTGTTGGCAGGGTTGTCGTCTTGGCCGTTAACCATGGCTGCCTCCGCTTTTCCTTTTTCCTTAGCTTCTTCGAGGGCTTCTCTTGCTTCTTTCTTTAGTTTTCTTGCTCTTCGTTCGATCTTGTCTATGTAAACGATTTCGGCCGGTGGGTTGGCTCTAGTCATGCACTAGACAAGAAAACTATAAAATTCTTTTTTTCGAATAAAAAGGAAAATCTAAAAAACTAAAATTAAATGCAATAAAATAAAAGTGTAGAAAAATAAAGCTGAATTTACTGTTGCCAATCCCCGGCAACGACGCCAAAAACTTGTAGAGTGATTAGGTGTTCTCTAAATATGAGCACCAAGTGCACACTCTTATCAAGTTATAATATAAAAGATAATGTCTCCCACGAGGATTGGACAACTAACTCGAATATAAATTCCTGCACAAAAAATATTTAAATGCACATGTCAATTTTAGTTTGTTTAAAAGAAAAATAAATAAACACAAGTAATTAAGAGAAGAGATCAGATTGATGGAATGGGTCAGGTTATGCTGCTCCGAAGTGTGAAACTGCGTTGAATAGGTCAAGTTGTATTGCACTGCCAGACTTTGCTGCCTCGGCGGGAGATGGCAGATTGGAGCTTCAACAACTTTCGCTGCCTCACCAGGTGGAATGGAGGATTGGCTCGGCGTCAAACTCGGCAGACCTTCAAGGCTCGGCAGAACGCTTCGAGAATGATTCAGCTTATGTCTAAGTCAGAATACTTTTGATGCCCGCTGTAGATAATACCCGTCGGCGTGAATCTTGAAATGAACAACAACCTTTGGTTCGTCCTCTTTTAGCCGCTTTAAACCCTAACCTATGTCTAGTCTGGATTGATCAACACCTGGTATTGATGAGATCGTCCTTACTTCTTTCGTGAGTTTGACTCTCTCGATGCCAAACAAATGGATTGCTCACAATTGATCTTTGGAACTCAATTGAAAACAATGAAGAACATGAAATAAGAAAACCTTGAATTTATTGCAAAAACAACTTAAACCTAAACAACCGTTCTCACAACTACTTTACAACACAACCCAAACCCTAGAGAATTTAGAACATAGTGGCAGCAAGAAAACACAAGAGAAACTAAGCTATGCCAAGATTGTCTAGATGTTTAAAATACAAAGTAAGATCGGGTATATACAAGGCATGGCCTAGGTTAAGTCCTCCTTGGAGTAGAAGTCTTCTTCATGATAAAGTAGCTTTTGCATTGAATGCATCCTTTAATTCTGACTTCTTTGACTTGAAGTTGGAATCCTTGTGCCGCAAGTAAGCTTAGGCCGCCTTAGACGTTTTCTCCTTTGGCGGCTTTATCCGTTGTTTCCGGCATTAGTAAATTGCGTGGACGGGCTCATTGGTCAAAGAAAATTATGCTCTTCCAATCGTACTCCAATTGACCAATTACTCAAGTTGCTGCCCTGGGCGACAAATATGGCGGCGGCAGCTACTCGACAACATCTCTCTCTGAATTGAACTGCTTCAATACAACTCCTTGGCTTGCTTCCTTAGCATCAGCTCCTCAGCTCCTCTCTCCGTCATCAGTCTCCAGCACCTGTAATGCGAACTAAACTAAAACAATATCTTTTCTCAACAAATAAAAGATATTCAACAAAAACAAGGCAAAGCAAAGAATACTGAAAATAATGCATGCATGCACCTAAATATGCCTAAAATGCACTTAAGAACAACAATAATATGAGGTGGAATGCATACAAAATATAAGACTTATGAGCACTTTACAACGAGCACAAACTTGAATTTTCCATAGCACTTCTTGCAGATGAAGCCTTGAGTTGGTAGGAGACCACAACCCTGACTGCTCCCGCTGACTCGGTTACCTGGAAATTCTTCGTTGAAGAATTCAAGAAGAAATACATCAACGAACAATATCTAGCCGAGCTTAGGAAGTGTTTCTTATATCTCAAGCAAGCTAATAGGCCCATTGAACAATATATTGATGATTTTTGCAAATATTGCAAATACGGCTCGGAGTATATCAAGACAGAAGCCGAAAAGTGCCAGATGTTTATCGATGGCTTGAACGATGAGCTTAGTCTCATATTCACAACTTTGCGGATCGTAGATTTCTAAAATTTGGTCAATCGAGCTATCACAATCGAGACAAAGATGAAAGTCAAGGAAAGGAGAAAAGGTGGAAATCGGAATGATAAGAAGCAAAAAAGAGACGATAAGCCCAATTGCAATCCAAGAAAGACAAGTATCATAAAGAGAGCTCCTCGACCTATACTCCTCCAAAAAGAAATTTCACACCGAGACCTCAATCGGTAAACAAACTCTCAGCCCCGGTTATTTCTGTTAATAGCACGAGAAATTTGGAGAAAATCCCTACTTGCAAGTTCTGCCAAAAGCTTCACTCTGGCCAATGCCGAAATCAGTCAAACTTGTGTTATGCGTGTGGTGGGGATGACCACTACATCAAAGATTGCCCTCGTAATGTTAACAAAGCTCTAGCTCGATCTCCTACAAATCCGAGTTCTGCACCATCTAACCAAAACAAAGGCCCTAAACACACTCAATCCAGAAATCAAGGGATAGGTAAAGGGAGCTATTCGAATGCCTGTAACCCCCTTAACCCGGCCTAGACGGTTGACCCGAATTAAGAAAGTCACACGGGGAAAACCAAAGTCAACCCGAAAGTCAACCTTGATTAACGACCCTTTTTTTTTCTTTTTAAACTTGTCTAGATGAACATTAACCCTAGTTATGATCATTCAAACAACATACTCAAAGATCATAAACATCAGAGATCAAACAGGGACCCAATTGAACAATTTACAACTTTAGGGACCAAAATGTAAATTCTGTTAATTATAAGGACTTCGCCCAAATTAAAGTTACCAACTTTTAATTAATCAGGTTTCATGCTTCACTGCCAAATTTCAGCTCATACGGACATCCCGAACTCACACAATTGCACATACAAGATTCAGGACCAAAATGCAAACATTTTGAAACATATAACTGCCAATATCAGCCCCCAATGGTCATGCGTTCCGAAACAGGGAGAGCCTGTTTCGAAACGCGGGGCCGTTCCGCAACGCGTACCGAAACGAGGGCTGGCAGTGGCCTTTCCGTTTCGGAACGGTGTCTTCCGTTTCGGACGCTTGGGTTGCTACAAGGCACCCGTTCCGAAACGGCAACTACTGTTCCGATACGGCCTGCACAGATTGCATAGAAAAGGCTACTAAAAATCACAATTGATCAACCATACATGCTTCAAATGCTACCAAACTTTGCCAGCAAGAAATTCAACATATGAAAGACATATAAGCATCAACCAAACATCATCGTGGCATCACATATGAAAAGCCCCAATCTAAAGGCATGCTTCCTACTTAGCAAACCATTCAAGCATCAATACTTAAATTCAACCTCATAATGGCCAATTACATGTACCAACATTAACATCAACATTAAACAACTTAAGGAGTTCAAAACATCTCCCAAAACATCCACATAAGTTCCCCATTGCCAAATGCCAAAAGCTAAAGGTGTTTAAGAAAACCTTCCCATACTTGAGCTTAGCTTTCACTTGATTGCTTGCCTTCCTTGCTGCCCTCAATGCACCTTAATGCTCTGCATTATTGGTTTAAGAAAAGAGAGAGAGCGTAAGCAAAAGCTTAGTGAGGAATGCTCATTAAAACCACACAATAATGCATTTATAAAACTCATTTATAAGTCATACTTCAAAATACATTTAGACATGCTCACAAGCAATCTTAAACAAGCATTTCATGCTTCATATCATAACATGTCATATTGGCCACAAGTGATAACTACCATCTTTTAACAAGATCAACATAAGACTCACACATGGACTTTTAAACACCATTGTGATCTTATCCCCATGGACTTTTAAACACCATGGCCCATGGACTTTTAAACACCATGGCAAGGACCACACAAGGACTTTTAAACACCTTTGTGTCCTTAACAAGTTTCACCTCAAGGACTTTTAAACACCTTGACCCCAAGGACTTTTAAACACATTGGCCCATGGACTTTTAAACACCATGACATGAATCACCCCAAGGACTTTTAAACACCTTGGCCCCAAGGACTTTTAAACACCTTGGAAAGGACCACACAAGGACTTTTAAACACCTTTGTGTCTGTAACAAGAACCATCCAAGGACTTTTAAACACCTTGATGTTCTTAAGTAAACAAGGCTCACTCAAGGACTTTTAACCACCTTGGTGACCTTAACCTTTTCAAAACATCACTTGCCAATATACATCATTTATCATCAATAATCCACTGTTTTAAAGCATTTAACCAAGCCATAAACATCATACATCTTTAAGCATTAAACCACATTTAAACAATGTTCAAAAGCGAGGAACTCTAACCTTGAGCTTCCTTAAACACATGGCTCATAATCTCAGCAAACAAACATGCTAGATATGCTTTAAAAACAGAATTTAAACATGCAACAAACACATTGCACCCAACCATCACATGGTTCCTCATCAAGAGAGTTTTTCCGAAAACTTACTCTTGAGCTTAGCAAAGTTGTTTAGACTTAGACTAAGCTCCCAAACCTCCAAAACATTGGTTTCAAAGCCGAAAACCAAAATCCACTCACCGATTCCGTTTCGCCTCTTGCCGAAACACCAAATCAAGCTTCCGGATCACCACCACTTGGATCCAAAGATGACTCCCCTGTTTTAAACACATCAAAACAGTAGATTAATGCATCATCATGCATTAATAGCTTCAATGAAAGCACCTAAACTCGCTGCTCTCATCTACACTCCATTTTCGGCCACCAAACACAACCGAAAATGCATCCAAACAACTCCTCAACAAAGCCCAGCCATAAACCATCAAAACTAAGCATCCATAAACATCATTTAACATCTAAAAAGGACCTAACAACATCCTTATACCTCCAGCAACAACAGATCCACAAGATCACTCCAAAACAACCAAGAATCACAAGCTAAACTTAGGAAATTCAACCTATCCGGGATTGCATTAGTTAAAACTCAATTTCCAATCAATTTAACATTCATTTAACATAAAAAATACACCTCAAATCACTGCTTTAACAGATCCAACGAAAATCCATCAAAATCATCAAATCTTGCATTTTAAGCCAAGATCCATTACACAACTTTAAAAACCATTATAAATCATCAATTAAGGATTGAGAACTTAGGAATTTCAGTAAAGAACTTGAAGTTCAGAGGAGAAGGACGTTCTTACCTCCAAACTTGAGTTTCTCCTCTTTTAGAACCAAAAAGCTTGAAGAATCAAATGGCAATTGGTGAGGTTTTGTTGATGAGATGATTAGCAATCAAAAGAGGATTGAAAAGAGAGATTTAAGTGGCAAAATCAGAAGAAAAACTCCGGAGAAAGATGTTTGGCTTGAGAGAAAATGAGAGAAAAGGAAAATGAGATTTTAGGAAAATTGGTTAGAAATAACTTCCCTCCACTTTCCTTTTGTTTAAAATCAGAATTAAAACATTAAATATCTTAGAAAAATCTGGAGAAACTCCCTTTGGGTAAATAGCTCCTTAAAGATTCAAAGTTTCAATCCTTTCTAAAATAGTCACGCAGTTTTTTCAAAAATTACATTTTGGTCACTAGCCAAAATGTCACCCTTCCAACCCTCATTTTGTAAAATTGATTTCACAGTTCACTTATATATATTAAAAGAGGATTTTAGAACATTTTTCCATATTTTTAATGCAACCCGAACTAGGTTTTCCTAATTTCACCTTTTTAGATTCGAACAGCACTTTGACCGAACCGGTCAACGCCCAAAACTTCTAAGCCCAAAACCGGGGCGTTACAATGCCCCTACTCATCAAGAATCCTGAGCCCCTGCTCCTATCTACCAAATTCGTGGTAGGGAGGATGAAGAGTCTCCCAATGTGATCGCAGGTACCGTTGAACTAAACTCAAGCCCTGCTTATGCTTTGATTGATTCGGGGTCTACCCATTCCTTTATATGTTCTTCCTTGCTTGTTAAGCTAAATATGAAACCCGAACTTGTTAAATCGAGCCTTGTAGTATCGAATAATATAGGAAGAAACTTGCTGATTAATTTGCTTTGTAGATCTTGCCCACTTTCTATTCGAAATGTTCCTTTCCCTATAGATCTATATGTTTTACCAAATTGTGAGTTTCATCTAGTGTTAGAAATAGATTGGTTGGGTAAACATCAAGCCTGGATTGATTGCCAGAATAGAAGACTTTATCTCCAGGGTTTAAGTAAAGAATCCTCTTGCTTATAGATAAGAAACCTACTTCCATCTCGCTGCCATGACCTTACAAGAGGAATATGACTTTGTTTTGCCATATATTCCTCTTATATTTGAATTTACTGATGTTTTTCCCGATGAACTACCTGGTCTCCCTCTGACTAGAGAAGTGGAGTTCGGGATTGATGTTCACCCTGGAACCAACCCGATGTCAATTACACCATATCAAATGGCACAAGTGGAGTTGAAAGAACTCAAGAAGCAACTTCAAGAGCTACAAGACAATGGCTTTATTTGGCCAAGCACATCTCCCTGGGGTGCTCCCGTCTTGTTTGTGAAAAAAAAAAGATGGTACGATGCGGCTTTGTATCGACTATCGGCAATTGAATCAACTTACCATAAAAACAAGTATCCCTTGCCAAGAATTGAAGATCTTTTTGATCAACTTAAAGATGCTACGGTGTTCTCAAACATCGATCCTCGATCAGGTTATTATCAAATGAAAGTGAAAGAAGAAGACGTGCCTAAAACATCCTTTCAAACTCGTTACGGCCGTTTCGAATTCCTTGTAATGCTATTCGGGCTAACCAATGCCCTTGACGCATTAATATATCTCATGAACCGATTATTCAAGCCCTATATTGACAAATTTGTGGCCGTCTTTATCGATGACGTCTTGGTCTACTCTCGTAACAAGGAGGAACATGCTAAACACCACCGAATTATCTTGCAAACTCTTCGAGAACGTCAGTTATTCGCCAAATTCTCCAAATGCGAGTTTTGGCTATTGGAAGTTTCATTTCTTGGCCATGTAATCTCAGCCGAAGGGATCAAAGTGGATCCGAAGAATGTACAATCCATTCTTGATTGGAGATCTCCGAGGAATGTTGGTGAGGTCCGAAGCTTTCTCGGTTTAGTTGGATGCTATTGAATATTTTTTAAGGGCTTTTCTACCATTTCCTTGCCCCTAACTAAACTCCTTCGAAAGTGTAACACCCCTCGCTCGGGTTAGGAGCAAGGAGCGTTACGACGCGCAGCGGACTTATAATCATATGACATATAATCTCAAACCGAACAGACTTAACATAGGTTAATCATACATGTAACTAGTCATTTAGGGGGCTAATTAAAAATTTTAACATATCAAGATCTTGTTACAACCTTATTGTGTCTAAACATGTAATCATTTGAAATCAAACAAACACATCTTTACATTCAAGAACCATGTAATCAAACATACTAGATCAGTCCTATCATGAAGCATTCGAATTATATGCATGTCCTAGAATTCAAAATATACCAATTGCAACATATGAACATGCTTGAATTCTAACCTTGGGCATATGAATTCGTACATAAGTGCTTTGGGTCCAATTTGGTTCAATCAAAGGCAACAAGATGATACTATCATATATCTTGCCATTCAAAGGTCCATTGAATATATCCAAACTCATATGATCATATCATAAGTCTTAAATTAACCAAACATCATATATATATATATATATATATATATATATATATATATATACTAACTTGGCATAAGTGTCATACAAGACTTAATACAAACATAGCTTAGTCATTACAAACCATTAGCTTAAACTTTATATACATAACAAGTCATGTGTTCACATTTAACATGTATATCAACCAAAATGCATGTGACACCACTCTATTACACAAGTCTATGCCACTCTCTAGAAGTCTAAACAAAAGATCACATCATACATGATTCTTGCTTGTAACTTGGTGCTCCAGAAACGGATTGGGCAACTTTCAATCAACACAACCTGTTAGTTTGGGAAGGAGGAAATAAAGAGTGATAAGTACAAAAGATGTACTTAGTGAGGTAGTACTTAATTCTATTAGTTTACTCTTTTAGGTGTCTTATTTTGATTAGTCAAGGTTACCTAGCTAGGATTCATATTACATAAGCATCTCCTAGCTAGTTTAAACATGATCAAGAATCACTTAGCTAGTTTTAGAAGCATGGAAACAACAAGTAGGCATGTAGGCATATTCACATAGAAGAACAATGTAAACAAACCATCATTTAACAATACAAACAGTGAACTCAAAGCATATCATGTACATAGTCAAACATGTAATCAATCAAGTAATACATAAGCATATCACATAGTCACCATTCGAATAGACATCTTAGGCATGTAGATCATGTATGTTTCAAGAAAAAATCAAATTGGTGTTTACGCCTTTAATGTCTTGAACTCATGTTTCATATAACCACAATCATATAACATTTCAAGTCACATATATCACTTGTCACATGTTTTATTCAAATGCTTATAATGTTTTGCCTTGGTAGATTAGTAGGACTAGGTAATCAAGTCTCTTTAGGTACAAGATACAAATTCAGAGGATGCACAAGGCATCAAAATCAGAGGGTGCACAATACACCAAGGTGTCTTCCACACCATTACAAGATAACCAATGATCAACATAGGATGCTCATAGCATCAATTGCACAAGGTGTTAACAACACCAACAGAGAGTACCCAAGGTACTAATTTCAGAGGAGCTCTAGACTCTAAGGCATGCCATTGTACCTAAGACCAACTAGTCAACCAAGGGCTTATAGTGTCTTTTAATTCAAACAATCCCAAGGCAAGTCATTAACAAGCCAACATATCAATCATGTATCACATAGCATGTTGGAAGCAGATAAGGTCTATATTTGGTCAAATTCTCATTGTTTCTAACATGTATAAATCATATATACCCATTCATACAACATGTAACATTCATGGGCAGTAGCATAACAATCACATAGAACTCATACGATCCATCAATCAAGTGCATATACCATGTATCACACAATAGCACCAAACTAGTAGCAAACATAATCAATTGTCTTTCCATTTAACCTTCTTCCCTTAGAACATTTACCAAATATTAATTAGGTTCATTTCATTCTTTCAATTCATCATATAATAAAATGAAAACATTAGTTAAGACAGTAGTCCTAACCCTAAGGATTAACCACACTCACAATACTCCAAGCTTAGTTTGTCTTGATCCTTGATGATTATCCCCTTATTCTTTTTACAAGTTGGACCATCTCTTGACTCCTCCAAGGTTTCCTCAAATTCTCGATATTAACATTCATGTACAAACATATACAAAACATATTAGAAGCTAATTCAAACATATAAGCTCATTTACACAAGTGCAAACATCAAACATTCAAAACCGTTTTTCTTATTGGTAGTTTGAGTACTTGTTACTAATCTAGGCATATATTTTTACACACATATCCAAATTTCAATTACTTTACCATTATAGAAAGCTTATTCACAAAATGTTTCAAACATGTATGGTACATATTTTTCACATTTCTCAATCAATACAGTTTATTATTTAAACATAGGTTATTTTGCAGTTCTGGATAATTTGCAGCACCTCCATGATTTCGAGTCCAGATTTTTCTATAGAGATCGAATTTTAGTGCCGTTTGTTTCTAGTTAAACTTGACATCCCCAATTATTTTCTATCATAATTTCAGGTCTAAATTCCATGTATTTTATTTTTGGTGATTTTTTAAAGGTCATTGTCCAAAATAGGGCAGTGCTGGGAAGATTACACTAATTTCTAACTTAAGCTCTTTACAATTTGTATTCATGGCTTCACCATTCAATCTTATTTTACCAGCTAATTCTACATTTCCTCATAACAATATCTAACACTTTCAAACATAAATTTCCAGATTTATTATAGGTCAATTTAGGCTTTGCCATTTCAACTTCTCCAAAATAGTCCCTTCACTATCTTGTCTTTGCATGTGACCGATTTTTTTGATTCTTATCAAATAATCCAACCAAATACATATTTCTTATCATCTTACAACTAATTTCTAGAATTAATATCATTATTTACCACAAGCAATCGTAACATTTCAGAACATACAAACAACTTAACATGATACTTTGATTAACTAGTTGAGTAGAAACACTTACCTAGCTCTCTAATTTGATTTCTATGGCAAGATGATCAACATGCAAACAAATTTTCAAGCTCTCCTTGATTTTTCTTCAGCAAACTCCCTCTCTCAATCGGCTGAAGAGAAGAAAAATGGAAATGAAAAGACAACTCTCTTAAGTTAATGGATTGAGAGTTGACGATCTGCCCCTTTTATTAAACTATCACATATTTCAACTCAAGGGCATATTGGGGAAGTCAAGTTTGCAACATGCAAGTCCCCATTTTATCATATATTTTAATTTAGTCATGGCTGAGTATTTTTTTTCAATTTATTTGTTCTTTCAATTAGGTCCTTATTGCAATTAATTATGGGTTACTCGGTTCATTTAAATTAATTATTTGACCGATTGAGCAAAGTCTTCTAGGCTAAAATTGAGGGTGTTACAGAAAGGATCAACCATTCGAGTGGTCCGAGAATCAGCAACGAAGCTTTGATCACCTCAAACAAGCCCTAACTCATGCCACGGTTCTTGTAACACCCAAAAGTCTGGACTAGTCGGAATTAGGTTCCAGTGATTGGAAATTTTGCATCGATAAAGTCTAAATATAGTATCGACTAGTTAATCATTGTTATTGGACCCTATTGGATAGTATTGAAACATTATAGTGACTAAATTGTGGAAAAACAAGGAGTTGGGAGTCAAAATTATAAAGCAATGAAAATTGAGGGACTAATCTTGCGATTAGCCCCTCATCAATTAATATTTTCATATGTGGGATGATCAGGAGAGCTTCCTTCATTTGAAGGGAAACCATTCCAATTAAAAAGCTAATGAAATAGCTAAAGTCAAGCTTACCCGATTGTAAAAAGAAAACAAGCACCATCCTTACATCATCTTCATCTTCTTGGAAGCACACACCTCCATTGAAGCTAGGGTTCAAGTTTAGTTTTCTTCAAGTTATTGTTATCGAATCATTGCTATCGTTCGGGTAAGCAATAATCCTCAAACAATCATTGAATTCCATGGATATGTCAAGCTTAATCTCAAGCTAGGGTTTTAGCTATCCATGGATAATTCATCGTTGATGCTTATATTGAATTTAGATATCGATTTTGATATCGTTGTATTGATTTTGATATCGTAATATCGATCCTAACAATCTCCCTATTGATTTCCTAGCTCAAGAAATTGATAAAGAGCATCCATCGTCTCCATCCAAAGCTAGGAACAAGGGGATTGCTATTCGAGAGCCATAGGAGCATCGAATTTTGAGGTGAGTGTACTCGGAGTCTCGGGATTAGGCGAAAAGCCTTCCCGAATATTTTATTGTCGTTTTCGATCATTTAGCTAACATTACCATTGAGGAAGTTGCATCGGATTGTTAAATGGACACTTTGGTAAGTGTCGGTAAGTTTGTTATTAAATATCGGATATAGTTATTGGTATTGTCATTGAGCATTGACACTAATATAGTTATTATTATTGAAATATTGCAAAGAAACTATCGGACATTGATATTGACATTGAACCATGAAACATTGATCATGAGACATGTTTGCTATTGATATTATTGAAATCATTGATCATTGGAATTCTCATTGAATATTGAATATGGATATGAACACTGAAACTTGGATTTGAATAGACATTGGATACAATTGGCATGCCATAGAATTCATGAGCTCAGTGTACAAGTGGACTATGGTCCTAAGGCTACGACCTATATTGATTTGGCGAGGCGGAGGGATGTGTATTGATATTGGTCTTATTGGCGAGGCGGAGGGACTAGACCATTCATTGATTTGGCAAGGCATACGAATTCACGTATCCACTATCTTGATTCAATACAAGGGCTAATGATTAAATGAATAAGTTGAACATTGTATATTGAAGCATATTAATAACATCGATGAGCATGTTGATGCATAATATTGACATTGATGAGCATGAGACCATGTATATAGAGATACTTGTTATATTTCCATTTATATTGTTATGACTACCTCACTAGGCAATGTATGCCTAATGTATTGCGTCTCATGCATTTCAGGTTGAAAGATCGTGTGATCGAGGATCAGATAGTCAAGGCAAGACAAGTCACTACAAGCCTTAAAGTAATGTATTTTGACCTTATGAACTCCTAGGAAGGTGGCAAAGTAGTTGAACTAGTCTTTTATGTCTATTTGATATGTTGGTGAGATGCCTATGTTGTAATATGGTTGATTGCCCTAAATGGCCTTTTTGTTTGGCTTAAAGTGGTTAAAAAGTGCATATTTGGCTCATAAAGGTCAAAACTTAGTAAACGTATTCGTACGGCCGCGAAATTTGGCATGTTAGTATTTTATACCATTGAAATGTTGTGTGTAAAGTTTCATTGCATTTGGACATCGTTCGGTAGGTCAAATCGAATAAAAACCAGCAAAAATCTATCATTACAGGTCAGGCCGTATCGAAACGGGTGATGGCGTTTCGATACGGGTATGCATAAATGAGCCTAAGGATCATAGTGTACCGAAACGGGATATAGTCGTTTCGAAACAATTTGTCACTGAAACCAATCGTTTCCATATGGGTTTATAGCGTATCGAAACTAGTCAAATTCAAAGAAAGTCAACTCGTACCAATACGGGTGTGTCTGTATCGATACGGTCTAAAGGGTAAAGTCAACATGGGTTGACCATCGTTCAACCATTTTGAAACAGCCCTAAGGTGTTTCGATACGAGGTTAGTTAAGTTAGTTAAAGGCATATTAGACAGATTGCAATGTTCACAGTTTAGTCATTGAATTTTGAAAGATTAAATTGAATGAGCTAATGGACTCCAAATTGTATGAAATTTTACAGGTTTGTTAATATTGTAGTGAATTTCAATGTTGTATGATTATCTGCATTGAAGGACCCTTAATTTGTCAAACTTACAATTTGGTCCCTAAAACTTGTAATAGTTAATATTTAGCCCTAATTGATTAATTATTGCTTCGTATGGATCAAATGGACTAAAATGTATTGTGGTAATGTGTTATTGTATGTTATTGGTTTAAATGTTAATGTTAATGTTAAAAATGAGATTTTGTTGCACCGTTCACTGTATTGAACATCAGTATCACCTTCCGACCCAGTTCTCGACCAAACCAGGAAATGGGTGTTACTGTTCTTATCCAACCTGAATCAGGTAAAGAATTTACTTTGTATAGCGATGCTTCACACTCAGGATTAAGTTGCGTATTGGTGCAAGGAGATAATGTGGTAGCATATGCATCAAGGCAATTGAAACCTCACGAGCTTAACTATCCAATTCACGATCTTGAACTTGATGCCATTGTTTTCACTCTCAAAATTTGGAGGCACTACTTGTACGGTGAAAAATGCCACCTATTCACTTATCATAAAAGCCTTAACTACCTCCTAACTCAGAAGGATCTTAATTTGAGACAAAGAAGATGGATGGAACTCTTGAAAGACTACAATTTAGTCATCAACTATCATCCCGGAAAAGACAACGTGGTTGTGGATGCTCTTAGTTGTAAACCGAACTTCGGTAAGCTAATCTAAGCATTGATTTTTTGAAAACTCTCCTTGAATTGTCTATAGACATTCGAATTGCCCCTTATTTGTCTTCTAAGTATCCATTCGAATACTTCTTATTTGATGAGCAATCTTTCGAATTTTTTCCTTGAGTTAAAATCAACCTATTCGAATTAAATCTCTCATATCTTGTAAATGAATTGTTTGAAAATCAGCCTTAGTAATCTTGTTTGTTTCTTTGTAGCTTCCTTGGCTATCAATGCTCATTTTCGTCTATCCAAAGAACGAAAATTCTTTTCTGAACTTCAAGTTCAATCCAATCTAATCTCGAGAATTAAAGAACTCCAGCAAGTCGATCTAGATCTTCAGAAAATTATTTCGAAGCTTGATTCCGAGCCTAATTCTGACTTCTCCTTCAAGTCGAATGGGCTCCTCTATTTTAAAGATAGAGTATGTGTTCCTAACAATGAAGAACTAAAGCAAGAGATGTTGAAAGATGCCCATCAAAGTTCTTTTTCGACCCACCTTAGATTAGTTAAGATGTACAAGGATCTAAAACCCTTGAATTGGTGGCCATGAATGAAAGCGACCATCAATGAATACGTATCAAAGTGCTTAACTTGTCAAAAGGGTTAAAGCTGAGCATCGAGCTCCCACCGGATTGCTCCAACCTCTCGAATTCCCTCAGTGGAAGTGGGATCAAATTACCATTGATTTTGCAATTGGTCTTCCTTGTACTCCAAGAAAATGTGATGCCGTGTAGGTTATAGTTGATCGATTCACTAAGTCGGCTCACTTCATCCCTATTCGAATGAACTATAGTCTGGAAACTCTAGTTGACTTGTACATTCGTGAAGTGATTTGTTTACATGGAGCCCTACTTTAATCGTCTCCGATCAAGATCCTAGATTCATAGCTCGATTCTAGAGAATCTTGCAATAAGCTCTCGAAACTAAATTGAATCTAAGCACGACCTTCCATCCTCAAAGTGATGGCCAATTCGAAAGAGTGATTCAAGTCCTTGACGACATGTTGAGAGCTTGTGTCATTGACTTCGGGAAGAATTGGGAGAAATCTTTACCTCTTGTGGAGTTTGCCTACAATAATGGCCATCAATATTCGATTCAAATGGCTCCATTCGAAGCTTTGTATAGAAGGAAATGTAGAACTCCTCTATGCTGGTCCGAACTTGGAGAAAACAAAGTGTTAGGACCTCAATTGCTCCGGGAAACCGAAGAACAAGTCCGAATTATCCATGAGCGATTGAAGCAAGCCTTTGATAGGCAAAAATCCTACACAGACTTGAAACAAAGAGATGTCTAGTATGATGTGGGAGATAAGGTCTTTCTCAAAGTCTCTCCTTGGAAGAGGGTTATCATATTTGGTAAAAAGGGAAAACTCAGCCCCCGGTTCATTGGACTATTCGATGTAGTTGAAAGAATTGGTCCAGTGGCTTATCGATTAGCACTCCCTAGTGAATTCGATAAGATCCACAATGTATTCCATGTTTCTATACTCAGAAAGTACTATTCTGATCCATCTCACATTTTAGAACCCGAAGAGGTTAAATTGAACCCTAACTTATCCTATAAAGAAGAACCAATCAAGATAGTTAACAAAGAAGTCAAGAGGCTTAGGAACAAGAACATCTCCTTAGTGAAAGTATTGTGGAGGAATCACAAGGTAGAAGAAGCAACTTGGGAGCCTGAGGATACAATGAGAAAGCAATACCATAACCTATTCGATTCAGGTAAAAATTCGAGGATGAATTTTCCTTTTTAAGGGGGGATTGTAATACCCTAAATTCTAGTCTAGTAGAATTAAGGCCAATTGCCTAAGCTGATAGTTCAATTGAACAAAAATCTAAGCTAAATAGAGTACTCAAGAGCTTAGTTGAAAGATTAGATAAAATGAGTGATCAAATCATGAGTGACCAATTCGAAATAAACAAGAAAATAAAAAGATGCATGCTAAATCATCTAATTCCTATTTCCCCTTGTCTAATTACATGAGTGAGGATTAATTAAGGGACATTATGGTCCTTTCTCGAATCCATTAAGGATGAATAAACATTGTCATCTTCATCCATTTTCTTCTTCATTGCCGAATTAAAGAAAGAATGAGGGAAAGAGAGTGAAACTTGAGAGAAACCTCCATTGATGCTAGGATCAAGCTTGCATGTTCATGAATTTGCATGGAAAATTAAGCTAGGAAGCTAAGTAAGCACAATTCTTGCCTTGTTCATTCGAATAACTAGGTTGTTAGTTGAATTTGATTGAATTGATGATGTAGATGAAATTAACCACTGTATATGCTAGTTAGAAGGTTGAACTATGATAGAATTGTAAGAATTTGAGTAGTATTGTAATCACCTATTTTGTCCGGGGTGTTAAACCCGTTTTCTTTTCTTTTTAGTAATGGGCTTTGATACTTATGTTAATTATATATATGTTGTGGTAAAAATTAAAAACCCAAAAAAATGGAAAAAAGGAAAAAATTAAAAAAAAGGTATATATATATATATATTACTATTAGAGTATCTATTATTACTATTTAGTATTATATATACTATTACCGTATATCATTATTATCTATTATGCTATTATTATTGCTTATTATCCATATTTATCTATCATCTTATTTACTATTATTATTATCATTATTACTTACTACCTATTATTATTAGTATTACTTATTATATTATTATTATTACCTATTATTACTATGTTATCATTATAGTTATTTATATTATTACAGTATATTATTATTATTATTATTATTATTATTATTATTATTATTATCAATTGCTTTGGATCGAATCTGAAGATACAATATATATATAAACAAATATTAAATAAATAAAGCCTAATATAAATAAATAAGCCAGTATATATAAACAAAAGCCCATATTTTATTTATCAATGTCCATTACATATTGAAAAAAAACCAAACATATTATACAAGGCCCGTTTGGCCCAAAAAATAAGCCCTAATCTGCTAAGGAAGAAAACCCTAATATGTTTCCTTTGTTTTGCAGCCGCCCAACCCCAGCCGTCAGATTTGGATGGAGATCTGAGGGTCCAGATCGAGCCTCGAGAAGAAACCCTAGTTTCCATCCGTTTTGCCCTAGCACCGCACCCGTCTGAGCCGTCGGATCGTGCTTGCCATCAACGGACCAGATCGAAGCATGGGAACTCTCCAGAATTTCCACGCGCCCACGCGCGTCCCTCGGGCTCCCATACGCGCGCGTGCACGACGACCCCCTACCCGCGTCAAGGCTACGCGCGTCCTTTCGACTTCTGGCCGTCCAGATCCCACACGATCGCCCCGTGCTCTCTGGTCCCCCTCTCTCCAGCAGTGCATGCAAACAAAAAACCACAACCAAAATGTCAGAGGCAGAAACAAATGCATCAGAAATGCAGAGGCAAAATCGAACATGAATACAAACAAAAATCGTACAAGCAACCAACGACATTATCAGCGATTTTATGTAATTAGAAAGGGAAAAATGCAATTTTTAGGGCTATTTAAACCCGAACATACAATGTAAACAAGAGAGGTTTTTTTTTAGAGAGAGCACAGTTGTAATCGAAAGAAACTTTCAGAGCAATACAAGGCGGAAACAACCTCAAGTTTAGAGGTATTCGATCGTCTTCATTTTATTTCAGTTTTCAAAGCAAAAAAAATAAAAAAGTAAAGAAAAACAGTGAGTTTTTACCTTCGACGCGTGATCTTCTCGGTGCATCGGTTCGCGTCCGCCCGCCGTCGATAAGCCTCACATGGTGAGACGGCGGAGTGGTAACCGAAAAGGGTTTAGGTTTCCAAAAAAAAGGTGAAGTTTCTTTCGATTTAAAATTTTGTTTTCGGATCTGTTTAAAACAAAAGGTTTTTGATTTCACGAAAGGATTTTTTTTGTTTCTTTTGGGGTTTTTGGTGAGTCAAACAATGGGGGTTTTGAATATATTTTAGGGTTCCGGCACCGACAATGGCGACCGAGACCGTGACGGCGCTGGAAAGAATAACAAAAAAGTGGGGGAACTCTGGCTTAGGTTAGGGTTTCGATTAAAAAGAAACAAAAGAGTAAAAACGAGTTAGGTTCAGTTTTAAGGTTTTTTTCATATTAAAATTGGTATAATCACGTTTTAAGGACCTCCGTGTCCCTTTAATTACGCGAGGGAGGGCTTCCGCATTCTTAAATTACGCCCGCGATCCCTCTGCGTTTTTTCAGTCTTTTCAATTTCATCACCTCTTTCATTTCGATTGATTTCCGGGCGGTAAAATTCTTGTTTTGGTCTCTGTGGTTTTATGCGTCTTTTTAATTTAGTCCTATTTTGCATTTTAATTAGTTTTTATGGGTTTATTACAGATGTGGTCCCTGTCAGTTTGCATTTTATTTACTTCGTATTTTGTTTATTTCGTATATTGTATGTGGCTAATCATGTGTTTCCCCCTTTTTAATATATATTTGCATCGAATGTTTTTTTGCCATATTGTTTATATTAGTATGTGCATATTTTGTCTTCTTTGGTTCGAATATATGTATATTTTTGAAATGCATTTTAATTATCATCCATGTGACTCTTTACCATTTTGATAAGCGTGTTAATTAATTTTAATTATAAAACGGAGATACTTATTAATTCACGTATTCAGGTCGACTAGCCTAGCTTAATGGATACTCCTCGAATATTCGGATTAATTCGAATCGTCTAAAGGTAAACCCGTAGATAATTAAAACGGACAAGACCACGACATCATTCTTTAATTGCTTGCATCATGCATAAAGGTGACGTACGGGATCCGAACCCTAAACTAACACGGCAATCAGTCTTATATGATGTCGGTTTAGTCTTTGGTCCGGTGTACCGTCATCCTTTTTAATTAAATGTTTAATTAATTCGAAACTACCAATTTGGATAAGCTTGTATGATTAAAGTCCAATTTTCAATTAAGAACCCCTAATTAAAGTTTTTTTTTAATTTCGAATAATTTCCATCAATTAAAGGCAACAATTGTTTTGGTACCGATTTCCGGGCGTGATGGGGGTGCTAATCCTTCCCCACACGTAACCAACTCCCGAACCCTTTCAAACGAATCTCTTGTTTAGATTTTACGGTGTCTGGCCTACCTCAGTGGCCGGTGGCGACTCCAACCGAGAAAAAAGATTTTTTAAAGGTTTTTCCAAAGCTCGAATTGTTTTTTAAAATCCCCCTTTTAAATTAAATGTTTTCAAAAAGGCGGGGACCCTTGCGCGAAAATACCTTGTCATAGTCTGGCGACTCCACTGGGGACAGTTTTGTTTTTGAAAACAATAGAGAGTTGAGCCAAAAAACACTTGTTTCTTTTAAATTGATGGAAATTTTTGAAATTTAATTTGACTTTAGCGAGGTGGTTCTTCCTTGAAAATAAGACTTTAATTACACGAGCTTTGATAATTGGTGGTCTTGAATTATTTTTTCATTTAATTTCAAAGGAATCACCGACATGTGTTGCATCACGCATTAGGCTCTATACCCGAGCTCTGTCCCTTAAGTGGGAGTGAAACGCCCATACCCACGTGAGTCTCCCTCCACGGGTCGGTAATTCACTTCCGGAATCCACGCCTTTGACATGTGAGAAGCCCTCCACGTCACTAAGTTGTGCTTTCCCCCGAATCTAAACCAATTCGCAAGCATGTAATGTGCCAGAATTGGGGCTTTTGTCACCTTTGTAGGTGATAAGATAGGTTCGGGTACCCTTGTTAGAACCGAACCACATGAGTGAGAATTTAAGAAGCCCACCCCGATTAGAGCCATGCGAACAACCGTAGAATTAGAATTCATGCTATTAGGTCTTGCATCGTTAATTTGCTTTGATGTGTTTCCTTTTTCTTGTTGTATCCAAGTATTTATTATTGTTGATACTAACCTAGTTGCCTTCTTGTCTTGTTTTGCTTATTTTTGCATATTCATCGCATTTTCATACGAAGTGTTGATTCGAGAATAGTCTAAAGTTGAAAACTTTTACAACGGAAGAAAAGAGTCCATAACAACGGAGTTTCCGGAACACCCTAGTTTAAAAGGAAGGGACGAGAAAATTTGTTGAAAATCGTACCATATGTATTTATTACCTCGTTGCAACAAGACTTGATCTCCATTGTGGAAAGTTGTTTAATGAGGATGTTCGTTGAATTAGTACTTCTTTGCATTCAATTGTGTTTTGTAGAACTAATGTTTTGATATAAAAATTGAAAATTGTTTTGGACTGATTTAAAAAGTATTTAAAACATTTACAAAGTCCAAACAACTTGAAATTGTGTTTAGGAAATTTTTCAAAAGGGTTTTTCATGTGTTTTAAAGCCAAACTTCTCAAACCTGTCCAGGTGTTTCGAAACACCTTAGGGCGTTTCGAAACAGGGTGCTCTAGTAGCAAAAACGTTTCGAAACGGGCTTACCCTGGACTGAATTTTTGCCCAGCGTTTCGAAACGGGCTAGGTCATTTCGATACGCCCACGTGGCAATGACCCTAACGGTCATAAACCCCAACGGCTATTTTCCCAACTAACTTTTAAATGCATGCGTTTCGATACGGGCTTATAGCGTTTCGATACGCGTTCCGAAACGGCCAGGGGGTGTTTCGAAACGGGTACCCTGACAGACTGCAACGGCTCTTTCTACATTGAGAGTGTTTCGAAACGGCTTCGAGCGTTTCGAAACGGGGAGCTGCAGAACTGCATTTATGGTGGGAATTAAAGTCCTCAACGGCTCCAATATGATTCCAACGGCTAGTAACGGCTAAAAACTCAATTGGGAGTATAAAAGGGACCTCCAAGCATCAAGAGAAGGCTAATGCTCATATTGTCAAACATCAAATGATCAAATATTGTCTTAGTGCCTAAATTGTCAATTCTTGTATAGACAAACACTAGTGAGCCAAAATTGTCAAATTTGCTCAAGTGTTTTAGGTTTTGGGTGAGTGCTTCATTGTGCAAACAAACACCTATTAGAGGGTTTAAGTTTGCTTTGTTTATCTCTTTGTAAAAGAGGGTTTTGATCAAGGCTTTGGGTAGAAGCTTGATCGTTTGTAAGGGTTACCTCCTAAGCCTAGAAAAGGGGATGAATCAATTAGTGGATTGATTGTGAAATCCTTAGTGGGGAGCTAAGGTAGTGGATGTAGGTGCTTGTTAGAAGACCGAACCACTATAAATCACTGTGTCACATTTCTTTTTAGCTTCCTTAACCCTTCCACCCAAAAATCCACCTCTCCACCACTTGGTGAGCATAATCGGTTGAACGAATCGAGCTCCTCTCAACTCAACATGTTTTTTATTTATTGCCTTTAAATCATATGTTTCTATTTTTCGTACGACATATCATGCATTACATCATTAAGTCATGAGATTAATTGCTCGGGGTCATGGCAGCATTCGCGACTACTGAAGATTCCGCACCCACACTTTACTCTCCACCAAAGGAAGCAAATAGAGGGGAGTTTTGCTAAGTTAGAAGCCACTTGAGAAGGGTCCAAATGGGGCATATGATGGCCATGAATCCTTTTGTGAATACCATCAGACTGTGGGGCACGAGATTCAGATTCGTCCAGAATTTAAGCAGTTGGTTCAAGAATTGATGGACAATAAGGAGGTCGAGTTCCTCGAAGAAGCTTAAGGGGTGGGATGGATGGCCAGCCTAGCAGTAACAAGAGTTTTTATGCATCCAAGTTTGCTTTGTGCTTGGTTTTGCTTGTTTTCATTTCATTGCATTTTAATCTTTTTCTTGAAGTAATGCGTGGAATCAACTTTGCTACCCTTTGCCCGAAGGTAGCAAAGATCTTTTTGTAAGGGCTTAAGATTGCATGTTTGAATTTCAATGAAGGGATGCATTATGTTTTGTGTTTCAATTGCCTCTTCACTTTGTGTATATATTTGTCTATTGAGTCCCCGTCTATCAATTGCATAAGGGACATTGACCTTGACCCTAATGGTTGACTTCGAGCCGCCTTTGTCTAGTGGAAATCGAAAGCTTTGAAGATGATGAATATGTGGTTTACACTCCGAGTTAATTTGATCATCTAATTAAGTACACATAGAATTAGGGCCTTCGGGAGAATAACCGGAAATCTTCTGTGCTAAAAGAAGAAAAAGAAAAAAGAAAAAAAAAGAGAAAAAGAAAAAGAAAAAGAAAAAGATGAAAAAAGAAAAAAAGAGAAAAAAGAGGAAAAAGAGGAAAAGAAAAAGAAAAGACAAAAGAAAGAAGATAATAAAAGCGTAACAAAAGCACTCCAATGTTCGAAGCCTGGTAATAGGCATTTTCAGATACGAGTGTGGAATTTTTGGGGCACTCCGATGTAGCAAAAAGACCAATAAGGTTGCTATGCACCATTCACTTTAGCTAAATGAGTTATGGTAATATTTTCAAATCATGACAATGCCGAGTAGCTCGGGGTTTTGTTGTTTGCTCCATCATTTATTTCGAGCCAAAGGAATGTGATGAGTTGACTTCCACAAAATTATAAAGATTTGATAAAGGCGAAGCCTATAGAAGATAAGTCTAATTAATTAAAAAACTGAAATAGCTCGGAGAGTATGTCACATTTTCAAACATCAGCTCAGTTTTCGAGGTCTCCTAGACACATGTTGCTTGAGACAATCCTTGGTAAGCCATAATAGTGTCGTTTGTGCACTTGATATTCGGGGTATTCAATCTAGCTTGATATATCCATAATTTGAAAAGAAAGTCTAGTTTTCAAAAAGGCATTCCATTTTGATGTTTGAAAATGCAATCTAAATTTTTGTGAACCCAAAATAATTTCCCATTGCTTCAGGGAAAGTTTAGAATGCAATGCCATGAATGCAAATGGTAGCTCACCAGTGGCCATGGTGAGGACAGTAGTAAGTTTCCACAAACTACAGTTCAGAGACTTGAAGCAAGTTTCTGTCAAAATGCCTTGATTAGTTCAGAAAATGAAAGATGACCTTAATGAACTCCAGAAAAAGTTCAGGGGCTTGGGGGCATGTGCTTCCCCTATTGTTGAGAGAAGAGAAAATTCGTCACGTTGAGTAAAGAAGAAGAGAAGTTGAGCACCCAGTTTGAATAGGGGGCAATATTTTGAGAGCAAGCACTGCGAGAAGTGTTATATCCAGTCTGACCAATGAAAGTCAGCAGTTATCTGTTGAGAAGAGATCAAAAGGTTGAGATTTGGCAGAGATGAGGAAAGCCAAAATAGAAGAAGAAGGTCAAGATGGACTAGTCCAAAGAGTGAAAGCGTCTGAGCAACTTTGATGTCATAATTCATGCATCATTTGTAGTTAAGAATCCCTAGGATAAGGGGCATTCTAACTCACATCATCATATCATTTTCACCTATTTTTGATAGGTATATTAAAGCTTTTCCCGTAAAAGGAAGCTCGCCTATCCGTTCGGGCATAAGGAGAATGGAACCTTCATCTTTCGGAACCCGCCTATCCATTCAGGCTCTTGGAGAATGGAACCCGCCTATCTATTCGGGCTCTTGGAGAATAGAACCCGCCTATCCGTTCAGGCTCTTGGAGAATGGAACCCGCCTATCTATTCAGGCTCTTGGAGAATAGAACCCGCCTATCCGTTCAGGCTCTTGGAGAATGGAACCCACCTATCCGTTCAGGCTCTTGGATAATGGAACCCGCCTATCCATTCAGGCTCTTGGAGAATAGAACCTGCCTATTTGTTCGGGCTTTTGGAGAATGGAACCCGCCTATCTATTCAGGCTCTTGGAGAGTAGAACCCGCCTATCCGTTCGGGCTTTTGGAGAATGGAACCCACCTATCTATTCAGGCTCTTGGAGAATAGAACCCGCTTATCCGTTCATGCTCTTGGAGAATGGAACCCGCCAATCTATCCAGGCTCTTGGAGAATAGAACCCGCCTATCCGTTCAGGCTCTTGGAGAATGGAACTCGCCTATCTATTCAGGCTCTTGGAGAATAGAACCAGCCTATCCATTCAGGCTCTTGGAGAATGGAACCCGCCTATCTATTCAGGCTCTTGGAGAATAGAACCCGCCTATCCGTTCAGGCTCTTGGAGGATGGAAACCGCCTATCTATTCAGGCTCTTGGAGAATAGAACCCACCTATCCGTTCAGGCTCTTGGAGAATGGAACCCGCCTATCTATTCAGGCTCTTGGAGAATAGAACCCGTCTATCCGTTCAAGCTCTTGGAGAATGGAACCCGCCTATCCGTTCAGGCTCTTGGAGAATGGAACCCGCCTATCCGTTCAGGCTCTTGGAGAATGGAACTCGCCTATCTATTCAAGCTCTTGGAGAGCGCATATCCGTTCAGGCACTTGGAGAAAGGAACTCGCATATCCGTTCAGGCTCTTGGAGAATGGAACCCGCCTATCCGTTCAGGCTCTTGGAGAATGGAACCCGCCTATCCGTTCAGGCTCTTGGAGAATGGAACCTTCTATCTATTCAGGCTCTTGGAGAATGGAACTCGCCTATCTATTCAGACTCTTGGAGAATAGAACCCGCCTATCTGTTCAGGCTCTTGGAGAATGGAACCCGCCTATCCGTTCAGGCTCTTGGAGAATGGAACCCGCCTATCTATTCAGGCTCTTGGAGAATAGAACCCCCCTATCTATTCGGGTTCTTGGAGAATGGAACCCGCCTATCTATTCGGGCTTTTGGAGAATGGAACCCGCCTATCTGTTCGGGCTTTTGGAGAATGGAACCCGCCTATCTGTTCGGGCTTTTTGAGAATGGAACCCGCCTATCCGTTCGGGCTTTTGGAGAATGGAATCCGCCTATCCGTTCGGGCACTTTGAGAATAGATCTTCTGCTAATTATCTATTTGTTCGGACCTCGAAGGGTTGAAGAATGTTGAAATGAGAAAAATAGCTTCAAGCCTCCACGACCGTTGCATTTTCCCGTACCGACTTCCTGACCGCCAAAAGTTCAAGTGCATGGTGACTCGAAATCCAAACAGAGAAGTCGGACAGAATTGGTGCTTATGGCCTTTGCTTTATTCTTGTTCCACAAGTATAAGCAAAGGGGCAGTTGTAATCACCTATTTTTCCCGGGGTGTTAAACTCGTTTTCTTTTCTTTTTAGTAATGGGCTTTGATACTTATGTTAATTATATATATGTTGTGGTAAAAATTAAAAACCCAAAAAAGGAAAAAAGGAATAAAAATAAAAAAGGTATATATATATATATATTATTACTATTAGAGTATCTATTATTACTATTTACTATTATATATACTATTATCGTATATCATTATTATCTATTATGCTATTATTATTGCTTATTATCCATATTTATCTATCATCTTATTTACTATTATTATTATCATTATTACTTACTACCTATTATTATTAGTATAACTTATTATATTATTATTATTACCTATTATTACTATGTTATCATTATAGTTATTTATAATATTACCGTATATTAATATTATTATTATTATTATTATTATTATTATTATCAATTGCTTTGGATCGAATCTGAAGATACAATATATATATAAACAAATATTAAATAAATAAAGACTAATATAAATAAATAAGCCCAATATATATAAAAAAAGCCCATAGTTTATTTATCAATGTCCATTACATATTGAAAAAAACCAAAAATATTATACAAGGCCCGTTTGGCCCAGAAAATAAGCCCTAATATGTTTCCTTTTTTTTGCAGCCACCCAACCCCAGCCGTCAGATCTGGATGGAGATCTGACGGTCCAGATCGAACCTCGAAAAGAAACCCTAGTTTCCATCCGTTTTTCCCTAGCGCCGCACCCGTCTGAGCCGTCGGATCGTGCTTGCCATCAACGGACCAGATCGAAGCATGGGAACTCTCCAGAATTTCCACGCGCCCACGCGGGTCCCTCGGGCTCCCATACACGCGCGTGCACGACAATCCCCTACCCGCGTCAAGGCTACGCGCGTCCTTTCGACTTCTGGCCGTCCAGATCCCACACAATCGCCCCGTGCTCTCTGGTTCCCCTCTCTCTAGCAGTGCATGCAAACAAAAACCACAACCAAAATGTCAGAGGCAGAAACAAATGTATCGGAAATGTAGAGGCAAAATCGGACATGAATACAAACAAAAATCGTACAAGCAACCAACGGCATTATCAACGATTTTATGTAATTAGAAAGGGAAAAAATGCAATTTTTAGGGCTATTTAAACCCGAACATACAATGTAAACAAGAGAGGTTTTTTTTTCGAGAGAGAGCACAGTTGTAATCGAAAGAAAATTTCAGAGCAATACAAGGCAGAAACAACCTCAAGTTTAGAGGTATTCGATCATCTTCATTTTATTTCAGTTTTCAAAGCAAAAAAAAATATAAAAGTAAAGAAAAACAGTGAGTTTTTTACCTTCAACGCGTGATCTTCTCGGTGCATCGGTTCACGTCTGCCCGCCGTCGATAAGCCTCGTATGGTGAGACGACAGAGTGGTGACCGAAAAGGGTTTAGGTTTACAAAAAAAGGTGAAGTTTCTTTCGATTTAAAAATTTGTTTTCGGATCTGTTCAAAACAAAAGGTTTTTTATTTCACGAAAGGTTTTTTTTGTTTCTTTTGGGGTTTTCGGTGAGTCAAAAAAGGGGTTTTCGAATATATTTTAGGGTTTCGGCGCCGACAACGGCGACCGAGACCGTGACGGCGCTGGAAAGAACAACAAAGAAGATAGGGAACTCTGGCTTAGGTTAGGGTTTCGATTAAAAAGAAACAAAAGAGTAAAAACGAGTTAGGTTCAGTTTTTAAGGTTTTTTTCATATTAAAATTGGTATAATCACGTTTTAAGGACCTCCGTGTCCCTTTAATTACGCGAGGGAGGGCTTCCGCATTCTTAAATTACACCCGCGATCCCTCTGCGTTTTTCAGTATTTTCAATTTCGTCACCGCTTTCATTTCGATTGATTTCCGGGCGGTAAAATTCCCGTTTTGGTCCTTGTGGTTTTATGCGTCTTTTTAATTTAGTCCCATTTTGCATTTTAATCAGTTTTTATGGGTTTATTACAGATGTGGTCCCTGTCAGTTTGCATTTTATTTACTTCGCATTTTATTTATTTCGTATATTGTATGTGGCTAATCATGTGTTTCCCCCTTCTTAATATATGTTTGCATCGAATGTTTTTTTGCCATATTGTTTATATTAGTATGTGCACATTTTGTCTTCTTTGGTTCGAATATATGTATATTTGTGACATGCATTTTAATTATCATCCATGTGACTCTTTACCATTTTGATAAGCGTGTTAATTAATTTTAATTATAAAACGGAGATACTTATTAATTCGTGTATTCGGGTCGACTAGCCTGGCTTATTGGATACTCCTTGAATATTCGGATTAATTTGAATCATCTAAAGGTAAACCCGTATATAATTAAAACGGACAAGACCACGACATCATTCTATAATTGCTTGCATCATGCATAAAGGTGACGTACGAGATCTGAACCCTAAACTAACACGTCAGTCAGTCTTATATGATGTTGGTTTAGTCTTTGGTCTGGTGTACCATCATCCTTTTTAATTAAATGCTTAATTAATTCAAAACTACCAATTTGGATAAGCTTGTATGATTAAAGTCCAATTTTCAATTAAGAACCCCTAATTAAAGTCTTTTTTTTTTAATTTCGAATAATTTCCATCAATTAAAGGCAACAATTGTTTTGGTACCGATTTCCGGGCGTGATGGGGGTGCTAACCCTTTCCCACACGTAACCAACTCCCGAACCCTTTCAAACGAATCTATGGTTTAGATTTTACGGTATTTGGCCTACCTCAGTGGCCGGTGGCGACTCCAACCAAGAAAAAGGTTTTTTAAAGGTTTTTTCCAAAGCTCGAATTGTTTTTTAAAATCTCCCTTTTAAATTAAATGTTTTCAAAAAGGCGGGGACCCTTGCGCGAAAAAACCTTGTCACAAGTATACAACTAGATGACCATGTTAGGGTCCTTGATTATTCGAATTAGTACACTAGTGTTGAGTGAATAAATGTTCTATATTTTAACCCTCATTTATCAATATTATTGAAGCACTCAGGCATGTTTAGTTGCATTTTAGGATAGAATTTGCATAAACATCACAGATGAATAATTTTGCACAGAAGCTGCTGATTTCGGTCAATTCTTGCAGGTAACTGTCGTGGCAGAATCCAGGGCAGCAGAAGAACAGAAGATAACTGTCGTGGCATAATCCAAGGCAGCAGAGGAACAAAAGATAACTGTCGTGGCAGAATCCAGGGCAGCAAAAGAACAGAAGATAACTGGAGAGTAGGAGTGAAGGGTTGAAGAAAACTGCCTCATACATCACTGTCGTGACAGCTTCCGTGACAGAAGTGGCGACAATGTTGAAGAAAACTGCCTTATAAATCACTGTCGTGACAATTGTCGTGACAGAAATGGCGACAATGTTGAAGCAAACTGCCTTATAACTCGCTGTCGTGACATATGTCGTGACAAAGATGGCGATAGTGAAGAAGAATAGATGGAAAATGCGAAGTGGAGTTCGACTGGTAGAGGATTTCAAGCCTAATTTTTAGAGACCACTCGCATAATTTTTGGAGCCCAGAAGCACAAGGAAGGCCTTGCCCAAAGTTTGAGGAGAAAGTCAAAGCAAGAAGATAGGGCGAACTAAAGGACGTTTATTCAGAGATTTAGTCATTAATGAATTGTACTTTAATTCGAACTAGTATTCTTGGCCATTAAGAAAACTTGTACCCAAGGCCTATATATATTCTTGTAATTCGACCTAGAGAAGGGGAACCTAGCTCCTAGTCGTCTTCCATCACAAACCCTAGTTTTTCCCCTTCTCCATTATGTTCTAAACTTCCCCCAGGACTAAGGGTTGATATTGTAAAGTAGTTGTAAGGGTTAAATTGTTTCTTAGGATTTTCTGTTCAATCAATAAAACTTCAAGTTTATTTACTCTGGTTTTAATATCTCATAAGAGTATCGGGAGAGCATTGTGAGGTTGTCCATTTACTTAATATTGGGAGAGTTAAGTATACGAAGGGAGTAAATACGAGTTTTCCAGTTTATGGTTAAACTATCTTGGCCTAGGGATAGGTAAAAGGTTAAGCAGCTAAAGAAGAATCCACAAACATTCGATGTTCATCCTTCGATTCACGCCGGGAGGTATCATCCAAGACGTGTTCATCGACAGAACTTGGACCTAGGGATAGGACGAGTCACAACAGGGATTCTTGCTGAACTTGAAGTACAGAGTTGTTGTTCACTGTCGCGACATCAACAGACCTTTGCCACGACAGGTGCTGCCGCGACAGGCTCGACGACAGACACAACAGAAGACCTTTGAATAGTGCAACACCTGCACTACTGAGCAAATCAATACCAGCCTATTTTCTCAATCTGATTCCTTTACCTATTTTAGTTTATATTCAAGAATTTTCACAACTCTTTATTAAATTTATCGTTTCCCTTGTGCAGGAAAATTAATTCTGAAGTTGTCCCAATCCATGTGGAGACGATATCTTTTATACTATAACTTGACACAGGTATACACTTGCACTCCAATTTAATAGTACTCTTTTACACGCATCAAGTTTTTGGTGCCGTTGCCGGGTATTGACGCACAACTTCGTATTTTTTTCTGCACTTATATTTATTTTCTTACATTATTTTATTCAATTTTTTCTTTTGTAAAAAAAAAACTCAGGTGCAATACAGGTTCAAGGGCATCAATATGTCAGGAAAAACCATTCGAGAGCTGATGTGGGAAAGTTCTTGCAATTACCGTGAAGGTAATCATGCACTCGAAAGTTGTCCCCATTTTTTTAGTGAATATATGGACAACCAACGATAGAACCAACAAGAACAAGATATGCCGTCACAGCAACAACAGGGACAACAGATGCCGCTGTCGCAGCAGCAGAAATTTTTTTATGGTATGATCAAAACCTGCAAAAAAAAATTTACCATAACAGTTTTGCTGCAGAACCCGACATGCCCTGGCAATGTCATCATCCTCAAGAGCAGTCAAAATCCTTAGAAGACACATTGCAAGCCTTCATGGCACTTACTCAAGAATTGTCGGCTTATATGGACAAAAGAATCGTCAAGGTGGATGCAATCTTGAGCACACTGATCTTCATTCATGCCACGGATGGACCTGAAATCCCGAGGCAAGATGACAAGGAGGCAATGAAAGAGACTACCCAACACATGATGATCCTGAGCAGAAACTTGCCTTGGTAATGATCGAGGAGCCTGAACGGAACAACGCCGCAATAACACCTAGTGAAGTTGAGAAGAATGTCACGGCGACAACCACTTCCGAGGCAGAAACCCTAATCAAAGCAGCAACCGCCACCTCGGCAGCGACTGATGCTGAAGCAGCAACCACTGCCGAGGCAAAACCTCCACCCACTGCCTCGGCTATGCCCGACAAAGATTGCATACATCCACCTTCGCCATGGCACTCGCACAACCACATGCAAGAGCAACCCGATGACAATGCCTCGCTAATGGAATATGAGCAGATAATAAATGAACCTTTTGAATTCTTTGGAAACGCACCAATTCCATTGCAGGTATTTGAGGAACCAACGCCGGTGGATTTAGAATCATCGAGATCTCTACTGATGGAGACCGAAGAGTGGCCAACAGAAATTGATATGGGGAGGCATGCCACTTTCCAATGTCCCCTTGACTGCAAAGCAACCTAACAAAGGACTTTCAAAATAACTGGCTGCCGCAGCAGCAGACACGACAGCAAAGGCTACTATCCACCATAACGAACTTCGATGAGAATGAGGTAAGTACATGGTTGGATATAGATATAATTTTTCCTAAACATATGTTCATGTGTTCAGGAACAATGCCAAGATGGGAGGTCTTTATGGACTACAAAGGAACCATAAAGAAAGCCACCTCCACCATGATAAAACAAAAAGGAGTAGCCACGAGCACATTTGCCCAACCCTTTTTGGGCAAAATTGTAACTCGGTGAAGGGTGCAGATGGACCATATGAAATATCGAAAAAGACGCTCCTCAAATTTTATTTAGTTTTAGTTTTTAATATCGTTATTTTAGGATAAGAGTTTCAAGGATTAATTCCCTCTTGAACTCTAAGTTTTTATTTTATTTGTTTTTCTTGTCTTTTCCAATAAAGAACTCACAGCAACCTAAAAACCCAAGCCCATCAAGACATGGTGTTCTCTGCCAGTATCTAGTTTTGCTGCCCTGGCAGCAGAGGAGGCATCCTTTGAAAGATCGACAAACCAGGCACCCGCCACCCGGCAATACTGATGCTGCCGCCCTGCACCCGTCGCCCAGCATCACCTGCCCATCCTGCCGCCCCAGTATCACCAGCTGCATCTACCGCGGGAGTGACGACAGCAATGATGGCACCTCAAATTAAGTTTCTTGTTTCTTCTGTCTTCTATGTTTCTATTTTCTATTTGTGATGTTTTTATCTTTCTGTTTTTTTTCATGCTTGAGGACAATGCAACCCTTGAGTTTGGGGGTAGGCAGTCCTCTTATTATTATGTGTTTATAACTATTTATTTTTGTGTCTAAAAAAATTGGCATAAGTTTTTGAATTTCTCTTACCTGCCACGGCCTTAACTGTCGTGACAATAGCTTTAGAATGTTTTAGGAAGTATCTAAAGCCTTACTATAGTTTTGAACTCTTAAAACACTGGCTCTATGCAAAAAAAACTAGAAGTACTCATAGAGGTGCCTAACACTAGCTCTAGGAAATTAAACTAGAGGTGCCCAAAATCGGCTCTAGTAAAAATAGAAAAACTTTAGAAGAAAACTCGAGGTGCCCGAAATTGGCTCTAGTTAAAACATTATTTTTGAAGTAAAACTCAAGTAAGTTAAGTAACTATTCTGGTTGCTAAGAAGTCTAAGCTCATATTTGTTCACAAAACTCGCAAACACTCACACAAGAATTATAGTATTACTCCGGATAAATCCATAAACATTCGAAGAGGTATTGATCTTGATGGTGAAGATGTTGTAAGTAATGGTTGTTCATTAAGTTAAGCCAAAGGAAAGAAAATCTTAGTTAGATTGCATTTGCTTGAGGACAAGCAATAATTTGAGTTTGGGGGTGTGTTGAGTGAATAAATGTTCTATATTTTAACCCTCATTTATCCATATTATTGAAGCACTCAGGCATGTTTAGTTGCATTTTAGGATAGAATTTGCATAAACATCATGGATGGATAATTTTGCACAGAAGCTGCTGATTTCGGTCAATTCTTACAGGTAACTGTCGTGGAAGAATCCAGGGCAGCAGAGGAATAGAAGATAACTGTCGTGGCAGAATCCATGGCAGCAGAGGAACAGAAGGTAACTGTCGTGGCAAAATCTAGGGCAGCAAAAGAACAGAAGATAACTGCAGAGCAGAAGTAAAGGGTTGAAGAAAACTGCCTCATACATCACTGTCGTGACAGCTATCGTGACAGAAATGGCGACAGTGTTGAAGAAAACTGCCTTATATATCACTGTCGTGACAGTTTCCGTTACAGAAGTGGCGACAGTGTTGAAGCAATCTGCCTTATAACTCGCTATCGTGACATAGGTGGCGACATTGAAGAAGAAGAGATGGAAAATGCGAAGTGGAGTTCGACTGATAGAGGATTTCAAGCCTACTTTTTAGAGACCACTCGCATAATTTTTGGAGCCCAGAAGCACAAGGAAGGCCTTGCCCAAAGTTTTAGGAGAAAGTCAAAGAAAGAAGATAAGGCGAACTAAAGGACGTTTATTCAGAGATTTAGTCTTTAATGAATTGTACTTTAATTCGAACTAGTATTCTTGGCCATTAAGATAACTTGTACCCAAGGCCTATGTATATGCTTGTAATTCGATCTAGAGAAGGGGAACCTAGCTCCTAGTCGTCTTCCATCACAAACCCTAGTTTTCCCCTTCTCCATTATGTTCTAAACTTCCCTCAGGGCTAAGTGTTGATCTTGTAAAGTAGTTGTAAGGGTTAAACTATTTCTTAGGATTTTTTGTTCATTCAATAAAACTTCAAGTTTATTTACTCTGGTTTTAATATCTCATAAGAGTATCGGGAGAGCATTGTGAGGTTATCCATTTACTTAATATCGGGAGAGTTAATTATACGAAGGGAGTAAATACGAGTTTTCCAGTTTATGGTTAAACTATCTTGGCCTAGGAATAGGTACAAGGTTAAGCAGCTAAAGAAGAATCCACAAACATTCGGTGTTCATCCTTCGATTCACGCCGGTAGGTATCATCCAAGACATGTTCATCGACAGAACTTGGACCTAGGGATAGGACGAGTCACAACAGGGATTCTTGCTGAACTTGAAGTACAGAGTTGTTGTTCACTACCGCGACATCAACAGACCTTTGCCACGACAGGTGCTGCCGCGACAGGCTCGACGACAGACACAACAGAAGACCTTTGAACAGTGCAACACCTGCACTACTGAGCAAATCAATACCAGCCTATTTTCTCAATCTGATTCCTTTACCTATTTTAGTTTATATTCAAGAATTTTCACAACTCTTTATTAAATTTATCTTTTCCCTTGTGCAGGAAAATTAATTATGAAGTTTTACCAATCCCTTTGGAGATGATATCTTTTATACTATAACTTGACACAGGTGTACACTTGCGCTCCAATTTAATAAGACTCTTTTATACACTAGCATGTTAGCCGAATTGAAGTAGTAGTCAAATTGATGAATTGAAGTGTAAATTGAATAGAAGGAGATTATCTAGTAATTACCTAGAAGAAATTATGTAAAAATGGGTAATTATGATCTTGATTGAGCTAGGATGATAATAGAATGGAAGAAATAGGACTAATGAGAAAACTAGTCACCTAACTAGCTTGATTTGCAAATCTGGACTGTTTTGAATGAATTAGGAAGTTTGAGATTATATTGGATATAACTAAGGGCTGGTAAAGTTATCTAAGAACAAGGGATAACCTAAATTGAATGTTTAATAAGTTGTATGGCTCGATTAATAAGAAACTAATTGTTTTAAAGTGATTAGTTGGTAGATTAGTGAACTAGGGACAAAACTGGAATAATTGCTAAATTAAAAACTAAACTGGACAAATTAGGGATCAACCTTAACTTTTAAAAATAGGGTAAAATAAGTGAAATTAAGGTACAAAGGACTAAAATGAACTAGTAAGGGTCCAAGGTTAATTAGCTCATAAAAGTGGACTTAAATGAAAATTGACAGAATAGGCACTGAAATTTGACCTAACTTAAAATTGAAGTTTGTGTTGATCTAGAAAGTCTCAAAATATGAGCCATACATGGTTGGATATATAATTGAATTAGCTTTCCAACGGTGTAAACTAATTGAAATTCCAACGTGTAGATTAAAAGATATAGGCAAAATAGTAACAAGTATGCAAACTGCCTAATAGAGACAAACTGTTTGTGATGCTTAGATGTATGCTTGAATGTATTGCTAATTTTGATTCCTTGTATTTGGTTGTATCTTAGACCAAGTAGAGGGACTTTTTGAGGAGGAAAAAGCTGAACAAACAAGTGGGAAGCTAAAGGGATTTACATCAAGGAGCAACACTAGCTTGCTTTTGCTTGGAGTTTTGTGAGTGTAACTCCACTTAGGGTTAGGACTTAGGTCCTAACCAATCACATTTCTTGTATTGTTTCAATGGAAATGATTAATATATATTTGGTAACTAAGGGAAGAATGAGTTAATTGAAAACTTGTTTGATGCCACGATGAATTGATTTCTTGAATTGAATGCCTTAGTTGTACTAAGATAATGCATGAATAAATACATGTTCACATTTGCATTGCTTATGCCAAAGGTATGTAATGGCAAGCTAGCTTGCTTGGATACAAGGTACGCTTAAACATGCATAAATGAGTTTGTGATCGAATGCTTCCATGTATAGTTGATATGTTCGAATGGCTTGTTAGATTGAATGAACTTGTGTGATGCTTGTGAATGCTTGACCATCTATGAATTGAACTAAGGCTTACATGGCTTAAAGATCTAAAATGAATTTGACCTTGATGTGTTTGGTGCTTAATCACTTGATGTGTTATTGCTTGAAAATAAAAGATTCAACAAGTCCTTGGTTGCTAGTTGGTCTTAGGTAGAACGACATAGAGTCTAGAGCTCGACTTGTTTAAGTACTTCGTGTACCATCTTGATTGGTGTTGTAGGCACCTCCTTGTTAGATACATTGGGTATCATATTGCTAGGTATTTTGTGTACCATCTTGTGTGGTGTTGTAGACACCTTCTTGTTTAGATACTTTGTGTATTATCTTGTTAGGTACTTTGTGTACCCACTTGAGACTTGATTACCTAGTCCTACTATCTACCAGGGCAAAACAAGATTAATTTAACTTGAAATAAAGACTTGTGAACATGAATGAAGATTGAGCAAACTTGACATTTACTAGTGAACTTGTAATGTAACGAAATTACATGATCAAAATGATGTACATGCTATCTTGAATTGCTCATTACTTGATAGATAATTCATAAGGTAAAAGATCATATTCGAATTGGAATTAGTGATCCATATACTTGATTTGTTTTATTCTTGCTAAAACATCGCTTGCTTGATCGTTTAAGTACTTGTTAATGGCAATTTTCTTGGATTATATATTATGAGTATTGAAATGAATCTTGGATTACTTGATCTTTGGTATTCGAATGATGCTAGATAAACTAGCTAGGATTTGACTAAACTTGATTGAAACTTAGCTAGGTTAAACTTGATTAAAATGAACAAGGATCACTAATGCTAATAACTTGATAACTTGTTAGGTAGTTGTTACCTCACTAAGTACATAACGTACTTATCACTCTCGTTTTCCTTCTTCCCTAATCACAGGTCTAGATTGATCGAAGCTATCTTTCCTTGAACTGGAGCAGAACACAAGCAAATACCTAATGTATGACTTGGTGCCTTTTGTAATATTCCTAGATGGTGGCCTTAGATTGTGTCTAGTCTTGATAATCCATGCATTTGGCTTATATGCATAAAGTGGGTATGTTGAACTTGATAAAGTCTTGTTATGAAATAGTACTTTGGATTGTAAATATATGTATGTAAGTAATGGTCTTTTGTAAACCTTATGGTTAAGTCTAATAAATGAATGGACTAGACCTCATTTACTAGCTTATTTTGATCCCGTGTTGTATTGAATTTAAGTGAGTAAGATTAATAGATTGAATATGTATCTGGTCACCCTATATGAGATTCTATTCTAATAGAACTATGTGTCTAACTTGAGGGTCTATTTCACTCAGATGTTTTGAGTATCTAGGCTTGGTAAAATGAATTGTAAAGATCACAAACCCTCCTATGTTGTAATTCAAATGCTTAGATAAGGATTGAAACCAATTAAATGGTTATCTAAGTCATTTGGTTGTCATTATAGAATGTATAAGATTAAGTCGAATGGTGTAATGAATTTGCTTGCTTGCTAAGTTATTTAAAATGAACAAAATTGGCCCTAAAATTTTAAAGGATAACTTGATAACATTGTTTCTTGTCCCGGTAACACTCCACGCTCCTAACCCGGGCGAGGGGTGTTACATGCTGGAGGTATAAGATTGATAATATGGTGATTTTGGATGTTAATCAATGTTAATAAATGGATGGAAGTGTTAGGTTTTGGCTGGGTTGTGTTTGTAGAGTAATCGATGGTGTTTTCAACTATTTCAGATGGGCATTTTGGTGGTTTTGGGAAGAGCAACGTGGTAATATTTGCTTTCTGGGGTTTTGAATGCATTGAGATGCATTAATCCCCAGTTTTTATGTTGTTAAAATAGGGGAGAACGTTTTGAACGTAACCGGTGAGGTTTCGGGAGCTTCGGGCGCTTAGTTTTGCGTGGTTTCGCGTGTCAGTGAGAATGTGGATTTCAGCTTTGAAATGTTATAAAAGTGGTTTGGGAACTTGGATGTAAGCTTGAAACGCATGTCTAAGTTCGGAAGTAAGTATAAGGAATTTCTCTCTAGGTTGTGCTATTATGAAATGATTTTTATGCACTTAGTTTTGAATACATGTTTAAAGCATATGGTTTACTGTTCTTAATGATGTGTTGATGATGGATGTGTAACACCCCCTTCCCAGTCTGGTCGAGAACCGAGTCGGAAGGATATACCGGTGATCAATACAGTGATCGGTGCAATAAAATTTCATTTTATTATCATCATTTAAAACAATAAAATATACATCAACACATTACCACAATGTATCTTACTCCAAATGATCCATATGAAGCAATAATTAATTAGGGATAATTCTTAACTATTACAAGTTTTAGGGACCAAACTGAAATTTTGATAAATTAGGGGTCTTTCGATGCAACTGGTTATACCACATTGAAATTCACTACAATAATAAAAAACTTGTAAAATTTCATACAATTCGGAGTTCATTTACTCATTCAATTTATTCTTTCAAAATTCGGTGACTAATCTATGAACATTGCAAACAGTCAAATTATGCCTTTAACTAACTTAACTAACCATGTATCGAAACACCTTAGGGATGTTTTGAAATGGGTGTACGATGGTCAAACCATGTTGACTTTACCCTTTAGTCCGTACCGATACGGGCAAGCCCTGTATCGGTACGGGTTGACTTCCTTTGACATTGACTTTGACCCGTTTCGATACGCTATAGACTCGTATCGAAACAATGGATTCCAGTAGAAAAATGTTCCGATACGGCTATAGACTGTATCAGTACGCCATGTTCCTTAGGTTCATTTATACTTACTCGTATCGATACGCCATCACCCGCATCGATACGGCCTGACCTGTAATGACAGATTTTTGCTGGTTTTTATTCGATTTGACTTACCAAAAGATGTTCAAATGCAATGAAACTTTACACACGACATTTTAACGTTATAAACTATTAGCATGCCGAATTTCATGATCATACGAATACGTTTACTATGTTTTAACCTTTATGAGCTAAATATGCAACTTTAGACCACTTTAAGCCAAAACAAAAGGCCATTTAGAGCCATTAACCACATTACAACATAGGTATCTCAAACATATCAAATGGGCATAAACGACTAGTTCGACTACTTTGCCACCTTCCTAGGAGTTCATAAGGTCAAAATACATTACTTGAGGGCTTGTAGTGACTTGTTTTGCCTTGACTATCCGATCTTCAATCATAATGGCCTTTCAACCTGAAATGCATGAGATGAGACACGTTAGGCATACATTGCCTAGTGAGGTAGTCATAAACAATATGAACAACAATGTAGCAAATATTTAAATATATGTTCTCATGCTCATCAATGTCAATACTATGCATTAATCTACAATGTTTAACATATTAATTTCATCATTAACCCTTGGATTGAATCAAGATAGTGGATACGCGAATTTCTATGCCTCGCCAAATCAATGAATGGTATAGTCCCTTCGCCTCGCCAATATGACCAATATCAATACACATCCCTCCGCCTCGCCAAATCAATATAGGCCGTAGCCTTAGGACCATAGTCCACCCATACACTGAGCTCGTGAATTCTATGGCATGCCAATTGTATCCATTGTCCATTAAAATCCAAGGTTTCAATGTTCGTATCCATATTCAATGTTCAATGAGAGTTTCAATGACCAATGACTTCAATATTATCAATAGCAACCATGTTTTATCATCAATATGCCATGCTTCAATGTCAATATCAATATCAATATCCGATGATTTCTTTACAATATTTCAATAACACTAATCATATCAATAACAATGCATGATAGCAATATTAATAACTATGTCCGATATTCAATAACAACTTACCGACACTTACCAATGAATCCGATTAACAATCCAATGCAACTTCTTCAATGATATTGTTAGCGATATTATCGAAAACAACAATAAAATATTCGGGAAGGCTTTTCGCCTAATCTCGAGACTCTGACTACACTCGCCTTACTAATCTAATGCTCTTACGGCTCTCGGATAACAACTCCATTGTTCCTATCCTTCGGTGAACTTGATGGATGCTCCTTTTTGTTATCTTGGGCTAGGAAATCAATAAGGAGATTATTAGGATTGATAATATGATACCAAAATCAATACAACGATATTAAAATCGATATTTGATTTCAATATAGATGACAACGATGAGAAGATGGAAAAATAGAACTCCTAATGAGAAGAGTTCGTCCAGCAAAAAAGGATTCCTAATGAGAAGAGTCCGCCTCAGCAAAGAAGAACTCCTAATGAGAAGAGTTTGCCCAGCAAAGAAGGATTCCTAATGAGAAGAATCCACCCCAGCAAAGATAGAGCTCCTAATGAGAAGAGTTCGCCCAGCAAAAAAGGATTCCTAATGAGAAGAGTCCACCCCAGCAAAGAAGGATTCCTAATGAGAAGAGTCTGCCCCAGCAAAGAAGAAATCCTAATGAGAAGAGTTCGCCAACAAAGACAGAATTCTTAATGAGAAGAATTTGTCCAGCAAAGAGGAAGAGTTTGATCAGCGAATGAAGAATTCCTAATGAGAAGAGTTCATCCTCAGCTACAGAAGGAGATAAAGGAAGATTGAAGAATTTCATAATGAGAAGAATAACTTCAAGATTCCATGAGTGGATAGTTCGGACAAAATCGGTGTCTTTTCAATCTTTGCCCTATTCCTATTCCACAACAATGAGCAAAGAGGAGCAACTGTAATACCCGTATTTTGTTCGGTGTGCATATATATAATATTCGAATACTAAATAAATAAATAGTCCAAAATATATAATGTAGAGTCCATTTTACATACACAATACCTACTTTCATTGTACAAAGCCCAAATATAAGTATCAAGCCCGAAATACATTTTTGCCAACCCATTTACAACTCATACCCATCTGCCAACCCAATAAACACACATAAACCGGGCAAAGAAACACAAAGACCATTTGTGCTTTTATTTCCCGCCCAAAACTGAGACCCAAAGGACACGTGTCGTACTCTCATTCGCTCGTCCCGTGTTCACACGGATTGAGCCCCAACTGAAACCAGTTGTCTCCGCTGATGCCAACAATAACGTCATACCACACTCAAGTATAAATAGAGAGAGGAATAATAATTAGCAAATGATTGGGCAATTATTACTGGCATTAACTGAGAGAGAGAAAAGAAGTCGATGAGTTTACATGAAGACAAAGAGTCGCTCGGAAGTCGATCGGACGTGGCCGGAGCTTGACCGTCACCACAGAAAGGTTACATTTCTTTCACTCTTTCATTTCCCTGCACTGAAACATCAAGCCAAATAGAATTAAACCTTGAAATAAAGAGAAAAAAACAGTAGCTAAAAAATAATTAAACCTAGATCTAAAATTCTAAAACTAAAATTGAAGAGTCTCAATCACTTATCTTTTTTAGCGTCACTGGAGTCCGTGAATGGAGAGTTAGGTTCGACCGGAGTCGAAAATGATAGAGTGAGGAGGGATTTTGGGTCTCGGGTAGGTAGCTTAGGATGGGGAAGACGAGTGTTTCTGATGAAACGGGTTGTAGTTATAAGTTTAGGAGCAAAAATCGAGGAGAAATAAAACTTTTAAGGTTTCGGCACAGCGACAGACGGTTGCCGATAATTGCTCCGGCAGTAGAGCACGGTGGCCGGAGTTGCAGGTTTGGTCGGAGGGGATGATCGGAAACCTAGGTTTAGTCGGGGAAGATGATCGAAAGTTGCAGGCTGGCCGAAGAAGATGACCGGAGAAGTTTCGGTCATCGAAAAAAGGATAGGGATAACCGGAGACGACGGCCGGTGACCGGCATCGCCTCCAGTGGCTGAGAAACATGTTGTGGTTTGGACGGAGTTAGGTTTTTGGATCAAATGGTGAACAATGATGAATTTATGAAGAACCGGGATAAAAAAATGAGTTTTCATACGAGGGAAACAAGAAGTGAAGGTGTTTTAGTGTTTATGTTGAATCAAAACGGGGGAAAATGAAGAACAAGTGATGAAAAATGAGTGAAAGAAAGATTTTGATATGAAATAACAAAGAAAAGGAAGATGAAGAGTGTTTTTGGGGATTAAACATAGAAAAGATGAAGAACTAGGATGGGTTTGAAGGGAAAAGTGGGGTTTTGATCGAGATAAGGTGAGGATTTCTGGGTTCGGTGTGTTTGAGTCGATAGAGTTTAAAGAGAGGGGGTGAGGAGAGAGAGAGAGAGAGAAAGTGATTCAGGAGAAATGGCCGAGTTGGCCCAGTCACCTCCCTCTTATATGCGAGTCAACACGGCACCGTTTTGGTGCCGGGTCGTGAGAGGATCTGCGCGTCTTTAAACAGGTCTGAATATGGGTCTCTGACCCGGTCGAGTATGGGGTGCTAACCCTTCTCTGCACGTAACCGACTCCCGAACCCGAATTTTATTAAAAAAAATCTATGGTCCGCTTTTTATGGTGTCCGGTCTACCAAAGTGGTTGGTGGCGACTCCAAAACATTTTTTTAAAGAAATAAAGGAAATTTGATTAAAAATGGAAAAACCCATAATTTCAAGATCAAATTAAAATGAACAATCCCGATTTCCAAAACCCTAATCGTCATGTCGTTTTTACACAAACGTGTTTCAAAAACAGTCGCGGCGAGATTAAATTGCAAAATAAGAATATATTTGTTAAAATGTGAATTAAAGTTACATAGATATTATATAGCATAGCATGTGGTTTAAAATTGGTCAAAATAGACTTAAAACAAAAGAGGAATTGAAGAAATTAGGAAACCATACAAAGTTGAGGGGCTAAATTGAAAAATAAGAAATTTATTTTCAAAAATATGAATTGAAGCTAAATAAGTATTCTAAAAGTGGTCTAGGAGCATTTGATTTAAATTTGGTCAAAATTGACTTAAAACGAAGGATGAATTGAAGAAATGAAAAATCATACAAATTTGAGGGGATAAATTGTATAAGGAGAAGATTATTTTCAAAAATATGAATTGAAGCTAGATAGATATTCTACGGCGGTTTATGAATATATGGTTCAAATTTGGCCAAAAATAGACTTAAAACGATGGAGGAATTGAAAAAAAAATCAAAGACTAAATTGCAAAACTATAAATTTTGATTTTTTTAGTTTTTTGAGTTGGACAAACTCGGGTAGAGGAGTTGGTCGCCCTCCTGAAAATTTAAAACTCATATATAATTTTAAAATTACTTTAAAATTTTCTATATTTTTTCTATTGAAAATCTACATTATCCTGAGATATAATGTGTTATCTAAAGAATTTTGGTGCAATTAAGTTCTTGAATTTAGCTTTAAGATTCAACTTAGTACCTAAAGATTTTTAGTCTAATTAAGTACCCAAACTTCACTTTTCAGTCAAATTGGTACTTACAATAAATGATTTATTTCAATCGATTTATTCATGAGGTTTAGATGCCAATTTGAACCTAAAAATCATGTTCATATATCTAATTTTACCAAAAAAAAAAGTTTATATGCCAAATAAAACATAAAGGTCGAGCTTTAGGTACCTAGGCTAACTGGACAAAAAAGAGAGTTAAGTTTCGTATTGCGCCTTAAACCACCCAAATTCAAGTACCAAAATGTATATTTACGATAATATTTCTAGTACTCCGCTTATAACCATTGAATGAATACCATCGCCAACTCAATTAAAGGGAAACTAAAATAACATTTTTTCCTTAAATTATAACAAATATAAATATGATTATAATGATACTTTTATATTTTGACATAACATTTAAATAAAATAATTGAAATTATTATTTAAAAATCAAACACGAAACTGACATTTATATACAAATCTTTTACACTCCATCTATGATAATTTGTTGCACATCATAAAATCCAATAGCGCCAATGCTCAAATTAACGGAAACTACTTCAATGCGCAGAAATCACCCAAAAGCATTTACAGCTTATACAAATTTCAGATGCAAAATTCGATCAAACACGATACAACTTTATAACCTGCTCGATCTTTGCACGACAAACAGGGCAACCCCATTTTTTGGCTTTGATCTCGTTCAAACATGACATGCATCCGGCAACATGGCCACAGGGAACACAAGCTGCCTCTGATGGAGCATCCAAACATATCGTGCACGAAGAAGGGCCTACATCTTCTTTTGTTTGATCCGCATTAGCAGGTAAGTTTTCAGCCTTCGAGGAAGGCGTACTGATAGGAGTTGAATCGATCGATGGATATTGAATTGGAGCATCTTCTACAATCTCGTCCGTGGCTGGTGGTGCTGTTGGGACTGAATCTGCAGTTTGTACCCCCATAAGGGTGGTGGAAATGTTAATATCGTGGACCTTGGTGCTTGTGGTTGTGTTGCTACTGGAGCCAGCTTCGGTCATTGTCCATTCGCTACTACTTGCCTTTGAAGGGGGAAACTCTATTGGACCTGCTGAGCCACCAAGCGTGCTAGTACTTGCAGAATTAGCCCAAATGGTAGATGAACTAGCTTCATTGCCGGAGTGAAAATCAAAATTGGGTGTCTCTGCAATAACCGACTGGATGGAGGCATTGATTGCCATTGCTAATTCTAAATCTTCTGCATCTGGTGGCGCAATTGCCGGAGCAGTCGGAGGCTGAGAAACATGCAGAAATGCAAGACCCCTTGCCTGCATATTTCCCATGCCATAAAATCAACATGGAGACTTAATGTGAAAAGGTACTATAAACAAAACGTTCCCTATTCCATATTTTTAATTAAATTCTCTCAAACTTTTAAAAAATTCTGATCAAATCTCTCAAAATTATTAAAAATTTTAGTTAAACACTCAATTCTTTTTGAAAATTTTCATTTAAGCCTCCAAATTTAAGTTGCCCCCAACTCTTACTCCAAGTTCCACCACTATCTATAAAGAAGCATAAATGAAACATCTATAAATAAAGGGAGACTAATACCTGAGGAATTCCTTTGCATGCATCACAAAACCACTGCAGCTGCTGTCGGTCATTTTCATTGCCAGGTGCGAGTTTAATGCGTGTTTCTGGAAAAGAATCAGATCATGTTGAGGTGAATTGTAACATAGAAGAAAACATCTATCATCAAACAATGGAACACATAATTATTCATAGTACTATTCTGAACATCAAAGCAAATAACCAATGTTCACCTAATTATAGGCAAAGTTGTCATACGGCGAAAAGAAACCCAGTTATCTAAAGAAAGTCTACTGAACTGGAGTACGATGAAGCTACAATTTGATGTCCTGATGATTTCCAGTACCCAAAAACTCTGGTTTTATCCTACTTACATGCAACTTGAGTATATTTCAGGGTTTTATCAATAAATTGTAAATGACTGAAAATTACCATGCTTACGCCTAACTATTCCAGCTTTATGCCTCGCCTCTCGGGAGGTATAAATACTCCGTCTCCGCCTCCCGCGTCTTGAGACTATGCACAAAGATAAAAACAATCAAAGTATGTTGACTAAGATAAGAAATCAATCTGATCTCAAATTCCATAACATAGCCAGAAAAGATTGACAACTAGAAATATTGGCAAGAGAAATTACTGCCGGAATTATCAACAATTGCCACAGAAGGATCAGGCTGGTTAAGCTTTGGCTCCTCCAAATTAGCTTTCCACAATGAGATAATTGTACGTGGTTGGGCGTCCTGTTAAGTCACCAACTACCCAATAAGTAATGGAAAAGCATTTAAGGAGAATAAAAAGTTTTAACAATACAATCTAAAGCAGCTTCCTGCTCCCATATTTTTATATCCAATACCATACTAATCAATTGAAAGTAAAATCATTCATTATATACAAATAGAACGTTTATGAGTATAATAGCATCATAATCTTTTAAGAAAGCTGAAGCTAACTAAAAATATCAGATTCAAGCCAGTTTACAACAACCTTGAGGATTTTATCTATGATTTATATCAGTTATCATTCTAGAAAGAATTCAAGTTGAGAAAGGCATAAGCCTGATTTAGCTTAGCTTGAAGAGCATATTATTTGGCTCATTTCACCTTCTTTTGCACCCTTAGACTTGCATTGTTATACTCGGAAAAATAGAGACAGATTATACTAGCAACCAATACCTGCAAACTAGAATATATGGCCAGCTCCAACTTGAAGGGTTTTGCATTATTTCGGGAACCGGTTGGTAGAACAACAACCCAACTGCATTAAAAACATTAATGAGATGATACAAAAACAATACGAAAGAGAACATGCTATTACTAGAAAAAAGAATTGAAATTAAAAGGTAATGTAAACAATAATACCCACACTTTTCTTGAAAGCAATTGAGGAACAAACATTTCAATAAACCCTGGCCCATAGAACTCCCGCATCCAACCAGAGAATAAACATATGTGATCCTGCACAGCATCGGAAAGAGAGAAAAAACTCACATACAAGAAAATGTTGAAGTTCTGAATAGATCATAAAATCATGATATTGGAATTGACTTTGATTTATACCTCAATTGCTCGCACAACATTGAGGTTTCCTTTCACCCTAGCAACCTCTAGAGGTGTTTGACAATCATCATTCATCACCAGCGGATTAGCTGAAAATTCAAACAAGTAGAAATTTCAAATCAAACAACTAAACACTAGGTTTTAACTTAGTATATAACAGAATTCAATAAAACATGAACCTCCATGGGAAATAAGTAATTTGACTGTATTTTGAAGGCCTCTCTTTGCTGCATGGTGCAACGGTGTTCCTCCATGCCGACCTAAGCACAAATAAAAATCAGCTAATATACTAATCAATTTGATAAAGCCTCCGAAGCTTATTCCCTTTGAAAACCTTAAGGCTGTAATTTGGTTAACGTCCACGAGAAAATTACCAGCAAAATTTTCTACTTAAGCAGGCAAAATGGAAAACTGAAAGAAACAAAGGTCCTTCAAAATCGTATATTGCTACAATAATTTTTTTATTAAACAAAACCCGAATTTTAACTTCTTAGAAAATAAACTAATAAACTCCGTAGGAAAATAATAATAACAGATCGACAAGAAGAGAAACCTGGACGATAAGCGTTAAAGTTAGCACCGAGTTCGATCAAAGCTTTGGCTACATCAAAAAGCTGTGGATTCAAACACGCTAATATCAACGGCGTTTTCCCCTCTCTATCAATCCACTGTCGATCCATAGCCCCCCAAAACACAAAGAGAACAAATTAATTGATCGATTAAGATCTAATAAGCAGTGAATAGTGACGGGGGGAAATCAAATAAATTAGTAGCTACCTCAAGGCCTGCGCCATCACGGACTAGAGATTTGATCCCTTCCGAGTTACCACAATTGACTTGATTGTAAAGCAACTCGTCTTTCGATTGCTTTTGCCCCATTCAACAAAATAAAATCTTCTGATTCTACTCTGTTTGGTACGATGGAAAATTGGGCTCGTTATTTTCCAGGAAAAAATGTTTCCAGGAAACGAAATGAAAAATAAAAAATCCAAAGTCAGGATCGAGAACTTGAGAGAGATTGTGAACAGGTAAAAATATATTGTTATTAAATTTCTTTTTGAGATTCTTAACATAGAAGAATTTTTTTTTTGACAATAACATAGAAGAAATTTGGAAGTCGTGATTCATAAACCATAAATATGTTTTAGAAAAAAAAAACAATCTTTTTTAACATTTTTATTTTATTAAATTATATGTGTTTTTTATTTATTTAGTTTTATAGGAAACCGCTGGGCGCTGGCCTAAAACGCGGTTCATTAAATGACGAATGAGACATTTTTGGACGTGTTTCGTATTCTGTAAAATATAAGATTTGTTTTATTTTTATCCTTCAACTAAAAAAATAGACAATTACACCATCAAATTTTTAAATTGATCCTAATCAAACTATTAACCGTTAAAATTTAACGGAGAAAGTAACGTGATAGTTAATGTCAATTTGTATAATTATATATTTAGACCATGTTAGTTACTTATGATATCAATTTGATCATATTTCTAATTTAATTAAGTAAAATTAATCAAACAATTAGATCACGAGACGTCACCCCTTATTACAGAAAAATTAAAGATAAAAGGATGACCTTGATGTGTTTTAAGCCTGAGACATGTAAAGGAAATCCTTAAACTTTTACCACTGCGTGAGCTAATACTTAATGATAGCAATTGTACTATTATATATATATATATATATTAATATAATAAATGCTAAGGAAAATATGATATATATGATTATTGAATTAAGATATTTAATAAAAAAATTAATTATTAATTAAATTAAAGAATTTGATTTAAGAATATATATAGGAAGTTATTAAAATAAACGTAAAAAGGAAAAATATTTAATTTAATTTAAAAAATAATAAAAAATTATAAATCTATTTTAATTTTAAATCTTTATTTAACAATACTTTACATATAATTAATATATTTTTAATTTTAATTTAATTATTTAAATTGATTTAGTAGTTTGTATATTTTTACTAGGGATGACAATATAATCCTAATCTGATTCAATCCGAAGAAAAAATACAATCCAAATCTGATTGAAAGTAGACAAAGAGGATTTTAAAACGATACTTTCAAAACCACCATTTATGCTTAACCTATTAACTATCACTTAATATTTGTTATTTCCTTCTTTCTTTTTTAACATATTATCACTTAATCTTTGTCAGTATCGTTTATGTATTGTAATTTTTTCATGGAATTGGACTGAAAGTCTGAAACAAATTGAAATTTATGTATTGTAATTTCTTTTTTATTTGAAGAAATTTATGCTACTGGTGGAAATAAAGTAATCGAGTTAATGGCATCAAACATGATTGTAAAATTTGATAAGTATTAAAAAGTTATCAATGTGATATTATCTGTGGCATCGATTTTAGATCTTAAGAGAAAATTAGAGTGTGTGTCTTTGTATTTTAGCATTCTCTTTAGTGATGGTGGTAAATTTGAATGTGATAGAGTGAGAGAAGCATTGGTTGAATTAGTTGATGACTATGAAAAAAAATTGGTTGATCGAGAACCCTCTTTTGTTTCACCTCCATCTTTTGCAAATGATAATGGTAAGAGATCATTGGTTGATTCAGACGATGTTGAGGGATTATGAGAAAGACATGATTTACAACAATCATTAAAAAGACCTCGTAAGTGTAACCCCTCGACCCGGTATATCCGATAGACCGAACTGAACGGGTTACACGGAGAATATTGAAGTAAACCAGAAAGATTACTCTAATAAATGATCTTTTTTTTATTTTAATCAATTCTAGATACTACTTATTAACCTATGTGACAAGTGATGCAGCGGAACCAATTTAAAATTTTCACAATTTATGAGGTCTACCTCCAATTTTATATTACCAAACCTTAATTAGGCATGTTTCAGGCTCCACAAACCAACCTCGGCTCAAATCAAACACTCCAAGACTCATAAATTGCATACACAACATTCAGAGACCAAAACGTAAAGATTCAGAACGTTTAAAGATACCTTTTAACCAAATTAACTGCCACCGTATCGATACCCTTAGAGAGGGTACCGATACTCCCTTGACAACCAACCCCCAAAATCAATTTCAGCAAGCTGGTATCGATACCATCAAGGCCAGTATCGGTACCCCTAAAGAGATGGTATCGATACCCTTAAAGCTGGTATCGATACCTGTAAAATCAGTAGCCAAAAATGGTACCGATACGCCCCCGTGTATCGGTACCCCCTTCCAATTTACACAGTTCGTACTAATACCCTTACAAAGATATCGATACTCTAAGGCCTGAAATGTAAACTTTAGCTGTTTTAACTCCTTTTAAACCATCCCTATGCATACCAACTTACTTCTACATGCATACATCTCAAATAAACATCAATCCTCAAGTATATATGGCAATTTCAACAATAAGACATGGCAAGAAGCATCAAAGAGCTCTAAAGGCATGCTTCCTATGAAAATCAAACCATCCAAAAGTCAAAACTCAAATCAAGGCTTAAACCATCATATAGAGGCCTTTTACAAGTTCAAAACCAATAACCAAATATGCACATAAAGGGAGTTCATACACCTCTCCCAAATAGACTATGGTACCCCCATTGCCCTTATTACTCTAGTCCATAAAACGAAACATACATTCAAAAGTGAAGTCTCCTTAGATCCCCTTGCAAGTTGCTGCCTCTAAACACTTAGTTATCTGTATTGATGGACAAGATAGGGAGCGTAAGCATACAAGCTTAGCGAGGAATGCTCAAAATCAAAAACACCATCAATGCTTAAAAACCATTTTTACACCATTTGAAAGCCATCATGCCTTTATTGAAAATCCATGCACTTCATTAACAAAATTAGCATGTTATTCATCATGCAACAAGTATCACATGCTTCAACAACAAAACCATTTGCCAACACTCATCTTAAGCCTTTCCATGCATAGCTACCATATGCAAAGCTTAAAGATTAAAACATGTTTTTCCATACTATGCATCCATATACATTTCATAACAATTTATCAATTATATTGGCTCACAAGTGATCATCAACATACTCATTTCTCAAATCATATCGAATATGCGGATTCCCAAGTGTTATCCCAACACTTCATACATTCTCACCGGCATCTTAAGGTTCACACACGGGAGCTACTCTCCACCGTTGTGACACCCGTGGTGGAGTATTCGGTACCTTACAACAACCCCTCAACACCACTCATCGGTATATGTATAACCCCACTAACGAGAGACGGGACACAACTCAATTTCCTCAATCGTTAGGGTACTTGGATGGAGCTTTCGGTACTTTCACAACCCCTAAACATCCAAGGCGACTTGTAACCCCCTCGTCCCGGTCTGGACAACTGACCGGTCCGAGTAGGTTACACGGGGAAAACCGAAGTGAAACCCGTTAAGGCTCCTCTTCGGTTAGCAACCCTAGAAAATTTCTTTTAAACATTATCTTGTCTAAAGGCATGCATTCACACATCCTATGTGAGATACGACAGCGGAAATACAACGAAGCGATGTGAAGCAATCAAAACAAGCAATTAACAACCCATTTTAACCTTTACAACAGGCTGTATCGATACGCTAGGAGATCGTATCGATACACCTTGAGTTGGTCAACTACCCAAAGCCAACCTAGGGAGACCGTATCGGTACACTGGTCGACCGTACCGATACGCCCTCAATGGACAACTTCTCACGGTCAACGATATAAGACCGTACCGATACACCCTAGACCCGTACCGATACGCCAAAATCTCGTCAAAATCTCAGATTTCCAGAGAGCTTTTGGCGTATCGATACACCCTCGTGTATCGGTACACTAGGCTTAAACTGAGCCCCAAAGTGTAGGACCGTATCGATACGACCCTTGGGCGTACCGATATGCCCTGCACTGCAAGACTCAAATTAGCCGAAAAACAACCTAAGACTCAACTCTAGATGCATTTTACGACTCACCTAGCCACAAAAAAACCTTCATACAACATTTAGCAACCATGATTCAGCATACGGAACAAATTAAACAAACAACGGAGCATCAAACCTATGACAACCATACTTAAGAGAGACTTGCATACCAAACATACATAAAGGGTCTAATTAGCAAAAGATACATGCTTCCACTAGCAAAGTTTACATACTCTCAAAACAACACTTAGCATTCATAGAAAAAGGTCCTAATCCTTCAAACACAAGGCATTTAAGCAACAAGTTAAGCATGGTTTACAAACCACGACATAAAAACATAAACATATCCAACATAGCATCAACAACTCAACATGCTAGAACATCAACAAAATCAAACTAAGGAGTTTGGCACCAACTCCATACAAGTCTAGTACCCCCATCGTCTAGGCATTATTACAGGACTTAAAACATACATGAGCTACTTGAGAACTCCGTAAAGCTCCCCCCTTGCCCACTTGCCTTCCGTAACTCTAGCGATCTGCATGTTGGAAAAATGAGAGCGTAAGCTTGGAAGCTTAGTGAGCGAAGCTCTAAAAACTCATCAATCATGCAGTTTTCAAAACACATTTCTTAAATGATAAATAAACCATTGAATGCACGAAAGGTATCACAACAAGACAACTACATGGTTTGCACATGCACAACCAACACACACGGTGGGACCACACATCACCGTTCGACTAGTAGTTTTCCGATGGGACCACTCATCACCTTACTCTACTACCAGTCACTACCGGCGGGACCACTCATCATCGTAGTTTTGACAACCATCACGTGAGGCTCGACATCAACAACGACTACACAACAACAACGGATGTAAAACCAATCTACAATGCATATGATATCACAACAAATACTTATACATCATCACTTAACTATCAAGGTAGGATTAGTAAACTTACACTTGGGTTTAGGTTAGCCCTCAAGGCTCCACCCAAACCCCCAAGAATCCCATTTCGAAAGCAAAACAAGTTTAAAACATTTCCACTCACTGATGCAACCCAAACGGAAGCCGAACACCAATCTCAAGTCTCCAAATTCCCCGGAATCGTGCCCGAAGCTTCTCCGTTGGTTTCCCTTGATTCTAGTCAATCAAAAACAATAATTTACTCAATCATTCAGCCTCAAAATCACTGTCACAATCAAGACACAATTCCAAGACCCATTTACCACATTTCCAACCCATGAACTAACAAACTTCTTCATTTTCGTACTCCCTAATAAACCAGCAGAAAACTACCAAATCCAATGCCCAAAACACCTCCAAACACCTTCCAAACACCCTTCTAGTATCACTATAGCACCATCCCAACTCCCTTTCACAAAACCACACCAAAAACACAAATTTTGACACTTTTATGTCACAGTACACAATAAATAACTCCTAGGTGGCAAAGTAACACAATATACAATACAGACAAGCATAGGTTTACTCCAAAACCAACTAAACTCTAGCTCTGATACCACAAATGTAACATCCCCTTCCCGACCTGGTCGAGAACCGAGTCGGAAGGTGATACCGATGGATAGTACATTGATCGGTGCAATAAAATTTCAACTTATAATCAATACTGTGAACAATGTTGTGCAATAATACATTACCATAATGCATCTTAGTCCAATTAATCATTATGAAACAATAATTACCCATTTAGGATCAATTCTTAACTATTACAAGTTTTGGGGACTAAATTATAAATCTAATAAATTAGAGGTCCTTCGATGCAATTGATTATACCTTAATGAAATTCAACACAATAACAACAAGCCTGTAAAATTTCATGCAAATTAGAGTTCATTTACTCATCCAATTGAATCATCCTAAATTTAGTGACCAATTTGTGAACATTGTAAACTGTCAAATTATGCCTTTAACCAACTTAACTAACCCTATATCGAAACACCTTAAGGCTGTTTTGATACGGGTGTACGATGGTCAACCTAAGTTGACTTTGCTCTTTATACCGTATTGATACGGACAAGCCCTGTATCGGTACGAGTTGACTCTCTTTAACCTTGACTTTGACCCGTTTCGATACATGTTAGACCCGTATCGAAACAGAGGAGTCCAATAGAAAAATGTTCTGATACAGCTCCAAACCATATCGATGCGCCCTGTTTCTTAGGTTCAATAATGCTTAACCGTATCGATACGCCATGACCCCGTATCGATACGCCCTAACTTGTAATGACAGATTTTTGCTGGTTTTTAATTAAGTTGGCCTATCAAACGATGTTCAAATGCAATGAAACTTTACATAGAATATTTCAATACTTTAAACAACCGGCATGCCAAATTTCATGATCATACGAATACGTTTACTATGTTTTCACCTTTTTAAGCCAAATATGCATATTAGGCCAATTTCAAGCAAACTTTAACAAGTCATTTAAGGCACTTAAACCACATATAACACACAACCTTTATACACATAAAAAAACATCAAAATCAACTAGTTTATCTACTTTGCCATAATTCTAGGAGTTCATAGGGACAAAATACTTTACTCTAGGCATGAGGTGACTTGCAGCTTTACCAACTAGCTCCGATCCTGAAACGATAATTCTTAACCCTAAATGTATGGACAATGAATACATTAGACTTATATAGTCTAAGTGGGGTAGCCAATAACAATGTATGAACATAGTATGCCACTTATCATGCTTTGATGACAATCATAATATTAGTTATGTGAATAAACATGGCATGCTTCTCATTCATGTTAAAGCATAACATCAATCAATATATCATCAATGACAATATCAATATCATAATACCATGACAAAGCAATATCAATAACCAATAATTCCCCTAGATCGATTTACAGTATATAGATACACGAATTCCACCTCCTCGCCAAATCAATGAATGGTCAACCCGCCGACATCGTCAATAAGACAAATACACAATACATCTCTCTGCCTTGCCAAATCATTATAGGTCGTAGCCCTAGAACCGTAGTCCACTTGTACACCGAGCTCATGAATTCTATGGCATGCCAATTATATTCAATACTTTCGAATCCAAGGTTCAATAATCAATAGTCCAATTACATATGTCAATAGCAATATATCAATAACAATAGCAATGATTCAACACAATATTAATGACAACAATTCATAATCGATGTTCCAATGCCCTCTTCAATACTCAATAATCAATGATTCTATATGTCAATGCTTCAATGATTTCAATGATAACAATAACAATGGTACACACAATAATTCGATGCAATACTCACCAAGACTTACTAATATAGCTTTCAATAATGTTTTATGCAACACCCTTCAATTAAATGGTTAGTAAATCAATAATAAATAATTTGAGATGGCACCTATCCACTCTCGAGACTCAAGCTACACTCACCTCGATAATCCGAAGCTCTTAAGGCTCTCGGATGACAATCCCTTTATCCCTAGACTTTGTTGGAGGTGTCGGATTAACTTCCTCCAATTCTTGAGCTAGGAAAAACAATAAGAGATTATTAGAATCAATATGACAATATCGATACTTGGAACAACTATTAGCTATTAGACAAAAACTTATCTTAAAGCTTTTAACTTAAAATTGGGCATTCAATGACCAAGAGGGTCGGTAATTGATTTAGGAATTCCAGTTACCCGATCGGTAGCTAGGAATTGATGTTCTTAAATCAAAGATAGCTTAAGCTTAAGGATCACAAATTGAGAGGTGTAAGCTTAGAAGCTCAAGGTTGAAGACAATGGAGGTGTATGCTTGTTCATTCAAAGAAAAAAGATGGAGTTGGTCTCGGTAAAAGCTAAACAAGGATGAGAACCATTTTCCTTTTATTCATTTTCTAAGTTTAATTATTCCCACCTCACCTATGACCAATGAGAAGGTTTCTCTTAACCAAGGGTAAGCTTAAAATATTATTTCTTATCTTCTCTATACCTTATCAATACCAATCATAAAGATGACTATAAGTCATCCTTTTGGATTTCTACCACGTGGGGGGGGGTATCAATAAGCATATGAGTCATCACCTCTTCATTTCCTTTCAATTTAACCTTCGAACAGATTTGAATCAGGGACCCGTTTTGAAACACGTGAAGCTGTATCGAAACGGCAAAACAAAAGTCCAAAAGTTAGTTAAAACCGTTATAATTGTATTGAAACACTCTATCGTCGTTTCGAAACGCCTTACCTAGGTCGTTTCTATACGAGTCTTACTGTATCGAAACACCTAGCTCAAAAAACATCATTTTAGGCATTTCCAAGGAGATCCTTAACTAAGAATAAGTTCAATTAGGGTCCCTTAACAATATAATCTATAATTTAGGCAGTAAAGATACAATATTTGAACATTTTAATATCAATACTCCGATCGTCAGAATCCAATTCTAACTAGCCCCATTTTTGGGGTGTTACATTGTGGAAGCGTTAATGTGTCTTCAAAGTTGGAGGCTTGCTCAATTTAAAGGTAATTATATTCAGATTTGATAAATTAGTAGTTTAGAACTATTCATTACTTTATTATTTTCAATGTTATTTATTTTTTTAGATACTACAATTGATGGAGATCTTCAATGTAGAACTATTCATGAGGATGAAGATGTGGAACTTGGAGATGAATCATTCGAGTAATTGGAAAGTTTATATGCAATCAATATTTTTAGACGATTAATATCTTCTACAATTTCATTTATGTTTTCCTCTTATTTTATAGGATTTTGTCGAGTTTTAGTGAAACAATGGAAGCTTGATGGTTAGAAACTTTTTTTTCTCTATGACAAATGTTGATAGTTGAACATTTTGATTATATTTTTAATTTGTTTCACATTTGATTGTAATAGTTATTAGACATTTTATAATTGTGATTTGAAAAGTAGTTATGTTAGTAGACTAGTAAGACAATAGTAGTTTATGTAAGAATAATTTATTTGTTGAGTTTTTTATTTGAAGTTTGAGTTATTACTTTAATTTGTTTTATATTGGATTGTAATATTTGTTCAGATTTGTTTGTACTATTAGTTTAAAGATGTTTGCTTGATGAAAATTATTTTATATTTAAAGATATTTGTTTGAGTTGTTACTTTAAAAAATGAAAAAATTAATTGGTTTCGGACTTTCGGATTTGGATTTTAGATATTTTATTGTATTGGACTTGGATTTATTGTAATCAAACTTGGATTCAGACTTAGATTTTTTCGGAGGTTCGGTTATTAATTGGATTGTACTTGGACTTTATAAAGTCCGATCCACGTCTGATCCATTGTCATCCCTAGTTTTTACACATTTAAAATTATTAATTAAATTAAAATTCGATTTAATATCATATATATATATATATATATATATGAAGTTATTAAAATAAATTTGAAAAAGAAAAAAACACTCAATTTAATTAAAAAATTAAAAAAATCATAAATCTATTTTCATTTTAAATATTTCTTTAATTATTTGAATTGATTCAATGGTTGTGTATTTACACATCTCATGTGACCCATGTTGGACTTCCCTCTCAATCATTTTTACTTCTAATCTACTCCATTATAAGATGTGTATAAAATGATGCAATTTATATCACCAAGGATTAGTTGATATAGTGTTAAAAGCTTGGGTTCTTTACTTAAATGTCCTAAGTTCAAAACCCACCAAGGCCATCCATTTATTTTAAATATTAACTAAAATAAATTTGAATTAGAGTAAATTCATCTAATCGTGTGATGACATGCGTGGTCATCTAAATTGATTAATTTTATTTAATTAAAATTAAGACCAAATTAATATAATATGTAACTAACATTGACAAAATGTGTAATTATACAAATTTTCGTTAGCTGTCACGTCACCTCATCCGTTAGATTTTAACGACTAGTGGTTTGATTATGATCAATTTAAAAGTTTGGCAATGTGATTATCCCTTTTTTAGTTGGGTGGTCAAAATAGGACAAACCTCGTAATTAGGTGGTTATACATGTATTTTACCCTTATTTTTATTGGATAAAAAATATCCTAATAAATTTTAAAACCCTAACTTCTTTGTTTTCTCAACTGTTTATTTTTTCTTTGCCTAATCAACGACGACACTAACCTTAATGCTAGTCGTCGTCGATGATTCATATTGCTTTTCATTTTTTCTTGTGGTTTTATTTGTTTTCTTTTTTTCCTTCGTACATCTTAATGTGCTTTTCTCTGTTTTATAGCATGTTTTCACTGTCTTTTTGGCACGTCTCTGCCATATGGCACGTTCTATGGTTACTTTTGTGAGTGTTTGGTGTTCGTACGATAATCCTCACGATACATGCTTACGGTTTGTGTTTTTCGGTGGTCACGGATAGTTTGATCACTTTTTGGGTTGTTTGTTGATGTAATCTGTAGCGGATTGTCATCTTTGAAAATAGGCGTGAAAGGTGGTTGCCGATTTTGAGGATCTCATCTAGTTCGTGTTTTGACAACTCCCCGGTATAGAAAGAAAGTGTTTGATATGATTGGTGCAACACTTATCTTTTCTTTTTATATTTATCGTTTTATTTGTTATTGTTTTTTTATATTTTAAAACCTCTAAGTTATGTAGAATACATTTTTTATGTTCAGCCAGAATTGGGTGTGGAATTCAGTTATAAGTATGGATTGTCTAATATTTTTGAAAGAAAAAAAATAAAGAATTTAGGGTGTGTTTGGTTCTAGAGAATATAAGACATTTTTATTTTTTTTCTTGAAAAACTATTGAAGAAAAGTTGCAAAATTTGAAAATGATTTTTAAAAATAAAAACAAAATTGATTGAAATTTTGAAAACATAAAAGGGATGTTTTCACCATTTTCATTGAAAAAGTTTTTATTTTTAATAATTATAGTTTAATTTAATTATTTAATGAGTAACAACTTGTTTATTTTTATTTGGCTTAAAGATCAAATTAGTCATGTAACACACCGAAAACCGGTCTAGTCGAAACTGGATTACGATGATCGGAGTATTGATATTAAATATTGAAATATCGAATCTTTGCTATAGATTATATTGTTATAGGTCCTTAATTGAACTATATCTTTAGTTAAGATTGCCTTTAAAATGCCTAATATGATATTTGTGAGCTAGGCGTTTAGATACAGTCAGACCCGTACCGAAACAGCCTAGGTAAGGCGTTTCGAAACGGTTAAGGGGCGTTCTGATACGGTGTAACTAAATTAACTAACTTTTGGACTTTTTGCTCAACCGTTTCGATACGGTTTCACTCGTTTCGAAACGGGTCCCCTGTTTAGAATATATTTAAAGGAAAAATTTAAAGGAAATGATAAGGTGATGACTCACCTGCCAATTGCTACACCTCCCACGTGATTATCATCAGAAAAGATGGCTAATAGCTATCTATATGTCTAATATGGGAACGGATGAAGAAAAGATAGATAATAATATTATATAGCTTACCCTTGGATGAGGGAAACCTTTCCATTGGTTTAGGGGGGAGGTGGGGAAATGATTAAAGATTATAATTTTATTAAAATGAATAAAAGGAAAGCTCTCACCTTTGTTTGGCATCACCGAGACTCATTTCCTCCTTTAGCTATTGAATAAACAAGCTCACACCTCCATTGTCATCTCCTCCACCAGGCAAGCATACACCTTCGTAGTTGAACTTCATGAGCTTGAGCTTTCCCTAATTTAAGAACATCGATTCATAGCCATCGATTGGGTAAGTGAAAGCCCTAAGTTAACCATTGATTCTCTTGGTTATTGAATGCTCAATTTCAAGCTTTAAGTTAAGCTTTGTCTAATAGCTAATGGCTATTCAAGTATCGATATTGTCATATTGATTCTAATAACTCATTATTGCTCTTCATAGATCAAGAAGTGGAAAAGATTAACCCATCGTCTCCATTGAAAGCTAGGAATAGGGGAATCGCTATCCGAGAGCCTTAGGAGCTTCATTGTTGAGCTCAGTGGTACTAACCATTGAAAGCTCGGAATTGGGTGAGGAGCCTTTCTGAATCTATCATTATTGATTTCGTATGATTACTAACCATTGAGTTAAAGGGGTGTTGTATAAAACATCATTGAAAACCATATTGGTAAGTTTGGTAAGTATTGCATCGATTCATTGTCCATAGCATCGCTATTATTGTCATGGAAATCATTGAAGCATTGACATATAGAATCATTGATATGTGTTTATTGCTATTGTCTATTGATATGGCTACATTATTATTGAAATATTGACATTGAATCATTGATATCGAACTATTGTCATTGAATCATTGATATTGGGTTATTATTATTGGACCTTGGGATCGAAGTATTGGATACAATTGGCATGCCATAGAATTCATGAGCTCAGTGGTACAGAGATTATACAGTGTAGTGGAGGGATGTGATGTGTGTTGGTCAAAACGGTGTAGTGGAGGATGTTGGACCATATTGTTCATTGTTGGTGTAGTGGTGGAATTCGTGTATCCAAATACGGTTGAAATCGATCCAAGGAAGAAAGTTGATTATTGATATTGTCATTGATGATATGATTATTGATATTGCATTGTCATGATATTGAGATATTGTCTTTGATGATTTGATTATTGAAACTATGTTTCAACAAGATTGAAGAGTATGCTATGATCATTGTATATTGATGTAATGATTGTAATCAAAGCATAATAGTACACCAAGTAAATTCATTGTTATTGGCTACCTCACTTAGACTATGTAAGTCTAATGCATTCATTGTCCACACATTTCAGGTTAAGGAAAGCATCGAAGCAAGATCGGGATTAGTTGGAAGTTCAGCAAGTCACCATAAGCTTAGACTAATGTATTTTGTCCCTTTGAACTCCTAGAATGGTGGAAAAGTAGTTAAAGTAGTCGATGATGATGTTTTGCTCATGTGTATAAATCTATGTGTTATATGTGGATAAAGTGCCTTAAATGACTTGTTATGTTTGCTTGAAAATGGCTTAAAAAGCATACTTGGCCTAAAGAGGTGAAAACATGGTAAACGTATTCGAATGATGATGAAAATTGGCATGACAATAGTTTATATTATTGGAATATTGTGTATAAAGTTTCATTGCATTTGGACATCGTTTGGTAGGTTAAATAGAATAAAAACCAGCAAGAATATGTCATTACGTGTCAGGCCGTATCAAAACGGGTGATGGTGTTTCGATACGGGTAAGCATAATTGAACCTAAGGAAACATGGCGTACCGAAACGGATTAGGGCCTTACCGAAACATTTTGTCACTAGAACCCCTCGTTTCGATATGGGTTCATAGCGTATCGAAACATGTCAAAGTCAAAGGAAGTCAACCCGTACCGATACAGGGCTTGCCCGTATCGATACGGTCAGTTGAGAAAAGTCAACATAGGTTGACCATCGTCCACCCGTATCGAAACAGGCTTGAGCGTTTCGATACAGGGTTAGTTAATTTGGTTAAAAGGGCATAATCTGAAGGTTTGCATTATTTACAATTTGGTCACTATGTTTTGGATGATTAAATTGAATGAGTAAAAGAACACCGTTTTGCATGAAACTCTACAGGATAGTTAATATTGCACTGAATTTCATTGTAGTATAATCTATTGCATCGAAGGACCTCTAATTTAGCATATTTATAGATTAGTCCCTAAAACTTGTAAAAGTTATAAATTGGTTCTAATTGGTTAATTATTGTTTTCCAATGAGTGAATTGGACTAAGATGTATATTCGGTAAAGTTTTGTCTGTGTAATATTGTTTAGTGTTAAAATTGGAATGAAATTTTATTGTACCGAACACCGCACCGTTCACCGGTAACACGCTCCGAACGGGTTCTCGATTAGGCCGGGAAGGGGGTGTTACAGGTCCTCAACGAAAAATAAAAAAATCAATTAATCCATTATTAACTTTTTGCATCCAATTTAGCTCTCATTAGCCGAAACACGCTCAATTTAGTCCTTCCGTAAGGATCGAGCAAATTTTAACCATTAACTCATTGACAACCAATAAAATATAATGTGTGGCACACTCTCAAAGTGTCACGTCATTAAACTGTAGAAAAATCTAATTTTTTTTAAAAAATTCTAAAAGAATTTAAAAATATTTTCTAATTTGGCCCTTTACTGATTTTTTATTTCAAAACAATCATAATTTTGGTTTTTTTTTTAATTTGGTCTTTATTGATTTTTTTAATTCAAATCTCAAACCCTATTGTTATAGTCACTGTGAGATCTACCATATCTGTTGTAGATCCCCTATCCCAGTCTTCCTTCAATCTATGTGAATCAAGTTTTCCACTGGGATTTTACTAATTTCCTAGGAAATTGTTGCGTGTAAAAGAGTCTATCGCAATGTAGTGCAAGTGTACACGACGCACGTAATAAAGTGATACGTAAGTATCGGATATCGTCTCCACAGGGACTGGGCTAATAGCTTTAACCTTGGATTGCTGCACAAGAGGGAAAAGAAAGAGTTTAATTGTTTGTCACGAAGTAATAAAAAGTACTGAAAATAAAAGAGTAAAGAAATCAGGATAGAAAGAATGGGTCGGTATTGATTTGCTCAGTAGTGTAGGTGTTGCAAAGTCTAGGATTCTCTGTTCTTTCGTTGTGCCTGTCGCGGCAGCGGTCTGTTGTTGTCGTGACATCGATCACACAACTCTGTACTTCAAGCTTGGCAAGAATCCCTGTTGTGCATTGGCCTATCCCTAGGTCCAAGTCTGTCGATGAACACGTCTTTGATGATACCTCCCGGCGTGAATCGAAGGATGAACACCGATGTTGTTGAATTCTTCCTTAGCCACTTAACCTTGTCCTATCCCTAGGTCTGAGATAGTTCAACCATATACTGGAGAACCCGTACTTATTCCTTTCGTATACTTAACTCTCCCGATATTAAGTAAATGTATAATCTCACAATGCTCTCCCGATACTCTTGCAAGATGTTGAAAACCAGAATAAGCAAACTTGAAGTCTATTTTATTGAACAGAAAAAATCCTAAAACAAATGTAATCCTTGCAACTACTTTACATAATCAACCCTTAGCCCTAGGGGAAGTTTAGAACATGATGAGAAGGGGGAAAACGTCTAGGGTTTATGGGAAAGACGGTTAGAGAATAAGATATCCTTCACTAGGTCGAATTACATGCCTTTATATAGGCCTTGGGTTCAAGTTTTCTAATATGGCAAGAATACAAGTTTAAATTAAAGTGCAACTCTATTAAAGACTAAATCTTCAGAGTAGATGTCTTCAATTTGTCCTCTCTTCTTGCTTGGAGTTTCTTCCTTGAACTTTGGGCTTGGCCTTCATTCTTATATAGGGCTCAGAAAAATATAAGAGTGCTCCACGACAGACCGGCTTAATTTCCTCTTTCTGTCGAGCTCCACTTTACTTCTTCTCTTCACTATTGCTGTCGTCATTGACTTCCACGGCAGCGGCCATGGCAGTATTCTTCTTCTCGTCTGCAGTCCTGTGTTCCAGCTCTGCTTCTCCACTGCCCTGGGTCTGCTACAGCAGCTACCTGCAAAAGTAACCAATTTCAGTAGCAACTGTGCCATTTAATATAATTGTGATGTATGAATGAAATCTATCCTAAATGCAATGAATTATGCTTGAATGTAACAAAAATATGGGTTAAATAGGGGGTAAAATATAGAACTTTTACACACTCAACACACCCCCAAAATCAAGTTTTTGCTTGCCCTCAACCAAATATTAACTTAATTTTTTTCTTTGGCTTAAATCAGTGAACTCTACATTACCTACCACTTGTATTCTATCAAGAGTAGTACCTTGTCGGGCATTTTTGGATTCATTCGGAACCATGGTATAATTCTTGTGAAGTGTGTGCGGGTTTAGTGAACACTTATGCATCTAGACTACCTTAGTATACCAGAATAGTTATGTCTACAAGCTTGAGGTTATGCCATTTCAATTTTTTCTGGAGGCAATTCTTAGGCCCCTTTAGTTTTTTTCTGACTCTTTATTTAACTGCATCTTTTCTGGAGGCAATTCTTAGGCTGCTTTAGTTTTTTTCTAACTTAGCTCAAAAAGAAATCTCATAAAATAAGTGCAAGGCAGTTTTGCAAGCTATTGAGTCTGAATATTTTTTCTTTCTTTCTTGTTTTCCTAGAGCCAGTGATATGCACCTCTAGGGGCAGTTTCAAGCGGGTAAACATTCCTATTCCAGTGTACTAAAGTAATCTAAAAGCATAAGAGTCACAAAGAGTGTTTTACAGGGTAGAATCATAGCAAGGCTCTAAACATATCCTAAAATTTCATAAGGGCACTGACACGACAGCATATGTCGTGGCAGGTAAGTGAAGTTCAAAGACTTAAGCCAAATTTTCATATATTTTTTTTAAGTAAAAATAAACTAAACATTAGACACAATTTCTAAACATAAAGAAACTTCATTAATGGAGGGATGCCACCCTCAAACTCAAGGGTTTCATTGCCCTCAATGCATGATGACAAAATGATAAAAAGAAAATAAAAACAACATCACAATTATAACAAAATAGCAGACAACAAAGATAAGAAAAGAAACTTAAATTTTAAGTGCTGTCGTCGCTGCTGCTGCTGCTGTTGATCTGAATCTGCCGGGGGGCAGTGACTTTCCTCGTTGGTGCCGGCAGATGGCTAGGAGAGGCAGAGGCGGTCTTTTTCTTGGCTTCCCTCGGAGGCTGGATGCGGGTCGGTAAGATCTGGGGTGTTTTCTCCAGCACCTGAACCTCCTCGGAAGAGCTGCTGCTGCTGCTGCTACCACTGCTGCTGCTGCTGCCGTCAGATTTCCCTTGGTCGGATGGTCCGATTCCGGTGTTGGGTTTCTGCCGTTTCATCTTGGTGAATTCCTTGGACAGGTTCCTCTTGACAGAGGGTTCGCCATCGGATTCCTCCCAAATTGAGGAAGAGGAGAAACCAGCTATGAACTCGTCGAGGTCGGACATGGGCTCTTTTCTCTTTTCTCCCCTGGCAGATGTTGTGGCTGTGTGGCTACCACCTGCAGCTGTCGTGGCTGGGGTTGGAGTGGACGCGGCAGACGGTGTTCTTGGTGTGGCAGGAGGGGTAGGGTATGGGCAGGGGTGGGGGCAGCAAAATAGTGATCGGGGAAAGCAGGAAACAGTACATCTGGAAAATTTAAATTGCTTTTAATGAAATGTACCGTTGCTGTTGTAAAGTCCCGGATGAAACTCATCAGGCCCAGCTGCCATTCCTCCATTTTCTATAGGGTAGCCAGGATTTGGGTGGAGGAGTCGGCTAGGGTAGCTGCTGTTGTGGGCTGCCTCAGTGCTGTGGTGGCAGGCTCTATCTGGGTGGGCTCTGTCGCCTCACCTGCCGCGGCAGACGAGTTGAAGCTGGAGATTGGCGTTGCGGCTTTCAACTCCATCAAGCTGAGGATGTTTCTCTCCGTCCATCCTTTTCCCCAAACTTTCAGATCCTCAACAATTTCAGGGACATTATGGCCACGGCAGAGTGCTATTATGAGGTAGGGGAAGACAAGGGGTCCCGATGGCCGCATAGCACAATCCAAAATCCCTTCCCGAATATATCTACCAACATTAATAGGCCTCTCATTTATAATTGAATGGACGAGAGCTAACCTTGGTTGATCTACCGTGCTGTTGTGTGAGGAGGGCATAATCCTCTTTTTGATGAATGCGTTCCACATCTTGGCTTCAGGGGTGAGTTCGGCTCGTTTCACTGTCCTTGGGTGTTTGGGGTCTGTGTTCCATTGGGTTCCTTCCTCGATGAGTTCTGCCATAACAACTTCATAATCTGCTGCCTCCAGGCTCTCCACGAATCTCTGATGCCCATCTTCCCTTCTGCCGACGTAGAGTCCATAAATGGTGTTAATGTACTCTGGCTCAAAAGGGACTTCCTTACCACGAACTGTCACTGCTGTCGCGTCTCTGCTGTCGATGGCAGCATAAAATTCTCTGACCAGGGTGACATTCATCTCTTCAGGTTTCTCAGCAAACATTTGCCAATGTAGTGCTTTGATCTTACGGGCTATGAATGGTTTGAGCCCGAGATTCTCCGTTCGTTTGCTGTAGATGAACCCTTTCTCCTCCCACATATCTCTGCCCTGAAAGGAGCTGGGAGTGGCTGCTGCTGGGGCTGAGCCTGAGGCAGCACTGCGTCTGGTGTTTCTGGTACTCATGGTTGCAAGGGACTGTAGAAAAATGAAAGCAAATGAAATTCTAGAGAGGAAGCAAGTAGAGAGAGTAAAAGTGAAGTGAAGAATGAATAGTAAAACGGGGTTTATATAGATGAAGAGTTTGCTGCTCGTTGGAGCTGTAACGGCAGGCGCGAATAATGGGGCCAGCTGTTATGCGGTTTCTGACGCGTCTGTCATGCGTTTCTGTGTCTGCTGCGCGTCTATTACGTGTTTCCTTGTCTGCCGCGATAGCGTGTTGACAGGCTGGATTTTCCACGTCTGTCACGGTAGCTGTAACGACAGGCTCTTATTTTGGGCTTTTTTGGGCTGATGGTGGGCTGAGTTCACTTCTTCTCTTCTCCTTGTCTCATTTATTTCCTAAAGATAATAAAAATAAAAACTTAGTTTCTAAAAATAAAATAATTCTAATTACCTAATAATTAAATATATATATATATAATAATAAAAATAAAATTAAGTTAAATTAGGGATGCCAAGAGGGGCATCTCCTAAAGTAACCACTTCCTGCATTCTTGGGGCTTCAGTCCCCTGATAATGTTTCAATCTCTGTCCGTTGACTTTAAATTGGTGCCCGTCTTTTAAGGATTTGATCGTGACGACACCATGAGGAAAAACTTACACCACTTGAAACGGGCCGGACCATCTAGATTTCAACTTTCCTGGGAAGAGTTTCAACCTAGAGTTGAATAACAACACAAGCTGCCCTGGGTAGAACTGTTGTGGCAACAATTTCTTGTCATGCCACTTCTTTGTCTTGTCCTTGTAAATCCTTGCGTTGTCATAGGCCATTGCTCGAATTTCCTCGATCTCATTCAAGTCAAGTAGCCTTTTCTGTCCTGCCTTTTCCAAGTCCATATTCACTGCCTTGATGGCCAGTATGCTCGGTGCTCTATCTCAACAAGTAGATAGCATGTTTTCTCGTAAATCAGCCGGTAGGGTGACATTCCCAATGGAGTTTTAAATGCTGTTCTGTAGGCCCAGAGTGCATCATTGAGGTGTAAAGACCAGTCCTTTCGAGTTGGTTTAACCATCTTCTCAAGAATGTTCTTTACCTCCTTGTTTGATATTTCAGCCTGACCATTGGTCTGAGGGTGATAAGCTGTTGCAATCCGATGTTTGACACCATATTTCTTTAAAGCAGCAGCTATAACCCTATTGTCAAAATACCTCCCTTCATCACTGATAATTGCAGGGGAAAGTGGTCCTTCCGGGTGGCTTTGTTAAGCTTCCGGTAGTCCATACAAACCCTCCAACCGGTCACAGCCCTGGTTGGGATTAACTCGTTTTCTTCGTTGGTCACCACGGTTATTCCTCCCTTCTTAGGAATGCACTGCACCGGGCTCACCCACTTACTATCCGAGATGTCATAAATTATCCCAGCATCTAGCCGTTTGATAATTTCTTTTCGGACCACTTCTCGCATAGCATCATTCAAACGTCTCTGGGCATTAATAGTCGGCTTGTGATCATCCTCTAAGAGGATTTTATGCATGCATAGTGCCGGACTGATGCCTTGGATATCAGCTATCGTCCATACAATAGCCTTTTTGTGCTGCTGCAACATCCCTATCAGCTGTTGTTCCTGCATCAACTTAGAAGAGATGATTACGGGCAACATATCATTTAATCCAAGAAAAACATATTTGAGCTGCCCTGGCAGGGGCTTACGATCTAGAACAGGTGGCTCTACAGTTGATGGCTTTTGGATGATATGTTCATTCGAGGTATAGTTTAAGGGCTCGAATAACTTACCTGGACGATTGCCTATCCAGTTTAACTCCTCATGATCTTCAGTATCAGATATGTCAGAATCTGAGGAGCTGCTGTCGTCATCGCTGCTGTGACAGTCTTCTAAATGGTGGCAGTGGCCAAATTTGATGTCATGGCAGTCCGACCTGATGCAGGGTTGGTCAAGGATAACTTCAGTGATAGCCTTGCATTCTTCTTCCGCACCAGCGTGCTTTAATGCTTGGAGAACATTCAGCTTGATCTCTTGATCATTTACTCTCATAGTGAGTTCTCCCTTTTCTACAACAATCAGTGATCTTCCTGTGGCTAAGAAGGGTCGCCCCAGGATGATTGGTGCATTCTCATCTGCTTCACAATCTAAAACAAGAAAGTCAGCAGAAAAAATAAATTTATCCACTCTTACTAGAATATCTTCAATTTTCCCTTCTGGTTGCACGTAAGAGCGGTCTGCCAGCTACAACATAACTGTTGTGGGTCGTTCTTGTCCAATACCTAATTTCTAAAATACAGATTTTGGCATTAAATTAATACTAGCACCTAGATCACAAAGTGCCTTACCCACGAATTTGTCTCCGATTATGCACGGTATTATGAAGCTCCCAGGATCCTTCTTTTTCTGGGGTGGATGCTTGTGCAGAATAGTCATGCATCCTTCTGTCAGCTTAGCCGTCTCAAATTCCCCAAGTCTGGATTTCTTTGACATAGCATCCTTGAGAAATTTGGCATAACCGGGCATCTCCTTGATGGCATCTAACAGCGGAATATTTATGTGAAACTGCTTAAAAATTTCATAGATCTTTTTAAGTTGGGATTCCTGTTTCAACTTCTGTAGCCGCTGTGGAAAAGGAGGTGGAGGACGATAGTCTTCAATGCGTCCTTCCCACTGCATTCAGATCTGAGGAGGTTTAGGTTCTTCATCCTTCTCCTCTGTCTCTTCTCCTGTCGTGACAGGTGTAGCGGCAGCAGGTTGTTTGTCACCTGCTGGGGCAGCGTTCTCGGCAGTCGGTTCTAGGGCTAGTTTCTTAACCGGTTCAGCTTCCTTCTCTGGCCCTGGTAATTTCTTCCCACTCCTAGTTGTGATAGCTTTGCACTGCTCATGTGTGGGTTGTCTAGCGACTTCAGTATCGCTAGGGAATCCTCCATTCTGCCTTGGTTTAATATGCTGGGAAACCTGACCCATCTGTGTCTCCAATGATTTCAGAGTAGCTTCATGGTTAGTCATCCGCATCTCTGTTTTATCCATGAACGACTCAGTTTTCTTGATGAAGTGATTCTTGTTCTCAATGTAAGTTCCTGTCTGAGACATAAACTTGGCCAAGATCTGTTCCAATATACTAGTTGTAGCTGCTGGTGGCTGTTACGGCTGCTGTTGCGGTTGCTGCCGTGTCAGAATTCTAGGTGCCCCTTGATTTTGAGTGTTTTGTACTTGAGGGTTCAGGGCATTGTTTGGGTTGCTCCAAGAGAATTTGGGATCCTTTCTCCAGTTGGGATTGTAATTGTTGGAATTGTAGTTATGCTTGTTATAATTTCCAACATACATCCCTTCCTCTAGCTGTAGCGGGCAGTCTTCTGAACTATGATTCCCACTGCAAGTTCCACATACCTCTTCTGCAGCGTAGACAGGTTGAGAATCTTTCTTCAGCAAGTTTTCTACTGCCTTTGTGAGATATGCAACTTGTGTCTTAAAGGAATTGTCGGCTTCGTAATCCTTTACAGCTAGTACTCGTTTACCTCTCCTTGATGTGGGGAATTGCTCTTCATTCTTTGCCAAATTCTTTAATACTACCATGGCATCATCCGGATCTTTATCCAACAACAACCCATTGGCTGCTGAATCGATTCTCATACGAGTCTGTAGGTTGGCAGCATTGTAAAATTTGATTACCTGATTCCAAACAGGGAATCCGTGCATCGGGGAATTCCTCAGAAGAGTAGTAAACCTGTCCCATGCCTCGTGCATTGGCTCGTCGTCTTCCTGTTAAAAAGTAGCAATTTCGTTACGTAATCGCTCAGATAAATGGGAAGGGTTAAAAAGAGACAAAAATTCACGAGTTAAATCTGCCCAAGTTCGTATTGAACCCGTCGTTTGTTTGTTCCACCAAGTTTTAGCACTATCCCTCAATGAATGAGGAAATAACCGAAGCCTCAGTATCTCCGGATTTACTCCTAGTAATCTAAATGAACCACAGATTTCTTGGAACGTTTTCAGATGCTGCCTAGCATCCTCTGTAGCAGCACCACTAAATTGGCCAGCGGAATTAATCATGCTGAACATGACAGGTTTCAGCTCAAAATTTTCAGCTTCCACGTCTGGCAGGGTGGTCTCTAGTTCCACATGATCATTGATCATGTAATCTCGGCATGACCGGCGTGCGGGCGCAGCAGCAGAAGGATTGGCAGGCTGTCCGTTTCCTCTATCTCCGATAGGATCTTCAGGATCTTGGGGATTCCCTTGGTTGTTCCTCCTGTCTTCGTGTCTTCCGTTCACCATTGCTTCTAACTGTTCCTCCAAGTACTCATTTCTTTCTACTATGAGGCAGACTCGTTTCCTGAGGTTACACGTTCGTTCGATTTCAGGATCTAACTTGTGCTCAGGTTCTTTCCTTCGTTGAGATCTGCGCATAAGCAAACAAAAGACCTTGTGAAAAGCACAGGGTGAACAATCCAAGTAAAAACAGAAAATTAAAGAAAGTGCAGTAAAAGTAGGGTAAAGATATGTTGCCAGTCCCCGGCAACGGCACCAAAAACTTGTTGCGTGTAAAAGAGTCTATCGCAATGTAGTGCAAGTGTACACGATGCAAGTAGTGAAGTGATACGTAAATATCGGATATCGCCTCCACATGGACTGTGCTAATAGCTTTAACCTTGGATTGCTGCACAAGAGGGAAAAGAAAGAGTTTAATTGTTTGTCACGAAGTAATAAAAAGTACTAAAAATAAAAGAGTAAAGAAATCGAGATAGAGAGAATGGGCAGGTATTGATTTGCTCAGTAGTGTAGGTGTTGCAAAGTCTAGGATTCTCTGTTCTGTCGTTGCGCCTGTCGCGGAAGCACCTGTCGCGACAACGGTCTGTTGTTGTCGCGGTAGCGATCACACAACTCTGTACTTCAAGCTCGGCAAGAATCCCTGTTGTGCTTTGGCCTATCCCTAGGTCCAAGTCTGTCGATGAACACGTCTTTGATGATACCTCCCGGCGTGAATCGAAGGATGAACACCGATGTTGTTGAATTCTTCCTTAGCCACTTAACCTCGTCCTATCCCTAGGTCCGAGATAGTTCAACCATATACTGGAGAACCCGTACTTATTCCTTTCGTATACTTAACTCTCTCGATATTAAGTAAATGTATAATCTCACAATGCTCTCCCGATACTCTTGCAAGATGTTAAAAACCAGAATAAGCAAACTTGAAGTCTATTTTATTGAACAAAAAAAATCCTAAAACAAATGCAATCCTTGCAACTACTTTACAAAATCAACCCTTAGCCCTAGGGGAAGTTTAGAACATGATGAAAAGGGGGAAAATGTCTAGGGTTTAGGGGAAGACGGCTAGAGAATAAGATATCCTTCCCTAGGTCGAATTACATGCCTTTATATAGGCCTTGGGTTCAAGTTTTCTAATATGGCAAGAATACAAGTTTAAATTAAAGTGCAACTCTATTAAAGACTAAATCTTCAGAGTAGATGTCTTTAATTCGTCCTCTCTTCTTGCTTGGAGTTTCTTCCTTGAAATTTGGGCTTGGCCTTCATTCTGATCTAGGGCTCAGAAAAATATAAGAGTGCTCCACGACAGACCAGTAAATTTCCTCTTTCTGTTGAGCTCCACTTCACTTCTTCACTTCACTATTGTTGTCGTCATTGACTGCCACGACAGCGGCCATGGCAGCATCCTTCTTCTCGTCTGCAGTCCTGTGTTCCAGCTCTGCTTCTCCACTACCCTGGGTCTGCTACAACAGCTACCTACAAAAGTAACCAATTTCAGTAGCAACTGTGTCATTTAATATAATTGTGATGTATGAATGAAATCTATCCTAAATGCAATGAATTATGCTTGAATGCAACAAAAATGTGGGTTAAATAGGGGGTAAAATATAGAACTTTTACACACTCAACAAAAATAAACAATCCTTAACAAACAAACCACGTGTTTTAAGAAGAAAATGGATGTTGAAACCTGGAGATGTTAGATTTAACTCCAACCCATGCAAACTCCACATCGTTTTAATGGATTCAAGTAAAGACGGTAGTTGTGGAGGGAAACTAATTAGCAAACTATTTTAAGGTGGGTGGTTGTGGATGGTTAATTTTAAATATGTTTTTTTTATATATTTTTAATGATTTTTCATGTGTACCACATGTCACTCTTAATGATTGTTTTTGAGTTAACAGTCAACTATAACGCTAAACGTTACGAGAGGGCTAAATTGATTGTAATTTGAATTATGAGGGTCTGATTGATTGCAATTTGAATTATGAGGGCTAAATTGAGTGTAAAAAATTCACAAGGGCTTAATTATTTTTTAACTTTTCGTTGAGGGTAATTTGACCTTTAAGCCTTCTTATTTTGAAAAACTAGATATCAAACACATTTCCACTATTTTCATTTCTATTAACCAAATGTGTTTTTAATTTTTTAGAATTATGTAGTTGATGTTGGATCAATCTTGTCACAAAATACTCGTCTATGTGAAGGCATCGAGAACAAAAATAGGTGGTAATACTTAGGGTTGGGCGTTCGATCGAGTCGAGTCAAAAGTTTTTGAGTTATTCGAGTTTTCAAGTCACATTTTATGATTCAAACTTTATTTGAATTTTTTTTCAAATCGAGTCAAGTTTATGAAATTCGAGTCGAGTTTTCGAGTTTATGTACAAATTTAATTGTACATATATATTTCTATATGCATATACGTAGCGGTGCACATATACATTTCTACATGCATATACATAGGGCTGTGTGGTGGACATATTGATTCCAATTTTAACAACTTTCTATATGCATATATAATATACATATATATGTCTTCATGTTTTCACATGTGATATACATAATATATCACGCAGAATTGACAAAATCGACTCGAATATGAAAACTAATAAACTAATTAATAAAAATTTCGAGTTATTCGAATTTCTATTTCATAACTCAAACTTTATTTGAAATTTTTTCTAGTTGGGTTTATGAAATTACGAGTCGAGTCAAAACGAGTCGGTTTTTTCGTCCCGAGTCGAGTCGAGTTTTGTCCACCCCTAATAATACCAACGGAAAGTCAAGGTAATATTGGCTAAAGTTGAATGGAAAAATGTGGTAATAGCAATGAATAAAAAATAATGAGCCAAGAAGGGACACTCCTATGTGTCGACATGAGTGCCAACAAGGGGTCTGATCGTGACAAAGCCAAAACCCATCAAGTCATGATCTTTTTTCTCTCATGGGAATTAGACTTTCATACTTAGCATGATTTCTTTGATTAATTTTAGTTGAACATCATTCTAGTACTCTATTCATCTATGTTGAGAACGGACAAGCCATAGCTTAAGTTTGGAGTTATATTTAGCACTCTTATACCTTAGTTTTAACTTAGTACCATGTATTTACAAGCCGGTTTCTTGCATTTATTCATTTAAGGTGAAATTAGTTGTTTTTTTTTTTCTGTTTATGTGTGATCCCATTTTATGTTATTATGATGTTTAAAACTCTACTTTGAATTTTATTTTGGCATTTGACTTGAATGAGAATTCATATGTATTTTTTGTGTTTATTGATTTGAATATTCTCTATGTTGGATTTATGATCTGTTCATATATTGTACATTTTATAGCCACATAGGTTTAGAGATAAGCTATTGTGGATAATCTGTCTTGAGGAAGTGGAGGCACTGCAGGACACATCAGTAAAAAAAATGAGAAATGTTTCAAGTAATACGAGAGATCGATTACCTTATTGTCTCAACAACAATAGACTTAGTGTTTTAAGTATAAAAATATACTTAGATTTTAAGAGTAAGTTTGGCCGAGAGGCAAGTTTTCTATTTGTTAACTAGGTGAATTGCATCTCAATTTATTTTATTTTTTATTCCGGACCGACACACACCATACTTCACATTATTATTTCCTTCCTTTACACTTTTACTAACATTGCATTTGCATTTAGTGATAAATTTTAACCTTTATGGAATCGATACTTGGCACACTCAATGTGTAACCATTTTATTACTTGACGATATGTATGCTTGCAATATATTGTGCCAGAATTACGCATAGCGTCAATGGTCGAGGATCTAGAGCCACTAGTAAAAGAAATCACTTTAGTCGTAGTTGACATTAAATCCCAAGATCAGTATCGAAAAATAATAAAAAAATACGTCCTTTTTTTTATATCACGTGTATATTTCAAGAGTTTTGCAATTGAATGCAATGTACAATAATCAAGAAAAAAAAATCTTAAATCTAAATAGGATTATCTTAGAGAATCTATACCATGTATTTTTTAGGATCTCCTAAGAGAATCTATACCAAGTTTTTTTTACTTACAAAATTTATGTTTGTGTCATGGTAACATGCATGATGGAAAATGTACATTCTTTATTGAAAAAAGAAGAAGAAGAAAATCCAAGATTGCGAAGAAAAACAAGTATTCTAGCTGCCAAGAGGATAATCGTGTCTTCATCCCTCAATGATACTCAAAATGGCAACCATCGTAGCCTGCTCGTAAAAAAAAAAACAAATTAATAAGATGTTTTCTAAAGTAAAGTACAAATACATTAAATTAATTTTTCGATCACTAAACTTTTAAAAATTATAAAATAAATATTAAATTTTTGATTTGTTATAAAATAGACACCACATCATTAATTATCGTTAACTGATGTTAAGAGAATGATGTGACATAATAAATTAACGTGTAATACATCATTAATTTTTCATGTTTAATGTTTAATGTCTCTTTTTATAATTTTGAAAGTTTAATAATAAAAAATCAAACATAATTTAGTACCATTATATTCTTTATCTAAAAAATAAAAGTAGACTCATTTACCTCTTTTTACAACAAAAAAAAACTCATTTACGAGTGATAGAGGTACGGTTTGATTATATATATATATATATATATATATATATATATATATATATATATTATTCAAGTTTTGGCCCCAATCAATCTCATGATCCGTGTTATTGCTTAAAAAATAAAAGATGATTTTAATAACGTTTATCTATTTTCTACTTAAATTTAAATACAATTATTATTATTATTATTATTATTATTATTATTATTATTATTGAGAAATTTATAAAATCTTAATGTAAGGCTCGAGTCATGATGGCTACTGGCTATTGTAGGTTTCATACTAATTAAAAAAAAATTAAATTACATAAGATGTTATTGTATTATGATTAAGTTTACAATTGATCATCGTATTTTCTAAAGTTAAAATCGAGTCACTTATTTATCTATTGTAATAATCAAGTCACTTTATTTGTTAAGTGTGTAATAGACGTTAACCTTTTAGCTACAATCAAGGCACTCTATTTATTGATTGTAACAATCAGGTCACCCAAATCCTACAAAAACGTTAGCGTATGTTGTGTTCTTAACGAAAAGGTGACACATTGGTAAAATCAATATATAAAACGATCAAATTATTCCTTTTTGAAATACGAGGATCTAATCTTAGACTTACTCATAATACAATAACTCGTGGTGTAATTTATCATATAAGAAAAGTCAATTAGAAAACTCACTTGGATCCATTGTGACAAGTATGGCCGTGCCTCCAAATTCACATGTACCGCTAGCATATTTGGTTCTTTGCCAGTAACTATTAAAAGCATATGATGCATGTGCATACAATGTGTCCGGGTGAAAGCATGAGCCACTAGGCTGAATCGAATTACAATCCGCTCCAGACCCACACGCATAGTTCATAGCTTCTTGGATAATCGGGTCAGGCACAGACGGCTTCGCCACGCACCATAAGGCTGTGGCCGGTGCCACATTCGGAGGTGGTGGAACCGTTGGTGGAGGGTACACTATTGGTGGTAGAAACACCGGTGGGCTTGGATTAAACCCAATTGGAGATGGGAAATAGAATGGTGGGCTGACGAGAAATGCCGGTGGGCTTGGCTCGTAAAAAGGCGGGCTCGATATGGACCCTGATGGGCTTGGGATGTAAGTTGTTGGTGGTGTGCTTGGGGTGACCGAGAATTCAGGTGTGCCTGGAAGAGTGGGAGGGGAAGGTGGATTGGGTAGATTATCAAAAGGTGGCAAAGAAAAGGGTGAGCTTACACCAAATGTTTGAGCATTGGATGCATCAATGGGTTGTTCCATCACTAAATTCATGAGCTGCAATTTCTTTGAACTTGTTCCATGTGTTAGATCTTTGACTAGCCCCATTGATTTCCTTGCATCTACAATACCATGTGTTAAATTCAATACAATGCTAACCATGTTACAACTTTTTAAAGATGATTGTATAAACAAACTGAATTAAGGCTTTGGTTTCATTTAAAAAATATAAAATGGTGCCTACAATCAGATTTTTCTTTCATTGAAAATGATGCAAATTCCTCAAACTTGAATAAGCTATATTCATTTGAGGCAGAAACTTAATGGCAAAGGAAACTTTGAATATTCCATTTCCAAGTAACCTTTTTCACTTGTCATCACACTAAAGAACTAAAAGTTGATGGCACATCAGCAAATATATAAATAAATAAAAGTTGATAGCAACTAAACTCTTAATGTTGAAGGAATTTCACACTTCCATTATCGCATACCATGGAATCCAGTTTACATTCAAAACATGGAAATTTTGATGTGGAAACGATTAAAATAACAAGATGATAATCATATATATATATATATACACTCCATAATCTACCCAAAAAAGTGAAGAAACCCAGAAACAGTATACATTGATATGAATCATTAGAGCTGCATTGAAGAAAAATGTAGCAGAGATAAGGTTACCGCAGTGAATGAACAAAGTGGCTGCCATTGTTGAATAAACGAGGAACATGCAAATCCTGATTTCCATGAACGAGCTCCAGCAATGAAGAAACAAATATTATGAAAGAAAGGAACCCTCAAGGGAAAAATCTGTTTTGAAGAGAGACGTATATAAAGGCAAGGAAAGGAGACAAGTGACTTGAGGAGCTCTCACTTTGCTTACAAATGTATGTTTGAAGAATATTGAAAAGGGATTAAAAGGTCTAACAGAAGATGGATTTTGATGGAAGTTGCTGATCGCTTCCTCTTTCATCTGGATTAAAAAACTCATTCTTTTTGATGTTGCTCTTGCAAATTTTGGCATATATTCTTGCTTCACATCCGAAAGAAATCAAAGTGAGTTTTTTTGTTTCCCTTTTGTGTTGCTTGCTTTCTACTCAAAGCTCTCACTTTCTCTTTCTTTCTCACAATCTTTATCCCTTTAAATCACTTGGTTTTTTCGGGATTTAAATTGCAGTTGTGGCCCTGTTTTTGATCATAATGGTTTATTTCGACCGCGGACAATAACGAATGTATTATTGTAATTGCGGACCACTATTTTTTACAATAACGATTTCAGACAGTGTCACTACCGCTATATAATGGTCACTATTACAGCAGCGGATGCTATTTGAATCCTTGCTTTTTACCTTTGTTGGAATATTTCTGCATGCCGAGGGAAACACTTTGTACGTCATTAAACACTTTGTTGGAATATTTCTACAAGTTAATGCAGGAAAATAAGGTAAGAGATTACAGAAATAAGATATGAGTTTTCAATAATATCACTCAAAATTTTGTCCTAAATTATTTAAGTTTAAATAACAATGGGAAATTACTTTTTTTCGGTGAAAAGGAAAAATATTATTACCATACGCCTCGTTAAAAAATCTCCCTAAACTTAAATGGAGGAAAAAGAGTACACATGACAATAATTACATAAACATAGGCGAGGAGCCTCGTCACCTATAAATATCAAATAACAAGCTCAGACAATCACATCCCAAGACCCAAACTGAAGTCATCGTGTAGAAGATCCGCAATCTCAAGAGGTGGAGCATCAAACCAAAGAACCTGTAGACAATCATTTGTGGTGAGCTTAGCAAGTGCATCGACAACTTTATTCCTATCGCGGTACGTATGATTTAGGCTAACATTCCATGCATGCCGCTTCAACTCATTCAAATGCATCACAAGCGAAGACAAACCAAGAGTAACCGCATCCAACTTCAACACATTAAAAGCATCCATGCTATCCACTTCTAAAAATTATGTTACAGTACCCTAACTCCCAAGCATAATCAAGACCAATATAAGTACCCCATAACTCTGCTTCCATAACCGAACAAACACCAACGAACTTGGCAAAGCCACCACGCCAAGAGCCTTCATGGTCACGCAAAACACCTCCACAAGAAGCCAATCCATCACTCGACCGTCTCACACTGTCCGTATTCAGTTTGATCCAACCAACTTCGGGTAAGGACCAAGCCACAGCTACGCCTAGACTAGCCCCACCAACCAGACTTGGTCCTTTAGCCGTCTTAATAGCAGCCACAACTGTGGCTTGTAGCTTCCGCCTGCGCTAAAAAACTGAGCCCCAACCCTCCAATGGTGAATCAAATACCATAGAATTTCTAACAAGCCACAATTGCCACACAATAGCCCTAAACAAAATGTCCTAGTTCCGCGGTTCTTTATCGAAATACTCAGACCAAGACAAGTTCACCCCAATCCAATCTTTAATCTCCATAGAGAAAAATTCAGTTCACCGCTCCGTTTTCACCAAAGTCGGCCATATTGAAATTGCCGAAAGACACAATCTTAAAATGTGAGATACCAACTCCGACTAGGGGTGAGCAAAACTCGACTCGACTCGAAAAAACTGAATAACTCGACTCGAGGCAAAAATACTCGACTCGTCTTGACTCGACTCGAAATTTCACAAACTCGAATAACTCGAAAAAATTTCAAATAAAGTTTGAGTTGTGAAATGGAAATTCGAATAACTCGAATAACTCGAAATTTTTAGTAATTAGTGGATTTATTTTTAAGTTCGAGACGAGTCCTTCTATTTTTTATGATATATACATACTGATGTATAAAAATATGAAGAAATATTGTCACATGTGAAAAAATATATATGTGCATACCTTATATGATTAGAGAAAGAAGTTTAAATTGGAATCAAACCATACTATAACATGATAAATAATTACAATTAAATTTTTATAGAAACTCGAAAACTCGACTCGACTCGAATTTCTTAAACTCGACTCGAATCGAAAAAATTTCAAATAAAGTTTGAGTTGTAAAATATGACTCGTCAACTCGAATAACTCGAAATTTTTTGACTCGACTCGACTTGACTCGACCGAACGCTCACCCCTAACTCCGACTCACCTTGACATATCTGGCACCGATCATCATGTGTAAAGTGACGACGCGTTCGTTCCTCATTAGTCATCAACCTCTCACTACAAGCAAGCCACAAGAAGATTCGAATCCTTTTGGGACCCCTAAACTTATGAATAACTCGCCAAACCCCATCCGAAACACCCACCGTAGTTTCTATCCGAAGCTCATATGCAGATTTTACGGTAAACTCACTCGTTGCTGTATGTATCCAACCCACCATGTCACTCCCAAACTCTGGAAAAGGCGGTTTAACCGCTGCGATACGCAACATCACCTTTATCGGCAGCAGCCCCTAGAACAAAGGCCAGTTCCACTCGCCCAAGGAAGTGACTATATGCGCAACACTCATAGCCCCAATCCCCGACAGATCTAAGGGCGAAACATGCTTACTAAGGGGACCGAGATCACTAAGGCAAGGGTCGAATCAGAAATCAACCTCTCTCCAATTTCCAAGATTCCAAATAATACTCCGTCGCACATCATCCCAAACCACACTCAGACCTTTCCAAAGACAGGAACAATTTCAGTTGCGAAGGCCAATGGGGATTCCATCCGAACATTTGTATTTCGCACGGAGGAACTGCACCCAAAGCGCGTCCTTACACTTAAGTAGATTGAAGGCTAACTTCATAAGAAAAGCTTCATTTTGCACCTCAACCTTCTTGAAACCAACACCACCATTGCTAAGGGGTTGACAAACTGTATCCCATTTCACAAGATGAACACCCCGATGGTTAGATGTTATACCCCAAACAAATCTTTAGATTAGCCGTTCAATTTCACTACAGGTTTTCTTTGCAAGAACTGTCCTTTGTAGCGTATACGTCGGAATTGCCCCAAGTAAAACCTTAGCTAAAGTAATATGGCCAAGAAGAGAAAGATTTTGCACTTTCCACCCACTAAGCTTTCTCCTTACTGGCTGAAGCAAATAATCATAGGATACAATCGTAACCCGCTAATGAAGAAAAGGTACCCCAAAATACTTACCAAGGTCAAACACTCAATAAAACCAAACGTCGAACTGATTGCATTATGCAAATCTCCAGGTACATTACGGGATAAGAAAATAGTAGTTTTAGCACAACTCACCTTGTGCCCAGAAGTCACACAGAAATCATCCAAGATAGACCGAATCACTCTCATCTGCGCCATGGGTGCCTCGGCAAAAAGAACCATATCGTCGATAAAAGAATATATGAGATATGGTCGGTGCCCTCCTCGAAGTACAAAACGGTTTCCAACTACCCTCATTAATCGCCACCTGAATAGACTACGCCAACCTCTCCATGCATGTTGAGTTGTGTGGTGCTCGATTCGTTCAACCGATTATGCTCACCAAGTGGTGGAGAGGTGGATATTTGGGTGGAAGGGTTTAGGAAGCTAGAAAGAATAAAGACACAATGATTTTAGAGTGGTTCGGCCTTCTAACAAGCACCTACATCCACTACCTTAGCTCCCCACTAAGGATTTCACAATCAATCCACTAATTGATTCGTCCCCTTTTCTAGGATTAGGAGGAAACCCTTACAACCGATCAAGCTTCTACCCAAAGCCTTGATCAAAACCCTCTTTTACAAAGAGATAAATAAAGCAAACTTAAACCCTCTAATAGGTGTTTGTTTTCACAATGAAGCACTCACCCAAAGCCTAAAACACTTGAGCAAATTTGACAATTTTGGCTCACTAGTGTTTGTCTATACAATAAATGACAATTTAAGCTCTAAGACAATCTTTGATCATTTGTTGATTGACAATTGAAGCATTAGCCTTCTCTTGATTCTTGGAGGTCCATTTTATACTCCCAATTGAGTTTGTAGCCGTTACTAGCCGTTGGGATCAAATTGGAGCCATTGAGGACTTTAATTCCCACCATAAATGCATTCTGCAGCTCCCCGTTTCGAAACGCTCGAAGCCGTTTCGAAACACTCTTAATGTAGAAAGAGTCGTTGCAGTCTGTCAGGGCATCCGTTTCGGAACGCCTCCTGGCCGTTTCGGAACGCCTCATGTCCATTTCGGAACGCCTCCTGGCCGTTTCGAAACTCGTGTCGAAACGCTACAGTCCCGTATCGAAACGCATGCATTTAAAAGTTGGTTGGGAAAATAGCCGTTGGGGTTTATGACCGTTGGGGTCATTGCCACGTGGGCGTATCGAAACGTCCTAGCCCGTTTCGAAACGCTGGGCAAAAATCAAGTCCAGGGAAAGCCCGTTTCGAAACAAGTTTCGAAACGAATATGCTACTGGAATCCCCTGTTTCGAAACGCCTTAGGGCGTTTCGAAACACCTGGACTGGTTTGTATAAATTGGCCTTTGAAACACATTAAAAACCCTTTTGAAAACTTCCTAAACACAATTTCAAGTTGTTTGGACTTGGTAAATGTTTTAAATACTTTTTAAATCAGTCCAAAACATTTTTCAATTATTATATCAAAACATTAGTTCTACAATCTCCCCCTTTTTGATATAATAAAACTCACTTGAAAAATTGTTTGGGATTCTCCCCCTTTAACTTTAAAAATGTGAATAAGAGACTAAAGATATGAAATCAAATAACGCCCCCCCTTATTCATTTGAAAATTCAATTTTTCAAACCATTTCTCCCCCTTTTTGTTATATCAAAAAGAATTTAAAACATTAAGTTCAAAAATAACAATAGAGGTAAAAATTTGACAAAAAAATGAGAATTTGGTTTTAAAATGGCTCCCCCTTACTCAAAGCATCATTGAAATGTTAGTCCAACATATATGATCATCTAGTTGAATAAACTAAAAATTAAAACAAATAAAAGCAAAACAACTAGATTTTTACCAACACTTGAACCCAAAGGTAGGATGTGAAGCCTTCCTTCTTCAAGTGTTCTTCCTTGTGTGTATGGAGCTCCCCCTCAATGTTTGACTTGTTGAACATCTCCATCACACCTACAATAGACAATCAAGTAACTTTTGGTATCCAAATTGCTTTGGATCCATAAACGTTAGTTGCACAAAATTTAGTCCCCTTAGGAATCCATTTTTCAATTTCATCCTTTTTAGTTGAAGTGGTTAGTCCTTTTGGGACCCAAACACTTCTAAAACATTTACCATTTTTAAATCTAGGGGCACTAGATTGTCTAACAAAAAAATTTGATTTTCCAAAATTGTTTTTCTTTTCAAGCTCTTTGGAAATCAAATCTTTTTCTTCTTGAACATTTTGAAGCAATTTTTGTAAATCAAGACATTTTAATTCAAACTCTTCAAGTTTTGCTTCAAGTTCAAGTTTGGTTTTAGAAAGCAAATCATTTTGAATTTTTAACTTTGAAACCAATTTTTTGTTTTTCAAAATGTGGCTTTTAAAATCTAAAACCAAATCATCATAGGCATCTTGTAATTCATCAAAGGAATAAGAACATGAAGTAGATGAATTAGAAGTTACCCTTGAATCTTCTTCGATGGCCATAAGGCAAAGTTTGGCTTGTTCATCGTCGGTGGAGTCTTCATCACTCCAAGTAGCCAAATGTGCCTTCTTCTTATGGCTTGAAGTGCTTGCCCTCTCCTTTCTCTTAGGTTCTCGTTCAAGCTTTCTCAAGGCTTTCTTCATGAACGGGGCACACTTCTTGAAGAGATGAACTATCTCTTCTTCTTCATCCTCCTCTTCACTTGAGTAGACATGATGGCAAGTGGAGGATTTGAGAGCCATGGCACTAGCATTGATGCCAAGCCCTTTGATTTTCTTCTCTCCCATAGCTCTAATTTCTTCCCTTTTCTTCTCCTCTTCCTTGTTCTTCTTCATAATTTGATGAGTGAGAAGAGACCCCATAAGTTCATCAAGCTTCAAAGTCTTCAAATTTTTGGCTTCAATGATGGCGGTCCTCTTTGAGTCCCAAGACTCGGGAAGTGAGTAGATGAGCTTTCGGACAAGCTTCTCTTCCGGGATGGCTTCTCCATAACCTTTAAGACCGTTGGTGATGGTGGAGAACCTATCAAACATCTTCTCGATGTTCTCTTCCGGATCCATTTTGAAGTTCTCATACTCTAAGGTTAGGAGCCCAATCTTGGTCTCCTTGACTTCATTGGTTCCCTCGTATGTGACTTCAAGCTTGTCCCATACCTCCTTGGCACTCTCACAAGAAGACATCTTCTCATAGATGGATGGACCAAATGCACAAAATAGAACGTGCAAGGCTTTGCAATTTAGCTCCATATTCTTGCGATCGTCGGCACTCCACTCCGCTTTACTTCTTTGAGGCACGAACGGACCATCTTCAACTACATCCCATAGCTTGTAATCTCTTGATTTGATGAAGAATTTCATCTTTGTCTTCCAATGGGCGTAGTGGTCTCCGTCAAAGAAAGGCGGTTTGTCGATTGATTGTGCCATTTGAGCCGGTTGATGAACTAGTGATCGAGCTTGCCGGATCTTCTCAATAGGATGTTAATCCTCACCGATTGAGCCAAGCTCTGATACCAATTGTTGAGTTGTGTGGTGCTCGATTCGTTCAACCGATTATGCTCACCAAGTGGTGGAGAGGTGGATATTTGGGTGGAAGGGTTTAGGAAGCTAGAAAGAATAAAGACACAATGATTTTAGAGTGGTTCGGCCTTCTAACAAGCACCTACATCCACTACCTTAGCTCCCCACTAAGGATTTCACAATCAATCCACTAATTGATTCGTCCCCTTTTCTAGGATTAGGAGGAAACCCTTACAACCGATCAAGCTTCTACCCAAAGCCTTGATCAAAACCCTCTTTTACAAAGAGATAAATAAAGCAAACTTAAACCCTCTAATAGGTGTTTGTTTGCACAATGAAGCACTCACCCAAAGCCTAAAACACTTGAGCAAATTTGACAATTTTGGCTCACTAGTGTTTGTCTATACAATAAATGACAATTTAAGCTCTAAGACAATCTTTGATCATTTGTTGATTGACAATTGAAGCATTAGCCTTCTCTTGATGCTTGGAGGTCCCTTTTATACTCCCAATTGAGTTTGTAGCCGTTACTAGCCGTTGGGATCAAATTGGAGCCGTTGAGGACTTTAATTCCCACCATAAATGCATTCTGCAGCACCCCGTTTCGAAACGCTCGAAGCCGTTTCGAAACACTCTTAATGTAGAAAGAGCCGTTGCAGTCTGTCAGGGCATCCGTTTCGGAACGCCTCCTGGCCGTTTCGGAATGCCTCATGTCCGTTTCGGAACGCCTCCTGGCCGTTTCGAAACTCGTATCGAAATGCTACAGTCCCGTATCGAAACGCCTGCATTTAAAAGTTGGTTGGGAAAATAGCCGTTTGGGTTTATGACCGTTGGGGTCATTGCCACGTGGGCGTATCGAAACGTCCTAGCCCGTTTCGAAACGCTGGGCAAAAATCAAGTCCAGGGAAAGCCCGTTTTGAAACACGTTTCGAAACGAATATGCTACTGGAATCCCCTGTTTCGAAACGCCCTAAGGTGTTTCGAAACACCTGGACTGGTTTGTATAAATTGGCCTTTGAAACACATTAAAAACCCTTTTGAAAACTTCCTAAACACAATTTCAAGTTGTTTGGACTTGGTAAATGTTTTAAATACTTTTTAAATCAGTCTAAAACATTTTTCAATTATTATATCAAAACATTAGTTCTACAATGCACAACACAAATAGATAAAGTGACAAAGGATTCCCTTGCTTAATACCCCAAGAAGGATAGAAAGGCTCGGACATCGACCCAATCCAAAGTACCTGCGTCGAAACCGTAAAGAAACAACTCATGATAAGATGATACAACATATCCAGAATTCTAACATCAACTAATGTCTCCTCAATGAAATCCCACTCAAGCCTATCATAAGCCTTCTTGAGGTTAATTTTAATCGCCATCCAACCCTTCACACCATATTTCCGCCGCATATAATGGATAACATCCTGCGTAATAACAATATAGTCCGTGAGATAACGTCCAGGCACAAAGCTAGTTTGGTTCTTAGAAACCCAAGTAGGAAAAAAAGGTTTCAACCCATTGACGATAATCTTTGTGATGATCTTGTAGACAATCGTACAAAGGCTAATAGGAAAAAATTGACTTATACTCTCGGGCGATGTAACCTTCAACAACAACACTAACAAAGTTCGATTAAGAGTCTCGGGGACCACTCCACTAGAAAACACCTCGCCAATGAACGAACAAACAAAATCCCAATAATGTCCCAATTACGCTAAAAAAACCCCGCATGAAGCCCATCAACACTGGGAGCTTTAGACGGTCCTATAGCAAACAGAGTCGTATGAATCTCCTCAAGTTTAACCTACACGCCTAATTGGGATAGCTCTCGACTCGTAAACAATGGAAAAACCCACCACCACCATTCAAAACCTCCCCCGACCGACCACTAGTAAGCAAGGACTTGTAAAAACCCAAGTCCATATTTGTGAGATTCTCTTGATCCGAAACCCAAGTAACGTCCTCCACTTTCAACGACAAAATATAATGCGAGCGCTTACGTGCAAATACTGAAGCATGATAGAACTTAGTGTTTCAATCTGCCTCCAAACACCACTAAACACATGCTTTTTTTGCCAAAAGCTTTCTTCTTGCTCTAAGACTTCATCAAGCTCAACTCTCAACTGACACGCAAGGTTAACAAGAAAATTAGGCCCACGAATCCAAAGCTGCATCAATACCCCGCAAGCGAGCAAGTAACCTTTTCTTCTTTCGATCAATGTGACCAAAAATTGTAATGTTCCAAGCACCTATATCCGATTGCAACGTAGAGATAATCTCCGCGAGAGATCTATATCCCTTCCAAACGGACAACAAAAACTCCTTAAACTGAGGACGATCCTGCCAAGCTTCAATAAACCTGAAAGGTCTATTGCCCAAACCCTGCTCCACATCCGTAAAGTGAAGAAGGAGAGGACGGTGATTCGAACTCAGGCGATCAAGATGCTGCACATAACCATTCGGAAAAGAAGAGACCCACTTAGAATTACCAAGGCATCTATCCAGCCGTTAATGTAAATCCCCCTATTTCAGGTAAAAGGATGTCCCTAAAAACTAAAGTCAACAAACCCGGAACTAAAAAGAAAATCCGCAAAACGCCGATTCCCACAAGCATGACTAGCCACGCTGCCAAATCTCTCATCAGTAGACAAGATGACGTTAAAATATCCCCCTAAAAACCAAGGCACATCACCCCCCAGGTTCACAGACTGAAGCTGATCCCATATATGCTTTTGTTTAGACACAGTAAGACTACCATAAATAGCCGTGAATTGAACCCACATATCAGTATTATTCCCACACACGCGCCCATTGATGAATTGGTTTGAAATATGCATAATCTCCACCTCAACTGAATCATCCCACAACAGCCAAATACCATCGCTAAATCTATAAGCCTCTACTTGATAAGAATTTACCAAACTCAACTTGGAAACCACCTTATCTGCACCACCACCACTAATCCAGGGCTCAAAAACAGCAACCAAATTTGGCCGATGCTCCCGCATGAAGGACTTGAAAAACCTGCGAAATGGAAGATTTGTCGCTCCATGGCAATTCCAAAACATTATTTTAATCATCATAAATAATGAACTATAACAAACACCAAACCTCATTGAGCTGCAGAGACCACCGACTCATGAACCTCATCCTCTGTGTCGTCAGACACCACCATGCCAATATTGGGAAGCACCGAGCCAGTAGATGACGACCCTAGTTGCTTGTCCATAGACGCGGCAATATCAGGCCCAGTCCATGGCTCACTCACCACACCACCATTTTCCTTTGGCAACCAAACTGTGTTCAATGACCACTCCTCAAGAGCCGGCCTAGCATACAGACTCTTCTCAACGGCCCTTCGTGCAAAAATACATCGGCGAGCATTTTCTTTCATTACCTTGTCACCACTAATCTGAACCTTCAAGTTCTTCCAACTCAAAAAACCAACCCTCGTGGCACTCTACAAAACTATCGTAACCGCTCGGTGAACACCCCAGACACCTTCGTTTGGCGCGACACCACAGCCGCAGGCTGACCATCGATCCTAGGAACCACACTCACACTATCTGTGGGATGGGTAACCGACTTCACCTTCTTATCAGGATTAGATGCTTTATACGCTGCATTTCTAACAACGTTACTCTGATCAACCATTCTAGAACCAACCTCCACCCCAACATTAGTGGCCACCCCCACTATTAACTCTAGAAGACATATCCCCTTTACCCGGATCATGTATCTCATCCCTTGCTAAAGCCACAAAACGAGAACCAGTAGTTGAACTATTCCCCAACAAGGCATCCGAGTTACTCTTTGGGGATGGCTGCCGACGATGATTCTCCACCACCATCCACGGGCCATACAAGTCATCCGTCTTCTCCTCATTAACCTTCCTAGAGTCCCTATCTGTTAAGTTGAGAGGAGCTTGATTTGATCAACCAATGTTGCTCACCAAGTGGTGGAGAGGTGGATTTTTGGGTGTTAGGGTTTAGGAAGCTAAAACAAAGATTGACACAATGATTTTAGAGTGGTTCAACCTTCTAACCAAGGTCTACATCCACTACCTTAGCTCCCCACTAAGGATTTCCAACAATTCCACTAATTGCTCTTCCCTTTTTCTAGGCTTAGGAGGTAACCCTTATACACCAATCAAGCTTTCTACCCAAAGCCTTGATTGAAACCCTCTTTACAAAGAGAAACAATGAGCAAACTTAAATCCTTCTAATAGGTATTTGTTTGCACAATTTAGCACTCACCCAAAATCTAAAACACTTGAGCAAATTTGACAATTTTGGCTCACTAGTGTTTGTCTATACAATAAATGACAATTTAAGCTCAAAGACAATTCTTGATCATTTGTTGTTTGACAATATTAGCATTAGCCTCTACTTGATGCTTGGAGGCCCCTTTTATACTCCTTGGTGAGTTTTTAGCCGTTGCTAGCCGTTGGGATTGAATTGGAGCCGTTGAGGATTTTAATTCCCACCATAAATGCAGTTCTGCATCTCCCCGTTTCAAAACGCTCGAACCCGTTTTGAAACACCCTTTAAGTAGAAAGAGTCGTTGCAGTCTGACGTGGACCCGTATCGAAACGCTTTAGTCCGTTTCGAAACGCCCGTTTCGAAACACCTGTCCTCGTATCGAAACGACATGCATTTAAGAGTTAGTTGGGAAATAGACGTTGGGGTTTATAGCCGTTGTGGTCGAAGCCACGTAGGCGTATTGAAACGGCCTAGCTCGTTTTGAAACGCTGGGCAAAAATCTCATCCAGGGAATGCTCGTTTCGATACTTGTATCGAAACGATTTTGCTACTGGAATCCCCCGTATCGAAACACCTTATGGCGTTTCGAAACGCCTGGACGGTTTTGTGTAGTTTGGCCTTTGAAAACATGTGAAAACCTTTTAAAAACTTCCCTAAACATAGTTTCAAGTTATTTGGACTTTGGAAATTGTTTTAAATACTTTTCAAATCAGTCCAAAACATTTTTCAATTATTATATCAAAACATTAGTTCTACAATCTCCCCCTTTTTGATATAATAAAACTATCTTGAAAAATTGTTTGGGATTCTCCCCCTTTAACTTTAAAAATGTGAATAAGAGAATTAAAGATATAAATCAAATAAAGCTCCCCCTTATTCTTTAAAAATTCAATTTTTCAAACCATATCATTTCTCCCCCTTTTTGTTATATCAAAAAAAATTTAAAACATTAAGTTCAAAATAACAATAGAGGTAAAATTTTGACAAAAATAAGAATTTGGTTTTAAAATGGCTCCCCCTTACTCAAAGCATCATCAAAATAGTTAGTCCAACATTTATGATCATAATCTAGTTGACAAAAAGAATAAAATAAATAAATTCAAAAACAACTAGATTTTTACCACACTTGAACTCAAGGGAGGATGTGAAGCCTTCCTTCTTCAAGTGTTCTTCCTTAGTGTGCATGGAGCTCCCCCTCAATGTTTGACTTCTTGAACATCTCCATCACACCTAGCAAAAGGCAATCAAGTAACTTTTAGTATCCAAATTGCTTTGGATCCATGAACGTTAGTAGCACAAATTTTTGACCCCTTAGGAATCCATTTTTCAATGTCATCCTTTTTAATTGAAGTACTAAGTCCTTTTGGGACCCAAACACTTCTAAAACATTTACCATTTTTGAATCTAGGGGCACTAGATTGTCTAACATAAAAATTTGATTTTCCAACATTGTTTTTCTTTTCAAGCTCTTTGGAAATCAAATCCTTTTCTTCTTGAACTTTTTGAAGCTATTTTTGTAAATCAAAACATTTTAGTTCAAACTCCTTGAGTTTTGCTTCAAGTTCAAGTTTGGTTTTAGAAATCAAATCATTTTGAATTTTCAACTTTGAAATCACTTTATTGTTTTTCAAAATGTGATTTTTAAAGTCTAAAACCAAATCGTCATAGGCATCTTGTAATTCATCAAAAGAGTAAGAACATGAAGTAGATGAATTAGAAGTTACCCTTGAATCTTCTTCGATGGCCATAAGGCAAAGGTTGGCTTGTTCATCGTCGGTGGAGTCCTCATCACTCCAAGTAGCCACATGTGCCTTCTTCTTATGGCTTGAAGTGCTTGCCTATGATACAGGGTGTTGTTGAAGAAAATAACATTCCTTGTTCGTAAACGGATCTAGGATTGTAGCAAGCAATTCTCTGCAATAGAAACAAACATGATGTTGAAGTTAGATATTTTAAACAAAAAAATGAAAGAAAGAAAAAAATCAGAATTGGGAGAGAAGAAAGTTGCAGAAATTTTAGGGTAATTTGAACGATGAAGATGAAGTTCTTCAAGCATTCAACAACGGTAGCAACGTTCTTGGAATTTGACACGATGAACTCGAAAGAACCTGCATAATCTGTTATGCAAACCCGAATCGAATCTGTTCTTCGTAGTCGGAAAAGATGAACAAACTCCAAGGACGAACTCGAACAATCTGTTGAACGAACCCGAACCTTATCTTGAATTTGCTCGAATACGGACTTGGGCCCTTCAATTATCGAACAATTGAGAACCCGAAGTATCAAAGAAAAAGTTCTAAAAAGAACCAAATTTGAGAGAAAATCTCACAAAAAAAATTATTCATCAAAGAGTCTAACCTTGTTTATATCAAATGAATACATATTTATAGTATACAAGGGCTGGCCGAACTTCAAATTAAATGGCTGAAATTAAATGTTGAAACTTAAAATTTAAAATGTTTAAAACTACTTATTTTGGCGGAATTGAACTTCAGCCATGAAACACAAAGTTGGGCTCCATCTTCAATCAGCACATGTTAAATGTGCTTGGAATTTAAAATTCAAGTGGTAACTTCTCTTGTCCTTATCCGCAAGTTGAGATGCAAGGAGGGCCGGTGTAATCAATTTGCTTGGAGAAGCATTCTGCCCGCACATGTGAAAATGAAAGAATGTGGCTGCATTTGAATTAAAGCACATGCAAAATTATGCATGCATTAAAATTCAAAGATGGAAGCTGCTTGTTGATTCACGCATGACTCGGGCTGCTGCACGCATATATAAAATATTATTATAAGTTATATTATCAAATTATTCCAAACATATGTATCATATGATATACGTATTTTAATATACCTAATAAGTTATATAACCTAATCATGTCACATAATTATATGCAACACATTAAATGTCCTATTGTCTAAGGCACAAGTATTATCAAATGATTCAGAAATATTAGCACAAGGAAAAGAGCTTCCCTGAAACGTTGCGCCCTAGATCGCGTAATTGGTCCTAACGGTAAGACCTCCGGATCAGCATCAAGTGCAGGTGAAGATGTGCTCACATCATCATTCAATAACATTTAAACAAATATAAAAACATTATAAGGCATATCAAACTTATTCAAAACACACCAAACATATTATATTCACAGTAAACACACCAATATAAATAATATAGCATAAAAAATGTTACACATCAGTATGTAACAAGTGAAAAAGCAAACTTCCCTGAAAGTTTGAAGTTGCGTTGTTGGGTGGCATAATCGTGCTCACATCACTTGCCCTCTCATTTTTCTTGGAATCTCGTTCAAGCTCTCTCAAAGCTTTCTTCATGAACGGGGCACACTTCTTGAAGAGATGAACTATCTCTTCATCTTTATCCTCCTCTTCACCTGAATAGACATGATTGCAAATGGAGGATTTGAGAGCCACGACACTTGCATTGATGCCTAGCCCTTTGATTTTCTTCTCTCCCATAGCTCTAATTTCTTCCCTCTTCTTCTCATCTTCCTTGTTCTTCTTCATGATTTGATGAGTAAGGAGTGACCCCATGAGTTCATCAAGTTTCAAAGTCTTCAAATTCTTTGCTTCGATGATGGCGGTCCTCTTTGAGTCCCATGACTCGGGAAGTGAGTAGATGAGCTTTCGGACAAGCTTCTCTTCCGGGATGGCTTCTCCATAACCCTTGAGACCATTGGTGATGGTGGAGAACCTATCAAACATCTTCTCGATGTTCTCTTCCGGATCCATCTTGAAGTTTTCATACTCTAAGGTTAGGAGCCCAATCTTGGTCTCCTTGACTTCATCGGTCCCCTCGTATGTGACTTCAAGCTTGTCCCAAACCTCCTTGGCACTCTCACAAGAAGACATCTTCTCATAGATGGTTGGGCTAAAAGAACAAAACAAGATGTGCAAGGCTTTGCAATTAAGCTCCATCTTCTTGCGATCGTCGGCACTCCACTCCGCTTTGCTTCTTTGAGGCACGAACGAACCATCTTCAACTATATCCTATAGCTTGTAGTCTCTTGATTTGATGAAGAACTTCATCTTTGTCTTTCAATGGGCATAGTGGGTTCCGTCAAAGAAAGGCGATTTGTCGATTGATTGTGCCATTGAGCCGGTTGGTGAAAAAGTGATCGAGCTTGCCAGATCTTCTCAATAGGATGTTAATCCACTTCAATTGAGCCAAGCTCTGATACCGATTGTTGAGTTGAGAGGAGCTCGATTCGATCAACCAATGTTGCTCACCAAGTGGTGGAGAGGTGGATTTTTGGGTGTTAGGGTTTAGGAAGCTAAAACAAAGATTGACACAATGATTTTAAAGTGGTTCAACCTTCTAACCAAGGTCTACATCCACTACCTTAGCTCCCCACTAAGGATTTCCAATAATTCCACTAACTGCTCTTCCCCTTTTCTAGGCTTAGGAGGTAACCCTTATACACCAATCAAGCTTTCTACCCAAAGCCTTGATTGAAACCATCTTTACAAAGAGAAACAATGAGCAAACATAAATCCCTCTAATAGGTATTTGTTTGCACAATTTAGCACTCACCAAAACCTAAAACACTTGAGCAAATTTGACAATTTTGGCTCACTAGTGTTTGTCTATACAATAAATGACAATTTAAGCTCTAAGACAATTCTTGATCATTTATTGTTTGACAATATTAGCATTAGCCTTTACTTGATGCTTGGAGGTCCCTTTTATACTCATTGATGAGTTTGTAGCTGTTGCTAGCCGTTGGGATTGAATTGGAGCCGTTGAGGACTTTAATTCCCACCATAAATGCAGTTCTGCAGCTCCCCGTTTCGAAACACCCTTTAAGTAGAAAGAGCTGTTGCAATCTGACGTGGACCCGTATCGAAACGCTTTAGTCCGTTTCGAAACACCCGTCCTCGTATCGAAATGACCTGCATTTAAGAGTTAGTTGGGAAATAGCCGTTGGGGTTTATAGCCGTTGTGGTCGAAGCCACGTAGGCGTATCGAAACGGCCTAGCTCGTTTCGAAACGCTGGGCAAAAATCTCATCCAGGGAATGTCCGTTTCGATACTTGTATCGAAACGATTTTGCTACTGGAATCCCCCGTATCAAAACACCTTAGGGCGTTTCAAAACGCTTGGACGGTTTTGTGTAGTTTGGCCTTTGAAAACATGTGAAAACCTTTTAAAAACTTCCCTAAACATAGTTTCAAGTTATTTGGACTTTGAAAATTGTTTTAAATACTTTTCAAATCAGTCCAAAAGATTTTTCAATTATTATATCAAAACATTAGTTCTACACCATCGCTCTCCTTATCCATGCTACTAGACTCCACCACTGTTTGCAAAGGAGAAATATCACGAGATTCTTTCAAATGGCCATACACCCCACAAGCAAAACAAATTTGCTATAATCCTTCGTACTCCAATTTTTGGACCCTGCCATCAATTTGAGTACTTGACAATAGCGGTTTGTTCAGACCAATCTTGACTGCTAGCCTTACAAACTCCCCCCTTTCCCTAACTTGAGTGTTGTAATCTATCTTCACAACCTTTCCAATAACAATAGCAATGTAACGAAACACGACCTTGGTATAATAACGATAAGGAAAACCCGACAATCTCACCCAAACGATTACATGTGAGGGGTGCTTCTTAGCAGTCGTGAATGACTAATTTCAAGGTTGTACAATCAGATAGCTACCATAAATGGTCGATGGACCAGCCATAAGCACCTTTGTACAATCTTTCTCATCAGAAAATCGAACCAAAAAATAGTTATTATCTATATCCACCAATTGAATGTCACCAATCGGTTGCCACAGCGCATGAATTCTAGTTTCCAACATCTTAAAACCAATCGTGCTCCCAAGGAGGTGGACAATGATCGTATTGCGCATGTTCCTATCGGTTTGGTCGTGAACACGATCCGAACAATGGATCGAAGGAATCAGCAATGTTGTATCAATAATCACATCCTCCTCCATGATTACAACATCTTCCTCACGATAACTTGGCATTGCACCCTTATTAGTAACCTTGCTTGCGTAAGAAACCAACTCAGAATTCAGAACACCAGCAGTGCTAAACCCAGTCTCAGCACACTGCTTCTCAGTACCAACCTTAGGGGGATCATTCACCGCAACCCCGACCCCCAAAACAACATCTCCCTCCATTGAGAAACCATCCATTGTTGTGTCAGTTACGGGCGAATCACGCCTCTTCTTAGCCAAACTCCGATCCTCGGCCAACGTTGGTGACGCCGGCCTCTCCAGCAGCTTTGAAATAACCACATGCGATAAGGTTTCTGGCGATCGGCCGCCAGGATTCTCATGTGGAGGCGAAAAAAATATGAGCGATAAGAGCAGTAGGGTTTTCCATTTTTTTTATTATTTGAGCAAGTTTGAAATCGTTAATGGGAAATTACTTTATATGAAATAAGTTTTCAATTCTAACCCAATTTTTTTATTACAAAAATACTCTATAAAATTTAACTTATATAAAAATAAATAAATTAATCTTTCGAACCCATGAAACATCCTAAAACTCCTGGATCCTTTTATTCCTTTCGACATAATCACTTTTGTCCAAATTTTCTTTTATTCTTTTCATTCTCTTAAGATTTTTTATATAATAAGTAATCGGTCTTTCAATATTTTAAGTGGTTCTTCCCAATTTGGTAACATTTTTTTCTTTTTAAGTTTTATTAATTAATCTCTAGAAACTTAGAATTGTGATTTTGCGTTGAAAAATTAATATTTTATGCAATATTAGGTTTTTTATTGAATGGTTTTGTGTATTAATTTTACGCGTGTAACACCTTGAATTTCATAAAAACTTAATTTTAAAGTTGCAAAATTCTTGGAGTTATAGTGTAAATATGAAAAAGTTGGGGGTCAAAGTGTAATTTAATGAAAGATAGAACCCCTATGTCATAAACTACCCAAAGTTCTCATATTTTTTAAATATTTGAAAAAAAAACATGAGCCATGAGATTTTAGTGGATTTACCTATAAAATCTCGGCAATCCATTTTCAAAACCTTTGTCTTTAAATAGAAAAAAAAACTCATTTTTTCTTCTTTTCCTTTTCACGTTAGCTATTCTAGAATGGTAAAATTTTGATATACATGCACAAGCTTGTATATTAACACTACAATAACTAAATCTTAAAATTTCAACTCTAACCTTAAAAAAATAAACTTTAAACTTTAAACCACGTACCTTAAATTCTAAACACTAACATTAAATTCTAAACCCTAAAAACTAAACTCATAAACTATTTACCCTAAACTACACCCATATCCCATAAAACTAAGAGGCTCGTGTAAACTAAAGTTTACAAGGAATGTGAATTGAAGTTTTTCTATTTCTAGAAAGGTATTTCATCTTCTCCATCCTTTTTCTTCATAATTGATGTCATTTTAGATGATTTTTGTGCTTCCACAAAACCCCTCTATCAATTTGCAAAAAAATAAAGTGTAAAGAAAACTTTAAAAAAGCTAGAATGTGAAGGAATTTAGAAATTTTAAGTGAATCAAGTGTGATAGAGTGATTTTCCTCCAACTCCTAAAGTGATGAATTCAAGAATGAAGGGAAGAGCTAGTTAGGATTTTGGTGAATCTCAAACTTGGTGGTAAGGGGGAGATTTTCAAGTCTTCCATTTTCTTCTAACTAACATTTTTGCGTTTTAGGAAATTTAAGAGCATATTAATACTTGTTCCATTGATTTTGTGTTTTGAGTGCCATGAGAGTTTCTCGAGATGGAATGGAAGAGAATTCTAACAAAATGAATTAAAGGTGAGTGTTTTACCTGAAGTGTTTGTTTTATGTATGCATGAAAGGAGGCTTTGGACTAAACCCCCATGTGTGGAGTTGTGATGTGGAAAGCCAAGGCACGACCTCTTGGTTTTCATGCTATGTTTGAATGATTTCAAGTTTTTATGAAACATGATATTGGGAAAAAGGATGATCGGTGCAGGGACAGAGCTAGGATTTGGAGTTGAGAGGGGCAAAATATAAACGTTTTAAAGTGAAGGGGGCAAATTCATAAATAACCCAAATTTAAAAAAAATATAGCCAAAGATAAAAAAAATCTTTGGGGGACTGGGGGGCAATTTCCCCTCCCACAATCCACACAGCTTCGTCACTGGATTGGTGTTGTAACACCCGTGTTTTAGGGTTAGGAGTTAGTCGTGTGAGTTGGTTCGAGTCGGTAAAATCAATTTTAATCAAATTGACCTTAGTCTTGATTTAATTGGAATTTGAAATAAAATGGGTGGCATTTTTGTAATTAAAAAGAAAAGTTGATGACCATCTTTTTGAGACAAAAAGGAACAAAAAAGGAAAATAAAACCATCATATTCTCTTCCCCATTTTCACGTGAAATCAAAAACAAAACCTTCTCAAAACCCCATTCACTATTCCATTAAATCTCTCCCTTGTTTCAAAGGCATCTTCAAACATTTTCACTCTCCTCATCATCCTCTTGAATTTCATAGTCTTAAATTTCAAAACTACCCACTTTTGTAATTTGCAAGTTTGATAAAAGTTTGAATTTTTAAGGGGTTTTCCAATTGATTTTGATTTATTAAGTTGGGTTTTGGTTTAGTCTCATTAAAATACACATAATATGATAAAATGAGTGATTTTGGGTGAAAACCCGAAGTGGGTCCTTATGGCCATTTTTGAAGTGTCAAAAATTGGATTTTTGGTGTGTTTTAGGGTTAGGTTGAAGGCCTGATGGTTTAGGGATGTTAGGGAAGTGTTTTGGGACCATTTAGATGTCATTTGGGTGGTTGAAATCATGGTTTTCTGCTGGGTAAGAAGTGAGCACGAAAATGGGGAATTTGGTGATTGTTTGGGTTGGAAATTGTTGAAGATTGGCTTGTACTTATGGGTTGGAGTTGGTGACTGAAATCTAGCATTGATTTATGAGTAATGGTTGTGTTTTGATTGGCTAGAAACAATAGGAGACATTGGAGGAGCATCGGGATCGAATCCGGGCATTTAGGAGGCTTGCTTGCTCACTTGGGTTGCTAAGGAAGGGTGGTGAGTAAAACTTTAAATTGTTATAAAGTTGGTTCAAGTGTGTGTAGTGGATGTGTGGGAATGAGCTTGGTAGGCCATTCCTAGGTGGGAGTTAAATTGGTAGTTTAACTCCTTGATTTTCCTATTGATATATGATATGCTATTGCCTACTTGTTTTTGTGAAATGTGGAATGATTTGTATGTGTGTACCTTGATATGTATATGTGATGAGTATGTGATATAAATGGTGGATGTGTGATGTGGTTAAAGAAATTGGCACTAATTAACTTACCGGGTGTAAATGATCGATCATTAGGATTAGTGTGCACACGATTGAGTCAAAACGTACGTGGCCTTGATGGCGTTTAGTCATCAAGGAGGAGTACGGTGATGTAATATTCCACCGGAAATTTATTTATATTCTACGTGATGATGAGTGGAATCCCATCCGTAGGGCATGTGGTGATGAGTGGAATCCCGCCCATGCAAGGTCCGGTGATGAGTGTAATCCCATCGAGGTAATGTTGTTGTTGAGATTTAATTCGCACATCTGGGTAAACTAATAGTGGCCAATGAACTTGATATTATGAGTATGATGTTGTGATGTTGATATACATTGCTGAGCTTAGTATGATGTGAGATGCCATATTATGACTCTTGAAAGACTAGCTAGGTCGACTTGTTGATAACTATGCATGTTGTATGTGAGGTTGAGGATTCGCATGCTTGGACCCTGCATTGTTGTTGTTTTTGATTTTAGAGCATCCTCACTAAGCTTCTAGCTTACGCTCTCATTTTCAACAATGCAAATCATTAGCGTGGTGTTAGCAAGGAGCAAGGAGAAGGGGCTTTCCAAGTTTGTAATTGCTCAAGTATGATTTAGAAATTAAAGTAGTAGTTAAGCAATGGGGCTAGTATGTGTTTTTGTATGAGCGTTGTATGACTCATAATGATGTTGGAGTTTATGTTTTGGCTTGAATTTGTAAACCATGCTATGTCCTTTGAATGCTTGTGTGTGATGGCATGCCCTTTGGATGTTTAGGTTGCTTTGGTTGTGTATGCAAACCCTATATGTGGTAACTTGTGCCTTATGGCCTTTGAACTCTTAAGTAAGCCTTTTTTATGAAATGTTGCCCTTGTGTAAATGCCATGATTGGATGCCTCATCTTATGTCTTGTGTGTTTGAGCATGTTTTGACATAGGGTCCACTGTGTTTCTTGGGGTCGGTTAAGGCCTTTGGGATCGATTAGAGACACTTAAAGATGGTTTTGGGAAGTTCCAGATAGCCAGTGTTTCGAAACGGGCTGGGCTGTTTCGGAACGGGTATGGCTCTAGGGACCCCGTATCGGAACTCGTTTCGATACGGTTTGGCCACTGTGAACCCCTATTTCGAAACATGTTTCGAAACACTTTGGCCACTGTGAACCCCTTTTTCGAAACAAGTTTCGAAACACTTTGGCTATTGGAGGTGCCTGTTTCGAAACAAGTATCAAAACGCCTAGGCAGAATTAGGGCCCTGTTCCGAAACGGGGTGGATACGTTTCGGTACGGGTACCTGGCCTTTTTAACTAAGCCCGTGTTTCGAAACGGGTGATGACTGTTTCGAAACGGGTAGCTGGGAATGGGTTTTTGGACTTCTCTAATGGGTCTCAAGGGTTGGGCTTAGGCTCGGTTTGTGGTAGGGCTTTTTGTGGGCCTCGTTTTCTGCTATCGTGAGCACTTAGGAAATTAAATGCCTCTAGACAAGATGAAATTTTAAATGAAAAAATTTTTAGGGTCGCTAACCGAGGTGGAACCTTCACGTGTTTCATGTCGGTTTCCCCGTGTAGCCTACTCGAACCGGTCAGCCGACCAGTCCGGGGCGAGGGGGTTACATTTGTTAGTATCAGAGCCTAAGGTTTCCGAGATCTTGGGCAGGTAAGTAAGGTAAGTTGAGTTTTTGTATTGTACTTGCACGGTGTTTGCTTGACATGTAAGCATGTTTGCTTGTTTATCAATTATGCTTGATGTATGTTTGTGTGATCGTGTGTATATGTTTCTTGAAGCTTATTTAGTAGAGTCCCATTGCTTCTATTACATCGGAAAAAAGAGATTTTTAAGTGAGGGAAACATACTTGAGCCACTTGGACCCTTTCCTTTGCTAACCCAGTTTGTATGTTAATTTGTTGTTGTTGTTAATTTATTGCTTTTTGGTAAGTTTGAGGCCAAGGCGTGAGCCGTGAATAGGTAAGTAGAACCGTGGTTTCTGAAATATGGATGATGTTGAGGGAGTTTATCGTTATAGTCAGAGAAGTATAGTTGTATTGGAGTTGAGGTACAATTTGCTTGCTTGAGTCAGTGTGTATGTGGGTTGATTCTTGTTGGTGAGGGACGATGAGATCGATTTTGGTATTAGTTGGTAAAAAGAAGTGAAGACCCATGAGTGGGAGTCAGAGTGATATCGATGTTATAGTAGATAAGCCCTTGGTACAGTTTTGGAGTTTGTCCCTTCTGGTTGATTCTGAATCTGTACTTCTGTATATTGTTAGCAAGCATGCAAGGTTTGAATGTGCCCGGTGAAGTGTTAGAGGTAGGTATGTGTACCTTAGTTCTTTAGGCGAGATCAAGGTAAGGGTCTCGTGTAAATAATCTGAAACTCAGAAACGTTAGTTAGTGATCGTTGGGGTTCGGCCTATGGTTTTAATACAAGACAACTGGTCAGTATCTGCGAGTGGGAATCAATCTGTGTGATTGGGTCAGTGTACGTCTGAGTTGTCTTCCAGCAAGAGGGTGAGATGAAGTCGCTTCCGATATAGTTGAGCCGAGAAGGAAGTCTTGGGCTTTAACTCCAGATTGTTTAGTAGTGGGATGTTTTGGGTCGTCAGGACCGATGTTATAGAACAAGTTCGAGTATGATTGTTTGTGTGCGATCCGAACGGAATTTTGAGGTTTCGAGATGCTCTAAGAATGGTTTTGAAGAGTTAGGTTATGTTGAAGAACCAGCCTGAAAACAAGAGAACCGAAGACTATCAGCTGTGTACATGTGAAGTTGCAATTTCCGCGGATTCGTCCTTTTTTGAGAACATGCAAAGAAATTAGATATACCTGTTGAGATCTTAGGCGTAGAGACGCGTGTGACTAGAACTTTTAGTGAGATAGTAGTGGTCAGAAAGATGTTTGTTATGGTTCTGGGTTACGTGTTTCCAGTAAATGTGAAGTAATTGTCTTTTTACGGTTTTGATGTAAGTTTTGGCGTGGGTTGGCTCATAGAACACAAAGCTAGGGTATACCTTGAGACAAAGAGAGAGTTGCCTTGAAGTTGCAGATTTCTGTGATACCGTAGTGGTAGGTGTGGATGTGAACTTCTTATCGAATGTTGATCCAGCTTTAGAGGTCAAAGATTGATTGAGTTTAGTTGATAAGCTTGCCTGGAAAATGTGATAGATTTGATTTTTGAATGAAGATTAGACCGCAGAATGTTAGAATAGTTTGTGTTTTCCTAGAAGTGTTGCAATAATTGCCCGGTTTGTCTCCTGACAGAGAAGAAGAGTTTGTTATTGAGACCGTCTCCGAGCTTACTTCTGCTTTGATTGGTCTGTATCTTATGGTTCCCGACAGAATTGAGAGTGTTGAAGAATCAACCTTGAGATTTGTTAGACCGTAGATTCATTAGGCCTATTACATCATCTTAGAGTATGACAGTGCAATTTGTGAAGAAGAGAGAAGACAATACGAGAATGTGTTTAGATTTCAGGCAGTTGAAACAATTGGCAGTGAATAATTAGTATCCATTTCCGAACATCAGTGATTTGTTGATCAGTTGGGGGTGTGCTCCAGTCTTTTCAAGATAAATTTGAGATCCGATTACTACCAGTTGAAAGTGAGAGAAGTTGATGTACCGAACACAGCTTTCGGGGCAAGATGTGATCACCTTGAGTTCTGGGTTATGCCGCTTTGTTTGACTAGTGTGTTAGTTACTTTTTTAGAGATATCGAGCAGAATATTCCCTGAGTTCCTTGATCAGTTTGTAGTAATTCTCATAGATGATACATGGATATGTTCACGTACCGAAGAAGACCATGACAAGCTTTGAAGTTAGTGTTGTAGATCCTATTAGAGAATCAGTTGTATGCCAATTTGAGCAAACGTGAACTCCGAGTCAAGAAAGATGTTCTCCTAGGACATGTAGATTAACCGAGTGTATTAGAGTAAATCCTAAGTAGGCAGAAGAAGATGTGAGTTGGAAGAAATCAAAGATAGTGACAAGTATCTCTAGTTCCTAGGTCTAGCATTGTTACTATCGGAGGTTTGTAAATGATCTTTTGAAGATAGTTGTTCCATTGACAGATTGCTACAGAAGAATGTTCAGTTTGTGTGGTCAGATGCGAGACAACGAGCCCTTGAGAAACCGAGAGAAACTTTGAAGAGAGCTTCGACCTTGATCCAGCCTATATCAGAGAAAGAGTTTGTGAACCATAGTGATGCGTTACATGTATGGTTAGGTTGTGTGCTTATGCAAGACAGAAGATTGCGGCTTATTCATCGAGATAGTTGAAAGACCGGGAGAAGAGTTATCCGACACTAGACTTAGAGTTAATTACAGTTGTATTTGCTTCGAAGACTTAGAGACAAAGCTTGTATAGTAATGAATGCACTATATATATTCATCATCAGAGCTTGAAATATTTGACGACTTAGGAAGGGTTGAAACTTGAACAGCATAAGTTGTTAGAACTGCTTGAAGACCGTAATCTCAAGATTGAGTACCATCCGAAGGGAGTCAATGTAGTAACCGATGTTCCGAGTCATATTTGTTGTTAGATTAGTAGTTGAGTTGCGAGCTATATTTGCCGGGTTCAGTTTACCAAATGATAGTAGTTTTGTGGCCGAGTTTCATGTTAAACCTACTTTGAGTCAGATACTTGAAGAGAAACAGTTGCAAGACAGGTTCTTGGCACCTCACGTGCAAGACATAGTAGAAGGAAGACCTTCAGAATATAGTTTCAGAGATGAGAGACTTTTGCATTTCAGAGGCAGAATAGTTGTACTGATTGACATAGTGTTCTGAGATGTATTGTTTTTACCGAAGCACATGACAGTTCATTTGTATTGCATCTGAGTAGTATGAAGACGTATTGTGGGTTGAAGATAGGTACTTCTGGATTGAGTTGATGGATGTTGTTGTTCAGTATGAGAGTAAGTGTGTAATTTGCCAGTGTGTCAAGGCCGAGCATCAGTTTTCTTCTAGTTTGCTACATCCGTGGAAGATTCGAAATGGAAGTGGGTAATAGAGATTCGAGATTTCAACTAGATTATTTTTGAAGACGTCTGCATAGTGTTTGGTTACATGTTGAAGTCAGATGGTTAGTCAGAAAAAGTTATGGGTCAAGTATTTAAACAGTGCTGTATGAGATTGTGAATCGGGCTAGTTCTGTTGTTTATCTGTTGCGGTTACCACCAGAGTTAGAAAGGGGATTCGTAATGTGTTTTGTGTATCTTGGATTCGGAAGTGTGAATCAGATCTGTCCCGTGCTATGTTTGCGAAGAGGTTGAGTTGAGTTTAAAATTGACATGTAGTGGAGAACCAGTTGAGATCTTAGCATCAGATAGCTATTGTTGTATGGTAAGTCTATCGGTTGGTTAGTATGTTGTGGTGAGAAGGTAAGTGTGGAGGATTAGATTTCGTAGCTTTCCCTGTTCGATAAATTTTGGGGACGAAATTCCTTAAGTGGGAGAGAGTTGTAACACCCGTGTTTTGGGGTTAGGAGTTAGTCGTGTGAGTTGGTTCGAGTCGGTAAAATCAATTTTAATCAAATTGACCTTAGTCTTGATTTAATTGGAATTTGAAAAAAAATTGGTGGCATTTTTGTAATTAAAAAGAAAAGTTGATGACCATCTTTTTGAGACAAAAAGGAACAAAAAAGGAAAATAAAACCATCATCTTCTCTTCCCCCATTTTCATGTGAAATCAAAAACAAAACCCTCTCAAAACCCCATTCACTATTCCATTAAATCTCTCTCTTGTTTCAAAGGCATCTTCAAAGGTAATTATACATTTTCACTCTCCTCATCATCCTCTTCAATTTCATAGTCTTAGATTTCAAAACTACCCACTTTTGCAATTTGCAAGTTTGATAAAAGTTTGGATTTTTAAGGGGTTTTTCAATTGATTTTGATTTATTAATTTGGGTTTTGGTTTAGTATCATTAAAATACACATAATATGTTAAAATGGGTGATTTTGGGTGAAAACCCGAAGTGGGTCCTTGTGGCCATTTTTGAAGTGTTAAAAATTGGATTTTTGGTGTGTTTTAGGGTTAGGTTGAGGGCCTGATGGTTTAGGGATGTTAGGGAAGTGTTTTGGGACCATTTAGATGTCATTTGGGTGGTTGAAATCATGGTTTTCTTCTGGGTAAGAAGGGAGCACGAAAATGGGGAATTTGGTGATTGTTTGGGTTGGAAATTGTTGAAGTTTGGCTTGTACTTATGGGTTGGAGTTGGTGACTGAAATTTAGCATTGATTTGTGAGTAATGGTTGTGTTTTGATTGGCTAGAAACAAGAGGAGATATTGGAGGAGCATCGGGATCGAATCCGGGCATTTAGGAGGCTTGCTTGCTCACTTGGGTTGCTAAGGAAGGGTGGTGAGTAAAACTTTAAATTGTTTTAAAGTTGGTTCAACTGTGTGTAGTGGATGTGTGAGAATGAGCTTGGTAGGCCATTCCTAGGTGGGAGTTAAATTGGTAGTTTAACTCCTTGATTTTCCTATTGATATATGATATGCTATTTCCTACTTGTTTTTTTGAAATGTGGATTGATTTGTATGTGTGTACCTTGATATGTATATGTGATGAGTATGTGATATAAATGGTGGATGTGTGATGTGGTTAAAGAAATTGGCACTAATTAACTTACTGAGTGTAAATGATCGATCATTAGGATTAGTGTGCACACGATTGAGTCAAAACGTACGTGGCCTTGATGGCGTTTAGTCATCAAGGAGGAGTACGGTGATGTAATATTCCACCGGAAATTTATTTATATTCTACGTGATGATGAGTGGAATCCCATCCGTAGGGCATGTGGTGATGAGTGGAATCCCGCCCATGCAAGGTCCGGTGATGAGTGTAATCCCACCGAGGTAATGCTGTTGTTGAGATTTCATCCGCTCATCCGGGTAAACTAATAGTGGCCAATGAACTTGATATTATGAGTATGATGTTGTGATGTTGATATACATTGTTGAGCTTAGTATGATGTGAGATGCCATATTATGACTCTTGAAAGACTAGCTAGGTCGACTTGTTGATAGCTATGCATGTTGTATGTGAGGTTGAGGATTCGCATGCTTGGACCCTGCATTGTTGTTGTTTTTGATTTTAGAGCATCCTCACTAAGCTTCTAACTTACGCTCTCATTTTCAACAATGCAGATCATTAGCGCGGTGTTAGCAAGGAGCAAGGCGAAGGGGCTTTCCAAGTTTATAATTGCTCAAGTATGATTTAGAAATTAAAGTAGTAGTTAAGCAATGGGGCTAGTATGTGTTTTTGTATGAGCGTTGTATGACTCATAATGATGTTAGAGTTTATGTTTTGGCTTGAATTTGTAAACCATGCTATGTCCTTTGAATGCTTGTGTGTGATGGCATGCCCTTTGGATGTTTAGGTTGCTTTGGTTGTGTATGCAAACCCCATATGTGGTAACTTGTGCCTTATGGCCTTTGAAATCTTAAGTAAGCCCTCTTTATGAAATGTTGCCCTTGTGTAAATGCCATGATTGGATGCCTCATCTTATTGTTGTTGTTTTTGATTTTAGAGCATCCTCACTAAGCTTCTAGCTTACGCTCTCATTTTCAACAATGCAGATCATTAGCGTGGTGTTAGCAAGGAGCAAGGCGAAGGGGCTTTCCAAGTTTGTAATTGCTCAAGTATGATTTAGAAATTAAAATAGTAGTTAAGCAATGAGGCTAGTATGTGTTTTTGTATGAGCGTTGTATGACTCATAATGATGTTGGAGTTTATGTTTTGGCTTGAATTTGTAAACCATGCTATGTCCTTTGAATGCTTGTGTGTGATGGCATGCCCTTTGGATGTTTAGGTTGCTTTGGTTGTGTATGCAAACCCCATATGTGGTAACTTGTACCTTATGGCCTTTGAACTCTTAAGTAAGCCCTTTTTATGAAATGTTGCCCTTGTGTAAATGCCATGATTGGATGCCTCATCTTATGTCTTGTGTGTTTGAGCATGTTTTGACATAGGGTCCACGCCTCTAGTTCATGCTTGTAAGTGTTGTGTGTTTCTTGGGGTCGGTTAAGGCCTTTGGGATCGAATAGAGACACTTAAAGATGGTTTTGGGAAGTTGCAGATAGCAAGTGTTTCGAAACGGGCTGGGCTGTTTCGGAACGGGTATGGCTCCAGGGACCCCGTATCGGAACTCGTTTCGATACGGTTTGGCCACTGTGAACCCCTGTTTCGAAACACTTTGGCTACTGGAGGTGCCTGTTTCGAAACAAGTATCGAAACGCCTAGGCAGAATTAGGGCCCTGTTCCGAAACGGGGTGGATAAGTTTCGGTACGGGTACTTGACCTTTTTAACTAAGCTCGTGTTTCGAAACGGGTGATGACTGTTTCGAAACGGGTAGTTGGGAATGGGTTTTTGGACTTCTCTAATGGGTCTCAAGGGTTGGGCTTAGGCCCGGTTTGTGGTAGGGCTTTTTGTGGGCCTCGTTTTCCGCTATCGTGATCACTTAGGAAATTAAATGCCTCTAGACAAGATGAAATTTTAAATGAAAAAAAGTTTAGGGTCGCTAACCGAGGTGGAACCTTCACGGGTTTCATGTCGGTTTTCCCAGTGTAGCCTACTCGAACCGGTCAGCTGACCAGACTGGGGCGAGGGGGTTACAGGTGTGTTAAACGATGATATTATGCTTTCAATACAATGTGATACATGTTTGATATGAAAAATGCGTAAAAATGATCATGCCATGAGGTTATAGTACTTTTATAATGTAATCACAAATTTTATCCGGGTCTTTTGACCCAATTTTATTTTTATTTTATTTTAATTTAGTATTATTACATGATATATTTTATTACTGTTATTTTTATTATTGTTATTATTATTATATTTATTATTATTGTTATTAAATGAAATCAAACAAAAGACTAATTAGAAATATATAAAGGCCCAATTAATTAAATAAAAATTAGTTTATAGCTCATTTACATTAAGCCCAATACCGAAAAACCTAAACTATGATCAGTTAAGTTTAAACCCTAACGGTCAGAGCTTTTGACTACTTGAATGCCCTCATTAATGTAGAACGAAATTTAAGGAGCTCATTAATGTTGGGAAAAATTAGCTAGATGATGGCGTTTATTTTTTTAATTAGGATTATAGGGTACGTTGGGGGAAATTTGGGGAAATAGGCCAATTGCTACAGGACCTCGCCACCTCCTCCTGGCGAGGTCAGGCTGCCACGGCTCAGCGTTCTTGCCACGGCTCATGCATGAGCCTCTGCACGGCTGTCTTGCGCAGCGTCAGTCTGCATGGCTGAGGGGGTGGGCCCTCGCCATTTGCAAATGGCGTGGTCCTATTCACATGCAGAATCATCACGTGAAAGCTGGCTGGCTGGCTGGTTAAAGGTTGTTTTGAATTTTTTTTTACATTATTGAGTGTGTATAAATATGGGAAGAGTTAAATGAGTGTGTAGAGAAGAAGAGAAGAAGTTAAAGAGAGTTAAATGAGTGTTGTATGTTAGAGTGTAGGAAGAGTGTGTAAAGAGATTGTGACGAGAAGAAGTTGAAGCTGTCATGGTTCTGATTGTTGGTTCGAACAAAAAGAAGCTAGTTTTTCGATTTTTTTAATCTGGTAAGTGCATGTATTTTTTAATCTGGTTTTTTAAAGTTAGTATTTTACTTTGTGTATTAGTCACACATTTTAGGTTGAAGAGCTATGACGTGGTTATTTCTTGCAACCAGGTTAGAGGAAACACACAATTTTCGGGATCGTATTGTATTTCACTGAACATGTATATATATTTTGAGTGTAACTATTTTAAGTATATTTGTAGTGTAACTATTTGTAGATGTGTATATTTAAATATATTTGAATCTATACTAGAATAATAATATGAGTTAAATCGAAATATATTTGAAATAAAAATCCTTATATTTGTATATTTTCACATAATAAAACATGATTATTTAGTTTTTACAAATAAAATTGTTTATATAAAATTGTATAAAGAAAATAAATTATTTTTAATAAATTTAATTAATTTATACATCAAAAAAATTATTTAAAGAAAATAAATTTTATATATATATATATATATATATATATCAAATATTTAATTATAAAATAAGTATTGTTTACACATATTATTGTTCACCTAAAAAATATTGTTTATAAATTTTAAAAAAAATTAAAATTATCAACTATGGCAAATTTAACAGGAAAAAGCATGAACTAATATTTATTTTACATTAGAGTACATTGATTTTTCTCTCTCTATATATTTATTATTTTAATTACCCAAAGAAATAATAATAATAATAATAATAATAATAATAATAATAATAATAATAATAATTTTTAAAAGAATATTAATTATTAAAAAGATTTATTTTAATAATAAATAATCATTCTTTATTATAATTTTGAGAAGAAAATTAATTATTAAAATATGTAAATTATAAATTTTTAAAAAATTAATAATATTTTAAACGAATTCTTATTATAAAATTATAATATTCAATAACACAATAATAATATATGAACTTTTGTATAATTATTTTAATAAGAAATAATATTCGCATAGATAAAAAATGTTGAAGTTAATACAATTTTTTGATGTATATATATTCGAATGATAATTGTTTTTTAGCTATAAAAATAGAAAATGGCATCTGAAGGAGTTTTGTTGTACCGTGACCATGAGCACATTTTATCTCATATTCACGAAGAGCAAGTAAGTAAATGTTTTGTAATTTAAAAATTCATATTTACTATGTAATTGTTATAATATGGAATTATAAAGAATTAATTATAGGGTGTAGAGCATATGATCCGTCGTCGAGGAATGCAGATAAAGGAACATGATGAGCGTTTAGTGTATGACCTACAACGAGCTGGTTTTTATAATGCTTCATTTCTACGTGGGTTTAAGATAGTCCCCTGGTTGATTACGCATTGATTGAACGGTGGAGACCATAGACATACACATTTCATTTTCCATTTGGCGAATGCACAATAACCCTGGACGATGTAGCGGTAAAACTTGGTGTTCCAACAAATGGGAAACCATTGGTTGGAGAAAATAAGTACAATGCATATGACCTTTGCACGCAGTACCTGGGCAAAGCTCCTCCTGAGTCATGTGTGGACGGGCTACGCCTCAGAATTTCATGGTTGCAGCAGGAATTTAGTGTAACCGATAAATATGGTCGCCGAGAACTTGAGTGTGCAGCTCGAGCTTATATACTGCAACTTATTGGTGGTGTATTGATGCCAGATACATCTAGTAATATGGTTCACACACAATACCCGCCGTTCTTGGCTAATTTGGACACAACTGCTACAAATAGTTGGGGCTCTGCAGTATTGGCATTTTTATATCATAAAATGTGCAAGGTCACAATTATGCATGGTGAAAAGGAAAATTCATTTATGGGTGGATGTCAAATCTTACTGCAGTCCTAGGCTTGGTACAGGCTGCCTTATCTAACGCCCATTTTATCTGTACCGGTACATATGGAGTTTTCGCTTGCTGGAAGGTAGTAATGTGATTGTAGTTGTATATATATATTTATTGATATGATATTTATATTCAATGACTTTGAAATATAATTTCAATATATCTTTGCAAATGGAGACATAAGTTGAAGAATGCGGGGGTAGTTCACAACACTGACAGAGATACAAGATTAAAGATCCAAACAATAAGAAAAAATCTTGTATCATAATCAATTTTTGAAAGAGAAATTGTATATTTGATTGTGAGTGAATTCATATTAATAATTGTGTTTTACAGTTTATTTGGCAGCCGTACGCGAATGATAACATCAGGACTTGCCTACCAAATATTGTGCTTGAATGTGCATCATTATGGGGTGCGGTTGTGCCTTTGATCCATTTTTCTATTGTTGAGTTCTATTGTGCTGACAGAGTGTTGAGGCAGTTTAACTTCCATCAACCCATTCCAAGAGCTCCACATGAACGAATTCACATTGTTCGTAGAGGTAGATTCAATGAGAATTTGAGTGTGAAGCAAGTCGATTTCATTGAATTGTGGGAGGAAAGGTGGACGCGGTGGGCTGATGATTTGAGTCCAATTCAAGCCAGTGATTTTGAATTTAATACAGAATATTATTCATGGTTTTCAGCAAATGGGAAACCGTTCATAACATCTGTCGAAGAAGCAAATAAATGGCTTGAAGATCCGCGGTGCTCAAGACACGTACACTTCCCAACCGAGTTTGGTCAGAGCTCTCAGCAATCAACAAACGAACTAAACTTGGAAGAAATTTTGGGTTGGCATTCTTCGTGGTCGCGATCTGACTCCCCCCCATACATGTAAGCAGTAATCCTTGGGAGCAATCACCATTTGGTAATGTCTCGGAACAAACACCATTTCAATAAAGTCATCAAACATTTGGATTTGGTCATGTTCCACAACAATCACTTTTTAATTTTGCAGCTGGTGGTAGCTCATCTTCTCAGCCGGCTTACAATGATGATGAAGGATACGTACCACAATTTTAGTATCCTCAATCATCTGTATATGGGGAAGGTTTTGGTGTTGGTAGTATGACATCTTTGTTGTCAACAACTACCATCAGCAGCCCGTCATTTCTTACTGAAGAAATGTTTGCTACACCACCTACTATGCAAATAACGAATGATCAATTTTTCGATGACGATGAGCTAACTCCTAATCGACCACGTAGAGAGATTCACCCCGCTCCGCGGTACGATCAAACATCATCTTTCCACCAGCAAGTATTACCTAGGAGGAGGCGGAAATAAGGTTTTTTTATTTATTTGTAATTTATGTCTCCATGGTTGAACATTTGCTCACCCCGGATATTTCAGGTTATATGTATTTCTTTCGATTTCGATTGCATTTTGATATTTATGTTCTTTTTTAATTTTCGTATTCAATTTCAAAATTCCAATTCCAAATCCAAATCAAGACTTTACATTAACACGAAAAATGGAATGATGAATGAAAAGAACATAATAAAATAGAAATTATATTAAATAATATTATAGAAAAAATAAAAAATAAAAAATAAGAACAAATAATAAATTAAATTATATTAAATAAGAACAAATAATAAATTAAATTATATTACCTTAAATTATATTAAATAAGAACAAATATTAAATTAAAATAAATTATATTATATTAAATAAGAACGAATAATAATTTAAAATACATTAAATTTAAATACTCAAAATTCTAGAATATACTATTTTACCAAAAAAACTTGATTTTGGTTGTTTTATTCGTACGTTGGTTCTAGAATATACTATTTAACCATATTTATTTACTCTTTTTCTTTAATTTCAGTATTCAAATTCCAATTAAAATTACAAACATTAACGAGAAAAAAAATTTATTTACATTACCATAAAATTACATACATTAAACAGAGCATTTAGGTTGACGGTCCGACACGATAGTTGGAAAGATTTGACTTGTTTGGACACTTGTTTCTTGAATGACCCGGTTCTGTACAAAGAGTACAATGTTTAACTTGAACTCCTCCCTCTATATCATCTGGATCATCCATATTTGTATTAATACAAGTAGACTTCGGTCGACCCTTCAACTTTCTACGAAGCACTGGATTTGCTAACCATTCTTCGTATATTGGCTCTACCGGCCAATAGTCTTGGTTCGGGATCGTGTTGAACTGAATTCTATATATATTTGCAATATTCTGTAGTTTATAACAGTCATCCGCAAAACCGTAAGGGTCGAGTAAAAAATGCAAACATGCGGCGTGTGCGTGAGAGCAAGGGTATCTAAATGCTTGGAATACACCACAATCACACCATCTTTGATGAAGTTTGACAGTGAACATTTTTTGCTCACCTCAGACTTTAGCTTCCATAGAAAATTCTCATCCATGTGGGTCGAATGATCTTACTCGCATAGCGGAGGCTTTGGTTTGAAGTTCGATCATTTTATCATGCAGGGTATAAGACCAATATTGTCCACTGTTTATTCGGGAGTTGGCTTCCTTCCCCTTTGTCGGACCACACTTTGTCCAATCTAAAGTAAGTCTCCCACACAATACTTGCAATTGAGAGATGGCGTGTTCCTTTAGGAACCGAGTTTATAGCCTCTGCAAGGTTAGTTGTCATATGACCATAACGCCAACCTTCATCATAGGCTTGTGACCATCTTTCCGTGGGAATGTCATTTATAAATTTTATTACATTTGCACCGTGTCGCCTCAACCTTCTGATCCTTTCTTGGAATTTTGGTTGAACTAGTTCATACCCTATTTATAAAAAAATAAGTTAAATAAAAAAACAAGTTGAACTCAAAAAAATTTAAAATTTTGTAAACAACAAATAACAACTTACCCGCGCCTAAAATCTCTTTACGGACCTGATTGTTTCCGAACCACATCTTCGCTTTCGCTGGAATATGCCGTATACAATATGCTGGATATGCATGTGGAGGTTTCCATAAACTCCCACATCTGTCAATTACTGATAAGAGCGCAGTTCCTCTATCATAAATCATGAAAATCTCGTCTTCTTTTACAACATGATTGCGTAGGTGCTTCAAAAATATTTCCCATCCATCTGCATCTTCCTTTTCAACTATGGCAAAGGCAATTGAGAATATATTATTGTTTCCATCTTGTGCAACAACCACGAGTAATATATGACCGTACTTCCCATACAGCCATGTACCATCCACTTGAATCATGCATTTGCAGAATGGAAACCCTTGAATGAACGCATTGAACGCCCAAAATAACTTACTAAATACTCTTTTACCAGGAATTAATTCGCCTTGTAAGTTGAACGTTGGCAAAGTCTCATACTCTATCACGGTCCCCGGGATGAAACATTGCATTGCTCATAAAAGAGCTGGTAGCTCATTATACGATTTATCCCAATCACCATAGAGTTGCGCCATCACCTTCTACTTTGACATCCACGCCTTGTAATAAGACGGAACATAACCAAGCCGGGTCCGGATAGATGACGTATGAAGTTTAATACAGTGCTCCTGAACTGCAAGCTTCGCGGCTTCTTTTGTTTCAAATTCAGCCTTTAGTTCCAATTTTCCAAAGTTCGAAGATAATGAAGAACCAAATACGCGAGCTTGATATTCCTGATCTTGCATTGCAGTATAGTCAACTTCATACATGCGGGCTGTTGGAGCTTCATAAGCTGGATAAATAGGTTCCGGTTGTTGGGGCTCTAGTGGAACTTAACCCCAAACAGCCGGCTGTGCATTTCTCAATCCGAGCCTAGCAATAGCTGTGGCCCAAACATCTTCTTCAACATCAATACCATTGCCCTGAGACGCATCTGTCATAACAGCGTCAATATCATCAGTATCGAGTAACTGAACGTCATCTTCTTCACTAATAGGAACAATATTTTCTTCATACTCACTGAAATCTTCAAGTGATTTGCCCCAACGACCAATTTTGGGTTCGATGTCACAATATGTTGATGAACTCATCTTCTGTAAATATTAAAAAACATAAGCAAAACATTAAAATTTCGGGTTTTCTTATTAAAAATTTTAAAATATTATTACCACACGAATATATCTTCAATCATACAAAAAAATGCAAAGCCTCTAGAATTTAAAAAACAGATTAAAAGGCAAAAATCACTTAATTTTCACTGACCTTTATGAACTCTTCAATCACCGTCTTCGAATATTTCTTCAGAAACTCACAAACTCTTCCCTCTTTTCCAACTCAAACTCTCTTAATTTTTTCTCAATCCCTACACACTCATCTTCCCTAAACCATATATATATATATACACTTAAAATAATATAAAAAAACTACTCCCTTTAATAGCCCGTACCTAAAACTATAAATTTACCCTGATCTAAAGCCTTACGTGCCATGCAGGCACGTCATGCACCCCATGCCAGCCCCTGCGCTGCGACGCTGCGCCGTCCGAGTCGAGAAAGCTGAATCCAACAGGACCTCGCCATTTCGAAATGGCGTTGTCCAGAGAATGCCAGGTGCAGGTGGCGTGGTCCACCTTGCACTGTAAAAATTGGCCTATTTCCCCAAAATTCCCCTAACCTGCCCTATTTCCCTAAAAAGGTAAAACCTTCCCTATTTTGCCAATTTTGCCATTAATGTTGCACAATACTCAAAGAGGTCATGTCAATGCTTTGGGAACCTTTCAACCAACAGATGTGTGCCACGTCATCAAATTCATAGTGATATGAAATACTTCAAGAAAATATGATTGTTAGATTCGATGCTCATCAACTGTCACGATGGAGTTACGTCGACCAATAGAATCTCGTGACTTCTCAGTTCCCCACGCCTCACGCCCTCGGACCACCGTGCAATCGCCCCTCCTCGGACCACCGTTCAATCGCCTGCAATATTAAAAAAATGTAAAGATTTCAGACATATTGAAAAATAAAAAATCAGAGAACCCTTTTTGTTCGATCTGTTGTTTGGTTATAAAAACCAAGTCATAACAATGTAAAAGGGCGATTTTTTGACAGCATCAATAGAACAAAAAGAACCTCAGGAATTCCATAGGTAATATCTATCTTCATCTTTCTATTTTGCATTCAAAAGAAATAAGGGGTTTAGGGTACCGTTACCTGAAGGGTCTTCGGGCGGCCGTTGTTAGGCCAAGGCACCGTCTTTGATGATAGATGATTTCCATTAGAGGAGAGGGAGATGATATGAGGCTTTGGTGGTGGATTTCATTTTTACAAAAAGATGTTTTCCAGATCTGTTTTTGAACATGGGTTTTAGGTTCTAGTTTTTGAGTTTAGTAGGTAGTGAAGTTTTTTTTCGAAAAACAGGGTTCGAATTTATTTTTATGGAGGAAAAGGGAGATTTCAAGGGTTTTTTAAGTTCACCGGCGGTGGTTTACGACGATAAGCATGGCGAAGGAGCTGCCAAATTTTGGGTTCGTGATGAACCCAAATGAGTTTCGAAGATTATTTTAGAGAAATTCAGGAATTTTTTTAATGGAAAAAGAAAAAAAAACTGTTTATGGGTTGTCATTTATAATGTTTTAAAAAAAGAAAAATGGTTTAGTTATTTAATAAATCCCCCCGCCTTAGTTTTGTTTCCTCTGTGTTCCCTTGTGTTTTAAAATATTCTGATTTGGTCATTGATTTTCATTGTTTCAAGTCCTCTGTGCTCCCTTAAATTAATATCATATTATATATTTTACCCTTAATAATTTTATGTACTTTTATATATATATATATAAAATAATATTAATCTATATATGTATAGAATATACGGGTATATATATATAAGTAGTACATTAATGTATATATGTATAGCTTATTTATGTAATATATATATATATATATATATATATATTCCGTATAGTATATTTTTTTTTTTGAAAATTGATACCACTAATTTTATTAAACGAGAAAATATCTAAAATTACAATGAAAGTTTACTGCTGAGTAAACAAACAACTAAAATTAGATAAAAACCCAGAAGAAACAATTAGCGGCTCTAGATCACAATAGGACCATACAATGAATAGGTAAGAACCTAATCCAAAGACTCGAAACAAAAGACGGATACAAACACCCCCAAATCGACGATGATGGGTAAAACCATCAACAAACAACATTAACAAATGCATATTACAGTGATCGTGCGTTGACAAAAAGGTCATTACCACAACTCAATCGTGAATAAACGGTAGATGTATTCGCGTATCCAAATCTGGTTCAAGGGTCCGAGAAGGGGGATCAGCGGCATAATGAAAGGAACACCATCTTGATCAGTCGTGGCGTCGTCAGATCCAACCCTAATTAAAAATCAAAACAAAAAACAAAAAAGCGTGCCAAAAGACAGAGAAATACGTACCAAAAGGTAGACTAAATCGTGCCACAAGAGCAGAATAGTTTATTGAAAACAAAAAAAGATGAAACAATAGATCCGGCGGTCGGCAACTAGTACTAAAACCGGTGCCGCCGCCGGCAATTAAAAGAGAAAAAGAGCAAATATAGGCAGCGGCGGCAAAATATTTTAAGAGCAAAAGTTTTAGGTTTTCAGAGAAATTAGGGTCTATATTCCGTATAGTATATGTTTTACATATTATATAATATATGTATATGGTATAGTTTTACCTCATTTTAAGTATATATTATGTAACGTATGATATATAGTATGGTACCTTTTTATTTGATTTTTGTACTTATTTCTTGGCTTGCATTATCATTTGTTGTTCTTGTTGATATTTTCATGCGTGTTTGTTTATGTTACCATTCCTAGATTTTCTCATGCATTTAAATTGTTATTTATTTAATCCTTTTAATTCAATGAACACTTTGGTAATTAATTAATATTAACTATAAAAGGAGGTATTTATTAGTTTGAGTATTTGTGTCGTACTATCTTGACTTAATGGATACTGACCAAATATTTGAATTAATTTATATTATCTAAAGGTAAATCTTAAAATGAATAAAATCTAACAAGTCATAACATCATGTTTAATTGCTTGCATCATGCATAAAGGTGATGTACTTGATTCGAACTATAAATTAACACGACAATAGGTCTTATTCGATGTTGGTTTAATCTATGGTTCGAATGTATAGTCACTCTTATTAATCAGATGATTAATTAATTCAAGCCCATCAAATGTTTAAGCTCATTGTTCGACTGTGTGAGTGCTTGACAAAAGGGGAAGAAAATAATGTATAAAAACAGTGCCAAGATTGAGTCTTTTGCGTGCAAGTTACACAGTTTGCAAGTAATACAATAGTAAGCTGAGTATCGATCCCACAAGGATTGATCAAGTTTTCGAATGCTTTGCTTGTTACTTGTCAAAGGAAATATATTGTTTGGGTTGAAAGTGGTTTTGAAAAATAATTTAAAGAAAAGAAAAATAAAATAAAACAACGTTGGCAAGGAGAGTGTCAAACGAGTGATGAGCGTTGGTAAGGGATGTCTGGTTTTTACGCTATTCATGACATGTCAGCCTTTAATAATGTATTGCCTTGACATCATTTAACGAGCAGATTTAAAGTTGACAATGTCTCATTCGATGGTCAATGCCCAAAATAAACCATGTAAAAACCCCTATATTTTTATAGTGATGTTTTTTTTTTCATATATTAATTTGATTAAGTCCCAATCTATACTCCTAAGAGGTAGATTCACTTCAGAAGTAATCTCATTTACTTGAACATCTTTTTTTTCATCGATGGATCTTTTGATACCCCAATCGATGCTCAAATGCTTGCTTGATCGTTCTTTAAATAGGCATGCAAGGAAGACTTGGGATAAGCTCTTGAGTTTGAATTTTGAATGCTCAAGGGATAAGGGATGTGATCATCTTATCCAAAGTTTGAATGTGAGCTGATAAGGTTAGGGTTGACGTCATTTGTCGTCACTACTTCGCCAACCAAGCTTGGCATCATTCTGTCAACCAAGCTTGACACTATTTTTTTGCTATTTTTTTGGAGTTTGATCCAATTATTATTTTCTCGCAGCCTGATCTAGTCTTATTTTTTTTGGGGTTCAATAGCTACTTGGCCGGGCATCAAATTTCTCTTCACTGCCCACCGGTGCTTTGGCAATATTTGGTCCATATGTGCCAACAGAATCTAGCATTCGCTCTAGCATTCCTTCCTTCTTGCGTTGTTGTGTTTTGCCAAATGCTACACCAAGCCTACAATAATGCCAACAAAACAACCCTTCACACTGGGATAGAAAAAATTCCTAACTCCTTATACAAATACATGAAATTAACAACTAAATATACTCAAAAGCAAGCAAAGACATTGTAAAATAGGCATAAAAATCAATACTTTTAAAGAGTTAACACTCCCCCTAAACCTAGCTCATTGTTTGTCCTCAATTAATGCAAGTAAGCTAAATAAAAAAAATGGTGAAAATATTACCTCAGAAAATTTTTGGTTGGAATGCCAACAAGTGTTGGCAAGCAGAATTAAGTCTAGCTCTGTCCTCAGTCATCTTAGTGCAGTAATGCCAAGAAGGTAATAAATTCAAATGCAGCAATATAACTCTAGTCTAAGGGTATGAAAAGTGCATGGTGTGTGGGAAATATGCATCAAGTATCCTTTTACTCCCTTAGTCAATTTTACTACCTAAACTCAAAATTTTTATTTTTTCTTTTAATCCTGCCAAGGGTTTCTGTTGGCAATAATTTAAGCTTGCTTCATGACATTGTTTGGCGTGAGAAATAAGATGGTGCATACCACAAACCCCCACGTTGATCCAAATATTACTAGGCTTTCTCTTCAACTCATACCCTAAAGTTTTGGACTTGAGAACCAAGAGGGAGCAAACCACAAAGCCCCAAGTAACTTATTATCTCTAGGTAGAGGAGAGTTCAAAAACTTTTTCTTGCCTTGGTAAAACATTGTTTCCTTATTTATTTCTTTTTACCTCGGCATCAAAAAAAATTTCTTTTTTTCTAAGCTTAGTTTCAAAAATTCCAAGTTTGCTTGGGAACTAGATGCATACTACGTGTTAAGTGAAATTTCAATTCCCTAAACTATAGATCAATTGTCAATCAAACCTGACATTACTATTATGTTGGCATAGGCAACTAAAGATCTTCAAAATTCCTCATCGAAAAGATTATTCTAAAACTAATTAAACTTTCCTAACAAGTGTTAGCATTCTTCAAAATTTGTCCGAGACAAAATTTTCTTTTTCTTCTTTTTTAGTGGTTCGGTATGCAAGACTAAGACCTAATCTATATGACATACATGGCATGGCAACATAAATGTAAACATGAATGCATGTCATGGCATAAATGTGAGGCAACACACACCCTTAAACCCTAGATGTGCATTGTCCTCAATGCATGAAAACAACACAATATACAAATAAAACATAAAAATAAAATTCATTAACATGAAAATGTAATGAAATGAAATACAAAAGAGTTTAGGAAAGAGGAGGACTCCCCTTCGGAGACTTCTTCTCGTGTGACTCGAGTCTTCCTCTTGACAAAGCTTCCATGATCAGGTGCTTTGCGCTTTACTCTTGTCATGGCTAGTTTTGTGGCAGTGGAAGCTCCAACATCACGAAGAACATCCTCCATAATCTTGACAGCTTCCAACATGGCAAGGGCGTCGGCGACATCAGATTGTGCTGGCACGGCAGACGTTGCGGTAGGCTTGGCTTTAGTTTCCTTTGATTCAATTGGAGAGTCAGTACTAGTAGATTCAACATGGACTGGAGACAACAAGATTGTGGCATCCGATGAGGTACGAGTTGATTGGGGACTGGATGGCATGGCATCGTCACTGGCAAAGATCTTTGTAAGGAAATATGGGAAAGCTTGCAGGAAATTTGGGGACATCTTCTCTAGGGTCTCTCTGATGGCAATATCCCTGGCATGACTATACTGCCAAAGCTTGACATTCTGCTCCTCAGATTTCTCTAATTTAAGGAGAATAATCTCCTAGCAATGGTTTATTTCTGAGAGCAATGCCACTGCACTAGCTGGCATGGAAGCGTCACATTCCGCCTTTGGCACCTTGGGCTTTGGCGTAGTTGTCTTCCCTTTTCCTTTGTCCTTGGTCTCAGTGGCAGTGAGTTGCCGCCAAAGAGTCGACGTGATTGTGGTGCCCTTAATTTCTTGGCCTTTTTTGAGTCGATCTTGGGCACACCATGTCTCATACAAATGTTAGAAATTAACAAAGGAAATAATAGAGTGCGATTAGGCTTACCATCACATTTATATGTCTCCTCGAGATGATCTATCCAACATTGATTTTTCGGTCGGTGATAATGGAATGCAATAGTGCCAGTCGTTCCTCCGACATCGTTTCATTGTGGGTGGTTGGCATCAGGTTTCCCTTGAGAAAGTGGTTCCACCCCCCCTCGGCTGAGATTTTAATGCCAGTCTCTTGACGGTTCGGTGGCCCTTAGAAGACACTATCCACGTCGTGCCTGGTTCACACATATCTACCAGTAACTTCTTTCTTTTGGCAATGGTCATTAAGTCAACATACTCCAGATCTGCACCCTCGGCATCCCCCAACATGAACATGGCATTGATGTAACCTTCATCAAAACGAATGCATGTACCTCGTATCATCAAGAACAAGCTGCCCTTGGTGGTACAATGTACGTAAAACTTCCAAACAATGTTCGCGTAGACCTCCCTTTTTCCTGGCAGAATAGCTCTCATTTGTGCTGGTTGACTACCGCCATGAAATCGTCGGAAAATCCCCCGATTGCTTCGCCTTTGAATTCGAAGTGCTTCTCATAACAAAAGGATCTTGAGGCGAAATTTTCTTCATGGTTTTTCTAGATCTCCTTATTGAAAATGATTTTAAAGGGGGTCGACGAAGAAGCCATTGAAATGTGATGAAGCTTTGGGCATGTTGGACAAAGAAAGAAGAAGAGAAAAGATGAATCTTGGTTTCTTTCTTGATAAAGAAAGAGAGAAGTTAAAATAATTATGTTTCTTTGAACGGCCAGGGTAGATGGAAAGTGAAAGGGTTGAGTGTTTAATTGGGTTTAATAAAGTAGCCAAATTTAATGAGGATAATGATGGAAAAGAAAAAGATTTGATTTGATAAGGTGTTAAGTGATAAAGGGTGATGTGATAAGGCTGTAAGTGATAGGATATGTTTAAATAGTAGAGTGATAAGGTGATTAAGTTGAATTTTAAATTTCAACCTAATAGTTTGGGCGACTTGGGTTAAAATTCAAAAGAAAACAATTTTCACTCTCATGGGCCGAATTTAATCAAGCTAAGGTAAATATCTTCTTCCAATATTCCAATTTGCCACTTGCCAATCCACTGCGTTGGCATTCTGCCCGGCACACAGAATTGTGTCATCGTCTCATGTCAAGTCCTGCTTGGTATTATACCTAGCATACTAATCTGCACTTACTCAAAGAAAAACATTTCAACGCAGCAACGGAAAATTAAATACTAAAAGAAGAAAAATAAACAAATAAAGAAAATGCTGAAAAAGAAAAATCATCTAATCCTAATATTTACAAAAATTAAACCACGATGATGATGTTACGGTACCTCTTCCAAGAGGATAACCTCATTGGCATTCTTCTGATCGCTTTCCAAATAGTGCTTTAAACGTTGGCCATTAACCTTAAAAATATCTCCCATCATCAAATTTTTTATGTCCACAGCTCCATAGACAAAGGGCTTTACAACTTCATAAGGACCCGTCCATCTCGATTTGAGTTTACCTGGAAAAAACGTTAGCCGTGAGTTAAATAACAAAACATGTTGGCCTACCTCAAATTGTCTTGGCATTATCCTTCTGTCATGCCAGCGTTTTGCCTTCTCCTTATAGATTCTGGCATTGTCATAGGCTTGCGTTCTGAATTCTTCTAACTCATTTAGGTCTAGTAACCTTTTTTCTCCAACAAATCTCCATTCTGTGTCAAGTGTTCTGATGGCCCAATAGGTTTTATGTTCCACCTCTACTGGTAGATTGCATGGTTTTCCAAAATCAAGTCCAAATGGTGAAGTACCCAAATGAGTTTTAAAGGCAGTCCTATAAGCCCACAAGGACTCATCTAGTCTCAAGGACCAGTCTTTCCTTGATGGATTTATAGTATTCTCTAAAATATTTTTGATCTCCTTGTTTGAAATTTCGGCTTGCCCATTTGTTTGTGGATGGTATGTCGTGGCAATCCTCTATTGAATTTTATACCTGCACAAAGCATTAGAAATTAGATTGCATTTAAAATGGGTACCCTCATCATGAATAATCACTCTAGGGGCACCAAATCAAGTAAAAATGTGTTTGTGCAAGAACTTGGCAACAACCTTGGCATCGTTTGTTGGAAGGGCAACGACCTCTACCCATTTCGATACATAGTCAATGACCACAAGAATATATAAATTATCAAATGATGGAGGAAATGGACCCATAAAGTTTATTTCACATACATCAAATAAGTCCACATACATAATGTTTTGGAGCAACAATTGGTGTCTGCCAGAGATGTTTCCAGTCTGTTGGCATCGATCACATGCCTTGGCATAGTTGTGGGAATATTTATATAGCGTAGGCCTAAAGAATCCTGACTGCAACACCTTGGCAGCAGTCTTCATCCCAGCCAAGTGTCCTCTAATAGTGCGGCATGGCATAGTTGCAATATAATATGCTGCTCATCCTCTGGCACACACCGGCGGATCACTTGGTCGACGCATTGTTTGAACAATATTGGCTCGTCCCAATAATATTGATAAAAATCTAGCAAAAAAACGTTTCATGGCGTTATATGCCAAGTCTCATGGAAGAATATTGCTTACCAAGTAGTTGACTATGTCAGGGTGATGCTCTAAGCGTGATAGGTGATCAGCTACAAAATTTTTCACTTCCTTTATTGTCTCGGATTTCGAGGTCAAATTCTTGTAAAAGAAGCATCCATCGGATCAACCTGGGTTTGGCATCCTTCTTTTCCAAGAGGTACTTCAATAACGAATGATCTGTATACACCACAACTTTGTTACCAACTAAATAAGATCTCAATTGATCAAAAGAAAATACAAATTCAAGAAAAAAAAATTAGTTGTGGAGTAATTAAATTGAGCTCTATTTAAAGTCTAACTGGCATAATAAATGGTATGAAAAACTTTGCCACGTCGTTGTCCTAACATTTCTCCGATGGCATAGTCGTTGGCATCGAACATGAGCTCGAATGGCTCATTCGAATATGGCGCCACAACTATAGGGGCATTAATCAACTTCTCTTTGAGTTCTTGAAACGCTCTTAAACAAGCATCACCAAATGAAAAGTGGCATTTTGTTCTAATAACAAGCATAAAGGTTTAGACATTTTAGAAAAATATTTAATGAAGCGTCGGTAAAAACATGCATACCCTAAAAATCTTCTTATACCTTTTACACTTGTAGGGTGTGGCAATTGCTTGATTACCTCAACTTTTTCTTGATCAACCTCTAATCCTCTCTTGGTTACCTTGTGCCCGAGAACAATGCCCTCATTCACCATGAAGTGGTATTGTCCCAGTTCAAGACTAGGTTTGTCTCAATGCATCTCCTCAACACTTGCTCCAAACTGTGAAGGCGTTCCTCAAATGTTTTGCCAAATACCGAGAAATCATCCATGAATACTTCCAAGTTATGCTCAATCATATCGGAAAAAATGGCCATCATGCAACATTTAAACGTTGTCGAGGCATTACACAACCCAAATGACATTCTTTTAAAAGCATATGTCCCATATGGACACGTGAAGGTGGTATTCTCTTGATCATCAGGGGTGATGGCAATCTGGTTATAAACTGAATAACCATCCAAAAAACAATAAAAAGCTTTACCTACCAACCTATTTAACATCTGGTCGATGAAAGGCAATGGGAAGTGATCCTTTCACGTGGCATTGTTCAGCTTTCTGTAGTCCATGCACACTCTCCATCCTGTGATAGTCCTGGAGGGTATCAATTCATCCTTGCTATTATGTACCATTGTCATGCCACCCTTCTTTGGCAAACATTGTACTGGGCTAACCCACGAGCTATCAAAAATGGGGTAAATTATCCCAGCATCAAGCCATTTGATAATCTCCTTCTTCACTAATTCTTTCATGCTCGGATTCAAACCTTCTTTGACTTTCAACGGTCTTGCCATGGTACTCCTCCAAGATGATCTTGTACATGCTAATGGTTGGGCTTATACCTCGGATATCGGCCAAGGTCCAACCCAAAGCTTGCTCATATTTGCTTAATATTTCGAGCAACCTCCCCTCATGATCATTAGTGAGATCAGTAGTAATGATCACTAGCAAAGTTGAGTTCTTACCTAGATAAGCATACTTGAGGTGGTCTAGCAATGGTTTCAGCTCCAATTTCGGTGGCTTCTCAATTGATGGTTTTGGTGCCTTGATTTCTCTGCCGGCCAACTCTAGTTGCTCAAAATAACTCACATCTTCAGCCTCCAAGGCTTATTTTTTAGGTTCTTCACTCGTCTCATCATTGCCAACCAGTTTATTGGCATCATCATCTGCGTCTTGGCACAACTGTGCCACGTCCAAAGTAAAAATGAACTCCATCATTTCATCGGTTTGGTATTCATCAGGTTCATCTGCGCATTTAAGATCTTTGAAAATGTCAACAGTAACACATGCTTGTTTTACCAAGGTAGGTTGGAAAATGATGGCTCCATTGGTTTTTTTGAGGTCGTGTTGGCAATAGATTGCGGTCTGGCATTGCTAGTTATTGCCTCCCCATTCTCAGCTTCCTTGGGTTTGTCTGCTAGCAGTGATTTCTCTTCATGGCAAACAACTGACTACTTAGCAGGTGTTTCATTCTCGATTGGTTTGCCATTTTGGAGAGTGAAAACTTGGCTTTATTCTCTCCTTGTTTGCTGAGCATCCACTGTATCACTTGGCAAAGTCCTTGGAGGTCTGGCATTAAGTGTGCTGGCAATCTATCCTATTTGAATTTCCAAGTTCCTCATGGATGCAGCTAGACTCTAGACAATTGCATCGTTATGCTACATATACTTCTTTAGGGTGTTCTCGTCAGAAGATCTTTGCACTAGAGGTAGATGATTCTGCGCTCTCAGTGGCATCACATTCTGGTTGAAACATGGCAGTACATTGTCGTTCTGACACTGGGCATTAAATTGGTTACCTCCCTGGTTTAACCATGAAAGGTTCAGATGCTTCTTCCAACCTGCATCATAAGTATTGGAATGTGGGTTAATATTACGATCGAAATTGCCAACAAAATTTACCGATTCCAGGTTTGCTGGGCATTCTCCCACAATATAGTTGTCACCATAAATAGTGCAAAATGGTTCCAATGCCTTTACTTCTCGGACTTCAGCAGGCTTTTGCATTATCTTCACTATATTAGTGAGGTTGGCAATTTGAGCATTAATTGATGAAAGTTCATCGAGCTCCAACTTTCCAGCTGCTCTCGTCTAGGCTCCTAATATGGTGGAAGGATATTGGAGATCATTGGTGGCAATTCTTTCAAGGATGCCATACTCCTTATTATAATTTTTATCAAGCAACGAACCATTTGCCGAAGCATCTACAACGGTTCTGGCATGAGCATTGAGTCCGATATAAAAGATCTTCACCTGGGTACAAGTAGGGAATCCATGCATAGGGCACCTCCTCAATAGGTCCTTGAATCTCTCCTAGGAATCATACAGAATCTCGGCATCAACCTGCCTAAATGTCGTGATCTCATTCCTCAGCTTGGCATCAAGCTTAGGTGGCTGAAATCGCAATAAAAACCTCCATTCACGACATGTTGTTGAAATAGTTGGCAAACCTCCATGAATTGCTTCAAAAGTTGCCTTGGGTCTCCGATAGGCGATTCGTCAAATTGTCCTACATTCAATAGCAATTGAATCATTATCGGTTTAAGCTCAAAGTTAGCCATATTTACCTCTAAGCTGATCGATCCTAGCATCAAATCATCTATGGTTGGTGCTAGGTGTTCTCTGATGGGTTTGTTATATTCTAACTCCACAATCACATGATGTGTCATTTCTTGACGTTCTCTCCTTAGTCTGCGTAGGATTTTCTCAATTTCAGGATCGTGCTTCAAGCTCTTCCCTTGCAATGTTGCTCTTGTTAATAAACTAAATAAAATTAATAAAATAAATAAATAAAAGTAAAAATCAAAACAATAAACTCTATTGCAATCCCCGGCAACGGCGCCAAAAACTTGTTCGACTATGCGAGTGCTTGGAAAAAAGGGTAGAAAATGTATTGGAAATGTATAAAAATAGTTCCAAGGTTGAGTTTTTTGCGTGCAAGTATACATTGTCTGCAAGTAATACAATAGTAAGCTGAGTATTGATCCCACAATGATCGACCAAGAGTTTGAATGCTTTGCCTGTTACTTGTCAAAGGAAAAATATTGTTTGAGTTGAAAGTGGTTTTGAAAAATTATTTAAATAAAAGAAAAGTAAAATAAAACAACGTTGGCAAGGAGAGTGTCAAATGAGTGATGAGCGTTGGCAAGAAATGTTTGGTTTTCACGCTATTCATGCCATGCCAGACTTTAATGATGTAGTGCTTTGGCATCATTTAACGAGCAGATTCAAAGTTGGCAATGCCTCTTTCGATGGTCAATGCCCAAAATTAACCATATAAAAACCCTTATATTTCTATAGTGATGTTTTTTCATAAATAAATTTGACTAAGTCCCAATCTATACTCCTAAGGGGTATATTCACTTCAGAAGTAAGCTCATCTACTTGAACATCTTCTTTCGAAGCATATCGCCTTATTATCTGGCAACATATTGTTGCCCCCTAAATCTGTTAAGATATTAAGGTTCAAAAAGCCAACAATGCCAACTTTCGCTTGGCACAGTTTTTATAAAACATTGAAGAACATGCTAGATAGGGAAAACAATGTCGAAGCATTTTCATTATTAAAAACTAAACATAAAAACAACGTACAAGGCAAACATCCCCCACAAACTATTAAATTAGTGCATGGTGAGGGTATCAAACCAAAAACCTTCATCGTTTTGCAAACACATCATCCTTCAAAAGAAAATAAAAACAACTAAACAAAGAGAATGAGGGAGCAGGTGGTCTCTCGATGCAGCCCTTCAAGGTTCAGGATCTCGGTCAAGTTGGTCGAACCACGTCTCCTTGGTGCATTGGATCGTCGATGGATCTTTCGATATCCCAATCGATGCTCAATTGCTTGCTTGATCGTTCTTTAAATAGGCGTGCAAGGAAGACCTAGGATAAGCTCTTGATTTTGAATTTCGAATGCTCAAGGGATAAGGGATGTTATCATCTTATCCAAAGTTTGAATGTGAGCTGATCAGGTTAGGGATGACATCATCTGCCGTTAGTTTTTTGCCAACCAAGCTTGGCACTATTTTTTCGCTAATTTTTCGGAGTTTGATCCAATTGCTATTTTCTCGTAGCCTGATCTGGTCCTATTTTTCAGGTTCAACAACAACTTGGCCAGGCATCAAATCCCACTTCTCTGGCAACCGGTGCTTTGGAAATATTTGGTCCATATGTGCCAACAACATCTTGGCATTCGCTCTGGCATTCCTTCCTTCATGCGCTGTTTTGTTCTACCAATTGCTATGCCAAGCCTGCAATAATACCAACAAAACAACCCTTCACACTAGCATAGACAAAATTTCTAACTCCTTATGCAAATGTATGAAATTAACACCCACTCAATTAACACCCACTCAATTAAAACTTGTATTCAATCAAGAACATTTAATTAAATTCAAATTAAATTTCAAATATTTCCATAGATAAAAGCAACATATGATTTAATACCGATTTTGGGCGTTGCGGGGTGCTAATCCTTCCCCACATGTAACCTACTCCCGAACCCATTTTAAACGAATCTCTAGTTTCGTGGTGTTCGATCTACCTTACCAAGTGATCTGTAACGACTCTTAAGTTTTTATTTTATGGTTTTTAAAAAAATACCCAAAATGAATTTCAAAAACGTGGAATACTTCATATCGATTATAAATTAGTCGGTACATATAATAGAAAACATGATTATTAATTTATGTTAAGTTATGAAGTATTGTGCTTGCAAGGTAATATATATATATATATATATATATATATATATATATTATGGTATTGACAATATAATGTTATAAGGTATGTATGTTATTGTTGAGAGAATCGATCAATAAAAGTGACTAAGAGGAAGTGGATTGGCAAAATAAAAATTGTGTAAGCTTTGAAGAGAAATAAAAATTGACACAATGGTTTAGAGTGGTACGATTTACTAAATGAAGTCTACATCCACTGTAACACTCCATTTCCGGCATGATCGAGAATCGGGTCGAAATATGTTACCAAAGGTCAATACAACGATCGGTATAGTAAATTGATAATTTAATAGTCAAAACGATGTTTATTCCGGTGATTTAGCATAGTACTATATCTAAACAATTGAGCGGTAATTCATTACGAGTCAATAATCTTGAATTATGGCCAATTTAAACTTTTACAATTTTCAGGGGCTAAACTGCAAATTCAATGAATTGGGAGTCCTTTACTGAAATTGACCTTACCAAAATGAAATTCAACCTACAATTAGTACACATGTAAATTTTCATGTTATACCAGAGTCATTTACCCCTTCAATGAAACTAAACAATAGTCAGTGACTAATATGCAAATTTTTATAACTGTTACCAAGTTTTTTTAAACTAAATTACTTGTATTGCTATCGATACTCGAGAGGTCGTATCGGTACTCCATACACATTTTATAAATTAACAGATTCTAGTGATCAAAACTCGTATCAGTACAGCTTTAGCCGTATCGGTACGAACGAACCTGTTTCGGTACGCCTTGAAGCCGCACCGATGCAATTTACAAACCAAATTCTAGTGTTGAATTTTCGTACCGATACGCCAAAGTCTGTATTGGTGCGCCTTGTTGACCAACGTTGACATGGTCCAAATATGCATACTTGTATCGATAAACCATTACCCGTATCGATACACCCTGTTCTATAATGACATATTTTATCTGGTTTTTAATCAATTTGACCTATCATACAATATCCAAATTCAATGAAATTTTGTAGACAAGTTTAAATACTATAAGATACTAACATGCCAAATTTTATGGTCATACGAATCCGTTTAGTAGGTTTTCACCTTTTATGAGCCAAATATGCATATTTTCCCACTTTTAGCCGAAATTAAAACAACCTTTTAGGCCTTTGAGACTTAAACATACCATAGGCAATACATACACAACAAAAGGGCTAAAAGTAACTAGTTTAACTAATTTGCCACCATACTAGGAGTTTGTAGGGATAATATACATTACTTTAGTCATGTAGTGACTTGCCAAAACTTCCAACGGGCTCTGATCTCAATCTGGTAACTTTCTTAACCTGAAATGCACGAGATGAAATGCATTAGGCATACTTCGCCTAGTGAGGTAGTCATATACAATAATAAAAAAATGAAATGCATTCCAAATCATGTTTATCAATGACAATATTATCGAAGATGCTCAATGGCAATAATAATCATATTACAACATTATTCCTTGGATCAAATTAAGATAGTGGATACGCGAATTCTTACGCCTCGCCATATCAATGAATGGTCTAGTCCCCCCTCCTCGCCAATTGACCAATATCACAAACATCCCTACGCCTCGCCAAAATAAATGCTGTAGCCAAGGACCGTAGTCCACCCGTACCAATGAGCTCATGAATTCTATGGCATGCCAATTGTATCCAATGTCCTTTCGAGTCCAAGGTTCAATAGCAATATCAATGTTCAATATTCCTCAATAACAATACCAATGGTCGATGTTTCAATATCAATGTTTCGATAACAATAAGAATACCAATTTCAATGTTTAATGGCAATATCTATGACAATGATTATAGCAATGACAATATCAATCTTCAAAGGCCAATGTTCTATATTTCTATGGATCGATCAAAACAATATCAATGACAACAATGTTGTAACACCCCTAAAACTGGGCTAGGAGTTCTACAAGGTAAATCATGTTTTGAGAAGTTATAATTCGAATTATAAAGACTCAATTTGAATCAATTGACTAAGCAAGTCAATGGAATTGAAGGTAAATGTGTTAATTAAGCTAAGGATTAGTTATCAAATTAGTAAAGTGTTCTGTTTTAAAGAAATTATGAAGGAGCATATATGAGCATCAAGATGTTAATTTAGTATATGAATTAAATTATTAAGGATTGAATTGTAAGAAGTAATCAATGAGCTAGTGACTAAATTGTAAGGTGGAATAAGTAGCTTTGAAGGACCAAAATGAAAAAAAAGGAAGAAACTCATAATTTGCATGGGTAATTTTACCATAATTAGTGAGTGGAAGACATGTGCGAGCAAGGGAAGAGTGTTATTCAATGGATTGAAGCTTTGAAGAGAATGAACTTAGCTTAGTAACTTCAAATTAAAATTAAACATTCAATAATCCATGGAATCGACAATAGATTGGGGGTTTTAGCTTACCCAACCGGGGGCTATTTGATGAAATCGTTAAATAGAAGAAAGCTTAAGATTTACTAAAATCAACAATGGAGGTGCTTTCTTATGGGAGGATGAAGATGATGATAATAAAGTTTGTTTGGAAAAGATATCAATCAGGTAACTTATCTTTTTCCATTTCTTTATTTTTCAAAAGCTTAAAGGTTTCCTTGAGGTCAAGGAAGCTAATTCCTATCATCCGCATAAGTGGTGATTAAGATTGGAGTTGGGCTAGTTGCAAGGTTAGTCCCTCATCTTTACAATATTTATGCTTTTACCTCCCAACTTTCAATTCTCCCAATATAGTCACTAAACAGTTTTCAATAAATTCAATAAAGTCCTTAAACTATTAATTGACTCAAATAGAGTCCAATATCAATATAGTATACCACACGGTCAAAGTCAAAGCAATATTTGGACCTTTACGGTGTAGGTTTTCCGATCGTTGAGACCCAATTCTAACTTGACCGGTTTTCGGGGCGTTACATCGACTATCTTAGCTATCAACACTAAGTATTTCACAAATTCACTAATTTTTTTCAACCTTTAAAGACAATGTGTAACCTCACAAATTACCTCAAGATTTATACCCAAAATCTTGAGAACACTCTTTTCTGAAGAGAGAATAAAAATAACAAAGAAAATCCTCATAACATAAGTTGTTTGCACAATTTTAGCTCACACATACCTAAGAAAACTAAAATAATAATTACACTGAAGAACAAGCTAGTGTTCAATAAGAAAAAAATGAAAAATTGAGTGCAAATTGAGACCTTCATATTGAAGATGTTTTTCAAAAAATCTTAGGTGTCTTTTATTCCCCAATTTAATTTCTAAAAGTTTAAATATGTTGAAGGAAGTTTAGCGCGGACATGAGTCATGAATTTGTGCATTTAATGCACACCTACATAGAAGTATCAAAATTATTTGAGTGATAATTAAAAATTTTGACCGTTAGAACCCATAGTATCAAAACTTACACAAAAGTTTTGAAACTATTTGTAACGCCCCGGTTTTGGGCCTAGAGGTTTTGAGATGGTTTTAGGGTCTGTTGGACCAAGATTAGATATTCAGGTTAGTTTCGGGATGAGTACATGGAAAATATACCTCGGAAGGTGGTAAAATTATGGGAAAATTATCTAAAATCCTTTTTAAATATATATATATAAGGGTTTCGTAAAGCCAATTTTGAAAAATGGTAATTGGAATGTGGACATTTCGATTTAGTGACTAAATTGTAAACTTTCAAAACTGTTTTTGATGAATGTTTTGTAAAGAGACAAAGCTTAGAATCATTAAGGGCTCATTTTAATTTTAATCAGCTATTCCCTTAATTCGACTTGTTTTAAAAGTGTTTTAATTAAAAGGGATTTGGTTAAAAAGATGGTTATTTCCTAAAATCACAAATTGACGTAACTTTCATTTCTCAAGATTTCCCTCTAATTTCTCATACACCAAATCACCTATTTTCTTCCAAAACTTCCAAAGATTTATTCCTTTCCCATGGATTTTCTCAACTAGTTTCAATGGTTTCTTGAAGATTTTCAATCAAATCTTGTCAATTAAGGGAAAAGCAAGAGATTAGAGGTAATCTTCGTTCTTCTCCTCTAATCAAGGTTCTTTATTGAAATTCTCAAGTATTTGACTCTTTAATTATGTTTCTTAATGAGGTTTTACGATTAATTTGAAGAAAATGGTTAAATCAAGCTTTAATTGATGGATTTGTGTAATTTTTGTAATGGATCTATTTTTTTGGGGTTTAAGGTTGATTTCAATCATGTTTTGGAAGTCTATTAATGTTAAGATAAAGGTATTAACGTGGTAATCCCGAAACTATGAGAATCTCTAGTTGTTTAGGTTGCTAGATTTGGGTTTTTGTGGAGTTGTGGTGGTTTTGTGAATGCTGGAGGTATAAGGTTGATAATATGATGATTTTGGATGTTAATCAATGATAATTGATGGTTTAAAGTGTTACGTTTTGGTTGGGTTATATTTGGAGGTTAATCATTGGTGTTTTCGGTTATTTCGGATAAGCGATTGATAGTTTTTGGCAAAGCAATGATGTGTAATTTCTTGCTGAGATTTTGAATGCATTGAGATGCATTAATCCTCCGTTATTATCTGGTTAAAACATGGGAGGTTGATTCGAAAGAGATCGGTGAAGCTTTGAAGGCTTCGGACACTTAGTTTCGCGTCGGCGAATCAAGGTTTCACGTGTCGATGAGTGAGATCGTAGATTTCAGCTTTGAAATGTTTTAAAAGTGGATTTTAGAACTTAAATGTAAGCTTGAAACGCTTGTCTAAGTTTGGAAGTAAGTATAAGAGGTTTTCTCTCTCGACTGTGCTATTAAGAAATGGTTCTATGCACTTGGTTTTGATTTCATATAACCTACTATTAAAGCATGTTTAAAGTATGTGATACACTGTTCTTAATCATGAGATGATGAAGGATGCACATGCTAAGTGATCCTTGTAAGTATATATGTTATACTTGTATTTTAAAGCATGGTTTGATGCTTTGGAAATGGTTTAATGTTGATGCTTTGAAAATAGTGAGGTATGTGGTTAAATGTGGATTATATTGCCAAGTGATGTGGTTTAAAAATGTTATCGGATATAGTTAGCCGATCATAGGATTGAGTGCATTATAAGAAAGTCGCCTTGGATGTTGAGGGGTTTATACGGTGTACCGAATACTCCATCCAAGTACCCTAACAATTGAGGAATGTGTGTGGTGTGCCGTCTCTCGTTAGTGGGGTTATACATCTACCGATGTGTGGTGTCGAGGGGTTTATACGGTGTACAGAATACTCCACCACGGGTGTCACAACGGTGGAGGGTAGCTCCCGTGTGTGAACCTTGAGATGCCGGTGAGAATGTATGAAGTGTTGGTGCAACACTTGTGCATCCGATGTTGTGTTTTTGAAATGGAACTTTGTTAATGACCACTAGTAAGCCAATACAATTGTTGATGTATCATGAAACGATTTATGTTGTTCAATGTGTTTTATACATGTTTAGACTTTAAGCTTTGCATATGGTTGTTATGCATATGAAGGCTTAAATTGAGGTTTAGCAATGGCACTTGTTGTTTAATTATGATACATGTTGCATATGGTTTGATATTCTGGTTTTGGAAAGGTTTAAGTGCATGGTTTTCGAGGCTTGATGTTTATAAATGGATTGAAATGTTGATTTCAATGGTTTTGAGCACTCCTCAGTAAGCCTAGTATGTTTACACTCTGTTTCTCCATCAATGCAGAGAATTAAGTATTGGAAGGCAGCGAAGGGCAAGGGATCAAGCAAGACTTCGTTAACCGAAAGTGTGTTTTGTGTTTTGGGATCCGTTGTGTTATGAGGTATAAGGTTGATAATATGATGATTTTGGATGTTAATCAATGATAATTGATGGTTTAAAGTGTTACGTTTTGGTTGGGTTATATTTGGAGGTTAATCATTGGTGTTTTCGGTTATTTCGGATAAGCGATTGATAGTTTTTGGCAAAGCAATGATGTGTAATTTCTTGCTGAGATTTTGAATGCATTGAGATGCATTAATCCTCCGTTATTATCTGGTTAAAACATGGGAGGTTGATTCGAAAGAGATCGGTGAAGCTTTGGAGGCTTCAGACACTTAGTTTCGCGTCGGCGAATCAAGGTTTCACGTGTCGATGAGTGAGATCGTAGATTTCAGCTTTGAAATGTTTTAAAAGTGGATTTTAGAACTTAAATGTAAGCTTGAAACGCTTGTCTAAGTTTGGAAGTAAGTATAAGAGGTTTTCTCTCTCGACTGTGCTATTAAGAAATGGTTCTATGCACTTGGTTTTGATTTCATATAACCTACTATTAAAGCATGTTTAAAGTATGTGATACACTGTTCTTAATCATGAGATGATGAAGGATGCACATGCTAAGTGATCCTTGTAAGTATATATGTTATACTTGTATTTTAAAGCATGGTTTGATGCTTTGAAAATGGTTTAATGTTGATGCTTTGAAAATAGTGAGGTATGTGATTAAATGTGGATTATATTGCCAAGTGATGTGGTTTAAAAATGTTATCGGATATAGTTAGCCGATCATAGGATTGAGTGCATTATAATAAAGTCGCCTTGGATGTTGAGGGGTTTATACGGTGTACCGAATACTCCATCCAAGTACCCTAACGATTGAGGAATGTGTGTGGTGTGCCGTCTCTCGTTAGTGGGGTTATACATCTACCGATGTGTGGTGTCGAGGGGTTTATACGGTGTACAGAATACTCCACCACGGGTGTCACAACGATGGAGGGTAGCTCCCGTGTGTGAACCTTGAGATGCCGGTGAGAATGTATGAAGTGTTGGTGCAACACTTGTGCATCCGATGTTGTGTTTTGGAAATGGAACTTTGTTAAATGACCACTAGTAAGCCAATACAATTGTCTATGTATCATGAAACGATTTATGTTGTTCAGTGTGTTTTATACATGTTTAGACTTTAAGCTTTGCATATGGTTGTTATGCATATGAAGGCTTAAATTGAGGTTTAGCAATGGTACTTGTTGTTTAATTATGATACATGTTGCATATGGTTTGATATTCTGGTTTTGGAAAGGTTTAAGTGCATGGTTTTCGAGGCTTGATGTTTATAAATGGATTGAAATGTTGATTTCAATGGTTTTGAGAAATTGGTTTTAAATTGCATTGTTGGTGTTTTGTTTTGAGCACTCCTCAGTAAGCCTAGTATGTTTACACTCTGTTTCTCCATCAATGCAGAGAATTAAGTACTGAAAGGCAGCGAAGGGCAAGGGATCAAGCAAGACTTCGTTACCCGAAAGTATGTTTTTAGTTTTAGACTATGAGGAATAAGGGCAATGGGATCCGTTGTGTTTTGGGAGATATGTTGAAACTCCCTGTTTGAGCAAGTTTATATTGTTGTTTTGGACTTGCAAATGGCCTTTGGTATTTGGATTTTTCTTTGCTATGGATTTTGGTATCTTGTTTGGCTTGGTTTCTAGGTTGCATGCCTATAGTTTCCCCTTTGATGCAAGATAACATGTATGATTGTTGATTCTGATGTTTTTTGTTGAGGACCAATCCTTGAATGTGTTGTGTATGCCTTAGAAGCATGTATAGTTAGTATGCTTAGCTAAATCGAATGTTAAACCATCAAAAAGGGGCATTTCAGGCCCAAGCATATCGGTACACGACTAACTTTATCGGTACGATAAAGCCATTTAAGGCAAGGCGTATCGGTACGATGAGTACTGTATCGATACGTGTTAAGTGTAAAAAGCTGGGCATATCGACACGCGGGGGCGTTCCGGTACGATTTTTAGCTACTATAATTTTAGATGTGGAGACCGTACTGATACGGTACTTAGTGTATCGATACGGTAACATGTAATTTAGTTATTTGGAATCTCTTTAAAGTTTTATTTCTTACATTTTGGTCCCTAAATGCTATGGATTATGAGAGTTTGGGTGGTCAAATTGAGCTGATATTTGACACCGTGGCATGAAATATGACTAATTAAAGATGGTAACTTTAATTTGGCTCAAGTCCCTGTAATTTTCTGAAATTACAAATTGGTTCCTAATACATGTACATAATCAATTGAATGCCAAATTGTTGTTTGTTGAATTGTGGTTTCTTCCGCTACGTGTTCTATTGACATAAGATAATAATGTGCATCTAGATAAGATAAAAAGAACAAAAATAGGGTCGTTTATTAAGGTAAACCTTCTCATTTTACTTCAATATTCCTCGTGTGACTCGTTCCGTTCCGTCTCGCGTCTAGGCTGGGTCGAGGGGGTTACACTCTTCTATAAGTATTGAAACTTCTATCAAAATTTTGATACTCGAAAACTCTTTGGAATTTGAAATATTGAAACGTCTCCAAAAGTATAGAAACCTTTCTAGAAGTATCGAAACTCTTGTAAAAGTTTCGAAACAACACAAGGAGTTTCAAAACGTTGCTCCAAGATTCTAAAACTTTGACAAGTATTTAGTGTTCTGAGTATTATTTAAGTGAAGTACGATGTGCAAAATACTTTATCATTTCTAAAAAATATTTTATGTCTTTGAACATATTTTTCATTCAAATTTGTACTTTTTCATATTTTACAAAACAATTAACATTTTAAATGTGTTATATAAAATATAATCATAAAGATTACAATATTCCTTTTTGATATAATTCGTCATAACCTAATATATGAGCTAGTAGTTTGGTTAAAAGTCTCGGGTCAAATCCTACCTCTGAAATTTAACGAGGAAAATCATAAAATATTTTGAATTTTAAAAAGAATTTTTGGAAAATAATTCTCGATTCTAAAATATATTTAAAATAAAGCTATTTAAAGAGTTTCGGAAATTAAATTAGCAAAATGATTTTTAAGTTTTTTTTTTGAAAAAAGGAAGAGGGATTGTTCCAGCTGAGAATTAATCCCTTGTCCTAGGAAAAGGGGGAAGGGGAGTGCTCCTACTGGGTTATAAACCCAGGACCTAGGGGAAGGGAGGAAGCAGATGAGAAAGCTTTGGTCATCTAGCAATCGTGATTTTTAAGTTATTAAATGATCTTATTAATTTAGAATTTGAACTTGATTTAAAGAATGCTTTAAAATACAAGATTTTAAATAGAAAATGATTCAAATGAAAAAGGACTAAATCTTGTAAGTTCTCAAAGGAAATTATCCAAAAAAATTGTTCACCTTTTTCTATATCATTTTCACGTTTAAAACTTCCCTACATTTTTTCTTCTCCAATCTTACATCCAACTACTTGGGTAGTTACTAAATTGTTAAAAGAAAATCACCTTTCCATTTCTTTTGCTCTAAATTTTAACTAAATGCTAAATGTCAAATCGTTGTTTGTTGAATTGTTGTTTCTTCCGCTACGTGTTCTATTCACATAGGATAATAATGTGCATCTAGATAAGATAAAAAGAAAAAATAGGTTCGTTTATTAAGGTAAACCTTCCCGGTTTACTTCAATATTCCCCATGTGACTCATTCGGTTCCGTCTCACGTCTAGGCCGGGTCGAGGGGGTTACATTTGGTGGTATCAGAGTCTGGTTTGCGATAATTGGGAGGTAAGTTGTGATTGATTGGTATTGTTATTGATTGTTTGAACTAAGTTTGTAATAATTTGGAATGTTGATATTGGTTAAATGTTGATGATATATATATATATATATATATATATATACGTGTGGTTTTAATATACTATGTGGGGTAAATTTTCAAAAGATTGGGATGTTGGTAAGTTGATGTGATGTTGTTGTGAATTGAATTTTGTTGTTTGTTATGCACGGTGTTTTGCAGTATGTACGTTAATTGCTTTTTGCCATGTTGGGGGAAAATTGGGATGCTCTTTGCCATATTACTAAAGTTTGAAAAGTTTTCTGAAATGATTGGAATTAGAAAGGAAGTCTTGGATCCTTGCTTGAAGCTGGCCTGATCGTTTTGTTTTGTTTGGTTTATTATCATGCCTTAGACATAATAGCACGATGAGACCGAGGAGAGAGTTGCGATTTGGTATGGTTGCTGCTGCCATAGGGCAGGGAAATCAGAAGAACGAAATACCTCCTGAAGGGAATCCACCTCCTTCATCTGATCCTCCCGAGGATGTAGAGCAAGTACAACAAGAGCCAGCTAGGCCAGTGTTGGGTGATTTGACGCCTTTGGTTCAGGCGATGACTGGAGCATTCCAAGTTGATGTTGCTGGAGTGCATGTGCAAGTACTAGCTGCTGGCCAAACATGATTGCCATTAAATCGTTTGCGTTGTCTGGGCGGTGTTGAGTATCGTGGTTTGTCACCTGAGGCATCCGAGGCTTGGATGGCCAGTAGGATTCGGATTTTGGAACAGATAGGGTGCAATGATGCACGTAAGCTAGGATGTGATGTCTCCCTATTGCAAGGTGATGCTTAAAGTTGGTGGATGATTGTAACTGCGGCTATAAAGCCTAATGATGCGAATTAGGGTTTTTTTCCAAGCTTCCTTTAAGAGGAAGTATCTAGGAGTTAGAACTTGGATGATAAGAAACAAGAGTTAATGTCTTTGGTTCATGGTAGCATGATTGTGGCTGAGTATGAGATTCAATTTGTTCGTTTGAGCTAGTATGCTCATGAATTGGTGCCGAGTGATAGACATCGTTGTGGTCGTTTCCATTATGGTCTTGTTCAAGAAGTGAAGACTTACATATTAGCCTCTAATTATACGAATTTCGAAGTGTTGGGGCTCGAGCTAAGGATATTGAGCAGAATTTGGGCTTGGCTTCTCGTGTAGGTGGTTCTAGCTTGGTTAAGAAAGCTGTAGATTTCGGCTCTGGTGGTGGACAATTTAAGAGACATCGTGATTGTAGGTATCTTCCTGAGTAGAGACGAGGAGCTGTTGGGCGTGGTGTGCTAGTTTAAGGTGATCGTGTGAGGTTCGAGCAAAATTCTTATTGGGTTTGTGGATCACGTGAACACATGAGGTGAGATTTCCACGTTTGGCTCGTGAGGGACAAGTTCCTGGTATTGTGGGTGTTAATGTATGCTGGAGCTGCGGATCGAGTGATCATATTAGACATGATTGGCCGTTGTTGGTTGGTGGTGGTCAGGCTAGGGCACCTGTTGTTGCACCACATCGAGGCTCTGGGCGCGGTCGTGGTAACTTCTAGTATAGGGAGGATGGAAAGAGAGTCGTAGCTCGTGTAGTGGCGGTTCAACCTGAAGGTGGTGGTCCTGCGAGGGTGTACGCACATCGCGAAGGTCGCAATGATACTGATGTGATTGTAGGTAATTTTACTTTGCAATCCTTGCCGTTGTTTTCTTTGATTGATTCTGGTTCTACGCATTTATACATCTTGAGTGAGCATGCACATTTGCTTGGTATCCCTGTTGAGGTGTTAGATGTGGGGATGCAAGTAACTAGTTCTTTTGGTGAAACGGTTGTTACAAGAAGGTTGTTTAGGAGATGTCTTTTATCTATTCAAGGTCGTGTGTTTGTGGTTGGTTTAATGGAGTTTTCTTTTCATGGTTTTGATGTAATCTTGGGTATGGATTGGTTGTCGGAGCATAGGGTTGTGGTTGATTTTGAAACCAGGCGAGTTACCTTGAAACTTGCTGACGGCTACGGGGTGGTAATCGTGGGTGAGAATGTTAAATTCTTGTCCAATGCTATTTCGGCTCTGGAAGTGAGTCGTTTGATGGAATCGGGTTGCAAGGCTTTCTTAGCTTATTTTATGAATCTAGGATCGAAGGAAGTGCGTTTTCAGGACATACGTACGGTATGTGAGTTTTCAAGCATATTTTTAGAAGAGTTGCATGGTTTGTCGCCGAATAGAGAGGTTGAGTTTGGTATTGAGTTGTATGAAAATACAACTCCAGTGTCTATTTCTCCCTATCGTATGGCTCCGAAAGAGTTGAAGGAGTTGAAAATGCAACTTCAGGAGTTGCTTGATTGAGGGTTTATTAGGCCTAGTGTTTCACCTTGGGGTGCACCGGTGTTTTTTGTGAAAAAGAAGGATGGCACGATGCGAATGTGTATTGATTATCGACAATTAAACAAGTTGACGATTAAGAACAAGTACCTTTTGCCAAGGATTGATGATCTGTTTGACCAGTTTTGAGGTGCTTTGGTGTTTTCTAAGATCGATTTGAGGTCTGGGTATTATCTGTCGAAGGTAAAGGACGTGGATATGCCTAAAACTGCTTTTCGTATGAGGTGAGAGCATTATGAGTTTTTGGTGATGCCGTTTGGTTTGACAAATGCACCTGATGCGTTCATGGATATGATGAATCGAGTATTCCATGAATTCTTGGATTTGTTTGTGGTTGTCTTTATTGATGATATCCTTGTGTACTCTCGTAGTGAGAAGGATCATGATCGACATTTGCAAATTGTGTTGCAAGCTTTGTTGGATAATCAATTGTACGCTAAGTTGAGTAAATGTGTGTTTTGGCTTAGAGAAGTTGTCTTTCTTGGACATGTTGTGTCAGCTAAAGGAATTCTGGTGGATCCTCATAAGATTGAGGCGGTGATAAGTTGGAAGACACCTAAATCGGTGTCGAAAATTCCTAGTTTTCTTGGGTTGGCTGGTTACTACCGTAGGTTTGTGGATGGTTTTTGAAGGTTTTTTCTCCGCTAACTAATTTGTTGCAAAACAACGTTCATTTTGAGTGGACAGAAGATAGGCAACGAGCTTTCAAAAAGCTAAAGGAAGTTTTGACGCAAGCTCCTATTTTGATTCAACCTGAGTCGAGTAAAGAGTTTGTGGTTTATAGTAATGCATCATATGTTGGTTTGGGTTGTGTGTTGATGCAAGAAAGGAAAGTTGTGCCTTATGCATCTAGGCAATTAAAGGTGCACGAGTGCAACTACCCCACCCATGATCTTGAGCTTGTCGCGATTGTGTTTGCTTTGAAAATTTGGAGGCATTATCTTTATGTTGAGAAGTGTGTTGTTTATACAGATCATAAAAGTTTGAAGTATTTAATGATTTAAAAGGATTTGAATCTTTGGCAACGTAGATGGTTAGAGTTGCTTAAGGATTACGATTTAACGATTATCATTCAGGGAAAGCTAATGTGGTAGCCGTTGCCTTGAGTAGGAAGGTTGCGGTTGAGGCTAGAGCCATGTTTACACGGTTGAATGCGACGCAAAATGGAGGTTTGTTGGCTGAGTTGCAAGTTAAACCATCTCTATCGCAGTTGATTAAGGAAAAACAACCTTATGATAAGGAGTTGGTATCGCATGTTAAGGATATTATGGATGGGAATCCAACAGATTTTCATTTTAATGATGATGGGGTGTTGTGTTTCAAGGGTCGGATAGTGGTGCCTAATGATGATGAGTTGAGATGTACCATTTTGACTGAAGCATATAGTAGTCCCTTTGCTATGAACCCTAGCGGTACTAAGACGTATCAAGGCTTGAAATAAGAGTACTATTGGGTTGGTCTAAAGAAGGATGTGGCTAATTTTGTTGCTAAGTGCATGGTGTGTCGGCGTGTTAAGGCTGAGCATCAGTTTCCTTCTAGGCTATTGCAACCGTTGAGGATACCAGAATGGAAATATAAGAGAATCACCATGGATTTTGTGTCTGGGTTGTCGTTAACGCTGACTAAGAAGGATTCCATTTGGGTGATTGTTAATCGGTTTACGAAGTGTACACATTTTATGCTTGTGCACACGACATATACTTTGGATAAGTTAGCGGATTTGTACATTGTTGAGATTGTGCGTTTACACGAAGTGCCCAAATCTATAGTTTCGAATAGAGATCTGCGGTTTACATCGAGGTTTTGGGAGTGTCTACATCGAGCTTTAGGTACACGGTTGAATTTCATCTCTTCGTATCATCCTTAGTCGGATGGTCAATCTGAACGTGTGATTCAGGTCTTGGAAGATATGTTGAGATGTTGTGTCATTGAGTTCCAAGGAACTTGGGAGAAGCGGTTGCCTTTGCTAGAGTTTGCGTATAATAATAGTTACCAAGCTAGTATACATACGATACCCTATGAGGCTTTGTATGGTAGGAGGTGGTGTGCGCCTTTGTGTTGGGCTGAGGTTAGGAAAAAGTATGTTTCCTTGCCTAACGTGTTGAAGGGAACAAATGAGAAAGTGAAGCTTATTTGTGATCATCTAAAAGCCGCCTCAGATAGACATAAATCTTATGCAGATTTGAAGCGTAGGGAGATTGAGTATGCGGTTGGTGACCGTGTGTTTTTTAAAGTGTCGCCTTGGAAGAAGGTGATAAGGTTTGGACGTAAGGGTAAGCTGTTAGAGTATGCCCAAAGACCAATCATATGATGATTGTAATAAACTATTTTACCAAATTTATGGAATAAAGGCATTGTCATTATTATCTTTTCATATGTTTTTGTGCATTAAACTATATAAATGATAATAATGTCCATACAATAATACGATTATTGTTAAATAGGATCCTTAGTCGAATATTATTACGGGTATGGACAGTGGTAATATATAAAGACTAATATGTGGTTGATGACAAGCGTTGTCATTGACATAGAGATGTCAAAATCAACACATAAGTATTTGTTAGAGAACAACATACTGGATTGACCCGCTATGAGCATGTTTCTTGGGTAATTATGTGACAATCACAACATTGCTCATGATAAACATATGTATAATCCTCAGGCTTGAGATCAACATGATTTCAACATAAAGATTTACGTATTTTGACATAGTCAAACGTGTGTCGTAACTGACTACATTATAAAGACTGGTGATTGGATACGTGATGACCTATGTAGTGAAATATGGTTGATCAAGAAAGGATTTGTCCCTCCTACATAATGGGAGAAATATCTTCGGCCACTTGATTGAGTGAGATTAGAAAATGCATGGCCATGCTCGAATATTATGATATGAGAAATCATAGAGATTCGTTTATCATAATCTACTCAAGACATCAAGAAACACTAGATGGACAACGCAAGTGTGACTAACCCATGACTTGTGTTCATCTAAGATATAAAGGACAAAAGGATGAAATACATAAATGAAGTTTATTAAGGAATTAGGAAAGTCAAACCATGACTTCATGCAACTTAGGTAGCAATGATGTATTGCTAGATGCCACTCACTGTTTGTAAAAAATAGAACAATTCTGATTTTGCTGCTAACGTTGCATGAACCTACAAGGGTCACACCCTTTGAATGAAACGAACAAATATTGGAAACCATACTCCCTATTTTAGGGAGGTTGCCGAAAAACCCCTATGGGATAGGGGAAATCGGCAACTCCCTTAAATGGGAATAATATTGGATAAATATTGTATTTATCAAATATTATTTAGAGTATGGAAAATATTTAGAGACTTAAATATTATATAATAAGATTCTAGAAATTTAAATATATATTTGGAATTTATATAATGTATATTTAATTCCAAGTTTATGTAGAATTAGATTCCACATAATTAAAAATATATATTTAAATCCAAGTAAATATAGAATGAGATTCTATATAATAAAAATATATATATTTGGATTAAATATAATGTATATTTAAATCCATGTTTTATGTAGAATAAGATTCTATATAATTAAATATATATTTCATTTAATATTATTAAATATAATGTATATTTAATATAAACCAATTTCAAGTAGAATTAGATTCTATGAATTTTGGTTGAACTTGGATTTAAGGAATTCAACTAGAATTAAGTCTCTAAATACTATTTAAAAGGGCCAAGGGCTAGCAACCAAATCATCCCTCTTCCTCCTCTTGAAGATTTCGACAACACCCCTAGGGATTCCCCACTAGAATTCGACATATCCCAGAAAGCTCTCTGAGAAGTTGTTCGATATTTTTCTGGTGTTCTACTTGCCCCCTGGCAAATCCCTGAAGGTTCCCTTGCTCGATTGCAAGTCCCGGTTGAACTCCTGGTCGATTTCTGACTCCATCAGGAATCCTTGGAGGGATTTCTACTTCTCCCTAGAAGGTGTTCAAACATGTCGAAATTTATCCCTAAGTGTTAGGGAGGCAAAAACTTTGTTCGTTTTTGTTCGGGTGGACTCCGTAGAGGTCGTTGTGAACCTGTGACGATTCCGGTTTTACTTGACGTGCTTATTCCGACATACCGTCAGTTTTCCAGTTTCTAGAGTTTTAAAAGGTAACTCTTCATCTTTTCACCTCGGATTCGTTCCTGTACATGGATCCTGGCTGGATTACATCGGATTAATTTTTCCGCTGCGCCACGGGGCGGGCCGACGTGACCCAACAGTGGTACCAGAGCCACTTGTATCATACGAATTCGGACATAAATTCTTAGGTGATGTTTATGTATGAGATGCATGTTGTTTGATTCGATTTAGATATTTATTGTTTATCGTATCACACCTAATAAAGACTTATTTCGATTATCACTGAATGATTAAGAGTTAATCATAACTATGTTAGGTTGCTTCAATGTTAAATGTTAACATGTTGAGACTAATAGTTAGTCTAGAGAACAAGTAGTTGTTCATAGTTTCATAGATTTATGAAATCTCTAAAAGGGCTTCTAATTTGATAAAAGTTATCAAACTATCTTTCACGGTGAATCCATAAGAGTTATGGTTAGACGTTATGAAAAATGCATGTCTAGGATTGGCATCATCAAAGACCTGGTACTTAAGTGTGCCTAGTGCGCCACCTCTCTTTCATGTTAACTTACCTGGTGCATTTTTTCGTTAACGCAAATGGTTTATGAAACCTCGTGATCCTTCTTTGGCCCATTAACCACAACATAGAGATAATCAGTTTAAAACTCCGTAAACACGTCGTTACTTTGTTCGCACGATGTTTGAAATGCATGTTAGATTGCACGGTGTTTGTTTTGCATGGTTATAGCCCATAGCCTTTATAGTTTTGGTTTTTATAAATACGGCCTGCGTGTCGTGCCTTTCTCTATCTTCTATTGTACTTCTCTTCTCATCTCACTCCCTCGCATGTAACGCGAGTTTCTGAAAATTGTAAATACTCATGGAGATAAAGCAAGGACCAACATAGCAGCGTGGTGGGCCTTCCCTGGTGGACCAGGCATTTCAGAAGCAGATTCTATCTTCAGTAGAATGGTCCTCCCATTGGCTTAGGACGGGTCGCCTTAGGTTAAGAAGGGCTATAATCATTGCATATTTATTTACCGCTTCTATTTACCTTGTATATGATGCAATGGATGTTTTATAAGCATGATTAAACATAGTTCTATTGATAGGATCAATGTTAAAATGATGAGATAATTAAGTAAATCCCTCACTATAATTCTAAGTTTGTTTTAACCATCCAATATTTACCCTCGTTAAAGCTTCGATCGATATAATGCGAGCTTTGCCAAAGCAATGTCACATTTATCTATCTTAGTTAAACGCGAAGAATAAGCTAGCGATATTCTCCGGTTGAGATATTGGTATTGACTTAGCTGGGTTGTTCTAATAAGATTAGAAAACCTAGTGGTTAAAAGTTTTGGTTAATCATAAGATGATTTAAAGAACAAGAGTTGTTCGCCAAAAGATGAGGAATTACATGAGATCTAATTAGTAAGGTGTTACTTACCTAAATAACCATTTCCTAAAAGACTGGCCAAAGTTGATTTAGGAATGGTGAAATACGGATCCTCACTCACTAGAAAAACTATCGAAACGTTTTTTCGAAATTAAAACTAGAGGGTTTTTAATTTTAAAGAAAATAGTGGGAGTAAAACTTATAGTTAAGACCTATTATAAGTTTGAAATTTGGTAAAACTTATTTAGCATATTTCATTGTTGTAGAATTAAAGACAAACAACACATTATCATTGCGATCAAATATTAAGGAAGGACAAACTCAAAGGCTTAGACTTCCTTAACTAGTTTCGAAGTTTGAGAATGGTTCACAAACGAAGAACTATAGATTGTGTCACTAAAGAAGTAAAAGAGGCAAATAAAATGCCCATTCCAGATATCTTTGTGATTGATGTTAATTTATCAACATCTTCGTCTTGGGTATTAGATATCGGTTGTGGTTCACACATTTGTACTTCGGTACTTGGACTACAAAAGAAAAGAAATCTGGCTAAAGGAGATGTAGACCTACGGGTTGGAAATGGAGCAAGAGTTGCTGCATTGGCCATAGGGACATACGTTTTATCTTTGCCTAGTGGACTTGTTTTAAATCTAGAAGATTGTTACTTTGTGCCTAGTTTGACTAAGAACGTAATTTATCTATCTTGTTTGGACAAGGTAGGTTTTGAGATTATTATCAAGAACAATTGTTGTTCTTTCTATCTCAAAAGTATCTTTTATGGTTCGACACAATTGGTTAATGGTCTTTACATTTTAAATCAAGATAATTCCATTTATAATATAAATACGAAAAGATCCAAGACAAATGACTCAAATCAAATTTTCCTCAGACATTGTCGTTTGGGCCATATAAGTGAAAAACGCATATTAAAGCTACATAAAGATGGGCTTTTATATTCATTTGTTTTCGAACAATTTGATGTATGCGAACCTTGCTTATTGAGAAAAATGACTAAAACTCCCTTTAATGGTAAAGCTGAAAGAGAAAGTGACTTATTGGAACTAATACATACAGATGTATGCGGACCAATAAGCACACCAGCTAGAGGAGGATTTCAATACTTCATTACTTTCAATGATGATTTCAGTCGGTATGGGTATATTTACCTTATGCACCGTAAGTCTGAATCACTTGAAAAGTTCAAGGAATTCAAGAATGAAGTAGAGAATCAAACCGACAAAAGGATTAAAGCACTTCGATCTGATCGAGGTGGAGAATACTTGAGCATAGAGTTTGATGAGCTCCTAAAAGAGTGTGGGATTGTCTCACAGCTTACTCCACCTGGTACGCCACAGTGGAATGGAGTTTTAGAAAGAAGGAATCGAACCTTGTTAGACATGGTTCAATCAATGTTGAGTCATAGCGATCTTCCAACTTCCTTTTGGGGACATGCACTAGAAACAGCTGCTTTCACATTAAATCGTGTTCCTACTAAATCGGTTTAGAAGACACCATATGAGATATGGACTGGGAGGCGTCCTAGTATTTCATTTATGAAAATTTGGGGTTGTGAAGCTTATGTTAAACATCATATGTCTACAAAGCTGGAACCTAAATCTCATAAATGTATTTTTGTTGGATATCCAAAAGAGACTAAAGGATATTATTTCTTCAATCCTCTAGAGAAAAAAGTGTTTGTTGCTCGAACAGGAGTATTTCTCGAAAGAGAATTCCTCTTGAAAGGGAAGAATAAGAATATTCAACTTGAAGAAATACAAAAAATTAACGAACCAGAGGTTGAAACCATTCCTCAAACATTTGAGGAACAACCAACGGATTTAGTTACACAACCACTGCGTAGATCTACAAGAGAACGCCACGTGCCTGAGAGATATGGATTTCTCATAACCACATATGGAGACATTCTCTTGTTAGATCAAGATGAGCCTAGGACTTATCAAGAAGCAGTATCTAGCCCAGATTCTAAGAAATGGCTTGAGGCCATGAGATCTGAAATGGACTCCATGTCTGAGAACCAAGTATGGACTTTGGTTGAACCACCCGAAGGGATAAAACCCATAGGGTGCAAATGGGTTTTCAAGAAGAAAACTGACATGGATGGTAATGTACAAACATACAAAGGGAGATTAGTCGCGAAAGGCTTCCGACAGATTCATGGTATAGACTATGATGAAACTTTTTCTCCCGTAGCTATGTTTAAATCCATTCGGATCTTGCTTGCAATAGCTGCATACCATGATTATGAAATTTGGCAAATGGATGTCAAAACCGCTTTCCTCAATGGAAAGCTTGAAGAGGATGTGTATATGACACAACCAAAAGGTTTTGCAACACTTGAAAATGTAAGAAAGGTTTGTAAGCTACAAAGGTCCATTTATGGATTAAAGCAGGCTTCAAGAAGCTGGAATCTTCATTTTAATGAAACCATCCAAGAGTTTGGTTTTATTAGAAACGAGGATGAGCCTTGCGTATACAAGAAGGCTAGTGGGAGCATTGTTTCTTTCCTAATCTTGTATGTAGATGACATACTCATCATAGGAAATGATATACCAATCTTACAGTCTGTTAAGACTTGGTTAAGTAATTGTTTCTCTATGAAAGATTTAGGTGAAGCAGCGTATATTCTAGGATTCAAGATCTATAGAGATAGAACAAGACGACTCCTAGGTCTGAGTCAAAGTACATACATAGACAAGGTACTGAAAAGGTTCACTATGGAAGATTCTAAGAAAGGATTCTTGCCTATGAGGCATGGCATTTCTCTTACAAAAGATATGTGTCCTTCAACGCCACAAGAAAGAGAAAGAATGAATAAGATTCCATATGCCTCGGCTATTGGATCTATCATGTATGCCATGATATGTACACGAACGGATGTTTCATACGCCTTAAGCATGACAAGTCGATATCAAGTAAATCCTGGTGAAAGTCACTGGGTGGCAGTTAAGAACATCCTTAAGTACTTGAGAAGAACTAAGGATATTTTCCTTGTCTACGGTGGTGAAGAAAAGCTCAGTGTAATAGGTTATACGGATGCTAGTTTCCAAACAGACAAGGATGATTCCCGATCGCAATCTGGATTTGTGTTTTGTCTTAATGGTGGTGCTGTAAGCTGGAAAAGTTCAAAGCAAGATACAATAGCAGATTCTACAACAGAGGCTGAATATATAGCAGCTAGTGAAGCAGCTAAAGAAGCAGTTTGGATCAAAAAGTTCGTAACTGAACTCGGAGTAGTTCCTAGCATATTAGATGCTATAGAACTTCGTTGTGATAACAATGGAGCCATTGCGCAAGCAAAGGAACCCAGATCTCATCAACGATCCAAACACATTCTTAGACGTTTTCATCTCATTCGAGAAATCATAGATCGAGGAGATGTTGAAATATGCAAAGTACACACAGATGATAACATTGTTGATCCCCTGACGAAAGCTTTGGCACAGCAAAAGCATGATCGTCACAATGAGTCACTTGGTATTAGATACGTAAGTGATTGGTCTTAGTGCTAGTGGGAGATTGTTAGAGTATGCCCAAAGACCAATCATATGATGATTGTAATAAACTATTTTACCAAATTTATGGAATAAAGGCATTTTCATTATTATCTTTTCATATGTTTATGTGCATTAAACTATATAAATGATAATAATGTCCATACAATAATACGATTATTGTTAAATAGGAACCTTAGTCAAATATTATTATGGGTATGGACAGTGATAATATATAAAGACTAATATGTGGTTGATGACAAGCGTTGTCATTGACATAGAGATGTCAAAATCAACACATAAGTATTTGTTAGAGAACAACATACTGGATTGACCCGCTATGACCATGTTTCTTGGGTAATTATGTGACATTCACAACATTGCTCATGATAAAGATATGTATAATCCTCAGACTTGAGATCAACATGATTTCAACATAAAGATTTACGTATTTTGACATAGTCAAACGTGTGTCGTAACTAACTACATTATAAAGACTGATGATTGGATACGTGATGACCTATGTAGTGAAATATGGTTGATCAAGAAAGGATTAGTCCCTCCTACATAATGGGAGAAATATCTTCGGCCACTTGATTGAGTGAGATTAGAAAATGCATGGCCATGCTCGAATATTATGATATGAGATATTATAGAGATTCGTTTATCATAATCTACTCAAGACATCAAGAAACATTAGATGGACAACGCAAGTGTAACTAACCCATGACTTGTGTTCATCTAAGATATAAAGGACAAAAGGATGAAATACATAAATGAAGTTTATTAAGGAATTAGGAAAGTCAAACCATGACTTCATGCAACTTAGGTAGCAATGATGTATTGCTAGATGCCACTCATTGTTTGTAAAAATTAGAACAGTTCTAATTTTGCTGCTAACGTTGCATGAACCTACAAGGGTCACACCCTTCGAACGAAACGAACAAAAATTAGAAACCATACTCCCTATTTTAGGGAGGTTTCCGAAAAACCCTATGGGATAGGGGAAATCGGCAACTCCCTTAAATGGGAATAATATTGGACAAATATTGCATTTATCAAATATTATTTAGAGTATGGAAAATATTTAGAGACTTAAATATTATAGAATAAGATTCTAGAAATTTAAATATATATTTGGAATTTATATAATGTATATTTAATTCCAAGTTTATGTAGAATTAGATTCCACATAATTAAAAATATATATTTAAATATATTTAAATCCAAGTAAATATAGAATGAGATTCTATATAATAAAAATATATATATTTAGAATAAATATAATGTATATTTAAATCCATGTTTTATGTAGAATAAGATTCTACATAATTAAATATATATATATATATATCATTTAATATTATTAAATATAATGTATATTTAATATAAACCAATTTCAAGTAGAATTAGATTCTATGAATTTTGGTTGAACTTGGATTTAAGGAATTCAACTAGAATTAAGTCTCTAAATACTATTTAATGGGACAAGGGCTAGCAACCAAATCATCCCTCTTCCTCCTCTTGAAGATTTTGACAACACACATAGGGATTCCCCACTGGAATTCGACATATCCCAGAAAGCTCTCTGAGAAGTTGTTCGATATTTTTCTGGTGTTCTACTTGCCCCATGGCAAATCCCTGAAGGTTCCCTTGCTCGATTGCAAGTCCCGGTTGAACTCATGGTCGATTTCTAGCTCCATCAGGAATCCCTGGAGGGATTTTGACATCTCCCTGGAAGGTGTTCAAACCTGTCAAAATTTATCCCTAAGTGTTAGGGAGGTGGAAACTTTGTTCGTTTTTGTTCGGGTGGACTCCGTAGAGGTTGTTGCAAACCTATGACGATTCTGGTTTTACTTGACGTGGTTATTCCGACATATTGTCAGTTTTCCAGTTTCCAGAGTTTTAAAAGGTAACTCTTCATCTTTTCACCCCGGATTCGTTCCTGTACATGGATCCTGGCTGGATTACGTCGGATTAATTTTTCCGCTGCGCCACGGGGCGTGCCGACGTGACCCAACATAAGCTTAGTCCAAGGTTTATTGGACCATATGAGGTTGTGGGACATGTTGGTCCTGTGGCTTATCGGCTGAGGTTACCTCCCGAGTTGGAGAAAATTCATGATGTGTCGATGTTGCGGAAGTATAGGTCAGACCTGTCGCATGTTATGCCAGTAGAGGATATTGAGTTGCGATCATATTTTTCTTATGATGAGGAACCTGCCGAGATTCTTGATTCTATTAGCAAAGTTCTTCATGGTAAGACGATTGAACTTGTAAAGGTGTTGTGGCGACATCGAGGAGTTGAGGAGGCCACGTGGGAAAGAAAGATGGATATGTTGAAAAAGTTTCCGCACATTTTTCCTTCGGGTAAAATTTTGAGGATGAAATTTCCTAAGTGGGGGAGTGTTGTAACGCCCCGGTTTTGGGCCTAGAGGTTTTGGGATGGTTTTACGGTCTGTTGGATCGAGATTAGAGGTTTGGGTTAGTTTCGGGATGAGTTCAGGGAAAACATACCTCAGAAGGTGGTAAAATTATGGGAAAATTATCTAAAATCCTTTTTAAATATATATAAGGGTTTCGTAAAGTCAATTTCGAAAAATGGCAATTGGAATGTGGACATTTCGATTTAGTGACTAAATTGTAAACTTTGAATATTGTTTTTAATGACTGTTTTGTAAAGGGACAAAGCTTAGAATCTTTAGAGAGCTCATTTTAATTTTAATCAGCTATTCCCTTAATTTGACTTGTTTTAAAAGTGTTTTAATTAAAAGGGATTAAAAATGATTTGGTTAAAAAGATGGTTATTTCCTAAAATCACAAATTGACGTAACTTTCATTTCTCAAGATTTCTCTTTATTTTCTCATCAGCCAAATCACTTATTTTCTTCCAAAACTTCCAGAGATTTATTCCTTTCCCATGGATTTTCTCAACTAGTTTCAATGGTTTATTGAAGATTTTCAATCAAATCTTGTCAATTAAGGGAAAAGCAAGATATTAGAGATAATATTCGTTCTTCTCCTCTAATCAATGTTCTTTATTGAAATTCCCAAGTATTTAACTCTTTAATTATGTTTCTTAATGAGGTTTTACGATTAATTTAAATAAAATGGTTAAATCAAGATTTAATTGATGGATTTGTGTAATTTTTTTAATGGATCTATTTTGTTGGGTTTAAGGTTAATTTTAATCATGATTTAGAAGTCTAATAATGTTAAAATAAAGGTTTTAACATGGTAATCCCGAAACTATGACAATCTCTAGTTGTTTAGGTTGCTAGATTTGGGTTTTTGTGGAGTTGTGGTGGTTTTGTGAATGCTGGAGGTATAAGGTTGATAATATGATGATTTTGGATGTTAATCAATGATAATTGATGGTTGAAAGTGTTAGGTTTTGACTGGGTTAAGTTTGGAGGTTAATCGATGTTGTTTTCGGTTGTTTCGGATAGGCGATTGATAGTTTTTGGCAAAGTAATGATGTGTAGTTTCGCGTTGGTGAATCAAGGTTTTGCTTGTCGGTGAGTGAGAACGTGGATTTCAGCTTTGAAATGTTTTAAAAGTGGATTTGGGAACTTAGATGTAAGCTTGAAGCGCTTGTCTAAGTTCCAAAGTAAGTATAAGAGGTTTTCTCTCTCGGTTGTGCTATTAAGAAATGGTTCTATGTACATGGTTTTGATTTCATATTACCTACTGTTAAAGCATGTTTAAAGTATGTGATATATTGTTCTTAATCAAGAGATGATGAAAGATGCACATGGTAAGTGATCCTTGTAAGTATATGTGTTATACTTTTATTTTAAAGCATGGTTTGATGCTTTAGAAATGGTTTAATGTTGATGCTTTGAAAACAGTGAGGCATGTGGTTAAATGTGGATTATATTGCCAAGTGATGTGGTTTAAAAATGTTATCGGTTATATTTAGTCGGCTATAGGATTGAGTGCACTATAAACAAGTCGTCTTGGATGTCGAGGGGTTTATACAGTGTACCGAATACTGCATCCAAGTACCCTAACGATTGAGGAATGTATGTGGTGTCCCGTCTCTCGTTAGTGAGGTTATACATCTACCGATGAGTGGTGTCGAGGGGTTTATACGGTGCACTGAATACTCCACCACGGGTGTCACAACGGTGGGGGGAGCTCCCGTGTGTGAACCTTGAGATGTCGATGAGAATGTATGAAGTGTTGGGACAACACTTGTGAATCCGTGTATCCGATGTTGTGTTTTAGAAATGGAACTTAGTTAATGATCACTTGTAAGCCAATACAATTGTTGATGTATCATGAAAAGGTTTATGTTGTTCAATGTGTTTTATACATGTTTACTCTTTAAGCTTTGCATATAGTTGTTATGCATGGGAAGGCTTAAATTGAGGTTTAGCAATGGTACTTGTTGTTTAATTATGATACATATTGCAAATGGTTTGATATGCTGGATTTGGAAAGGTTTAAGTGCATGGTTTTCAAGACTTGATGTTTATAAATGGATTGAAATGTTTATTTCAATGGTTTGAGAAATTGGTTTTAAATTGCATTGTTGGTGTTTTATTTTGAGCACTTCTCACTAAGCCTATTGTGTTTACACTCTCTTTGTCCATTAATGCAGAGAATTAAGTCTTGGAAGGCATCGAAGGGCAAGGAATCAAGCAAGACTTCGTTAACCGAAAGTATGTTTTTAGTTTTAGACTATGAGTAATAAGGGCAATGGGGGATTCGTTGTATTTTTGGGAGATATGTTGAAATTCCCTGTTTGAGCAAGTTTATAGTTTTGTTTTGTACTTGTAAATGGCCTTTGGTATTTAGATTTTGCTTTGCTATGGATTTTGGTATCTTGTTTTGCTTGGTTTCTAGGTTGCATGCATATAGTTTCCCCTTTGATGCAATGTAGCATGTATGATTGTTGATTCTTATGCTTTTGGTTGAGGATCAATCATTGAATGTGTTGTGTATGCCTTAGAAGCATGTATGGGTAGTATGCTTAGCTAAATCAAATGGTAAACCAGCAAAAATGGGCATTTCAGGCCCAGGCGTATCGGTACACGGCTAACTGTATCGGTGCAGTGAGTACAATATCGATACGGGTTAAGTGTAAAAAGCTGGGCATATCGGTATGCGGGGGCGTATCGGTACAATTTTGAGCTACTAGAATTTTGGATGTGGAGACCGAACTGATACGGTACTTAGTGTATCGATACGGTGATAGGTAATTTAGTTATTTGGAATCTCTTTGAAGCTCTGTTTCTTACGTTTTAGTCCCTGAATATTTTTGGGTGCAATTAAGAGAGTTTGGGTGGTCGAATTGAGCTGATATTTAACACAGTGGCATAAAATATGACTAATTAAAGGATGGTAACTTTAATTTGGCTCAAGTCCCTGTAATTTGCTAAAATTACAAATTGGTCCCTAATACAAGTACATAATCAACTGAATGTCAAATCGTTGTTTGTTAAATTGTGGTTTCTTCCGATACGTTTTCTATTCACATAAGATAATAATGTGCATCTTGATAAGATAAAAAAGAAAAAATAAGGTCGTTTATTAAGGTAAACCTTCCCGTTTACTTCAATATTCCCCGTGTGACTCGTTCGGTTCCGTCTCGCATCTAGGCTGGGTCGAGGGAGTTACACTCTTGTATAAGTATTGAAACTTGTATCAAAAGTTTGATACTCGAAAACTCTTTGAAATTTTAACTATTGAAACGTCTCCAAAAGTATAGAAACATTTCTAGAAGTATCGAAACTCTTGTAAAAGTTTCGAAACAACACAAGGAGTTTCAAAACATTGCTCCAAGATTCTAAAACTTTGACAAGTATTTAGTGTTCTGAGTATTATTTAAATGAAGTATTATTTAAGTAGTTACTAAATTGTTAAAACAAAATCACCTTTCCATTTCTTTTGCTCCGAATTTTAACTAAATACTCTCAATTTCTCTCGAAATCTCTTTATCTCCTCCAAAATTTTCAAAGAAATTTTCGTGGAAACCAACTCAAAATTGCTTTTCTTCCAAAGTTGAGGTAAGATTTTAATCTCTTGTCATCTCAAGAGTTGTTCTTGCTTTTTTAAATCAAATTTTGGTTTACTAATTCAAGATTTCTAAAAATCTTTAAATTTCTTACGTGGTTTTTTGTCAATAATGGTAAATTTTGGAATTCTTGATTAAAATTGAATTTCTAGGTCATTCTATGTTTATTTTGATGTGATTAAATGATTTCTAATCCAACTTTTACAAGTCAAAACGGATTATGCAAGATTTGATGAAAAATCAAGTGTGTTCCTAAGCAAGATGTTGTGATTCTCTCAAATTCAAAAATTATATGTTTTTAATGAACAAGATTTATTCTAAATAACTTGAAATGAATAAAAATGCACTAAAAACATTTGATTTGTGTCTTAAATTAATTGGAACAAGATTTGTATTTGAGGAACCATTTTGGTGAGTTTGGGAAAGTATGCTTGGAACAATAGTTTTCTGAATGTTTTGATTGATTTTTCAGCATCCTTTGATGCTAATATATGACATATGTTATGTGTACGAAGTTATGGCTCCAACCTTGCCATCTTCTAGTCAAGAGTATTTGGTCTCGGTTTAGAAAACTATAAAAGGCACAATGGAAGCGTTTAATATCTAATATAAGAACCCAATATCACAGCAATATCTATGCTTGATGCGAGTCTCTAGATTGTGTTCCACGATCTGAATTTCTACTAAATGTACACTTCCAACCAAAAGACATTCTCCATTCTCACACTCGTAGATGCTAGGTGAATCGTCATCATTCTACTTATGAACACATAAAATATCAAATATGCTCTAAGAATTTCTTTTATAAAAAATTTTCTTCGTCATTCTCACACTCGCAGATGCTATGTGAGTGGTCACCATTCAACTTATGAAAACATAAAATATCAAATATGCTCTGAGAATATTTTCTTATAAAAAATTTTAAATAGTCCCTAAGATTATTTTCAAGAACTTCATTTTCTCTCTTTTCTAGTATATGCACGTAAGGATGACAGACGAGTACAGTTTTGCGGATTCCGCACCCGCCCCAAATGAGGCAGGGATGGGTATGAGTTTGGTGGGCAGTGGGCGAGTATGGATGTAAAAAGTCATATCCGTCGTGGTAGTGGGTAGGTGATGGATTTGAGACCTTACCCGCACCGTATCCACCCGCATCCGCCCCGCCCCATTTCCGTTCGTTCCGCCCATTAACTACCCAACATATGAATTTCAGACCATTATGAATTTAGGAATTAGTTCACAACCTATTCTGTAAAACTTAAGATTTTAACAGACGTGCCTTATAATTTAATCAAATCTTAAGGTATAAACATTTTTTACAATTGTCTATCGTCGTTAGTTAGTTAGTTAGTTAGATGTAGTTAAGTAAAATTTATCCCGACGTAAATGTGCTTTAGTTAAGTTAACTATAGTTAGTTAGTTAGTTAGCTGTAATTAAATTTATACGTGTGTAAATGTATTATATATGCACTTGATCTATCAATAAAATATACGAAGTTTTATTTTTCTTTACACAAGTTTATGGTTTGTTTTTACATAATTCGATATTAGTGGTTGCTTGCCAAGTAGGTACGCGCGGGTACAGGTTGGGTAGTGGGCATTCAGTTAGGTAATGGGTGTGGTGATGAATTTGAGAATGTACCCTCTTGGACAGGTGTAAATTTAAAAAATGATACCCACCATGAGTGGTGCTAGATGATGGATATAAAAATTTTAAATGAATATGAATATGTGGGAGGGGGTATGCGCACCCGCGCCGCACATTTGCCATGCTTATATGCACGGGGCTATGTAGGAATTGATATTATGTTGATAAAAAAAATAATGAAGTCAAACATAATCTTAAGGAGAGATGAAAAAAACTTGAATTAATTAGGATTATTATTCAAATTAAAACATAAATAATTAGCTTAAATATAAAGTATACCATATATTTGTTTTTAATAATAATAATAATAATAATGAGTTGATTTTCACGCCAACTTTTCTCTATATATATATGGGTTAGGATCAACTTACACCGTGTAAAACTCAATTACTTTTACACAGTTTTTGGACCGTTGGATGATGGTAATTAATGGCTCAGATTATTTCTTTATCTTTTTTCCCAAGTGATAATCTTCACATTTTTTTTACTGTTAATCTCATTCATCCATTTCACTCATCCAATGGTCTAGATTAGTGTAAAACTAAATGAGTTTTACACCATGTAACATGATCTCATCCCTATATATATATATATATATATATTAATTTTTAATTGTTTATTTGATTTGGACTATATCTAATTAACTAATTAAATACTCAAGTTCAAAATTTAAATATTTAATTAAATTAATAAATAATTAAAATATACCCAAATGAATCTCGGTGCATAATTAATTAAATATACCCAAATAATGATACAAAATTATTAAATTAATTACAACCCATAGTTTATTAATTTAATAATCTACTTTGAAATCAATTAAATAATTATTCAAAGTTATTAAATTAATGTTCAAATCATTTTAATTCTTCAATCCATGAAAAAAATGTAATTATTTAAATAAAAAAGTTCTTCCATATGTTTTTCAACTATAATTTTTCTCTAAGTTCACAATTTAGTTAAGCACTCTATATCGAGTCAATTTGAACTAACGAAGAGACTGATTGACCTTATATAATGTAAGCTCTTACAATATAATATTATTCAAGTCGTGCACACTTTGTCCTACATTTACTCAGGATTATGGTAAATATATTTTAGACATTACATGTGAATTTAACTTTAAGTGGATTTATTATCTTAATTCATGTTGGTCCAGTTCAATATGTTGTTAGTCCAAACAGACACAACTACACCGATAGGAAAGACAATATATCTCCTCATTTGATCTTTAGACAACATAATAGTTCTTCGTCAAAATAATTTCATGAACTACGGATATATTTAGATAACCAACTTATATAAGTTATCTTATGTATTATAATCAACCTTATAATTCTACTTATATTTAGTTAAACAGCAAGTAATCAATGAGCCGATATTTACTCATCATTTTATTTCTTGTATCTGCAATATCAAATTCTAGGACAAATGTACATAACCAAGTAGTTTATAAATAACCTATATAATTCTTATTTATTTTCTTTTCGGTTCAAATAATTCAATAATTACATAGGAACAAAACTCCAACAATTTTTCACTTGCCCTAGTAGAGTAAATGAGTCCTCATGCCCTCTGTATGTTTTTCAAAACTCCTAGTTACCAAAGTCTTGGTAATCAGGTATGCCAAGTTGTCCCCATCTATTACGATCTCTCTGATGATATGATATTTGTGATCTATGTATTTTGTCCTTATGTGATGTCACGATTCTTTAGTATTAGCTATGGTGACACTATTATCACAATATAGTGTGACAAAATTTTCCATACTAGAGTTCAAGTACAAATTTCTTAAGCCAGATGGCTTCCTTAGTGGCTTCTAATGCAACTAAGTACTCGGGTTTTCATCAATAGTGCAAGACTGCTAAAACCTATAATAAAATTAGGTTCGTCCACGTAAGGCGACCTCGCGTTCTGAAAAAGCGGGCTATAACCTCGCTTTCTACATACAGCGAGGTTCGTCCGACGTGGGCTGACTTTTCATATTTCGTAATTTAAAATTACTGGATAAGACCTCGCGTTTTGGAAAACGCAAGGTCCCCGAGAGATTGAAGAGACACATTAACGTATCGCGGTAATTACTGTAGGGACCTCGCGCTTTACACATAGTGAAGTCCCATTAACCGTTTGAAACCCTAAACCCTAATAAATGTATTTAAAAGGTTATAATTATTTGACATATATAAAATAGGCATCTAACTTAATTGACTTAATTTTTTATGTGTAATTTGTACATTATAATTATTCAAATATATAATTTGGCTTAATTATTTGAAAAATCCTAAGTATTCGGAAAATGATGTTTAACCGTATATAAAAAGTAATTTGAACTAATTATTTGTAAGATTCTAATTTTTTGAAAGATGATTTTGTAAGATCCCAATTAAAATATTCTTTATTTTTTAATTACAGTAATAAATCAAAATTTTATTCAAATCAAAAATTAAAATATGATATTTAAATTTTATTAGCATTTAATATGTTGTATTGGTAATTAGTTATTCTAATTAAAATAGTGTTTGATTTTTTCATTAAAGTAAGAAATCAAATCACCAAATAATGATAAAAAAATAAATTAAAAAACCCTTAGAACTCGCTATCTGCAGAAAGCGAGTTCCAGTCAAAGAGCCGGAATCCGTTCGGACTGAATCGTGTTGGCTTTTTAATGAACGTCACATTTTGCAGATAGAGAGGTCCATTGACGTTGCTTCGTGTGGGGTGCGAGAACTCCTACAAATATGGCTCATTCTTTCAACTTTTATCATATCAAATTCTCTTCTCTTCTTCTTCAAATACTATTCTCCATTGTTTTTATTTTTAAAGTCTTCGAAATTTCTGTACTATGGCGAGATTATTGAGGCCAGGGATTTAAATAGCGTTCTGTAGAAATAATGTTTTGATATAATAATTGAAAAATGTTTTGGACTAATTTGAAAAGAATTTAAAACTTGTTTTTAAGTCCAAACAACTTGAATATATGTTAGAGGTATCGATACGGTCTAACCTGTATCGATACCTTTTTGCCCAGGTTTGGTCACTGCCAAAACCCGTATCGAAACAGGCTTTGTCGTTTCGATACGGAGAGGGATTGTTTCGATACGCCTGGTAAGCGTACTGATCCTCATTTTAACAACCCCAACGGCTAGTTTCCCAACGACCTTTTAAATGTCATACCGTACCGATACGCCCTCAAGCGTATCGATACGCTTAGGCTGGCAAGAGCTCAACGGCTAGTTTTTGATGAAGGCCGTACCGATACGGGTACACGCGTATTGATACGAAAGGTTGCAAAACAACATTAAAGATGGGAAATAAAGTCTCCAACGACTCCAATTCATCCCCAACGGCTAGTAACGGCTACAAACTCAAAGAGAAGTATAAAAGGGACCTCCAAGCATCAAGTAATGAAAAATGCTTCAATTGTCAACAACAAATGATCAAGAAATTGTCTTAGTGCTTATTTGTCAATTCTTTGTATAGACAAACACTAGTGAGCCAAAATTGTTAGATTTGCTCCAGTGTTTTAGGTTTTGGGTGAGAGCTAAATTGTGGAAACAAATACCTATTAGAGGGATTTGAGTTTGCTTATCTTTTCTCTTTGTAAAGAGGGTTTGATCAAGGCTTTGGGTAGAAAGCTTGATCGGTGTATAAGGGTTTTCTCCTAAGCCTAGAAAAGGGGACGAATCAATAGTGGATTGATTGTAAATCCTTAGTGGGAAGCTAAGGTAGTGGATGTAGACCTTGGTTAGAAGGTTGAACCACTATAAATATTTGTGTCCTTAATCTTTTTAGCTTCCACACCACTTGCACCCAAAGTTCCACTTCTCCACCATTTGGCGAGCAAGAACGGTTGAAGGAATCGAGCACCGTAAATCCCAACAATTGGTATCAGAGATTGGCTCAATTAAAGAGGATTAACATCCCATTGAGAAGATCCGGCAAGCTCGATCATCATTTCAATCAACCGGCTCAATGGCGCAATCCATCGACAAACCATCCTTCTTCGACGGAACTCACTATGCCAATTGGAAGACAAAGATGAAGTTCTTCATAAAGTCAAGGGACTACAAGCTATGGGACATAGTTGAAGATGGTCTGTTCGTGCCTCAACGAAGTAAAGCGGAATGGAGTGCCAAAGATCGCAAGAAGATGGAGCTTAATTGCAAAGCCTTGCACATCATTTTTTGTACTTTTGGCCCAACCATCTATGAGAAGATGTCTTCTTGTGAGAGTGCCAATGAGGTATGAGACAAGCTTGAAGTCACATACGAGGGAACCAATGAAGTAAAGGAGACCAAGATCGGGCTCCTCACCTTAGCGTATGAAAACTTCAAGATGGATCCGGAAGAGAACATCGAGAAGATGTTTGATAGGTTCTCCACCATCACCAATGGTTCCAAAAGATATAGAAAAGCCATCCCGGAAGAGAAGCTTGTACGAAAGTTCATCTACTCACTTCCCAAGTCATGGGACTCAAAGAGGACCGCCATCATCGAAGCCAAGAATCTCAAAACCTTGAAGCTTGATGAGCTCATGGGGTCACTTCTCACTCACCAAATCATGAAGAAAAACAAAGAAGAGGAGAAGAAGAGGGAAGAAATTAGAGCTATGGGGGAGAAGAAGCTCAAAGGGCTTGGCATCAACACTAATGACATTGCTCTCAAATCATCCACATGCCATCATGTAGATTCAAGTGAAGAGAAGGATGATGAAGAAGAGATAGTTCATCTCTTCAAGAAGTGTGCCCCTTTCATGAAGAATGCCTTGAAAGAGCTTGAATGAGAATCCATGAAAAATAAGAGGGCAAGCACTTCAAGCCATAAGAAGAAGGCATATGTGGCTACTTGGAGTGATGAAGACTCCACCGACGATGAACAAGCCAACCTTTGCCTTATGGCCATCGAAGAAGATTCAAGGGTAACTTCTAATTCATCTACTTCATGTTCATATTCTTTTGATGAATTACAAGATGCCTGTGATGATTTGGTTTTAAAGTTTAAAAATCACATTTTGAAAAACAATAAAATGATTTCAAAGTTGAAAATTCAAAATGATTTGATTTCTAAAACCAAACTTGAACTTGAAGCAAAACTCTAAGAGTTTGGACAAAAATGTTTTGATTTACAAAATTTGCTTCAAAAAGTTCAAGAAGAAAAATATTTGATTTCCAAAGAGCTTGAAAAGAAAAGTAATTTTGGAAAATCAAACTTTTATGTAAGACAATCTAGTGCCCCTAGATTTGTAAATGGTAAATGTTTTAGAAGTGTTTGGGTCCCAAAAGGACTAACCACTTCAACTAAAAAGGATGAAATTGAAAAATGGATTCCTAAAAGGACTAAATTTTGTGCTACAAACGTCTATGGATCCAAAGCAATTTGGATACCAAAAATTACTTGATTTTCTTTTGCTAGGTGTGATGGAGAGTGATCAACAAGTCAAACATTGAGGGGGAGCTCTATGCACACAAGTAAGACACTTGAAGAATGAAGGCTTCACATCCTCCCTTGTGTTCAAGTGTGGTAAAATCTAGTTGTTTTTTGCTTTCATTTGTTTTATTTTTTTCAACTAGCTGATCATATATGTTGGACTAACATTTTGATGATGCTTTGAGTAAGGGGGGGCCATTTTTAAAAACCAAAATTCTAAATTTTTGTCATCTTTTCAAACCTCCTAAGTTATTTTGAACTTAATGTCTTTTAAATTCTTTTTGATATAACAAAAAGGGGGAGACATGGTTTAAAAAATTGAATTTTCAAATGAATAAGGGGGAGCTTTAATTGATTTCAAATTTTTCATCTTTTATTCACAATTTTAAACTTAAAAGGGGAGAATCCCAAACAATTTTTCAAGTTGGTTTTATTATATCAAAAAGGGGGAGATTGTAGAAATAATGTATTGATATAATAATTGAAAAATGTTTTGGAATAATTTGAAAAGAATTTAAAACTTGTTTTTAAGTCCAAACAACTTGAATATATGTTTGAGGTATTTAAAAAGGTTTTTGGCAAAGTTTTTACTGATTTTAAATAGCCAAACTTGAATTTTCAGGTTGCCCGTACCGATACGGTCTAACCCGTATCTATACCTTTTTGCCCAGGTTTGGTCACTACCAAAACCTGTATCGAAACAGGATTTGTCGTTTCGATACGGAGATGGATCGTTTCGATACGCCTGGTAAGCTTACTGATCCCCATTTTAACAACACCAACGGCTAGTTTCCCAACGACCTTTTAAATGTCATACCGTACCGATACGCCCTCAAGCGTATCGATACGCTTAGGTTGGCAAGAGCCCAACAGCTAGTTTCTGATGAAGATCGTACCGATACGGGTACACGCGTATCGATACAGAAGGCTGCAGAACAGCATTAAAGATGGGAAATAAAGTCTCCAACAGCTCCAATTCATCCACAACGGCTAGTAACGGCTACAAACTCAAAGAGAAGTATAAAAAGGACCTTCAAGCATCAAGTAATGAAAAATGCTTCAATTGTCAACAACAAATGATCAAGAAATTGTCTTAGTGCTTATTTGTCAATTCTTTGTATAGACAAACACTAGTGAGCCAAAATTGTTAGATTTGCTCAAGTGTTTTAGGTTTTGGGTGAGAGCTAAATTGTGCAAACAAATACCAATTAGAGGGATTTGAGTTTGCTTATCTTTTCTCTTTGTAAAGAGGGTTTGATCAAGGCTTTGGGTAGAAAGCTTGATCGGTGTATAAGGGTTTCCTCCTAAGCCTAGAAAAGGGACGAATCAATAATGGATTGATTGGAAATCCTTAGTGGGAAGCTAAGGTAGTGGATGTAGACCTTGGTTAGAAGGTTGAACCACTATAAATCTTTGTGTCCTTAATCTTTTTAGCTTCCACACCACTTGCACCCAAAATTCCACTTCTCCACCACTTGGCAAGAAAGAACGGTTGAAGGAATCGAGCACCGTAAATCCCAACACGTTCGCAGCCGCGTTTTCGGTCGCGTCACATATATCGCAGTTGCGGACAAAACAGATACTATCGCGGTCACTGCGGCTGTCGCGGTCGTGAATTTTTTTAAATTTTGCACAACTTGTCCTAAAATATAATAATTATAAGGGTTAACTATATCATTGACCACCGAACTAATTGGGGATTCCTATTTTGACCACCGAACTAACGAACTCGTCAATCAGACCACTGAACTTATAAAATCAACCTATTTTGACCACCGTCGTTAAAAACTTAACGGTGGAGTGACGGAACTGCCACGTGGCAATTAACGGGAAAATTTTAAAATTACACATTTGGTCCCTATTATTTAAATATTCATTCTATTTAGTCCTAATTTTAAATTAATAAAATAATAAATTATTTAATTAGGTGGTGACATGTGTCAACACCTTATTGGAGGACTTTAATTATTTATATTTGATTTTATTAATTTATATTCCTCCTCTAATCAGGTGGTGACACGTGTCACCACCTATTTAGAGGAGGAAAATAAAATCCCTCAACATGCGTTGGGGGTGGATCCAACCTGTGCAATGCTTGGGTAAAAGCAGTGGCTAAGCCACTGCACCAAGCACAACTTTGTGCTTTAAATCACCAAATTTAATATATATCTCCTATTGGTTTCTACAATTATAAACCAAAAGCTCAAACCCTAAACACTAATTTCATATATATAACCATAAACCTTGAATATTTCAAATTAATTTTACACTAAATATTTCAAATTAATTTCACATATATAAACCCTAACCCTAACCCTAACTCTAAATATTTCAAATTAATTTCATGCTAAATATTTAAAATTAATTTCACGCATATAAACCTTAAACCCTAAATATTTCAAATTAATTTCACACTAAATAGTTCAAATTAATTTCACATATATAAACCTTAAACCCTAAACCCTAAATATTTCAAACTAATTTCACACTAAATATTTCAAATTAATTTCACATATATAACCTTAAACACTAATTTAGGGTTTAAGGCTTATGGTTATATATGTGAAATTAATTTGAAATATTTAGGGTTTAAGGTATATATGTGAAATTCGTGTTTAGAATTATATATGTGAAATTATTGTTTAGGGTTTGGGTTTAGGGTTTATATATGTGAAATTAATTTGAATTTTTTAGTGTAAAATTAATTTGAAATATTTAGGGTTTAAGGTTTAGGGTTATATATGTGAAATTAGTGTTTAGAGTTATATAAGCTTTTGGCTTATAAATTTAGAAACCAATAAGAAATATATATTAAATTTGGTGATTTAAGGCATAAAGTTGTGCTTGGTGTAGTGGCTAAACTACTACCTTTAGCCAAGAATTGCCCAGGTTTAATCCACCCTAAATGCCTGTTGAGGGATTTTATTTTCCTCATCTAAATAGGTTGATTTTATAAGTTAGATGGTCTGGTTGAAGAGTTCGTTAGTTCGGTGGTCAAAATAGGAATCCCCAATTAATTCGGTGGTCAATGGTATAGTTAACTCTAATTATAATTACAAGAATTTATTTTTAATGATTTTTAGAATAATTTTTAAACGAAAATGAACCTATATATAATATAGTTTAACGAAATAAAAGACTTTAAAAACCCGGTGATAGGATAGGGGAATTAATCAATGATGATGACATTCTGAATATATATATATATATATATATATACACCAACGGGGCCATCCAAGTGCAACAAATGAGTAACCGATCCGGGGGCTCATTGAACAAAACATGCTCAAAACTATTAAAAGAAGCTAACTTCGCACACGCATCAGCAACCTGGTTGGCAGCACGTCTCACATATGTAACCTGAATCGTCCATTGACAATTTCAAAGATCAGATAAGTGACCACAAAAATCATGTATACCTGGGAAATATTTTTAGTTCGAGAAATAAAAAGACCATAACAAGGGGGAAATCACATCAAAATAACCATAAACTAATTGGCAGCATCAAATATATATCTCAATTCTCAATTATGTAAGCAAGAACATAAAAGTATGATGTAAAATAATTAAAGCAACACATACCTCATGCAAGCTAACTATGTTAATATGTTTAACAATCTTCATTATGGATGTCTCTCTTCAAATATAAAACCAATCGAACAAAGTAAATTAAAATCCAAAAAAATTAGCTAATTAAATGGCATAGAGGAATAGTCGAATAGATTCTTTTGGTGGGCAAAACATACCTTAAAAACGGGGTAGTAGCAGTTTCACCAATTAGTGAAATGACGAGGAAGATCGGATCCTTCACCTTCACTTTGAGAGCGGTCTTCACTTGATCTCGGTGGTCTTTGTCCAAAAATATATCCAAAAAGGTAAAATTTTCACCTTCATTTTTAAATAATTGAGATGGAGGATGTATTTGAGGAGGATACATGTGAGATGGAGAAGGATGATACATTGGTGGTGGATGGTACATTTGAGGCTAATATGGCACACCATAATTTCATCTTCATCACCACTTTGTCTATCATCGTCATCAATTGGACTTAAATCACCACCATCGGACCCACCACCACTCTGACTTGGTATTGCACTAGAACTTGAATGAGATAAATTTTGTTGTTGAGATTGATCACCAACATTCATTTTATCATTTGAGGTATCCACAAGCAACACACCTTCACCATCTAACAATAGATTCTCTTTCTCTTGAAGCCATTCTGATAGTGGATCAACATCTTTAAAGATATGAACAAGGCTAATAGGATTGTAACTAGTGTTTATATCATCAATGCTCATTCTTTTTTGATGCCTCATTTTAAGCCTCATATTATAATAGGTAAGCACTAATTTTTCAAGTTTTTTGTACTTCAACCTATTTCTTGATTTGGTATGAATATAGATGAATGTGCTCCAATTTCGTTCGCAATTTGATGTAGAAGTTGTTTGACTAAACACTTTAATTGCTAATCATTGTAATTCAGGAGTGCATGTGCCATATATCATCCACCACTCAGCTGTATAATATTATTAAATTTCAAACTAACATCAAAATGTATAATATAATTAAATAATATAAAATAAATGATTTAATCAAGTATTTACCCGGATTCATTTGCTTCCAAGCACTTTGTGCTTATAGAGTACCAAATGTATCATGTTTACTTCGAAATAGTAACATCTGCATAAATAAAAGTTTGAGTAAAAATGAGAAAAATAATTCAATTTCAAATTTTTTAACTAAGTTATAAATAATAGTACTTGAATCTAACCTAATTAACTATTCTGATTTGATCATCAATAGAAGGTTCTAATCTTTCAATCATTGATCTTGTACCTTCTAATGTTTCCGCCATTACATTCTCAGAATGCTCCACCCCAAATTAAAATTGATGATTGAGAAAATAACCTAATCATAATTTATAAAAATATGCTCAAATGATAATAATCTAAATTCTAAAACTTGAAATAATAAAACAAAAAATAACTCTTAATTATACGAAACATTTTATCTTACCAGTTGAATGCAAGTCGGAATGCATAAAATTTCATCTATTGTCAGTAATTCTTTCATATTCAGTGGAATATTGACAATTTTCCTTAATTGCTCGTTTAGCTCTATCAACGGCCTCATAAATAAAACCCATTGTTGGTTTTTTCATCACCATCCACAAGCTTCAACACTTTTACCAAGGGTTCGTAAAATTTTATGATGTCAACAGCTTTTTCCCAAAAACTTTTCCCAAAACAATTTTTTTGGCTTCATAAGCAGGTCGTAACTTTTGTTGCCCCCATTTTGATTCTCTGAATTCCTGTATTTTTATAAGAAAAAATCAATGATATAATTTAACTTATTTGAAAATTGAAACTAATAAAATCATTAAATATTTTTATATTTAAGTAACTGTATTAACTAATTATAAAATACTAGCCTTTGAGTTAAACATTTCTCTCAGACCTTGTTTTTGCCTTGTTATCTCCTCAAGTTGTATGAAATGAGTAGCAAATCGAGTAAGAGCAGGTCAAAGAATTTACTTACCGTGAGTATACTTCTTCATCAAATCAATGATCTAAATGTGATTGTAAATGAAGCAAGTCACTTTCTTCGTATCCTCTAAAACTTTTGCTACACTAATTTTTTTTCAAATATCTTTAAGGCATAAATCTAAGCAATGAGCTGCACATGAGGTCCAATAAAGATGTTTTCTTTTCAACATTAACTTTTTCCCAGCAGCTTTCATTGCTGCCTCATTGTCAGTCACTATTTGGATAATGTAATCTTCCCCAATTTCTTCAACAACTTTACCCAACAAATTGTAGTAGAATTCAGCATTTCTACTACGAACGCTCGAGACATCCATAGATTTTCAAAAAATGGTTCCTTTACTACAATAAACAAGGAAGTTGATGATGTGCATTTGATTTAAACTATTGGTCCAACCATCACACATCAAAGTTGCACCCAATTGTTTCCAATACGTCTTCAATCCATCTACCCATTCATGAACTAGTTCATACTTCGACGCCAAATACACATCTGAGATCTCATAAGGTGTTGGGAGTTTTACACCTTTTAAAACTTCCATTGATACCTGAATTAAGTTATATAACCAAGGCGAGGTTTCTAATTGAAACGGAAGCCGGTCATATATAAAAAAGTTAGAGACCGCTTCACCCATCTTTTTACGCAATGTCTTTAAAATAGACTCGCTAACCTTTGGTTGTCTTGAGCTTCTTCTTTTAACCAATTCAGGTATAGTTCCCCTTAAAGTGAATTTGGACTTGCTTGGGATGGATCTTTCTCCACGACATCCTCTAACTGATCCATGAGAAGAAGATCGTCCTTCTTCAAAAACCCTACCCCAACCACTCGTACTTCGTCTAAATTCTTCTCTTCTATGCCACACGTGTTGTGATTAGAGGCTTTCTCGAATGGCTTGTCTCATAGCAGAATCATCATCGATGAATTAATCCCCCTCCTCCCTTAGTTGTGATAAGAATTCATTTGTTCTCCTTCTTTTGTCAAATTTCTTTTCCTTGGCTTCTTTAAGTAATTTCATCATGCTTTCTCTAATGATACCTGTAATCAAATAAATATAATTCACACTATTAATTATGTATAATCTTTATTGTTAACATTTAAAAATAATTATAAAGTATACGTGTCAAAAAAAATAACTATAAAGTATCACATACCGGTGACATTAGGGCATGGTGTAACTTCACCGATTTTATGAGCAATATGCTCTTTTAACCGTGTTATTCCTCCTTTCGTAACTTTGCCACAAAGTTTACATACAACATTTCCTTTCGAATTTGGAACTGGATCACCAAAGTGCCAACCTATATCTCTACTCGGTACACCTTCTAATCCTTCAGTCGGAAACTTTTCAATACGTGGTGGCATGCTTCAATTTCAATAAAAACTGAAATTCGTATATTCATAAATCATAATTATAAAGTTAAATAAAAATCTAATATATTTTTATATTTGATTAAATTAGGACTAAAATGAATGAAAATTAGGACTAGATTTAAATTGCATAAAGTTAGAAACTTTGATTAAATAATTTAAATTAGGATATATGATTAAATTGAATGAAAAAAAATTTACACTAAATTGGGAATTTAATATAACATTAAGCGCCAAACTCAACAAATCTATAAAAATTACCTAATAAGTAATGCCTAATTTACCGTTCTTGGCTTCTTGCCCAGTTGCCTTTGCCCCTTTTCACCTTCTCAAAAGTCAAATGGATTTGTAAAATGCAAACCGCTCGGTCGCTTAACTCAGTCCTCCTCAATCCACCATCGGTGACGACGACGAAGCTCAACAGTGAACAGACAGAGACAGTGAGAGTGAGACACAGAGGTTTAGCTTCTTCTCTAAAAAATCTCAGTACTCTTCTTCGTCTTCTTCTAAATCTGCTCTTCTCTACTTCTTTGCTCTCTCTCTCTTTTTAAATTTTTTTCCAGTTCTCTTTGCACTTGCAGTTTGCAATTTGTTTTGGCTTTGAAACGCAAAGTTCTCTTCTCTTTGTGAGTGTATAGACTATAGTGTATACGTTTATTGTGTTTCAATTCAGATTTTAGATTACTTTTTATTTTTTTTCAATTACTTTTGCCTGTTTTCAGCTTCTTTTGTTGAGTGCAGAGCAGGGGAATATATTCTCCCTATTTTGTCTAGCTTTGAAACGCAAATTTCATTTTTTTCAATCACGGCTTGATAACAGGGATAGCGTCCCGTTATCGACGTGGCTAACGCTATCACGTTATTTTGCGTCCGCGACAGCCCACTATCATCGTGATTTTGTTGTCCACCGTGATTTCCTCCAATTTCGATTGCGGACGGCGGCGCGACCGCTATTTCGCGGTCGCAACCGCGTTCGCGTTCCGCTATTTAGAACCCTGATTGAGGCTCAACGATAGATATGTGTTTGATTTCTAGCGCTCAAATCCCGTGATAATTTTTTAATTTAAATTTTTAAATTATTTGTTAATTATTGTTTTAATTGTTAATATTTTATTTATTAATTTATGAATTTTAAATTTTATTTTGAAGAGGTGTGAACGTGCCTTGAATTGTTTCATCAACCGTAAGGGAGCACTGCATCCGGATATTATCCCTTATTTGCATGAATTCGGTTTTGGCCATGTTTCCCACCTATTTGACAGTTTGAAGTTGAATCGTCCGATGATTAACGTGTTACTAGAGAGGTGGAGGCCTGGGACACACACATTTCATCTTTCCTGCGGTGTGGCAACTATTACCTTGCAAGATGTTGCATTTATACTCGGTCTGCCCATTGACGGTGAGGTTATCACCGGGATTGCGGAGGAAGAATGTTCGGGCGTGTGTGAAAGCTTGCTTGGACTGAGGCCGGAGGAGAACGATTTCGATGTTGCAAACTCAAAATAATATTCTTAGACAACAATTTGACCAAACTAAACCCAGACGCCAATGAAGTAACGAAGATAGTATAATTATAATTTTTTTTATTGTGAAATTTTATTTTATTGAAAATAATTTAATATTGAAAAAATTATTTTTGCAGCGGTTTGCTCGTGCTCATATTCTAAGAGTTGTTTGCGGGGTCTTGATGCCAAATAAATCTCGCAACAAGGTCCATTTTGATGTGGTTGCCTCATCTGGCGAGTATTGTGGAAATCCAAAAAAAATGTTGGGGAGGGGCAGTGTTGGCATATCTATTTCGACAGTTATGCAGAACCATCAACCCAGAGAGACGTACCATTGGCGGATGTCTTTGGTTGCTGCAATCTTGTGCATGGTTTCGAATGCCTTTTTATGCCCAACGCATCGAAACCCGTCCCTATTCTAATTCCCACTTGTTCAGAGGTACTAATAAATATTTGTTTTATTATTATTTTTTTAATATTAGAATAATTAGAATTGTGTTTTTGAATTATAGGTGGTTGGGTCATTTAACACACGTGGGACTACCGACCACCCAGTGTGATTATCGACAGTTGACTGATAAGACAGATGGGGTAAATATTTTTAATCGAATTTTTTTACTTAATTTTTTTAGAAAGTTTTCTGAAAAAGTCAACTCTGTTCAAATTCAACCTTGGTCAGAGTCAACTCTGACACAAAGTCAAAGTCAACTTGTCACACAGGTCAACGATCAACTCTAGTCAAACGGGTCAAACGGCCAAACAGACCGGTCAAATAGGTCCAAGAGTCAAAACCGGTTCAAGTTGGTCTGGTTCACTGGTCAAAATACAGTTTGATTCGGATTGCCGGTTTAGGTCAACGTTCTAGTTCGGTTTACAAGCCCATGGTTCGGTTCAGTCTTGTCTGGGCACACAATTCGATGTCGCTAACTTTTTTTGGTTCTAATAAATGTTATTTTATATATATTTTCTTGATTTATTATCTGGTTGTGATTTGATAATATTTTGAAACATCATGCATTGCATAATAAAATGTGTTTTTAAATCAAGCATCTGATTTTCGGAAAATATGATACTCATAAGAACTCGGATTTATGATTTTCAAATCATATCATGAGTCATGGGATCGGAATGATATTCGGAAAACGCGAGGGCAACCTCCACTCTGGCAAGGGCAACCTCCACTCTGTGTGATATCGGACAATCGAGTATTGAGTCATGCATCAGACATCATAACATTTATGAATTTGATTTATCGGATACACTGTGTTTCAGAATGAATTTATCAGAAAATAAAATATTGTTTTTGTTTTGAGTTTTGTTTGCACTTAAGGACACACTAAGCTCTTTAGCTTACACCCCCTTAGTTTTCTTTCAGATACTCAGACTCATTAGGAGACTCGGTACTTGGAGCATCTCTTATTTATTCAGATAACTTAACATTTAGTATGAACTTTTCTGTTTACTTCGGATTACAATTTTAACATTATTTGGGATATTTATGTAATATGCAGTTTGGGACTGTTTATAATTTGGGTTTTATCAAATGCATGCAATTATTAAGTTATTTTCAGATATTTAATCAAATTGTCGGAACAATGTTATACGACTATGTTTTATAATAAATGAAAGGTTATTGAGCTATTTGTTTTTTATAATAGTTTTGCATTTTAAAGTATTTAAATTTAAGACTTATAACTTGAGGGACAAGTTTTTCAAACGAGACTTTCTAGATTCGGCCCATTTCTTTTGGGCCGGGTTTTAGAGGTTACATTTAGTTGCATCAGAGCCTAGGTTCAACCCTCGAACTGTGAGGCTCACAAAAGTTATTTTCAAAATGTTTTCAACTTTTGCATGCATCTGAATTATTTTGGGATAAATGGGAATTTTCTAAAAAATATATTATCTTATTATATGATTTGACCTTGTTGTTTTCAACGTATTTTTAAATCCGAGACTCCAGTACCGAATTTGACTCTAGGTTATTACCTTTGTAGATAGTCTTTTAAGCCACCAAGCATGAGTTCTAGCTTTGTGAGAGGTCGAGGCCGATGTCGTGGCCGGGGTCGTATCGTCGTTTCTGATGGTGGTCATCTACCTTCCATTGAGCAAACAAAAAATCAGAATGAAATGTCGGATAATGAGAATGAGCCTTTTGGAGGACATCATATTGGAAGTGATGACTCACATGATGTTGATGACACTGAGACAGTTCAGCCAGACAGTGCCACGGTGCACCGAGAGTTGTTGTGTTATCTCCGCCAATCAGAGGGTTCGAGAAAACCCATATCTACAGAATTTATAGTTGCTGGGATGAAATTGTTTGAGGGTAAAACTGGTACACATCCAGCCGATGTAAAGTATTGGCTAAAGAAGTTACAACGATTTTTTGTTGAGATGGATTACCCTGTCAATCAGAAATTGCGGGATGTTGTATCACTGTTATAGGATGAAGCACAAAATTAGTGGGAGTCAGTGGTTGATATTGTTCCATCTAGTCAAGTCACATGGGAGTTTTTCTGACAGGCTTTTCAGGATCGATATGTGAGAGTCGAGTTTTTAGCGAAGTGTCGTGATGATTTTATGAATTTGAAACAGAACAACATGTCAGTGAATGATTATGAGATAGAGTTTCGGAGGTTGGCCATGTATGCTCTTGGGTTATTTACGACTGAGAAAGATAAGTGTGACTAGTTTTTAAAGGGACTTCGTTTACTGATTCAGAGAGATATTGCTATGCATCATGATAAAATGTTCAGCGACCTGGTTAGTCAGGCTAAGACTACTGAGAGGATAATTGCACTAATCGAAGTTGAGGAAGTTCAGAATTTTGAGAAAGGTGTGAAGCAACCGAATATATATGCTCAGCCTAGTTTTGTCAACACGTCTAGAAAGAGGCCTAGAGATGATTTTGTTCCTCATAGTTATCGGAATGTGAGACCTGTAGCACCGAAAGTTCCGTCTGATAGCTTGGGTAGTTCAAAAGTTCGCCGAACCATTTCCGTATGTGGTTATTGCAATAAAAAGCATAATGGGGAGTGCAGATTGATGAACAGGGCGTGTTTTAGATGTGGTTCTCATGATCATTAGTTAAAGATTTGTCCACGTTCACCTACCGGTTTATCTGTTCGGAGTTAGACGCATGCATCAATTCAGGAACCTCACTGAGGTAGAGGGTAGCTTAGGTCAGTTACTTCGGGAACTACGAGAAGAGATAGACATGCTCCAAGTGGTGGATCAGCTAGATCCGAGATTAGACGTCCAGGTTCAGTATATTCGACTAGGGCTCGTGTTGGATATGATGATATGCACGATGACATAGTAGGTACCGTATGATGTTTCAGTTTTTGTTATTATAATCGATTATAAATTCAGAATAAGAAAATATAAGTATGTGTTGATAGTTTTGGGTATCTGTGGTCAAGTCTAAAAATTTCGAGGATGAAATTTCTTTTAAGGGAGAGAGAATTGTAAGACCCCAAATTTTCCCCTATTTCGGAAGACCTAAATTTTGAAATCCCCAAATCAGAAATCCTAATAATTGCAAATTTATATTCAAAACCCTAATTGAAATTTTGGAATTAAATTGAATTTTAGTTATGATTTTGGTGACCTATTTGTTAAAATTAAAATTTCAGCGACTTTTATGTAAAGTGGGTTAAGTTTAGGGGCCATTATCAAAACCCTCAAACATTTCGATGACCTTATATGCGATTTACCCATTAAATTGGGGTATTTAAACATCTTTTCAACCCTTCATCTGCCCGAGTCTCTTTGCATCCGCATCTCCCTCACGAAATCGTCTCCCTTCACCCCTCTCCCTTTATTTTCTGATCAGACTCCGACCAAGGCCTTGCGGTCGTTTGTTTGCTGATCTGACACCATAGTTCGGCTCCCCATCTCATCGCGAACAAAACCCTCCCCTCGAATCTTGCTGATTGTCATTCTTTTGCTCGAAATCCGTGAACAATCGTTCGGTTCTCCATGCGCCGCCGCTGTTCTCCTCTGTCGTGGGCGTTGGTAAGCCACTCAACCTCCAGCGTTTCTCGTTCCATCGCCGCTTTGCTCGTTTGGCCGCTCGTTCCATATTTTCTTCCGCCGGCAGATTCGTTTTGTGTGGGTAAGATTTGAACTCATGTTTTTTGCTATAAATCAATGATTTTAAGTTATGAGTTGTGTTTTGATTTGGATTTCGGTTGTGTTATGGAAAAAATGATCATTTTTGTGTCATCGGAGGTACTACCGTCGTCGTCCTTGTCGAGCTGTGCCATCATCATCGTGGTTGTCGCTGCCATTGCCAATTTGGGGGTTCTGGAAACTCTACTGAACAAGGGATGAAACCCATGTTTGTGTTGGGCCATCAATTTTGGCCAAAGAGTTGAGAGACCAATCAGTAGTGGGCTGTGTGTTGAGCCCAATTTAGAATCATGGGAAGAGCCCATCTCAGTTGAGCCAGATCCATGTATGACCCATTTTGAATATGTGAATCAGATTCGAGTGATACCAACTTGTGGGTGTATTGAACCAAAACAATTAGCTAAATCGAATTGTGTGCCCAGACCAGACCGAACCAAACCATGGGCTTGTGAACCGAACTAGACCGTTGACCTGAACCGGCAATCCGAATCGAATCGTATCTTGACCAGTGAACCAGACCAACCTGAACCGGTTTTGACTCTTGGACCTATTTTGACCGGACCATTTGACCAAGGTTGACTGTTGACTAGTTTGACTAAAGTTGACCATTGACCAGTGTGACCAGTTGACTTTGACTTTTTGTCAGAGATGACTTTGACCATAGTTGACTTTTTTCGGAAAACATTCACCTTGACCTTCTTTCAACGTTCTGAGTCCGAATTCGTTGCCTGTTTTGTCAAATTCGAACTCGAAAGCTCTGTTTTACTATTTACAATTTATTTGTACTTAGTAATTTCAAAATAATGGAATATAAGATTAATCTGAGTTATTCTCGTGTTCAAGGACCGACCTTGAGATCGGCGAGTTACATGCTCCTCCAGTTGTACAAACCGACCGTGCATGTTCTTCGAGATCTTCACATGAGTATATCTTCCGTTCAGTTCTTAGTGTTTTAGTCGGTGGCTTAGTGATAGTATTAGTTATTAATTTTGAGTTATTCTCGTAGGTTCTGATTTTGTGAGATCCGAGCGTGAGGCTCGCCCTTCTCGGCATTAGAGTTATTGTCTGCTAAAGGTGTGTTTCTTGGGGTGTTTTAAATAAATGTTATTATATATATATTTGCTTGATTTATTATCTGATTGTGATTTGATAATATTTTGTAACACCATGCATTGCATAATGAAATGTGTTTTTAAATCAAGCATCTGATTTTCAGAAAATATGATACTCATAAGAGTTCAGATTTATGATTTTCAAATCATATCATGAGTCATGGAATCAGAATGGTATTCAGAAAACGCGAGGGTAACCTCCACTCTGGCGAGGGAAACCTCCACTCTGTATGATATCGGGCAGTCGAGTATTAAGTCATGCATCAGACATCATAACATTTATGAATTTGATTTATCGGATACACTGTGATTCAGAAATGAATTTATCGGAAAATAAAATATTGTTTTTGTTTTGAGTTTTGTTTGCACTTAAGGACGCACTAAGCTCTTTAGCTTACACCCCCTTAGTTTTCTTTCAGATACTCAGACTCATTAGGCGACTCGGTACTTGGAGCATCTCTTTCAATATGAACTTTTCTGTTTACTTCGGATTACTATTTTAACATTATTTGGGATATTTATGTAATATGGACTTTGGGACTGTTTATAATTTTGGTATTATCAAATGCATGCATTTATTAAGTTATTTTCGGATATTTAATCAAATTTTCGGAACAATGTTATACGATTACGTTTTATAATAAATGAAACATTATTGAGCTATTTGTTTTTTATAATAGTTTTGTATTTTAAAGTATTTAAATTTAAGACTTATAACTTGAGGGACACGTTTTTCAAACGAGACTTTCTAGATTGGGCCCATTTCTTCTGGGCCGGGTTTAGGGGGTTACAGTGTAATTCATGAACAAAAATAAGCTTTGGAACCATTTCGACGCCAAAAAATTACCTTCGGTACCATGATTTATAATTACAATTATTGAACGACTAAAATTTTTAGCTTCTTATTTTTTTAATTACAATTGCACGCCTCCGATACCACGCCTCTAAGCATAAGGATTACGCGAATGCGACTATTAACTTCCTAGATAAACCCATCAAACATGATTCTCAAGGCCTTTTACCTTTTTATTCATGCCCAAAAACAAGCTTCGGAACCATTTTCAGGACCATTTTATACTGTTTACAATGTTTGTTATGTGCCAATATCAGTCTCAAATGAAAGATAAGTCCCAATACTAGGCCTCTAACCTAAAATAATACGAAGATTATTCTAATAATAACTCGGGAAAACACCTCCAACATGCCTACCAAGCCATTTCAACTTCTTATTCTTAGACAAAAATTAGCGTTCGAACCATTTCCAACGCACTTTTTATACAGTGTGCAATATCTCGTACGTGCCAATATCAGCCTCAAATGGAAGATAAATTCCAATACTACGTCTCTAAGCTTAAAAAATACCAAACTTATCGGGCTAATGACAAGATAAAATACCTTGAACATGCCTATACACCCTTGTATTTCAGCCTGGATTTGGAGGACCTCGCTTTCTGCATAACGCGAGGTCCCTTTAATTTCTGTCATGATATATTCAAAATCTCGAGGACCTTGCATTTTTGAAAACGCGAGGTCTTATACAAAAATTTTAAATTACGAAATATGAAAAGTCGGCCCACGTCGGACGGACCTCGCTATATGTAGAACGCGTGGTCATGGCTCGCTTTTTCCAGAATGCGAGGTCGCCCTACGTGGACGCTTTGGGGTCATTTTTCTAAATAACATTGGTTACGGGTTATTTACGTAAATAACTATTTTAAAAAGGTTTTTTTATATAATAATACAAAAAATTTTAGTTCACCCAAAGCCTTCATGTTAAACTGTTGGGTTAACTCTACTATTTTTATGATGTATGAAAAGATTTTTTTTCACAAGCGGGCTTTAAAAGCTGTTAATACATTTTTAGAGGCCTTATATCATAATCCACAAATTATAAACCTTAAACTTTAAACAATAAAATTTATTCTCAAATCTTAAAATATAACCACAAATATTAAAATCATAACTCTCAACTATAATCTATAAGCCTGACAAAAATAGAAGCTTGTGAAAAAATAAAATTTTCATCGTCATAGAATATTTTCGCTTAAAATTAAATACCAAGAGGTTTCACCAACAAGTGTTGAGTGTATTGATAAGACACTACAACTAAAGTGAAAACGTAAATTCGAATCTTGAAACGACATTATTGAGAATTCTCACACCAAGTTATTGATATGCATGTTAAAAAAATACCAAGAGGCTTCTTAAAATGCACCCAACAAAAGCTCCTCCCTTTCCCGATGCTAGTAGTATGAAACAGTGTGATGACTAAATCATATCTTATGACTTTTCCGTTTCAGATTTATTGGGCCAAGTGTTTTGACATGACATATGAGAAATGAAAGGAAAAAGAAAATAAAATGTCCCCATTCTTAATGGAATCATTCTACCAAAGCTTCAAAAAAGCAAAAGCTAAAGAAGGAAAGAAAGCACCACACTATCCTTTATCCAACATTGGCATTCCACACAGAATGAAAGCACCCCACTATCCAATTTGGCATTCCACAGACAAAGACATATCTAATTTATTAATATATATATATATATCACAAATTGAAATTGATATTATTTTTATTTACAATTGAATAAAAAAAATCAACACTTCAAAAAGTTGGGCTAAAATCTCTTAAGAAAGGTTTGATCAATTTTGTTTTCTTTTTATTTACAAAATTTGAACTGACACTGATTTATTTATCAATTTCCCACTCAGCATTTAAAACCTGACCCGGGCTGTCAGCTTCAGTCAAAGCAGATCTTAGAATTATTTGCTTTTTTTTCAATTAAGCTTGTTTGAATCCCCAAAAGATGGATGGATGCATACATGCATATGCACTTGTAAATTCCAGATTCAGAATATTCAGATTCTTTTCATAAATAGAATATTCAGATTCATCCATGAAGATAGATTTTTGCTGATCAGAAATTTATTCTCATATAAGACAGAAAAAGGCCTTGTGAAAAATCACATCACTTTCCGTATAAGGTTAGTGTTTGTGAAAACTAATGTTTATCTCTTCATTAATTACATACTCCATAACATATATTTCTATCATATTCCTGCATGCCTTGCCAGTATAAATATATATATATATATATATATTTACTTTAAAATATTAAAAATACAATATGAAACATATTCAATATCGTACCATTGGTTAAATCCAACAAATGGTTACGGTATGCATAATCAAAGATTTAAAAATATATATAAATAAATATTATTTTATAATCACTTTAAGGCTATTTAAAAAATTCTATACTCTATCCCTTTCTATTGAGGCATATAATGTTAGAACTGAAGCAAAGAATGACAAACATATATATATAATGAAACAAGGATCCATATTTGCTTGCATGTAAACAGTTTGACACATGAATGCAAAGTGAAATGTTGCGAAAAATATTCAGACTTCTTGCTATCTGTCCTGATATACATACCAATCCCAATCATTCACCAAAATAAAAGGATAAAAAGAAGAAGAGAGGAGATTTGAAAATGAGGCCATCAATGCTGCTTTCGCTTACTTGTTGGATTCAGGATTCGGTCCACTAGGTACTTCGTGAACCGCCACTTCGAACCGACGATCTGCAGCACCGGTTCCACCGGAATTTTCAGCCGGTGAAGAAATGGAAAAGGGTTGCAAATTTGGCGTAGACTGGTGTTGGGTGTAAGATGAATATATGGGACGAGCAAAGAGAGGATAAATGAGGAGAAGAAGAAGAAAGAGGTGAAGGGCAGATGCTTGATTTGTTGCTGAGTTTTGAGAGATTGATTTGTTGGGTATCGCCATGGAATTGTGATGAGAAAATGGAAAGCTGCACCTCCCCCAGTAGTCCACAAGGGAATAATATCCATGAACCAGTCGGACCACCAATTCTCTGCTGGTTTTGTATGGGAAGGAGAGATAAAAGAAAAGGGAAAAACAACAAGTTATGATGGAATTAATGGTGGAGTTTGTGAAAGTTGAAAGATAAAGTTTTGATGCATCCCACCAACTTATATTAACGAGGTTAAATTAAAGTTATATGCCCTCTTCGTGAAATACCCTTAATGTCCAACCCTTTACGTTTTTATACCCTTAATTTCCTTTCACGTTTCTTAGTCAAGGGTGTAAATGAGCCAGTCCACAGGGGCTCTAACCCTAGACCCGCCTATGCGTTACAACATATTCTAGAAAGTTATATTAGGGTCACAAGAGCGACCTACAGTAAAAATACACATAAAAATATTTTTCCCTCAAAACACTTATTAAGTTATAAAATCAACTTCTGTTTAAAATACCATTTTAAGAAATCATTTAAACACATAACAGAAATTTTAAAAAAGTACTTTACAGACTCTGTCATAAAACATTACATGACATATATGCCCACTAACTATACAACAACATACTCCAAATGCAACGCCGAGAGAACTCCGAACACTGATGTCAAACGTTATACCATGATATATTCTTTATTCACTCATCGAGTAACAAACGAGAATTATACAAGCTGATAGATTACGAAGATGGAAACAAAGAGTTTAATGTCTAGTGTGTCCAAATAGGTGCAGATTAAACAAACATAAATACATATCAATCATATCATGAGAACACATAACAATTCAATGCAAATGTTCAAGTACATACAAGGGTTTACTAGTAACTACCCTCCAACCTTACTCCATGTAACACCCGTGTTTTGGGGTTAGGAGTTTGGTGTGTGTGTTGGGTTCGATTCGTCAAAATCGGTTTAATTAATTTAGACCTTGATTTTATTTTAAATGAGATTAAAACTAAAGCAATGGTAATTTTGTAAATAAGTTAAAATAAGGAAGACAAACTTTTTGAAACAAAACAAAAAGAAAAAAAAGGGTCTCTTCTTCATTCTCCATTTCACGTGGAAAAACCCCCAAACCTCCCCAAAGCCTAAGTTACTATTCCATCCATTTCCTGTAACACTCGAGTTTGGGGGCCGGGAGAAAATAATATTTAAATAATATTTGAGTCTCGGTTTTCTAATTAAATAAATAAAAGGGTAAACTACATAAATAGTCCCCCGGCTATGCTCCAATTATCTTTTGCATCCCCCGACTATCAGAAGTTACAAACTGGTCCCCTGACTTAAAAAAATAACAAATTGATCCAGTGCCGTTAAAAATTTAACGGCTGGTGACGTGGCAGTTAACAAAAATTGGCATAATAACACATTTAGTCCTCAACTTTTACACTTTGTTTAACTTTGCCCTAATTCTAAAAAATGACCCTTAACATTTTAAAATTCTATCAATTTAATCCATTTTTCTCTCCAGACAATCCTAAACAAGAACGGTCTTCTTTCTAAAACAAAAATCAAATTTTCATTGCTCCAATACCGTGTCGAGTTGATCAGCAAAGAGATCATCATCATCATTAAACATCATGTTCGAATTCGGCCAACCATAATTGTCGCAATTAAGGTTGTCGTTTACCGGTAATGGTGGCGGCTGTTCGAAAGCAACCTCCAGCTGCGTGGGAGTTATGTTGGTGGAAATGGTGCTGGTGCTACCGCCACCATCTTCACCTTTGAAACTCAATGTTGACATGACTTCTTTATGCATCTCTTTTCCTTTGTACTTAATCTTGCATAGTCTCCAATCCTAAATAACAATATCAAAAAAGAAAAAAAGTATTTATTAATATTTTCTTAAAAAAATTTAACGTGTTCACAGTATATAATTTTATATATCGTAAATAAATAGATGACACGTCAAAATGTATCAAGTGTTAATATTTAATGCAGATAATATATGAATATACTAATATAATTCTTTAAATAAAATAAGTATAAAGATGCAGTAAACAAAGTCAAGCTAGATACTAGAACTTAAAGAAGATATGAGTTTAATTTGTGTAAACTCGGAGCTTAATTCAGTTGATTCATGTTGTCACTGTTAAAAAATGTCATTTTAGGATTGTATTTTTAATATCCGCAATCTTTTCTCCTAGTCAGATACAGAGAAGAAAAAGAAGAAAGATACCGAAGTTTGTATTCGTGCATGATCCAATCTGTTTTGATTGCGGCTTTTCGATTTCGTTGGTTATTATCTTCTTCTCCAACCTTTAACTTTTAATCCGCAATCTGTTTTGTTTAGCAAAATTTAATTGAAGAGTTGGACCTAATTTGGATGACAAAGCCCAATAGCCATTTTAATGGCATTTTTGTAAATAGGTAATCTTTTCAAATAAGCCCATTTCCTTTTATTATATTTCAAACAAACAAAAAAAATGCTATCTTCTTCTCCAACCAAAGCCAACGACAAACCCCTCTCTCTTCCATGGATTTCACTATTCCATCTCTTTTCTCCCTCATTTTGGCTCGGTTTTGAAAGGTAAACACATCCCCATCTTGCTCTCATCTTCCTCTACTTGAAAGTACAAATAGTTTTCATTTTCATCAATGTTTTGGAATTTGGGTTTTTCAAAGTTTCAAGCTAAAGGTTAAAGCTTTATGGGTTTTTACTAAAGCTTTTGGTTTGTTATTGTTAGATATGATGTTTTTGAATCAAATGGTCCAACATATATAATTTTTAAAGTGTTTTATGAGAATTCCCGAATTTGGGTTTTGGTGGGGTTTTAGGAGGTTTTTAGTTGAGTTTTGGGTGTGATTTGTGTTGGAATTTGAGGGTTGATGTTAGGGTAATAGTTGGGGGCTGTTTTGGAAGCATTTGAGTGTGCTAAAAAGGTTAAAATCATGAGTTTTGGTTGGGGTTTGAGGGCTGCTCGGGTTTGGTGTTTTGGGGGGTTGTTCTTGGCTTGGAATCCTGTGTTTATTGCTTGAATAGTGTTCCGGTTTGCTACATTAATTGTTGAATTGATTTGTGGTTGTTTTGATTGTGTTGAGGTGATTAGAAGCGAGATTTTGTGTTGGTGAAGCTTCAGAGTGAATCCGGAAACTTGAAGACCTTGGTTGCTTGGTAGTTGAGCTTGGAGGTGGAGGTGAGTGGTTATTGTTTTTAAATGGTTTTCAAATATTGGTTCAAGCATGTGAACCTAGGATGGGCTTCGTAAACCCACCTAAAGTTGGGATTAGAGTGGTAGCCTAATCCCAAGCTTTAATTAGAGACTTTGGTTGCACTCTTTAATGGTTGTTTATGCCTCTTGATTTAATTGTGATTGTGGTGTTATGTATATGTTGTTATACATGTATGTTGAGGCATGGCTTGATGCATTGTTATATGCATGTTGATGATAAATATAACGTGGGTATACATATATGTGAAATATGATGTGATAATTGTTTTGATGATATACATGTGGTGTTGGCTTGTGAAATGAGGTTATGAGGTGGTTGCATGATCCGAGGATCATGGTGAGTACATGCTAGGCATGGAAATGTGGTTGGTGCATGACGGTAAGTCATGGTGAGTACGTGCTAAGCACGAAAGTTGTTATGAAATGATATTGTGAAAGATTAATGAAATGTGTAGTATTGGCACTAACATGCTTGGGTAAAAATGATCGATCATTAGGATGTTTAGTGTGCACACGTGAGTCAAAATGCGCGCGTGGTCTTGATGATGGTAGTCATCAAGATGGAGTATGGGTTCGCCCAGAAATCTTCTTATATATATTCGTCGGTGATGAGTGGAATCCCATCGACGGGCGTGAGGATGAGTGGAATCCCCTCCGCGTGAAACGAGGCGTGAGGATGAGTGGAATCCCCTCCGCGTGAACGGTGATGAGTGTAATCCCACCGTCAGGTGATGGTTGTGTTGTTGGATGTGAGTTCCAACGATTATCCACGTATTCGAGTCATAGCTAGGTGCCAATACGGATTGTGGATTATGTTGCTCATATGTTGGATATATGTGTTTTCATATGTTGTGGTTAGGGACTTGTTGAGCATGACATGATTTTCATAATATGTTCATGCATCATCTATATTTATGGCTCATGTGGATCGAAGGTAAGATCATGCATTCTACCTTGGTTGTATGCTCGTGCTTGGACCCTGCATTGTCGAAGGTTTGTTTTATGAGCTTACCCTCACTAAGCTTTTATGCTTACGCTCCTTTTTGTTCGACAATGCAGATCAATAGCTTGTGGGTGGCAAGGGCAAGGAAGGGGCCTCCAAGTGTTGCTTTCGGTTAGCTCAAGTATGAACTTTAAATTGTAGATTGTAATAGTTAAGCAATGGGATATGTGTTGTTGATTTGAATGCCTCGTTGTGTGTTGATTTGGTTTGGCTCTTGGTTGCCTTGTTTGAATTGCAAATCTTGTTTTTGTTGCATGTCTTGAATGCTTATATGTTTTGCTTCTAAGGTGTGAACCTTAAAGTGCCTTTTATGTCATCTTTTGGTAAATGCATGAATCTCTCGGATGATTGATGTTTGTTAGCGTTGGTTGCCTCGTATGCTTAGATCTTGGTGGTTAAAGGTTGTTTGTATGTTGTTTGTGGCTAGGGGAGTCGTAAATCGCATCTAGAGTCGAGTCCTAAGTTGTTTGGCTGAATTTTGGAGACTCACAGTGCAGGGCGTATCGATACGCCCAAGGGCCGTATCGATACGGTTTGCCCTCCAGGACTCAATTTTTGGCTTGGTGTATCGATACACGGGGGTGTATCGATACGCTCAAAGCTCACTAGAAATCTGATATTTTAGTGAGACTTTGGCGTATCGATACGGGCTCCAAGCGTATCGGTACGGGTTTATCTCGTTGACCACGAGATGTTTACCGAGAAGGGCATATCGATACGCTCAAGAGCTGTATCGATACGGTCTTCTTGTGTTGACCTTAGGGTGTTGACCTTGGTCAAGGCGTATCGATACCCTCTGCATGTGTATCGATACGGCCTGCTTAAAAAGGGAAAATAGGTTGTTTTAAAGTGCTGTTTTGGATGGTCGTTGATATATTACTTGTGTTTCCGCTGTCGTGTTCCACATAGGACTTAAATATGCATGTAGACAAGATATAAATAAAAGAAATTTTCTAGGGTTGCTAACCGAGGTGGGACCTTAACGGGTTTCACATCGGTTTTCCCCGTGTAGCCTACTCGGACCGGTCATCCGTCCAGACCGGGACGAGGGGGTTACATTTTCTCCATCAATTCAAGAGCTCCTTTGAAGGTAATTTCATTTTTGAACTCTCCTCATCATCCCAATCATTTCCATGGTCTTAGATTTCAAAACCACCACCATTTTAGTTTTCCAAGTTTTCAAAGTTTGAGGAAAGCTTGAAACTTTAATGGGTTTTCAGCTTGTTTTTTGTTGGCTTAGTTAAGTTTTGAGTTAATCTCACTTTAATACACCTCATATCTTAAAATGGAAGGATTTTAAGAAAAATCCCGAAATGGGTCTTGGGGGCATTTTTAAAAGTGTCAAAACTTGAATTTTGATGTGTTTTTGTGTTGGGTTGAAGGGCTGATGGTATAGGGTTGTTAGGGAAGTGTTTTGGAAGTCTTTAGAGGTCATTTGGGTGTTGGAAACGATAGATTTCAGCTGGGTATTATGGGTGTACGAAAATGTGATTTTTGGTGGTTAGCATGTGTTGAAATTGTGAAGTTTTGGCTTGTGATTGTGGGTTGAGTTCGTGGCTGAGTTTGACAGTGATTTGGTTGAGTAATACTTGTCTTTTGATTGGTTAGAAGCAAGAGGAGACATTGGAGAAGGTTCGGGATCAGTTCCGAAAGTTTCGGAGGCTTGAGTGGCTTTGCTTGGTTTGCTAAGGAAGGGTGGTGAGTGAAACTTTCAAATTTGTTTAAATTGGTTCAAGTGTGTGTAGATGAGGTTTAAGGATGTGCTTGGTAGGCCATTCCAAGGTATAAGTTAAATTGGTAGTTTAACTTCTTGTGTGTTTACAAGCTTTAAACATGTATGCCTATTCTAATCTTGTGAAGCATGAATTGTGTATGTATGGGTATACATTGATGTGTCTGATGATGGATGTGTGCTATAAATGATGAATGTTATGATGTGGTTTAAAATTATAATTGGCACTAGTTAACTCACCGGGTATAAATGATCGATCATTAGGATTAGTGTGCACACAGTTGAGTCAAATTCGCGCGTGGCCTTGGTGGCGTTAAGTCATCAAGGAGGAGTACGATGATGTAATATTCCACCGGAAATATTTATATTTATACGTGATGATGAGTGGAATCTCATCCGTAGGGCATGTGATGATGAGTGGAATCTCATCCATGCGAGATCCGGTGATGAGTGTAATCCCACCGAGGTAATGTTGTTGTTGAGAGTAAATCTGCATAACCGAGTAAACTAATAGTGGCCAATATACTTGATCTTGTGGTTATGATGTTGAGATAAGTGTTTTATCTTGTTGAGCTTAATATGATGTAAGATGCCATATTATTGTCTCTTGTGTTGCAACTAGATTGCTATGTTGATGCTATGCATGCTTGTGTGTGATATTAAGGATTAAATGCTTGAACCCTGCATTGTCGTTGTTTTTGGTTTTAGAGCATCCTCACTAAGCTTCTAGCTTACGCTCTCGTTTTCGACAATGCGGATCATTAGCGTGGTGTTAGCAAGGTGCAAGGAAAGGGCTTTCCAAGCTTTTGTGGCTGCTCAAGTATGGTTTAGTAAATAAAGTAGTAGTTTAGCAATGGGGTTGCTATGTGTTTGTATGAGCGTTGTATGACTCATATGTTAAATGTTGTTTATGCTTTGCTTTGGATTTGTAACCATGTTATGTGTCGGATGAATGCTTGTGTTGAGAGGCAATGCTTTTGGATGATTATATGTGTTTATGAGCATGTAAACCTATGTGTGAAGACATGTGCCTTTTGGCTTTTAAGTTTTAAGCATGCCTTGAATGATCTTTGGAAGGGATGTCTTATCTTATATCTTGTGTAATTAAGTATGTTTGCAATAGGGTGCACGCCTCTAAAGTGTGTTTGTATGTCTAGTATGCTTCTCGGAGTCGATAGGGGTGTTTGGGATCGTTTGGAGGTGTTTAAAACTGGTTTTGGGAATTTGCAGGTTGCAGGTGTTTCGAAATGGGCTGCGCGTTTCGAAACGGGTGTGGTTCCAGGGTCCCCCATATCGGAACTCGTTTCGGTACAGTTTGGCCACTGTGAGCCCCTGTTTTGAAACAAGTTTCGAAACACTTTGGCCACTATAAATGCCTGTTTCGAAACGAGTATCGAAACACCTAGGCAAAATGTGACCCTGTTCCGAAACGGGGTGGAGGTGTTTCGGTACGGGTGTTTGGCTTTTTGAACTGGAGCCCGTGTTTCGAAACGGGTGACGTCTGTTTCAAAACACAGGCTTAAAAATGGGCTTTTTGACATCTCTAAAGGGTCTTAAGGTTTGGGCTTAGGCCCAGGTTGCTGTTGGGCTTTCTTGTGAGCCTTGTTTCCGCTGTCGCTTCATATATAGGTTAAATTAATGCATCTAGACAAGATAATAAATGAAAAAAAATTCTAGGGTCGCTAACCGAGGTGGGACCTTAACGGGTTTCACATCGGTTTTCCCCGTATAGCCTACTCGGACCGGTCAGTCGACTAGACCGGGACGAGGGGGTTACACTCCAAATATGCAGTCCCCCAGAACTGCATCCACAATGACTTACCCTAGGCCCGATGGGCATAGGTTCCACCTAAGGGGCTACCTTAGGTCCATAAGGATTTACCCGTGCTAAAGCATCGACACCTACCCAAGGGGAGACCTTGAGTCCATAAGGATTTACCAGCTTGATCAGGGCTGTACCAACAGAGACTTCATAACATAACCCAATAGTATACCCCAGATAACAATCGGTATTCATATTTCAAACATGAGTAACATAATATATGTGACAGACATATTCTATTCAGAGTATCAGAAACGGAAGATTCATGCTTTTGACAGATAAATGGGCATACCATTTAGCAGAACAGACATTATCATCATTCATCATGCAAACAGATTGTACCATCATAGGTAAAGCTAACAGGTTATGCTATCAAATTCATCAGACAGCCAGGCAATTGTAACCCCCTTAACCCGACCTAGACGTTCGACCCGAATTAAGAAGATCACACGGGGAAAGCCAAAGTCAACCCGAAAGTCAACCTTGATTAACAACCCTTTTTTTCTTTTTAATTTTGTCTAGATGCTCTTTAACCCTAGATGTGTTCACACAAACATCATACTCAAAGATCACAACCATCAGAGAACATTCAGGGACCCAACTGTACAAAACACAACTTTAGGGACCAAACTGTAAATTCTGAATATTACAGGGACTTCACCCAATTAAAAGTTACCAATATAAAATTAGTCATGTTTCATACTTCACTGCCAAATTTCAGCTCAAACGGACATCTCAAACTCATCCAATTTCAAAAACAAGATTCAGGACCAAAACGCAAACATTTCGAAACACATAACCGCCAGTGTCAGCCCTCAACGGCCAGGTGTTTCGAAACAGGTTCACCCTGTTTCGAAACGCGGGGCCGTTCCGCAACGCGTATCGGAACAAACACTGGCAGTAGCACAAACGTTCCGAAACGGGTCCATCCGTTTCGAAACACCCTGGCCTTTACAGGCCCCCGTTCCGAAACGGTAACACGCGTTCCGAAACGCCCTGCCCAGATTGCAGCATCCTTGCTGGTTAATTGCATCTTTGACCCACCAAATATGATCCGAATGCAACCAAACCACACCAGCAAGTCATATAACATACAAGAGACATATATGCATCAAAAACAAGATACATAACCACCCCTAGGTGCAACAACACATTAAACTCATTCAAGGCTCAATCATGCTTTTAAACAAGAAGCATAGCAATACAACTTAAGCATAGGGAGATTCAAACGTTGCAACATTAATCCATATGATTCAAAACCATAACCCAAACTTGTCCAACATACACAATCTCCTTAAACATCAACATAAGAGATTCTTCCCCCCGTTGCCTTTATTAACTATAGCTATTAACCGAGACATACATCTCACTTGGAGTACTCCTTGAATCCCTTGCTCCTCGCTGTCCAAACTTCACTTATCTGCATTGATGGACAAAAAGGAGCGTAAGCACATAATGCTTAGTGAGGAATGCTCAAAACCAAGACACCATCAATGCAGCGAATCATAAAACCATTTTTAAAAGCAAGCTCGATTCGACAAACCAAAGCAATATTTGAAAACCCTTTTTCAACAACATGCTTTAAAATCATGCCTTGCACAAACATGAAAACCAACCCTTAGCTTAGGAAGCTAAGTAAACCTTTTCAAAACATAAACTTGCAAAACCATCAAATTAGCCATTCCATGCAAAAACACCATATGCAAAGCTAATTTCAAACCTTGGAAAACACTTCCACTTTATATCTTACCATTCTCATACTTGAATGTCATTTCAAAGCAAGAAACCCTTTTAAAACCATTTACTCAAACAATCAAACACATGCATTAAACAAATGCAACATATGAACCACATCATTAACAATTGCATCACATGCCCTTTAAAAACAAGTCTCCACAAGACTTCAATGCACTAAAGAGATTTCATGCACACATGCACCATTCTCAATAGATAATCAACACTTGTTCAAACCAACAAGTCAACAAGCATTCATAATACATTTTACACTATTCATGCAACCATGCATCATTTCAAGCATCTCATGCTTCATTATATTCAAGAACATCATATTGGCCTCCAAGTGATAACCAAATCCACTTTTCAACTCAACACCCGATCGGATACGCGGATCACAAGCGTTGTCCCCACGCTTCATACACACTACCAATCCAAGGCCCTCCAAATGGACTTTTAAACACCATTTGACCTTACCGTTCACAAGGTTCCCATGTATGGACTTTTAATCACCATACAACCTTAACATTCACAAGGTTCCCATGTATGGACTTTTAAACACCATACAACCTTAACATTCACAAGGTTCCCATGTATGGACAATTAAACACCATACAACCTTAACATTCACAAGGTTCCCATGTATGGACTTTTAAACACCATACAACCTTAACATTCACAAGGTTCCCATGTATGGACTTTTAAACACCATACAACCTTAACATTCACAAGGTTCCCATGTATGGACTTTTAAACACCATACAACCTTAACATTCACAAGGTTCCCATGTATGGACTTTTAAACACCATACAACCTTAACATGTACAAGGTTCCCATGTATGGACTTTTAAACACCATACAACCTTTGCATCACCGATTGGTAGTTGTATAACATCACTAACGAGATCCGGGACACCCTACACAAGATCCACACATGGACTTTACACCACCATTGTGATCTTATCAAGCACAAGGTTCCCATATATGGACTTTTAACCACCATATAACCTTTGCTTACCCAAGGTCCTCGAATGGGAATTTCAACCTCCATTATGACCTTAACCATCTCGTTAGGATACTTGGATGGAGTTTACCGGTTCACTCTTAACCACTCCACATCCAAGGCGACTTAATTCACGGTGCACCCAATCCTATAGCCGGCTAACTATATCCGATCAAAGAAACCAAGAACCACTGACATCACTTGCCAATATAACCATCTTACCACATTAATCCATTAATTCACAAGCATAATCAAAATGCAATAACCACCATGAACTTTAACCAAGAACCAACCATGGACTTTTAAACACCATGTTGTTCTTAAATAAACAAGGCTTACACAAGGACTTTCAACCACCTTTGTAACCTTAACCATCACTTACCAAAATGCATTATTAACAACAATATTCCACTGTTTTAAAGCATCACACAAAGCCATAAACAACATGCAACACTATGCATCAATTCCACAATTCAATGTACAAAACCAAGGATCTCTTACCTCGAGCATCCTTCACATATGGCTTTCAAAACCAGCATTAAACCATGCTAAAATATGCTTTCAAAACAGAATTTAAAACATGCAAATCATATGCATTGCAACCATCAATCACAATTGCTTAAAAAGCCAATTCACAACACAACCAAGAGCGAAAATCCATTTACTTACTCTTGAGCTTAGCAAAGTTTTTTAGACTTAAACTAAGCTCCCAAAACCTTCAAACCTTGGTTTAAAAGCTGAAAACCCAACTTCACTCACCGATACACAAAACAAGGCTAGCCAACAAGCCTTCCAAGCATCCGAAACCTTCCACAACACCTCTAATGCTCACGGATCAACTTCCCCTGTTTCAAGCACACAACATCAGAGGATTAATGCATCATAATGCACTAAAAACACCAGCAACACAACTCAACTCGCTGCTCATTGCAAAACCATCATTTCGGCTACCAAACACAACCGAAATCACCCCCAAACACTTCCAAAACTTAACCCAGCCAAGATCCATCACTTCAAACCATTTTTAAACATCAATTAACATCCAAAATGATCATAAACACGTCCTTATACCTCCAGGTATAACAGATCACCAAGATCACTCCAAAAACAACCAAAAACTCAAGCAAAACTTAGGAAATTCAACCTATTCGGGCTTGCATTGATTAAACCTCAATTTCTCATCAAGTTAACATTCAATTAACATCAATTTAACACCTCAACACACTGTCCAAACAGATCATACGAAAATTTCACCAAAATCAAGCAAATCTTGCATTTTAAAACCAAAATCAAGATTCCAATTGCAAAACCTTTAATAAATCATAAATCAAGGATTGAGAACTTGGGAATTTCAGTAAAGAACTTGAAGTTCAGAGGAGAAGGACGTTCTTACCTCCAAACTTGAGTTTCTCCCTTTTTGGAACCAAAATCTTGAAAATCCAAGTAGCAAATACAAAGGTTTTGTTGAAGGATTGATTAGAAATCAAATGAGGATTGAAATATGATATTTAGGTGACAAAAATCAGAGGAAAAGATCTGGAGAGAATGTGTTTGGTTTGAGAGAAAAGATGAGAGAAAATGGAAAATGGAAAATTTGGAAAGTTAGTTAGAAATGACAAAAATATCTTTCCCTCCTTTTTACTTTTATTTTAAACCATCAATAAATCATTTAATATTCTAGAAAATCTGGAGAAACCCCCCTTTGGGTAAATAGCTCCTTAAAGATTCAAAGTTTCAATCCTTTTTAAAACAGTCACGCAGTTTTCAAAAATTACATTTTGGTCACTAACCCAAAATGTCACCCTTCCAAACCTCGTTTTGCAAAATTGATTTCACAGTTCACTTATATATATTAAAAGAGGATTTTAGAACATTTTTCCATATTTTTAATGCAACCCGAACTAGGCTTTCCTAAAATTCACCTTTTATATTCGAACAACACTTTGACCGAACCGGTCAACGCCCAAAACTTCTAAGCCCAAAACCGGGGTGTTACAACTCTCCCCCCTTAGGAAATTTCGTCCTCGAAATTTCAACTGGCAAGAAGAGCACAACAAAACTTCTCAAGGCAACACGCAAGGCAACACAGGGGACTTAACCACCACTGAACACTCCCTCTTCACAAAACTCCACCCAAACTCAACACCACCACACACTGTTCCCGAAACTTGTTCACATAGTGACTCCAACCAAACAGTTCAGCCACTATGTAACCCACAACCTTCACTGCTTCTAAAAACCTTTGCAAAACTACTCAACCTTTTCCAGAGATTTCCACCACAAGCAAGCATTCCCAAGCATCAACTGTTACCCAAACTTCTCAACGAATGCTGGCATTCCATCACACCCGCCGCTATCATTACCATAACAACTCACCAGGACTACTCACCCAAAATCCAAAAATCACATCACAAAACCCCGACCTTGACTCCGCTAGCCGTTCCACACACCACCAGCTGATCTCCAAAAAGAATTCACTTACTCACAACCAGCCAACCACTTCTCACAAGAATCCATCCAACCAACAATGACCTTCGATCTTTCATAACCTTTCCACTTCAAGCTTTGACCATAACACTTGCCTTACAAGAACACCGCCCAACTTAAACATGCACATCACCATCTCAACTCCTCGAAGGTTGCTACGAACCAACACCCAAATAAACAACCTTTCTACTACCACATCAATGCCAAGATACCTCGGCACTCCGAGAACACATCCACTAACCTGCAACATCATCTAGCTTCCATGGAACCATCTCTTCCACAAGCTACTCATAACCACTTGACCGATTCTAACTTCCACCGGTACTCCTCACCACCAAACCACTAAACTCAACAAGCACCAAACACCTTCCTTCCACCACATACTATGCCGCACTCACTATTACTAACAACTTGCTTAATACTCTCCACTACCTCTAACTTACACTCAGCACCAAAACAACTTCTAAAAACCCATCACCAACCTAACCCAACCACAACACTAACAGACTTGATTAGTTATTAGCAAGTGTGAACGTTCGTATGCATGGTCACCAACATGCCCTATCAATGCCTGATGTACATGTATGCAAAACCATTCGAACTAACATATCCACAACTTTGGCCAATGAGGGCATATTGGTCATTTAACTATTAGGGGTGATTTTGTAATTTAGCCCAATAATGAAGAAATGATGATTTACAATATTTAAGATTTCCAGAAGTTTATCGAGCCTCCAAAACCATTCGAACTAACATATCCCAACCTTGCAGTACTAACCAACCCTTTTAATGTATCCAGCTGTATCGTATATCTGAACGGTTGCTTTCATATTTCACCACATGACTTGCCACTGAGTAGTCGCACTTATATTCTGTGCGGAAAAACTTCCAACCTTATATTAATATTAGGAGTGATTGACGTACGTGAGTCATGCTTCAACCCTTAGGGGCATTTCAGTCATTTTTGGCTTTATTGGCATTTCCAGAATTTTATCAGAGGCAATTTACTTATTCCAGTCAAGGGGGAGGGTATTTTGGTCATTCAAGTAATTTCGGTACATCCAACCACTTCATTCATTTCAGAACTCAAAGGTTTATCCATCATTCTAGATAATTTGAAAACATCAGCGTCTGAGGATACTTCAATCTTTTTGGTCAATACAATCATTCCGATTAATTAACCATAACAACATCTCCAATACTTTTATTCATTTCAGTCCATTTAGTATTTTGAGCCGCTTGATTAATTCAGAGGTACGAATAGTTTCCCGCAAACCTATATTCAGATATTCATTCCAAATTCAAGGAAACTTAACACCTTACAACCTCGAAGGTTCAAATCTTGTTACCATAACTTTCCAAGTTTTTCAAGGTTTTTAGATGAATCATGATGTTTTACCATATCTAGCGTAGATTTCGAGATCGCTTCCAATTCCAAGGGTATTTTAGTTATTCTCATACCTTAAGGGCATTTTTGTACTTTCATATCCAAATATTCTTCACATCTAATCATTTGACACTAATAGTCGGATTTGGAGATTAGCTGCCTTATTAATTACTTATTGAACTTCAGATCCTTCTGATTTATTGATCTTCTCATTCGAGCATTGCAATCTTATCTAGATTACCATACTCATTTTCATATCCAGTTTGACTTGAGCAGAATTAACAGCACTCATCATCATTTTTATGCATGCATTAACAAATACCAACATGTTCATAAAGCATACTAGAGGTAGTAGTGTATTACCTTTAATCATCGCTATATCGGTCAACCATGATACTCTATTCGATCACTCTTGAACCCGAATGCGACGTCCTCAACATCCCGAATACAAGGAACTTTGAATACCTTCAATCGCACAAATTCCAATTTCAGTCCTTATTCATATTATTCATAATTGATTATTAAAATACATAAGCAGACTCAAGTTCAAGGTCCAATTCGGAGGCTTTCGGGTTAGAATTTCATGAAACATGCATAAAAATCAGACTCAGGACGTCGAAAAACATAAAACGAGAGCTTTCGGAAAAAGTTAACTTTTTGGTCAAAGTCAACGATGACGTCATCAGTCAAAGTCAACGCTGGCGTCAGCGGTCAAGTCAACACTGACGTCACTAGTCAACTAGTTTGACTCGACTGAGTCAACTCGGGCAGTTGACTCACTGAGTTGATTCGAACGGTTGACTCGGTTAACGGGTTGATGGGTCGGGCGTCGAGTTCGGGTCAGACACGGGTTGGGTCGGGTCGGGTACGGGTTGGGTCAGATTTGGGTTGGGTTGACTGGGCTGACCGATTCAACCGGTCTAGCCGGTTTGAACCCGGTTCACTTACCCTAACAGATATTGCCGGAATCTTTGTCGGAAAGTCGCTGGTGATCCCCAAAACGTTCGATTCTACCGAAAATCAATGGATTGTTAAACCTAGAATCATGTTAACCCTAAGACTTAGCCAAACAGTCTGGAATATGACTGGAACTTACCCAAACGGTTCAAAATTGGCCGGATTATCGTGTATCCCCGACGAAGCCCTTACCGGCGTCAGATGAGTGGTCGGGCGGTTGTGTTTTGCTCGCCACTTCGTTAGGAGCTCGGATCCGATGGCTGCGTCGCGAACGGATGGTGGACGGGGTCGGAAAACGCAGGAAACAAAGGCGCGCAATTTGGGGTTTTTGGCCGAAACTTCAAGCGAGTTCCGCCGGTGAAATACGGCTCCGTTATGCCCGTGGCGGCCATGAGTTTGGTCGGGCTGAAGCAGCGTTTCCGATGGCTAGGGCGGTGGCAGGCACAGATGGGCGGTGCGGTAGATCGGGGCTGGACGGTGGGGGAGAAGGTGAAGGGTGAAGGGAGGGGGAAAAGGGATCTGGGCATTTTTTCGGTTATTAATTAACACATGTAGGTCTTTTTTCACACTTTTATTATTTTTTTAATATAACAAAGCTGAATAACTTAAAAAGAAATTGAAGTAGATCATAATCGGATACTACCTTAGCCCAACGGTTAAGGCTTGCACTCATTGTCCCTAGGTCAAGGGTTTAAACCCTCGTTAAAGCACCATCCTTCTAATTTTTTTTAAAACTCAGGGTGTGACAGGGGCGGAGCTCCCTTAGGGCCTAAGGGTCCCGACCCCTGTTATAAAGTTTATTTATTTGATAATTTTGTCTAATAATAATTTGGTCCTGTAAAAAAATATTTAAATTAAAAAATATAAGATTTTATTAAATATATAATCAAGTAGAGATTGAACTAGGGGTGTAAATGAACCGAGCTTGAACGAATAACATTTTGTTCTTGTTCGTTTGTTTATATTTGAAGGTGTTCATGTTCGGTTCATTTAAATCTTTAATATCATGTTTGTGTTCGTTTATTTATTTTTGATAGTGTTCGTGTCCGTTTGTTTAACGTTCATGAACATGTTCGTTTAATGATCGTGAACATATCTGTGTAATGTTCGCGAATATGTTCATTTATATAACTTTTAACATGTTCATTTATATATTCGCCAAAATGGTGGAATTACACCACTAGTCTTTAAGCTCATTAGACTTCACAATTTGAACTCAAAAGTTCACCGCGTGTTCAATTTTGTCCATACATTCACCAATATTTAAAATGTAAAAAAATAAAAGGAAAAAAGAACCAAGTAAATGATCCAATAAACGAGCTTGTTCATGAACATAAACAAACGAAATACACCTTTGTTCGTGTTCGTTCGTTTATTAAACAAACATAAACATTTGTTCATACTCGTTTATTTAGCTTAATAAACGAACGTCATATAAACGGCTCACTAACAATTCGTCGAATGCTTTGTTCATCTACGCCTCTAGGTTGAACTAAAAAAATAACATGTATCCTCAAATTTTTTGGTCCAATAACAATTTAAGCCCTTATAAATTTAAATATTAGACAAATTAGGCATTGCCCCATGATTTTTGAGTTTAAATACATAATAAACCATTGCATTTTTTAAATTCATTATTTTGGCCCCTACCAATATTCGATCATGGCTCCGCCCCTGCGAGTCAAGTCAGAATAGTGTTGAGCTCAACTCTGCCTGTTAAGAGCTTAAGCCAAGTTCGAGTCAAACCTAGTAGTGTTGAGCATGACTCGATGACAAGCGTCGTAATTGTCAAATAAAATAATCCTTAATCTCCAAAGAAATAATTAAATAGTGTAGTAAAGAGAAGAAGGGTCGATCCACATGGACTAAGGAATTTCCAATATCGGTTTGAATTAATCTTTAACCAAGAAAGCTGTAAGGAAAAAAAGAGGGGTTTAGCAAAATAAATTGAATAAGTCGAAACAAGTAAAAATAATAAAAATAAGAAAAGTAAATGATTGAAAATAATTGTGATGAGTGATAGCATCCATCTTCGCTTCACCTCAGTTCGTCTCGATCACTGAAATGGAATTTACTTCGGACACTTGCCGGTTACAGTCTACAAGGCCCAACTCTTGTAACTTACTCTTCTTTCTGGCAAACTAATTTTTCATGGTAAATCCTTAGAATTTAGTCCTTGTTTGGATTAACAACGACTATCGATGTTAACGCTAATGTTGTCTTCAGTGCTGGAAAAGCTCGTGCTCGGATTATAGTGTCTCAATGAGAATCGAACCCGGTCTTGATTTCCCCTAGCGGACCGCCGCTAAGTGTGTTCTTATGGAGTTGAATTTACTACAAGCCGACTCTTCTCCCCAACGGCAGATCAAAACGTCGATCAAACCAACACGCGCTTTTTGGATTGAAGGTGTTGAGATGTTAAAGGAAAGGCCGATTGGCAGTCCAATAATGCCGAAAATCAAGAAAGAAATCTAAAGGTATGAAGAGCTTTTTCAATTCTCAAGAATCGGATTGATTTGTCGCTTAGCTATCGGCTAAATGGAAAATTAGCTAAGCATGATAGAAATCATACTTAGCATATTTAAAGAAAGTGAAATAAAAACGTAAAATAAAAATAAGCTAAAAGGGAAAGAGAATTTTATAGAACTTAAAAAGCAAGAACAAACTAAGAATGAGAGATGATTTTCTAGCTTACCCCAATGGGGTATTTATAGTATTCTGAAACCCTAAAAATAACCTAAAAAGATAAATCCTAAAAATATTCAAATTAATTCCTAAAAACAAAAGATAATTCCAAGTTTGAAATTTAAAACGCAGCTAATTTTCTTATCCGTCTTTGCTGATCACACCTTTTGGAATCTGCTGATTGGATCTTCTAGAAGCTGCTGATGGGATGCCACGTCAAACTTCATGCTCAGATTCATGCCCACTAGCCCAGCCTTGACTCCAGAAAAAATAACTGCAGATTTTGGCCTTTTAATTCTGTATTCTGGAATTCGAAGTCCTGCACAGAAATGAATAAAAACAACCAAAATTAGGAATATTAAAGATTCAACATGAGTAATTATCGGAAAAATAATAACGAAATAAAACACTCATCACTCGGCTCGTTAAGAACTCGAGCCGAGTTCGAGCTCAAGTCGAGTCTAATCGAATCGAGTGTTGATTGAGCTTTGATCGAATCGAACTTGAGTAGCTCGCGTTCTGTTTCGTCTCATTTACAGCCCTATTATTATTATTATTATTATTATTATTATTATTATTATTATTATTATTATTATTATTATTATTATTATTAGGGTTTAGGGTTAGTTCACTTCAATTTTAAAAAATAAAAAATCAGTATATTATATTTTCGAGCAGCTCAAGAAATTTTCGAGTAGAGTATCGAATAACTCAACTCGTTGAGAACTCGAGACGAATGTTGATCGAGCTTTGACCAAGTTAAATTCAAATAGGTCGCAATCAGTATCATTTAGACCCTTATTCTTTGTTGGAAATACTTTTAACATTCTTAGCTCTTAATCCAATGTTGAATTCTCTTACAAAATGTACGAAGGAGATGTCGATTCTTTTTCGAATAGAAATCATCTGCCCTTTTTCAGTGCCACTATTTATGCCTTCATACTAAAAGTTTATGTTTAGGGTTTAGGGTTAAGGTTTAAGATTAGGATTTATGATTAGAGTGTAAGGAATTAGGGATAAAGTGTATTTCTAGGGTTTAAAGTTTAATGTTTAGAATTTAGAAATTAGGGTTAAGGCTTAGAATTTAATTTTATAATGTTGGGCATAGAAAAGGACACCGAAAAAGATTTTCGTCCTTCTTTTTCACCGGAAATCTACTTTGGATCAATGCTTAAAATGGTAGAAAAGTAAAGTATCAAATTGATAGGATGGAAATCGTTTGCCCCTTAACTATGCCTCTTTTGGTGCCTCCACTTAAAGAAAATGGGTTTAAGGTTTATGGTTAGGGTTTACGAAATTAGAGGTGGTGTATATTTTTAGGGTGTAGGGTTTAAAATGTGGAATTTAGGGTTAGAATTTAGAATTTAAATTTTTAGTGTTTTTAGTGTGGGCATAGAAACGGGCATAATTAGGGGAAGAGAATTTTTGTTTGAATTGATATCCATTTTCCTTTAGTTATCAAACTAAAAAAAATTAATTGCACCACATGTACTCAAAACTATGATATTCATTCTAAAATGATCCCTAAACTTTTAAATGTTTCATTTCATCCTCAAACTATGATTCTCATTCTAAATTGGTCCCCAAACTATTGAATGTTCCATTTTCTTCCCCAAACTATGACCTACATTCTAAACTGGTCCCCAAACTTTTTGAATATTCTAATTCCATCCTCAAATATTCGTTTATACCACACCTTATTATTCAATATTAATACACACATGTTTCCCATGACAATTAACAATTTTTATAACGGTTTTACTAACATGGGATATGATTAACATATATTGATAATTTGGGAATGGAATTAGAATCTTCACAAAGTTTGAGGACCAATTTAGAATGAGAATTGTAATTTCAGGATGAAACTGGAATGCTTAAAAATTTGGGGACAAATTTAGAATGAAGATCATAGCTTGAAGATGAAGTTAGAATATTTAAAAGTTTAAGGACCAATTTATAATGAGTGTCAGAGTTTGAGGATGTATGGTGCAATTAACCCTAAAAATGAGACTAAATGAATATATAATCATATATTTAAAATATATGAACATGAATTCAATTTCACAATTTATTTTAAGTCTATTTTTATCTAATGTTAGGACAAGGTATGTTATCATTCAGTTCGTAGAAGATTAAAACTGTTATGTTAGACTTCGGTCTAAAATATGAAATGTAGTTTGAATAGATTACTAAGTACGCAAGTTTCCTTGTAACTCTATAAATAGATAATGTAATTTTAGATATTATGAGAGTGAATGATTGTGTTGTTTAAACTTTAAAGAGAGCGCAACATATTACTCTTGTATTACTTTTCTAGTTCCGTGGAGTGGCAATTAATAGAAAACAAACAAGGAGACTAATAACAGAAGTAGCACACGCTAAAGAGCAACAAAAGGCACTCCTAGACAAGAAAAAACAAACCAACCCATCCCAGCTCCTCAACTATCCCTTGCATAATACATCGAGCAACTGCAGTCTGCAGTCTGCACACGCAGTCCTAGTTCAACTAACAAGCACATTCAATTCAACACACACCACTACGTCAATCCTTTTCATTCCTGTGTTTTTGCGATGACGTAAAACATTAATGTAAGTTTGGCACATTGCATATGGGTTTAAAAATAGTTTGTCTGAAATAAAGAAAAATCAGTATAAGTGTAAATTTGAAGTTAAACAAATGAATAAAAACTTGTACAAAAATTAATAAGCAATATTAACTTACCTAATAAAGAGAGTTTATTGTCAACTAATATAATAAAACATAGGGGAAAAAAAAATCAGCTTTCAACCAAACATAGCATTAAAACATTAAAAATGCAACGGTGGAAGATGACGTTATAGGAAACCTAACATATAAGAGTAGTAAATTTGTATAAGCTAACTAGCTTCATTCACTTGATGCAATGGCCGTGACCCAGCAAACACCGCGTACTTCGTTTCTGGTACGATTTAATTTGTCGGTAGAATTTCTAGTTCTTAGCTTCTATGTTGCACTAATACGGATACGGATATTGGCACGGATACGAGGACGGGAACGGGGACGGAGACGAAAAATAATAATTTCTAAAATTACAGGGTACGAAGATGGCAAGAGTAGGGCATATAAAAAAAATTTAAATTAAAAATAGATGTAAAAAATCATAAATAAAGTCCATACTTCATAGAAAATTAGAAAATAAAATACATAAATAAATTACAATATTAAAGTATCAAATCTCAATACTCAAACAATAAATAAAGTCTAAAATAATATTAAACAACACAAATCAAACATTGTTAATATCTCACCGAGCATCTTGCTCAACAGTTTAAGGGTAACACTGTTGGAAAAATTTGATAATTTTGGAGCTTTGAATAAGAAATTGATTCAAATGTTGTTGAGGAAATGTGGAACCAATTGTTGGTTCGTAAATGTGCAGACGTGCACGACGTGGGTAACGCAAATGTCTGAACCGCTCTGGTCCTTCGTGAGCTTGCAAATATTTTGACTCAAATTTAAAATGAATTTTCCTCAAATAAAAGCATAAATTTGCCAAATTTTATCTTGAAATTAAAAAGATAAATATTAGAAGTTACCTTTAATTCAGATAATAATTTTGGAAATTGCTTTATAGGAGAATCAATTGATTCTCAATATTGAATGCTCCATTAGGTCAAAATTTCCACTTATACCCTCATGACACTCCTATAAATAGGGAGTAAACCTTCTAAGTTTTACACAACTCAAAACCACAGAAAATTTTCATTGTTTTACTCTGTGGATTTTACAAGTGGTTTTCGGTGATAGGCGAAGGCAAGGGTCAGTTCGTGATCTCCACAGTAGTGCAACTGTGGTTGATCTTATGTTGTTGTATCCTGGGAGACAGACGACCAATGAACTCGAGCACCATAGGAGTGGCCGAAAATCTGTCTTAAGGAAACTACGTTCGTGCAGGCCTCAACAAGTTTCTTTTGGTTCCAAATCGGTTTGATTTATATATTGTTGTATTGTTCTTAATTTTGTATTGTTCATTTAAATAATATTATTTATCTTATTATTTATTCTTGGATTAACGCCTATTTGCTAACAATCTTAAGACAGATTATCAGTTTTAATCCAAGACGAACAGATTATTGTATCTAAAGCAATGATTCACACGATGAGGAAATTTTCACGCATAGAAAAAGTGAATGCCCAAAGACAAGAAACGTTGAGATCACCAATACCACGGATTCAACACGATGCAAGCGGTATTTCTTGAGATAGAACATTTGGTTATTTGATTAGTAAGGTAATTTAAATATTCCTTAATAAGTTTTCTTGTTTATATGACATTTTTAAAACCATAAATTATGGTATTAATAAGTTAATATTCCATATTAAATTTTGACTTCTAATATGGTATGGTTTATGCCATAATTAAACTTTTTTATAACATTGTTAAGGTAATAATGAAATATTCCTTAATTTTTTTTTGACATTAATATTAAATAATAAATATGGCATTCATGAAAATATGGTAACTTTATAACCTTATATGCTAACCCTTCTTGGATTAGAAATAAAAACTTTAAATATATATTTGCATGTATTGTTAAGATAAAGTTTGAAATTTGGTAATATTTTTTGGTAATATTATTATGATAGTGTTACCTTATAATGTGGACATTTTAAATATGGCATGTATATAAATTATACTTTGTCACATTTTTTGTCTTAATTGTGATCCTTTGTATTTTTAGAAATTATGTGGATTTTATTTTGTACTAACAATTTCTTTTGAGAAATTTTATAGAGACGAACAGAATATTCAAATGAAATCGTGATTGTTGTGGAAATAAAGATCTCGTAAATAATTCGTTTCAAGAATTAATTTCTGCCGTGATCTTTCCAAAACAAGAATAAAAAAAATTAAAGGATCAATTCCTTTGATTTTGCTGCCTTGATATCTTTGGTTTTGGTTTTAGTGCTACTAATCCCAATATTTAACAAAAGATATATGAGAAATAAATCATTGAATTTATTTCTTCGTTAGAATCTTGTGTTGATTCTAATTTTGGAAAAGGAAATAAATTATTGAATTTATTTTCAAGAGAATCTTGTATGATTCTAACGTTGCAAGAAAAATAAATCATTGAATTTATTTCCGTAAGAATCAAGTATGATTCAATTTTTGTAAAAGAAAATAAATCATTAAATTTATTTCTATGCTAGAATCATGCGTTGATTCTAACTTGTTAAGAAAAATAAATCATCGAATTTATTTCCGTAAGAATCAAATATGATTAAATTTGTGTAAAAGGAAATAAATTATTAAATTTATTTTCTGTACTAGAATCATGCGTTGATTCTAACTTGTTAAGGGAAATAAATCGTTGGATTTAATTTCGTGAGAATCTAGAATGATTCATGTAACACCCGGGTTTAGGGGTCGGATGGAAATAATATTAAAATATTATTTCGGGTTTTAGATATTCGAATCAAAAAAAATTCTATGTTGGATCAAAATTGTTTTGGGAATTAAATCCCATGAATTTTATGATAAAGGAGGATTTGCCATCTCATTAATGGCAAAATGGTAAATAAGATGAACTTTTAAAATTAAAACCCCTTTTTGTTGAATTAAAACATGTGCTCATCTTCTTCACCCCATTTTCACCATTTCAACGACATGAAAGCTCTCTCCCTCCCCCTTTCATCATTTCATCTCTTTCAACTTCATCTTTGGAGCTTTTTAAAAGGTAATTGTGTTTTTGACTTGGTCTTGTCTTCCTCTTCGTGTTGGTACCAATATTTCTCATATTCTTTCATGATTTTTGAAATGTGAAGTTTTAGGGTTTTGTTTAAAAATGAGAGCTTTATGGTCTTTAACTTAAGCCATTGATTTATTATTGTTAGCTAAGTTGTTTGCAACTCCTAAGGTCCAACATAAGTGAATTTTAAAGTGTTTTATCATGATTCCCGAAATTGGATAAAAATGGGTTTTTAGGAGGGTTTTTAGATGAATTTTGGGTATGGTTTGTGTTGGAATTTGAGGGTTGATGTTAGGGTAATAGTTGGGGGTTGTTTTGGAAGCAATTGGAAGTGTTAAATGTGTTGAAATCACAAGTTTCGGGCTGGGAATAAGGGCTGCTCGGATTTGGTATTTTTGGGGGTTGTTCATGGTTTGAACTATTGTGTTGGTTGCTTGAATAGTGTTCCGGGTTTGCTACCTTAATTGGTGAATTGATTTGAGGTTGTTTTGATTGTGTTGAGATGATTAGATGCAAGATTTTGTGTTGGTGAAGCCTCGGGAACAAATCCGGAATCGTTGGAAGATTGATCGGCTAGTATGGTTGAGCTTGGAATTGTCGGTGAGTGGTTAAATGTTTTTAAAATGGTTTTGAGTTTTTGGTTCAAGCATGTGAACCTAGGATGGGCTTGGTAAACCCACCTAGAGTTGGGATTAGAGTGGTAGCCTAATCTCAAGCTTTGATTAGAGACTTTGGTTGCACTCTTTAATGGTTGTATATGCCTCGTGTTAAATCGTGATGGTGTTGGTTATATATATGTTGTATACATGTATGTTGAGGCATGTTGGATGCATTGTTGTATGTATGTTGATGATAGATATGATATGGTTGTTAATGATGTACATGTGTGTTGTCATGTGAAATGAGATTATGAGGTGATTGCTTGATCCGAGGATCATGGTGAGTACATGCTAGGCATGGAAATATGGTTTGTGCATGATAGTAAGTCATGGTGAGTACGTGCTAAGCACGGAAGTTGTTAATAAATGGTATTGTGGAATGTATTAGTATTGGCACTAGTATGCTTGGGTACAAATGATCGATCATTAGGATGTTAGTGTGTACACATGAGTCAAAAGTCGCGCGTGGCCTTGGTGGCGTTGAGTCACCAAGGAGGAGTACGGGTACGCTCGGAAATTTTATTTATATTAGTCGATAATGAGTGGAATCCCATCGACGGGGCGTGAGGATGAGTGGAATCCCCTCCGCATGAACGGTGATGAGTGTAATCCCACCGTCAGGTAATGGTTGTGTTGTTGGATGTGAGTTCCAACGGTTATCCGTGTATTCGAGTCATAGCTAGGTGCCAATACGGATTGTGGTTTATGTTGCCAAATGTGTGATTAATTGTGAGCCAATGTGATTTGGGATGTGTTGCTAACATGGTTTAATATATGTGATTTCATATGTTGTGGATTTAAACATGTTGAGCATGACATGATATTGAATATATGTTCATGCATCATCTATAATTATGGCTCGTGTGGATCGGAGGTAAGATCATGCATTTGATCTTGGTTGTAGCTCGTGCTTGGACCCTGCATTGTCGAAGGTTTGTTTTATGAGCTTACCCTCACTAAGCTTTTATGCTTACGCTCTCTTTTGTTCGACAATGCAGATCAATAGCTCGAGGGTAGCAAGGGCAAGGAAAGGTCTCCAATTGTTACTTTGGTGAGCTCAATGTATGAATTTTAAGTGATAGAATGTAATAGTTAAGCAATGGGATAGATGTTGTTGATTGGTGCTATTGTTGGATGTTTAGGAGCATGTTTAGACCCCTTAATTATGTTGTTTTGGTTGACTTGTTGATGCCATGTTTGGATTGTAAACCATGTCTATATTACTTACCTTGTGTGTTGGTCCAATGCCTTTTGAGGTTGTCTCTATGTTTGAATGTTGAAGTATGAGTCTTTGAACGCTTAAATGTCATCTTTGATTCAATTGCATGTTCCCTTGATGAATGTACATGTTGGGTGCTTGTATGGCTAAATAGTGACCTGTAAATGTTGTAAGAATGATTGGTTGGGGTTAGGGAAGTCTTAAATTACATCTAGGTTCGAGTCTTGTATGTTTTGGCTGAGTTTGGGAGTTTTTGCTTTGCAGGGGTATCGATACGGTTGGTCCAGTATCGATACCGCCTTCTTGTTTCAGGCCTCGTGTATCGATACGCGAGGGAGGCGTATCGATACCTTTTTGGTCACTGGAGCCACTATCCATTTCGGTATCGATACGGGCCTCTGGTGTATCGATACCGTCGTCTTAGCGTTGACCGTGGAAAGTCAACCGTTGGGGAGGGTATCGATACACTCCTTGGGCGTATGGATACGGTCTCTACTGGTTGACTCTGACCAGTTGACCTAGTCAAGGGGTATCGATACACCCCTTAGGTGTATTGATACCGCCTGTAGTTTAAGTTTAAGATTTGGGCTGTAACATGGTCGTTTGAGTTCGTTTGATTGTTTTGTATATGTTGTTCCGCTGTATGATCACTTAGGGTTTAATATCCATCTAGACAAGAGTTAAAAAGAAAAAAAATAGGGTTGCTAACCGAGGGGGAATCCTTAGGGGTTTTCACTCGGTTTTCCCCGTGTAGCCCACTCGGATCGGTCATCCGGCCAGACCGGGACGAGGGGGTTACATTTGTTGGTATCAGAGCCTAAGGTTACCGAGACCTTGGGCAGGTAAGTGAGGTAAGTTTAAGTTTTGAATTGATATGCATGGTGTTTGCTTGCTTTGTAAGTATGACTGCTTGTGTGACAAGTATGTTGATTGTTTGATTGAAAGCATGTTGCTTGTTATCCGTGTATGCTGTGATGTGTGATTGTTTGATTGAGAATGTATGTTGTTTGATCGTACGCATGTGTTGCTTGTTTAGCAAGTATGCCTTGTTATATGCTTGGTTGAGCATGTATGTGTGCTGATTTGTTTGAGACATGTTGAGTAGAGTCTCATTGCTACTATTACATTGAAAAAGAGATTTTAAGTGAGGGAAACATACTTGAGCCACTTGGAAGCCTTGCCTTGCTAACCCAATCTTGTATGTTTTACTGTTGATGTTGTTGTTTAAATTGCTTTTCGGTAAATAGAAGTTGTAGTTTCTGAAAAGGGTGGACTATGTTGAGGGAGTCCATCACCTTAGTTAGGGAGGTATGGTCGTACCGGGATTGAGGTACAACTCGTTCGTTTGAGACGGTATATGTGGTTGGTTCTTGTTGGTGAGAGACGATGAGACCGATTTTGGTATTAGTTGGTGAAAAGAAGCGAAGACCTTTGAGTGGGAGTCAAAGTGATGTCTATGTTATAGTGGATAAGCCCTTGGTACAGTTTTGAGTTTGTCTCTTCTGATTGGTTCTGAGTTCGTACTTCCATATGTTGTTAACAAGCATGCCAGTTTGAATGTGCTCAATGAGGTGTCAGAGGTAGGTATGAGTACCTTAGTTCTTTTGGTGAGATCTAGGTAGGGGTCTCGTGTGAGTAATCTGAATTTCAGAAGTGTTAGTTGGTGACCGTTGGGGTTCAGCCTATGATTTCGATACAAGACAGCCGGTCAGTGTCCGTGAGTGGGAGCTAGTTTGTGTGATTGGGTCAGTGTACGTTGAGTTGTTTTCCAGCAAGCGGAAGAGATGAAGTCACTTCCGATATAGTTGAGCCGAGATGGGAGCCTTGAGCTTTGACTTCAGGATTGTTTGGTAGGGGTAGAACAAGTCCAGCTAGACTGTTTGTGTGCGATCAGAATTGAGTCTTGAAGTTACGAGATGCTCTAAGAACAGTTAGAAGAGTCAGATTTTGTTGAAGAACCAGTCTGAAAACAAGAGGACCGAAGACTATCAGTTGCGTACATGTGAAGTTGCAATTTCTGCGAATACCTCCTTTTGCGTGAGCATGTAAGAAATTAGATAAGTTTGTTGAGACCTTAGATGTAGGGACACATGTGACTAGCCTCTTTGGGAGACAGTAGTGATCAGAAAGATGTACAGAAGGTGTTTTTTGGTGGTTCAGAGTTACTAGTTTCTAGTAGATGAGAAGCGATTGTCCTTCTGCGGTTTTGATGTACCTTTTGACATGATTTGGATTGTGGAGCACAAAGCTAGGATATACATAGAGACAAAGTGAGAGTTGCCTTGAAGTTACATATTTTTGTGAGACTGTAGTGGTAAGTGAGGATGTGAACTCCTTGTCAAATGTTGATCCAGTTTTAGAGGTCAAAGATTGATTGAGTTTAGTTTACAGGCTTGCTTGGTAATTGTGATGAATTTGATTTTGAATGAAGACTAGACCGCAGAATGTTAGGATAGTTTGTGTTTTCTTTTCCTAGAAGTGTTTGGAAGAATTGTCGGCTTATCTCTTGTCTAGAGAAGAAGAGTTTGATATTGAGATCGTCTTCGAGTTTACTCCTGTTTTGGTTGCTCTATATCTTATGATTTCCGGAAGAATTGAGAATGTTGAAGAATCAACTTTGAGATTTGTTAGACCTTAGATTCATTAGGCCTAGTGCATCATCTCAGAGTTCTACAGTGTAATTTGTGAAGAAGAAAGAGTGACCGTATGAGAATGTGTTCAGACTACATATAGTCGAAACAAGTGACAGTGGATGATTAGTATCTGTTTCTGAGTGCCAGTGATTTGTTGAACAGTTAGTGTGTGCTTCAGTCTATTTGAAGATTAGTTTGAGATCCGTTTACCACCAGTTGGAAGTGAGAAAAGTTGAAGTACCGAAGACATCTTTAGGGGCAAGATGTGATCACCTGGAGCTCTAAGTTATGTCGTTTTGTTTGACCAGTGTATTAGTTACCTTCATAGAGATGTTGAACAGAATATTTTCCTGAGTTTCTTGATCAGTTGTAGTAGCTCTTCTAGATGTCACGTGAGTATATTCAAGTACCGAGAAAGATCATGGCAAGTTTTGAAGTTAGTGTGGTAGATTCTATTAGAGAATCAGTGGTATGCCAAGTTGAGCCAACGTGAACTCCGAGTTAATGAAGATGTTCTCCTAGGACATGTAGATCAGCCGAGTGCATTAGAGTAAATCCTAAGTAGGCAGAAGAAGATGTGAGTTGGAAGGAGCTGAAGACTGTGATAGGTATCTATAGTTCCTAGGTCTAGCATTGTTACTATCGGAGAATTGTGAATAGTCTTTCGAAGATAGCCACTCCTTTGACAGATTGCTACATAAGAATGGCCAGTTGTGTGGCCAGATGCGAGACAACGAGACCCTGAGAAACCGAAAGAAACTTTGAAGAGATCTTCGACCTTGAATCAGTCTATATCAGAAAAAGAGTTTGCGAACCATAGTGATGTGTTACATGTAGAGTTAGGTTGTGTGCTTATGCAAGACAGAAGATTGTGGCTTGTTCATCGAGCTAGTTGGAAGATTGTGAGAAGAGTTATCCGATATGAGACATAGAGTTAATTACAGTTGTATTTGCTTCGAAGACTTAGAGACAAAGCTTGTATAGCAAGAATGCACAGTGAGTATGTACGTATCATCAGAACTTGAAATATTTGAAGACTTAGGAAGGGTGAAAACTTGAACAGCATGAAATGTTAGAACCGCTTGAAGATTGTAATATCAAGATTGAGTACCATCCGAAGATAGCCTCCGTAGTGACCGATGTTCCGAGTAGTGATTGTTGTTAGATTGGTAGTTGGGTTGCGAGTTGTATTTGCCGAATTCAGTTACCGAATGCCAGTATTCTTGTGGCCGCGTTTCATGTTAAGCCTACGCTGAGTCAGAATGTTTGAAGAGAAACAGTTGCAAGACAGATTCTTGGCACCTCACGTGCGAGGCATAGTAGAAGGAAGACCTTCAGAATACAATTTCAGAGATGATAGAGTTTTGTGTTTCAGAGACAGAATAGTTGTACAGATTGACATAGTGTTTTGAGACGTATTGTTTTGGCCGAAGCACACGGTAGTTCATGTATATTGCTTCTGAGTAGTATGAAGACGTATTGTGGGTTGAAGATGAGTGTTTCTAGATTGAGTGGATGAATGATGTGGTTCAGTATAAGAGTCAGTGTATAGTTGCCAGTGTGTCAAGACCGAGGATCATTTTTCTCCTAAATTGTTTTGAAGACGTCTGCGCAGTGTTTGGTTAATTGATGAAGTCGGATAATCAGTTAGAGAGAGAGTCATCGGTCAATTTTGAACAGTGCTGCATGAGTTTGTGAATTGGGCTGATTCTGTTGTTTATTTGTTGCGGTTACCACCAGAGTTAGAAAGAGGTTTGTAAAGGGGTTCTGTGTATCTATGACTCAGGAGTGTGAGTTGGATTTGTTTCATGCTTTGTTGTAGAAGAGATTGAGTTGAGTTTAAAATTTGCATGCCTTGAAGAATCAGTTGAGATCTTAGTGTCAGATAGCAAATGTTGTGTGGTAAGTCATTCGAGTTGGTTAATATGGTGTTGAGAAGACAAGGAAAGTGTGGAGTAACATGTTTTAGTGGCTCCCCATGTTCGATAAATTTCAGGGACGAAATTTCCTTAAGTGGGGGAGAGTTGTAACACCCGGGTTTAGGGGTCGGATGGAAATAATATTAAAATATTGTTTCGGGTTTTAGATATTCGAATCAAAAAAAATTCTATGTTGGATCAAAATTGTTTTGGGAATTAAATCCCATGGATTTTATGATAAAGGAGGATTTGCCATCTCATTAATGGCAAAATGGTAAATAAGATGAACTTTTAAAATTAAAACCCCTTTTTGTTGAATTAAAACATGTGCTCATCTTCTTCACCCCATTTTCACCATTTCAACGACATGGAAGCTCTCTCCCTCCCCCTTTCATCATTTCATCTCTTTCAACTTCATCTTTGGAGCTTTTTAAAAGGTAATTGTGTTTTTGACTTGGTCTTGTCTTCCTCTTCGTGTTGGTACCAATATTTCTCATATTCTTTCATGATTTTTGAAATGTGAAGTTTTAGGGTTTTGTTTAAAAATGAGAGTTTTATGGTCTTTAACTTAAGCCATTGATTTATTATTGTTAGCTAAGTTGTTTGCAACTCCTAAGGTCCAACATAAGTGAATTTTAAAGTGTTTTATCATGATTCCCGAAATTGGATAAAAATGGGTTTTTATGAGGGTTTTTAGATGAATTTTGGGTATGGTTTGTGTTGGAATTTGAGGGTTGATGTTAGGGTAATAGTTGGGGGTTGTTTTGGAAGCAATTGGAAGTGTTAAATGTGTTGAAATCACAAGTTTCGGGCTGGGAATAAGGGCTGCTCGGATTTGGTATTTTTGGGGGTTGTTCATGGTTTGAATTATTGTGTTGGTTGCTTGAATAGTGTTCCGGGTTTGCTACCTTAATTGGTGAATTGATTTGAGGTTTTTTTGATTGTGTTGAGATGATTAGATGCAAGATTTTGTGTTGGTGAAGCCTCGGGAACAAATCCGGAATCGTTGGAAGATTGATCGGCTAGTATGGTTGAGCTTGGAATTGTCGGTGAGTGGTTAAATGTTTTTAAAATGGTTTTGAGTTTTTGGTTCAAGCATGTGAACCTAGGATGGGCTTGGTAAACCCACCTAGAGTTGGGATTAGAGTGGTAGCCTAATCCCAAGCTTTGATTAGAGACTTTGGTTGCACTCTTTAATGGTTGTATATGCCTCGTGTTAAATCGTGATGGTGTTGGTTATATATATGTTGTATACATGTATGTTGAGGCATGTTGGATGCATTGTTGTATGTATGTTGATGATAGATATGATATGGTTGTTAATGATGTACATGTGTGTTGTCATGTGAAATGAGATTATGAGGTGATTGCTTGATCCGAGGATCATGGTGAGTACATACTAGGCATGGAAATGTGGTTTGTGCATGATAGTAAGTCATGGTGAGTACGTGCTAAGCACGGAAGTTGTTAATAAATGGTATTGTGGAATGTATTAGTATTGGCACTAGTATGCTTGGGTACAAATGATCGATCATTAGGATGTTAGTGTGTACACATGAGTCAAAAGTCGCGCGTGGCCTTGGTGGCGTTGAGTCACCAAGGAGGAGTACGGGTACGCCCGGAAATTTTATTTATATTAGTCGATGATGAGTGGAATCCCATCGACGGGGCGTGAGGATGAGTGGAATCCCCTCCGCATGAAACGGGGCGTGAGGATGAGTGGAATCCCCTCCGCATGAAACGGGGCGTGAGGATGAGTGGAATCCCCTCCGCATGAACGGTGATGAGTGTAATCCCACCGTCAGGTAATGGTTGTGTTGTTGGATGTGAGTTCCAACGGTTATCCGTGTATTCGAGTCATAGCTAGGTGCCAATACGGATTGTGGTTTATGTTGCCAAATGTGTGATTAATTGTGAGCCAATGTGATTTGGGATGTGTTGCTAACATGGTTTAATATATGTGATTTCATATGTTGTGGATTTAAACATGTTGAGCATGACATGATATTGAATATATGTTCATGCATCATCTATAATTATGGCTCGTGTGGATCGGAGGTAAGATCATGCATTTGATCTTGGTTGTAGCTCGTGCTTGGACCCTGCATTGTCGAAGGTTTGTTTTATGAGCTTACCCTCACTAAGCTTTCATGCTTACTCTCTCTTTTGTTCGACAATGCAGATCAATAGCTCGAGGGTAGCAAGGGCAAGGAAAGGTCTCCAATTGTTACTTTGGTGAGCTCAATGTATGAATTTTAAGTGATAGAATGTAATAGTTAAGCAATGGGATAGGTGTTGTTGATTGGTGCTATTGTTGGATGTTTAGGAGCATGTTTAGACCCCTTAATTATGTTGTTTTGATTGACTTGTTGATGCCATGTTTGGATTGTAAACCATGTCTATATTACTTACCTTGTGTGTTGGTCCAATGCCTTTTGAGGTTGTCTCTATGTTTGAATGTTGAAGTATGAGTCTTTGAACGCTTAAATGTCATCTTTGATTCAATTGCATGTTCCCTTGATGAATGTGCATGTTGGGTGCTTGTATGGCTAAATAGTGACCTGTAAATGTTGTAAGAATGATTGGTTGGGGTTAGGGAAGTCTTAAATTGCATCTAGGTTCGAGTCTTGTATGTTTTGGCTGAGTTTGAGAGTTTTTGCTGTGCAGGGGTATCGATACGGTTGGTCCAGTATCGATACCGCCTTCTTGTTTCAGGCCTCGTGTATCGATACGCGAGGGAGGCGTATCGATACCTTTTTGGTCACTGGAGCCACTGTCCATTTCGGTATCGATACGGGCCTCTGGTGTATCGATACCGTCGTCTTAGCGTTGACCGTGGAAAGTCAACCGTTGGGGAGGGTATCGATACACTCCTTGGGCGTATCGATACGGTCTCTACTGGTTGACTCTGACCAGTTGACCTAGTCAAGGGGTATCGATACACCCCTTAGGTGTATCGATACCGCCTGCAGTTTAAGTTTAAGATTTGGGCTGTAACATGATCGTTTGAGTTCGTTTGATTGTTTTGTATATGTTGTTCCGCTGTATGATCACTTAGGGTTTAATATCCATCTAGACAAGAGTTAAAAAGAAAAAAAAATAGGGTTGCTAACCGAGGGGGAATCCTTAGGGGTTTTCACTCGGTTTTCCCCGTGTAGCCCACTCGGACCGGTCATCCGGCCAGACCGGGACGAGGGGGTTACAATTCAACCTTGAAATAAATTGGTGAATTTATTTTGGAAAAAAATAACTCAAATTTATTATCAAGTATAGTTTTATTTTGGAAATAAATTGGTGAATTTATTTCGGAAAGTAACATTGGTTACCAAATTTAGAGCGCTGATTCTGACTGAGGTCTCGAATCAAAGCATAGAAGAACTTGATTCTCTATGTCAAAATTAAATTCTTAAAGCCTATTCTGATGCATGCTATGAAGTGCAAAGTGTTTAAAAATGGCTAAAGAATCGAGAGGGTCGTTGGACCATAAATGGAAGATTCCAAATTGTTGTGAATCAAAGGTAGTGATTCTGATTGATCATCCATGCTTGGAATGATTTCAAGAATAAAATCCATAAACGGTGATTGAAAGAAAATTTAAAAATGCATGTCTAGGATTGGTTCTTTGAGAGACTTGGTATTTAAGCGTGCCTAGTGCACCACCTCTCTTTCATAAGTTACCTACCTGGTGCATTGTTTATTATTGTTCTTTCTATTAATACCGTGTGAACTTTTGTTTAGGGTTTAGTTTACTAAATCTCCGTCGTCTAACAAAAGTTAAAAATTATTTTTCTGTTTCTGGTTTTAGTCTTTGACTAAATTCCTAACGTTTAACAGATTCATAATTTTTTGTTCTGGATTGTGTCTACGTGACACAATGGAAAAATCAGTGAAATTTATTAGAAAAAATTTCATACATGGCAACAAAAGATGTTGCATAATTGACCATGATAAACCTAGTTAAATATCTGAAGGATGATCCTCCTATTATTAGAGAAGATAAGGTAAATATTGTTACCACCTTCAAATGTTACTAAGGTAAATATTGCTAAGATAAATATTATCATGGGAAACGTAGTAGAAGTCAAAAATGACTTCAAACCGTACGGTGTGTTCAAGAAGCAAAATTTCATGTAAAAAATGCTTCAATTGCCATAAGATGAGGAACAAGTCTTCGGACTATAGACTTTCAAACGAGGGCAATGTTATTACCATAACAATTGATATGACAACATATTGGTTAAAGGAATATGTTTATTACCTTCATTGATGATAGCACAAAAATAATGTAAAGATGAAGCTATAGTGAAAATTGTTCTCTATGAGCATGATGTTGAATCCCAAACTTAATTAAAGGTTTAAGATGAGGAGAAGCTTTATATGAGTAATGTTGGTACTATAATGTGCCTAACATGTGAGGGAAGCTGTTCTATAAGCTAATTACCTTTTAAACAAGATTCCCCGTAATTAAAGAGACTAGACATCATATAAGTTATGAAAGGTAATTAAACCTTCCTACAACTACTTGAAAATGTGGGGGTGTCTTGCAAAAGTAATGACCCATTACTAAAGCAACTGAGAATAGATCCCTAAAAATTGTGGATTGTATTTTTATTGGCTATATAGAACATAACAATGTATATCGATTTCTTGTGTATGAATCGAAGAACCCTGAGATTCACAAGCATACAATAATGGAAGATGTATTCCCTTGTAAAGCTAGGGAAGTTGGTCAAAGTTCAATGAAACGAACTTCGGAGATTATCGATAAAGACGACTCAAATGATCAACAAGGGTTTGAGCTTGAAATAGAGCCGCAAAGAAGTAAATGAGCAAGAGTAGAAAAATTCTTTGGATCATTTTTCTAAACTTTATGTTAGAGGTCGAATCTCAAACGTATAATGATGTTATACATTCATCTGAAGGCATCTTATGGAAGGATGTCATTAAGAGTGAAATTGATTCCATCATGCAAAACCATACGTGGGAATTAGTGGATCTTTCTCTGCAAATTAAACCACTAAGTTTTGAATGAATTTTCAAACGGAAAATGAAAGTAGATGGAACAATTAATAAGTATAAGGCCAGATTGGTAATAAAAGGTTACTGAATGCCTTGACTATTTTGATACATAATCTCATGTATCAAGGATAACCTCCATAAGTATGATACTTACAATTGTCGCTTTGCGAAATCTAGACGTACATCGAATAGATGTTAAAAGAGCTTTTCTAAATGAAGATCTTGATGAAGAAATATACATGGAACAACCTGAGGGTTATGTAGTTTCAAGTCAAGAGAGAAAAGTATGTAGGTTGGTGAAGTCCTTGTATAGACTTAAACAAGCACCAAAGTAAAGACATGAGAAGTTCGATAATGTCATGATGACAAACGACTTCAAGATAAATGAGTGTGACAAATGTGTATATGTCAAAACTACTAACATTGGATATATTATTCTATGTTTGTATGTTAATAACATATTCATTGTTGGAAGCAACAATAAAATGGTAAACGTATCAAAGACTTGTCAAATTCAAGATTAACATGAAAAATATGAGATTAACATATTTGAGTTTGGGCATCCAAATCAAACGATCACTTGAAGGTCTCATATTAACGTAGTCACACTACGCGGACAAGAGAAGTTTGGCAAGGATGTTTCCGGCATAGCCAGAACTCCAATAAATACATGCCAACTTTTGTCCAAGAACAAAGACCAAAGTGTTGACCAAGTAGATTCAATAGACCATATATTGTTTCTACTGTGAGCAGTTCAAGTAGATTCACAAGCAATTCAAGTGAAATCACTAGAAAGCAATTGTGAGGGCATTGATATATCTTAGATATACTCGAGATTATGAATTGCATTATTCCAGAGATTCTTCTATTTAGAAGGATACTCCGATGCGATTGGATATCTGATATTCAAGATATCAAAGGCATAAGTGGATATGTCTTCACTTTGGGAGGAGGAACCGTGTCATGGAAATCCTCAAGAAAAATGGTTATAATCAAATCCATAATAGAATCTGATTTTGAAGTTCTAGACAAGTCTAGAAAAGAAGTCGAATGGCTTTAGAAATTTCTTGGAGGATATTCCTGAACGACCAAAGCCAATGCCCACAATAGGTAGGACATAGAGCTTTGTGTATAATGGTAAGTCGAGACATATGCGTTGTCGACATAATACCGTTAGACAACTGATCTCAAATGAAGTTATCTCTATTGATTTTTTGAAATCAAAGAATAACGTTGTGAATCCATTAACCAAAGGGTTAAATTGAGATCAAGTTGAGAAAACATCTAAAGGAATGAGACTAAAGCCCATGTAAATTTAAGGTGCCATGTGAAGGAAAACCCTACCTAGTTGACTAGAGATCCCAAGATCTAGGTTCAAAGGGACAACCTAATTGCATAGACCTGTGCGGTCACTATAGGGGCTCTTATCCCCAAGTCCATTCCTATGATATAAACGGTGATCAAAGTGGTTTAGGCTAAGCAATGCTTTTAATGACCATTGTGTGCTTTTGTGAGTCAAGCAACATAAGTCACCTATGTGAGAGTGAAGTGGGACCACTTCAATGAGACTATTGGGCATAGTTCTTTCAAACTCTTGCAGAACCAGGCGATGTCCACGGCCATATGGACATACCCATGAGAACTAATACTCTTGTCAGAGAGGTAGTTGTGTGAAGTATATCATCGTTTACACAAACGGGAGAACAGTTCAAGGACATTACGTCTACTGGTCAGCTAGTAAAGTAAATATACTTTCACAAGGGAAGGTTCAAGGGTGGACACCTACCTATCCTATGCAGCTATCGATCGTAGAATCTATCACCACATCGAGTCAAAATGTTTTTGATTAAATCAATTTCATTCATGTGGGGGATTGTTGGAAAAATTTGATAATTTTGGAGCTTTGAATAAGAAATTGATTCAAATGTTGTTGAGGAAATGTGGAACCAATTGTTGGTTCGTAAATGTGCAGACGTGCACGACGTGGGTAACGCAAATGTCTGAACTGGTCTGGTCTTTCGTGGGCTTGCAGATATTTTGACCCAAATTTAAAATGAATTTTCCTCAAATAAAAGCATAAATTTGCCAAATTTTATCTTGAAATTAAAAGGATAAATATTAGAAGTTACCTTTAATTCAGATAATAATTTTGGAAATTGCTTTATAGGAGAATCAATTGATTCTCAATATTGAATGCTCCATTAGGTCAAAATTTCCACTTATACCCTCATGACACTCCTATAAATAGGGAGTAAACCTTCTAAGTTTTACACAACTCAAAACCACAGAAAAAATTTCATTGTTTTACTCTGTGGATTTTACAAGTGGTTTTCGGTGATAGGCGAAGGCAAGGGTCAGTTCGTGATCTCCACAGTAGTGCAACTGTGGTTGATCTTATGTTGTTGTATCCTGGGAGACAGACGACCAATGAACTCGAGCACCATAGGAGTGGCCAAAAATCTGTCTTAAGGAAACTGCGTTCGTGCAGGCCTCAACACGTTTCTTTTGGTTCCAAATCGGTTTGATTTATATATTGTTGTATTGTTCTTAATTTTGTATTGTTCATTTAAATAATATTATTTATCTTATTATTTATTCTTGGATTAACGCCTATTTGCTAACAAACACTTTAAACAAAGTTTCACCCGAGCATCTAGCTCAACAGTATGCTCATATATATTCAAAGATGAATTCTACAAGCTCTTCTCACACATTTAAATATTTAACAAAAATAAGCAATGAAGTAAATGCAATTAAAACTAAAGATACCTAATCGCCGGAGATGAAAAAAAGAAAGAGGGAGAAACATGTCTAATCGCCGGAGTAAGCCTTTCGCCAGCGCCAGCCCTTGTCCTTGGTTAGTGACAAACAAGTCTGCCTCTTTGTTGTCTCTGATCGTTAAAATGAAAACTGAGCAATGAACACGACTGCAATTAGGTCTAATTTAAGAATTTTTAAAAAAATTACTTCAAAAGGACAAAAATAACCCTGGGGACGGCATGTGTAGGTCACACGCGTCCCCGAAACATCCCCAGAAAGTCAACAGACATCCTCGACGAATTTCAACCGTACCTCATAATCGTCGGCTGTCTCCGAGACGTACCCTGACCGTCCTCGTACCGGAGACGTATCGAGTACTTGAAACGTGAGTTCCTTGCCGTCCCCGTACCGGAGACGTATCGAGTACTTGAAACGTGAGTTCCTTGCCGTCATCTTGAGCATAACTTGTGTCTAGCGGACCTCAGATGTTGATGTCTGAAGATGTGAAGTATCTTCCAAACCATTAAGCTTTCGAGAAGGTCATTTCCCATATGCCTAATTTCTACCCAATTTGGGTGTCTCTCATTGACTCACAAACTCCGCCAATTTTATCATTCCCTTTTTCAGATCTCAGTCAAGCATTAGGATTTTTCAAATCTTTGAATAAAGGATAACCCCATAAGGTGGAATATCTTTAAAGACGTGATGTGGGCCAGGGCTTATAATCACGGAAGAGGTGGTGTTTCTTTCGTGCTTGGTTTTTGGCAGTGAAGAGTTATCATGTTATACATAGACAACGATGTTTGAGAGGAAAAAAAATCATTCAAAATTTGTGTTCAAGATCTTTCCATGGCTCACTTAAATGTCCTTCCGTAGGCCTAAATGGATTGGAAGATATGTCACATCTCTTCCATCTTCACACTTTCGATTTCGTCTAGACACAGGGTTGCTCAGAATCAACCATCGGATTAGAATCAATGTTGCTCATGAAAAATGTATATACATGTATGCAAAAATGCATGAAAAAATTTGAAGAAAATATTTTCCAAAGTGCGTGGTTTATTAAAACATGCCCTTACAAAAGATTCCATTTTGCCCTTTGGGCTTAGGCAAAAGGTACGTTCTAAGCATTAATCAAAAAGAAATTTAAACTACAAAGATGCCTTGAAAAGGTGTCTATACCCCAAACAGATATAACATTATTCTCTCATCGGTTCATCTCTAGGATTCCATTGTTGAATTTCAAAGTGCCATTTTCAATCAGATTTTGAACCTTGTTCCTCAGTGCTCCGCAATTCTCGGTAGTGTGGCCCGTGCTTCCCAAATGATAATCGCATACAACATCAATATCATAACTCTCTGGGTAAGGAGGCTTTTTCGGCTTTGACTGGACAGGAGCCAACATGTTTTTCTCAACAAGCATCGGAAGCAACTCTGTATAAGTCACTGGAATTGGGTAGACCACTCTCTGAGACACGATAGGTCGATGTGAGTACGATTGACCCGGGAATTGATTGGATGGATAAAATCCCACCATATGAACTTCTGATCTTCCTTCTTCTCCGGTGATCGTATTATTAGAATCTATGATTTTTCCTTGTTTAATGGCTTCTTCTAAGAGCTCGCCTGACATTACAAGGTCCTCAAAATTCTTGGTTGTATTTCCCAACATATGCTCTAAGAACGAGCCTTCTAGAGTTCCAATGAAAATAGATGTTATCTCCCTTTCAAGTAGTGGTGGTTGTACTTGCGCAGCAACATCCCTCCACCTTTGTGCATATTGTCTAAAGCTCTCGTTGGACCTTTTCTTCATATTTTGTAGCGTTAAACGGTCTGGCTCTATGTCCGCTACGTGTTTGTATTGCTCTGTAAAGGCTTTAGCCATATCCTTCCATGATTTTATCCTGTCTCGGCTAAGTTGATTGTACCACCTAGCAGCAGACCCTTTTAGACTGTCTTGAAAGCAGTGAATTAAAAGGTCATCATTATCAACGTGCCCCGTCATCTTTCGGCAGAACATAGTGACGTGGGCGATCGAGGAGGTCGTTCTATCGAACTTTTCAAACTCGGGCATTTTGAATTTGGGAGGTAACACCAGGTCAGGGACTAAGCTTAATTTTCTTGCATCTACCTCGTAGAATGAATTTGCCCCTTCTGCAACTTTAAGTCGATTCTCAAGCCGCTGGCACCAGTCTTCAAGTTGTTTGGGTAGTTCAACCACAACTTTATCCACTTCATCAGAGCTGGGGGATGCATGCTTGCTAGCATTATTTTTTTCTTGATGCAACGAAGACCCGGCCAGAGGACCTTCTTTCTTTTGGATCGAAGACGATACTTGCGGAGAAGCTCCTAAATTTTGTAAAGCATTGGGGTCTATGACTAATCCTTTTCCCTCTTTACCTGTCAACATCGAAGCCAACTTGGCCAGTAAATTCGCTTGTGCCTGTGAAATGTGGTCGTGTGTTGCTTGTTGTGCTTTTTCCAAGTTCTGCTCCATGTCGTTCTTTATATCTTCGCGTGCCTTCTCAACTCTCTCTAAACGACCATCCATTATCTTTGCGAGAAGTTGATGTTGACTTGACTGACTCGAATGCCCTAAAATCACTGTGATCGAAGTTCTCTTGAAATCAGAAGCTTGACCAAAAAATGATTAAGCAATGTAATGTGAATGTATGCAAAATGATGCTTATGCGTGACTTTAAATATAGACATGAATGCAATGAGGTATTGGTTCGGAAATGATCATCAAAAGACAACTTTATTAGGTAAGGGGCTCGTTACATCATGTGTCAAAGTTTGCAGATAATATTGAGCCGTAGAAGCCCACTTGTTGGTCCTTCTTGAAGGCCTTTGCTAGGAAATATCTTTAGGGCGGGCTCATATCCGTAACATTTCTGATCTGATCACGTGTCCCTTTATCCATGGTGAAAGTTTTCTAAATTGAAGTTCATTCTTGAATCAATACCTTTTATGTCATGCATGTGCAATGCATAGTGGAAGAAAATATAAACAACAAAAAACAAAAAAAAAGAAAAATAGTTAATACACGAAAATAATCAAGGAAAATAAAGAAAATGAATATATACAGCCTACCCAAGCATACTTTTCTACCCAACATGCTTTGAGAAGAAAAACAAATCCTACCCAAACATAATATCTATCCGCATGCTTATTTTGCATAAATATAGACATGTCGTTAGCATAATATATCACAAGGAGAATAAATAAATAAATGGATAAATAAAACTGAAAATTAAAGTGCGTTACTAGAAATAACCCCCCACTTTCTCTAGCATGCACCTACAAGGTGACTCTCTAGACGGGCAGAGATCTGGCATGGTTTTTTTTTACAAGGTAGGCTCTTACGGTTCACTATATGGGGTTCGGTTCTACGAAGGGTACCCGAATCATCAATTCAGGGGGATACGAGTCTCTAGGTCTGCACGGAGACGAGAGTCTCACGAAGACAAAGGGACCAATATCCCGGAAGCGATTCAACATCCTACACGGAGGCGATACCTCACGAAGGCGTGGTTTCTCGCTCCCACTCAAAGGACGGAGCCCGGGCCGAGAGCTCATGATATGAAACCCTAAAAGAGATCAACTTATAAAAAATTTATAAATATATATATATATCTAAAAATGGGATCACAAAATTAAATTAAACTGAATTAATATTTTCTACTCAATAAAACAAAGAGTAACCGACTTGTGGCTTGACTCTCGAAAAAAGTCCCCAGTGGAGTCGCCAAGCTGTAACAACGGGTGAGTCGCCACCAATCCTTAGTTTTACTTTAGGTGCGATTGGAACACCTGAAAAACCCGGTTATTTTAATAAAACTTGTTTTTATTAAGACAACGAATTTTGGTCTGCGAAACCAGAAAAAACAGGTTCGGGAGTCGGTTACTTGTGGGGAAGGGTGAGCACCCCCACAACGCCCAAAAATTGGTACCTAGTCGGTTACAAATTGTTTTAATGACGGAACTTAAAAATTCGAATTTAATTTAATAAGGTGATCCCAAAAAAGCTAAAATAAAATTTAAAAATAAAAATTCAAAGAAAGGGATATACACTCCAACGCCCGGAGCATGGTCTCCCCTAAAAAATCATTATTCAAAAAGGTGATATTAAATAATAATATAATAAAAGAATTAACGGAAAATGACACTCCAACGCCCGGAGTGTGATTTTCACGATAACTCCTAAAAATCTGTAAATGAACTTTAACAAAAATTATTGTTGGTATAATAATAATAATAATAATAATAATAATAATGATAATAATAATAATAATAATAATAATAATAATAATATAAAGTGAAAAATAATAATTATAATGAAAGCAGTGATCCAATTGAAAGAAAACAGAAATTGGAGGGCAGAAATTAAAGGAAAACGGTGACTAAAATGAAACTAAAACAAAACTAAAATGCAAAACCGCAAGGATACAGGAAGATGGATGGCTTGGACCATAATTTTCCCTTTCGGCTAAAAAAACGCGCGGGTCCCTCGGCGGGTCGGGTCGCGTATCTGGGTAGATGCTTGAAATGACGTCGTTTTGTCCTGCCTATATATACCTAAAGTTTTCCCCTAAGTCCATCTTTGATATTTCATTTGAACCAAAAAAAGAGAAGGCAGTTGAGAGCCCTCTCCCCTCTCCCGTTCGGCCCGGTCACCGGCGGTCAGGGGACTCGCCGTCGGTCGCTGGAATTCCTGCCGCCGGCGAGAATCCGACATGCAAACATAGGTTCCGGCTCGTTTTCACGCGTTGAGTCCAGATCCGAGGTGAGATTTTCCAAACTCCCTCTCTATTTTTCTAGATCTAAAAAAACTTTCGGATTCTTAAAAAATATTTTACCTTTTATTTTTGTTTTTGATCTCTGGATTTTGCTTCGAATGTTTTCTTTTGCTTCGAATATTTTTTGCTTTGTTTGCTTCGAATACTTTTTTTTTATTTCGAATCCCCTCCTCCTTTTTCGTACAATCGAATCCAGTTTTATACCCGGATTTTTTAAACATAAAATAATACATTCGGGATTTTATCCCTTTTCTTTTGATCTTGCAGAGTGCCACGTATAGGGGTGACGCGGATGAAGGTGGTGACGTGCCCGGCTTCGTGGCGACGGCTCGGCTTCGTGGCGGCGGCGGCGACAGATCAGTTAGCAGTGGCGGCGGCTAGGGTTAGGGTAGAATATTAGGTTTAGTTTAAGTTTTGGGTAATGGGTTCTATTGTTTGGCCGGGTAAATGGGTTTAATGTATAAAAGGGGTATTGGGTTCAAAAGGGTTTGGGTCATGGGTTGTAAATGGGTTATGGGTTATGATAATAAGGGTTTTTATTTATTTATTTGTGTTTAAATATTAAAATGGGTTACTACAATCCTCTTAAAATAATGGGTAAATTACACCATTAATCACTCAATTATTTTATCACTCTTATTTTAGTAACTCAACTTTTAAAATTTTTAATTAATAATTGAACTTTCGAATTATTTCTATTTTATTCCCTCTAAATTATTTTATTAATAGTTTTCTATAATTTGACACATATTATTATTATTAAATATAAAAATGATTTCAAATAAAAAAGAAATTATATTTATTATTATTAAATATAAAATGATTTTAAAATAAAAAATTAAAAACTAAAACCCCAAATAATTCCGCAAACCCAAACTCTAACCCAAAATGCCTCACACCACACTAACCCGTTCGCGGATGACTTCTTTAAAGTTTCATCTTCTTCAGCACCTATATACCCACCAAGAACCCTAGATCGCCATTGTAATTGGAGTCCTTCAACTGTAGTTTTAATTGGGTTCCTTGAAGAATATTTGGGGTGTGAATTTACATCCTCTATGGCTTTTCCAATGACATATTTGATAGAAAAAATAGCACTCATATTCAGAACTTTTGGCCTCCCATGACTTTGTGTTCAATCCAAGTGCAGGAACTGATCAGAGGTGGGTGAATGGCTACCGGGAAGATGAGACTTTTAAGGAAGTTACCCGCGAATGAATGGGTGATGTCGCTAAGGATGACCCCGGTGAGGATGACAGTAGTGTGGAGTTTGTCATTTTGGTTTGTGAATGATTTGGGGTTTTAATTTTTTTTAATTTTAAAAAATTATTTTTATATTTAATAACAATAAAATATAATTTTTATATTTAATAATAATAAAAGATACTAGGTCATAGAAAAAAAATTAATAAAATAATTTAAGTGACTAAAATAGAAACAATTTGAAAGTTTAGTTATTAAATTAAAATTTTTAAAAGTTAAGTGGCTAACATAGGAATGAGAAGATAGTAGAATGAGTAACGGTGTGATTTACCCCCAAAATAATTGGATGTTACTTCAAAAAAATTTATCTCAAAGTTTCCTAACATTAGTAGATTCAAAATGTTTTACATATTTTTTTTAATATGCTGGTGTGATTACAAGGTAGTATCTGTTTAGGCACACACTGTGTATACATAGTGCTCGAACTTGGATTATCTGGGCAACTTGGCCCTTTGTTCCATTGTTTCCCTTAGGTCATGTGTTCTAGACCCACTAAGAGCTAGCGCACATTCCTTTTCATGGAGTCCCCTTCTCCGGGAAATTCTAATGAAAGGCAGACTAATATAAGGGTAAAAAACGGCGTTACCAGAAACATTGTAAGATAAATAACAAAATAGGTAAAGCGCTACCGGATATGTTGATTTAAAATAATGTATCCGGTAGAAAACATGAAAAAATATTAAAAAAAATTGGTAACCGGTAAACTTAAGTTATCGGTAGGTATCGACACAAACATAACAAAATAGGTAAAATTACTTATTTTGTTGATAAGAGTATCAACATATTAGGTAGCGCCTATTATGTTATTAATGTTTAAGCTGATGGGGCCTTGGAAATCTCATGATAACAAAATCGGTAAAATTACTTATTTTGTTGATAAGAGTATCAATATATTCGGTAGCGCTTTACCTATTTTGTTATTAAAGTTTAGCTGATGGGGCCTTGGAAATCCGACGATAACAAAATCGGTAAAATTACTTATTTTGTTGATAAGAGTATCAACATATTCGGTAGCGCCTAATTTGTTATTAAAGTTTAAGCTGACGGGGCCTTGGAAATCCGACGATAACAAAATAGGTAAATTACCTATTTTGTTGATAAGAGTATCAACATATCTAGTAAATTACTTATTTTAAGCTGACGGGGCATTGGAAAGTATATATACTTTTTGAGTAAATTACTTATTTTGTTGATACTTTTGAGTAAATTACTTATTTTTTTGATACTTTTGGGTAAATTACTTATTTTGTTGATACTTTCGAAAGTATCTATACTTTTTTAAAAGTATCTATACTTTTTGTTGATACTTTTTTAAAAGTATCGATACTTTCGAGCCACATTGCAATCGGTTACATTGTTTTTTTAAAAAATATCGATACTTTTTGTTGATACTTTCGAGCCACCGGTTACATTACTTTTTAAAAAAGTATCGATACTTTTAGAAAAGTATAGATACTTTCAAAAGTATCAACAAAATAAGTAATTTACTCAAAAGTATCAACAAAATAGGTAATTTTACTGGATATGTTGATACTCTTATCAACAAAATAGGTAATTTTACCTATTTTGTTATGTTTAACCGGTCACGCTGTATATTAATCGTATATTAACCGCCTCACAGCAGAACTACCCCCCTCTCCTAGGTAGAATTAAGATTAGATAGAATTTGTCAAAAAATAATATATATATATATATATATATATATATATATATATGATAACGGTAATATATATAAGTATATATAATATAATAACAAAAGGACTATATATATTATGAGGATGATAATATAATAATAATAAATAATAAATAATGAAATATTTATGCATATATATATATATTTATTTATACGTGTCATACCTACAATATTAAGGCTTAATAGCTAAATAGGTGCCCAAACTATACCTATGGCTCATTTTTTATGCTTAAACTATTTTTCGCTCTAAATAGGTGCTTAAAGTTTCATTTCGGTTATTTTAGGTGCCTAACCGTTAACTACTGTTATTTTTTCTTAAATTTTTTTTATTCTTTTTTTAATTAATTTATTTTCAAACTTAATTTTTAAAAAACCCTAAATTCCCAAAACTAACAAAATGACCCCCAAATTCTAAATCCCTAATTTCCCCAGCCGAGTCCACCGATAATGGTCACGCCACCGCCCACCATATTCGTCGTCGGACCACCACGACTATTCCTTTAACCACCCATTGTTGGTAACCAACTGTAGCTGTGTCGATCGACTTCCTAATGTCGAAGGAAGCCAAACTTTTGAAAAGGAAGTCGGTCAAAACACCTACTGTCGGTTACCGACAATGGGTGGTTGGGTGAAATGGTCGTGGTGGTTTGGCGGCGGCAGTCGTAGTCTTTGGCAAGATGATCAACGACAAAAACTATGATAATTTAGGGATTTTGGGTTTTGAGTTAGGGATTTTGGACTATTTTGTAAAAATTTAAAACCACTAATTTTTTAAAAAAATGAAAATTATTTAAAAATTAATTAAAAGAAATTAAAAATTAAAACATGCCACATGTCACATTTTAATTGGCTAATGGTTTTTTTTAACAGCCAGACACCTAAAATAACCAAAATAATAATTGCACGAACCAACTTGACTCAGTGGTTAAGGGAACTGTTGTTGTTCCTAGAGGTCACGGGTTCGAGCACCAGCAGCTGCAGCAGGGTGATTGAGTGTTCATTGTCAAATGGTTGAGAGTATATTTAGAACAGATACTACTTGTAATCACTTTAGCTTTCATAAAAAAAAAGAATGAAAAATAATTTAGACACAAAAAATGAGCCACAAGTATAGTTCAGGCACTACACCAGACTCGTTCTACAGCGACGCTTCTCATGGCGTTTTCTTAACAAACGACGCTAATATTTAACTAATACTGGCGTTTTGGAGTCAAACGTCACAAAATAGAACATTTAGCGGTGTTTTTAAACAAAACGCCGCTGTAGTAAAAGAATTAGCGGCGTTTGGTAGTATAAACGCCGCAAGTGGTTTTGTTTTAGTGGCGGTTTTGTGTAAAACGCCGCGGTAAGTCCCTTTTGGCGGCATTTGTTAACGAAAATGCCGCAATAGGAAAAAAAATTAAAACTCCACGTTTAAACAATTATATCATAGTTTCTGTAACCCCCTCGTCCCGGTCCGGGCGGCCGACCGATCCGAGTGGGTCACACGCGGGGAAAACCGAGGCGAAACCCGTTAAGGCTCCACTTCGGTTAATGACCCTAGGAAAAACTTTCTTTTATTATCTTGTCTAGATGGATTAATACAACCTATGTGAAACAACGACATCGGAAGCAACAAGCGAGGCGAACAAACAAACAACAAACTAAAAACAACCCATTTTAGATTAAACTGCAGACCGTATCGATACGCCCAAAGAGGGTATCGATACGCCTTGACTAGGTCAACTGGCCAAAGTCAACTCGAGGAGACCGTATCGATACGCTGGTTGACCGTATCGATACGCCCTCAACAGTCAACTTCTCGTGGTCAACGCTATGAAGACCGTTTCGATACACCTAAGCCCATTTCGATACCCTCATTTTATCGTCAAAATCTCAGATTTCCAGTAGAAAAATGGTATCGAAACGTCTCCCCCGCGTATCGAAACGCTTGGCCTGAAACAAGAGGGTCGTATCGATACGGGTCCAACCGTATCGATACCTCTGCTGCGAACATACATGTTTTAGCTGGTTTAAGGCACAAGGGTTGCCTCAATGGCACCAACTAAGACCTCCAAACAAACATGCATTAACTCTAAAGGCAAAACACCCTACAAAAAGAATGCTTAACACATAACAAACATGAAAGGCCACACATATAAAGGAATCATCATTCGGCAAAAGAAGCATACATAGCATATTAAGGTTTCATGCCTTAGACAAACATTCACAAGAGCATAAGGTAAGGGCACAAGGCCAACATACAAGTCATAAGCAAGCCATAAACAAACTTCAACATAACAAGGAGTCTAAACAAGCTCCTAACACGAAACAACAACATAAATATCCCATTGCTCATCTATTACATCCATAACTTAAAAATTCATACTTGAGGATAGCAAAAGCACAACTAGCACACTTGGAGGCTCTCTCCTTGCACAAGAAACCCACGAACTACGGATCTGCATTGTCGAACAAAAGAGAGCGTAAGCGTAAAACTTAGTGAGGGTAAGCTCATAAAAAAAACCTCGACAATACATGGTCCAAGCACGAGCAACAAACCAAGGAAAAATGCATGATTTCTTACCTTTGAAGCCACAAGAGTCAAATATATATGATGCATGAACATAATATCATTGTCATGCCATGCTCAACAAGTCCATAAACACAACCATATGGAAACACATATATCAAATGTATTGGCACCTAGCTATGACCCGAATAACAACCGTTGAAACTCACACCCAACAACTCAACCATTACCTTACGGTGGGATTACACTCATCACCGTTTCACGCGGAGGGGATTCCACTCATCCTCACGCCCCGTCGATGGGATTACACTCATCACCGACTAACATATAAAAGAAGATTTCCGGGCGAACCCGTACTCCATCTTGATGACTACCATCACCAAGACCACGCGCGCATTTCGACTCTCGTGTGCACACTAAACATCCTAATGATCGATCATTTGTACCCAAGCATACAAGTGCCAATACTAACACATTTCATTGATCAACTTCACAACTTTCTTACAAAATTCCATGCTTAGCACGTACTCACCCTGATTTACTATCATGCACAACCATATTCCACAACCACATGCACATCACAATGCATCAAACATCATGCCTCGACACACATGTATATCACAATATACATAACAACATTAATCACAATGGATATGAAACAAGAGGCATAACAAAGCATTAGAAGTTCAACCAAAGTCTTCTAAACTAAGCTTGAGATTAGACTACCAATTTAATCCCAACTCTAGGTGGGTTTACCAAGCCCGACCTAGGTTCACATGCTTGAACCAACATTTGAAAACCAATTAAACCAAGTTGAAATCATTAACCACTCACCGACTACTCCAAGCTCAACAATTCTAGCTGATCAATCCACCAAGCTATCCGAATTCGTTCCCAAGGCTTCACCAACAAAATTCCTTGTCTTTAAACAATCCAACACAATCAAAACAACCACATTTCGGTCCACAATCACTATAGCAAACCCGGAATACAAACCAAGCATCAAAATCAAGCCAAGACACTCCCAAAACCCACATTTTCGAGCAGCCCAATAGCACAGCCAAAACCCATCGATTCCAACACTTTTAACACACCTAAAGCTTCCCAAAACCACCCCTAACCATCATACAACCATCAGCCAACAATTTCTAACACAAAACAGCCCCAAAAACTAACCTTTGAACTCTCTAAAACCTCCATAAAACCCAAATCCGTGAATCATTATAAAACCTTGTAAAAATCACATATGTTGGACCATTTGGGTTGCTAATAACATAAATAATGATAAGGAATCAAAAGCTTTAACAATGAACATTAAAGTTTGGATTTTTAACTTTGAACTTGAAAAACTCAAAACTCAAAACAATGAGTTTTAATGAAAACTAAAGGTCTATACATGTAGAGGAAAGTGAGGACAAGTCGAAAACGTGTTTACCTTTCAAAAATCGCCAAAAATGAAGGTGTATGGTGATGGAATAATAACTCCAATGGTGAGGGAGGATATGTCGTGAGTTTTGAATGAGAGAGGAAAAAGATGAGTGAAATTGGGTGTTTTTAATTGTTTTGTTTTAATTTAAAAGCCAAAGACCATTTTACCCTTAATGAAATGAAATATTCACAAGAGCATGAAATCCATGGCTAAATGGGCTTGATTTAAAATATGTCCAACACATTTAATTATTTTGAAAACAAAACTCGAAACATTATTTTAATATTTTATTTTCACCCGACCCCCAAACCCTGGTGTTACAGTTTCCCCCAATTCTATCCTACAAAAGAATCCCTAACTTCTACTGCTCCCTCCTCATCGTGCTACTCATCACCGTCGACTAAGCGCTCGCCTCGCCATCACATCTCAAGCAAGCGTCGTTCGCTTCGCCGTCTCACCACAAGCAAGTGTCGTTCGCCTCACCGTCACAGTAGCGAGCAAACATCGCCGTTCGGCTCGTCGTCACAGCAGCGAGCAAACATCGCCATTCGGCTCGCTGTCGCACCAGCAAGCAAGCCTCGCGTGTTTTCCAAGTTTGTTCCTTATTCTTTGAGAATATTCAAAGTTTAAAACTAATTGTGTTCTTTGATAGCATTTTATCATCCATGGAAACCAATTATGTTTTTTGATGGCATTATATTATCCTTGGAAACCACAGGTTTCAATTTGGATTTTCCATGTTATCAAATGAGTGTGACATTGTAATACCTATAATACATTTGCATTAACAAATGAAGATAAATTTTGTGAGTATATCTTACGCTAATATGGCTTTATGCTTTCCAGGTGTGCTTGCACATGTTTACTTTGGACTTTCTTAGCCAAGTGGCAGATGGCCTTGAGAAAGACAACATGTTAGTGATGTTATTCTTTCCTTTCGAGCTACATGTTTTAATCTGGTACTCCTTGTTCTCTCAATTAGTGTTGTTTCAGAGATAATTGTAATCTATTTGTCAAATGCAAAATCCATGTGCTGCTTGATTGATGCATTCCTCCTCTCTTTGTCTTTCATTGAACTGAAAACAAACATAATCAATGGGTGTTTTCTGTTTCCTTTGCACTTACTTTTAAAGTGATTCCTGAAAACTTCATTGCCTTTTGTTTCTTATTTGTTCTCTCCCAACCCTCTTTCCATTTCGTCTAAACTAGTTGAGAGATTGTTATATAGATATTTTCCAGGTTTGATTAATTTAAAATTATTTGACTCTTCATCTCATTGTTCTGTGTATGAGAGACCCGATGACTAGGCAAATTAATTTAGCAGATTTCGTGTTTGAAAAAAAGAGTTAAAGTTGTAGTAATTTTTCTGATTATTCCAAAATCATCACCGCTTTTGCAGAAATTAACAGTTTAACACTATAGAGTTGACCCTTTGCTTTTGTTAATCATCTTTTTTCCAAGAACTTTCTGACACTGTATTTTCCTTTTTGCTTGTTAATTACGTGTTATTCTTAAAATGATGATGGAATAACGTTTTAGTTAATTATGTGTTACATTGTTCATAGAGTAATAATTGGAACATGTTGTTTATGTTAGAAGCAAGATGGCATTTTATATCTTGATGATATATATCTTTGATACTTGTTTACTAGGAGCATGCTCGGTTTTGAAAAACATTCTTTTTTTTTTTCATTTAATTGAGCTAACTTGAGCACTTTTTAAACTTTGATAGGGGGTGGTGGGCTGATTATGAGTGATTTATGCGCTTTGAAAGGTCTTATTGCTGTAATGAATTGTTATTAAGTTGAAGCAAAAACCCCCTTTGTTTATAGCTAAGTATGAAGCATATCATTTGATAAAGGTTCAGTCTTTGCTAGAAATCTAACGATAAGACCATTTCTGAATAGGTTGAGAGGGACCCCACATCTCTGCATTGAGCTGCAAAATTATTGTTAAATTCTCTGTTGGCAAACAGTGGTTTTTCTTAATAGGTAACTTTCTCTTGAATTTTTATGTTTAGTTGATTTTCTTTAAATAGATCAAGTGGATTAAGTATGACTGATAGGTACTTTATATATTTAACTTGGCTTTTACTTATTTGATAATATAATAGTTATATCTCTCTTTATCCTTCAAATATGCACCATGATAGGTTAAACTTTGCATACTTTTAATTTTTTAGTATTAGCAATTAACATTTGGAATGGATATTTCAGAAATACAAAATGGATAGGAGTTGGATGAATTTGCCAAGGGCAAGCGTTGATTATCGAAATGGAGTTCAAACTTTTCTGAATTTTGCTTTTGCGAATGCAAGCGAAGAGAATAAGATTCTTTGCCCTTGTAAGAAGTGTGCTAACATTAATTGGTACACTCGTGAAGTTGTACACGAACATCTAATTGTGACTAGCTTTGTTCCGGGCTATAGAAAATGGGTATTCCATGGAGAGTTGACACCTCATAGAGATTCTTCTAAGTCATTTTGAACTTAAAGTCATTTAAGTTCTTTTTGATATAACAAAAAGCGAGAGATTTAATTTTGAAAAATTGCATTTTCAAATGAATAAGGGGGAGCTTTACTTACTTTTAAAATTTTCATCTCTTATTCAAATTTTTAAACTTGAAGGGGGAGAATCCCAAACAATTTTTCAAGTTGGTTTTATTATATCAAAAGGGGGAGATTGAAGAACTAGGTGTTTTGATATAATAATTGAAAATTTTTTTGGACTAATTTGAAAAGAATTTAAAACATGTCTTTAAGTCCAAACAACTTGAAAATATGTTTGAGGTATTTAAAAAGGTTTTTGGCAAAGTTTGAAATGCTTTAAAGTAGTCAAACCTGGCTTTTCAGCACTATCGTACCGATACGGTATACCCCGTATCGATACCTTTTTACTCCAAATTTGATTCTGCCAAAACCCGTACTGATACCGGCTTGCCCATATCGATACGGAGAGGGGTCGTACCGATACGGCTTTAAAGTGTACCGATCCCTGCTTTAACAACCCCCAACGGCTATTTCCCAACGGTCTTTTAAAGTGCAGACCGTACCGATACGCTCCCTAGAGTATCGATACATATAGGCTAGCAAGAGCCCAACGGCTAGTTCTGAAGAAGGGCGTATCGATACGCCTCCTCGAGTACCGAAATGGTAGGCTGCAAAACTGCATTTATGGTGGGAAATAAAGGCTCCAAAACATCCCCAACGGTCCTCAACGGCTACAAACTCATTTGGGAGTGTAAAAGGGGCCTACAAGCATCAAGAGAAGACCAATGCTTCAATTGTCACAACATTATGATGATAAATTGTGTCTAGAGCTTTAATTGTAAATTCCTTGCTTAGACAACACTAGTGAGCTTAACATTGTTATATTTGTTCAAGTGTTTAGGTTTTGGGTGAGAGCTTTATAGTGCAAACAATCACCTATTAGAGGGATTTCAAGTTTGCTTTAGAATTTCTCTTGTAAAGAGGGTTTACTCAAGCTTTGGGTTAGAAAGCTTTGAGTGTGTAAAGGATTCCTCGTAAGCCTAAAAAAAGGGAAGAAATTCAAAGAGTGAATTTGTTGAAATCCTTAGTGGGAAGCTAAGGTAGTGGATGTAGACCTTGGTTAGAAGGTTGAACCACTATAAATCCTTGTGTCTTATTGTCCAATTTTCACCTCCCACTAAAACACCCAAATATCCAACTTCTCCACACTTGGCGAGCAAGAACAGTTGTAGGAAATCGAGCAGGAAAAACCAACATAAATAAAGAGAAACTCGGTTTAGAATGAAAGACCTTAACTTTCAGAACTTAAATGAATTAAAATGGATAAAAACCTGTTGAGAAATATTTTGATATAGCAATTATGTGAAAAATGTTTTGGACTTGTTTAAAGATTTCAAAAATAATTCAAAAGTCCTTAAAACTTGAAAAATATGTTTAAAATGTTTTGACTTTGCACCTATATCGAATATACATTTTAAAGTTAAAAATTAGCCAAAATTGGGTTTTTAAGTGAATGTTTCGAAACCATCCCTATAAGGTTTCGAAACCTTTTTGGGAAAAATGCCACTGTTTTTGAAACCTTAGCAAAGGTTTCGAAACCTCTAGTAAAGGTTTCAAAACCTCTGTGCAGGTGAGAATTTAAAGCTCGACTTTATGACTTCCCAACGGCTCCAAAACATCCCCAACAGCCATAAACGGCTAGAATATCATTCCACACTATAAAAGCAACCATGGGACACTTGAAGATGGTTAGAGAACACATCCAAGCAATATGATCAAGAGAATTTGAGTCCAATTCTTATTTCTTCATTTCTCTTGTATATAATGTTTAAGAGAGTGCTTAATTATAAATCCTTTGTACTCTTGTGAGCTTAATTTGTGTAAACACCCACCTTGTGAGGTATTTAGTTTACCAAACAAATCTCTTGTAAAAGGAGAGGTTCTAGTTTAGCCATAGACAAAAACTAGAGTGGTTCTATCTTATCCATTAAAAGATAGGGTTGTAAGGGTTGCCTCCTTAGCCTAGAAAAGGGGAAGAATTCATAGTGAATTAGGAAATCCTTAGTGGTGTGCTAAGGTATTGGATGTAGGCTTTGGTTAGAAAGTCGAACCACTCTAAAATCCTTGTGCAAGTTGTCTACCTTTTTTTACGGTTTTTAGCTAATTCATTCAAGGACCAAATACAACCCACTTGACGTTTTTTTCAGAGATCGATTGGAGTGTGCTACAAATCTAACAATTGGTATCAGAGCTTGGCTCAATTGAAGAGGATTAACATCTTATTGAAAAGATCCGGCAAGCTCGATCATCATTTCAAACAACCGGCTCAATGGCGCAATCCATCGATAAACCGCCCTTCTTCGACGGAACACACTATGCTCATTGGAAGACAAGGATGAAATTCCTCATAAAGTCAAAGGACTACAAGCTTTGGGACATAGTAGAAGATAGTCCGTTCTTGCCTCAACAAAGCAAGGCGGAATGAAGTGCCGAAGATTGCAAGAAGATGGAGCTTAATTGCAAAGCCTTGCACATCCTTTTATGTGCTTTTGGCCCCAACATCTATGAGAAGATGTCTTCTTGTGAGAGTGCCAAGGAAGTTAGGGACAAGCTCGAAGTCACATACGAGGTGACAAACAAAGAAAGGAGACCAAGATCGGCCTCCTCAACCTAGAGTATGAAAACTTCAAGATGGACCTAGAAGAGGACATTGAGAAAATGTTCCATCGATTCTCCACCATCACCAATGGACTCAAAGGTTATGGAGAAGTCATTCCTCAAGAAAAACTTATCCGAAAGCTTATCTATTCTCTTCCCGAGTCTTAGGACTCAAAGAGGATCGCCATTATCGAAGCTAAGAATTTGAAGACATTGAAGCTTGATGATATCATGGGGTCACTTCTCACTCACCAAATTATGAAGAAAGAAAAAGAAGAGGAGAATAAGAAGGAAGAGATAAGAAAGATGGGGAAGAAGAAGATCATGGAGCTAGGCATCAACGCAAGTGTCGTTGCTCTCAAATCCTCCACATGCCATCATGTAGAACTAAGTGAGGAGGAAAGCGAAGATGAAGAGATGGCCTATCTCTTCAACAAATTTGCCTGGTTCATGAAGAGCAAAATGGAAAAATCCAAGCATAAATCGAGGAAGAAGATGAAGGAATCCCACAAGTCCAACAAGAAGGGATCATCTTCAAAGCAAGCATACGTGGCCACGTGGATAGGGATGTAAAAACAGGTCAACAGTTGGGTTTCAGGTCGGGCTCTGTTAGGTCGGGTCAAATCGGTTACAGGTCATTTCAGGTCATTTTTTGTTTTGACTCGATTCGGTTCGGGTTCATTTCGGGTCGGGTTCATTTCAGGTCGGGTTTATTTCAGGTCGGGTTCATTTCGGGTCGGGTTCATTTCAGGTTGGTTCATTTCAGGTCGGCCCAAAACGGTTAATTGACAGGTTGATTTCAGGTCGGTTTCGTTTTAGGTCAGGTTTATTTCAGGTCAGTTTCGTTTCAGGTCGGGTTCATTTCAGGTCGGTTTCTTTTCAGGTCGGGTTCGTTTTAGGTCGGTTTCGTTTTAGGTCGGGTTCGTTTCAGGTCGGTTTCATTTCAGGTCGGGTTCATTTCAAGTCGGTTTCGTTTCAGGTCGGGTTCATTTCAGGTCGGTTTCGTTTCAGGTCGGGTTCATTTCAGGTTGGGTTCCTTCGGGTTTAGGGTTTATTGTGTTATGTGTAGTGTAGGGACTAGGGAGTAGGGATTAGGATTTAACATATATAATATTAGTATATTATACATACATACATATAAGGATTATGGTTTAGTGCTTTAGTAGTTTGGGGATTAGGGTTTAGGGGTGGGTGGTATGGTCTAAGGTTTAGGGATTGGGGATTAATGTTTACTGATCATAAATTGATACATATATACATACATGTATTATATATATATATTGACGGATTAGGGTTTTTAAGGTCTAGGGTTTATGGTTCAGAGTTTAGGGTTTAGGGTTTATAAATTGATACGTACATACGTGCACATGTTATATATATTGATGGATTAGGGTTTTTATTTTTAGGGTTTATGGTTTATATATTAGGGTATAGGGTTTAGGGTTTACTATTCATAAATTGGTACATACATACGTACATGTATTATATATATATTGATGGATTAGGGTTTTTATTTTTAGGGTTTACTGATCTTAAATTGATGCATACATACGTACATGTAATATATATTGACGAATTAGGGTTTAAGGTTTAGGGTTTAGTGTTCATGGTTTATGGTTTAGGGTTTAGGGTTTATTGATCTTAAATTGATGCATACATACGTACATATAATATATATATATTAACGGATTAGGGTTTAAGGTTTATGGTTTAGTGTTTATGGTTTATGGTTTATGGTTTAAGGTTTAGTGTTTATAAATTGATACGTACATATGTACATATGTTATATATATTGATGGATTAGGGTTTTTATTTTTTGGGTTTAGGGTTTAGGGTTTACAGATTATGGTTTAGGGTTTAAGGTTTACTATTCATAAATTGGTACATACATACGTACATGTATTATATATATATTGATGGATTAGGGTTTTTATTTCTAGGGTTTAAGGTTTAGGGTTTACGGTTCAGTGTTTGGGGTTTGGGGTTTAGGGTTAGGTTTAGGGTTCATAAATTGATACGTACATACGTATATGTGTTATATATATTGATGGATTAGTGTTTTTATTTTTAGGGTTTATGATTTACGGATCAGGGGTTAGGGTTTACTATTCAAAAATTGGTACATACATACGTACATGTATTATATATATATTGATGGATTTGGGTTTTTATTTTTAGGGTTTAGGGTTTAGAGTTTAGGGTTTATAATTTAGGATTTAGGGTTTACTAATCTTAAATTGATACATACATACGTACATGTAATATATATATATATATATATATATATTGACAGATTAGGGTTTTAGGGTCTATGGTATATGGTTAAGGATTTAGTGTTTATGGTTTAGGGGTTAGGGTTTAGGGTTTATTGTTCATAAATTGATACATATGTATGTACATGTATTATATATATATATTGATGGATTATGGTTTCGGGTTTTAGGGTATAGGGTTTATGATTTAAACCCTTAATCCATAACTTATATGAATCCTAAGCACTAAACCCTAAAGCATAACTTACATGCATTATATTAATATATATATTGATGGATTAAGGTTTTTATTTTTAGCGATTAATGTTTAGGGCTTTAGGGTGTATGGTACTATGGTTTATGCTTTAGGGTTTAGTGTTCATAAATTGATACATACATTAGGGTTCATGTATTATATATATATATATATATATATATATCGATGGATTTAGGGTTTTTATTTTAGGGTTTTACGGTTTAGAGAGTAGTGGTTATTATTTATGGTTTAGGGTTTAGGATTAGGGACTATGGATTAAAGATTAAAGATTAGGGTTTGGTGTTTAAACCCCTAATCTCTAATTATCGACCCTAAGCATTATAAACCCTAAACCATAACTTATAAACCCTAAGCACTAAACCCCCAATTAAGGATTAAGGACTATGTGTTATATATTAAAGATTAGGGTTTAGAGTTTAAACCCCTAATCCATAACTTATAAAACCAAAGCACTAAACCCTAAAGCATAACTTACATGCATTATATTAATATATATATTGATGGATTAGGATTTTTATTTGTAGGGATTAATGTTTAGGGCTAAGGGTGTAGGGTTTATGCTTTAGGGTTTAGTGTTCATAAATTGATACATACATTAGGGTTCATGCATTATATTAATATATATATTGATGGATTAGGGTTTTTTAGGGATTAATGTTTAGGGCTTAGGGTGTAGGGTTTATGGTTTAGTGTTCATAAATTGATACATACATTAGGGTTCATGTATCATATATATATATATATTGATGGATTAAGGTTTCAATTTTAGGGTTTTATGGTTTATAGAGTAGTGGTTATTGTTTAAGGTTTAGGGTTTAGGATTAGGGACTATGGATTAAAGATTAAAGATTAGGGTTTGGTGTTTAAACCCCTAATCTCTAATTATCGACTCTAAGCATTAAACCCTAAACCATAACTTATGAACCCTAAGCACTAAACCCTAAAGCATAACCTACATGCATTATATTAATATATATATTGATGGATTAGGGTTTTTATTTTTAGGGATTAATGCTTAGGGCTTAGGGTGTATGGTTTAGGGTTTAGGGTTTAGTGTTCATAAATTGATACTTACATTAAGGTTCATTTATTATATATATATATATTGATGGATTGGGGTTTTTATTTTAGGGTTTTATGGTTTAGAAAGTAGTGGTTTAGGGTTTAGGGTTTAGGGTTTAGGATTAGGGACTATGGATTAAAGATTAAATATTAGGGTTTGGTGTTTAAACCCCTAATCTCTAATTATCGACCCTAAGCATTAAACCCTAAACCATAACTTATGAACCCCAAACACTAAACCCCTAATTTAGGAATAAGGACTATGCATTATAGATTAAAGATTAGGGTTTAGGGTTTAAACCCTAAACCACAACTTACATGCATTATATTTATATATATATTGATGGATTTAGGGTTTTTATTTTTAGGGATTCATGTTTAGGGCTTAGGGCTTAGGGTTTAGGATTTAGAGTTAGCAATTCAAAATATTATTAAACCATAAACCCTAAATTAATTAAATGAAACCCAAAACCCTAAATTAATTAAATGAAACATTAAACCTAAAAATTAATTAGTAAACCCTAAAACCCTAACCCCAAACCCCAAACCTTAATTCAAAGACTAACCCTTAAACCTAAAAATAATTACACAACTCTAAACCCTAAAACTTAAATATAAAATTTAAACATTGAAAAGGAAAACCCTAAATTATAACCCCAAACCCTAAATTAAACCCATACACTAAACCTTAAAACTGCATTAATGACCAAATTGAAAATAAAACAAAATTGTCAGCTCAATTTCAAATAAAAAAGGACGATAATGAAAGAAATGAAACTAAGAGTGCTTGCGGAGCAAAACCCGTGCGACCCGTATAATGACGCGCGGATCTTTTGACCCGGACTCAGCCTATAAATAGACCATCACCCCTTCATTTTTCACTATTTTCCCTACCGTTACTCTGCCAAAATATCCTCTCATCTTCTCTCTCCTATAAAAACACAAAATTCCCAGAAATTTTCAATCTTTTCGATCAAAATCTTGGTTTTTTACCAAGTTCTTCCTTGTTCTTCCACTTTCCCCTCTCCAGATCCTACACAAACACCTTAGCCCACCAAAAATCTGTTTATTCTAGATCAAAACCTCTTTTTTTACCAAGTTCTTCCTTGTTCATCCAATTTCCCCTCTCCAGATCTTATACAAACACCTTAGCCCACTAGAAATCTGTTTGTTCTCGATCAAAACCTCTTTTTCTCAAGAACAACCCTATGTTCTTCCATTTCCATCTTTTCAATCCTTTAAACCCTAATCCCCAATTCAATTCTGTTTTACCCTAAACCCTTATCCAGAAACCCTAAACTCTTACCCATGATCCACAAACCCCGAACCTTATACCATAATCCTAAAACCCTAAACTCTTACCCCTGATCCACAAACCACAAACCTTATACCATAATCCTAAAACCCTAAACCCTAATATACAAACCCTAATCTAGAAACCCTAAACCTGTTCAGATTCGATCTGACCCTTCTCATTTCACTGTCCAGACTGTTCGTAGTCTTCATCTCTCTCTCGGTAAGTACAAAATCCTTTCGTATTTCCTTTAATTATTTAGTTGTTTTAATTTCTTTTTACTAACTGTGTTATGTTTTGATCTCAGGATCGTTTCTGGGTTCTTCAAGAGTCTTCTTTCACATCTGCATTTGGGTTTAGGGTTTATTTTCTTCCTTTGATCCTTATTTTTATAAATGTTTTTGTGTTAAACTGTTCTCTGTTGTTTATATATATGTCTGTATGTTTATATATCCTGGCATGTTTATGTCTTGATTTTTGTTTACATGTTTCTGTTTGTTATTATTATTTGTATATATGTTTGCATGTCTCTGTTTTTTTATGATTTGTATTTATGTTTGCATGTTTCTTTTTTTTCCTGATTTGTATATATGTTTGCATGTTACAGTCTTGATATATGTTTGCATTTTTCTGATTTGTATATATGTTTGCATGTTAGAGTCTTGATATATGTTTGCATGTTTCTGATTTGTATATATGTTTGCATGTCTGTTTTTTTATGATTTGTATATATGTTTGCATGTATTGTTTCTGTTTGTAAGTATGCTTTGTGTTGCATGTGGGTTAATCCGAGTATAAAAGGCTGGAAACCCGTCCTGCGATGCTACTGGTGTCAAAGGAGGTTCTTTTTTAAAGAGCCTTGGGGGCTGGTGTAACAACGCCATGTATGAGGATTAACCCCTTCATATTTTCTTTAATAGTTGTTTTAATTTCTTTTTACTAACTGTGTTTCCTTTTGATCTCAGGTTCGTTTCTGGGTTCTGCAATGGATTCTGATTCTTTTGAGATGAACTATCCTAGTGAAACTGGCATGTTTCTTTTTTTTTTTTACTTTCTTTAGTCTTTACTAGTTTTTAGTGTTAAAGTTACTAACTCTGTCTTGTTTATTTGAAAGGGAAGCTAATGATCAAGCCTTCCTCTAAGAGGAGGGCTGCAACGGACATTGGGAGAAGAACTTCTCCTGTGTGGGATCACTATACTTTTATTAAGACTGCTGATGGTGTCATTGCGCAATGTAAGTATTGCAAAACTGCTAGCTATAAAGCTGATTCTTATGTTGGTACTTCTACACCTAAAAGACATACTGATAAATGCCAAGCTTATAAAGATTTTCTTGCTAAAAATGTTAATAGTAGTACTGGAATTGTTTTTGATAAAAAAAATATTGTGAATTGTTTGCTGAAGCTGTTCTCTGTCATGGTTATGCTTTAAGTATTATTGAGCATGATAAACTTAGGGTTCTGCATCAGTATTTGAATCCTAACGTTAAGCATATTTCTAGGTATACTATTACTAAACATTACATGTTAAAGCATGAAAAACATAAAAAAATTACTTATTGATTCTATGAGTTCTATTCCTAGTCGTATCTGCTTTACATGTGATGGATGGTCTGCTTGCACTTCACGTTCATATTTTGCTTTGACTGCTAATTATGTTGATAATAACTGGAAACTTCAGTCTAAAATGCTTAATTTTAGACGTTTCCCCCTCCCCATGATGGTGAGTCTATTTATAAGTTTGTGAAAAAAATGTTATGTGAGTGGGGTCTTGAGAAAAAAGCCTTTACCATTACTGTTGATAATGCTTCTGCCAATGATCGAATGGTGAAGAGGCTTAAGGATGATTTGCATGCAATTTCTCCCCTTCCATGCAATGGTAAGTACTTTCATGTAAGGTGTGCTGCCCATATTTTGAACTTGATTGTTCAAAGAGGTTTAAAGGTAATTGACTCTTCTGTAATTAAATTGCGTGAAATAGTTAAGTTTATTGATTCTTCTGATGCTAGACTTTGTAGCTTTGATTCTGCTGTTAAAGATTGTGGTTCTGCTTTTTCTGGTAAATTAATCTTAGATGTCCCTACTAGATGGAATTCTACTTATCTAATGCTTCGTAGGGCCATTGATGCTAAAGTAGCCATAAACTTGTTTGTTAATAGGGAAAATGATTTAGATTTAATTGGTGATGCTGAGTGGGAAACTGCCCAATTAATCTGTGATTTTCTTGAGCCTTTTTTTGAAATAACTACACTGTTTTCTGGTTCTAAGTATCCTACTTCTAACCTTTATTTGGCTAATGTTGTTGCCATTGAGAAGCTGTTGTATGATGCTCACAATGATCCTTGTGAGGCCATTTCTGCAATGGCAGGACCTATGCTTGAATTGTATGAGAAGTATTGGTCTGAGCACTCGACCATTTTGTCCTTTGCTGTTTTGCTTGATCCTCGATATAAATTACAACTCCTGAAAGAGTTGTATTCTATCCTCTATGTTGAGGATGAGGTTGAGAGAAGGGTAAGTATTGTTTACAATGAATTTGTTAATATGTATATATATTATTCAAAATTTGTCCTTTGCTCTTCTTCTTCTTCTGTTCGAAGTAACTCCTCTCAAAGTACATTCGAGTCCTCCTCTGGTCGGCCTCGAACATTTAAGAAGTCTAACCTTTTTCAGGTTAGTGTTTATTTTTTTTAAATTTCAGTTACATTTTTCTTATAATTTTAGTTTCTTTTTCACATACAATTACTGACTTTTTTTTTAATGCTAGAACTTCGATGCTAATCTAGCTGCTTCAAGGAGTGGGAAGTCAGATGTTGACTCTTTTATTAATTTGCCCCTTCTCCCTCATGCTGATGATTCAGACTTTGATATTTTGGAGTACTGGAAAGCACAATCTGTTTCTTTCCCTGTACTTTCTATCATGGCTAGAGATATCTTAGCCATTCCCATCCCTTCAGTTGCTTCTGAATCCTCATTTAGCACTGGTGGTCGGATTTTAAATAAGTTAAGGGCTAAACTCTTGCCTAAAAATGTTGAGATATTTATGACAACCCGCAATTGGTTGTATGGGTTTGAGCCCGAGGAAGATGATGAAGAATATCTTTCTGTTATGAAAGATTGTGCAGTTGATGAAGATCCTATTGCAGAGTAAGTGTTTAACTTATTTTTTTCCTGATTTGTTTTGAATTCTTGACTGATTAGTTGTTCTTTTGTAGGGACCTCTGAAAACAAGGAAGCACTTGAATGGTTAGGTATGTTTCTGATTTGTTGAAAGCTGGAGATGTTTTGGTAAGTTCTCTAACTAGTTCATATTTTGGTTTATGTTCTATTTGTTTCTGTTCTTTTAATTATATATGCTTATGTTAGTTATTTTTATTCAGACTTGAATTTTACATGTTATGTTCTTGTTTTGTTATATATGCTTCTGTTTGTTGTTTGGTTTATGTTCTAAATATTTGCTGAAGCTGTTATCTGTTATGGTTATACTCTGTTAATGTTTCTTTTAATTATATATGCTTCTGTTAGTTATTTTTATTCAGACTTGTATTTTTTTAACATGTTCTTGTTTGGTTATATATGCTTCTGTTTGTTGTTTGGTTTATGTTCTAAATGTTTGCTGAATTGTTTGCTGAAGCTGTTGTCTGTTATGGTTATGCTCTGTTAATGTTTCTAATGATCTTTAATTGCTTGTTGCAGTCTGTTGCTGGTTGCCCTTGTTTTAATTATGTTGGTGTCTTAGCTTTTTAAGTTAAGTTGCCCATAATTTAAACTTGGTTGCCCTTAAGAGCTCGATGATGATATTTCTGGTAGCAAAGTATATCTTTTATGTTTGTAAAACTTTGTTATAAGATCTGAGAGCTTAAAGTTTTGGGTTCTGCAAGTTTAAAGTTTCAGTTTGTAAAGATTGAAATTTTTAGATTATTAAGTTTGTATGTTTGTAAGTTTAAACTTTTATATTATTGAATAAAGTTTTGTAAGTTTAACCCTTTAAATTATTGAATATAAGTTTGCATTATTCTCTCCAAAGTTTTTCTTCTTAAATTTTGCCTTATTCTGCTTTATACTTATAAAAAAATTTGAATGTATCCCTAATTCCATCCAAAGTTAAACTCAAACATTATTGTTATTTTGTAAGTTCATTAGGCTTATTATAAAGATTTAAACGACATAACTTAATTAAGTCATTTAAGTTCTTGTAAAAGTTATGTAAGTTTTTATATATTCACTGTTAATTATAATGTTTTAAACAACTTAACTTAATTAAGTCATTTAAGTTATTCAGTTTTTTATTAAGTCATTTAAGTATGTTAAGTTAATAAAAAAATTAAGTCATCTTATGTTAATTAAGTATATAGATTTAGTTTAATAATCTTTATTCATTTAACTAAATTTAATTAAGTATAAAAAATTAATTTAATAATGATTATTCATTCAACTTAAGTTAATTAAGTATAATAATTTATCTTTGAAGTTATTTTAAAATAAAAGTTAAGTTAATTAGAAAGACAATTTGATTTAATAATGTTTAATCATTTAACTTAAAATGAATGCAAGTTAATTAAACTTATTTTTAATCTTAAGTTTAGTTAATTTAGCATTAATTTATTCATATAATAAAAAATCTTAGTCATCTTATCTTAATTAAGAATACAGATTTAATTTAATAATCTTTATTCATTTAACTTAATTTAATTAAGTATAAAAATTTAATTTAATAATGGTTATTCATTCAACTTAAGTTAATTAAGTATAATAATTTATCTTTGAAGTTATTTTAAAATAAAAGTTAAGTTAATTAAAAAGACAATTTATTAATACTTAGACATTATTATTAATTCAATTTATCTTTTAATTGAAGTTAAGTTAGTTAATTTATTAATACTTGACATTATTATTAATTTTAAAATTTATCAATACTTGACATTATTTTATATTCATTAAATATAACTTCTTCAAATGTCAGATAATTATCATTATCAGCAAATCAAATAATAGTATTCGTTCAGGTCAATATCAGTTCAGGTCAATATCAGTTCAAGTCAATATCAGTTCAGGTCAAGAACAGTTCAGGTCAATAACAGTTCAGGTCAATATCAGTTCAGGTCAAGAACAGTTCAGGTCAATAACAGTTCAGGTCAATAACAGTTCAGGTTCAAAACAGGTCGGGTTCAAAACAGGTCGGGTTCAAAACAGGTCGGGTTCAAAACAGGTCGGTTTCAAAACAGGTCGGGTCCAAACAGGCCGGGTTAAATCGGTTATCTGGCAGGTTAGTCTCGGGTTCGGGTTCATTTCGGTCGGGTGCAGGTCGGGTTCGGTTACTACAGTAACATGTCAAATTCGGGTTCGGGTTCACTTCGGTCGGGTGTAGTTCGGGTTCGGTTTCTACAGTTACAGGTCAAATTCGGGTTCGGGTTCGTTTCGGTCGGGTGCAGGTCGGGTTCGGTCTTTGAATTCTCGGGTTAAACCAGGTTCTGACTCGATCGGGTTTCAGGCAGGTTACCAGGTCGGGTCAGTTTTTCACACCCCTACACGTGGAGTGATGAAGACTCCACCGATGATGAAGTAGGCCACCTATGCTTGATGGCCCTCAATGAGGGGGAGGTAACTTCTAACTCATCTAGTTCAAATTCATATTCTTTTGATGAGTTAAAAGAAGCCTATGATGAATTGGTTTTTGAGTTCAATACTTCATTTTCGAAAAACAAGAAATTGATTTCAAAGTTAAAATCCGAAAATGATTTGCTTTCTAAAACCAATTTAGAGTTTGAAGCAAAAATTAAAGATTTTGAGCTTAAAATTTTAGACTTACAAAACTTGCTTCAAACGATTGAAAAAGATCATCAAAAAGAAGTTGATGATCTTAAGAAGGAAAAAGATTTGATTTTCAATGAACTTCAAAAGAAAAATAATTTAGGAAAATCAAACTTTTATTTAAGACAATCTAGTGCCCCTAGATTTGTAAACGGTAAAGTTTTTAGAAGTATTTGGGTCCCAAAAGGACTAAGTACTTCAACTAAAAAGGATGAAATTGAAAAATGGATTCCTAGGGGGACTAAGTTTTGTGCTACTAACGTCTATGGATCTAAAGCAATTTAGATACCAAAAATTACTTGATTGTCTTATGATAGGTGTGATGGAGATTGATCAACAAGTCCAAAATTGAAGGGGAGCTCCATGCACACAAGGAAGAACACTTGAAGAAGGAAGGCTTCACATCCTCCCTTGTGTTCAAGTGTGGTAAAAATCTAGTTGTTTTATTTGTTTAATTTGATTTATTTATTTTAAATAGATTATGACATATGTTGGACTAACATTGTTTGATGCTTTGAGTATGGGGGAGCCAATTTTAAAAACCAAATTTTTAATGGTGTCAATTTTTTTACTTCCTAAGTTATTTGAGCCCAATGTCAGTTTAAATTCTTTTTGATATAACAAAAAGGGGAGAAATGGTTTGAAAAATTGATTTTTCAAGTTTTTCAAGAGAATAAGGGGGAGCTTTAATCAAATTTAAATTTTAAGTCAAAAATGGTTTAAAAAATTGATTTTTTAAGTTTTTAAGAGAATAAGGGGGAGCTTTAATCAAATTTAAATTTTAAGCCTCTTATTCGAATTTTAAATTACAAAGGGGGGAGAATCCCAAATAATTTTTCAAGTTGGTTTTATTATATCAAAAAGGGGGCGATTGTAGAACTAAGTGTTTTGATATAATATTTGAAAAATGTTTTGGACTAAATTGAAAAGAATTTAAAATATGTTTTTAGTTAAAAACAAATTGAAAATATGTTTAAGGTTTTAAAAGGCTTTGGAATGATTTAAATTACATTCAAAGTAGTCAAAACCAAGCTTTTCAAGTGCTCGTACCGATACGGTCTGGTACCATACCCATACGCCTTAGGGTTTCAACTACATGATTTTTTCAGTAGTCAAAACCCGTACCGATACGCTTAGCTGTATCGATGCGTTGTGTTTTGAAACATCCCGACGGCTAGTCGCGTACCGATACGGTTGTATCGCGTATTGACACGCTAAACTACCCCAACGGTCTTTTAAACTACAAGACCGTACCGATACGCTAGGTAAGCGTATCGATACGCATCAACTGAAGTGCACAACATCTACTTACTTATTGGGGCCGTATCATTACGATTTGAAGGGTATCGATACGCCAAGCTGCAGAACTGCATTTATGGTGGGAAATAAAGGCTCCAACGGCTCCAATTCAACTCCAACGGCTAGTAACGGCTACAAACTCATTAAGGAGTATAAAAGGGATCTCCAAGCATCTAGTAATGGTTAATTCTTCAATTGTCAACAACATAATGATCAAGAATTTGTCTTAGGGCTTTATTGTTCAATCTATTGTATAGACAACACTTGTGAGCCTAATTGTCAAATTTGCTCAAGTGTTTAGGTTTTGGGTGAGAGCTTTAATTGTGCAAACATATACCTTCTAGAGGGATTTCTAGTTTGCTAAGTCTTTCTTGGGTAAGAGAGTGTTTGATCAAGCTTTCGGTAGAAAGCTTGATCGTTGTAACGGTTTCCTCCTAAGCCGAGAAAATGGGACGAAATTCTTAGTGAATTTGTTTGGAAATCCTTAGTGGGAAGCTAAGGTAGTGGATGTAGACCTTGGTTAGAAGGTTGAACCACTATAAATCCTTGTGTTTATTGCCTATCTTTCTATTCCCACAAAAACACCCAATTATCCAACTTCTCCACACTTGGCGAGCAAGAACGGTTGAAGGAATCGAGCACCGTAAAACCCAACAATTATTGTAGAACTAAGTGTTTTGATATAATATTTGAAAAATGTTTTGGACAAAATTGAAAAGAATTTAAAATATGTTTTTAGTTAAAAACAACTTGAAAATATGTTTAAGGGTTTTAAAAGGCTTTGGAATGATTTAAAGTACATTCAAAGTAGTCAAAACCAAGCTTTTCAAGTGCTCGTACTGATACGGTCTGGTACCGTACCGATACGCCTTAGGGTTTCAACTACAGGATTTTTCGAGTAGCCAAAACCCGTACCGATACGCTTAGCCGTATCGATGCGGTGTGTTTTGAAACAGCCCAACGGCTAGTCGCATACCGATACGGTTGTATCGCGTACCGATACGCTAAACTACCCCAACGATCATATTTCCCAACTGTCTTTTAAACCGTAGGACCGTACTGATACGCTAGGTAAGCGTATCGATACACATCAGCTGAAGTGCACAACGACTACTTTCTTATCGGGACCGTATCGATACGGTTTGAAGAGTATCGATACGCCAAGATGCAAAAATGCATTTATGGTTGGAAATAAAGGCTCCAACGGCTCCAATTCAACCCCAATGGCTAGTAACGACTACAAACTCATTAAGGAGTATAAAAGGGACCTCCAAGCATTTAGTAATGGTTAATGCTTCAATTGTCAACAACATAATGATCAAGAATTTGTCTTAGGGCTTTATTGTTCAATTTATTGTATAGACAACACTTGTGAGCCTAATTGTCAAATTTGCTCAAGTGTTTAGGTTTTGGGTGAGAGCTTTAATTGTGCAAACATATACCTTCTAGAGAGATTTCTAGTTTGCTAAGTATTTCTTGTGTAAGAGAGTGTTTGATCAAGCTTTGGGTAGAAAGCTTGATCGTTGTAACGGTTTCCTTCTAAGCCGAGAAAAGAGGACGAAATTCTTAGTGAATTTGTTTGGAAATCCTTAGTGGGAAGCTAAGGTAGTGGATGTAGACCTTGGTTAGAAGGTTGAACCACTATAAACCATTGTGTCTATTGCTTACCTTTCTATTCCCACAAAAACACTCAATTATCCAACTTCTCCACACTTGGCAAGCAAGAACGGTTGAAGGAATCGAGCACTGTAAAACCCAACAATTGGTATCAGAGCCTCGTCTCTATCGAAGGACTAACATCCGGGAGTAAAGATCAATTGCTCTAAGTTCACCATTCAAGAAAATGGCAAGATTTGAAGAAGGTCGCTCTATCTTGTGTCCTCCGCTCTTCAAAGGAGAAGCATACTTCCAATGGAGCAATGTCATGAAGTATTTCATCAAATCTCTTGATTTTGAGATTTGGGATATAATCAAAGATGGTTACTTGGAAGCTCCTAAGAAGAAGAAGAATCAAAGGAGTGCAAATGACATGAAGGCCAAGCTAAATGCAAAGGTGATGCACACTCTTCTTTGTGGCCTCAATGAAGATGTTTCTAAGAAAGTCCCCACATGCAAAAGTGCAAAAGAAATTTGGGAGAAGCTTGAGAAGCTTTATGGCAACAAGAAGGGAGAAAAGAAAGATGATGCTTCATCTTGTGCAAACCTCCTCTCAACACCTAAGGTGGATGGTGTTTTGGCTCTCGATGAGCTCGAGGTATCTTCTAACTCAAGTGAATTAAATTCATATACATTTGACGAGTTACAAGATGCTTTCGATGAATTATTTTTGGAATTTGAGACCATGAATTTAATATGTATGATTATCATCAATCTGTTAGAGAGGATGCATTTAATATGGAGAGAAGATGACATGGAGAGTATGTTGCGAGATGCATTTAATATGCATGATTATCATCAATCTGTTAGAGAAGATGATTGTGATATTGGTTTTAATGATTTCACCGAGATGGGAAGAAGTGGATGCGTTCAAGAGCCAAATGGAGAATCGACAAATTTTTACAATTTGCTGAATGAAATGAATGAGCCACTTTATGAGGGATCGAAATATTCAAAACTCTCATTTTCTATTCGTCTTTTCCACTTAAAATGCTTGGGAGGGTGGACTGGTAACTCTTTTACACAATTATTAGAGTTTTTGAATGAAATGTTTCCTTTTGCAAAAATTCCTCAATCAGAAAAAGATATGAAAAAAATAATTACAGATTTGGGCCTTGGTTATAAGAAAATCCATAGTTGTGCGAATGACTGTATGTTGTATTGGGGTGATCGAAAAAAACAAGAGTCTTATCATGTATGCGGTAAATCTCGATGGATGAATGGGGACACAAAAAATATGAGTGAGGAAGAAGTTGAAGCACGATCAAGAAAGAAGTTAGTAAAGATTTTGCGATATTTTCCTCTAATACCCAGGCTTCAAAGACTTTTTATGTCTTCAAAGACTGCCGAGTTTATAAGGAGACATCATGATGGACGAACCGATGATGGATTATTAAGGCATCCCGCAGATTGTTTAGCTTGGAAGTCATTTGACCAAAAATTTCCAAGTTTTACAGGAGATCCTCGAAATGTCAGGCTCGGTCTTGCATCTGACAGGTTTAATTCTTTTAAAATCATGAGTAATTCGTATAGTACTTGGCCTGTTGTACTTGTTCCCTACAATTTACCCTGTAGATTTGCATGAAACAATCATCCTTTATCTTATCCAAGATAATCCCATGTGAGAAAGGTCCTGGGAATGATATTGACATCTACATGCAACCTCTTATTGAGGAGTTGAAACAATTATGGGTGGGTGTCGAAACATATGATGTGTTGAAGAAGGAGAACTTTAATTTGCGAGCAACTTTATTATGGACTATTAGTTATTTCCCTGCTTATGCAAATTTATCTGGGTGGAGTACCAAAGGTCGTTATGCTTGTCCTTGTTGTGCTGCACATACATGTTTGAAGTGGTTGTATAATGGAAAGAAGTTCTCTTACATGGGACATCGTCGGTGGTTAGATGAAAATAATAGATTTAGATATCAAAAGAATATGTTTGATGGTACTGAAGAGTTCAGAAAAGCTCCTGAGCAAACAATCGGGTCTGATATCTTGTCAATGTTGAAACATATCAAGTTCACTTATAGAAAGACGAGCCAACCACCAAACCCACAATCAAAGAAAAAGACAAAAGAGGTATCTGACCATGAGTTTGAGCAACTTAGTGATGATGAGTTTGATGAAGAGGTTGATCCAAATGAGGCAGAGTTATGAAAAAAAAGAAGTATTATCTTCGAGTTGCCTTATTGGAAGCATAACATTTTGAGACATAATCTTCATGTCATGCATATTGACAAAAATGTTTGTGAGAATATTATCGGGACCATTCTCAATGTCGATGGAAAATCTAAAGACAATCTAAAGAGTCGACTTGACTTAGTTGACATGAGGGGGAATTCGGCATGATCTTCATCCTCATTTACTTCCTAATGGAAAATCTTTGTTACCGCCTTCTATTTTTGCGATGTTGAAGAAACAGAAGGAAGTGTTCTGCACGATGTTGAAGGATATAAAGGTCCTAGATGGGTATGCATCTAATATATCTCGATGTGTCAGTGTTAAAGATCGAAGACTTTATTATCTAAAGTCACATGATTATCACATTTTGATGTAAGATTTACTATATGTTGCATTACGCAGTTGTATGTCACATGAGGTGACGTCTTGTATAATTGAGCTTTCTAATATAATGAAAGCTATCCGTGGGAAAGTTTTTATGGTTGAAGAAATTGAGAAAATGCAAGATCGAGTCGCCTTGACTTTATGCAAGATGGAGAAGATATTTCCACCTTCATTCTTCACAATTATGGTGCACTTGCTGGTTCATCTCCCTCACGAAGCACAAGTTGGTGGACCAATGTTTTATCGGTGGATGTATCCTATAGAGAGGTACGAATTGTCTAATATGTATTCAATCATTATTGAATATTTCTTTTATTTAGAACTATTCATATAATGTTATCTTTATTTCCCATCTAGGTTCTTATGCAAGTTGAAGTCTAACTGTCGCAATAAGCGTTATCCAGAAGGATCAATTGCTGAACGGTATTTAGCAGAAGAGTGTATGAGTTTTTGCTCTAGGTATTTGGAAGACGTTGAAACGAAATTTAATAGGCCAAATAGAAATAATGCGTGCAGCACTAATAACTTAGCTGAGACTTATTTATTTGGGAGTTACGGTGAACCACTCAGCAAAGTTGAAATTGTACAGTTAGATGATAAATTTTGGATACAAGCACATCGATATGTTCTTTTCCATCACGACGCAATAGAGCCCTTACGCACATAAGTTTTACAATATAATTCATAATGTATTCAGTTCATCTTTTATATTTCTCATTCTTTAACCACATAACCTACTTTGTAATGAGTTTAAAGAAGAGTTGCAATATCATGCACCCTCTAGAAGATTACATCAAAAAAAGATTCATAAATTGCTCACAGAAACTTTCCATGAATGGTTAGGAAAGACGGTAAGCAACTAAATGATAAAAGGTGTTGCTTGTCGAAACAACGTTCCTTTTCTGTAACGGATCTAGGATAGTAGCAAGCATATTTCTGCAATAAAAACAAAAATGGACATTGTTTTAGGATCAAAATAACAAGAAAATATAAAAGAAAACAAAAAGGAAAGAAAGAATAAAGGTGCAAGAATTTCTGGACAGATTTGGACGACGAAAAGGAAGAATGCTTCAAGTAGTGTTCATGGCTGTTTCGGTGTCCTAAAATGGCAGAAACGTTGCTGGAAAATCAGCGAAAGTTTGGCAACGTTAAACTCAAAAGAACTCGAACAATCTGCCGAACGAACCCGAATAAAATCTGTCTAATGTCAAAGACAGAAAGCTCGAAAGAACCTGCACAATCTACTGAGCAAATCCGAATCGAATATGCTTCACGTCGGAGGACTTGGACCCACTAGATAGCGATCTAGGAACCCGAAGTATCAAGTAAATTTGACAAATCAAAACAAAGTCTGAAATGTCAAAAGATAGTTCTAAAAAGAACTGAACAAGAGAAACTCTGTCAAACAAATTTTATTTCCAAAATGTCTAACCTTTACAAATGTGTTTCAGCCAAATATATATTACAATAAGATGGTTGCCGGTTATACAAAGATGTGGCTGTTATTTTCCTTTGTGAAAAATTAAAATTCAAAGTAAAAACTACTCAAAGTCGGCAAGCATTTCTGGCCGTGAATGTGAAGTGAGCAGTTGGCATGTGGATAATCAGCACATGGAAAATGTGCAAGCTTTTAAAATTCAAAAGAATTTTACTCCCTTGGCCGTGCATTTGATACTTGGCGGCCATAATTGTGGATAAGGCCACGTGATAAATATGCATGGGATTTGAATTTCAAAGCCATAAACCAAGTTGTTGTGCATGTAAATTATGCGTGATGAATTTCAGAACAAAAATCATTGCCGCACAAATGTTGCTGGAATTAGGCACATGGTTTTCATCACGTTGAGAATGAAATCCAAAATGGAAAATGCCGCATGTTCTCAAATGAAATCAATACTCTCGGCTGCTGTTATTTTGTGGGAAATTTGAAGTTCACGTACTTGCTTACGTCATGGGGTCTAAGTCTTGCATCTGGAGATTCAGTGGTTGTTGTTCACCCGAATTATCATCAGAATCTGCCATGTTGAAAAACCAAAACAATAAACAAAAACACACACAATATATATATATGTATATATGTTAGTGAAATAAATAATAAAAAAATAAACCTCACTACACACTCAACAAAAATCTCACAGATCGCTCCAAGGAAAGATCGCTCAACAATTGCACTCAAACGCTCGTGTTTCACTCGGGAGAATACTTGAATGGCTCCTTTTGTCTCCCTTTCTGTTCTCACACGCTCAATTGCCTTTTCCACTCGATCTCTCGCAATCAGTTCTTTAAGGAACTAACTCGATCTTTCGGACTTGTTAACTGTGTCAAACTTACAAGATAATATAATAGGTAAACAAACAAATGGTTAAAGGACAAATAGGGGCTGTTAGGTGAAAAAAAAGGCTGAAAAAGAAAAAATAAGAAGGCTGGAAATTGGTGATGAAACAAAAGAAATGAATGCTGATAAAATGAAGGAAAGGAAACAACTTATTACAAAAGAAATGCTTACAACGATCCTATCACCGAACAAACAAGAACACGTCGTTTCGGGTGATTTTGATGCATTCCATTGAAAATTTGAGCAGCCTTCATCATTTTCACAAACAAACAACACATATGTATGAAAAGAAACACAATTTTTGAATTTCGATTTTTTTTATTTTTTTTATTTCTAGTTGACTTTGACTTTTTTTTCTTTCGAATTTTCCTTTTTTTTGTTTTTGACTTTTGTATATTTTTTTGATGTCTGGTAGTGCAGAAAGTGCTAAAATCCAACTAAGCTCTGATACCATATGATAAAGGGGCGTTGCTTGTCGAATCAACGTTCCTTGTCTATAACGGATCTAGGATAGTAGTAAGCATATTTCTGCAATAAAAACAAAAATGGACATTGTTTTAGGATCAAAATAACAAGAAAATATAAAAGAAAACAAAAAGGAAAGAAATAATAAAGGTGTAGGAATTTCTGGACAGATTTGGACGACGAAAAGGACGAATGCTTCAAGTAGCGTTCATGGCTATTTCGGTGTCCTAAAATGGCAGAAACGTTGTTGGAAAATCAGCGAAAGTTTGGCAACGTTAAACTCGAAAGAACTCGAACAATATGCTGAATGAACCCGAATCGAATCTATCTAACGTCAAAGACGGAAAGCTCGAAAGAACCTGCACATTCTACTGAGCAAACCCGAATCGAATATGCTTCACGTCGGCGGACTTGAACCCACTAGATAGTGATCTAGGAACCCAAAGTATCAAGTAAATTTGACAAATCAAAACAAAGTCTGAAATGTCAAAAGATAGTTCTAAAAAGAACCAAACAAGAGAAACTCTGTCAAACAAATTTTATTTCCAAAATGTTTAACCTTTACAAATGTGTTTCAGCCAAATATATATTACAATAAGATGGTTACCGGTTATACAAAGATGTGGCTGTTATTTTCCTTTGTGAAAAATTAAAATTCAAAGTAAAAACTACTCAAAGGCGGCAAGCATTTCTGGCCATGAATGTGAAGTGGGCAGTTGGCATGTGGATAATCAGCACATGGAAAATGTGCAAGCTTTTAAAATTCAAAAGAATTTTACTCCCTTGGCCGTGCATTTGAAACTTGGCGGCCATAATTGTGGATAAGGCCACGTGATAAATATGCATGGGATTTGAATTTCAAAGCCATAAACCAAGTTGCTGCGCATGTGAATTCTGCGTGATGAATTTCAGAACAAAAATCATTTCCGCACAAATGTTGCTGGAATTAGGCACGTGGTTTTCATCACGTGGAGAATGAAATCCAAAATGGAAAATGCCGCATGTGCTCAAATGAAATCAATACTCTCGGCTGCTGTTATTTTGTGGGAAATTTGAAGTTCACGTACTTGCTTACGTCATGGGGTCTAAGTCAAAGGAACAACTCCATGTGTAGCCTTATTTGATGAAAATAAAGACAAAGGCTGGTCGAGACAACGCCAATTTGGCCCACACTTATTGTATTGGCCGCCATATACTTGTAAGACACTCATTCAGATGCTACGAGACTTGTCAGTTGTAGTGGAGCTAGTGGAGCTGAGTTGAGCTGAAACGAACTAGCTGAAAGTGCAATGAGCTGAAAGTGAGCTGGTTACACTCTTCTGAGCTAGAACTGAGCTGCATACACTCTGGTGAGCTGTAGTTGAGTTGCGTATGCTCACTTGAGCTGGAGTGGAGCTGCATAAGCTCACTTGAGCTAGTGTCCACTTACGTACCTACGTCAAAATGTAATAAACTTCCATCAAAGCTTTGTAAACTTAATGGAATCGCTAATAGAAGTTGTAAACAAGTGCACACTTATTTATTAACAAACAAACAAATATAAACACACCATAAATTATATCAAACTTATTCAAAACACACTAAACATACTATATACTTAGTAATCACACCAATATAAATAATATAGCATAAAAATGTTACACATCAGTATGTAACCAGTGAAAAAGAAAACTTCCCTGAAATTTTGAAGTTGCATTCGTTGGGTGGCATAAACGTGCTCACATCACCCCCTTCTTTAATGCTATTTGTCCCCAAATCGACCCTCATTAGAAAAGGGAACAATTTCGACTTTCGCTTGGCAGGGAACTTCTTCAGTCGTCTTGCTCGGCACATATGCCATCCTCTTGAATCAAGTTCTTTTACAAAGAACACAAATGGAAATGCCTTCTTTCTCGTACCTTTCTGAATAATGCACAACATAAAGTCAGACAATGCTCGTTGCACATTCGTAATTGTTGCGTGTAAAATAGTCTATCTCAATGGTAGTGCAAGTGTACACGACGCAAGTAGTAAAGTGATACGAAGTATCGAATATCGTCTCCACAGGGATTGGGCTAATAGCTTCACCTTAGTTTACTGCACGAAAACAAAGGAAATATTTTAAGAAAGTTGTCACGAGAGTAATAAAGTAAACGTAAATAAAAGAATTGAGATATCAAGATAGAGAGAATGGGCTGGTATTGAATTGCTCAGTAGTGCAGGTATTGCAATGCCTAGGAAATCCAGTTCTGTCGTCGCGCCCGTCGCGGCAGCACCTGTCGCGGCAGCAGTCCGTTGATCGTCGCGACAGCAAACACACCAACTCAGTACTTCAAGTTTGGCAAGAATCCCAGATATGCCTTGGCCTATCCCTAGGTCCAAGTCTGTCGATGATCACGTCTTGTTGATACCTCTCGGCGTGAATCGAAGAATGAACACCGATGTGTATGAATTCTTCTTTAGCCACTTAACCTCGCCCTATCCCTAGGCACGAGATAGTTCAACTATAAACTAGAGAACTTGCTCTTATTTCTTTCGCATACTTAACTCTCCCGATGCTAAGTAAATAGATAACCTCACAATGCTCTCCCGATGCTCTTGCAAGATATTAATAACCAAAATAAGAGAACTTGAAGTTTATTTTATTGAACTGAAAATTCCTAAAACAAAAGCAACCCTTGCAACTACTTTACAAATCAACCCGTGGCCCTAGGGGGGTTTTAGAACATATCGACGGCGGGTAAACGACGGAGGGGTTTTTGGTTGTCGGTTATGGGGTAATCGGCTATGGGATATGAGATCTCCCTCCTAGGTTAAAATACATGCCCTTATATAAGCTTTGGGCTCAAGTATTCTAAGTTAACAAGGATTACAACTTTAATTAAAAGTATGATTCTAATAAAGACTTAATCTTCAAGGAATCTACTTTCCAGCCGTCCTCCTTGTTTCTTGGGATTTTCTCTCCTTGAACTTTGGGCTTGACATATCTTTTGATCCGGGGCTTGGAAAAATATATGGTTTTCACACGACAGACGAGCAGAATTTTCTCTATCTATCGAGGTCCATTTCGCTTTTTCTCTCCACAGAACTGCTGTCACGGCGGCACCATGGCAGCATCGTCCTCTTTGTCTGCTTGTCCAGTTCAGCTCTTCTGCTTCTCTGCCCAGCGCCTGCCTTCTCCGTCAGCTATGGCGGATACCTGCAAAAACAACCATTTTTAGTAGAATCTGTGCCTTTAATATATTTGTGATGTTTTACTGTAAACTGACCTAAATGTAATGAATAATGCTTGAATGCAGCAGAAATATGGGTTAAAAAGGGTGTAAATAATAGTACTTTTACACACTCAACACACCCCCAAACTCAAGTTTTTGCTTGCCCTCAAGCAACTAAGACCTAAAAGAAAAATGAAATATTTTTGTTTTGGCTTTCAAACAGTGGATTTTCCCTTACCCGTCGTTCTTTCCCTATGGCGGCAGCAACCTGTCGGATAATTTAGAATCTGTCCGAAATCTCCCTATAGTCCTCGTGTAGTGTGTGCAGGCTTGTGAACAGTTATATGCCAAGACTCTCTTAGTTTCACTAGAATATTCAACTCTTAACTTGAATTTTTATGCCAAAGTTTATCTTCTTGAAGGCACATTTTCATGCTTCTTTGCTTTTTTTTTGTTTTGACTTGATTTCTCTATTTTTCAAGCTAAAGTTTCACTAGAGCCGGTTTCGGGCACCTCTAGCTAACTTCCTAGAGCCGGTTTCGGGCACCTCTAGTGCTGTTGAGTCTATTTTGCTAAACTTCTTTCCTAGAGCCAGTGTTAGGCACCTCTAGGGGCTATTCAAGTGCTAAGCTTCCTATTCTAGTTTGGCTAAAAGAAATCTAAGCAGTATAACAGTCACAATGGTGTTTAAGATTTCCAGAACTATAGAAAGGCTCTAAACTTCTCCTTAAACTGTCCTAAAGATGCTGCCACGACAGAGCTGTCGCGACAGGTAAGTTCAAATCACAGTTTTAAGCCAAAATTTTCAGTCTTTTCTGATTTTTTTTAAGAGAACTTTAAATAAAGACACAACAATTAATTAAAAAGATGTACTTAGACTCCATTAAAATGGAGGGTTGCCACCCCCAAACTCAAGGGTTGCATTGCCCTCAATGCAACTGACAGATAAAAATGAAGGCAGTACATCACAAAATATAGATAAAGCATGCAACAATAAGAAGAAAATAAAAGACTTAAATTTTAAGCACTGTCTTCACTGCTGCTGCTGACACGGATTTGGCGGTAGATTCTGGGCTGTGGGGCAGGCTGGACTGGTTACTCTACGACCTGGATGTCAGAGCTGTTGCCGCTGTCCCAAGTGCTGCTGCTGCTGGTGGTGGTGCTGGCCTTTGCCATAAGATTTTTGTTGGCCATCTTTTTCTGCCTCTTGACAAGCGTGAATTCTTTCTCCAGGTTCCTCCGAATAGAGGGTTCTGCCTCTCTTTCAGCCCAGACAGAGGAAGAAGAAAAACCAGCGACGAAGGCATCAATGTCATCCGAGGGCGGTCGCTTCGTCCCTCGGGCGGATATGTCGGCCTGAGGGCGTGGAGTTGGCAAAATCCCTGATGAATGTCATCAGACCCAGCTGTCTGTCTTCCACCCTCTGAATGGCAGCAAGGATTTGAGTGTATGTGTCTGTCGGAGCAGCTGCTGTGGCAGGTTCAGTGTTGGGCTCCTCAGATGATTCTGCTGGGGCGGCATTAGGGTTGACGGAAGAGATGGGGGTTTGGGTCACTTCTCCTATTCTTCTTGACTCCTTTATTTCCTAAAAACAGAAAACATAAAAACATTATTCGAATAAAATAAACCTAATTTCCTAATAAATAATAAATAATAGAAATAAATAAAATTAAAATTTAGGTTAAATTAGGGATGCCTTGTGGGGCATCTCCTAAGGTAACCACTTCCTATATTCCTGGGGCTTCAGTCCCCTGATAATGTTTGAGGCGTTGTCCGTTGACTTTGAATTGGTGCCCGTCTTTTAATGATCGGATTGTGATGGCACCATGGGGAAAACTTGTACGACTTGGAATGGGCCAGACCATCTAGATTTTAGCTTCCCTGGGAAGAGTTTCAGTCTAGAATTGAACAACAATACAAGCTGCCATGGGCAGAACTGTCGTGGCAGCAACTTCCTATCATGCCACTTCTTAGTTTTCTCTTTGTAAATTCTTGCATTGTCGTAGGCCATTGTTCTAATTTTGTCAATCTCATTCAGATCTAACAGCCTTTTCTGGCCTGCCTTGTCCAAGTCCATATTCACTGCCTTGATTGCCCAGTATGCCCTGTGCTCTATCTTGACAGGAAGATGACAGGTTTTCCCATAAATCAATCGGTATGGAGACATGCCCAATGGAGTCTTAAAAGTTGTCCTATATGCCCATAATGCATCATTGAGGAGTAAAGACCAGTCTTTCCTAGTTGGCTTAACCATCTTCTCAAGAATGTTCTTAACTTCCCTATTGGATATCTCAGCTTGTCCATTGGTCTGTGGGTGGTATGCTGTCGCGATTCGATGCTTGACACCATATTTCTTCAGGGCGGCAGAAATAACCCTATTGTCAAAATGTCTCCCTTCATCACTGATTATCGCCTTAGGGATGCCGAACCTAGAAAAGATGTTTTTGTGTAGAAATTTTTGGACTGTCTTGGCATCATTCCTTTGTGTAGCGATAGCTTCAACCCACTTAGAGACATAATCCACTGCTAGGAGGATGTATAGATTTCCACATGAAGATGGAAAAGGTCCCATAAAATCAATCCCCCAAACGTCGAAGATCTCGACTTGTAGAATGTTCTGCAGTGGCATCTCGTTTCTCCTCGAGATGTTACCTGTCCGCTGGCACCTGTAACAGTTCTTGTAGAAGTCCTGTGCATCTTTATACAGTGTCGGCCAGTAGAACCCTGACTGCAGCACCTTGGCAGCAGTTTTGTTGCCTCCTAAGTGACCTCCATATTGTGAAGCATGGCAGTGATGGAGAATGTCTTCTTGCTCTTCTTGTGGTACACACCTCCTTATAACTTGATCTGCACATAGTTTGAAAAGAAGAGGTTCGTCCCAATAATAATGCCTAACATCATTTTGGAACCTCTTCCTGGCTTGATAATTAAGATCAGAAGGAAGTATTCCGCTAACTATAAAATTAACGAAATCAGCATACCAGGGAAGTTCAGAAGACTTACCTGCCGCCATGGCTGTTGCGGCAGCGACTGCGGCAGCAAAGAGCTGCTCATCTGGGAAGGTCTCCAATATGTTTGTCTCATCTATTGGCAGACTCTGTCCCTTCTCCAATCTTGACAAGTGATCTGCCACCTGATTTTCTGTCCCTTTTTTGTCTTTGATTTCAAGGTCGAACTCTTGCAATAGCAGGATCCACCGTATCAATCTAGGCTTTGCATCCTTCTTTGCGAACAAATACTTCAGGGCAGAATGGTCTGTGTGCACTATTACTTTCGTCCCAAGGATGTAAGAACGAAACTTGTCGATGGAGAACACCACAACTAATAACTCCTTTTCTGTGGTGGTGTAGTTCACTTGGGCGTCATTTAGTGTCTTGCTGGCATAGTATATGACATGAAATAGCTTATCTCTGCGCTGCCCGAGTGCTGCCCCGACAGCATAGTCACTAGCATCACACATAATCTCAAATGGCTGTGTCCAGTCTGGTGGCTGTACTATTGGGGCTGTTACCAGCTTTTCCTTCAAAACCTTGAATGCTTCAGTACATTCATCATTAAAGTCAAAGGGTCGGTTCTGCTCCAAAAGATGACATAAGGGCTTGGTGATTTTTGAGAAATTTGCAATGAATCTTCTATAAAAACCAGCATGCCCTAAGAAACTTCTAATGCCCTTGACTATGGTCGGCGGCGGCAGTTTTTCAATCACTTCTATTTTGGCCCTGTCGACTTCTATGCCACGGCAGCTAATCTTATGGCCAAGGACTATCCCTTCATCCACCATAAAGGGGCATTTTTCCCAATTCAATACGAGGTTTGCTTTTTCACATCTTTCAAGTACCTTTTGTAGATTGCCGAGGCAGCTCTCAAAATTGTCTCCAAAGACTGAAAAATCATCCATAAATATCTCAAGGAAGTCCTCCACCATATCGGAGAATATAGCCATCATGCACCTTTGGAAGGTGGCGGGTGCATTGCATAATCCAAACGGCATTCTCCTAAAAGCATACGTTCCATAGGGGCATGTGAAGGTCGTTTTTTCTTGATCCTCCGGTGCGATAGCAATTTGATTATAACCTGAATAACCATCAAGAAAACAATAGTAAGGTTTACCCGCTAATCTATCAAGCATTTGATCAATAAAGGGTAAAGGAAAGTGGTCCTTTCGGGTAGCTTTGTTAAGCTTCCGATAGTCCATACAAACCCTCCAACCGGTCACAGTCCTGGTTGGGATTAACTCGTTGTTTTCATTGATCACCACGGTCATTCCTCCTTTCTTGGGAACGCATTGCACCGGGCTCACCCATTTGCTGTCAGAGATGGCGTAAATAATACCAACATCTAACCATTTGATTATCTCTTTACGGACCACCTCTTTCATTGCATGGTTTAGCCGCCTTTGAGCATCTATAGTCGGCTTATGATCTTCCTCTAAAAGGATTTTGTGCATGCATAACGCCGAACTAATGCCTTGAATATCAGCTATCGTCCATCCAATTGCCTTCTTGTGCTGCCGCAGCATGCCTACTAGCTGTCGTTCCTGTTCCTGTGGCAGCTTAGAAGAGATGATTACGGGCAACGTATCATTTGAACCAAGAAAAGCATATTTTAGCTGCCCTGGCAGGGGCTTTAGTTCTAAGGCAGGTGGTTCAACAGTAGATGGCTTTTGGATTGCATGGTTATCCGAAGTGTAATTCAAAGGTTCGAATAACTTACCTGGACGATCGCCTATCCAGTTTACCTCCTCCTGATCTTCAGTATCAGATGTATCGGAGTCAGAGGAGTTGCTGTCGTCAGTGCTGTCGTGACAGCCCTGTAGGTGGCTGCCGCGGCAGTGCCCGATTTTTATGTCGTGACAGCCCGACCAGATGCAGGGTTGATCAAGGATAACTTCAGTGATAGCCTTGCATTCCTCGTCTGCATCAGCATGCTTCATTGCTTGGAGAACATTCAACTTAATCTCTTGGTCATTCACTCTCATGGTGAGTTCTCCTTTTTCCACATCAATCAGTGATCTTCCCGTGGCTAAGAAGGGTCGCCCAAGGATGATTGGTGCGTTTTCGTCTGCTTCACAATCTAAAACAAGAAAGTCAGCAGGAAAAATAAATTTATCCACTCTTCCCAGAATATCGTCGATTTTTCCTTCTGGATGAACGTAAGAGCGGTCTGCAAGCTGCAGGATTACTGTCGTGGGCCGCGCCTTTCCAATACCTAATTTCTGAAAAACAGATTTTGGCATTAAATTAATACTTGCACCAAGATCACAAAGTGCCTTACCCACGTATTTATCTCCGATTACACAAGGTATGATGAAGCTCCCCGGATCCTTCTTTTTCTGGGGTGGCTGCCGATGAAGAATACTCATGCAACCATCTGCCATCCTTACCGTTTCAAATTCCCCCAGTTTATATTTCTTTGACATGACATCCTTGAGAAATTTGGCGTAACCGGGCATCTCCCTAATGGCATCTAACAGCGGAATATTAATATGAACCTGCTTAAAAATATCATAAATCTTTTTAAGTTGAGATTCTTGCTTAGCTTGCTGTATCTGTTGAGGAAAAGGAGGTGGGGGACGATAATCAGCAATACGTCCTTCCCACTGCATACGAATCTGAGGAGGTTTGGGTTCATCATTTTTCTCCTCTGTCGCTTCTGCTGTCGTGACAGGCTCATCGGCAGCAGTCTGTTTGTTACCTGTCGTGGCAGCTCCCTCGGCAGGTCCATCCAAGGCTGGTTCCTTTACTGTTTCAGCTTCCTTTTCCGGCCCTGGTAGTTTCTTCCCACTCCTAGTAGTTATGGCCTTACATTGCTCATGTGTGGGCTGCCTAGCATTTTCAGTATTACTAGGGAATCCTCCAGTCTGCCTCGGCTTAATATGTTGGGAAACCTGACCCATTTGTGTCTCCAAAGATTTCAGAGTAGTTTCATGATTTGTCATCCGCATCTCTGTTTTATCCATGAATGTCTCTGTTTTCTTGACAAACTGATTCATATTCTCAATATAAGTACCTGTCTGAGACAAAAAAGTGGCCAGTCTGTTCCAGTATACTGCTCGTGGCAGCTGGTGGCTATTGTTGCTGCTGCGGCGGCAGTTGCTGTCGCGTCAGCAATCTAGGTCCTCCATGATTCTGATTGTGTGCTTGGGGATTCAGGGCATTGTTAGGATTGCTCCAAGAAAATTTAGGATCCTTCCTCCAATTGGGATTATAGTTGTTGGAGTTGTAGTTCGGCTTGTTGTAATTTCCAACATATTTTCCCTCTTCTAACTGTATTGGACATTCCTCCGAACTATGATTTCCCTCACAAATGTCACATACCTCCTCGACAGCAAATCCCTGTTGTGCATCCTCGTTCAAGAGCTTTTTCATTGCCTTAGTAAGGTATGCCACCGGTGATTTCAACGTGTTGTCGGTCTCATAGTCCTTGACAGCTAGTACCCGTTTACCCCCTCTTCTTGCTGTCGGAAACTGCTCCTCATTCTTAGCCAGATTTTTCAAAACTAGCATTGCCTCGTCTGGATCTTTATCCAATAATAGTCCATTTGCTGCTGAATCAATTTGAATACGAGTTTGTAAGTTGGCAGCATTATAAGACTTTGTTACCTGATTCCAGACGGGGAATCCATGCATTGGGCAGTTCCGTAGAAGAGTAGTAAATCTGTCCCAGGCTTCGTGCATCGGCTCGTCATCTTCCTGTTGAAAAGTAGCAATTTCATTACGTAATCGCTCAGATAAATGCGAAGGATTAAAACGAGATAAAAATTCACGAGATAAATCTACCCAAGTTCTAATTGAACCCGGCGTGAGTTTATTCCACCAAGTTTTTGCTCTGTCCCTCAATGAATGGGGGAATAACCGAAGCCTCAGTATCTCCGGATTAACTCCTGGCAGTCTAAACGAACCACAAATCTCCTGGAACGTTTTGAGATGCTCCCTAACATCTTCTGTAACAGCACCACTAAACTGCCCGGCATTGTTGATCATACTAAACATGACAGGTTTCAGCTCGAAGTTATCAACATCTATGTCCGGCAGCGTGGTTTCCAGCTCTACATGATCGTTCAACATGTAGTCACGACAGGACCGTCGGCCGGCGGCGGCGGGCGGGTTGCCGACAGGCGGGTCGTTTTCAACGTGGGCCATCTTCTCTAGCTGTTCTTCAAGGTACTCGTTCCTGGCTAGAAGGTGACGAAGTTTTTTCTTGAGATTGAAGGAATGTTCGATTTCCGGATCTAATTGATATTCAGGATCTTTACCTCGATTCGATCTGCACATAAACAAGAAACCTTGTGAAAAGCAAGAGTTGAATGCAACACAGAAAAACAGAAAAATAAAAATAATAAAAATAAAAATAAAAATGAAAAGTGCAATAAAAGAAAGGTAGAGTTATGTTGCCAATCCCCGGCAACGGCGCCAAAAACTTGTTGCGTGTAAAATAGTCTATCGCAATGGTAGTGCAAGTGTACACGATGCAAGTAGTAAAGTGATACGAAGTATCGGATATCGTCTCCACAGGGATTGGGCTAATAGCTTCACCTTAGTTTACTGCACGAAAGCAAAGGAAATATTTTAAGAAAGTTGTCACGAGAGTAATAAAGTAAATGTAAATAAAAGAATTGAGATATCAAGATAGAGAGAATGGGCTGGTATTGAATTGCTCAGTAGTGCAGGTATTGCAATGCCTAGGAAATCCAGTTCTGTCGTCGCGCCCGTCGCGGCAGCACCTGTCGCGGCAGCAGTCCGTTGATCGTCGCGGCAGCAATCACACCAACTCAGTACTTCAAGTTTGGCAAGAATCCCAGATATGCCTTGGCCTATCCCTAGGTCCAAGTCTGTCGATGATCACGTCTTGATGATACCTCCCGGCGTGAATCGAAGGATGAACACCGATGTGTATGAATTCTTCTTTAGCCACTTAACCTCGCCCTATCCCTAGGCACGAGATAGTTCAACTATAAACTAGAGAACTTGCTCTTATTTCTTTCGTATACTTAACTCTCCCGATGCTAAGTAAATAGATAACCTCACAATGCTCTCCCGATGCTCTTGCAAGATATTAATAACCAAAATAAGAGAACTTGAAGTTTATTTTATTGAACTGAAAATTCCTAAAACAAAAGCAACCCTTGCAACTACTTTACAAATCAACCCGTGGCCCTAGGGGGTTTTAGAACATATCGACGGCGGGTAAACGGCGGAGGGGTTTTTGGTTGTCGGTTATGGGGTAATCGGCTATGGGATATGAGATCTCCCTCCTAGGTTAAAATACATGCCCTTATATAAGATTTGGGCTCAAGTATTCTAAGTTAACAAGGATTACAACTTTAATTAAAAGTATGATTCTAATAAAGACTTAATCTTCAAGAAATCTACTTTCCAGTCGTCCTCCTTGTTTCTTGGGATTTTCTCTCCTTGAACTTTGGGCTTGACATATCTTTTGATCCGGGGCTTGGAAAAATATATGGTTTTCACACGACAGACGAGCAGAATTTTCTCTATCTATCGAGGTCCATTTCACTTTTTCTCTCCACAGAACTGCTGTCACCATGCTGTCACGGCGGCACCATGGCAGCATCGTCCTCTTTGTCTGCTTGTCCAGTTCAGCTCTTCTGCTTCTCTGCCCAGCGCCTGCCTTCTCCGTCAGCTATGGCGGATACCTGCAAAAACAACCATTTTTAGTAGAATCTGTGCCTTTAATATATTTGTGATGTTTTGCTGTAAACTGACCTAAATGTAATGAATAATGCTTGAATGCAGCAGAAATATGGGTTAAAAAGGGTGTAAATAATAGAACTTTTACACACTCAACAGTAATCCTGCAAACAATGACATTAAAAGGCAACTCCAAAGAACAACAAGAATCTCGACGATCATCCAGAATCACAACACAAGGTTGTTCACAATCCAATGTATAACCAAAGAAATCAACATATAAAAATGAAAAATCAATAGTACAATGGAAATGAACGTCAAACCGTGGTAAAGAAGGTTGCGGAATTTCTGAAAAGCACACAGATGCACTAGACATACCAATAGTAGCAACCTTGGGAACATCACATGGCATCACCTTATTAACCTGCAAGTTAGAAGAAGAAATAGAAGAAAATGTCGAATCCGATAATACCTGTGAATTTGCTTTCTTCTTTTCGCATTCATTCTTCTCTTTGTTGGCCTTCCAAGCTGCAGTACTCGCTTTCAAACGAACTTCGTCTTGATATACTCCACTTGGAGTCATAGGTGCCAAAGTTACCTTTTTGCCCTCATGAGTAAAAGAGTATCGATTGGTGTAACAATCGTGCAAAACTCTCTTATCATACTGCCATGGTCTTCCTAACAACAAATGACAAGTATCCATAGCACAAACATCACAAGTTACCTCATCCTTGTATTTACCAATGAAAAATGGTATAACAACTTGTTCGGTAACTTTGATTTCAACACCATCATTCAACCATTGTAACTTGTACGGATTGGGATGCGTGGTCGTCTTCAGTCCTAACTTGTCAACCATGAGAGTACTAGCAACGTTAGCACAACTACCACTATCAATAATCACAATACATACCTTGCCATTCACGTTGCATCTCGTATGGAAGATGTTGTTTTGTTGCGGTTCATTCTGTGATGGTTGATCATTCAGACTTCTCTTGTCAACAAGTGCTTCATCGGTAGCCAATGTCTGCACATTGTCATCATTTATCTCTTCATGGACAGAATGGGAACCACCCCCATCAAGTCTATCCATTCGAGAATGTACAGGTTTCAATGCATTAGCAATCACTCGTTGCATCATGCGCTCTAAGGCTTGCATCTGGAGATTCAGTGGTTGTTGTTCACCCGAATTATCATAAGAATCTGCCATGTTGAAAAACCAAAACAACAAACAAAAACACACACAATATATATATATATATATGTTAGTGAAATAAATAATAAAAAAATGAACCTCACTACACACTCAACAAAAATCTCACAGATCGCTCCAAGGAAAGATCGCTCAACAATTGCACTCAAACGCTCATGTTTCACTCGGGAGAATACTTGAATGGCTCCTTTTGTCTCCCCTTCTGTTCTCACACGCTCAATTGCCTTTCCACTCGATCTCTCGCAATCAGTTCTTTAAGGAACTAACTCGATCTTTCGGACTTGTTAACTGTGTCAAACTTACAAGATAATATAATAGGTAAACAAACAAATGGTTAAAGGACAAATAGAGGCTGTTAGGTGAAAAAAAAGGCTGAAAAAGAAAAAATAAGAAGGCTGGAAATTGGTGATGAAACAAAAGAAATGAAGGCTGATAAAATGAAGGAAAGGAAACAACTTACTACAAAAGAAATGCTTACAACGATCCTATCACCGAACAAACAAGAACACGTCGTTTCGGGTGATTTTGATGCATTCCATGGAAAATTTGAGCATCCTTCATCATTTTCACAAACAAACAACACATATGTATGAAAAGAAACACAATTTTTGAATTTCGATTTTTTTTATTTCGAGTTGACTTTGACTTTTTTTCTTCGAATTTTCCTTTTTTTTGTTTTTGACTTTTGTATATTTTTTTGATATCTGGTAGTGCAGAAAGTGCTAAAATCCAAATAAGCTCTGATACCATATGATAAAAGGGCGTTGCTTGTCGAAACAACGTTCATTGTCTGTAACGGATCTAGGATAGTAGCAAGCATATTTCTGCAATAAAAACAAAAATGGACATTGTTTTAGGATCAAAATAACAAGAAAATATAAAAGAAAACAAAAAGGAAAGAAAGAATAAAGGTGTAGGAATTTCTGGACAGATTTGGACGACGAAAAGGACGAATGCTTCAAGTAGCGTTCATGGCTGTTTCGGTGTCCTAAAATGGCAGAAACGTTGTTGGAAAATCAGCGAAAGTTTGGCAACGTTAAACTCGAAAGAACTCGAACAATCTGCTGAACGAACCCGAATCGAATCTGTCTAACGTCAAAGACGGAAAGCTTGAAAGAACCTGCACAATCTACTGAGCAAACCCGAATCGAATATGCTTCACGTCGGAGGACTTGGACCCACTAGATAGCGATCTAGGAACCCGAAGTATCAAGTAAATTTGACAAATCAAAACAAAGTCTGAAATGTCAAAAGATAGTTCTAAAAAGAACCAAACAAGAGAAACTCTCTCAAACAAATTTTATTTCCAAAATGTCAAACCTTTACAAATGTGTTTCAGCCAAATATATATTACAATAAGATGGTTGTCGGTTATACAAAGATGTGGCTGTTATTTTCCTTTGTGAAAAATTAAAATTCAAAGTAAAAACTACTCAAAGGCGGCAAACATTTCTGGCCGTGAATGTGAAGTGAGCAGTTGGCATGTGGATAACCAGCACGTGGAAAATGTGCAAGCTTTTTAAAATTCAAAAGAATTTTACTCCCTTGGCCGTGCATTTGAAACTTGGCGGCCATAATTGTGGATAAGGCCACGTGATAAACCAAGTTGCTGCGCATGTGAATTATGCGTGATGAATTTCAGAACAAAAATCATTACCGCACAAATGTTGCTGGAATTAGGCACATGGTTTTCATCACGTGGAGAATGAAATCCAAAATGGAAAATGCCGCATGTGATCAAATGAAATCAATACTCTCGGCTGCTGTTATTTTATGGGAAATTTGAAGTTCACATACTTGCTTACGTCATGGGGTCTAAGTCAAAGGAAGAACTCCATGTGTAGCCTTGTTTGGTGAAAATAAAGACAAAGGCTGGTCGAGACAACGTCAATTTGGCCCACACTTGTTGTACTGGCTGCCATATACTTGTAAGACACTCATTCAGCTGCTACGTGACTTGTCAGTTGTAGTTGAGCTAGTGGAGCTGAGTTGAGCCGACTGGAAGCGAGCTGAGCTGAAACGAACTAGCTGAAAGTTCAATGAGCTGAAAGTGAGATGGTTACACTCTTCTGAGCTAGAACCGAGCTGCATACACTCTGGTGAGCTGGAGTGGAGCTGCATATGCTCACTTGAGCTAGTGTCCTCCTACGTACCTACGTCAAAAGGTAATAAACTTCCATCAAAGCTTTGTAAACTTAATGGAATCGCTAATAGAAGTTGTAAACAAGTGCACACTTATTTATTAACAAACAAACAAATATAAACACACCATAAGTTATATCAAACTTATTCAAAACACATTAAACATACTATATACTTAGTAATCACACCAATATAAATAATATAGCATAAAAATGTTACACATCAGTATGTAACAAGTGAAAAAGCAAAATTCCCTGAAACTTTGAAGTTACATTCGTTGGGTGGCATAAACGTGCTCACATCACTAAATCTTCGTACGACACATAACTAATGTATAACTATTCTTGTTTTAATATATCAATATTAATGCTAATTAAATCACCTTTTACATGTAATAGGTTTGGGGTAGGAGAGAAGTTAGTGAAGAAGTTAAATGGCTTTCTCAAGGTCCGGACAGAAGTGTTAAAAGATTAATGCCTTTCTCATTAATGGGTTTAGGTTCTACACGAAATCTCGAGAAAGATTACGGAGGACACAAAATTGTGGAGTAGTTGTTACTTCTTCAACTACAAGTTATGCTAGTGCTAGGGACAATCATCCTGTAAAAGGAGATGTTGAATATTATGGAATTCTTACGGACATTATTGAGTTGGATTATTATGGAAAAGGAAAGGTTGTGTTATTTCGCTGTGATTGGGCTGGTGTAAATACTACCCGAGGCAACAAAAGAGATCAATTTGGTTTTACAATGGTGAACTTCTCTCGATTAATTCACACATGTCAACAATTGATGGATGAACCATATGTATTTTCTTCTCAAGTCAAACATGTTTTCTATTGCCATGATCCATTAGATAAGGGTTGGTATGTTGTACTCCGTAACACCCCTAGAGACTTGATAGACATCGGTGATGGAAGTAGAGATCACATTGAAACAAGATCATAAATTTTGCCTTTTGCAGGACAAAACATAGATGAAACAATCATTTGTTCTAGTTCCCAATTCCAATGGGTTCGAGATGACATGGATGAAGATTTTAATGAAAATTGAGAACACAAAAATGTAGTAAGATTTATTTCATAACTTATTAATTTATATTATTATAACTTCTAACTTGATGTTGAATACATACATTAATAGTATTGTCATTTAGTAGTAAAAATTTTTGTTTGTTTATTGCAGATATTATGCCTATGCGGAAGTTAAGTGATCTGCAGATGGTTCAAGTTCCTCGAGCAGAAGAAATAGCAAATAATGAGAATTCTTCCGCTGTTGGATCTTCAGAAGTTTCGGAAACAATTGAGAACGTGGAAATAGAAGGTATTGTTCAACACTTTAATATAACTTATAACTATTGACTTGATATTATAAATTGTACTAAATTATTTCTTATGTAGGTGACAATGGTCGAAGGCGCAAGAATAGTGGGCGCATGACATTAAATGAATTGTACGAGCTTTCTCCCGGGGAACGTGTGAAAGTTTCACGTAATGATGTCGGCCAACCAATTGGGGAAGAAGCACATGTTTTGGCTAGTTACTTAGGCATTGTTGCACGCAATGCTACGATTTTGCCAATCAATTATGAGTCATGGCGTCAAATGCCGAATAGTAACAAAAACCAAGCTCTGGATCTGGTTAAGGTAATAATGTCATTGTAATATATAATTCATTACAGTTACATAATAATGATATTTACTTTGACTGTGTAATTTGTAGGATAAATTTTCTTTGGAGGTTTCAGATGACTATTTGAAAAATGCACTAGGTAAGAAATGGAGAGACCATAAGAGCGCGTTGAAGAAGACATATTTCAAAAATAATATCATCCTTCAAGAAAAGCTATAAAATGTCCCACCGGGAATGCTTCGATATCAGTGGGAAGATGCAGTTCGGTTTTGGAGTACAACTAAAGGAGAGGTATGATCGATCCACTTTAAAAAATAATACTATATCATTATAACATTGAATTTATATGTAATGTAAATTTTAAATTGTAGGAGTGAGAACGCATTGGAGTTGCTAGCAGACAGCAACAGAAGTTTACTCACAGTGCTGGGTTAAAGAGCTTTGCTCGTATAGCTAATGGCGAGGTATTTTTTTAACTATTGATTGTTTCAATTACGTATTACTTTTTCGTAAGTACTAATTTCTATTATACGTTGTAGCAAGTTGCAACTGGTACTAGTGTTGGACGGATAAAGCTCTTCGACATTACACACACCAAAAAGGATGGCTCTCCTATGACTCTTGAAGCTGCAGACATTATGGTATATTTGTTGGACAAAAATCTGGATTATGTTATATTTATATCAATAGTATAACATTTTTATTTTAAATAATCTTTTGAAATTGTTAACAATTTTTATTTGATTATTAGGCGAAATTGAGGGGGAAAAGGGCGGAGTATGAAGCTATGGCTTCAACTGATGGTTCTACTAATGTGCATGAGATGGAAAATCAAGTTATTGTTGATTTTTTGGGTCTTTTAAGATATGGTCGGGTTCGCTGTCAAGGATCGTTCGTTACTCCACCAAGATATTTTGGACCTAGCTCATCTCAGTACATGTCATCACAGAGCTAGTCTTCGCAAGCAGAAGTTAATCTTTTAAAACAATAGTTAGCTCAATTTAAAGTCGAAGTAGCAACGAAGGAAGCTGAGAGAGAAGCGAAGGAACTTGAGAGAAAAGAGAGAGAAGCTCAGAGACAAACGAGAGACGCTGAAAGAGAAGCAGCATATTAGGCTTTCCAGAATCAATTTCAAGAACTGATGGCGATGTTAAAGAAGAATCCTCCATCTTAGATCGTACATGTGTGCATTGTAATGAACTTTGAACTATATTTTAAACGTTGAACATTTTAAATGTTAAATTACATTTTAGTATTATTTCTACTTCATTTGTTTTGGTTGGTTGATAAGTATTTCTACTTCATTTTACTATTATTTTTTATAGGTTAAATTTGGGTAGTATAACAATAAAAATGAGGTTTTGTAATAGTAGTAAGCCTAGCGACGTTTGCTAACAAAAGCGCCACTAAAACATTGCTTTTTGCGGTGTTTTGGGACAGAAACACTGCTACAGGTCATGATTTTTTGTGGCGTTTGTGTGCTCAAATGCCGCTAGATCTATAACGCCCTGGGTTTATGGCCCGAGAGATAACCAGGTTTGGTTAGACTGGTTTGGGTTAATTTAATTAAGAGAAAACATTTTTATTGAACACAAAAAGGGGTTTTAATGAATAAGAGCAAAAAGGAGATTTTGAAAACTTTTTTAAAAAAAAGGGGTTTTTATTCAAAAAGAAAATCATTATCTTCTTTTTCCTCTTTTTCACGTTATTTTCCCAAATACACCATTTTCAACTATTTCATTGGAGTAAGCTCATCACCCACACAAGTTTTCAAGAAACAGGGGAAACGAGTTTGAGTCCTTTGGACGCGAGACCGGATAGTTCGGAGGCTTGAATCGGTGTTTCGGCTATCGTTTGGGTCCTATCGGTGAGTGGAAATGTTTTGAGAGTTTAGGTTGAGCTTGAAAGGCCAACCTAAGCTCGAGAGTAAGTATTTAAAGTTTACGATTTAGTTTTCCGGAAATTCCTTTTAAGGTTGTTATGCTTTGTTGGTATGAGTTGATTGTGTGAAATCGATTTATGAATGTGGTATTGTTATGTTGGTTTATATGATGTTTGAGTATTGGAAAATATGAGGGTTTTACCGGGTATAATTGGTCGACCATAGGATTAGAGTGCACTTGTAAAATTCGCGCGTGACCCGAGTGATGTAAGATGCCATTATGGAGGAGTACGGTGATGTAAGATGCCACCGAAAGCTTTATTATTAGACCTCGGTGATGTAAGATTCCATTGTGAGTCTTGTTGTTCTTATAGATTCGATGATGTAAGATGCCATCGAGTCCAATCCGTGTATCCGAGTAAAGTAACCATAGTTGCCTTAATACTCTTGTGTTGGAAAATTGAATGTTATCTTGTTGGTTTCGAGAGTCTTGATATGCATTTATGTTGTAGCATTGCTTGATGTGAGATGCCAAGCATACATTAGATTATTGATAATCTTGTTGATGAAATTCATGCTTGTGGTTATGCTTTTAATTTATAAATGGTTTTATCTAAAAATTGCATTGTTGTTGTTGTGGTTTGAGCACCACTCACTAACTATGCTTTATGCTTACGCGCTCCTTTCCAACAATGCAGATCGTTAGTGTTCCGGAAAGCAAAGGAAGGCGAGGGAAAGGCTCCGGTGATCGTAGCTTAAGCTCAAGTATGGCTTTTAAGTTGTAATAATGATTTAGCAATGTGAATACTTGTTTTTATGATTAGGGAGGTGGTTGTAAACTCCCATGTGTTAGACCATGTTGCTACATGTTTTAAATGTTGATACCATGCTATGTTGAGGCTTGTTATGGCTTTTGGTTAATTGAAATGTGTTTTGGCTTGTTGGTGTTTTTGAGCTAAAGCGTTCTTATGAGCTTTTGAGGTTGAGATCCATGTCTGTGTGTATGCATGTTTGAAGCTTGTTTTTAGGGTGTTAGCCTCTAAATTGTTTGCTTAATATGTTGCCATGTGGTTTGTGATATTTCGGGGTAAGTTTAGGAACGTTTGGGGATGCCAAAATGCATTTTCGGGTCAATCTGTGCCCAGGCGTTTCAGAACATCTGATATGGTTTCGGAACGGCCAGGCTTTTGGGGCACCCGTATCAGAATGGGGGTGATGCCGTTTTGGTACGTTTTGCCACTAGAGGCTCCCGTTTCGGAACAACCTAATATTGCTTTTTGCTGAGAGCTCGTGTTTCGAAACGGGCAGTCCTGTTTTGAAACACATGTAGTTAAAGTGGTTAAAAGGGCATCTTTGAAGGTTTCCAAATGTTACGCTTTAGTCCCTAATGCTTGTATGCTTCCTAAATGAATTTATATGTATTGTTTTGAGTTAGCTTTGTCTCGTGTGCTCGAAACTTGATTAATAAACTATTTGGTAAGGTTAAGTTACCTTTTGCCCCTTGCTTGCTTGGTGTGATTAGCGCCACCAATGTTTTTAGCGGTGCTTAAAAACACTACTATAGAACAAAAAAAACGCCGCTAAAACCCAGTCTGATGTAGTGAGCACCTATTTAACTATTAAACCTAATAATAATAAAAAGTGACAGAGGGATCAACTTCCTCCATCAATCCCATCAAGGTTGTAAAGGGGTTTTTTTACGTTATCTTCTTCTTCATACTCAACAAGGTCCCATCTTTCTTTGGATCTCCTCTTTCCATCACAACCGACTACGACTCGTCGCCCAAATTAAAATGGGTAAATTGTCACAACCATGAAGACCGCCACCATTCTCTTTTTCCCCTCAATAATTACTACCACGATCCTCCTTCGACAATACTTGTTTGGTGTCATCAGAATATTCACAGTAACAATTGGTGCAGTAAACATGAACCACTTTCGAGTTTCGACCAAAAAAAATAGTCGAGATGTTTAACTCCGAGCTCACCAGTAATATTTGTATTTATTTTAAGCTCTCCCCATGACTTGACTTTCCTAATCTCCATGAAGCTTTCGTATTGAGTTTTTTTCCATGGATAACTCTTCTTAACCTTCACAAAACTATCATACCAGATGTTTTGTCTCCTCATCACTGGTGTACCTCTAGAGCACCCCTGATGTTTTGTATCCACACATCTGGTGCATCTCTAGAGCACCCTCGGTGCTTGACTCCTGCACCCTGGTGCCTAGCCCCACACTCAAGGGGCACCTCCTGCGCAATTAAATTATCATTATTATTTGTTTGATTATTGTAAGAATTTGTTAGAAAATATTTTACGTGGGACTACTTAAAAAATATTCTACATGGTACTAGGTATAAAATACCTCATGATTTAATTATGTACGAATAATATCTGAACAATAAATATTTATTTTTTCTGTAGTGCTAGTAGCGAATTTATGAGTGAGCCTACCTAAACCATGACTCACCTCGTGCCCAGATTTTTTAATAAGAGAGCTAAAAGTAAAATTTTGAAAAATAGGATAATTTTTATTGTTCATTTTTCATTTATCTAAACCAACTTTTTTGTTCTGTTGTCCTCAAATTGTCAAACTTACAATATTTTTATCGTTATTTTTTCACTGCTTCAATCGGGAGTGTTTCCTATTTTTTTCTTCCAATTTTATTATAGGTTTTCTGTTATTTTTTTCCTCTTTCCATTTTGAAAGAAAATCAATTTTTTTCTTCGAGTTTCGTTCCATTTTGAAAGATTGTTTTTTTTTTATTGTTATCTTCTTCTTTTTCTTTAACAAATTAAAGTGGTTGTGATAGATTATTATTAATGTTGGAAGCCTTGCAAAACATTTTCAACAATTAAAATTGTCAAGAGTAGTCTACGGAATAAGATAAAGATAATTTTCTTCAAGATTATTTGATTGTGTACATTAAAAAAGAAATTGTTGAAAAATTGCTCTTAATTCAATCATAGATGATTTTGATACTATGAAAAAGGAGAATTCACCTTAATTGATGAAGATATTATGTTTTTCATGATGTGCTTTTTGGAACATGTAATAATACTATTTTTAGTAATTATATTTTTAAATTGAATATATATATATATATATATATATATATATATATATATATATATATATATGAGTTATGTCAAATAATTTTTTTATTTTATCTATATTGGCCCAACTGATGATATTTTTGAATTCGTCACTAGGTGGTGCGAAATAGGGGCGTTCATGGTTAACTGTTATAGTATTTTGGTTAACCATAATGAGATGAATATATTGGAGGTGTTTGGCAAACGGCTGATAGATGGTAGCTGATTGTAGTAGCTGGTTTAACCAACTGATTTTATTAGTTGATTTGACCAACTGATTTGATTAACCGTTTGTATAAAGTATTTGGTAAAACTTTGCTGATAACTGATAGCTGATATGAGTAAAATGAAAAATAAGGGTATGATACATTTAGTTGTTAAGTACATTTATGTTTTGTACTACTTTAGTGTTTATTGGGGTGAATTTTTCGAATAAAATGCATTTGACAAGGAATTAAAAAATTTCTTAATAAAATAAAATTCCACTAATTCATCATTAGAGGTTGCATAAAATTATTTTACACAAGTTCATTGAAAAAATAGATATACTAGTAACAATTTTAGTTGCAACCTAAATTGTTATAATTTTAGGTAGTATTTCAGGTTTAGGTTTTCAAATTAAAATGTTATATGTATTGGTAACATTTTAGGTTCAAACCTAAATTGGTAATATTTTAGGTTGCAACTTAAATAGTTATAATTTTGTATAGTATTTTAGGATGAAACTTCAAATTTTACTAAATGTTATGATTTTGGGTAATATTTTAGGTTTATGTTTCAAAACTAAAATGCTATATGTATTGATAACATTTTAGGTTGAAACCTAAATTGGTAATATTTTAGGTCGCAACTTAAATTGTTATAATTTTGTATAACATTTTAGGTTGAAACTTAAAATTTTACTAAATATTATGATTTGGGTAATATTTCAGGTTTAGGTTTCAAAACTAAAATGTTATATGTATTGGTAACATTTTAGGTTGAAACCTAAATTGATAATACTTTAGATCTGTAATACCCTAATTTTGTCCGAGTACCCGTATATAAAATAATTCTTTATAAATAAAACCAAAATATAAATAAATAATAAAGCCCAACATTAAATAAACAAAAACAATCCAAAAGTCCCAAAAATCCACTTATAATATCCATTTACAATCAAATGTCCTTTTTGTATACATAAAGCCCTTTCTAAACTACAAGGCCCATATCTCCATCTTTTTTCCGCTCTTTTTCTGATACATTTAGCCAAATAAACACAATTTGACTCAAAATTGTTTTTTCCCACCCAAATTCGGTAACCGAGGGACACATGTCACACCATCATTGGCCAAAAGAGGCTTCACGAGGATCATGGTTTTTCTGGTATCGTTGACGTCAGTGATGATGTCACTTCCCACTTACCTATAAATAATACGAGAGAGAATTTGTCAGCCCAATCATTAGTCACCATCATAATTACTTACCATTAATAAACTAAATAATAATAAATATAATTAAAGATAGAGCGAATGTTACCTCTTCTTGGGAGCCGAATCGACCGGAAACCGAAGGGTCATTGCTGGCGAAGTTGATCAGTCGCCGAAAGAGTCGCTGGAGAAGACTGAATAACACTGAACGCTGAGGAGTTCACTGGGACTATAAATCGTTGCTGGAATTTAGCCGAGAAGGTATATTCCTGTCCATTTTTCTTATTCCTGCAAAAATACACAAATTTCAGTTGTATATCTAAGAAAACCAAAGCAAACAAATCAAAAGTACAAAAATAAAAGATGTAGATGCTTATCTTTGGTTCTGTAATCGAAAAAAAGGGTGGTCGGTGAATTTAACGGCGGAGTCGAAGAGGGAACGAGCTGGGTAGTTAAGTTTTAGGAGGGGAAGATCGGGAATCCTATTGGGTTAGGGTTAGATTTAGAATTTTTAGATTTGAAAATTAAATTTGGGGGAAATATTAGGGTTTCGACTGGCGACCGGCCAGAAGGTATGGTGGCTAGAATGAGGTAGGGGATGACCGGAGAAGGAACAATGACTGGCTAACAGTAAATCTTAACTGGAGCACGACGGCTTCAGATCAAACATATAAAAAAAGAAAAACGTTGTTTGGTTTTGTGAAGAACACGACATTTGATCCGTTCTGGATCATGATTTTTGAGCAAATTGTGTTTGTTGAGAGAAAAGGGAGAGAAATTTGGCTGCTAGAGAGAGAGTTGAGGAGAAATGAACTAAAAGGTAGAGTTATCGGAAAAATATGGTTTAAATACTCCTACAAAAACGCAGCGTTTTGTGGGAGGGATCCTTGTGCCAAGTCAGGTCGGGTGAAGGGGATCCACGCAATTTTGGGTAAATAGGGATATTGTTTTTTTGTCCTCGTAGCTTTGGAGTGTAATTCAACTTGGTCACCTTCTGTAATAAAATCAATTTTACAGTTTGCATTTCTTTAAACTTAGTCCTTTTTTAGTTTTAATTTAATTGTTTAATTATATGTTTGATGCATGGTTTTTTAAATGGGCATGTAGTATATTTGTTTAGGTGACTAATTCACTTAGAATAAATAAATTAGAGCCTTTTAGCTTAAGTACTTTAAATAATTAATTAATTCAAATAGGGAGAAAATTGTAGAAAATAAATGAATATTAAATGGAAACTTTAATGTTCTAAGTTGGTTAGTTTTTCATTGTAATGAGATGTTAATCAAGTGAGCATTTTAGTTGAATATTTAATATTTCAGTTAAACTTAGAATATTGTAATCACACATAGTTAGCCTAATTAAAATAAATTAGGATTAAGTTCAAATAGTTAGAGTAATTAAATAATTAGGAATATTGTTGATTAGAGGCCTAATATGGATAATTCCCAATTGTTTGGTTGCTATCAAATAATCCCCTAAATTTGATAATATTCATAGATTCTTAATTAATTTAATCAATTAGAGCCATAATTAGGTTTGAACTTAAAATTGACAAGAAAATAAATGGACATGCATGGAAACTGTTTGTGTTGAGATACATTTTGAGTATAAATTGAAGTATCCTAAAGTAATTGGATGTTTCAAAACTTATATTAAGTAAAGATTTATTTTCTTACAAAAGGATACCTCCATTCCGAATGAAATTCGGTTAACAATGAAAGGCTTTAATTAAATTCAAATTTTTGCTCGAAATGCCAATATGCCACGTGAAATTAATAAGGTACCGATAACGGGCGTTTGTGGGGTGCTAATCTTTCCCTACACTTAACCGACCCCCGATACCTAATTTTAATAAAAAGAATCTATGGTTTGTTTTTATGGTGTCCAGTCTACCAAAGTGACTGGTGGCGTCTCTAAATTGATTTTTAAAAATAAATAAAGAGAAACTCGATTTAGAATGAAAGACCTTAGTTTTTAGAACTTAAATGAATTAAAATGGATAAAAATCATAAGTTCAAAAAGAATCAATCGTCAGGCTATTTTTACACACTCGGTTTTAAAAAAATGGTCGCGATAACTTGACGACTTCGTTGGGGATGAAATTGAGAGTCATACCTAATTAATTAATTTCACGTGGCATTTCGAGCAATAATTTGAATTTAATTTTTTCTAAGAATTGTTGGATGAACTTTCAGGAAAAATAGAGGTAGCTTTTGTGTATGATATATCTGTCATTTATGCATAAGCCCTCGACCCGGGATTTTCACCCTTTAAGTGGGGGAAAAACATTATCCGACGTGATGCTCTACAGCTCCGAGTTCAGATTTTTGACTTCTTCTGGTATACTAACCTTATGCACCATGGGGCCCACGCCTTTGTTATAAGGGACTTATACTACCAAATCGTTGTCTTGCTATCGTAGTAGAAGGTGACGACAGTTCGGGAACCCAGAGTCTAGAACAAAGCCCACATTCTGTTTTTAGAAACCTACCCCGCTAGAGCCAGACAGGGACATAAGACAGGTGCTGCCGATTTAAATACATTTCTCTGGTTATTTTCTTTGCTAAATATTATGTGCTTTTCTGTGTCAATAATTTGTTTATTTGTTTTCCATATTAATTCACAATACTGACACTGTTTATTTTTGTTTGTTTGTTTTGTTTTCTTGTGTTTTTTTACCTAGCATCATTTTGCATTCATTAGAGGTATCGATTCGAGGATCAGTCAATTTAAGTAGTGTTCTTAATGGCCAATGAGTTCGATAGACAAGGAGAAGGCAATACAACGGTGTGGACCCGGTCAAAGAAGACTCAGTTCAAGAAAGGGACATTATTCAAGGGAGTCATATGTCAGAATGCAAGCAGTTACAAGAAGACATTTAAAGGGCAGCGATGAAAAAGATTCAAGGGTTAAATATTTATACAGTTGGACCAAATAGAAATTAGTGAAGAATCAAGCTCTCAACTCAAAATTGTCACTTCGAATTTCACAAATATAGAAAATTACCAAAAAGGTACAATAATGAAGGAAAAGCTGATACTGAATAAGAGATGTAAGAACTGAAAAAGATGATGTCATAATTGAAAAGTGTCATACAACATTTGAAAGGCCAGTTTGTAAGTTTCAGAAGGGGTACTATAAATGAAGAATAAGGTACTGAAAGGCGAGCTTGAAGTGACTGTCCAGATTACCCAAAGGCATAATCATGAAATGATCAAGTTCAGAAGCCATACGCGAGGAGTCACCTGATCCGTGCAAATTTTATCCATTGAAGCCGTGAACTTGCAGCAACATCCTGTTATTAATATCGAGCTGGGACAAGTGCAGACTTAGATGCTGAACGAAGTGATTAATCTTCGAAAAGGGGTTGGACATTTTTTGTAATTAGATTGTCTATTTCTTGTATTCGACCTTTTAGGTAATGGATGTTGCTCTAAAGACTAGTCCTTGAAATCGATACCTCGTGCATTCATGCACTATATTGCTTAAATATTGCATTTTAGAAAAATCATCGCATTTTTGTTCAAATAACACCATTTTTTGTAAAAAATATTTGCATTTCATTTAAATAATATTGCATTATTTTTTAGATAATAGTGTGAAAGCTGAAAACCAATATTTTGAGAAGCATGAGCAATAGACTTGTTAGGGTGAGGCAATCACAGAAAGTTGTTGAGGACCGCTTGGGTAGCATGGATCAAAGAATTGATCAGTCCTAGAACCAATTTGCTTGAAACCAGGGAAGCATGAAAAAGAGTGTTTCGGATGAAAGTACTGGTGTTTATAAGCAAGCAGATATCACATCTCACATGAGGGTCCAACCTGAAATGATTCTTCCTGCAAAAAAAGACAAAAAAGTCAAAAATAGAAAAAAGAATCAAAAGGGGAAGAAAAGACAAAAGTGTCAAGGAAAAAACAAATAACAAAAAGAAAAGAGAAAAAGGAGAAAGTTCGGATCAATATAGTTGGGGCATCTGCGAGAAATTCAGTAGGTTTGAAAGAAATAATGAAGTGCTTTACTTTGATGCACTAGTGGGGTTCTGAAAATTCTGAGATGAAGGTAGTCTAGTAACCAGACATGAAAGGACTAATTAAAGCCAAATTATGAAGTTTTTGCCAAAAAACTTGTCGATCAATGGTTCAATGACAATTAAAGGACCTGAGGATTTTAGAAAGGTTGAGGGATCACAGAACTTTTCTCTTAAATGTTGAAAGTCAAGGATCCAGTTGAAGATTGAATTTTTCTCACAAAGGAATTAACTACAAGAGGAGCGGAGAACAAAAAAAATCAAGAAAGAGAGATCGAATGGTCTAACATGGAAAATGAGACGGTTATTCCTATTCCAATACCATATTCAGATTTGTTGCCTTATTTTGTGATGAATTCACCTTTTGATGATAGTGTCCCGAAGTTTTATAAGTTTTTTCATGGTACGGTTCTGAAGCAGAGTCAATGATTTCATCAGAAATAAGCACTTATGATCTGAGAATAGATAACCCCCGATGTTACAAAAGACCATTATTTGCTGAAAGAATTGGGATAAAAGAGAAATGGCGTAGTCCACAACAAGCATTTGAGGGTGATCCGCTACATTTCGGGGTTAATAAGAATCAGAGTAATGTTTGGACTTCTACTTCTTCAACGTTTCCTTCACTGAAGAATACATCAAAGTCAAATGCTCAAGTCAGTGGAAAATCAAAGACTAAACTAAATCTCATTCATGTTTCCTATCGAGAGTTGTATTTCAAATTACTCGAAGCTTTACTATGTCATTTGAAATCTTCAAAGCCACATCACTCGAGTTGTTACAACATTAGGAATCATTGTGAATATCATGATAGAGTTCATGATCATGATATTGAGGACTATTACAATTTCAAGCGACAAGTTTAAACTTTCTGAACCAAGGGATTTTTGAAGCTGACATTGAAGGTCAATCCATTAAGATTTGTAACTCAATATGTAGTCACCTAATCGGATCCAATGTGATTGAGTTACATGGAAATCAAATGCTGAAAGATGTCAAGAAATTGATAACCTGCAGCTGAAAATGAAGAAACTTTGAATGGACATACCCGTTAAAAGCTTCAACATAACTAGCTAACATCTTGAGAAGCAAAGTTCAACCAGGCGTCGACTAGAAGAAAACCTTAATGCAAATGATTGAACATTCTATGGAAAAGAGCAAGCAGTTGATTGAATAAACAAGGAAACTCATAAGTAGATTGGTCTTACTGCAAGATTCGATGAGAGCACCAGAACATAAGCATCAAGGGGCATGTCCTTATGTTGGTAAAGGAAAGTTGAAGAATTTTCGAGACTGAAAATCACTCTTAGAAGATATGTCTGCACTCTTAGGACCGTTACAGAATAATACCCTGAACCATCCCAATCGCTTTTTCCTGCGAGCATTGGGAGTCCTTTGTAAGGGAGGTTAATTCGATTTATTAGTATTCGATGCTTGTTTCTTACATAATGTTTTCTCAAATGGCAAACATGCATCCTAAAATATTCATTCTCTTCAAGTATATGTACATATTCCTAATTTCTTTGCAGGGCCCTACTACTCAGTGCATGAATGAATCAGACCCTAATTCTGAAATAGAGTAGTCTATATGGTTGACGGAGGTAAATGAATGCGAAGATGAAGAGGAAGCTGATGTCCTTGAGAAATTTTCAAGACTGATCAGAAATGAGGAAAATAGATTATGCCTCACAAGAAAGAAAATGATATTCTGAATTTGGGGACTTGAGATGAAAAGCGAGAAACAAAGATCCGTTCAACAACCTCAGTAAAAGCCAAGTGTGATTTGATTGAGTGACTGCAATAATTTAAAGACATCTTCGCGTGGTCATACTAGGATATACCGTGGTTAGATCCAGACAATGTTATGCAAGTTACTCATGATGTCTGAATGCAAAATTGTTCAGCAAAAGCTTGGAAGAATGAGTCCAGAAATGTTGCAAAGGCAATTTGATGATGACTTCTTCAAGATAGCCGAGTCACTGATAAAGTGGGCCAGAAAGACAATCTTCTTTTGATCCGAACGAGGCAGAGAAAACAACATTTACAATCATGTGAGATTCATTTCACTACAAGCTAATGTCATTGGGCAATATATCAGAGGGCCATGGTAACCGAAATAATGATGGGTGTAAAATTCAAGAATGATTCTCCAAGGATTGCAGAGGTATAAGTTGAGGTCCAATTCGTCAAAGCATACTTTTGGAGGCCACATTTGGGAAACTAATGGGTCAGCAAAAGTGGAACTGAAATTTATCCTGACAAAGTGGAAGTTGTTTAATATCTTCTCCCTCCGGGCAAAAAAGAAGAAAAGGAAAGCATAAAAAGAAAAGAAAAAGAAAACAAGCAAAGCAATAAAGAAAAGAAAAAGTGAAAAAAATAAAGAAAATAAAAAAATGAAAAAAAAGAAAGAAACCCGAAAAGATTGAATTATTTATTGTAACAAATAGAAAAAATGTGATCCAGTGTTCAAGTTGCTGACAGAGACTGATCCAAGAGTATGAGATGAAGAATGCCAAGAAGCCCTAGAAAGGCCAAGAAGATTTTTTCAAAGTATACAATTTTGATAGCATCGGTTCCAGATGGATCGTTGATTTAATAGGGAGTACTAAGCCAACATGATGAAACAAGAAGGAAAGAGTCATTTATTACCTGAGAAAAGATCCACCAATTACAAACAACGGTACCCACCAATTCAAAAGGTTCATTGTTCTTTGGTTTGAGCAGCTTGGAGGCTTAGACAATATATGTCGTACCATTCCGTTTATTTGATCTCAAGAATGGATCCTTTGAAACTCCTAATGGAAACACTAGTGTTGACTAGAGTATGGCTCGTTGGCAAATGTAATTATCAGAGTTTGATATAGCCAGAATGACAGGTTTCTTGGCGAGACGTGCTTCAGATGATTATGAGTCCTTGAAATTTAATCTCCCAAGTGAGGATTCGATGTGCATAACATAAGATAAAAGGAAACAAACCCCTAAAAGCTTATGTTTAGGAAAGCATACAATGCCTTTTGTTGTATAAGGAATATTTATTCAAAATCCTCCAGCAGACACCATGTTATCTTGGTCGTGATTGATTACTTTAACAAGTGTACAGAAGATGCTTCATGTGCCGGTATTACAAGAAGAGCAGCTTGCAAGATGCTGAAAATAGATTATCTATTGACAAGCTTCGTTTATTGTCAAATAAATATCCTTTAATCTCAAATAAATATAAAAATAGCGTAGTATAGAGAGAAGAAGGGTCCACCCGCAGAGACTTCGAAGCTTCTGATATCTGAAGGTTTTGATTCTAACTTTGGTGCGAAAATAAAAATAATGGTGGGGTGATAGAGTAGGAACTAAAGGTAAAATAACTAATTTGGAGAAAATGACAGAAATAAATATTTTTGAGAAGAAAATTGATTAAATTAATTATCCTCAAGCTTTGCTTAGCTTCAATTCAAACTGATCATCGAAAAAAGGATTTTTTTTACTCCGGGTACATGCCGATTACAGTCTACAATGCCCAAACCTTGTAACTTGTTTTTCTCTCCGGTAAACCGATAATTCAAAATCAATTTTTGAATTTCACTTTTCTGTTTGGACTAACCACGACTATCGTCATTAGAATAAAACAGTTTTAAAATTTGGAAAAACCTAACTCGGACTATGTTGTCTCAATGAGAATCGAATTCGATCTCAATTTCCCTTAGCGAATCCGTCGCTAAGTGTGTTCATAGGAAGTCGAATTTGCTACAAGTCGATCCTTCCTCTCAACTATAAATCTAAACAACATTCAACTCAACGCTAGCTTTTTGAAATAAAAGCGTAAAGATTTTAATAAAAAGGCCGATTGCCGATCTAAGTTTTCAGAAAATTGAGAATGTAATGCGAAGATGTTGAGTGCTTTTTAATTCTCACAAAGTGAATTGAATCTTCGCTTTAAGCCTTTGGCTAAATGGAAAATTTAGCTAAGCATGATTATGGTAAAAATCATTCTTAGCATTTTTAAAATAAGATGAAAAAGCTAAAAGAATAAGAACGTAAAGAGAAAGTAAATTTTATAAAACTTAAAAAGTAAGAACAAACTAAGAATGAGAGATGCTTTTCTAGCTTACCCAAGGGGGTATTTATAGTATTCTAAAACCCTAAAAATAACCCTAAAATGATAAAAGATAAATCTTTAAAAAATATTCAAATTAAATCATAAACAAAATATAATCCCAAGTTTGAAATTCAAAATCAGCTAATCCTGCTATCCGCTATTGCTGACGTCACCTTTTGGAAGCTACTAATTGGACGCCACGTCAGCCGAGTCATGCCCTAAGTCATGCCCACCAGTCCGACCTTGACTCCACAAAAATAAAAGCTGCATAATTTTGCCCTTTTTAGCACAATTTCTGGAATCCAATGTCCTATACAGAAAATAGGAGAAAACGCCCAAATTAGCTGTAACGCCCCGGTTTAGGGGCTAGGTGAAAATAATATTTTAGTATTGTCTCGGGTTTCAATTTTAATATTTTATTTAATAAAGTAATGGTTTGGGCCTCGGGTTTTAAGATTTGGACTAATTTTAAATTGAGCCCAAAAGCCATGGATGGCACTATTGTGGTTTCCCTTTTTCTTTAAGGGCATTTTGGTCATGGAACATTAAAATTTTAAACATATATAAAATAAGGGGAGTCATCATCTTCTTCACTTCTCTTCCATTCCATTCCAACGTCAAAAATCTCTCTCCCTTTAGAGATACTATTTCATTCCATAACTCATCCGTTTTTGAAGATTTTTCAAAGGTAAGGACGTTTTTGACTTGTCCTTGTTATTCTCTACATGATGATACCATTTGTTTTCATTTTTATACATGTTTTGAGATTTGAGGTTTGGAGGGTTTTGGATTCAAATATGTTGTTTTTGATGTCTTTAACCAAGTTTTCTATTTGTTTAAGTTATATGAGTTGTCTACACTAAAAAAGATCAACAAAAATCGATTTTTACAACGTTTTATGGAATTTTCGGATTTGGGGAAAAATGAGGTTTTTGAGAGGTTTTAAGTTGAGTTTTGGGGATGTTTTAGGTGAAATTTTGACGGCTGATGATTATGCTATATGTAAGTGTTGTTTTGGAGGCTTTAGAGAGCAAATTAAAGTTTGGAATCATTGGTTTGAGGGGTGTTTAGGGGCTGCTCGAGATTATGGATTTTTGATGTTGTGTGCTTGGTATGAAATTGTGTTGATTACTTTGGAATATGGACTGAGTTGGGATTGTTTAAATTGTGTTGAAATGTGTAGAAACGAGAAAGTTGGTTGGTGAAGCTTCGGGGACAAATTGAGGATTTCGGAGTTGTGAGCTTGGTCTTCGATCTTCTTTTAGGTAGCAACGGTGAGTAGAATTGTTGAATTATGCATTGTGCTCGATATGGATTCTCTTGGGGTTGGGTGGGACCTTGAAGGGTCACCTAAACCCGTGTGTAAGCCTCTCTACTCTCATGTTGTTGTGGTATGATGAATGTTTATAATTTATGAGCTTTAAGTGCATTTGAGTGGTTAATTGTGTAGTTGAGTTTAGTTCGTGCCTCACGTGATGGTTGTCGTTGCTCCGGTGATGTGTAGTCTCGCCGGTAGCAAAAGTATAAGACTCTGGTGATGTGTAGTCCCACCGGTAGTCACTGGTTGGGTATTCCTTTGATGTGTAGTCCCATTGGAAACTCACTAGTTGAAACGGTGATGTGTAGTCCCACCGTACTTGTATGTTGGTTGTGCTTGTGCAAACCATGTGTGTTGTTGTTATTGAGATTGATTCTTGTGCATTCATTGTCTTCTTATATATAAACGTGTTTTGGAAAAAAAAACTGTGCGTTGTGAATTGTAGAGTCTCTCTCACTAAGCTATTTGGCTTACGCTCTCTTTGTTTCCAACGTGCAGATCGTTAGAGTTCGGAAGGCAAGCGGGTGAGGAAAGAGCTTTTGAAGTTCTCAAGCTAGTTACAAGTATGGTTTGTGTTTTGATAAATTGCCTAGACAATGGGGTATAGAGTTTAGAAAATTGTAATTAAGCTTGAGATGTTGCTTGTGTAAATATGTCTTAATATGTAGGGCTTTTAAATGATTAAGGTTGTTTTGATGGCATGTTCTTTATAATATGTTGTTAATGCCTTATGTTGATGGATTTGTAAACCATGTCTTGTGAATGATGTTCGTTCATGTTGGTGTCTTGTATGACTAAATTTTTGTTAATAGAGGTGGTAGGAATGCTTGGATGTGTCTAGGGAGGTTTTGTTATGCATTTAGAGTGTGAGCCTTATGTGTTTTTGATGAAATTAGAGTATTGCAAAGCAGGGCGTATCGATACTCTCAAGGGTGTATCGATACGGTCTTGCCTGCAGAACCCAGTTTTGGCTGGGCGTATCGATACACTGGGGTGTATCGATACGGTATCAACTCTCTGAAATTCAAGTCAGGCTAAGCGTATCGATACACAAGGGTGTATCGATACGGTCCCAACTCTCTGAAATTCAGGAGTTGGTGGGATTTAGGTCGTATCGACACGGGGTTGTAGCGTATCGGTACGGTTCCATCTCGTTGACCTCTAAATGTTGACCGTGAGGAGCGTATCGATACGCTCAAGGGTGTATCGATACGGTCTTCCCTGAGTTGACTGAGAGGTTTGACTTTGGTCAAGGCGTATCGATACCCTCTGTAGGTGTATCGATACGGCCTGCTTAAAAGGGAAAATTTGGTTGTTTAATTGCCTTTTTTGTGGGTTTTGTATCCGTGTTTGTTCGCTGCATGTCCCATCACATAGGATTTATTACAGGCATCTAGAAAAAGAAAAAAAAATAATAGGGTTGCTAACCGAGGGGGAACCTAAATTGGTTTTCGCTCGGTTTTCCTCGTGTAGCCCACTTGGACCGGTCATCCGGCCAGACCGGGACGAGGGGGTTACATTAGCAACATAAACCGAAAAAAGAGTAATTAATAAAATAATAATAACTACTTAAACCACTCATCAAATTCCCCCTCACTTATTCAATGCTTATCCTCAAGCATTTCTCAATCAATGTATCAAAAATCTCAAGTTGCCATCTCTATTTCACAAAATTTCCAAGTCTTTCAAGTAAATCAAAATCAAAGCAAATGTTGAAATCCAAGAGTAATCAAGCAAAGGCTTAACTAAAAGCGAGTATATGCAAAGCATGACATTCCAATTATCTTTTAATCTGAAAGAAGCAAGACATAGTACCTCACAATGGCTCACTCATTCCGCTCAAAGTGTTTTGGGTGAAAGAATCGCTCAAGCCTAACTAATCAAAACATTACCATAAGCTTGTAACTAAATCCAATCTCCACTACTAAGTATGACCATAATGCAATAATCTAGAGGTCTTTAAAAGGGTTGTGATGAGGCTAAGGTTCGGGTAGGATAAAGGCCAAAGACCGGGTTAAAACTTCAAGACAAAAAGATCATTCGAAAGGATTATTCAAAAGGAAGTAAAAATGGAAGAAAGGAAATAAGAAATCAAACAATCAAAGCTTTATTCAATCTCCTTTGTTTTGTTTTCCCTTTTTTCTGTTGTTGTTCGAACCAAACTGTATTTTTTCCTTTTTTTCGTTCGAATCATTTCGAATTTTCTGCACTGTTTACTGTTTGAACAATGTTTTTTTTTCGTGTGTCCGTGGAACAATCATAACGTTTTCCTGAAAAAGGGTGACAAAAGGGAAATAAACAAAAATAAAATAGGCTCGGTTTAATGATGTGGTAAATAAAGAAAAAGATATAAGGCTCAAAAATTGGCTCACTAAGGGAAAGATAAACAAGGATAGGCTATTTTTTGGGAAGAGAAAAGGGTTAAATCCTAATGCCCCTATCATATTAAAGCAACATATTCAATCGTATAGTCTTGAAAAGTATTGCGCCACAAGTTCTAGAATGTCAAGAATTAGTCGGCACACTCAAGTAAACAAAGAGAAAGAATGCAAATGTATACTCATTAGGCTCAAAAACTCACATGAAAGGTTCAAATTGTACTAAGTCGTGCTATCAATTCAACTAACAAATGCATGGAATGTCAATTGAAAATTTAAAGAAAAGCCAATTAGTCAAGCCAAGTGCTATCATACAACCTAAATTCCAACAAAAGCGAGATCCAAACTCACATGAAATCAAAGAAACAAGGTGAAAAACGAGACATGCAACCGTCAATTCAATAAAAACCCAATTTCAACCAACCAAATAAGTAAGGTAAATTTGATGCAATCATTTATTTTCTACCCCTCACTTAAGCATAATGTCCCAATATGTAAAATAAAAAGACAAGAGATGGAATAGAGATACTCCCCGTTCTAATGACGACCACGGATGAAGGGACAATAGTGGGTTGGGGGCCGGTTCTGGCTCGTGCGTCAGAGATACTACTGCTTGCTGTCGTCGGGCTCTACCACGTTGAGGAGGAGGGCTTGCTCTCGCGTGTGCACCATGTTGGGTGGATGAAGGTCGAAGAAGATGAAGGTGCAAAAACGGGTGTGTATGCGGCTGAGTGAAAGAAAAAAAAATTTAGGTGTGTTGTTTTGTTCGACTCACATGGGTAAGGGTAAAATAAAAAAAGAAAAGAATTTGTTTTTGAAAGGGGGCTTAGTTTATAAAATAAGTGTAGGGTCCATGGGAGTTAAAATATTAAAAAAGGTAAAAAGGTAAGGATAAAGGGATGAGGGAAAGAGAAAAGATAAAGTTGTAAAGTGAGGGAATTTGAAATTCAAAGAAAGAGGATGGATTGAAAGGAAGACAAGACGGTGTCAGAAGCTTGAGGCTATGAGTTAGGCTAACCTGCGCTTGATTTGGTGTGGGTTTGGCTAACATGTGCTTGTTTAATTGAATGGTGCGCACATAGGTTAAGTGCTTGCTCATTATATCATTGTTATCTCAAGGGTCGAGCCATACTCGATCAAAAATGCTTGGGGTACCTGAAAATAAAATAAAACATAAATAAAGTAAAATTAAAAATGAATATAAATAATCTAAATATCATAAAATCGGTTGCCTCCCATTTAGAGCTTTATTTAACTTCGTTTAGCTCGACGACCTGATTCAGACTACAAGTACTGAGAGAGATGCTCCCTCTACTTCATACATTTTTTCCATCGAAGAAATTTCTTTTGAGAAATTCTACGATCATAAAGTTCCTTTATTTTATCCTTGTAGCTTCGAACTTTCTCATAGATTTTTCTTCAGATCTTTTTTCAGCTTACCCACATGTTCCAACGGTGATTTTAACTCCAATTTTGGTGCCTCCAAAATGGAAGGTAAGAGTTTAGATTTAGATGGAGTAAGGTTTTAATCAGAATCAATTGAAAATTTTCTTCAACCTCCCTTATTTCTTTATCAAAGTCCTCCAATTCCCTGCACAATTCATCAACCAAGTCAGACTCGAAAAATTCTTCAACGATGAGTTCAATAACATCAATAAAATTAATACTAGTGACATTATATGGATATCGCATTTTGTAAACATCAAACTTAACAACCTCACTGACGAACTCCATTGTAAGCATTCCGCTACTTACATCGATTTTTGTATGCGCCATACTAAGGAAGGGATGACCGAGAAGGATTTCTAAATAAGTGTTTAATCGGTCGTTTTCCATGTCGATGACATAAAAATCTGCCGGAAAAATTAGTTTGTTTACTTTTACTAAGACATTCTCGAGGAGTCCTTCTGGTATATCATGGACCGGTCTGCCAGCTGTATAATCACTTTTGTATCCTTCAAAGGCTTAGAAGAAAGTGAATTGTACAAAGAAAGAGGAATAACTTTTGTAGAAGCTCCTAAATCACACATAGCACGTTTAATCCCAATATTATCGATTTTATAAGGAATAGCAAACATACATTGGTCCTTTAATTTTGGTGGAAACTTTCTTTGGAAAATGGCTGAGAAGTGTTCCCTCAAATTCACTTTCTCAATTCCGATAAGCCTTCGCTTGTTTGTGCAAAGGTCCTTCAAGAATCTGGAATACCGTGGAATCTTTTAATCACATCAAGGAGAGGTATGTTTACCTCTACTTTCCGGAACATATCAAGAATTTCTTGTTCCTCGGCTTGCTTATCGCACTTCACCAACCTCGAAGGAAAGGGATGTGGAGTAGCATAGGGAGATAGCGTAGGAGGAATCTAAAATTTATCTTTCTTATGCTTTTGGGATCTTGTGTCAAATGTTTCTTTCCCATTCTAGGTTTTCATCTCATCTTTTTCATGGGATTCTATAGCTACATCATCAGGGACTGGCGGTGTGAAAACAATACCACTCCGTAGGGTGATTGCACTAACATTTTCTCATGGATTTGCCTCAGTTTGTGACGACAACTTCCCTCTGGATTTGATAACGCCCTGCGTTAGGGTCCGGAAGTTATCCGGATTTGGTTGAAGGTTCGTTCGAGTTAGTTTTACCGGTTTAGACTAGTTTCCAGATTTATTTTAAATAAAAGGTTTTTGAAGGATTTAAATTGTGGAAAAATAGTTTTAAATCATTACTTATATATATATATATATATATATATATATATATATGATTTTTGGTGGAAATAATTTTGGAAAATTGTTTTTGGAGAGCGAACATTTTAGTCTAGTGGCTAAAATGTAAAGTTTCAAAAATGTTTTGGTGACAAGTTTGTAAAAGAATCAAAATGTTGAATCTTTAAGGATCTATTTAGCCAAATCTAATTTCGGACTTTTCCCCTAAATATTTTGGTTTCTAAAATGTTTTAAAAAGAATTTTAAAATATAATAAAAGATATTTGAAAGGTTATCTTCTTTACAAGAAAATTAACGTAACCTTTCTCTCAACATTTTTCTTCAAAGAGCTTTCATCCAAACAACCTTCTTTACTCAAGATTTCAGAGGTAAACTATTATTTACATTGATTTTTTCATCATAACTTATTTCCAATGAATTCTCTCTAAAACTCAATTATTTTCCTTTAGTTTTCTCAAGGATTTTCATTGGAAAAAAGGGGGAAATCAACCATTAGAGGTGAGCTACGTTTTTCTACTCTAATGTAAGTTCTTTATTGAAATTCCCACGTTCTTGATTCTTTTATAATGTTAATTTAAAGATGTTATATTGGGTTTGGTGGAAATGTGCTTAATCAAGCTATTTAATGTGGATTTGTGAGATTTTCGTATGAGTTTTGTTTTTGCTGAGTTTATATGTGGTACAAAATATATTTAGATGTTAAATAATGTTGAAATGATGGTTTGATAATGTAAAACCTGAAACTAGTTGAGTTGATAGTGTTTAAGGTTGAAATTCTTGAGATTTTGGATTGGTTTTGTGAAGAATCAGTAGCTGATGGTTTCTTGCCTTTGAGTTGATGTTTTTAATTGTTAATAGATGTGGTACAAAATCTTGCTGGATTTAAGCTGGAGTTTGTTTAGAGTGGATTTATTGATGTTTTCGGTTGATTTCAGATATGAATCGATGAGTGATTGTTGCTAGATGTTGGTTTTTTAGCTGCAGCAAGTTTAAGGGATTGATATCACTCTAATACTCAATTTTGAATTGATTAGAAGCAAGGGAAACAGATTTGGGAACTTCGGACGCGATATCAGACAATCTGGGAGCTTGATTTGGGTGTTCAGCTAGCATTTGGGTTTCATTGGTGAGTAGAACTGTTTTATAAAGCCTTAACATGGTTAAGGACAAGATTTTTGGGGGTTTAAATTGAGCTTGAAAGGCCAATCTAAGCTCAAGAGTAATTTTGGATGTTTTCGCCTTTATTTTCGGCAAGTTTTGACTTGTTTTTGTGAACCATGTTCATGTTATACGGTTCACATTAAATCCTACTGTTTTCATGCATTTTGATTTATTTAAATGTTTTCCCATGTGATCCCATATGTTAAATGGTGATTTTAATGAGGTAAGTGTGGTTGAGTACATACTATGCATGGAAATGTGTATATATATGGGATGAGAAATGTTGTGCTTGTGGCCTTGTAAAACAGCGGGTAAGTGTTGGCCTTGGTGGGTATATTGACACTTGATGAGATTTTATTACCGGATATAATTGGTCGACTAATAGGATGAGAGTGCACTATAATGGTAAAATTCGCCCGTGGCCTTAGTGATGATAGATTCCTCTAAGGAGGAGTACGATGATGGGCATTCCATCGGAAGTTTATATTTACTAGATAAGTGAGTACAGTGATGGGCATTCAACCAGAAGTTTTCTAGTGGTCTTGAGCACGGTGATGGGCATTCCACCGGGGATTATCCGCATATCCGAGTAAAAGTGCTAAAGATGTCAATATACTCATGATATTCAATTTACTCATTATGCTTTTGTTGTGTTGATGATGTTTTGAAGCTAAGTTAAATGATATATGTGGTTATGAGAGAATGGATATTATGCCTTGAATGGTGTTTCAAGCATGAGTTTGAAATGAGCATGACATGTTGGAAGTCTACTTGTGAAATGATATGGAAAAATGGTTTTGTTTTCAAATGCAAGTAAAAATGGTTTTAAAACTGCATTGTTGATGTTGATGTTTTGAGCACTGCTCACTAAGCATTCTTGCTTATGCTCTCTCTCTTTTCCAACAATGTAGATCCATAGGCCATTCGGTGTAGCAAGGAAGCAAGGAGGTTTCCAAGAGTTTATCTTTTGCTCAAGTATAGTTTTGGCATCAAATAATAGTATGTTAGCAATGGGATATGACCTTTATGCTTTTGGGAGGTTATGTTTTGAGACTCCTTGTGTTGAGACATGTTTTTGATGCCTATCTAGTCTTGTTTATGACTTTTGTATGTTGGATAGTGGTTTGGTTTAAAGTTTGGCCTTTTATGTGGTTGCATTATCTTGTGGATTGCTTAAAGGTTTCTATTTGCATTTCAATGCATAATGGATGGTTGTGTTAGGATCCTTTGCCTATAGATTGCTTGCTTAGTATGTTATGATGATGTTTGAATCATGTTTGAGTGACCAAATATGTTGCAGTGAGTCTTTTTCTAGTATGTGTTTCGAAACAGCTGCTACCGTTTTGATACATATGCATATTTGGCCTAAATGTTTCGAAACGCATAAGGGTCGTTCTGAGACTCCAAGGCCATTTTCAGGCATGTATTGAAACACGTGGTTGTTTTGATACGCCTCTGTATTATCTGAGGCAATTGAATCATTCCAGGTATGTTGGTCTTGAAACATGTGAGACCTGTTTCGGTACGTTTTGCTAATGGAAGTGGTAGTTCCGAAACAGGCTTGGTCTGTTCCAAAACGGGTGTCTGTTTTGTTAGTTATAGAATGTTTTCAAGTTCTATTTCTTTTTATTTTAGTTCCTAATTGCTGTAAAGACCAATTGGACTTCGAATTGATGTTCGATTGAGGCGAGGTTTTAACCGCTACTACATGAACATATAGGATAATAACGAAGCCTTTAGAAAAGATAAAAAGTTACAAATAAATTGGTAATAAGAGTTGTTAATCGAAGGGAAATCGTAGCGGGGTTTTCTTCGGTTTTCCCCGGGTAGCTCACTTGGTTTGATCTTGCAACTAGTCCGGGCTAAGGGGGTTACATTTGTTGGTATCAGAGCCAGACTGAGCGGATGTTGGAAGGTAAGTGAGGTAAGTTTTAAGGTTCTTGGTTGTTGATGATTGTGATGCACGGTGTTTGTAAGCTTGTTCCTTGGTTTTGTGTTGGTTGGAAGGTAGATAAAGGCACCCATTGCTATAGTACTATTAGTGAAAAATGGTTTTTGATTAAAAGACTTGAGCACCTTGGATCCTTGCTTTTAGCTGACCCAAATCATTTCTGTTGTTATTGTTTGTTGTTGTTAGATTGCATTTCTTGTAAGGATGAGACAGAGACGAGGGCCTGTAGTTGGTAACCCGGGGAATGAGAAAGTTAGGAATGTGAATGAAGAGAACTTGCCTCCTCATCCTCCCCTCCTCCCGAGGGTGGTGTTGGAGTGGGTGTAGGAGGTGTTGGACCTCATGTTGGCCAGGGACAGGCAGGGATAGATATGACTCCTCTGATTCAGGCTATAGCTGGGACTTTTCAGTCAACCATAGCTGGTATACATGTTGCATCACCACCTCAGGGTGCAGATTCTATTTTGCCTTTAGAGCGACTTTGTAGTTTGGGCGGAGTTGAATTCTGTGGGTTGTCTCTCGAGGGTTCAGAGGCATGTGTTGAGAGTACAGTCCATATGTTGGGACAAATGGAGTGCTCGGATGCACGTAAGTTGGGCTGCATTGTTTCCTTGTTTCAGGGAGATGTCTATGCTTGGTGGACTACCATTACGTCCGGTATGCCAGTAGCCGAGGTTACTTGGGAATTTTTCAGAACTGCCTTCCGTAAGAAGTATCTTGGTCCTCGATATCTGGATGAGGAGAAGATAGAGTTTATGGCATTGGTTCAGGGTAGTATGACAATATTCGAGTACGAGGTACAGTTGGTATGTCTGAGTCAGTGCGCTTCTGAGTTAGTTCCGACTGAGAGGGAACGATGTGATCATTTCCGATATGGCTTAGTTCAGGAGGTGAAAACCTATATGTTGGCTTCATACTATGTGTACTTTGATGTTTTAGTCACCAGGGCCAAGGATATCGAGCAGAGTTTGGGATTGGCTGCTCGTAGCAGTGGATCTAGTTCAGGAAAAGGCTTGCCGAATGGGATAGAGACTGTTCCAAGAGGCACAAGGATAGTAGATATCAGCCTGACCATAGGCGTGGAGGTGGTAATCTGGGGCGTGACCATCAAGGCCAAGGAGCTATTGTTCGCACACCTGAGTGTGCCAAATGCGAAAGACGTCATTTTGGCGAGTGTTGGGGTAATTATGGCTCATGTTGGAACTGTGGGTCTCGAGCACATTTAAAACATGATTGTCCACATCCGGCTAGAGATGGACAGGCTTCCGTACGAGCCGTTGAGCACCAGAGAGGCCGTGGACGCGGTCGAGGTAACTTTTAGCGTAGGGATGATGGTCAGAGAAATGTAGCTCATGTGGTTGTTGTACAGCCCGAGGGTGGTGGACCAGCTTGAGTGTATGCGCATCGTGAGGGTAGGAATGATACCGATGTGATTGCAGGTAACTTCTCATTACAGTCTTTGACTTTTCTTTCTCTGATTGATTCTGGCTCTACACATTCATACATCTTGAGTGAGCATACGAAGATGTTGGATATACCATGTGAGATATTAAATGTGGGTATGAATGTTACAAGTTCTTTTGGTGAAACTGTTGTTGTTAGGAAGGTATATAGAAGATGTCCTTTGATGGTTCATGGTTATGTGTTTCCAGTGGATATGATGGAATTGTCGTTTTATGGTTTTGATGTGATTTTGGGTATGGATTGGCTTGTGGAACATAAGGCTAAGGTAGATTTTGAGACAAAGCGAGTTTCCTTGAGGCTTACAGATGATTTTGAGGTAGTAGTAGTGGGCGAAAACATTAAGTTCTTGTCCAATGTTGTATTAGCTTTATAGGCTCAGAGGTTGATGGAGGTTGGTTGTCAAGCATATTTAGCTTACATTATGAATCCGAACATGAATGAGGCACGAACGCGAGACATCAGAACTGTTTGTGATTTTTTGGAGGTATTTTTGGAAGAGTTGCTTGGTTTGCCGCCTAATAGAGAGGTTGAGTTTGCTATAGAGACATATACTGATTCTGCTCTAGTGTCCATTGCTCCATATCGTATGGCCCCTAACGAATTGAAAGAGTTGAAGACACAACTTCAGGAACTATTGGATTAAGGATTCATTCAACCTAGTATATCACCTTGGGGTGCACCGGTATTGTTTGTGAAAAAGAAAGACAATAGCTTGAGAATGTGTATAGATTACCGGCAGTTGAATAAGTTGATAGTGAAGAATAAATATCCTTTATCGCGGATTGACGACCTATTCGATTAGTTGAGAGGTGTTTATGTGTTTTCCAAGATAGATTTAAGATCCGGCTACTATCGGTTGAAGGTAAAAGATAAAGATGTACTGAAGACAGCTTTTCGCACTCGCTATGGACATTATGAATTCTTGGTAATCCCATTCATTTTGACTAACGCACCAGCTGCTTTTATGGACATGATGAATAGAGTGTTCTATGAATTTTTGGATCAGTTTATAGTAGTGTTCATTGGTGATATTTTGATCTATTCCCGTACCGAAGAGGAACACGATAAGCATTTGCGTTTGGTATTACAGACTTTGTTAGATAATTGGCTATTGCTAAGATGAGCAAGTGTGAATTTTGGATTAGGGAAGTAGTATTCTTAGGGCATGAAGTATCAACGGAGGGAATCAGAGTGGATCCTAAAAAGATTGAGGCAGTTGTGAGTTGGAAACAACCAAATTTAGTGATAGAAATTCGTAGTTTATTGGGCTTGGCAGGTTATTACTGACATTCTATAGATGGGTTCTCTAAATTTGTTGCTCCCTTGACAAAACTGTTGCAAAAGGATGTTCGTTTCGAGTGGACAGAAGCGAGACAACAAGCTTTTGAGAAATTGAAAGAAGCTTTAACGAAAGCTCCCTTTTTGGTTCAACTTGTGATAGAGAAGGAGTCTGTAATCTATAGTGGCACGTCTTATGTTGGCTTAGGTTGTGTGCTAATAAAAGAAGGAAGAGTAGTAGCCTATGCAACTAGGCAGTTGAAGGTTCATGAGCACAATTATCCTACACATGACACAGAGTTGCCTGCAGTGGTGTTTGCCTTGAAGGTTTGGAGACATTATCTCTACGGTGAGAAATGTACAATATATACGGATCATAAGAGTTTGAAATATCTGATGACACAAAAGGAGTTGAACCTTAGGCAGCGTAGATGAGTAGAATTGCTTAAAGATTATGATATTTCGATTGATTACCATCCCGGTAAAGCCAATGTAGTGGTCGATGCTTTGAGTAGGAAATTGGCAGTTGACTTGCGAGCAATGTTTGCTAGGCTAAGTTTGTCACATGATGGTGATCTTGTGGCGGAATTGCAAATTAAGCCTTTGTTGGTTCAGTTGATTAAAGAAAAGCAGTTGCAAGATGTAACATTGGTACCACATGTACAAGACATAGCTGAAGGTAAACCGTCAGATTTATGTTATAGTGATGATGGTGTTCTATGCTTCAAGGGTAAGATTATTGTGCCAAATAATGTTGATTTGAGGCGCACCATTCTAATCGAAGCTCATAATAGTCCGTTCACCATGCATCTGGGGAGTACAAAGATGTATTGCGGCTTGAAAGATGAGTACTACTGGGTTGGCTTGAAGAAAGATGTTGCTAAATTTGTAAGCAAGTGTGTGGTTTGCCAATGCGTTAAGGCCGAACATCAGTTTCCTTCTGGGTTGTTACAACCGTTGAGAATTTCTGAGTGGAAGTGGGAGAGAATTATTATGGATTTTTTATCAGGTTTGCCTTTGACACCTTCTAAGAAGAATTCTATTTGGGTAATTGTTGATCATCTTACAAAATGTGCACATTTCTTGGTTGTTCATACTACTTACACTTTAGATAAGTTGGTTGATTTATACATCAGTGAGATTGTGAGTTTACACGGTGTACCTAAATTAATTGTTTCAGATAAAGATATGAGGTTCACGGCTAGATTTTTGGAGTTTTTGCATAGTGCCTTGGGTACTCGATTGAATTTCAGCACTTCTTATCATCCTAAGACTGATGGTCAGTCAGAAAGAGTCATACAAGTTTTAGAAGACATGTTGAGATGTTGGATTATTGATTATCAGGGTTCATGGGAGAAGCATCTACCGTTAGTAGAGTTTGCCTATAACAATAGCTACCAAGAAAGTATTCAGATGGCACCTTATGAAGCTTTGTATGGCAGAAAGTGTAGAACACCTGTTTGTTGGGCCGAAGTGGGCCATAAGTTATTATCTTTGCCGGATATGCTTAAGGGTACTACCGAGAAAGTGAAGTTGATATGTGACCGTTTGAGGGCAGCTACAGATCGACAAAAGTCGTATGCAGATTTGAAACGTAGGGAGATAGATTATGATGTGGGCGACAAAGTGTTCCTGAAAGTTTCACTTTGGAAGAAGGTGATGAGATTTGGGAGGAAAGGTAAGTTGAGTCCGAGATTCATTGGTCCGTATGAGATAATTGAACGAGTTGGTCCCATTGCTTATAGATTGAGATTACCATCTGAGCTAGAGAAGATTCATGATGTATTCCATGTTTTTCAATGCTTCAGAAGTATAGATCAGATCCGTCTCATGTTATGCCTATTGAAGAGATTGAATTAAATCCGAATTTGACTTTTGATGAAGAACCAGTTGGGATATTGGCTTCGGAAAACAAAGTGTTGCGTGGTAGAACCATTGAGCTGGTCAAGGTTAAGTGGCGAAAACAAGGTGTGGAAGAAGCCACTTGGGAGAGAAAGGACGACATGAGAAAGCAATTTTCGTATCTCTTTCTGCCAGGTAAATTTCGAGGACGAAATTTCTTAAGTGGGGGAAAGTTGTAATGCCCTGAGTTAGGGTCCGGAAGTTAGCCGAATTTGGTTGAAGGTTCGTTCGAGTTAGTTTTACCAGTTTAGACTAGTTTCGATATTTATTTTAAATAAAAGGTTTTTTAAGGATTTAAATTATGGAAAAATAGTTCTAAATCATTACTTATATATATATATGATTTTTGGTGGAAATAATTTTGGAAATTTTTTTTTGGAGAGTGGACATTTTAGTCTAGTGGCTAAAATTTAAAGATTTAAAAGTGTTTTGGTGACTAGTTTGTAAAAGAATCAAAACGTTGAATCTTTAAGGAGCTATTTAGCTAAATCTAATTTCAGACCTTTTCCGTAAATATTTTGGTTTCTAAATTTTTTAAAAAGAATTTTTAAATATAATAAAAGATATTTGAAAGGTTATCATCTTTACAAGAAAATTGACGTAACCTTTCTCTCAACATTTTCTTTCAAATAGCTTTCATCCAAACAACCTTCTTTACTCAAGATTTCAGAGGTAAACTATTATTTACATTGATTTTTTCATCATCAAACTTATTTCCAATGATTTCTCTCTAAAACCCAATTATTTTCTTTTAGTTTTCTCAAGGTTTTTCATTAGAAAAAGGGGGAAATCAACCATTAGAGGTGAGTTACATTTTTCTCCTCTAATGTAAGTTCTTTATTGAAATTCTCACGTTCTTGATTCTTTTATAGTGTTTATTTAAAGATGTTATAATGGGTTTGGTGGAAATGTGCTTAATCAAGCTATTTAATGTTGATTTGTGAGATTTTCGTATAGGTTTTGTTTTGCTGAGTTTATATGTGGTACAAACTATAATTTGATGTTAGATAATTTTGAAATGATAGTTTGATAATGTAAAACCCGAAACTAGTTGAGTTGATTGTGTTTAAGGTTAAAATTCTTGAGATTTTGGATTGGTTTTGTGAAGAATCAGTAGTTGATGGTTTCTTTCCTTTGGGTTGATGTTTTTAGTTGTTAATAGATGTGGTTTTGATGATAATCTTGCTGGATTTAAGCCGAAGTTTGTTTAGAGTGGATTTATTGATGTTTTTGGTTGATTTTGGATATGAATCGATGAACGATTGTTGCTAGATGCTGGATTTTTGAGTTGCAGCAAGTTTAAGGGCTATAAATCACTCTAATGCTATGTTTTAAATTGATTAGAAGATGAGGAAAATGATTTCAGAACTTCAGACGTGATATCAGACGACCTGGGAGCTTGATTTGGGTTTTCGGCTAGCATTTGGGTATTGCTAGTGAGTGGAATTGTTTTATAAAGCCTTAACGTGGTTAAGGACAATATTTTTGGGATTTAGATTGAGCTTGAAAGGCCAATCTAAGTTCAAGAGTAAGTTTGGTTGTTTTCGCGTTTATTTTCAGCTAGTTTTGACTTGTTTTTGTGGACCATGTTCATGTTATGTTGTTCACATTAAATCCTAATGTTTTCATGCATTTTGATTTATTTAAATGTTTTCCCATGTGATCCCATATGTTAAATGGTGATTTTAATTAGGTAAGTGTGGTTGAGTACATACTATGCATGGAAATGTGTATATATATGGGATGAGAAATGTTGTGCTTGTGGCCTTGTAAAACAGTGGGTAAGTGTTGGCCTTGATGGGTATATTGACACTTGATGAAATTTTATTACCAGATATAATTGGTCGACCAATAGGATGAGTGTGCACTATAACGGTAAAATTCGCGCGTGGCCTTAGTGATGATAGATTCCACTAAGGAGGAGTACTGTGATGGGCATTCTACCAGAAGTTGTATAGTGGTCTTGAGAACGGTGATGGGCATTCCACCGGGGATTATCCACATACCCGAGTAAATGTGCTAAAGATGTCAATATACTCATGATAATCAATTTACTCATTATGCTTTTGTTATGTTGATGATGTTATAAAGCTTTAGAGTTAAATGATATATGTGGTTATGAGAGAATGGATATTATGCCTTGAATTGTGTTTCAAGCATGAGTTTGAAATGAGAATGACATGTTGGAAGTCTACTTGTGAAATGATCTGGAAAAATGGCTTTGTTTTCAAATGCAAGTAAAAGTTGTTTTAAAACTACATTGTTGATGTTGATGTTTTGAGAACCGCTCACTAAGCATTCTTGCTTATGCTCTCTCTCTTTTCCAACAATGCAAATCCATAGGCCATTCAGTGCAGCAAGGAAGCAAGAAGGTGTCCAAGAGTTTATCTTTTGCTCAAGTATGGTTTTGGCATCAAATAATAGTATGTTAGCAATGGGATAAGACCTTTATGCTTTTGGGAGGTTATGTTTTGAAACTCCCTCTGTTGAGACATGTTTGTGATGCCTATCTAGTCTTGTTTATAACCTTTGTATGTTGGATAGTGGTTTGGTTTAAAGTTTGGCCTTTTATGTGGTTGCTTTATCTTGTAGATTGCTTAAAGGTTTCTGTTTGCATTTCAATGCATAATGGATGGTTGTGCTAGGATCCTTTGCCTATAGATTGCTTGCTTAGTATGTTATGATGTTGTTTGAATCATGTGTAAGTGGCCAAATATGCTGCAGTGAGTCTTTTTTGGTATGTGTTTCAAAACAGCTGCTACCGTTTCGATATTGTATGCATATTTGGCCTAAATGTTTCGAAACTCATAAGGGTCGTTCCGAGACTCCAAGGCCATTTTCAGGCCTGTATCGAAACACGGGGTCATTTCGATACGCCTCTGTATTATCTGAGGCAGGGGAATCGTTCAAGGTATGTTGGTCTCGAAACAGGTGAGACATGTTTCGGTACGTTTTGCTACTGGAAGTGGTATTTCTGATACAGGCTTGGTCTGTTCCGAAACGAGTGTCTGTTTTGTTAGTTATGGAATGTATTTCAAGTTCTGTTTCTTTGCGTTTTAGTCCCTAATCGCTGTAAAGACCAATTGGACTTTGAATTGGTGTCCGATTGAGGTGAGGTTTTAACCGCTACTGTATGCACATATAGGATAGTAATGAAGCCTTTAGAAAAGATAAAAAGTTACAAATAAATTGGTAATAAGGGTTGCTAATGGAAGGGAAATCTTAGCAAGTTTTTCTTCAGTTTTCCCCATGTAGCTCACTTGGTTCGGTCTTGCGACTAGTTCTGGCTAAGTAGGTTACAGATTCTAGACGACTCACTGCTAACGTCAGTTGACTTATCTGTTTGTCAATTTACTGAAAGTGTGCTTCGGTCTTTAGTTGAAAATTTTCCTGGGATATTGCTAAACGTTCAACAATTAACTCCAATGACGACTTTTGCGGTTGATATTGTTGTGGCGCGGGTGGTTGATAAGCATGGTTCATTCTTGGATTTGGTTCATAGTTAAAGTTCGGTTGGTCCTTCCATCCCGATTTATAGGTGTTGGCGTGAGGGTTGTATAGCCTTTGGGGAGGTCTCGGAAAATTTTCCACTGAATTTACTTGCGCAGAAACATCTTCTTCTAACATCGGACAACAATCCGTGAGATGGTCCAGCTTTGTCAATATTCTGCAAACTCTAGCTGCAACTATTCTGCCTGCAACAAGAGATTGAACTATGTTAGCCAACTTATCAATTTTACTTTCTAGAGAAACTGTACTTACCTCGTGAACTCATCGATAGGGTTCACTAGAAGGGCAAAACTATTGAGAGTTAGCGGCCATAGTAGAAATTAAATTCTTTGCCACAATTGGAGTCATGTTTACAAGTGCCCATCCACTTGCCGCGTTGACCATCTTCATCTCCATAGGGGTTAAGCCTTCATAGAAATATTGGAGAAGGGTTTGTTCTGTCAATCCATGTTGTGGACAGTTTGCGCATAATTTCTTGAATCTCTCATAGTAGTCATATAATGACTCGGTGTCTTTTTGTCGGACACTCAAGATACTTCACCTTAATTCGCTCGCCTTGGCTGCTGGAAAGAACCTGTCAAGAAAAAGGCGAGCCATGTCTGTCTATGTAGTAACCCAATTAGACGGTAAATCAAATAACCAATCTTTAGCCATATCGGCTAAGGATAAAGGAAAAGCACAGAGTTTGATTTGGTATTCAGATACTTCCTGTGGTTTTGTGCTTAAACAAACCATGTAAAATTCCTTGAGATGTTTGTGTGGGTTTTCACTGGGCAATCCATGATATGTGGGTAAGAGATGAATTAAGATCGTCTTGAGTGTGAATGGAGTTTCTCCATTCAGGAATGTGATGCAAAGCGGTTATTGATCATCAGGTGCCGCGCCAAGTTGAGGAATGGTGTTCTCGAAGCGTGTTTCAGCTTCGGAAGATATTTCTAGATCACATTCGAATTTTTGTTGTCGTAGTCTTCGTTCTTCTTGTTGTTGTCTTTTTTCTTAAAGTGTTTGTGTGTGTAGTCTTCGAGCTAATGCTTCGATTTCCAGTACAAAATCTGCTAGTTTGCCCATATTCTTCCTGGTCATAAATCAAAATAAACGATATTAGTAACTTTACCGAAGTTCCCCGGCAATGGTGCCAATTTGAAAAGCGTCGTTTATTGTCAAATAAATATCCTTTAATCTCAAATAAATATAAAAATAGCGTAGTATAAAGAGAAGAATGGTCAACCCGCAAGGACTTCGAAGCTTCTAATATCTGAAGGTTTTGATTCTAACTTTAGTGTGGAAATAAAAATAATGGGGTTGATAGAGTAGGAACTAAAGGTAAAATAACTAATTTGGAGAAAATGAACGAAGTAAATATTTTTTAGAAGAAAAATGATTAAATTAATTAGCCTCAAGCTTTGCTTAGCTTCAATTCAAACTGATCATCGAAAAAAGGATTGTTTTACTCCGGATACATGCCGGTTACAATATACAAGGCCCAACCCTTGTAACTTGTTTTTCTTTCCGGTAAACCGATAATTCAAAATCAATTTTTGAATTTCAGTTTTCTGGTTAGACTAATCACAACTATCATCGTTAGAATAAAACGGATTTTAAATTTGGAAAAACCCGACTCAGACTATGTTTTCTCAATGAGAATCGAATCTGATCTCAATTTCCCTTAGCGAATCCGTCGCTAAGTGTGTTCATAGGAAGTCGAATTTGCTACAAGCTGATCCTTCCTCCCAACTATAAATCTAAACAACTTTCAAGTCAACGCTAGCTTTTGAAATGAAAGCGTAAAGATTTTAATAGAAAGGCCGATTGCCGATCTAAGTTTTTAGAAAACTGAGAATGTAATGCGGAGATGTTGAGTGCTTTTTATTTCTCACAAAGTGAATTGAAGATTCGCTTTAAGACTTTGGCTAATAGGAAATTTTAGCTAAGCATGATTATGGTAAAAATCATACTTAGCGTTTTTAAAATAAAATAAAAAAAACTAAAAGAATAAGAACGTAAAGAGAAAGGAAATTTTATAAAACTTCAAAAGTATGATCAAACTAAGAATGAGAGATGATTTTCTAGCTTTTCCCAAGAGGGTATTCATAGTATTCTAAAACCCTAAAAATAACCCTAAAATGATAAAAGATAAATCTTTAAAAAAATTCAAATTAAATCCAAAACAAAAGATAATCCAAAGTTTGAAATTCAAAATCAGCTAATCCTGCTATCCGCTGTTGCTGACGTCACCTTCTGGAAGCTTCTGAATTGATGCCACGTGAGCCGAGTCATGCCCCAAGTCATGCCCACTAGTCCGACCTTGACTCTAGAAAAATAAAAGCTGCAGAATTTTGCCCTTTTCTAGCATAGTTTCTGGAATCCAATGTCTTGTACAGAAAATAGGAGAAAACGCCCAAATTAGCAACATAAACCGACAAACAAGGAGTAATTAATAACAAAATAATAACTACTTAAATCACTTATCATCCATCGATATGGTTTGCCATGGAGAATTGTCTTTGACAACGCCTCTAATTTGAACAACATTATGATATCATAAGTTGCGAGCAATTCAGGATAAAAACCATGATTCTGCAATTTATCGCTCGGAGATGAATGGGGCGGTAGAGTCGACAAACATAAACACCAAAGGACTTTCTCAAAGACTTGAAAAGACTAACATGAGAAATTACCGTTGACATTGTATGTATTTCGATCCACAGTGTGCACTTCAACAGGAAAAAATATTGTATTCTTTGGTATATGGATGGAAGCAATATGACTAATTGAGATTCAGATTTCGTCACCGAATAAGGATAAATGTGAGATTGGACGACGAAAAATGAGTATAAGCTCGATAAGGTCAGTTGAATCTCATTGAAGAGAGGAGACTAAAAGCAATTTGCCATGGTTAGATGAACCAAGAAAGAACGATACGAGCTCGGAACAATGAAAGTTCGTCCAAAGAATTTTGGGAAGGGGATCTAGTGCTTGAAAAGATCTTACCAATTCATAAAGATTTCTGTGGGAAATGAATGCCTAATTGAAAAGGGTTATACATCTAGGAGACCTATTTTCGTAGGAGCGTTTATCTTAACAGAGGTGATTAGAGATGAGTGAAGTAATTCAATGAGCTTAGACTCGGTCAAGAATTATTACGCTCGGAGAATTAAAAAGAAGATTGAAAAAGCAAAATAAAGAAAAAAAAAGCAAGATGAAAACCCAAAAAGGGCGCTTCGCAAAATGAAAGTATCTATGGTGAAAACCCAAAAGGGCGCCTTAGATATGAAGGAATCAAAAAAATCAAAAAAATAAGAAAAAAGATAAATCAAAAGAAAAAGGGGGGTTCAAGATGAAAATCCTCAAAGGGCATCCCAAAGGAGGATATGGGTTGAAAACCCGCAAAGGGTGGCTCAGATATCTTGAGATTAGGCATTCGGTAGGAAACCTTCTTGGAATCTGTAGTTTTGAGAAAATTTGGGGTTGGAAGGTTCTCTTTCGGATGAAAGGCTCTCGCTCATTCATACAATGGATACTTGGGGCATTGCATTGAATTTATCATGTTTTCCATGGCTTGTCAAATAATTCCAATTTAGTAAAATAATATTTTTGAGCCTTTCACTTATCGTTTAAACAAGCATCTTGCATATAAATCGATTAAAGAAAAAACAAAGGATTTCGTAGGTATTATTATGATGTACTAATCCTTTAACTGTAGGCAGAACATGAGGTGGCCTCGATATTTGGTTAGTGATGAAAAGTATGTCGAGGAAACGGCACAACTCTGTGCCAGAAATATTTAAAAAAAGTTGCAAGAAGGCGACATAGTCAACTCTGGGGCAAAATAAGAGCATGAACCATTTTTGGGGCAAAAGCAGCAACCAGATTAATTTGCTGAAGGTTCATCATATTCAAAAGAAAATATCATTATTTTTTAGGCATTGCAAGACAAGAAAGCTCCGTGAATGTTAGAGTAGATAAAGATGATAGTTGGATTCAAGACTGGGCAATGCTGCAAAGAACATCCCAGAAGAACATGTTTTATTTCGATGAATAGAAACAACATAAGTGATGATATCTTTTGGAACCATAAGAAAGAATGTTGTCCTAGAAGCTAAATGAAGACATAGCAAGAATGGCTTCACAAGAAAGGAGTTGTCATCAGTACTCAAGTTTTTTTTTCGACGTTTGCATGGTGAGACATGGCAATTGAAAAGTTTATGTGATGAATCTGTGGAAAGCAAATACAACTTCCATCAGAATCAAAACATGTCTTATCTGGAACAAAGAGAAAATATCATTGCGAAGACAGGAGAAAAGAAAGAAATGAGGTGAAAAATCATAAGGGTACTTCAAAAGAAGAGAAAGAAAAAAAGAAAGAGAAAAGAGAAAAAGAGAAAAGAAAAAAAACGAGGTGAAAACCTGAAAGGGCGTCTTGAGAAAAAAAAGAAAAAGAAAAACCGAGGTGAAACCCCGAAAGGGCGCCTTAAGAAGAAGAGAAAAAAAGAAAGAAACCAAAGTGAAAACCCAAAATGACGTTTTGAGAAAAGCAATCTAAAGTGAAAACCTGAAAAGGCGCTTTGGAGAAAAAGATGCAGAGAACATGAAGATTGAACTTGAGTGTGAGATGGGTTACTTTGGCAGCAAAAGAGTTTTTAGAAAACGAAGTGAGAAAATTTTGAGATTCCCTAAAAATGAAAGCTCACCCAAGTGGTCATCAATTGAAAACATTTATGCATCATTCATAGCTACGCATTCATAAGATAGGGGCATGCTAACTCTTACATTCCAAGCATTTTGCATGTTTTGGCAGGAATTTAAAGAATTAGCAAAGAAAAAGTTAGATTTTAATTTCCAACTTCGAGATTGAGGAAGTATATCCAACAAAGATTTCAATTAAATTTTTGTGAAGCAAAGAAACCAATCCATTTGAAGAGACGGATCTCAGCAAAGATACCAATTAGTTTAAAGAGGCGGATCTCAGCAAAGATTTCAATCTGTTTGAAGAGGCAGATCTCAGCAAAGATTTCAATCCGTTTGAAGAGGTGGATCATAACAAAGATTTCAATCTGTTTGAAGAGGCAGATCTTAGCAAAGATTTCAATCCGTTTGAAGAGGTGGATCTCTGCAAAGATATTTGATTTTTTGCATAGGAAAGGAAGTGTATTATAGTTTTGAATCCTTCGGGTCACCAGTAAGTCCTTCGGGCGTGATTTCAAGTCCTTCAGACCAACACCTCCAGAAATGATAAGAACTTTATGGATGACGTCACAGTAAGATAGTTGGGGTCATGTAATTTTCGAGTGAAGAAAGTGATAGATCGATAGAGGAAGAAAAACAAAAGAGCTAATATGAGCTTTAGATTGAAAGATCAATATATCTTAGTAAGAAAAGCATTGACTCTAAAGATCCCAACACTTCAAGCTAAAAATTAAGGATATTCTATACCACTTCAAGTTGAATTCTTATTCATTGATGGTATTTCTTTTTGCAGGTTCAATTTTCCCTAGAGGATGAGGTGAATCAGCATTCCAGAGCTCCCAATAAGAAGAGTTTGCTAACAAAGATAGAGCTCCTAATGTGAAGAGTTCGCCCAGCAAAGATAGAGCTCCTAATGTGAAGATAATATTCATAGATTCTTAATTAACAAGAAAATAAATGGACATGCATTAAAACCTTTTGTGTTGATTTAGGGCCTAATATGGATAGTGTCCAATTGTTTGGGTGTTATCACATAAACCCCTAAATTTGATAATATTCATAGATTCTTAATTAACTTAATCGATTGGAGCCATATTAGGTTTGAACTTAAAATTGACAAGAAAATAGATGGACATGCATTAAAACCTTTTGTGTTGAGATACATTTTGAGTATAAATTGAAGTATCCTAAAGTAACTGGATGTTTCAAAACTTATATTCAGTAAAAATGTATTTTCTTACAAAATGATACCTCCATTCAGAATGAAATTCAGTTAACAATTAAAGGATTTAATTAATTTCAAATTATTGCTCGAAATGTCAATATGCCACGTGAAGTTAATAAGGTACCGATAACGGGCATTTGTGGGGGTGATAATCCTTCCTCACACATAATAGACTATCGAACCCTAATTTTAATAAAAAGAATCTCTGGTTTGATTTTATGGTGTCTGGTCTACCAAAGTGACCAGTGACGACTCTAAATTGATTTTTAAAAATAAATTGAAGAACTAGGTGTTATATCATAATAATTGAAAAATGGTTTAGACTAATTTGAAAAGAATTTAAAATATGTCTTTAAGTCTAAACAACTTCAAAATATGTTTGAGGTATTTAAAAAGGTTTTTGGCAAAGTTTGGAATACTTTAAAGTAGTCAAACTTGGCTTTTCAACACTATCGTACCGATACGGTATACCCCGTATCGATACCTTTTTACTCTAGATTTGATTCTGCCAAAACCAGTACCGATACAGGCTTGCATGTATCGATACGGAGAGGGGTCTTACCGATACGCCTTTAAAGCGTATCGATCCCTGCTTTAACAACCCCCAATGGCTATTTCCCAACGGTCTTTTAAAGTGCAGACCGTACCGATACACTCCCTAGCGTATCGATACGCATAGGCTGGAAAGAGCCCAACGGCTAGTTCTGAAGAAAGGTGTATCGATGCGCCTTCTCCAGTACCGATACGGTAGGCTGTAGAATTGCATTTATGGTGGGAAATAAAGGTTCCAACGGCTCCAAAACATCCCCAATAGTCCTCAACGGCTACAAACTCATTTGGGAGTGTAAAAGGGACCTCCAAGCATCAAGAGAAGACCAATGCTTCAACTGTTACAACATTATGATGACAAATTGTGTCTAGAGCTTTAATTGTAAATTCTTTGCTTAGACAACACTAATGAGCTTAAAATTGTTATATTTGCTCAAGTGTTTAGGTTTTGGGTGAGAGCTTTATAGTGCAAACAATCACCTATTAGAGGGATTTCAAGTTTTCTTTAGAATTTCTCTTGTACAGAGGGTTTACTCAAGCTTTGAATGTGTAAAGGTTTCCTCCGAAGCCTAGAAAAGGGGAAGAAATTCAAAGAGAGAATTTGTTGAAATCCTTAGTGGGAAGCTAAGGTAGTGGATGTAGACCTTGGTTAGAAGGTTGAACCACTATAAATCCTTGTGTCTTATTATCCAATTTTCACCTCCCACTAAAACACCAAAATATCCAACTTTTCCACACTTGGCGAGCAAGAACGGTTGAAGGAAATCGAGCATGAAAAACCCAACAATTTGTATCAGAGCTTGGCTCAATCGAAGAGGATTAACATCCTATTGAGGTGATTCGGGAAGCTCGATACAACACATCAACCAACCGATCAAATGACGCAATCCATCGACAAGCCACCATTCTTCGATGGAACATACTATGCCCATTGGAAGACAAGAATGATGTATTTCATAAAGTCCAAGGACTACAAGCTTTGGGACATAGTAGAAGACGGTTCGTTCGTGCCACAACGAAGGAAGGCGGATTGGAGCGCGAATGATCGCAAGAAGATGAAGCTTAATTGCAAAGCCTTGCACATCATCTTTTGTGCATTGAGACCCAACATCTACGAGAAGATGTCTTCTTGTGAAGATGTCAAGGAGGTATGGGACAAGCTTGAAGTCACATACGAAGGAACCAACAAAATAAAGGAGACTAAGATCAGACTCCTCAACCTTAAGTATGAGAACTTCAAGATGGAACCGGATGAGGAAATCACGAAGATGTTCGATAGATTCTCCACCATCACCAATGGACTCAAATGATATGGAGAAATCATTCCGGAAGAAAAACTTGTCCGCAAACTCATCTACTCTCTTCCCGAGTCTTGAGACTCAAAGAAGACGGCCATCATCAAAGCTAAAGATCTCAAATCCTTAAAGCTCGATGAACTCTTGGGGATCTCTCCTCACACACGAAATCATGAAGAAAGGAAGATAAGAGGAGAAGAAAAAGGAAGAGATAAAGAAGATGGGGAGAAGAAAGTCAAAGAGCTAGGCATCAACGAGAGTGTCGCTGCTTTTAAATCCTCCAAATGCCGACATGTTGAATCAAGTGAGGAGGAAAGTGAAGATGAAGAGACGACTTATCTCTTCAAGAAATTCACCCGGTTCATGAAGAGTGAAATGGAAAGTTCTTATCATGAATCGAAGAAGAAGATGAAGGAATTCCACAAGTGCAACAAGAAGGGGTCATCTTCAAAGCAAGCATATGTGGCCACTTGGAGTGACAAAGACTCCACCGATGATGAAGTAGCTGACCTATGCTTGATGGCCCTCAATAAGGGGGAGGTAACTTCGAACTCATCCATTTCAAATTCTTATACTTTTTATGAGTTACAATAAGCCTATGATGAATTGGTTTTCGAATTCAAGGCTTCATTTTCAAAAAACAAAAAAATGATTTCAAAGTTGAAAAATGAAAATGATTTGCTTTTGATAACCAATTTTGAGTTTAAAGCAAAATTGAAGGATTTTGAGCAACAAGTTTCTAGTTTACAAAACTTGCTTCAAACAATGGAAAAAAATCATAAAAAAGAAGTTGATGATCTTAAGAAAGAAAAAGATTTTGATTTCCAAGGAACTAGAAAAGAAAAATGATTTTGGAAAATCAAAATTTTACCAAAGACAATCTAGTGCCCCTAGATTTTTAAATGGAAAATGTTTTAGAAGTGTTTGGGTTCCAAAAGAACTAATCACTTCACATAAAAAAGATGAAATTGAAAAATGGATTCCTAAGGGGACTAAATTTTGTGCAACTAACGTTTATGGATCCAAAGCAATTTGGATACCAAAATTTGTATGATCGTTTTGATTAGGTGTGATGGAGGTGTTGAACAAGTCCAATCAATGAGGGGGAGCTCCATGCATGTAACGCCTCGAGTTTAGGGCTGGGATATATCATGTTAGTTAAACCGGGACAAGTTAAGTCAAATGGGACAGAAAACCATTTTTAATACATCAAAAAGTGTTTTAAAAGAGAAAATGGCAAAAAGGAGATTTTGTAATTCCAAAAAGGTTTTTCAAAAGCTATCATCTTCCTCAACCCATTCTCCAAACGTTACTTTCACACAAAAAAATCTATTTCACTATTCCATTGGTTTCAACGCTTCAACCCAAGTGATTTCTTCAAGGTAAATGATTCCTTAACTTGGTTTTATCTTCCTTGAGTCATAAATGTTGAGATTTTTGCAAAACCTAAGGTTTAAACATGTTTTGATTTTTAAAGTTTTGTTTGAAATAAAGGGAGATTTATGGATTTTTGTTTGGGTTGGTTGTGGCTGAGTTGAGGGTGTTTTTATCCTTGTTTTAATACTCAAATAACATGAAAAGGATGGGTTTTTAGAGAAAACCCGGAATGGGTATTATGGGTGATTTTAAGAGTTGAAAAGATTGAGTTTTTGGTTGGGTTTTGAGTCTAAATGGCAGCTAGAGGTTTGGTAGCCTTGGATTTATTTTTAGGGATGTTAAAAGGTAAATTTTTGATGGTAAACTCGTTGGGTATGGCTGCTAGTAGTTTGGGTTTGAATTGATTATGTTTCGGGTGTAGTTTGGGCTTGAATCGATGTGCGTAGATGCAAGGTTGTTGAGTTCCGGGTCTTTGTTGTGTTGTGAGTGTATTTGTGTCCTAATTTTCAATTTTGGGTTGCTCAAAACAGACGATTTGGATTCGGGCTTTGTGGACGAAAATCCGGGTAGTTCGGAGGCTTGATTCGGCATCTTGGACATCGATTGTGTGTAGGCTGGTGAGTGGATCAATTTTAAAAGCCTTAACGTGGTTAAGGGAATGTTTTGGGAGTTTGGATTGAGCTTGAAAGGCCAATCCAAGCTCGAGAGTAAGTTTTAAAGGTTTTATACAATTAAATTGTGTTTTACGATTCTTGAATGCAAGTTGAACATGCTATGTTGTTATGTGTTGAATTGCATTGTTATGCATGTTGAGATGTAGGACTTGTGTTTATACTTGCATTGTGAGTACATGCTTTGCATGGAAGTTTGGACTTGGTATGTGGTTCAAGCATCGATAATGTTTGTGGTTGTAATTGAGTATATTGACATGTGTTTGGTTGTTATCGAATATAATTGATCGATCAGTAGGATTAGAGTGCACTCGAGGTAAAAATTCGCGCGTGGCCTTAGTGAGATTCCACCAGAAATCATGTTATTACTAGACGGGTGAGTACGGTGATGTGAGATTCCACAGGAAATGTCTAGTGGGTTTGAGAAACTATCCGCATATCTGAGTAAAAATGTTGAATGTCAATTTACCCATGAATGCTCTAATTCTCATGTTAAGCATGTTGTTGACTCCTTATATTTATGCTTATTCATTGTCGTTTAGTTTGCTTGCGTTATGATAATGAGCATGTGGTAAGCCTATGGCTTGTGGTTGCATTCGGTAAATGCACGTGAAGGTAAATGCATGACATTGTGTGTTCAAGAATGTGGAAATGATTTGGAAACAGTTTTGGTTTTCAAGCAAACTATGTTTTAAAACTGCATTGTTGTAGCTACCGTTTTGAGCACCGCTCACTGAGCTTAAACGCTTACGCTTTCTTTTCCAACAATGCATGCCCTTAGACCTTCGGAGCAGCTCGAGGAACAAGGGAGACTCCAAGGGAGTTTGGTTTGCTCAAGTACAAGTTTAGACTTCAATAATTAGCATTAAGCAATGGGATAGGATCTTTATGTTTAAGATGTTGTTGGCATGTCCCTTTTGTTTATACAAGTTTGCTTGGTCGTTTTGGGCTTGTACTGCCTTATGCCATGTTGAACTATGCTTTTGTTTAAATTTTGGCTATGTGGGTGAATGCTTTGCATGTATGTTTCTTCTATGAATCTTATCTTGTTGGATGTTGCTTCGTTGAGTGTTTAAATTGCTTTGTATGTTTATCCATGGTTGCCTTTTGATGTATGAGTGATTGCATGTTGCTTGAATGGTCGTTATTTGCCTATAGTGTTGAGTCCTTGCATTTTAGCAGCCAAAACAAGTTTTGCAGTGCAGGGCGTATCGATAAGCTCAAGGCCTGTATCGATACGGTCCTTTGCTTTGGACCTTGTTTTAGGCAAGGCGTACCGGTACGCGGGGTGTATCGATACGCCAAATGCTCTCTGGAAATCTGAGAAATTGATGAGATTTTGGCGTATCGGTACAGGTCTTGAGGGTATCGGTACGGTCTTCATAGTTTGACCCTGGGAAAGTTGACCGTTGAGAGCGTATCAATATGGTTTTCCAGCTTATCGATACGGTTTCCCTAGGTTTGACTTGAGGTGTTGACCAAGTCTAGGCGTATCTATACGGTCCTCTAGGGTACCGATACGGTCTGTTGTAAAATTGAAAAAGGGTATCTTAATTGTTGGTTTTGCGTGTTTTGTATCCATGTGTGTTTCCGCTGCGTGTCCTCTCACATAGGATATAATTAAGCATCTAGACAAGATCACTTTAAAAGAAATTTTTCTAGGGTTGCTAATCAGAGTGGAGCCTTAACGGGTTTCACTTTGGTTTTCCCTGTGTAACCCATTCGATGCGGTCTGGCGACTAGGCCGGGTCGAGGGGTTACATTTGTTGGTATCAGAGCCTAGGTTTCGCCTAGGGTCATAGAGTTTCTACAAGCCGAAAGGTAAGTGAGGTAAGTTTTATGGTGTAAGCTTGTTAATTGTGATTGCATGGTGATTGTAAGCATGCTTGTGGCTATCTTTGTGTTGGTTGAGAAATAGTTAAAGGCGCTCATTGCTAGTATATTATTATTGTAAGCGATTTTAAGTTGAAGGACTTGAGCACCATGGACCTTGTTCCTTGCTGACCCCAAATTCATTTCACTTGTTGTGTTTGTTGTTTAACTTTACATCTGTTAGCATGGTGAGACTGAGGGGAAGGCCAAGAATGGATAATCCGAGGGTTGAGCGGATTGAGAGTGTTGAGGATGTGCAAGGAGAGAACTTGCCTCCTCCTCCTCCTCCTCCGGGGGGTGGAGTGAATGTGGAAGGTGTTGGACCCCAGGTCGGTCAGGGACATACAGGTATTGATGTGAATCCATTGATTCAGGCTATAGCCGGGGCTATTCAGACAGCTTTAGCGGGTGTTCCGGTTGCAGCACCGCCTCAGGGTGCAGGTTCTGGTTTACCGTTAGAGCGACTCCGTAGCTTGGGCGGGGTTGAGTTTCGTGGGTTGTCACCTGAGGGTTCAGAGGTATGGTTTGAGAGCACAGTCCGTATTTTGAGTCAGATGGAGTGTTCTAAAGCGCATAAGCTAGGTTGCATTGTCTCTTTGCTTCAGGGAGATGCCTACACTTGGTGGACTACTATCACTACGGGTATGCTAGAGGCCGAGGTTACTTGGGAGTTCTTCAGGGATGCTTTCCGTAAGAAGTACCTAAGTCCTCGATACCTAGATGAGAAGAAGAGAGACTTCATGGCTCTAGTTCAGGGTAGCTTGACCGTGTCTGATTATGAGGTGCAGTTCGTACGTCTGAGTCAGTATGCTTTTGAGTTAGTTCCCACTAAGAAGGAACATTGTGAGCGTTTCCATTATGGGTTGGTTCAGGATGTGAAGACCTACATGTTGGCTTTTGACTATACAGATTTTGATGTGTTGGTCGCTAGGGCCAAGGACATCGAACAGTCTTTGGGACTTGCAGATCGCAAGGGTGGATCTAGTTCAGGAGAGAGAACTGCTGAATGAGACAGAGATCGTGCCAAGAGGCACAAGGATAGGAAACCTCATCATGATCATAGACGCGGAAATGGTAAATCCGGAGCGAAGCCATCACGGCCAAGGGACTGAGAATCGTACTCCCGAGTGCAACAAGTGTGGTAGATGTCATTTCGGTGAGTGTTGGAACTACGGGTCTAGGGCGCACTTGAAGCGCGATTGTCCACATCCGTCTAGGGATGGACAAGCTCTTGCATGAGCTGTCGACCATCAGAGAGGCCGTGGGCGCAGTCGAGGTAACTTTCAGCCTAGGAATGACGGTCAGAGGAATGTAGCTCATGTTGTAGCAGTTCAGCCCAAGGGAGATGGGCCAGATAGAGTGTATGCACACCGTGAGGACAGGAATGACACATATGTGTGATTGCAGGTAATTTCTCGTTACAGTCTTTGACTTTTCTTTCCTTGATTGATTCTGGTTCTACGCGTTTCCTACATATTGAGTGAGCATGCAAGATTGCTAGACATTCTGGATGAGATATTAGATGTGGGTATGTGTAACGACTCGTTTTTGGAAAAAATTTATAGGATGTATATGTAGTATAGAGGAAAGAAATAGAGATTTTTAGAATTTAGAATTTTGAAATATAACTTAGAAAGAAAACGGTTTAATATTAGAAAAATGATGGATTTCGAAAATTGTTTTAAAATAAGGGGGGTTTAGAAAAATAGATAAAAATAGGGGAGTCGCCACCGGTCACTTTGAAATGGTAGACCATACACCGGAAATAGAAACCAGAGATTCGAAAGGGTTCGGGAGTTAGTTACACGCGAGGAAGGGTTAGCACCCTCGACGTGCCTAAAATTGGTACCAAAACTTTACCGCTTAATTAAAATCAGATTTTATGAATTAAAGTGACAATTTTAACCGAGACTTGGTTATATACGCGAGTAAATTTCAAAAATCCTAATATTCGAGAATGAACGTCCGAACCACCACCACTACGACTGGTACTGGCCTCGTTCATTTCCGAATAAAAGGACATCGCATGATATTTTTTTAAGTTCCAAATGTGACTTAACATGGCATATGACCAAAGATATATGAAGCATAAATAAATAATGCATAAACCAACGTGAATAAATCAACAAAAAACACACAAAAACGAAAAACAATGATAAATGAATAGCATAAAATATAAGACATAAGATAAACACATAATATATATGTGTATGTACGTGACTTGGCGGTAATTTGCATGTATATATATTGTAAACTATATAATAATGATATATATAATAATCATACCAACTATAACACACACATTTACATATATAAACACTAAGTAAGCACGTTTAAGATATTAACGATTCTCTCTGCTCTTGTAGCACGTTTATTCTGTCTTTTTCAGATCTGTTTTCTCTATTGACTCTCTGTCAAGTTGTGGTTTGTTGGTTTTGTTTTGCTGCTATGGCAAATGTAAGCGATGATCTGGCGAACCTGTCGATTGATGGTGGCGAAGATGATGGGCTCCAGTTTGAGGCGGTGGATACTGATTCCTCTCCCTCATATGATCACTGTTTTGTGGGTAGATTCCTCACTTCCAGTGTCATCAATATTCCAGCTATGAAGTCAACTCTGGCGAACGTTTGGAGACCGGTGGGGGGTATTGCCATTTCTGACATTAGGGACAGTAGATTTCTGTTCCATCTTTTTAATGCTATTGATGCGAACCGTATTGCCAAGGGTGGACCTTGGTATTTTAACAATCATCTGCTTATTATGCATAGGCTGCTGTCCACTGAGGACCCTTTAATGGTTCCTTTATTCCACATTTTGTACTGGATCTTGATCCATGACGTTTCGCACGGTTTTATCTCTGAGAAGGTGGCCAGATCGATTGGGAATTTTATCAATTGTTTTCTTGAATATGACTCATCGGCAGTGGCGTAAGGGCATAAGCGTATTATGAGGATTAGGGTGCGATTTGACAGCCGGCTCCCATTGAAAAGAAGGAAAAAGTTGATTCTGAATGGGGGCAAAGATTATTATGTTCGGTTTGAATACAAGAAGTTAACATTATTTTGTTTTATCCGTGGCCTACTTGGACATAGAGAAAGTTTATGTCCTCTACGAGTGGTGAATGGGGATAAGGAGATTACTCTTGGCTGGGATGCCACGTTGAGAGCCCCTTCTCGACGAGCTACTCCGGCGGCCAGCCCGTGGCTTAGGGACGAGCCCGTGAATCAGGCATATTTTTCCGGGTTAATTGCTAATCCCCAGAATCTCGGGATGTCGATAAGGGGGATTTGATCCTATCCCATGGCGCAAATGTTGGATCTCAGAATCTTATTTTGAATTGTGGTGATAAAATGGGGCAATCAAATACTAAGTTGGGCTTACACAATTCTGGGTCGTCAAACTCCTCAGGTCCAATTATGGATATGCACATGTCCATTGAGGGGGAAGACCAAGCTTTGGATACAATTGAAGGTTCTAAACGCCCCCGTGTTCAGTCTACTCCACCAGGATTTTCTACTACGACAGATTTGAATGGTGTTCACTCTTCTTTATCGACAGGCCTCATTAAGCAGGCCGGCCGGTTGCAATGAAAACACTCAGTTGGAACGTCGGTGGCCTGGGGAAGCTGCGGGCAGTTTGCCGCCTCAGGAATAAACTGAGGGAAGTACGCCCCAATATTTTGTTTCTTATGGAGACAAAACTGTCGGATGTTAGAATGGCTAATGTTCGATGCAAATGTGGTTTTTCTTGTGGTTTTGATGTCAGTGCAAACGGATCATGTGGTGGGTTATCTCTGGCATGGACGAATGAAGTTTCGGTTTCTTTATAAAGTTTTTCTACATTTCATATTGATGCCGAGATTAAGGAGAATCAATCGATCATGGTGTGGAGATTGACGGGTTTTTATGGCAATCCAGTTGAGAGACTTCGGGCTGATAGATGGGAATTGCTACGTAATTTAGGTGAGGATCAAAGTCTTCCGTGGCTTGTTGTGGGGGAATTTAACGAAATTCTGCTCTCCTCCGAAAAACAAGGTGGTCGAATCCGTTCGGATAGAAATATGGAAGCTTTTCGTCGTGCTCTAGAGGACTGTGAGTTGGAGGATTTGGGTTATTCAGTGAGTTGGTACACTTGAGAAAAAGGTCAATTGTCATCTAATGTGATTCGCGAATGGCTTGATAGGGGTGTTGCCAATCCTCCGTGGTGAGATGCCTTTCCTGAGTTTTCGGTTCAACATCTTACACATACTATTTCTGACCATTGCCCTCTTCTTATTATCTCTAATCCTCAGGATGTGCATAACCTGATGGGTAGTTGTCGCCCATTTAAATTCAACGCAAATTGGTCTTTAGAGGAGGAGTGTGAACCGCTTATAAAGGTGTTTTGGGTGGAGAATAGATCGATTCTTCCACAGAAATTGATTGATTTGGGTTGTAAATTGTCACGATGGAATCAGGAAAGCAAAGCTTTTGGTCGTAATCGCACTCGTGATCTTCGTGACAAACTTAAATATTTAACAGATCAGGACCCGGATGATGAGGTGTTAGCTGAGATTATGGATGTCAAAATAGCACTGAATCTAGAGGCTGATAAGGAGGAGCTTTACTGGGAGCAAAGGGCTCGGGTTAATTGGCTGCGTCATGGTGATCGTAATACCACTTTTTTCCATAAATGGGCTTCTTATCGTAAACGAAAGAATACGATTACTAAGCTTCTCAATGATGACGGGCTTTGGATTTCGGATGATAATGATATGGTATCGTTAGCTGCTAATTATTTTCAAAACTTGTTCACAGGCTCGTCTGGTTCAGATGATAGTAGTATTATGGAGTGTGTGGAGCCGGTGATTGATGATGAATTAAATAGGAAGTTGTTAACTCCTTTTTGCCGAGAGGAAATTGTTGCAGCCGTTAAAAGTATGGCCCCGCTTAAAGCATCGGGGCATGATGGGTATCCCGCGTTGTTCTATCAGCGTTATTGGCATATTGTAAGGGAAGAGGTCTCAGATTTCTGTCTTGATCTTCTGAATAACAATGGAGACATTTCCGCAATTAATAATGCAAATTTAGTTTTGCTTCCGAAGGTTGAGTGCCCTACTTCTATGGTGTAGTTCCGGTCGATAAGTTTATGCAACGTGCTCTACAAAATCATCGCTAAAGCTATTGTCAATCGCCTATCTCCATTGCTGAACATATGTATTGATGAGACACAAGGGACGTTTGTGGCTGGGAGGCATATTACCGACAATAAACTAATTGCTTATGAGGTGTTGCACGCTTTAAAGACGAGGAGAAGGGGGAAGAAAGGTTCATTCGCTTTGAAGTTGGATATGAGCAAAGCATATGATAGGGTGGAGTGGTCGTTTGTCCGTAACATGATGCTCAAGTTGTGTTTTGACGATCGATGGGTTTCCCTAATCATGAGATGTGTCTCTACTGTCTCGTATAAAGTGATCTTGAACGATGTTCTTAGTGACAATTTTCAGCCTACGAGAGGGTTAAGGCAAGGGGATCTGCTAAATCCCTACCTTTTCTTGTTTTGCGCTCAAGGATTATTTGCACTGTTAAACTCGGCTAAGGGGTCTAAGAAGCTGGATGGGGTGAAGGTGGGTCGTCAAGGTGTCACTCTCACACATTTATTTTTCGCGGATGATTGCATTTTATTTGGTGACGCCTCATCATCGGGAGCTGAGGTGATTAGGGATCTTTTACAGAGCTATGAATGGGCTTCTGGACAAAAGGTTAAATTCGATAAATCGCTCATCTATTTTAGCAGCAATGTGCCTCAAGAGGAGAAGGAATTTATAGGGAGGTATTTAGGGGTGCAGATTTCAACTAACCCTGAGAAATATTTAGGGTTGCCAACGATGATTGGTCGTAATAAAAAGGAAGCGTTTGCGAATCTAAAAGATAAGACCAATTCGAGAGTGGATAGCTGGAGCACCCGTTTCCTTTTCATGGGTGGAAAAGAGGTATTTATCAAATCTGTCCTTCAAGAAATTCCGGTTTACGCAATGCAGTGTTTTCTTTTTACCTTATCCTTGTGTCACGAATTAGAAGTCATTTATAATAAATTTTGGTGGTGTAATAGTGGGTCAAAAAAGGGGCATTCATTGGTCTCGATGGTCTGAGTTATGTGCATCAAAATCTATGGGTGGCTTAGGCTTCAGAAATCTTGCCAAATTTAATATAGCAATACTAGCTAAACAGGGCTGGCATATATTGACACATCCGGATTGCCTTCTTGCTAAGGTGCTTAAGGGTCGGTATTTTCTGAATGGGTCCTTCACGCATGCTACCTTAGGATATAATCCTTCGTATACTTGGAAAAGTATTTGGGCTTCTAAAGGACTACTTGAAAAAGGCACTGGCTGGATAATTGGTGATGGAAGATCAGTCAACATTTGGAATGACGCTTGGGTTCATGGTCTGACTAATGGTAGAGTGGTGGTTGACTCTATTTCTACACAATATAGCTGGGTGGTTGACCTTATTGATGAACATAGTAGGACGTGGAAGGCTGATGTGATTCGAACGTTATTCACACGTGAACAAGCTGAGCAGATACTGAGTATTCAACTAGCTGGGATCCCTATTGCTGATATTTATAGATGAAGATATGATAACTCGGGTATCTATAATGTGAAGAGTGGCTATAAGCTGTTAATGGGTTCGAATAACTTTCCAACTACCGAGCTGTCTGAGTTACAAAAGCAAACTAAGAAAGTTTATGGCAGTATATGGTCCCGCGCTATTCCTCCTAAGATTCAGATTACATGCTGGAAACTAGTAAAAAATTTCATACCAACATCATTAAAACTATCTATTTGCAGAATACCCGTCAACACAGATTGCCTGCTATGTGGCAGTTCCCCTGAATCTGTGCAACATATCCTGAGTTGTACATTTTTCTCATAGGTTTTATCAATGCTGCATGTTAACATTACAACTATGAATGGGGAACAACAATGGCTGCAATGGCTTATTCGATAATTTATCTGCAGAGAGCATTAAACTATTTTTTATGGCAATCTGGGCTACGTGGGGCTATCGAAACAAATAAATTCATGAAAATACAAATCAAAGGCCGGTCGATATAGCTAATTATGTGAAACAATATATTGGAGAATTGGAAGCTGCTGCAAATATTAATAACCCTAGGTCTATTCCAAATTTTAATGGTTGGTTACCACCTCCTACAGATTATGTGAAAGCTAATTTCGACGCAAGTTTTCAGGCAAATACAGGAATTTCTTGTGCAGGGGTTATTATTCGAAACGAACAAGGGTTAATTATGGCATCTGGGTCTTACCCAAATCAGAGGGCCCTAAATCCGGAGGTGGCAGAGACTTTGGCTTGCCGGTACGCTGTGCAATTGGTGAACGAACTGGGTTTCTGACGGGCTATAATTGAAGGTGATTCCCTGCAAATTATTAACAAGTTGTTAGCTTCCTCACTCGATAGATCGTTATCAAGACTGATTATTCAAGAAATTAAGAGAATCGGTGGGAGTTTACTGGACTTATCTTTTAGGCATGTTCCGCGATGCTCTAACGCGGCGGCGCATGTGCTGGCTAAGGATGGGAGGCACTTCGATGGCCCACGCATCTGGATCGAAGAAGCCCCAGCGGCGGTCGAAGCGGTGGTCTGCGGTGATCGTTTGCGCCACAGCTCAACGAGTTAACTCCACACTCGACTGGATTTCGGAGATTTAATCATCTACCTCCGTTTTAATTTCACGCATCTGCATGCACAATGACCGATCTTGCTCTGATTACCGGAGTTTGAGCTCAGATGGTGAAGCTGATCTCTCGTGTTTTTCGTCTCTGGTTAGAGAGACGTCCCTTTGTCTTTTAAGGTTTAAATTGGGTATTTATTTTGTTGTCTTTTGTCTCTTTACTTTCCTTTTTCTTGTTTTGTCTTTATGTGGGTTGTAATTAGATTGACTCTTTGTAACCGGGGTTGTTTTTAATGATAAGCTTTATATTCAAAAAAAATAAAGACTAAGTAAGCATAATATATATATATATATATATATATATATATAAGCGTATAATAATAAGGTAATAATATAAATATGGTAGGTAGAACCGATATAATAATATACATATATATAGTTAATAACATATATATAGCTATATATGAAATACATCATGTAAGAGCATATTATATATGTAAAGGAGGGAAATAAAGGGGCACGGCAATTAAGTAATTAAAAGAAAAAAAAAGGCAACACTTAAGTAAATTAAAAAAATAAAAATGGCAACATTAATTAACGGTGGACACATTTAGAAAAAGGAAGAATCAGACTTAACTCTTTTTTAAGGATTTTTATTTACCCTGCAGATCACTTCTTTCATTTTTTTCCTTTCGAGCTTACCGTCGTCGTCCTTAAGCCGTCCCCGTCGCTACTCCGATAGACTTTTCGGCCATGCAAGACCGCCAGCGAGATCACCAAGTGCTCTGCTTCCACCTGATCCGAGTGGATCTCACCAGAGATGGTCAGAAAGTAGTGAACGGTAGATGAAAGTACCGGCGTTTCGAAGCCTTGGCTAGCTGTCGTCTACCGTTGGATCGCCGCAATCTTTGATATGGCGTTCGCCTCACCTGGATGAAGCCCTTCACCATTGGGATCGTCGGAAATACGCTCCAACCGCCGGCGAGGTTGAAACAGAAGGTAAATAAAAGTTTTTTTTCTTTTATATTCAAAATAAAAACGAAAGTAAGAAAATGCGACATCTCTGAAAATTTTTTGTATTGATTTCTCTGAAAAAGGATACAACGTTTTTTGGGGCTTCTTTTGACATTCGAATCGAATCCCTCTCTACAATGGCTTTTACACTTTCTTTTATACTTCCGACTTTACATGAAAAACAACAAAAAACCCTCCTCTCTGTTGCTCTCAGACTTGATTTTGTTCTCTGGAAAAAACCAGGCACCTTGTCTAGTTGACAATTTGTTGTGCTTTTGTTTGGATTGCATTTTTGGGCTTCTGATGATCTCTGTTTTTCGTTGGTCTCTGTCGGGACTTCCCAAAATGAAGTGTTGTCTTGGCGTGTGAACCCTTGGGCTCGGCAGAGGGCGTGTCCGTGGCAGGCGAGGAGTCATGGGACCGGGTTACGCGCGCGTGAGGGAAGCCTGATCGCCACAGTCGCGCGCGTTGTAGATACGAAGAGGCTCGCGTGTACGGCACGCGTGATCCAGGGGACTCTCGGTCGACTAGGGTCGTTAGATCGCGCCTGAATCTAACGGTGATGGAGCGTGCGGCGCGGGTCCTTGATTCAAGCTCTAGGGCTTCTTTGGAGGGCTCGATCTCGACCGTTGATGCATTCGCAATCCGACGGTTGCTCGTTCTTGCGGCGCAGAGAAAAGGGGATGCCCTTCTTAGGGTTTCTCTTGTCGAACGGTTGTGGACCGTTAGATCTAACGGTCAGCATTAGGGGCGGCTGTAGACAAACATTAGGGAATAAATTAGGGTTTCTCACATGTAATGGGCTTCTATCATTTTGGCTCATTGGGCTAAAAATGTGTTATTTAATTTTTGTAGTTGGGCTTGTATATAATCTTTATTGTTTCTATTTATCATGTTGTTTATTTATTTTGTTTTATAAAAAGCTAATAATAATAATAATAATAATAATAATAATAATAATAATAATAACACTAAATGGTAACAATGATGAAGGATAATAATAATAATATAATGATGGTAATATATGTATCCATAGTAAAAAATAAGAACAACAAATAATAGTAATAATAATGATAATAATAAACAAAAACACAAACAAATAAAACAAGGAAATAATAATAATAATAATAATAATAATAATAATAATAAAATATACATGTTTTTTTATTTTTTCTCCTTTTTCTTTTTTTTCTTCTCCCTCTTTTTTTTTTAAAAAAAGGTAGCCCATGAAAAGCCCGAAAATATAAAAGAAATAAGTTTAAAAATCAGGATAAAATTAGTGATTACAGCTGCCCCTCTTTGCTTATACTTGTCGAACAAGGATAAAGCAATGACCATAAGCACTAATTCTATCCCACTTCCCTGTTAGATGTGGGTGATCCGCTACGCCACCGACGACGAGACAAGATCAGGAGACTAGATTGGATCAAGCTATGACTCTGACGAAGAGGCATGATTCGGTGATTAGATTGTGGTCGAGCTACAACTCCGAAGAAGAGACACGATCTGAAGAATATTTTTGCGACCAAGCTACAACTTTGATGAAGAGGCATGATCTGAAGATTAGATGCGATCAAGCTACGACTTTGATGAAGAGGCATGATCTGAAGGATAGATTGGGGATCAAGCTACTACTTAGATGAAGAGGCATGATCCGAAGGAATAAATTGGAGATCAAGCTACGACTTAGATGAAGAGGCATGATCCGAATGAATAGATTGGAGATCAAGATACGACTTAGATGAAGAGGCATGATCTGAAGGAGTATATTAAAGATCAAGCTATAACTTTGATGAAAAGGCATGATCCGATGGAGTATATTAAAGATCAAGCTACGACTTTGATGAAGAGGCATGATCTGAAGGAATATATTGAAGATCAAGCTACGACTTTGATGAAGAGGCATGATCCGAAGGAGTATATTGAAGATCAAGCTACGACTTTGATGAAGAGGCATGATCCGAAGGAGTATATTGAAGATCAAGCTACGACTTTGATGAAGAGGCGTGATCCGAAGGAGTATATTGAAGATCAAGCTACGACTTTGATGAAGAGGCGTGATCTGAAGAAGTATATTGAAGATGAAGCTACGAATTTGATGAAGAGGCATGATCCGAAGGAGTATATTGAAGATCAAGCTATGACTTTGATGAAGAGGCATGATCCGAATGAGTATATTGAAGATCAAGTTACGACTTTGATGAAGAGGCATGATCTGAAGGAGTATATTGAAGATCAAGCTATGACTTTGATGAAGAGGCATGATCTGAAGGAGTATATTGAAGATCAAGCTACGACTTTGATGAAGAGGCATGATCTGATCAGAAGGGGTGGTCAAGCTACAACTCCAACGAAGAGGCATGACCGAAGATCCGCTACGCCATCAACGGCAAGACAAGATCCAAATAGAAGAGATTTGCTACCATCAACGGCATGACGAGATCCATATAGAAGGGTTGATCAAGCTACGAATCTGACGAAGAGGCGTGATCAAAGGTCCGCTACACCATCAACGGTAAGAAAAATTCTGAAGAGAATGGGATCCGATATACCATCAACGGCACACCAAGATCCAAATAAAAGAGATCTGCTACCATCAACGGTAGGACGAGATTGGATGCAAATAAGAGTTGGTGTTATAGTTGTCCCTCTTGGTGGGTTCAACTTCTTTATTGATCTAGTTTTTTGTTGGTGTGGCTTCCTTTTGGTTGAGGATTCGCCATTTTGCCATTGTTTTTGACCTGTTTGTTTTTATGTATGAATGAGGTATGTGTGCTTAGTATGGATACATGTAACTTGATGCATGGTGTAGATGCTTGATGCGAGTGCATGATGAATGCACTGATGCTGATGAGAATGATATGTAATGCAACTGGTCCTGATGTTGACATTTAAAGGGATGCCCCCTAATTTCATAGTTATACCAGCTCGGTCTTGTGGTCTTGATCAAATGGTTTCAATGATACCCCAACCTTTTGTGGGTTCGGCTATCATCTTTCGAAATGTCACCTCTTTAGGGGGAGGTCAATTCTTGTATGCTTTCTTTAGTAAATTTTTTTTGTTTTTTTGTGCAATCGGCTGGTAAGCTCGCTGTTGGTCCCTGTACTTTTGAAACCGTTTGTGAAGAAATGTAGAGAAATCTTTTGTATTGACATAGAGTGTGAGATGCTTATTGGAAAACTAATCGTATTATGTACACATATACATTTTGGAAAATCATGACAAGTGATATTTATGAAAATCTAATTGAGGGTTTTTGAAAAAGTATTTTTTGTTTGAAAAGTCACTAATGTCGTAAGGGCATACATGTGAAAACCTTTCTGGGCTATCAAGCTTCTGAGATGAAAGACTCCCATACCTAGTTTCTACCCAATTTGAGGGTGGCTCTCTTTGAGTCACTAACTCACCGTGCCCCATCCTTCCCTCTTTTTTGATCTCGATCAAGCATTAGAAGTGTGGCAATCCTTGAAGAAAGGTTAACTCTGATAGGCGGGATGTATTCTGAAGACAAATTCATCCATCCGTGTATGGTCAGAGTGTTCTTGTAGGTCCTAAAATGAAGGCTACGGCCCGTGGTTGTGATAGAAGGGGGACATATGCCCCGAATTAAGGATCATCATGTACTGTCTGATGTGGATATGCTTTGATCGCTTTTGACTGTCTATTTTTTAGGTGTTCGCCTTTCATGTAGTTTCGGATCGACTTGCACCTTTGCATTGTGTTGGTGTGTACCTCCGATTAATCTGAGTAGAGGTCCAAGTGGATGAAGAATTCCCATAGCTCGCGATTTTTGATTTAGCGTCTTCACTTTTTGTTTCAACTTTGATATGCTTTCAACTTGGTTTATGTGGGCTCTTTGAGCACAAACTTTCTTTTCATCGTTTACGTTGCATTTGGATGAAGAGTTCTTATAGCCCTTTTTGTCTATTCGAGCTTACATGTTGGAGGATTTGATTTTGGCTTGGGTCGGCTTCCCTGAGCACGAACTTTCCTTTTGTCATCCTTTGTATGTCTTTTTTAGTAAAGATTAGACCTAGTGTCTCCTTTATTGCACTTTTTCTCTTCATAGCATGGTTACGACTGAAAGCTGCTCACTTGTCCACACACTTTCATCCTCTTGCCCCCTAGTGTGGAGGTGATCCTTGGCTTGGGTCCAAATGTCCTCCTATACTTGGATATCAAAATAGTCTTCATGTGGTAGATGTTTTCGGGTCATCGATTCCTTCAAGGATCTTAGACAACAATGCTTGAGAGGAGAATTCATTCAATTAGAGTGGCCCATTACTACTGATCACTCATTGTCATTCCTCCATTGGCTTGAGTAGAACAGATAGTGTTTCCATTTGTAATGTTCTCAACATTCGGTTTTTTGAAAAAAAAATCTTTTTGAAATGAATTAAAGTGTATTTCTACAAAATAGTATATTCATGTGTATTTGGAAAACAATAAAGAATTCATAAGAATGAAATGTTTAAAGGATTAAAGAATGCAACAAATGTTTTCAAAAAGGGAATTTTTATCAAAAAATAACCAAAAATCCACAGCTTAGCTTGTTTCTTTTGCATTTTCCCAAATGCACATGGATTAACGGATTTGAATTGCCTTTATCGGTAGCCGTTTGCTCCGGACTAGTCGTACCATTCCCCTGGCTACAATCAGTTTACACCAACTGTGACGTTGGATTTTTCCAAAGGATTTATTTCCATTTGACCATTCATGAAAATGGATTTTCCGATGGACATTTGAATTATCCATGAATTGAGACTTGCATTTTTCCCAAATGCACAGGGATTAATGGATTTGAATTGCCTTTACCGGTATTCGTTTGCCCCGGGCTAGCTGTACCATTCCCCTGGGTACAATCCGTTTTCACTAATCATGAGAATTGGATTTTTACATACAATATTGACTCCCTTTGATTATGAACCAAATGCTCTTGAAGCTGTTCAAGCTAGCCGTTCAGTCATTCATTCTCTTTTCATTTAGGAGAGAGTCTCTCCCGGTTAGCAATGAGCATGATGTGATGAATGCATTATGGATTTGAACAAAGAGTTTTAGAAATGAGTATGATGTAATGCATTATGGATTTAAACAAAAACTTCGATGCCAATTAGCGATGGGTATGATGTAATGTATGATTAGAAATTTAATGTTGTAAGTGATTATGTTATGAAATGAAGTACGAAACGCATAATGTGATAAAATGTATGCAAATGCGTATGCGAATAAAGGTGTTGGTCGTATAGGTGATTCCCCTTAGGCCAACTTTCATTTAGACATAGAAGAGGTTCCTTGTTGCAAGGTAGCCATAGAAATTTCCCACAGATGCCCCTTTGTGTCTCCGAATTGCGTCCGAGGAAATGAAGGCTTTTGGCTAAAACTGTCGAGGCTGGATTTGCTTTCTTCTTCAACAATCTAGAATTCGTCGAGGTGTGTTGGTGTCAAGTCCCAGATGAAAAAGCCAAATTGTCTCCCCGAAGCTGAATTGATCCCTTAGCTTAATCCTTGCTTATCCCGTCCGCCTCCTTGAGCTTGACTAGGTAGTTTTGCGACTTCGAACGTTTGGGGTAGATCCGATCTTGCTTGACCTCCTTATGACGAAGAAAAGCTTCGTATTCCTCAACGGTGGGAATTAGATCTCCTGTAGGTATGGTCTGAACACTATGCGTCCGCTTGGTAAGCCGCCTCCTTAGACCATCTGATTCATCTCTGACTACCGTCGGGTTTGCGAATTGACATCCTTTTTAGCAACTCCCCGTCCATAATGAAAGCCCCTCTATTGGGTAAAACCACCTTAACTCAACACCATTATGCCATGGTATGTATGCAAAATAAATGCAAAAAGCAACAAGAAATGAGTTAGTGCTTCATAGACATAATTAATTAGATACAAGCACAAAACAAGCAACCCTGTTTATCCCGTCTAGTTCACCTAGGTTATCCGCATGGCTCTAAAGGGGTAGGCTTTCTAGTTTGCTACATGCAATTTTTGTTCTAGAAGGTACTCGAATTGTCCTTGTTGTCCCCTACTAAGGGTAGCAAGGCCCCCGGTCATCACCTATTATAGGCTCATTTCAACTGAGTTCAATTCAAGGGAACCCTTTAGCTATATCCGTACGAGGAAACGATATTCCCACGAAGATATAGGGTAGTCGAGCCCCGAAGGTACTTACTAGGCCCATACGGAGGAACGATATCCCTACGAAAGCACTAGCGTTTTCCCCTCACATAGACGAAAGGGTGCATATGCCAAAAAATGAATGCGTCCGAAATAAACTCGCATTTATAAACAAGTATCGATTAAATTTGTCACTTTATTTCGCAACCTTCGATATTATTTAAGCGGTAAAGTTTTCTTGGATCGACTCTCTTTTTTTGAAAACAAAAATTTGTCTCCAGCGGAGTCGCCATCTGTAACGACCCGTTTTTGGAAAAAATTTATAGGATGTATATGTAGTATATAGGAAAGGAATGGAGATTTTGAGAATTTAGAATTTTGAAATAGGATTTAGAAAGAAAACGGTTTAATATTAGAAAAATGATGGATTTCGAAAATTGTTTTAAAATAAGGGGGTTTAGAAAAATAGATAAAAATAGGGGAGTCGCCACCGGTCACTTTGAAATGGTAGACCGGACACCGGAAATAGAAACCAGAGATTCGAAAGGGTTCGGGAGTCGGTTACACGCGAGGAAGGGTTAGCACCCTCGACGTGCCCAAAATTGGTACCAAAACTTTACCGCTTAATTAAAATCAAATTTTACGAATTAAAGTGACAATTTTAACCGAGATTTAGTTATATACATGAGTAAATTTCAAAAATCCTAATATTCGAGAATGAACGTCCGAACCACCACCACTACTGGCCTCGTTCATTTCCGAATAATAGGACATCGCATGATATTTTTTTAAGTTCCAAATGTGACTTAACATAGCATATGATCAAAGATATATCAAGCATAAATAAATAATACATAAACCAACGTAAATAAATCAACAAGAAAAAACACACAAAAAAACGAACAAACAATGATAAATGAATAGCATTAAACACATAATATATATATATATATATATATATATATATATATATATATATATATATGTGTGTGTGTGTGTGTGTATGTACGTGACTAGGCGGTAATTTGCATGTATATATATTGTAAACTATATAATAATGAATATATATAATAATCATACCAACTATAACACACATTTACATATATATATATATATATATATATATATATATATATATATAAAAGCGTATAAAAATAAGGTAATAATATAAATATGGTAGGTAGAACCGATATAATAATATACATATATATAGTTAATAACATATATATAGCTATATATGAAATACATCATGTAAGAGCATATTATATATGTAAAGGCTAAAGGGTTAAATTTGTCCCTGTAGTAATCCGAAATCAGCAATGTTGCCCCTACTTTTTTTTCTTCGTTATTTTGCTCTTAAAGTCAGTCAATTGTAAAAATGTTGCCTTTTGACCGGCGTTGACCGTTAAAGTGCTGACGTGGCAGTTAACGGTGAAGTCAGTCATGCAATTTTGCCCTCAAAGTCATACAATTGCAGCAATTTTACCCTCGGTTTATTAAGTTTTTGAATAAAATTGCATAAAGAATTTAGTTTTTTGAGTTGAACTTTTACAAATAGAATATATGAAAAATCTATTAACAAATTGGCGTAAATATCATTTGGGTCCCCGGTAATTTTAAAAATTAGCAAAGTGGGAACTCTCACAAAAAATCAAAACATTCTTCAATTTTTTAAAAAATCCATAAACTTAATAAAAATAAAGAAAATATTCAAAAAATATTGTAAACAAAAACTAATATAAAAATTAAAATATATTAGAAATTATAAAATAATAAAATATAAATATAAAAAATTAAAAAGTATTTAGTATTAAAAAATTGAAGAATTTTACCAATTTTTTCCGTTTTTCTACGTCAAATTTTATTAATTTTTAGGGTAAACTACATAAATGACCACCATACTATTGGAAAAGTCGCGATTTGACCACCTTACTTTTTTTCGAAGCAATTAAACCACCATACTATTAAATTGGGTGCAATGTGACCACCAGCCGTTAGAGGTTAACGGTAGGGTGACGTGGCAGTTAAAAAATTAAAGGTATAATTACACATTTGGTCCTTACTATATACACATTCTTTCAATTTAGTCTAATAAAATAAATTAATTAGGTGGTGACACGTGTCACCACTTATTTAGAGGAGAAAAACAAAATCTCCAAACTTGCTATTGGTGGGAATCAAACCCAGGTAAAATGGAGATTAAGGCAAAGCCTTAACCACTGCACCAAACACATGTTTGTGCTATAAATCACCAATTGTAGTATATGTCTTATTATTTTTTACCATTAAAACTCATCTTCTTCCTCATCACTTTTGTCCTGCTTCAGTTATCCATCAATATCTTTTCCTAATCTTTTTTACTTACATTTGTAGTCTAATCCTGTTCTGGAAGCATTTGGCAATGCAAAGACTGTCAGAAACAATAATTCAAGGTTCGAAATCTATATTTAGGGAATAGGCTATTCCGCATGCCTTGAGGGTTTTTCTGCCGAGTCTCTTGTTTTAATTGATTAACGACTTTCCCTGACTGACTATGATCTAATTGCAGTCGCTTCGGCAAGTTTGTGGAAATTCAGTTTGATCAAAGGGGCCAAATTTCTGGAGCTGCAATAAGGACTTATTTGCTAGAACGATCTCATGTTTGTCAGGTGTCTGATCCAGAGAGAAACTATCATTGCTTTTATATGCTTTGTGCTGCTTCACCAGAGGTAATGGTGTCTGATTTTTCTGCATTTGGCTTCACAAAGAAAACTATTTTGGGCCTTCATGATACCCCTTGTGATTTTCTAACATGAGAGCTTCAATTTTGCCTATGTTGATTGGTTTTTTTGTTACCAAAGAGGCATCTAATTCTCTTCTGTCCTTTTTTCCTAATACATGTCATCAGGATGTTGAGAAGTACAAATTGGGAAATCCACGAACTTTTCATTATTTAAACCAGTCAAATTGTTACGAGCTGGATGGCGTAGATGAACTTAAGGAGTATCTTGCAACTAAGAGCGCTATGGATGTTGTCGGGATCAATCAGACAGAGCAGGTAATGCATTTTGAGTATTATCTAGTTGCAATCATTTCACCTTTTTTTTCTCTCCTTAAAATTTTTTGCAATGCCAGGATGCAATATTCCGAGTTGTGGCTGCAATTCTTCATTTAGGAAATATTGAGTTTGTAAAGAGAAAAGAAATAGATTCTTCTGAACCTAAGGATGATAAATCTCGGTCCCATCTAAAAACAGCAGCAGAATTATTCAAGTAATTTGCCTTTACTGTTGTCATCCTTAAACATCCATGCCTTCATCCTTAATTCCTTATATATAGATGTGAATGGAAAAACTCTAATATGCCTCTGCCTCTTGTTTAGGTGTAATGCGAAGGCTCTTGAAGACTCTCTTGTTAAACGTGTTATGGTGACTCGTGATGAGAGCATTACAAAATCACTTGACCCTGTTGCTGCAGCTCTCAGCAGAGATGCTTTGGCAAAAATTGTTTATTCAAAATTATTTGACTGGTAACTTTCGATTTAAGATACACACGTACACTGATTCAAGTATTCTGCACATCCAAAGTTATTTCTTAATATTTTGTACTTTCTTTCCCCAGGCTTGTGGACAAGATAAATGTTTCTATTGGTCAGGATCCTGAATCAAAAATGCTGATTGGTGTTCTGGATATTTATGGATTTGAGAGCTTGATTAAAAAAGAGCTAATTCAAACCCATATTCTTTCTCAAGAACATTGATGGATAACTGAAGCAGGACAAAAGTGATGAGGAAGAAGATGAGTTTCAATGGTAACAAACAATAATACATATAATACAATTGGTGATTTGTAACACAAACATGTTGTTGGTGCAGTGGTTAAGGCTTTGCCTTAATCTCCATTTTACTTGGGTTCGATTCCCACCAAGAACAAGTTTGGAGATTTTGTTTTTCTCCTCTAAATAGGTGGTGACACGTGTCACCACCTGATTGGAGGAGGAAAATAATTTATTAATCAAATATAAAATAATTAAATTCTTCCAATAAGGTGTTGACACGTGTCACCACTTAATTAATTTATTTTATTAGACTAAATTGAAAGAATGTGTATATAGTAAGGACCAAATGTGTAATTATACCTTTAATTTTTTAACTGTCACGTCACCCTACTGTTAATCTCTAACGGCTGGTGGTCACATTGCACCCAATTTAATAGTATGTTGGTTTAATTTCTTCGAAAAAAAGTAAGGTGGTCAAATCGCGACTTTTTCAATAGTATGGTGGTCATTTATGTAGTTTACCCTAATTTTTATTTATAACTTTATGTTTATATTTTATCATTTGATGAAATTGTTCATTTTTAACACTTTATAAATACTTTTAAAATTTTTGTATTTATATTTTTATTATTTTATAATTTCTAATACATTTTATTTTTTATATTGGTTTTTATTTTTAATATTTTTGAAAATTGAAGAATATTTTGTGAGAGTTCTCACTTTGTTTATTTTTAAAATTAGCAGGGACCCAAAGGATATTTACACCAATTTTTTAATCGATTTTTATATATTCTGTTTGTAAAAGTTCAACTCGAAAAACTAAATAAACCAAGGGCAAAATTGCTGCAATTGTATGACTTTGAGGGCAAAATTGCATGACTGACTTCATCGTTAACTGCCACATCAGCACTTTAACGGTCAATGTCGGCCAAAGGGCAACATTGTTACAATTGACTGACTTTGAGGGCAAAATTACGAAGAAAAAAAAGTAGGGGCAACATTTCTGATTTCGAATTACTACATGAGCAAATTTGACCCTTTAGCCTATATGTAAAGAAGGGAAATAAAGGGGCACGACAATTAAGTAATTAAAAGAAAAACAGGCAACACTTAAGTAAATTAAAAAAAATGGCAACATTAATTAACGGTGGACACGTTAAAAAAAGGGAAGAATCAGACTTAACCCCTTTTTAGGGATTTTATTTACCCTGCAGATCACTTCTTTCATTTTTTTCCTTTCGAGCTTACCGCCGTCGTTCTTAAGCCTTCCTTTCGCTACTCCAATGTTTTTCGGCCATGCAAGACCGCCAACGAGATCACCAAGTGCTCCGCTTCCACCTGATCCAAGTGGATCTCACCGGAGATGGTCAGAAAGTCGTGAACGGGAGATGAAAGTCCCGACGTTTCGAAGCCTTGGCTAGCTGCCGTCCACCGTTGGATCGCCGCGATCTTTTGATATGGCGTTCCCTCACCGGGATGAAGCTCATCACCGTTGGGATCGTCGGAAATACGCTCCAACCGCCGGCGAGGTTGAAATAGAAGGTAAAAAAAGTTTTTTTTCTTTTATATTCGAAATAAAAACGAAAGTAAGAAAATAAGACATCTCTGAAAATTTTTTGTATTGATTTCTCTGAAAACAGATACAACGTTTTTTGGGGCTTCTTTTGACATTCGAATCAAATCCCTCTCTACAATGGCTTTTACACTTTCTTTTATACTTCTGACTTTACATAAAAAACAACAAAAAAACTCTCATCTCTGTTGCTCTCAGACTTGCTTTTGTTCTCTGTAAAAAACCAGGCACCTTGTCTAGTTGACAATTTGTTGTGCTTTTGTTTGTATTTCATTTTTGGGAATATGATGATCTATGTTTTTCGTTGTTCTCTGCCGGGACTTCCTGAAATGAAGTGGTGTCTTGGCGTGTGAACCCCCTGGACTCGGCAGAGGGCGTGTCCGTGGCAGGCGAGGAGTCACAGGACCGGGTTATGCGCGCGTGAGGGAAGCCTGATCGCCACAGTCGCGCGCATTGCAGATACGAAGAGGCTCGTGTGCACGAGACGCGTGATCTAGGGGACTCTCGGTCGACTAGGGTCGTTAGATCGCGCCAAAATCTAACGGTGATGGAGCGTGCGGCGCGGGTCCTTGACTCAAGCTCTAGGGCTTCTTTGGAGGGCTCGATCTCGATCGTTGATGCACTCCCAATTCGACGGTTGCTCGTTCGTGCGGCGCAGAGCAGGGGGGATGCCCTTCTTAGGGTTTCTCTTGTCGAACGGTTGTGGACCGTTAGATCTAACCGTCAGCATAAGGGCCAGCTGTAGACGAACATTAGGGAACAATAGGGAACAAATTCTGGGCTTATTGGGCTAAATATGTGTTATTTAATTTTTTGTAGTTGGGCTTGTATATAATCTTCATTGTTTCTATTTATCATGTTGTTTATTTATTTTGTTTTAGAAAAAGCTAATAATAATAATAATAATAATAATAATAATAATAATAGTAATAGTAATAGTAATAGTAATAGTAATAGTAATGTCTATAATAATAATAACATTAAATGGTAACAATAATGAAGGATAATAATGATAATATAATGATGATAATATATGTATCCATAGTAAAAAATAAGAACAACAAATAATAGTAATAATAATGACAATAATAAACAAAAACACAAACTAATAAAACAAGGTAATAATAATAATAATAATAATAATAATAATAATAATAAGAAGAAGAAGAAGAAGAAGAAGAAGAAGAAGAAGAAGAAGAAGAAGAAGAAGAAGAAGAAGAAGAATACTATATGTTTTTTTTTTCTCTTTTTTCTTTTTTTTCTTCTCTTTTTTAAAAAAGGTAGCCTATTAAAAGCCTGAAAACATAAAAGAAATAAGTTAAAAAATTGGGACAAAATTAGTAATTACAGTATGAATGTCACTAGTTCCTTTGGTGAGACAGTTGTGGTCAGAAAGATGTACAGAAGATGCCCTTTGATGGTTCAGGGTCATGTTTTTCCCGTGGATATGATGGAATTGCAGTTTTATGGTTTTGATGTAATATTAGGCATGGACTGGCTTGTAGAGCATAGGGCTAGGGTAGATTTTCAGACAAAGCGGGTGTCCTTGAGACTTTTAGACGATCATGAGGTAGTAATATTGGGCGAGAACGTTAAGTTCTTGTCCAATGTAGTTTCAGCCTTAGGGGCTCAAAAGTTATTGGATGTGGGTTGTCAGGCATACCTGGCCTATGTTATGAATCCGAATATGGATGAGGCGTGACCGTAGGACATTAGGACAGTTTGTGACTTTCTGAGTGTATTCCTAGAAGAATTGTCTGGTTTGCCTCCAGATAGAGATGTAGAGTTTTCTATTGAGACTTATTCCGATTCAGCTCCAGCATCGATTGCACCGTACAAAATGGCTCCTAAAGAAATGAAAGAGTTGAAGACACAACTTCAGGAATTGATAGACCGAGGGTTCATTCGTCTGAGTACTTCACCTTGGGGTGCACCGATGTTGTTTGTGAATAAGAAAGATAGCAGTTTAAGAATGTGTATCGACTATCGACAATTGAATAAGTTGACAGTGAAGAACAAATATCTGTTGCCGAGGATTGATGACTTGTTTGACCAGTTGAGAGGTGCTTCGGTGTTCTCGAAGATAGACTTGAGATCCGGTTATTATCAGTTGAAAGTAAAAGATCAAGATGTTCTTAGGGAAGTAATCTTCCTAGGTCATATTGTATCAGCCGAGGGAATCCGAGTGGATCCTACGAAGGTTGAGGCAGTTGTGAATTGGAAACCATCGAAGATAGTGACCGATGTTTGTAGTTTCTTAGATTTGGCCGGTTATTATAGACGATTTGTTGAGGGTTTCTCGAAGGTCGCAACTCCTTTGACTAAATTTCTACATAAGGATGTTCGGTTTGGGTGGACTGATGCAAGACAACAAGCATTTGAGAAATTGAAAGAGGCGTTAATCGAAGCTCCCATTTTAGTTCAGCCTGTGTCAGGGAAAGAGTTTGTAGTCTTCAGTGATGCGTCGTATGTTGGCATGGGTTGTGTTCTTATGCAAGAGTAGTGGCCTATGCGTCTAGACAGTTGAAGACTCATGAGCGTAATTACCCTACGCATGATATAGAATTGGTTGCAATGGTTTTCGCTTTGAAAGTTTGGAGACATTACTTGTATGGTGAGAAATGCAGTGTATGCGGATCACAAGAGTCTGAAGTATATAATGACACAAAGAGATTTGAATCTTAGACAGCGTAGGTGGCTAGAGTTGCTTAAAGACTACGACCTCACGATTGAGTACCATCCGGGTAAAGCCAATGTAGTGGTCGATGCTTTGAGTAGAAATGTAGCAGTGGAATTACGAGCTATGTTTTCTAGATTGAGTTTGTCTCAAGATGGTGGTTTTGTGGCCGAATTGCAAGTTAGACCTTCGTTGCTTCAGTTGATTAGAGAGAAACAATTGCAAGATAGATCATTAGCATCTCATGTACAAGACATAGCGGAAGGTAAATCGATAGATTTCTGTTTTAGTAGTGACAGAGTCTTGTGTTTCAAGAGTAGATTAGTTGTTCTGGAAGATGTAGACTTGAGATGCACCATCCTAACTAAAGCTCACAATAGTCCGCTTGCTATGCATCCGGGAAGTACGAAAATGTATCGCGATTTGAAGAATTAGTATTTCTGGGTTGGTTTGAAGAAAGATTTTGCGGAGTGTGTGAGTAAGTGCATGGTCTGTCAGCGAGTTAAAGCCGAGCACCAGTTTCCTTCAGGTTTGTTACAACCGTTCAGAATTCCCGAGTGGAAGTGGGAGAGAATCTCCATAGATTTCGTGTCGGGATTGCCGTTGACACCTTCTAAGAAAAATTCAGTTTGGGTAATTGTTGATCGTCTTACGAAGTGTACGCACTTTTTGGCCGTTCACTCCACTTATACTCTAGATAAGTTGGCCGATTTGTATATCAGTGAGATAGTGAGATTGCATGGTGTACCGAAATCTATAGTGTTAGACAGAGATCCGAGGTTCACGGCTAGATTTTGGGAGAGTTTGCATGGTGCTTTGGGTACCCGACTGAATTTCAGCACTTCATATCATCCTCAGACCGATGGTCAGTCAAAGAGAGTCATATATGTGTTGGAAGATATGTTAAGATGTTGTATTATTGAATTTCAGGGTTTGTGGGAGAAGCATCTACCGTTAGTAGAGTTTTCGTATAATAACAGTTACCAAGCGAGCATTCAGATGGCACCTTATGAAGCTCTGTATGGTAGAAAATGTAGAACACCTGTTTGTTGGGCCGAAGCGGGACAGAAATTGATACCTTTTCCTAATATGCTTAAGGGTACTACCGAGAAAGTACAGTTGATTTGTGATTGTTTGAAGGCAGCTTCGGATAAACAGAAATCTTATGCATATTTGAAAAGAAGAGAAATAGAGTATGCCGTGGGCGACAAAGTGTTCTTGAAAGTCTCACCTTAGAAGAAGGTGATGAGATTTGGTAGGAAATGCAAGTTGAGCCTGAGGTTCATTGGTCCATATGAGATAGTTGAGAGAGTTGGTCTTGTTGCCTATAGATTGAGACTGCCGTCCGAACTAGAGAAGATTCACGATGTGTTTCATGTCTCGATGCTTTGGAGGTATAGATCAGATCCGTCACATGTTATGCCAGTTGAGGAGATAAAATTGAATCCAGATTTGACCTACGATGAAGAACCAATTGAGATTTTGGCTTCGGACAACAAAGTGTTGCGAGGAAGGACCATTGAGTTGGTTAAGGTTAAGTGGCGACACCGAGGGGTGGAAGAAGCCACTTGGGAGAGGAAGGATGACATGAGAAAGTAGTTTCCGCATCTCTTTCCACCAGGTAAATTTCGGGGACGAAATTCCTTAAGTGGGGGAGAGTTGTAATGCCCCAAGTTTAGGGCTAGGAGATATCAGGTTAGTTAAACTGGGATGGGTTAAGTCAAATGGGAGAGAAAACCATTTTTAATACACCAAAAAGTGTTTTAAAAGAGAAAATGGCAAAAAGGAGATTTTGTAATTCCAAAAAGGTTTTTCAAAAGTTATCATCTTCCTCAACCCTTTCTCCCAACGTTACATTCACACAAAAAAACTCATTTCATTATTCCATTGGTTTCAACACTTCAACCCAAGTGATTTCTTCAAGGTAAATGATTCCTTAACTTGGTTTTATCTTCCTTGAGTCATAAATGTTAAGATTTTTGCAAAACCTAAGGTTTAAACATGTTTTGATTTTTAAAGTTTTGTTTGAAATAAAGGGAGATTTATGGATTTTCGTTTGGGTTGGTTGTGGCTGAGTTGAGGGTGTTTTTATTCTTGTTTTAACACTCAAATAACATGAAAAGGATGGGTTTTTAGAGAAAACTCGAAATGGGTATTTGGGTGATTTTAAGAGTTGAAAATCTTGAGTTTTTGGTTGGGTTTTGAGTCTAAATGGCAGCTGGAGGTTTGGTAGCCTTGGATTATGTTTAGGGATGTTAAAAGGTAAATTTTTGATGGTAAACTCGTTGGGTATGGCTACTAGTAGTTTGGGTTTGAATTGATTATGTTTCGGGTGAAGTTTGGGCTTGAATCGATGTGCGTAGATGCAAGGTTGTTGAGTTATAGGTCTTTGCTGTGTTTGTGAGTGTATTTGTGTCCTAATGTTCGATTTTGGGTTGCTCAAAACAGAGGATTTGGATTCGGGCTTTGTGGACGGAAATCCGGGTAGTTCGGAGGCTTGATTCGGCATCTTGGACATCGGTTGTGTGTTGGATGGTGAGTGGATCGATTTTAAAAGCCTTAACGTGCTTAAGGGAATGTTTTGGGAGTTTGGATTGAGCTTAAAAGGCCAATCCAAGCTCGAGAGTAAGTTTTAAAGGTTTTATACAATTAAATTATGTTTTACGATTCTTGAATGCAAGTTGAACATGCTATGTTGTTATGTGTTGAATTGCATTGTTATGCATGTTGAGATGTGGGACTTGTGTTTATACTTGCATTGTGAGTACATGCTTTGCATGGAAGTTTGGACTTGGTAAGTGGTTAAAGCATCGGTAATGCTTGTGGTTGTAATTGAGTATATTGACATGTGTTTGGTTATTACCGGATATAATTGATCGATCAATAGGATTAGAGTGCACTCGAGGTAAATATTCGCGCGTGACCTTAGTGATGTTAGATTCAATTAAGGAGGAGTACGGTGATGTGAGATTCCACCGGAAATCATGTTATTACTAGACGGGTGAGTATGGTGATGTGAGATTCCACCGGAAGTGTCTAGTGAGTTTGAGAAACTATCTGCATATCCAAGTAAAAATGTTGAATGTCAATATACCCATGAATGTTCTAATTCTCATGTTAAACATGTTGTTGACTCCTTATATTTATGCTTATGTATTGTCGTTTACTTTGCTTGCGTTATGAGAATGAGCATGTGGTAAGCCTATGGCTTGTGGTTGCATTCGGTAAATGCACGTGAAGGTAAATGCATGACACTGTGTGTTCAAGCATGTAGAAATGATTTGGAAACGGTTTTGGTTTTCAAGCAAACTATGTTTTAAAACTGCATTGTTGTAGCTACCGTTTTGAGCACCGCTCACTAAGCTTAAACGCTTACGCTCTCTTTTCCAACAATGCAGGCCCTTAGACCTTCGGAGCAGCTCGAGGAACAAGGGAGACTCCAAGGGAGTTTGGTTTGCTCAAGTACGAGTTTAGACTTTAATAATTAGTATTATGCAATGTGATAGGACCTTTATGTTTAAGATGTTGTTGGCATGTCCCTTTTGTTTAGACAAGTTTGATTGGTCGTTTTGGGCTTGTATTGCCTTATGCCATGTTGAAGTGTGCTTTTGTTTAACTTTTGGCTATGTGGGTGAATGCTTTGCATGTATGTTTCCTCTATGAATCTTATCTTGTTGGATGTTGCTTCGTTGAGTGTTTAAATTGCTTCGTATGTTTATCCATGGTTGCCTTGTGATGTATGAGTGAATGTATGTTGCTTGAATGGTCGTTATTTGCCTCTCTAGTTGAGTCCTTGCGTTTTTAGCAGCCAAAACAAGTTTTGCAGTGCAGGGCGTATCGATACGCTCAAGAGCTGTATCGATATGGTCCTTTGCTTTGGACCTTGTTTTAGGCAAGGCGTACCGGTACGCGGGGGTGTATCGATACGCCAAATGCTCTCTGGAAATCTGAGAAATTGACGAGATTTTGGCGTATCGGTACGAGTCCTGAGGGTATCGGTACAGTCTTTATAGTTTGACCCTGGGAAAGTTGACCGTTGAGAGCGTATCAATATGGTTTTCCAGCGTATCGATACGGGTTCCCTAGGTTTGACTTGAGGTGTTGACCAAGTCCAGGCGTATCGATACGGTCCTCTAGGGTACCGATACGGAATGTTGTAAAATTGAAAAAGGGTATCTTAATTGTTTGTTTTGCGTGTTTTGTATCCATGTGTGTTTCCGCTGCGTGTCCTCTCACATAGGATATAATTAAACGTCTAGACAAGATAACTTTAAAAGAAAATTTTCTAGGGATGCTAACCGGTGTGGAGCCTTAACGAGTTTCACTTCGGTTTTCCCCGTGTAACCCATTCGATGCGGTCTGGCGGCTAGGCCGGGTCGAGGGGGTTACAATGCACACAAAGAAAGACACTTGAAGAGGAAGCCTTCACATCCTCCCTTGGATTCGAGTGTTGGTAAAATTAGTTGAATCCTTTTTATTTAGTTTTATTTCTTAAAATTCAACTAGTTTAATCATATATGTTGGACTAACATCTTTTGATGATGCTTTGAGTAAGAGGGGGCAATTTCTAAATTTGAATTTGAAAATGATTTTCTTTTGAAAACAAAATTGGATTTTGAAAACCAAAATGAGATTTTAAAAAATGATTTAGAGTTTTCAAAAATGAGCAATGGAGTTTTGGAAAAAGAAAATCTTGATTTAAAGTTTAAGCTTGAAAGTTTAACAAAAGAAAAAGAAATTATTTTTAATAATTCATCTTGTCACATAATGGCAAAATGCTCACATTGCCATTATCATGGTCATTCCTTGCATACTTGTCCTATAAAGAAGAGAAAATCTTATAGGATTAAACAAGTATGAGTTCCTAAGGGAACTAGAGACTTTGAAATTAATGTTAATGGATCCAAAGCAATTTGGATACCAAAATCCAAGTAATTGTCTTTTATAGGTGTGTTGGAGCAATAGTAAGAAAAGCAAAGATATGAAAATGCTCTAGTCACACAGGTGAAGAAGATGGGTAACCTCTAATCTTAATGCATTGGATTATAAATAATTTGGTTACCTATTTTGATGATAAATGTCCATGCATCATTGCGTATTTATATTTATAAGCGCATGACATTTTATGATGCTTTATGAAAATGAATAATATTGTTTCATTCATATGTTTGAATAAAGTTTTAAAGTCTTGGGTAAATTGAATTTCATGTGTTTTAAATTGATTTGATTCAATGGTGAAATTCAATCTCTTAAGTGTCAAAATTTGTGCTAAAAATTTAATGGAATGCTTTAGTAAGGGGGAGTTTTATTTTTCAAATGTTTTGCACTTAAATTTTTTTAACTTACTCTCCATTGTTATTATATACTATAAAGATTTAAATTATTTTTATATAAAAAAAGGGGGAGAAGTAAGTGAAAAATTAAGGGGGAGCTTTTGTCAAAAACAATTTTTTAAAGAAGTTTTGTTATATCAAAAATGGGGAAATTGTTGAGAAATATTTTGATATAACAATTATGTGAAAAATGTTTTGGACTTGTTTAAAGATTTCAAAAATAATTCAAAAGTCCTTAAAACTTGAAAAATATGTTTAAAATGTTTTGACTTTGCACCTATATCGAATAGACATTTTAAAGTTAAAAATTAGCCAAAATTGGGGTTTTAAGTGAAAGTTTCGAAACCATCCCTATAAGGTTTCGAAACCTTTCTGGGCAGAATGCCACTGTTTTTGAAACCTTAGCAAAGGTTTCGAAACCTTGGCCTTGTAACGGCTAGTTTTTACAAATTCCTCCTTAAGGTTTCGAAACCTCTGTGCAGGTGAGAATTTAAAGCTCGACTTTATGACTTCCCAACGGCTCCAAAACATCCCCAACGGCCATAAACGGCTAGAATATCATTCCACACTATAAAAGAAACCTTGGGACACTTAAAGATGGTTAGAGAACACATCCAAGCAATATGATCAAGAGAATTTGAGTCCAATTCTTATTTCTTCATTTCTCTTGTATATAGTGTTTAAGAGAGTGCTTAATTATAAATCCTTTGAACTCTTGTGAGCTTAATTTGTGTAAACACCCACCTTGTGAGGTATTTAGTTTACCAAACAAATCTCTTGTAAAAGGAGAGGTTCTAGTTTAGCCTTAGACAAAAACTAGAGTGATTCTATCTTATCCATTAAAAGATAGGATTGTAAGGGTTGCCTCCTTAGCCTAGAAAAGGGGAAGAATTCATAGTGAATTGGGAAATCCTTAGTGGTGTGCTAAGGTATTGGATGTAGGTTTTGGTTAGAAAGTCGAACCACTCTAAAATCCTTGTGCAAGTTGTCTACCTTTCTTACGGTTTTTAGCTAATTCATCCAAGGACCAAATACAACCCACTTGATGTTTTTTTTCGGAGATGGATTCGAGTGTGCTACAAGTCTAACAATTGGTATCAGAGCTTGGCTCAATTGAAGATGATTAACATCTTATTGAGAAGATCCAGCAAGCTCGATCATCATTTCAAACAACCAGCTCAATGGGGCAATCCATCGATAAACCGCCCTTCTTTGACGAAACACACTATGCCCATTGGAAGACAAGGATGAAGTTCTTCATAAAGTCAAAGGACTACAAGCTTTGGGACATAGTAGAAGATGGTCCGTTCGTGCCTCAACAAAGCAAGGCGGAATGGAGTGCCGAAGATCGCAAGAAGATGGAGCTTAATTGCAAAGCCTTGCACATCCTTTTTTGTGCTTTTGGCCCCAACATCTATGAGAAGATGCCTTTTTGTGAGAGTGCCAAGGAAGTTTTGGACAAGCTCGAAGTCACATACGAGGTGAAAAACGAAGTAAAAGAGACCAAAATCGGCCTCCTCAACCTAGAGTATGAAAACTTCAAGATGGACCCAGAAGAGGACATTGAGAAAATGTTCCATCGATTCTCCACCATTACCAATGGACTCAAAGGTTATGGAGAAGTCATTCCGGAAGAAAAACTTGTCTGAAAGCTTATCTATTCTCTTCCCGAGTCTTGGGACTCAAAGAGGACCGCCATCATCGAAGCTAAGAATTTGAAGACATTGAAGCTTGATGAACTCATGGGGTCACTTCTCACTCACCAAATTATGAAGAAAGAAAAAGAAGAGGAGAAGAAGAAGGAAGAGATAAGAAAGTTGGGGAAGAAGAAGATCATGGAGCTAGGCATCAACGCAAGTGTCGTTGCTCTCAAATCCTCCACATGCCATCATGTAGAACTAAGTGAGGAGGAAAGCGAAGATGAAGAGATGGCCTATCTCTTCAACAAATTTGCCCGGTTCATGAAGAGCAAAATGGAAAAATCCAAGCATGAATCGAGGAAGAAGATGAAGGAATCCCACAAGTCTAACTATAAGGGATCATCTTCAAAGCAAGCATACGTGGCCACGTGGAGTGATGAAGACTCCACCGATGATGAAGTAGCCCACCTATGCTTGATGGCCCTCAATGAGGGGGAGGTAACTTCTAACTCATCTAGTTCAAATTCATATTCTTTTGATGAGTTACAAGAAGCCTATGATGAATTGATTTGTGAGTTCAATACTTCGTTTTCGAAAAACAAAAAAATTGATTTCAAAGTTAAAAACCGAAAATGATTTGCTTTCTAAAACCAATTTAGAGTTTGAAGCAAAAATTAAAGATTTTGAGCTTAAAGTTTTAGACTTACAAAACTTGCTTCAAACGATTGAAAAAGATCATCAAAAAGAAGTTGATGATCTTAAGAAGGAAAAAGATTTGATTTTCAATGAACTTCAAAAGAAAAATAATTTAGGAAAATCAAACTTTTATGTAAGACAATCTAGTGCCCCTAGATTTGTAAACGGTAAAGTTTTTATAAGTATTTGGGTCCCAAAAGGACTAAGTACATCAACTAAAAAGGATGAAATTGAAAAATGGATTCCTAAGTGGACTAAGTTTTGTGCTACTAACGTCTATGGATCTAAAGCAATTTGGATACCAAAAATTACTTGATTGTCTTATGATAGGTGTGATGGAGATTGATCAACAAGTCCAAAATTGAGGGGGAGCTCCATGCACACAAGGAAGAACACTTGAAGAAGGAAGGCTTCACATCCTCCCTTGTGTTCAAGTGTTGTAAAAATCTAGTTGTTTTATTTGTTTAATTTGATTAATTTTTTTAACTAGATTATGACATATGTTGGACTAACATTGTTTGATACTTTGAGTAAGGGGGAGCCAATTTTAAAAACCAAATTTTTAATGGTGTCAATTTTTTTTACCTTCTAAGTTATTTTGAGCCCAATGTCAGTTTAAATTGTTTTTGATATAACAAAAATGGGAGAAATTGTTTGAAAAATTGATTTTCAAGTTTTTCAAGAGAATAAGGGAGAGCTTTAATCAAATTTAAATTTTAAGTCTCTTATTCAAATTTTAAATTACAATGGGGGGGAGAATCCCAAATAATTTTTCAAGTTGGTTTTATTATATCAAAAAAGGGGAGATTGTAGAACTAAGTGTTTTGATATAATATTTGAAAAATGTTTTGGACTAAATTGAAAAGAATTTAAAATATGTTTTTAGTTAAAAACAACTTGAAAATATGTTTAAGGGTTTTAAAAGGCTTTGGAATGATTTAAAGTACATTCAAAGTAGTCAAAACCAAGCTTTTCAAGTACTCGTACCGATACGGTCTGGTACCGTACCGATACGCCTTAGGGTTTCAACTACAGGATTTTTTCAGTAGCCAAAACTCGTACCAATACGCTTAGTCGTATCGATGCGATGTGTTTTGAAACATCCCAACGGCTAGTCGCGTACCGATACGGTTGTATCGCGTATCGATATGTTAAACTACCCCAACGATCATATTTCCCAACGATCTTTTAAACACCCAATTATCCAACTTCTCCACACTTGGCGAGAAAGAATGGTTGAAGGAATCGAGCACCGTAAAACCCAAAAATTATTGTAGAACTAAGTGTTTTGATCTAATATTTGAAAAATGTTTTGGAAAAAATTGAAAAGAATTTAAAATATGTTTTAGTTAAAAACAACTTGAAAATATGTTTAAAGTTTTAAAAGGCTTTGGAATGATTTAAAGTACATTCAAAGTAGTCAAAACCAAGCTTTTCAAGTGCTCGTACCGATACGGTCTGGTACCGTACCGATACGCCTTAGGGTTTCAACTACAGGATTTTTCCTGTAACACCCGTGTTTTGGAGTTAGGAGTTAGACGCGTGAGTTGGTTCGAGTCGGTAAAATCGATTTTATTTAAATTGACCTTCGTTTTGATTTAATTGAGATTTAAATTAAAAGGGGTGGCAATTTTGTAAATAAAGTGAAAAGTAGATGACAACCTTTTTGAATTAAAAAGAACAAAAAAAATAAAGTTGTCTTCTCCCTCATTTGTTTCCAACGTGAGAAAGACCCAAACCCCTCCCAAAAACCCTATTCACTATTCCATTTGATTTCTCCATCGATTCAAGGGCATTTTCAAAGGTAATCCCATTTCTCAACTCTCCTCATCATCCTCTTCACTTTCGTGGTCTTAGATTTGAAAACTATCATGTTTTTAGAATTTCAAGTTAAAGGAAAGTTTGGATTTTTAGTGGGTTTTTCATTTGAATTTTGAATTGTTGAGTTGGGTTTTGGATTAATCTCACCTAAATACACATGATATCTTAAAATGGATGGATTTGGGAAAAATCCCGAAGTGGGACTTTGGGGCAATTTTTAAAGTGTCAAAAATTGAGTTTTTGGTGTGTTTTAGTGTTGGGTTGAAGGGCTGATGGTATAGGGTTATTAGGGAAGTGCTTTGGAAGCTTTTAGATGTTATTTGGGTGTTAGAAATCATATTTTTCAGCTGGGTATTTGAGTCGCACGAAAATGGAAGTTTTGTGGTTAGTTTGGGTTTGAATTTGTGAAGCTTTGACATGTGTTTGTGAGTTGGGTTTGTGACTGAGCATAGCATTGAATTGGTGAGTAATATTTGTGTTTTGATTTGGTTAGAAGCAAGAGGAAGCATCGGGGAAGGATCGGGGTCGAATCCGGGAATTGAGGAGGCTTGACTCACTTGCTTGGGTTGCTAAGGAAGGGTGGTGAGTAAAACTTTAAATTTGCTTTAAAGTCTGTTCAAGTGTGTGTAGTGGAAGTATTGAAATGAGCTTGGTAGGCCATTCCAAGGTTGAAGTTAAATTGGTAGTTTAACTTCTTGACTGTTAATGATGCTTTACATGCCATTGCCTATATTGATCTTTTGATATATGAATTGATTCGTATGTGTATACATTGATATGTGTTGATGAATATGTGCAATGATTGATGGTTGTTGTGGTGTGGTTTAAAGTAATTGGCACTAGTTAACTTACCGGGTGTAAATGATCGATCATTAGGATTAGTATGCACACGTTTGAGTCAAATTCGCGCGTGGCCTTGATGGCGTTGAGTCATCAAGGAGGAGTACGGTGATGTAATATTCCACCGGAAATTTATTTATATATACGTGATGATGAGTGGAATCCCATCCGTAGGGCATGTGGTGATGAGTGGAATCCCACCCATGCAAGGTCCGGTGATGAGTGTAATCCCACCGAGGTAATGTTGTTGTTGAGAGTAAATCCGCACATCCGAGTAAACTAATAGTGGCCAAAGTACTTGCTCTTATGATTATGATGTTGTGAAATATGATTTATGTTGTTGAGCTTAATATGATGTAAGATGTCATATTTATGACTCTTGAAAAACTAGCTAGGTTGCCTTGATGTTGCCTATGTATGTTGTGTGTGATGTTAAGGATTGCATTGTAACACCCGGGTTCGGGGGCCATTTGAAAATAGTAATTTAATAATGGTTTGGGTTCGGTTATTAATTTTTAAATAATAAAATAATGGGTTGGGCCTCGGGTTTTAAGACAAGTAAAAATTTAGTTGGACCATTTTTAAAAATAAACCCAAATAGCCATGGGTGTCATCCATTGTAGTTATTTTAATTCATTAAGGGCATTTAGGTCTTTGGACCTTTGATTTTAAACTAACCTAAAATAATGTTTTAATTGAGTCATCTTCTTCCCCTCCACTATTCCTCTTCCAACGTCAAAAAACCCCCCTCTCCATAAGTTACTATTCCATCCCATGTCTTGCTCGTTTTGAAGAGTTTCGCAAAGGTAAACACATTTTTGACTTACCCTTGTTATTCCCTACAAGTTAATACCAATTGTTTTCATTTTTATACATGTTTTGAGATTTGAAGTTTGGTGGATTTGAGATTAAAAATGTTGTCTTTGAGGTCTTTAACTTAAGCTTTCTATTTGTTTAAGTTATATGAGTTGCCTACAACCAAAAAGGTCCAACAAAACCGATTTTTACAATGTTTTATGGAATTTTCGGATTTGGGTAAAAATGAGGTCTTTGGGAGGTTTTAAGTTGAGTTTTTGGGGTGTTTTAGGTGAAAATAAGAGGGCTGTTGGTTAGGTTATATGCGAGGGTAGTTTTGGAGGCTTTAGGGAGTAATTTGAGGGTTGAAATCAATGGATTTAAGGGGTGCTTAAGGGCTGCTCGGGATTAGGAATTTTGAGCTTGTTTTCAATGGAAAAATTGATGTCTTGTGCTTGGTATGTAATTCGGGTTGATTATTTTAGAACATGGACTGATTTGGGATTGTTTGCTTGGTGTTGGAATGTTTAGAAACGAGAATTTTGGTTGGTGAAGCTTCGGGGACAAATCCGGTGATTTCGGAGTCTTGAGTTTGGTCTTCGATCTTCTCTTTGGTAGCAACGGTGAGTAGAATTGTTGATTTATGCATTATGCTCGATATGGATCCTTTTGAGGTTTGGGTGGGACCTTGAGGGGTCACCTAAACCCGTGTGTAAGTCTCTTTACTCCCATGTGATTTTGATACGTTGAATGCTTATATGTCGTGATCATTAAGTGCATTTTGAGTTGTTAATTGTGTAGTCGAGTTGAGTTCGTGCCTCACGTGATGGTGGTCTAAACTACGGTGATGTGTAGTCCTACCGGTAGTGACTAGTAGGGTAGTACTTTGATGTGTAGTCCCATTGGAAATCCACTAGTCGAAACGGTGATGTGTAGTCCCACCATATGTGTATGTTGGTTGTGCTTGTGCAAACCACGTGTTGTTGTTGAGATTGACCCTCGTGCATCCATTGCTTTCTTGCATATAAATCGTGTTTTGGAAAACTGCATGTTGTGAATTGTAGAGCCTCTCTCACTAAGCTAGTTGGCTTATGCTCTTTTTGTTTCCAACATGCAGATCGTTAGAGTTCGGGAGGCAAGCGGGCGAGGGAGGTGCTTTTGGAGTTCTCAAGCTAGTTCAAGTATGGTTTGCATTTTGTAATAATGCCTAGACAATGGGGTATAGAGTTTTAGGAGTTGGGGTCAAACTCCTTAGGAAATTTGTGTTTGAGCATGTTAATCTCGTGGTTGTGTTATGCTTTTGCTTCATGGATTGCGGTTTATGCTTGTTATGTTGTTTATTTGTATATTCCTAAACATGTATGTTGTTGGCCTATATATGCCTTATGCTTGACTATCAAATGTATGATGCCTTATGCTTGTTAAGTATGCATCTTTTTGTGAAATTGCATGAACTCTTGATTTGTATGATTTTCGTTAGATTAAATACCTCGCGTGTTAAATCCCGATTGTGGTTTGATGTATGTATGGTTGTATGTGCTTAGGGGAGTCCAAAAATGCATCTAGAGTCGTGTTTGAGGTCACCTAGTGCAAAGTTGTGGAATTGCAGAGCAGGGCGTGTCGGTACGCCTAAGGGCCGTATCGATACGGTCTTGCCTGTAGAGCTCAGTTTTGGCTGGGCGTATCGATACACGGGGGTGTATCGATACGGTTTTTGGTCACTGGAATTCTGAGAAATTGGGGAGTTTTTGGCGTATCGATACGGTGTTGGGGCGTATCGGTACCGGTTTATCTCGTTGACCACGAGATGTTAACTGAAGAGGGCGTATCGATACGCTCAAGGGCTGTATCGATACGGTCTTCTTCGAGTTGACTGTTTGGGTTGACCTGGTCAGGGCGTATCGATACCCCTAGTTAGGGTACCGATACGGTCTGCCCTGTAAGCTTAAAAAATGGACTAAGTGTGTATGGTCGGGGTTCGATTGTGATCTTTGGATGTCTTCCGTTGTTGTGAATCACTTAGGACTTAATATTCCTCTAGACAAGATTAAAATAAAAAGAAAAAAAATATAGGGTTGCTAACCGAGGGGGAACCTCAACGGGTTTCACTCGGTTTTCCCCGTGTGACCCACTCGGACCGGCCATCCGGCCAGACCGGGACGAGGGGGTTACATTTATTGGTATCAGAGCCAGGTTTCCGAGACCTTGGGCAGGTAAGTGAGGTGAGTTAAGGTATTATGAGTTTCTTGCCATGTATGTCTAAATTTTGTCTCTAGCACGGTGTATGAATGCATGCTATGGTGATCTTGCTGTTGTTTGAGAGTTGGTTGAGTCCCCATTGTTAGGTGTTGTTGTCAAAATAAAAAGGGAAAATTGTTTTGGGTTAAAGAGCTTGAGAACCGGAGTCCTTAGCCCCTTCGCTAACCTAACGTTTCTTTGTTGCTGTGTGTTTGTTGTTTTAGATTACTTTAATTGCTATGGTGAGACCGAGGGGACGGCCTAGAGCGGGTGACCAGGCACCCGAGAATATGCCTCCTGCTCTTAATTCTCCCGATGGTAATGGAGGGAACGTCGGAGGTGATGGTAATGGGCCTCAGGCTGAGGCTAATGTGGGAGGTAATGGGGCTCAAGCGGGCCAAGGCCAGGCAGGGCCAAATGTGGCTCATTTGATTCAGACTATAGCCGGAGCTTTTCAGACAGCTTTGGCCGGTATGCAAGCTGCAGCACCACCTCAGGGTGCGGGGACAGGATTACCCCTAGAGAGGCTTCGTAATTTGGGGGCAGTTGAGTTTCGTGGGTTGTCTCCGGAAGGTTCAGAAGGATGGCTTTAGAGCACTACTCGCATCTTGCGTCAGATGGAGTGTTTGGATGCCCGTAAGTTGGGATGCATCGTCTCATTGCTTCAGGGAGACGCTTATAATTGGTGGACCACTGTTATTTCTGGTATGGCCGAGGCGGATGTCACATGGGAGTTTTTCAGGAATGCCTTCAAAAGGAAGTACCTCGGGGTTCGGTACTTGGATAAAAAGAAAAGGGAGTTCATGGCTTTGGTTCAAGGTAATAGAACCGTGTCTGAATATGAGATCCAGTTTGTGAGGTTGAGCCAGTACGCGCCAGAGTTGATTCCGGATGAGAAGGAGCGATGCGAGCGTTTCAGATATGGGTTGACTACTGATGTGAAGACCTATATGTTGGCCGCCGACTACACTGAGTTCGATGTCTTGGTTTCTAGGGCCAAGGATGTAGAGCAAAACCTAAGCTCTAGAGCACGTGCTGGTGGGTCTGACTCCGGAAAGAGACATGCGAACTGGGATAGGGATCATGCCAAGAGGCATAGAGATAGGAGGTACCAGCCGAATACGAGACCTAGGGGTGGTAACCATGGTCAGGGCCGTCAGGGCCAAGGGGCCGTTGGGCACATTCCGGAGTGCACTAGGTGCGGGAGACGCCACCCAGGTGAGTGTATGGGTATGTTTGGGGCGTGTTGGAACTGTAGCTCCCGAGACCATTTGAGGCGTGATTGTCCAAACCCAGTTAGGGGAGGACCGGCTCCAGCGAGGGGTTTTGAGCATCAGAGAGGCCGTGGGCGCGGCCGTGGGAACTTTCAGCCGAGGAATGAGGGTCAGAGGAACTTGGCTCATGTTGTAGCAGTCCAGCCCGAGGGAGGAGGACCGGCTAGGGTGTACGCTCAGCGAGAGGCTGGGAATGACACTGATGTCATTGCAGGTAATTTCACATTACAGTCTTTGAGTTTGCTTTCTCTAATAGATTCGGGGTCAACACATTCGTATATTTTGGGTGAACATGCAAAGTCATTAGGATTACCTTGTGATTGGCTAGAGGTAGGTGTAAATGTCACTAGCTCTTTTGGTGATACAGTGGTAGTTAGGAAAGTGTATAGGAGGTGTCCTTTGATGGTTCAGGGCCACATATTTCCGGTCGTTATGATGAAGCTACCCTTTTATGGCTTTGATGTAATTTTGGGCATGGATTGGCTTGTAGAGCATAGAGCTAGGGTTGACTTTGTGACTAAGAGGGTCTCTTTGAGGCTTACCGATGACTTTGAGGTTGTGGTAGTTGGGGAGAATGTCAAGTTTTTGTCTAATGTGGTTTCGGCCTTGGAAGCTCAGAGGTTGTTGGGTTCAGGGTGCCAGGCTTACTTGGCTTACGTAATGGACCCGGATATGAGTGAGGTGAGACCTCGGGACATCAGAATCGTATGTGATTTTCCGAGTGTTTTTCCGGAAGAGTTACCAGGCTTGCCTCCACATAGAGCGGTTGAGTTTTCTATTGAGACATATTTCGATTCTGCACCGGTGTCGATTGCTCCGTATAGAATGGCACCGAAGGAGTTGAAAGAGTTGAAGACACAGCTTCAGGAGTTGACTGACAGAGGCTTCATTAGGCCTAGTGTTTCCCCTTGGGGTGCTCCGGTTTTGTTTGTGAAAAAGAAGGATGGTAGCATGAGAATGTGTATAGACTATAGACAGTTGAATAAGGTGACCGTGAAAAACAAATATCCCTTGCCAAGGATTGATGACTTGCTAGACCAGTTGAGGGGTGCTTCCGTGTTTTCAAAGATTGACTTGAGGTCTGGATATTATCAGTTAAAGGTAAAGGATGTGGACATACCGAAGACAGCCTTTCGTACACGTTATGGACATTATGAGTTTTTGGTGATGCCTTTTGGGCTGACCAACGCTCCAGCAGCCTTTATGGATATGATGAACCGAGTGTTTCATAAGTTCTTGGACATGTTTGTGGTAGTTCTTATTGATGACATCCTAGTGTACTCTAGGACCGAAGAGGAGCACGATGAACACTTAAGGTTAGTGCTTCAGACCCTACTTGAGAATCAGTTGTATGCCAAGCTAAGTAAGTGTGAGTTTTGGATTAGGGAGGTGGTCTTCCTTGGTCACGTGATCTCGGCTAGTGGGATTAGTGTAGACCCCAAGAAGATTGAAGCCATTGTGAATTGGAAACAGCCGAAATCAGTGACAGAAATCCGCAGTTTCCTAGGCTTGGCGGGATACTATAGAAGGTTTGTTGAGGGGTTCTCGAGGATAGCGGCTCCGTTGACCAAGGTTCTACAGAAAAATGTTTCGTATGAATGGTCAGATGCAAGACAAGAAGCGTTTGAGAAATTGAAGAAAGCTTTGACCGAAGCTCCTATTTTGATTCAGCCTGAGCCGGGGAGAGAGTTTGTGATTTACAGTGATGCGTCTTATGTGGGGCTAGGTTGTGTACTTATGCAAGAAGGTAAGGTAGTAGCATATGCTTCACGACACTTGAAGGTCCATGAGAAGAATTACCCTACACATGACATAGAGTTGGCGGCAGTGGTGTTCGCGTTGAAAATTTGGAGACACCATCTTTATGGTGAGAAGTGCACTGTGTACACCGACCACAAGAGTTTGAAATATTTGATGTCCCAGAGGGAGTTGAATCTTAGGCAACGAAGGTGGTTAGAGATCCTTAAAGATTATGACCTTACCATAGAGTATCATCCGGGCAAGGCAAATGTGGTGGCCGATGCCTTGAGTAGGAAGGTGGCCGTTGAGTTACGAGCAATGTTTGCAAGGTTGAGTGTGTCTACGGATGGTGGGTTAGTGACCGAGCTTCAGGTTAAGCCATCATTGGTTCAGTTGATCCGTGAGAAGCAGTTGCGAGATGAGTCTTTGACACCTCACGTGCAAGACATAGCTTAAGATAGGCCTACCGAGTATTGTTTTGGAGAGAATGGGATCCTATGTTTCAAGGATAGGATAGTGGTTCCGGAGGATGCCGAGTTGAGGCGTACGATCTTGAGTGAGGCTCACAATAGTCCTTTTGCTATGCATCCGGGTAGCACGAAGATGTATCGAGGATTGAAGGAAGAGTATTATTGGATTGGTTTGAAAAAGGATGTAGCCGAGTTTGTAAGTAGATGTATGGTTTGTCAGAGAGTCAAGGCTGAGCACCAGTTTCCCTCAGGGTTGTTGCAACCGTTGAAAATTCCAGAGTGGAAGTGGGAGCGTATCACTATGGACTTTGTGTCAGGACTTTCGTTGACTCATTCGAAGAAAAATTCAGTATGAGTGATTGTAGATAGACTCACCAAGTGTGCTCATTTCATATCGGTTCATACTACCTATACATTAGACAAGTTGGTCGAACTGTATATTCTTGAGATTGTGAGACTACATGGGGTACCGAAGTGGATTGTGTCAGACCGGGATCCGAGATTTACCTCTAGATTCTGGGAGTGTTTGCATCGAGCCTTGGGTACATGGTTGAACTTCAGCACTTCGTATCATCCGCAGTCAGATGGGCAGTCTGAGAGGGTAATCCAGATATTGGAGGATATGTTGAGGTGTTGTATCATTGACTTTCAGGGGTCATGGGAGAAACACCTACCATTAGTGGAGTTCGCGTATAACAATAGCTTTCAGTCGAGCATTCAGATGGCTCCCTATGAGGCCTTGTATGGTAGGAAGTGTAGGACCCCGATTTGTTGGGCCGAGGCCGGACAGAAACTTGTGCCGATGCCCGAATTGCTTAAGGGAATCACCGAGAAGGTGAAGTTGATATGTGATCGCTTGAAAGCAGCTTCAGATCGACAAAAGTCCTATGCCGACTTAAAGAGGAAGGAGGTGGAATACTCCGTGGGGGATAAAGTGTTCTTGAAAGTCTCACCTTGGAAGAAGGTGATGAGGTTTGGGAGGAAGGGCAAGTTGAGCCCAAGGTACATAGGGCCTTATGAGATAGTTGAGAGAATCGGCCCGGTTGTATATAGATTGAGGCTCCCAGTCGAGCTAGAGAAGATTCATGGTCTATTTCATGTATCGATGCTTAGGAGGTATAGATCGGATCCGTCCCATGTTATGCCAGTGGAAGAAATAGAGTTAAATCCGGACTTGTCTTACAACGAGGAACCAGTTAAGATACTTGCTTCTGATAGCAAGGTGTTGCGTGGCAAGACTATAGAATTGGTCAAGGTATTATGGAGACATAGAGGTGTGGAGGAGGCCACGTGGGAGAGGAAAGCTGACATGCTTGAGCAGTTTCCGTTTTTGTTTCCGCCAGGTAATTTCGGGGACGAAATTCCTTAAGTGGGGGAGAGTTGTAACACCCGGGTTCGGGGGCCGGGTGAAAATAGTAATTTAATAATGGTTCGGGTTCAGTTCTTAATTTTTAAATAATAAAATAATGGGTTGGGCCTCGGGTTTTAAGACAAGTAAAAATTTAGTTGGACCATTTTTAAAAATAAACCCAAATAGCCATGGGTGTCATCCATTGTAGTTATTTTAATTCATTAAGGGCATTTAGGTCTTTCGACCTTTGATTTTAAACTAACCTAAAATAATGTTTTAATTGAGTCATCTTCTTCCCCTCCACTATTCCTCTTCCAATGTTAAAAAACCCCCCCTCTCCATAGCTTACTATTCCATCTCATGTCTTGCTCGTTTTGAAGAGTTTCGCAAAGGTAAACACGTTTTTGACTTACCCTTCTTATTCCCTACAAGTTAATACCAATTGTTTTCATTTTTATACATGTTTTGAGATTTGAAGTTTGGTGGATTTGAGATTAAAAATGTTGTCTTTGAGGTCTTTAACTTAAGCTTTCTATTTGTTTAAGTTATATGAGTTGCCTACAACCAAAAAGGTCCAACAAAACCGATTTTTACAATGTTTTATGGAATTTTCGGATTTGGGTAAAAATGAGGTCTTTGGGAGGTTTTAAGTTGAGTTTTGGGGGTGTTTTAGGTGAAAATAAGAGGGTTGTTGGTTAGGTTATATGCGAGGGTAGTTTTGAAGGCTTTAGGGAGTAATTTGAGGGTTGAAATCAATGGATTTAAGGGGTGCTTAAGGGCTGCTCGGGATTAGGAATTTTGAGCTTGTTTTCAATGGAAAAATTGATGTCTTGTGCTTGGTATGTAATCCGGGTTGATTATTTTAGAATATGGACTGATTTAAGATTGTTTGCTTGGTGTTGGAATGTTTAGAAACGAGAATTTTGGTTGGTGAAGCTTCGGGGACAAATCTGGTGATTTCGGAGTCTTGAGCTTGGTCTTCGATCTTCTCTTTGGTAGCAACGGTGAGTAGAATTGTTGATTTATGCATTATGCTCGATATGGATCCTTTTGGGGTTTGGGTGGGACGTTGAGGGGTCACCTAAACCCGTGTGTAAGTCTCTCTACTCCTATGTGATTGTGATATGTTGAATGCTTATATGTCGTGATCATTAAGTGCATTTTGAGTTGTTAATTGTGTAGTCGAGTTGAGTTCGTGCCTCACGTGATGGTGGTCTAAACTACGGTGATGTGTAGTCCCACCGGTAGTGACTAGTAGGGTAGTACTTTGATGTGTAGTCCCATTGGAAATCCACTAGTCGAAACGGTGATGTGTAGTCCCACCGTATGTGTATGTTGGTTGTGCTTGTGCAAACCACGTGTTGTTGTTGAGATTGACCCTCGTGCATCCATTGCTTTCTTGCATATAAATCGTGTTTTGGAAAACTGCATGTTGTGAATTGTAGAGCCTCTCTCACTAAGCTAGTTGGCTTATGCTCTTTTTGTTTCCAACGTCCAGATCGTTAGAGTTCGGGAGGCAAGCGGGCGAGGGAGGTGCTTTTGGAGTTCTCAAGCTAGTTCAAGTATGGTTTGCATTTTGTAATAATGCCTAGACAATGGGGTATAGAGTTTTAGGAGTTGGGGTTAAACTCCTTAGGAAATTTGTGTTTGAGCATGTTAATCTCGTGGTTGTGTTATGCTTTTGCTTCATGGATTGCGGTTTATTCTTGTTATGTTGCTTATTTGTATATGCCTAAACATGTATGTTGTTGGCCTATATATGCCTTATGCTTGACTATCAAATGTATGATTCCTTATGCTTGTTAAGTATACCCCTTTTTGTGAAATTGCATGAAATCTTGATTTGTATGATTTTCGTTAGATTAAATACCTCGCGTGTTAAATCCCGATTGTGGTTTGATGTATGTATGGTTGTATGTGCTTAGGGGAGTCCAAAAATGCATCTAGAGTCGTGTTTGAGGTCACCTAGTGCAAAGTTGTTGAATTGCAGAGCAGGGCGTATCGGTACGCCTAAGGGCCGTATCGATACGGTCTTGCCTGTAGAGCTCAGTTTTGGCTGGGCTTATCGATACACGGGGGTGTATCGATACGCTTTTTGGTCACTGGAATTCTGAGAAATTGGGGAGTTTTTGGCGTATCGATACGGTGTTGGGGAGTATCGGTACGGGTTTATCTCGTTGACCACGAGATGTTGACTGAAGAGGGCGTATCGATGCGCTCAAGGGCTGTATCGATACGGTCTTCTTCGAGTTGACTGTTTGGGTTGACCTGGTCAGGGTGTATCGATACCCCTAGTTAGGGTACCGATACGGTCTGCCCTGTAAGCTTAAAAAATAGACTAAGTGTGTATGGTCGGGGTTCGAATGTGATCTTTGGATGTCTTCCGTTGTTGTGAATCACTTAGGACTTAATATTCCTCTAGACAAGATTAAAATAAAAAGAAAAAAATATAGGGTTGCTAACCGAGGGGGAACCTCAGCGGGTTTCACTCGATTTTCCCCGTGTGACCCACTCGGACCGGCCATCCGGCCAGACCGGGACGAGGAGGTTACATGCATGCTTGAACCCTACATTATTGTTGTTTTTTATTTTAGAGCATCCTCACTAAGCTTCTAGCTTACGCTCTCATTTTCAACAATGCAGATCATTAGCGTGGTGTTAGCAAGGAGCAAGGCGAAGGGGCTTTCCAAGTTGTAGTTGCTCAAGTATGACTTAGTAATTAAAGTAGTAGTTTAGCAATGAGGCATTTATGTGTTTTGTATGAGCGTTGTATGACTCATAGATGTTGACGTGTTCATGTTTTGCTTGGATTTGTAAACCTTGCTAAACCTTGTTGAATGCTTGTTGGAGATGCTATGCTTTTGGATGTTTGTGTTGCTTTCGGTTGAAGGTGTAAACCTTTATGTGACATCTTGTGCCTTTGGCTTCTAAGTTTATAAGTATGCCATGAATGATCCTTGGAATGGTTGTCCTAACTCATGTCTTGTGTTAATTATGTATGTTTGCAATAGGGAGCATGCCTCTAGAGTGTAATCGTTTGCTAAGTATGCTTCTTGGAGTTGTTGAGGGCATTTGGAGTTGCCTAAAACTGATTTTAGAAAATTGCAGACAGCAGGTGTTTCGAAACGGTTGGAGCTGTTTCGAAACGGGTGTGGTTCCAGGCCCCCCGTATTGAAACTCGTTTCGGTACGGTTTGGATACTGTGAACCCCTGTTCCGAAACAAGTATCGAAACACTTTGGCTACTGTCCATGCCTGTTTCGAAACAAGTTTCGAAACGCCAAGGCAAAATCGTGACCCTGTTCCGAAACGGGGTGGAGGCGTTTCGGTACGGGTGTCTTGCTTTTTATTTGGAGCCCATGTTTCGAAACGGGTAACACCAGTTTCGAAACACAGGCCTGAAAATGGGCTTTTGGGCATCTCTAAATGGTCTCAATGTTTGGGGTTAGGCCTGGTTTGCTGTAGGGCTTCTCGGGAGCCTTGTTTCCGCTGTAGTGATCACTTAAGGAACAATTATGCCTTTAGTTAAGATGTAATTTAAATGAAAAAAAATTAGGGTCGCTAACCGAGGGGGAACCTTCACGGGTTTCGCTTCGGTTTTCCCCGTGTAGCCTACTCGGACTGGTCAGTCGTCCAGACCGGGGCGAGGGGGTTACATTTGTTGGTATCAGAGCCTTAGGTTACCGAGACCTCGGGGAGGTAAGTGAGGTAAGCTTGATGTGTTAAGCAATTGATATATTTCGGTGTATGCTTTGTTATGTATTCTTGTTGTTTGATCGTTCACACGGTGTTTGGAAGCATGATTGTTGCGTTTGATGTTGTGTCGAGTACTCATTCCTACTATTACTTGATTTAAAAAGGTTGTGTAAAGGAAAGTACTTGAGCAAAGTTGGACCCTTGCCTTTGCTAACTTAATCCTTATTTGTTTGTTGTTGTAGTTATTATCTTGCTAGTTGTATCATGAGACTACGATGGAGGCCTAGGATGGTTCAGCCGGAACAACGGGCACAAGCTCCGGGGATTGAGCAGATTGGTGGGGCGCAGGCTCCTCAACCTCCTCCTTCTCCTCCTCACCAAGCGGGAGGTGAGGCGGGAGCCGGGGGCGCGGGGCCTCAAGTTGGCCAAGGACCTTCCGGAATTGATTTAGCTCCCTTAGTTCAGGCGATAGCTGGGGCTTTCCAGGCTGCAGTGGCTGGGGGTCAGGCAGCGGCATAACCCCAGGGAGAGGGTACTGGTTTGCCATTGGAGAGACTCCGCAGTTTGGGAGGTGAAGAGTTCAGAGGGTCGGCACCCGAGAGGTCTGAGATGTGGCTAGAGAAGACTGTCCGTATTCTGGCACAGATGGGTTGTACCAGGGAGCGCAAGCTAGGGTGTTTTATATCTCTGCTTCAGGGTGATGCCTACACTTGGTGGGTCACCATCACTACGGGTATGGAAGAGGCTGAGATCACTTGGGAGTTTTTCGAGTCAGCTTTTCGTAAGAGATATCTGGGTCCTCGATATCTCGATGAGAAGAAGAGGGAATTTATGGCTTTGCTTTAGGGGAGTATGACCGTGACCGACTATGAGAACATATTTGTGAGGCTGAGTCAGTATGCATCTGAGCTTGTTCCTACTGAAGTGGAACGTTGTAACTGTTTCCGCTATGGGCTGAATGAAGAGATTAAGAGATACACTTTGGCTTCCGACTACTCGGATTTTGATGTCTTGGTCGCTAGGGCCAAGGACTTGGAGCACAGTTTGGGCTTGACCAAACGATCTGGTGGTTCTAGTTCTAGTAAGAGATCTAGTGACTTTGATAGAGGTGATGCCAAGAGGCATCGGGACAACCGGCATCACTATGACCATAGACGTGGTGGAGGTAACCACGGTAGGGGCCAACAGGGCCAAAGGGATGGTGGGAAGTTGCCCACGTGTGCTACTTGCGGGAGGAACCACACCGGTGAGTGTTGGGGGAATTTCCACTCGTTTTGGAGTTGTGGGGCTAGAGATCATATTAGGCGTGACTGTCCACATCAGGTGGGACATGCACCAGCTCAGGCTCCTGCTAGAGCCAATGACTTTCAAAGAGGCCGTGGGCGCGGTAGAGGTAACTTCCAGCTAAGGAATGATGGCTAGAGGAACATACCACATGTAGTTGCAGTCCAGCCAGAGGGCGGAGGTCAGGCCAGAGTTTACGCTCAGCGTGGTGATCAACATGACACAGATGTGATCGCATGTAACTTCTCGATACAGTCTTTGGGTTTGCTTTCTTTGATTGACTCCGGGTCTACACATTCTTATATATTGAGTGAGCATGCACAGTTGTTGAAATTGCCTTGTGAAATATTAGAGGTAGGAGTTAGTGTTACTAGTTCCTTTAGGGACACGGTAGTAGTTAGAAAGATGTACAGAAGGTGTCCGTTGATGGTTCAGGGACATGTATTTCCCGTGGATATGATGTAGCTACCCTTTTATGGCTTTGATGTGATTTTGGGTATGGACTGGCTCATTGAGCCTAGAGCTAGGATAGGCTTTGAAACTAAGAGGATTTCTTTGAGACTCACAGATGATTATGAGATAGTGGTGGTGGGTGAGAACGTGAAGTTCTTGTCCAATGTAGTTTCAGTACTAGAGGCTAAGAGATTAGTTGAGATGGGTTGCGAAGCATATTTGGCCTATGTGATGAATCCAAACGTGAGTGAGGTTAGACCTCAAGATATCCGGATAGTGTGTGATTTTCCTAGTGTGTTTCCGAAAGAGTTGCCGGGTTTACCACCTGATAGAGCGGTAGAGTTTGCGATAGAGACTTATTCAGATTCAGCTCCTGTTTGGATTGCTCCGTATCGTATGGCACCGAAAGAACTGAAAGAGTTGAAGATTCATTTGCAAGAGTTGACAGATAGAGGCTTCATTCGACCTAGTTCTTCGCCTTGGGGCGCTCCAGTTTTGTTTGTGAAGAAGAAAGATGGAAGCATGAGAATGTGTATAGATTACAGACAGTTGAATCAGTTAACAGTGAAGAACAAGTATCCGTTGCCGAGAATTGATGATTTGTTTGACCAGTTGAGAGGGGCATCAGTCTTTTCGAAGATTGACTTGAGATCCGGCTACTACCAGCTAAAGGTAAGAGAGGTTGATGTACCGAAGACGACCTTTAGGACTAGATATGGTCACTATGAGTTTTTAGTCATGCCTTTTGGGTTGACTAATGCACCGACTGCTTTCATGGATATGATGAATAGGATCTTCCATCAGTACCTAGATTAGTTTGTGGTTATCTTCATAGATGAAATCTTAGTGTATTCGCGTACCGAGGAAGACCACGACCGACACTTGAGACTAGTTTTGAAGACTTTGTTAGATAATCAGTTATATATGCCAAGTTGAGCAAGTGTGAGTTCTGGATCCGAGAGGTAGTCTTCCTAGGAGATGTAGTGTCAGCCGATGGGATTAGAGTTGATTCGAAGAAAATAGAAGCTATTGTTGAGTGGAAGCAACCGAAGTCGGTAACAGAGGTACGTAGCTTTCTAGGCTTAGATGGATATTATAGAAGATTCGTAGAAGGTTTCTCGAAGTTAGCCGCTCCATTGACACAGTTGCTTCAGAAGAGTGTTCAGTTTGAGTGGTCAGATGCAAGACAGAGAGCCTTTGAGAAGTTGAAAGAAGCTTTGACCCAAGCACCGATCTTGATTCAGCCAGAGTCTGGGAAAGACTATGTAGTTTACAGTGACGCTTCCTATGTAGGCCTAGGTTGTGTTCTCATGCAAGACAAGAGAGTAATGGCTTATGCCTCAAGACAGTTGAAGACTCACGAGCGCAACTATCCGACCCATGACATAGAGTTAGTCGCAGTTGTGTTTGCTCTGAAGATTTGGAGACATTATTTGTACGGTGAGAGATGCACAGTGTACACGGATCACAAGAGTTTGAAGTACATCATGACTCAGTGAGATTTGAATCTCAGACAGCGTAGGTGGTTAGAGTTGCTAAAAGACTATGATCTCACGATTGAGTACCATCCGGTTAAGGCCAATGTAGTGGCCGATGCTTTGAGTAGAAAGGTAGTCGTAGAATTGAGAGCCATGTTTGCTAGATTGAGCTTGTCCGGAGATGGTGGCTTGGTAGCCGAGCTTCAGGTTAGACCTACTCTAGGTCAGTTGATTAGGGAGAAACAGCTCCTAGATAGATCTTTGGCACCTCACGTGCAAGATGTGGCCGAGGGTAGACCTTCAGACTACAGTTTCAGTACCGATGGGGTCTTGTGTTTCAAGAATAGGATAGTTGTGCCAGAAGACAATGACTTGAGACGCACGATCTTGACTGAAGCGCACAGTAGTTCGTTTGCTATGCATCCTGGAAGTACGAAGATGTACCGAGATTTGAAGAATGAGTACTTTTGGGTTGGTTTGAAGAGAGATGTGGCCGACTTCGTGAGTAAGTGCATAGTGTGTCAGAGAATGAAGGTGGAACATCAGGTTCCCTCAGGTTTGTTGCAACCGTTGAGGATTCCGGAATGGAAATGGGAGAATATCACCATGGACTTGTTTCGGGCTTGCCTTTGACTCCTACAAATAAGAACTCAGTTTGGGTCATAGTAGACCGTTTCACGAAGTGCGCTCACTTCTTAGCAGTCAATACCACTTATACTTTAGATAGATTGGTCGATCTGTACATTGGTGAGATTGTTAGATTGCATGGTGTGCCGAAGTCTATTGTGTCCGATAGAGATCCAAGGTTTACAGCTCGATTTTGGGAGTGTCTGCATACAGCTCTGGGTACCCGTTTCAATTTCAGCACGTCTTATCATCCTCAGTCAGATGATCAGTCAGAGAGAGTTATACAGATCTTAGAGGATATGTTGCGTTGTTGCATCATTGATTTTCAAGGTACATGGGAGAAGCACTTGCCTCTAGTTGAGTTTGCTTACAATAATAGTTTTCAGTCGAGCATTCAGATGGCTCCGTATGAGGCCTTGTATGGTAGAAAGTGTAGAACTCCAGTTTGTTGGGCTGAAGTGGGACAAAAATTGTTACATATGTCGGATTTGCTCAAGGGGACAACCGACAAAGTGAAATTGATTTGCGATCGATTGAAGGCTGCTTCGGATAGGCAGAAGTCCTATGCCGACTTGAAGAGGAAGGAAGTTGAGTTCTCAGTGGGTGAGAAGGTGTTCTTGAAAGTGTCTCCGTGGAAGAAGGTGAAGAGATTTGGCCGAAAGGGGAAGTTTAGTCCTAGGTACATAGGACCGTATGAGATTGTGAAGAGGGTTGGCCCAGTTGCTTATCAGATGCGTTTGCCATCCGAGCTAGAGAAGATACACGATGTATTTCATGTTTCGATGCTCCGTAAGTATAGGTCAGACCTATCGCATGTTATGCCGGTAGAAGAGATTGAATTGAATCCGGATTTGACTTATGAGGAAGAACCAATTGAGATCTTAGCTTCTGACAGTAAGGTGTTGCGGGGTAGATCGATTGAATTAGTGAAAGTCCGGTGGCAACGTCGAGGAGTGGACGAAGCCACTTGGGAGAGGAAGGAGGATATGGAAAGGCAGTTTCCGTATCTCTTTCAGTCAGGTAATTTCGGGGACGAAATTCTTTAAGTGGGAGAGAGTTGTAACACCCGTGTTTTGGGGTTAGGAGTTAGACGCGTGAGTTGGTTCGAGTCGGTAAAATCGATTTTATTTAAATTGACCTTAGTTTTGATTTAATTGAGATTTAAAATAAAAGGGGTGGCAATTTTGTAAATAAAGTGAAAAGTAGATGACAACCTTTTTGAATTAAAAAGAACAAAAAAAAAGTTGTCTTCTTCCTCATTTGCTTCAAACGTGAGAAAGACCCAAACCCCTCCCAAAACCCCTATTCACTATTCCATTTGATTTCTCCATCGATTCAAGGGCATTTTCAAAGGTAATCCCATTTCTCAACCCTTCTCATCATCCTCTTCACTTTCGTGGTCTTAGATTTGAAAACTATCATCTTTTTAGAATTTCAAGTTTAAGGAAAGTTTGGATTTTTAGTGGGTTTTTCATTTGTTTTTGAATTGTTGAGTTGGGTTTTGGATTAATCTCACCTAAATACATTTGATATCTTAAAATGGATGGATTTGGGAAAAATCCCAAAGTGAGACTTTGGGGCAATTTTTAAAGTGTCAAAAATTGAGTTTTTGGTGTGTTTTAGTGTTGGGTTGAAGGGCTGATGGTATAGGGTTATTAGGGAAGTGCTTTGGAAGCTTTTAGATGTCATTTGGGTGTTAGAAATCATATTTTTCAGCTGGGTATTTGAGTCACACGAAAATGGAAGTTTTGTGGTTAGTTTGGGTTTGAATTTGTGAAGCTTTGACATGTGTTTGTGAGTTGGGTTTGTGATTGAGCATAGCATTGAATTGGTGAGTAATATTTGTGTTTTGATTTGGTTAGAAGCAAGAGGAAGCATCGGGGAAGGATCGGGGTCGAATCCGGGAATTGAGGAGGCTTAACTCACTTGCTTGGGTTGCTAAGGAAGGGTGGTGAGTAAAACTTTAAATTTTCTTTAAAGTCGGTTCAAGTGTGTGTAGTGGAAGTATTGGAATGAGCTTGGTAGGCCATTCCAAGGTTGAAATTAAATTGGTAGTTTAATTTCTTGACTGTTAATGATGCTTTACATGCCATTGCCTATATTGATCTCTTGAGATATGAATTGATTCGTATGTGTATACATTGATATGTGTGTTGATGAATATGTGCAATGATTGATGGTTGTTGTGATGTGGTTTAAAGTAATTGGCACTAGTTAACTTACCGGGTGTAAATGATCGATCATTAGGATTAGTGTGCACAAGTTTGAGTCAAATTCGTGCGTGGCCTTGATAGCGTTGAGTCATTAAGGAGGAGTACGGTGATGTAATATTCAACCAGAAATTTATTTATATATACGTGATGATGAGTGGAATCCCATCCGTAGGGCATGTGGTGATGAGTGGAATCCCACCCATGCAAGGTCCGGTGATGAGTGTAATCCCACCGAGGTAATGTTGTTGTTGAGAGTAAATCCGCACATCCGAGTAAACTAATAGTGGCCAAAGTACTTGCTCTTATGATTATGATGTTGTGAAATATGATTTATGTTGTTGAGCTTAATATGATGTAAGATGCCATATTTATGACTCTTGAAAAACTAGCTAGGTTGCCTTGATGTTGCCTATGTATGTTGTGTGTGATGTTAAGGATTGCATGCTTGAACCCTGCATTGTTTTTGTTTTTGATTTTAGAGCATCCTCACTAAGCTTCTAGCTTACGCTCTCATTTTCAACAATGCAGATCATTAGCGTGGTGTTAGCAAGGAGCATGGCGAAGGGGCTTTCCAAGTTGTAGTTGCTCAAGTATGACTTAGTAATTAAAGTAGTAGTTTAGCAATGAGGCATTTATGTATTTTGTATGAGCATTGTATGACTCATAGATGTTGACGTGTTCATGTTTTGCTTGGATTTGTAAACCTTGCTAAGCCTTGTTGAATGCTTGTTGGAGATGCTATGCTTTTGGATGTTTGTGTTGCTTTCGTTGAACATGTAAACCTTTATGTGACAGCTTGTGCCTTTGGCTTCTAAGTTTATAAGTATGCCATGAATGATCCTTGGAATGATTGTCCTAACTCATGTCTTGTGTTAATTATTTATGTTTGCAATAGGGAGCATGCCTCTAGAGTGTAATCGTTTGTTAAGTATACTTCTTGGAGTTGTTGAGGGCATTTGGAGTTGCCTAAAACTGATTTTAGAAAATTGCAGACAGCAGGTGTTTCGAAACGGTTGGAGCTGTTTCGAAATGGGTGTGGTTCAAGGCCCCTCGTATCGAAACTCGTTTCGGTACGGTTTGGCTACTGTGAACCCCTGTTCCGAAACAAGTATCGAAACACTTTGGCTACTGTCCATGCCTGTTTCGAAACAAGTTTCGAAACGCCAAGGCAAAATCATGACCCTGTTCCGAAACGGGGTGGAGGCGTTTCGGTACGGGTGTCTTGATTTTTACCTGGAGCCCGTGTTTCGAAACGGGTAACACCTGTTTTGAAACACAGGCCTGAAAATGGGCTTTTGGGCAACTCTAAAGGGTCTCAATGTTTGGGGTTAGGCTCGATTTGCTGTAGGGCTTCTCGGGAGCCTTGTTTCCGCTGTAGTGATCACTTAAGGAACAATTATGCCTTTAGTTAAGATGTAATTTAAATGAAAAAAAATTAGGGTCGCTAATTGAGGGGGAACCTTCACGGGTTTCGCTTCGGTTTTCCCCGTGTAGCCTACTCGGACCGGTCAGTCGGCCAGACCGGGGCGAGGGGGTTACATTTCCAGTAGCCAAAACCCTTACCGATACGCTTAGCCGTATCGATGCGTGTGTTTTGAAACAGCCCAACGGCTAGTCGCGTACCGATACGGTTGTATCGCGTACGGATACGCTAAACTACCCCAACGGTCATATTTCCCAACGGTCTTTTAAATTGCAGGATCGTACCGATACGTTGGGAAAGTGTATCGACACGCATCAGCTGAAGTGCACAACGGTTACTTCCTTATCGGGACCGTATCGATACAGTTTGAAGGGTATCGATACGCCAAGCTGCAGAACTGCATTTATGGTGTGAAATAATGGCTCCAACGGCTCCAATTCAACCCCCATGGCTAGTAACGACTACAAACTCATTAAGGAGTATAAAAGGGACCTCCAAGCATATAGTAATGGTTAATGCTTCAATTTTCAACAATATAATGATCAATAATTTGTCTTAGGGCTTTATTGTTCAATTTATTATATAGACAACACGTGTGAGCCTAATTGTCAAATTTGCAAGTGTTTAGATTTTGGGTGAGAGCTTTAATTGTGCAAACATATACCTTCTAGAGGGATTTCTAGTTTCTAAGTTTTTCTTGTGTAAGAGAGTGTTTTATCAAGCTTTGGGTATAAAGCTTGATCGTTGTAACGGTTTCCTCCTAAGCCGAGAAAAGGGGACGAAATTCTTAGTGATTTTGTTTGGAAATCCTTAGTGGGAAGCTAAGGTAGTGGATGTACACCTTGGTTAGAAGGTTGAACCACTATAAACCATTGTGTCTATTGCCTATCTTTCTATTCCCACAAAAATACTCAATTATCCAACTTCTCCACATTTGGCAGGCAAGAACGGTTGAAGGAATCGAGCACTGTAAAACCTAACAATTGGTATCATAGCCTCTTCTCCATTGAAGGAGAAGCATACTTGGAAGAAGGTCGCTCTATCTCGTGTCCTCCGCACTTCAAAGGAGAAGCATACTTCCAATGGAGCAGTGTCATGAAGTATTTCATAAAATCTCTTGATTTGGAGATTTGGGATATAATCAAAGATGGTTACTTGGAAGCTCCTAAGAAGAAGAAGAAGCAAAGGAGTGCAAATGACATGAAGGCCAAGCTAAATGCAAAGACGATGCACACTCTTCTTTGTGGCCTCAATGAAGATGTTTCTAAGAAAGTCTCCACACGCAAAAGTGCAAAAGAAATTTGGGAGAAGCTTGAGAAGCTCTACGGAAACAAGAAGGGAGAAAAGAAAGATGATGCTTCATCTTGTGCAAACCACCTCTCAACACCTAAGGTGGATGGTGTTTTGGCTCTCGATGAGCCAGAGGTATCTTCTAACTCAAGTGAATTAAATTCATATACATTTGACGAGTTACAAGATGCTTTCGATGAATTATTTTTGGAATTTGAGACCATGAATTCCAAATTTAAGAAAATAATTTCTAAGTTTGAATTTGAAAATGATTTTCTTTTGAAAACAAAATTGGATTTTGAAAACCAAAATAAGATTTTAAAAAATGATTTAGAGTTTTCAAAAATGAGCAATTGAGCTTTGGAAAAAGAAAATATTGATTTAAAGGTTAAGCTTGAAAGTTTAACAAAAGAAAAATAAATTATTTTTAATAATTCATCTTGTCACATAATGGCAACATGCTCACATTGTCATTATCATGGTCATTCCTTGCATACTTGTCCTATAAAGAAGAGAAAATCTTATAGTATTAGACAAGTATGAGTTCCTAAGGGAACTAGAGACTTTGAAATTAATGTTAATGGATCCAAAGCAATTTGGATACCAAAATTCAAGTAATTGTCTTTTGTAGGTGTGTTGGAGCAATAGTAAGAAAAGCAAAGATATGAAAATGCTCTAGTCACACAGGTGAAGAAGATGGGTAACCTCTAATCTTAATGCATTGGATTATAAATCATTTGGTTACCTATTTTGATGATAAATGTCCATGCATCATTGCGTATTTATATTTATAAGCGCATGACATTTTATGATGCTTTATGAAAATGAATCATATTGTTTCATTCATATGTTTGAATAAAGTTTTAAAGTGTTGGATAAATTGAATTTCATGTGTTTTAAATTGATTTGATTCAATGGTGAAATTCAATCTCTTAAGTGTCAAAATTTGTGCTAAAAATTTAATGGAATGCTTTAGTAAGGGGAGTTTTATTTTTCAAATATTTTGCACTTAATTTTTTTTAACTTACTCTCTATTGTTATTATGAACTACAAAGATTTGAATTATTTTTTATATAACAATAAGGGGGAGAAGTAAGTGAAAATTAAGGGGGAGCTTTTGTCAAAAACAATTTTTCAAAGAAGTTTTGTTATATCAAAAAGGGGGAGATTGTTGAGAAATATTTTGATATAACAATTATGTGAAAAATGTTTTGGACTTGTTTAAAGATTTCAAAAATAATTCAAAAGTCCTTAAAACTTGAAAAATATGTTTAAAATGTTGACTTTGCACCTATATCGAATATACATTTTAAAGTTAAAAATAGCCAAAATTGGTTTTTTAAGTGAAAGTTTCGAAACCATCCCTATAAGGTTTCGAAACCTTTCTGGGCAGAATGCCACTGTTTTTTAAAACCTTAGCAAAGGTTTTGAAACCTTGGCCTTGTAACGGCTAGTTTTTACAAATTCCTCCTTAAGGTTTAGAAACCTCTGTGCAGGTGAGAATTTAAAGCTCGACTTTATGACTTCCCAACGGCTCCAAAACATCCCCAACGGCCATAAACGGCTAGAATATCATTCCACACTATAAAAGCAACCTTGGGGCACTTGAAGATGGTTAGAGAACACATCCAATCAATATGATCAAGAGAATTTGAGTCCAATTCTTATTTCTTCATTTCTCTTGTATATAGTGTTTAAGAGAGTGCTTAATTATAAATCCTTTGTACTCTTGTGAGCTTAATTTGTGTAAACACCCACCTTCTGAGGTATTTAGTTTACCAAACAAATCTCTTGTAAAAGGAGAGTTTCTAGTTTAGCCTTAGACAAAAACTAGAGTGGTTCTATCTTATCCATTAAAAGATAGGGTATTAAGGGTTGCCTCCTTAGCCTAGAAAAGAGGAAGAATTCATAGTGAATTGGGAAATCCTTAGTGGTGTGCTAAGGTATTGGATGTAGGCTTTGGTTAGAAAGTCGAACCACTCTAAAATCCTTGTGCAAGTTGTCTACCTTTCTTACGGTTTTAGCTAATTCATCAAAGGACCAAATACAACCCACTTGACGTTTTTTTCGGAGATCGATTCGATTGTTCTACAAGTCTAACAATTGGTATCAGAGCTTGGCTCAATTGAAGAGGATTAACATCTTATTGAGAAGATCCTGCAAGCTCGATCGTCATTTCAAACAACCGGCTCAATGGCGCAATCCATCGATAAACCGCCCTTCTTCGACGGAACACACTATGCCCATTGGAAGACAAAGATGAAGTTCTTCATAAAGTCAAAGGACTACAAGCTTTGGGACATAGTAGAAGATGGTCCCTTCGTGCCTCAACAAAGCAAAGCGGAATGGAGTGCCGAAGATCGCAAGAAGATGGAGCTTAATTGCAAAGCCTTGCACATCCTTTTTTGTGCTTTTGGCCCCAACATCTATGAGAAGATGTCTTCTTGTGAGAGTGCCAAGGAAGTTTGGGACAAGCTCGAAGTTACATACGAGGTGAAAAACGAAGTAAAGGAGACCAAGATCGGCCTCCTCAACCTAGAGTATGAAAACTTCAAGATGGACCAAGAAGAGGACATTGAGAAAATGTTCCATCGATTCTCCACCATCACCAATGGACTCAAAGGTTATGGAGAAGTCATTCAGGAAGAAAAACTTGTCCGAAAGCTTATTTATTCTCTTCCCGAGTCTTGGGACTCAAAGAGGACCACCATCAATCGAAACTAAGAATTTGAAGACATTGAAGCTTGATGAACTCATGGGGTCACTTCTCACTCACCAAATTATGAAGAAAGAAAAAGAAGAGGAGAAGAAGAAGAAGGAAGAGATAAGAAAGATGGGGAAGAAGAAGATCATGGAGCTAGGCATCAACGCAAGTGTCGTTGCTCTCAAATCCTCCACATGCCATCATGTAGAACTAAGTGAGGAGGAAAGCGAAGATGAAGAGATGGCCTATCTCTTCAACAAATTTGCCCGGTTCATGAAGAGCAAAATGGAAAAATCCAATCATGAATCGAGGAAGAAGATGAAGGAATCCCACAATTCCAACAACAAGGGATCATCTTCAAAGCAAGCATATGTGGCCACGTGGAGTGATGAAGACTCCACCGATGATGGAGTAGCCCATCTATGCTTGATGGCCCTCAATGAGGGGGAGGTAACTTCTAACTCATCTAGTTCAAATTCATATTCTTTTGATGAGTTACAAGAAGCCTATGATGAATTGGTTTTTGAGTTCAATATTTCATTTTCGGAAAACAAGAAATTGATTTCAAAATTAAAAACCGAAAATGATTTGCTTTTTAAAACCAATTTAGAGTTTGAAGCAAAAATTAAAGATTTTGAGCTTAAAGTTTTAGACTTATAAAACTTGCTTCAAACGATTGAAAAAGATCATCAAAAAGAAGTTGATGATCTTAAGAAGGAAAAATATTTGATTTTCAATGAACTTCAAAAGAAAAATAATTTAGGAAAATCAAACTTTTAAGTAAGACAATCTAGTGCCCCTAGATTTGTAAACGGTAAAGTTTTTAGAAGTATTTGGGTCCCAAAAGGACTAAGTACTTCAACTAAAAAGGATGAAATTGAAAAATGGATTCCTAAGGGGACTAAGTTTTGTGCTGCTAACGTCTATGGATCCAAAGAAATTTGGATACCAAAAATTACTTGATTGTCTTATGATAGGTGTGATGGAGATTGATCAACAAGTCCAAAATTGAGGGGGAGCTCCATGCACACAAGGAAGAACACTTGAAGAAGGAAGGCTTCACATCCTCCCTTGTGTTCAAGTGTGGTAAAAATCTAGTTGTTTTATTTGTTTAATTTGATTTATTTATTTTAACTAGATTATGACATATGTTGGACTAACATTGTTTGATGCTTTGAGTAAGGGGGCAATTTTAAAAACGAAATTTTTAATGGTGTCAATTTTTTTACCTCCTAAGTTATTTTGAGCCCAATGTCAGTTTAAATTCTTTTTGATATAACAAAAAGGGGGAGAAATGGTTTGAAAAATTGATTTTTCAAGTTTTTCAAGAGAATAAGGGGAGCTTTAATCAAATTTAAATTTTAAGTCAAAAATGGTTTGAAAAATTGATTTTTCAAGTTTTCAAGAGAATAAGGGGGAGCTTTAATCAAATTTAAATTTTAAGTCTCTTATTCAAATTTTAAATTACAAATGGGGGAGAATCCCAAATAATTTTTCAAGTTGGTTTTATTATATCAAAAAGGGGGAGATTGTAGAACTAAGTGTTTTGATATAATATTTGAAAAATGTTTTGGACTAAATTGAAAAGAATTTAAAATATGTTTTTAGTTAAAAACAACTTGAAAATATGATTAAGGGTTTTAAAAGGCTTTGGAATGATTTAAAGTACATTCAAAGTAGTCAAAACCAAGCTTTTCAAGTGCTCGTACCGATCCGGTCTGGTACCGTACCGATACGCCTTAGGGTTTCAACTACAAGATTTTTCCAGTAGCCAAAACCTGTACCGATACGCTTAGCCGTATCGATACGGTGTGTTTTGAAACATCCCAAAGGCTAGTCGCGTACCGATACGGTTGTATCGCGTATCGATACGCTAAACTACCCCAACGGTCTTTTAAACTGTAGGACCATACCGATACGCTAGGTAAGCGTATCGATACGCATCAGCTGAAGTGCACAACAGCTACTTCCTTATCAGGACCGTATCGATACGATTTGAAGGGTATCGATACGCCAAGCTGCAGAACTGCATTTATGGTGGGAAATAAAGGCTCTAACGGCTCCAATTCAACCCCAACGGCTAGTAACGGCTACAAACTCATTAAGGAGTATAAAATGGACCTCCAAGCATCTAGTAATGGTTAATGCTTTAATTGTCAACAACATAATGATCAAGAATTTGTCTTAGGGCTTTATTGTTCAATTTATTGTATAGACAACACTTGTGAGCCTAATTGTCAAATTTGCTCAAGTGTTTAGGTTTTGGGTGAGAGTTTTAATTGTGCAAACATATACCTTCTAGAGGGATTTCTAGTTTGCTAAGTCTTTCTTGTGTAAGAGAGTGTTTGATCAAGCTTTGGGTAGAAAGCTTCATCGTTGTAACGGTTTCCTCCTAAGCCGAGAAAAGGGGACGAAATTCTTAGTGAATTTGTTTGGAAATCTTTAGTGGGAAGTAAGGTAGTGGATGTAGACCTTGGTTAGAAGGTTAAACCATTATAAATCCTTGTGTCTATTGCCTATCTTTCTATTCCCACAAAAACACCCAATTATCCAACTTCTCCACACTTGGCGAGCAAGAACGATTGAAGGAATCGAGCACCGTAAAACCCAACAATTATTGTAGCACTAAGTGTTTTGATATAATATTTGAAAAATGTTTTGGACCAAATTGAAAAGAAATTAAAATATGTTTTTAGTTAAAAACAACTTGAAAATATGTTTAAAGGTTTTAAAAGGCTTTGGAATAATTTAAAGTACATTCAAAGTAGTCAAAACCAAGCTTTTCAAGTGCTCGTACCGATACGGTCTGGTACCGTACCGATACGCCTTAGGGTTTCAACTACAGGATTTTTTCATTAGCCAAAACTCGTACCGATACGCTTAGCCGTATCGATGCGGTGTGTTTTGAAACAGCCCAACGGCTAGTCGCGTACCGATACGCTAAACTACCCCAACAGTCATATTTCCCAACGGTCTTTTAAACTGCAGGACCGTACCGATACGCTAGGTAAGCGTATCGATACGCATCAGTTGAAGTGCACAATGGCTACTTCCTTATCGGGACCGCATCGATACGGTTTGAAGGGTATCGATACGCCAAGCTACAGAATTGCATTTATGGTGGGAAATAAAGGCTCCAACGGCTCCAATTCAACCCCAATGGCTAGTAACGACTACAAACTCCTTAAGAAGTATAAAAGGGGCCTCCAAGCATCTAGTAATGATTAATGCTTAAATTGTCAACAACATAATGATCAAGAATTTGTCTTAGGGCTTTATTGTTCAATTTATTGTATAGACAACACTTGTGAGGCTAATTGTCAAAATTTCTCAAGTGTTTAGGTTTTGGGTGAGAGCTTTAATTGTGCAAACATATACCTTCTAGAGGGATTTCTAGTTTGCTAAGTCTTTCTTGTGTAAGAGAGTGTTTGATCAAGCTTTGGGTAGAAAGCTTAATCGTTGTAACGGTTTCCACCTAAGCTGAGAAAAGGGGACGAACTTCTTAGTGAATTTGTTTGGAAATCCTTAGTGGGAAGCTAAGGTAGTGGATGTAGACCTTGGTTATAAGGTTGAACCACTATAAATCCTTGTGTCTATTGCCTATCTTTCTATTCCCACAAAAACACTCAATTATCCAACTTCTCCACACTTGGCGAGCAAAAACGGTTGAAGGAATCGAGCACTGTAAAACCCAACAATTGGTATCAGAGCCTCATCTCCATCGAAGGACTAACATCTGGGAGTAATGATCAATTGCTCTAAGTTCACCGTTCAAGAAAATGGAAAAATTTGAAGAAGGTTGCTCTATCTCGTGTTTTCCGCTCTTCATAGGAGAAGCATACTTCCAATGGAGCAATGTCATTAAGTATTTCATCAAATCTCTTGATTTTGAAATTTGGGATATAATCAAATACGGTTACTTGGAAGCTCCTAAGAAGAAGAAGAAGCAAAGGAGTGCAAATGACATGAAGGCCAAGCTAAATGCAAAGGCGATGCACACTCTTCTTTGTGGCCTCAATGAAGATGTTTCTAAGAAAGTCTCCACATGAAAAGGTGCAAAAGAAATTTGGAAGAAGCTTGAGAAGCTTTATGGCAACAAGAAAGGAGAAAAGAAAGATGATGCTTCATCTTGTGCAAACCTCCTCTCAACACCTAAGGTGGATGGTGTTTTGGCTCTCAATGAGCCCGAGATATCTTCTAACTCAAGTGAATTAAATTCATATACATTTGATGAGTTACAAGATGCTTTCGATGAATTATTTTTGGAATTTGAGACCATGAATTCCAAATTTAAGAAAATAATTTCTAAATTTGAATTTGAAAATGATTTTCTTTTGAAAACAAAATTGGATTTTGAAAACCAAAATGAGATTTTAAAAAATGATTTAGAGTTTTCAAAAATGAGCAATGGAGTTTTGGAAGAAAAAATCTTGATTTAAAGGTTAAGCTTGAAATTTTAACAAAAGAAAAAGAAATTATTTTTAATAATTCATCTTGTCACATAATGGCAAAATACTCACATTGTCATTATCATGGTCATTCCTTGCATACTTGTCCTATAAAGAAGAGAAAATCTTATAGGATTAGACAAGTATGAGTTCCTAAGGGAACTAGAGACTTTGAAATTAATTTTAATGGATCCAAAGCAATTTGGATACCAAAATTCAAGTAATCGTCTTTTGTAGGTGTGTTGGAGCAATAGTAAGAGAAGCAAAGATATAAAAATGCTCTAGTCACACAGGTGAAGAAGATGGGTAACCTCTAATCTTAATGCATTGGATTATAAATCATTTGGTTACCTATTTTGATGATAAATGTCCATGCATCATTGCGTATTTATATTTATAAGCGCATGACATTTTATGATGCTTTATGAAAATGAATCATATTGTTTCATTCATATGTTTGAATAAAGTTTTAAAGTGTTGGATAAATTGAATTTCATGTGTTTTAAATTGATTTGATTCAATGGTGAAATTCAATCTCTTAAGTGTCAAAATTTGTGCTAAAAATTTAATGGAATGCTTTAGTAAGGGGAGTTTTATTTTTCAAATATTTTGCACTTAATTTTTTTTAACTTACTCTCCATTGTTATTATGAACTACAAAGATTTGAATTATTTTTTATATAACAATAAGGGGGAGAAGTAAGTGAAAATTAAGGGGGAGCTTTTGTCAAAAACAATTTTTCAAAGAAGTTTTGTTATATCAAAAAGGGGAGATTGTTGAGAAATATTTTGATATAACAATAATGTGAAAAATGTTTTGGACTTGTTTAAAGATTTCAAAAATAATTCAAAAGTCCTTAAAACTTGAAAAATATGTTTAAAATGTTTTGACTTTGCACCTATATCGAATATACATTTTAAAGTTAAAAATTAGCCAAAATTGAGTTTTTAAGTGAAAGTTTCGAAATCATCTCTATAAGGTTTCGAAACTTTTCTGGGCAGAATGCCACTGTTTTTGAAATCTTAGCAAAGGTTTCGAAACCTTGGCCTTGTAACGGCTAGTTTTTACAAATTCCTCCTTAAGGTTTCGAAACCTTTGTGCAGGTGAGAATTTAAAGCTCGACTTTATGACTTCCCAACGGCTCCAAAACATCCCCAACGGCCATAAACGGCTAGAATATCATTCCACACTATAAAAGCAACCTTGGGGCACTTGAAGATGGTTAGAGAACACATCCAAGCAATATGATCAAGATAATTTGAGTCCAATTCTGATTTTTCATTTCTCTTGTATATAGTGTTTAAGAGAGTGCTTAATTATAAATCCTTTGTACTCTTGTGAGCTTAATTTGTGTAAACACCCACCTTGTGAGGTATTTAGTTTACCAAATAAATCTCTTGTTAAAGGAGAGGTTCTAGTTTAGCCTTCGACAAAAACCAGAGTGGTTCTATCTTATCCATTAAAAGATATGGTTGTAAGGGTTGCCTCCTTAGCCTAGAAAAGGGGAAGAATTCATAGTGAATTGGGAAATTCTTAGTGGTGTGCCAAGGTAGTGGATGTAGGCTTTGGTTAGAAAGTCGAACCACTCTAAAATCCTTGTGCAAATTGTCTACATTTCTTTCGGTTTTTAGCCAATTCATCCAAGGACCAAATACAACCCACTTGACGTTTTTTTCAGAGATCGATTCGAGTGTGCTACAAGTCCAACAAAACCCTAATTTAAAAAAAATCAATCGTTAGGTTATTTTTACACACTCGATTTTAAAAAATGGTCGCGACAAGATCGCAACTTAAATTGTTATAATTTTGTATAACATTTTAGGTTAAAACTTAAAACTTTACTAAATGTTATGATTTTGGGTAACATTTCAAGTTTAGGTTTCAAAACTAAAATGTTATATGTATTGGTAACATTTTAGCTTGAAACCTACATTGGTAACATTTTAGGTTGCAACTTAAATTGTTATAATTTTGTATAACATTTTAGGCTAATATAATAAAATAAAATTCCACTAAAATATACCTTGTATTAAATATCAACACTACAATTAAGTTTTATGGCGAGGGTGTAATTATGGAAAGGCTTAATACATTTTTTCTCGTTAAACTTTACATGTTTTCTCAACTTGCCCCCTAAAGTTTATTTTGACCACTTTTGCCCCTAACGTTTTCGCCGTTACCCATATTTCCCCCTACCGTTAAAAAAATATGTCTTGACCAATCATAACGCACCACGTTATTTTTTATTTATTTTTAAATTTTAAAATAAAAAATAAAATAAAATAAATATATTAAAATACCCAAAACATCCTCTTTTCATCCCATTATCTTCTTCGTCAAGCATTCAGTCTGGACGCTGTCTATAAAACAGCAACAAAAAACCGATTCTTTAAAACGATGAATAAGAAGAACAAAACTAAGATAAATCAACACCGTATTATGAATTAGTACTAATTTTGAATTGAAAAGGGGAAAGAAGTGGAATAGAATCGGGACCTGGGCAACGAAGGAGGAGCTTGAGGATGAGATGAAAGAAGAAAACGAAGCCACGCGCCTCCACATCTCTGTCGGGCTTGTCTAGTCTTTAGCTATTCCTCTTGTGTTTGTTGGGTTTTCAACTATAAGCCAGAGATTGAATGAGTTGGGTTTTAGGGTTGTGACTATTACGGAGACATTACGTCGAACAGGTAACGTGCACAATGTGAGATGTGTCGTGTCCGTATATTGAGCGGTGTTTCCTGCAGAAACGCAAAGCGACAAGGCAAGACAATCAGATTATGGACAGTGACGTTGAAAATAGCTTCATGCCTAACTTCCAGGTTTCGTTTTCTTTACAAGGAAGAAAGATTTGAGATTCTTCTGATGCTGATGGAATGTGATTTTTGAAATCCTGATTGTTAACTGTTCGTGAACACAGGGGATGGGAAGAGGATGAGGGGTGGGGTTTGGGAAAGAGGTGGGGGTATTTTGGTAAAATAAAAGTAATTTAATGAATATTTTAATATATTAAATCAAAAATTAAGAAAATAAAATAATTAGATGATGTGGCGCGTTCTAGTTGGTCAAAACAATTTTTTTAACTCTAAGGGGCAATATAGGTAACGACGAAAACGTTAGGAAACAAAAGTGGTCAAAATGAACTTTAGGGGGCAAGTTGGGAAAACATGTAAAGTTTAGGGGAGAAGTGAGGGTCAAGTACGTCATTTAACATCTTATTTTGCAATCAACACTTTCAATCCGCTCGATTTTCTAACGTTTTATAATCAGCTTATTTTGCACAATCAGCTCTTTCAAAAAGGTGTTTGCCAAACACTAAAAATAGAGGCTTTGACTATCAATCAGCTATTTATGCCTAAATAAGCTAAAAATTCTTCAAAAAGTTGTTTACCAAACACCCCCATTATCTTTAGACATTATAATATAATTGCACTAAGAACAAAACCTACAAGTCCACCGTTGTAGTATGTTGGTTAACCATGAATACTATGTGCAAATGACTCCTTTGATCGCGGGGATGAAATTCCTCTGCCTCGAAGGGTGCTTGTAATGCTCCCCTGGTCACAAAGTCGAGCTTATTCTACCCTACTTGACTGTGAACCGTCATGATTCCTTCAGAACGTCAAACCTCTACTCTAGATGTAGCGTCAAGTTATCCACTCCATATTCATGAAGTTATTGATATTGCTATCCACATTATATTTCCTTACGTTAAAATTTCTACTTCTATTTTTATATGATTATTGAGAATTGCTTCATTCTTACATCACCATATAACTCGCTTTACTTCTATTGCCTTGAATGCTATATTTACAACTATATTTTGTTTTGGTAATAATTGCTTAAAGTCGAGCGTTGATCTCCTGCAATTGTCCTAGGATCGAGTCACTACAAAAAAATGTACATATACTGACGCTTAGTTATACTGACGGACAAAATTTGTCGGTCGATAATATATACCGACGGAAAATAAATCTGTTGCTAAAGTTTTGATTTTTACCGACGGATATATAAATTGTCGGTGTAGATAAAATTTATACCAGCAGAAGACAAGAAACCGTCGGTATAGATGTACTTTATAACGACGAACTATAGTAACCGTCGCTATAGGTGAACCATATATTGATGGTTGATACTATGTGTCGGTATAAATATAATTTCTACCGACGAAAAATTGTATCTGTCGGTATAGGTGAACATGTTTGTTAGTATATGTAAATTTTATACCGACGTATGTTTTCTGCCGTTGGTATAAGGTTTAAATTTTTTAGCATTTGATCATTTTTAATATTTAATAATACATATTTAATTATTTTTATATTAAAACAAACGAATAAAAAAACCCCTCACGCAGTCACGCTCGACGTTGGTCCCTGCACTTCCAGTTGGCTCTGCTCTCTCGCGCTCGTCGACGGTCGACGCTTCGGGCGGTAGAAGACACACGACCACCCACCCAAGTTGCTGGAATTAGTATTTAGAAATTCACATGGGTTGTATTGTCAACTATCTTTCTTTTGTTTCTTGTCTAGTTTCCTCAATTTAGAATTATAAACTATTGTTTCTTGTATTGTTTTTTGTTTCTCCTTGAACCTGAACAGAGCAATGATGAGGAGGCAATAATGGTTGGTTTTACTCCTTTGGTTTGTTGTTGAGTTCATAGGGAATTAGGATGTTATTGTGTGTATGAAGGTATCACTGGAGTTGTTTTTATTATTTATTTTTGAAGAGAAAATGGATCATTATTTGAAAATCCTTTTAGAGGTTGCTTGCTATGTTGTTTTGAAAGCAATTAGAACCCGTATTTAAAAATGATGGCATTCATCTATACTAAGCCTAGTGCTATTCTTATTAGAGGTGGGTTAATGATGCATATAACCTACTGTTTTGTAAAAGTGTAACAAGGCTATTTAGTTTGCTTCTGTTTCTGTGGCAGCATACAAGTTATGCTGATATTTTATAAATGTTTTAAATAAAAATAAATTTTTTTAGAAATGTCAAGTGACAACATTATAACACATGTTGCACCAAAATCGGTAAAATTTTGGAGTATAAAGGCTTAATTGGATGCAAAAAAAGCTTAAGGGCTTAGTTATTTTTTTTAAAATTTAAGGGCTTATGATACTCTTAGACTGTTTTTTTTTTTCCCCCTCTTTCAATCTTTTCACTTTTTAGCCAACCAAGCAAAGCCTAAGAGGTAAGAAGCAAGAAATAAAGTTTCTTTATCTGGACTCGAAATCTCATCTTCAAAATCAGGTTAGCAAAAATGCAGGTGCAATACATCGCTGTTTTAATGATTATGCAAACAGATTAAAAGTCATTTGAGGCTTCTCATGATCTCCTATTATACTTTGTTCTGTTCTGCATTTTGTAAAAGTAAAAAAGAGGTTCAAACAATTTCATTACCTGCAGAAAGGCAGCAACCATAGATAAAGATTAAACAACACAGAGTGGACAAAGAGTTTCAATGATTAGCATTGATGGGAAAGTAAGTTTTCCATCGTCCCAGCACAATTCGGGATCTTAAGACGATTTGGTGTAGAGGCGGATACCGATGGCCAAACCTACGATGGCGAGCGGAACCAAGAATTGAAGGATCTTGACAATGAACTCAGATGTCTTGTCCTGATTATAGCTAGGCTGTGTCGGGAGTTTATATTTGGTTTTCTTGGGGATGGTTGAGACATCGATCTCTCCGACACGGTATTGATCCATCATGTCTATGGCACTATTGCTATGGCCGACGTCCTCGAAATCATCAGTGGCATCCTTCCCTGCAAAATATACATATGAAAACCATGTCTTGCTCTTGCTTATATGTGTATTTCAGAACCATGCATATGGATTTAAAGTTTGTACCTGTTGCTGATAACAACACTTCATCACCACCAGGGTGGTCTTCCAAAAACTTTGTCACATCGTAAACCTGTTTCAAGAATGAGACGGAGATCGAAATAGTGATAAATGATTACATGATCTATAGAAAGTCTGATTAGATTTATCTCGAATTGCAGCATGAAAGGGTCTTGTTTCTTTAATAATGCTGAAACCATTAGAGTTTTTATGACATCAGGGCAAAGAGAAGAGCTCCTCATTCACATAGGGAAACAAAGCAACTAAAGAGATCACGGAATAAGCCACAGTCCACAACGGAGAACAATCATAAAAGCAAAATCACAAGCATAGTTCTTCACATTTACTCAATTAAGTTCAAGAAATACTGCAGCTATGGCATGTTTTTACTGAAAATTCGAAAAATCTCATCAGTGGATCTGAGATCTGAGCTTACATTTCACCACTTTGGCTGCGACCTATGACTAACAGAAGATGCAACTCCATGAATCATCAAGTGAATGAAATACCTCAAAAATCCAAAGGTAATCTGCATTCAACTAAGGAAGCATCCTCTAAATCTTAAACCTGAGCTCACCCTTTTTATGTTTGACATATCTTTATAAAGCAAGATGAACAATGGTGTAAATAATTGCTGCTTCAGATGTAATTGTTAGATGCAAAGGCTGAAAGTATGATAGTTCTTCTTAGTTGGCTCTATCTACAACGACACCTAGGGGCTAGGCCCTTCATACCAAAGGGAATCAAGCATTAAGTTCTTCTAAATCCTTCATACCAAAGGGAATCAAGCATTAAGTTCTTCTAAATCCTTCATACCAAAGGGAATCAAGCATTAAGTTCTTCTAAATCCTTCATACCAAAGGGAAGAGGCTATCTACAACACCACCTAGGGACTAGGCCCTTCATACAGTTTCCCCATATCCAAAAATCCCAAATTCTTGTTGATGTGTTCAACAGACAACAAACCAATCAAAAACCAAACAAATAAAACATAAAAAAAGGCAAGCTTGAAAGTACCCAACATGTCGAAAGCATGCAAATCCCATAGCTTTGACATGAAAAAAAAAAAAAAAAAAAGAAGAGATGATGACCTTGGCATTGATGATGAGCCAACAGTCTTTGCCATGGTTGTGCTGAGAGACTTGAGCAAAAGTGAACAGCTTTCCAACACTTGCCATTTTTGCTTCTTTCCAAGCCTTAATCTAAAAGTTTGTATTTAGAGAAAATAAAGAGTAGAAAAAGGGAATGAAGAAGAGATTTATGAGTTGAATTGGGGGAGACTAATAAATGTTGGGAGGGAAAGACAAGTCATATACCGTTGAGTTTGGTTGGTTGGTTGGTAGTTAATGGGGAGTCCTGGATGTGTAAATGTGGCCTTTGTTTTCAAACATGACAATAAGTTTGGCCAATGACCTTCCCCCTTTAATTCATGGAAGATGACCTTGCTGCCTAAGGACCCCCTGCGATTGGTACACGTCTGTTTGGCTTTCTTAGTCATCCAAAGTCGAAGCATAGTTATCGAAAAGGGATCGTTTCTTACCGATACGTTCATGTTTTGGCAAAGTTTCAACACTCAAAACAACGTCTTTTTGACAAACGAATCCTCGCCTTCACCTGAATATAGGAAGGTTCCACTTTTTCAATGAAAATATTGCTCATTGATAAAAGTAAGACTAAATTGATAAAACTGTGTAAATAATGAGGGATTAATTAATTGAATTTTTTTAATTAAAATTAAATTGATTGAATGTGTAAATAAGGAGGATTAAATGTGCTATCATACAAATTTTCTTAACTGTCGCATCATCCCCTAAGGACAATTTTAACGACTCAATAATTATCTTATAACAAAAATCAAAGTTAAATGACTATTTTGTAACATTTGAAAATTATGTGACCAAAATAAATATTTTACTAGAGTTTAATAATCTGTGAACTTTATACTAATCATTTTTATATAAAATGTTTTCTTTCTCTAACCGTACAAATGTGAAAATTAGTAAATATACATTAAAAGGGTTAAATATCCTTTTTGGTACATGAACTATAATTGATTTCTCAATGTCATATATTTCGTTTTTTCATTCTTAATTTCATATATGAACTTTTTTCATTGTTAATCACTTTAGTTACTTCTATTACGAAATCTGACGTAACATATATAAATGAATAAAAAATTGACAATGTGACACGGATTTTTAAAAAAAATTCCCCATCTACTTAAGGAATAATAACAAAACTAGTCCTCAGAGCTCTATTATTTTTTCAATTTCATCCTAAAAATTAAAAATGAATATTTGTTTTTCAATACTTTATTTTCTTAATGAACCAATAAATAATTGACATGTGGCATAATATTTTAAAAATATTTTTCTTCCATACGAAATATTTTTATTACTTTTCTTTTATTTTCTTTCCTATAAAAATGCATGTTTAACTTTCAGTTTACTTTGAATGCATTTGTCTTGAGCGTCATTATATCCATACTAGTCAGGTGTATTATGCCATCTAGTTTATATCCACGATGGTGTTCATTGCTCTCCTGTTATTGATGATTTTATGTTTTTTTAATTTGTGGATACAATTTTTACTGTATTTGGATCTAGTATTGAGATCTTGAATCTCAGAGTAATATTTGGTAAATAATTTTTTGAGTCAAAATTAGACTTTAAATTATTTTTAGAGGTTTTATTAGTCAAATTTGCTAATTTAAATGTTTAGTAAATAGCGGATTGGGGTAAAATCTCTCGATTTGAAAAAGCTCATTCTAGGAGCTTTTTGAGTTAGAAGTTTGGATAAAATAAGGGTTAACTACGAGAATGATCACTTATGTTTCCCCCAATACAGAGTTGGTCACCGATTCTGAAAAACGACCAGTAAGGTCACTTACGTTTTCGGGGCGTAAACTTTTGATCACTCAGCCGTTTGTTGCCGTTAAACGTTGACGGCTTACTAACCTAACAGCGAAAAAAATAGGGGTAAACTACTTCAATGGCCACTAACGTTTATCACGTTTACATCTCTGGTCCCCGATTTTAAAAAATAAACATTATGGTCACTACTAAAAATGTTTCTTTCTAATTTCACCCTTGAATTTTTAAAAAATCATTTTCAACCCTAAAACTTTGCAATCAATTAGTACAATAACATTATAAATGCTTAAATGAAAAATAGGTGCCCAAAGTATACCCTTTTTGAATTTTAGGTGCCCAAAGTATTTTTTTTTTGTAAAAATAGGTGCACAAAAATTCAAAAGTTAGAATTTTAGGTGTCTGACCGTTAATGGGTGTTAAAAAATATTTAATCAATCAATGCTTGACATGTGGCACTAATTTGATTTTTTTAAAGAAAACACCCAAAAATTTTAGTTTTTTTTATTATAAAATCTCAAAAATTTGAAAAATTTACAAAACAGTCCCAAAATCCCTAAAATTACCCAAATCCAAACCCTCAAACCGCCGCCGCTTCTGCCGCCAATCGCCGCACATGAGCACACCCCTTTGGTCGTCGGACCAAGGCGGTCATTTTTCCTAACACGGCATCACCGAAAACGGCGAACGGCGTGTCAACCAAACGTCGATTTCGCATTCGACGTTCAACGTTCGGCTGCACACCGTTCCCCGTTTCCGGTGACGCCGTGTTGGGGGAAATGACTGCCTTGGTTCGGCAACCAAATGGGTGTGCTCAGGTGCGGCGATTGACGGTAGAAGCGGTGGTGATTTGGGGGTTTGGTTTTGGGTAATTTTAGGGATTTATGGACTGTTTTGTGAAATTTTCAAAATTTCAGGATTTTATAAAAAAAACTTAAATTTTTGGGTGTTTTTCTTTAAAAAATCAAATTAGTGCCACATGTCAAGCATTGATTGGTTAAATATATTTTTAACACCCATTAACGGCCAGACACCTAAAATTCTAACTTTTGAAACTTTGGGCACCTAAAATTCAAAAAGGGTATACTTTGGGCACCAATTTTTCATTTAAGCCTTTATAATATTATTGTGCTAATTGATTGCAAAGTTTTAGAAAAATGAATTTTTAAAAATTCAAGGGTGAAATTAGAAAGAAACCTTTTCAGTAGTGACCATAATGTTTATTTTTTTTTAAATCGGGGACCAGAAATGTAAATGGGATAAATGTTAGTGGCGATTGCAGTAGTTTACCCTTATTTTTTTTCGCTGCCAGGTCAGCAAGTCGTCAACGTTTAACGACAACGAACGACTGAGTGAGCAAAAGTTTACGCCCCGAAAACGTAAGTGACCTTACTAGTCGCTTTTCAGAATCGGTGACCAACTCTATACTGTGGGGGAAACATAAGTGACTATTCTAGTAGTTAACCCATAAAATAATTGTAAAGACTCTTTTGTCTTTGACAATTACAAAAAAAATCTCTAAATAACATAAATTTGAATAACTAATAAAATTAAAAAGATAATTTCATAAATAAGAAATTAATATATATATATATATCTAAATTTAATAATTATTAAAATTATATTAAACATAATTTCACAAATAAGAAATTAATATATACATCTTTCATATGTGCTTAGTAATGATATTTGAAACTTTTTTTAATAATCTAATTTATATTAATAGATACAAAATATTAATAACTAATAAACTATTCAAACAAGTATTAAATAAAATCATGTCCTTATATGTTATTTTGCTTGTTCAAACAATCAAACATCTGTCAGCTATCAGTTAATTTTACCAAATACTTTTATACAAATCAACTAATGTAATCCGTTAGTCAAATCAACTAATGCTATCAGCTAATGTAGTCCACTATCAGTTATCCGCTAATTACCAAACATAACTATAATTTTTATTTTTTTTCTTAGCCAGAAAAAGATCTTGAATTCTATATTTTCTATAAAATTATATATTTTTTCTCAGCAACCAAGCATGTTTTCCATCCTCCACACTAGGTGAAGATAATTTCACCATGAACTTTCTAGTAATGGTGTGGTTAGAGTACCCAAATACAGTTTTGAATTGAGAAGAAGCTCGGAGAAAAGAGGTGTTTGTCTAACATACGACAGGTTATATTGCGACTACGGTGCGACACCAACTGAAAATGTAAAACATGGAACATAATATGTTACCCACCAACCTAAATGTGTGTAACCGGGAGTGTGTGTAACCCCCTCGTCCCGGTCTGGTCGGATGACCGGTCCGAGTGGGCCACACGGGGAAAACCGGGTGAAAACCCCTAAGGATTCCCCCTCGGTTAGCAACCCTATTTTTTTTTTGAAGGCAACCTCTTAGGCATAAGGCTAACATTCAACAAGAGCAATTTAGGCATGAGTTAACATTCATCAAGGCAGTACTAACCAAACAAAAGCAAGGCATCAAGGAGTCTAAACATGCTCCTAACAACCTACAACTATCCAACAAAACATTACACATCCCATTGCTTAAACTATTACATGTCTTAGCATTAAAATCCATACTTGGTGAACTCAAGTCCAAAACCACACTTGGAGCCTTCCACTTGCGCAAGCAACCCACGAACTATGGATCTGCAATGTTGAACAAGGAGAGCGTAAGCAATGATGCTTAGTGAGAGTAAGCTCTAAAAACAAACCTCAACATTGCAGGGTCCGAGCACGATCTAGCCAAGGCATTACACAACATACCAAGGATCCACAAGAGCCACAATATAAGATGCATGAACAATATATACAAGTACATATCATGAATCATTAAGCTCTACTTTCACAACATAAATAGCCACGTCAAACATCCTCACAAGGATCATTAGTCTCGACACATTGATACATATATCAAACAACATTGGCACCTAGATATGACTCAAATACGCGGATAACCGTTGGAACTCACATCCAACAACACAACTATTACCTGACGGTGGGATTACACTCATCACCGGTCTCGCGGAGGGGATTCCACTCATCCTCACGCCCCGTCGATGGGATTCCACTCATCACCGACTATATTTAAATACAATTTCCGGGCGTACCCGTACTCCTCCTTGGTGACTCAACGCCACCAAGGCCACGCGCGACTTTTGACTCATGTGTACACACTAACATCCTAATGATCGATCATTTGTATTTAAGTATACTAGTGCCAATATTTTACTCATTCCACAATACTCATTTCAATCATTTTCGTGCTTAGCACGTACTCACCATGAACACAATCATGAACCAACACCATGCATGCTTTAAGCAATACAAATCATGCCTCATCTCACATGTATAATACAATATACATAAGCATTCATATCACAACACATACGAGGCATATACATTCATACATTCAAGTTCATCCAAAGGCTCTAGATCAAGTTTAGGATTAGGTTACCACCCTAATCCTAACTCTAGGTGGGTCTACCAAGCCCAACCTAGTCCATCTACTCGAACCAACCATTTTAAAGCCAAGTAAAACAATTAACCACTCACCTAAGCTTCCAAGCTCAAGACCAAGCAAGCAACAACCTTCAATTCTCCGGATTCACTTCTGATGCTTCACCGATGCCCAAACTTGATTCTAATCAATCCCAAACACAAACAAAACATCCACAATCAAAAATCTTGTCATCGAAACTAACCCGGATTATCATTACCAAGCATTCAACACTCAAAACAAGACCGAAAACAGGATTTTCGAGCAGCCCACTTGACCCACTGAAAACTCTTATTTCAAGCACCCAAACAAGCATCAATTTCACCCAAAATGATCCTCATATATCATACTACCCACAGCCCCCAAATTCCAACCTTTAACAGCCCCCAAACCCACATTAAAACCCTCCAAAACCCCTTGGAAACCCAAATCCGAAAATTGTTCCAAATCATTCAAAATTCATATATGTAGTATCATTTGGCCTCTTTACATCATTACTAAACATATTAATTCAAAACATTTAACTTAGCATCATAAAGACACCATTTTTAAATCAAAACATTCGAAACCTCTACTTTCCAAAAACTTCATGGAAATGAAAAAGAAGAGTACTTTTATGAAGGGGAGGATGAGGGGAAGTCAAAAACACTCTTACCTTTCAAAACGGAGTTGAAACGATGAAGGGAGGTGATGGAACAGTAACTTCAATGGCTTTGGGAGGTTTTGTCGTGATATTTGGGAGAGAGGGAGAAGATGAGTGAAATTTGGGGGGTTTTATTTGTTTTGTTTTAATTTAAAAGCCCAATGACCTTTTTGCCCTTAATGAAATGGATTATTCACAAGGACATAAGTTCCATGGCCATTTGGGGTTTAATTCCAAAACTTAGTCCATCATCAATTTAATTAGTTTGAAAACCAACCCGGACCATTAGTTAAATTATAAAGCCGAACCCAGAATAATATTAAAATATTATTTTCACCTAACCCCTAAACCCGGGTGTTACAGTGTGTATAGCCGGTAAGTTAAAAAACACTGAACATAAAATGTTACCCACCAACCTAAATGTTACCGAAAGATATAACATTTTAAGTTGACATGGTATGTTTCAAAACTTACTAACAAGTATGGAAACTTACCATAATATGTAACATTTTCGGTTGCAACCTAAAATTTAAAAAAACACAGAACTTAAAATGTTACACACCAACCTAAATGTTAAGTTGACATGGTAGGTTTAGAAACTTACTAACAAGTATCAAACTTACTTTGATATGTACCTATCAACCTAAATGTTAGAAAAATATATACATTTGAAGTTGACATGGTAAGTTTTGGAACTTACTAACAAGTATGAAAACTTACCATAATTTGTAATATTTATGGTACCATTATATATAACATTTTAGGTTGCAACCTAAAATTTAGAAACTTAGATAACATTTTATTTACAACCTAAAATGCTACCAAAATATATAACATTTTAAGTTAAAACCTAAAATGTAACTACTATGGATAACACTTTAGGTTGGAATGATGCAGTTTTTGTAAGTTTCAAAACTTCCGACTAAGTTTCAATACTTGTCTTGAGTCTAGCCGAGTTTCAGGTTCTTTAACTCTTTAATCTTGATTTTGTTAATTCTGAATTAAAGTTAAAATTTTCTAGTGGGTAATGAAGATTTCTTAGAGTATATGAGTAACATAAACTTGATTTTAACAAATTAAACCAATAAATAGGTATTTGAAGAAATAACTTATTTTTCAAGTCCTTTAACTTTTTAATGGTAATTTTGTTAATTCCGAACTAAAGCTAAGATTTTCTATTGGGTAATGTAGATTTCTTAAAGTATATGACTAGTCTAACCTTGATTTTAACAAATTAAACTTAGAATTAGGCAATTGATGAAAGACATAGCTCATGTTCAAGTCTTTAACTCCTTAATGGTGATTTTGTTAATTCCGACCTAAAACTAAGATTTTGTATTGGGTAATGAAGATTTCTTAGAGTATATGAGTAATCTAAACTTCATTTTAACAATTCAAACCCATAATTTGGTAATTTATGAAAATTATAATATTACTTTTAAGCTAGAATTCTTGAATTTCAGTAAAACTTAGAGCAAGGTTTCGATACTTGTCGTGAAACATTTTCATTCTTGGAAGGTTAAATATCATATAACAATTTAGGTTGAAGTGAGTAAAATTTTAAGTTTCAATCTGAATGTTATACAAAATTATAAAAATTTAAGTTGCACCCTAAAATGTTACCAATTTAGGTTTCAACCTAAAACATTACCAATACATATAACATTTTAGTTTTGAAACCTAAACCTAAAATATTACTCACAATCATAACATTTAGTAAAATTTTAAATTTCACCTAAAATGTTATACAAAATTATAACAATTTAAGTTGCGACCTAAAATGTTACCAATTTAGATTTCAACCTAAAATGTTACCAATACATTTAACATTTTAGTTTGGAAACATAAACCCAAAATGTTAACCAAAACCATAACAATTTAGGTTGCAACTTGTTGAGATAATCAATCGATAAGAAAGGTCAAGAGGGGGTGGGTTGGCAAATAATTTTTTTGAAGGGAAGCAATTGGAAAATGGAAATATTGAAGACACAAGGATTTATAGTGGTTCAAGCTTCTAACAAACTCTACATCCACTACCTTAGCTTCCTAGTAAGGATTTCAAACAATTCACTACTGAATTCTTCCCCTTTTCTAGGCTAAGGAGGCAACCGTTACAAACGATCAAAGCTTTCTACCCAAAGCTTGATTAAGGTTCACTCTTTTACAAGAAGTGGTATGCAAATAGAAAAATTCCTTTCAAAGGTGATTTTTTGCCCAAATACAAGTATTCACAACCTGAAACTTGAAACTAAAGATTACAATTTAGATACACTAGTTGGGTACAAGAATTTGACTCTAAAAGCTCAAAGTGGTTGGATTTTTTCTTAAATGCTTTAGACTTGTGCAAAGGATGTTCAATAGTTGTTGTTAAGCTTTGGAGACTTGATTTTATATCCCCTCATTGATTTCTAACCGTTTGGGTGGTTCAGGTCATCACTAGAGCTGTTGGAGTCTATTTTTCTTGCAATAAATGTTGTTTGGTGACAAAGCGTATCGGCACACGAACACACGTATCGGTACCTGTCAAAAGAAGAAAGTCGTTGTACAAAGTCGTATCGATATGCGTGAAGGCGTATCAAAACGTGTATAGTGTTAAAATATGGGCGTATCTATACTGTAAAGGCCGTATCAGTACAGATTTTGCTCACTGGAATTTGTGAAAAAAGTCTAGTGAAAAATGCATCGGTACGCCTAGGGGCATATCGGTACGGGTTAACAACTTTTTAAAGATTGATGATTCCAACAACTGACAAGGCAACAATAATATCATTAAATGCAAAGATTTGAAAATCTCAAGACCCCGTATCGAAACAGGTAAGACCGTATCGATACACTTAACCAAGAACTTAAACCCAAATGAAGGTTGTATCGATACAAGTACAACCGTATCGATATGGGTACAACTGTATCGATACTCTTTTGCGATTAAAATTCCAGTAGCCAAAAGTCGTGCTGAAACACCTAAGGGTATGCTTGGGCGTTTTTGGTTAGTTTGAGTATGAAACACTTAGAAAGTTTTTGGGTTTTAAGTTTTTGACTTAGAAACAAATTTAGGATCAAAACCTTTGTCATTTTGTGAGACTTTTGAGTACTTAAAAATTTATTTACTTTTACAATTTGGTCCTTAAACAATTTGTTATATCAAAATCAAATATAGGTTTTACAATCTCCCCCTTTTTGATATAACAAAACCAAAATAAATTTTTAAGTAAGTTTGAAAAATACTCCCCATTTCTTGAAGACTAAAAGATATGTTTTTGAAAAACTTCAAAAAATTTAAGTGCTCTTCTACCCCTTTTTATTAGATCAAAATCAATAGGATATAATAAATCAAAGCAAGATATAACATTAAAGAGCTTCAATCATAAAGGAAACAACATAGATATCATTAAAAGTTGAAAGCAACATAAAGAAATCCAACTTAAGTCCTAAAAACATAAACCAAATAAATAACCAAAGCATAGGAGTTCAAAAACAAATAACATAGGTGTTGAAAACTTAAATCCTAATATGATATGCAATGAGTTCAAGTACAAACACATCCAAAAGTCATCAACTTTCCAGATTGTTGAGAATTTTCCATCAGATGAGCGAAACCACCAAGTGATAAGCAAGTGAAGGATGCGATCATGAGCATCAAGTACAATCACGGAGCCACCAAGGACATGTCCCAAAGAGTTCTCATCATCAATACCAATATCCTCAAAACCCAAAAAGTTTGCTAAAACCGAAGAATATATTTGAAAAGTTTTTCCCATGAGATAAGATTCAATAGCAAAAACTTTGGTTTTTCCTTTATTATAAATACACCAGAAATTTGAGTAAAAAAATAAAGACAAGGTTTCGGTATAAAATCCCGGGTAAGCCTAAAAATTGCATAAATTTCCATTGTTGCGTCAACTCAAGATATTTTTAGTTAAATCTTTCAGAAGACAAAAAGGGAATTGAAACAATGCGCTCACGGTGGATTTTGAAATTTTGGTAGTTTTTGAAACGATTCATAGTATTTTGAAAACCGGGTTCATTAAAACAATGTTAAAAAATATGGCTTAGATTGGGTTTTGTACCATTGTTTTCAGGATTTGGAGCATTGGATGATTGTCCCAACTCTTTTCTTTTTCTTTTCTTAGGAGCCATTATAAAAACCTGAAATCAAAATCAAACCAAAAACAATGTATGCATAAATCAATACATTCAATCCAATAGGCAATCCAATGATAAATGTACTGTAAAAATCTATATAGTATAGTTTAAAAACATATACAAGTATAAAAATAATTTTTGGTAAAATAAAATTTGAAAAACAATTTTGAAAAATATACGATATAATTTTATATTCGAACCAAAAAATTTCAGCTTTGAAAAGGTTTTTACAAAATCTTTGAAAAACATGTTATATACATACTAAATATATAATTTTGAATCAAAACAATATATAAATATGAATGGAATTGAAAGGAAAAGAAAGTAAGTTTATACCTTGAGAATGAGATTATGGATGAATGAGAAGATGATGATGCACCAAACTTGATGATTTTGTTAGGGTTTGATGAGGAACCCAAAAGCCCTCAAAGGATTTGAAGAATTGTGTGAAAATAGAGGGATTTGAGAGGGTTTTATAGCCAAAAAATCGTATCTAGGGTTTTGAGTGTTTTAATTAATGGGAAAGAGCTCTTTTAATGCCCATTTAAACTCCCAACGGCTACGCGTACCGATATACACAAGTGGCGTATCGAAACAACGTACCAGTACAGTTTTTAGCTGTATCGATCCTCTACCCCGTACCGGTACAGTCTTGCCTGTACCGAAGCTTGTCTCAAATACCCGTATCAATTTGTGAAGGACCGTATCGATACCCTTGTGCCAGAAATGTCATTTATGATAGCAAGGTGCTCAAAAATTTGATTTTACTCGAATCGAAATGCATGAAGATATCATAGTTGATATGAGATATCATAGTTATTCGTTTATAATAGTATACTCAAGATATCAAGAAATATTAGATGAACTATACAAGTGTGACTGTTCCATGACTTGTGTCAAATCTAGATATAAAGGACAAAAGGATGTAATACATAAATAGAGTTAATCATGAAAAGGTTATGTCGAATTATGTTTTCATGTAACCTAGATGACAATGACATATTGCTAGATGTCACTCATTGTTTGTAATATTAGAAATGTTCTAATATTTACTACTAACGTTACATGAACCTATAGGGTCACACCCATAGTTGAAATGAGCATATATTATACGAATTATATATGTACAAATTTGTTGTACACGAATTTAGTTAAATTAATATATATTTGATATATACAATTTAACTATTGGATATTAAAAGAAAAATAATTATTATAATTATGACTCTTTTAATATATAAATAATATAATTCGATTTAAATCAATATATATATTGAAATCCTAATTAAGTTGAATTGAGATTATATATATTTAATATATATATTGAAATCCTAATTAAGTTGGATTGAGATTATATATATTTAATATATAAATATTGAAATCCTAGTTAAGTTGAATAGAGATTATATATATTTAATATATATTGAAATCCTAATTAAATTAAATTGGGATTAGATATATTTAATATATATATTGAAATCCTAATTAAGTTGAATTAGGATTATATATATATTGAAATCCTAATTAAGTTGAATTGGGATTATATATATTTAATATATATATTGAAATCCTAATCTGAGTTAAATTAGGATTTCAAAGGCTATATAAAGACATAAGAGATCTAGTAGTCATTAATGCTTTTATAAAAATCCTCTAAATAGTTTAGAAAATCTTTATATGCTCGTTCTCTTCTAAATGGTTTAGAGAGTTTTTATATACTCGTTTCAGCTGGGTGAACTATGTAAAGGTCGAAGCGTTATTGTTGCGACTTAAGAATTGACATCGTGGAATCATGATTGAATATTTATCTTATCCAAACTCAAAATTCCAGATTTTAAACAGGTAATTCTTCATCCTTATTCACCCCGATTTGTTCCTCGTAAATGGATCTCTAGCGGTAATCGCCAGATAATTTTTCCTCTGCTCCATTGGGTGTATCGGCGTGACCCAACAGTGGTATCAGAGCCATTTGTACGATACAAATTCGGGTTGTAATTGCTTGGGTGATGTAAGTGTATGAGATACATGTTATTTTTTTTGATTTATTTAGCAAATATATGATATTTTTACGAACAAATCTATTTAATCACGGTTAATCTGTTAATCTAGTTAAAAGATGTTCCTAAGATTGATGATTAAGAGTTAATCATCAAGATCTTTGTCGGTAGGGTTTGAAATATTATATGTTAATTGTTAACATATTCAATATGGAGTTTTAGGGTTTTAGATGTTAAGTGTTAACATACGCGGGTTATAGTTATATATTAGACTAATGGTTGGTCCATAGATTTCGTGCGGGAAAGTAGCAAGAGTTGTTTCAGTAAAAACCTCGTGGATTTTAAAATCCTGAAAAATGTGATAATGTCGATAAAAGTTATCAAATCGTGAGGTTTTTACACACCAATTAAGATGTTGATCTTAAAAATTTCCCTGCCGTTGATCGTGCATCGGCAACCCCGCCAGTAGCTGCGGGCCCGCCAGAACCCTGCAAAGGGCTTCGCCCTCTTAAAACCCCACAAGGGGCTTGACTCTTGCGTAGGAAAAATCTGGTAAGACCGTTGGTATTCACCCTTGGTCCATGCTGGGAGGTATTTCCATGGCCTGCACATGAATAGTGTTTCGAATTAGGGATAAGGAGGAGCCATTGAAGAACACTTTGCTGAACCTTGAAGGTTGTCGCTCAATTGCCCAGGCAGTAGCTGTGTTCCTTGCCATGACAGTAGCTTTGCCCATTGCTGAGGCAATACTCTTGCCCATTGCCGAGGCAATCAAGTTGACAATTGCATTCAAAACCGAGACAATTTTATTCAACTTCCACACTACAATGCAATATAATCAGGCCTGCTTTATCATCATAGTTTCTCAATCTCTTAAATTACTTGCTTTCTTTTATTTTATTAGTTCTCTCAACAAAACGATCACTTGTGTTTTTACTTTTCTACAGTACAAGACAATAACTTCTATAAGTAGCACCAATCCACGTGGAGACGATATCTTTTATACTATAACTTGGCGACATGTATACTTCCACTAAAATTGCGATACCTAATACGCGCAACAAGTTTTTGGCGCCGTTGGCGGGGATTGGCAATAGTGACTTCGTTTTTATTTTCTTGCATTTTTTATTTTTTACTTTTTATTGTTTAGTCTCACAAGGAATTAACAAAATTTGGTTTTGCATTGGTGTATGACCAGGGCAAATCCAACAAGACTAGAATGCCGACGACAATCAAAATGCCGTGGCAGGAGACAGAACGGTTCAATCACCTCAATTTGCTCAAGCAAGAAACCTAACCATGCGAGATTACTTAGTAGAAGATCTCAACGGACTGAATCCAGGAGTTTTCACACCTACAATCGAAGTTGCCCACTTTGAGTTAAAACCCGTAATGTTCAACATGATCAATACCATGGGTCAATTTGGCGGCTTAGCAACTGAAGATGCTAGACAACACCTTAATCCTTCTTGGAAATTTTCAATTCATTCAAAATACAAGGAGTCCACGAGGATATTTTGAGGCTGAAATTGTTTCCCTATTCACTGAGGGATATGGCAAAGACTTGGTTAAATAGCATTCCAGCAGCATCTATAGAATTCTGGAATGACTTATGTCATGATTTCCTTGCTAGATTTAATCCTACAAATTTAACTGATAAGTTACGTAATGAAATCACTTCTTTTAGGCAAGCAGACGATGAATCCATGTACGAGGCCTGGGAGCGATACATAGAGCTTTTACACAAATGCCCCCTACATGGATTACTATTGCGAACACATGTGACAATGTTCTACAATGCAGTAAACACCCCAACGAGGATGATGCTTGATGCCTCAGCAAATGACATACTCCTAGATAAGCCACAAGAGGAAGCAATGGAGATCCTAAATAGGCTGGCTAAAAACAACTATGAATTCTCAACAGCCGGAAGAGGATGAGTTAGATGCCATGCCACTATAAATGAGCTTGAGTCATCTGAATCAATTCTTTCACAATTGGCAACCTTAACTAATTTGGTTAAGAACATGCAAAAACCAAGTAATACACAAGAGGTCAAGGTAGTAGATTCATTATGTGATTTATGTAATGGTAACCATGACTCTTCTGAATGTCCACAGAATCCAGAGTCGAGCTTTTATGTTGGAAACTACAACCGAAACAACAATGTGATGTCCAACACTTACAACCCGACCTGGAAGAAACATCCCAACTTCTCATGGAGCAATCTTAACAATGCCATGAATCAGAACAATCAGAATGCTCCAGCACAGGGATTCCAATAGAACATGCCTCAGCAACAACTGTCTCATCAATCGATGCAGCAACAAATGCCGCAGCAAAAATCCATGCCATCAAGTTCTTTGGAAAACTCCCTAAATGCTTTCATGTCTCAAACTAGTGCATATATGGCTAATACTTATAAATTCATAAAGAAAACTAATGCCTTTATGGACAGGACTGAGATGAGAATGCAGAACCACAAAGCAACACTGAAATCATTAGAAACTCGGGTTGGGCAGTTCGCTCAAATCCTCAACTCGAGACCAATGGGCGGTTTGCCTAGCGATACTGAGGTCGCAATAGGAACAATCCATGATCAATGTAAGGCAATCACTACATTAAGTGGTAAACAACATAAGGAACCATGAGCTCATGAAACAGAAGAAATAGAGTCAGAGGAGCCTATTGCCTCAGTAATTCCCAGTAACATTGCCTCAGCAGTACCCAATAACACTGCTACGACAAAGCATGATAACATTGCCTCGGCAATGCCTGACAAAGACACCGCAAAAAACAAGAAGGCATATGAAGGTCTTGGTTCAGCGCCATAGATAAAATTCCCATGTAAGGAACGGATCGAAGACATTCATCTTCCACCACCGTTCCCAGAGAGGCTGAAACGGTAGAAGCAAGAATACCAATTCAAGAAGTTTCTTGACATCTTGAAGCAGGGCCACATCAACATACCTTTGGTCGAAGCAATAGAGTAAATGTCGAACTACGCCAAGTTCCTTAAAGACGTTGTCTCTAAGAGAACATGAATTTGGGAATTTGAGACTGTTGCCGTGACAGAAGGATGCATGGCCATGCTGCACAATAGAATGCCACCAAAGCTTAAAGATCCCGACAATTTTACCATACCATGCACGATTGGCAATCACTATGTCGGGAAGGCACTATGTGATCTTGGAGCAAGCATAAACCTGATGCCAAAATTTGTCTTCCAACGACTAGGAATAGGGAAGGCGAGACCCACTATAGTGATGTTGCAACTTACCGACAGATCCTATGTCCATCCAGAGGGAAAATTTGAAGACATCCTGGTAAGAGTGGGTAAGTTTATTTTCCCTGCTGATTTTATTATCTTTGATTATGAAGCAGATGAGTTCACACCTATCATCCTTGGGAGGCCATTCTTAGCTACAGGAAGAACCCTGATTGATGTTGAAAGAGGAGAACTCACCATATGGGTGAATGATCAACAAATTAAGTTGAACGTCTTTCACACCCTTAAGCAACCCAATGACCTAGAAGAGTGTCAAGTCATTCAAGACATAACCGAGTTCGACACAGACTACCTAAACAATTACCTCGGCAATGCTTGTGAAAATTGCCTCGGCAATGCTTGTGACAATTGCCTAGGCAATTACCTTGACAATTGCCCTGACCCTGAAGAGCAAGAAGGATCGGACGACAATGACCATACTGAAGACAATTCGATAGCAAGTCGTCCAGGTAAGTATTTCGAACCTGATAACTGCACAAATATCCTTGTTTTCATACATTTTTGCTATAGCATTTGCATGTTCTTGAGTTCATACCATAGCATTTAGACTACAATTAGGTTGCATTTTTTCTTATGGGTGCATCTTTATCTTTGCTGGTATTTGGTCCATATTGAGGGGTACTGCTCGGAAGGTTGGTTCTGGTTTGTTGGTGCGCAGGAAAGGAGTCAAGAGAGAAAGCTAGTGCCAGGAATTGCTACACCATAGTGGAAGTGGATATTGGCCAGCACGTGAGAAGCACGTGAACATGCAGAAAGGACGACCTGACATGTGCAGCAGCTGGTACCCACCTGCAGACTGTCCTCCTTGTCCCCTCGTGGCAGACCTTATCGGTGGATGTTCCTTGGGATTATCAAGGAATCTTTAGGGCACAAAACCCTAGAAGCCTCCACTATATAAAGGGGAGAGAAACTTGGAAAAGAAAAGAGGAGATAGCGGGAGAGAGGCGGAAGAGAGAGAAAGTTGCAAGAAGAGAGAAGCGTTCATCTGCATCTTCTCCACTTGGTGTCCTCCATCATTGAAGCTCCAAGGAGTGGCCTCGCCGGCCTCGAGAGAGGCGGTGGGCCTAAGACAATCGGACAGTCCATGGCGGAGAGGGAGTTTACCTTTCTTTTTTGTCGCTTTAGCATTTCCTTTTCATATCTTTATCTTTGGTGATGTTATCGCAATGATACGTTGGATGATATTGCCCAGCCACGAACTGTTTTAGGTGGCTTGGGTTTGATGGATGATTTTATTTTGAGTACTTTTTAATGCATGCTATAGCTTTTCAGGATTTTTTATTTTTCTTTTCAGATGTCTTGCTAGTGCATGACCAGAAGGCGACCTAGAGGACCCCTGCAATCACCTATTTCCGAGATTGAGCATTTCTTGAGACTTAGGAGACGTGTTCGAAGAGAAAAGACTAGAAACATAAACAGAGAAATACCACCACCTCAAGGTAACAGAGATGTTGTGGCAAATGGCCAGGGAGAAGCAGCTCGACCTCGAGCAATTAGAGATCATTTGACTCCTATCTTGGATGATCTCTATCCCGGAATAGTAGCTCCAGAAATTCGGGCAACCCAATTCGAGCTTAAACCTTTTATGTTCAACATGTTGAACACTATTGGTCAGTTTGGAGGTATGCTTCACAAAGATGCAAGACAACATATCCATGCTTTCTTGGAAGTTTGTGACTCGTTCAGACAGCAAGGAGTGCACGAGGATGTGCTAAAGCTTAAACTGTTTCCATATTCTTTACGCGATCGTGCTAGAGCATGGCTAAGTGGAGTGTCAGCTGGATCAATGGAGACTTGGACAAATCTATGCAAAAGTTTTCTGCTACGGTATAATCCACCAAATAGAAACACTCAGTTGAGAAATGATATTGCTTCTTTTCGTCAAGCTGATGACGAATCCATGTACGAGTGTTGGGATCGATTCAAGGAATTATTGAGGAAGTGCGCAAATCATGGTTTTCATGATTGGACCCAAGTGGGTATGTTCTATAATGGAGTGAATGCTCCTACAAGGATGATGTTAGATGCTTCAGCAAATGGGACCTTGTTAGACAAATCATCGGAGGAAGCATTCAACATTCTTGATAGGTTAGCCAACAATGATTACCAGTTCCCGACCACAAGGCTTGGAACGGGGAGGAGAGCCCAAGTAGTTTGAGAGAGTGAAGTTGATGACTCGGTAGCCACCCAATAAGCTGCTATCACAAATATGCTAAAGAACCTCCAGCATCCCAACGAATTGAAGAAAGTGAAGTCTGCAACCTCATGTCTCAGATGCGATGGCAATCACCATTTAAGTGAATGCCCTGACAATCAAGAGTCAGCCAACTATATGGGGAATTATAACCGCAACAACAATTCATACTCTAATACCTACAACCGAGGATGGCGTCAGCATCCAAATTTTAGTTGGGGTAATCAAGGGCACAACAATTCTGCACAGCCAGCGCCACAACAAAATCTGATCGAATCACCATCTTCTAACCATATGATGCCATGGCAAGGTCACAAGGGAGCAACATTTCATCAAATAGTTTGTTGGAGACTACATTCAAAGAATTTATGGCTATGACAAAAGATTTCATGGGAACCACGAAAGTTTTGCTACAGGATCATGCATCAAACATTAAGAATCAAGGAGCCTTATTGCAAAGCCATAGTTCCTCTCTCCGAGCCTTAGAAACACAAGTTGGTCAGATAGCTCAAACCTTGCATGCGCAACCTCAAGGAAGTTTGCCTAGTGACACTGAAGCCACTAAGCACCATAGCAAGGAGCAATGCAGCACACTCACATTAAGAGTGGCAAGGAAATTGGCAAGGAAGACAAGTTTGGGGGAAAAGAGAAGGAGGAATGTCACCCCACTTGCCTTACGAAGAAGATAACTTACAAGATCCTCCAGTTGAAGAAAATGGTGAGGAAGTTATAGAAAAAGAAACACCGGAGGAGGAGCATGCTTTTGCTACAGCAAAAGATGTAACTCCACCAGTCCAGAGAGATGAAGGATATAGTTACATATCAATGTCCCATTTCTGGAGGCCATTGATCAGATGCCAACATATGCCAAGTTCGTTAAGGATATAGTTACAAAAAAGAGGAAGGTCGAGAAGCAAGAAATTGTCGCTATAGCAAAAGAATGCTATTCTATGGGGAGTAAGTTGCCACCTAAGAGGAAGGACACATGTAGCTTTGCTATCCCATGCTCTATTGGTGATAAGTTTGTTGGAAGAGCACTTTGTGATTTGGGATCAAGTGTTAACTTGATGCCTAAGTTGATTTTTCTGAAACTGGGAATACAAGAGGCACATCCCACCAAGGTTGTGCTACAGCTAGCAGATCACTCTCATGTTTGCCCAGAAGAAATAATTGAAGATGTCGTGGTAAAAGTGGACCGATTTATCTTTCTAGTCGACTTCTTAATCCTCGACTGTAAAGTTTACAACAACACATCCATCATCTTGGGTAGGCCATTTTTAGCCACCAGACGAGCTTTAATTGATTGTGAGAAGGGTGAATTCACGATGCGAGTGGCTGACCAGACGGTCACTATCAATATCCATGACACCCTTAAGTATTCAGACAATCCAGGAGTATGCCAATATATAGATGCTACAACAGAGAATGTGACTGCTGAGTTTTGTTGTAGCAATGAGATGTAAATGGAAGAGTTCGAAGCACTCTGCGAAGATGATAATTCAGACCTAGAAGAACTCTCAAGGGAACTGGAGCAATCTAGTCGACTCGAGGCTAGACCAGGTACGCACTTTGAACATCTTGATCTTTCAAACTTTGTACCTCCTAAGCCTTCCCTTGAGCATGCACCTACTCTAGAACTGAAACCTTTGCCATCAAATCTTAAATATGTTTACTTAGGGAGCAGTGAAACTTTGCCTGTGATAATCTCATCTAGTCTCACACCTAAGCAAGAAACTAGTTTAGTAAATATGTTGTTACAACATAAAAATGCGCTAGGGTGGACTATGGCTGATTTGAAGGGTATAAGCACTGCTATATGTATGCACAAAATTTTTCTTGATGATTGTCACATCAATTCTGTTGAGCCCTAGAGGAGATTAAACCCAATCATGAAGAATGTGGTGATGAAAGAGATAATCAAGTGGCTTGATGCTGGAGTAATATACCCGATATCCGATAGCTCATGGGTCAGCCCGGTGCAATGTGTACCGAAGAAGGGAGGCGTGACCGTGGTAAGCAACGAGGAGCATGAGCTATTGCCTACTAGAACCATCACGAGGTGGAGGATTTGCATGGACTATAGGAAGCTCAACAAGGCAACCAAGAAAGACCATTTTCCCCTCCAATTCATTGATCAGATGTTGGATCGACTAGCGGGCAAGGCATTCTACTGCTTCCTCGATGGGTATTCTGGGTACAATCAGATTGCTATAGCACCCGAAGACCAAGAGAAGATGGCTTTCACATGCTCTTATGGAACTTATGCTTTCCAGAGAATGCCCTTTGGTCTCTGCAATGCTCCAGCAACTTTTCAAAGATGTATCATGGCTATCTTTTCAGACATGGTCGAGGATTTTTTAGAAATTTTCATAGATGACTTCTCGGTCCCCGAAGATGACTTCGACACATGCTTGGGCAATCTCGCCAAGGTTCTAAAGAGGTGTGAGGAAGCTGACTTGGTGTTTAATTAGGAAAAATGCCATTTCATGGTAACGGAAGGAACAGTCTTAGGCCACAAGATCTCGAAGAAAGGGATAAAAGTTGACAAAGAAAAGGTCGAGGTTATTGAAAAACTACCCCCACTACTGTCAAGGGAGTAAGAAGCTTCCTAGGGCGTGCTGGCTTATATCGGAGATTCATCAAAGACTTTTCAAAGCCGTTATGCAATTTGCTACAACAAAATCAACCATTTGTGTTTGCCAAAGATTGTTATAGCGCGTTTCAAGAACTGAAAGAGAAGCTTATCTCAGCACCAGTTGTCATTCCACCTGATTGGAACGAGCCATTTGAGCTGATGTGTGATGCATGTGACTACATCGTCAGTGCAGCACTTGGACAACGCCGAGGTAAACTCTTTCATGTTATTTATTATTCTAGTCGCACTTTGAATGATGCACAAATCAATTACACCACTACTGAAAAAGAATTGCTTGTTGTAGTATTTGCGTTTGATAAGTTTAGGTCATACTTGATAGGCACTAAGGTCATAGTTCATACCGATCATTCAGCCATTAAGTACTTAGTGACTAAAAAGGATGCTAAACCTAGACTTATTAGATGGATACTCTTACTGCAAGAATTCGACCTGGAAGTTAGAGATAGGAAAGGATGTGAGAACCAGGTATCTGATCATTTATCTAGGCTAGAAAATGCTATCACACGGGATAGTGAAACTGAAATTAAGGAGGAATTCCCTGATGAGAAACTGTTAGCTGCTACAACAATTCCGTGGTATGCTGATATTGTTAATTATCTTGTTAGTGGTATTTTGCCTCGTGATTTATCTAGCCATGGGCTCAAGAAATTCAGACATAATGCAAGATTCTACTATTGGGATGAACCCTACTTGTTCAAGAAATGTCCTGATCAGATCATAAGGAGATGTGTTCTAGTGGAAGAATACCATATCATTTTGTACCATTGTCATTCATCGCCATGTGGAGGGCATTTTGGTGGTGCTAGAACTGCTGCAAAAATTCTTCAAGCGGGATTCTATTGGCCTACACTTTTCAAGGATGCACACGAGTTCCACAAGACTTGTGATAGATGCCAAATAACAGGAAACATCTCCAGGCGAAATGAAATGCCATTGTAAAAATATTTTGGAGGTTGAAATCTTTGACGTGTGGGAAATTGACTTCATGGGTCTGTTTCCCGCATCATACGGAGATCTATATATTTTGCTAGCAGTCGACTACGTGTCAAAATGGGTGGAGGCTGTTGCCACCCCGAGGAATGACTCCAAGACGGTCATGAAGTTCCTTCACAAGAACATCTTCACGAGGTTCGGAGCACCCAGAGCCATCATCAGTGATGAAGGAACTCACTTTGACAACAAGCTTATTGCTAAAGCATTACACCGATATGGATTCAGGCACAAGATTGCTACAGCATATCATCCGTAGACGAATGGACAGGCTGAAGTTTCCAACCATGAAATCAAGCAAATCTTGGAGAAGGTGGTTAATCCTAAGAGAAAAGAATGGTCCCCCAAGTTGGATGAAGCACTATGGGCATATAGAACAACCTTCAAGATGCTTTTGGGTATGTCACCCTTCAAGCTCGTATTTGGCAAGGAGTGCCATTTACCCGTTGAGCTTGAACACAAGGCTTATTGGGAATCAAGAAACTCAAGATGGATGCCCAACTAGATGGTGAGAGAAGGTTGCTAGAGCTTAATGAGTTGGAAGAATTTAGGGCCCAAGCATATGAGAATGGCCGCATTTACAAGGAAAAAACTAAGAAGTGGCATGACAAACATATTTTGCCAAGGCATTTCTCAGAAGGTCAACAAGTGCTTCTCTACAATTCCAGGCTAAAGCTTTTTCTTGGAAAGCTGAAATCAAGGTGGTCAGGACCATTCATCATACACAAGGTGTACCCTCATGGCGCGGTTGATATCAAGAAGCTAGACGATGGTGAAGTCTTCAAAGTCAATGGCCAACGCCTGAAGGTGTACAGTGGAGCCCCTATACTCAGAGACAAGTCACACCTGGATCTTCACGATCCTTGAAAGTTTACCCCTCAAAAACTCTACCTCTTATACTATAGCATGTTCATAAATAACACTTTTCTTTTTTAGTTTAGGTTTTGTTATCTTTATTTTCTTATCCTTTCACGTGACCCTCGTACAAGCTTTCTCTTTCATAGTACCATGTCAGGTACAAAGGCAGGAGAAGCGTGCCGTCTATCAAGGTTGGTGGCAAAAAGGGAGAAGGACAAGGAGTTTGTTTTAATCTACTTTTGGAAGTACAAAAAAGGGAAAGAAAAAGATAAGGAGAGGTTTTATCCGAAAAAGTGGGGGAGGACGAATTTAAAAAGGGAGAAAAAAACAAAAAGAAAGAGAGAGAATATTCACCTAATTAATGAGGTGAAACCCTAGCCACAATAACCTACATATTCTCTCTCCAGCCGTCACCCATCACAATAACTCCCATCATTTTCTCTCTCCCTTAAAGCCGACACACGTCCCCATCACTCCCCTCTTCCATTAATTCATCTGTTTCCCCTCACCTTTTTCAACTTCCCATATTTTCTTCATCATTATCACCCGTCCCTTCAACTTCTTCATCTCCTTCAACAATCAACCCTTTCTTCTTCTTCACTTTCATCTTTTCTATTCTCCCCAAAAACATCGAAACAACCTTCACCACTTTCCCCCTAACATATTCACTCCTCCCTACTTTCACAAAAACCTCCATGGCTCATTGCAAGAATGCCCCTGAAACTTTCGACCGCCCTAAAAACCACCAGTCCTGGAAATCTCTAAGTTTTTTGATGAGGAAGCAAAGGAGCGATGGACAAAACTTAAATATAAGAATGTTTTTCGGAGTTAGGGTTTAAATACCCTAAAAAGGATGAAGATCAGTTTGATCAAGCAGTCATGGACGTCATTGGCAAGCATGAATGGAAAACCTTCGCTGCTCACCCTGAGAAGATCTGCATCTCACTAGTAAAACGGTTCTATGCACACCTCACAAGTCTCACGCAGTCTATGGTTCATGTGCGAGGCGAGCAAATAAAGTTTACTGCTGCAACAATTAACAAGTTCTATGGGCTAAAGCACACTATAGACGACCACACCACTTTTGTGATGACTATGGACGCGCAGACAGATCACGAGGTGTTGGAGGACATTTGTTTTGAGGGAACGGTGCTGGACAACAACAGGCCAGTCAAGAGAGGACATCTCAAACCTGAGGCCAAGGTATGGAACCATTTTGTGCGACATAAGCTTATGCCCACACTACACACTGCCACAGTCTACATCTCTAGACTTTTTCTTCTCCACTCAATATTACATGGTAGACGCATTGACATAGGAAAGATCATAGTGGATGAAGTGTATGCTTGTCTGAAACGGCCTCGTAGTCCTCTCGTTTTCCCTAACCTGATAACTGCTTTGTGTAATAGAAAAGACGTCTTTATAGACGATCTTGTAGATGCAACTATTTTAGGAAAGACAAGTCTTACTCCAGCCCTCGTCACGGAACTTCGGGGATTCAATGAAGATGTGCCTCAGCAAACAGTGGAGGGAGGAGCAAAAAGTTTTGTTGCAGCACGGGTAGCAGCATTGGTGGCCACAACGAAAGAATTGAGTGCTGAGCTCAACATGATGAAGGCACATCAGCGGGCATACCTCAAGTATGCCCATCATCGTGATGTTGACATAACATCCTGCTTCAACAAACTCCTGCCAGACCAGAACGTGTCATTTCCACTATTCCCCATAGAGTTATTGCAAGCCCCCACCACTGCTACAGCGAGCCCAGTGCGACCCAGTGACCCTAGCTCGGTCCAACGTGCTGCCAAGAAGAAGACTCCGGGAAAGAAGACACCTACGAATCCTACTGCCCAACCAGAAAGAGAAAGTCCTTTGGTTCCGCCTCCTATCGAAGAGACCGACCCAGTACCCACCCCGACCAAGAAAAGGAAACGTAGTAGGAAGGCAACCAATCCGGCATCGTCACATCTGGAAAACCTACTTTTTGAGCTAGAACATATATCAAGTGGTCATGAGGACCCCCCTCAAAAGGAGACAACCCCAGCACAAACACCTGAGCCGACACCAGCACGACCTGAGGATGCTACAACATCCAGATCAAAGACACGCATCAAACATACCGCTGGACGTATCAAATCTTCACCAAGTGCTCAGATAGTCTCCTCCGAGAGTGTGGATGATGTCGCAGATCCCCATCACTACCCGTCTGGAACATCAATGGACAACACCAGCAGCACCACATAGCCTCCGCACCCATGAGGTAACTAACTTTTTTTTATTTCATTTTTAATCATTCTTCATTGCATATAATATAGATTAGTTCATGCATTGAGGACACTGCATCCCTTAAGTTTTGGGGTGTTGGTGTTCATAGTTAGTATTTTGTTTTAGCACATGCATAGTAGGAAAGAACAAAATTGTTACAATGACATTCTGTTTAGTCTAGAGAAAGTCTATGAGTACATTTATGATGTATGACGACGAAATCTTAAAGGCTTGAACTAAGTTAGAAAAAAAACACAATTAGTTGAGGTCTGTAGAACTGACCTTAGGATCTAGTTGTTAAAAAAAATTTACACAACTGCTCTCTTTCTATGAGTAAGTCCGTTAGAAAAAATTTTCAGGAAGAACCCTAGTGAACTCTGATATGTAAACTCTAGAGAACTTAAGAAAAATTAGACGACCCTATGCTCAAACAAATGAATAAATGCTACGACATATCTGTAGAAGGACACTCCGCTTTGCTATAGTATACTACAATAAATAAAAAAAAGAGAAAGAAGAAATAAAGTTTTCCTATAGCATATTAGTGAATGAAAGTTGTCACGAGATGACTCTACCTACTAGCTCGGGGGTGAGAAGTTTGCTCCATGCTCATCTAGAGTTAAGGACGGTAGGTGTGATTAGCTAACACCCTTCGTAGCAGAAAAAAATATATCTTTGGGAGTCTGAAAATTAGAAAAGAGCTAGAGAGCATGGCTAGGGTATAACTAGGAAGCTTCCTTGAAAATTTGTCTTACTAGCTTAAGTATAGGAGGAAGGCAGCCACGCACACAGCTTAGTTTTAAGGAATGTTCTTAAGGATCTCACTTCTAATGGTTTATATTTAATTGCCTATGTTATTTCTGAGGACTGAGATGTTGCCATAGCAATTCCCTAGGTTAAATCTTTGCCATAGTAATTCTTATGTTCTGTTCTACTCACTGCTTTAGGACAAGCAATAGCTTAAGTTTGGGGGTGTGATAACTGCACAAATATCCTTGTTTTCATACCTTTTTGCCATAGCATTTGTCTGTTCTTGAGTTCATACCATAGCATTTAGACTGCATTTAGGTTGCATTTTCATCTTCTGGGTGCATCTTTATCTTTGCTGGTATTTGGTCCATATTGAGGGTTACTGCTCGGAAGGTTGGTTTTGGTTTGTTGGTGCGCAGGAAAGGAGTCAAGGGAGAAAGCTAGTGCCAGGAATTGCTACACTATAGTGGAAGTGGATATTGGCCAGCACGTGAGAAGCACGTGAACATGTAGAAAGGATGACCTGACATGTGCAGCAGCCGGTACCCACCTGCAGACTGTCCTCCTTGTCCCCTTGTGGCAGACCTTGTCGGTGGATATTCCTTGGGATTATCAAGGAATCTGTAGGGCACAAAACCCTAGAAGCCTCCACCATATAAAGGGAAGAGAAGCTTGGAAAAGAAAAGAGGAGATAGCGGGAGAGAGGCGGAAGAGAGAGAAATTTGCAAGGAGAGAGAAGCGTTTGTCTTCATCTTCTCCACTTGGTGTCCTCCAACGTTGAAGCTCCAAGGAGTGGCTTCGCCAGCCTCGAGAGAGGCGGTGGGCCTAAGACTGTCTGGCAGTCCATGGAGGAGAGGGAGTTTACCTTTCTTTCTGTCGCTTTAGCATTTCCTTTTCATATCTTTATCTTTGGTGATGTTATCGCAATGATACGTTGGATGATATTGCCCAGCCACGAACTGTTTTAGGTGGCTTGGGTTTGATGGATGATTTCATTTTGAGTACTTTTTAATGCATGCTATAGCTTTTCAGTGTTTATCATGTTCTATGTTTTGCTTATGCGTTTTCATTTCCTTAAAGTTGTAAGCGCCCTCGAGAGTTGGTCGTTCTTTAAGTGTGTGTTGAGGTTAGTAATCGAGAGAGCTAGCCTTAGAACCCCCATAAGCAATGGAGTGGCTATCGAGAGGCGGACTCTAACCTACCTTAGAGATAAGTGATAGGTTTCAAGGGCTAAAAAGGATAGTTCGTGAAGGGTAGGGGAGTGTTAAGAGTTTACGCCGAGAGGTATGGCTATAGCATTTCTGACTCCCAGTTTCCTAGCTAGAGATAGTTTAGGAACACTTTTAGCAAATCCCGCCTAGCATAGAAGACAGCTGAGGAGCCTTAGTATCGTTAAGAAGCTTAGTTTAGGTTGTCCATCATTCCCAGCCAGTCATTCCGTAGTGAGTTTCACATACGAAAGGGGACCTGTTCATCATATTGCTATCTCATCTTTCTCTGCTCTATTTTGCTACAACATTATTTTACACCATCTCTTTTAATATAGCATTGTCATCTGCAAAAAGTTCAATCAATATTGTTACAACAAACCGTGAATACCTCCAATCCCTGTGGAGACGATACTCACTCACTTTATTACTCGTTCGACATGTATACTTGCACCATATTTGTGAATCATTTATAGTACACTACACGCAGACCAACAGAACCCTTAGATTACTCAGGGAAGAAAGAAAGGTTGAAAAACCTTCTATCAAGCAACCACCGGTTCTTGAATTGAAGCAATTACCAGAACAATTAAAATATGTTTATTTGGGACCAACAACTCATTGCCCGTAATCATCTCTTCTAAGTTGCAGCATGAACAGGAAAAAAGATTGATCGACATGCTAAGGCAGCACAAACGGGCAATAGGGTGGACAATTTCCGATTTGAAGGGAATTAGCCTGGCGGTTTGCATGCACAAAATCCTCTTGGAGTAAGACCATAAACCAACCGTTGAGGCACAAAGAAGGCTTAATCGAGTCATGAAAGAGGTGGTAAGGAAGGAGATTATCAAATGGCTCGATGCAGGCATTATATACCCTATATCTAATAGCATATGGGTTAGTCTGGTACAATGTGTACCAAAGAAGGGAGGAATGACAGTGGTAAGCAATAAAAACAATGAATTAATCCCATCCAGGACTGTGACCGGTTGGAGGGTTTGTATGGATTACCGTAAGTTGAACAAGGCTACTAGGAAAGATCATTTTCCTTTACCCTTTATCGATCAAATGCTTGAACATCTTGCAGGTAAACCATTCTATTGTTTTCTTGATGGTTATTCAGGGTATAACCAAATTGTCATAGCACCTAAAGATCAAAAGAAGGCCACCTTCACTTGCCCATACATCACCTATGCCTTTCGAAGGATGCCTTTCGGACTATGTAATGCCCCGACAACCTTCCAACAATGCATGATGGTAATATTCTCTGATCTGGTGGAAGATTTCCTGGAAATCTTCATGGACGACTTTTTGGTGTTTGGAGACAACTTCGACAATTGCCTCGGCAATTTAAAGAAAGTTCTTAAAAGATGCGAAGAAACCGATTTGGTCCTAAACTGGGAGAAGTGTCATTTTATGGTGGATGAAGGCATAATTCTCGGTCACAAAATCTCATCCAAGGGCATTGAAGTTGAGAAAGCAAAAGTGGAAGTGATCGAAAAACTACCCCACCTACTTCAGTCAAAGGAATTCGAAGCTTTTTGGGACACACAAGCTTTTATAGGAGATTTATTGAGAATTTTTATAAAATAACAAAGCCTTTGTGTAACTTGCTTGAAAAGGATAAAGCCTTTGACTTTGACAAATCATGCCTCAAGGCATTTGAAACCCTGAAATAGAAACTTGTAGCCGCACCAATAGTGGTTCCACCATATTAGACATTACCCTTCAAATTAATGTGCGATGCAAGTGACTTTGTAGTAGGAGCAGTCTTAGGCCAAAGGTCAGGTGAGATCTTTCTTGTAATCTACTAACCTAGTAAGACTCTTAATGAGGCACAAGTGAACTACACCACCATAGAAAAAGAGTTACTGGCTGTAGTATTTGCATTTGATAAATTCCGTTCATACTTGATTGGAACAAAGGTAATTGTTCATATTGATCATTCAGCAATAAAATACATTTTTGCTAAGAAAGATGCCAAACCTCATTTAATTCAGTGGATCTTACTTTTACAAGATTTTGACATTGAAATTAAGGACATGAAAGGTATAGAAAACCAAGTTGATGACCAATTACCTAGATTGGAACAATGAAAGGGTGAGACCACACACTAATAAATTCAAGATCAGTTTGATCAAGCAGTCATGGACGTCATTGGCAAGCATGAATGGAAAACCTTCGCTGCTCACCCTGAGAAGATCTGCATCTCACTAGTAAAACGGTTCTATGCACACCTCACAAGTCTCACGCAGTCTATGGTTCATGTGCGAGGCGAGCAAATAAAGTTTACTGCTGCAACAATTAACAAGTTCTATGGGCTAAAGCACACTATAGACGACCACACCACTTTTGTGATGACTATGGACGCGCAGACAGATCACGAGGTGTTGGAGGACATTTGTTTTGAGGGAACGGTGCTGGACAACAACAGGCCAGTCAAGAGAGGACATCTCAAACCTGAGGCCAAGGTATGGAACCATTTTGTGCGACATAAGCTTATGCCCACACTACACACTGCCACAGTCTACATCTCTAGACTTTTTCTTCTCCACTCAATATTACATGGTAGACGCATTGACATAGGAAAGATCATAGTGGATGAAGTGTATGCTTGTCTGAAACGGCCTCGTAGTCCTCTCGTTTTCCCTAACCTGATAACTGCTTTGTGTAATAGAAAAGACGTCTTTATAGACGATCTTGTAGATGCAACTATTTTAGGAAAGACAAGTCTTACTCCAGCCCTCGTCACGGAACTTCGGGGATTCAATGAAGATGTGCCTCAGCAAACAGTGGAGGGAGGAGCAAAAAGTTTTGTTGCAGCACGGGTAGCAGCATTGGTGGCCACAACGAAAGAATTGAGTGCTGAGCTCAACATGATGAAGGCACATCAGCGGGCATACCTCAAGTATGCCCATCATCGTGATGTTGACATAACATCCTGCTTCAACAAACTCCTGCCAGACCAGAACGTGTCATTTCCACTATTCCCCATAGAGTTATTGCAAGCCCCCACCACTGCTACAGCGAGCCCAGTGCGACCCAGTGACCCTAGCTCGGTCCAACGTGCTGCCAAGAAGAAGACTCCGGGAAAGAAGACACCTACGAATCCTACTGCCCAACCAGAAAGAGAAAGTCCTTTGGTTCCGCCTCCTATCGAAGAGACCGACCCAGTACCCACCCCGACCAAGAAAAGGAAACGTAGTAGGAAGGCAACCAATCCGGCATCGTCACATCTGGAAAACCTACTTTTTGAGCTAGAACATATATCAAGTGGTCATGAGGACCCCCCTCAAAAGGAGACAACCCCAGCACAAACACCTGAGCCGACACCAGCACGACCTGAGGATGCTACAACATCCAGATCAAAGACACGCATCAAACATACCGCTGGACGTATCAAATCTTCACCAAGTGCTCAGATAGTCTCCTCCGAGAGTGTGGATGATGTCGCAGATCCCCATCACTACCCGTCTGGAACATCAATGGACAACACCAGCAGCACCACATAGCCTCCGCACCCATGAGGTAACTAACTTTTTTTTATTTCATTTTTAATCATTCTTCATTGCATATAATATAGATTAGTTCATGCATTGAGGACACTGCATCCCTTAAGTTTTGGGGTGTTGGTGTTCATAGTTAGTATTTTGTTTTAGCACATGCATAGTAGGAAAGAACAAAATTGTTACAATGACATTCTGTTTAGTCTAGAGAAAGTCTATGAGTACATTTATGATGTATGACGACGAAATCTTAAAGGCTTGAACTAAGTTAGAAAAAAAACACAATTAGTTGAGGTCTGTAGAACTGACCTTAGGATCTAGTTGTTAAAAAAAATTTACACAACTGCTCTCTTTCTATGAGTAAGTCCGTTAGAAAAAATTTTCAGGAAGAACCCTAGTGAACTCTGATATGTAAACTCTAGAGAACTTAAGAAAAATTAGACGACCCTATGCTCAAACAAATGAATAAATGCTACGACATATCTGTAGAAGGACACTCCGCTTTGCTATAGTATACTACAATAAATAAAAAAAAGAGAAAGAAGAAATAAAGTTTTCCTATAGCATATTAGTGAATGAAAGTTGTCACGAGATGACTCTACCTACTAGCTCGGGGGTGAGAAGTTTGCTCCATGCTCATCTAGAGTTAAGGACGGTAGGTGTGATTAGCTAACACCCTTCGTAGCAGAAAAAAATATATCTTTGGGAGTCTGAAAATTAGAAAAGAGCTAGAGAGCATGGCTAGGGTATAACTAGGAAGCTTCCTTGAAAATTTGTCTTACTAGCTTAAGTATAGGAGGAAGGCAGCCACGCACACAGCTTAGTTTTAAGGAATGTTCTTAAGGATCTCACTTCTAATGGTTTATATTTAATTGCCTATGTTATTTCTGAGGACTGAGATGTTGCCATAGCAATTCCCTAGGTTAAATCTTTGCCATAGTAATTCTTATGTTCTGTTCTACTCACTGCTTTAGGACAAGCAATAGCTTAAGTTTGGGGGTGTGATAACTGCACAAATATCCTTGTTTTCATACCTTTTTGCCATAGCATTTGTCTGTTCTTGAGTTCATACCATAGCATTTAGACTGCATTTAGGTTGCATTTTCATCTTCTGGGTGCATCTTTATCTTTGCTGGTATTTGGTCCATATTGAGGGTTACTGCTCGGAAGGTTGGTTTTGGTTTGTTGGTGCGCAGGAAAGGAGTCAAGGGAGAAAGCTAGTGCCAGGAATTGCTACACTATAGTGGAAGTGGATATTGGCCAGCACGTGAGAAGCACGTGAACATGTAGAAAGGATGACCTGACATGTGCAGCAGCCGGTACCCACCTGCAGACTGTCCTCCTTGTCCCCTTGTGGCAGACCTTGTCGGTGGATATTCCTTGGGATTATCAAGGAATCTGTAGGGCACAAAACCCTAGAAGCCTCCACCATATAAAGGGAAGAGAAGCTTGGAAAAGAAAAGAGGAGATAGCGGGAGAGAGGCGGAAGAGAGAGAAATTTGCAAGGAGAGAGAAGCGTTTGTCTTCATCTTCTCCACTTGGTGTCCTCCAACGTTGAAGCTCCAAGGAGTGGCTTCGCCAGCCTCGAGAGAGGCGGTGGGCCTAAGACTGTCTGGCAGTCCATGGAGGAGAGGGAGTTTACCTTTCTTTCTGTCGCTTTAGCATTTCCTTTTCATATCTTTATCTTTGGTGATGTTATCGCAATGATACGTTGGATGATATTGCCCAGCCACGAACTGTTTTAGGTGGCTTGGGTTTGATGGATGATTTCATTTTGAGTACTTTTTAATGCATGCTATAGCTTTTCAGTGTTTATCATGTTCTATGTTTTGCTTATGCGTTTTCATTTCCTTAAAGTTGTAAGCGCCCTCGAGAGTTGGTCGTTCTTTAAGTGTGTGTTGAGGTTAGTAATCGAGAGAGCTAGCCTTAGAACCCCCATAAGCAATGGAGTGGCTATCGAGAGGCGGACTCTAACCTACCTTAGAGATAAGTGATAGGTTTCAAGGGCTAAAAAGGATAGTTCGTGAAGGGTAGGGGAGTGTTAAGAGTTTACGCCGAGAGGTATGGCTATAGCATTTCTGACTCCCAGTTTCCTAGCTAGAGATAGTTTAGGAACACTTTTAGCAAATCCCGCCTAGCATAGAAGACAGCTGAGGAGCCTTAGTATCGTTAAGAAGCTTAGTTTAGGTTGTCCATCATTCCCAGCCAGTCATTCCGTAGTGAGTTTCACATACGAAAGGGGACCTGTTCATCATATTGCTATCTCATCTTTCTCTGCTCTATTTTGCTACAACATTATTTTACACCATCTCTTTTAATATAGCATTGTCATCTGCAAAAAGTTCAATCAATATTGTTACAACAAACCGTGAATACCTCCAATCCCTGTGGAGACGATACTCACTCACTTTATTACTCGTTCGACATGTATACTTGCACCATATTTGTGAATCATTTATAGTACACTACACGCAGACCAACAGAACCCTTAGATTACTCAGGGAAGAAAGAAAGGTTGAAAAACCTTCTATCAAGCAACCACCGGTTCTTGAATTGAAGCAATTACCAGAACAATTAAAATATGTTTATTTGGGACCAACAACTCATTGCCCGTAATCATCTCTTCTAAGTTGCAGCATGAACAGGAAAAAAGATTGATCGACATGCTAAGGCAGCACAAACGGGCAATAGGGTGGACAATTTCCGATTTGAAGGGAATTAGCCTGGCGGTTTGCATGCACAAAATCCTCTTGGAGTAAGACCATAAACCAACCGTTGAGGCACAAAGAAGGCTTAATCGAGTCATGAAAGAGGTGGTAAGGAAGGAGATTATCAAATGGCTCGATGCAGGCATTATATACCCTATATCTAATAGCATATGGGTTAGTCTGGTACAATGTGTACCAAAGAAGGGAGGAATGACAGTGGTAAGCAATAAAAACAATGAATTAATCCCATCCAGGACTGTGACCGGTTGGAGGGTTTGTATGGATTACCGTAAGTTGAACAAGGCTACTAGGAAATATCATTTTCCTTTACCCTTTATCGATCAAATGCTTGAACATCTTGCAGGTAAACCATTCTATTGTTTTCTTGATGGTTATTCAGGGTATAACCAAATTGTCATAGCACCTAAAGATCAAAAGAAGGCCACCTTCACTTGCCCATACATCACCTATGCCTTTCGAAGGATGCCTTTCGGACTATGTAATGCCCCGACAACCTTCCAACAATGCATGATGGTAATATTCTCTGATCTGGTGGAAGATTTCCTGGAAATCTTCATGGACGACTTTTTGGTGTTTGGAGACAACTTCGACAATTGCCTCGGCAATTTAAAGAAAGTTCTTAAAAGATGCGAAGAAACCGATTTGGTCCTAAACTGGGAGAAGTGTCATTTTATGGTGGATGAAGGCATAATTCTCGGTCACAAAATCTCATCCAAGGGCATTGAAGTTGAGAAAGCAAAAGTGGAAGTGATCGAAAAACTACCCCACCTACTTCAGTCAAAGGAATTCGAAGCTTTTTGGGACACACAAGCTTTTATAGGAGATTTATTGAGAATTTTTATAAAATAACAAAGCCTTTGTGTAACTTGCTTGAAAAGGATAAAGCCTTTGACTTTGACAAATCATGCCTCAAGGCATTTGAAACCCTGAAATAGAAACTTGTAGCCGCACCAATAGTGGTTCCACCATATTAGACATTACCCTTCAAATTAATGTGCGATGCAAGTGACTTTGTAGTAGGAGCAGTCTTAGGCCAAAGGTCAGGTGAGATCTTTCTTGTAATCTACTAACCTAGTAAGACTCTTAATGAGGCACAAGTGAACTACACCACCATAGAAAAAGAGTTACTGGCTGTAGTATTTGCATTTGATAAATTCCGTTCATACTTGATTGGAACAAAGGTAATTGTTCATATTGATCATTCAGCAATTAAATACATTTTTGCTAAGAAAGATGCCAAACCTCATTTAATTCAGTGGATCTTACTTTTACAAGATTTTGACATTGAAATTAAGGACATGAAAGGTATAGAAAACCAAGTTGATGACCAATTACCTAGATTGGAACAATGAAAGGGTGAGACCACACACTAATAAATTCAAGATACATCCTAGACGAATAGTTGCTCATTACCTCGACAATTCCAGCAGGCACTACCTCGGCAATACAGACAGGCACTGCCTCAACAACCTAGATGGGTACTGCCTCGGCAATTATCGACAATATTGCCTTGACAATAACCTCAAAAACTGCAGCAGAACTTTCATCGACACCCTGGTATGTTGATCTTGTGAATTTCCTAGTCAGTGGTATTTTACCTTATAACCTTACTCATCAAGGAAAGAAGCGGTTCCAACATGATGCTAAGCATTATTTTTTAGACGAGCATCTTTTGTTTAAACAATATGCAGATCATGTTATAAGAAGGTGTGTCCCAGAAGAAGAACAACAAGATGTACTCTAACAATGCCATTCTTCACCCCATGGAGGACATTTTGGAGGGACACGCACGACGGCCAAGGTTTTACAATCTGGATTATATTGGCCAACTCTATACAAGGATGCCCAAGCTTTCTACAAACAATGCGACCGTTGTCAACGGACCGAAAATATCTCAAGACGAAACGAGATGCCCTTGCAGAACATCCTTGAAGTCGAGCTGTTCAACGTTTGGGGAATCGATTTCATGGGGCCCTTCCCATCTTCATGTGGGAATCTCTACATCTTACTTGTCGTTGACTATGTGTCCAAATGGGTAGAAGAAATTGCAACACCAAACAATGATTCCAAAACCGTGCAAAGATTCCTACAGAAAAATATTTTCACACGGTTTGGAATGCCAAAGGCAATCATAAGCGACGAAGGCAAGCACTTCGACAACAAACTTTTTGTCAAGGCGTTACAAATATTTGGGGTGACACATAAGATTGCCACGGCATACCATCCACAGACCAATGGACATGCTGAGATATCAAACAGAGAGTTGAAGAATATCCTTGAGAAGGTAGTCAACCCCTCACGCAAGGATTGGTCCCTTCAGCTAGATGATGCACTTTGGGCCTACAGGACAACATTTAAAACACATTTGGTCATGTCACCCTTTCGGCTTGCGTATGGTAAGCATGCCATCTACCAGTGGAGATTGAGCACAGAGCATATTGGGCGATCAAAAACGTGAACATGGATTGGGAGAATGCTGGTCAAAAATGCCTACTAGACCTTAATGAGATGGAGAAATTTCACGCCCTAGCCTACGAAAATACAAGAATCTACAAGGAGAAAACCAAGCGCTGGCACGACAAGAAAATATTGACGCGACAATTCCTGCCCGGGAAATTAGTCATCCTCTTTAATTCTTAGTTGAAATTATTCATAGGAAAATTACGATCGAGATTGTCTGGACCATTCGAAGTTGTCAAGGCTTTCCCTCATGGTACCGTAACAATCAAGTCCCCAAAAGATGGTCATGAATTCAAAGTTAATGGGCAGATATTGAAGCATTACACAGACACCCATGTCACAAGGGAGAAGGAAGTGATCACTTTAGGAGATGCATCCCCATGCACTCCTTTACTATCTTAACTTTTTCCCCTTTTTATTTTTTTTAATTTTTTAATTTTTGTTTTCCACATCTTTAATTTTTTAGGATTACAATGTTATTTAATGTTATTTACTTAATTCTGTCTTTTAGGAAGGAGATCAAGGAAGTGGAGGATTTGGGCCGATTGGTGACTCCAAGCCCAACCACCCAAACGAAACCCTAAAGCCTAGTCATTGCCCAACGAAAACAAGCCGCCAACAGCTAGTTTGAAGGAGTCTCGTGCCAGCACGCAATCGTTACCCAACGACAATAAAGTCGCAACGACTAGTGCAACGACAATCCTTGCCGCACACGCATTTAATGCCCAAATGGCTACTTCATGCCTCTATCTATATAAATCCCCCCTCTCAACATGCCACCATCAAACTATATTCTTCTCTATTCTTGACTCTGAACAATTGCTTGTGCTTTCCGTTGCTTTTATTTTTCTCTCTAAATTCGATTCTCACAACTACTCTCAATGGCTCTACAAATAGGAGGAAGAGAACACTCACAACCCACCAAATCACCGACATTTAAGAGGTTTGCACCACCGTAAATGGAGAAGAGATTCAACGCCAAGTTTGTTAGCCGACAAGTTTGGGAGGAGCAAGGGTTCCAATACTCCTCGTCTCACACGAATTTTGGCCTAGAACCCTTCATTTTCTCAAAGATCAAACACCAAAAGAGGACAATCCTTTGCCATCAACCAGAGCCGACAAATGTAATGTGGGTTCGGGAGTTTTATGCCCATTCTCCAAACCCGAACAACCTATTTGTCCACGTCCGAGGCCAAGCAATTTCGATCGATGCTAAGGCAATCAATATATACTATGACATTCATGTGGCTCACGATGAACACAAGGAATTTGTTGAAAAGCTCACGGCCGATGATTACGAGGACATTATTCTAGAGCTATGCATGGCCGGGACAACATGGAACGAAGGTGCCCACAAGGGAACGGTAAACTACCGAAGGCTTCAGCCTGAGAAAAAACTTTGGATCACCTTCATAAAAAGAAGCATGAGGAAGAGTATATAAAACGAAATGAATGGGCATTAACAAAAACCTAAACAATTACAATTGTTTTCCCACAACTACTAAACAAAATAACCCTAGCCTAAAAAAAGAACTAGAATATGCTAAGCCTCTCAAACTCTCAATACTCGACAATTCTTCAATTGGTGGCTTGGCCTTCTTTAAATAAGAGGAGGCTTGGGGCAAAGTCTTTCTTGGATAGGAAGTTAAGTTGGAGTTGGACTTGTCTTCATTAAAGAGGTGAATCTCTTTAATTTAATGCCTTTATCCACTTTGCCGAATTCCATCCTTAACCTTCCTTCCATACTTTGTCGTCTTCCCGAACTCCGATTGCCATGTAAAGTATGTAGAAAAATTCCGCATTTTATGCTCTTCAAATCGACTACTGATAAGTGCCCAAAAGTCCTATATTTTGACCCCTTTTCCATAGCAATTATCACGCAACCTACACCCATTTGAGCGGCATTATGGCCTTTCATGCATAGATTTCATCATTTATGCCTTTGAACCTTATATTCTGTTTATTCTATGAAAAAGGTACTATTTAATGCATGATTGGTATTCTTGCAGGATGACCACTACTGGAGTAGGTAGACGATGCCACATCACAGAAATCAGGAGGAAGATGAGGCCGAAGTAGCAGACAACAGACCCTGATCGATCCAAGCCACATGACAGCTTCTACTGAGGGAAGTTGAGGAAGCCTTGCTGAGCAGAGCAGACCGATGCCGAGGCAGTGAAAGCTAGACCGCGACAGCATTTTGCCAGAGGGAAAAATGAGCAAAGTGGTAGCCGACTTGTAGAGCTTTTAATGCTGGATTTTTCTACACACTTTGTGTGGAAACTGGAGCTCGAGAAGAGGAGGAAAACATGGAAGGAAGTATAAAGTTGGACTCTTGGACAAAAGTGTATAGTATAATAAATTAAAGAGATTTACTTCTTTAATGAAGTCTAGTCCAAGTCCAACTTAACTTCCTCTCCAAGAAGGATTTTTGCATACACCTTCCCCTATATAAAGGCTTGCCTCCATAAAGAGAAGATAGAGACATCGAATCGGAGAGAGAGAGAGATTGAGCTTAGGATTAGCTTCATTATGTTCTAAATTTCTTAGGGTTAGGATTAGTTTGTTTAGTAGTTGTGTGAAAATTCTTTGTACTTAATTTTTGTTCTTAATGCAATAAAAGTTAAGGTTTGCTTATTATGGCTTTAATTATTTTTGCATTCTACTCGGGAGAGGGTTTGTGAGATCATCCATTTGTTCAATATCGGGAGAGTTGAGCTCACGAAAGGAATAAGTACGATTTTCACCCTACGTGGTGTTAACTAACTCGGCTTAGAGATAGGTTAGAGTTTCAGCGGCTAAAAGAAGTGTCTAAACAGTTGGTGTTTGCCCTTTGATTCACGCCGGGAGGTATCATTAAAGTTTAGTCATCAACCAACATTTCGTGCTTAGGGATAAGGCGAAACCACCCAAGGACACTTTGCCGAGCCTTAACTACATCTACCCACGAGCAAGGGATTGTCGCGATAGGGATTCAACCATTGCGGTCGTGGCAGAGATTTAGGTCACTGCCACGACAGTAGTGCGTTGCTCCATTCAAGACAGAAACGAAGTCAAGAGGATTCCACACTACGACACACTCTAATTCAGCTCATCTTCTCATCTTGATTAATTTTTCATTTTATATAATGGATTTTCTTAGTTTAGTTATTTTTAGATTATATCAAATCACCCAATTAATTTGTGTTTTTACTTTATTTCTCTTGCAGTGCGAGGGAATAGAGCTGAAGGTTGAGTACCAATCCTTGTGGAGACGATACTCATATACTTATCTCTATATTACTTGCGTCGTGTATACTTGCACAAATTGTAGAGCACTATTTACACGCAACAACTACCACTTTGCATATTTTTCCCGCCATCAAGTTTGGTTGTACAATGCCTTGGCATTAGATGTTGCCTCGGCAGAGCTGTCAATTGGTTCTGCTCCGCAAGGCTTTATCTTCATGCTTCAGCTTCCTTCAGTAGAAACTGTCATCTTTGGCTAGCTTGATCTAGGCCTGTCGAGAGCTCGTTCTTTATCATCCTCCCTTTTCTTTATTGCCCACGCGGTATCACCTGCTCGGCATCACCTACTCGTCGGCATCACCTGCCCAGGCAATTAACCTGCATGCACCAAAACAACATCCAACAGTATCTTTTTCACTGAAATAAACTAAATTATAAACTCAAGCATAACAGTGAAGGAAATTATGAAAATATGCATGAATGCCTAATAATGCAAAAAAATATATGCCTAAGTCTAACAATAATATGAGTGAAAAGGGTAATAAAATAGTACTTTTGAACACTCATCAGTATGTGTTAGAGAACGACATACTGGACTGACTCACTATGAGCATGTTTCTTGGATTATTATGTGACAGTCACAATATTGCTCATAGTGATAACTACATGTATGATCCTCAGACTTGAGATCATCATTATTTCAACATCGTGAGTGACATGTTTTGATACGATCAAACGTGTGTCATAACTTACTACACTATAAAGACTGATATTGGATATGTCACAATCTATGTAGTGAAATATGGTTGATAAAGATAGGATTTGTCCCTCCTACATAATAGGAGTAATATCGTAGGCCACTTGATTGAGTGAGACTAGAAATGCATGGCCATGCTCGAATAAATTGATATGAGATATCATAGTTATTCGTTTATAATAGTCTACTCAAGATATCAAGAAATATTAGATACTGTCAAACGTGTGTCATAAATGACTACACTATAAAGACTGATATTGGATATGTCACAATCTATGTAGTGAAATATGGTTGATAAAGATAGGATTTGTCCCTCCTACATAATAAGAGTAATATCGTAGGCCACTTGATTGAGTGAGACTAGAAATGCATGGCAATGCTCGAATAAGTTGATATGAGATATCATAGTTATTCATTTATAATAGTCTACTCAAGATATCAAGAAATATTAGATGAACTACACACGTGTGACTGTTCTATGGCTTGTGTCCAATCTAGATATAAAAGACAAAAGGATGTAATACATAAATAGAGTTAATCACGAAAAGGTTATGTCGAATCATGTTTTCCAGTAACTTAGGTGACAATGACATATTACTAGATGTCACTCATTATTTGTAATATTAGAAATTTTCTAATATTTACTACTAACATTACATGAACCTACAAGGTCGCACCCATAGTTGAAATGAACATATATTAGACGAACTATAATGTAAAAAAAATTTGTACACGAATTTAGTTAGATTAATATATATTTGATATATGTAATTTAACTATTGGATAAATTTTAAAAGAAAAATAATTATTGTAATTATGACTCTTTTAATATATAAATAATATAATTCGATTTAAATCAATATATATATATATATTGAAATACTAATTAAGTTGAATTGAGATTATATATATTTAATATATATTTAAATCCTAATTAATTTGGATTGGGATTATATATATATATTTAATATATAAATATTGAAATCCTAGTTTAGTTGAATTGAGATTATATATATTTAATATATATATTGAAATCTTAATTAAATTAAATTGAGATTATATATATTTAATATGTATATATATTGAAATCTTAATTAAGTTGAATTATGATTATATATATATATATATATACATTGAAATCCTAATTAAGTTGAATTGGGATTATATATATATATTTAATATATATATTGAAATCCTAATATAAGTTAAATTTAGATTTCAAAGGCTATATAGAGGCATGAGAGATCTAGTAGTCATTAATGTTTTTTTTATAAAAAAACCCTCTAAATAACTTAGAGAGTTTTTATATGCTTGTTCCCTTCTAAATGGTTTAGAGAGTTTTTATATACTCGTTTCAACTGGGTGAACTATGTAGAGGTCGGAGCATTATTGTTGCGGCTTGGGAATCGACATCGTGGAATTGTGATTGAATATCTATCTCATCCAAGCTCAAAATTCCAGATTTTAAATAGGTAATTCTTCATCCTTATTCACCCCGATTCGCTCCTCGTACATGGATCTCTAGTGGTAATTGCCGAATAATTTTTCTGCTGCGTCATGGGGTGTACTGACGTGACCCAACAAGATAATGCTACAATATTTTGCTTCTTAGAAAACCACGATATGATCATACTACCTAGGAATTGAGAAGTACCGGAGCTACTTTTTCTATCTATCTTACAACCTCTATAATCCGCATCCGAATAAGCATGCAAATCAAAGGAGGAATCTCTAGGATACCAAAGGCCTAAACAAGGTGTGTATCTAAGGTATCTAAATATTCTCTTAATGGCTATAAGGTGTGATTCTCTAGGACTAGCTTGAAATCTAGCACACAAACAAACACTAAACATTATATCCAGTCTACTTGCGGTAAGATAAAGAAAAGATACAATCATAGAGCGATAAAGCTTTAAATCAACACACTTACCTCCTTTATCTTTATCAAGCTTTGTAGAAGAGCTCATTAGTGTGGCTTGAGGTTTCACATTCTCCAAGCCAAACTTCTTGAGCATGTCCTTAAGCTACTTAGATTGATTGATGAAGATGCCATCTTTCCTTTGTTTGATTTGGAGTTCCAAAAAGAATAACAGCTCCCCCATCATGCTCAACTCAAACTCACCTCGCATTAACTTAGCAAAATCTTGGAAAAACAATTCATTAGTAGAACCAAAAATTATGTCATAAACATATATTTGAACTACTAAAATGTATTTGTCATTTCTTTTAATAAAGAGTGTAGTATCCACATTTCCCTTTTCAAAACCTTTTTCAATTAGAAAACTTGACAATCTTTCATACCAAGCTCTAGGAGCTTGTTTCAAACCACATAAAGCTTTAGAAAGTTTAAAAACATGGTTTGGGTATTTTTGGATCTTCAAAACCAGGTGGTTGTTATACATACACCTTTTCATTAATAAAACCATTTAGAAAAGCACTTTTGACATCCATTTGAAAAAGCTTGAATTCATGATAACATGCAAATGCAAGAAGCATCCTAATAGCTTCCATCCTAGCTAGGGGTGCATAGGTTTCCTCAAAATCAATTCCTTCCTCTTGAGTGTAACCTTTAGAAACAAGTATAGCCTTGTTCCTCACTATGTTACTACTCTCATCTAGTTTGTTTCTAAAAATCCATTTAGTTCCTATGGTAGACTTATTACTAGGCTTATCAACTAATGTCCACACTTGACTTCTCTCAAATTGATTTAATTTCTCTTGCATAGCCAATATCAAATAATCATCATTTAATGCTTCTTTGATATTTTTAGGCTCAATGCATGAGATAAATGTAACATTGCAAGCATTTTTAAGTGAGAGTCTAGTGGTTACCCCTTTGGATGGATCACTCAAAATCTCACCACCTTTGACATAGTTGAACTCCCCTGTGTAGCTCACTTCTTTTTCCTCTAGAGTCATGTCCTTCAATGCTTCTAGAGGTGGATCTTTTGCTCCTTCTTCTTTGGTTGGAACTTCATCTACCTTTGATGATTGCCAACCATCATTGGCTTCAAAAATTCCTACACCATCATCATCATCACAAGAATCCTTCCTCGGAAGGAGGTTATCATCGAAAACCACATGAATTGACTCTTCAACTACCAAAGTTATTTTATTAAACATACAATAGGCTTTAGAGTTTAAAGAATAACCTAAGAAAATAACCCCATCACTTTTAGCATCAAATTTGCCTAAATTGTCTTTTCCATTACTTAAAACAAAACATTTGCAACCAAATGGATGAAAATAGCTAATGTTAAGCTTTTTGTATTTTAAAATCTCATAAGGTGTTTTCTTTAAAATCGGCTAATCATTACTTGGTTTACAATATAGCAAGCCGTATTAGTGGCTTCCGCCCAAAAATACTTAGGCAATTTGTTTTCACAAAGCATGGTTCTAGCCATTTTATTCTAAAGTTCGATTTTTCCTCCCAACAACCCCATTTTATTGAGGAGTGGTAGGAGCCGAAAATTATGGCTTATACCATTTGAATTACAATAATCCTCAAAACCTAAATTTTGAAATTCGGTAACATGGTCACTTATAATGTGAGAAATAGATTGACCAAAATCATTTTGAGTAATTTTTGAAAATGTGATGATTTTTTCTAAAGCCTCGTCCTTATTACTTAAGAATAGAACCCAAATGTATCTAGAATAATAATCTACTAACACAAATACATATGATTTTCCACCCAAGCTCATAGTTCTAATAAGAACAAAAAGATCCATATGAATCAATTGTAAAACTCTACTTGTAGAAACATCAATAATAGGTTTAAAAGAAACTCTTTTGTGTTTGCCTTTTACACAAGCATCACAAACTTTGTCAAAAGAAAACTTTATTTCAGGAAAACCTCATACAAGATCATTTGAAATCAATTTTTTTAAAACACTCATGCTTGCATGCCCTAGTTTTCTATGCCATAACCATGAGGCATATTCATCTTTTGCAACAAAACATGCATTTGAAATATGAATGTCATCTAAATGCACCATGTAAATATTTCCTATGCGATGACCAATAAGCACAATTTTGTTAGTTTCAATGTTGATAATTTTGCAACCATTTAAACCAAAATGAACATTGAAACCTTTATCACAAAGTTGGCTTATGCTTAAAAGATTATGTTTTAGACTGTTGACATACAAGACATTATCTATAAGGATAGAAGAGCGATTACAAATGGAACCAATTCCTTCAATGTGGCCTTTGGTTGTCACCAAAAGTTACTACTCCTCCACTCTTTGGTTCTAGCTCCAAGAACCGACTCTTTCAACAGGTCATGTATCTCAAGCATCCACTACCAAGGTACCACGAATTTTCACATGTAACTTTGGCCTTGTAGCAATGCTCACCCTACAAACAAAAATTAAGTCTTGATTTTTGGTACCCAAATCATTTTGGGTCCATGTGTATTAGCTCCCAAAATCTTGGTTCCCTTGGGAATCCAAGAAGCAATAACACTGATATTATTAGAAGTGATTAGTTCCTTAGGAACCCAAACACTCCTAATCCTTTTACCTCTAGAGGGCCTTTGGAAGCCTCTTTGTTTGTGGTTACCAAAGTTTCTTTTTACATAGTTGGGTTTTGAAGATTCACCTTTTTCAAAACTATATTTCCCAAATTTGTTCAAAGAAGCTTTGAGATTAGTCACCTCCTTGTGGTGGTGATCATGAAACTCGAAAATAAGGTTGTTTAAATCAATATTCTACTTTTCAAAATATTTTTGATTTTCTTGTAAATCCAAAACATTCTTTTCAAGCTCCAAATTGGCTTTAGATAAGGAATCGTTTTGACTTTTCAAATCGAAAATAATTTTCTTGTTTTTCAAACTTGATTCCTTATACTTCTCAACCAATTTATCATACACCTCTTGCAACTCATCATAAGCTTCTTGAAGCTCATCAAAAGTAGATGAGTTAGAGGCTACCTTAGGATCCTCCTCAAAAGCCATGAGGCAAAGGTTGACAACTTCTTGCTCCTCTTCATCGGATGACTCGTCACCACTCCAAGTAGCAACATTTTCCTTGAGCTTCTTCTTCTTCTCGAAGCTCTTCCTTTTGAGTTGAGGGCTATCGGTTCTTATGTACCTGACTTTTTGCACTCGAAACAAATGAGTTGATCCTTCTCCTTATCCTTGTTCTTTTTCTTGAAGTCTCCTCTTCAATGGAACTTTGTTCCTCGGTTGGACTTCATGAACATTGTGAACCGTTTGGCTAGCATAGCCATCTCTTCATCTTCCTCCTCCCTTGAGTCACTCTCCTCAAAAGAAGCCTTGAGAGCAATTCTGATTTTCTTCTTTTCTACCTTCTTCTCTTCTCTTTTACTCTCATCTTCTCTTCCTTGCTTTATGATCTCATGAGTAAGGAGAGAACCCTTAAGTGCATTGAGCTTTAAGGTCTTCAAGTCTTTTGCTTCGATGTTGGCAGTCCTCTTTCCATCCCATGACTCGAGAAGTGAGTGGATGAGTTTCTAGGCTAGCTTGTCTTCGGGGATGATTTATCCGAAGTCTTTGAGACCGTTGACGATGATAGAGAAACAATCGAACATCTTTATGACGCTCTCATCGAGCTCCATCATGAAATTCTTGTAGCTCAAGTTGAGGAGTCTAATATTGGTCTCCTTTACATCGTTGGTGCCTTTATAGGTGGTCTCGATCTTGTCCCACACTTCCTTTGCACTTGTACACGAAGACATCATTGAGTACTCATCCGGTTCAAGTGGTCAAAAGAGCATGTGCAAAGCCTTATCATTTACTTGACAGTTCATTCTTTCTTCATCGGTCATTTCTTGCTTGGTCTTGGGAAATTGCATTTCTCCTTCTTGCTTCATCGGGATAGATGGTCCATCTTCGATTACATCCCAAAGGAGGTAATCATTGGATTTGATGAATAGCCTTATCTGATTCTTCCAATATGGATAGTTGTCCTCATTGAAGAAGGGCGGTTTAGTAGTGGATTGTGACTCGTGCAAGTTGTGGCCGGAGGTAAACGCCATGGATTGAATGAAGATTGATGTATCTCTCCTAGAATCGACTCAAGGGGATGTTAATCCTTCCAATAAGTGTAGCGCTGATACCAATTGTTGAGATAATCAATCGATAAGAAAGGACAAGAAGGGGTGAATTGGCAAATAATTTTTTTTGAAAGGAAACAATTGGAAAATGGAAAGATTGAAGACACAAGGATTTATAGTGGTTCAAGCTTCTAACAAGCTCTACATCCACTACCTTAGCTCCCCACTAATGATTTCAAACAATTCACTACTGAATTCTTCCCCTTTTCTAGGCTAAGGAGGCAATCGTTACAAACGGTCAAAGCTTTCTACCCAAAGCTTGATCAAGGTTCACTCTTTTACAAGAAGTGTTATTGATGAGTTCTCAAAGATGACATATTTCATTTGCTATTTTTCTAGTTATTTGGACTTCTTGATGCTTAATACATGTTGTTTTTGCTATATTTTGTGCAGGGATCCAATTCTTGAAATAGCAGTGAAAATGGGGCATTTCTGCAGTTTTTATTATTATTCTGTCATGACTGGCATCATGGGCACGACACTGGGCACGACGCGTCTGACGTGGCAATGACGTGGCGACTTCTAGAAGCTTCTGGAACGTTCATAGAGATCTTATCAGCTTATCCGTTTAGATTTCCTGAATTTAAATTTCAAAACATTTGAATTGTTTTATCTTTACTTTATTATTTTAAATTTTCTTATCTTTTATCTTTGTAATTCCAAGCCTATAAATACCACTCATTGGTAAAGGCTTAGGCATCAATCAATTCATCTTCCAGCTTTAAGTCTTTTATATTTGTGAACATTTTTAGTTTAATCGAAGTTCTTTTTTTCTATTTTCTTTGTCTCGTTTCTTTTATGTTATTTAATTGTTTTTCCAAAACCAAGTTAAGCATGATAACCAATATCATGCTTAGCTAAATCTTTTAAGCCAAGAACCAGCCAAGTCAATTCGATTCGTGAGAATTGAACTTGCTTAAATTCTTTTGGGAAATCATTTTTATCTTTCTGCTTAGATAGTTTGGCAATCGGCCTTACTAAAAGTTTTTAACCGTTTTTCATATCAAAAAGGGTCTGTTGGTCTGAAATCGCTTAAAAACACAGTTAGGAGGAAGGATCGGCCTGTGGCAAATTTCGACTTCCTGTGAACACTCTTAGCGGCAGTCCGCTAAGGAAAGATAAAATCAGAAGCGATTCTATTTTTTAGACAATTTCTGAGTCGGGTTTTTCCTGCTTTTATTCTAAATACTTTAACGGCGATAGACGTGGTTGATTTATTTAAGAACCATCTTTCGAAGATAGACTTGGGAGGATTGGTTACTCGAGAAAAAAACAAGTTACGACGGGTTGGGCCTCGTAGACTGTAACCGACATGATCCCCGAAATAAAAATCCATTTCAGTGATCGAAAGAATTGAAGGAGCTGGTTCGAGGCTGATTTGCATACTTGGCTTTTCTTATTGTTTTTAATTCTTGCATTTTATTTTATTACTTCACTCAAAATCATATCACCCCTTTTTATTTCTTGTTTTTACAGATATTCCTGGGAATTCAAATCCGACAAATTCAAGTCAAGAATTCTGACTAATCTCCCTGTGGATCGACCCTTTTTCCCTATATCAACTTAATTTCTTTATTTTAGTTATTGTTGAAAGAGGTTAAATATTTATTTATTTTTGACCGGTTAAACGACGACTTGTCAGTTATACAAACAGAAAAATTCCTCTCAAAGGTGATTTGTTTGCCCAAATAGAAGTACTCGTTGAGAATACACAAGTTTGGTACAAGAATTTGACTATTAAAGCTCAAAGTGGTTGGATTTTTGCTTGAATGCTTTAGTCTTGTTCAAAGGATGTTCAATAGTTTTTCAGTAGTTGTTGTTGAGCTTTGGATACTTGATTTTATACCCCTCATTGATTTCTAACCATTTGGGTGGTTGAGGTCATCAATAGATTCATTGGAGTCAATTTTTCCCGCAATAAATGTTGTTTGGTGACCAAGCGTATCGGTACACGAACACCCGTATCGATACCTATCAAAAGAAGAAAGAGTTGTTGTACAAAGGCGTATCGATACACGTGAAGGCATATTAAAACAGGTATAACATAAAAATAAGTGAGTATCGATACGGTAAAGGTCGTATCGGTACGAATTTTGCTCACTGGAATCTGTGGAAAAAGTCTAGTGAAAAATGCATCGGTACGCCTATGGGCGTATCGGTACAGGTTAATAACCTTTTATAGATTGGTTATTCCAACAACTGACAAGGTAACAACAATATCATTAAATGCAAATATTTGAAAATCTAAAGACCCCGTATCGAAACGGGTAAGACCGTATCGATACACTTAACCAAGAACTTAAACCAAGATGAAGATCGTATCTATGCGGGTTCAACCGTATCGGTACACTTTTAATGAGTTGGAAAAAGTCAAACGGGAATCTAGGAAGACTTAATGTTAGATTTGTTCATTTAATGAGTTGTAATTAAATTCTAACTAGTAATCCTGCCCTAAAGTGACTTAGACCTAGGCTCCTTGTAGAGCGTTTTAGTGTTCTCTAAATATGAGCGCAAGTGCATACTCTTGTCAAGTTATAGTATAAAAGATATCATCTCCCACAAGTATTGGACAACTTGAATCGAATCTTGATTCCTGCACAAGAAAAGTAAATGCACAAGTAAGTTGATTTATTTAAGAGGAAAATAAAATAAAAACACAAGTAAATATAAGGGAAGAAATCAGATTGATAGAATGGGCCGGGTTGTGCTGCTGTTTAGTGTGAAACTGCGTTGAATAGGACAAGTTGTTTTGCACTGCAAGACTCTGCTGCCTCGGCGGGGGATGCCAGTTAGGCTACTGAGACGCTGTCGCTGCCTCGGCAGGGGAATGGACTTGTGTTTCGGCGGCAAACTCGGCAAAACTACAAGGCTCGACAGAACGCTTCGAAAGTGATCCCGCTTATGTCTAAGTCAGAATGTTGTTGATGCCCACTACATATAATACCAGTCGCGGTGTGAATCGTGTAAAGACAACAATGTTTGATTCGTCATCTTTTAGCCGCCTTAAACCCTAACCTTTGTCTAGGCTGGATTGATCAACACCGTCTATAGATGAGATCGTACTTACTCCTTTCATGAGTTCGACTCTCTCGATACCGAACAAATGGATAGTAATCAACTAATCTTTCGCCTTAATTGAAAACTATGAAGAACATGGAATAAGCAAACCTTGAAGTTTTATTGCAAAAACAAACTTAAAATCTTAAAAAATCGTTCTCACGCTAATTACAACATAACCCAAATCCAAGGAGAATTTTAGAATATAATGGTAGCAAGAAAACTTAAACTATGCCTAAGGAAAACCTAAGTTGTCGTATATTGAAATACAAAAATATGTGAAGTATATATAGGCCATAGTCTAGGTTAAGTCCTCTTTGGAGTAGAAGTCTTCAAAGAGCTTTTGCATTAAATGCAACTTTAAATTCTGACTTCTTTGAGTTGAGTTTGGACTTCTTTTCTCGTTGCCTTGCTCTACAAGCAAGCTCATTCTTCTCCTTTTGCGGCTCTGTCTGTTGCTCTAGGCGTCAAAAAATTGAGTGGACAACATCATTAGAATCAGGATTTTCTGCTCTGTCGATCGCACTCTAATTTACCAACTCCTCACTTTGCTACCCTGGGCGGCAGGCTCACTTTGCCCTTTTGGGCGGCAGGCTCACTTTGTAGTCCTGGGCAACAGGCTCACTTTGCTGCCCTGGGCGACAGGTATGGCGACGGGAGCTACTCGACAACTGTTGTCTCTTTCTGGAACTGCATTAGTACAGCTCCCTGATCTGATGCCTCAGCATCATATCCTCAGCTCCTCTCTTCTGCAACCAGCCTCTAGTGCCTGAAACTAAAATTAAACTAAAATAGTACCTTTTCCTTACCAAATAAGAGATAATCAACAAAAAACATGGCAAAGTAAAGAATACTGTAAAATGCAATGCATGAGCCTAATTATGCCTAAAATGTACTTAAAACAACAATAATATGAGATGGAATGTGCATGAAATATAGAACTAATGGACACTTTACACACCCCCAAACTCGAATTATTGCTTGTCCTCAAGCAATACAACCTTAAACAGACTTTCCCTTTAAAGTATTCAAAAAGAAAACTTTTTGTTTTAAACTTGATTTAATGCCTCAAGGCCGTGGCACCTGTCATTAGATTAGTGAGAGGGGAATAACATGAATTACCTGAGAATGAAACTATAATGCCAGTGAAGTGTTTGCAGAACTATGTACAGGCTGACTCTGATGAATATTCTAAGTAAACAAAGATGTTGTCATGATATATAAGCTTGCTGTCGAGACAGCAAAGTTAAGCACAATTAATAATCATGGTAGTAAGGGCTTCAGCTCATCACAACTACTCTTCTAGGTCTGAAATTAAGATAGGAGCAAACTACAAAACTCCGAACCTATTGAGTGGAGTCATCCCGTGAAAACTTTCATTCACTCATGCTAATATATCTGTCACTTCAAGATTTTCAGATTCATGGACTTTGATAGCAGCGGAGTGTCCTTGCACGTGATTCTTCTTAGAGCCTATTTTGGGCACCTCTAGGGTAAACAACAAATTTATTTGTGTTTCTGCCGTGGCAGTTCTTTGATTTTTCTATCTCTGTTGCCTGCCTCGGCGGCTACCTGCAACCATTGTTAGAACTTTCAAAAGAAATCTAAAAACAAGTAGGCAATGTTTATCAGAAATTCAAACAAATTCAGCAAGTAACAATAGTGTTTTAATTTTTGGCAATTATAGAAAAATCCTAAGTTTACTTCATGCTTTTCCCCCAAAATTAAGTTCATTTAAACTTTGTGCGGAAAAAAATTTAAAGTCGGCTATCCTATCATAGGCACAAGTTCTATTTTTTCTGATTAATTTGTGAAGGCAAGTACATAATGAAACCTAATATGCACTAGTTATGCGTAAAAAATGAGTGCTAACCCCCAAAACTCGAGACAGGCATTGCCTTCAATGCACAAAATAAAGACAGAAAAATAAAAAATAGAATAACTGAAAAAAATATACGAGAAGGGAATGAGACTTAGGCTTAGTTGTTCTCAGATGGTGTAGAGTATTTGGAGGAGTTATCTGCTATGTCGTCCATTGCGGGTTGTGGCAGCAGGCTTAGTAATGCTGCCCTCTGCTGTGCACGGCGGCTCGATTCTTAAGGGTCTGAATCTGTATAAACAGTTGTGAGACGAGAATAATGCAACTAAAAATAAAATCTAGGCCTTAGTAATTAAAATCTACTCCTAAATAAAGCAATAAATATGTGGAAAAATAATACTTAAAAATTTTGTTACTCTAGGAGTGCATTGGTATGCATCTTCTAAAGTAACTACTCCCTTATCGGTTGGAGCTTAAGAGGGTCGTTTTCGATACTTCTTATGGTCTACCCGCACCCTCCATCGAGTGACTATTCTCATGGTGGAGTCCTTCTTCCTCGTTCCCTTGATGTCCATGTGAATCTTCCTCCTTGTTCCTATTCCTAAAGGCATGAACATGTGATTAGGAAAATTTATATTACTCCCTAACCATGTACTTACCTTCTCTTTATCGAAGTTCGTCATAGAAGAAAGTTTCTTTCCTGCCGAGGCAGCTGCTGCAGCAACCAACTGTTATGGTTGTCGTCTGTCATAGTGATGTGTCGGTCAAGGGAAAACTATTTAGGCTCCTCGAAAATCTCCATCAGTAGAGATTTTGACGACTGTAAATCTGCCTGCAACGGCTTCTCTAGATATATATAATCCATAGTTGTCGAGGTGTTTGCCGAGGCGGGCGTCATTATGAAGCCTTCTGTCGTGGAGGGCCTCTCTGCTGAGGCATAGCTTTACTCATGTGCTCTCATTTTGTCCTCAGGGAAAGGTTCTAGGTAGCTGCCGGAACAACTGTCAATCTTGCTGCCCGGGCAGTGTTCTGCATCCTCTTGGTTGGAGTTTCTATTTGCTCCTCACACATCGGAGATCTTTCCTTGCATTGCTCATCGTCCTCTTGTCCAGGGACATCAGTATCCCTCAGACTTAATTGTTCTGTTTCATCTACGGCATTGACGAGGACTGAATTGTTCAGTCGTGCATCCATCTTAGCGATGCTGGCGTCCATAGCAGCTGTCACTTTATCCGTGAGCGCAAGGAAGGTTCGAAGTGTGTCCTCCAAAGATTTTGGTTGTTCTTGCGGATAGCTATATTCCAAGGGCATGTCACTTTCTACAGCAAAACTGTTATGGTAAAAAAAATTGAGATTTTTTATCATACCATGAAAAATCTTGCTGTTGTGGCGGCAACTGCGGCAACGGCATCAACTGTCCCTGTTGCGGCTGCAGTGGCATCTGCTGTTCATATTCAGACATCCACTCATAAGTGGTTTTTCTTGGCATGTCTACTGCAAAAAGATAGGGGTAACTTTCGAACGCATGATTGCCTTCACGAAATTCGCAAGAAATTTCCCAAATATTGATGCCCTTAATTCGTGGGGCACCCGAATAAGAACTTTCCCACATAGTTTTTTTCAACTATAATTAAATGCAAATAGAATTAAGAGTGCAGAAAAATTAAAACGAATTTCGTTGTTACCAATCCCCGGCAACGGCGCCAAAAACTTGTAGAGTGTTTTAGTATTCTCTAAATATGAGCGCAAGTGCACACTCCTGTCAAGTTATAGTATAAAAGATATCGTCTCTCACACGGATTGGCCAACTTGACTCAAATCTTGATTCCTGCGCAAGAAAAGTAAATGCACAAGTAAGTTGAATTATTTAAGAGGAAAATAAAATAAAAACACAAGTAAATATAAGGGAAGAAATCAGATTGATAGAATGGGCCAGGTTATGCTACTGTTTAGTGTGAAACTGCGTTGAATAGGACAAGTTGTTTTGCGCTTCCAAACTCTGCTACCTCGGCGAGGGATGGAAGTTAGGCTGCTAAGACGCTCTCGCTGCCTTGGCAGGGGAATGGACTTGTGTCTCGGCGGCAAACTCGGCAGAACTACAAGGCTTGACAGAACGCTTTCAAAGTGATCTCGCTTATGTCCAAGTCAGAATGATGTTGATGCCCACTACAGATAATACCAGTCGCGGTGTGAATCGTGCAAAGACATCAATGTTTGATTTGTCCTCTTTTAGCCGCCTTAAACCCTAACCTATATCTAGGCTAGATTGATCAACACCGTCTGTAGATGAGATCGTACTTACTCCTTTCGTGAGTTCGACTCTCTCGATACCGAACAAATGGATGGATACTAATCAACTAATCTTTTGCCTTAATTGAAAACTATGAAGAACATGGAATAAGCAAACCTTGATGTTTTATTGCAAAAACAAACTTAAAATCCTAAACAACCGTTCTCACGCTAATTACAACATAACCCAAATCCAAGGAGAATTTTAGAACATAATGACAGCAAGAAAACCTAAACTATGCCTAAGGAAAACCTAAGTTGTCATACATTGAAATACAAAAATATGTGAAGTATATATAGGCCGTAGTCTAGGTTAAGTCCTCCTTGGAGTAGAAGTCTTCAAAGAGCTTTTGCATTAAATGCAACTTTAAATTCTGACTTCTTTGAGTTGAATTTGCACTTCTTTTCCCGTTGCCTTGCTCTGCAAGTAAGCTCATTCTTCTCCTTTGGCGGCTCTGTCTACTGCTCCAGGCGTCAGAAAATTGAGTAGACGACATCGTTAGAATCAGGATTTTCTGCTATTTCGATCGCACTCCAATTTACCAACTTCTCACTTTGCTGCCCTAGGCGGCATGCTCACTTTGTCGTCCTGGGCAGCAGGCTCACTTTGTTGTCCTTGGAGGTAGGCTCACTTTGCTGCCCTGGGCGGCAGGTATTGCGGCAGGAGCTACTCGGCATCTATTGTGTCTGTCTGGAACTGCATCAGTACAACTCCCTGATCTGCTGCCTCAGCATCATGTCCTCAGCTCCTCTCTCCTTCAACCAGCCTCTAGTGCCTGAAACTAAAACTAAACTAAAACAATATCTTTTCCTTACCAAATAAGAGATAATCAACAAAAAGCATGGCAAAGTAAAGAATACTGTAAAATGCAATGCATGAGCCTAATTATGCCTAAAATGTACATAAAAACAACAATAATATGAGATGGAATGTGCATGAAATATAGAACTAATGGACACTTTACACTTCTCCCCTATAAATGTAATCGACTTGAAGGAGGAAAAAAACAATTGAGATTAGAGAGAAAACTCCTTCTTGTCGAAAATGCCTTGTGTCGCCCTCCTTCATTATGTTCTAAACCTTCCCTAGGGCTAAGGGTTGGTTGCCTAGTAGTTGTGAGAGTTTTGCTTCTATTTGTTTAGGTTTTCGGTTTTTGCAATAAACTCAAGGTTTGTTTACTCTTGGTTCTTCATTGTTGCAATCTTTATCGGGAGAGAAGAGGGCAACAATCTATTTGTTCAATATTAGGAGAGTTGGACTCACGAAATGAGTAAACACGGTTTTATCCAACCATAGGGTAAAGTTACTTCGGTTTAGGGATAAGTTAGAACTTCAGCGGCTAAGAGAGGCTTCTTAATCGGTTGGTGTTCATCCTTAGATTCACGCCGGTAGGTATTATCCAAGACGTGTTCGCCAGTAGTACTTCAAGCTTAGGGATAAGAGGGAGTCATTGAAGGGAGCCTTGTTGAACCTTGAATCATCGCTTAACTTCCCAGGTAGTCACATTGGTCTCTGCTGAGGCGGGCATCTGCTGAGGCATACTCGTGGGCGGCTACCAAAAGTTGTTAAGTCGATCTGCAAAATTGTGCCGAGACAGTGCATCCAATCTCCACACTACGAAGCATTCCAATACCGGCCCATTCTCTCACTCTGATTTCTTAATTTATTTTATTTATTTTAATCTTAGTTCTAATCAAAACAATCCTCAATATTTGTGTTTTTACTTTTTACTTGTGCAGAAAGGTGAATTCCGAAGGTTGTCACAATCCATGTGGAGACGATATCTTAAATACTATAACTTGGCACCGTGTATACTTTCACGAAATTTGCACAATACTTTTGCACACAACAAGTTTTTGGCGCCGTTGCCGGGGATTGGCGTACAACTTTTTATTTTTATTTTTCTGCACTTTTTATTTTCTGTTTAACCCCATGATTTTCTTTTGTTTATGACCAGAGCGAACCAGAAATCACCCTTGCGAGACTACGACCCAGAGCCTGAACGTACTGCATGCAGAATTAGACAGGCAAACAGAGAAGCCATGGGTGACCCAGAGAATATCCGAAACCAGAATCTAGCACTGCCCAGAATCGACAATGTCGTGGCGGGTGATGGCAGGAAACCTCCTGCCGTTCGGTGGCTAGTAAGTGACTACTTGGAGGAGGATCTCAGAAGGCTGAACTCTGGCGTGATTGATCCAGAAATAGAAGCGGACCACTTCGAACTCAAACCAGTCATGTTTAACATGTTGAATACACTTGGAAAGTTTGGAGGATCCGCCACTAAAGATGCTCGCCAGCACATGAAATCCTTCCTGGATATCTGTAAATCCTTCAAAATCCAAGGAGTTCACCCTGACGTGCTACAGCTCAGATTATTTCCCTATTCACTGAGGGATAGGGCAAAAACTTGGTTCAATAGCCTACAGTCATAGTCCATTGAATCCTGGACAAAACTATGTCGAGATTTCTTAGCTTGATTCTATCCTGTCAATTTAACTAATAAATTGCGGACTGACATTACTACTTTTCGACAGGCAGATGATGAACCGGTGTATGAGGCATGGGAGAGATATTGCGAGTTGCTGAATAAATGTCCCTCCCATGGATTTCCAGAGTGGACACTAGTATCCATATTCTACAATGGTGTAAACACACCAACAAGGATGATGCTGGATTCCTTTGTCAATGGTACATTACTCGATAAGGAGTCTGCCGAAACAATTTAAATCTTGAACAAGTTGGCAAAAAATGACTACCAGTTCGCTAATTCCCGTCGAGGTGGCATAAGGAGGCAGGCCACAGCAAACGAGCTAGGGGCATCATATACAATCATAGCACAAATCGCTCAGCTGACAAAGATGGTAGAAGCTATGCAAAGGCAGAACAATACCCAACAGGTTAAAGCCGTTGATGCCTTTTACGACCAATGTGGGGGAGACCATGACTCGTCCGAGTGCCAACAGGGAACATAAATCAGCTGCTTTGTGGGGAACTTCAATAGAAACAACAACACTACATCAAACACCTACAATCCAAGCTGGAAAAGGCACTCTAATTTTTCATGGAGTAACCCGAACAACGCTTTGAATCTGACTAACCAGACAAACCAAACGCAAGGATTCTAGTAAACTATGTTGTGGCAGCAGCCGCCGCAACAGCAACGGGCAGCACACAGTGCTCTAGAGCATACCTTAAATGCCTTCATGACTCATACAGATACCTATATGTACAACATAGATTTATTTGTTAAGAAAACTGAAGCTTTTATGGACAGGACCGAGATGAGAATGCTAAATCACGAGGCAACCTTAAAGTCACTGGAAACTCAAGTGGGACAATTTGCACAAGTCCTAAAAACCAAAGCTTTTCATTTATAATTTATCATATCAAAGTCGGAAGTGAGCTTAGCTCTTTATCATTATCAAGGTATTCGAATAACATGACTTGTTTATATCAAAGAGGAGTATAGCATCAAGTTCACATAATCACAACAATGCTTATATCATATCTTACCAAACATATACATGAACACATATAGAGCTTTTAACATAATTGATCTAATATCCAACTATCTCATGTCACAATGTACTTTTCAAACAAGTACTTACCTCGTATTCCAGCTTATGTTTGCACACCATATTCGAATATATATATACATACATAACAATGAAATTAATCAACAAAGAATGCTCGGGAAGGTTTTAAGCCTATCCCCGAGACTTTAAACTACACTCAAAGTTAGTTCCGAGCTAGTTTTGATCACGAATCACGATTCCTTTTTGTTTATCTATTGTTTGGTCCCCTTTTATTCATAGTCCCTCAATACCTTCTCGATCTAACATTACAAAAGCATATTCATATATTATAGTCATTCTCTACAACAATTTATTTACAACACCATTCAATTTCTCATATATATATATATATATATATCCATGCAAAACAACCCAACAACTCCATGCGAATGCAAAACAGTCCCATAATTTTCCATTCTCACCAAAACAGACCCAATTTCACTCATTTTCACATGTATACAAACCAAGACAATCTATATAAAACATTAAAAACTCCTTATCAAAGAGGAGCATAGCATCAAGTTCACATAATCACAACAATGCTTATATCATATCTTATCAAACATATACATGAACACATATAGAGCTTCTAACATAATTGATCTAATATCCAACTATCTCATGTCACAGTGTACTTTTCAAACAAGTACTTACCTCGTATTTCGGCTTATGTTTGCACAATGAAATTAAACAACAAAGAATGCTCGGGAAGGTTTCAAGCCTATCCCAAGACTTTAAACTACACTCACAGTTAGTTCCGAGCTAGTTTTGATTACGAATCACGATTTCTTTTTGTTTATCCACTGTTTGGTCCCCTTTTGTTCTTAGTCCCTCAATACCTTCTTGATCTAACATTACAAAAACATATTCATATATTGGAGTCATATATATATATAAGCAAAACAACCCAACAACTTCATGCGAATGCAAAACAGTCCCATAATCTTTCAATCTCAGCAAAACAGTCCCAATTTCACTCATTTTCACATGTATACAAATCAAGATAGTCCGCATAAAACATTAACAAGTCCTTATTTTTATAAACAGCCCCTCCCCTGATTTTTATCAATCCAAAACAGTCCCTATGAGTTTTTACATACACAAAACAATCCCTAATTCTTATGCACACATTTACATACTCCAAACAGTCCACAAATTCATTTATTTACATACAGAACAGTCCTTAATCACATAGATTTCCACATACATCACTAAAACAGTCCATTAACATTTAGATCTATAACAAAATAGCCCTATTTCATATATACATTTATATATACACTCAAACCAGCCTTCTAAATTGTCCAACAAGCAATGTACCCTAAATTTGATTCTAAACACAACTTACCAGCACCAAGGGATCATTCGAATTCCTATATACATCATTCGAAACGTTTCTACCACACCAAATCGATATATATATATATATATATATATATATATATATATATATATATTCAAGATTTTATCAAAGATTTATATAAACACTCTAACAACTACAATCACATAACTTACATGAAAATTCTCCTAGCAATTTCAACATCACAATCTAGCTTAATGAGAAAGAAATAGAAGACTTATCCCCTTCTTGAGCTACCCGAGCAATAATCCTAATACTTTGGCTAAACCAAACTCAAACTTCTTGCTATCCTCTCTTAATTCTTTCTCTCTCTATTTGTTTCGGTTGGATAGGAGGAAGAATATGATAGAAACAAAACTTGATTGTTTCCTTCCACCTAAGCCGAACCCCTTCCTCCCCCACTTCCACATGTATTGCCACAATCATGACGCATAATAGGGTCTTTAATTCCTTTTTATTTTACATGCAATCTCCCAACAATTAAATTTTTTTGAAATAGTCCTTTCAAATTAGCTAGTAACTATTCAAAGTTCTTAATAGATCTTTGACTCATTCCACTATTAATGCTAGGGGTATCTTTAATCCAATTGAATTACAATCAAAATTGTACATACTTCTAGACTATATTCTGGGATATTACGGAACATTATTTTTTTAAAAAAAATACCCAAATTTTTATGGTCGAGTCAACGGGTCGAGTACTTTTTAACACCCCTAGTTAATAATTCATTGGTCCATCAAATTTTTATTAGAATTTTTTAAAATAAATATTTATTTCTTAAAAAATTAAAATTTTAAAACGAAACTGAAAAATCAATGAAACCTTAAGGACTAATCTTGCTATTATGCCTTAAGTATATGAAAGTTTTTTGAAAAATTCATGCCACGTATTAAGTTCTGATCTATTTGTACATATCCTATTAGATCCCGTGACTAAAACCGACCGAATGAAGGACGAGCCATTTAAATGGGCTTTAATTTTATGTATTTACTTTCATTCGTATTGAGCTTGAGTAATGTAATACTATGTCGTTTTATCTTAATAATTGTAATTCATCTGTGAGGTATAAAAAGGAGAATGGGTGACAACAAAGGACCATTTCCGTTATTTCCCCCAAATTTAGTTTTCTCTCTTTTCCCTCCCAATCGGTTATTTCTGTTACTCTTCTTCTTCATCAGAAGTCTCGTCCCTTTTTACTTGGATTCTTGAATTTCTTGTTCTTGAGAATTGAGTCGTACCAGAACAGAAATGGTGGCGGCAGCAGCAGCCACTTTGGTCAGCTCCGCCGGAGGGTTACTGGCGATGCTTAACGAGAGCCATCCCCAATTGAAGTCACATGCTCTCTCTAATCTGCTCATCTTAGTCGACCAATTTTGGCCTGAGATCTCCACTAGCGTTTCTATCATGTAAACCTGCCTATTCTTTCTTTCTTTCTTCATTTTTCTTTCGTTTAGTTAGTGTTCATGGTTTGGTTGTTTTGATATCATCCGTGGGAGGGAAAATTGAAGGAAAGAAAGTGAAGAAAGCTTTGTTTGGTTTCTTTGAAAACGACTGAGAATTTAGTTTTAATTCAGCGAGTTAAGTGGATACATTTGGAACTTTGATAAGCCAAGGTTGTTTCACTTCTTCGTGGAGATTTCTGCAGGTTTTAATCTTTTAGTTTTCAGATTAGGTTTTATTAACTGGAAAAGGGTGTTGAACTGATTACAGCATTTTTGGGGAGGATTCTTTAGTTACGCTATCTGTGTTTACAAAAAAATGAGTTTCAAATTAGAAAGAACTAACGGCAGTTATTGTGCAATGACGATTGTGATTTAATGTTTACTTGGAAAAATGTTGTGTATCTCTTTTGGTTTGGGAGAAAAAGGGAGGAGAGTTTTAGGTTCAACTTCATTCATCTGCTTTCAGTTTATTGTGTTTTTCAGAAAATTTTGTACATAGATAGTTTTTACAAGTTATGTGACCAGCATGAGTTTTGGCTATGAATACTGATATTATGCTTTTGTTTTTCAGAAAAAGTTTAAATGAAGATGGAGAATTTGGCCAGCATCAGAGACGACTTGCTGCGTTGCTTGTCTCAAAGGTCCTTCTCTCATTCCCTCTCAGTTCTTGCATTCCCTGAACATGTTTTTCACAACCAAGTTGCTGATTAGCAAATTCAATGATCCAAAGAAATACATTTTTCATGTGAAACCCAAGCTGGTCATTGTTTTGAGTTGCATTTACAATTTGTAAATGGGAATTAATATAATAGAAGTACCCTCTCTCTAATTGCTTTTTCATTTAACTCTGGTTTTGTTCATGATTACTTATTTGGGATAGATATTGGTATTTCCCTCAGGTCTATTATTACTTGGGTGAGCTCAATGATTCATTGTCTTATGCTCTTCGAGCTGGCCCCCTTTTTGATGTTTCTGAGGATTCTGATTATGTTCATACTCTCGTTGGTAAGAATTTTGATTTTGTGCTAGGACTCCTTATCCTTTCTTTTACTAAACTGAGGTGTATATCACTTGTTATGATGGCTAAAAACAGAGACGAGGAAAGGAAAGCCCCCAAAAAAGAAAAAGAAAAGACTGCCGGGGAGAAATAGAATTGAAAACTTTTTAATAGTTATATGAAACAAAAACAAATACCCAAATGAGTATTTATGTGAAACTGTGATCCTCATTAATGGGGACTCTTTTATTGGGTCTTAAGGTGCTTTTACTGTTTAGTATTGCCCCTATGAACGTATGCTCACCTAGGCATGCGTCTTGACAACAATGAGCTTGTTTAATTGAAATTATTATTGTGTTGGTTATGTTGCATTTCGCTGCAGCTGACTTGTTATGCGCTTAATTTCAGCCAAGGCAATAGATGAGTATGCCAGCCTTCGTTCAAAGACAGCAGATTCAAGTGACGTAGCAGCAGAAGTTCACCCTCGCTTGGAAGAAATTGTGGAGATGATGCTAGATAAGTATGTAGAGATTACTTTCGTATCTTATGAATATGTGTTGGAGTTAGTCTACCTATCTTATTGTTCTTCATTAGGTGTGTCGTGGATGGAAAATACCAGCACGCCGTGGGAGTTGCAATTGATTGTCGGAGACTGGATAAACTTGAGGAAGCAATAACAAGTTGTGATAACGTTTGTGGGACTTTAGCATATAGCATCAATGTCACTCATTCTTTTGTTTATCACCGAGAATATCGGCAAGAGGTAAGGAGGTTTCCTTATTTGCTTATAATAGATTTGTGGTTTAATAAGTGATATAGCCACTAGCTTCTTCTTCTTCTTTTTTCTTTTTTCCTTTTTCCTTTTTTTACAATTAATTAGAAAAGTTTGCATTCTTATTAGTTTCTTTTTTCTGGAAATTTTGGTTCAGCCTAGCATCTTTTGCAAGATCCATAATGCAAGTTATGTCTTCGATTCTGGCAGGTGTTGCAGCTTCTTGTTATGGTTTTCCAAAAGCTGCCATCTCCTGATTATTTGAGCCTTTGCCAGTGTCTCATGTTTTTGTATGAACCTGAAGGTGTTGCAAATATATTGGAGAAACTTCTCCGCTCTGAAACCAAGGAGCATGCTCTTTTAGCTTTCCAAGTTGCATTTGATCTTGTGGAGAATGAGCATTGGGCTTTTCTCTTAGATGTAAGAGATCGCCTTTCGGCTCCCAAATCTCTGCCTTCAGAATCAGTACAGCTAGGAGCCAATGACCCTAATCATGCTGGAATTGAAAATTCTACTGCTCCAGAGGATGTTCAAATGACAGATGGATCTTCATCAGTTGCCACAAATGTGCCTGAGACAGATCCTAAAGAAGTTATGTATGCTGAGAGACTGGCAAAAATCAAAGGAATTTTGTCCGGAGAGACATCGATACAATTGACTCTACAATTCTTGTTCAGTCATTGCAAGTGAGACACCAATTTCTTCTGTGCTGTCTTTTGGTGAAACTAAATTCTTATTGCCTCTATTTCTGAAACCATTAACTGTTGTGGTTTGTCTTAGCCCCGATACATTAATTTCGGCAACAATACTGAATTCTGTTAACATGAAGTATAGCATTCGTCATAGTGCTGCAATCTATGCAAATGCTATAAGGTATGCTGGAACAACCCAGAATACTTTCCTGGTGAGAGATCTGGTAAAACATTTTTCTTGCTGCATCTTTACTCTCATTCTTTTATACTGATACTCGTGTTGTGTGTACTTACTCTAACAGTTGTGCTCATCAGGTCTGCTTGAATAGTGCCACCAATTGGAACAAATTCAATACGACAGCTGGGCTTGGTATTATTTACAGAGGACATCTTCAGTCAGGGAGGTCTTTGATGGCTACATACCTGCCCCAAGGTGATGCTGGTGGTGGTAGGGGTCCATACATTGAAGGCGGGGCACTATATGCTTTGGGTCTTATTCATGCCAACCATGGTGAGGGCATTAAGGAATTCCTTCTTGATAGGCTGCGCAGCTCTAATGTAGAGGTATATGATTTTCATGGCTATTCATATGTTCATTCTTTAAAACCAATAGGCCTTTAAGTTTTAGAGAAATGCTCAAGTGTCAACTTCCCATCTACACTGGCAGATGCTTAAATAATCAAGAAACCATGCTCATCAATTTGATACTTCTTACCTCTATTTAATCTGAGAGTATTTGGACTGTCCTATTGTTAGTGAAAATGGTTTTATCATCTAAGTAATTAAATATTGGATAATTTTGTGCAGGTTATCCAACATGGTGCATGCTTAGGTCTTGGATTGGCAGCTCAAGGAACAGCTGATGAACAAATCTATGAAGAAATCAAACGTGTGCTTTATACTGACAGTGCACTTGCTGGTGAAGCTGCTGGCATCAGTATGGGTTTGCTTATGGTTGGAACTGCAGGAGAGAAGGCAAGCGAGATGCTTAATTATGCACATGAAACTCAACATGACAAAATTATTAGGTAAAGTTTGATTTTCTGTGATCTTGGTGTAGAGCTTGGTTTTTGTCCAGGTACTGATCTTTACTCGTTGAGTTGTATGGTTTCAGGGGTTTAGCATTAGGGATAGCTCTTACAGTTTATGGAAGGGAAGAGAAAGCAGATGCATTAATAGAGAAGATGACTCAGGATCAAAATCCAATACTACGTTATGGTGGTATGTATGCATTAGCATTGGCCTATAGAGGAACTACAAACGGCAAGGCTATTCGTCAGTTGCTGCACTTTGCAGCATCAGATGTCAGTGATGATGTTAGGAGAACTGCTGTTTTAGCCCTGGGGTTTGTCCTTTACTCGGAGCCAGAACAGGTAGCTGCCGTACTTTTTCATCTGTATGTGGGATGTGATCAATGTTTTTGTTGCACCATTCATCATATTTTTCTAACTGTAATGCACCCTCTGGTTTGCCCATTGGGTTCTGAATTCTTGAAGATCTCACTGTTTTGTCTGGTAAAAACTGCAGACTCCTCGAATAGTCTCCTTACTATCTAATTCTTACAACCCACATGTTCGATATGGCGCGGCACTTGCAGTTGGCATTTCATGTGCTGGCACAGGATTGAGTGAGGCCATATCTTTGCTAGAACCCTTAACAGCTGATGTTGTTGGCTTTGTACGTCAAGGCGCCTTCATTGCGATGGCTATGGTCATGATCCAGATCAATGAAGCCAGTGATTCACGAGTTGGATCATTCAGGTATTCTGCTACTGTGTCTTGTTCCTTTTCCTCCTTTCCTCTGGATGTGGAACAAATCTACACATCTATTGCTTTCTTTGCTAACTCTTTTAATCGCCTTAATCTAGGGAAAAATTGCAAAATGTGATCCAAGATAAGAAAGAAGAGCCAATAAGCAGGATGGGAGCAACCTTGGCCTCTGGGATCATTGATGCTGGTGGGGGGAATGTGACCATAAGATTGGTTTCCAAGACAAAGCAGCACAAAGTCACTGCCGTTGTTGGTCTTGCTGTTTTTAGCCAATTTTGGTATTTGCATCCCCTCTTCTATTTTGTGAGCTTGTCATTCTCTCTCACAGCTTTTATTGGGCTGAACTACGACTTGAAGGTTCCGAGATTTGAGTTGTTATCGAACGCAAAACCTTCTCTTTTTGGGTATCCCAAGCCAATTACTGCACCCTCCGCTACATCATCTGTTAAACGTGCTCCTGCTGTCCTATCAACTACATCCAAGGGCAAGGCAAATAAAGTGGTAGAAGAAAAGGCAAATGCCGAGACTTCATCTCTTCAAGTGCATAAGCATTTGTTGTTGAATATTTTCTGTCTGATGCCTGTTTGTGTCCACGTTTTTACTAACCCTTTTTGTCAAACATTCCTTTTATTGGACAGGTTGATAGCCTTCCGGAGAAGAAAGCAGAGAATCAGGCCGAGCCGTCATTTCAGACTTTGATCAACCCTGCAAGAGTGGTCCTTGCACAGGAGAAGTTCATCGACATGTTAGAAGTCTGCAGATATGAGCCTGTAAAGCCGGCACCATCTGGGTTCGTTCTTCTTAGAGACCGGAAGCCAGATGAACAGGAGGAGTTCTGGCTCATAAATGTACCTTTGCCCCCGGCAGTTCCAGACTTTGGTGGATTAGCAGCGGCAGCAGCAGCAGCAGCAGCAGCAGCACAACGGGGTTTTTCAGCAGCAGCACAACAGGGTTCTTCAGCAGATACAAACGTTGATGATGAAGCTTAGCCCCCTCAACACATCCTAATTTTGACAAACTCTGGAACCCAACAGAACCAATTATTCTTTTAGGTATAGACACGGGCAGCATTGTGACATTACAGTGGAAATCCAGGAAAGAACTGCTCAACTTAGGAATTTCATAGTAATTACTCACATTCTTAATCTCCCAATGAGATGTTTAGACATTCTTAATAGCATTGTTCATAACAACCTTGGCATAAACTCAAGGTTTTACTTGTTGTATGTAGATCATTTCATTGCTCGGCTTGTAGCCTTTCACAGGTTGAGTCTTCAAATGTAAATAAGTTTCTTTTTCTTTTTTAAAAAAGAAATTAATTTGGTCTAATATGAGATATTATATACTAATAATATAATTTTGTCTTAAAAACAAATTAATATGAGAAGAATAAATATAAGACTATTTAATTAAGATTATTTGTACATTGAAATTTTAATATTATAAAGAATTTCTTCGCAATATATACAGGAACATAACTATGTAAAGTGACTCGCATGAACCAATTTGTCTCTGTGGTTAAAAGAACAATTATTCTTATTAGAGATCACGAGTTCGAACACCAACAATTGCAGCAGGGTGATTAAGCATCTATTGTCAAATATTTTCGACCCGATACAAACATTGTTATAATTGCTTCCCTCACTTAAGCAACAACGGAAACTCATTTCACGCAAGTTAACCATAAACATTTAGATTTTTTTGACAAATAATAATTGCTAATTTTATTAAATAAAGAAGATATACAATAAAGTTATAAAAAAGTCTATAAAATTAGAGTAGGCTAATTACATTATTCGGTGATTTTTTCTAAAATTATTAAAGTGTACAAACTAGCTACTAAAATAGAAAATACGACCATACAAGTATAGGGTTAAAATCTAACCAAACAACTCGAAAAAAATGATAGATAAACAAACACCATTGTCTTCAATTGAGGATAAACATCATCAACACTAATATGCAAATGTGTATAACAATGATAGCACATTGATGAAACATGAGTGAACCACTCTGAGGGACCAAACCAAGAATAGATCAGTATGCTAATCAAATAATCGCCAACTGAAGAGGAGAGGTCGAATCTAAATTTAAAAATAGAAAAAAAACTATGTTACAAGATCAAAGAAAACATGTCAAAAGAGAAGAAAAGGTGTGTTATAAGAAAAGGTGTGTCAAAAGAGAAAAAAACAAAATGAGTTTTACACCATGTAACTTGATCCCATCTCTCTCTCTCTCTCTCTATATATATATATATATATTGTTGAGTGGATCGCAAGATCGATATTGACCAAGAGGGGGGTGAATTGGAAATTTAAAGGTTTTATGGTGGAAATTGCAAATTGAAAATAATAGACAAGGGATTTAGAGTGGTTCAAGTTCCAAATGAACTCTACATCCATTACCTTAGCTTCACTAAGGATTTGCAACAATTCCACTAATTGCTCTTCCCCTTTTCTAGGACAAGGAGGCAACCCTTTACAATTTCGGTTGATTTTTCTACCCAAAAATCAACCCAATCCTCACACAAGTGAACGAAGAAATTTGATGGCTAATAGAGTATCTCTCAATACAAATGATAGCCCAATTACAAGCACTCAACCCAATTGAACAATATATGAATGAAAATTACAATTGGGGTTTCTAGACAAAATGGGATTTTTGCACAATTGCTTGGATTTGATGTTTGGATGTTTGCTTTTGGATCAATAGTTGTTGCTGGTGCTTTTAGAGGTCCCTTTTATACCTTCTCATTGATTTCTAACCGTTGTGGTTGTTGCACTCATCAATAGAGCCGTTGGGATGTTATCTCACCACCATAAATGCAGTCTGCAACAACCCGTTTCGAAACGCGGGGTACCTGTTTCGGAACGGACTAAAATAGAAAGAGCCGTTGGGGTCCATTTAAGAGCTCGTTTTGAAACGCCTTAGGGCCGTTTCGAAACACTTTTGCCACTGTCAAGGATCGTTTCGAAACAGTCTTGGCCCGTTTCGAAACACCCTAACGGTTTTCAGAAATTCGGTTAAAAAACATCTTCAACGGTCATGTTTACAATTTAAACTGAAGACCTGTTTCGAAACGCTTGGCCTCGTTTCGAAACGGTTTTGCTACTGTCAAGGGTCGTTTCGAAACAGCCTTAGCCCGTTTCGAAACACCTTATTTATCTTTAAATATCCAGTTAAAAGTTTGTAACCGTTGTGCCCTTTTTAAATCAAATATGAAGAACAGTTTCGAAACGTATGAGACCGTTTCGAAACGGGTTCAAGTGTTCTTAAGTCGTTTCGATACTCGTTTCGGAACAGGAGTTGGCAGTGATGAAATCGTTTCGAAACGCCTTAGGCTGTTTCGAAACAGGGGCTTGAAAATCACTGTTTTGGCTTTAAACACTTAGAAAAATATTTGAAAAACTTTGTTTTTAACTTGGGCATAATCTTAAAATTATATGGGGATATTTTGAGGACTTAAAATTCGTTTTGACATTTTCAATTTAGTCCTTAGGTTTTTAGTTATATCAAAATTAAAATATTTGTTTCACAATCTCCCCCTTTTTGATATAACAAAACCAAAGTTAGAATTTTTAAGAATTTTGAAAGTTTTGAAATAATTCTAACTCCCCCTTAATTTAAGATAGGTTTTTAAAGTTAAAAAAAATGTTTGACTTAAAATCCAAGTTGTAAAGCTTAAAAAACCTTTTAAAAATTTTAAAACGAATTTTAGTTTGTGGCTCTTAAATTTCTTCTCCCCCTTTTTGTTAGATCAAAAAGAACAATGAAAGCTCATAGAGAAGACAATGATTAGTACCAATAAGCATTAATAAGCAACAATAATATTAATTCATAATATCAAAATATCCAAAACATAACCAACATTAAGTTCATAATAAAATCCCAAACAAAAGATCAAAGGCATATGTTCCTAAAACATAATAAAACATAAAGATGCAATCTTAAACCTAAAAAGCATAGATAATATGATATGATATGATATGAAGATCCCAGGCCTCGTCATCATCATCTGAAGTATCATCATCGCTCTTGACTTGAGAACGGTGAAACTTCGTACATTGCCCATAGAGAGTAGAGAAGGACAAATCCAAATTTGAATGGGAGGTCTCAAGAGTATGAAGACGATCCTCGACATTTTTCAAACGATTGTCCATGGCAGTAAAACCCGAAGCAATGCTAGTATCCAAAGCATTGAACCGCTCGGTAATGAGAGCCGTGAGGGCTTCATTGTTTGCAACCGGAACTTGCGGTGGAGGAGCAACGGGAGGAGGAACAGCTTCTCTATCAACTCTTTCCCAAACATCATTCACATATGTAAACCCGAACTTGCGAAGGGAGGACTCACCAATCTTGGTCTTGCGAGGTTCCGGAGAGTCGTAGGTACAATCGATACCAAGATCATTAAAGATGTAGCTCAAGATTGTGCCATAGGTAAAAGACTTCAACTCATTTGTGTCAATAAGCTTAATATTATTGACTATCTCGGCAAAAATAATTTTAGGCACATTAGGGCGCTCACCTCTACGGAAACATTCAAGCCAAAAATGATCAGTTTGACGGATATGAGAGTATTTACGTCCGGAAGGTCGAATGAACCATGAAACCATCAAGTGAAGAACGCGATCGTGCACATCCAAAGTAAGTGCTTTACCGGTGAAATTGCCAAAGTGACGTTCATCCTCAAGACCCTCATCTTTAAGTTTAAAAATAGACTCCAAGAGAGCAACATTAACAACAAACTTTTTGCCCAAAATAAAAGATTCAATTCCTATAATCTCGGTTTTGGTCTCATCATGAATAAAACGAGCATTAGAGTAGAAAAGGAGTACCATGTGTTTGTAGAGAATATCCGGAATGCTCAAGAAAACGATAAGATTCCACTCACTCAAACGGTCGAGATAACAGAATAAGAAACGCTCGGAATTGAGGAAATCAAGATCAATGGCACGTTCTCTACGAACTTCGAAATCCTTGACAAAAGAGAAGCGAGCACGCATCTCCGGAGTTTTAAGGGATTTCTGAAAAAGCAGAGCAAGATTCGGACGAATGCTCGAATCAACGGTTTGAACGGCCTTACGCTTTTTGTTAGCTTGTTCCGCCATCTAAAAACATTAAGCAAGTATATTTTAAAATTAAGTGTATGCATTGATATTTAGAATCAATCCAATAATAAATCCCACTTAGGTTTTTGAAACAAAATTAAAAACAAACAAAAAGATAAAAAGAAAACAGTAAAAAAATTTAAAAAAAAAATACGACTGAAAAAATTTTATATTCGAATCAAAAAATCTGAGATTTTGAAATTTTTTTACAAGATATTGAAAACCCACAAAGGAAAACCTATAATTTGTACAAAAATAAAATTTTCTAACCTAAGATTCGAACATAAATTGAAAGAAAAAGAAAAGAAAAAAAAATTACCTTAGTTTGGGATTTTGGATGATTTGATGAAAATCCTTGCACAATGTTGATGAAACTTGCTTAGACTTGAGTTTTAGAGAAAAACCCCTCACAATTTTGTGAAAATCAATGAGTTTGAGAGGGTATTTATAGAGAGGGAGGCGGTTTAGGGTTTTTAAGAGTTTGATAAAAAGTGAATTTTAACATTAAAAGCCCTAAATAAGGTAATCCGCGATGCCGTTTCGGAACGGTCAGGACCGTTTTGGAACGGTCAGGACCGTTACGAAATAGAACGACTAGGGTTTGACCGTTTTGAGACCATAGGCTGACCGTTTCGATACGGTGTTGACCGTATCGAAGCCCTGTTGACCCGTATCGAAACACGTTTCGATACACCCCTTGGCAGTAGCCAAAACGTTTCGAAACACCTTGGAGGCGTTTCGAAACGCCCTTCTCTCAGAACTGGATTTAAGGTATCCGTATCGAAACAGGGTCACCCGTTTCGATACACCTGGGCCTGGAAGTGCAGATGAGGCTCTAAAAGTGCAGAAAAATGAAGTTTTAATAGGCCTAACATGCATAAATGTCATGAATGAGCAAGCAAAACATATTCAAGCATAAACATACTCCCCCTAGCTATAAGCATGGATGAAATTAGGAGACTAAGCATACAAACATGGCATTTCACAAGATCAAGCATATTGAAGCACAAAAGAGGTCCTAAAAGGTCAAGATAGGCTAGCTAGACCTAACTCTCTCCTAAGGGACCAAAAACGCTCTTTGTCTAAGGGTTTTGTAAATATGTCCGCTAATTGATTCAAGGTGTCTACGTACTCTATAACCACATCTTCCTTAAGGACATGATCTCTAATGAAATGATGCCTTATTTCTATGTGTTTGGTTCTAGAGTGTTGGATGGGATTTTTAGTTAAACATATTGCACTAGTGTTGTCACATTTTAGAGGAATGGTTTCAACTTTAATTCCATAATCTAAGAGTTGTTGCTTCATCCAAAGGACTTGAGCACAACAACTCCCTAAGGATATGTACTCGGCTTCGGTGGTAGATAAGGCTACACTATTTTGTTTCTTAGAGAACCAAGATATGAGCATACTACCTAAGAATTGACAAGTTCCCGAAGTACTTTTCCTATCAATTTTGCAACCCCTATAATCCGCATCCGAGTAAGCATGAAGGTTGAAGGTAGAGTCTCTAGGATACCAAAGACCTAAACAAGGAGTGTCTCTAAGGTATCTAAAGATTCTCTTAACGGCTATAAGGTGAGACTCTCTAGGACTAGCTTGAAACCTAGCACACAAGCAAACACTAAACAAGATATCTGGTCTACTTGCGGTAAGGTAAAGCAAAGATCCAATCATAGAACGATAAAGCTTAGAGTCAACACACTTACCTCCTTCATCTTTGTCAAGCTTTGTAGATGAGCTCATAGGAGTGGCTTGAGGCTTTGCATTCTCCAAGCCAAACTTCTTGAGCATATCCTTTATGTATTTTGCTTGGTTGATGAAGGTGCCATCCTTCTTTTGCTTGATTTGGAGTCCCAAAAAGAATGAGAGCTCCCCCATCATGCTCATCTCAAATTAACCTTGCATTAACTTAGCAAACTCTTGACAATGACATTCATTAGTAGAACCAAAAATAATATCATCAACATAAATTTGAACTACTAAGATGTCATTTTTATACATTTTTATAAAGAGTGTAGTGTCCACCTTACCTTTTCCAAATCCTTTTTCAATCAAAAAATTTGAAAGCCTTTCATACCAAGCTCTAGGAGCTTGTTTTAAACCATAAAGAGCTTTGGTAAGTTTGAAAACATGATTTGGAAATTTTGAATCTTCAAAACCCGGTGGTTGTTCCACATACACTTCTTCATTTATAAAACCATTTAAAAATGCGCTTTTAACATCCATTTGAAAAAGCTTGAAATTATGATAACATGCATATGCAAGCAACATCCTAATGGCTTCCATTCTAGCTACGTGTGCATAGGTTTCATCAAAATCTATTCCCTCTTCTTGAGTGTAACCTTGTGCTACAAGTCTAGCTTTATTTCTCACAATGTTACCACTCTCATCTAGTTTGTTCCTAAATACCCATTTAGTTCCTATTGTAGATTGATTACTAGGCCTATCAACTAGTGTCCAAACATTACTTCTCTCAAATTGATTTAACTCTTCTTGCATAGCCATAATCCAAAAGTCATCTTTCAATGCTTCTTTTATATTTTTAGGCTCTATGCATGAGATAAATGCAACATGGTTCATTAATCTAAGAGAAGAACGAGTGGTTACCCCCTTGGATGGATCACCCAAGATTTCATCATCTTTGACATAGTTCAACTCCCTTGGGTAGCTCACTTCCTTTTCCTCAATAGCCAAGTCCTTCAAGGCTTCAAGAGGTGGATCTTGTGAGTCCTCTTCCTTTGTTAGAATCTCATCCTCCTTTGAAGTTTGACCTCCATCAAAGGCATTTATGATCCCTACATCATCATCATCACAAGAATCCTTCCTAGGAAGGAGGTTATCATCGAATACAACATGAATAGATTCTTCTACTACTAAGGTTCTTTTGTTAAATACTCGATAGGCTTTAGAGGTTAAAGAGTAACCTATAAAAATGGCTTCATCACTTTTTGCATCAAATTTACCTAAGTTATCTTTTCCATTATTTAAAACAAAACACTTGCACCCAAAAGGGTGGAAATAGCTAATGTTAGGCTTTTTAGATTTTAAAATCTCATAAGGTGTTTTCTTTAAAATTGGCCTAATCATTACTCGATTTAAAATATAACAAGCGGTGTTTGTAGCTTCCGCCCAAAAATATTTAGGTAAATTGTTTTCACAAAGCATAGTTCTAGCCATTTCTTGTAAAGTTCTATTTTTCCTCTCAACTACCCCATTTTGTTGAGGAGTTCGAGGAGCCGAAAAATTATGGCTAATACCATTTTCATTTAAAAAATCTTCAAACCCTAAATTTTGAAACTCGGTTCCCTAATCACTTCTAATATGTGAAATTTTAAGTTCAAGGTCATTTTGGGTTAATTTTGAAAATGTGATGAATTTTTCCAAAGCCTCATCTTTAGTACTTAAAAAGAGAACCCAAGTAAATCTAGAAAAATCATCAACTAGCACAAAAGCATAAGACTTACCACCCAAGCTCATAGTCCTAATTGGCCCAAATAAATCCATGTGAATTAGTTGTAAACATCTACTAGTAGAAACATCATTTATGGATTTAAAGGAAGACCTATGTTGTTTACCTTTTGAGCATGCATCACAAATTTTATCATTTGAAAATTTTATCTTGGGTAAACCTCTAACTAGATTTAGAGAGACTAGTTTTTCTAAAACACTTATGCTAGCATGTCCTAGCTTCCTATGCCACAACCATGCATCATTTTCATTTTGAGCAACTAAGCATGCATGAGATGTATGAATGTCATCTAGATGCACCATGTATATATTCCCTATGCGATGACCTATGAGCATAATATTATTAGATTTAATGTCTACAATTTTGCATCCATTTTTATCAAATAAAACATTAAATCCTTTATCACACAATTGACTTATGCTCAATAAATTGTGTTTAAGACCATCGACATATAAAACATTTTCAATGAGAATAGTAGAGTGATTACCTATGGAGCCAATACCTTTAATGTGGCCTTTGGAGTTGTCACCAAATGTTACTACTCCTCCACTTTTTGGCTTTAGATCCATGAATCTACTCTTGTCTCCGGTCATGTGCCTCGAGCATCCACTATCAAGGTACCATGAGTTTTGACTTTGTGCTTTGGCCTTGTAGCAATGCTCCCCATGGAGGAATCTTCCTCAAGTGCCATGAGGCAAAGGTTAGCCACTTCTTGTTCGTCATCCTCCGATGACTCTTCATCACTCCAAGTAGCAAGCTTGGCTTTGAGCTTTTTCCTCTTCTCAAAGCCCTTCTTCTTGAGTTGAGGGCACTCCGAACGAATGTGGCCGGGTTGTTTGCACTCAAAGCAAGTGATAGGATCCCTTCCTTCTTATTTGTTCTTGCTTTTGAAATCCATTTTTCTTTGGATTTTTCTTCCACTGTTGGACCTCATGAAGCGTGAGAATCGTTTGGCTATCATAGCCAATTCTTCAAGTGCATCCTCCTCACTAGATAAGCTCTCATCACGTTGTGAAGTTTTAGCCTTGAGAGCTATTCCCATCTTCTTCTTCTTCTCAACCTCAAGCTTCTCTACCCTTTTCTCTTCTTTCTTCTTCTCATCTTCCCTTCTTTGCTTCATGATCTCATGAGTAAGGAGAGAACCCACAAGCTCATCAAGCTTCAAGGTTTTCAAGTTCTTTGCTTCGATGATAGCGGTTCTCTTCCCATCCCAAGACTCGGGAAGTGAATAGAGTAGCTTCCGGACAAGCTTGTCTTCCGGTATAATCTCTCCATAGCCCTTTAGCCCATTGACAATCGTGGAGAAACGATCGAACATCTTTGACACCGTCTCATCGGGCTCCATCTTGAAATTCTCATAACTAAGATTGAGAATTCCAATCTTAGTTTCTTTAACATCGTTGGTGCCTTCATATGTGGTCTCTAAAGTGTCCCATACTTCTTTGGCACTTTCAATGGATGAGACCTTGGAATAGATGTCCGGACCGAAGGAACAAAATAGCATGTGGAGAGCTTTATCATTGACTTGAATCTTTTTCCTCTCCTCTTCACTCATCTCCACTTTCTTCTTTAAGACCATCTTGCCTTCACTATCTTGCTTCAAAGGGATATATGGCCCATCTTCAATGACATCCCACACTAGATAGTCATTTGATTTGATGAAGAGACGCATCCTATTCTTCCAAAAAGAATAGTTATCACCGTTGAAGAAAGGAGGCTTTGTAGTGGATTGTGACTCGTACATGCCCGAACCGGAGGTTGAAGCCATCTCTTGATATTTTGATGATCACACTCTTCCAAGGATCTCCTCTTGTGGTTGTTAATCCTCAAAGAGTTAAGCTCTGATACCAATTGTTGAGTGGATCGCAAGATCGATATTGACCAAGAGGGGGGTGAATTGGAAATTTAAAGGTTTTATGGTGGAAATTGCAAATTGAAAATAATAGACAAGGGATTTAGAGTGGTTCAAGTTCCAAATGAACTCTACATCCACTACCTTAGCTTCACTAAGGATTTGCAACAATTTCACTAATTGCTCTTCCCCTTTTCTAGGACAAGGAGGCAACCCTTTACAATTTCGGTTGATTTTTCTACCCAAAAATCAACCCAATCCTCACACAAGTGAACAAAGAAATTTGATGGCTAATAGAGTATCTCTCAATACAAATGATAGCCCAATTACAAGCACTCAACCCAATTGAACAAGATATGAATGAAAATTACAATTGGGTTTCTAGACAAAATGGGATTTTTGCACAATTGCTTGGATTTGATGTTTGGATGTTTGCTTTTGGATCAATAGTTGTTGCTGGTGCTTTTAGAGGTCCCTTTTATACCTTCTCATTGATTTCTAACCGTTGTGGTTGTTGCACTCATCAATAGAGCCGTTGGGATGTTATCTCACCACCATAAATGCAGTCTGCAACAACCCGTTTCGAAACGCGGGGTACCTGTTTCGGAACAGACTAAAATAGAAAGAGCCGTTGGGGTGCATTTAAGAGCCCGTTTCGAAACGCCTTAGGGCCGTTTCGAAACACTTTTGCCACTGTCAAGGGTCGTTTCGAAACAGTCTTGGCCCGTTTCGAAACACCCTAACGGTTTTCAGAAATTCGGTTAAAAAACATCTTCAACGGTCATGTTTACAATTTAAAATGAAGACCTGTTTCGAAACGCTTGGCCTCGTTTCGAAACGGTTTTGCTACTGTCAAGGGTCGTTTCGAAACAGCCTTAGCCCGTTTCGAAACACCCTATTTATCTTTAAATATTCAGTTAAAAGTTTGTAACCGTTGTGCCCTTTTTAAATCAAATATGAAGAACAGTTTCGAAACGTATGAGACCGTTTCGAAACGGGTTCAAGTGTTCTTAAGCCGTTTCGATACTCGTTTCGGAACAGGGGTTGGCAGTGATGAAATCGTTTCGAAACGCCTTAGGCCGTTTCGAAACAGGGGCTTGAAAATCACTGTTTTGGCTTTAAACACTTAGAAAAATATTTGAAAAACTTTGTTTTTAACTTGGGCATAATCTTAAAATTATATGGGGATATTTTGAGGACTTAAAATTCGTTTTGACATTTTCAATTTAGTCCTTAGGTTTTTAGTTATATCAAAATTAAAATATTTGTTTCACACACACACACACACATATATATATATATATATATATATATGAGTTAGGATCAACTTACACAATGTAAAACTCTTTAAGTTTTACACGTTTTTTGGATCGTTAGATGGGGGAAATGGATGGCTCAGATTAACTTCTTACTTTTTTTCCAAGTGATAATCTTCACATATTTACTGTTAATCTCATCCATTCGTTTTACTCATCCAATGGTCCAAAAAACGTGTAAAACTTAAAGAGTTTTACACTGTGTAAACGGATCCCCTCTCTCTCTCTCTATATATATATATAATATATATATATATATATTATATATATGTTTACACAATGTAAAAGTCTTTAAGTTTTACATATTTTTTGGAATGTTAGATGGGTCAAATGAATGACTTAGATTAACGGTAGGATATGTGAAGATTATCATATAAAAAAAGTACGGAGTTAATCTCAATTATCTATTTGAATCATCCAACGATTCAAAAAACATATAAAACTCATAGTTTTACATTGTGTGTAAGTGAATTTAATATACACTACAATTGCCAAACATTTCAATCTCAACACTGGTATCTCTGCAGAATATGTCTTATTCTTTTTCTCCCCATTTTTTCCCTTTCCACAACAACACTTTTATTAGGGATGTAAAAAAACTGATTCGGCCTGTAAAACTGACTGAAACCGACTTGATTCAGAACTGCTTGTGATTTGAGGTGGTGGTGATCCGAAATCGATTCGAGTCCGAATTGGTGTTGACCTGAACCCAGTTGGACCTGAAAATTTTGGATCTGAACCTGACCTGCACCCAACTTGAGTACGACCTGAACCCGAATTCAATCTAATAATGTGAAAACTGAACCCGACCTGCACTTGACCTGATATGAACCCGAACTCGAGATTAACCTGGTAAATAACTTATATTACCTGACATGTTATCAACCTGACCTGTTATGAACCTGATCTATAATTGACTCAACCTGTAAATAACCTGACTTGTTATTGAATTGGTCTGATATTTACCTGACTTGTAATAACTAATAAGGTTTATGGTTAGCCTTTAGTATTAAGGGTTTATGATTTAGTTTGGGGTTATTGGTTTATAAATTTAATTCTAATTCAACTTGTTAATGTTATGCATTTGAATTTGATTAAACATTTAAATCAAAACTTCATGTGTACAATTCAACTAAAATTAAAGTTTTTAACTTTCATGTGTACAATTACATATTTACATGTTTACATCAAAATCAAAATTTTATATGTATAATTATAGTAAATCAACGTTTATATGTAAGGATGATGATGATGATGGTGGCCGTGTAACCCCCTTAGCCCGACCTAGACGGTTGACCCGAACTACGAAGATTACACGGGGAAAACCAAAGTCAACCCGAAAGTCAACCTTGATTAACGACCCTTTTTTTTAAACTTGTCTAAATGCATACTAACCCTAGGTGAACTCTTGAGATAAGCATACTTGAAAACCACAACAATTGGAAAACACTTAGGGACTCAATTGCACAACATACAAATTTAGGGACCAATTTGTAAATTCTGGAAATTAAGAGGACTTAGCCAAATTTTGAGTTACCACTATGAAATTAATCATGTTTCATGCTTCACTGTCAAATTTCATCTCAAAGGACATCTCAAACTCAATCAATTGCATAAACAAAGTTTGGGACTAAAATGTGAGAATTTCAAAACATTTAACCATCAGATTCAGTACCCAACGGTCGAGTGTTCCGAAACGGGGAAGGACCGTTCCGAAATGCGGGACCGTTCCGAAACCTGTTGCGAAACAGGGCTTGGCAGTAGCAAATCTGTTCCGAAACGGCTCTACCCATTTCGAAACGCCATGGTCATTTCAGGCCATCTGTTCCGAAACGGTAGCACCCGTTCCGATACGGACTGTCCAGAATTGCAGAATTTCTCTGGTTTAACACACTTTTGACCCACCAAACACAATCATATGACCTCCACATCATACCAACAAGTCATCAATCAATAAAGGGACATATTAGCATCATCTAATCTCAGTCATGGCATCATTCAAGGAAAAACCCCAAATCTATAGGCATGCATCCTATATTAGAAACCATGCATTCATCAATTCATCAAACCAAATACCAAAAGGCCATTTACATGTTCCAACATCATCAAAAGCATTAAACCAAACTTAGGGAGTCCAAAACATCTCCCAAAACACAAACTAGGTTCTCATTGCCAAATGCCAAAAGCTAATAGTGTTATGAAAAATAAACACCATACATGAGCTTAGTCTTTCACTTGGATCCTTGACCTCCTTGCTGCCCTTAAAGCACTTCAATGCTCTGCATTATTGGTTTAAGGAAGAGAGAGCGTAAGCACATAGCTTAGTGAGGAATGCTCAATTAAAAACAACGCAATAATGCATTTTGTAAAAACACCTTTCCAAGGCCTTTAAGTTCAAAACATCATTTATCATGCATTTATGCATACAACCAAGCATCTCATGCTCCAAACCATCAACATGTCATATTGGCTTCAAGTGATAATCCATAACATTTTACAACTCAAAAACACAATCGGATACGCGAATTACAAGCGTTGTCCCATACGCTTCATACACACTACCAATATCAAGGTGGAGTTTACCGGTACAATCACAACCCCTAAACACCCGTGATGGAGTCTACAGTACAATCACAACCCCTCAACATCACTCATTGGTAGTTGTATAACATCACTAACGAGAACACGGGACACACAACACAAGATCCACACATGGACTTTTAACCACCATTGTGATCTTAGGACACACAACACAAGATCCACACATGGACTTTTAACCACCATTGTGATCTTAAACATCTCGTTAGTGTACTTGGATGGAGTTTACGGTACAATCACAACCCCTCAACATCCAAGGCGACTTTATTCACGGTGCACCCAATCCTATAGCCGGCTAACTATATCCGATTCAAGTACTTTAAAACCAACACATCACTTGCCAATATACATCATTTACCATCATCAATCTACTGTTTAAAAGCATTTAACAAAGCCATTAAATAGTCATGCATTACAATGCATCAAACCACATTTATCAATGTTTAAAACAAGGATCTCTTACCTTGAGCATCCTTCAACACATGGCTTACAAAACCAGCATCAAACATGCCAAAATATGCTTTCAAAACAGAATTTAAACATGCAAATAAAACACATTGCATTCAACCATCTCATGGTTCATCAAAAAGAGAGTTTCTTCGAAAAGCTTACTCTTGAGCTTAGCTAAGTTGTTTATACTTAAACTAAGCTCCCATAACCTTCAAACACTGGTTTCAAAGCTGAAAACCAAACTTCACTCACCGATTTCGTTTCGCAAGCTTGCCGAAACGCCGATCAAGCCCCCGGATCAACACCACAAGGATCCGAAGATGTCTCCCCTATTTTAAACACATCAAAGCAGAGGTTTAATGCATCATCATGCATTAATATCTTCAACCAAGACACCTAAACTCGCTGCTCTCATCAACACTCACATTTCGACTACCAAACACAACCGAAATCACATCCAAACACCTCTACAACATTACCCAGCCAAGATCCATCAATTCCAACCATTCTTAAACATCAATTAACATCCAACAAGAACCTAATCACGTCCTTATACCTCCAGCTATAGCAGAACATCAAAATCATCCCAAAAACCACCATTAACTCAAGCAAAACTTAGGAAAATCAACCTATTCGGGATTGCATTGATTAAACTTCAATTACACATCATTTTTACATCCAATATACATCAAAAAGACATCTCAAAACAAAGCCCAATCATTCAATACGAATTTTATCAAAATTAAATCCAAATTTTGCATTTTAAGCCAAAATCAAGATCACAACATCAAAACCTTTAATAAAACTCAAATCAAGGATTGAGAACTTGGGAATTTCAGTAAAGAACTGAGTATTTAGAGGAGAAGGACATTCATACCTCTAAATGTGAGTTTCTCCTTGTTTAGAACCAAAATTCTTGAAAATTCAATAGGCAAATGATGAGGATTTAGTGTAGAAATGATTAGAAATCATTTAGAGATTGAAATCTCAACTTTAGGTGTGAAAATAAGAGGAAAAGTGGCTGGGGAAATGTGTTTGGCTGAGGGAAAATGGAGAGAAAATGAAATGGGAAAATTTTGAGAAAAGTTAGTTAAAAACCAAAATATCCATTTTCCCTCCTTTCCTTTTATTAAATAACATTAATTAAATCTTTAATATTAAGAAAAATCTGGAGAAACCCTCCCTTGGGTAAATTATCTCCTTAAAGATTCAAAGTTTCAATCCTTTTTAAAACAGTCACCAACTTTTCAAAAATTACATTTTAGTCACTAACTCGAAATCTCATATTTCCAAACCCCATTTTGTAAAATTGATTTCACCACTCTCTTATATATAATAAAATAGGATTTTTAGATATTTTTCCATATTTTTAATGCATCCCGAACTAGGTTTTCCCTAAAAACCACCTTTTATATTCGAACCGCAATTTAAACCGGTCCGGTTCAGACCCTAAACTTCCAAGCCCAAAATTGGGGTGTTACAACTCTCCCCCCTTAAGAAATTTCGTCCTCGAAATTTACTTGAAGGAAAAAGGTACGGAAACTGCTTCAACATGTCATCCTTCCGTTCCCACGTGGCTTCTCCAGCACCACGATGTTTCCACAACACCTTTACCAACTCAATGGTCTTGCCTCGAAGAACTTTACTATCCGAATCCAGAATCTTCACCGGTTCCTCATCATAGGTCAAATCCGGATTCAACTCCACTTCCTCCACAGGCATCACATGAGAAGGATCCGATCTATACTTCTGAAGCATAGAAACATGAAACACATCATGAATCTTTTCCAACTCTTGCGGTAACCTCAGCTTGTACGCAACAGGACCCACACGCTCAATCACCTCGTATGGTCCAATGTACCTAGGGCTCAACTTACCCTTTCGGCCAAACCTCATCACCTTTTTCCAAGGCGAAACCTTTAAAAACACACGGTCACCCACCGCATACTCAATCTCCTTACGCTGCAAATCCGTGTAAGACTTTTGCCGATCAGAAGCTGCCTTCAAACGCTCACAAATGAGCTTCACCTTCTCGGTGGTTCCTTTCAACAAAGCTGGCATCGAAACCAACTTCTGACCCGTTTCAGCCCAACAAAGAGGAGTCCTACACTTCCTCCCGTACAAAGCTTCATAAGGTGCCATTTGAATACTTGCCTGATAACTATTATTATAGGCAAATTCCACCAAAGGAAAATGTTTCTCCCAAGAACCCTGAAACTCAATCACGCAGCACCTCAACATATCCTCTAACACCTGGATAACACGCTCAGATTGTCCATCCGTCTGCGGATGATAAGATGTACTGAAATTCAACCGTGTACCCAAAGCCTGATGCAAACACTGCCAGAAACGCGATGTAAACCTCGGATCTCTATCCGATACAATCGACTTTGGCACACCATGCAGCCGCACAATCTCAACAATGTACAGCTCCGCAAGCTTATCCAAAGTGTACGTAGTATGCACAGGCAAGAAATGCGCACACTTCGTCAGGCGATTCACAATCACCCACACCGAATTCTTCTTCGATGGCGACAAAGGCAAACCAGACACAAAGTCCATGGTAATCCTTTCCCACTTCCACTCAGGAATCCTCAACGGTTGCAACAACCCTGAAGGAAACTGATGCTCAGCTTTAACTCGCTGACATACCATGCACTTGCTCACAAACTCAGCAACATATTTCTTTAAACCCACCCAATAGTCCTCATCACGAAGATCACGGTACATCTTAGTACTACCAGGGTGCATAGCAAAAGGACTACTATGACCTTCAGTCAGAATAGCACGCCTCAAATCAGCATCATTGGGCACTACTATCCGACCCCCAAAACATAAAACTCCATCATCATTAAAGCAGAAATCTGATGGCCTACTCTCTGCAATATCCTGAACATGTGGCACCAAGGAATCATCCAACAACTGCTTTTCCTTAATCAACTGAACCAAGGATGGTTTCACTTGCAATTCAGCCACAAGACCACCATCACGCAAAATGCTCAAACTGGCAAACATAGCCCTCAACTTAACAGCTACCTTCCTACTCAAGGCATCCGCTACAACATTAGCTTTACCAGGATGGTACTCGATCGTCAAATCGTAATCCTTAAGCAACTCCACCCACGTCGCTGTCTAAGATTTAACTCTTTCTAAGACATCAGATACTTCAAACTCTTGTGGTCCGTGTACACCGTACACTTCTCACCATACAGGTAATGTCTCCAAATTTTCAAAGCAAAAACCACCGCAGCTAACTCAATGTCATGCGTAGGATAATTGCGCTCATGCACCTTCAACTGCCGTGATGCATAAGCCACCACCTTACCCTCTTGCATCAATACACATCCCAAACCAACGTAGGACGCATCACTATACACCACAAACTCTTTCCTAGATTCAGGTTGAACCAAGATAGGAACTTGCGTTAAAGCTGCCTTAAGCTTCTCAAAAGCCTGCTGTCTCGCTTCCATCCACTCATACTTAACATCCTTCTGCAACAACTTCGTCAAAGGTGCAGCAATCTTTGAAAACCCATCCACGAACCTTCGATAGTATCCCGCCAAACCAAGGAAACTACGGACTTCATGAACAGGCTTAGGAGGCTTCCAATTCATCACTGCCTCAATCTTCTGAGGATCAACATGTATCCCTTCAGCAGAGACCACATGACCAAGAAACACAACTTCTCTAAGCCAGAACTCACACTTGCTCAGCTTGGCATAAAGCTGATTCTCCAACAAAGCCTGTAACACAATTCTCAAATGCCCCTCATGCTCCTCCTCAGTACGAGAGTACACGAGAATATCATCAATGAACACCACAACAAATTTATCCAAGTATTCATGGAATACTCTATTCATCATGTCCATGAAAGCTGCAGGAGCATTCGTCAAACCAAACGGCATCACCAGGAACTCATAATGCCCATACCTCGTTCTGAAGGCTGTCTTTGGCACATCTGCATCCTTCACCTTCAACTGATAATACCCTGACCTTAAGTCAATTTTAGAGAACACAACCGCTCCCCGAAATTGATCAAAAAGATCATCAATTCTCGGCAACGGATACCGATTCTTGATAGTCAACTTGTTAAGCTGACGGTAATCAATACACATTCTCATAGTGCCATCCTTTTTCTTCACAAACAAGACCGGTGCACCCCAAGGTGACACACTCGGCCGAATGAAACCACGATCAAACAACTCCTGAAGTTGCGTCTTCAGCTCTTTCAACTCTTTAGGTGCCATTCGATAAGGAGTAATGGACACTGGAGTTATGTTTTCATACAGCTCAATTCCAAACTCCACTTCGCGATTAGGAGGCAATCCAGGCAACTCCTCCGGAAACACACTAGGAAACTCTCGCACCGTCCTGATATCCTGCACTCGTAACTCCTTAGAGCTAGGATTCATCACAAAGGCGAGGTAGGCTTCACAACCTTGCCTCAGCATTCGGCTCGCTTCCAAAGTAAACACCACATTGGCAAGAAACTTCACATTCTCACCAACCACCACCACCTCATAATCATCCGCAAGCTTCAACGAAACTCGCTTATTTTCAAAATCTACTACAGCTCGATGCTCAACAAGCCAATCCATACCAAGGATTACATCAAAACCATAGAAAGGCAATTCCATAAGATCAACATGAAAAACATGATCTTGCACAACCAAGGGACATCTTCTATAAAGCTTTCGCGTCACAACAGTCTCACTAAAAGAACTAGTTACACGCATACCAACATCCAAAGACTCAACAGGCAAACCAAGCAATTGAGCATGCTCACGCAATATGTATGAGTGTGTAGATCCAGAATCAATCAAGGAAAGTAATGACAAGGATTGCAAAGTGAAAGTACCTGCGATCACATCCGTGTCATTCCTCCCCTCTCTCTGAGCATACACTCTGGCCTGGCCACCACCCTCAGGCTGAACAGCTACCACATGAGCCACATTCCTTCCACCATCCTCCCTGCGCTGGAAGTTACCACGGCCGCGCCCACGACCTCTCTGTGGTGCAACAACTCCCGGAGCACGTCCCTGGCCACCACCGGCCAACAGAGGACACTCCCTCCTCATGTGATCCGCCAAACCACAGTTCCATCACGAGTTACCGGTCACCACAACAGGAGCCTGAACCTCCCTCGCTGCTCGAGGACAATCACGCCTCAGGTGCCCACGCGATCTACATGTCCAACATGTGTTCGGATCAGCTCTCGCCCTGTCTCCCTGAACAGGCGCACCTTGCCCTCCACCACCATGCCTAGCCGAAGACTGATACTTCCGATCACGTCCTCTCTTGTTCCGTCCGCCACCGGAACTATACTCAGCAGCTCGCTTGCCCACACTAGGACCAACACCTCTAGAAGATAAACTCAAATTCAACTCAATGTCCTTTGCTCTACCAACCAGCACATCAAAGTCAGTGTACTCAGCAGCCAGCATATAAGTCTTCACCTCCGTCACCAAACCATAACGGAAACGTTCACACCTCTCCCGCTCATCAGGGATAAGCTCAGGTGCGTACTGACTGAGTCGGACAAACTGAACCTCGTACTCAGCCACTGTCATGCTCCCTTGAGTAAGAGACATGAATTCCCTTTTCTTTTCATCCAAGTATCGCACACCCAGATACCTCCTCTTAAACACGTTCAGAAAGAACATCCAAGTCACATCAGCATCCTCCATTCTGGAGATAGTGGTTGTCCACTAGGTATACGCATCGTCATGCAACAAAGATATCACACAGCCCAGCTTCTGTACATCATTGCAGTTCATTTGTCCCAAAATTCTCTTGGTACTTTCCAACCAAGACTCAGAACCTTCAGCAGACAAACCCCTGAACTCAGTCCCTCCCAGACTGCGCAAGCGTTCCAGAGGTAACCTAACATTAACATCTCCCTGATGCCCAGCTCCTTGAGCTCCAGCTACCGCCGCCCGAAAGGCTCCAGCAATAGCTTGTATCAGCATTGTCATGTCAGGAGCAGCTTGCCCCTGACCAGCTTCAGGTCCAGCGACCCCAGCATCAGCCCCAACACCAGCTCCCTCACCCCCAGCACCACCACCACCAGGTGGAGGAGGTAAATCCACCACATTCTCAGCATTTTCCTCATTCTCATTTTGAGCCATAGCTCGCGTATTAATCCTCGTCTCTCTACGAGGTCCCATTCACTAAACAATGCAATCACAAATGCAATAAACAAAGTCAGGCTCAGCAAGGTAAGCAATCCAAGTACTCAAGCTCATTTCCAATTAAAACAAACCATTTTATTAGCTTTGATTTGGCAATGGGTCCCTCTAACATGCTTCACCAAAGCACACACCACAATTGTAACATTCTTACAATTCATACATCATACTTTCACTCAACAAGCATACAAAGCAATCAAACACTTAACACCCACATAACCGTTCCCAAATACTCGAGAACTCAGCTCTGATACCACCAAATGTAACCCCCTTAGCCCGGCCTAGACGGTTGACCCGAACTACGAAGATTACACGGGGAAAACCAAAGTCAACCCGAAAGTCAACCTTGATTAACGACCCTTTTTTTTAAACTTGTCTAAATGCATACTAACCCTAGGTGAACTCTTGAGATAAGCATACTTGAAAACCACAGCAATTGGAAAACACTTAGGGACTCAATTGCACAACATACAAATTTAGGGACCAATTTGTAAATTCTGGAAATTAAGAGGACTTAGCCAAATTTTGAGTTACCACTATGAAATTAATCATGTTTCATGCTTCACTGTCAAATTTTATCTCAAACGGACATCTCAAACTCAATCAATTGCATAAACAAAGTTTGGGACTAAAATGTGAGAATTTCAAAACATTTAACCATCAGATTCAGTGCCCAACGGTCGAGTGTTCCGAAACGGGGAAGGACCGTTCCGAAACGCGGGACCGTTCCGAAACCTGTTGCGGAACAGGGCTTGGCAGTAGCAAATCTGTTCCGGAACGGCTCTACCCGTTTCGAAACGCCATTGTCATTTCAGGCCATCTGTTCCGAAACGGTAGCACCCGTTCCGATACGGACTGCCCAGAATTGCAGAATTTCTCTGGTTTAACACACTTTTGACCCACCAAACACAATCATATGACCTCCACATCATACCAACAAGTCATCAATCAATAAAGGGACATATTAGCATCATCTAATCTCAGTCATGGCATCATTCAAGGAAAAACCCCAAATCTATAGGCATGCATCCTATATTAGAAACCATGCATTCATCAATTCATCAAACCAAATACCAAAAGGCCATTTACATGTTCCAACATCATCAAAAGCATTAAACCAAACTTAGGGAGTCCAAAACATCTCCCAAAACACAAACTAGGTTCCCATTGCCAAATGCCAAAAGCTAATAGTGTTATGAAAAATAGACACCATACATGAGCTTAGTCTTTCACTTGGATCCTTGACCTCCTTGCTGCCCTTAAAGAACTTCAATGCTCTGCATTATTGGTTTAAGAAAGAGAGAGCGTAAGCACATAGCTTAGTGAGGAATGCTCAATTAAAAACAACACAATAATGCATTTTGTAAAAACACCTTTCCAAGGCCTTTAAGTTCAAAACATCATTTATCATGCATTTATGCATACAACCAAGCATCTCATGCTTCAAACCATCAACATGTCATATTGGCTTACAAGTGATAATCCATAACATTTTACAACTCAAAAACACAATCGGATACGCGGATTACAAGCGTTGTCCCATACGCTTCATACACACTACCAATATCAAGGTGGAGTTTACCGGTACAATCACAACCCCTAAACACCCGTGATGGAGTCTACGGTACAATCACAACCCCTCAACATCATTCATTGGTAGTTGTATAACATCACTAACGAGAACACGGGACACACAACACAAGATCCCCACATGGACTTTTAACCACCATTGTGATCTTAGGACACACAACACAAGATCCACACATGGACTTTTAACCACCATTGTGATCTTTAACATCTCGTTAGTGTACTTGGATGGAGTTTACGGTACAATCACAACCCCTCAACATCCAAGGCGACTTTATTCACGGTGCACCCAATCCTATAGCCGGCTAACTATATCCGATTCAAGTACTTTAAAACCAACACATCACTTGCCAATATACATCATTTACCATCATCAATCCACTGTTTAAAAGCATTTAACAAAGCCATTAAATAGTCATGCATTACAATGCATCAAACCACATTTATCAATGTTCAAAACAAGGATCTCTTACCTTGAGCATCCTTCAACACATGGCTTACAAAACCAACATCAAACATGCCAAAATATGCTTTCAAAACAGAATTTAAACATGCAAATAAAACACATTGCATTCAACCATCTCATGGTTCATCAAAAAGAGAGTTTCTTCGAAAAACTTACTCTTGAGCTTAGCTAAGTTGTTTATACTTAAACTAAGCTCCCATAACCTTCAAACACTGGTTTCAAAGCTGAAAACCAAACTTCACTCGCCGATTTCGTTTCGCAAGCTTGCCGAAACGCCGATCAAGCCCCCGGATCAACACCACAAGGATCCGAAGATGTCTCCCCTATTTTAAACACATCAAAGCAGAGGTTTAATGCATCATCATGCATTAATATCTTCAACCAAGACACCTAAACTCGCTGCTCTCATCAACACTCACATTTCGGCTACCAAACACAACCGAAATCACATCCAAACACCTCTACAACATTACCCAGCCAAGATCCATCAATTCCAACCATTCTTAAACATCAATTAACATCCAACAAGAACCTAATCACGTCCTTATACCTCCAGCTATAGCAGAACATCAAAATCATCCCAAAAACCACCATTAACTCAAGCAAAACTTAGGAAAATCAACCTATTCGGGATTGCATTGATTAAACTTCAATTACACATCATTTTTACATCCAATATACATCAAAAAGACATCTCAAAACAAAGCCCAATCATTCAATACGAATTTTATCAAAATTAAATCCAATTTTTGCATTTTAAGCCAAAATCAAGATCACAACATCAAAACCTTTAATAAAACTCAAATCAAGGATTGAGAACTTGGGAATTTCAGTAAAGAACTGAGTATTTAGAGGAGAAGGACATTCATACCTCTAAATGTGAGTTTCTCCTTGTTTAGAACCAAAATTCTTGAAAATTCAATAGGCAAATGATGAGGATTTAGTGTAGAAATGATTAGAAATCATTTAGAGATTGAAATCTCAACTTTAGGTGTGAAAATCAGAGGAAAAGTGGCTGGGGAAATGTGTTTGGCTGAGGGAAAATGGAGAGAAAATGAAATGGGAAAATTTTGAGAAAAGTTAGTTATAAAACCAAAATATCCATTTTCCCTCCTTTCCTTTTATTAAATAACATTAATTAAATCTTTAATATTAAGAAAAATCTGGAGAAACCCTCCCTTGGGTAAATTATCTCCTTAAAGATTCAAAGTTTCAATCTTTTTTAAAATAGTCACCAACTTTTCAAAAATTACATTTTAGTCACTAACTCGAAATCTCATATTTCCAAACCCCATTTTGTAAAATTGATTTCACCACTCTCTTATATATAATAAAAGAGGATTTTTAGATATTTTTCCATATTTTTAATGCATCCCGAACTAGGTTTTCCCTAAAAACCACCTTTTATATTCGAACCGCAATTTAAACCGGTCCGGTTCAGACCCTAGACTTCCAAGCCCAAAATTGGGGTGTTACAGGACGAATTGAATTAACTTATTAAACTTAGGATTTACTTGATCTAAATTAAAACCCAGAAGCATAAATTACATATATAATTAAAGTTTATATTTAGTGTTTAGTATTTATGGTTTATGGTGTAGTATAGTGTTATTGGTTCTATGGCTTAAGTTTTTTAGTTTAGGATTTAGTGTTTAGTATTAATGGTTTAGGGTTTATAGTGTAGTTTAGATTTATTAGTTTATGAGATTAATTTGTATGGTTTAAGGTTTAGGGTTTAACTTATGGTTTATGATATTGGTTTTAAGGTTTAGGGTTTAGCTTAGAGTTTAACTACCCGTATCGGAACACGTGGCCTTGCATCGAAACGGACACTAAAAATAGAAAGAGTCGTTGTGTGTAAAAAAGGACTCATGTCGAAACGGCTATAGGCTGTATCGAAACAGTTTGAAACTGTAAAAAAGTGAAGAGATTTCCAAGAAGGCCTCCCCATCCAAAAGTGCCTAAGAAATTTGGGAGAAGCTTGAGAAATTCTATGGGAAAGAAGAGAAGAAAGATGATGCTTCACCATGTGCAATCCCCCTCTCAACACCAAAGGTGGATGGTGTTTTGGATCTCGATGAGCCCAAGGTATCTTCCAACTCTAATGATCCAAATGCATATTCATTTGATGAGTTACAAGATGCTTTCGATGAATTAGTTTTGGAATTTGACAACATGAATTCCAAATTTAAGAAAATGATTTCAAAACTTGAAATTGAAAATGATTTTCTTTTGAAAACAAAGTTGGATTTTGAAAACCAAAAATGGAATTTTGAAAAATGATTTGGAGTTTTAAAACACAAGCAAATGTGTTTTAGAAAAAGAAAATCTTGATTTGAAAGTTAAGCTTGAAAGCTTAACAAAGGAAAAAGAAATTGTTTTCAATAATTCATCTTGTCACATAATGGCAAAATGCTCACATTGCCATTATCATGTGTTGGAGTATGCCCAAAGACCAATCATATGATGATTGAATAAACATACTATTTTACTAGATTTATCAAGTAATGGCATTGCCGTTATTATCATTTGGTATGTTTATGTGCATCAAACTAACCATTGGATAATAATGTCCATACAATAATACGATTATTGTTAAACACGATCCTTAGTCGAATATTATTACGGGAATGGACAGTGATAATATATAAAGACTAATATGTGGTTGATTGATAACAAGTGTTGTCATTGACATAGAGATGTCAAAATCAACACATAAGTATTTGTTAGAGAAGAACATACTGGATTGACCCGCTATGAGCATGTTTCTTGGGTAATTATGTGACAGTCACAACATTGCTCATGATAAACATATGTATAATCCTCAGACTTGAGATCAACATGATTTCAACATAAAGATTTACGTATTTTGACATAGTCAAACGTGTGTCGTAACTGACTACATTATAAAGACTGATGATTGGATACGTGATAACCTATGTAGTGAAATATGGTTGATCAAGAAAGGATTTGTCCCTCCTACATAATGGGAGAAATATCTTCGGCCACTTGATTGAGTGAGATTAGAAAATGCATGGTCGTGCTCGAATATTATGATATGAGATATCATAGAGATTCGTTTATCATAATCTACTTAAGACATCAAGAAACACTAGATGGACAATGCAAGTGTGACTAACCCAGGACTTGTGTTCATCTAAGATATAAAGGACAAAAGGATGAAATACATAAAGGAAGTTTATTCAGGAATTAGGAAAGTCAAACCATGACTTCATGCAACTTAGGTAGCAATGATGTATTGCTAGATGCCACTTATTGTTTGTAAAATTAGAACAGTTCTAATTTTGCTGCTAACGTTGCATGATCCTACAAGGGTCACACCCTTCAAATGAAACGAACAAAAATTTGAAACCATACTCCCTATTTTAGGGAGGTTGCCGAAAATCCCCTATGGGATAAGGGAAATCGACAACTCCCTTAAATGGGAATAATATTGGATAAATATTGTATTTATCAAATATTATTTAGAGTATGAAAAATATTTAGAGACTTAAATATTATAGAATAAGGTTCTAGAAATTTAAATATATATTTGGAATTGATATAATGTATATTTAATTCCAAGTTTATGTAGAATTAGATCCTACATAATTAAAAATATATATTTAAATATATTTAAATCCAAGTAAAGATAGAATGAGATTCTATATAATAAATATATATATATATATTTGGATTAAATATAATGTATATTTAAATCCATGTTTTATGTAGAATAAAATTCTACATAATTAAATATATATATATATATATATATATTTCATTTAATATTATTAAATATAATGTATATTTAATATAAACCAATTTCAAGTAGAATTAGATTCTATGAATTTTGGTTGAACTTGGATTTAAGGAATTCAACTAGAATTAAGTCTCTGAATACTATTTAAAGGGACAAGGGCTAGCAACCAAGTCATCCCTATTCCTCCTTGCAAATTTCGACATATCCCTGGGAATTCCCCTATGGAATTTTCGACAAGTCCCAAATTTCTTCTGAGAAGCTGTTCGATATTTTTCTGGTGTTCCTCTTGCTCCCTGGCAAATTCTTGGCGATTTCCTAGTTCGAATCCAAGTCCCGGTAGAACCCCTGGTCGACTTCAGACTCCCTCAGGAATCCATGGAGGGATTTCGACTTCTCCCTCGAAGGTGTTCAAACTTGTCGAAATTTATCCCTAAGTGTTAGGGAGGTGGAAACTTTGTTCGTTTTGTTCGGGTGGACTCCGTACAGGTCGTTGCGAACTTGTGACGATTCCTGTTTTACTTGACGTGGTTATTCTGACATACTGTCGGTTTTTAGTTTCCAGAGTTTTAAAAGGTAACTCTTCATCTTTTCACCCCGGATTCGTTCCTGTACATGGATCTTGGCTGGATTACGTCGGATTAATTTTTTCGCTGCGCCACGGGGCGTGCCGACGTGACCCTACAGTGGTATCAGAGCCACTTGTATCATACGAATTCGGACTTAAATTCTTGGGTGATGTTTATGTATGAGATGCATGATGTTTGATTCAATTTAGATATTTATCGTTTATCGTATCACACCTAATAAAGACTTATTTCGATTATCACTGAATGATTAAGAGTTAATCATAACTATGTTAGGTTGCTTCAATGTTAAATGTTAACATGTTGAGAATAATAGTTAGTCTAGAGAACAAGTAGCTGTTCGTAGTTTCATAGATTTATGAAATCTCTGAAAGGGCTTCTAATTTGATAAAAGTTATCAAACTATCTTTCACGGTGAATCCATAAGAGTTATGGTTAGACGTTATCAAAAAATGCATGTCTAGGATAGGCATCATCAAAGACCCGGTACTTAAGTGTGCCTAGTGCGTCACCTCTCTTTCATGTTGACCTACCTGGTGCATTTGTTCGTTAACGCAAATGGTTTATGAAACCTCGTGATCCTTCTTTGGCCCATTAATCGCAACATAGGGATAATCAGTTTTAAACTCCGTAAACACATCGTTACTTTGTTCGCACGATGTTTGAAATGCATGTTAGATTGCATGGTGTTTGTTTTGCATGGTTATAGCCCATAGCCTTTATAGTTTTGGTTTTTATAAATACGGCCTGCGTGTCGTGCCTTTCTCTATCTTCTATTGTACTTCTCTTCTCATCTCACTCCCTCGCATGTAACGCGAGTTTCTGAAAATTGTAAATACTCATGGAGATAAAGCAAGAACCAAGGTAGCAGCGTGGTGGGCCTTCCCTAGTGGACCGGGCGTTTCAGAAGCAGATTCTATCTTCAGTAAGAATGGTCCTCCCATTGGCTTGGGACGGGTCACCTTAGGTTAAGAAGGGCTATAATCATTGCATATTTATTTACCGCTTATATTTACCTTGTATGTGATGCAATGGATGTTTTATAAGCATGATTAAACATAGTTCTATTGATAGGATCAATGTTAAAATGATGAGATAATTAAGTAAATCCCTCACTATAATTCTAAGTATGTTTTAACCATCCAATATTTACCCTCGTTAAAGCTTCGATCGATATATTGCGAGCTTTGCCAAAGCAATGTCACATTTATCTATCTTAGTTAAACGCGAAGAATAAGCTAGTGATATTCGCCGGTTGAGATATTGGTATTGACTTAGCTGGGTTGTTCTAATAGGATTAGAAAACCTAGTGGTTAAAAGTTTTGGATAATCATAAGATGATTTAAAGAACAAGAGTTGTTCGCCAAAAGATGAGGAATTACATGAGATGTAATTAGTAAGGTGTTACTTACCTAAATAACCATTTCCTAAAAGACTGGCCAAAGCTGATTTAGGAATGGTGAAATACGGATCCTCACTCACTAGAAAAACTATCGAAACGTTTTTTCGAAATTAAAACTAGAGGGTTTTTAATTTTGAAGAAAATAGTGGGAGTAAATTTATAGTAAAGACCTATCTATAAATTTTAAAATTTAGTAAAACTTATGTAGCATATTTTCTTTGTTGTAGAATTAATGGCAAATAATACTCTATCTCTGCGATCTATCCTTGAGAAGGATAAGCTCAATGGCATAAACTTCCTTGACTGGTTCCGCAATTTGAGAATTGTTCTCAAACAGGAAAAGAAGGAATATGTCATTGAAGAACCTGTTCCTGATGAACCGGTTGTCACTGCTTCCAGAGCTGACAAAGACAAGTTTAAGAAACACATAGACTACATGCTGGATGTCGGTTGTCTTATGCTTGCCTCCATGACCCCTGAGCTTCAGAAGCAACATGAGGACATGGTAGCTTATGATATGATTCAAAATCTCAAGGAGATTTATGAAGGGCAAGCTCGTCAAGAGAGGTACGAGACTTCTAAAGCTCTGTTTCAATGCAAGATGAGTGAGGGATCTCCCGTAGGAGCTCACGTCATCAAAATGATGGGCTACTTCCAAACTTTGGAGAAGCTCGTCTTTTCGCTGAAAGACGAATTAGCTACTGATGTCATCCTGCAATCGTTGCCGGATAGTTTCAATAAGTTCGTCCTTAATTTCAATATGAATGAAATTAACAAGACGCTGCCACAGTTGCTCGGCATGTTGAGAACTGCTGAAATCAACATGAAGAAGGTATGACCTAAACCTGTTCTGATGGTCTGCAAGGGCAAGAAGAAAGGTAAATCGACATCAAAGTCTAAAGGTGATGGTAAGACCAAAACCGATGGAAATGAGGCATTGAAACCTAAGAAGGAATCAAGAAGGATGGAAAATGTTTCCATTGCGGCAAGACCGAACATTGGAAGAGAAACTGCCCCACACTCCTACAAGAAGTCAAGAAAGCAAAAACGAGTGAGGCATCAACCTCAGAGGCTTCTAAAGAGAAGGCATCAGAATAGACATGGACCTGCGAATGGAAATAGAGCAAGAGTTGCTACATCATCCATTAGGACATGTGTTTTTGCTTAAATAGATTTGTTTTAGTTTTTAAGATTATTATTTTGTACCTAAGTTTTAGTTATCTTGTAAGGACAAGATATTTTAATTTTGAGATTATTTAAATAAATGTTATTCTTTTAATCTCTTATGGCACAACGAATCTACGGTCTTTAAACTAATCAAATCAATAATATTTATAAGATAAATAAAACAAATGACTAATCTCAAACTCATAAAAAGTATTAAGGTAATTTGATGAGATCAAATTCAAGAATATTTAAAGTTTGATGAACTTTCAAAGAATATGGGATTGTCCCATAATTAAATCCCACAAGTGTAACGAAAAGTCTTTGAAAGAGAATCAAATATGTTAGACATGTTTTGATTCAGAACAAGTCATTTTCGGCTTCTTTACACACTAGAAAAATAACTCTCATACTTAATCGTGTTTTTTTCGAAACGTCATATAAGATATGGACTAAGAATTGTTCTAGAATACCTTTGAAGTTTTAAGGTTACTTACATGTTAAAATGTTTACAAAGTTCGAACCTTAAAAACTCCATTTGTTGTTTATCCTAATGAGAACAAAGCGTTTGTTTCTCAAACGAGAGTTTATCTTGAAAGAGATTAATTCTCACAAAGGGATATTATTTCGTCAACTTTAACGAGAACAAAATATTTGTTACTCAAACGATAATTTATCTCGAAAGAGAATACTTATCACTAAGGGATTTCATTTTTCAATGAGAACAAAATGTTTGTTGCTCAAACGAGAGTTTCTCTCGAAAGAGATTACCTCTCACAAAAGAAAAAAATGGAATTTGGAATGTGAAGAAATTTTAGACAACAAATTTATGAACCAAAGATTGAGAATGTTCCACAAATGATCAAGGAACATTGGAACAAAACACAACCATTGTGTTGATCCTTAAGAGAATACCATATACTTGAGAAATATGGATTTCTCACTATCCGTACATGGAAACACTCTTCTTTTCGGATCAAGATAAAGACTAGGTCTTATCAGAAAGCAATGGTGAGCCCAAAATTCGAGAAATGGCTAAGAGCCATGAGATATGAGATGGAATCCATGTCTAAAACCAAGTATAGACTTTGGTTACCTAAAAGGGTAAAACCTAAGAGGTATGGATGGGTTTTTCAAAAAGGAAAACCCGACATGGATGATAAAACATACAAAGGATGATTCGTCGCTAAAAGTTTTCGACAAACTTCATAGTATAGACTATGATAAAGAATCTTCCTTGTAGCTATGTTTAATCCATCTTAATCTCACTTGCAAGTAGTTACATACGATGATTATGGAATCAAATAAAGGAATGTCAAAACCACTTTCCTAAGGGAAAACTTGAAACAGATGTGTACATGACACATCCAGAAGGTTTTGTCACTCCAGTAAACACTTGGAAGGTATGTAAGCTACAAAGGTCTATCCGTAGACTAAAGCAAGCTTCTCGAAGTTGGGATATTCGTTTCAGAAGATACAATCAGAAGGTTTGGTTAATCTAGAAACAAAGGGGAGTCTTGTTTTCAAAAGAGCTAGTGGGAGCATTGTTACTTTACTAAGTATTGTATGTAGATGACATACTCATCAAAAGGAACTATAGATTGCAATCCGTTTTGCATTAATAAAAGATACTGCGAGTTAGCAACATGAGACAGTACCTAACTCTACAACATAGGCTGAATGTATTACAGTCGACATAGCAATAAAGAAGGATGTTTGGATCTAAAGGGTTCACTTCTGAACTAAGGGTTGTTCCCAGCATATTAGATGCTACATAACTCTGTTATGATGGAACCTTTGCGAAAGCAAATAAAACCCAGATCTCATCAATAAATCCAAACATATTCTAAAGTGCTTACATCTTGGAGATGTGAAAGTATGCAACATACGCACAAAGTTGATAACTTTGTCAACTCCCTGATAAAGCTTTTTGACACATCATAAGCATGTCAGTTACACTATTGCCGTTATTATCATTTGGTATGTTTTTGTGCATCAAACTAACCATTGGATAATAATGTCCATACAATAATACGATTATTGTTAAATATGATCCTTAGTCGAATATTATTACGGGTATAGACAGTGATAATATATAAAGACTAATATGCGGTTGATTGATAACAAGTCTTGTCATTGACATAGAGTTTTCAAGATCAACACATAAGTATTTGTTAGAGAACAACATACTGGATTGACTCGCTATGAGCATGTTTCTTGGGTAATTATGTGACAGTCACAACATTGCTCATGATAAACATATGTATAATCCTCAGACTTGAGATCAACATGATTTCAACATAAAAATTTACGTATTTTGACATAGTCAAACGTGTGTCGTAACTGACTACATTATAAAGACTGATGATTGGATACATGATGACCTATGTAGTGAAATATGGTTGATCAAGAAAGGATTTGTCCCTCCTACATAATGGGAGAAATATCTTCGACCACTTGATTGAGTGAGATTAGAAAATGCATGGTCATGCTCGAATATTATGATATGAGCTATCATAGAGATTCGTTTGTCATAATCTACTCAAGACATCAAGAAACACTAGATGGACAACGCAAGTGTGACTAACCCATGACTTGTGTTCATCTAAGATATAAAGGACAAAAGGATGAAATACATAAAGGAAGTTTATTCAGGAATTAGGAAAGTCAAACCATGACTTCATGCAACTTAGGTAGCAATGATGTATTGCTAGATGCCACTCATTGTTTGTAAAATTAGAACAGTTCTAATTTTGCTGCTAACGTTGCATGAACCTACAAGGGTCACACCCTTCGAATGAAACGAACAAAAATTGGAAACCATACTCCCTATTTTAGGGAGGTTGCCGAAAATCCCCTATGGGATAAGGGAAATCGACAACTCCCTTAAATGGGAATAATATTGGATAAATATTGTATTTATCAAATATTATTTAGAGTATGGAAAATATTTAGAGACTTAAATATTATAGAATAAGATTCTAGAAATTTAAATATATATTTGGAATTTTTATAATGTATATTTAGTTCCAAGTTTATGTAGAATTAGATTCTACATAATTAAAATATATATTTAAATATATTTAAATCCAAGTAAAGATAGAATGAGATTCTATATAATAAAAATATATATTTGGATTAAATATAATGTATATTTAAATCTATGTTTTATGTAGAATAAGATTCTACATAATTAAATATATATATTTCATCTAATATTATTAAATATAATGTATATTTAATATAAACCAATTTCAAGTAGAATTAGATTGTATGAATTTTGGTTGAACTTGGATTTAAGGAATTCAACTAGAATTAAGTCTCTGAATACTATTTAAAGGGACAAGGGCTAGCAACCAAATCATTCATATTCCTCCTTGCAAATTTCGACATATCCCTGGGAATTCCCCTCTGGAATTTTCGACAAGTCCCAGATTTCTTCTGAGAAGCTGTTCGATATTTTTCTAGTGTTCCTCTTGCCCCTGGCAAATTCCTGGTGATTTCCTAGTTCGAATCCAAGTCCCAGTAGAACACCTGGTCGATTTCAGACTCCCTCAGGAATCCCTGGAGGGATTTCGACTTCTCCCTAGAAGGTGTTCAAACCTGTCGAAATTTATCCCTAAGTGTTAGGGAGGCGGGAACTTTGTTCGTTTTGTTCGGGTGGACTCCGTAGAGGTCGTTGCGAACCTGTGATGATTTCTGTTTTACTTGACGTGGTTATTCCGACATACCGTCAGTTTTCCAGTTTCCAAAGTTTTAAAAGGTAACTCTTCATCTTTTCACCCCAGATTCGTTCCTGTACATGGATCCTTGCTGGATTACGTCGGATTAATTTTTCCGCTGCGCCACGGGGCGTGCCGACGTGACCCTACATCATGGTCATTCTATACATACTTGTCCTATAAAGAAAAGAAAAACTTATAGGATTAGACAAGTATGGGTTCCTAAGGGAACTAAAGGCATTGTGACTAATGTAAATGGATCCAAAGAAATTTAGATACCAAAAATCAAGTAAATGTCTTTTGTATGTGTGTTGGAGCAATGAAAAGCAATGCAAAGATATGGAAATGCTCTAGTCACACAAGTGAAGAAATCGGGTAACCTCTAAGCTTAATTCTTTTATTTCTTATATCTTTGTTTATCTAATTTTTGTTTGATTAATGTTCATGCATTTGAGCTTTTATTTCAATATCTAAACAAGCATGACATTATTTAATGCATATGAGTCTAATGGTTTTATTCATATGTTTGCATAAAGATTTTTTAAGTCTTGGATAAATTGAATTTCATATGCTCTTAATTTGATTTTATCTTGAAATTTAATGTCTTTAAGTGTCAAGTTTTGTGCTAAAAATTTAACGGAATGCTTTAGAAAGAGGGAGTTTTATTTTTCAAATGTTTTGTACTTAAACTTTTTTTAACTTACTCTTCATTGTTATTATGTACTGTAAAGATTTGGATTATTTTTGATATAACAAAAAGGGGGAGAAGTAAGTGAAAAATTAAGAGGGAGCTTTTGTCAAAAACAATTTTTTTCAAAGAAGTTTTGTTATATCAAAAAGGGGAGATTGTTGAGAAATATTTTGATATAACAATTATGTGAAAAATGTTTTGTACTTGTTTAAAGATTTCAAAAATAATTCAAAATTCCTTAAAACTTGTCAAAATATTTTAAAAATGTTTAACTTTGCACCTATATCGAATGTATCTTTTAAAAGTCAACAAATGGTCGAAACTTAAGTTTTTAAAGAAACATTTCGAAACCTTTCTGGGCAGAATGCCACTGTTTTAGAAACCTTAGCAAAGGTTTCGAAACCTTGGCCCTGTAACGGCTAGTTTTTACAAATCTCTTCTTAAGGTTTCGAAACCTCTGGTAAAGGTTTCGAAACCTCTGTGCAGGTGGGAATTTAAAGCTCGACTTTATGACTTCCCAACGGCTCCAAAACATCCCTAACAGTCATAAATGGCTAGAATATCATTCCACACTATAAAAGCAACCATGGGACACTTGAAGATGGTTAGAGAACACATCCAAGCAATATGATAAAGAGAATTTGAGTACAATTCTTATTTCTTCATTTCTCTTTTATATAATGTTTAAGAGAGTGCTTAATTGTAAATCCTTTGTACTCTTGTGAGCTTAATTTGTGTAAACACCCACCTTGTGAGGTATTTAGTTTACCAAACAAATCTCTTGTAAAAGGAGAGGTTCTAGTTTATCCTTAGACAAAAACTAGAGTGATTTTATCTTATCCATTAAAAGATAGGGTTGTAAGGGTTGCCACCTTAGCCTAGAAAAGAGGAAGAATTCATAGCGAGTTGGGAAATCCTTAGTGATGTGCTAAGGTAGTGTATGTAGGCTTTGGTTAGAAAGCAGAACCACTCTAAAATCCTTGTGCAAATTGTCTACCTTTCTTTCGGTTTTTAGCCAATTTATCCAAGGACCAAATACAACCTACTTGACGGTTTTTCGGAGATCGATTCGAGTGTGCTACAAGTCTAAGAAAATCAACATCAATGAAGGAATATAATCACGAGAGAAAGAAATATAGCACAAGACAAAGCATAATTAAAGCAACTGTAACACCCCAATTTTGGGCTTAGAAGTTTTGTGTTTGAACCGGACCGGTCGGATTTTCGGTTCGAATATAAAAGGTGGTTTTAGGGAAAGCCTAGTTCGGGATGCATTAAAAAATGGAAAAATATCTAAAAATCCTCTTTTAATATATATAAGAGGGTGGTGAAATCAATTTTACAAAATGAGGTTTGGAAATATGACATTTCGAGTTAGTGACTAAAATGTAATTTTTGAAAAGTTCGTGACTGTTTTAAAAGGATTGAAACTTTGAATCTTTAAGGAGCTAATTTACCCAAGGGAGGATTTCTCCAGATTTTTCTTGATTTTTAAGACTCATTTAGTGTTTAATTAATAAAAAGAAAAGAGGGAAAAGTGATATTTATTTTCATAACTAACTTTTACCAAAATTTTCCCATTTCATTTTCTCTCAAAATTCCCTCAGCCAAACACTTTTCCACAGCAACTTTCCTTTTGATTTTCACACCTAAAGAAGAGTTTTCAATCCCCAAATTATTCCTAATCATTTCTACATCAAATCCTCACCATTTGCTTAATGAATTTTCAAGGATTTTGGCTCTAAACAAGGAGAAATCCACATTTAGAGGTATGAACGTCCTTCTCCTCTAAATACTCAGTTCTTTACTGAAATTCCCAAGTTCTCAATCCTTAAATTGAGTTTTATTAAAGGTTTTAATGTTGTGTTCTTGATTTTGGCTTGAAATGCAAGATTTGGATTTAATTTTGAAGAAATTCGTATTGGATGATTGGGCTCTGTTTTGAGATGTCTTTTTGATGTATTTTGGATGTCTAAATGATGTGTAATTGAGGTTTAATCAATCCAATCCCGAATAGGTTGATTTTCCTAAGTTTTTACTTGTGAAAATGGTGGTTTTTTGGGGTGATTTTGGTGTTCTGTTAATGATGGAGGTATAAGAACGAGTTTGGGATCATTTTGGATGTTAATTGATGTTTAAAAATGGTTAGAAGTGATGGATCTTGGCTGGGTTAAGTTTTGGAAGAGTTTGGAGGTGATTTCGGTTGTGTTTGGTAGCCGAAATGTTGGATTTGTGAAGAGCAGCGAGTTTAGGTGTGTTGCTGGTGATTTTAATGCATGACGATGCATTAATCATCTATTGTTATGTGTTTAAAATAGGGGAGGATGATCCGGAGGAAATAGAGGTGGCGTTGGAGGTTTCGGATGCTTGGAAGGCTTAACGGCTAGCGTAGTTGTGTGTATCGGTGAGTGGTAAAGAGTTTTCCAGCTTTGAAACATTTTGGATGAGGCTTTGGGAGCTTAGTTTAAGTCTAAACAACTTAGCTAAGCTCAAGAGTAAGTAAATGGAATTTCTCTCTTGGTTGGGCTATGCTTTGGTTTTTAAATGCACTTGGGATGATTGTGTTTAAATTACTGTTTTTAAGCATGTTTGGACATGGTTTAATGTTGGTTGTTAATGCCATTATGTTAAAGATGCATAAGGTAAGTTATCCTTGACTTGCATGTGTTGGGTGCATATGGTTTTAAGCATGTGATGCTTGTGGATTTGGCATTTTGGTTATGCTTGTATAACAGTGGATTAAAATGGTAAAATAGTTATATTGGCAAGTGATGTAAGTGGTTGTTGGTTACTTTAATCGGATATAGTTAGCCGGCTATAGGATTGGGTGCATCGTGAATTGAGTCGCCTTGGATGTTGAGGGGTTGTGATTGTACCGTAAACTCCATCCAAGTACTCTAGCGATTGAGGAAATTAGTGTCACCACGATGGAGGATGGCTCTCGTGGGTGGGCTTGTTAAGCGCCGCCACGATGGAGGATGACTCTCGTGGGTGGACTTTGCTAAGTGTCACTACGATGGAGGACGGCTCTCGTGGGTGGACCTTGTTAAGCGTCACAACGGTGGAGGGTTGCTCCCGTGTGTGAGCTTGGTTAAGGTGATTACAATGGTTGAGGTAGCTCCCATGTGTATGCCTTGTGGTGTGTCCCGACTCTCGCTAGTGAGTTATACAACTTCCGATGAGTGATGTTGAGGGGTTGGGATTGTACCGCTAAACTCCATCACGGGTGTTGAGGGGTTGAGATTGTACCGGTAAACTCCACCTTGTGTTGTTCGGTAGTGTGTATGAAGCGTGTGGGACAACGCTTGTAATCCGCGTATCCGATTGTGTCTTGTTTTGTGATGGTTTGTGAATTATCGCTTGAAAGCCAATGTAATGTTCTTGAATGTAATGAAGCGAGAGATGCTTGGAATGATGCAATGATGCATAGGAAGTGTGTAATGGTTTAAGAGTGCATGTATTACTTGTTAAGCTTGAGCAAGTGTTTATCTTCTTTTATGAATGGTGTTTATGTGCAAGGAATCTCTTAAATGCATTGAAGTCTTGTGAAGACTTGTTTAGAAAGGCATGAAATGTAAATGTTGTTTTGGTAGTTCATGTGTTGTGCATTTGTTGAATGCATGAGATAGTTAGAGGGAACAAATGGTTTTCCAAAGATTTTGCTTGAATGGATCATTAAGCATGAGAAAAGTATGTTATGAAGAGGAAATGTTTTTCAAGGAATTTGAGTTTAACTTTGCATAAGGTGTTCATGCTTGGAAAGGTTTTAATTGATGGTTTTGCAAGAATGTGCTTTGAAGTGAGTTATTTAGCTTTTCTAAGCTAAGGGTTGGTTTTTATGATTGAGCAAAGCATGATTTAAAGCATGTTGTTTAAAAAGGAGTTTCAAACAATGCTTTGGTTTATCGAATTGTATCTACTTTTTAAGAGAGTTTTATGAATCGCTGTGTTGATGGTGTTTTGGTTTTGAGCATCCCTCACTAAGCATTATGTGCTTACGCTCCTTTGTGTCCATCAATGCAGATAATTGAAGTTGGGGCAGCAAGAAGGAAGGGATTCAAGGAGAGCTCCACTTGAGAAGTATGTCTCGGTTAATAGCTATAGATAATAAAGGCAATGGGGGGAGAGTCTTTTATATTGATGTGTAATGAGATTGAGTATGTTGACCAAATTTGGTTTGTGGTTTGAATCTTGTTGTTTATCGCTTTGCAACATTCGAATCTTCTTATTCATAAGTTGTTATACTATGCTTCTTGTTTTAAAGGCATGATCAAGTGTTGGATGTGTTGAAGGAGTTGGTGCACCTAAGTTTTGCTTTGCATCTAGATTTTAATGCAATTTGGTAGTTATGATGCTTGGCCTGTTGTTGATGTGTTGAGGATTGTTTTGGAGTATGTTTGATGGAGTTTGGATGTGTAAAAACAGGCTTTTCTGTTGTTTCTGGGCAGGGTGTTTCGAAACACCCTTGCCTGTTTCGAAACAAGTGCATGATTTGGCCTGGGTGTTTCGAAACGGGTAGAGGTGTTTCGAAACACTTTGGCTACTGCCAAGCCGTGTTTCTGAACGGTCAAATTTTGTTTCGAAATACTTGACCGTTGGGCCCTGATTTGAATGGTTTTGAGGTTTGCAAGCTTTACGTTTTAGTCCTGATTTTTGTATGTGCAATTGCTTGAGTTCGAGAGGTCCGTTTAAGGTGAAATTTGGCAGGGAAGCAAGTAATATGACTAATTTCATAATGGTATCTTTAAAATTTGTAAAGTCATCTTAATTTCCAGATTCTACATTTTGGTCCCTAAATTCGTATGTTGTGCAATTGAGTCCCTTATTGTTTTCTGATTGCTGTGATTTTTGAGTATGCTTATCTCAAGAGTATGACTAGGATTAATGTGCATCTAGACAAGTTTAAAAAGAAAAAAAGGGTCGTTAATCAAGGTTGACTTTGGTTTTCCCTGTGTAATCTTCGTAGTTCGGGTCAATCGTCTAGGCCGAGCTAAGGGGGTTACAGCAACATAATTTCATTAAGCATAATAAACCAAAGCAAAACAATTCCACAATATCCAAATTTAATACTTAAAAACAATAGATCAAAGCATAGGTCTTAAAGAAAAAACATAGAGAGGTGCATAAATAGGGAAGTCCTAAACTAGATGATATGCAATGGAATGCAAAGATCTAAGGCTCATCGTCATCTTCATCTTCATTATTGGCGGTGCTCCTTCGAAATTGTCTCCACTCGCCATAGAAGCCAGTAAAAGACATCCATTGAGGCTTGTTGAGTTTCAACTGAAGTGAGTCAATTTTCAACACGTTGGACACGTCCCACCAAGGAAGTGAAGTGAGTGTCAAGAGCGGCAAAACCGGAGTCCATGTGGGTTCGTAAGCCATTGAATTGATCGGTAAGGAAAGTCATGAGAGCTTTATTGTTTGGTCGAGCAACTTGAGGTTGAGGTTCGGGGGCTGCAACTTGAGAAGGATGCTCGACACGAATCCACTCTCCATCAATGAAATGAAATTTGCAACGGAGAAGTGTGCGCTCATCGATGGGATCCTTGAGAGATTCCAGAATGTCAAGAGAGCAATCGATCCCCAACTTTGTGAACAAGTAACTCAAGGCGGTGTTATAAGCGAAGGAAGTGACAAGATCTGAGTTGCGGTTTTGAACAAGATACATTATCTCGGCAAACATGATTTGGCAAAGATTTGGTTGACGTTCCTCACGAAAGCAACGAATCCAAAAATTCTCAACTTGCCGAATGTGGGAGAATTTTCCTCTGGAAGGACGAAACCACCACGAGACCATGAGATGAAGGATGCAATCATGAGCATCAAGGACCGTGACGGAGCCATCAAGAGTATGTCCCAACGAGTTTTCGTCTGAAATACCCTCATCTTCAAATTCAAAGACATTGACCAAGGTCTGTGGATCAACCTGAAACTTCTTCCCCATGAGGTAGGATTCAATGGCTATCACTTGAAAATGATCGGCATTGGAGATACATCGGGCATTGACATAGAATAGAATAACCATGTTACGGTACAAAGTACCGGGTAAGCTCAAAAAGGGTAGGAAATTCCAACGCCTCAATAAAGTGAGATAACGAAATTGAAAACTGCAACGCTCTGGTTTTGGGCCTTGAGGTTTTAAAGGCGGTTTCGGGTCCGATGAATCTAGATTAGAGATCTGGGTCAGTTCAGAATTGGTTCAGGGAAAATACGGTTCAGGATGAGATAAATTTTTGGAAAAATTTGCTAAAATCTTCTAAAATCATGTTAAGAAGTTTGGTAAAATTAATTTTGGAAAATGAGTTTTGGAAAGTTAAGATTTCGGTTTGGTGACTATTTTCTAAAAAGTGCAAAATTGGTTTTTATGGACTAAATTAAAAAGAGGCCAAGACTTAGAATATTTAGGGAGCTTATATCTATTTTGTGAACCTTTTCCCTCAAATTGACCATTTTAATTGTTTTAATTAAAAAGGATTTTAAAAGGGATTTTAAAGTAAAAAGGAAATCTTAATAGCTAAAAGAGATTTCATGTAACTAACTCTTCTCTCATTTTACCAATCAGCCAAACACTCTTCTTTTTCTCTAAAATTTCAGAGGATTTAATTTTCTCAAATCTTTTGGTTAGCCAATGATTTCTTTGAGTTCCTTTCAATTTTTCATTAAGCTATCTTGAAAGACTTCTTCAAAATCTTCTCATTTGAGGGGGAAAAGGCAAGGTTAGAGGTAAGATTTCGTTCAACTCCTCTAATCAAGGTCTTTAATGAAATTCCCAAGTCTCCGGCTTCCTAAATATGTTTATTGACTAAGTTTCATGTTTTGATTAATGGAAAATTGATTAATCTAGCTTTTATTGGTGAAATTCTAAGAAATTCATTTGGGCACTGTTTTGATTTAATTGAGAATGATTTTAAACTTGACTTTAATGTTAAATGATGTGAGACTAATGGTTTTGTGAGAATAATCCCGAAATATGATGGATCTTGTCGCGACCGTTTTTTGAAAACCTGCTTTTTAAAGTTTGGAAAAACAGCCTGACAATTAGGGTTTTGGAAAATTAGGGTTTTTGACCAATTTTATCTTGTAATTAATTAATTTCCCATTTTTAATCAAAATCCCTTTTATTTTATTGAAAATCATTTTGAAGTCTCCACCGGCCACTTTGGTAGGCCAGACACCATAAAAACGTACCAGAGATTCTTTTTGAAAAGTTTGGGTTCAAGAGTCGGTTACGTGTAGGGAAGAGTTAGCACCCCTACGAACGCCCGTTATCGATACCTCATTAATTACACGTGGCATTTTGACATTCAGAACATTAATCTTGATTTAATTAAATCTTTTAATTGTAAAACGAATTTTATTCCGAATGGGGTATCCTTTGATAAGAAAAATACATTTTGGACGAATACAATTATGAAACGTCCAGTTAAATTAGGACACTTCAATCTATATTCAAAATGTACCTCAACACCAAAGGTTTAATGCATGGCCAATTATTTTCTTGTAATTTTTAAGTAAACCTTAATTAGGCTCCATTAATTAATTAAATTAAAAAATCTACGAATATTATTAATTTTTTGACATAAAGGATAACATCCAAAATAATATTGGACACTATCTTTAACGAGCCCAAAAGTAATAATAGTCCTAATTAAGGTGACTCTAATCATTAATCCTATTTTAATTTTTAATTAGTTTAATTATAAATCATTTCCATTTTCTAAGTTAAAATGAAACATTGAAACTTTCATCGGAATATTCATTGATTAACATCACTCTTCAATGTGATACTAACCAATATTGAACATTCTAATTTTATTTCAAATATTCATTTATTTGCTACAATGGCCTTTCCTATTTAATTATGTAATCAAGTAGCCTATGCCAAGGCTTCTAATTAATTCTAATAATATGATTACATCCCCCAAACAAATATAATATATGTTATTTAAAACATGCAACCATACACGATAAATTAAACAATTGAACAAAGCAATTAAACCTGATTTCTGGACTAAATTGCATTGAATTGGAAACTAGGTGCCCGAATTACAAGGAAACGATGACCAAAGTGAATTACAGTTGTGAAGTTCAGGGACTAGGGAAAGAATTAACCCCAAAAAAATTTGTGGATCCTCTTCGACCTGAATGCTGGTGCGCGGATCCTCCCAACCCGGCTCAAAACGACGTAGTTTTGAGAACACTATAAAAACCCCTAGACTAAGTTAACTCACCCATTATTCATCCCCACACTCTCTCTCTTCACAAAGCCTTCTCTCAAAACTCTCTGACCACTAACACCAAATTAGAGTTCACTCTTAAAAAATGGATCAATACCATGTTCTTCACAAAAACCAAACACCGTTCTTCACATTTTTCAAATTTGATCCAAAATCACACTTCACCGGTCGAGTAAAAGTGTTCGCCAGTCATCGGTCACCGTTCCGACCACCGAGTCGTCAAATCTTCTACCGCCATACTTTGACTGTAGTCCGCCATTAGCCGGCCGTCGCTCTAAATTTTCCGGCCACCGTGCTGGAAACCTAAACCACCCAAAATTTTCCCCAAATTCAATCCTAAACCTTAAATCTACCCCGATCCGACCGGATCTAACCCGTGCTTCCCCAAATCGTCCTAAATCTACCCGGATTCAAAAGAATCCGCCCAAGTTCTCCCGATCAAAGTCTAGGCTACCCGAAATCGAGGCTCACTTCGTCGCTCCGTCGTTATTGACACTCTCTGGCCACCAACTCAAGGCGGACACTAACCAAAACTTATTTATATCTACTGTTTTTTTACATTACTTTTAATTTGATCTAATATTTTAGTTTATTTGAAGAAAAAATGAAGAAATTCGGGAGGTTTTACCTAAGTTATAGTGGTCACGGAGGTCTCAGACGTTTCTCGCGGCGTTCGTTGGTGCTCCAGCGAAATTTTCGGCGGCTCCAGCACTGTCCCGGGGCGGTTCGCGGTGGTTCACGACGAACCCTTCAAGTATCGGTCGCCTCACATTCCGAGGACTTCCTCTCTCCTCATTATTATTATTTAATGTGGTTAATATTTTTTATAATGATTGTAATTATGGTAATCATTAAAGATCTGACATCTTTTTTCTCTCTCCATATTTATAGGGGTCAAATTTGCTGACGTCATTGCTGATGTCAGCGTGCCAGCTGGATCTAGTTCAAGGCTTAATCCGCGTGAATTATGATCGGGCCAATAAGGAGTTGCCACGTGGCCAATTTTGGCTTTTTGTACTAAATTGCATTAAATTGGAAACTGGGTGCCCGAATTATAAGGAAAGGTGACCAAAGTGAATTACAGTTGTGAAGTTCAGGGACTAGGGAAAGAATTAACCCCAAAAGAAAAATTCGAGGATCCCCTTCGACCTGAATGCTGGTGCGTGGATCCTCCCAACCCGGCTCAAAACGACGTAGTTTTGAGAACAGTATAAAAACCCCTAGACTGGGTTAACTCACCGATTATTCATCTCCACACTCTCTGTCCTCACTAAGCCTTCTCTCAAAACACTCTGACCACTAACACCAAATTAGAGTTCACTCTTAAAAAATAGATCAAAACCATGTTCTTCACAAAAACCAAACACCGCTCTTCACATTTTTCACATTTGATCCAAAACCACACTTCACCAGTCGAGTAAAAGTGTTCGCTAGTCACCGGTCACCGCTCCGACCACCGTGCCATCAAATCTTCTACCGCCATACTCCGACTGTAGTCTGCCATTAGCCGGCCGACCCTTTAAATTTTCCGACCACTGTGCCGGAAGCCTAAACCACCCGAAATTTTCCCCAAATTCAATCATAAACCCTAAATCTACCTCGATCCAACCGAATCCAACCCATGCTTCCCCAAATCGTCCTAAATCTACCCGGATTCAAAAGAATCCACCCAAGTTCTCCCGATCTAAGTCTAGGCTACCTGAAACCGAGGCTCACTCCGCCGCTCCATCGTTATCGACACTCTCTGGCTACCGACTCAAGGCGGACACTAACCAAAACTTATTTATATCTACTGTTTTTTTACATTATTTTTAATTTGATCTAATATTTTAGTTTATTTGCAGAAAAAATGAAGAAATTCATGAGGTTTTACCTCAGTTACAGTGGTCGCGACAGTCTCAGGCGTATCTCGTGGCGTCTGTTGGTGCTCCGACGAAATTTCTGGCAGCTCCAGCACTGTTCCGGGGCGGTTCGCGGTGGTTCACGGTGAACCTTTCAAGTACCGGTCGCCTCGCATTCCGAGGACTTCCTCTCTCCTCATTATTATTATTATTTAATGTGGTTAATATTTTTTAATGATTGTAATTATGGTAATCATTAATGTTCTGACATCTTTTTTCTCTCTTCATATTTATAGGGGTCAAATTTGCTGACGTCAGCGTGCTAGCTGGATCCAGTTCAAGGCTTAATCTGCGTGAATTATGATCGGGCCAATAGGGAGTTGCTGTTGCGTGTAAAAGAGTCCTATCGCAAATAGTGCAAGTGTACACGATACAAGTAGTAAAGTGATACTGGAGTATCGGATATCGTCTCCACAGAGACTGGAAATAACTCTATCTTTGAATTTCTGCACAAGAGAAAGAAATAGTTTAATTGAATTGGTGAAGTAATCTTGAGAAACAACTAAAGTAAAGGATGAAGAAATTAGATTTAAAGAATAGGTTGGTATTAAATTGCTCAGTAGTGCAGGTGTTGCACTGTTAGAGGAACTTCTGTCTTCTGTCAGCGTTCCCGTCGCGGCAGAGGTCTGTTGTCGTCGCGGCAGCGATCAACAACTATTTACTTCAAGCTTGGCAAGAATCCCTGGTATGACTTGTCCTATCCCTAGGCCTAAGATCTGTTGATGAACACTTCTTGGATGATACCTCCCGGCGTGAATCAAAGGGTGAACACCAATGTTGTTGAATTGTTCTTTAGCCACTTAACCTTGAACTTATCCCTAAGCCAAGATGGTTTAACCATAAGCTGGAAAACACGTTTTTATTCCGTTCGTATGCTTGAATCTCCCGATATCAAACAAATGGATAACCTCACAATGCTCTCCCGATACTCTTGTGAAATATGAAAAACCAGAATAAATAAACTTGAAGTTTTTATTACTTGACATAAAATTCCTAAAACAATACAATCATTGCAACTACTTTACAGAATCAACCCTTAGCCCTAGGGGGAGTTTAGAACATGATGAAGAGGGGAAAACGACAAGGGTTTAGGGGAAGACGGCTAGGAATGAGATATCCTTCCCTAGGTCGAATTACATGCCTTTATATAGGCCTTGGGTCCAAGTTTTCTAATATGGCAAGAATACAAGTTTAAACTAAAGTACAACTCTATTAAAGGTTAAATCTTCTGAGTAGATGCCTTTAATTCTTCCTCTTTTCTTGCCTTGAGTTTCTTCCTTGGACTTTGGGTTTGGCCTTCATTCTGCTTCAAGGTTCAAAAAAATATAGGAGTGGTCCACGACAGACTGGCTTGAAGTCCTCTATCCGTCGAGCTCCACTTCATTTTTCCACCTCACTATTATGTCGTCATGGCTGCCACGACAGTGTTTGCTTCTCGACTCCAGTTCTGTGATCCACCTCTGCTCCTTTGCTGCCCTGAGTCTGCCGCAGCAGATGCCTGCAAAAGTAACCAAAATCAGTAGCAACTGTGCCATTTTATCTAATTGTGATGTATATGCAAAATTCTATCCTAAATGCAATGAATCATGCTTGAATGTAGCAAAAATCTGGGTAAATGAGGGGTAAAATATAGAACTTTTATACACTCAACACACCCCCAAACTCAAGTTCTTGCTTGTCCTCAAGCAAATATGACCTAACTAAGAAAAATAAAAACTTTTTGGCTTGGCTTAATTCAGTGAACTTTTCATTACCTACCACACATTCACTATCGAGATCAGTACCTTGTTGGGTATTTCTGGATTTATTCGGAACAATTCTATAATTCTTGTGCAGTGTGTGCATGTTTTGTGAACAAATATGTGCCTAGACTCCCTTAGCTTACCAGAATAGTTATGCTTACAAACTTGAGTTTTATGCCAATTCATTTTTTTCTAGAGGCAATTCATAGGCTCCTTTAGTTTTTTCTGACTCTTGACTCAATTTCATTTTTTTCTGGAGGCAATTCTTAGGCTCCTTTAGTTTTTTCTAACTTAAGATCAAAGAAAAATCTTCCTAAAATCATTGTAAGGCAGTGTTGTGGGCAAGTGAGTCTAATTTTTTTTCTTCTTTTGTTCCCTTCCTAAAGCCAGTGATAGGCACCTCTAGGGGCAACTCAAGTGGGTAAATGTAGAACTAAGTGTTTTGATATAATATTTGAAAAATGTTTTGGACTAAATTGAAAAGAATTTAAAATATGTTTTTAGTCAAAAACAACTTGAAAATATGTTTAAGGGTTTTACAAGGCTTTGGAATGATTCAAAGTACATTTAAAGTAGTCAAAACCAGCCTTTTCAAGTGCCTGTACCGATACGGTCTCAGACCGTACCGATACGCCTTAGGGTTTCAACTACCTGATTTTTCTAGTAGCCAAAACCCGTACCGATACGCTTAGCCGTATCGATACGGTGTGTTTTGAAATAGCCCAACGGCTAGTCGCGTACTGATACGGATGTATCGCGTACCGATACGCCTAACTACCCCAACGGTCTTTTTCCCAACAGTCTTTAATTTGTAGGACCGTACAGATATGCTAGGTAAGCGTATCGATACGTATCAGCTGAAGAAGCCCAATAGCTAATTCCTTATCGGGACCGTATCGATACGGTTTGAAGGGTATCGATACGCCAAGCTGCAGAACTGCATTTATGGTGGGAAATCAAGGCTCCAACGACTCCAATCCAATCCCAACGGCTAGTAACAGCCACAAACTCATCAAGGAGTATAAAAGGGACCTCCAAGCATCTTGTAATGGTTAATGCTTCAATTGTTACAACATTATGATGTCAAAATTAGTCTAGAGCTTTAATTGTATATTTCTTGCTTAGACAACACTTGTGAGCTTAACATTGTTAAATTTGCTCAAGTGTTTAGGTTTTGGGTGAGTGCATAGTATTGCAAACACATACCTATTAGAGGGATTTCTAGTTTGCTAAGTATTTCTCTTGTAAGAGAGTGTTTGATCAAGCTTTGGGTAGAAAGCTTGATCGTTGTAACGGTTTCCTCCTAATCCGAGAAAAGGGGACGAAATTCTTAGTGAATTTGTTTGGAAATCCTTAGTGGGAAGCTAAGGTAGTGGATGTAGACCTTGGTTAGAAGGTTGAACCACTATAAATCCTTGTATAAATTGTCTATCTTTTCCTCCCACATTTACACCCAAATTATCCAACTTCTTCACACTTGGCGAGCAAGAACGGTTGAAGAAATCGAGCCCCTAAAATCTCAACAATTGGTATCAGAGCTTGGCTCAATCGAAGGGGATTCACATCCTATTAAGAAGATCCGGAAAGCTCGATCAACACTTTACTCAACCGGCTGAATGGCACAATCAATCGACAAACCGCCTTTCTTCGAAGGAAATCACCATGCCCATTGGAAGAAAAAGATGAAATTCTTCATGAAGTCAAGAGACTACAAGCTATGGGACATAGTTGAAGATGGTCCGTTCGAGCTTCAACGAAGCAAAGCGGAATGGAGTGCCGAAGATCGCAAGAAGATGGAACTAAATTGCAAAGCCTTGCACATCTTATTTTGTGCTTTTGGCCCATCCATCTATGAGAAGATGTCTTCTTGTGAAAGTGCCAAGAAAGTATGAGACAAGCTTGAAGTCACATACGAAGGGACGAATGAAGTAAAGGAGATCAAGATTGGGCTCCTCACCTTAGAGTATGAGAACTTCAAGATGGATACGGAAGAGAACATCGAGAAGATGTTTGATAGGTTCTCCACTATCACAAATGGACTCAAAGGTTATGGAGAAGCCATCCCGGAAGAGAAGCTTGTCTGAAAGCTCATCTACTCCCTTCCCGAGTCATGGGACTCAAAGAGGACCGCCATCATCAAAGCCAAGAATCTCAAAACCTTGAAGCTTGATGAACTCATGGGGTCACTTCTCACTCACCAAATAATGAAGAAAAACAAAGAAGTGGAGAAGAAGAAGGAAGATATTAGAGCGATGGGGAAGAAGAAGATCATGGAGCTAGGCATCAATTCTAGTGTCGTTGCTCTCAAATCCTTTACATGCTATCATGTAGACTCAACTGAGGAGGAAAGTGAAGATGAAGAGATGGCCTATCTCTTCAACAAATTCACCCGGTTCATGAAGAGCCAAATGGATAAATCCATGCATGAATCGAGGAAGAAGATGAAAGACTCCCACAAATCCAAAAGGAGGGGATCATCTTCAAAACAAGCATATGTGGCCACATGGAGTGGTGAAGACTCCACCGATGATGAAGTAGCCCACCTATGCTTGATGGCCCTCAATGAGGGGGAGGTAACTTCTAACTCATCTATTTCAAATTCATATACATTTGATGAGTTGCAAGATGCCTATGATGATTTGCTTTTGGAATTCAAGGCATCATTTTCCAAGAACAAAAGGTTAATTTCAAAAATAAAAATTGAAAATGATTTGATTTCCAAAACAAATCTTGAACTTGAAGCAAAATTGAAAGATTTTAAACAAAAATGTTTTGATTTACAAAATTTGCTTCTTAAAGTTCAAAAAGAAAAGGATTTGATTTCCAATGAACTTGAAAAGAAAAATAATTTTGGAAAATCAAGTTTTTATGTAAGACAATCTAGTGCCCCTAGATTTGTGAATGATAAATGTTTTAGAAGTGTTTGGGTCCCAAAAGGACTAACCACTTCAACTAAAAAGGACAAAATTGAAAAATGAATTCCTAAGGGGACTAAATTTTGTGCTACTAATGTCTATGGATCCAAAGCAATTTGGATACCAAAAATTACTTGATTGTCTTTTGCTAGGTGTGATGGAGAGTGATCAACAAGTCAAAAATTGAGGGGGAGCTCCATGCACACAAAGGAATAACACTTGAAGAAGGAAGGCTTTACATCCTCCCTTGGGTTCAAGTGTGGTAAAATCTAGTTGTTTTTGTTCTTATTTGATTTATTTTCATTTATGTCAACTAGATAATCATATATGTTGAACTAACATTCTTATGATGCTTTGACTAAGGGGGAGCCAAATTTTTAAACCAATTTTTTAAGTGTCTCAAATTTTTCTTACCTCCTAAGTTATTTTGAGCTCAATATCATTTTAAATTCTTTTTGATGTAACAAAAAGGGGGAGAAATGGTTTGAAAAATTGAGTTTTCAAGTTTTTCAAGAGAATAAGGGAGAGCTTTAATCTAATTCAAATTTTAAATTTGGGAGCTTTAATCTAATTCAAATTTTAAATCTCTTATTCAAATCTTTAAAATACAAAGGGGGGGGGAGAATCCCAAACAAATTTTCAAGTTGGTTTTTTTATATCAAAAAGGGGGAGATTGTAGAACTAAGTGTTTTGATATAATATTTGAAAAATGTTTTGGACTAAATTGAAAAGAATTTAAAATATGTTTTTAGTCAAAAACAACTTGAAAATATGTTTAAGGGTTTTACAAGGCTTTGGAATGATTTAAAGTACATTTAAAGTAGTCAAAACCAGCCTTTTCAAGTGCCCGTACCGATACGGTCTCAGACCGTACCGATACGCCTTAGGGTTTCAACTACCTGATTTTTCCAGTAGCCAAAACCTGTACCGATATGCTTAGCCATATTGATACGGTGTGTTTTGAAATAGCCCAACGGCTAGTCACGTACCGATACGGGTGTATCGCGTACCGATACGCCTAACTACCCCAACGGTCTTTTTCCCAACAGTCTTTAATTTGTAGGACCATACCGATACGCTAAGTAAGCGTATCGATACGCATTAGCTGAAGAAGTCCAACGACTAATTCCTTATCGGGACCGTATCGATACGGTTTGAAGGGTATCGATACGCCAAGCTGCAGAACTGCATTTATGTTGGGAAATAAAGGCTCCAACGGCTCCAATCCAATCCCAACGGCTAGTAATGGCCACAAACTCATCAAGGAGTATAAAAGGGACCTCCAAGCATCTTGTAATGGTTAATGCTTCAATTGTTACAACATTATGATGTCAAAATTAGTCTAGAGCTTTAATTGTATATTTCTTGCTTAGACAACACTTGTGAGCTTAACATAGTTAAATTTGCTCAAGTGTTTAGGTTTTGGGTGAGTGCTTAGTATTGCAAACACATACCTATTAGAGGGATTTCTAGTTTTCTAAGTCTTTCTCTTGTAAGAGAGTGTTTGATCAAGCTTTGGGTAGAAAGCTTGATCGTTGTAACGGTTTCCTCCTAATCCGAGAAAAGGGGACGAAATTCTTAGTGAATTTGTTTGGAAATCCTTAGTGGGAAGCTAAGGTAGTGGATGTAGACCTTGGTTAGAAGGTTGAACCACTATAAATCCTTGTGTAAATTGTCTATCTTTTCCTTCCCACATTTACACCCAAATTATCCAACTTCTTGACACTTGGCGAGCAAGAACGGTTGAAGAAATCGAGCCCCTAAAATCTCAACAGTAAACCTCCCTATTCTAGTTCACTACTGAAGTCTAGATAGCATAAGAGTCACAAAGGGTGTTCTAAAGATCAGAACTATAGCAAGGCTCTAAATAGTTCCTAAAAACATCCTAAAGGCACTGTCACGACAGAGTGTGTCGCGGCAGGTAAGTTTAGTTCAAAGACTTAAGCCAAAATTTTGTTTTTATTTTCATTTTTTTGACACAAAAATAAACTAACAGTTAGACACAAATTAAGACACAACTGACAAGTTCATTAATGGAGGGATGCCCACCCCCAAACTCGAGGGTTGCATTGCCCTCAATGCATGACAATAATAAAAATGAAAAATAGAAAATACATCACAGAATAGATAAAACAACAAAAAAGACAACAAATATATAAGTAAAAGCACTTAAGTGGAGGAGCTGTCATCACTACTGCTGCTGACTTGGAGCTGTCGGCGGGTAGTGACCTTTACGGCCAGTGCTGGCAGGTTGCTGGGGGACGCGGAGGCCATCTTCTTCTTTGCCTCTCGAGCTGGCTGGACTCTGGTCGGTGAGATGTGTGGAGGCTGGTCCAGGACCTAGAGCTCATCATCGATGTTGTTGCTGCTGCTGCCAGATCTGTCGTGGCAGGGTCCTTCGACAGTCTCGTTCAGCTTCTTCCTTTTCATTGGAGGAAAGTCCTTGGAGATGTCTCGGGCTACGGATGGCTCCAAATAAGAGTCCTGCCAGACAGAGGAGGAGGAGAACCCTTCAAAATATTTTGGGTCGATCTCCGGTAGGGGGTCCTTTATCTTCTCTCCTCTGGGAGTGGCAGATTTTCTGCCGCCTTCGCCGGTCGTGTCAAATGTGGGTGTGGAGGCAGCAGAGGGAGTTCTGGGGCTCGCAGCAGGTGTGGGTGCAGCAAAGAGATTTTCTGGGAAGGAGGGGAATTGCACATTGGTAAAATTTAAATCATTCTTAATAAAATTTACTGTTGCGGCAGTGAAGTCCCTCATAAAACCCATCAGGCCGAGCTGTCGTGCTTCCATCTGTTGCAACAACGTCAGAATCTGGCTGGAGGTGTCTGCCGGTGGTGTTGCTGCCGTCTGCTCTGGTCTGCGGTGACAGGTTCAGAGGAGCTAGGGTTTGCCGTCGGTTCTGTCGCGGCAGAGGGGTTTATGTACGACAGAGGGGTGGCAGCTTTCAATTCCATAAGACTGTAGATATTCTGATGCGTCCACCCTTTCCCCCGGACCTTGACATCCTCGTTGATTTCTGGCACGTTGTTGCCCCGGCAGATTGTGGTGATGAGATAGGGGAAGACTTGGGGGTCTGATGGTCGGAGAGCACACTCGAGGATTCCGTCTCGGATGTAGCGGCCGACGTTGATTTGCCTCTCGTTTAGAATGGAGTGGACGAGGGCTAACCTCTGTCGGTCGAAAGTGGTGTTGTGAGAGGTAGGCATGAGGCGCTTCTTGACAAAAAGGTTCCACATCTTGTCTTTTGGGGTCAGATGGGTCCTCCTCACAGTACACCGATGCTTCGGGTCTTCGTTCCACTCCGTGCCTTCCTCTGTCACTTCTGCCATGACAGCGTCATAGTCTGCCGGCGACAGACTGTTCACGAACCTCCGATAGGCGTCCTCCTTCCTGCTCACGTACAGCCCATATAGCGTGTTGATGTACGCCGACTCAAGGGAGATTTCCTTGCCTCGGACTGTCACTGTCATGGAATCCTTATCGGTGACGGCAGCGTAGAATTCACGAACGAAGGTTACGTTCATTTCCTCGGGCTAGGCAGCAAATTTCTGCCACTTGAGGGCTTGTATCTTCTTAGCGATGAAGCCTTCTAGCCCTAGCTCTCTCATTTGTTGGGTATAGATGAACCCTCGTTCTTCCCACATTACCCTCTTCTGGAAGGAACCGTAGTACCTTTTTGCTGAGTCTGTGGATGCGAATCAGTTGGGTATGCCGCTGTGGCTTGGTGTTGACACTGCCGTGGCAGAGGTGGAGGCAGCGCTGCGTCGGGTGTTTCTGCTGGCCATTGCAAGGAACTGTAGCAAAATGAAAGGAAATTTTCTGAAATCTAAAATAGAGGAAGCAAGTTGAGAGAATGAGAATGAGATGATAAATGAAAAGGGAGTGGGGGTTTATATAGAACGGGGTTTTCTGCCCGTTAGAACTGCAACGGTAGGCGCGAATAACGGGGCCAGCTGTTACACGGTTTCTGACGCATCTGTCACGCGTTTCCGTGTCTGTTGCGCGTCTGTTACGCGTTTGTGTGTCTGTCGCGACAGCTCCGTGACAAGCTATCTTCTTCGTGCCTGTCGCGACAGCTGGTGACAGGCTGTGACGGTAGGCGTGTCTGTTGGGCTTTTTGGGCTGTTATGAATGCGTTGGGCTGGTTCATTCCACCTCTTTACTTTACTTCCTTTAATTCCTAAAAATAATTAAATAAATAAACTGAATTAAAATCTTAGTTCCTAAAATAAAAAAAATCTTGATTCCTAATAAATAAATAATTTAAATAAAATAAAATAAAAAACTAAGTTAAATTAGGGATGCCTTGAGGGGCATCTCCTAAAGTAACTACTTCCTGCATCCTTGGGGCTTCAGTCCCCTGATAATGCTTGAGCCTCTGTCCATTGACCTTGAATTGGTGCCCATCCTTCATTGATTTGATTGTAATGGCACCATGAGGGAAAAATTAGACAACCTGGAAAGGACCAGACCACCTAGATTTAAGCTTTCCTGGGAAAAGCTTCAATCTAGATTTGAACAACAACACCTGCTGCCCTGGGCAGAACTATCGTGGCAGCAGCTTCCTGTCGTGCCACTTCTTGGTTTTGTCCTTATAGATCTTGGCATTGTCGTAGGCCATTGCTCGAATTTCCTAAATCTCATTCAAGTCTAGTAGCCTTTTCTGTCCTGCCTTATCCAAGTCCATATTTACTGCCTTGATAACCCAGTAAGCTCTATGTTCTATCGCAACAGGTAAATGACAAGTTTTCCCTTAGATGAGTCGAGAGGGTGACATCCCCAATGGTGTCTTGAACGTTGTTCTGTAGGCCCATAGTGCATCATTGAGATGTAGAGACCAGTCCTTTCGAGTGGGTTTAACCATCTTCTCCAGTATGTTCTTTACTTATCTATTTGATATCTTGGTCTGCCCATTGGTTTGAGGGTGGTACGTTGTCGCAATTCGGTGCTTCACTACGTATTTTCTTAATGCAGCAGCAGTTACCCTGTTATCGAAGTGTCTGCCCTCATCACTAATTATCGCACTTGGAATGCCAAATCTGGAGAAGATGTTCTTGTGAAGAAGTCTTGGCATCGTTCTTTTGAGTGGAGATCGCTTCTACCCACTTTGACACATAGTCCACTGCCAGTAGGATGTATAAATTCCCACAAGATGCTGGGAATGGCCCCATGAAGTCGATTCCCCATACATCAAAGATTTCGACCTCTAATATGTTCTGCAGTGGCATCTCATGCCTTCTCGATATGTTCCCAGTTCTTTGGCACTTGTCACAGCTCTTGTAAAAAGCTTGTGCATCCTTGAACAGTGTGGGCCAATAGAGACCAGATTGCATAACCTTGGCAGCGGTTTTGTTTCCCCCTAGGTGTCCTCCAAAAGGGGAAGCATGACAGTGGTGAAGTACATCTTTCTGTTCGGCTTGTGTATGCATCTTTTGATAATTTGATCTGCACAGTGTTTGAAAAGAAGAGGTTCGTCCCAATAATAATGTTTTGCATCATTTTGGAACCTCTTCCTTGCTTGGTAGTTAAGCTCAGGAGGTAATAACCCACTTACAATGTAATTAACAATGTCAGCATACCAATGGGTTTCAGAAAGCTTACGTGCCACCATGGCTGTTGCGGCAGTGCTGGTGGCAGCAAACAACTGCTCATCTAGGAAGGTCTCCAATATGTTGGTCTTGTCTATTGATTGACTCCTTTTCATCTCCAGTCTTGACAAGTGGTATGCTACTTGGTTCTCTGTTCCCTTTTTATCCTTGATGTCAATGTCAAATTCTTGCAGCAGCAGAATCCAACGTATCAATCTAGGTTTTGCATCCTTTTTCGTGAACAGATACTTTAGTGATAAATGGTCTGTATGGACCACCACCTTTGTTCCAAGTATATACGGACGAAACTTGTCGATTGAGAACACCACTGCTAATATCTCATTCTCTGTCGTGGTGTAGTTGATTTGGGCATCATTCAGTGTTTTGCTGGCATAGTAAGTCACATGGAAGAGCTTATCTTTCCTCTGCCCTAATGCTGCCCCGACAGCGTAATCACTGGCATCACACATTATTTCAAATGGCAAACTCCAGTCTGGTGGCTGTACGATCGGGCTTGTTACCAGCTTCTCCTTCAGTATTCTGAATGCCTCAGTACATTCAGCATTAGAATCAAAAGGCCGATTCTGTTCCAATAGGTGGCATAAGAGCTTGGTGATCTTCGAAAAATTGGCTATAAATCATCGATAAAACCCTGCATGCCCTAAAAAAATTCGAATCACTTTGATTGTGGTGGGTGACAACAGCTTTTCAATAACCTCTATTTTAGCTTTGTCTACCTCTATGCCGCGGTAGCTCACCTTGTGGCCTAGTACTATTCCTTCATCTACCATGAAGTGTCATTTTTCCCAGTTTAAAACCAATGTTCGCCTCTTCGCATCTCTCAAGAACCTTCTGTAAGTTGCCTAAACAACCTTCAAAGCTGTATCCAAAGACGGAAAAGTCGTCCATGAAAATCTCTAGGAAATCTTCCACCATGTTAGAGAATATTGCCATCATGCACCGTTGGAAGGTTGCTGGTGCATTGCAGAGCACAAATGTCATTCTTCGAAAGGCATAGGTGTCGTACGGGCATGTGAAGGTGGTTTTCTCTTGGTCCTCCGATGTGATTGCTATTTGGTTATAACCTGAATAACCATCAAGAAAACAGTAGTAAGGTTTCCCTGCTAATCTATCAAGCATTTGATCAATAAAAGGTAAGGAGAAATGGTCATTCCGGGTAGCTTTGTTAAGCTTCTGGTAATCCATACAAACCCTCCAACCAGTCAAAGTCCTGGTTGGGATTAGTTCGTTTTCTTCATTTGTTACTACGGTTATTCCTCCCTTTTTGGGCACACATTGCACCGGGCTCACCCACTTGCTATCCGAGATGGCGTAAATGATTCCAACGTCGAGCCACTTGATAATTTCTTTCCTCACCACCTCTCTCAAAGCCTCTTTAATCGTCTTTGGGCATCAATGGTCGGCTTATGATCATCCTCCAAGAGGATTTTGTGCATGCATAACGTCGGACTGATGCCTTGAATATCAGCTATAGTCCATCCAATGGCCTTCTTATGCTGTTGTAGCATTTTGATTAGCCGTTGCTCATGTTCCTGCATCAACTTGGAAGAGATAATTACGGGCAACATATCATTTAAACCAAGAAAGACATATTTAAGCTGCCCTTGTAGGGGTTTAAGGTCTAGAACAGGTGGCTTTTCAATGGAAGGCTTCTGGATTACATGTTCATTCGAGGTATAATTTAAAGGCTTGAAGAACTTACATGGACGTGTGCCTATCCAATTTACCTCCTCAGAACCTTCAGCGTCGGATGTTTCTGTGTCTGAAGAGTCACTGTCGTCGTTGCTGCTGTGACAGTCTTTCGGGTGATTGCAGTGGCAGTGACCAAATTGTCGGTCGTGGCAGCTCGACCTGATGCAGGGTTGGTCAAGGACTACTTCAGAGATTGCCTTGCACTCTTCTTTTGCATCAGTCTGTTTTATTGCTTGGAGAACATTGAGTTTGATTTGCTGATCATTCACTTGCATGGTCAGTTCTCCTTTCTCAACATCGATCACAATTCTACCTGTGGCTAGGAAGGGTCGCCCCAGGATGATCGGTGCGTTTTCATCTACTTCACAGTCTAAAATAAGAAAGTCAGCAGCATAAATAAATTTATCCACTCTTACCAGAATATCTTTGATCTTCCCTTCTAGTTGTACGTAAGAGCGATCTGCCAGCTGCAGCATGACTGTCGTGGGCCTTTCTTGTCCAATACCTAATTTTGAAACACAGATTTGGGCATTAGATTTATGCTAGCACCAAGATCACAAAGTGCCTTACCCACGAACTTATCGCCAATTATGCACGGTATGATGAAACTCTCAGGATCCTTCTTCTTTTGGGGTGGATGCTTATGCAAGATTGTCATGCATCCTTCTATCGTCTTCACTGTCTCAAATTCCCCAAGTCTGGACCATTTGGACATTGCGTCCTTGAGAAACTTAGCATATCCAGGCATCTGCTTCATGGCCTCTAGTAGCGGTATGTTAATGTGTACTTGCTTAAAAATATCATAAATCTTTTTAAGCTGGTACTCTTGTTTCTGCTTTTGTAACCGCTGTGGAAAAGGAGGTGGAGGACGGTAATCTTCAAGGCGTCCTTCACATGGAATTCAGATCTGAGGAGGCTTAGGTTCTTCAGCATCTTCTGCTTGCTCCTCTGTCCCTTCTACTGCCGCGGCAGGTGTGTCGACAGTAGGTTATTCTTCCTCTGCCGGGGCAGTGTTCATGGCAGGTGTATCTAGGGTTGGTTCCTTACTTGGTATGTTCTTCATCTCCGGCCCTTGTAACTGTTTCCCACTCCTAGTTGTAATTACTTTACACTGCTCATGTGTGGGTTTTCTAGTGACCTCAGTATCACTAGGGAATCCTTCGTTCTGCCTCGGCTTGATATGCTGGGAAACTTGTCCCATCTGTGTCTCCAGAGATTTCAGGGTAGCCTCATGGTATGTCATCCTCATCTCTGTCTTGTCCATGAATGATTCAGTTTTCTTGACAAAGTGATCCATATTCGCCATGTATGCTCCTATGTCCCTTCTGCTGTCGCGGCAGGTGTGTTGACAAGAGGTTGTTTCTCCTCTGCCGGGGCAGTGTTCTCTGCAGGTGTTTCTAGGGTCGGTTCCTCACTCGGTATGTCTTTCATCTCTGGCCCTTGTAACTGTTTCCCACTCCTAGTTGTGATTGCTTTACACTGCTCATGTGTGGGTTTTCTAGTGACCTCAGTATCACTAGGGAATCCTCCGTTCTGCCTCGATTTGATATACTGTGATACTTGGCCCATTTGTGTCTCCAGAGATTTTAGGGTAGCCTCATGGTTTGTCATCCTCATCTCTGGCTTGTCCATGAATGACTCAGTTTTCTTGACAAAGTGATCCATGTTCGCCATGTATGCTCCCGTCTGTGACATAAAGCTTGCCAAGGTATGTTCCAGTATACTAGGTGATGCTGCCTGCGGCTGTTGTTGTTGTTGCTGCTGTGGCTGTTGTCGTGACAGAATTCTGGGTACCCCTAGGTTTTGGTTGTTCTGTACTAAAGGATTCAGTGCGTTGTTCGGATTGCTCTAGGAAAATTTTGGATCCTTCCTCCAGTTGGGATTGTAATTGGTGGAATCATAATTTCTTGGTTTGTTATAGTTCCCAACATACATCCCTTCTTCCAGTTGTAAAGGACAATGTTCTGAACTGTGGTTCCCACTACAGGTTTCATATACCTCTTCTACGAAAAATACAGCTTTAGAATCTTTCTGCTGCAGATTTTCGACTATCTTTGTGAGGTATTCAACATGTGATTTCATCGAGTTATCAGCTTCGTAATCCTTTACAGATACTCCTCGTTTGCCTCCTCTCCTAGTTGTAGGAAATTTCTCATCGTTCTTTGCTAATTTCTTCAACACTGTCATTGCCTCGCCTGGTTCCTTATCCAGTAATAGCCCATTTGCTGCTGAATCTATTCTCAGTTGAGTATGTGTGTTGGCAGCATTGTAGAATTTGACGACCTGATTCCACACGGGGAATCCATGCATCGGGCAGTTCCGTAAAAGAGTTGTATATCTATCCTACGCCTCGTGCATTGGTTCATCATCTTCCTGTTGAAAAGTAGCAATCTTGTTACGCAATCTTTCAGATAAATGAGAAGGATTAAAACGACAGAGGAATTCACGAGAGAGATCTGTTGAAGTTCTTATTGAACTCGGTGTTAATTTATTCCACCAGGTTTTAGCTCTATCTCTCAATGAATGGGGGAATAACCGGAGCCTCAGTACTTCCAGATTTATTCTTGGCAGTCTGAACGATCCACAGATTTCTTGGAACATTTTAAGATGTTGTCGGGCATCCTCAGTTGCAGAACCACTAAACTGGCCAGCGGAATTTATCATGTTGAACATGACAGGTTTCAGCTCGAAGTTTTCAACTTCCACGTCTGGCAAGGTGGTTTCCAGTTCAACATGGTCATTGTCCATGTAGTCGTGACAGGTCTGCCATGCGGCAACGGCAGCAGGTCGTTCGTTCCGGGCATCTTGGGGAGGATCAACAATAACTCTGTGGTTATTGTTGTTGGGGTCATTTATCCCGTCGTTTTGCCTTTCGTTCACCATTGCTTCTAGTATCTCCTCAAGATATTTGTATCTTGCTAATAAGAGACGGGCTTGGATCCTGAGTTGGTACGTGCGTTCGATTTCTGGGTCTAGTTCGTACTCAGGTTCTTTACCTCATCTAGATCTGCGCATAAGCAAATAACAAACCTTGTGAAAAGCATTGGGTAAATAACACCACTAAAAACAAAAAAAATAAAAAGAAAAGTGTAGTAATAAAAAGGGTAAAGATATGTTGCCAGTCCCCGGCAACGGCGCCAAAAACTTGTTGCGTGTAAAAGAGTCCTATCGCAAATGGTGCAAGTGTACACGACGCAAGTAGTAAAGTGATACTGGAGTATCGGATATCTTCTCCACATGGACTGGAAATAACTCTATCCTTGAATTTCTGCACAAGAGAAAGAAATAGTTTAATTGAATTGGTGAAGTAATCTTGAGAAACAACTAAAGTAAAAGATGAAGAAATCAGATTTAAAGAATAGGCTGGTATTGAATTGCTCAATAGTGCATGTGTTGCACTGTTAGAGGAACTTCTGTCTTCTGTCGTCGTTCCTGTCGCGGAAACACCTGTCGCGGCAGAGGTCTGTTGACGTCGCAGCAGCGATCAACAACTCTGTACTTCAAGCTTGGCAAGAATCCCTGCTACGACTTGTCTTATCCCTAGGCCCAAGTTCTGTTGATGAACACTTCTTGGATGATACCTCCTGGCGTGAATCGAAGGGTGAACACCAATGTTGTTGAATTCTTCCTTAGCCACTTAACCTCGTACTTATCCCTAAGCCGAGATTGTTTAACCATAAACTGCAAAACACGTATTTATTCCGTTCGTATGCTTGACTCTCCCGATATCAAACAAATGGATAACCTTACAATGCTCTCCCGATACTCTTGCGAGATATGAAAAACCAGAATAAATAAACTTGTCGATTGAGAACACCACTGCTAACAGCTCCTTCTCTGTCGTGGTGTAGTTGACTTAGGCATCATTCAGTGTTTTGCTGGCATAGTAAATCACATGGAAGAGCTTATCCTTCCTCTGCCCTAATGCTGGCCCGACAGCGTAGTCATTGGCATCACACATTATTTCAAATGGCAAACTCCAGTCTGGTGGTTGTACGATCAGAGCTGTTACCAGCTTCTCCTTCAGTATTCTGAATGCCTCAGTACATTCAGCATTAAAATCAAAGGGGCTATTCTGCTCTAGTAGGTGGCATAGGGGCTTGGTAATCTTCAAAAAATTTGCTATAAATCGTCGATAAAACTCGGCTTGCCCTAAGCAACTTCGAATCCCTTTGACTGTGGTGGGTGGCGGCAGCTTTTCGATGACCTCTATTTTGGCTCTGTCCACCTCTATGCCGCGGCAGCTCACCTTTTGACCTAGTACTATTCCTTCATCCACCATGAAGTGGCATTTTTCCCAGATCAAAACCAAGTTCGCCTCTTCGCATCTTTCAAGAACCTTTTGTAAGTTGCCTAAACAACCTTCAAAACTATCTCCAAAGACGGAAAAGTCGTCCATGAAAATTTCTAGGAAATCCTCCACCATGTCGGAGAATATTGCCATCATGTATCGTTGAAAGGTTGTTGGTGCATTGTAGAGCCCAAATGGCATTCTCCGAAAGGCATAGGTGTCGTACGGGCATGTGAAGGTGGTTTTCTCTTGGTCCTCCGGTGCGATTGCTATTTGGTTATAACCTGAGTAACCATCAAGAAAACAGTAGTAAGGTTTCCCCGCTAATCTATCAAGCATTTGATCAATAAAGGGTTAGGGGAAATGGTTTTTCCGGGTAGCTTTGTTAAGCTTCCGATAATCCATACAAACCCTCCAACCGGTCACAGTTCGGGTTGGGATTAGCTCGTTTTCCGCGTATATGATTCCAGCGTCGAGCCATTTGATAATCTCTTTCCTCACCACTTCTCGCATAGCCTCGTTCAAACGTCTTTGGGCATCAATAGTCGGCTTATGATCATCCTCCAACAGAATCTTGTGCATGCATAATGTCGGACTGGTGCCTTGGATATCAGCTATAGTCCATCCAATAGCCTTCTTATGCTGTTGTAGCATTCTGATTAGCTGCTGCTCTTGTTCCTGCATTAACTTGGAAGAGATGATTACGGACAACATATTATTTGAGTTGCCCTGGCAGGGGCTTAAGATCTAGAACAAGTGGCTTTTCAATAGAAGGCTTCTGGATTATATGTTCATTCGAGGTATAATTTAAAGGCTCGAAGAACTTACATGTACGCGTGCCTATCCAATTTACCTCCTCAGGACCTTCAGTGTCGGATGTTTCTGAGTCGGATGAGTCACTGTCGTCGTTGCTGCCGTGACAGTCTTCTGGGTGACTGCTGTGGCAGTGACCAAATTGTCTGTCGTGGCAGCTCGACCTGATGCAGGGTTGGTCAAGGACTACTTCAGATATTGCCTTGCACTCTTCTTCTACATCAGCATGTTTTATTGCTTGGAGAACATTGAGTTTAATTTGATGATTATTCACTCTCATGGTTAGTTCTCCTTTGTCAACATCGATCACAGTTCTACCTGTGGCTAGGAAGGGTCGCCCCAGGATGATCGGTGCTTTTTCATCTACTTCACAATCTAAAACAAGAAAGTCAGCAGGAAAAATAAATTTATCCACTCTTACCAGAATATCTTCGATCTTCCCTTCTAGTTGTACGTAAGAGCAGTCTGCCAGCTGCAGCATGACTGTCGTGGGCCTTGCTTTTCCAATACCTAATTTCTGAAACACAGATTTGGGCATTAGATTTATGCTAGCACCAAGATCACAAAGTGCCTTACCCACGAACTTATCGCCAATTATGCACGGTATGATGAAGCTCCCAGGGTCCTTCTTCTTTTGGAGTGGATGCTTATGTAAGATTGACATGCATCCTTCTGTCATCTTCATCGTCTCGAATTCCCCAAGTCTGGACCTTTTTAACATTGCGTCCTTGAGAAATTTCGCATAACCGGGCATCTGCTTGATGGCCTCTAACAGCGGTATGTTAATGTGTACCTATTTAAAAATATCATAAATCTTTTTAAACTGGTACTCATGTTTTTGTTTCTGTAACCGCTGTGCAAAAGGAGGTGGAGGACGGTAATCTTCAAGACATCCTTCACATGGTATTCGGATCTGAGGAGGCTTAAGTTCTTCTACATCCTCAGTCTGCTCCTCTGTCCCTTCTGCTGTCGCAACAGGTGTGTCGATAGCGAGTTGTTCTTCCTCTACCGGGGTAGTGTTCACGACAGGTGTATCTAGGGTCGGTTCCTTACTTGGTATGTTCTTCATCTCTGGCCCTTGTAACTGTTTCCCACTCCTAGTTGTAATTGCTTTACACTGCTCATGTCTGGGTTTTCTAGTGACCTCAGTAGCACTAGGGAATCCTCTGTTTCTGCCTTGGCTTGATATGCTGGGAAACTTGGCCCATTTGTGTCTCTAGAGATTTCAGGGTAGCCTCATGGTTTGTCATCCTCATCTTTGTCTTGTCCATGAATGATTCAGTTTTCTTGACAAAGTGATCCATGAACGCCATGTATGCTCTTGTCTGTGACATAAATGTTGCCAATGTTTGTTCCAGTATTCTAGGTGCGGCTGCTGTCGCGACAGAATTCTGGGTACCCCTTGGTTTTGGTTGTTCTGCATTAGAGGATTCAGTACATTGTTCGGATTGCTCCAGGAAAACTTAGGATCTTTCCTCCAGTTGGGATTGTAATTGTTGGAGTCATAGTTTCTCGGCTTGTTATAATTCCCAACATACATCCCTTCTTCCAACTGTAAAGGACAGTCTTCTGAACTGTAGTTCCCACTACAGGTCTCACATACCTCTTCTATAGAATATACGGCTTTAAAATATTTCCGCTGCAGATTTTCCACTATCTTTGTGAGGTACGCAACTTGTGATTTCATTGAATTGTCAGCTTCATAATCCTTTACAGATATCCCTCGTTTGCCCCCTCTCCTAGCTGTAGGAATTTGCTCATCGTGTTTCGCTAGCTTTTTTAACACTATCATTGCCTCGTCTTGTTCCTTATCCAGTAATAGCTCATTCGCTGCTGAATCTATTCTCAGACGAGTGTGTGCATTAGCAGCGTTGTAGAATTTGACGACTTGATTCCACACGAGGAATCCATGCATCAGACAGTTCCGAAGAAAAGTTGTAAATCTGTCCCACGCCTCGTGCATTGGTTCATCATCTTCCTATTGAAAAGTAGCAATCTCGTTACGCAATCTTTCAGATAAATGAGAAGGATTAAAACAAGATAAGAATTCACGAGAGAGATCTGCCCTAGTTCATATTGAACTCGTCGTTAATTTATTCCACCAAGTTTTAGCTCTGTCTCTCAATAAATGAGGAAATAACCGGAGCCTCAGTACTTCCGAATTTATTCATGGCAGTCTGAACGATCCACAGATTTCTTGGAACGTTTTCAGATGTTCTTGGGCATCCTCAGTTGCAGAACAACTAAATTGGCCAGCAGAATTTATCATGCTGAACATAACAGGTTTCAGCTCAAAGTTCTCAGCTTCCACGTCTGGCAAGGTGGTTTCCAGTTCAACATGGTCATTGACCATGTAGTCGCGGCAGGACTGTCGTGCGGCAGCAGGCCATTCATTCTGGGCATCTTGGGGAGGATCATCAATAACCCTCTGGTTATTGTTGTGTGGGTCATCTACCCCGTCGTTTTGCCTTCCGTTCACCATTGCCTCTAGTTGCTCCTCAAGATAGTTGTTTCTTGCTATCAAGAGTCGGGCTTGGTTCCTGAGTTGATATGTTCGTTCGATTTCTGGGTCTAGTTCGTACTCAGGTTCTTTGCCTCGTCTAGATCTGCGCATAAGCAAACAGAAAACCTTGTGAAAAGCACATGGTAAATAAAACCACTAAAAATAGAAAAATAAAAAGAAAATGTGCAGTAATAAAAAGGGTAAAGATATGTTGCCAGTCCCCGGCAACGGCGCCAAAAACTTGTTGTATGTAAAAGATTCCAATCGCAAATAGTGCAAGTGTACACGACGCAAGTAGTAAAGTGATACTTGGAGTATCGGATATCGTCTCCACAGGGACTGGAAATAACTTTATCCTTGAATTGCTGCACAAGAGAGAGAAATAGTTTAATTGGATTGTGAAGTAATCTTGATGAACAACTAAAATAAAAGAATAAGGAATCAAGTTTAAGAAATAGGCCGGTATTGATTTGCTCAGTAGTGCAGGTGTTGCACTGTAAGAGGAACTTCTGTCTCTGTCGTCGTCCCTGTCGCGCAGAAGTCTATTGATGTCGCGGCAGCGATCACACAACTCTGTACTTCAAGCTTGGCAAGAATCCCTGCTATGACTTATCCTATCCCCAGGCCCAAGTTCTGTTGATGGACACTTCTTGGATAATACCTCCCGGCGTGAATCAAAGGGTGAACACCAATGTTGTTGAATTCTTCCTTAGCCACTTAACCTCGTACTTATCCCTAAGCCAAGATGGTTTAACCATAAACTATAAAACGCGTATTTATTCTGTTCGTATGCTTGAATCTCCCGATATCAAACAAATGGATAACCTCACAATGCTCTCCCGATACTCTTGCGAGATATGAAAAACCAAAATAAATAAACTTGAAGTTTTTATTGCTTGACAGAAAATTCCTAAAACAATACAATCCTTGCAACTACTTTACAGAATCAACCCTTAGCCCTAGGGGGAGTTTAGAACATGGTGGAGAAGGGAAAACGACAAGGGTTTTGGGGAAGATGCTAGGAATGAGATAACCCTCCCTAGGTTGAATTACATGTCTTTATATAGGCCTTGGGTCGAAGTTTTCTAATATGGCAAGAATACAAGTTTAAACTAAAGTACAACTCTATTAAAGATTGAATCTTCTGAGTAGATGTCTTTAATTCGTCCTCTTTTCTTGCCTTGAGTTTCTTCCTTGGACTTTGGGCTTGACCTTCATTCTGCCTCAGGGCTCAGAAAAATATAGGAGTGGTCAACGACAGACCGGCTTGAAATCCTCTATTTGTCGAGCTCCACTTCACTTTTCCACTTCACCCTTCTGTCGTCATGTCTGCCACGACAGCATTTGCTCCTCGACTCCAGTTCTGTGATCCAGCTCTACTCCTTTGCTGCCCTGAGTCTGCTGCAGTAGATACCTGCAAAACTAACCAAAATCAATAGCAACTGTGCCATTTTATCTAATTATGATGTATATGTAGAAATATATCCTAAATGCAATGAAATATGCTTGAATGCAACAGAAATATGGGTAAATGAGGGGTAAAATATAGAACTTTTATACACTCAACAATTAGATTGTTAGATTTTGGGTTTTTGAGGTGTTAGTGTGAAATATGAGTTGTTGGAGGTATAAAGATGTAATTAGGTTGGTTTTGGATGTTGATTGATAGTTAAAATGGGATGGAAGTGTTAGATTTTGGCTGGGCTGAGTTTAGAGGGCAATCGAGGGTGATTTTAGTTGTTTTGGATGGGTATTTTGGTGCTTTAGGGTAGAACAATGTGATAGTTTAAGTTGCTGGTGATTTTAATGCATTATGATGCATTAATCCCCTGTTCTTGTGTGGTATAAACAGGGAAGAAAACATCGGAAGCAATCGGTGAAGTTTTGGGGGCTTCTGACGCTTAATTTCGCGTCGGCGAATCTTGGTTTCGCGATTCAGTGAGTGAGAATGTGTTTTCCGGCTTTGAAACACTTTAAATGAGGTATTGGGAACTTGGTGTAAGCTTGAAAAGCTTTACTAAGTTCAGAAGTAAGTAAAGGATTTTCTCCATCGGATTGTGCTATTATGAGTTATTGATGCAATTGATTTTAAATGGATGTTACCTACTGTTTATAGCATGATTTGAAGTAAACGATTTACTATTTTTTGATGTTATATTGATGAAGGATGCACATGCTAAGTGGTCCTTGTAAATATATGCTTATACTTGTATTATGAAGCATGGTTTGATGTTTGGAAATGTTGTTTATTGGTAATGCTTTGAAAACAGTGAGGTTTATGTTAAATACGAATTATATTGGCAATTGATGTTGTGAAATGGATTTATAAATGAAATCAGATATAGTTAGCCGACTATAGCTTTGAGTGCACTATAAACAAGTCGCCTTGGATGTTGAGGGTTTATACGGTGTACCGAATACTCCATCCAAGTACCCTAACGATTGAGAAAAGTGTATGATGTCCTGTCTCTCGTTAGTGGGGTTATAATCTACTGATGAGTAGTGTTGAGGGGTTTATACGGTGTACTGAATACTCCATCCAAGTACCCTAACGATTGAGGAAAGTGGATGATGTCCCGTCTCTCGTTAGTGGGGTTATACATCTACCAATGAGTGGTGTTGAGGGGTTTATACGGTGTACCAAATACTCCACCACGAGTGTCACAACTCACAACGGTTGAGGGTAGCTCCCGTGTGTGAACCTTGAGATGCTGGTGAGATTGTATGAAGTGTTGGGACAACACTTGTGAATCCTTGTATCCAATGTGGTTTGAGAAATGAACATATTGATGATCACTTGTGAGCCAATATAATTGATAATGTGTTATGATATGGTTTATGATGCATAAAAATGAAAATGCATGTTTTACTCTTTAAGCTTTGCATATGGTAGCTATGCATTGGAAGACTTAAGTTGAGTGCTAGCAATGGATTTGCTGTTGAGATTATAACACATGTTGCATGATGTTTAACATGCTGATTTGTTAAGGAAAGTGCATGGTTTTAAGAAGGGCATGATGGCTTTTCAAAGGATGTTAGTAAATTGAAATGAGATTTCAATGTGTGCGTGAAAATGGTTTAAATGCATTGATGGTATTTTGTTTTTTAGCATTCCTCACTAAGCCTTGTGTGTGTACGCTCTACTTTTGTCCATCAATGCAGACAATTGATGTTTGGAGGCAGCAAGAGGCAAGGGAATTCCAAGAGACTTCGCTTTAGAATGTATGTTTCGGTTTAGACTAAAGTAATAAGGGCAATGGGGGATCCGTTGTGTTTTGGAAGATTTGTGTAAACTCCCTATTTGATCATGTATTTAATGTTGCTTTAGACATGTAAATGGCCTTTGGTTATTGGTTTGTGCCTTGTTATGCATTTTGGTATCTTGCTTGGCTTGTTTGTTAGGTTGCATGCCTATAGTTTATCTTTGATGCAATTAGTCATGCTATGATGTTGATTATGCCATGAATGATTGGGGATTGATGTTTAAATATGTTGAAGGCATGTTGGAATGGTTTAGTATGGATTAAAGTGTGAAAACCAGCAAAAAGTGTCATTACAGGCCCAAGTGTTTCGGTACACTCGAGCCTGTACCGAAACAGTGAGCTTGAAATGGCTTAAGGGTTTCGAAACAGGGATGGTCTGTTCTGGTACAATTTGCTACTGGAAACCTCAGTTCCGAAACCCCACTAAGGTGTTTCGATACAGGCCCGTGTTCCGAGCCAAGTGAACCTATTTTGGTACGCCTGTTTCGATACAAGGCTAGCCTATTGTAAAGAACTCATTAGTCCTATATTTTATATGCATTCCATCTCATATTATTGCTGTTCTTAAGTACATTTTACGCATATTTAGGTTCATGCATTTCGTATTTATAGTATTCTTTACTTTATCATGATTTTATTGATTATCTTTTATTTGGTAAGAAAAAGATGGTGTTTTAGTTTAGTTTGTATTTCAGGGCTAGAAGTTGTTAGGAGGAGGACAGGCCAGAGGAGAGGATGTAGAGGCACCAAACCAGGGAGCTGTACTAATGCAGTTCTAGACAGAGAGAAGTGTTGCCAAGTAGCTGTCGCCGCCATACTTGCCACCCAGGGCAGCAAGCTGAGGAATTGGAAATTTTAAGTGTGATCTGTAGAGCAGAAAATCTTGATTCCAACGATGCCATCCACTCAATTTTCTAACACCTGGAGCTGAGGACAGAGCCACCGAAGGAGAAGATCAAGATAATTTGCGGTGCAAGGCAACGAGAAGAAGTCCACATTCAACTCAAAGAAGTCAGAATTAAAGGTTGCATTTAATGCAAAAGCTACTTTGAAGACTTCTAATCCAATGAGGACTTGGCCTAGCTAATGCCTATATATATTTGACATAATTTTTAATTATAGACATCTTAGGTTTTCCTTTGGGCATAGTCTAGGTTTTCTTGCCGCCATTATATTCTAAACTTTCTCTTGGGTTTGGGTTATGTTGTAAACTAGTGTGAGAACAGTTGTTTAGGAATTAAGTTTATTTTTGCAATAAAACTTCAAGGTTTGCTTATTCCATGCTCTTCATAGTTTTCAATTAAGTTCGAAAGATTGGTGTTAACTATCTATTTGTTCGGTATCGAGAGAGCCGAACTCACGAAATGGATAAGTACGATCCTCATACTAATCAGGTGTTTACCAATTCGGCCTAGACATAGGTGCGAGTTTAAGGCAGCTAAAAGAGGACGAACCAAGGTTGTTGTCTTTGCAAGATTCACGTCGTGACGGGTATCATCTGCAGTGGGCAACAACAGTATTCTGACTTAGACATAAGCGAGATCAATATTGAAGAGTTCTGCCGAGCCTTGAAGGTCTGCCGAGTTTGCTGCTGAGCCAATCGTTCATTCCACTACCGAGGCAGCGAAAGCGTCGAAGCAGCCAATCTGCCATCCTCCGCCGAGGTAGCAAAGTCTGGCAACGCAAAACAACTTAACATATTCAATGCAGTTTCACACTACTAAGCAGCATAACCTAACCCATTCTATCACCCTGATCTCTTCTATCAATTACTTGTGTTTTATTTACTGTTTATCCTTTTATAAACTAAAATTACTTGTGCATTTATTTTCTGTGCATGAATTGCAATTCGAATAAGTTGTCCAATCCCTGTGAGAGACGATATCGTTTATACTATAACTTGACAAGAGTGTGCACTTGCGCTCATATTTAGAGAACACCTAAACCCTCTACACCTATACCGAAACGACTGGCTATTATGTTAGTTGTTGGAATATTCTGAAGTTCTGTTTCTTTACATTTTAGTCCTTAAATGTTGTGGATGCAATTAAGTGAGTTCGAATGATTGTTTTGAGCTGAATTTGACAGAGATGCATGTAACATGATTAATTTAAAGATGGTAATCTAAAATTGGAAGAATCCCTCGTAATTTGTCATGTTCGCAAAATGGTCCCCAAAATGTGATTGTGTACAATCTAGTCCTATTCGATGTCTGATTGAGTTATGAATGATCCATTGCAATGTTAAACACTTAGGTTACTAATGGGCATCTAGACAAGATAAAAAGAAAAAATAGGGTTGGTTATTGGAGTAGACTTCTCGTTTTACTTCAATATTCCCCGTATGACCCGTTCGGTTCGGTCTATCGTCCAAACCGGGTCGAGGGGGTTACAAAAACGTTCAGAATCCAAAAAGGGTATAGAGACAATACGCTCATGACGGATTGCATGATCTTGAAAGAGCTTAAAGTTGGTATGCGCGTCTTTATTTTGAAGACTCTTTTGATAGAGTAGAGTGAGGTTGGGACGAGAGGAATCGTCATCGATATTAGAACTTCCACCAGCCTCATCGGTTCGTATTCTCTTCCTAGAACCCATATTTGAAATCTGAAAACAATTCAAGATACAAAACACATGTATGCGTAAATCAACCAAATTCAATCTAATAGTCAAGGTGTATAAAAATCTATACAATATAGTTTAAAAAAATATATAAACATAAAATAAATTTTTGGTAAATTTGAAAAACAATAAAGAAAAATATACGATATAGTTTTTATATTCGAACAAAACATTTTCGAGTTTTAAAGAAATCTTGAAAAAACTTCAAAAATCATACTATAAGTATATATTCTATACAAAAATTTAGTAGAAACTTTGAAGAAAAACAAACGAAAATTTAAAAAGAAAAGTAAAGGGTTTATAAATTGATATAGGATAATGGATGAATGAGGGATGATTAATGCACCAAATTTCTTGCAAAGCTTTAGCCTTGATGTGTAGATTGAAAACACTAAAAAAATTAGGTTTTGGTGTGAAAAATCAAGAGATTTGAGGAGTTTATATAGGGATTTTTGGTTAGGGTTTGAGAGAAAATGAGAGTTGGTGTTTTAATTAAAGTTAGATACTCATTTAAGGCTATTTAAAACAATCTGCTCAGACGGATATCGATATGCCACTTGGCGTATCGGAACGGGGGTCTCAAAACGCTTTCGAGTTGTTTCGGTATGAGACTTGTTTCGATACAAGTTGACCCCGTTTTGAAACAACACCGCAAAGCCGTATCAAAACGTGGAGAGCCCATTTTCATACGATTCTTTACTGTAACCAACTTAGATTGAGCCCGTATGAAAACAAATATACCTGTTTCGATACACCTTTGCCAGAAAATGCATTTTGGGCAGTTTTAAGTCCAAAATGTCATCTAAGATCGAGCCTAAATGCATGTAAATGATATATGAGCATGTTAAATGAACTAAAACTGTTGCATAATCCCCCTAACAACAAAAATAGATGCAAAAGGAGGCAAATCAACAGAAGCATGAGCATCAAATAATTTCAAGCACATTTTTGGTCATTTGGGATCTAAAAGGGTCAAGAAAGACTGGTTAAACCTAACTCTCTCATAAGGGTCCAAAAACATTCTTTATCTAAAGGTTTGATAAATATGTCCGCTAATTGGTTCAAGGTATCAACATATTATAGAACTACATCATTTTTCAAGACATGATCTCTAATGAAATGATGTCTAATTTCTATATGTTTGAATCTAGAGTGTTGGATGGGATTCTTAGTGAGACAAATGGCACTAGTGTTGTCACACTTAAGGGGTATGGTATCTATTTGAACACCATAATCTAAGATTTTTTGTTTCATCCAAAGAACGTGAGCACAACAACTCCCTAAGGATATGTACTCCACTTCGGTGGTAGATAAGGCTACGCTATTTTGTTTCTTAGAGAACCAAGATACGAGCATACTACCTTAGAATTGACATGTTCCGGAGGTACTTTTCCTATCTATCTTACATCCCCCATAGTCCGCATCGGAGAAGGCATGAAGGTCAAAGAAGGAATCCCTAGGATACCAAAGACCTAAACTAGGTGTATCTCTAAGGTATCTAAAAATTCTCTTAATGGCAACTAGGTGTGATTCTCTAGGGCTAGCTTGAAACCTAGCACACAAGCAAACACTAAACATAATATTCGGTCTACTTGTGGTAAGGTAAAGCAAAGAGCCAATCATAGATCTATAAAGCTTGGAATCGACACACTTACCTCCCTCATCTTTTTCAAGCTTTATTGATGAGCTCATTGTAGTGGCTTGAGGCTTTACGTTCTCCAAGCCAAACTTCTTGAGCATGTCCTTTATGTATTTTTCTTGATTGATGAAGGTGTCATCTCAAATTCACCTTGCATTAGCTTAGAAAATTATTGGCAATAAAATTCATTAGTAGAACTAAAAATAATATCATCAACATATATTTGAACTACTAAGATGTCATTTCCATATCTTTTAATGAAAAGTGTAGTATCCACCTTGCCTTTTTAAAACCTTTTTCAATCAAAAAGTTTGAAAGCACTTTCATACCAAGCTCTAGGAGCTTGTTTTAAACCATAAAGAGCTTTAAATAGTTTGAAAACATGATTTGGAAATTGTGGATATTCAAAACCCAGTGGTTGTTCAACATACACTTCTTCATTTATAAAACCATTTAGAAAAGCACTTTCACATCTATTTGAAAAGGCTTGAAATCATGATAGCATGAAAATGCAAGAAGCATCCTAATAGCTTCCATTCTAGCTACGGGTGCATATGTTTCATCAAAATCAATTCCCTCTTCTTGAGTGTAACCTTGAGCAACAAGCCTAGCCTTGTTCCTCACTATGTTACCACACTCATCTAGTTTATTTTTGAATACCCACTTAGTTCCTATAGTAGATTGATTAGTAGGCCTATCAACTAATGTCCATACTCTACTTCTCTCAAATTGATTAAGTTCCTCTTGCATAGCCAATATCCAAAAATCATCTTTTAATGCTTCTTTGATATTTTTAGGCTCTATGCATGAGAAGAATACAACCTGATTCATAAGTTTGAGAGAGGGTCTAGTAGTTACCCCCTTGGATGGATCACCCAAGATTTCACCACCTTTGACATAGTTGAACTCCCTTGGGTATGTCACCTCCTTTTCCTCAAGAGCCAAGTCCTTCAAGGCTTCAAGAGGTGGATCTTCTGCTTCCTCTTCTTTAGTTGGAATCTCATCCACCTTTGATGTTTGTCCTCCATCAATGGCTTCAATGATCCCTACAACATCATCATCACAAGATTCCTTCCTCGGAAGGAGGTTATCAACGAAAACAATATGTATAGACTCTTCAAAAACCAAAGTTCTTCTATTAAATACCTGGTAGGCTTTAGAATTTGGAGATTAACCAAAAAATATTGCTTCATAACTTTTAGCATCAAATTTACCTAAGTTGTCTTTTCCATTTTTTATGTAACACCCCAAAAATTACGCCCCAAAGTATAAACCCTAGATTTAAAATATCCTTAATTTAGAAACCTAATTTTTGAACTTCCTAATTTAAAACTCCAATTAAATTTGGGGATTTTGATTCGAAACTCTAGAATTTGAAAATTTTAAATTTGAAAACCCTAATTGAAAATTTTAGCATTAATTTAAGATTAAACTAGATTGTGTGACCAAATTGAGTTAAATTCAAAATATGAGGACTATTGTGCAACTCGGATAAAGGTTGAGGCCTTAGCTTGTGATTTACTCTTAGAAACATAATACCTAACTTTTTCGATTCCTAATTGAATTTCAATAGCCATTGGAGACTAAGAAATCGATGATTTGTTTTTTATATTTATTTTATTTAAAACCCTTATTATAATAATAGTATTTTATCCTCTCCTAAAAACATATATATATATATATATATATTAACACTTCAAATTCTAATTGAATTTTAATTACCTAGACGTTTGATGAAAACAGTGCTTCACTTCCATTTTATTTTTATTTTATTTTATTGTTTTATTTATTTATTTATTAAAACCTTAAAGTATTACCATCTATATTTTTTAACACATATATACATGCTCACCATTGAATCTTTCCCTATTATCGCCGCCAAACTTTTCCTATGATTAGAATTGATTCTTAACCTCAAATTACTAATGGAAGCCGCACCTCTCTTCATCTCTTCATTCGAAAAAAAAAAAATTAAGTTTTTTATTCGATTTTAATGATACAACCTACAAATTAACTTTGTCTTCACCAAGTTGCATCAAGTTACTGATATAGTTGGATCCAGTACTCAGGGCCGTCTCGGAGATTTTCGGGGCCCTGAGCGAAAATTAGAAAATTGACCTCTATATAACAAAAGCATATCTTATTAGTTTGAACAATCAAAGTAATATTTTTTAAGTCTTAATTATAAAATAAGTGTCCAAACTATACACGTTTTTTTTTGCTTTAGGTGCCTAAAGTTTATTTTGTTATCATTTTGAGGTATCGATCATTATTTTTTATATAAAAAATGAAACTTTAGACACCTAAAACAAAAAAACGACATAATTTGGGCACTAATTTTTTTAAAAATAGACACCTAAAACAAAAGGCAGCATAATTTGAGCACTTGTTTTTAATTTTTTAACGGTCGTTATCTAGAAATGGCCACAGAGTAAACTTCAGACACTTATTTTGACCCAAAAAATATTTTAGTGTCTAAAAATAAAAAAAAAAGAGTATAGTTTGTACACTTATTTTGTAGTTAAGCATTTCTTTAATAAATCATAAAAATATGATTAAATTTTTATCAAGCACATTATTTTCATTGTTAGATTAATTAATTTATTTATCTAGAAAAAAATTAATTTTTACCATTAAAATAATTATTTAATTAATTAAAAAATATATAAAAAAATAAAATTTAGGGGCCCTAGGCTGGTTGGGGGCCCTGAGCGGTCGCTCGGGGTGCTCCCCCTTACAGCCGGCCCTGCCAGTACTTATGGTCGTGGAAAACACATTATTCATTAGGTTGAGTTGCTTTGGCTAAGGTGTGTTTTCTATATAAATGGTTTACTGTGTGATATTGTTTTACAATTTATGAGTATTTTACATGAGATGTGTTGTTGCATAAAAAAAAATCTATGCATTAATAATTGAGATAGAGATTTATTTTAAATAATGGTTTTGTGGACTATGAACGTGAATTACAGTACAAATTTGTGTAGAGATTAAAGGGTTTTGATTTTATATCATTGTGTGCATGAGTTGGGATTGTACGGTGGAAGATTGTGGTGACGACCACTTACCGATTGGTGGATGTAGTGAGGAGTTCTGGGGAACTTTCCTCTTATCGATTCGTGAGATGTAGTTGGGTACATTGCATTGTGTTTATAAAATTAAATTGTTTGTGTTGTGAATCATCGTTGTTTTGAACTTAAAGATTTTATAGAAATTATTGTCTTTGTGTTTACGATTTTTCTTGCACTTTAGAGACACGCTAAGCTCTTTAGCTTACTCCCAATAGTTTCCTCTTACAAATATCTTTGGGCTTTAGGCGATGTGGTACTTGGTGGATTTCAGATTTTATTCGGTTATTTTATTATACAATACGAAACTATTATAGTTTAATCAGATTTTTATTTATTATTTTGGGGTATGGATGTAATTTTAAACTATTTATGTTTGAGATTATTTTTAGCATTCATTTGCTGTTATTTTAATTCAGATATTTAATATAATCATTCGAATATTTATTATGATATTTTTATTTTTATTTATTATTATATTTATGTTATTTTTATTTTTAATTAAAGTATATCTTTTTAAAATTAATTTTCTTGAGGGTTAAGTTTTCAAATGTGACTTCCTAAATTCGGTCTTTTCTTCTAGGCCGGGTTTAGGGGGTTACATTTAGTGGTATCAGAGCTAAGTTCAACCATTAAAGTTTGAGGCTCACAAAAAATTTTAAGCCGAAAATGATTTTGTCGCATGCATATTAAATATTTTGGGTAAAATGGGATTTTCTGATAAATTTTATTATTTTAAAGAATTAAATATATGTTTTGAATAGAAACTCCAAGTATCAACTCTAATTCTAGGATTGTCCCTTTTGTAGATAGATTATTATGTCACCTCGTATGAGCTATAAATTAACGACCGATCGTGATCATACTCGTTCATATGAAATTGAGATTAAAGTCTATTTGAAAATCATGTGTTGTCATTCTTAACCTGATTCGAAATGATCTTTTAAACTTTTATCTAAACATCATTAAGTCTGAAAATTTTGAGGACAAAATTACTTTTAAGGGTGGGAGAGTTGTAACACCCTAAAAATTACGCCCAAAATTATAAACCCTAGATTTGAAATATCCTTAATTCAGAAACCTAATTTTTGAACTTCCTAATTTAAAACTCCAATTGAATTTGGGGATTTTGATTTGAAACCCTAGAATATGAGAATTTTAAATTTAAAAACCCTAATTAAACAATTTAGCATTAATTTAAGATTAAACTAGATTGTGTGACCAAATTGAGTTAAATTCAAAATATTAGGACTGTTGTGCAACTCGGATAAAGGTTGAGGCCTTAGCTTGTGATTTACCCTTAGAAACATAATACCTAACCTTTATCAATTCCTAATTGAATTTCAATAGCCATTGGAGACTAAGAAATCGGTGATTTGTTTTTTTATTTTATTTAAAACCCTTATTATAATAATATTATTTTATCCTCTCCTAAACATATATATATATATATATATATATATATATATATATATTCTTATCGCTTCAAATTCTAATTGAATTTTAATTACCTAGACGTTTGATGAAAACAGTGCTCACTTCCATTTTATTTTTGTTTTATTGTTTTATCTATTTATTTATTAACATATATATACATGCTCGCCATTGAATCTTTATTCCCTATTATCGGGGTAGTTCTGCGGTACGGCAGCCTAATATAAGGCTAATATACGGCGTTACCGGAAACATCAATAAGAAATACCAGAAACATCATAAGATATACCGGAAACATGATAAGATATACCGGAAACATGGATTTCGAAAGTATGGATACTTTCGAAATCAACATATCTAAAAGTATGGATACTTTCGAAAGTATGGATATTTTCGAAATCAACATATCCAAAAGTATCGATACTTTCGAAATCCATGTTTCCGGTATATCTTATCATGTTTCCGGTATATCTTATGATGTTTCCGGTATTTCTTTATGATGTTTCCGGTAACGCCGTATATTAGCCTTATATTAGGCGGCCGCATGCTAGAAAACTCCCTATTATCGCCGCCAAACTTCTCCTATGACTATGATTGGGAATTGATTCTTAACCTCAAATTACTAATGAAAGCCGCACCTCTCTTCATCTTTTCATTCGAATAAAAAATTTAGGTCCTTTATTCGATTTCAATGATACAACCTACAAATTAACTTTGCCTTCACCAAGTTGCATCAAGGTACTAATATAGTTGGACCTAGTACCTATGGTCGTGGGAAACACATTATTCATTAGGTTGAGTTGCTTTGGCCAAGGTGTGTTTTCTTACCGTGCTATATAAATGGTTTACTGTGTGATGTTGTTTCACAATTTATGAGTATTTTACATGAGATGTGTTGTTGCATAAAGAATTTTCTATGCATTCATACTTGAGATAGAGATTTATTTTAAATAATGGTTTTGTGGACTATGAACTAGGATTACAATACAAAATTGTGTAGAGATTAAAGGATTTTGATTTTATATCGTTGTGTGCATGGGTTGGGATTGTACGGTGAAAGATTGTGGTGACGACCACTTACCGATTGGTGGATGTAGTGACGAGTTATGGGGAACTTTCCTCTTATCGATTGGTGAGATGTAGTTGGGTACATTGCATTGTGTTTATAAAATTAAATTATTTGTGCTGTGAATCATCATTGTTTTGAACTTAAAGATTTTATAGAAATTATTTTATTTGTGTTTATAATTTTTCTTGCACTTTAGATACACACTAAGCTCTTTAGCTTACTCCCCCATAGTTTCCTCTTGCAGATATCTTTGGGCTTTAGGTGACGTGGTACTTGGTGGATTTCAAATTTTATCCGGTTATTTTACTATACAATACGAAACTATTATAGTTTAATCAAGTTTTTTTTTTATTATTTTGGGGCATGGATGTAATTTTAAACTATTTATGTTTGAGATTATTTTTAGCATTCATTTGATGTTATTTTAATTCAGAGATTTTATATAATCATTCGAATATTTATTATGATTATTTATTATTAAATTTATGTTATTTTATTTTTAATTAAAGTATATCTTTTTAAAATTAATTTTCTTTAGGGTTAAGTTTTCAAACGTGACTTTCTAAATTCGGTTTTTTCTTCTAGGCCGGGTTTAAGGGGTTACAGTTTAAAACAAAACATTTATAACCAAAAGGGTGGAAATAGCTAAGGTTAAGCTTTTTGAATTTCAAAATCTCATAAGATGTTTTCTTTAAAATAGGCCTAATCATTACTCTATTAATAATATAACAAGCCGTATTAGTGGCTTCCGCGCAAAAATACTTAGGTAAATTGTTTTTACAAAGCATGGTCCTAGCCATCTCTTCTAAAGTTCTATATTTCCTCTCAACTACCGCATTTTGTTGAGGAGTGCGAGGAGCCAAAAAATTATGGCTAATACCATTTTCATTACAAAGATCTTCAAAACCCATATTTTGAAACTCGGTTCCATGATCACTTCTAATATGTGAGATTTTAAGATCAAGATCATTTTGAGTAAGTTTTGTAAATGTGATAAAATTTTCTAAAGCCTCATTCTTAGTACTTAAGAATAGAACCCAAGCGTATCTAGAAAAATCATCTACCAATACAAATGCATATGACTTACCACTCAATCTCATAGTTCTAACAGGCCCAAATAAATCCATGTGGATTAATTGTAACACCCTACTAGTTGAAATATCAGTAATGAGTTTAAATGAGGTCCTTTTTTGTTTACCCTTAGCACAAGCATCACATATTTTATCTAATGAAAATTTTAGTTTGGGTAAACCTCTAACTAGATTTTGCGAAACCAACTTTTCTAAAACACTTATGCTAGCATGCCCTAGTTTCCTATGCCACAACCATGCATCATTCTCATCATGCGCAACTAAACATGCATGGGATGAATGTATGTCATCTAAATGCACCATATAAATGTTTCCTATGCGATGACCAATGAGCATTATTCTATTTGTTTTAGCGTTCACAATTTTACACCCATTTTTATCAAAATGAACATCAAAACCTTTGTCACAAAGTTGACTAATGCTCAATAAAATATTTTTTAAGACCATTGACAAGAAATACATTTTCAATAAGAATGGATGAGTGATTACCAATAGAGCCAACTGTCATGCCCCACCTAGGTGCACCAGGACCGACTGAGGAGCCCCACCCAAGTGCACTCGGGACAACCAAGGCCAAATGAAGGCCTTTGGACATTTTAAGGCCAAACATTCACAAGGGAAGCATCTAGAACGGCCTAGAGAGGACTACAACCCTCTCAAAATGTTTCCACCACGTTCTAGGAGGTTCCAAGACGTTCTATATCCATCTAGGCTCAACCGGGAGAACCTAGAAGACTCCGAAAGAATCAGAACAGCTCGAGACTAGTCTGGACATCTCCGGAACATTATAGAAGCCTTTAGATAATTGTAGATATATAGAGAATCATGTGGAGTTCTCTAGAATAGTATAGATGATTAGGGACATGTATAGAGTTCTCTAGAATATTAGGGACACATGTAGATATTTTTGGAGACAAAATAATAGTCGTCGGATTAAAATGATCTCGACCGTCCATTGAAATGGTGGGAGCCTATAAATTATGCCACCTCTTTTATTTGTAACACACCCATAGATCCCATAAATCCTTCAAGTTTCCTTTCTCTTGTAAGTGCTTTAAGCTTAATATAAAACTTTCATTTCCAAGTTCTTTGCCTTTTCTACTTTGTGTGTGTGTTTTCCATAGCGTTGCGCGAGAAAAACTTGCTAACATTGTGTCGGGAGTGTTAGTGCCGCACGGGTCATCAGGAGAAAGATAAATCCGTAACAGTTGGTATCAAAGCGTGTTTGATTCGTTAGGAGATGGCGAAAACGAGCAAGAACCACGTGGTAAGCTTATCTGACACGTAGGGCATACATGAGCAATGAGGGCATGAGGAGATTGTCGATCCTAAAGTGTCAAGGCAAAGAGCCAAGTCCAAGGATGTGATCTCTAGCTTAGAGTCACGCTTGACTCATGTTGAGGAAATTGTCGGGGGCATGGGTGCCCAAGTAGACGACCTTCAAGATCGGGTAGAAGGCCTTGAGGCGGAGGATGCCGAGATCCACACGACCATGATGGTGAAGCTAGAGGAGAACCTGCGCGCGGAGATGGGGCAAGTCTGCGATCTTCTAATGGGAGAGCTCTTGAAGGTTCGCGATTCTCTTTAACAAGAGCTAGACAAAGCTCGTGCCTAAGTTGAGGCACTACAAGGCGACATAGCCTTGTGCAAACGTGCTTTGGCAGCAGGGCCAAGCACCACCGTTGAGGCAAGAAAGGTTGAGGTGCCCAAGCCTCAAACCTTTGCGGGAGCACGCAACGCTAAGGAAGTGGATAACTTCCTATATGGCTTGGAACAATACCTTGGAGTCGTTGGCATTGTGGACGAGGCTTCCAAGATCCAAACCGCGACTTTGTATCTTACCGACACCGCCATTCTTTGGTGGAGGAGAAGGCGCATTGATGTTGAGAGAGATACGTGCACCATCTCTACCGTCAATGATTTTAAAAGGGAGCTCAAAAGGCAATTCTATCCCGAGAATGCCGACGATGAGGCAAGAGCTCGCCTACGAAGGCTAAAGCAATTGGGGAGCATCAACGACTTTCTGATGGAGTTCACTAGTTTGGTGCTCGAGATCCCTAATCTATCCGAGAAGGACTCGCTATTCAACTTTATAGATGGTCTCCAAAATTGGGCCAAAGCCGAGCTAATGCGACGGGGAGTGCAAACCCTTGTCGATACCATAGTCGTAGCCTAGAGCCTTATCGACTACTCTAGTCACAAAGAGTCCACCACCAAGCCAAAGAATGATAAGGACGGTCATGTCAAAAGTGGGGGAGAGAGGAGCCATCGCAAGGAGGGTCACGAGGAGGACAAGTCTAAGCGTCGAGACTCGTCTCCTTGGAAGGGCAAGTCCAAAGACTCTCAAGGTGCGAGGAAGTCACCACCCAACAACTGCTTCATTTGTGATGGTGACCATTGGGTACAGGAATGATCGCAATGTCAAGCCCTTACTTCGCTCTTAGCCAAGCATAAAGAAGGTAGTGACACCGACAATGGCGACAAGGGTGCACAGATGGGATCTATGCAAGTGCTTTTAGCACCTCAATCGGTTAGGGACACCGAGAGGAACGAGGGAAGTTCCATCCTCAAGGGACATGTCGACGAGAGACTTAAGCCAGGGTCGATGCTCAATGTAGAGCAAGAAGGTGACCAATCATCTCCAAAGGCCGAGTCACTGACCAAGCTTGCAAGGGGAAAGCAAGGTTGTGTCAACAAGGTCAAGCCCACGAGAGGGAATCGTGGCAACGAGAAGGCTAAGTCTGTGCGAAAAGGGAAGGTAAGCACAGGGGTGAAGTGCTACCTATGTAATGGACCTCATGTGATGAGGTCATGTCCCAGGAGAAGACTACTTGTTACCATCATCAAAGGAGCTGATAGGACAAGGGGGCTTGACAAAGGTGTCGATCGAGCCAAACCATCCAAGAGGTTGGATGGGCATGAAGGGAGCGAGGCAACTCAATTCAAGTCGGCAAAGCCAAGCTCCAATAAACCAAGGTCAAAACCCGGTGCGATAGCCAAGGATCAAGCTGTTAAGCTGAGGGTAAAGAAGAGGCGGGCTGGGAGACGAAGGAAGCGCGTTAGCAACACCCCAGCAGCCCAACCGAGGTGTGACGAGGGCGTCGCGAGATTAGGTGGGGAGAATATCATGCCCCACCTAGGTGCACCAGGACCGACCGAGGAGCCCTACCTAGGTGCAGTCGAGACAACCAAGGCCAAATGAAGGTCCTTGGACATTTTAAGGCCAAACATGCTCAAGGGAAGCATCTAGAACGGCCTAGAGAGAACTACCACCCTCTCAAAATGTTTCCATCACGTTCTAGGAGGTTCCAAGATGTTCCACATCCATGTAGGCTCAACCGGGAAAACCTAGAAGACTCTGGAAGGCTCAGAACATCTCAAGACTAGTCTGGACATCTCCGGAACATTCTAGAAGCCTTTAGATAGTTGTAGATATATAGAGAATCGTGTGGAGTTCTCTAGAACACTTTAGATGATTAGGGATATGTGTAGGGTTCTTTAGAATATTAGGGACAAATGTAGATATTTTTGGAGGCAAAGTAATAGCCGTCGGATCAAAACGATCTTTGTCGTCCATTGAAGAGGTGGGAGCCTATAAATAGGGTCACCCCTCTTATTTGTAAAACATCCCATTGATCCTATAAATCCTTCAAGTTTCCTTTCTCTTGCAAGTGCTTTAAGCTTAATATAAAGCTTTCCTTTCCAAGTAAGGCCTTCTCTACTTTGTGTGTGTGTTTACTATAGCGTTACGTGAGAAAGGCTTGCTAACATTGTGTCGGGAGTGTTAGCGCCGCACGTATCATCGGGATAAAGATAAGTTTGTGACACAATGCCCTCAATATGGCCTTTGGAGTTGTCACCGAAAGTTACCACTCCACCTTGGTTTGGCTTGAGCTCTATGAATCTACTCTTGTCTCCGGTCATATGACTTGAGCATCCACTATCAAGGTACCATGTGTTTTGACTTGAGGCTTTGGCCTTGTAGCAATGCTCTCCCTACAAACAAAAATTAGTTCTTTGATTTTGGTATCCAAACAATTTTGGGTCCATAAGTGTTAGCTCCCAAAAACTTGGTTCCCTTAGGAATCCAAGATGAAATATCAACAACATTATTCGAAGCTACAAGTTCCTTAGGAACACATACACTTCTAATCCTCTTAGTTCTACAATGCCTTTGAGAGCCACTTTGTATGTAGTTAAAATTCTTTCTCTTAACATATTGGGTTTTTGAAGAACTACCCTTGTCAAAACCATTTTCCCAATAGCAAGAGAAGTTTTAAGATTATCCACTTCCTTAGTGTGATAATCTTGGAAATCGGAAAGAAGTTTTTTAACATCAAGATTTTTCTTTTTAAGCTCATTTGAAAGATTTATCAAGTATAAAACCTTCTTTTCCAATTCGGAATTGGTTTTCGAAAGAGACTCATTTTGAGATTTTAAATCGGAAATACTTTTCTTGTTTTTCAAAATAGACTATTTATATTTTTCAACCAATTCATCTTAAACTTATTGCAACTCGTCATATTCATCATAAAGTTCATCATAAGTAAGAGATGATGAGTTAGAGTTTACCATAGATTTCTCCTCAAGGGCCATGAGGCAAAGGTTGGCCACTTCATGCTCCTCATGTTCGAATGATGACTCCTCATCACTCCAAGTTGCTACTTGAGCCTTGAGCTTCTTCTTCTTCTCAAAGCTCTTCTTCTTTAGTTGAGGGCAATCAATGCGAATGTGACCCGACTTCTTACACTCATAGAAAATGAGTTGGTCTTTCTCTTCTTCTTTATTCTTGTTCTTGAAGTCTTTTCTTCTTGAAAATTTTCTACCATAGTTGGACTTCATGAACCTTGAGAATCTTTTACCTATCATAGCCAATTCTTTAAAACTCGTCTTCCCCATTAGAAGTGTTCTCCTCTTGTGGTAGAGAGGCTTTGAGAGCAACTCATTGTTTCTTCTTTTCTACCTCTTGTTTGACTACTCTTATCTCTTCTCTTCTTCTCTCCCTTGTTTCATGATCTCATGAGTAAGGAGAGATCCTACCAACTCATCGAGCTTCAAGGTCTTCAAATTCTTTGCCTCGATGATTTTGGTTCTCTTCCCATCCCATGATTCGAGAAGTGAATAAAGTAGCTTCCGGACTAGCTTGTCTTTGAGGATGATCTCTCCGAAGCCCTTTAAACCATTCACGATGACGAATAAGCGATCAAACATCCTCGTTACGGTCTTATCGGCCTCCATCTTGAAGTTCTCATAACTAAGATTGGGGATCTCGATCTTCTTCTCCTTTAAATTGCTTGTTCCATCTCCACCTTTGGAGTGTCCCACACTTCTTTGGCACTTGTGATTGAGGAAACTTTGGAGTAGATGTCCGGTCTGAGTGAGCAAAATAGCATGTGCAAGACTTTGCCATTCATTTGCAATCTTTTCCTATACTTTTTCACTCATCTCCACCTTCTTCTTTGGAACAAGCCTTCATTCTTCATCTCTCTTCATAGGAATGATTGGTCTATCTTCTACCACATCCCATAAATGCAGTTTTGCAACTACCCGTATCGGAACACGTGGCCCTATATCGAAACGGACACTAAAAAAAGAAAGAGATGTTGTGTGTAAAAAGGGACCCGTATCGAAACGACTATAGGCCGTATCGAAACAATTTGAAACTGTAAAATGCCTTTAGTGAAAAAAAAGGGGGTCGTATAAAAACGACTATAGGTTGTATCGAAACATTTTGAAATTGTAAATTGGTGTTTCGAAACAGCAAAGAGGTGTATCGAAACACTTAACCAATTTTTCAAAAGTTCAGTTTTGACAAGTAACGGCTAGTTCATTTAATGCTCGATTTTGAAAATACTTAACCCTTGTATCGAAACAAGTATGAGCCGTTTCAAAACGACACTTAAAAATCAAAAGCCCAAATGAAGGCTATGTCTAAATGAGCAAGCCCATTTCGAAACCCTTGTCTCGAAACATATTAGTCTGTATCGAAACGGACGTTTCCAGTGGCAAAACGTATCGAAACACTTTGGGGGTGTTTCGAAACGCCCGGGCAATTTTGAGTATTTTGGCTTTGAAACACTTAAAAAATTTTATGGGGTTTAAGTTTTGACTTCAAAACATTTTAATTCTAAATTTTACTTGTCAAATGTGAGTCTTTTGAGTACTTAAAATTTTATTTACTTTGCAATTTAGTCCTTAGATTATTTGTTATATCAAAATCAAACATTGGTTTTACAAAATTCCAAGCAAAGGCAAAATAGCTCTTTTTTTAATCTTCCTCATCCAATCAGTTGACATGTGCCACCACTTGATTGGAGGAGAAAAATAAATTTATTAAAGAAAAATAAATAATTAAATTCCTCCAATAAGGTGATGACACGTGTCGGCACCTAATTGAGTGATTAATTTATTTAATTTAATTAAAATTAGGATCAAATTGATATAATAAATAACTAACATGGACTAAATGTGTAATTATATAAATTTCCATTTAACGACACTTAACAGAAATTAGCGTTTGAGTGACCAAAAGTTTACAGATCGAAAACGTAAGTGACCTTATCGGTCGAATTTGAAAATCGGAGACCAAAATTGTACCGGGGGAAGATATAAGTGACTATTCCAGTAGTTAACCCAAAATAAAATTCTAAGCCCTAACCTTAAATTCTAAATCTTAAACCATAAATCTAAACCTTATAAATTATACATTATCCCTAATTTCGTAAACTCTAATCCTAAACTATAAACTTAAATTTTAATCTTAAACCATAAACCTAATTTTATAGCACTAGACATAAACAAAATCACAGAAAAGCAGCAGATAATTTATATTCCCTTTTATTCGACAATTTGTTCTTATTCTTATTTTTATTTAAATGTTTATGTCGTCAGATATTTTTATATTCTTTGTCACTCGTTGACCATGCACATAATTTTAGAAAGTTATATATACGGTAAGTCTTTTTATTAAATGAAAATTATTTTTAAAAGGAAAAAATTCAAAAATAGCCCCTAACGTTTCACCTTTTGGTCATTTTAATTCTAACCTCTTTTTGGTGGAAACAACCACCTAACGTTTTATTTTTTTGTTCAAATTTTACCCTTGTTGGATGAAAATTGTTAGTCAACTAACAGTCAACGCCTGAGGCTGACGTGGCATGTCTGCGGGGCATGGGGAGATGACCTGGTACTGCCACTTGGCACTTTGCTGATGTGACGATTGGTTAAAAATATTTTCTTTAAAAATTGATTTTTTATTTTTTTATTTTTTAAAAAATGTCACGTCAGCAAAATGTCATGTGGCAGTGTCACGTCATCTCTCCATGCCATGCAGACATGTCACGTCAGCCTCAAGCGTTGACTGTTAGTTGACTAACGGTTTTTCATCCAACAATGGTGAAATTTAAACGAAAAAATGAAACGTTAGGTGGTTGTTTGTACCAAAAAATAAAGGATAGGGCTAAAATGACCAAAATGTGAAACATTGGGGGCTATTTTTGACCTTTTGCCTTTTTAAAAAGGGTAAACTTTACCAGATGTCCCTTTTGTTTGGACTGTGTTCTATTTTGGTCATTTATTGTGAAATAGAGTTATTCTTGCCTCTTATGTTTTCGATATGTTTTATTTTAGTTATTGTATCGTTAACACTAGTTAGTTTGATGACGTAACACGTTAGTCAAAAGGATTAGTTTCTAATTTAACCCCTTAACTTTAAACAAAATATTAAATTGATCTGTGGATGCTTCACACTAGATATGTTGGGCCTAGACGCTTAATTGTTTCTTCAGCCATCTTCACCTGAAAATTTCAGAATAGAACAATCAAACCTAACAACACAAAAATAAAGTTACAGAGATCATAATCAACAGTGATTCGTCACAAGAGGTAAAATAGTTAAAAGAACTATAATACTTTTGTCGCAGTTTCAGGCATAAAGATGCATGATTGTATTTCACAATTAGCAACAGTCCAAACACTAATATTACACAAGAGATTATGTCAATACATATTGTAAAAATTGAGCTCGACATACAAATCACGAACAATTTTAAATTTATGACAGTTGAACACACTATAGAAGTAACAGTGTGACAGTGCTAGACATGTCCAACATATTCTTGAAATAAAGAACATACAAATCCAAATCAATCTCCCTTCCCTAAAAGAATTGCTGATAATATATTCCGCAAGCACATTTGCAGTTAAATCTTTCAATTCCAGATGAAGGACTATGAATTGCCCGTGGCTTTTTCAAAATTCGCCACAGACTAATCTTCACAAACTTCTATTGTCACAATGACATATTCTCCTGTCATTTATTTGGAAGTAAGTTTTCAACTTTCAGGAGGACCATGTATTAACTAACTGGAGAATAAATGGACCAGGATAAAAAAAATGCAAGTTAGACAAAGATGATGGTGACGTTATGGGATAAAAGTGAGGTTGATAGAGTTTAGGAGTCAAATTAATGTTTTGTTTAAAGTTAAGGGGTCAAATTAGAAATTAACTCTTTTGACTAACGTGTCACTTCATCAAACTAACGAGTGTTAACGGCACAATGACCAAAATAAAACAAATCAAAAACGTAAGTGACAAGAATAACCTTTTTTTTTTAAAACTGAGTGACCAAAATAGAACACGGTCCAAACCAAAGGAACCTCCGGTGAAGTTTAAGCTTTTTAAAATGTTGGTTCGTGTTCGAAGAATAAAAGAAAAATAAGTGTTATTATTTATCGACTTATATCATATAATATTTTGAATGAAATAATTTTAAAATATAAAAGTATTAAATTTAATGGAAAGGAAGAAATAATATATATTTTCGTTTATAATGGAATATTGTTCCATTCCTATTAGATTTCTCCTACTAATATTTTACCAGAGAAAAAAAGAATGCGAAATGAAATGATAATGAAGTAGAAAAGAAGTAAAATGAAGCAATTTTCAAATGAAAGCACTTATTAATTAGAGAAATTAATTTTACTATTACAAAGTGAAATTAATATCAAAGTAGCATAGTAGTAAAAGGTTTTCTTGACCTAGCCGCTCTCTCTTTTATCTATGTGGCTTGTAACTTTATTTTTCTTCTTTTAGTTGATGGTCGGCAATTAGATTTAGTATTGATTGTCGATCACCGGATCTATTATTTTACTTGTTTTTTTTATATTTTAATAAGAATATTTGTCTTAGTGACACGCGTTTTCTCTGTTCTTGTGACATATTTTTTTTTTATATTTTTTGTGGTTCGTACAGAGATCTTCACAACGCTAATCTCTGATTATGGTTCTGTCGGTGGTCTTAGAAAGATGGATCCCCAATCAGTTGATTGTTGGTTGTCGATGTAATCAGACCTAGGTAGCGGAGCAATCTGCTTGATAGCTTGGTTCGCTCACCACTCTTTTTTCACCCCGTAAAGCGTCTCGTTTGGATAGAAACAAGGAGATTCAGGAAGGTTTCTTGATTTTGGTATGCTAATATCGATCGAAATGTCTGCTTTTTTTTACACCATTATGAGAGACTTTTAGTGGACTTGTTTTATTTTTTTTATGTATTGTATTGTATTATTTTCTATACTAATTAATTAAATTCAAATGATAATTGTTCAAAAACATGATTTGTATTGAAAACCAAATACATAAATCCATGAAAAAACAAGTTACTGAAAAGAGCAAACTGAGAACTCGATTCTCTTCAACTTATTAGCTTCCTAGATTTCATTTCATTACATTACATGCTGCTGTTGGCATGAATGAAACTGAATATTTGTTGAACTGAGCTCGCAATATCTTCTGCACTGAACCCAGATTCACTCGCAACCTGAACATGCAGATACGTTAAGAAACAGATCGAATCTTAAAGCAGTTCTTTATTATTATTATTATTATTATTATTATTGGTATTAGCAATCATAAAAATCAACAAATGAATTTGTATACCTTGACGTTGAAGGAATAAAGAACAGTTTGTTCAATGGTGGTGATGTTGGTGTGAAGGATATTGAGCTGCAAATCTTCGAGAGCAGCTATGGTTTTAACCAGTTGGCCGGGTCTTCTCCTACACAGGATCTTAATCATTGCATCAAACCCTAAAAGCTTCACTTCAACATCGGCCAAGCATGATTTGTTTTCAGCTGTTTCTTCCCGGAGACCGGTTTCGTACTCCGTTAGCTTGATTTGATCGTTTGGGAGTGTTGACATAGGAGGAAACAACGGTGGTTGTTGCGGTTGTTGAATCCCCATTGATGTATCTCCCATCTGCCTTGAAGCTTCTCCATACAATCTTCTTCTTTTCTGAGATTCCAGACATTGAAGGAGTTGCTCTAATTCTCTCACAAACTCTATTGCCCCACCGATAATCGAGGCTTGATCTCCCTGTAAAAATCAACCAACATCAAATAAAACGATGGAAAACAAGAGATTGATTCGTGATCAGAGATTCAAATAACGGTCCAGCAGCGGCACCATCTAAAACTGTTATTGCGGAAAATAGTAGTTTTTGAGAATACCCTTTGAACGTAAGAGCCTGGCATGAGGGATCTCAGGACTCGAAGATGCTCATTCATTTGCTTCCTTCGATTTCTTTCCACAGCTATGTGAGTCATCCTTTGGCTTTCAACTTCCTCACTTGTTTTGATAGTCCTCGGCCTCTTTCTCTTGTTCTTACCAGCTTCTGGTATTATAGGGTTCTTGTTTTGAACATCATCTTCTCCAAAGAACCGAAGTTGCACCGCAGCGTTATCCGAAACCCTAGCTTCGTCTTCTCCATTATTATTCTCCCTTTCTTCCACAAATCCCTCAGGAGGAACCATTAACGACTGGTCCTCCAACTTATCGTTTAAAACAGGAAACCTGAGGAAATAACCAGAAGGATCGATCCCGGTTTCTTCTTCAGGGATCCTTGTTTGGTTTAATGCTAATTTGGGACCGAAATCTGCGAACTGCATAACATCAGCAAAGCTCAGTTTATCAAAAGAAGTAGGAGTGGCGCAAAACCCAGATGAAGACGACATGTGTTGGTGCTGTTGTTGAGGATTATTCAGCATATAATCAACCATTCCATTGTTATTATCTCCACAAGTACTTTCACCAATCCCCGCAGGCTGCTGCTGCTGCTGATGGTCTAAAGAATAATCCAGCCCCACAAAATTTGCCTGAAACAAATCAAGTTTATAGCAGATTTCTAGGGAAACAAATAGAGAAGAAGATAAAACTATGAGCTTTTTCAGTACCGAGTAGTTTTCTTCTTTCTCCATTATTGCCTATATAGAGAGAGAGATAACCCTAGGAGATGTCAATTCGTACAAAGACAAACTCGGCAAAACCTGCAACACAGACAAAACCTTGTCAAGTTACAGCCATAAATAGTTTTTTTTTTTTTAAATACTACTTCTACTTAGAGAGGAAGGGGATACTCTAAGGGGAAAAAATGCTCTTGTTGGGTTCTAAACACAGGATCGAAGAAGAACAAAGCAGGTGAGCAGCTCTGACCAACCGGCCATCAACGCTTGCTCATAACCATAAATAGTTAAATACAATCATTTTGTAGAAGAGTTTTATATATATATATATATATATATATATATATATATAAACAAAGAAACTGCCATTGAAATTGCATGTAATTATCATAAGATTAATACCATAATAAACTTGCATCTACCTTAAGATGATGGTGTTCAATTTAGAAAGAAATGGAAAAGATGAATAAGACAAAGAGGGAGAAGTATTTGAAGAGAGGTGGGGTAAGAGCTGGGTTTTAACTTGTGAATCGGTGGCTGAGAAGGAGCCTGTGGGGATTAATATGATATATTTAAAAGGAAAATATCACACAGTTGCACCACCTCCTTCATATTTATGGATTTCACAGGTTAACCCAACGCTCTTCCGCTTGCCTTTTTTACCACCACTTTTCATGACCCTAATTAACTACGCTCTCTCAAACCCTTTGAATTTTCATCTTTTAAAATTTCAACTTTTTAAATATTATTGAATCAAGTATCCTTATCATTGTGTGGCAATGTTTAGGGACAAAAATTTTCTCCCTCTTTTTCATTTTTTTATATCTAACATTAAAAAAATAAATTGTAAGTTTTAATTTTAAATTATAAATCTTAAAAATATATCATACCCTAAATTCTCTAAACTCTAATCCTAAACCTTAACCTTAATTCTAAACTATTTTTTTTACCGTGAGCATGAATAGAAACATTGTAAGAGGACAAAAGATTTCTATTCATTAAGTTATATATAGAGGGAGAATTTGGAATTGAGTTTTTTTTTTTAATTTGCTAATAACGAAATGAATAACCATTTCTTAATCAAATTAAGATATTTGACTATTTAATTATGGGTAAGCTACGCTATTAGCCACTAAGCGAAGTTGGGAAGTTAATAAAATTCTACCAATATATATATATATATAATAAATTGTATTACCACATTAAAAATATGTAAAAATATAATTCAACTAGTGGTTCTAGTGAAAAACAAATGATGTTCATCTTAAAAGACTCAGGTTCGAACAACTTTATCTGCAGTTTGTTAAGATGCTCAAAAAATGTCAAAATAGCACTAAAGTGGATAGAATCTAAGATTCCTAAAAATATAATACTTAGCCATTAAGCCAAATTAGAAAATTATTAATTTCTTTATCAAATTAATATTTATCTTAAGGATGAGTCTACCACGCTCAACAAACACCGTTGAACACCACTAATGATGATTAATAAATATTAAAAATCTCAATGACTCAACATATAATTATAAATTATTTAAAATAAAATTTCAATTAAATTATTTTTCATATATATTGTATATTTTTAATATTTTTTTAAATAATTTGATCAAATACCAACCTTAATCAATTTAAAAAACCATAAACCTTAAACCCTAAGCATGATAGTTGAATTTAAGGTTTAGGATTTAGGGTTTAGGATTTTGGATTTACAGTTTATGGTTTTAGGTTTAGAGTTTAGGTTTTTAGATTTATAGTTTTTAGTTTAGGATTTAGGGTTTAAAGTTTTATTTTTAAAATTGACTAAGGTTGATATTTGATCCAATTATTTTTAAAGAAAGATTAAAATATATTATATATATATATATATATATATATATATATATATATATATGAAAAACAATTTAATTAAAATTTTATCTAAAATAAAATTTATAATTTTATGTTGAGTCCTTGAGATTTTTAATCTTTATTAATCAATTTAATGGTGTTCAGCGTTAGCGGTGTTCAGCGATGTTAGTCGAACGTTGTAGAATTCTCCTTATCTTAATTGTGACTAAAATTGAATACCAAACTAGAATTTTCCCCACTTTTTTTTGAGAATGAAAAAATATATTAAATATTTTTTTATAAAATTAATATTAAATCATTATAAAAATTATATTTATAATATTTATTTAGAATATAATATAAATTATGAGTTATTTGAAAATGAGTGAATTTGTTATTCGATATATATTTATTTATAGTTATGTATAATATTAATTAAAATAATATTTACATTATTAAATTAGTGAATAATATATTATATGGATGAACAATATCAATAAATATATTAAAAAAACGTAACTGACTTATGCAAAAAAAATCCCCATTGCGAACTCACTCATCAAAATTAAGTGTGCAACGCGAGTCGATCCAGATTAATTAAAGAGAAGCCCTGAAAACTACCCAAAAGAAAACTTAACTGACAACGTGTTTATAACTCCAAATGGGAATCGGACATACTTCAAGAAGCACAGAAATAGCTCATTTGCTATGCATCTCAGAAGTGTCAAAATGTATGGGGATCTCTAAGAACTGTACTAATGGCCGAGAATGAAAAGATCCATCATTGTGATACTTGATACCCGATTAAAACGGTCTAGAATATCGAATTTTATATTAGTCACTGAAGTAGCTCGAATACAAACAGGGGCGGATCCATGTTAAAATTGTGGGGTCAATTGACCCCACAACCCCTTGAGGTATGAGATTTTTAAGGAGTTAAATGAAATTTTTAAAGAGTTAATATAAATTTTCATAGGAAATATTAGAATTAACCCCACTTAATTTATAGTAGTATGAGAATTTCCGTACTTCATACTCTACTCTAAACCCAATATATAAAAATTTTGGATCCGCTGAATACAAATAAATACTAAATGTGTTTCTAATAAAAATTTCTAACATCCGAGCAAACAGAGAAAATACTTATAAGTGAGCCCAAGTCTTAAACATGTGATACAACCACCAACAAATGTCATAAAGCACATGAGGACAGAATCGTCTTTTCACATGCAACACCAAAATTGATAGATCAAGTCATAAAACAAAGCACATTGATAAATTTCTCATAACGAAAATATACATGTAATGTTCATCCTCAAAGGACTAGTCAATCATATTGAATATAAAAAACAATTATAAATAAGGACTAAATCGTAAAGCTCCATTAATTTAAGTACTTACATACAATTTTAGTACAAAACTAAAATTAAACGTATTCGAAGACTACTATCAAAATCTCAACTCAATTTAATATTAAAATGTCATTTAATTACAATTTGAATCTTTAGAACTGAAATTAAAATATGCAGCATATTCTATCATTTACAAACCACTTCAAAGACCAATAGCTAAAAAGGTATTGAAACCTACTTATATGTATTTAAACTCAACCATTATATTCAAAACCCAACCAAGCTAGTATCAAAACTGTTCATGGGCATCGAAATTGTTCATCATGTATCGAAACCTCATATCCAAAAAATTCTACATTTAAGCCTTAGGTTTCGATACCTATTCGAAGGTAGTGAAACTCAATGCATATTTTGTAGAATTTTCACATGCAAACCACAAAAAAATGCTTCATAAAAAGTCCAAATGATCAAAACATGTTCCTAATATTGCAATACGAATATATCATATACATGAAAACACACATGTATACCAATTTGCAACATTAAAATCACACTTAATCAAATTCTAGATGAATTAGTCCCTAGCATGTGTACCTATTTCAATCAAACATGCATCTCAAGCCCTTTCAACAACTTGAACATAACACATGCATATCTAGAAACACGTTCAAACCAAAATATCAACAACATAACTTTTGATCATCAAACTCAACTATTATCTAGAAATTCACTATTCATGCTTCTAAAATCCATGTATGCATCAAAATCGTTTCAAACACAACCAAACTACAATCCATACATCTCAATCAACATACTCATAATTTTAACATCTTAAAACCAACAAAAAAACCAGCATAAAAGCATTTATCCTAAGCTTAGGCCAACATTTCCAAATACAAATGACGAGTGCTTAATTGATCTATTTTATATGCCCTTATCTTTTGTCTTTTGCATGTTTTCAAGCTCATATAGGTTGCATTTAGGTTAGATTGTACATATTTGAATGTAGATAGGGAGTTACACCATATGTGCTTCAACTGTAATATATATTGGTGCTTTTCACGAGAAATGTGGTGTTTTGTGGTGCATGTGCAAGATGCTAAAGGATTGCTGAAGCGGGAAAGGAGCAGATCGCATGGCTGGAGCTAACGAGGCATGAAGAGTTGAAGATGAATTTGCTTCTGCCCACGTGGACTTTCTCCTAGATACGCAACATTTAATGAAGCGAGAAACCAATGGCTTTCTTTATTGAAGCCGCGCGCACTTTAGGGTACCGAAACCCTAGTTCCACCGCCTACATAAGGAAGACTTGTACGCTACTTCACGAGGAGAGCAATTATAGACAACAGTCCTAGTTCAAAGCTTGCGGAGAACCACCGGGGTGAAGCTAGAAGATTCTCCTCAACGAACGATGCCATCGAGAGAGGTTGACGGAGAGGGGACATACAACATAGTTGGACGGCACGAAAGGAGTTTTGCCGAGGATGCTCGGCTCTTTTCTTTTCTTTGCTTGATAAACTGCCATACTATACTTTTTATTATAGATGTTTTAGGCTCAGACATGAGCTAAATATTTTAGTTGGGATTATTGCATCCCAGAATTTCATGTTTTGATTATTTTATTTCAATGCTTTAGTTGTTTTCTCTTTATCTATTATGTTTATCGTTCTTCATGCATAGTTAGTTGTAAGAGCTATCGAGAGAGGCCTGTTAACTATTGATCTGGGGCTTAATATCGAGAGAGTTAGGTTATACAAACGTGAACAATGGGGCTAATGTTGAGTTGATCAAACAATGTAAATGGCCAAGAGGGGGTGAATTGGCAATTAAAAATTTGAAAGGAGAGAAATGGATGAACAAAAAAATTGCACAAGAGATTTATAGTGGTTCAAGTTCTCCAATGAACTCTACCTCCATTACCTTAGCTCCCACTAAGGATTTTCAACCAATTCATTATTGATTCTTCTCCTTTTCTTGGATGAGGAGGAAACCTTACAAAGAAATTAAGCTTTCTACCCAAAGCTTAATTTGAAACACTCTTTACAATTGAGAAAATGGTAAACCTTACAAATTCCTCTCAAAGGATGAATTACTTACCCAAATACAATTTATCACTCCCCAAACTCACAATACAAAAAAGAATAGAACACTTAATAGAGTTGAGTACAAGGATTTGACAATAAAAGGCACAAGGGTTTGGATTTGATGCTTGGATGATTCTTCAAGGTTCAATAGTTGTTGCTGGTGCTCAAAATGCTTGCTTTTATACCTTCTCATTGATTTCTAGCCGTTTGGGTGGTTGACATCATAATTATAGCTGTTAGGACTTCATCTTCACACCATTAATGTTGTTCTGCAACTACCCGTACCGAAACGACATCACTTGTATCAAAACAGGGCAAAAACAAAAAGAGCCGTTGGGGGCCATTTAAGAGATCGTATCGAAACGATCGTGGTCGTTCTGATACTGAAAGAGCTCGTTTAGAAATGGGACAAGATCGTATCGAAACGGGACAAGACCGTATCGAAACATTTTGAAATTGTGAAAACTCATATCGAAACACACCTAATGTGTATCGATACGCTTAACTAATTTTCAATAAAACGGTTATGAAAAAGCAACAATCACATTTTTAAACAAACTTTCAAAACTCGTATCGAAACGATCGAGATCGTTTCGATACTACCGTACCGATACAAGTTCTCTCGTTTCGAGCCTAAACTTTACAGTTTCAAATCATTTTGAAACACCTAATGGGTGTATCGAAATGATTAGTCTAAAATCACTATTTTGGCTTGGAAAACACATAGAAAAATTTATGGGAATTTGAGTTTTGACTTAAACATTTTTCTTGTCAATTTTTGGAAGTTTGAGGACTTAAAAATTTATCTTCTTTTCAAATTGGTCCTTAAAATATTTGTTATATCAAAATCAAAGTTTTGGTTTTACAATCTCCCCATTTTTGATATAACAAAACCAAACATAAATTTTAAGTTTTGAGAACATTGTAAAACTTACTCCCCCTTAATTTAAGATATGTTTCTTTAAAACTAAGTTGCAAAGTTTCAAAATTGGCTCTACTTCTTCCCCTTTTTGTTAGATCAAAATAGGCATAATTCAATGAGAAATAAAAGGGCAATAATAGTATACCAAAGCAAACAACATAATATATTAAGTCCATAAATCCAAAGCAGAGAACATAAATCCAAACTTAATACCTAAAAGCATAACATAGGAAAAAACATAGTTCAAAAGCTAAAAAGGTGCATAAAAAGAAAACTAGATGATATGATATTATATGAGATGCAAACTAATCTAGGGAGCCATATCGCCACCATCCTCATCATCCTCATCATCTTCATCATCTTCATCTTCGTCTTTATCTTCCTCTTGACTTCTCTTAAAGTGTTTCTATTCTCCATAGAATCTGGTGAAAGAGAGATCCATCGAAGCATGTTGAGTCTCAAGGGAAGAGAGACGACTTTCCACATTAAGAACACATTCCTCCAAAGAAGTGAAACGTGTTTCGATAGAAGCAAATCTGGAAGAGATGTCGGTTCGCAAGATGATGAATTGCTTATTGAGATAAGCCATAAGAGCATCATTGTTTTGAGGAGCAATGAGAGCTTGAGGAGCTTAAGGTGGAGGATCAATCGGAGGATCTCTTGCCCCTCTATCCACACGAACCCACTCACCTTCAATGTAGCGAAACCCATACCTTAGAAGAGTACTTTCATCGAGCTTTTGCTTGAGAGGCTCCGGATAGTCACAAGAACAATCAATCTCAGACTTTAAGAAAATGCAGCTCAATGCAGTCCCATCGGTGAAAGATTGGATGGAGTCGAAACCACGATGCCTAACTAAATGCATCATCTCAGCAAACATGATCTTCAAGAGGATCGATTGCTTTTCTTGACAAAAGCACTCTAGCCAAAAGTTGTCAACTTGGCGGATGTAAGCAAACTTGCCTCCGAAAGGACGGAACCACCAAGAGATAATGAAATGCAAGAAATGATCACGAGCATTTATGGAGAGAACCGAGCCGGTTTTAGAGCCCAAAGAAGTCTCATCTTCAATACCTTCATCTACAAGGCCTAGGAAATTGACCAAAGTCGATGGCTCAATTCAGATCTTTTCCCCATAAGAAAGGACTCAATGGAAATGACTTCGGAATGGTCTAGGTTACTCACTAACCAGTCATTTGCATAAAAACCAAAACAAGGTTACAGTAAAGAATGTCGGGTATAGACATGAAAAATAAAAATCCCCAACGCTGTAAAAGAGGTAGATATTTGAAATAAAAGCGTTCAGAGTCAAGGAAAGTCATATCAACTATGCGCTCTCGACGAATGATGGTTGGTAGAGCTTGAAGTTGGTTCGAGCTTCATTGTTTTTGAGACTCTTTGTGAAAAGAAGAGATAAGTTTGGACAACAAGAAGAATTTTCAACAGCAACTTTAGATTCTTCGCCCGTCTCTTCGGTCTTTCGCTTCTTGTGAGCCATTTAAAAGCCTAAAAATGTTTTAAGCAAGCAAATAATGTATGCATTAAAATTCACATTCAATCCAATGGATATCCTATAATCAAGGTTTAAATATATACAATATATGGAAAAAAATTAAGAAGATAATTTGAAAAACTGAGATTAAAAAATATATTGTTAGAAAATTTTATATTCGAATAAAAAAATTTGAGTTTTGAAGAAACTTTTGCAAAAAATTTGAAACCCATAGTGTAAATATATAATATATACAAAAAAAACATAATTTTAAACCAGAGAATTCAAACGAAAATTGAAAAGAAAAAGAAACTAGAAAAATACCTTGATTTGGGATTTTGGAGGAATAGATGAATGTAGATGCACAAACTTGATGAATCTTGCTTAGATTGGAGTTGAATACTAAAAACCCTCAAGATTTGAGTGAAAGAAGTTTAGGATTGATGGGTATTTAAAGGAAAATTAGGGTTAGGGTTCTGAGAAGTTTAGGTTTGATAAAAAGTTGTTTTAAAGATGGCAACCCTTTAAATAGAGGCTTTTGCAAATACGCATTTTGATGCAGGTAGAGTCGTATCGAAACAAGCGTATCGAAACATATTCGACTGTTTCAAAACCATATGATCGTTTTGATACAGGTTTGACTGTATCGATTCCCACAAAGATGCCCGTATCGAAATAGATGAAGGGTGTTTCGATACTGATTATTCCAGAACCAAAATGTTTCGAAACCCTTTTGTCTTTTTTGATACAGTTTGGTTCAATGATCTCTTTTGAGGTAGCCCATATCGAAACAGGGGTACCCGTTTTGATACACATATGCCAGAATATGCAGTTTGGGCACAAAGTTGCAGAAAAATCGATTTTTAATCGATTCAAAATGCATGATTAAGATGAATGAGCAAAGACTATATGCAAAAACATTTACATACTCCCCTAGCTACAAGCATAGAAGCAAAATAATGCAAATTAACATAGGCATGAATATCAACTAATTTCAAGCAAGATTTTTACCATTTGGGACCTAAAAAGTCAAGAAAGGCTAGTTAAACCTAACTCTCTCCTAAGGTTCCAAAAACGCTCTTTATCTAAAGTTTTGGTAAAAATATCCGCTAATTGGTTTAAGGTGTCAACATATTCTAGAACTATATCATTTTCACAACACGATCTTTAATAAAATGATGTCTAATTTCTATGTGTTTAGTTCTAGAGTGTTGAATGAGATTCTTAGTGAGACAAATGGCACTAGTGTTGTCACACTTAAGGGGTATGGTGTCTACTTGGACATCATAATCTAAGAGTTGTTGTTTCATCCAAAGAACTTGAGCACAAAAACTCCCTAAGGATATGTACTCCGCTTCGATGGTAGATAAGGCTACACTATTTTGTTTCTTAGAGAACCAAGATACGAGAAAAGTACCTAAAAATTAACATGTTCCGGAGGTACTTTTCCTATCTATTTTGCATCCCCCATAATCCGCATCCGAAAAGGCATGAAGGTTAAAGGAAGAATCTTTAAGATACCAAAGGCCTAAGTTAGGTGTGTCTTTAAGGTATCTAAAAATTCTCTTTATGGCTACTAAGTGTGATTCTCTAGGACTAGCTTGGAACCTAGCACACAAGCAAACACTAAACACAATATTCGATCTACTTGCGGTAAGGTAAAGCAAAGAACCTATCATAGATCTATAAAGCTTAGAATCAACACACTTACATCCTTCATCTTTTTAAAGCTTTAAAGAAAAGCTTATAGGAGTGGTTTGAGGTTTCACATTCTCCAAGCCAAACTTCTTGAACATGTCATTCACGTACTTTTCTTGATTGATGAAGGTGCCATCCTTCCTTTGCTTGATTTGGAGCCCAAAAAGAATGAGAGCTCTCCCATCATGCTCATTTCGAACTCACCTTGCATTAGATTAGAAAATTCTTTGCAATAACACTCATTAGTTGAACCAAAAATAATATCATCAACATAAATTTGTACTACTAAGATGTCATTACAATATCTTTTTGTGAAAAGTGTAGTATCCACCTTGCCTTTTTCAAAACCTTTTTCAATCAAAAAGTTTGAAAGCCTTTCATACCAAGCTCTAGGACCTTGTTTTAAACCATAAAGAGCTTTGGTTAGTTTAAAAACATGATTTGGAAATTTAGGATCCTCAAAACCCGGTGGTTGTTCAACATACAGTTCTTCATTTATAAAACCATTTAGAAAAGCACTTTTTACATCCATTTGAAAAAGCTTGAAATCATGGTAACATGCAAATGCAAGAAGCATCTTAATAGCTTCCATTCTAGCAACGAGTGCATAAGTTTCATCAAAATCAGTTCCATCTTCTTGAGTGTAACCTTGAGCAACAAGCCTAGCCTTATTTCTCACTATGTTACCACTCTCATCTAGTTTATTCCTAAAAACCCATTTAGTTCCTATGGTAGATTGATTACTAGGCCTTTCAACTAATGTACATACTTTACTTCTCTAAAATTGATTAAGTTCTTCTTGCATAGCCAATATCCAAAATTCATCTTTTAATGTTTCTTTGATATTCTTATGCTCTATGCATGAAATAAATGCAACATAATTCATTAGTTTGAGAAAGGATCTAGTAGTTACCCCCTTGGATGGATCAACCAAGATTTCACCACCTTTGGCATAGTTGAACTCCTTTGGGTATGTCACCTCCTTTTCCTCAAGAGCCAGATCTTTCAAGGCTTCAAGAGGTGGATCTTGTGCATCTTCTTCTTTGGTTGGAATCTCATCCACCTTTGATGTTTGTCCTCCATCAATGGCTTCAATGATCCCTACATCATCATCATCACAAGAATCCTTCATCGGAAGGAGATTATCATCGAAAGCAACATGTATACTCTTCAACAACTAAAGTTCTTTTATTAAATACTTGGTAGGCTTTAGAGTTTAGGGAATAACCCTAAAATATTGCTTCATCACTTTTAGCATCAAATTTACCTAAGTTGTATTTTCCATTGTTCAAAACAAAACATATACAACCAAAAGGGTGGAAATAGCTAATGTTAGGCTTTTGGATTTTTAAAATCTCATAAGGTGTTTTCTTTAAAATAGGCCTAATCATTACTCTATTTATTATATAACAAGCTGTATTAGTGGCTTACACCCAAAAATACTTAGGTAAGTTATTTTCACAAAGCATAGTCCTAGCCATTTCTTCTAAAGTTCTATTTTTCCTCTCAACTACCCCATTTTGTTGATGAGTACGAGGAGCCGGAAAATTATGGCTAATACTATTTTCGTTACAAAAAATCTTCAAAACCCATATTTTGATATTCGATTCCATGATCACTTCTAATGTGTGAAATTTTATGATCAAAATCATTTTGGGTAATTTTTGTAAAAGTAATAAAATTCTCTAAAGCCTCATCCTTAGTACTTAAGAAAAGAACCCAAATATATCTAGAAAAGTCATCTACCAAAACAAAGGCATATGACTTACCACCCAAGCTCATAGTTCTAATAGGCCCAAATAAATCAATGTGAACTAGTTGTAATACCCTACTAGTCGAAACATCATTAATGGGTTTAAATGAGGTTCTCTTTTGTCAAAATGAACATCAAAACCTTTATCACATAATTGACTAATGCTCAATAAATTATGCTTAAGACCGTTGACATATAATACATTTTCAATAAAAATAGAAGAGTGATTACCAATGGAGCCAATTCCTTCAATGTGCCCTTTGGAGTTGTCACCGAAAGTCACTACTCCACCACTCTTTGGCTTGAATTCCAAGAATCTAATCTTGTCACTGGTCATGTGTCTTGAGCATCCACTATCAAGGTACCATGAGTTTTGACTTGAAGCTTTGGTCTTGTAGTAATGCCCCCTACAAACAAAGTGTTAAACTTTGATTTTTGGCACCAAAATCATTTTGGGTCCATGTGTGTTAGCTCTCAAAACCTTGGTTCCCTTAGGAATCCAAGAAGCAATATCATTCACATTATTAGAAACAGTAAGTTCCTTGGGAACCCATACACTCCTAAATCTTTTTACATTAGATTGCTTTTGAATGCTTCCTTGTTTGGAGTAAAATGATTTTCTCTTAACATATTGGGTTTTAGAAGAATTACCATTCTCAAAACCCTTTTTCCCAATAGTAAGAGAAGTTTTAAGATTATCCACTTCCTTAGTGTGATAATCTTAGAAATCGGAAAGAGGTTTTTCAAGATCAAGATTTTTCTTTTAAGATCATTTGAAAGGTTTATCAAGTATAAAACATTGTTTTCAAATTCGGAGTTAGTTTTTGAAAGAGACTCATTTTGATTTTCCAAATCAGAAACGTTTTTCTTATTTCTCAAAATTGAATCTTTATATTTTTCAACTAACTCATCATAGACCTCTTGTAACTCATCATATGCTTCATAAAGCTCATCATAGGTAAAATCGGAATTAGATGAGTTGAGGTTTACCTTTGGATCATCATCAATTGCCATGAGGCAAAGGTTAACCACTTCCTCCTCCTCGTCACTCCAAGTTGCCACTTGAGCTTTGAGCTTGTTCTTATTCCCAAAACTCTTCTTTTTCAATTGTGGGCACTCGGATCGGATATGGCAATATTTCTTGCACTCATAACAAATAATTTGGTCCTTCTCTTTTTCTTTTCTTTTATTCTTGAAGTCCTATTTTCTATTGAATTTTCTCCCTCGGTTGGACTTCATGAAACGAGTGAATCGTTTGGCCAACATGGCCATCTCCTCATCTTTATCCTCACTAGAATCGCTATCATTGTATGAAGCTTTAAGTGTGATTCCAATCTTCTTTTTCTCAACTTCCTTCTTCTCAACCTTCTTCTCCTCCATCTTCTTTTCTTCTTCTCTTCCCTTTTTCATGATCTCATGGGTAAGTAGAGATCCAACAAGAGCATCGAGCTTGAGAGTCTTCAAATCTCTAGCTTTAATGATGGCCGTTCTTTTACTATCCCAAGATTCCAGAAGTGAATACAATAGCTTTCTCACTAGCTTGTCTTCAGGAATGACTTCATCGAAACCCTTTAATCCATTGACGATGATCGAGAATCAATCAAACATCTTAGAGACACTTTCATCGGGATCCATCTTGAAGTTTTCATAGCTTAGATTGAGTAGCCCGATCTTTGTCTCTTTGACATTGCTAGTTCCCTCATATGTTGTCTCGAGGGGATCCCAAACTTCCTTGACGCTCTCGATTGAAGACACCTTTGAGTAGATATCCGGACCAAAAGCACAAAAGATAATATGCAAGGCTTTATCATTGACTTGCATCCTTCTTCTATCTTCTTCGGTCATTTCGGCTTTAACCTTTGGGATAAGTCTTCCTTCACCATCTCTCTATATAGGAATGTATGGCCTTTCTTCAACTACATCCCATACCATGTAGTCGGTGGATTTGATGAAGAGTCGCATCCGATTCTTCCAATATGGATAGTTATCCCCATTAAAGAATGGTGGTTTGGTGGTGGATTGAGACTCATAGAGGTTAGAAACGGAGGTGGATGCCATTGCTTTGACTAGTTGTTGATCAAAACTCTCCTAGAATCGACTCAAGAGAGTTTTAATCCTTTCAATGAGTGTGGCTCTAATACCAATTGTTGAGTTGATCAAACAATGCAATTGGCCAAGAAGGGGTGAATTGGCAATTAAAAATTTGAAAATAGAGAAATGGATGAACAAAAAAATTGCACAAGAGATTTATAGTGGTTCAAGTTCTCCAATGAACTCTACCTTCACTACCTTAGCTCCCACTAAGGATTTTCAACCAATCCACTATTGATTCATCCCCTTTTCTTGGATGAGGAGGAAACCTTAAAAAGAAATTAAGCTTTCTACCCAAGGCTTAATTTGAAACACTCTTTACAATTGAGAAAATGGTAAACCTTACAAATTCCTCTCAAATGATGAATTGTTTACCCAAATACAATTTATCACTCCCCAAACTCACAATGCAAATTAGAATAGAACACTTAATAGAGTTGGGTACAAGGATTTGGCAATAAAAGGCACAAGGGTTTGTATTTGATACTTGGATGATTCTTCAAGGTTCAATAGTTGTTGCTGGTGCTCAAAATGCTTGCTTTTATACATTCTCATTGATTTCTAGCCGTTTGAGTGGTTGACATCATAATTATAGCCGTTAGGACTTCATCTTCCAACCATTAATGTTGTTCTGCAACTACCCGTACCGAAATAGCATCACGTGTATCAAAACAGGGCAAAAAAAGAAAGAGCCGTTGTGGGCCATTTAAGAGACTGTATCGGAACGATCGTGGTCGTTCCGATACTGAAAGAACTCGTTTTGAAACGGGACAAGACTGCATCGAAACATTTTGAAACTATGAAAACTCGTATTGAAACACACCTAATATGTATCGATACACTTAACTAATTTCCAATAAAAAGGTTATGACAAAGCAACGATCACATTTTTAAACAAACTTTCAGAACTCGTATCGAAATGATCGAGACCGTTTCGAAACTATCGTATCGATACGAGTTCTCTTGTTTTGAGCCCAAACTTTACAGTTTCAAATCATTTCGAAACACCTAATGGGTGTATCGAAACTGTTAGTCGAAAATCATTGTTTTGGCTTGGAAAACACTTAGAAAAATTTATGGGAACTTGAGTTTTGACTTAAACATTTTGTTTGTCAATTTTGGGAAGTTTGAGAACTTAAAAATTTATCTTCTTTTTAAATTGGTCCTTAAAATATTTGTTATATCAAAATCAAAGTTATGGTTTTACAGCTAAGCTGTTAACTTTGTCTTAATTTGGCTTAGACATAAGTTTTGGGTTTCAACGATTAAAAGGTAGTTCTTAAAAAAATAATAGGGTTGTTAGAGTTAACGCGGACATGTATTACCTTAAATTCAATGTTATTAACTTTTAGGCATCAATAGAGTTAGAAGTTCATTAGAAAATCTTGTCGAGTAAATAAAGAACTTAATGGTTTACATAGACATGTATTGTCAGTCGCTATATCATTGGCATTGGTAATCAAGCATATATTCTTAATAATAACCCCAACCTCTATAATTATCTGTTAAGTCGTTGCAGCTATTTGTCTTAATCACGTCTATCTTTAGATTAGTTAATTTAGTTTTAATTACATCATCAATCACCAATACCTGTAAACACATTCTTAGGCATATTAACTTTGTAGTTATTAATCCAATCCTTGTAGGTTCAACACCCTACTCTTCATTTTATTACTTGATACGACGAGTATACTTTCTCTAAAGTGCATCACTATTCGACAAGCATCAAGTTTTTGGCTCCGTTTCCAAGGATTGGCAATTGATAATTACGTTGTAATTGCACTTAGGACTTTATTTTTATTGCATTTAATTTTTGTTTTTATTCTTAGGTACGTGCCAGTGCATGACCATAAGGTTCAACTCAGACCCTATTCTTCCTTATAATCCAGAGATCGAAAGAACTTTTCAAAGTCTACTACGAGAGAAAAATAATATGGACCCACATGGGGAAAACCCTGAGAACATGCTTAACCAAGGTATACAGCCAGTCGATGGACAAGGAGGAGTTGGAGCAGGAAATAATGGCCAGGAGGATCCACCACCTACTAGGCCTAGAAGATATATTAGAGACATTATTGAGCCTGTTATCAACAACCTCAATCCACCGATTATTGTCTTATCTAGGGACAACCCACTTTGAGCTAAAGTCTGTTATGTTCAACATGCTAAAAAACATTGGAAAATTTGGAGGATCTGCAAGAGAGGATGCCCGTGAACACATCCAAGCTTTCTTGGAAATCTGTGGTTGTTTCAGGAAACCAAATATTCCTACTGATGCCTTGTGTCTCAAGCTAATACCCTTCTCTCTGCGACATTGAGCCAGAGCATGGTTGAAGATTTGTTCCGCATGATCTATTACATCCTGGGATGACTTGTGCAACAAGTTTCCCCACCGATATGATCTATCGAACGTGCACAACCAAAAGAGAAGCGACATTATCTCTTTCCATCAACACAATAATGAATCTATGTATGAAGCATGTGATAGATACAAAGACCTGCTTCGCAAGTGCTCGATTCTTGGATTCACAGATTGGCTACAAGTCATGACATTTTATAACAATGCACAAACAAGAATGATGATCGACTCGTCAGCTAATGGTACTTTGCTCGATAGATAACGGACGAGGCCTTCAAGATACTTGACCAGATAGCCAACACCGACTACCAGTTCCCAAGAAGAAGATTGAAGCCTGGACCCAAAGCAACTAGAACACTCTAATTGGATGATTCCCAGACTGTGGCAGCTTAGCTCTCTACCATCACTAACCTGCTTCAGAACATGCAAGGACTAACCAATGTTCGAGAGGCTAAGGTGGTGCAATACACTTGTGAGCACTGTGATGGGGAACATCAGCTGAGTGAGTGCGCTCAACAGCAAGAATCTGGATGTTATATATGTGTAAAGACCCATTTTTGACCGGGCCTAAACCTAAAATTGAACCCAATCCAAAATTGAAAATCAGATCCAAAAAAGAAACACTTTTATTATTATTACAAGCCTATTTACAAAAAACCCATTACATTATAACTCATATATGTCACCCAACATCCCAAATACCCAATTAATATAATCCATTTAATAAATCAATATGGTTACACATTTAACTAGACCTGACCCAGATATAACCTAATGTCATAAAAAAACCCTAACCCTAATCCCTTAGCCACCGCACCCTTTGATCATCCATCTTCCTCAGGCCCATTCAAGCCACGTGTCGGCTATTCGAACGATGTAGCTTGTACGCGTGCCACCTTGGCTCGCCACCGCTCTGCCATGTCTACTACACCGCCCAAGCACCTGTAAAAAGCAAAGAAACAAGGTTATTATCCTGAAAATGCCATCATTCGAGCCAAGTCAACATTAAATAGGGGTTTCTTTTATATTTTTTATATGTAAATATGGGCATAAAAACCCATGCATGTAATCAGATGAGGGGGGTCTTTTTTGAAAACCCAAAAAAGAAAAAAAGAAATAAAAAGGCAAAGAAAATTTTCTAGATCCAAGTTTCGAGTAAAAGAGGTATACTTCCTTTTATCTTTATTCGAATGCAAAATAAACGAAAAAACAAAAGGAGAAAGGGAATTTTGAATATTATCTCGGTTTCACTTCGGACTCGTCGCCGCCATCGTCCATGGTAGAGGTTGAACCGCCGATGATCGGTTCTAGCCAAGCCCGATTGTTGAGCCAAAAAGATTTAGATTCGAATAGGAAAAATAGGGTTGTTATCTTACGGTTTGAAAAAAAGGAGTGGGGGAGGGGAGAAGCCGGCTTAAACAAAGAAAAAAGGGGAAATGAAATTAGATTTTTGGGTTTTAAATCGGGCAAAATAGGAAAACTACACAGTAAACCACTCCACCCAAGCCAATTTTTACTTTTGCCCTATCGCTTGGTCTAATCACTTTTTGGTCCCTCTCGTTTTCCAAATTTTCAATCTAGTCCCTTTTTGCTTTAATTTAGTCCTATTAATCAAATAAAAATGGAAAATAACAGTATAAGTCCCTTCGCCCTAAAATAGTTTGCAGACCTGCCCCTCCGCTTGGTATATTTGTCCTCGTGGTATCTAGTAGTTTCATAATCTTTTCAATTCCGCCCTTTATTTACATTTTAATTTTGGTTCTTTATTCTATTTTTTTATTCCTCAGTCCTTAATATATTATTGTGTTATTCTTTACGTTATATTGTTATATTGTATTTTTTTGAAGGGGGAGGGGGAAAATCTAGGTGAAGGCAACGCTCCTGAGGGGTTTTTGAACTCGGGACCTAAGGGGAAGGGAGTGGAGCAGGTGAGCGTGCTCTGACCACCAGGCCGTCCTCGCATGCTCTATATTGTATTTTTTGCATATTAATATTATATTATTATATTATATATAGTATGTTTATAATAATTTTAATATATCGTATAATAATATATTATGTTAAATAACATTTATATTCATGTTCAGTGTCGTAATTCTATTATTTTTGTTTACATGTTGCTAAATTAATTGATAACACATATAATCGTTACATATAATGTAGGCCTTATTATTCCGGCATTCTATTGGGAGTGGCATCTCCTTTGACTGTTGTGGATATCGAGGCAAATTTTAAACTGTCATGTATGCATGCATTTTAGGAATTAAAATTTGAATTAACTTGAATTTTTTCCTTAATAAATACGATGTGAACCTTTAGGTACCAATTTTGGGCGTTATGGCGGTGCTAATCCTTCCCCATACGTAACCAACTCCCGAACCCAAAATTTTCTCTGGTTTTGTTTTTTCAGTGTCCGGTCTACCACTTTTTGAAATGATCGGTGGCGACTCAAAATTTTCATGAAAAAAACAAATTTTACAAGATTCCATTTTAATTAAATATTTTATAGAAAGTAGGAAACCCTATTCATTTCTATAAAAAAAATAGTCGCTACAGCATGGCGACTCTACTGGGGACATTTTTTGTTTAAAAAAAATAAAAAAGGAGTTAATAATTTGGTTCGCATCGTAATTATTAAGGAAGATTTAAATTCGATTTAATTTAATTTTTAATTTCTAAACCTTGTTTGATTTTGCATAATTTTTTAAGTTGTCATCATGTATTAGTTTTAGAATCCTTAAGTGGGAGTGATTACTTCGCTTCGTAGGGTGTTCACCTCCGTATGGTGTTGTAATTCACTTTCGGAATTCAGTCTTTATATTTCATGGGGTCTTCACCCCCATATTGTATAAGGGTCGCATTCCCTCGAATCGATGTCCTAGCGACAATTCAGGTACCGTTTACTCTAGAACATGACCACAGATAGTGAACCGCAGTGCCCACCTATTAGAGCCATGTCGGTACTCTGTCCGTTTAATGTGAACCTATTTTGGCCTTTTCTATTCATTTTATGTTCGTTGTTTGTTTATGAATATTTTGATCACTTGATTTGATTGTTAATTTATTGCCCATGTTTATTAGTTAATATTCGATTTATTTAGATTATTCTTGTTGTACTGACGCAATGTTCTTTTTGTGTTCGTTTTGCCTCTTTGCATTTGATTTTCATTGCATTCTCATGTAAATAATAAAGGTATTAATTTTTCAAGTAGCCATCACAGTAGAAGGCGATCATAATGGACAAGAGATCTCATGATTAGGTAGAGCAGACGGATTTCGGGCACTATCCTAGGAATACAACAAAGACTATAGAAGATGGATCATTCAAAGATTTTGAATCATATAAGATAACTGATACTAATGTTTGTGATGGGCGAAATGAAGCACAAAAATTGAAGAAGCAGATGACCGAGATGATGAATATGATGACCACTATGGCAAAAGGCAAGATGTTTGTCAAATTGAAAGAAGAGTCAGTCAAGAATCAGAATATGGAGCTTGATGGTCAGAGTTCTGTCCTTGGACAAAGTAAATACCATAGCTCAAATACCTTTGAGTTGAGCGCCCCGAAAATAGAAGTAAATCTAGCAAGAACCCGAGAAGAAAGTTATATGAAGAAGCACATTATGATTCCCATGAAGTACACCAAGCCACTCCCGATACTCATTGAAAGGAATCTCATTACCCCAGTTCAGACTATTATGTCAAAAGAATCCCTTCACTCAAAAGGTTACAATAGTCGTGCCAGATGTAGTTACCACATAGGAAGTTTGGGTCATATCACCGAGAATTGTGGGGCGCTGAAGAACAAAGTCCAAGACTATTTCAAAATAGGAGTATTGGATTTCGAGGACGGAAGACCTATATTCTACATTGAGCCAGTAACCGTCCGTGATTCAAAACTGCAAAAGACTAAGTACCTAGGACAAGGTTCGAATACCGATACCTACTTCTTGGTTGATAATCGAAAAGAGAAAGTTGAAGGTCTGCATTTCGACCCGATATCCATATCGTAAAAAGAGTTGTACCCGTAATTGTTGGATGCCCATTTGGTGGTTCTGATCTTCCTAACACCCATGAGGCTTCTGTATCCATATTGGTACAATATTAACGCTCGTTGCGAGTATTATCCTGAAATTCAGGGGCATACTATTGAAGACTGTATTGCCTTCAAGCGGCGAGTTTAGGCTCTTCTGGAACTTGGAAAATGGGATTTCAAAACTGGAGGCCAGCCTAGTACAGAAGTGGGGCATTCATTGGAGTCGAATTCTAAAACCAAGGATAGGGATACTCAAAAAGAAGGGCACACATCCGAGTACAACAAGCTTAGGCAAGAGAGGGGAGAATTGGGTGAGAAACTGAAGAGTTTGCAAGAAGAGCATCATAAGCTTCACTGTATATTTAGGAATGCGGGATTGGGTGACGTTGTTGAAAAGTGGAAGAATGGCATCATTCAATTGAAAAACAATTTGGTTCATTGGAAATGGAGAGGCAGAACCAGCGAAAATCAAGTCTAGTTGTTGTCCCAAGAGTTAGAAGAGGCCGAGGGCCAATGCAATTATCTTAGGAGTGAGCGGGAAAGTAGTCTAACTATGAATGAGATTTTGAAAATAAGCATGTAATAGTGCAAGGACAAAACCAACATCGTTCGAAAAGAGAATACAACACTCAAAGAGCGAGTGGATGAGCTTCGAGGATCTTTGGTATAAGCAAGATTCGTGATGAAGCCTACAAACAAGCTGGCCATGAAATCGCTGAAAAGCTAACCCTTCAATTACGAAAGGCTAAGGAAAAAATACAAGAGAGGGACAATGACATGAATATGACTGTTACTCAAGCGCGTAAAATGGCTCTGCAAGTGGCAGATTTGGCCGATATAGCGATGCCATTAAGTCAGAATATTGATCCGGCACTGGACCCTGAAGGAAAGATGATTCGCTTGTTTGATGAAGTTAAAAAGTTAGGCGTTAGGGCTTATCAGTATTTGTAAATCCTAGAAGAGAAATATCTGATGTAACAAGCCTTTTTGTTTAATGAAAGTCTTTCTACGATGATCACTTTGCGACTAATACCTTGTTGCATACATATTTGCATTTCGTTTCAAAATTGCATATCATAAGTGTTGATTCAAAAATATTCCATATTAGGAGATCTTTATAATAGGAGAAGCGTTTTGTAATATACAAAGATTAGTAATACTACAGTTTGAAATGATCCGAACATGAAGCAAATAGAGAGAAGACAAGATAAGGGCACCGAATACACATTTTTCTCCAGGAAGTTAAGATATTAGGTGGAATGACTAATAGAAGCATGTAGAATGTTGCTGATGTTCTGTACACAAACATCTTCTTTTGATAAAAATCTTCCTAAGGGACTATTGGCGAATCAACACTTCATGATGCATTTCATGCATTAGTTAATTAAATAATAAGATTTTTTAGATTCAATGGCTATAATTTAGGGACTAGTAGAAGTTTTGCCATAGACGAAGAAATTGAGCATACACAAAATTAAAAATTGAGAATCGAGTAGTTAGAAGAAAGACTCGGAAAAGAGCTCAAGAGAAGTAGAAACATTGACACTTTCAATACAAAAGAGCATTGCTTAGTCCCCGATTTGGTCATTCCTTCGGATTTCAAGCTTCCTAGATTTGAAAAGTATCAAAGAACAAGTTGTCCTAAGATTCATCTGACCATGTTCTGTAGAAATATGGAAGGCTACATAAAGAATGAAAAGATGTTGATCCATTACTTCTATGAAATTTTTGTGGGACCTACTGCTGTATGGTTGTAACACCCGGGTTTAGGGGTTAGGTGAAAATAATATTTTAATATTATTCTGGGTTCGGTTTTATAATTTAACTAATGGTCCGGGTTTGGCTTTCAAATTAATTAATTAGATGATGGACTAAGTTTTGGAATTAAACCCCAAATGGCCATGGAACTTATGTCCTTGTGAATAATCCATTTCATTAAGGGCAAAAGGGTCGTTGGGCTTTTAAATTAAAACAAAACAAATAAAAACCCCAAATTTCACTCATCTTCTCCCTCTCTCCCAAAAATATCACGACAAACCTCTCCTCACCATTGAAGCTATTGTTCCATCACCTCCCTTCTTCGTTTCAACTCCGTTTTGAAAGGTAATAGTATTTTTGACTTCCCCTCATCTTCCCATTCATAAAAGTACCTTTCATTTTGATTTCCATGGAAGTTTTAGAAAATGTCATTTTTGAATATTTGGATTAAAAATGGTGTCTTTAGGTTGCTAAGTTAAATGTTTTGATTTAACATGTTTAGTAATGATGTATAGAGGCCAAATGATACTACATATATGAATTTCAAATGATTTGGAACAATTTTCGGAACTTGGCTTGAGAGGGTTTTTGGAGGGTTTTTAGAGTGGGTTTTGGGGCTGTTTAAGGTTGGATTTTGGGGGCTGTAGGTAGTATGATATATGAGGATCATTTTGGGTGCAATTGATGCTTGTTTGGGTGCTTGAAATGAGAGTTTTCAGTGGGTCAAGTGGGCTGCTCGAAAATCCTGTTTTTGGACTTGTTTTGAGTGTTGGATGCTTGGTAATGTAATCTGGGTTAGCTTCGATGACAAGATATTGATTGTGGATGTTTTGTTTGTGTTTGGGATTGATTAGAATCAAGTTTGGGCATCGGTGAAGCTTCGGAAGTGAATCCGGGGAATTGAAGACAACTGCTTGCTTGGTCTTGAGCTCGGGAGCTTAGGTGAGTGGTTAATTGTTTTAAACGGTTTTAAATTGGTTGGTTCGAGTATGTGGACTAGGTTGGACTTGGTAGACCCACCTAGAGTTAGGATTAGGGTGGTAGCCTAATCCTAAACTTGATCTAGAGCCTTTGGTTGAACTCATTATATGGTTGTGTATGTCTCGTATGAATTGTGGTATGAATGTCTATGTATATTGCTTTATACATGTGAAATGAGATTTGGACTTATGATGCTTGAGACATACATGATGATGGTTGTTGGTGAGTACATGCTAAGCACAAGGTTATTGAAATGAGTAATGTGAAGTGAGTAAATATTGGCACTAGTAAACTTAAATACAAATGATCGATCATTAGGATGTTAGTGTGTACACATGAGTCAAAAGTCGCGCGTGGACTTGGTGGCGTTGAGTCACCAAGGAGGAGTACGGGTACGCCCGGAAATGGTATTTAAATATAGTCGGTGATGAGTGGAATCCCATCGATGGGGCGTGAGGATGAGTGGAATCCCCTCCGCGAGACCGGTGATGAGTGTAATCCCACCGTCAGGTAATGGTTGTGTTGCTGGATGTGAGTCCCAACGGTTATCCGTGTATTTGAGTCTTAACTAGGTGCCAATGTTGATTGATATGTGTATCAATGGGTTGAGGTATATGAGCTGTTTGGATGTTTAAATGTGATTACATGTATGGTGGTGTTGAGCTCATGATTAAGGCATATATGTGATATATATTGCTCATGCATCTTTATCTTGTGGACTTTTGGTAAATGTGAATTGCCTTGGCTAGATCGTGCTCGGACCCTGCGATGTTGAGGTTTGTTTTTAGAGCTTACCCTCACTAAGCATCATTGCTTACGCTCTCTTTGTTCGACATTGCAGATCCTTAGTTCGTGGGTTGCTTGGGCAAGTGGAGGGCCTCCAAGTGTGGTTTTTGGACTTGAGTTCACCAAGTATGGATTTTAATGCTAAGACATGTAATAGTTTAAGCAATGGGATGTGTAATGTTTTGTTGGTTGTTGTTGGTTGCTAGGAGCATGTTTAGACTCCTTAATATCTTGCTTTTCATGGTTGTGTTGCCATGTTGTATGTTAACTCATGCCTAATTGCTTACTTTGAATGTTAGCTTTATGCCTTAAGAGTTTATATACGTGTTTGAATGATGTTTGTATGAAAGCATGTTTGTGGGATGTTGCCCTAGTGTTTGACATGTCTAAACCTTGTTAAAGCATGATAGTATTGTTGGTATGCCTTGGGTTTAATTGATTTGGTGTTGTGATGTGTTTTGGTGATGTTTTGGGGCACCTTTGTGCCTCAAAACAGCAAAATCGAGTCTGCAGACAGAGGGTGTTTCGGAACGGGTCCCCCTGTTCCGGAACGGTCCCTTTGTAAATGGCCTGCCGTTTCGGAACGGATGAGGGTCGTTTCGGAACACTTTGGCTACTAGAATTTTGAGAAATTGGCGAGATGAAGCCGTTCCGAAACGGGCCTTTGATGTTTCGAAACGGTCAAATCTCGTTGACCATGAGATATTGACCATCAAGGTCGTTCCGATACGGGTCACCCCTGTTTCGGAACGGTCACCTTATGGTTGACCCAGGGCTGTTGACCAAGTCAAGGCGTTTCGGAACACCCTATGGGCGTTTCGAAACGGCCTGCTGAAAAACCTTAAAATGAACTGTTTGGTGGTTTGGTCGGTCTATGTATGTTGAAATGTTTGAAATCATTCCGCTGCTGTGCCACACATAGGTCTTAATTATGCATGTAGACAAGATAAGATAAAAAGAAAATTTTGGGTCGTTAACCGAGGGGAAATCTTAACGGGTTTCGCTTCGGTTTTCCCCGTGTGGCCCACTTGGACCGGTCATCCGACCAGACCGGGACGAGGGGGTTACACTTGTTGGTATCAGAGCCTAAGGTTACCGAGACCTTGGGCAGGTAAGTGAGGTAAGTTCAAGTTTTTGCTTGATATGCACAGTGTTTGCTTGCTTGTAAGAATGGTTGCTTGTTTGACGAGTATGTTGCTTGTTTTATTCAAAGCATGTGTGTGTGAGTTCCATTGCTACTATTACATTGGAAAATGGTTTTGTTTCAGTGAGGGAACGTACATGAACACTTGGAAGCCTTGCCTTGCTAACCCAACTTGTATGTTTTGTTGTTGTGGTTGTAGTTAATATTTGTGAGAGCAATGTCTAGACCGAGAGGTAGACCGAGAGTGGTTTGTCAGGAACCACGGGTTGCGGCTCCTGTTGAGCCGGCTATTGGTGTGGAGGCTCATCTAGAAGGGCCGGTGGCTGCGGGAGTTGGCGCTCCACCACCACCTCCACCACCACCACCTCCTCCACCTGGAGCTGGAGGTGAGGATAGAGCCGGAGGAGATGGACCTCAAGGTGGCCAAGGTGGCCAAGGTCCAGCTGGAATTGATATGACTCCGCTAGTGCAAGCGATAGCGGGAGCTTTCCAGGCCGCAATTGCGGGAGCTCAGGCTGCAGCTCAGCCTAGGTGTGATGATGCTAGTCTACCTTTGGAGAGGCTCCGTAGCTTGGGAGCCAAGGAGTTTAGAGGATCTACTCCGGAGAGGTCGGAGTTATGGTTGGAGAAGACGGTTCGTATCTTAGCTCAGATGGGTTGTGCGGGCGCACGTAGATTGGGTTGTGTGATCTCATTGCTTCAGGGTGATGCCTAGACCTGGTGGGTCACCATTACTACCGGAGTTCCAGAGGCCGAGATAGATTGGGAATTCTTTGAGTTTGCTTTCCGAAAGAGGTACTTGGGACCGAGGTACTTGGACGAGAAGAAGCGAGAGTTCATGGCTCTTACTCAGGGAGATGCTTCTGTGACTGATTATGAGATTCGTTTCGTCCGTCTGAGTCAGTATGCTCCAGAGTTAGTGCCTACTGAGAGGGCTCAATGTGATGGTTTCAGATACGGGCTTCATGAGGAAGTTAAGAGGTATACCTTAGCTTCAGATTATTCTGACTTTGATGTCTTGGTTGCTAGAGCCAAGGACATTGAGCATAGCTTGGGGCTGGCCAAGCGTTCTGGGGGATCTAGTTCTGGTAAGAGGCACAACAACTTTGATGGTAGAGATGCTAAGAGGCACAGAGGTGGCGGACATCAGTTTGATCAGGGACGTGGCTGTGGCCACCATTGTAGAGGCCATCAGGGCCATAGAGGAGGAGGGCGTTTGCCCGAGTGTGCACAGTGTGGGAGGCAGCACACTGGTAAGTGTTGGGGTAACTTCCATGCTTGTTGGAACTGTGGTTCGAGGGACCACTTTAGGAGGGACTGTCCACGTCAGGCAGCTCAGGCACCGAACATTGCTCAGGCTCCTGCGAGAGCGAATGATTTTCAGAGAGGCCGTGGGCGCGGTCGTGGCTACTTCCAGCCTAGGGCTGATGCACCTAGGGGAGATGCTCAGAGGAACCTTGCTCATGTTGTGGCTGTACAGCCAGAGGCGGGAGGACCAGCGAGAGTTTATGCTCAGAGAGAGGCCGGGAACGACACCGATGTGATAGCAGGTAATTTCGAGTTACAGTCTATGTCTTTGCTTTCTTTGGTTGATTCGGGTTCTATGCATTCCTACATTTTGAGTGAGCATGCACAGAAGTTAGATATTCCTGTTGAGATCTTAGATGTAGGTATGCATGTTACTAGCTCTTTTGGTGAGACAGTTGTGGTTAGACGTATGTATAGGAGGTGTCCACTGAAGATTCAGGGTCATGTGTTTTCAGTTGATATGATGGAACTTCCTTTCTACGGTTTTGATATTATATTGGGTATGGATTGGTTGGTTGAGCATCGGGCTAGTGTGGATTTTGAAACAAAGAGAATTTCCTTGAAGCTCTCTGATGACTACGAGGTAGTGGTAGTGGGCGAGAACATTAAGTTCTTGTCCAATGTAGTGTCAGCTTTAGAGGCTCATAGGTTGATGGACTCGGGATGTGGGGCTTATTTAGCTTATGTTATGAATCCGAATATGAGTGAAGATAGACCGAAGGATATCAGAACAGTGTGTGACTTTCCAGATGTGTTTCCTGAAGAGTTGCCGGGTTTACCTCCTGACAGAGATGTTGAGTTTGTGATTGAGACAGTTTCAGGGTCTAACCCAGTTTCGTTAGCTCCGTACCGTATGGCTCCGAAAGAGTTGAAAGAATTGAAGAGTCAGTTGCAAGAATTATTGGACCGTGGTTTCATTAGGCCTAGTAGTTCTCCGTGGGGTGCTCCCGTGTTGTTTGTGAAAAAGAAAGATGGTAGTATGCGCATGTGCATTGACTATAGACAGTTGAATCAGATGACCGTGAAGAATAAGTATCCGTTGCCTTGTATAGATGACTTGTTTGATCAGTTGAGAGGCGCTTCAGTGTTCTCGAAGATAGATTTGAGATCCGGGTACTATCAGTTGAAGGTGAAAGAGTGTGATGTTCCGAAGACAGCTTTTAGGACTAGATATGGTCACTATGAGTTTCTTGTGATGCCATTTGGGCTCACGAATGCACCGGTAGCATTCATGGACATGATGAACAGAATTTTTAGGAACTATCTAGATCGTTTTGTAGTTGTCTTCATTGATGATATACTTGTGTACTCGAAGACAGAAGAAGAGCATGATGAGCACTTGAGATTTGTTTTACAGAGATTGTTGGGCAATCAGTTGTATACGAAGCTTAGTAAGTGTGAGTTCTGGATTCGAGAGGTTGTGTTTCTTGGCCATGTTGTTTCGGCCGAAGGTATCCGTATTGATCCATCGAAGATAGAGGCTATTGTTGAGTGGAAACAACCTAAGTCCGTGATCGAGATTAGGAGTTTCCTAGGATTAGCCGGTTACTATAGGAGGTTTGTTGATGGTTTCTCTAGAGTAGCTGCTCCTTTAACTAAGTTGTTGCAAAAAGGAGTTAAATTTGAATGGTCAGATGCAAGACAGAAGGCCTTTGAGAAATTGAAAGAAGCTTTGACGAATGCTCCAGTGTTAGTGCAACCTGTTTCAGGTAAGGAGTTTGTGATCTACAGTGATGCTTCCTACGTAGGCTTAGGATGTGTTTTGATGCAAGATAGAAGAGTTGTTGCTTATGCTTCTAGACAGTTAAAGATTCATGAGAAGAACTATCCTACTCATGATATAGAACTAGCCGCAGTTGTGTTTGCATTGAAGATTTGGCGTCACTATTTGTATGGTGAGAAGTGTATTGTTTACACCGATCACAAGAGCTTGAAGTACCTGATGACACAGAAAGAGTTGAACTTGAGACAGAGAAGGTGGTTAGAGTTGCTAAAGGATTATGATTTGACCATTGAGTACCATCCGGGTAAAGCAAATGTAGTGGCCGACGCTTTGAGTAGAAAAGTGGCCGTTGAGTTGAGAGCTATGTTTGCTAGATTGAGTGTGTCCGGTGATGGTGGTTTGATCACCGAGTTGCAAGTGAAGCCTTCTTTGATTCAGTTGATTAGAGAGAAGCAGTTGCAAGATGCGAGCCTAGTTCCTCATGTTCAGGACATAGCCGAAGGAAGACCGACTGAGTATAGTTTCAGTGGTGAGAGCTTGTTGTGCTTTAGAGATAGAATTGTTGTACCAGAAGATGTTGAGTTGAGACGTCAGATTTTGAGTGAAGCACATTCGAGTCCCTTTTCTATGCATCCGGGTAGTACCAAAATGTACCGAGATTTGAAGAATGATTACTTCTGGGTTGGTTTGAAGAGAGATGTAGCCGAGTATGTGAGCCGTTGCATGGTTTGTCAGAGAGTGAAGGCAGAACATCATGTTCCTTCAGGTTTGCTACAGCCTTTGAAGATTCCGGAATGGAAATGGGAGAGGATCACCATGGATTTTGTATCAGGGTTGCCTTTGTCTCCTTCGAAGAAGAATTCAGTTTGGGTGATTGTTGATAGGTTCACTAAGTGTGCTCACTTCTTAGCAGTGAACACTACGGATTCCTTAGACAAGTTGGCAAACTTGTATATCCGCGAGATTGTGAGACTTCATGGAGTTCCGAAGTCTATTGTTTCAGATAGGGATCCTAGGTTTACTTCGAGGTTTTGGGGTTGCTTGCATAGTGCCTTAGGTAGCCGTTTGCATTTCAGCACACCGTATCATCTGCAGTCTGATGGGCAGTCAGAGCGAGTGATACAGATTCTAGAAGATATGCTTCGTTGTTGTGTGATTGACTTCCAGGGTTCTTGGGAGAAGCACTTACCGTTGGTTGAGTTTGCCTACAACAACAGTTATCAGTCTAGTATTCAGATGGCACCTTATGAAGCTTTGTATGGCAGACGGTGTAGGACTCTGATTTGTTGGGCTGAGACAGGTCAGAGATTGTTACCTATGCCAGACTTGCTTAAGGGAACCACAGAAAAAGTGAAGTTGATTTGTGACCGCTTGAAAGCAGCTTCCGATCGCCAGAAGTCTTATACAGATTTGAGGAGGAAAGAGGTTGAGTACTCAGTGGGTGAGAAAGTGTTTCTGAAGGTATCTCCGTGGAAGAAGGTAATGAGATTTGGCCGGAAGGGCAAGTTGAGTCCAAGGTTCATTGGTCCGTATGAGATTGTTGAGCGGATTGGGCCTGTAGCTTATCGTTTGAGGTTACCTTCTGAATTAGAAAAGATCCATGATGTCTTTCATGTGTCTATGCTTAGGAGATATAGGTCAGATCCTTCTCATGTGATGCCCGTTGAAGAGATAGAGTTCAATCCAGATTTGTCTTATAATGAAGAGCCCGTTGAGATACTTGCTTCTGATAGCAAGGAGTTGCGTGGCAAGACCATAGAGTTGGTCAAGGTGTTGTGGAGACATAGAGGTGTGGAAGAGGCCACGTGGGAGAGAAAAGCAGATATGGTTGAACAGTTTCCGTATTTGTTTCCACCAGGTAATTTCGGGGACGAAATTTCTTAAGTGGGGGAGAGTTGTAACACCCGGGTTTAGGGGTTAGGTGAAAATAATATTTTAATATTATTTTGGGTTCGGTTTTATAATTTAACTAATGGTCCGGGTTTGGCTTTCAAATTAATTAATTAGATGATGGACTAAGTTTTGGAATTAAACCCCAAATGGCCATGGAACTTATGTCCTTGTGAATAATCCATTTCATTAAGGGCAAAAGGGTCGTTGGGCTTTTAAATTAAAACAAAACAAATAAAAACCCCAAATTTCACTCATCTTCTCCCTCTCTCCCAAAAATATCACGAAAAACCTCTCCTCACCATTGAATCTACTGTTCCATCACCTCCCTTCTTCGTTTCAACTTCGTTTTGAAAGGTAATAGTATTTTTGACTTCCCCTCATCTTCCCCTTCATAAAAGTACCTTTCATTTTGATTTCCATGGAAGTTTTAGAAAATGTCATTTTTGAATATTTGGATTAAAAATGGTGTCTTTAGGTTGCTAAGTTAAATGTTTTGATTTAACATGTTTAGTAATGATGTATAGAGGCCAAATGATACTACATATATGAATTTCAAATGATTTGGAACAATTTTCGGAACTTGGCTTGAGAGGGTTTTTGGAGGGTTTTTAGAGTGGGTTTTGGGGCTGTTTAAGGTTGGATTTTGGGGGCTGTAGGTAGTATGATATATGAGGATCATTTTGGGTGCAATTGATGCTTGTTTGGGTGCTTGAAATGAGAGTTTTCAGTGGGTCAAGTGGGCTGCTCGAAAATCCTGTTTTTGGACTTGTTTTGAGTGTTGGATGCTTGGTAATGTAATCTGGGTTAGCTTCGATGACAAGATATTGATTGTGGATGTTTTGTTTGTGTTTGGGATTGATTAGAATCAAGTTTGGGCATCGGTGAAGCTTCGGAAGTGAATCCGGGGAATTGAAGACAACTGCTTGCTTGGTCTTGAGCTCGGGAGCTTAGGTGAGTGGTTAATTGTTTTAAACGGTTTTAAATTGGTTGGTTCGAGTATGTGGACTAGGTTGGACTTGGTAGACCCACCTAGAGTTAGGATTAGGGTGGTAGCCTAATCCTAAACTTGATCTAGAGCCTTTGGTTGAACTCATTATATGGTTGTGTATGTCTCGTATGAATTGTGGTATGAATGTCTACGTATATTGCTTTATACATGTGAAATGAGATTTGGACTTATGATGCTTGAGACATACATGATGATGGTTGTTGGTGAGTACGTGCTAAGCACAAGGTTATTGAAATGAGTAATGTGAAGTGAGTAAATATTGACACTAGTAAACTTAAATACAAATGATCGATCATTAGGATGTTAGTGTGTACACATGAGTCAAAAGTCGCGCGTGGCCTTGGTGGCGTTGAGTCACCAAGGAGGAGTACGGGTACGTCCGAAAATGGTATTTAAATATAGTCGGTGATGAGTGGAATCCCATCGACGGGGCGTGAGGATGAGTGGAATCCCCTCCGCGAGACCGGTGATGAGTGTAATCCCACCGTCAGGTAATGGTTGTGTTGCTGGATGTGAGTCCCAACGGTTATCCGTGTATTTGAGTCTTAACTAGGTGCCAATGTTGATTGATATGTGTATCAATGGGTTGAGGTATATGAGCTGTTTGGATGTTTAAATGTGATTACATGTATGGTGGTGTTGAGCTCATGATTAAGGCATATATGTGATATATATTGCTCATGCATCTTTATCTTGTGGACTTTTGGTAAATGTGAATTGCCTTGGCTAGATCGTGCTCGGACCCTGCGATGTTGAGGTTTGTTTTTAGAGCTTACCCTCACTAAGCATCATTGCTTACGCTCTCTTTGTTCGACATTGCAGATCCTTAGTTCGTGGGTTGCTCGGGCAAGTGGAGGGCCTCCAAGTGTGGTTTTTGGACTTGAGTTCACCAAGTATGGATTTTAATGCTAAGACATGTAATAGTTTAAGCAATGGGATGTGTAATGTTTTGTTGGTTGTTGTTGGTTGCTAGGAGCATTTTTAGACTCCTTAATATCTTGCTTTTCATGGTTGTGTTGCCATGTTGTATGTTAACTCATGCCTAATTGCTTACTTTGAATGTTAGCTTTATGCCTTAAGAGTTTATATACGTGTTTGAATGATGTTTGTATGAAAGCATGTTTGTGGGATGTTGCCCTAGTGTTTGACATGTCTAAACCTTGTTAAAGCATGATAGTATTGTTGGTATGCCTTGGGTTTAATTGATTTGGTGTTGTGATGTGTTTTGGTGATGTTTTGGGGCACCTTTGTGCCTCAAAACAGCAAAATCGAGTCTGCAGACAGAGGGTGTTTCGGAACGGGTCCCCCTGTTCCGGAACGGTCCCTTTGTAAATGGCCTGCCGTTTCGGAACGGATGAGGGTCGTTTCGGAACACTTTTGCTACTGGAATTCTGAGAAATTGGCGAGATGAAGCCGTTCCGAAACGGGCCTTTGATGTTTTGAAACGGTCAAATCTCGTTGACCACGAGATATTGACCGTCAAGGTCGTTCCGATACGGGTCACCCATGTTTCGGAACGGTCACCTTATGGTTGACCCAGGGCCGTTGACCAAGTCAAGGCGTTTCGGAACACCCTAGGGGCGTTTCGAAACGGCCTGCTGAAAAACCTTAAAATGAACTGTTTGGTGGTTTGGTCGGTCTATGTATGTTGAAATGTTTGAAATCATTCCGCTGCTGTGCCACACATAGGTCTTAATTATGCATGTAGACAAGATAAGATAAAAAGAAATTTTTGGGTCGTTAACCGAGGGGAAATCTTAACGGGTTTCGCTTCGGTTTTCCCCGTGTGGCCCACTTGGACCGGTCATCCGACCAGACCGGGACGAGGGGGTTACAATGGTACAACCGGTTGAGCAGAAATCAAATTCAATCCTGGAGTGGCTTAGCTAATGCCTTTTTGGAGCAATACATATATGCTTTAGATTTAGCACCAAGTCGACAGATTTTCCAAAAATGAATATGAGACCAGATGAGAGTTTCAAGGATTATGCTTTAAGGTGGTGGAGTTTGACAGCCCAGTACAACCTTCTATAATTGAAGAAGAAATGATTCCCTTATTTCATGTGACTCTTTCCCTTCATCTCTTTAATATAATGCTCGAGAAATCAAGAAGTAAATTTGAGGACTTTATGATGGTAGGAGAAAGGATAGAGTATGCGACCCATGAGGGAAAACTAAGACCTATGTTGAGAAACCAAACCAGCTGAGAAATGGAAGAAGAAAAAGAAATAAATGAAAGTCGCCTTCAAAATTATCGTAATCGCAGGAGAAGACCTGTTGATCCTTTTGAGTCACGGTGAAAAACTCCTCGAGAAAGTGCAGATCTTGAGATATGATATATTGGATACCCGTTTCAGATATATTTCCTCATTTGGTTGAAGGTCGCTACCTCACTCTTAGACCGATGAAGATTACGCCTTACTCGTCTACTCACAGTTTTGACCCAAATAGTACATGTGATTTCCATATAGGGCACCGAGTCATTCTACCAGAAAATGTAAGTCGTTATTGAAGAAATCAAAAGGCTGGTTAGTAAGGGAATCATATCACAAGAATTGATCCAGCAATGGCAAACGAAGGAATTGAGGCAAGCTTACATCGTACCAAAGAGACCAGTGTGAGTTGGCACCCTAAGGATGATACGAAAGTCCATATGCTTGGGTTTCTCATCTTTTACAAAGATGGTAGTTTGATTCCCTAAATTTTGGTTTCCCTTTTTTGAGAATAGTGCACAGAAAAACCCTACGGCTTAGGCCCTAAAGTAGAAGGAATATTTTGTAAAGACGCATGCATTTTGTCAAAATGAGATCATATTTCTCTTAATTCTTATTTGAGAAACATTTTTACATTCTTTAATTCTTTAAACATTTCATTCATTGTCATGGGGTAATTTTTGTTCTCCCGTACTCATATACATATTTATGGAAAATGTATGCATATGTACATATCATTTTTTATTAAATCTCAATTGCAAGAGTACCTCTAATTTAGATCCAAAGATCAATTCCAAGCTGCTTATGTTTAGAAGGAATTGAATATTGTGAGGATGTTGCAAATGTGAGCATCTGCTAGTCGATTTAGGCCAACGAAGGAACAAAATGATTGTTTAGATAATGGGCATATACCATTTAAGGAATTCCCTTCTCAGGAATTTGTCGTTTAATATACTTGAATCGAGTTTTGACTCTAAATTTCTACCTCTGAAGACTTTCTCTGGATGTCTATGAACGAGATGACGAATGACATTCTTTCACTTTCCAAGGAGGAAGAAATGAGACCATATACATTGGATATAAGGGCCATATAATCATCAGAGGAAAGCAATTGAATACAATATTAGGTTCAATGAGCCAACCAAGAACAGAAGGAAAATGCTAGGCAGAGAATTGAAGCAATTCAGAATGAGCACAACAAGTTAAACAATGTAGTAAAAAGGAAAAGACATATAAAGAATCCCTCAGACAAAAAGCACCAATGAGAGAACCGGGGAAAATTGACTACTTCCAAGCAGAAATAAGCATCAATGTCCAATATAGATACAATTTAGATATAGAAAAAGGGATTCAAGTCTAAAGACCCAAAATAGTCAGTCTAAGAAAAGAGAGAGAGAAAGAAAAGAAGGAAAAGAATAAAAGAAAGAGCGAAAGAAAAGAAAAGAAGAATTAATGAAAAGAATACACGAGTACATCTAAATTAAGCAGTGTAAGAATGAATCTCTGACTATAATAAACGAGTAAGAAATTTTGATGTAATCTTGCCTTCAAGAAATCTCAATTTTGAAGAACTTTGAAAGACCAATCACCTTTGGAAAAAAAAGCAAGCATTAATGCTGACCAGAATACAAGTCGATCAGAAGATACATAAAAAGGAAATGACATCTAGGGTGAAAGCCAAAAAATGGACAGTCTAGGGCAATCTCGAAAATAAAGAGAAAAGAATAGTCTGCCTGAGCATGTTGGCATCAATGTCCAGCTAGAATACGTCGATTCAAAGATACAGAAAAAAGAAATGACCTCTAGGGTGAAAACCCAAAAATGGGCAGTCTAGAGCGATCCCAAAAATAAAAAGAAAAGAGTATCTTGTCTGAGTAAGTTAAGCACAAGATGAAGGCTTTGATCAAAAAAATCCAAGAGAATTTATACGAAATCCTCCATTCAAGTAAATATCAGCTTTGAAGAGTTATAGAGGATCAATTACCTTGAATTGAAAATGAGCATCTGTGCCGACCATAATACGCCGATCCGAAGTTACGAAAGGAAGTAAATGTACTCTAGGGTGATAACACACAATTGGGGAGTCTAGAGCGATCCGAGGAATAAAAGATAAGAGAATACTTCATTTGCGCATATTCAGATTAAACGAGTTTAGAAGTACATTACACATGGCCTACACTACGAGCCTACAAAGACCAATCTGATCATATGTGGATATCTAAGTTGGATGAGTCTGTCTTCAGATTACATTATGTGTATAAGGGTTAACCTTTCTTCAAGGAACGTCAAACACCGAATGTCTTATCGACACCCAAATGAGGGAAGGATAGGGCATGGTGAGTTGGTAAGATCAAAAGAGCCACCTTAAAAAGGGTTAGAAATTAGGTATGGGAATTGTTCCTCTCGAGTAAGGGAAACTATACATATGCGTGTATCGCCATAATAGTCAAGATCTACTAAGCATACGCCTTGTTGGTATTGATCTTTGTTTGATACAGATTTGCTATTGCAATTGATATTTTAGGGTCGAACATTAGTTTTTTTTTTAAATGTTTGTCACCTTCTCTAAAATGTTGATAAAAAATGTTTGCCATTCTTTTCAAAATTTAGTTATTTTCTTATTTTGAAAGATAAAACAACCAAATTGCCTTTTGGTATTACTTTATAATGAGAATTAAAGCATTGGGCCCGAGAGTTGGTCTCTGCCAAGATGCTGCAATAAGATTGAATTTTGGGGAGTGAAGGCATTTTGCTCACCTTAGTGTTGAGATAAATGAAGACTTTGCATGTTGGGTCAAAGACAAGAAAAACAGCCGAGCCCAGAGATTGAATAAGGTTATAAGACAATGGAAGTCCTTATATGAGAATAGTATAAGGAATAGAATAAGATTATTTGCGAAAATGTGTATCAACCCTGAAGAAGAAAAGAGATACTCACACAAGAAAGAAACGGAAATCAAATGCGAGGTAGAGATTCAATAGATAAAGATGAATATTGAAAAGCATACTACAAAGATATGGAGTGTAGAAATCTGAGAATGACCTTTCAGGGAATAGGGTTGTAACGCCCGTGTTTTGGGGTTAGGAGTTAGACGCGTGAGTTGGTTTGAGTCGGTGAAATCGATTTTAATTAAATTAATCTTAGTTTTGATTTAATTGAGGTTTAAAATAAAAAGGGTGGCGTTTTTGTAAATATGTGGAAAAAGGGGATGACAACCTTTTTGAAATTAAAAGAACAAAAAAAAGACATCATCTTTCCCCCTTTTCTTCATTCCAACGTGAAACCCAACTAAACCCCTCCCAAACCCCAAAGTTTACTATTCCATTCAATCTCTCCATTGATTCAAGGGTATTTTCAAAGGTAAACCTATTTCTCAACTCTCCTCATCATCCTCTTCATTTACATAGTCCTAGATTTCAAAACTATCCATTTTTGTAATTTTCAAGTTTAAAGAAAGTTTGGATTTTTAATGGGGTTTTCATTTGTTTTGATTTGTTGAGTTGGGTTTTGGTTTAATCTCACCTAAATACATTTAATATCTTGAAATGGTTGGATTTGGGTGAAAACCCAAAGTGGGTCTTTGGGGCAATTTTTGAAGTGTCTAAAATTGGGTTTTTGGTGTGTTTTAGGGTTGAGTTGAAGGGCTGATGGTATAAGGGTATTAGGGAAATTTTTTGGGACCTTTTAGATGCCATTTGGGTGTTAGAAATCATGGTTTTCAGTTGGGTATTTGGGGGAGCACTAAAATGGGAATTTTGTGATTAGTTGAGTTTGAAATTGGTGAAGTTTGGCTTGTGTTTATAGGTTGGAGTTTGTGACTGAATTTAGCATTGAATTGGTGAGTAATGATTGTGTTTTGATTGGTTAGAAGCAAGAGGAAACATCGGAGAAGCATCGGGACCGAATCCGGGAATCGAAGAGGCTTGATTTGCTTGCTTGGTTTGCTAAGGAAGGGTGGTGAGTAAAACTTTAAATTGTTTTAAAGTTGGTTCAAATATGTAGTGAAGGCATTGGAATGAGTTTGGTAGACCATTCCAAGGTAGACGTTAAATTGGTAGTTTGACTTCTTGTTTGTTAATGAGCTTTGATTTCTTATGCCTATCTTGATCTTGCAAAGTATGAATTAGCCTTGTATGTGTATACATTGTTGTGTATGATGATGGTTGAATGATATGAATGATGGTTAGTGTGATGTGGTTTAAAGAAATTGGCACTAATTAACTTACCGGGTGTAAATGATCGATCATTAGGATTAGTGTGCACACGTTTGAGTCAAAACACGCGTGGCCTTGATGGCGTTGAGTCATCAAGGAGGAGTACGGTGATGTAATATTCCACCGGAAATTTATTTATATTATACGTGATGATGAGTGGAATCCCATCCGTAGGGCATGTGGTGATGAGTGGAATCCCACCCATACGAGGTCCGGTGATAAGTGTAATCCCACCGAGGTAATGTTGTTGTTGAGAGTAAATCTGCACATCCGAGTAAACTAATAGTGGCCAATGTACTTGTTCTTACGATTATGATGCTGTGAAATATGATTTATGTTGTTGAGCTTAATATGATATAAGATGCCATATTTATGACTCCTGAGACACTAGCTAGGTTGCTTTGATGATGCCTATGAATGTTGTGTGTGATGTTCAGGATTGCATGCTTGAACCCTGTATTGTTGTTGTTTTTGGATTTTAGAGCGTCCTCACTAAGCTTCTAGCTTACGCTCTCATTTTCAACAATGCAGATCATTAGCGTGGTGTTAGCAAGGAGCAAGGCGAAGGGGCTTTCCAAGTTGTAGTTGCTCAAGTATGATTTAGTAATTAAAGTAGTAGTTAAGCAATGGGGCTATTATGTGTTTGTATGAGCGTTGTATTACTCATAGATGTTGATGATGTTTATGCTTTGCTTGGATTTTGTAAACCTTGCTATGTCCTTTGAATGCTTGTGATGGTTGGATATGCCTTTGGATGTTTTAAGTTGCTTTTGATTGGCATGTAAACCTCATATGTGTTAACTTGTGCCATTTGGCCTTTTTGAACTCTTAAGTATGCCCATTTATGCAAAATCCATCCCTTGTGGGAATGCCATGATGTATATGTGTATTTGTTCATCCTAATGGCTTTATCTGTTAATTCATGGTTGTTGTATGTTGTATGAATGGTTGTATGAGCTTAGGGAAGTCCCAAAATGCATCTAGAGTTGGGCCTTGTATGATTTTTGTTGTTTTAGGATACTTGCAGTGTAGGGCGTATCGGTACGCCTAAGGGCCGTATCGATACGGTCTTGCCTGCAGGCCTCAGTTTTGGCTTGGCGTATCGATACACGAGGGTGTATCGATACAATCTTTTCTCACTGAAATTCTGAGATTTTGGCGAGTTAAGGGCGTATCGATACGATGTTGAGGCGTATCAGTACGATTGTGTCTCGTTGACCACGAGATGTTGACCGAGAAGGGCGTATCGATACGCTCAAGGGCTGTATCGATACGGTCTTCCCTGAGTTGACTGTTTGGGTTGACCTAGTCTAGGCGTATCGATACCCTTGATTGGTGTATCGATACGGCCTGCCCTGTTGCTTAAAATAGACTGTTTAATGTGTGGTTTTAGGTTCGAATGTGTTTCCTTCTTGTTGTTTTCCGATGCCGTGATCACTTAGGAATTAACATGCCTTTAGACAAGATTAAAATGAAAGAAAATTTTTAGGGTTGCTAACCGAGGGGGAACCTTAACGGGTTTCGCTTCGGTTTTCCCCATGCGGCCTACTCGGACTGGTCATCCGGCCAGACCGGGACGAGGGGGTTACATTTGTTGGTATCAGAGCCTGAGGTTACCGAGACATCGGGCAAGTAAGTGAGGTAAGCTTGATGTTTTAACCAATTAATGTATCTCGGTGTATGCTCTGCCATGTATTCTTGTTGTATGGTTGTTCATATGGTGTTGGAAGCATGATTATTACGTTTGGTGTAGTGTTGAGTGCCCATTGCTACTATTGCTTAATTTAAAACGGTTTTGTAAAGGAAAGTACTTGAGCACAGTTGGACCCTTGCCTTTGCTAACATAATCCTTCTATGTTTTATTTGTTGTAGTTATTATCTTGCTAGCTGTATCATGAGACCACGAGGGAGGCGTAGGATGGTTCAGCCGGAACCACGGGCACAATCTCCGGGGATTGAGCAGATTGGTGGGGCACAGGCTCCTCAACCTCCTCCACCTCCTCCTCAGCAAGAGGGAGGTGAGGCGGGAGCCGGGGGTGTAGGACCTCAAGTGGGCCAAGGACCGGCCGGAATTGATTTAGCTCCCTTAGTTCAGGCGATAGCCGGGGCTTTCCAGGCTACAGTGGCTGGGGGTCAGGCAGCGGCACAACCCCAGGGGGAGGGTACTGGGTTGCCATTGGAGAGACTCTGCAGTTTGCGAGGTGAAAAGTTCAGGGGGTCGACACCAGAGAGGTCTGAGATGTGGTTAGAGAAGACTGTCCGTATCTTGTCTCAGATGGGATGTACTGGGGGACGCAAGTTAGGGTGTGTTGAGTCCTTGCTTCAGGGTGATGCCTACACTTGGTGGGTCACCATCACTACGGGTTTGGAAGAAGCTGAGATCACATGGGAGTTCTTTGAGTCAACATTCCGTAAGAAATATCTGGGTCCTCGATATCTCGATGAGAAGAAGAGAGAATTTATGGCTATGCTTCAGGGGAGTATGTCTGTGACCGACTATGAGATCAGATTTGTCAGGCTGAGTCAGTACGCGTCTGAGCTTGTTCCTTCTGAGGTGGAACGTTGTAACCGTTTCCGTTATGGGCTGAATGAAGAAATTAAGAGGTATACTCTAGCTTCGGACTACACTGATTTCGATGTCTTGGTCGCGAGGGCCAAGGACTTAGAGCACAGTTTGGGCTTGACCAAACGATCTGGTGGTTCTAGTTCTAGTAAGAGATCTAGTGACTTTGATAGAGGTGATGCCAAGAGGCATCGGGACAACCGGCATCACTATGATCATAGGCGTGGTGGAGGTAACCACGGTAGGGGCCAACAGGGCCAGAGAGCTGGTGGGAAGTTGCTCACGTGTGCTACTTGCGGGAGGAACCACACCGATGAGTGTTGGGGGAATTTCCACTCGTGTTGGAGTTGTGGAGCTAGGGACCATATTAGGCGTGACTATCCACATCAGGTGGGACAGGCACCAGTTCAGGCTCCTGCTAGAGCCAATGATTTTCAGAGAGGCCGCGGGCGCGGTAGAGGTAACTTCCAGCCCATGAATGATGGCCAGAGGAACTTAGTGCATGTTGTTGCATTCCAGCCAGAGGGCGGAGGTCAGGCCAGAGTTTACACCCAGCGTGGGGATCAGCGTGGCACAGATGTGATCGCAAGTAACTTCTCGATACAGTCTTTGGGTTTGCTTTCTTTGATTGACTCCGGGTCTACACATTCTTATATTCTGAGTGAGCACGCACAGTCGTTGAATTTGCCTTGTGAAATGTTAGAGGTAGGAGTTAGTGTTACTAGTTCCTTTGGGGATACGGTAGTAGTTAGAAAGATGTACAGAAGGTGTCCGTTGATGGTTTAGGGACATGTGTTTCCAGTGGATATGATGAAGCTATCTTTTTATGGTTTTGATGTAATTTTGGGTATGGACTGGCTCACTGAGCATAGAGCTAGGATAGATTTTGAAACTAAGAGGATTTCTTTGAGACTCACAGATGATTATGAGATAGTAGTGGTGGTTGAGAACGTGAAGTTCTTGTCCAATGTAGTTTCAGTTCTAGAAGCTAAGAGGTTAGTTGAGATGGGTTGCGAAGCATATTTGGCCTATGTGACGAATCCGAACATGAGTGAGGTTAGACCTCAAGATATCCGGACAGTGTGTGACTTTCCTACTGTGTTTCCGGAAGAGTTACCAGGTTTACCACCGGATAGAGAGGTAGAGTTTACTATTGAGACTTATTCAGATTCAGCTCCTGTTTCGATTGCTCTGTATCGTATGGCACCGAAAGAACTGAAAGAGTTGAAGACTCAGTTGCAAGAGTTGACAGATAGAGGCTTTATTCGACCTAGTTCTTCACCTTGGGGTGCACCAGTTTTGTTTGTGAAGAAGAAAGATGGAAGCATGAGAATGTGTATAGACTACAGACAGTTGAATCAGTTAACAGTGAAGAATAAGTATTCGTTGCCAAGGATTGATGATTTGTTTGACCAGTTGAGAGGGGCATCATTCTTTTCGAAGATTGACTTGAGATCAGGTTACTATCAGCTAAAGGTAAAAGAGGTTGATGTACCGAAGACGACCTTTAGGACTAGATATGGTCACTATGAGTTCTTGGTCATGCCTTTTGGGTTGACTAATGCACCGGCTGCTTTCAAGGATATGATGAATAGGATTTTCCATCAGTACTTAGATCAGTTTGTAGTTGTTTTTATAGATGACATCTTAGTGTATTCGCGTACCGAGGAAGACCACGACCGACACTTGAGATTAGTTTTGAAGACTTTGCTAGATAATCAGTTGTATGCGAAGTTGAGCAAGTGTGAGTTCTGGATCCGAGAGGTAGTCTTCCTAGGGCATGTAGTGTCAGCCGATGGGATTAGAGTTGACCCGAAGAAAATAGAGGCCATTGTTGAATGGAAGCAACCGAAATCAGTGACAGAAGTACGTAGCTTTCTAGGCTTAGCTGGATATTATAGAAGATTTGTAGAAGGTTTCTCGAAGTTAGCCGCTTCTTTGACACAATTACTTCAGAAGAGTGTTCAGTTTGAGTGGACAGATGCAAGACAGAGAGCCTTTGAGAAGTTGAAAGAAGCTTTGACTCAAGCACCGATCTTGATTCAGCCAGAGTCTGGGAAAGACTATGTGGTTTACAGTGATGCTTCCTATGTAGGCCTAGGTTGTGTTCTCATGTAAGACAAGAGAGTAGTGGCTTATGCCTCAAGACAGTTGAAGACTCACGAGCGCAACTATCCGACCCATGACATAGAGTTAGCGACAGTTGTGTTTGCTCTGAAGATTTGGAGACATTACTTGTACTGTGAGAAATGCACAATGTACACGGGTCACAAGAGTTTGAAGTACATCATGACACAATGAGATTTGAACCTCAGACAGCGTAGGTGGTTAGAGTTGCTAAAAGACTATGATCTTACGATTGAGTATCATCCGGGTAAGGCCAATGTAGTGGCCGATGCTTTGAGTAGAAAGGTAGCTATAGATTTGAGAGCCATGTTTGCTAGATTGAGCTTGTCCGGAGATGGTGGCTTGGTAGCCGAGCTTCAGGTTAGACCTACTCTAGGTCAGTTGATTAGGGAGAAGCAGCTCTTAGATAGATCTTTGGCACCTCACGTGCAAGATGTAGCCGAGGGTAGACCTTCAAACTACAGTTTCAGTACCGATGGGGTCTTGTGTTTCAAAAATAGAATAGTTGTGCCAGAGGACAGTGACTTGAGATGTACGATCTTGAATGAAGCACACAGTATTCCGTTTGCTATGCATCCTGGAAGTACGGAGATGTACCGTGATTTGAAGAATGAATACTTTTGGGTTGGTTTGAAGAGAGATGTGGCCGACTTCATGAGCAAGTGTATGGTGTGTCAGAGAGTGAAGGTGGAACATTAGGTTCCCTCAGGTTTGTTGCAACCGTTGAGAATTCCGGAATGGAAATGGGAGAATATCACCATGGATTTTGTTTCGGGTTTGCCTTTGACACCTACGAAGAATAACTCAGTTTGGGTTATAGTAGATCGTTTCACGAAGAGTGCTCACTTCTTGGCAGTCAACACGACTTATACCCTAGATAGATTGGTCGATCTGTACATTGGTGAGATTGTTAGACTGCATGGTGTGCCGAAGTCTATTGTGTCCGATAGAGATCCGAGGTTTACAGCTCGATTTTGGGAGTGTTTGCATACAACTTTGGGTACCCGTTTGAATTTCAGCACGTCTTATCATCCTCAGTCAGATGGTCAGTCAGAGAGAGTTATACAGATTTTAGAGGACATGTTGCGTTGTTGAATCATTGATTTTCAGGGTACTTGGGAGAAGCACTTGCCTCTAGTTGAGTTTGCTTACAATAATAGCTTACAGTCGAGTATTCAGATGGCTCCGTATGAGGCCTTGTATGGTAGAAAATGTAGAACTCCAGTTTGTTGGGCTGAAGTGGGACAGAAATTGCTACCTATGCCGGATTTACTTAAGGGGACAACCAACAAGGTGAAATTGATTTGTGATCGATTGAAGGCTTCTTCAGATAGGCAGAAGTCCTATGCCGACTTGAAGAGGAAGGAAGTTGAGTTCTCAGTGGGTGAGAAGGTATTCTTGAAAGTGTCTCCGTGGAAGAAAGTAATGAGATTTGTGCAAAAGGGGAAGTTGAGTCCAAGGTACATAGGACCGTATGAGATTGTGAAGAGGGTTGGTACAGTTGCTTATCAGTTGCGTTTGCCATCCGAGTTAGAGAAGATACACGATGTATTTCATGTTTCGATGCTCCGTAAGTATGGGTCCGATCCATCACATGTTATGCCTGTAGAAGAGATTGAATTGAATCCGGATTTGACTTATGAGGAAGAACCAGTTGAGATCCTAGCTTCTGACAGTAAGGTGTTGCGGGGTAGATCGGTCGAGTTAGTGAAAGTGCGGTGGCAACGTCGAGGGGTGGACGAGGCCACTTGGGAGAGGAAGGAGGATATGGAAAGGCAGTTTACGTATCTCTTTCAGTCAGGTAATTTCGGGGACGAAATTCCTTAAGTGGGAGAGAGTTGTAACGCCCGTGTTTTGGGGTTAGGAGTTAGACGCGTGAGTTAGTTCGAGTCAGTGAAATCGATTATAATTAAATTAATCTTAGTTTTGATTTAATTGAGGTCTAAAATAAAAAGGGTGGCGTTTTTGTAAATATGTGGGAAAAGGGGATGACAACCTTTTTGAAATTAAAAGAACAAAAAAAAGACTTCATATTTCCCCCTTTTCTTCATTCCAACGTGAAACCCAACTAAACCCCTCCCAAACCCCAAAGTTTACTATTCCATTCAATCTCTCCATTGATTCAAGGGTATTTTCAAAGGTAAACCTATTTCTCAACTCTCCTCATCATCCTCTTCATTTACATAGTCCTAGATTTCAAAACTATCCATTTTTGTAATTTTCAAGTTTAAAGAAAGTTTGGATTTTTAATGGGTTTTTCATTTGGTTTTGATTTGTTGAGTTAGGTTTTGGTTTAATCTCACCTAAATACACTTAATATCTTAAAATGGTTGGATTTGGGTGAAAACCCGAAGTGGCTCTTTGGGGAAATTATTGAAGTGTCTAAAATTGGGTTTTTGGTGTGTTTTAGGGTTGAGTTGAAGGGAAGATGGTATAAGGGCATTAGGGAAGTGTTTTGGGACCTTTTAGATGCCATTTGGGTGTTAGAAATCATGGTTTTCAGCTGGGTATTTGGGGGAGCACGAAAATGGGAATTTTGCGATTAGTTGAGTTTGAAATTGGTGAAGTTTGGCTTGTGTTTATGGGTTGGAGTTTGTGACTGAATTTAGCATTGAATTGGTGAGTAATGATTGTGTTTTGATTGGTTAGAAGCAAGAGGAGACATCGAAGAAGCATCAGGACCGAATCCGGGAATCGAAGAGGCTTGATTTGCTTGCTTGGTTTGCTAAGGAAGGGTGGTGAGTAAAACTTTAAATTGTTTTAAAGTTGGTTCAAGTGTGTAGTGAAGGCATTGGAATGAGTTTGGTAGACCATTCCAAGGTAGAAGTTAAATTGGTAGTTTGACTTCGTGTTTGTTAATGAGCTTTGATTTCTTATGCCTATCTTGATCTTGCAAAGTATGAATTTGCCTTGTATGTGTATACATTGTTGTGTATGATGATGGTTGAATGATATGAATGATGGTTAATGTGATGTGGTTTAAAGAAATTGGAACTAGTTAACTTACTGGGTGTAAATGATCGATCATTAGGATTAGTGTGCACGCGTTTGAGTCAAAACGCGCGTGGCCTTGATGGCGTTGAGTCATCAAGGAGGAGTACAGTGATGTAATATTCCACCGGAAATTTATTTATATTATATGTGATGATGAGTGGAATCCCATCTGTAGGGCATGTGGTGTTGAGTGGAATCCCACACATGCGAGGTCCGGTGATGAGTGTAATCCCACCGATGTAATGTTGTTGTTGAGAGTAAATCCGCACATCCGAGTAAACTAATAGTGGCCAATGTACTTGTTCTTACGATTATGATGTTGTGAAATATGATTTATGTTGTTGAGCTTAATATGATGTAAGATGCCATATTTATGACTCTTGAGACACTAGCTAGGTTGCTTTGATGATGCCTATGAATGTTGTGTGTGATGTTGAGGATTGCATGCTTGAACCCTGCATTGTTGTTGTTTTTGTATTTTAGAGCATCCTCACTAAGCTTCTAGCTTACGCTCTTATTTTCAACAATGCAGATCATTAGCGTGGTGTTAGCAAGGAGCAAGGCGAATGGGCTTTCCAAGTTGTAGTTGCTCAAGTATGATTTAGTAATTAAAGTAGTAGTTAAGCAATGGGGGCTATTATGTGTTTGTATGAGCGTTGTATGACTCATAGATGTTGATGATGTTTATGCTTTGCTTGGATTTTGTAAACCTTGCTATGTCCTTTGAATGCTTGTGATGGTTGGATATGCCTTTGGATGTTTTAAGTTGCTTTTGGTTGGCATGTAAACCTCACATGTGTTAACTTGTGCCATTTGGCCTTTTTGAACTCTTAAGTATGCCCATTTATGCAAAATCCATCCCTTGTGTGAATGCCATGCTGTATATGTGTATTTGTTCATCCTAATGGCTTTACCTGTTAATTCATGGTTATTGTATGTTGTATGAATGGTTGTATGAGCTTAGGGAAGTCCCAAAATGCATCTAGAGTTGGGTCTTATATGATTTTTGTTGTTTTAGGAGACTTGCAGTGCAGGGCGTATCGGTATGCCTAAGGGCCGTACCGATACGGTCTTGCCTGCAGGCCTCAGTTTTGGCTTGGTGTATCGATACACGGGGTGTATCGATACGGTCTTTACTCACTGGAATTCTGAGATTTTAGCGAGTTAAGGGCGTATCGATACGGTGTTGAGGCATATCGGTACGGTTCTGTCTCGTTGACCACGAGATGTTGGCCGAGAAGGGCGTATCTATACGCTTAAGGGCTATAGCGATACGGTCTTCCCTGAGTTGACTGTTTGGGTTGACCTAGTCCATGTGTATCGATACCCTTGATTGGTGTATCGATACGGCCTGCCTTGTGGCTTAAAATGGTGTTGGGTTTTGTAGCACGCTCGAATGATCGTCTAAAACCGTCAAGAGGGTTGAATTGAACTCCCGAAAGAATTGGCTAAAACCGATAAAAAAGTAGACAATTTGCACGATGATTTTAGAGTGGTTCGACTTTCTAACCAAAGTCTACATCCACTACCTTAGCACACCACTAAGGATTTTCCAATTCACTACTATGAATTCTTCCTTTTGAGGCCAAAGGGATAACCTTACAACCCTATATTTTAGCCGGGATCTAGTGTGCAATTCCCTGCTTGCTCGCCCTCTTCATTGGAGGCACGAGTGCTTGGCGAACTTTCGTTGTAGCTTCCTGCCTACCCGACCTCATCTCTAGAGGCCCCACTCGCGAACACCCCTTTACCGGGTGCGAGACAAACGCTCGTCCACTTTGACTCGCTACGCAGCACATGGAGCGCTTGGTAAGCTCCCAGCTAGCACACAGACTGGCTCTGATACCAATTGTTGAGTTGATCGAATAATTGCAAATGGCCAAGAGGGGGGTGAATTGGCAATTAAAATTTTGGTGGAAAGAAATGAGTGAAAAAATAAAATTGACACAAGTAGTTAGAGTGGTTCAAGTTCTCCAAATGAACTCTACATCCACTACCTTTGTTCCACTAAGGATTTTCAACCAATTCACTACTTGAATTCTTCCCCTTTTCTTGGATGAGGAGGTAACCTTACAATTTCGATTAAGCTTTCTACCCAAAGCTTAATCCACTCAAATTACAAAGAAATGTTGTGGTAAACTCAAATGATTCCTCTCAAAGGATGATAGTCTACCCAATTACAATTTCAATAACCCCAAACTCACAATACAAATAGACAATTGAAAGACACTAGAGTTGGGTATAAGAATTTGACTTTGAATAGCTCAAGGGTTTGGATTTTTTTGCTTTGATGTTGCTTGTGGGTTCAATAGTTGTTGCCTGGTCAAATAAAGCTTGTTTTTATATCCTTGCATTGATTTCTAGCCGTTTGGGTAGTTGGAATCATCAATAGAGCCGTTGGGAGCAATTTTCCAGCATTAAATGCAGCTCTGCAGCCTACCGTATCGGTACTCGAGAAGGGCGTATCGATACCTGCATCAAAGAGGAAAGAGCCGTTGTGCCTGAAAACAGGGCGTATCGATACGCATAGAAGGCGTACCTGTACGGTTTTAAGGGGCGTATCGATACGGAAGTATGTATCGATACGGTTTTTGCTCACTGGAATCCCAAGCCAAGTTTACATAAAAAGTGTATCGATACGCATACCAAGCGTATCGGTACGGTATAACGATCTTTTGAAAATTGGGTAACCAACCAATTGACAAGTAACGGTCAAATAATTAAATGCTCAGATTTTCAAAGATGAGCTTATCGTATCGATACAGTTGCAAGGCGTATCGGTACGGTTTCATGAAAACAGTTGCCCAGATGGATATCGTATCGATACGGTTGCAAGGTGTATCGGTACGGTATGTTCATTAAAATTCCAGTGGCAAAATAGGGTATCGATACGCATAAGGGTATCGATACGCCTGGGCGTTTTTGCATACTTAGGCTTGAAAAACATAGGAAAAGACTTAAGAAATTTTATATGTTTAAGAGTCAGTCTTCAAATATTATTTTGTTCAAAAATACTTGTCAATTTGTGAGATTTTAAAGAGTACTTAAAAATTTATTGTTTTGCAAATTGGTCCTTAAGTTTATGTGTTATATCAAAATCAATTTCGGTTTTACAAATGGACTGTTTAATGTGTGGTTTTAGGTTCGAATGTGTTTCCTTCTTGTTGTTTTCCGATGTCGTGATCACTTAGGAATTAACATGCCTTTAGACAAGATTAAAATGAAAGAAAATTTTTAGGGTTGCTAACCGAGGGGAACCTTAACGGGTTTCGCTTCGGTTTTCCCCGTGTGGCCTACTCGGACCGGTCATCCGGCCAGACCGGGACGAGGGGGTTACAAGGGTTTTAAAAGTAGATTTGAAAAGAAATGAGAGAAAAAAGAAAAAAAGAAGAGAAAGAGAAAGAGAAAGAAAGAAAGAAAGAAAGAAAAACAAAAAAAAAATATTATATTGTATGCATCATATAGAGATCCCTACGTTAGAGGCATGCTAATTTAGAAACATTTTGCTTTTTTTAAACAGATATTTGAAGATTATTGAAAATTTTGATCTACAGCTTCATGTTGAAAAGACATATCGCATCGAAGATTTTATATTGGTAGCCTGTTTGCGTGAACCCAGATTCAGAGAGATTGATAACCTTTTGGCGTGAATCCAGATTAAGAGAGATTGGTAGCCTGTTGGCATGAATCCAGATTAAAAGAGATTGGTAGCATGTTGGGGTGAAACCAAATTAAGAGAGATTGGTAGCCTGTTGGCGTGAATCAATATTAAGAGAGATTGGTAGCTTATTGGCATAATTCTGATTAAGAGAGATTTCGGTAGCTAGTTGGCATGTATCCAAATTAAGAGAGATTGGTAGCTTGATGGCGTGAATCCAAATTAAGATAAATTAGTAGCATGTTGGCATAAATCTAGATTAAAAGAGATTGGTAGCCTGTTGATGTGAATCAAGATTAAGAGAGATTTTGGTAGCCTGTTGGCATGAATCCAGATTAAAATAGATTTCAGTAGCCAGGATGGCATGAATCCAGATCTTTAAGTCCTTCAGGTCATCAGTAAGACCTTCAGGCATGAAGTTAAGCTTTCTTTTTTATGTCAAGACGATCAGAAATCGGGGCATCGAAGAATTTGCAGCTTGAAGAATTGACCGTGAAAAAGCGAAAAGTTCTAAAAGAACTCGTAATTTCAAGGCTTAAAGGAAAACTAAGATCTTGTCTCTTCGTCAATGTTACAGCCCGGGTCAAATTTTCCAGAGGCATTTCATCATCGTTGTGTCATAACAAGCTGAATATTTTGTCTCCCCGACAAATCCTCATATTTTCAAGATTTTGCTTCCAAGAACTGCAGAGTAGACCAATTGAAGCCCAAAAAACATGCGGTGGCCAAAGGAAAGAAACCCTAAACCTGCCCAGACAAAAAAATAGTTGTTATTTTATCTTTGCTCTATTTCTGTTAGACAACAATGAGTAAAAAAAAAACAGCTGTAAACACCCATTTTTGACCGGTCCTAAACCCAAAATTGAACCCAATCAAAAATTGAAAATCAAATAAAAAAAACCACTTTTATTATTATTACAAGCCCATTTACAAAAAAAAAAACATTACATTATAACCCATATCTGCCAACCCAACAATCCAAATACCGAGTTAAAATAATCCATTTTGATCAACAAAAAAAAAAGTTAAAATAATCCATTTAATAACACGATCTGGTTACTCATGTAACCCGACCCGGATATAACCTAAATTAATAAAAAAAAACCCTAACCCTAATCCCTTAGCCGTCGCACCCTTTGATCATCCATCTTCCACAGGCGCGTATATACCACACGCCGGCTATTTGAATGATGTGGCTTGCACGCGCGCTGCCTTGGCCAGCCACTGCCCTGCCATGTCTACTCCACCACCCAAGCACCTGTAAAAAGCAAAGAAACAAGGTTATTATCATGAAAATGCCATCATTCGAGCCAAATCAACAATAAATAGCGGTTTCTTTTTTATTTTTATATGTAAATCTGGGTATAAAAGCCCATGCATGTAATCAGAAGAGGGGGACTATTTTCAAACACAAAAAAGAAATAAAAAGGCAAAGAAAATTTTCCAGATCCAAGTTTCGAGTAAAAGATGTATACTTTCTTTTATCTTTATTCGAATGCAAAATAAACGAAAAATAAAAGGAGAAAGGGCGTTTCGAATATTATCTCGGTTTCACTTCGAACCCATCATCGTTGCCGTCCATGGCAGAGGTTGAACCGCCGATGATCGGTTCTAGCCAAGCCCGGTTGTTGAGCCATAAAGCTTTAGATTCGAATTGGAAAATGAGTTTGTTATCTTAGGGTTTGATTTTTGAGGAATATCTTAGGGCTTGAAAAAAAAGGGAATGGGGAGGGGAGCAGTCGGCTGAAACAAAGAAAAAAAGGCGAAAAGAATTCAGATTTTTGGGTTTTAAATCGGAAAAAATGGGCAAACTACAATCTAAACCCCTGCGCCCCAAGTCAATTTTTACTTCTGCCTGCATCTTGGTCTAATCACCTTCCCAGTCCTTCATGCGTTCCATATTTTTCAATATGGTCCCTATTTTGCTTTAGTTTAGTTCTATTAATCAAATTAAAATGGAAAATAGCAGTATAAGTCCCTCCGCCCTAAAATAGTTTGCAGCCCTGCCCCTCCGCTTGGTATATTTTCCCCCGCGGTACCTAGTAGTTTCATAATCTTTTCAGTTTCACCGTTTATTTACATTTTAATTTTGGTTCTTTATTCTATTTTTTAATTCTTCAGTCCTTAATATATTGTTGTGTTATTCTTTACGATATATTATTATGTTGTATTTTTTTATATTAATATTATGTTATTATATCATATATAGTATGTTTATAATAATTTTAATATATCGTATAATAATATATTATGTTAAATAACATTTGTATTCATGTTCAGTATTGTAATTTTATTGTTTTTGTTTACATGTTGCTAAAATGTTTTTGAATTAATTGATCATGCATATAACTGTTACATATACTGTAGGCCTTATTATTCTGGCATTCTATTGGGAGTGTCATCTCAGCCTCTGGGTATCATTTCCTTTGATTGTCATGGATATCCAGAAAAATTTTAAGATGTCATGTATGCATGCATTTTAGGAATTAAAATTTAAGTTAACTCGAATTTTTATTTTCCTTAATAAATACGATGCGAACCTTTAGGTGCCAATTTTAGGCGTTATGGGGTGCTAATCCTTCCCACACGTAACCAACTCCCGAACCTAAAATTTCTCAGGTTTTATTTTTATGGTGTCCAGTCTACCATTTTTTGAAATGATATGTTGCGACACTAAATTTTCACGAAAAAAAATAAATTTTACAAAATTCCCTTTTTAATTAAATATTTTATAAAAAGTAGGAAACCCCTATATGTTTTCATAAAAAATTGTCGTTACAGCAGGGAACACCAATCGCAATAATAACCCCTACTCCAACACCTACAACCTAGGGTGGCGACAACATCCAAATTTTGGTTGGGGGTAACAAGGGAAATTTATGAGCACAACCAACTGTATCAACTGAACCTCCGAGATTTCAACAAAAGACTTAGAGGCAGAACCAAGGAGCTTTTAACTCCAACTCTAATTTTTTTTATTATTCTTATCAAAATTTTATAGAAACTGCTCGTTTCATTATGCAGGATTAAGCAGCCCACCTGAAGAATCACTGTGGCATGCTCATAAAAAAGGCTACCATGTTGCAAAACCAACAATCGATCATGCAAAACAACACTGTCTCCATACGTTCTTTAGAGACATGTTGGGAAGATTGCCCAGATGCTGAAAACGAGTTCACCCTGTGCTTTATCTAGTGATACTGAAGTCACTAAAGCCTTTAATCTGGAGCAATCCAATGCCATCACTCTATGTAGTGGCACACAATTGAGGACAAAAGCCAAGTTTGAGGGAATCTCTCCAGTGGAGTCTACTCCAAGCAAGCCATCCATTGATGCTTCTGCACTAAAGACTCAATTGTTGTGTCTGATACAGTGAGTGACCTTGCTACTAAAGGCAAAGATGACAAAGCTGAGGATGGACTTGCATCCAGTAAGCCACAAGACGAGCCCAGACCACCACCTCCATTCCCATAGTGATTGAAAGCTCATAAACAAGATGTATAGTACCAGCAATTTCTAGAGATGCTTAAATTGTTGCATATCAATGTCCCACTCTTGGAGACCATTGATCAAATGCTTATCTACGCGAAGTTTCTAAATGAGATCGTGACAAAGAAGAGGAAGGTGAGTGAAGTTGAAATATTTAACACTACGGTCGAGCGCGTGGCTGTACTGAGTGATTTGCCACCCAAGATGAAGGACCCTGGCAGCTTCACCATTCCATGCTCGATAGGCCACAACTACTCTGGCCGTGCCTTATGTGATCTCGGTGCAAGTGTGAACTTGATGCTAAAATCTGTGTTTAAAAGGTTAGGGATGTGAAAAGCAAGGCCTATATCAATGATCCTTAAATTGGCTGATCGATCTCAAATCTGACCCAAGGGCAGAATCAAAGATGTGCTAGTTAAGGTAGATAAGTTTGTCTTCTCTATAGACTTTATCATCCTTGATTACGAAACTGGTGAGAATGCTCCTATCATTCTATGGAGACCATTTTTAGCCGCCGAGTGTATTGTGGCCGATTGTGAGAAAGGTGAATTCAACATGAAGATAAACGACCAAAAGATCACATTCAGCGTCTTCAGCACACTCAAATACGTGGATGGTTATGAAGAATGCCAGCTTGTGAACACTAAAGAAGCCTTAGTGTAGAACCCATATTTTGTCCGAGAATACGTATATAAATATATACTATATTTTCGATATAAATAAAACCAAAAATAATAATAATAAATAATAAAACATAATCATAAAAAGCCCATATATTCAAAAAATAGTCCAAATGTCCTTATACAACATAAAAGTCCAATTTTGATAAAAAAAAAAGGCCCAATGTACAAATTTCCCTCTCATTTTCACCCAAAAAACACACAAACAAACACAATTCTAAGCCAAAAAAACATTTTCCCCACCCAAATTAGATACCCAATGGACACATGGCATCCCTTTAGTGGTTCGTTCAAGCCTCACATGGATTAAAGGCCCCGCTGAAGTCATTTCTTGTCAGCCTATAAATACCTAAGAAAGAGTAAAGTCAAAAAAACAATTAATGAGCTATTGTTAAAAAAATAAAAATATAATAAAAATAAATGAGGAGAGAGAATGGGCTTACCTCGGGAATATGAGTCGTCGGGTAGAAGAGGAGACGTCGCGGTAACCGAAAAGCCGTCGTTGTCAAACTCCATCGGAGATCGTCACCGGAGTTCGAATCACCACCAAAAGGAGAAACGGTCGCCTGAGTTGTACCATCAGAAAAGTAAAAGACGCCGAAAGCCGAATCTATATCGTATGTCGAAGCCACGAACAGATCACCAAAAAAGGAGGATGATCGCCGTCTTCACCACCGAAAGTTAAAATCCTTTCGAGATTTTATTTACCTGGAAAAAACACAAAACATTAGATGGAAGGAAGATGAAAAAACAAAAACAAAAATAGGAAAAAAGAAAGGGTGAACGAAGTGTATTTCTAGTCGCCAGAGTTCGAGTGTTTTCGGAGTCGAAAAGTGAGAGATCGAGCTGGGTAGCTTAGACGTACGACATCAGAGATGGGAGGCTCTGTTGAGCCGAGAATAGTTTTTTAGGGTTTGAAATTGGGAAATAGAGGAGTTTTAGGGCTTTAATAGTGGCGGTGTACGACGATCGAGAATCGGGAATCGCAAGCGGTGGCTGGAGATGTGAAGAGGATGACCGGAGTTATGACGGTGATGGCCAGCATCGCCTATGGCGGCAGCCAATGGCGGTGATCGACTGGTTTGGGGATATGGGTTGAGAGGATTTGGGTTAGAAAGAGTGTAGGAGAGAGTTGGCGAGTGTAGCAAATGACCGAGTTCAACTCGGATTTGGCCCATTAATACTCGGACTAAAATGGTGCCATTTTGGCACCGGGTCAGATGGATCCGCGTCTCCGAGTCCGGGTCCGACTGAGTGACCCGCGCCCTACTATGGGCTCTTCACATTTTGAGCTATTATGTTTCACCTTCTTTTCAATTCAGTCACTATATATTTGTAATTTGACCCTCAATTTTTAGCAATAGTTCAATTCAGTCCCTTCTATCTGTTTAATTACTTTATTTAATTGATTTAATTAAATGTATGTTTGCATATTCTTTAAATTAGTCGTATAGTATATTTGTTAGGTGAATTAAATCACTCAATTGTATTAATTAGAGCCTTTAGCCTAGGTTCCTTAATTAATTAAACGATTTGGATAGGAAATGATATTGTAGCAAATAAATGGATATTTGAAATAAAGTTTGAATATTCAAGATTGATTAGTATCACATTGTAGAGTGATGTTAATCAATGAATATTCAAATTAAATTTCAATGTTTCATTTTAACTTAGAAAATGAAAATTGCACATAGTTAGTTTAAATAAAAATAAAACTAGGATTAAACAATTAGAATCACCTTAAATTAGGGATATTATTACTTTTGGACCCAATAAAGGTAGTGTCCAAATTATTTGAAAGTTATCATTTATGAAAAAATTAATAATATTCTTATATTTTTTTATTAATTAAATTAATGGAGCCTTAATTAGGTCTTACTTAAAAATGACAAGTCAATAATTTGACATGCATTAAACCTTTTGTGTTGAGATACATTTCGAATATAAATTGAAGTGTCCTAATGCAATTGGACGTTTCAAAACTTATATTCATCCAAAATGTATTTTTCTTACAAAAGGATATTCCCATTTGGAATAAAATCCATTTTACAATTAAAAGAATTAATTAAATTCAAATTAATGTTCGAAATACCAAAGTGGCACGTGGAATTAAAAAGGTACTGATAACGGGCGTTTGTAAGGGTGCTAACCCTTCCCTACACGTAATCGACTCACGAACCCGAATTTTATTAAAAGAATCGTTGGTCCGCTTTTTATGGTGTCCGGTCTACCAAAGTGACCGGTGGCGACTCTAAAATGATGTTTAAGACAATAAAGGAAATTTGATTAAAAATGGAAAACCCCTAACTTCAAGATCAAATTAAGATGAATACCCCAATTTCCAAAACCCTAATCTTTAGGCTATTTTTCTACAAACGGGTCTCAAAAACGGCCGCGACAGCTTGGCGACTCCGCTGGGGACGAAATTGAGAGTCAGACCTATTAATTAATTCCACGTGGCATTTCGAACAATAATCTGAATTTAATTTTTTCTGAAGAATTGTTCGATGGATTTTCAGGAAAAATGGGGATAATTTTTGTGTTTGATATATTTGTCATTCATCCATAAACCCTCGACCCAGGTTTTGACAATATTCGACGTGATGCTCTCCAGCTCTGAGTTCGGATTTTTGTCTTCTTCCAGTATACTAATCTTATGTGTCGTGAGGCACACGCCTACGTTATAAGGGACCTATAATATCGAATCAATGTCTTACTATCATAGTAGACGGTGACGACAGTTCAGGAATCGAGAGTCTAGAACAAAGCCTATATTCTATTTTTAGAAACCTACCCCGCTAGAGCCAGACAGGGACCTAGGACAAGTGTTGTTGGTTTAAATATTTTTCTCTGGTTATTTTCTTTGCAAAATATATCATGTTTTACTGTATATGAATATTGTTTACTTGTTGTTCATATTAATTCACAATACTGACATTGTTTCCTTTTTGTTTTGTTTTGTTTTCTTATTTTTTTACCTTGCATTATTTTCCATACTCAGAGGTATCAATTCGAAGGTTAGTCAAATTAGGCAGTGTTCTTAGTGGCCAATGAGTCCGATTGACAAGGAGAAGACAATACGACGGTATGGACCTAGTTAGAGAAGACTCAATTTAGGAAAAGAACAGTATCCATGAGAATGGCGCGTCAGGGTGCAAGCAGCCACAAGAAACTGTGTGAAGAGGTTAAAAGCGCAGGGAAAGAAGGGATTCAAGAATTATTGGATTTGAACGATCGGATCGAACATGAATTAAAGAGAGAGCAAGCTTTGAGCCTAGAATTGACATCACAAGTTCCAAAGTTGGTGAAGGTCATCAAAGGGATACAATAACGAGGAAAGACAATCTTTAACTCGAAGATAAAGAGCATAAAAAGAAGATGACATAATTAGAAAGTGTTGTACAACATTTGAAAGATTAACTCGGAAGTTTCAGAAGGGGCACTATAAATGAAGAATAAGTTACTGAAAGGCGAGATTGAAGTGGCTATCCAAAGGCAGAGTCATGAAATGAACAAGTTCAGAAGCCGTGCGGGGAGTCTCCTGATTCGTGCAGATTTTATCCATTGAAGTCATAAACCTACAACAACACCTTGACATCAACGCCAAGCTAGAACAAATACTGACTTGGAAGCATAGCGAAATGATTAAACTAGGGATGATGGCAAGCTGATCTCTGCAATTAAATTGTCTAAGGACTAATCCTTGAAATCGATACCTCGTGCATTCATGCATTGCATAAATATTGCATTTTAGAAAATCATCGCATTTTTTAAAAATAACATCGTTTTTAAAAAAAATATAGTAATTGCATTTTGTTTAAATAATATTGCATTATTTTTTAGATAAATGTGTGAGAGTTGAAAACCAATATTTTGAGAAACAATCTCAGAAAGTTGTTGAGGACCGTTTGGGTGGAGTTGAGCAAATGATTGACCAGTCCCAAAACAAGTTGGTAATTCAATATGTCGTTTTTGCATAGAATCATGGAAGCCGGAAAAAGAATGTTTCAAACAAAAAAATGATGTTAATAAGCAAGCAAGTATTGCATCTTACATGAGAGTCTAGCCTAAATGATTCACCATGCAAAACAAAAAAAGAAGAAAAAGTCAAAAGAAAAAAGAAAAGAAAAGTCAAAAGACCAAAAAAAGACAAAAGGGTCAGTAATAAGAAAAAAGGAAAAGGGGAGCAAGTTCAGATCAGTATAGCCAGGGCATTTAATAGATCAGAAGGAAGTAATGAGGTGAATGCACTAGTGAATTTTGAAGATGCTGAGATGAACATAGCCCAGTAGGCAGACATGGAAAGACTGAATAAAGCCAAATCCTGGTGTTTCTACCAAAAATTTTGTTGATCAATGGTTCACTGACAGATTGAGTAGATGATGAATCTAGAAAAGTTAAGGGACTGTAGAACCTTTTCTCTGAAGTGATGAAAGTCAGTGACCCAGTTGAAGATTGAATTTTTCCTCACAAAGGAATTAACTATGAGAGAAGCAAAAAGCATAGAAATTCAATACAAAGAGATCAAATGGTTCAACAGGAAAAAGAGATGATTATTCTTAGTCCAATGATGTATTCAGATTTGTTGCCCAACCTCGTACATAATTCACATTTTGATGACAATGCCCCGAAGTTTTACATGTCTTTTCATGGTATGGTTATGTTGAGTTGTAAGGTGCTCGATTCGATCAACCAATATAGCTCACCAAGTGGTGGAGAGGTGGATTTTTGGGTGTTAGGGTATAGGAAGCTAAAATAAAGATTGACACAATGATTTATAGTGGTTCAACCTTCTAACCAAGGTCTACATCCACTACCTTAGCTCCCCACTAAGGATTTCCAAACAATTCCACTAATTGCTCTTCCCCTTTTCCAGGCTTATGAGGTAACCCTTATACACAATCAAGCTTTCTACCCAAAGCCTTGATTGAAACCCTCTCTTACAAAGAGAAAATGAAAGCAAACTTAAAACCCTCTAATAGGTGTTTGTTTGCACAATTAAGCACTCACCCAAAACCTAAAACACTTGAGCAAATTTGACAATTTTGGCTCACTAGTGTTTGTCTATACAAGAATTGACAATTTAGGCACTAAGACAATATTTGATCATTTGTTGTTTTACAATATGAGCATTAGCCTTCTCTTGATGCTTGGAGGTCCCTTTTATACTCCCAAATGAGTTTGTAGCCGTTACTAGTCGTTGGGATCAAATTAGAGCCGTTGAGGACTTTAATTTCCACCATAAATGCAGTTCTGCAGCTCCCTGTTTCGAAACGCTCGAAGCCGTTTCGAAACGCTCTTTAAGTAGAAGAGCCGTTGCAGTCTGTCAGGGCATCCGTATTGAAACACCCCCTTGCCGTTTCGAAACCCGTATCGAAACGCTATAGGCCCGTATCGAAACGCCTGCATTTAAAAGTTAGTTGGGAAAATAGCCGTTGGGATTTATGACCGTTGTGGTCAATGCCACGTAGGCGTATCGAAACGGCATAGCCCGTTTCGAAACACTGGGCAAAAGTTCTGTCCATGGAAAGCCCGTTTTGATACAAGTATCAAAACGATTTTGCTACTGGAGCCCCCTGTTTCGAAACGCCCTAAGGTGTTTCGAAACACCTGTACAGGTTTGTGAAGTTTGGCTTTGAAAAACATGAAAAACCCTTTTAAAAACTTCCCTAAACATAATTTCAAGTTGTTTGGACTTTGGAAATGTTTTAAATACTTTTTTAAATCAGTCCAAAACATTTTTCAATTATTATATCAAAACATTAGTTCTACAATCTCCCCCTTTTTGATATAATAAAACTCACTTGAAAAATTGTTTGGGATTCTCCCCCTTTAACTTTAAAAATGTGAATAAGAGATTAAAAATTTTAAAAATTTATTTCAAATAAAGCTCCCCTTATTCATTTGAGAATTCAATTTTTCAAACCAATTTCTCCCCCTTTTTGTTATATCAAAAAGAATTTAAAACATTAAGTTCAAAATAACTATAGAGGAAAAATTTGACAAAAATAAGAATTTGGTTTTAAAATGGCTCCCCCTTACTCAAAGCATCAATAAAATGTTAGTTCAACATTTATGATCATCTAGTTGAATTAAATTAAAATTAAAACAAATAAATGCAAAAACAACTAGATTTTTACCAACACTTGAACCCTAAGGGAGGATGTGAAGCCTTCCTTCTTCAAGTGTTATTCCTTGTGTGCATGGAGCTCCCCCTCAATGTTTGACTTGTTGAACACCTCCATCACACCTAGCAAAAGACAATCAAGTGATTTTTGGTATCCAAATTACTTTGGATCCATAAACGTTAGTAGCACAAATTTTAGTCCCCTTAGGAATCCATTTTTCAATGTCATCCTTTTTAATTGAAGTGGTTAGTCCTTTTGGGACCCAAACACTTCTAAAACATCTTCCTTTTACAAATCTTGGGGCACTAGATTGTCTCACATAAAAATTTGATTTTCCAACATTATTTTTCTTTTCAAGCTCTTTGGAAATCAAATATTTTTCCTCTTGAACTTTTTGAAGCAATTTTTGTAAATCAAAACATTTTAATTCAAACTCTTCAAGTTTTGCTTCAAGTTCAAGTTTGGTTTTAGAAAGCAAATCATTTTGAATTTTTAACTTTGAAATCAATTTATTGTTTTTCAAAATGTGGCTTTTAAAATCTAAAACCAAATCGTCATAGGCATCTTGTAATTCATCAAAAGAGTAAGAACATGAAGTAGATGAATTAGAAGTTACCCTTGAATCTTCTTCGATGGCCATAAGGCAAAGGTTGGCTTGTTAATCGTCGGTGGAGTCCTCATCACTCCAAGTAGCCACATGTGCCTTCTTCTTATGGCTTGAAGTGCTTGCCCTCTCCTTTCTCTTAGGTTCTCGTTCAAGCTCTCTCAAGGCTTTCTTCATGAACGGGGCACACTTCTTGAAGAGATGAACTATCTCTTCATCTTCATCCTCCTCTTCACTTGAGTAGACATGATGACAAGTGGAGGATTTGAGAGCCATGACACTTGCATTGATGCCAAGCCCTTTGATTTTCTTCTCTCCCATAGCTCTAATTTCTTCCATCTTCTTCTCATCTTCTTCTAATCTTCTTTATTCTTCTTCATGATTTGATGAGTAAGGAGTGACCCCATAAGTTCATCAAGCTTCAAGGTCTTTAAATTCTTGGCTTCGATGATGGCAGTCCTCTTTGAGTCCCAAGACTCGGGAAGTGAGTAGATGAGCTTTCGAACAAGCTTTTCCTCCGAGATGGCTTCTCCATTGCCTTTGAGACCATTGGTGATAGTGGAGAACCTATCAAACATCTTCTCGATGTTCTCTTCCGGATCCATCTTGAAGTTCTCATACTCTAAGGTGAGGAGCCCAATCTTGGTCTCCTTGACTTCATCGGTTCCCTCGTATGTGACTTCAAGATTGTCCCATACCTCCTTGGCACTCTCACAAGAAGACATCTTCTCATAGATGGATGGGCCAAATGCACAAAAGAGAATGTGCAAGGCTTTGCAATTTAACTCCATCTTCTTGCGATCGTCGGCACTCCACTCCGCTTTGCTTCGTTGAGGCACGAACGGACCATCTTCAACTATGTCCCATAGCTTGTAGTCTCTAGACTTGATGAAGAACTTCATCTTTATCTTCCAATGGGCATAGTAGGTTCCGTCGAAGAAAGGCGGTTTGTCGATGGATTGCGCCATTTGAGCCGGTTGGTGAAATATTGATCGAGCTTGCCGGATCTTCTCAATAGGATGTGAATCCTCTTTGATTGAGCCAAGCTCTGATACCAATTTTTGAGTTGTAAGGTGCTCAATTCGATCAACCAATATAGCTCACCAAGTGGTGGAGAGGTGGATTTTTGGGTGTTAGGGTTTAGGAAGCTAAAATAAAGATTTGACACAATGATTTATAGTGGTTCAACCTTCTAACCAAGGTCTACATCCACTACCTTAGCTCCCCACTAAGGATTTCCAAACAATTCCACTAATTGCTCTTCCCCTTTTCTAGGCTTAGGAGGTAACCCTTATACACAATCAAGCTTTCTACCCAAAGCCTTGATTGAAACCCTCTCTTACAAAGAGAAAATGAAAGCAAACTTAAAACCCTCTAATAGGTGTTTGTTTGCACAATTAAGCACTCACCCAAAACCGAAAACACTTGAGCAAATTTGACAATTTTGGCTCACTAGTGTTTGTCTATACAAGAATTGACAATTTAGGCACTAAGACAATATTTGATCATTTGTTGTTTTACAATATGAGCATTAGCCTTCTCTTGATGCTTGGAGGTCCCTTTTATACTCCCAAATGAGTTTGTAGCCGTTACTAGTCGTTGGGATCAAATTAGAGCCGTTGAGGACTTTAATTTCCACCATAAATGCAGTTCTGCAGCTCCCTGTTTCAAAACGCTCGAAGCCGTTTCGAAACGCTCTTTAAGTAGAAAGAGCCGTTGTAGTCTGTCAGGGCATCCGTATCGAAACACCCCCTTGCCGTTTCAAAACCCGTATCGAAACGCTATAGGCCCGTATCGAAACGTCTGCATTTAAAAGTTAGTTGGGAAAATAGCCGTTAGGGTTTATGACCGTTGTGGTCAATGCCGCGTAGGCGGATCGAAACGGCATAGCCCGTTTCGAAACGCTGGGCAAAAGTTCTGTCCATGGAAAGCCCGTTTCGATACAAGTATCGAAACGATTTTGCTACTGGAGCCCCCTATTTCGAAACGCCCTAAGGTGTTTCGAAACACCTGTACAGGTTTGTGAAGTTTGGCTTTGAAAAACATGAAAAACCCTTTTAAAAACTTCCCTAAACATAATTTCAAGTTGTTTGGACTTTGGAAATGTTTTAAATACTTTTTAAATCGGTCCAAAACATTTTTCAATTATTATATCAAAACATTAGTTCTACAGGTTTTGAAGTAGAGTCAGTGATTTCATCATAAATAAGCACTTATGATCTGAGAATGAAGAATTTCGATGTTACAGAAGACCATTATTTGCTAGAAGAATTGAGATAAAAGTGAAAGGTCGTCTACAACAAATTTTTGTGGGTAATCTGTTACAGTTCAGGATTTACCAGAATTAGAGTCATGTTTGAACATTTATCTCCTCAAAGTTTTTCTTTATTGAAGAATACTCCAAAGACAAATGCTCAAGGTGCTCGTATTAGTGGACGACCAAAGACTAAACCAGATCTCATTCATGTCTCTTTTCGTGAGATGTGCTTCAAATTGCTCGAGGCTTCACCGCATTATTTGAAACCTTCAAAGCCTTGTCATTCAAGCTGTTACATCATCGGAAATCTTTGAGAAGATTATAATGGAGTTCATGATTATGATATTGAAGATTGTTTCACTTTGAAGCGACAAGTCCAAAACTTTTTGAATCAGGAGATTTTGGAGCTCGACACTGATAGCCGATCCATTAAGATTTGCAACTCAAAAGGTAGTCACCTGATTGGAGAGGATGCAATTGGAAATACATGAAAGTTAAATGCTGAAAAGAAGGAGAAGAAAGTGCAGGATGAAGTTGATTGAGAACTATCAGTTGAAAATGAAAAGCTTCGAACAGACATGACCACTGAAAGCTTGAACACTTCCAACCAACATTTTGAAAAGCGGAGTTCATCTAAATGCCAGCCAGAAGAAGTTGTCAATTTTCACATGCAAATGACTGAACACTTCCTACTTTAAGATTCGATTATAGCATCAGAACATGAGCAAAAAAAGGGCATATTTTTGTGCTGATAGAGAAAAATAAATGAAGAAATGCTGATAGAATTGAAATGGTTAAAATTCACTCAGGTTTTCCTTGACCAATGATTGACAGTTTAACCACAGGGGATATGTCAGCACTTTTAGGACCGTTGCAGAATAATACCCTAAACCATCCCAATTGCTTTTGCCCGCGAGCATTGGGGGTCCTTTGTAAGAGAGGTTAATCGGTTTATTTGTTTACGATGCTTGTTTCCTACATATTTTTTCTCAAATGGCAAGCATTTTGCATTCTTTGATTCTTTCAAATAATTCATTTATTTTTTGTTATGGGTTAGTTTTTGTTCTCCCATACGTATATGCATATATCTTCTCTATTATTTTTATCAGGTCCCTAGATATTAATGGAAACATTGACCAAGAATCAAATTTAGAGATAAATTTCAAAATTTGGCTCTTTTCCAAGTTATTTAGGCCAACAGGAAGACATTAATGAGTGTTTAGGAATCACGAGAGAATCCAAAATATAAAATATGAGTGAATTTTCCTCTCAGGCATTGTTGCTTTTCTTCGAAGATATCCGTATATTGGAGAAAATTTGGCATTCCTTCATTTCCCTTCACAAAGAAAGAAAATAAGAAAAATATCATTTATTGTCCCCTTTCAACCTGATGAGTTTCTTTCGATTCAACCCAAACCAAGGATCACCCCTACACTAGGGGCAAAGAGGATGAAAGTTTGTTTGCAAGTGAAAGATGTTTGGTTTTGATCGTGCTATAATAGTGATGCCTTGAGAATTAGGGGGGAAAGAAACAAAAGTGGATGCTTTACAAGAGCAAGAAAGGCAAGCTGAATTGAGACAAATATTAAGAGTCAAGTCAAAAAAGAAAAAGAAGAGTCAAAAAGAAAAGAAAAGAAGAAAAAAAGAAGAAGAAAGAAGAAAAATGAAAGGAAAGAAAAAAATAAGAGGAAAAAAGAAAAAAGAAAACAGTGGAAAGTTCAAATAATCAACTAAATCAAGTTAAAGATTGTTGACATAAAAGGTTAATCAGTTGAAAGAGAAAGCACAAAGTTGAAAAAGTGCCGGAAAAGTAAGCGACACATGTAAGATCTTCCATTCAAAATAAATCTATGTCTAAAGGAGAAACGAAGGATTGATCACTTTTGAATTCAACGAAAGAAAATGAACTCTAGGGTGAAAACCTAGAAATGGGAAGTCTAGAGTGATCCACAAAAGTAGAGAGATAAAAGAAAAAAGAAAAGAAAGAAAAGAAAAAGAAAAGAGTATTTCATCTAAGCATGTTCAGATCAAGGAGCACAAAAATAAGATTTCACTTGGAAGAAATGATCATTGGTTTCATTACCCTTAAATACTTATTTGAGCCTACATATCCTTTCTTTCATAACTGTGAGCCATAGCCCCATTACAAGCCTCAAAAGACCATTTTGATCATATACGAGTATTGGAGTAAGAGGAGTTTGTCTTCAGAATACATCCCGCTTATCAGGGTTAACCTTTCTTCAAGGATTTCTAGACTTCTAATGCTTGATTGAGATCAGAAAAGAGGGAAGCATTGGGTTGGTGAGTTAGTGAGGCAAAGAGTGCCACTAAAACGGGATATAATTAGGAATATGGGAATATTTCTCTCGAAAGTCGAATAAAGTTGAAGGGGTCACATTTGAGTTGATCTTTGTCAATTTGGTTCGAGGGCACTCTTGCACTTAACATTCGAGGGCCTAATTTTGTTTTTCTTTTGTTTGCCATGACTTATCAAATTGTTCTATTTTATTAAATTTATTAAAATAATATTCCAGGCCTTTCACTTATCGTTTCAACAAGCATCTTGCATATAAATCGATTAGATATAAGCAAAGCAAAGGATTTCATGGGTATTATTATGATGCACTAATCCTTTAAGTGCAAGCAGAACGCGCGGTGGCCTCAATACTTATTTAATGATGAAAAGTATGACGAGGAAAGGGCACAACTCTAAGTGTCAGAAACATTTAAACAAAAGTTACAAGAAATAGATGCAGCAACCCTGGGGCAAGAAAAGAACATGAGCCATCTCTTGGGGGGAAAATCTGCAATAAGATCATTCCATCAAAGATTCACATTATTCAAAAACAGATATCATCACTTCTGAGGTACTACAAGACAAGAAAGCTTCGTGAATACCAGAGTGAGAAAATATGGTAATTGAATTCAAGAGCGGGGCAATACTATAAAGTACAGTCTAGAAGAATGTGTTATGTTCAAAACGTGATGTCTCTGTTGGGAACCATGATTCAGAGATAGTAAAGAAGAGTGTATGAAGTGAAGATAGTGTTGAATCCTACGCCAACAAATACACATAAATGAGTTTCTATACAATGTGCAACCTGGAACGAATATTGATAACAAAGTCTGTCATCCGAAGAATAAGGATTTTATCTATGTAGGGAAGATCGAAACCACAAAGCCAACACATTATCATATCTTCTTGGATCAAGTTGACTTTTCGACTGATGATTTGTAGGAACATGTCCATGCTCTATCCTATGTGTGTCAAAGGAACACTATTGTCGTCCCTGTCGTTGCTCCTATTTGCTATTTTTGGCAGCATTTCAGTTGGGACAATTTATGAATTGTGAAGCGGATTCTTAGATATTGATCGTCAGCTTCTTAGATTTACAGCCCCATGTTCCTTCGTGGAAAAGGAAATTTGAATTGTCGACTGTGGAGATATTGATGAAATCAATTTGAGTTCAAAAAAAGAAGGAAAAAGAAGATGAAAAAAAGTAAAAAGAAAAATCGAGGTGAAAACCTGAAAGGGCGCCTTAGAAAAAGAAAAAGAAAAAAAACCAAAGTGAAAACCCGAAAGGGCGCTTTGAGAAAAGAAATCTAAAGTAAAAACATGAAAAGGCGCTTTAGAGCAAAAAATGCAGAGATCCTGAAGGTTGAACTTGAGTGTGAGATGGGTTACCTTGACAGCAAAAGCGTTTTCAAAAAATGAAGCAAGAAATTTTTGAGCTTCCATGAAGATGAAAGCTCACCCAAGTGGTTCTCAATTGACAACATTCATGCATCATATAGTTAGGCATCCATAAGATAGGAGCATGCTAATTCATACAGTCAGAGCATTTTTGCACATTTTGTCATGAATCAACTAGAATAAGCGAGAAACAAGGAAAAATTTCAACCTACAACTTCAAGGATTGAGGATTAGACCCAATAATATATGTTTTAAGCGTAGAAGAGATCGAACAACAAAGGAAGAGAAGCAAGAGACCTTCCACGAGTTTTAGACTGAAGGACCGAGATACTTTAGGCAGAATAAGCCGTGATACTGAAGATATCAGGACACCAAGTAGGAAAAAAGAAATATATTTCACATTACTTTAGGAACAATTCTTATTAATTGATGATATTCCTTTTTGCAAAATCGACATTACAGAAGAAGGAAGCTCATACCTGCACCGGTTTTCATCAATATATCAAGGAAAGAATGCATATGTTAGAAAGTTTAGGGACCTGAAGTAATTTCCTACCTTGAGTTTTGATCAAGATTAAAGAATGAACCTGAAGAAAGTACAGGGACTTTGAGAAAGCATAGGGACTGGAAGAAAAGTTTAGGGACCTGAGGCATTTGCTCACCCAAAATAATGAGAGATGGACAAATTCTACGTGTCAGAGCCAGAAACAAAGAGATTAGTGGGGCATCATTGTACAAAAAAGTGCAGATCAAGATGGAAAAGGAAGAATGCAGAGCCTAAAGAGAATTTGACCACTGAAGAAGTTAAGATTTGCTCTAAAAACTGAGAACTCAACAACAAGATTTTGGGGAAAATTTTGTCAGGGCATGAAGAAAACAAGAGTTTTAGATCAAGCTCAAGAAGATCAAGCAAAGCAAGACCTAACGGAGAAACAAAGAAGATTAAAATCCATCCATGTGGAATTTACAAGAATCATCAAAGAACATATAAGGATTCCAATTTGCAACTTCGAGATTGAAGAAATAGATCCAGCAAAGACTAGCGAAGATTCCAATCACCTTTTTGTGAAGCAAAGATTTCAATCCGTTTGAATAAGCGAATATTAGTAAGATTCCAATCCGTTTGAAGAGGCGGATCTCTGCAGAGATATTCGATTGTTTGCACAGGAAAGGAAGTGTATTACAACTCTGAATCCTTCGGGTAGTCAGTAATCCCTTCAGGCAGCGTGATTTCAAATCTTTCAGAATCTCTAGAAATGATGAGAACTTTCTGGATGACGTCACAATAAGATAGTTGGGGCATGGTATTGACAAAGAGATTGACCTTCTGGGGCCTCAGTTTAAAACAAGAAAATGAGAGAAAGGAAAACAAAATGGTTCATGCTGCCAAGAGGGAAGCACGAGAAAGATCAGTCTTAGGATCAAATAAGAAAGATACACAATTTAATTGTTCAAAAATTTCAGAGTTTCTCATCGAAGCACTTAAAGTTCCTTAATGTTTCATTCAGGTCGCAATCTATAACTAATGTTGGAGAGATAATGATGAATTTGGCTTGTGCAGGTCACATACAATAGAAAGAGACATACTTATATAGAAAGAAACAAAGGATTTGATATGAGTTTCAGATTGAAAGATGGAGATACCTTTAATAGAAAACAACGACTCTAAAGATTTTAGTGCTCCAAGATGGGAATTGAGGATGTTTCATACTACTACAATTTGAATTCTTATTAACTAATGATATTTCTTTTTGTAAGTTTCGGTCTTTTTTCCAGAGATAGAGACAATCCGTTTATAGAGGCGGATCTCAAGACATTTCATTTATAGAGGCGGATTTCAAGACATTCCGTTTACAGAGACTGATTTCAAGACATTTTGTTTATAGATGCAGATTTAAAGACATTCTGTTTATAGAGGTGGATCTCAGGACATTCCGTTTATATAGGCGTATTTCAAGACAATCCGTTTACAGAGATGGATTTCAAGACATTCTGTTTACAGAGATGGATCTCAAGACATACCATTTACAGAGACAAATCCCAAATCACTCCATTTACAGAGGCGGATACATACCGTTTACAAAGACGGATCTCAAGACATACCGTTTACAGAGGTGGAGACGTACCGTTTACAGAGATGGGTCTCAAGTCATTCCGTTTACAGAGGCGGAGACATACCATTTACAAAGACAAATCTTGAGACATTCTGTTTATAGAGGTGAACCTTAAAGACATACCGTTTACAAAGACGGATCTCAAGACACTCCGTTTACAGAGACGGATCTCGGCAAAGATTTCAACAATCCGTTTAAAAAGGCGGATCTCGACAAAGATATTAACCTTTTGGGAAACCAATTGAAAAAGAGAGAATGAAAAACAAAATAGATCGACTTTGGGCTCAAATAAAGAAGATTCGCACTCTAATTGGTGAAAAGTCTCAGCGTTTATCATTGAAACACTTGAAGTTTCTTAATGATATACCCAAACTGTACACATGCTTTACAGTTTTGTTGGAAGATTAATGATATATTTGACTTTTATAGGTCATGAGATTTCCGAGTGTAAAAAGAGATAGACTAATAAAGAAAGCAACAAGAGATCTGATGCGAGTTTTAGATTGAAGGATCAAGAATGGTGAGCTCCTAATGAGAAGAGTTCGCCCAGCAAAGAATCCAGAGTTCTAAATGAGGAGCTCGTTTGTTCAACATCCTTATAGAGAGGTGGATAAGTATTTCGAAGGAATGAAGAGTGTAATGATTCCAGGCTTTGCCACATTCTAGAAGAATGAATGGTTAGGCTTTTCAGACCTTGTCCAACATGTTCAACATGTCAGAGGAATGAAGAACTCCTAACGAGAAGAGTTCGCCATTTGAATAATGAGGAAGTTCCTAATGAGAAGAGCTTGCTTATTCAATGCCTTGCAAAGAGGCAAATTCATATTTTTCAGAAGAATGAAGAGCTCCTAAGGTGAAGAGTTCATCCTGAACAATGACAAAACTCTTAACGTGAAGAGTTCGCCTGGTGAAGATAGAATTCCCAATGAGAAGAGTTCATGCCAAGGTTCCAAATGAGAAGAACCTATCTCCGGAAAATGAGGAATACCACGATGAAAAGATTTTTTCAATGTCTTTATAGAGAGACGGACCAACAGATTGATGTAGTTCATAATAAGAAGAAAAACTTCATATGCCAATGATCAGACAGTTTAGACAAAATTCGTGTCCTCTTAGTCTTTACGCTATTCTTGTTCCACAACAATGAGCAAAGAGGGGCAGTTGTAGAACCCGTATTTTGTCCGGGCATACGTATATAAATATATACTATATTTTTGATATAAATAAAATCAAAAATAATAATAAATAATAAAACCTAATATAAAAAGCCCATATATTCAAAAAAAATAGTCCAAATGTCCTTATACAACATAAAAGCCCAATTCTGATACAAAAGGCCCAATGTACAATTTTCCCTCTCATTTTCACCCAACAAACACACAAATAAACACAATTCTAAGCCAAAAAACAATTTTCCCACTCAAATCAGATACCCAAAGGACACGTGGCGCCCATTTACTGGTTTGTTCAAGCCTCACATGGATTAAAGGCCCCGCCGATGTCATTTCTTGTAAGCCTATAGATACCTAAGAAAGAGAAAAGTAAAAAAACAATTAATGAGATATTATTAAAAAACATAATATAATAAAAATAAATGAGGAGAGAGAAGGGGGCTTACCTCGGGAATCTGAGTCCTCGGGTAGAGGAGGAGACGCCGCTGTAATCGAAAAGCCATCGTCGTCAAACGCCATCAGAGATCGTCACCAGAGTTCGAATCGCCGCCAAAAGGAGAAACGATCACCGGATTTGTGCTATCGAGAAAGTAAAAGACGCCGAAAGCAAAATCTCTATTGTATGTCGAAGCCACGAACAATTCATCGGAAAGAGAGGTCGATCGCCATCTTCACCACTGAAAGGTAAAATCCTTTCGAGCTTTTATTTACCTGCAAAAAAACACAAAACATTAGACTGAAACAAGATGAAAAAACATAAACAAAAAAAGAAAAAAAAGAAAGGGTGAACTGAGTGTATTTCTAGTCACCGGAGTTCGAGTGTTGTCGGAGTCGAAAAGTGAGAGATCGGGCTGGGTAGCTTAGACGTAGGACGGTGGAGATGGGAGGCTCCGTTGAGCAGGGAATAGTTTTTTAGGGTTTGAAATCTGGAAACGGAGGAGTTTTAAGGCTTTAACAGTGGCGGTGTACAAAGATCGAAAGGTGATCGAGAATCGCAAATGGTGGCCGGAGATGTGAAGAGGATGAACGAAGTTGTGACGGTGACTGCCGGTGTTGCCTATGGCGACCAGCCAACGGTGGTAATCGACTGGTTTGGGGCTATGGGTTGAGAGGATTTGGGTTAAAGAGAGTAGGAAAGAGAGGGTGAGTGTAGCAAATGATCGAGTTCAACTCGGATTTGGCCCATTTATATTGAGACTGAAATGGTGTTGTTTTAGCATCGGGTCAGATGGATCCGTATCTCCGAGTCCGGGTCGGGTTGAGTGACCCACGCCCTACTATGGGCTCTTCACATTTGAGCTATTCTGTTTCGCCTTCTTTTCAGTTCAGTCACTATATATTTGTAATTTGACCCTTAATTTTCAGCAATAGTTTAATTCAGTCCATTCTATGTGTTTAATTACTTTATTTAATTGATTTAATTAAATGTATGTTTGCATATGTAAAGTTTCCAAAAGTCCTATATTTCATGCATTGTCCAATTCTTATTATTACTGTTTTAAGCACATTTTAGGCATAATTAGGTTCATGTATGGCATTTTACAGTATTTCATTGTTCTACCTTACTTTTATAACTTATCATTAATTTGGTGAACAAGAGGTACTTTTCTAGTGTATTCTTCCTGTAGGTACTAACATCTGAACGAGGGAGCCGAGGAACAGAGGACACAACGCTGAGAATCCTATAAATACCCGTTGAATTAAATGTATGTTTGCATATGTAAAGTGTCCAAGAGTCCATATTCCAAGCAGATAAGTCAGCATTTAAAGCTACATTAAAGAAGAAAAGCTACTTTAGAGGACTTATACTCCAAGGAGGACAAGACCTAGTTTTAAGCCTATAAATACCCATTGTACTTCTAGTTTAAATCATCATAGGTTTTCTATAGACTTTACTTGTGCTCTTCTCTGCCGCCATGTTCTAAATCTCCATTGGGTTAGGGTTATGTTGTAACTAGAGTGAAACAGTTGTTTTAGGTTTTTGAGTTATTCCTTCAATAAAATATTTCAAGTTTACTTAATCCATTGTTCTCCATTCTTTAAATCTTTCCACACCAGTCGTTTGAGAGAATCTATTTGTCGGGCACGAAAGTGCAAGCCTCACGAAAGGGTTAAGTACGGTCAAAATGGGAGGCGTGACTAACTTGGTTCCACACTAGTCCACAAGTTTCAGCGGCTAAAAGGGATCTCTAACCGAGTTGATTGATTTGGTTCCACACTAGTCCTCTAGTTATCAATCTCGAGCATCCTAACCTAGAAATAGGAGGGATCATTGTCGACTATCCTGCCGAACTTGGAGTATCTGCCAGACATGCCGCCAGGAAGTCTTTCCATTCCACCTACTGAGATAGTACATACCCTTGCAGTGGCAGTGACCTGCTGCGGCCGCGTGACAGAGTCGTAGTTTGCCGCCCATCCACCCGCCGAGGCAGCATATCGTGGCAGCAAAGGATAACTCATATCTAATTCAACGCAGTTTTCACACTAAGTGGCAGTATAACCCTTCATGCTCTATCACCCTGATTCATCTTCTCTTTTACTTGTGTTTTTATTTACTTTTCAATCTCAACCAATCATTCACTTGTGTTTTTACTTTACGTTTCTGTAGGAACTAAAGAACGAGTAAAGCTGTCCAATCCTCGTGGGATTTGACATCTTATACACTATAACTTGACATGAGTGTGCACTTGCGCTCCCATCAAAAGAGAACACCTACACGCCCTATAAGCTTTTGGCGCCGTTGCCGGGGATTGGTAACAGCGAATTTCGTTTTTCAATTTCCGCACCTTTTTATTTTTCTTTTATTTTTATTCTTAATCGGAAAAAAATTTACCGTGTCCTTTGCAAGTGTATGACTAGGGCTAACCCTAGCGAAAACTTTATTATTTACGACGATCTTGAGCGTGAAACTAGACGAATCAAGAGGGAGCTCATGGAAGCCTTAAAGAACAAAGGCAAAGGCAAAGCAAAGGAAGAGACCATGATAAACGAAGACCCACCAGTTGATGGCAGGGACGGGCATCCAGATTTTCTGCCCAGAGGACCACAAGTACAGTAGAGGCAGGATCCCCCTGATCCACCCCAAGTGCGGACAACTAGAGACTACCTTGAACATGACTTTCAAAGGTTCGAGCCAATAGTAACGGAACCAGAGATAGGGGCAAATGATTTTGAACTGAAGCCTGACATGTTCAACATGCTAAACATACCAGGGCACTTCAGAGGGACTTTCATAGAAGATGCTCGACAACATCTACGAGGATTCCTGGACATTTGTCGAGCATTCAAAAATCATGGGGTACACCAGGACGTTTTGCGGCTGAGGCTATTTCCCTATTCACTGAGGGATAGGGTGAAACAATGGTTGATTAACCATCTAGCCGGATCTTTCACTTCATGGGCGGAGCTCTGCAAGGACTTTCTAGACTGATTTAGCCCATCCAACGTCACCGATAGACTACGGAATGAGATCACAGCTTTTAGACAAGGGGATGACGAGCCAATGTATGAGGCATGTGAGCGGTACCAACAAATGCTGAACAACTGTCCGCTTCATGGTTTACCGGCTTGGACTCAGGTATCTATATTCTACAATGGGGTTAACTACCCGACTCGGATGCTGATAGATGCCTCGGTTAACGGGATCATCCTAGAAAGACCTCCAGAGGAAGCACTACGGCTACTCAACATAGCAGCTAAAAAAGATTATAAATACCCGACAGCCCGCCGAGGCGGCACAAGGTGGCCAGCTACTGTAAATGAGGTGGAAGCCTTCGAATCTGTTAATGCTGGCCTCGACACTCTAACAGTGCTGGTGATGAAGATGGTGCAATCCCCAGGGAAGATCCATGAAGTAAAAGCTGTTGAGCCCTTATGTGGCAAATGTGGGGCCAACCATGATTCCTCTGAATGCACAACATCTGCAAACTACATGGGAGGATATGAGAGGAATAACAGGCCAACCCAAAACACATACAATCCTAACTGGAGAAACCATCCCAACTTCTCCTGAAGCAACCCAAAGATAGCAGCAAATCTATAACAGCTACAGGGAAGCTACTAGCAGAATCAGTCCCGGTAGCAGACTCAGCAGCCACAACATAATAATTCACTAAAAGCTACTTTGAATAACTTTATGAAACAAATTGGTGAATTTATTGTTTATACACACAAATTTATTGAAAAAAATGAGTCTTTCATGGATAGGAAAAAAATGAAAATGAACAACCAGGGGGCTGCTATTAAGAACCTGGAGACCCAGTTTAGGAAGTTCACCGAAATCTATCACAGATGGACCATGGGAGCATCATCCAGCAGCCCGCCAGAAGCAACCAAGCCCACTTTTGAACAATTCAAGGCCATAACTACGAGGAGTGGGAAGCAGGTGGATGAACCTAGGATGGTAGAGCAGTTACGAACTCAGCCAGAACATATAAGTAAGCCTGCCTCAGCAGCACCCATATTAGCCGCCCCAGCAGCAACACCTACTCCAGCCGCCCCAGTAGCAGAACATGAAAGCAACCCTGAAAAAGATGATCCTCCTCGAACTAAGCCCCCAAGCAAGGAGAAAATAGAGGACATCCGTCCGCCAGCTTCATTCCCCCAAAAGCTCAAACAACAACATCAGAAGCACCAATTCAGAAAATTCTTGGACATTCTAAAACAAGTGCACATTAACATACCTCTGATAGAAGCTATACAAAGCATGCCCAACTACGCCAAGTATCTCAGAGATATAGTTTCTAAGAAGAGACGGATAGGGGAATTCGAGACGGTGGTCATCACTGAAGAATGCATAGCTATGCTGCATAACAAGCTACCGCCCAAGTAGACAGATCTGAGCAGCTTTGTTATACCATGCAGGTTGGGCAGCAAGCACGAGACCAGGGCCTTGTGTGATTTGGGAGCCAGTATAAATTTGATGCCTAAGGTCGTCTTCGACAAACTAGGTATTGGACCTGCAAAACTAACCTTCGTAGTGCTTAAACTTACCGATCACTCATTATTGCAACCGAAGGGAAATATTAAGGGCATACTGGTTAAAGTGGACAGCTGTAATACCCCAATTTTGGGCTTGGAAGTTTAGGGTTTGAACCGGGCCGGTCTGATTTTGGGTTCGAATATAAAAGGATGTTTTAGGGAAAGCCTAGTTTGGGATGCTTTAAAAATATGGAAAAATATCTAAAAATCCTCTTTTAATATATATAAGAGAGTGGTGAAGTAAATTTTACAAAATAGGGTTTGGAAGTGCAATATTTTGAAATAGTGACTAAAATGCGATTTTTGAAAAGTTCAGTGGTGACTGTTTTGTAAGGATTGAAACTTTGAATCTTTAAGGAGCTAATTTACCCAAGAAAGGATTTCTCCAGATTTTTCTTAGATTTTAATGATTTAATTAATGTTTAATTAATTAAATGAAAAGTGAAAAACCATATTTTAGATTTTCATAACTAACTTTTGTTAAAACTTTCTCATCTCATTTTCTCTCAAAATTCCCTCAGCCAAACACATTTCTACAGAAACATTTCTATTGATTTTCACACAAATTGATGAGGTTTCAATCATCAATTGATTCCTAATCCTTTCTACATCAAATCCTATTGTTTTGCTTATTGGATTTTCAAGAAAATTGGCTCTAATCAGGGAGAAATCTACATTTAGAAGTAAGGTTGTTCTTCTCCTCTAAATACTCAGTTCTTTACTAAAATTCCCAAGTTCTCAATCCTTAAATTAAGTTTTATAAAAGGTTTTAATGTTGTGATCTTGATTTTGGCTTAAAACTCAAGATTTGGAAGAAATCTTGAAGAATTTCGTGGTGTTTGTTTGGGCTCTGTTTTGAGATGATTATTAAATGTATTTTGGATGTCTAATGATGTGTAAATGAGGTTTGATCAATGCAATCCCGAATAGGTTATGTTTCCTAAGTTTTTGCTTATGAAAATGGTGGTTTTTGGGGTGATCTTGGTGTTCAGTTAATGCTGGAGGTATAAGGACGAGTTTGGGTTCATTTTGGATGTTAATTGATGTTTAGAAATGGTTAGAAGTGATGGATCTTGGCTGGGTTATGTTTTGGAAGAGTTTGGAGGTGATTTCGGTTTTGTTTGGTAGCCGAAATGTTAGATTTATGTAGAGCAGCTAGTTTAGGTGTGTTGGCTGAAGATTTTAATGCATGATGATGCATTGATCCTCTGTTGTTGTGTGTTTAAAACATGGGAGAATGGTCCGGAAGCAATAGAGGTGGCGTTGGAGGTTTCGAATGCTTGGGAGGCTTGTCGGCTAGCATAGTTTTGTGTATCGGTGAGTGGAAAAGAGTTTTCCAGCTTTGAAACATTTTTGACAAGGTTTTGGGAGCTTAGTTTAAGTCTAAACAACTTAGCTAAGCTCAAGAGTAAGTAAATGGAATTTCTCTCTTGGTTTGTGCTATGATTTGGTTTTAAGTGCACTTGGGGTGGTTGTGTTTTAATTACTGTTTTTAAGCATGTTTAGACATGGTTTAATGTTGGTTTTGAAAGCTATGTTTTGAAGGATGCTCAAGGTAAGAGATCCTTGTTTTGGCATGTTGATTAAGTTGGTAGTGGTACATGGTGATGCATGGTGTTTAATAGCTTTGTTTAATGCTTTAAAAACAATGAATTGATCATGGTATTTGATGTATATTGGCAAGTGATGTAAGTGGTTTTTGGTTACTTTAATCGGATATAGTTAGCCGGCTATAGGATTGGGTGCACCGTGAATAAAGTTGCCTTGGATGTTGAGGTGTTGTGATTGTACCGTAAACTCCATCCAAGTATCCTAACGAGAGAGGTAAGATCACAACGGTGGTTAAAAGTCCGTGTGTGGATCTTGGTAAGCTCATAACGGTGGTTAAAAGTCCGTGTGAGGATTTTGGGTAAGATCTCATCGGTGGTTAAAAGTCCTTGTGAGGATCTTGTTAAGATCACAACGGTGGTTAAAAGTCCGTGTGTGGATCTTGTTAAGGTCACAACGGTGGTTAAAATTCCGTTTGTGGATCTTGTGTTATGTGTCCCGTACTCTCGTTAGTAGATTATACAACTACCGATGAGTGATGTTGAGGGGTTGTGATTGTACCGTTAAACTCCATCACGGGTGTTGAGGGGTTATGATTGTACCGTTAAACTCCACCTTATGTTGTTCGGTAGTGTGTATGAAGCGTGTGGGACAACGCTTGTAATCCGCGTATCCGATTGTGTCTTGAGTTGAAATGGTTTGTGAACTATCACTTGAAAGCCAATATTTTGTATTTGAATGAATTGAAGCGAGTGATGCTTGAAAATGATGCAAGGTTGCATGGGAATTGTGTAATGATGTAAGAATGCATGAATTACTTGTTAAGCATGAGCGAGTGTATGTCTTCTATTGTGAATGGTGCATATGTGCATGGAATCTCCTTAGTGCATTGAAGTCTTGTGAGGGCTTGTTTAAAAAGGCATGTAATGCAAATGTAGCTTTTGTAGTTCATGTGTTTTGCATTTGTTTAATGCATGAGTTGGTTAGAAGGAACAAATGGTTTTCAAAGGTATTTTGCTTTGAAATGATCATCAAGCATGAGGGAAGTATGTTGTGAAGTGGAAGTGTGTTCCAAGGAATTTGAGTTTAACTTTGCATGTGGTGTTCATGCATGGAAAGGTTTAAATATTAGTGGTTGCAAGTTTGTGGTTTGGGGTGAGTTGTTTAGCCTTTCAAAGTTAAGGGTTTGGTTTTCATGTTGAGCAATGCATGATTTAAAGCATGTTGTTTCAAAAGAGGTTTTCAAACAATGCTTTGGTTTATTGAATTGTATCTACTTTTTAAGAAGGTTTTATGATTCGCTGCATTGATGGTGTTTTGGTTTTGAGCATTCCTCACTAAGCATTATGTGTTACGCCCCTTTGTGTCCATCAATGCAGATATTTGAAGTTGGGGCAGCAAGAAGCAAGGGATTCAAGAAGAGCTCCACTTGAGAAGTATGTCTTGGTTTATAGCTATAGATAATAAAGGCAATGGGGGGAGAGTCTTTTATATTGATGTGTAATGAGATTGTGTATGTTGATCAAGTTCGGTTTATGGTTTGAACTATGTTGTTGATCGCTTTGCCATATTTGAATCATCTTCTTCATAAGTTGTTATGCTATGCTTCTTGTTTTAAAAGCATGATCAAGTGTTGGATGTGTTGAATGAGTTGGTGCACCTAAGGTTTGATTTGTATCTAGATTTTAATGCAATTTGGTAGTTATGATGCTTGGCATGTTTTTTGATATGTTGAGGAATGGTTTAAAGTATGTTTGTTGGCGTTTGGATGTGTAAAACCAGAATTTTTTGCTGCTTCTGGGCAGGGTGTATCGAAACACCCCTGGCTGTTTCGAAACGGGTGCATGAATTGGCCTGGGCGTTTCGAAACGGCTAAAGGTGTTTCGAAACACTCTGGCTACTGGAGGTGTCCGTTTCTGAACTAGTTTCGGAACATACCCGCGTTTCAAAATGGTCAACACCGTTTCGATACGGGCGTACGACAAGGGTGTTTCTATACGGGTGTCAGTGTTTCGAAACGGGTGACCATTGGACAGCTTTTGCATGCTTTACATTTTAGTCCTGAAAGTTGTAATTGCAATTGCTTGAGCTTGAGATGTCTTTTTAAGCTGAAATTTGGCAGAGAGGCTTGTAATATGATTAATTGAGGTTTGGTAAAATTAAAATCTTGGAAGTCCTTTTATTTTCCAAAATTTACATTTTGGTCCCTAAAAGTGTATTTCTTGCATTTGAGTCCTTAAACGTTTCCGATCGCTGTGCTGTTCTCTCCCAAGGTTCTTGGGCTTTCACATAGGTTTAATGTGCATCTAGATAAGTTTTAAAAAGAAAATAAAGGGTCATTAATCAAGGTTGACTTTCGGGTTGACTTTGGTTTTCCCCGTGTAATCTTCGTAGTTCGGGTCAATCTTCTAGATCGAGCTAAGAGGGTTACATTTGTTGGTATCAGAGCTAAGTTGCGAATATTTGGGGCGATGGTAAGTTTGTGGTAAGTTGTTATAATAAGTGTTTGATGTTTGTTCTGATGTGTGGTTGAAGGTTGGTTGAAAAATGTGTCTTTGAGCGAATTGTTAATGTTTTTATCATGCTTTTTGGTTATAAATCTTCTATGAGCTAATGTGAACTTGTATTGATGATATACCTGTGTTGAGAGTTGATTTTCTGAATGTTGAAAATGTGATGGGTTTGTTATGTTGATATTATGCTGTTGCGAGTGAATGTTGTTTGATGAGAGCATGATTGAGGTTTGCTGTTGATATGCTCGATGTTGTGATAACCATGTTTTATTGAGTGGTATGTCGTGTAAAAAGGGGAGAATTCAGGATACCCATTGCCTTATTATTATAGCTATTGTGTTATGTTGGAGTTGGAGTCTTTAATCCTTGCTTGAAGCTGGCCTGATCGTTTTGTTTGTTTTGTTATCTTTGCTCGTTATTAATAGCACAATGAGATTGATGGGAGAATGGCAATTGGGTGAGATGGTTGCTGCTTTAGAGCAGGTTGTTAAGGCGTGGAATTCACCTTTTGGTGGAGGTGTTTCGTTTCAGTCTACAGTGCCTAGAGTTGAGGTAGTAAGGCAGGAGGAGGAAGCTAGTTCTGTGATGAAGGGTTCATCACCTGTGGTTCAAAAGGTGTCAGGAACATCTCAGGCCGTGATGAAAGTGAGGCCTGTAGACGTGCCGAATGTGGGACATGCGAGTTTATCAAAACATCGTTTATATGATTTGGGAGCTGTGGAGTATCATGGTTCGACACCTGAGGCATTCGAGGCTTGGTTAGCCAGTGTAATTCTGATTTTGGATCAGGAAGGGTGTGACTATGCTTGTAAGCTGGGAAGTGTTGTCTCGTTGATGTTGGAGGATGCTTGTGCCTGGTGGACATCTGTGGCGGTGGCAACGCATATCCACGATATAGACTAGGAGTTCTTTGTGTCTGCCTTTAATGGGAGATACCTTGGAGAGAAGTTTTCAAGGGTTAAGCAACGTGGTGGTGTAGCTTCAGGTTATGAAGGTGAGAAAAGTTTAAGCAAAAGAGCTGTGGGTACTGACCTCGAGAGCGGTCAGCGTACGAGGCTACGTGATGGAAGGGTTTGCTTGAATCGAAGTCTGGGTGGTAGTGCGGATGTAGGTCAAGTGCTACATGATCAAGGAATGGTAGCTAGGTTGCCGATGTGTGACCGTTGTGGAAGGTGTCATGTTGGAGGTTGTTGGGGCGTGGGAGTTTGTTGGAACTGTGGTTCTATGGAGCATGTGAAGCGGAATTGTCCTCAAGTGGTGAGATCAGCTTCAGTGGTTGCAAAAGGGTCTCAGAAGGGTCGTGAGCGCGGTCGAGACAGAGTTCATAGGTGGCAAGAAAGGCAGGAAGGTGTGGGGAGCTTGGGGGATGGATCTTGTTGGAATTGTGGGTCTGTTGGACATTTGAGACGAAATTGTTTGGAGTTGGCTCGGGGTAGTCAGGGTTCTTTACCGTAGGGAGATGGTGATGACCTTAAAGTGTTGGTTGATGCTGCGGCGGTGCGGCTAGAGGATGATGGTTCGGCGAGGAAGAGAGTTTGTTTGTTGAAGCTCCGGGGCAGTGAGGTGATTACAGGTAACCTTGTTAAGTAATATTTGCCCCAGTTATCTTTGTTTGGTTTCGGTTGGGTTTCCTTTGCGTAGTGGGTATGGTCTTATAGCTAGCAAGTCTGGGGTAGTAGCCGGTGTTGTTTTGGAAACAACTTTAGTGTGAAGAGGGCATTAGTGGGTATTTTGTGGTTAGCGGATTGTTAGAATGATAGAGCTGGGCAAGATAGAAGTGAGGTAAGAAGTTGTTCTTAGGCGGATTTTGAGGATGTTATTGGTGGGTGTGAACCGACATACATGCACAGTTAAAACCATTGTTATATACTATATTATATATATGTTGGTACATGCATACATGCGACATGACATTAGAGGTTTTGCATACATGTACACAGGCATTGGTAGGGCATATTGGTGACCATGCATACGAACGTTCACACTTGCTAATAGCTAGTTGGGTCCGTTAGTGCTGTGGTAGGATTAGGTTGGATGGTGGGTTTTAAGAGTTGTTTTGGTGTTAGGAGAATGTTAGAAGTAGTGGAGGATAGTAAGCGAGTTGTCAGTAATAGTGAAGGCGATTTAGCATGTTGGCAGAAGGAAAGTGTTTTGGTGCTTAAAGAGTTTAGCGGTGAGGTGGTGAGGAGATAACCGGTTGAAGTTAGAATCGGTCAAAGTGGTTGTGAATAGCTAAAAGATGTGGTAGTGTTATGGTCAAAGCTTGAAGTGGAAGGGCAATGTAGGTTTCAAGGGCCATTGTTGGTTGGCCGGGTTCTTGTGAGAAGTGGTTTGCTAGTCGGGTATAAGTAAATATTTTCTAAGTCAGCTAGGGGTACGTGGAATAGCTGGCAGAGTTAAGGTTGGAGTTTTGTGACGTGGATTTCGAATGTTGTGTGAGTAGTTTTGGTGAGTCGTTATGGTAGTGATAGTGGCAGAAGTGAAGGAATGTCATCAATACATTGAGAAGATTGAGTAAGCAGTTGATGCTTAAGAATTTTTGCTTGTTGTTGTAATCTTTGAAAGAAGTTGAGCAGCTTTGCAAGGGGTTTTAGAAGTAGTGAAGGTTGTGGGTCACATGGTGGCTGAAACTGGATGGGTTGGTGTCACCGTGTGTGCGAGTTTTGGGAGTTATGAGTTAAGGTGGAGTATGTTGTAAAAATTCGAAAGGTTCTTCGGGTTGCTGGGGCTATGCGCAGTTCGAAAGTGTGAAAAGTTAAGCTGAGGTTAACATCTGAGTGTTCTGGAAGTTTTGAACAGTATGTAATGGTGTTGGGTTTGGTTACAGTGTAAGTTTGATTTGAGGAGGAGTTGATTTTTGTGGTGTTTTGGGTGGAGAGTGTTCAGTGGTGGTTAAGTCTCCTGTGTTGCTTTGTGTGTTGCTTTGGGAAGTTTGGTATCATGCTCTTTTCGCATGTTGAAATTTCGAGGACGAAATTTACTAAGAGGGGGAGAGTTGTAACACCCTAATTTTGGGCTTGGAAGTTTAGGGTCTGAACCGAGCCGGTCTGATTTTCGGTTCGAATATAAAAGGAGGTTTTAGGGAAAGCCTAGTTCAGGATGCTTTAAAAATATGGAAAAATATCTAAAAATCCTCTTTTAATATACATAAGAGAGTGGTGAAGTCAATTTTACAAAATAGGGTTTGGAAGTGCAACATTTTGAAATAGTGACTAAAATGCAATTTTTGGAAAGTTCAGTGGTGACTGTTTTGTAAGGATTGAAACTTTGAATCTTTAAGGAGCTAATTTACCCAAGAAAGGCTTTCTCCAGATTTTTCTTAGATTTTAATGATTTAATTAATGTTTAATTAATTAAATGAAAAGTGGAAAACCATATTTTAGATTTTCATAACTAACTTTTGTTAAAACTTTCTCATCTCATTTTCTCTCAAAATTCCCTCAGCCAAACACATTTCTACAGCAACATTTCTATTGATTTTCAAACCAATTGATGAGGTTTCAATCATCAATTGATTCCTAATCCTTTCTACATCAAATCCTATTGTTTTGCTTATTGGATTTTCAAGAAAATTGGCTCTAATCAAGGAGAAATCTACATTTAGCGGTAAGGTTGTTCTTCTCCTCTAAATACTCAGTTCTTTGCTGAAATTCCCAAGTTCTCAATCCTTAAATTAAGTTTTATAAAAGGTTTTAATGTTGTGATCTTGATTTTGTCTTAAAACTCAAGATTTGGAAGAAATCTTGAAGAATTTCGTGGTGTTTGTTTGGGCTCTGTTTTGAGATGATTATTAAATGTATTTTGGATGTCTAATGATGTGTAAATGAGGTTTGATCAATGAAATCCCGAATAGGTTATGTTTCCTAAGTTTTTACTTATGAAAATGGTGGTTTTTGGGGTGATCTTGGTGTTCAGTTAATGCTGGAGGTATAAGGACGAGTTTGGGTTCATTTTGGATGTTAATTGATGTTTAGAAATATTTAGAAGTGATGGATCTTGGCTGGGTTATGTTTTGGAAGAGTTTGAAGGTGATTTCGGTTGTATTTGGTAGCCGAAATGTTAGATTTATGTAGAGCAGCGAGTTTAGGTGTGTTGGCTGAAGATTTTAATGCATGATGATGCATTGATCCTCTGTTGTTGTGTGTTTAAAACAGGGGAGAATGGTCCGGAAGCAATAGAGGTGGCGTTGGAGGTTTCAGATGCTTGGGAGGCTTGTCGGCTAGCATAGTTTTGTGTATCGGTGAGTGGAAAAGAGTTTTCCAGCTTTGAAACTTTTTGACAACGTTTTGGGAGCTTAGTTTAAGTCTAAACAACTTAGCTAAGCTCAAGAGTAAGTAAATGGAATTTCTCTCTTGGTTTGTGCTATGATTTGGTTTTAAGTGCACTTGGGGTGGTTGTGTTTTAATTACTGTTTTAAGCATGTTTAGACATGGTTTAATGCTGGTTTTGAAAGCTATGTGTTGAAGGATGCTCAAGGTAAGAGATCCTTGTTTTGGCATGTTGATTAAGTTGGTAGTGGTGCATGGTGATGCATGGTGTTTAATAGCTTTGTTTAATGCTTTAAAAACAGTGAATTGATGATGGTATTTGATGTATATTGGCAAGTGATGTAAGTGGTTTTTGGTTACCTTAATCGGATATAGTTAGCCGGCTATAGGATTGGGTGCACCGTGAATAAAGTCGCCTTGGATGTTGAGGGGTTGTGATTGTACCGTAAACTCCATCCAAGTATCCTAACGAGAGAGGTAAGATCACAACGGTGGTTAAAAGTCCGTGTGTGGATCTTGGTAAGCTCACAACGGTGGTTAAAAGTCCGTGTGAGGATTTTGGGTAAGATCTCATCGGTGGTTAAAAGTCCGTGTGAGGATCTTGTTAAGGTCACAACGGTGGTTGAATGTCCGTGTGTGGATCTTGTTAAGGTCACAACGGTGGTTAAAATTCCATTTGTGGATCTTGTGTTGTGTGTCCTGTACTCTCGTTAGTAGATTATACAACTACCGATGAGTGATGTTGAGGGGTTGTGATTGTACCGTTAAACTCCACCTTATGTTGTTCGGTAGTGTGTATGAAGCGTGTGGGACAACGCTTGTAATCCGCGTATCCGATTGTGTCTTGAGTTGAAATGGTTTGTGAACTATCACTTGAAAGCCAATATTTTGTATTTGAATGAATTGAAGCGAGTGATGCTTGAAAATGATGCAAGGTTGCATGGGAATTGTGTAATGATGTAAGAATGCATGAATTACTTGTTATGCATGAGCGAGTGTATGTCTTCTATTATGAATGGTGCATATGTGCATGGAATCTCCTTAGTGCATTGAAGTCTTGTGAGGGCTTGTTTAAAAAGGCATGTAATGCAAATGTAGCTTTTGTAGTTCATGTGTTTTGCATTTGTTTAATGCATGAGTTGGTTAGAAGGAACAAATGGTTTTCAAAGGTATTTTGCTTTGAAATGATCATCAAGCATGAGGGAAGTATGTTGTGAAGTGGAAGTGTGTTCCAAGGAATTTGAGTTTAGCTTTGCATGTGGTGTTCATGCATGGAAAGGTTTAAATATTAGTAGTTGCAAGTTTGTGGTTTGGGGTGAGTTGTTTAGCCTTTCAAAGTTAAAGGTTTGGTTTTCATGTTGAGCAATGCATGATTTAAAGCATGTTGTTTCAAAAGAGGTTTTCAAACAATGCTTTGGTTTATTGAATTGTATCTACTTTTTAAGAAGGTTTTATGATTCGCTGCATTGATGGTGTTTTGGTTTTGAGCATTCCTCACTAAGCATTATGTGCTTACGCTCCTTTGTGTCCATCAATACAGATATTTGAAGTTGGGGCAACAAGAAGCAAGGGATTCAAGAAGAGCTCCACTTGAGAAGTATGTCTTGGTTTATAGCTATAGATAATAAAGGCAATGGGGGGAGAGTCTTTTATATTGATGTGTAATGAGATTGTGTATGTTGATCAAGTTCGGTTTATGGTTTGAACTATGTTGTTGATCGCTTTGCCATATTTGAATCATCTTCTTCATAAGTTGTTATGCTATGCTTCTTGTTTTAAAAGCATGATCAAGTGTTGGATGTGTTGAATGAGTTGGTGCACCTAAGGTTTGATTTGTATCTAGATTTTAATGCAATTTGGTAGTTATGATGCTTGGCATGTTGTTGATATGTTGAGGAATGGTTTAAAGTATGTTTGTTGGTGTTTGGATGTGTAAAACCAGAATTTTCTGCTGTTTCTAGGCAGGGTGTATCGAAACACCCCTGGCTGTTTCGAAACGGGTGCGTGAATTGGCCTGGGTGTTTCGAAACGGCTAAAGGTGTTTCGAAACACTTTGGCTACTGGAGGTGTCCATTTCTGAACGAGTTTCGGAACATACCCGCGTTTCGAAACGGTCAACACCGTTTCGATACGGGTGTACGACAAGGATGTTTCTATACGGGTGTCAGTGTTTCGAAACGGGTGACCATTGGACAGCTTTTGCATGCTTTACATTTTAGTCCTAAAAGTTGTAATTGCAATTGCTTGAGCTTGAGATGTCTTTTTAAGCTGAAATTTGGTAGAGAGGCTTGTAATATGATTAATTGAGGTTTGGTAAAATTAAAATCTTGGAAGTCCTTTTATTTTTCCAAAATTTACATTTTGGTCCCTAAAAGTGTATTTCTTGCATTTGAGTCCTTAAACGTTTCCGATCGCTGTGCTTTTCTCTCCCAAGGTTCTTGGGCTTTCACATAGGTTTAATGTGCATCTAGAGAAGTTTTAAAAAGAAAAAAAGGGTCGTTAATCAAGGTTGGCTTTCGGGTTGACTTTGGTTTTCCCCGTGTAATCTTCGTAGTTCGGGTCAATCGTCTAGACCGAGCTAAGGGGGTTACAGCAGCCTAATTCTTCTTGTCAATTTCCTCATCTGGATTGTGAGGCCGATGAAAAAGCCCCCATCATCCTCGGGCGAACCTTCTTGGCCATGGGAAGAACAGTGATAGATGTGGAACTCGGGGAACTTACAATGAGGGTAGAAGATCAAAGCATAAGGATGAATGTGCTGCAACCTTCAGAGGAAGGAAAGGAAGGCCTGGATGAAAGAGCTGCCAAGATAAGTGTGGAAACAGGCTAGGACAGTAGCTTCCATGATACACCTCGGGGCAGATTGAAAGACCCCATTAAGCAGAAACTAAAGGAACAAGAGGACCCCCAAGGAGGGGAGAAAAAGCTAAACCACCTCAGGAAGTGGTTATGTCTAGGAGATTAACCCAGATGCACTCCTAACATAACTTAATTTCTATTTATTTATTTTTATGCATTAGGGATAAACTTTATTTTAGGACTAGATTAATTTTCATTATTTAATTTTTCAGATTTAATTTTTATTATTTTTATTTTAGGATCGAGAATAAAAGAGCAGGATTAAGAGGGAAGACCAATTAAAAGCCCACCAATCATCCTGCCGAGTTAGCAGCCAGCGCAACAAAGTGTAATGGCTAGTTACCAACGGCTTCGAAAATAACGGGCAGAAAAATCTGTAACGTGCACAAGGAAATCAGACCGTTGATCATTTAATGCCGCCCCGACACTTCTCGGCAGCGCCTATATAAACCACTCACTCATTTCACTTCACTTCACTTCACTTCCACCTTTCTGCTAGCTTCTATCTTATTCTTATGCTCTCTCACAATATTTCCTTTCTAGTTGCAGTTAAAATACAACCGATCACATGGCTTCAACGTCAACCAAAAAACCAACCTACAACAGGTTTTGCTTCAAGGAAGACGAGAAGAGATATAGAGCACAATTCTCGAAGCAGGCCATCTGAGAGGAACAAGGCTTCCATTATACAAAGCAAAGGGGAGACCGTGGTCTTGAGCTCGCCTTGTTCCGAACCATCCACTACAAGGGATGGTAGATGTTCGCTCAACAACCTAATATAGCGAACATCACTATAGTCAGGGAATTTTACTCACATCAGCCCTGCCCAGACAAGCCATTCGTCTACGTTCACGGAGAGGTAGTCAAGCTCAACCCTACTATCATCAACATCTATTATGGCCTTGATATGAACGACAACCCGCACGAGGAATGGAGGCAGTCACTGATGACTGCCCACTATGAGGAGATCAAGGCCAAAATCTGCAAGCCCAACACACCATAGCTAGGGGGAAAACATGTGGGATCTGTCCAGCGCCGCCACCTGCTGCCTGAGGCTATGATATGGAACACGTTCATGAAAAGGCGCCTGCTGCCCACATACCACAACTCAATAGTTGACCGGCCACGCCTCGCCTTAATTTACAGTATCTTGATGAACCGGCCGGTCAACGTGCGGGAAATCATCTGCATGGAAATATACAACTGCTTTAAGAAGAAGAAATGCAGGCTGTACTTCCCTTCCCTCATCACAGGTCTCTGCACCAATTTCCGAGTCCCCACAGAGCCCACAGACGAGTTCACAACTGCAAAGGAGGGCTGGACCAAAAAGGTTCACATCCAGATCATGCAAGATGTGGAGAAAGAACCAGCAACGCCCAGTCAGCCCTCCGCCGCACAGTTTGAAACGCCAGCCGCCCCGGTAGTACTGACGCTGCTCCAGACAGAGAGGTCCTCCTACTGCTCCACACATTCCTCGAACACACAAAACAGATAGAGCAGCAACAATTGGCCTTCATGAACTACGTGAGGGACGCCCAAGAAGCACTTGTGACTTATTTCCTGTAGAAATTCCCTGGTGACGTGCTCACTATGCCGCCCTTTCCTGATGAGCTTGCAGCAGCAGCAAGAGCATGAAGAACTTCACCTGCCGCCACCGCTCGCTAGACAGATCATTAGGTGCCCTTTCCTATGCATTCTCCACAGCACTCAGCTGCCACCCCATCAAACACAGTGGCAGATTCCCCTAAGAGGCACCAGTTGAATCTCTCCCCAGCCTACACAGCCAATAAAGTAGCAGGCTCCTCCTCTTCAGAGGAGATTGAGCAGCCACCGTCAGAATCGAAAACAGTAGTAGTAGCGGTAACAACAACCATCCCAATGGCATTCATCCCTCCGACATCGCCCACAGAGGAAGGGACAAGGAAGAGGAAGCGACACATAATAGAAGAAGAACTTGTGGACCTCGAGACAGAGTCAGAATGAAGCGACAGATCTCCCGCCATTCCCCTTGCCGAGCCTCGAGAAGAGCCACAACAGACACCAAAGAGAGTCCAGCCGTCGCGGAAAGCAAAGACCTCTCCTGCTCGAACCGTCGCCAAGGCATCTGCCAAAAGCCGCTTCATCGTCCGAACATCCTCCTCCCCCTCAGCTAGCTAGAATCCAACCTCCTCCTAACCCTCAACAAACTTTTATTTTCCTTTATTTTTATTTATCTTTATTTTATTTTTGCTGATTTTAACATGTATATTTTTGTCTTCTTATTTTCTGTTTTGTGCATTGAGGGCAATGCCCATCTCGAGTTTGGGGGGGATAACTCTCGCATCATTTGTAGGCATTTTTAGTTGCATTTAGATTGCATTGTACTTGCCTTAGTAATAATCAGAAAAGAAAAATTTGTTATGACTTGTACCTATGATAGGATAGCTAATTACTTTATTTTCGCACCTAACTAAAATTAAACTTAATCTTGGGAAAGAGCATGAAATATGACTTAGATTTTTTTTTCTTTTTTGCCTGAAAATGTTGAATATCTCTGTTACTTGGTGATTGAGTAGAATATTTGATGAACACTTCCTATTTGTTTTTATTGCAAAATTCTAACAATAATTGCAGGTAACCGCCGAGGCAGGCAAAAGAAACAGAAAATGCAGAACTGTCAAAGGCAGCAAAATCAAAAACAAAGAAAAAATGTTGTGTTACCCTAGAGGTGCCCGCAACATGCTCTAGGAAGAATCACCAGCGAGGACGCTCCGCTGCTATCAAAGTCCATGAATCTGAAAGCCGAAAAGCGACGGAAGCATGAGTGAATGAAAGCCTTCACGGGATGACTCTACTCCAAGGGTTCGGGGTACTGTAGTTTGCTCCTATCTAAACGTCAGACCTGGAAAAGTATTTGTGATAAGATGAAGCCCTCACTGCCTTGATTAAAAATAATATGCTTAAATGTTCAGCCTCGACATCAACCTTTTAAATTACAGTAGTGTCTTTGTTTAATCTTTTATTCTGCATATTCAGCTTGCTTTACAGATTTGCAAACATCACACATGCATTAGGAATTTAATTCTGAGTTATTTTCATGTTTATTTCCCTTCATTAAGTTATATATATATATAGGTCCCATAGCCTTGAGGTAGAAAATCAGGTTAACAACATGTTTTTCTTTCTGGCTATTATTAGAGCAAGTACTTTAGGTTGCATTGCTTGAGGAAAAATAATAGTTCGAGTTTGGGGGTGTGTAAAGTGTCCAAAATTCCTAAATTTCATGCACTGTCCAACTCTTATTATTACTGTTTTTAAGCAAATTTTAGGCATAATTAGGTTCATGCATAGCATTTTACAGTATTTCATTGTTCTGCCTTACTTTTATAACTTATCATTAATTTGGTGAACAAGAGGTACTTTTCTAGTGTATTCTTCCTGTAGGTACTAACATCTGAACGAGGGAGCCGAGGAACAGAGAACACAACGCTGAGAAGCCTATAAATACCCGTTGAATTAAATGTATGTTTGTATATGTAAAGTGTCCAAGAGTCCATATTCCAAGCAAAGAAGTCAGCATTTAAAGCTACATTAAAGAAGAAAAGCTACTTTAGAGGACTTCTACTCCAAGGAGGACTAGACCTAGTTTTAAGTCTATAAATACCCATTGTACTTCTAGTTTAAATCATCCTAGGTTTTCTATAGACTTTACTCGTGCTCCTCTCTGCCGCCATGTTCTAAATCTCCATTGGGTTAGGGTTATGTTGTAACTAGAGTGAAACAGTTGTTTTAGGTTTTTTAGTTATTCCTTCAATAAAATATTTCAAGTTTACTTAATCCATTGTTCTTCATTCTTTCAATCTTTCCACACCAGTCGTTTGAGAGAATCTATTTGTCGGGCACGAAAATGCAAGCCTCACGAAAGGGTTAAGTACGGTCAAAATGGGAGGCGTGACTAACTTGGTTCCACACTAGTCCACAAGTTTAAGCGGCTAAAAGGGATATCTAACCGAGTTGATTGATTTGGTTCCACACTAGTCCTCAAGTTATCAATCTCGAGCATCCTAACCTAGAAATAGGAGGGATCACTGTCGACTATCCGGCCGAACTTGGAGTATCTTCCAGACATGCCGCCAGGACGTCTTTCCATTCCACCTGCCGAGATAGTACACACCCTTGCAGTGGAAGTGACCTGCTGCGACCGCGTGACTGGGTCGTGGTTTGCCGCCCATCCACCCGCCGAGGCAGCATATCGTGGCAGCAAAGGATAACTCATATCTAATTCAACGCAGTTTTCACACTAAGTGGCAGTATAACCCTTCATGCTCTATCACCCTGATTCATCTTCTCTTTTACTTGTGTTTTTTATTTACGTTTCAATCTCAACCAATCATTCACTTGTGTTTTTACTTTACCTTTCTGTAGGAACTAAAGAACGAGACAAGCTGTCCAATCCTCGTGGGATTCGACATCTTATACACTATAACTTGACATGAGTGTGCACTTGCGCTCCCACAAAAAGAGAACACTTACACGCCCTACAAGTTTTTGGCGCCGTTGCCGGGAATTGGTAACAACGAATTTCGTTTTTCAATTTCTGCACCTTTTATTTTTTTCTTTTATTTTTATTCTTAATCGGAAAAAAAATTTACCGTGTCCTTTGCAAGTGTATGACCAGGGCTAACCCTAGCGAAAACTTCATTATTTACGACGATCTTGAGTGTGAAACTAGACGAATCAAGAGGGAGCTCATGGAAGCCTTAAAGAACAAAGACAAAGGCAAAGCAAAGAAAGAGACCATGGTAAACGAAGACCCGCCAGTTGAACGAGGTACTAATCTAGTGTATTCGTTCTGTAGGTACTGTTCTAGTGTATTCTTTCTGTAGGTACTAACAGTTGAACGAGGGAGCCGAGGAACAGAGGACACAACACTGAGAAGCAAACCCAGGAACTGTACTGAAGCAGTTCCAACTAAAGTAAGTTACTGCCAAGCACCTGCCGAGCAAAAGTTGCTGCCAACCTTGCTACCCGCGGCAGCTGACTATGGAAGTTTGGAGAACCGGAACGCAATTTGTAGAGCTAAAACTCTTGATTCTATCGCCAGCGTTCACGTGATTTTCCGACGTCTGTAGCAGCGACTAGGGCTGCCGAAGCGAAATTCCCAAGCTTACTTGTGGGCTAAGGAAAACGAGGAAGAGTACATATTCCAAGCAAAGAAGTCAGCATTTAAAGCTACATTAAAGAAGAAAATCTACTTTAGAGGACTTCTACTCCAAGGAGGACTTGACCTAGTTTTAAGTCTATAAATACCCATTGTACTTCTAGTTTAAATCATCCTAGGTTTTCTATAAACTTTACTTGTGCTCTTCTCTGCCGCCATGTTCTAAATCTCCATTGGGTTAGGGTTATGTTGTAACTAGACTGAAATAGTTGTTTTAGGTTTTTGAGTTATTCCTTCAATAAAATATTTCAAGTTTACTTAATCCATTGTTCTTCATTCTTTCAATCTTTCCACACCATTCGTTTGAAAGAATCTATTTGTCGGGCACGAAAGTGCAAGCCTCACGAAAGGGTTAAGTACGGTAACAATGGGAGGCGTGACTAACTTGGTTCTACACTAGTCCACAAGTTTTAGCGGCTAAAAGGGATCTCTAACCGAGTTGATTGTTTTGGCTGATTGGCTCCACACTAGTCCTCAAGTTATCAATCTCGAGCATCCTAACCTAGAAATAGGATGGATCATTGTTGACTATCCTGCCGAACTTGAAGTATCTACCAGACTTGCTGTCAGGACGTCTTTCCATTCCACCCACCGAGATAGTACACACCCATGCAATGGCAGTGACCTGCTGCGGCCGCGTGACAGGGTCGTAGTTTGCTGCCCATCCACCCGCCGAGGCAGCATATCGTGGCAACAAAGGATTACTCATACCTAATTCAACGCAGTTTTTACACTAAGTAGCAGCATAACCCTGCTTGCTCTATCACTCTGATTCATCTTCTCTTTTACTTGTCTTTTTATTTACTTTTCAATCTCAACCAATTATTCACTTGTGTTTTTACTTTACCTTTGTGCAGGAACTAAAGAACAAGACAAGTTATCCAATCCTCATGGAATTCGACATCTTATGTACTATAACTTGACAGGAGTGTGTACTTGCGCTCCCATAAAAAGGGAACACCTACCCCCCGAAACTCTAGAGGAGCATTATCCTCAATGCATGCCTACATACACAAAATTAATGCATAGACTATATAAGAATAAAAAAGAGAAAAGGGGGAGAAGCTTAAATTGGTTATGATTCGGAGGAGCTGTCGTCGTTTCCAATGATCACCCTCTTCCGTGCTGCCATCTTGAAGCGCTTTGCTGCCCTCGGTGGCTGTTGGCGAGAAGGCAGATTGGGTTGAGTCTTCTATGTCACCTCGCGTTCGCCGCCGTCTTCACTACCGAGGCAAACTTCGGTGGCAGAGTGAGTTCTTTTTTCTTGTGGGGAGAATGACAGTTCGAGCTTCCTTGTGATGGTATGCACCGAGTCTTGCCATACAGAGTCGTCTGAGAGGAAGTCCTTGAGGTAGCTGAAGTCGAAGGGTCCTGGTGCATCGGCGGCTGGTCTGGAAGTTTGCCCTTATTCTCTGATGGGAGCTGCCACCGTGTCTCTTTGGTTGTCAGAGCTGGAGATGACCTCGGTGGTCGTGGTAGTTCTGGAGGCTTGAGGCTCGCTTGATATGTGAGCGGTCGGAGTTGCGGAGGCTGTCGGATGTGTTCCCAAGGCAGAAAGTGTGACAATTGTGTCTGGTGTTGCCATGGCAAATATCTCGACAGAGAACACTGGAAAGTTGGCCGCCGAGAACTTTTCCTTGATGGTGGTGGCGGTGGCGTTGTTAAAGTCCCGGATATATGCCATGAAGTTTAGCTGGCTGCGTTCCATTCGATCGAGTTGTGCTGCTAAGCTGCTGATGGTTGTTACTGGGGTGGGTTGCTGAAAGTGCTGCTGACTTCCCATCTCCGACGCCGGGGAAAAGTTTTCTGGGGTGGCGGCTATGATCTCCATCTTCCGAAGGATTATTTCCCTCGTCCACCAGGTTTGATCTGGGTTCATGGTGTCGATTGGGGCAGGTTCCACATGTGCCTTCTCGCACATCGATGTGATAAGGATGGGGGAAGTAGAGTTATCCCTTGGTTTTCTGCCCACACTCGTAAATTTCGTTAGCAATAATCGAACCCACATTTATGCACCTTTTATTGATGATTGGGTGGATGAGTGCCAATATTGGTTTATCAACGGTGGAGTTGTGAGTTGTGGGCAACAACCGCCTTTTCACAAATGTGTTCCAAAGCTTTTCCTCGGGCAGCAAACTCTGCCGGTTGACGGTGCCTCTATTTCTGCCCTCGTTCCAAACCGTCCCCGGTTCACACAATTCTTCATTTATTGCCTCGTATCCATCCGGTGTGAGGGATGCAAGGAACTCCGCATGCTGGTCTTCTCGAATGTGGAGGCCGTAGTAGAGATTGATCTTGTCTTCATCGATTAAAACCGGCCGGTCGCGAACATTGACTGTTGGCACGTCCTCCGTTGGCCAATGGGCGTAGTATTCACGTACCATGGTTTGATTTGCTAGCTTGGGTTGCTGGGAAAAGATTTGCCACCATTGATGCTTGATCTTGGAGTAAATGAATTTTTCGAGCCCCAAATATTTCTTTCTTGGCTCGTAGAAGAATCCGTACTCCTCCCATACCGTTCTTTCTTTAAATCTTTCGTTGTGACGAGCTTTCATTTCTGGTGTGGCAAAGCGATGGAGGGATTCCTCCGATTCTGCCTGGGCAGCACGGCAACGGGGGTTCTTGCCATTCTTTAGTTGAGCTTTTTGGTGTGCGAGAGAGTTGTGAGAGCTTGAATAAAAGAACTATGGAAAAAGAAACGAAATAGGCTGAAAGCAAAGAAAATCTTGTGAGACAATAAGAAAGAGAGAGTAAAGAAGAGTGAATAGTAAAAAAATGAAGGGGAATAAATAGAGGAAGAGTGATGCCTTTTCGCCTGTCGAGGCAGACGTTGCACGGGCAGAGAGCCATTGGAACGAAACGGGCTTCTGCGAACGGCTACTCTACAATGGCTAGTTCTGGTGGGAAGCAACATCTGCTGCCGCGACAGTCTTGGCGGGCGGGCTTGAAATTGTTTATGAATTTGGGCTTTCTTCTTCTCCCTTCTCTTGGGTTATTGTCTCTCCTAAAAAACTAAAATAAAAATAAAAATTTATTAGAGAATAAGCAAATACGAAAATTAAATCTAGTTCCTAAAATGCAATAAATTAAAAATCTAAATCCTAAAGCATAAAAATAAAATAAATAAGAGAAAATTTAAGTTATGTTGGGAATGCATCTGGATGCATTTCCCAACACAACCACTTCCTGGGCTGCTGCAGTATCTGCTTCACCCTTTGCCATGGCGTGTCCTTGTATTTCTCTCGATTTTTGGTGCTGCCAAGTTGCCCGCCCAGGCGGTTGTGGCTGGAGTGATCTAGCTTAATGTTGGGTTCGGTGTCTGCTAAATCATAGATGCCCTGGTATTCTTCTTTGTCTTCAACCCTCTTCAAGTGTTGCAGGACATTTAATTTAATTTCTCAGTCATCCACCTTCATAGTAAGCTCCCCATTCTCCATATCTATTATGGTTTTGCTTGTGGCTAGGAATGGTCTTCTCAGGATGATGGGTGCCTTGTCATCTCCTTCACAGTCCAGAATTACGAAATCTGCTGGAAAGATAAGATTGTCTACTCTTACTAAGATGTCTTCGATCTTTCCTTATGGTTGTACGTAAGAGTGATCAGCTAGCTGGAGTATGACGGTGGTGGGTCTAGCTCTTCCAATCCCCAGTTTTTCAAACACCGCTTTGGACATCATGTTGGTGCTTGCCCCAAGGTCTCATAAGGCCTTCCCTTCATATTGTCTCCCAATAGCGCAAGGTATGAGGAAACTGCTTGGATCTCTTAATTTGTGCGGTGTTTTGTTGTGCAGCATGGCCATGTATTTTCCTGTCATGGCTATCGTTTCAAACTCCCTGATTTTTTTCCGTTTGGAAACCATATCTTTTAGAAACCTTGCATAGCTAGGCATTTGTTGTATGGCTTCCGCCAGGGGTATGTTGATGTGCACTTTCTTGAGAATGTCCAGAAATTTTTTGAACTGGTGATCCTGCTTCTGGTGTTTCAGCTTTTGTGCAGGATCTTCATGTTTAATAGTGGATCTGCGAGAGTCTGCCGAGGCGGATGGTTTTAGGTCTACCGCGGTGGGCTTGCTTGCTTCCATCTGGGTGACTGAATTGATGGCCTTACACTGCTCGTAAGTGGGTTTTCTTGCGACTTCAGTATCGCTGGGCAATCCTCCCATAGGTCTGGTGTTCAAAACTTGAGCAAATTATCCCACTTGAGTCTCTATTGACTTTAAAGTTGCCTCATTATTCTACATTCTCATCTCGGTCCTGTCCATGAAAGCTTCAATCTTTTTAACAAATAAATCCATGTTGGACATATAGGTACCTGTCTGAGTCATGAAGGCACTTAGAGTCCGCTCCAAGGCACTGGGTGCTGCCTGTTGCGGCGGCTGCTGTCGCGACATCGTCTGCTGAAATCCTTGTGATTGATTCGTCTGAGCAGCTGGATTCAGAGCATTGTTGGGGTTACTCCATGAAAAGTTAGGGTGCCTCTTCCAACTAGAGTTATAGGTGTTCGATATAGGGTAGCTGTTTATGTTGAAATTTCCTACAAAGCAGCTGGTCTCTGTCCCTTGTTGGTATCTAGATGAGTCATGGTCTCCCTCACATTGGTCGTAGAAGGCTTCAATTGCTTTGACTTGTTGTGTATTGTTCTACCCTTGCATTGCTTCTACCATCTTCGTCAACCGAGCGACTTGTGCTATGAGTGCATATGATGTTCCTAGCTCGTTTGTTGTGGCCCGCCTTCTTATGCCGCCTCGGTGGGCATTAGGAAACTGATAGTCATTTTTGGCCATCCTGTTCAAAATTTGAATTGCTTCGGCGGGCTCCTTGTCGAGCAATGTACCATTGACAGAGGAATCCAGCATCATCATTGTTGGTGTGTTCACACCGCTGTAGAATATAGATACTAGTGTCCATTCTGGAAATCCGTGGAAGGGGCATTTATTCAGCAATTCTCAATATCTCTCCCATGCCTCGTACATTGGTTCATCATCTGCCTGTCGAAACGTAGTGATGTCAGTCTGAAGTTTATTGGTCAAATTTGTAGGATTAAAGCGAGCTAAGAAATCTCTGCATAATTCTGTCCAAGATTCAACGAACTTTGATGGTAGGCTGTTAAACCAAGTCTTTGCCCTATCCTGCAGTGAATAGGGAAATAGTATGAGACGCAACACGTCTGGATGAAATCCATGGATTTTGAAGGACTTGCAGATGTCCAGGAAATACTTCTTGTGCTGGCGGGCATCTTCAGTGGCGGAACCTCCAAACTGTCCAAGCGTATTCAGCATGTTGTGAACATGACGGGTTTGAATTCAAACTGGTCCGCTTCTATTTCAAGATCGATTACGCCAGAATTCAGCCTTCTAAGATCTTCCTCCCGGTAGTCTCTAACTAACCGGGGAGCGACAGGAAGTTGCCTGTCATTGCCCGCCGCGACATTGTCGCCTGGGGTGGCGGTGGTAGGTTCTGGACGTTTTCTGGATCAGCCATGGGTTCCTTGTTTGCTTGTCTTAATCTATGTGCAGTACGTTCAGGCTCTGGATCGTATTCTCGTAAGGGTGATTTCTTATTGGCTCTAATCATAAACCAAAGGAAACCATGGGGTTAAACAACAACAAAAAAGTGCAGAAAAATAAAAACAAAAATTTGTACGCCAATCCCCAGCAACGGCGCCAAAAACTTGTTGCATGCAAAAGTGATGCGCAAATTAGCGTGCACGTGTACACTTTGCCAAGTTATATTATTTAAGATATCGTCTCCAAAAGGATTGTGACAGCTTTTCAGAGTTCACTTTTCTGCACAAGTAAAGTAAAAACGCAGATGTGAGAAGTTGGTTTGAATGAAGCTAAAACTAAACAGGTAAAGTAAATTGAGAAATCAGAGTGAGAGAATGGGCTAGTATTGGATGTTTCATAGTGTGGAGAATTGTTGTACTATCTCGACATAGTTTTGCAGATCAACTTAACAACTTTCAACAGCTGCCCACGACTATGCCTCGGCAGGCGCCCGCCTCGATAGAGAGCAAGTGACTACCTGGGCAGTTATGCGATGATTCAAGGTTCAGCAAGGCTCCCTTCTACGACTCCCTCTTCTCCCGAAGCTTGAAGTACTATTGGCAAAAACGTCTTGGATGTTACCTCCCGATGTGAATCTAAGGGCGAACACCAACCGATTATGGATCCTCTTTTAGCCGCTGGACTTCTTAACTTATCCCTAAGCCGAAGTAACTTTACCCTATGGTTGGATAAAACCGTGTTTACTCGTTTCATGAGTTCAACTCTCCCGATATTGAACAAATGGATTGTCGCCCTCTTCTCTCCTGATAAAGAATTCGAAAATGAAGAACCAAGAGTAAACAAACCTTGAATTTTATTGCAAAACTAAAATCCTAAACGAATACAACAAGACTCTCACAACTACTACACAACCAACCCTTAGCCCTAGGGAAGGTTTAGAACATGGTGGGTTTTGACGGCACAAGGGTTTCGACAAGAAAAAGTTTCTCTCTAATCTCAATTGTGTTCTCTCTTTCAAGTCGATTACATATATATAGGGGAGGAGCCTGGTCTAAGTCAGTTTAGGGTAGGAATACTAGTTAAAGTATGATTACAACTCATTAAAATGTCATTAAATACTACTAGATTCCCATTTGACTTTTCTTCAACTTGACTTTGACCCAGCTTTTCTTTGTATGTTGGGCTCCAATGCACGTGTAAGTGGTCTCTAAAAACCGGCTTGGTGAGCTCTTTCTATCACATACCACTTTGCATTTTTCCATTCTTCTTTAAAGTGCTACCTCGGCGGCAAGTAGTTGACTACCTCAGTGGGGATATAGACGGGTGTGCAGGGGTTGGCACAACTTTACATTATGGTTATTTCCTCCTCGATCAGCTCTCCTGATGCTCCAACAGTTTCCTCTTTCAGTTCCCAGCTTTCTCTTCATCTGCCCTCTTTGCTGCCTCGGCGGCATTTGCCTGGGCGGGTACCTACGCATAGGGAGAAAACACACTTGAGTAGTATCATATGTATAAAATCAACTAAATTCATCAAACAAGGCAGATTATCTAATCTATGCTATTTTGTGTATGTTACCTAATAAATGCAACCTAAACTATACTTAAGAACAACAATAATTGAGCTAAACTAGGGTATAAGTATAGGACTTTTACACACTTAACACTAACCCCTCCCTACACGTAACCGACTCCCTAACCCGAATTTTATTAAAAGAATCTCTGGCCAGCTTTTTATGGTGTCCGGTCTACCAAAGTGATCGATGGCGACTCCAAAATGATTTTTAAGAAAATAAAGGAAATTTGATTTAAAATGGAAAAACCCTAACTTCAAGATCAAATTAAGATGAATACCCCAATTTCCAAAACCCTAATCATCATGATGTTTTCCACAAACGGGTCTCAAAAATGGTCGCGACACTTAGTAAAAGAGATTTTGCCTGATATATGTTGCAGTAACACACTCACTACTAAGGAGCAAGCTAACTTCGATAAGGATATGCATGTTGAGACAGAAGGTAATGACGAGATTGAATAATCCAATGTTGTGTTCACTCGACCAAGTATGACCTTTGAGCCTTTGGATCATGCTGCATATAAATCTCCCAAACCTTTGCTCGAGCATCTGCTGGTACTTAAACCTCTCCCCCTCAATTAAAGTATGCATATCTAGGGGAGAATGATACATTGCATGTGTTCATATATGCTTGTTTAAAACCTTACCAAGAAGCTAAATTGTTAGCTGTTTTATCACAACATAAGAAAGCTATTGGTTGGACTATTGTTGACATTAAAGAGATCAGCCCTACTTTGTGTACGCATAAGATCTTACTTGCAGATGACCATAGCAGCTTGATAAAACCCCAATAGAGACTCGACTCTATCATGAGAATTGTGTTTATAAAAGAAATTATCAAATGGCTCGACGTTGGTATCATTTATCCTATTTCAAACAGGTCATGGGTGAGTCCTGTCTAGTGTGTTCCCAAGAAAGGAGGAATGAATGTGATCAAGAATGATGTTGATTAACTCCTCCCTACTAGAACTATCACTGGATGGAGAATCTGTATTGATTATAGGAAGCTGAACAAAGCTACGAAAAAGAATCACTTCCAATTGTCGTTTATCGATCAAATGCTTGATAAGCTTGTAGGAAACCCTACTATTGCTTCTTGGATGGTTACTCTAGCTATAACTAGATTGCAATCGCACTAAAAGATCAAGAAAAGACAACGTTCACCAGTCCATATGGCATTTATGCTTTCCAGAGGATGCCCTTTGGCTCTACAACACACCAGCAACCTTCCACCGATGCATGATTGCCATTTTATCAGACATGGATGATTTCATGGACAATTTCTCGGTTTATGGAGATTCTTTCGACCATTTCTTAAGTAATATCGAAAAAGTGTTGCAACGATGCAAGGATACTGATTGAGTACTTAACTGGGAAAATGCCATTTTGTGGTATCTGAGGGCATTTTCCTTTGCCACCATATCTCTGAAAAGGGCATTGAAGTGGACAGAGCCAAGGTTGAAGTTATCGAGAAGCTTCCACCACTAGCAAATGTCAAGGCTATTAGAAGCTTTCTTGGCCATGCAGGATTCTACAAGCGATTCATCAAAGACTTCTCCAAAATCTCAAAACCCCTGTGTTTGTTGCTGGAACAAATAAGAGCATTCGAGTTTGATGACCAATGTCGTGCAGTGTTCAAAGCCTTAAGAAAGGAACTTATTTTTGCACCGGTGGTAGTGCCCCCTGATTGGTTGCAGCCATTCGAGCTAATGTGTGACGCAAGCGACTATGTCATTGGTGTTGTTCTTGGTCAGCAACAAAACAAGGTTTTTCATGTCATATATTATGCTAGTCGCACTCTTAATAAGGCACAAGTAAACTATACCACCACTGAAAAATAATTTATTGTTGTAGTTTTTACATTTGATAAATTTAGGTCATATTTAATAGGTACTAAGGTTATTGTGCATACCGATCATTCTGCCATTAATTACTTGGTAACAAAGAAAGATGCTAAACCTAGGGTCATTAGATGGATACTACTTCTGCAAGAATTTGATATTGAGGTAGTTGATAGGAAAGGAACTGAAAATCAAGTTGTTGGCCATCTTTCCAGACTTGAAAACACATGTGATATTGATTTTGCATGTGATATTAAGGAAGAATTCCTTGATGAGAAGCTTTTAAAAGCCACGGCTTTGCCATGGTTCGCTGACATTGTTAACTTTCTTGTTAGTGGTGCTTTTCCTTGTTATCTTAGCAACCATGGAAGGAAGAAATTCTGGCATGATGCACGTTATTACTATTGGGATGAGCCTTACCTTTTCAAGTAATGTGCGGACCAAATGATTCGGAGGTGTTTCTCGGAAGAAGAACAAGAAGACATCATATACCATTGTCACTCTACTCCACGTGGAGGACATTTTGGAAGACAAAGGAAGGTGACAAAGGTCCTACAGTATGGGTTTTATTGGCCAAATTTGTTTCGAAATGCCCATGCATATTATAAGACATGCGATAAATGTCAGAGGACAAGGAACATATCTCGACGTAATGAGCTTCCCATGCAAGTCATCCTAGAAGTTGAACTTTTTGACGTTTGGGGCATTGATTCATGGGGCCCTTCCCATCCTCCAAAGGACAATTGTACATCTTTCTCATGGTGGATTAAGTGTCCCAATGGGTGGAAGCAATCACAACAACTAAGAACGACGCAAACACTATCTTGAGGTTTTCGCTCAAGAACATCTTCACTCGTTTTGGTGTCCTTCGAGCTATTATTAGTGATGAAGGCAAACACTTTGACAACAAGGTGATCGCCAAGGCACTACGCTGCTACAGAGTCCACCACAAGATAGCCACAGCGTATCATCCACAAACCAATGGGCAAGCTGAAGTATCCAACCGAGTGATCAAACAGATCCTTGAAAAGGTGGTCAAATCCAATCAAAGAGACTGATCCTTAAAGCTGGATGAAGCCCTTTGGGCCTATCAGATTGCATTTAAAACATCGATGGGTATGTCACCTTATCAACTAGTGTATGGAAAAGCTTGTCACTTGCCGATTGGACTAGAACACAAAGCCTATTGGGCCATCAAGAATAACAATATTGACTGCCAACTAGCTGAGGAAAGAAGACTATTGGACTTGAATGAGTTAGAAGAGAATCATATGAATGCCTATGAGAATGCCAAGATCTACAAAGAAAAGACTCAACAATTCGTTGAAGGCCAAACTGTCTTACTCTACAACTCTCGTTTGAAGCTTTTCCCTGGAAAGTTAAAATCTCGTTGGTCTGGCCCATTCTGAGTTGTTAAGGTTTACCGCGTAGTGTTGTGGATATAATGAACCTCAAAGATGGCCCAACCTTAAGTCAACGGTCAATGCCTGAAGGCTTACAAGGGAGCACCAGTGCAACGTGACAAAACTTCAGCCACACTATTGGATGTCTAGAACATCCAGTCCTATCCTTTACTTTTATGCTATTTTAATTTCCACATTTATTTACTACAATTTCTTTGTTTTTGCAATTTATCCCATGGAAGTTCCATTTTTTCCCTTCACCATAACCTATAACCCCTCCACACGTCGCAACTAGGGGTGAGCGTTCGATCGAGTCGAGTCAAAAAATTTTGAGTTATTCTAGCTGACACGCCATATTTTACAACTGAAACTTTATTTGAAATTTTTTTATTTGAATCGGGTTCGATTCGAGTCAATTTTTTGAGTTCTTATACAGATTTAATTGTAATTATTTATCATGTTATAGTACGGTTTGATTCCAATTTAAGCGACTTTCTCTAATCATATAAGATATGCATATATATATTTCTTCATATTTTTTCATGTGGCATATATTTCTTTATGTTTATTTTATATCAGTATATATATCAGGAAAAATTGAGGGACTCGACTCGAACTTAAAAATAAATCCACTAATTACTAAAATTTTTGAGTTATTCGAGTTTCTATTTTACAACTCAAACTTTATTTAAATTTTTTTCGAGTCAAGTCGAGTTTATGAAATTTCAAGATGATTTGAGTTTTTTCGCCTCGAGTCGAATCGAAAATTTTGATTTTTCGAGTTGAGTTGAATTTTGCTCACCCCTAGTCGCAACCCCATCCACTCGCCTCATACTTTCACTTTCCCGCTAAACAAAAGAATCAGCATTAAATGCTGACTTCCTTCAATCACTCTCAACCCTTTTCCCTCCCCGACTATTCATATCCTTCTTCTCCAAGTTTTCCATTATTAAACCAAGGCTAATCGTATGTCAAAGCAACCAATTGCTACTTTTGTGATAAGAATTACTCTACTATCTCCAAACCATGTCTTATTCTAGAAATGGTGCAACAAAGACAGAGCCTGAGTCCTCCTTCGTCTCCCTCATTCCACCAATCTTCGTCCGACTCCTTCTCAAACTTTGACTACGACTCCTCCAGAGAACGATCGACGCTTCTCCAGGGCCGACTTCACTCTGCACCATTCATGAAGAGGTACAAGTCTTTCAAAAATCAAATGTTAATCCCAGAAGAAGGGTTAGCACGACCCAAACTCTTCGACAGAGAAAAGCAAGACGTTGTCATTTCCCATGGATGGGAAACCTCCTCCAAGCAACCAGGACAAATCAACGACGAATGGGTCAAGGAGTTCTATACTCACTTTGGCTAACATGGTGAAGGTTGGGTGTTTGTTAGAGGGTGAAGGTTGACTTTGCAACCCAACTGATTGCACGCTATTACCGTCTAGAGATAGTGGACGAACTACACATTGGGTTTGTTGCCGGCATTATTGCCGAAACAAATACCATGCTCCTGTGAGACCTTTGTGTTACCGATAGAACTCGAGAAAGAACATTGTCAAATGCTCAAACAATGCAATGGCTAAAACTCCTCCCCACTGCCAGATTCTGGGTGATGTTTATAAACACCAGATTGCTCCCCACCAAGAACATGACCACCTTCTCCCGAAGAAGATTGCTACTCCTCTATTACATCTTCCATGGCCGCCTTATTTAACCCTATGAGATCATCTATGGGGCCATCCTAGAGAGAGTCACCTCCCAAAGAAAGACAAGGGCACTTCCATTCCTTCGTCTCATAACGACATTCTGCCATGAGGTCGGTGTGCTGCAAATGAAAGGGGATAAAATCCTAAAGTCACCCTTCGAATGGTTGAACTCGGAGGTTCATGAAATCAAGAACCCTAGGCAACCTGCACCAGACACCACCACCACCCACCGAAGACAGAGGCCAGATACTGATGCTGGTGCCTCCTCCCGCCCTGCCAAGAAATAAGCATATGCCCGGGACAAGGCAACGACATCATCATCCGGGAACCACCACCCTAGTAACTCCCTGGATTAGTTTTTCTTTTCTTTTATTTTATTTCGTTTAAGTTTAGTTTCATATTTTTCATTTGCATATTTTTCTTTTCCTTGATTTTTTGTTTTTTTCTTTTATTTTCTTTTTGCATTGGGGACAATGCTCTTCTCAAGTTTGGAGGAGTACATACCCTTATATATATTAGGAAAAATTTTAAAAATAAAAAAAATGAACTGTAATTAGTCTAGTGTGTCCGATAGGTTCCCTTTGCTATGATTCCTTTGATTCTAAATCTTTGTTGCATTGATCATGAGTTCCTATGATGAATCTATGTTGATGCTTTGCAAGGTGTTAAGAGCTTTAGGTTTGAACTTAATAATGAATCTGATGTAGCCCTTAAAAACCACATGTTGCATGCAATCTAAACATTTAAGACACCTTAGGGATGCTCTAGGTCAACTTTCTGACGCCAAAGCATGAATCAAAACAAATGAACTTAAATGCTCAATGTAGAAAAACAAAGGCTTAAAAACTCCCTGAAAAATCATGAAAATAAGTTAAGACGATAATTTAAACAAAACCGTTGAGGACACTCTTCTATACATCTTGCTATCTTAGTACACTACGTGAGTTCTGTTTGCTCTATTTCACTTTCCTTGGTAGGAATGATAATACTGGAAAAGAGTGAATGAAAGTCTTCATAGGATGACACTGCTCGTAGGGCTCGGGGATGAGCTATTTGCTCCACTCCATCTTCAGGTACTGAAGAGTTTGTGTTACAAGCTAAAACCACGAGGATATAGTTTTCAAACTCAGAAAAATAAGGAGTAAAAATGTGCTAAAAAGGAAAACAATATGTCAAGGTAGAAAAAGAAAACAATGAATGCATGTAACTAAGCACACACTGCACTTACAGTAGATTTGATCTTTTGAACAAAATAGTAAGCTCTAATACATTTGCTTATTATCAACATGGCTGAGAAATGAATTGTTGCTGCATCATAAGTTGGAGTCATTATAATCATAGCTTAGTAGAACCTTAGGACTTATGGGCTGTTTAATGTTCTTATTTTTTTTCTTGCTTCCATTTTGCATCGCTTGAGGACAAGAAACACTTCAAGTTTGGGAGTATTTGAAGAGTGCTTAATTGATCTATTTTATGTCTTTATATCTTGTCTTTTCATGTTTTCAAGCTCATATAGGTTGCATTTAAGTTAAATTGTATATATTTGCATGTAGATGGGGAGTTAAACCGCTTGTGCTTTAATTGTAATATATATTGGTGCTTTTCACGGGAAAGGTGGTGCTTTGTAGTGCATGTGCAAGATCCTGGAGGATGTTGGAGGATTGTTGGAGCAGGAAAGGAGCAGATCGCATAGCTAGAGCTGATGAGGCATGAAGAGTTGGAGATGAATCTGCTTCTGCCCACGTGTACTTTCTCCCAAATACGCAACATTTAATGAAGCGGGAAACAATTGACCTTCTTTATTGAAGTCGTGTGCACTTTAGGGTACTAAAACCCTTGTTTCACCGCCTATATAAGGAAGACTTGGACGCTACTTCATGAGGAGCACGATTATAGATGACAATCCTAATCTGAAGCTTGCAGAGAACCACCGGGGCAAAGCTAGAAGATTCTCCTCAACGAACGACGCCATCGAGAGAGGCTTACAGGGAGGGAACCTGCAACACAATTGGACGACATGGAGGGAGTTTTGTTGAGGACGCCCGACTCTTTTCTTTTCCTTGCTTGATAAATTGTCATACTATACTTTAAATTATAGATGTTTTAGGCTCAAACATGAGCTAAATAATTTTAGTTGGGATTATTGGGTCTCATGATTTTATGTTTTGATTACTTTATTTTAATGCTTTAGTTGTTTTCTCTTTATCTATTCTGTTCATCGTTCTTCATGCGTAGTTAATCGTAAGAGCTATAGAGAGAGACATGTTAACTATTGATCCGTGGCTTAATATCGAGAGAGTTAGGTTATACAAACGTGAATAGTGGGACTAAGATGTTAACTTAGTTTTAATCTGGCTTAGACATAAGTTTAGGGTTTTAATGACTAAAAGGGAGTTTTTAAACAAATAATAGGGTTGTTAGGGTTCACGCAGACATGTATTACCTTAAATTCAATGTTATTAAGTTCTAGGCATCGAGAGAGTCAGAAGTTCATTAGAAAATCATGTCGAGTAGATAAAGAACTTAATGGTTTACACAGACATGTATTGCCAGTCTTTATAGCATTGACATAGGTAATCAAGTATATATCCTTAAAATAATCACAACCTCCATAATTATATGTTAAGTCGTTCCAGCTGTTTGTCTTAATCATAACTATCTTTAGATTAGTTAGTTTAGTTTTAATTAAATCTACAATCATCAATATTTGCAAACATGTTCTTAGGCATAATAACTCCATAGTTATTAATCCAATCCGCATGGGTTCGGCACTCTACTCTTCACTTTATTACTTGATACGACGAGTATACTTACTATAAAGTGCATCACTATTCGACAAGCATCAACAAACTTTATTCGAAAAATTCTTTACATACTTAAAAGTTAGACTAACTTGAATCACATTTTTTGTATCTCCCACAACCCTTGATCATCTCTATTTCTCTACATTGTGTTAAAAATGAGAATAATTTTCGAAAAGCATAGTGAATTCTCTAAAGCACCACTATTGAAGTCAAATGTCATAGAATAAATAAAGTACGCTAAATACATCTTAAAATCACTATCAAAATTAGATTTAGTGTATCAAAAAATCATCATTTATTGCCAACTTATCAACAAATTCTCCTAGACTTGTCAAGTCAAGTTGTCACACTCCAAAATATGAGTTAGTAGTTTGATTAGTGAACAAGACTAGTGAACCGAATGGTGAGTTGGAATTTAAGAAAAATCTTAGAAATAGTAAATTGAGGAATTAGACCATACTTAGTTTCTAAGTGATTAAGGATCAATTTTAGGACTAAAACTTGTCTAAGATTAATTTAGGAAAAATTGTAATATTTCCAATTAGATTAATTTTCAAAATTTTGTTTTAGTTTGAAAAGATTTTGAAAAAAGAATTAATTTATAGGGTAAACTACTGAAATGGTCCCCATACGTTTAGTAAGTGTACACTTTTAGTCACCGATTTCAAAAAAATGAACGTTATTATCACTTACATTTTTATTGCGTAAACCTATAGTCACTCGAGTGTTTCTTGTCATTAAACTTTAACAGAAAGCTGGCTTGGCAGAGGTAAAAAAAAATAAAATAAAGACAAATCAATTCCATTTTCCCAACGAATTGGGATTTACTTTGAATCCTTTCTTTAATTCCTTTTACATTATTTTTTCTTAAATAATTATTTTATTTGAATTAAGTAAACAAATCTAGTTTCATTCCTTGGCGGAGCCAACTAGACCAGAGCCATCAGAGCCTCTATCTATCCCTTCCAATCAAATCCAATCCTATCCAGCAACCACCTCATCCCCCTTCAAGTCTCATGTCGTACGTGTAAAGTTGAAAAAAGGAAAACAACAACAATGAGAAACCTATCCAGACTCCTTTTTCCCTTATATTTTTGTGTTCCTGTGTCAAGTAATTGTCTTTGAGCCCACAAAAAAGGCTAACACTGAAGAAAGCACGCACATGGTTCACTGGCTTACCTAACTTTATCGGCCTCTTATCCATGCCCAAATTTTATGACGTAAGAGTTGTGTGATGGAAAGCAGCCCTTCATACGAAAATATTTTCATTCATCATTCTTTCATTTTCTCTAATACATAGTTTATAAAGCTTTATTGCATATAATTTTTATTTCATCCTTTGTGATTTTAAACTTTGTTAACACCCCCTAGAGAGGTAACCCATTTTTACATAAATCAAATCTTGTTAAAGGAAGTTGTTCTAGTTTATCCTTAGAAGCTAGAGTTTGATGCATGCTGAATCATGCTATGATAATTGTGTGCAAGTTTACATGACGTTGAAGTAATAAAGTGATATGAAAGATATCGTTCCCACGAAGATTGAATGCAATGTTAAGGTTATTTTTTATTGAATGTGAATTAATAAATTTTGAGGAATTTGATATATATGTAATGAAATTAAGTGAACACTAACCAACTAAATGTAATGGCAACAAAATGAATGCAATGTAAGAAAATTAATGAGTGATTGCAATAGCATAATCAATTACTATCATCCAATTGTTGTGTAAGGCACAAAACTATTCCTAGAGTCATGCTATAGCAATTTTATCAAAAGCGGTTCCATTACTCAAATTTGATCTAGATAAATTTAACCCTTCCAGTATTAAACAAATCTTAAGTCACTAAACATGTTCATATGTATTAGTGATTCACTACATCAAAATAGGTTTTTTGCGGAACATTTTTAGTCCTTTAGCGGCGTTTTTAAGCGCCGCTAGAAACTCTTCCGGTGCTAAAAAACGCTGCAAGAAGCGCCGCAAAAAGTAGCGGTGTTTTCGGAAGAAAAACGCCACTAAAAATTGTGACCTTTAGCTGTGTTTTAAAAAGCAAACGCCACTAAAACTTGTGACTTTTAGTGGTGCTTGAAAGACAAACACCACTAAATATCAATATATAGCGACATTTTATTTTTCAAACGTCACTAAAAATATGATTTTTAGCGGCATTTTAAAAGACAAACGCCACTAAATGTCAATATATAGCGGCATTTTGTTTTCAAACGCCACTAAAAGTGCTGGATGGACAACATATTTTATGATATTTAGCGGCGTTTTCTAATTGAAACGTCACAAAATGAGCGTGACTTTGAGTGGCATTTTTTTATGAACACAGCTAAAACCCAAAATTAACATGTGACATTATTCAATAACATAAAACTTGAAATTTAATTATGACACAGATAAAGTAGAAATACTTATCATTAAAAATAAATCAAAGTCTATAAACATTGAAGTGAAATGTAATGTAATTCAACATTGTTCACTAGAACTAGAATAAACAAAGCAAGAACCTAAAAAATCAACTAAGATGGCGGATTCAGTAAATCTTCATATTTAAACTTAACAATCAGAAGCTTGCTTTTACTACTTTTCCCAGCCCGAAGTTGTGCCAATTTATTGTAGTCCTACAGAAAATGTTCGATGTTAGTTCACCAGAGCTATTTTTAAGAATAAGCATAGATTGACCATTAATTAATCCACTACAACTAATAATTTTATCAGATAGTAGAACAAATAATATAAAATAACAAAACACACAATGATATGGAATGAACACGCAATGAATCTGCCTATTAGTAGAACAAAATATAAAGGCAAAGAGAAAAGGATTAAAAGATAATATAAAATAACAAAACAGATCATGCCATAAATTAAGAGTTATCAATTCAAAGTGATAATCAATCAAGCAACCAAAGCATCATCTGCATCATAACTAAAACTTCAAAATATCACTTTGTAACATAACACATGATATGGAATAGGAACATCCATCAAAATAGAGTTATCCATCCAACCAAATGGAATATCTCTACCATGTAGATCTAAAGTAATGTCTTTATTTATATATATTAAATAGTTGAAAAGTTTAACATAAAATAAATAGTTAAGTATTCTAAATTTACTCAAAATTTGGCATGTATAATCTACTTGAATGGAACATGAAATTCAATGATTAGTTTGTTTAAATATTAATAGTAAAAAAATTTTATAAAGGTGTGTAAAACTCAGTCAATTTTATCTTAGTGTAAGTGGACTCCTCCCCTAATATATATTCTAGTAATTTAAGATATGGTTTCAGACATAAACCAGTCCTTATAACACTGATAGATAAACTTCAACAAAATTCAAGGAATAAAAGACTCATAAAGTAATGTGCTTATCAAATCAAGAAGACACGGAAAGTGAACTTACCATGTGCGCTCCAATTTGGAGGGACAACTTGTTTGCTTCAAGATCATAAACATATATTGAATCGTCACTGCTTCCAGCAACAAGATCTCGTCCATCAATTGAAAATTTCACAGAGAATATTCCAAAAGAATACCCTCCATCAGAAGCAGAAAAGTCCAATCCTTCATGGATCTCATGAAAAATATAGAACTACAAAAATGTGACCAAAAACATTGTTGGAAGAAAGTTACTTTATTCATTCTCACCTTTTGAAGATATACATGCATCTAAAATACTCAATTTTAGAGATTAATAGGAAGAGCATTTACTGTGACATTTGCAAGGGATTCTTTGTTAGCCGTGTAATATCCTCGATGTACCGTAGAAGAAAATAAATTAATATGATTAATTTCACAGAGAATATTCCAAAAGAATACCCTCCATCAGAAGCAGAAAAGTCCAATCCTTCATGGATCTCATGAAAAATATAGAACTACAAAAATGTCCAATCCATCAATTGAAAATTTCACAGAGAATATTCCAAAAGAATACCCTCCATCAGAAGCAGAAAAGTCCAATCCTTCATGGATCTCATGAAAAATATAGAACTACAAAAATGTGACCAAAAACATTGTTGGAAGAAAGTTACTTTATTCATTCTCACCTTTTGAAGATATACATGCATCTAAAATACTCAATTTTAGAGATTAATAGGAAGAGCATTTACTGTGACATTTGCAAGGGATTCTTTGTTAGCCGTGTAATATCCTCGATGTACCGTAGAAGAAAATAAATTAATATGATTAATTTCACAGAGAATATTCCAAAAGAATACCCTCCATCAGAAGCAGAAAAGTCCAATCCTTCATGGATCTCATGAAAAATATAGAACTACAAAAATGTCCAATCCATCAATTGAAAATTTCACAGAGAATATTCCAAAAGAATACCCTCCATCAGAAGCAGAAAAGTCCAATCCTTCATGGATCTCATGAAAAATATAGAACTACAAAAATGTGACCAAAAACATTGTTGGAAGAAAGTTACTTTATTCATTCTCACCTTTTGAAGATATACATGCATCTAAAATACTCAATTTTAGAGATTAATAGGAAGAGCATTTACTGTGACATTTGCAAGGGATTCTTTGTTAGCCGTGTAATATCCTCGATGTACCGTAGAAGAAAATAAATTAATATGATTAATTAATTGAATTAATTGATCACAAATTAATTGTAATTAGATGATTTAGTAGCGAATTGAATGAAATTGAAAATATGAGAGCTAAATTAAGATGACTTAACTAGAATTAAGCTTAAATAAATAGATTGCATGCAAAAGTTTTAAATAGACCAAGCCTACCCCTTGTAAATAGTTAAGTCTAGAAGAGAGTTGAGGGATAAAATTGAGCTTTCTCAGCCCCTAATCATCACCTTGGCCAGCCACTTGAGAGATAGAATGAGATTGGACATATCCCACTATCAAACAAAACACTTTCTTCTCCTTCTTCCTTTCTTCTTTTGCCGTGAGTTTTAGAGTGAAAAAGGAGAGGTTTGTTGCTGTTTTGTTGGCCGTGGAGGGGTGTTGAAGCTCAATTTGATATTAGAATTGAGAGAAATTAGAGATTTTGCAAAGTAAGTAGCCTCCTTGTCACCATTTTGTTAACCGATTAAGTTGGTGCATGTGCTTGAGTTTTATTTTGAATTTATGGATGAAAATGATAGTATCATACATGCATGTGTTTGTCATGATCTTAGGATTGAAATTTGATGAAGGATTGTACTTAAAATCTGATTTTGAGCTTGAATTAGAGAACCGATTAACCTAAGGACGGATTTGAAGATAATGTTAAGGCTTTAGACTAATCTGTAAAATTGAAAGAATTAGGGTTTGAATTGGAAAATTTTCATTCGGAATGAATTGAAGATTAGGGTTTTAATTATAAGATTTAGGATTTGGATTGGCTAAAAGGTGATTAAAATGAAGTTAGATTGAAGGAATTAACAAATTGGTTCAATGAATTATGAAAACTGAATTTTGGGACTGTTTTGTAATAATTAGAAAATGCTAGGATTAAAATTGGTTAAATTATGATTCTGGAAATTTGTTTAAAAATCAGGGGATTATGTTAGAAAAATTGTTAGTAACTCAAATTAAACTTAAAATGACTCAATTTGATAAATTAAGCAAATTAGTGAAATATGTCCAAAAACAGCACTATTCCGAAACATCAACTTTGAAAATTCACTATAAATCGTGTATAAGAAATTTGAAGCTGAAATTTTTATGGATTAAACTTTCATATGTCTATTTTAGTTGAGAGAAAATGGAGTTCAATTTGGAGCTATGTGCTAAAATATGGAAGTGAATTAAGTTAGGCATATCAAAACTATTTTGAATCCGGAACACCTATAAAGAAGTAATAAACTGTATTAATCTAGAAGTGATAGAAATATGAGGCCAATTTGGTTAAATAGGATATTGAATTAACTTTCTAAGCATGTATGATAATTGAATTTTGAAATTGTATAGAGAAAGTTATGACCAATTTAGTGACTAGTGCTCAAGTCTGTCAGATTAGGACAGCCTTGAGAAATTGAATTTAGCATTTGCATATTGGTAGTCTAATGCATGATTTAGATACTAATATGTCTTTTATATGTATTTGTATGATCAAAAAGACCAAGGGATTGACAACTTGGAGTGAAGCCAAGGTTGGATCATCCCAAAGGAGGAGCAAAGAGATTACTATCAAGGAACAAGAGTAGCTTGGGTGTTTGTGAGTGTAGTTACCCTAGGGTTGGGACTAGTGTCCTAACCACCATTTTTAATTTAATTTTACTTACATTACAAGCATGAAAATGACTTAAATTAAAGCTGGTAATTTAGTAAGGGAAGGAGGCTAATAATTAAACATGAAAGTATGCTCGAATGGATTGTTTGATATTGTGAACTATGTGTATTATTGGACTGTTTTGTGTGATGCTATGAATAATCGAATGAGGCATGATGTTTCTTGTATGCTACTAAATTTGGATGCTATTTAAAGGTTGATGCATGTTGGTTTACCATGACTGATTGTTATATTTAAGAATTGAGTATGGTTGCTCTTGATTTAGATGATTGAATGATATGAAAATCCATGTGAAAGCTTGCTGGAAATTTTCATGCCATGGTTTGATTGAATAACCTCTTGTTGTATCATGATTTATATTCTATGACATGAAAAATTATTGGATATGCTAATTTAAAAAGCTACAATACCTTGGTTTACTAGATGGCTTAGGTAGAAAGGCATGCCTTAGGGTCTAGAGCTCTCTTGATTCGGGTATTGACATACCTTCTTGTAGTGGTGATTATACACCTTGATTAGCACTTTGTGTGCCTTGTGAAATAATACTATATGTACTAGTGGATTTGGTGTCTTAGCACCTACTTGTGATACTATCTAGTATCTTCTTGATTAGGTACAAATGTACTAACTTGTGACTCGATTACCTAGACCAATCTAATAACCAAGGCAACTTAATTACAAGATTAAACATAACATGACTTGTCTTGCATGGTTAGTTCTTATGATAATTGTTATTGTGATTTGTTTTGCATGTAGTTAATATTGTTATATGACTAATTCGATGAATGTATGTGATTGAATATGCCATGAGACTAGCTAGGTCTTCTTATTAAATGCCTATGTAGGAAATCTTGGTGCAACCTTAAATAAGATCCAACTTGACTTAAAATTGAATAATGTAATTGCTACCTCACTAAGTACAACTTTGTACTTATCTTCTCTTGTTTCCTTCTTCCCAACCTAGCAGATTGATCCTGGTTCGATAGCTAATTCTTCCTTGATCGAGAGGAAGGACTACAAGCATAGTAATCATGTATGACTTGATCCCTTCTTGTCTAGTTTTTGTGTTAGTTATGTCATGCATTTTGTGTCTAGATGATGTGATTGTTGATGGTTGCTAGTTGATTTTGGCTTGTAATAAATGGAAGACAAGTTTGTAAATACAAGCTTGGCATGTAATGTTTTGAGACATTGCTCGTAAATATGTCATTTTGGTTTAATGAATGAAAGCATGTTTTGTTTTGAAATATTGAATTAAATATATGGTTGAATGAATTGTTAAATGAGTATGTTTGGCCATTTGTTCTTAGTATACCAATCGATTAAACCCTTGCCTTGTAATCAATCGAATGGAATTATATTTTTAATTGTGTATGGGGTAGACGATTCAAATAGGTCAATGAAGATTAGGATACATTTGTACTTGTATGGTTCACTTGGTTAAGTCACATTTATATATGATTGAAATTTTATATATAGGTTGACTAAGATGTTAACAATAGTAAATTTTAATGGTAGTTCAGTTTGTAAAATTGAACTTGAATCTCATCCAACTTGGAATTTAATTAAATGTCATGTATATGAATATGTTGGTTTGCTTAGCATTATGGTTGTTCGTTGCTTAATAGCCAAGCAACTCATTCCTAAAGAATGAGTTACGAAAAAAATTTAAATTTTTCGTGTTTTCGCGACACCTCCCGACCGGTTTACGACTAAGCCGGGAGGGAGGTGTCACAGGCCGACCCCACATTAACAATATGGACTATGGGCGACATGCTGACATAAGCTTGAAACAAGGAATAGCTATATTAAAAGGGATAAAATTCGTCTGCCCCTTTTCGGTGCCCCTACATATGCCCCAACACTAAAAAACACTACAAAATTAAATTCTAAGCCCTAACCTTAAATTCTAAACCCTATACCCTAAAAAATACACCTTACCTTAAATTCCTTATACCCTAACCACAACCCCTAACCTAAAATCCTAAACCCTAAAGTTAATTTTGAGCGTGGGGGCATATGTAGGGGCACCGAAAAGGGGTAGAGGATTTCCATCCTATTAAAAGACTAGATTTTCATTCTCTATTTTCATGCAAACATTCTAATCCATACTTGGAGCTTTAAGTTCTCATACTTTTACAATACAAAGCATTGGTTGAATTCTTAATGGCTTATTGTAAAATGCAAACTAACTGAAGAAACAATGGGGGATCCTATTTAAGGTAAATGGCTATTGTTCCTCCATTCATTGTTGGTTGTTCTCAAGGGAAACAATGCGCCTCTGTATCTACATCAGCACAAACGGGAACATTTAAATTCCAAGACACGGTTTCAACACAAATAAACACCATAACACCCTGGCTATTACCTGCATCATCAGTTGAAATTTGGTCCGCAAAAGACAGTATTCCCGCCTGATCGAATAGAAAGCTTGAACACACTCGAATCCTGCAAATCTTGAAGCTGATTGAACTGGTTGTCGAGCATTCCCTGGATAAACAACACTAAAATCATCAAAAATCCATATTCCATATCTCCAACAATAACCCAGAAGAAAGACAAATACTTTTGCATTGAATCCAATTGAAAATGAAATTAAAATGAAGGAAGCAACTACTTTTGCAGAGTAATTTCGAAAAAAATATGAGGGACCCAAGAAGTGACCAAATTTCCCACGCAAAGCAAGCTACCTTCATAGTTGACACCATTGACGGTGAATCATGTTTTCGTATATCTGGCGATTCAAAAAGATTTAAGAAAAAAGGCGAGCGACTAAGAAAAGAGGGGAAACCGTTGGAAACGAAGCTCGTCATTGGGGACATTATCGATGAGATTGATCTGATCGTAGAGAGAGATGAATCAGCTTTGGTAGCGTTTCCACTGCTACCGACATCGAGGGATGGGACGACGAGGTGACGATGAGGCCTGACCGGTGAATGAAAAACATAGAGATGCATTAGGGATTTCACGATATCTGATTTAGGAGTGGTGAGAATCAGAGATTGAGTCATGGTCTATTAAAATCGTGAATTTACTTATTATGGCGTTTACAAAACAAAACGCCACTAACATAACGCCTATTGCGGCGTTTATCTTTTCAAACGCCAGTAAAATGACATTTATTGCAGCATTTTTACTAAAATGCCACTATATGTTATTCTTAGCACAAAATTGTGTCATTTGGTGGCGTTTGACATGAAAACACCGTGATATGTAAAATTTTAGCGGCGTTTGCTCCAAAAATGCTGGCAGAAATGTCGCTATATATCATTCTTCGTGTAGTGATTGAATAAGAAATCATTGAGTAAAATAATATTAAAATAAAGCGTTAATCCTTAGATCAAATCAAAACACAAACATTATCCAAAGTTAACCCAAAGCCAAATAGAGATTAGTTCATGGATACAAATCATCCAAATTAGCCCAATATAAATCATTCTCTGTTAGGAATTTGGTATGCGGAAAAATAACCAAAGCGATAACAACATAGACCAAGATATGCACATGAGACAAGATTTAACGTGGTTCAGCATAGTCTACCTCCACGAATGATAGAAATGAACAATCCACTATCAACGTAGAGAACACAAAGATTACGCATACATGGTAACCAAAAGACTCTTCCCAACATCCCCATAATACTCATCTCTACAATGTAGTCACAATAGTTGTAGAGAACCTAAAAGTGGTTACATCTCTTCAGAGTAATTCTCTCTCATTCTGTCATAACCTAGTCTATATTTACAGATACTTGGTCACAAAGAAACCTTATTCAATAAGATCTCTTACCTATTATAGATATTTACTTATTAAAACAAACACTATTACCAAGTAATCTTCAACCACTAGAATTACAACAAAATTCAACTTAATTACTAATTAGAATTTAATTCAAAATATAACATTCTCAAACATATATCAATCTAAAAGAGTTTCAAAGGAAAGATGAAAAAATCAATGGTAAGTGATCCTCGGTCACTCTAATCTTTAATCTCCACCGTTTCGATCTTCAGCACAGCTCAAGTTTCTTTCGAAGTGACTTTCTTATCCTTATTCTGGTATACATTTCTTCAGCGCAGCTCAAGTCTCTTTCATTTTTTGCTCACCTCTTCATTAACCAACTCAACTAACTTCAAAAACTCACAGGAAGAGAAGAGACTCCCTCTTCTTCTTCTTCTTTTTTTTTTTTTTGCTTATGGCGTTTTATTGTTGGTTTTCCTCCTTCAAGTCAAAAGCAACTTCCAATCATATAGTTTTATTTTTTTCTAATTTTTTCTCATTAATTTTCTAATTTTTCCAACATGACTATGCATTGCGTGCCAAATTTAGTCCAAAACTTAACTTTATTTACAAAAAAATCAAACATTTGAAACACAACTCAACAAATATCTAAAATTCTTGAATCATTTCTCTCAAACGTATAGAAAACTTAAAAAATCACAACCTTAAATTTCTCCTTGGTGTTTTGATCGAGAGATGAATAGAAAAAATGAAAATACAGATTGTCAAAATCTTGCTAGTGACTCGCTGAGTTTGTAAAGATAATTTGAGGAAAGGGTTTAAGAAGCATAAGATAGGATTAGAAATAGAAGAGAATAGATTGTAGAAGAAGTAAAAGAAGAATGGAGATTTTAGAAGAGAATTTAAGTGGAAGAAGAAGAACAAGTATTTTCATCAAGGTTAAAATACTTAAATCATCACTCAACTTTGCTCTAAGACCTATTTTAATCACCAAACTTTTAAAACGATTAATTTACTCATTAAATTTTATTTTTTAACTTATTTTGATCACTTTGAATTATTTTTTTATATTTTGATATGAATTGAAATATTTTATTATTATTAAATATAAAAAAATTAAATAAAAAATAAATTGTATTTTATTATTATTAAATAAAAATTTAAACTAAAAACCCCAAATCCCCAAACAATCAAAACATCAAACCACTTCCACCCTGAATGGTCACCCACCCCTTCGCCGGTGCTACTCTCATCAGCCATCGACCCCTTCACCGACGTTACCCGTAGATGAAGAGCAAAGTCCTCAGTCCTTTGCTTCATCTTCTTCATCATATTGATCTTCTCGTTTTACCCAGTAAAGGAAAACGCTTCAAAAGAGCTAAATTTGTTGGAAAATAATCAAAATCGAAGTATCTTAAGAAAAGGCATGAGCTTGTTTCCATGTTAGTGAGTTGAAAAGGTGGAGTCTTTTCCTTAGAAATGTCGTCGTTTTCTCAAATGATGGCATTGGTATTGGCATTTCGTTTGGAGTTTGTCTTCTAGGTGTCTCTCTTTTGTTTGGGTTTTACTTTGGTGGATTCAGACTAATCTAAGTGTTTCTTTTTTCTGACTTTTGTTTGGGTACTCTGAAAGTGTAAGAAAACAATGGCAAGTAAAGCCAGAAGCTTTTCTTAGTCAAATTTTAAAGACTACCCTTTTAATTTCTCTTTTAAAGTGGGTTATTTTTTAGTTTTCAAATTGAATCTACAAACAGTAGATGACGCCGACGAAGGGGTGGTGGCCGGTAAAGGTAACGTCGATGAAGGGGTTGATGGCTGGTGAGGATGAAAATGGTTTGAGGTTTTGAGTTTTGGGGGATTTGGGGTTTTATTTTAATTTTTTATTTAATAATAATATATAATTTATTTTTATTTTAAATTAATTTTTATATTTAATAATAATAAAATATGCCAAGTCATATCAAAATATTAACAAAATAATTCAAAGTGACTAAAATAGGTCAAAAAGTAAAATTTAATGAGTAAATTGATCGTTTTAAAAGTTTAGTGACCAAAATAGGTCTGAGAGCAAAGTTTAGTGATGATTTAGGTTTTTTACCCTTTCATTAATTCAGTGATACTTGAGATCCTATCAAATTTGGGGTTTTAACCCAAAAAAGTTTAAAACGACAGTGTTTCACCTATTACCTACTAAAAACAGAAAACGACAACCTAAAATATAACAACATACAAACATAAAATGAAGTCGTTTCTAATAACATTAAAATGATCCATGACATAGATCTTCTGTAACCCCTTTAGCACGGTCAAGACAGTTGACCCGAGCCGAGGTGATTACACGGGGAAAACCGAAGTCAACTCATTGAAGTCGAATTCGATTGACGACCCTTTTTTATCTTTTCTAGATGAAAATTAAATCATATGTGATCACCAAAAAGCATAAGAAGAAACGACACAACGATCGGAACTCGTTTAGGGGTTTAATTACACTAATTTGACATTTAGGGACCAAAATGTAATTTCTACAAATTACAAAGACTTTTCTGATTTTAAAGTTACCATTATTTAATTAGTCTTGTTTCATGCTTCTCTGTAAATTTTCATCACAATCAGACCTACCAAACTCATCCAATTGCATACATGAAGTTTAGGGACTAAAATATAACATTTCGAAACTTCAAAAGATGCCATTAACTGAAATTAACGGTCGCGCATCAGTACACCTAAAGACCGTATCGATACGCGGGAAGACGGTGACCAAACACGCAGAAAGGGTATCGATACGCTGCCCCGCGTATCGATACGCCCTTCAAACTTGGCCTACCCGTATCGAAACACTCTTCAACCGTACCGATACCCTTGTGCAAAAAGGTGCAAGTTTGGCTTATGCATACCGATACACAAGCTCGAGTATCGATATACATACCAGAAGTGTCTCAAAAACAGCCCCAAATTCATGTTAAACTTCAACAAATCATCACCAAATCATATGGACACACTTATGGCAACTACACTAACATATAAGCATGCAATTCTAAGCTTATGATAAACATTCGATAGATCATCACAAGCATAACAAGGCATGTATTAGAGCAAGCTTAAAACATAAACCACTAACACACCAAATAGCAAGATAAAGCATCAAAACCAATACAAATACCTTTTACAAACCAAATAAGTCACATATAACTTCCATCAACTTCAGGGAGTCCAATACACATCTCCCAAACAACCATTTAATCTCATTGCCATATATCATTACTAAAGAAAAAGTGTATCACCATACTTAAGCTTAACAATCCTTGAATTCCCTTAAACCTCCTTGCTGCCTAAAATGTCTCAATTATCTGCATTGTTGGTAAAAGAGAGCGTAAGCACAATAGCTTAATGAGGCATGCTCTAGAAACACCATCATAACAATGCAAGCATTAAAACTCTATCTTGACAACCATTTCTAAAATCATGCTCTTTCTATCTCATGCTTGAAAACCATTTCAAAGCAAATCACCATTTGAAAATCACATGTACCATCTACCTATCTATCTATCTTATGCATTCAACCGATGCAAATCTCATGGCAAAGCCACACATGCTTGACATTCAAAAGCATTTCATAAATCTCAACATCTCATAGGCATTTCTCATAGCATAAAATCATTTCAACATTGGTACATGTGAATCCAAGTTCATTCTCATATATTGGCATTTCATATTCTATCTTTACTCGAATATGCGAATAGCTTGACTCGAGGCCAAGTCCTACCCCGGTGGGATCTCACCACCGGACTCTCATGGCGGTATCTATCATCGCCACAAAGCTTGGGTGTTTCACCAAGATCTACCCCAATGGTATATCTCATCATCGGAATCTCACTTTGGATCGGGATGGCACTACCCCCATTTCCCGACTCCAAAGAGCACATACGAATTTTTAGTTTATAGTGCACTTTACATCCTATTGGTTGACCAATTATATCCGGTAATCATCTCATCATTTATGCCAATATATTACATTAATATCATCATCTCACCTACTGTTTTGATGCAACATTTCAAAAATCAATCTCATCCCATTTCAAAACCACATTTCATGCATAGCATTTAATAAAAATCTCAAAACTCTATGCAATGTCATTCTATCTCATGGGATCAATATGAAACATCATTTCATGTCACAAATCATGCAAAAAACAGTAGGAATTGTCTATCTCAAATCAAGAGCATGTCAAAAGCATTTAGGGGCATCATCCACATTTCGAGAGCAAATCTAAACATACTTACTTCCGAACTTAGGTTGGTGTTTCAAACCAATCCTAAATCCCCAAAACTTATTTCCTTGTCCCTCAAGGACTTCTAAAACCACTTGCACTCACCGATAATGTTTCGCTTGCTTGCCGAAACGATTTCTAGGCTTCCGGCACTTCCGGATCAACACCAAATGTGTCCAATGAAGTCTCCCATGTTCATTACACATAAAAACAGAGGATTAATGCATCATCATGCATTAAAATCACCAGCCACTCATTCTAGCTCGCTGCTTTACTCAACAATAGCATTTCGGCTATCCGAAACAACCGAAATCACTTCCAAACTTTCTCAAATCAAAGCCCAGCCAAAATCTATCAATCCTAATCTTTTCTAAACCTCAATCAACATCAAAATTCAACATAAACACGACCTTATACCTCCAGCAAAAGCATATCACCAAAAACCCCTCAAAAACCATAAATCTAGCATCTCAAACTTAGGAACCCAAACCTATTCGGGATTAATTTGTTAAAACCTCATTCTTAACATCAAATAACATCCAAAATATGTTAGAATTCAACCTCAAATCAGAGTTTATCATAGAAATACGAAAATCACCAAGATCTCATCAAGAATCTTGATTTTAACCACTATTTCATGTTTATAACATCAAAACAACTCAAAAGCCATTAACAAAGGATTGATAACTTGGGAATTTCAGTAAACAACTGATCATTAGAGGAGAAGGACGAAGCTTACCTCTAATGGTTGATCTCTCTTCAATTTGGGCAAGTTTTCTTGAAAATCCAAAGCAAAAATCAATAGGATTTGATGAAACAAAGATAGGAAATCTTTTGGAAGATGAAATCTCAGCAAACAAGATGAAAATCAGAGGTTCTTTGATAAGAGAAAAGTGTTTGGGTGATTGGAAGTTGAGAGAAAATGAAAAGAGAAAATCTATCGTAAAGTTGGTTATGAAAAGTCAACCTTTGATTTTATTTTAATTCCCTTTTATTTCTTTAATAAAAACATTATTAAAAGCTCCCAAATTAAAGAGAAATCTGATGAAAACAATTGGTAAAATTAGCTCCTTAAAGATTCAAAGTTTCAATCCTTTACAAAACAGTCACTAGTCAACTTTTGCAAAAACTTCATTTTGGTCACTATACCAAAATGTAATATTTCCAAATCTCATTTTGTAAAAATGTTTTTACCATAATCATTTATATAATAAATTAGGATTTTTAGATATTTTTCCATATTTTTAAAACATCCCGAACTAGGTGTTTGCTAAACTCACCTCAAGGGTTCGAACCGTTTTCGATCGGCCCGATTCAACATCTAAAACTTCTAGGCCTAAAACCAGGGCGTTACAACTCCCCCCCCCTCCACTTAAGAAATTTCGTCCTCAAAATTTACCTGGTGGAAAAAGGTAAGGAAACTGCTTCTTAATGTCATCCTTCCTTTCCCACGCAGCTTCTTCAACGTCACGATGTTTCCATAAGACCTTGACTAGCTCTATGGTCTTACCCCGGAGAACCTTGCTATCTGAATCAAGAATCTCAACTGGCTCCTCATCATATGTTAAGTCTGGATTCAACTCAACCTCTTCCACATGCATAACATGCAACGGATCCGATCTATACCTCCAAAGCATGGATACATGGAACACATTATGTTTATTTTCTAACTATGAAGGCAGTCTTAACTTGTAAGCAACAGGACCCACACCTTCTATCACCTCATATGGTCCAATGAACCTCGGACTCAATTTGCCCTTCCGGCCAAATCTCATCACCTTCTTCCAAGGTGAAACTTTCATAAACACATGTTTGCCAACTGCGAACTCTATCTCTTTACGATTCAAATCCGTGTAAGACTTTTGCCGGTCCGACGCTGCCTTCAAACGCTCACAAATGAGCTTCACCTTCTCGGTGGTTCCTTTCAACAAAGATGGCATCGAAATCAACTTTTGTCCCATTTCAGCCCAACAAAGGGGAGTTCAACACTTTCTCCCGTGTAAAGCCTCGCATGGTGCCATTTGAATGCTTGCCTGGTAACTATTATTATAAGCAAACTCAACCAAAGGCAAGTGCTTCTCCCAAGAACCTTGAAACTCAATAACGCAGCCCCTCAACATATCCTCAAGCACTTGGATAACACGCTCTGACTGTTCATCCATCTGCGGATGATAAGAAGTGCTGAAATTCAACAACGTACCCAAGGCTTGATACCCAAAACCTCGACGTGAACCTCGGATCTCTATCCGATACTATAGATTTCGGCACACCGTGCAAACGCACAATCTCAACAATGTACAGCTTAACTAGCTTATTCAAGGTATACGTAGTATGCACAAGCAAGAAATGTGCACACTTTGTAAGGAGATCCACAATCACCCAAACAGAATTCTTCTTTGATGGCGACAACGAAAAACCAGACACGAAGTCCATGGTAATCCTCCCCCACTTCCATCCTGGGATTCTCAATGGCTGCAACAACCCAGAAGGAACCTGATGTTCAGCCTTAACCCGCTGACAAACCATACATTTGCTAACGAACTCGGCAACATCTTTATTTAACCCCACCCAATAGTACTCATCCTTCAAATAACGATACATTTTCGTACTACCAGGGTGCATAGCGAAAGGACTACTATGAGCTTCAGTCAGAATAGTGCGCCTCAACTCCACATTATTCGGTACCACTATCCGACTCCCAAAATATAGAACACCATCATCACTGAAACTGAAGTCCGAAGGCCTTCCTTCTGCAATATCTTGAACGTGAGGTACAAGAGAATCATAAAGCAAATGCTTATCCTTGATTAGCTGAACCAAAGATGGTTTCACTTGCAACTCAACAACAAGGCCACCATCTCGCGATATGCTCAAGCAAGCAAACATCGCCCTCAACTCTACAGCCACTTTCCCGCTCAAAGCATCAGCTACAACATTGGCCTTTCCCGGATGATACTCGATCGTTAGGTCATAATCCTTAAACAACTCCACCCAACGTCGTTGCCTAAGATTCAACTCCTCTAAGACATAAGATACTTCAAACTCTAATGATCCGTGTACACAGACACTTCTCACCATATAGGTAATGCCTCCAAATATTTAAAGCGAACACCACCTCCGCTAACTCAATATCATGCATGGGATAGTTACGCTCATGCACCTTCAACCGACGCGATGTATAAGCTACTACCTTACCTTCTTGCATCAACACACACCCCAAACCAACATAGGATGCGTCAATATACACCACAAACTCTTTTCCAAATTTAGGTTGAACAAAGATAGGAGCTTCTGTCAATGCTTCCTTTAGCTTCTCAAAAGCTTGATGTCTCACTTCCATCTATTCAAACTTAACATCCTTTTGCAATAACTTCGTCAAAGGAGCAAAAATCTTGGAAAATCCATCCACAAACCTTTGATAGTAACCCGCCAAACCAAGGAAACTACGAACCTCATGAACAGACCTAGGAGGCTTCCAATTCACCACCGCCTCAATATTCTAAGGATCAACACGAATTCCCTCGGCCGAAACCACATGACCAAGGAAAACAACCTCCTTCAACCAGAACTCACATTTACTCAGCTTGGTATAAAGTTGATTCTCTAGCAACACTTGTAAAACAATCCTCAAATGCTCCTCGTGCCCCTCAATAGTACGAGAATACAGAAGGATGTCATCGATGAACACCACAACAAACTTATCCAAGAACTCATGAAACACCTTGTTCATCATATCCATGAATGCAGCAGGAGCTTTCGTCAAACCAAAAGGCATCATCAAATATTCATAATGCCCAAACCTAGTCCGGAAAGCATTTTTTGTCACATCCACATCTTTAACCTTCAATTGATAGTACCCAGACCTTAAATCAATCTTTGAGAACACAGCCGCTCCACGAAACTGATCAAAAAGATCATCAATCCTTGGCAGAGGATACTTATTCTTGAAAGTCAACTTATTCAGCTGACGATAATCAATGCACATTCTCATCGTGCTATCTTTCTTCTTTACAAATAAGATCGGTGCACCCTAAGGTGACACACTAGGCCGAATAAAGCCTCGGTCAAGCAACTCTTGAAGTTGCGTCTTCAGTTCCTTCAACTCCTTAGGTGCCATTCGATAGGGAGCAATGGACAACGGAGTTGTGTTCTCATACAACTCAATTCCAAACTCAACCTCCCGACTAGGCGGCAATTCAGGTAACTCCTCCGGAAACACCCCAGGAAATTCACACATAGTCCTTATATCTTGAACTCTGACATCCTTTGTACTAGGACTCATTACAAAAGCTAAATAAGCTTCGCATCCTTGACGCAACAACTGACTCGCTTCAAGCGTCGAAACCACATTAGATAGGAACTTTACATTCTCTCCCACCACCACAACTTCATAATCATCAGCAAGTTTCAGCGAAACTCGCTTATTCTCAAAATCCACAACAGCCCTATGCTCAACTAGCCAATCCATACCAAGGATTACATCAAATCCATAGAAAGGCAATTCCATAAGATCCACCAGAAACACATGTTCTTGCACCTTTAAGGGACACCTCTTATACAACTTCCTTGTTACAACCGTGTCACCAAAAGAACTAGTCACACGCACACCAATATCCAAAGACTCAATAGACAAACCAAGCATTTGAGCATGTTCACACAATATGTATGAATGTGTAGATGCATAATCAATCGGAGAAAGTAATGACAAAAACTGCAAATTAAAAGTGCATGCGATCACATCAGTGTCATTCCTCCCTTCACTATGGGCATACACGATAATCAAAGTTTAATAACACAACCACTCCAAGAAACTGATCAAAAAGATCATCAATCCTTGGCTGAGGACAATCTCGTTTCATGTGCCCACGGGAACCACAATTCCAACATGTAACAATGTTGTCCCAGCACTCTCTCGTGTGCCTCCTGCCACACCGATTACACTCAGGTGTACGAATGAAAGCATTTGGCCCCTGCTGACCTCTCCCTGGATTACCTCCCCCACATCTAGCATCCACATGAGACCTTCGATCCCTCAGCCTCTTAAAACGATCCCTTCCAGCATCAAAACTCGTAGCTCGCTTCCCAGAGCTAGATCCTCCTGGTCGACTCGCCAGACCAAAGTTCAGCTCAATGTCCTTGGCTCGAGTGGCCAGGACATCAAAATCAGTGTAATCCGATACAAGCATGTATGCCATCACATCAGCCACCAGCCCATATCTGAAACACTCTCATCTCTCCCGTTCATTAGGGATCAATTCCGGTGCATATTGGCTAAGGCGTACAAACTGCACCTCATATTCCGCCACTGACATGCTTCCTTGCACTATGGACATAAACTCCCTCTTTTTCTCTTCCAGATAACGGACTCCTAGATACTTCATATTGAACGCATTCAGGAAGAATGTCCAAGTCACCTCATCATTCTCTAATCCAACTATTGTGGTCGTCCACCGTGTATAGGCATCACCATGCAACAGGGATACAATACACCCTATCTTCTGGACATCATTACAATTCATCTGTCCAAGGATCCTCTTGGTGTTCTCCAAACAAGATTCGGAACTCTCGGGGGTCGGCCCTCTAAACTCAGTCCCACCGAGATTGCGGAGTCACTCCAACGGCAAACTCACACCAGCACCAGCCTGAGGTGCAACCACATGAGCACCAGCTACTGCCGCCTGAAAGGCTTCAGCAATAGCCTGAATTAGAACTGTCATATTAGGAGCAACTTGACCTCGTGCTCTCTCGGGTTCAGCAACCCCCACTCCAGCTCCAGCAGCACCAGCCCCCGCGCCACCACCACCGAGTGGTCCACTAGGAGGAGGAGGTGGTAGATTCTCAACACGCTCACCTGTCTTGTTCATCTCGTTCTTATCCGCATTACGCGTATTAATTCTAAGCTCTCTACGTGGCCCCATTCAAAACAATGCAACTAGCAAAATACAATAAAACTCAGTTAGGCAATATAAGGCAAGAAATCCAAGGTGCTTAAGTTCATTTTCAAAACAATTCTTTCCAATAGTAATGATATGACAATGAGTTCCCCATCTATACCCCAAACATAGCATAACAACACAATTTCATCTCAAACATTCAGCTTGCTTGCATTTCATCTCATTAAAGCTCAAACATTGCACAATTACACAACATGCTTTCACAAAGTTCATAACTATTCACATTTACACTTACCAACTCCCCAATTATTCGCAAACCTGGCTCTAATACCAACAAATGTAATGCCCTTAGCCCGGTCTAGACGGTTGACCCAAGCTGAGGTGATTACACAGGGAAAACCGAAGCCAAATTGTTAAAGCCGACTCCGATTGACGACATTTTTTTTCTTTTCTCGATGCAAATTAAATCCTATTTGATCACCAAAGAGCATAGGAAGGAACTTCACATCGATCGGAACTCGTTTAGGGGTTTAATTACACCAATTGGACATTTAGGGACCAAAATGTAATTTCTGCAAATTACAATGACTTTTCTGATTTTAAAGTTAACATTATTTAATTAGTCAGGTTTCATGCTTCTCTATAAATTTTCATCACAATCAGACCTACCAAACTCATCCAATTGCATACATGAAGTTCTGGGACTAAAATATAACATTTCGAAACTTCAAAAGATGCCATTAACTAAAATTAACGCTCGCGTATCTGTACGCCTAAGGATCGTATTGATACGCGGGAAGGCAGTGAAAAAACTCACAGAAAGGGAATCGATACGCTGCCCCGCGTATCGATACGCCCTTCAAACTTGGCCTACCCGTATCAAAACACACTCCAACTGTACCGATACCCCTGTGCAAAAAGGCACAAGTTTGGCTTATGTGTACCGATACGCAAGCTCGAGTATCGATACGCATACCAGAAGTGTCTCAAAAACAGCCCCAAATTCATGTTAAACATCAACAAATCAGCACCAAATCATATGGACACACTTATAGCAACTACACTAACATATAAGCATGCAATTCTAAGCGTATGATAAACATTCAATAGATCATCACAAGCATAACAAGGCATGTATTAGAGAAAGCTTAAAATATAAACCACAAACACACCAAATAGCAAGATAAAGCATCAAAACCAATAAAAAGACCTTTAACAAACCAAATAAGCCACATATAACATCCATCAACTTCAGGGAGTCCAAAACACATCTCCCAAGCAACCATTTAATCTCATTAACATATATCATTACTAAAGAAAAAGTGTATCATCATACTTGAGCTTAACAATCCTTGAATTCCCTTAAGCCTCCTTTCTGCCTAAAATGTCTCAATTATCTACATTGTTCGTAAAAGTGAGCGTAAGCACAATAGCTTAATAAGGCATGCTCTAGAAACACCAACATAACAATGCAAGCATTAAAACTCTATCTTGAAAACCAATTCTAAAATCATGCTCTTTCTATCTCATGCTTGAAAACCATTTCAAAGCAAATCAACATTTGAAAATCACATGTATCATCTATCTATCTATCTATCTTATACATTCAACCGATTCAAATCTCATGGCAAAGCCACACATGCTTGATATTCAAAAGCATTTCATAAATCTCAACATCTCATAGGCATTTCTCATAGCATAAAATCATTTCAACATTGGTACATGTGAATCCAAGTTCATTCTCATATATTGGCATTTCATATTCTATCTTTACTCGGATATGCGGATATCTTGACTCAAGGCCAAGTCCTACCCCGGTGGGATCTCACCACTGGACTCTCATGGCGGTATCTATCATCTCCACAAAGCTTGGGTGTTTCACAGAGACCTACCTCGATGGTATCTCTCATCATCGGACTCTCACTTTGGATCGGAATGACACTACCCTCATTTCTCGACTCCAAAGATAAAGTACGAATTTTTAGATTATAGGGCACTTTACATCCTATTGGTCGACCAATTATATCCGGTAATCATCTCATCATTTATGCCAATATATTACACTAATATCATCATCTCACCTATTGTTTTGATGCAACATTTCTAAAATCAATCTCATCCCATTTCAAAATCACATTTCATGCATAGCATTTAATCAAAATCTCAAAACTCTTTGCAATGTCATTCTATCTCATGGGATCAATATGAAACACCATTTCATGTCATAAATCATGCATAAAACAGTAGGAATTTGTCTATCTCAAATCAAGAGCATGTCAAAAGCATTTAGGGGCATCATCCACATTTCTAGAGCAAATCTAAACATACTTACTTCCGGACTTAGGTTGGTGTTTCAAACCAATCCTAAATCCCTAAAACCTATTTCCTTGTCCCTCAAGGACTTCTAAAACCACTTGCACTCACCGATAACCTTTCGCTTGCTTGCCGAAACGATTTCTAGGCTTCCAGCACTTCCGGATCAACACCAAATGCGTCCAATGAAGTCTCCCATGTTCATTACACATAAGATCAGAGGATTAATGCATCCCCATGCATTAAAATCACCAGCCACTCATTCTAGCTCGCTGCTTTACTCAACAATAGCATTTCTGCTATTCGAAACAACCGAAATCACTTCCAAACTTTCTCAAATCAAAGCCCAGCCAAAATCTATCAATCCTAATCTTTTCTAAACCTCAATCAACATCAAAAATCAACATAAACACGGCCTTATACCTCCAGCAAAAGCAAATCACCAAAAACACCTCAAAAACCATAAATCTAGCATCTCAAACTTAGGAACCCAAACCTATTCGGGGTTAATTTGTTAAAACCTCATTCTTAATTTCAAATAACATCCAAAATATGTTAGAATTCAACCTCAAATCAGAGTTTATCAAAGAATCTTGATTTTAACCACTATTTCATGTTTATAACATCAAAACAACTTAAAAACCATTAACAAAGAATTGATAACTTGAGATTTTCAGTAAAGAACTGATCATTAGAGGAGAAGGACGAAGTTTACCTCTAATGGTTGATCTCTCTTCAATTTGGGCAAGTTTTCTTGAAAATCCAAAGCAAAAATCAATAGGATTTGATGAAACAAAGATAGGAAATCTTTTGGAAGATGAAATCTCAGCAAACAAGATGAAAATCAGAGGTTCTTTGATGAGAGAAAAGTGTTTGGGTGATTGGAAGTTGAGAGAAAATGAAAAGAGAAAATCTATCGTAAAGTTGGTTATGAAAAGTCAACCTTTGATTTTCTTTTAATTCCCTTTTATTTCTTTAATAAAAACATTATTAAAAGCTCTCAAATTAAAGATAAATCTGATGAAAACAATTTGTAAAATTAGCTCCTTAATGATTCAAAGTTTCAATCCTTTATAAAACAGTCACCATTCAACTTTTGCAAAAACTGCATTTTGGTCACTATACCATAATGTAATATTTCCAAATCTCATTTTGTTAAATTGTTTTTACCATAATCATTTATATAATAAATGGGGATTTTTAGATATTTTTCCATATTTTTAAAACATCCCGAACTAGGTGTTCCCTAAACCCACCTCAAGGGTTCGAACCGTTTTCGACCAGCCCGATTCAACATCTAAATCTTCTAGGCCCAAAACCAGGGTGTTACATTTTCCTTTCCATTTGAGACTCTCGAATGGAAAGGAAGATAGTGTTGCGTGTAAAATAGTCTATCGCAATTGTAGTGCAAGTGTACACGACGCAAGTAGTAAAGTGATACGAAGTATCGGATATCGTCTCCACAGGGATTGGGCTAATGACTTCACCTTGTTTACTGCACGAAAGTAAAGGAAATAATTAAGAGTTGTCACGAGAATAATAAGGTAAAAACGTAAAATAAAGGATTGAGAAATCAAGATAGAGAGAATGGGCTGGTATTGAGTTGCTCAGTAGTGCAGGTATTGAATTGCTTAGGATCTCCAGTTCTGTCGTCGCGCCTGTCGCCGACAGCACCTGTCGCGGCAGCTGTCCGTTGGCTGTCGCGGCAGCAAACACCAACTCCGTACTTCAAGCTTGGCAAGAATCCCAGATCTGCCTTGCCCTATCCCTAGGCACAAGTCTGTCGATGATCACGTCTTTGATGATACCTCCCGGCGTGAATCGAAGGATGAACACCGATGTGTATGAATTCTTCCTTAGCCACTTAACCTCGCCCTATCCCTAGGCACGAGATGGTTCAACTATAAACTAGAGAACGCGCTCTTATCTCTTTCGTATACTTAACTCTCCCGATGCTAAGTAAATGGATAACCTCACAATGCTCTCCCGATGCTCTTGCAAGATATTAGAACCAAGATAAAAGAACTTGAAGTTTATTTTATTGAACTTGAAAAAAATCCTAAAACAAAGCAACCCTTGCAACTACTTTACAAAACAACCCGTAGCCCTAGGGGGAAATTAGAACATATCGGTGACAGGTAAACGGCAGGGGGGTTTAGGTTATCGGTTATGGGGTAGAATGAGGGATTATCTCTCCTAGGTCAAAACTATGCCCTTATATAAGCTTTGGGCTCAAGTATTCTAAGGTAACAAGGATTACAACTTTAATTAAAAGTAAGATTCTAATAAGGACTAAATCTCTAAAGTCTCCTACTTTCTAGCCGCCTCCTTGTTTCATGGAAATTCTCCTCCTTGAGCTTTGGCTTGACATATCTTTTGATCCGGGGCTTGGAAAAATATTTGGCGTTCACACGACAGACGAGCAGATTTTTCTCTATCTATCGAGGTCCACTTGAATTTTCCTCTTCATAAATCTGCTGTCACCATGCTGTCACGACAGGTCCATGACAGGTTCGTCTTCTTTGGCTGCTTGTCCAGTTCCGCTCTCCTGCTTCTCTGCCCTGCGCCTACCTTCATCTTCTACTATGACAGATACCTGCAAAAATAGCCATCTTTTAGTAGAATCCGCGCCTTTTATATAATTGTGATGTTTTATTTAAAACTAACCTAAATGCAATGCAATGATGCTTGAATGCAGCAGAAATATGGGTTAAAAAGGGTGTAAATAATAGAACTTTTACACACTCAACACACCCCCAAACTCAAGTTTTTGCTTGCCCTCAAGCAATGAAGAAAGAAAAATGAATATTTTTTTGTGTTGGCCTTCAAACAGTGAACTGTCCCTTACCCGTCGCTCATTCTCTATGGCGGCAGCAACCTGTCGGAAAGGTTAGGATCTGTCCGGAATCTCCCTATAGCTCTCGTGCAGTGTGTGCATGCTTGTGAACAGTTATATGCCAAGACTCTCTTAGTTTCACTAGAATAATTGACTTTAGCTTGTTTAGAGTTTTTCCTACGAGACTGTTTTCTTTTTTTCTTACTAGAGCCAGAATTGGGCACCTCTAGTTATTTCCTTTTTTTCAAACTTCTTCTCTTTTACTAGAGCCAGTATTTCAGGCACCTCTAGTTAACTGTCTAGAGCCGGTGATAGGCGCCTCTAGAAGTTTTTCTCTGGTTATCTGCCTAGAGCCGGTGGTAGGCACCTCTAGGTTTCCTGAGATTCTAGTCTCTTTTCTACTCTAAGTGCTAAGTTTTCCTATTCTAGTTTGGCTAAAAGAAATCTAAGCAGTATAACAGTCACAAAAGTGTTTAAGTTTTCAGAACTATAGAAAGGCTCTAAACTTTTCCTTAACCTGTCCTAAGGATGCTGCCACGACAGAGCCGTCATGACAGGTAAGTTAACTTCACAGTTTTAAGCCAACAGTTTTAATTTTTTTTTTAAAGAACTTAAATAAAAAGACACAACAATAATTGAAAGATGTACTAAGGACTCCATTAAATATGGAGGGTGCCACCCCCAAACTCAAGGGTTGCATTGCCCTCAATGCAAAATGCCATGGAAAATAAAAGAAAGATAGAAAAAAGAAAAGAACAAAGTACATCACAAAATATAAAGGCAGGCAACAATAAGAGAAAATAAAGACTTAAATTTTCACGCGCTGCTCTCGCTGCTGCTGCTGACGCGGATCTGATGGCGGCGCCTGCGCTGAGGAGGGGGCTGGACAGGTTCAACAGCAGGTTGCTCAACAGGTTCATCGGCCTGTTGAGGGGCAGGTTCTTCAGCAGGTTGAATGGCAGGTTGCTCCACTAGTCGGACATCGGAACTGCTGCTGCTGTCCCAGCTGTCACTCGTGATGGCTTTGGACAGCCTTCTTTTGTCGGCCACATGCTTAATACGTTTCACTCGTGTGAAGGCGCTGTCCAAATTCCTCCGGACAAGAGGGCTGTCATCAGTGGCAGCTCGCTTTGTTCCTCGAGGGGAGGTGTCTGCCGATGGGCTGCCGGCTGCCGTCGGGGATGGTGTGGAGGAGGCAGATTCTCCGTGGGGAGAGACAGGTGGTGTGGGAGTGGGGGAAGGGATATTGAAATAATGGGCGGGGAAGGTGGGGAAAATGACATCCTTAAAATTCAAAGTATTGGTAATGAAATTTACCGTAGCATTGGAGAAGTCACGGATGAAAGTCATTAAACCCATCTGGCGCTCCTCTATCCTCAAGATGGCAGCAAGGATGTGGGCGTTCTGATCTGTCGGAGCGGTGTTGGTGGCAGCTTCTGGGGCAGGTTCGGTGGCCGGTTCATCATCGGAATTAGCAGGAGGGGCGTTTGGGTCGAAGGCGTTGATGGGAGTTGCAGCTACGACCTCCATGAGGCTGGAGATGTTGATGTCTGTCCAGCCGCTGCCCTTCTTGATTTTGTCGGATGGCTCCTCTGGTACGGCAGCACAGCGGCAGAGGGCAGTGATGGTTGATGGTAGGCATAGTCGTGAGTCCGAGCGGAAAGCACAATCGAGGATGCTGTCCCTCATGTATCTGCCCACATTGATGGGCCTGTCATGCATGATAGAGTGGATGAGGGCCAACCGCTGCCTGTTGACTGTCGTATGGTGGGATGAGGGCAGGATACGCTTTTTGATAAAAGCGTTCCATAGTTTTGCCTCAGGGAGTAGCTGCCCCCTGTTGACAGAGTGGGGGTTCTTCTTACTGGTGCTCCATGTCGTTTCCGCTTCTGTCAACTCCCTCATGACAGCATCATGTCCGGCAGCGTCGAGGGTGTCCCAAAATTGTTGATGAGCATCATCATTAGGGCCAAAGAAGAGGCCGAATACATGGTTGATGCTGCTGGCGGTGAAAGGAACTGTCACTCCTCGGACGGTGACAGATGTCGCCGTCTTGCTGTCGATCGCCGCATAAAATTCCCTGACCAGAGTGTCATTAAGCTCTGCCGGCTGTTCGGCAAAGTCCTCCCAAAGTTGTGCTGTTATGGCCTTCATTATGAACGGCCGGAGTCCCATATGGGGGGCATCTCTGTTATAGATGAAGCTCCGCTCCTCCCATAGTTCCTTGTTAGCGAACGGGGCTGCTGCTGCTGAAGAAGAAGCGGCAGCAGCGTTCTGACGGGTTTGTCGTGAAGACATTTTTGGTTGCAAGGGCTGACAAAGAAAGAAAATAGATAAAACTAGAAGAGAATAACAAGAGAGAAAAAACAGAAGTGATGAAAAATGAAGAGGGGAAGGGGTTTATATAGCGGTCGAGTAGCTGCCCATTTAATGCCGCAACGGCAGGCGAGAATAACGGGGCGGCAGATTGAATATAGCGTGTCTGACGCGTCTGACACGTATTAATGCGTCTGCTGTGCGTCTGCCGCACGCTTCTGCGTCTGCCGTGTCAGTCTGTTGACAGCCTGTCGTATCCGTCTGCGGCGGCAGCCGAAACGACAGGTTACCATAAATGGGCTTTATTGGGCTGGTGGATGAGCGGTGGTCTTGGCTCACTTCTTCTTTTCTTCTTGACTCCTTTATTTCCTAAAAAACTGAAATTATAAAACAAAACATTATTCGAATAAAATAAACCTAATTTCCTAATAATAATAAAATAAGTAAAAATAAAAATTAGGTTAAATTAGTGATGCCTTGTGGGGCATCATCTAAAGTAACCACTTCCTGTAGTCCTGGGGCTTCAGTCCCCTGATAGTGCTTGAGGCGTTGTCCATTGACTTTGAATTGGTGCCCATCCTTTAATGATTGAATTGTAATGGCACCATGGGGAAAAACTTGAACCACTTGGAACGGGCCAGACCATCTAGATTTAAGCTTCCCTGGAAAGAGTTTCAACCTAGAATTAAACAACAACACAAGCTGCCCTGGGCAGAACTGTCGTGGCAGCAACTTCTTGTCATGCCACTTCTTAGTCTTTTCCTTGTAAATCCTTGCATTATCGTAGGCCATTGTCCGTAATTCTTCAATTTCGTTCAGATCTAATAACCTTTTCTGGCCGGCCTTATCCAAGTCCATGTTCACTGCCTTAATTGCCCAATATGCCTTGTGCTCGATCTCGACAGGCAAGTGACAGGTTTTCCCGTAAATCAGTCGGAATGGAGACATGCCCAATGGAGTCTTGAAAGCTGTCCTGTATGCCCATAATGCATCATTCAGAAGTAAAGACCAGTCTTTCCTAGTTGGTTTAACCATCTTTTCAAGGATGTTTTTCACTTCCCTATTGGATATCTCAGCCTGTCCATTGGTCTGTGGGTGGTATGCTGTCGCGATCTTGTGCTTGACACCATATTTCTTCAAAGCGGCAGCAATTACCCTATTATCGAAATGTTTCCCTTCATCACTGATAATCGCTCTAGGGATGCCAAATCTAGAAAAAATGTTTTTGTGCAGAAACTTTTGGACCGTTTTGGCATCATTCTTTTGCGTTGCGATTGCTTCTACCCACTTGGAGACATAGTCCACTGCTAGGAGGATGTAAAGGTTTCCACACGAAGATGGAAAAGGTCCCATAAAATCAATCCCCCAAACATCAAAGATCTCTACTTCTAAAATATTCTGCAGTGGCATCTCGTTTCTCCTCGAGATGTTACCTGTCCTCTGGCACCTGTCACAGTTTCTGTAAAATTCCTGTGCATCTTTATATAGTGTCGGCCAGTAGAACCCTGACTGCAGCACCTTGGCAGCCGTTTTATTGCCTCCTAAGTGACCTCCATATTGTGAAGCATGACAGTGATGGAGAATGTCTTCTTGTTCTTCTTGTGGTACACACATTCTTATAACCTGATCTGCACACATTTTGAAAAGAAGAGGTTCGTCCCAATAATAATGTTTAACATCATTTTGGAACCTCTTCCTGGCTTGATAATTAAGATCAGTAGGTAATATTCCGCTAACTATAAAATTAACGAAATCAGCATACCAAGGAAGGTTAGAAGACTTACCTGCCGCCATGGCTGTCGCGACAGCGACTGTGGCAGCAAAGAGCTGCTCATCTGGGAAGGTCTCCAGTATGTGTGTCTCATCTAACGGTAGACTCTGTCCCGTGTCCAACCTCGACAAGTGATCTGCCACTTGATTCTCTGTCCCCTTTTTATCTTTGATCTCAAGGTCGAACTCTTGTAATAGCAAGATCCATCGTATCAACCTAGGCTTCGCATCCTTCTTTGCGAACAAATACTTGAGGGCAGAGTGGTCGGTGTGTATTATTACCTTCGTTCCAAGTATGTAAGAACGAAACTTGTCGATGGAGAACACCACAGCTAACAGCTCCTTTTCTGTGGTGGTATAGTTCACTTGGGCATCGTTTAATGTTTTGCTGGCATAGTATATGACTTGAAACAGCCTGTCTTTGCGCTGCCCAAGTGCTGCCCCGACAGCATAGTCACTAGCATCACACATGATCTCAAACGGTTGTGTCCAGTCTGGTGGCTGTACTATGGGGGCTGTCACTAATTTTTCCTTCAGAACCTTGAATGCTTCAGTACATTCTTCGTTAAAGTCAAAGGGTCGGTTCTGCTCTAGGAGATGGCATAGCGGTTTGGTGATCTTTGAAAAATTTGCAATAAATCTTCTGTAAAAACCGGCATGCCCTAAAAAACTCCTAATGCCCTTGACTGTGGTTGGCGGCGGCAGCTTCTCTATGACTTCAATTTTTGCCCTGTCGACCTCTATCCCACGGCAGCTAATCTTATGGCCTAGAACTATCCCTTCATCTACCATAAAATGGCATTTTTCCCAATTGAGAACAAGGTTAGTTTTTTCACATCTTTCAAGTACCTTTTGGAGGTTGCTGAGGCAGCTCTCAAAATCGTCTCCAAAGATGGAAAAATCATCCATGAAAATCTCAAGGAAGTCCTCTACCATGTCGGAGAATATTGCCATCATGCACCTTTGAAAGGTGGCAGGTGCGTTACAAAGGCCGAACGGCATCCTCCTAAAGGCATATGTTCCGTAGGGGCATGTGAAAGTCGTTTTCTCTTGATCCTCCGGTGCAATAGCAATTTGGTTATAACCTGAATAACCATCAAGAAAACAATAATAAGATTTACCCGCTAATCTATCAAGCATTTGATCAATAAAGGGTAAAGGGAAGTGGTCCTTTCGGGTAGCTTTGTTAAGCTTCCGATAGTCCATACAAACCCTCCAACCGGTCACAGTCCTGGTTGGGATTAGTTCATTGTTTTCGTTGGTTATCACGGTCATGCCTCCTTTCTTGGGAACACATTGCACCGGGCTAACCCATTTGCTGTCGGAGATGGCGTAAATAATACCAGCATCTAACCATTTAATGATCTCCTTACGCACTACCTCCTTCATCGCATGGTTTAGCCGCCTTTGAGCATCTATAGTCGGCTTATGATCTTCCTCAAGAAGGATTTTGTGCATGCATAACGCCGGACTAATGCCCTGAATGTCTGCTATCGTCCATCCAATCGCCTTTTTGTGCTGCCTTAGCATGTCGATCAGCTGTCGTTCCTGTTCCTGCGGCAGCTTAGCAGAGATGATTACGGGCAGTGTGTCATCACAACCAAGATAAGCATATTTAAGCTGCCCTGGCAGGGGCTTAAGTTCTAAGACAGGTGGTTCAACAGTAGAGGGCTTTTGGATTAAATGGTTATCCGAAGTGTAGTTCAAGGGTTCGAATAACTTACCTGGACGATGGTCTAACCAATTTACCTCCTCATGACCTTCAGTATCGGATTCAGAGGAGTTGCTGTCGTCGGTGTTGTCGTCATCGCTGTCGTGACAGGTCTGTAAATGACTGTCGCAGCAGTGACCAAATTTTTTATCATGGCAGCCCGACCTGATGCAGGGGTAATCAAAGGTCACCTCAATGATGGCCTTGCATTCCTCGTCCAAATCAGCTCATTTCATTGATTGGAGAACATTCAACTTAATCTCTTGATCATTTACTCGCATGGTGAGTTCTCCTCTCTCCACATCAATCAGTGATCTTCCCGTGGCTAAAAAGGGTCGCCCAAGGATGACTGGTGCGTTCTCATCTGCCTCGCAATCTAAAATAAGAAAGTCAGCAGGAAAAATAAACTTATCCACTCTTACCAAAATGTCTTCAATCTTTCCTTCGGGGTGAACGTAAGAGCGGTCGGCTAGCTGTAGGGTAACTGTCGTGGGCCGCGCCTTCCCAATACCTAATTTCTGAAAAACAGATTTGGGCATTAGATTAACACTAGCTCCAAGATCACAAAGTGCCTTACCCACAAATTTGTCACCGATTACACAAGGTATGAGGAAGCTCCCTGGATCCTTCTTCTTCTGGGGTGGCTGCCGATGAAGAATACTCATGCAACCATCTGCCATCCTTACCGTTTCAAACTCCCCAAGTTTATATTTCTTTGACATGACATCCTTGAGAAATTTAGCATAACCGGGCATCTCCCTAACGGCGTCTAACAGCGGAATATTAATCTGAACCTGCTTAAAAATATCATAAATCTTTTTAAGTTGAGATTCTTGCTTAGCTTGCTTTATCCGTTGAGGAAAGGGTGGTGGGGGACGGTAATCAGCAACACGTCCTTCCCACTGCATACGAATCTGAGGATGATGTTCTTCATTTTTCTCCTCTGTCGCTTCTGCTATCGTGACAGGCTCATCGGCAGCAGTCTGTTTATCACCTGTCGGGGCAGCTTCCTCGGCAGGTTTATCTAAGGCAGGTTCCTTTTCTGTTTCAGCTTTTTCCGGTCCAGGTAACTTTTTCCCACTCCTAGTAGTAATCACCTTACATTGCTCATGTGGGGGCGGTCTAGCATTTTCAGTATTGCTAGGGAAACCTCCATTCTGCCTTGGCTTAATATGCTGGGACACCTGACCCATTTGTGTCTCTAGAGATTTCAAGGTAGCCTCATGATTTGTCATCCTCATCTTGGTTTCATCCATAAAGTTTTCTGTCTTCTTGACAAACTGATTAATATTGTCCATATACGTACCAGTCTGAGACATAAAAGTGGCCAGAGTCTGTTCCAATACACTACTCGTGGCAGGTGGTGGCTGCTGTTGCTGTTGCGGCGACAGGTTCTGCAGCAGGTTTTGCGGCTGCTGTTGCTGTCGCGTCAACAATCTAGGACCCCCTTGGTTCTGATGATGCGCTTGCGGATTCAGAGCATTGTTGGGATTACTCCAAGAAAATTTGGGATCTTTCCTCCAATTAGGATTGTAGATGTTGGAATTGTAGTTTGGCTTGTAATTTCCAACATATTTTCCCTCTTCTATATTTATAGGGCATTCATCCCTACTATGATTTCCCTCACAAGTAGTACAAACTTCCTCGACAGCAAATCCTCGTAAGTCCTCTTCATTCAATAAGTGTTTCATGGCTTTAGTAAGGAATGCTACCTGTGATTTCATAGTGCTGTCGGCCTCATAGTCCTTGACAGCAAGTACCCGTTTACCCCCTCTTCTAGCTGTCGGAAACTGTTCTTCATTCTTAGCTAAATTTTTCAGAACTTGCAGCGCCTCGTCTGGATCTTTATCCAATAGTAATCCATTTGCTGCAGAATCAATTTGGATGCGAGTTTGTAGATTGGCAGCATTATAGAACTTTGTAACCTGATTCCAGACGGGGAATCCATACATAGGGCAGTTTCGAAGAAGAGTAGTAAACCTGTCCCAGGCCTCGTGCATTGGCTCGTCATCTTCTTGTTGAAAAGTAGCAATTTCATTACGTAATCGCTCAGATAAATGCGAAGGATTAAAACGAGATAAGAATTCACGAGTTAGATCTGCCCAAGTCATAATAGAACCCGGTGTTAGTTTATTCCACCAAGTTTTAGCTCTGTCCCTCAAGGAGTGAGGGAATAACCGAAGCCTCAGTATCTCCGGACTAACTCCTGGCAGTCTAAACGAACCACAGATCTCCTGGAACGTTTTGAGATGCTCCCTAGCATCTTCTGTCGCAGAACCACTAAACTGTCCAGCGTTGTTGATCATACTAAACATGACAGGTTTAAGCTCGAAGTTATCAACATCAATATCCGGCAGCGTGGTCTCCAGCTCTACATGATCATTCAGCATGTAGTCACGACATGACCGTCGTCCACCTGCTGCGGGCGGATCACCGACAGGTGGGTTATTATTGCCAAGGGGTGGTATGAATCCATCAGCAGGGTGGTTATGGGCCATCTTCTCTAGCTGTTCTTCGAGATATTCGTTTCTGTCTAAAAGTCGGCGAAGTTGTTTCTTGAGATTGAAGGAACGTTCGATCTCCGGATCTAATTTATACTCAGGATCTTCACCTCTTTTGGATCTGCGCATAAACAAGAAAACCTCGTGAAAAGCAAGAGTTGAAGACACAAAAGAAAAATTAAAGAAAAGAAAAAATAAAAACGAAAATAAAAATAAAAGTAAAAAGTGCAATAAAAGAAAGATGTAGTTATGTTGCCAATCCCCGGCAACGGCGCCAAAAACTTGTTGCGTGTAAAATAGTCTATCGCAATTGTAGTGCAAGTGTACACGACGCAAGTAGTAAAGTGATACGAAGTATCGGATATCGTCTCCACAGGGATTGGGCTAATGACTTCACCTTGTTTACTGCACGAAAGTAAAAGAAATAATTAAGAGTTGTCACGAGAATAATAAGGTAAAAACGTAAAATAAAGGATTGAGAAATCAAGATAGAGAGAATGGGCTGGTATTGAGTTGCTCAGTAGTGCAGGTATTGAATTGCTTAGGATCTCCAGTTCTGTCGTCGCGCCTGTCGCCGACAGCACCTGTCGCGGCAGCTGTCCGTTGGCTGTCGCGGCAGCAAACACCAACTCCGTACTTCAAGCTTGGCAAGAATCCCAGATCTGCCTTGCCCTATCCCTAGGCACAAGTCTGTCGATGATCACGTCTTTGATGATACCTCCCAGCGTGAATCGAAGGATGAACACCGATGTGTATGAATTCTTCCTTAGCCACTTAACCTCGCCCTATCCCTAGGCACGAGATGGTTCAACTATAAACTAGAGAACGCGCTCTTATCTCTTTCGTATACTTAACTCTCCCGATGCTAAGTAAATGGATAACCTCACAATGCTCTCCCGATGCTCTTGCAAGATATTAGAACCAAGATAAAAGAACTTGAAGTTTATTTTATTGAACTTGAAAAAAATCCTAAAACAAAGCAACCCTTGCAACTACTTTACAAAACAACCCGTAGCCCTAGGGGGAAATTAGAACATATCGGTGACAGGTAAACGGCAGGGGGGGTTTAGGTTATCGGTTATGGGGTAGAATGAGGGATTATCTCTCCTAGGTCAAAACTATGCCCTTATATAAGCTTTGGGCTCAAGTATTCTAAGGTAACAAGGATTACAACTTTAATTAAAAGTAAGATTCTAATAAGGACTAAATCTCTAAAGTCTCCTACTTTCCAGCCGCCTCCTTGTTTCATGGAAATTCTCCTCCTTGAGCTTTGGCTTGACATATCTTTTGATCCGGGGCTTGGAAAAATATTTGGCGTTCACACGACAGACGAGCAGATTTTTCTCTATCTATCGAGGTCCACTTGACTTTTCCTCTTCATAAATCTGCTGTCACCATGCTGTCACGACAGGTCCATGACAGGTTCGTCTTCTTTGGCTGCTTGTCCAGTTCCGCTCTCCTGCTTCTCTGCCCTGCGCCTGCCTTCATCTTCTACTATGACAGATACCTGCAAAAATAGCCATCTTTTAGTAGAATCCGCGCCTTTTATATAATTGTGATGTTTTATTGAAAACTAACCTAAATGCAATGCAATGATGCTTGAATGCAGCAGAAATATGGGTTAAAAAGGGTGTAAATAATAGAACTTTTACACACTCAACAGATAGATATGAAGAAAATGGAAATTTTTAGTCTTTTATACACCACATCCCTACTTGCTTAAACCAATGGCCGAAAACTATTTCAAAACTTCAGAAATCAACAACCAAGAACAAATCCCTTTAAGAGTTATCAATACTTTGTTTTATGTATCGATACTCAATGATATGTATCAATACTTGTTAACTCCTCAAAAGTACTACTTTTCACGTATATATTGTCATGATATTGCTTGACTTTGGGTACATATTTGTGCATTTAGCCGTTAGATTCATGCATTTGGTAGCAGGTCAGGAGCATTTGGTAGAAGCAGAACATGAACAAGTGGACGCATGAAGGAAATGTTAAGTACGTTTGGGAAAAGCAATGAGGAGAAGGCCAAGCTTGGTTGGCAAGAGCAAAATGCCAAGCTCGGTTGGCAAAAGAAGGGAGAAGAATGGCAAGCTTGGCTGGAAAAAGAATGAAGGACGATGGCGTCAACCCTAATTACTATAACGTGTGGATGTTGCATCCAAAGAGTGCGGCAACGAAAACCCTAATTAAGGCTTCCCCAATGCCTATATAAAGGAGTTCAAGAATGAGCCAAATGAAGAGATAGAGCCGCGAGCAGAAGAGAAGGGTAGAAGCAAGCTAGGTAGATTTGACGAGAGCTCTGGATCCATTGAAGGGCTGCTTCGAAAGAACTCCTTCTTTGTTTCTTATCTCTTGAAATTATTTCTGTTTTTTGTGATGATGAATCAAAACGATATTTTTTGTTGCTTTCCCCAGCCATGAACTAATCTTTTACATTGGCTAGGGGTGCTTGCGATAAACGCTTAGTATTTTCAGTTTTTAATAATTACATGCTTTGGCATTATTGTCTATTTCGTATGTGCTTACATTTCATATATTTATTGTCATCGACAGTTAGCATTGATTTGCTCATTATTCCTTGATATCTTAACAGACTTAGGAGATAACGATTAATTGTCAAATACTAAGGAGAGAAACTTTGACAGAAGATATTCATGTAGATGAACTTACACCTGAAGTAATTCTACCCCTTAGGAGTAAAGATTGAATCTTCACCAAGTTAATTGTTTGAAAACTTGCTATAGACATGTAGTTGTTAAAAGTAATTAACTTAGGGTATTGGCATCGACAGAGGTAATACTAACTTAAAACCTTCTTGGCATTAAAACCAAAGTTTAGTGTTATTAGTTGCTGCCTTTGCTAGCATGAAATCCAAACATCCCTTGCCAAGCCTTCCAATCATCATTACACTAGTTGTTTGCCAACCTACATGGACCTTCACTTTCGTTTCCTTTATCATTTTAATTTCTTTAGTTCTTTTATTTTTACACGTTCCCTTAATCAATTGCAATTACTTATTTTTCAGTTCACAAGTATTAATTGTGGCAATTAATTCCTGGACAATATATAACACCCCTTAACTGGTTTGGAAGATAAACCTTGTTAAGAAGCTTTACGTAACAAATAAGAACCAACAACATGCATAAATGCCAAAAGATTGAACACTAGACTAGATGAGGATTCGAAAATTATTAGTTATCATGCTTATAACACTTGTAAGTTATCACAACTTGTATTAAAGATCATTTGAATTGGGGTTCAAATTCATTTATTCTCCATTTTACTAATTTAAACTCATTATTAGCAAGATTCAGGACTACCAAGTTATAAGCATTCACAAAATTCAGATCATCTTAATACAATATCAGAATACAACGATCAAAGGGTAACTAACTTGTTTGAAAGCTTTTTCAACTAGTTTAATCAAGCAAGCATAATCGATTATCATAGAAGAAGATAAGATAAAACAACTAACTCTAAAGGCAGCATTGAACATGATCCAATTAATGACTAACGTTTCATATTAGGACCATAACTTATATACATTTTAAACTAACTTTAATGTTAGGTATAGTTTAAAGATAGAATTCGAGTACTATAGTCCATTTATTACGGCTATTCTATCCAAGGACAAACACATTATTACCATTTCTTGATTTCCTAAGATAAATTTACTCATTTACAATCATAAGGCAATTCTATCATCCAAACAATCAAAATCATTCAAGCATGACTAGCATAAGCCTAACTTCATTTCAAAAATACAAAGGAGCAACCTCAAATAATTAGAAGGTTTAACACAACCATTACACTACTATGGATATTACATACTTATAGCATTAGCATTGCCTAAATGCATTATATACAAACAAAACATTGTGCCACCTATCTAGAAGTTCTTTAACTAAAGATTACAAAACATACTCTTTTTTTTCTTGTGATTCGTTCTGAGCTCGATAGATAAACACAATAAAATATTCACTCTGAAAGGTACGGAAAGAAATAAGTAAGTAAACACTTAATGAGGTAGATAAGGACTAACTAAAACATGTAGCAACAAGTAAAGCAAAATAAAACTAAGTTGGTTATCTATCCGAAACAAGATTCAAACAAGGGCATGCAATGCTTCGATTTCAAGAAATGTGTTAAGTGTGTAAAAGTACTATCATTTCATCCTTTCTCTATGACAATTATTGCTAAACCTACACCCATTCGAATCACATTATAGCCCACCATGCATCAATCACATTGATCTCATCTTTATTATGCTTGATCATTATGTTTGGTTTATTTAATGAAAAAGATGCTACTTATGTGTGTGTTTGGTGCAAATGCAAATCTTGCTACTCACTGGTCGGGCAAAAACTACCGCGATAGTGAAGGAAAGAAAGGAGAGGTGTAGAGTCATCTCTCGACGGTCCAGATCAAGCCAGTCGTGGACATCAATTTCTACTGAAGGAAGCTGAACCGAGAGGTTAAGCTTTGCTAAGCAGAAAAGATAGATAGACCAATGTCGAGGCAGTAGGTTAGCCTCTGTCGAGGCAGTGCACTGACAAGGCAGATGAAGGATAAAATATGTAAAGTGATGCGTGTTTTGAAGAGCATGAAAAGCCGAATTCTTCTATGCACTTTGCATGAAGATCGGACTGCGAGAAGATCATGAAAACGCCGAAGAAAGGTCAAGAGAAGATTCCACGCCAATGGGGGGATTTTAAGGAAGAAAGATATAATACTTTAAAAGAAGACCTTTTCTTTTAATGTGTTTAATTCAAACTTAACTTCCTCCTCAAGAAGGACTTGACCTCAACTTCCTCTATAAAAAGCCAAAGTCGGCCACTGAGAGAAAGACCTTATCATCTAAAGAACTCGAGCTTTTGTGTGAATTTGTAGCGAGCATTCATTGTCATTATGTTCTAATTTCTTCTTAGGGTTAGGATTGTATTGTTTAGTAGTTGTGAGAAAACGATTGGATTTTGTTTAAGTTTTTAATGCAATTTTAGTTCAAGGTTTACTTATTCTTGGTACTTTATTTTTCTTGCAATCGAATTGGGAGAGGAGATTGTGAGCGTATCTACTTGTCTAATATCGGGAAAGTTAGACTCACGAAACGGATAAGCATGGTTTTCATCCCAATTGGTGAAAACTAACTCAACTTAGGGATAGGTTAGAGTTTCAACGGCTAAAAAAAGCGTAAGATTGGTTGGTGTTCATCCTTGGTTCACGCTAGGAGGTATTATCAAGGCCTGCACATCAGCACGGTTTCGACTTAAGGATAAGGAGGAGCCACTGAAGGCCACCTTGCTGAACCTTGGCGTTGTACACTGCCGCCCAAGCAAGGAATTGCCAAGGCAGTATTTAACCCATTGCCGCGACAGTGACTTTGGTCTCTTCTGAGGCAGTTCGGTGTTCATTGCATTCAAAGACCGATACAATCCAATTGGTTTCCACACTTGCTTATTTTACTTTTTGTTCTTTAGATTATTCCAAAAACCCAAACGAATCACTTGTGTTTTTACTTTTATTTCCTTTTCAGTGCGAGACGATAACATTGAAGGTTTCACCAATCCCTGTGGAGATGATACTCAATACTTATCACTTCATTACTTGAGACGTGTACACTTGCACAATTACGGGGCACTTTACACACGCAACAAGTTTTTGGCACTGCTGCCGGGGATTGGCAATAGCAACTTTTAATTTTATTTTCTTGTACTTTTTTTTAGTTTTTCAAGAGCTAATCAACTTTGGTTTTGCATTGGTGTATGACTAGGGTGAACCCAAAGTATCCATTCTACGACCTTGATCCTGAAATCAATCCTAGTTGCCAAAGACTCAAACAAAGGATAAGAGAAGAGATGACACGTAGACCTGGCGATGCCGATGACAATCGGATTGCTGACGGTGATCAGAATGTCGTGGCAGGAGATGGCGGCAACCCGCCACTGCAGTTTGCTCCCGTACGAAACCCAACAGTCTGAGATTACCTAGAAGAAGATCTGAACGGACTGAATCCAGGAGTTGTCACATATGAAATAGAAGCTGCCCACTTTGAATTGAAGCTCGTAATGTTCAACATGATCAATACCATGGGACAATTTGGTGGTTCAGCAACTGAAGATGCTAGACAACACCTCAAATCCTTCCTGAAGATTTACAATTCATTCAAAATACATAGAGTCCACGAGGATATTTTGAGTCTAAAATTGTTTCTCTATTCACTGAGGGATAGGGAAAAAACTGGTTAAATAGCATCCCAGCAGGGTCAATAGGATCTTGGAGTGACCTATGTCATGATTTCCTTGCTCGTTTTAATCCTACAAATTTAAGTGATAAATCGCGTAACAAAATCACTTCTTTTTGGCAGGCTGATGATGAATCCATGTACGATGCTTGGGAGAGATACAAAGAGTTGTTACACAAATTCCCCTTACACTGATTCCCATTGTGGACACAGGTGAAGATGTTCTACAATGTTGTCAACGCGCCAACGAGGATGATGCTTGATGCCTCGACAAATGGCATACTCCTTGATAAGCCTCCCGAGGAAGCAATTGAGATCCTAAATAGGCTACCTAAGAACGACTACCAATTCCCAACATCCAGGAGAGGAGGAATCAGACACCAACTCACAGTCAACGAACTAGAGTCCTCAGACTCGATTTCAACCCAAATCGCCACCTTGACCAAGTTGGTCATGAACATGCAAAAGCAAGATAATCATCAGGAGGTCAAGGTAATGGATTTATTTTGTGAAAACTGTGGGGGTAGCCATGTTTCTTCTGAATGTCCACAGAATCCAGAGTCGAGCTTTTATGTTGGAAACTACAACCGGAACAACAATGTGATGTCCAACACATATAACCCGGCCTAGAAGAAACACCCAAACTTCTCATGGAGCAACCCCAACAACACACTCAATTAGAATAATCAGAATGCTCTCGCATTGGGATTCCAACACAACATGCCTCGGCAATCAATGTCACAGCAACAACTGCCATAGCAATCGATGCCGCAGCAGCAACCTATGCAATCTAGTTCTTTGGAAAACTCTCTCAATGCTTTTATGTCTCAAACTAGTGCATATATGGCTAATATTAATAAATTTATAAAGAAAACCAGGGCTTTTATGGACATGACTGAGATGAGGATGCAAAACCATGAAGCAACCCTGAAGTCACTAGAGACCCAAGTTGGGCAATTTGCCCAGATCCTGAACACTAGACCAATGGGAGGGTTGTCGAGCGATATTGAAGTCGCCAAGGGAGCATCATATGAGCAATGCAATGCCATAACCACTCGAAGTGGTAAACAACTCAAGGGGAACCAAGCTAGTAATACAGGGGAGAACACATCCAAAAAGCCAGCTGCCTTGGCAATATCAAAGAATACTACCTCAGAAACCCCTAAAAACACTGCCTCAGCAGTACCCATGGCAGCACACACGACAGAGCCAGAAGTTGATGCCTCGGCAGTACCTCAAATCAAATTTACATGTGAAGAAAGAATAGAGGACATTCGACTACCTCCACCATTCCTCTAAAGACTGAAACATCAGAAGCAATAGTACCAATTCAAGAAGTTCCTAGACATCTTGAAGCGAGTACACATCAACCTGCCCTTGGTGGAAGCGATCAAAAAGATCCCACCCAAGTTCCTCAAGGACATTGTCTCGAAATGAAAAAGGATGGGGGAATTTGAAACTGTTTTCATGACAGAAAAATGTATGGCAATGCTACACAATGAGACACCACCCAAGCTCAAGGACTCCGATAGTTTTATCATTCCATGTGCAATTGGAAATCATTATGTCGGTAGATCAATGTGTGATCTAGGGGCAAGCATAAACTTGATGCCTAAGTTTTCCAGGAATTGGGAATCAAAAAGGCCAAACCTACCATCGTAATGCTGCAGCTTGCCGATAGATCCTATGTGCAACCAAAAGGGAAAATTGAGGACATATTGGTAAAAGTTGATAAATTTATTTTCCCTACTTGAACGTGTATACTTGAACGTAAAAGACATATCCTTGGCATTATTTCATGAATTGACAAGCAAAATACTTAATCTTTTGCCATGCGATATTCTGTCACAATACTCTTCGCTTGAGTTCATAATCTAGACCCTTAAACTTTCTTCCTTTTACAATTTGGTCCTTGACAGCTCAATTCAATGTAGTTGAACTCTAATTTTCAACATTCTTAGCATTGTCCTGATACCAAAAGCTAGACTAATATTCATACATTCAATACTGACTTCTCCAATATGTCATCCAATCAACAGCGTGTCAGGAACTTTCCTGCAATTCAACAATCGCCTGCATATATTGGAAGTAGAAATAAGGAAAGAGGAAGAAGGAGAAGAGAATAAGAAAGATAAGTGTTTTTTCGGTTATACTAAAGAGCTGACAATTCTTATTGGCCCTAACATTTCATAACGCAGTGTTTCTCGATCTCAAAAGTTTGGGTGTTACATTACATATACACTTTGTTCATCCAAAGTTCATATGACAATTATTTGTATTTTTATATCATAATTATATATGAAATGGTACACAAACTTTTTAAAATTAGTAGTTGTTTATATTACTTTAAATCTCTAATTGAGTTATTTTCATGAATTAATCAAATGCGAAAATATTGAAAATTATATTTTGTATTTTCATATCTTTATATAAGATTTTAAAAATAGACAATCACACTTAACAAACATGAAATTTATGGAGTCTACGTATGGTTTTTATATGAAAAAAAAAATTGTTTATTTTTTACTTAAAAACACAAATCATTGCCCCATGAATTTTTTTCCCGTCGAATTGGCCTCTAAATCTAACAAATTTGATCAAATTGGCCCTAAACTTAGAAATTTTAATCAAATTGACCCTTAAATTTGACAAATTTAGTTAAATCGATATTTAAGTTAGCATGTTTGTTAAATTGGTACTTAAACTTTTCTTTTTTTTCAAACTACCCCTTTAAGTTGTCAAATTTGGTCAAATTGCCCCATAAATTTTGAAAATATAACTTTAAATGGCCCATGAGATTAACACATTAAAATTTTGAAAATGGAGTTTAAAACCCTCTTTTTTCAATAATTTCACCAACGTAATGATCCAGATAAATAGAATATTAAAGAAATTGTAAAACCAACTTCCCAGCCTGGAAGAGAACTGAGTCAGCGATGTAGCCGATGATTAATAAGAGAAACTATACAGTGAAAACCAATGCTATGAATATTGTAATGCATTCAATGAGTGCCAATATTGCGATGTTTCAACAATTATAATCCTAAGGTAGTTACTAAATTAATCAATTTATCAATATGGACTAAAATGTAATGAAATTGGTGTTTAGGGACCAAAATTTAAAACTTAGAAATTTGAGGCCCTTTCTTGTAATTAACAGAGTGAATAATATATAAAAGTCATATTATACTTGCATACCAAATTTCATTAAATTTTGAGGCCTATATCCTACTCAATTAACTCTAACAATATTAAGGATTGTTTCATAAAGTTTACAAAACTAGTTCTGGCTATTAACAAAAATAACTACCTCGATCCCGATACTCAAATAAGTCCTACCGGTACGCCTGTACATGTATATGAGTATCGGTACAGAAGCCCACCGTACCGATACCTGGTTTTTGTCCTAAATTCTAGTGATGAAAATCGGTATCGGTACGGACAATGTCGTACCGGTACTTGATTAAAAACGAGAATAGAGATCGGTACAAGACCAATCCGTACCGGTGCCAGAACTATTTTTCCAATTTCCAGTGACAAAAATTCGTAATGATACTCTCATTACTGTACCAGTACCCTCTTTAGCCATCTTGTCCAAATATGCACATTTGTACCGATACGCACATACCCGTATCGGTACGCTCTGTCTACACTTCTATAATGTTGTTGGTTTTCAGTCCATTTACCCAACTAAAACATGTCCAGTGACTCCCTAATCAATATATATGACTTCCAACATGCCTTGTGACTTGTGTTTCATACTCACGTATCATTTTAACCTCTTTTGCAACGTTTAAGTCGTAGAAGTGCAATTTAACTATATATGCAATCTCAATTGCGATTACACATTCCAAAACATACCATATCTGCATACCTAAAATTACATATTCAAACATGTCCATTATGTCATTCAAAACATGATAGAGCCATATGCCACCATTCTAGGAGTTCGAAGGGAAAATGTACATTACAAAATAGTGACTCGAAGGTGACTTGCAATCGATTATCCACGATCCACCTCACGGAGCTATGGAACCTGAAAATGTATGCAATGAACTATATTAGGCTTACTTAGCCTAGTGAGGTAGTTATCAACAATGGAAAACTATACGATAATGCATGTCAATGGATCTGATACCATAAGAATCAATGTAAAAAAACCCATGCTAAAACGTATTAGACATATGATAAGCATAATTTAACAATGGATATGCATACTATAAAGTTTGTATTCATATTCTTAATATTTCTTGGATTAAAGTAACCGATGGATAAGCGAATTCCCATCCAACATCGCCAAGATAAGGATTCAATAAACGGTTTATCTCTCCACATCGCCAATGACCAAAACACATACATCTCACCAGCTTCGCCAATAAGGGTTTCAACCCAAGGACCATACTCCACTCGTACATGGCCTCATTGAATTCTATGTTATGCCAATTGTATCCAATGTCTACCCGTTTCTAAGGATTCAATATATATAAGCCAATAATATTCATGTAAATCAATGCTTACCTTGTTCAATGTTGTCAATGTCAATAAAAACTAGAGCATTTAACTTACCAATACTTACCACAATAACGAACAATGCAAAAGGATGGAACCTAGCCAATCCCATGACAAAACTACACTCAACGGTAATTCTGAAGCTATTGGGGTTCTCAGATTACAATTCCCTTGATAGGAGGCTTGATAGATGCTGGTGAATCCTCTTTACCAATGGGTTGAACTATATTGAAAACATGGGAATTTATCAAAATCCACTTCTATGAATTCAATGGTCATAAACAATATCTATAGCTATTTCTAACTATAAAAACACAATATATAAGCTTAAGAATCCATGAGAATTAGTTAGGGTTTTAATAGGCTTGATATCTCAATTTCCCTATGAATTTCCCATCGAAATCAATGGAAAATTAATGGATTTACCTTGATTGGTTAATAGGGACTATCTAGGCTTAATAATTTAAAGAAAATTCAAAGCTTGGATGTAACTTTAATAGGTGTGTGCTTATTCAAGGAGGAAGGTTGAAGAAGGGGAAGTGATAGCATAAGGTGTTCATCCGATGACACCAAATTTTCTTTTATAACCAATATTTCCTTAATTTCTTAATTGGTATTCCATTTAGCAAAGCCTTCAGTGAAGGAATCCCCTCCTCAAGGCCCACGTATAGGGTGATTAATCCTTTGAGGGGTTAATAACTTAATTAGTCCTCCAACTTCACACCCTTTGCACTTTGGCCACCTACGACTCAATCTTCGCACTTTAGTCACTATACAATGTTCCTTAAGTTTTCATTACTTGCAATGTAGCCCAATGTCAATGACAATGTCTAAATAATTATCAATACATGTGAAATTAACCACATAGAAATTGGTCATTGTTCATTTTGGCTTACCAGAATTTAGATTTTTGGTCACCAGTATTCGGTTTTTAACTAGGCCAGTTTTTGAGGTGTTACAACTCTCCCCCCTAAAAAAAGTTGTCCTCAAAGTTTACCAAAAGGAAAAAATGAGGATATTGCTTCTTCATAGTTTATTCTAGTTCCCATGTAGCTTCTTCAATTTTGTGACTTCTCCAAAGTACTTTAAGCAATGGATATTGTTTCGAAGTCTTTTGACTTCTCGAGCCAATATCTGTACAGGTTCTTCTTCATAGGTTAAATTGGGTTGGAATTCTATTGACTCATATTTGATAACATGCGACGAATTTGAACAGCACTTCTTGAGCATCAATACATGAAAAACGTCATGAATTTTACTGTGTTCCGGTGGCAATGCTATACGATAGGCCACTGGACCTATTTTAAACTATCCACAAGTTCTATATTTCATGCACATTCCATCTCATATTATTGTTGTTTTTAGTACATTCTAAGCATAATTAGGATCATGCATTGCATTTTACAGTATTTCTTTACTTTGTCATGCTTTTATAGATTATCGGTTATTTGGTGAAGAAAATATATTGTTTTAGTGTAATTTTAGTTTAAGGTACTAGAGGCTGACAGAGGGAAAGAGGAGCTAAAGATATGATGCTGAGGCAGCAAATCAAGGAGCTGTACTGATGCAGTTCTAGACAGAAATAGCAGCTGTCGCAGCCAAACATGTTGCCCAAGACAGCAGACGATGGAGTTGGAGAACCGGAGTGCGATCTGTAGAGTAGAAAATCCTGATTCTATCGATGATGTCCCCTCAATTTTCCAACGTCTGTAGCAGTTGGCAAAGCCGTCGAAGGAGAATCTCGAGATTACTTGCAGAGCAAGGCAACGTAATAAAGTCCGCATTCAACTCAAAGAAGTCAGAGTTTAAAGTCTCATTTAATGTAAAAAGCTACTTTGAAGACTTATACTTCAAGAAGGACTAGACCTAGCTAATGCCTATATATACCCATTGTAATTCTATTTCAAAACAAGTTAGGTTTTCCTTAGGCATAGTTTAGGTTTTCTTGCCTCCAACATGTTCTAAAATTCTTCTTGGGTTTGGGTTATGTTGTAATTAATGTGAGAATGGTTGTTTAGGATTTTAAGTTTGTTTTTGCAAATAAAACTCCAAGGTTTACTTATTCCATGTTCTTCATAGTTTTCAATTAAGGTGAAAGATTAGTTGAATTCTATCCATTTGTTCGGTATCGAGAGATTCGAACCCACGAAATGAGTAAGTACGATTTCATCTATAGACGGTGCGATCAATCCGGCCTAGACATAGGTTAAGGGTTTAAGGCGGCTAAAAGAGGACGAATCAACATTGTTGTCTTTGCACGATTCACGCTGCGACTGGTATTATATGCAGTGGGCATCAACAGCATTCTGACTTAGACATAAGCGGAGTCACTTTTGAAGCATTCTGTCGAGCCTTGTGGTTCTGCCGAGTTTACCACTGAGAAACAGTTCCATTTCCCTGCTGAGGCAGCGAGGGGGTCTCTGCAGTCTACCTACCATCCCCCGCCGAGGCGGCAGAGTCTGGAAGCGCAAGACAACTTGTCCTATTCAACGCAGTTTCACACTAAGCAGCAGCATAACTTTGCCCATTCTATCATCCTAATTTCTTCTCTTTTAATTACTTGTGTTTTTATTTTACTTTTCCTCTCAACAATCAAATTAATTATGCATTTACTTTTCCTTGTGCAGGAATAACAATTCGAATCAAGCTATCCAATTTCTGTGGGAGACGATATCTTTTATACTATAACTTGACAATAGTGTGCATTTGCGCTCATAAATAGAGAACACCCAAACGCTCTACAACTTTTTGGTGCCGCTGCCGGGGATTGGTAACAACGAAATTCGTCTTTAATTTCTGCACTTTTATTTCTTTACATTTTATTGTATTTTTAGTTTTTATTTTTTAATCAAAAAAGAAGAAAAAAAGAATTTTACGGTTTCCTTTGCTAGTGTATGACCAGGGTAAATCCAAAAGGAGAAATCCTTTATTACGTCGATATCGAACGAAGAGCAAGAGAGCTTAAGAAGGAAATCAGAACAGCCTTAGGGAAAACTAAAGAAGAAGGAAAAGTAGAGGTAAACATGGAAAACGACAACCCTGCCAACAATGCTGTGAATGGCAGGGATGGGCAGCAAGACCCGCCGCCTAGAGAACAACAAGATCCAACAAGGCAGTAGCCCCCTATTCTACCCAGGCAGCCACAATATGTTCGAACCACTACGGATTATCTGGAACATGACTTTAGAGGGTTCGATCTGACAGTGACAGAACCTGAGATTGAAGTGGATCACTTCGAGCTGAAGCCCGTTATGGTTAACATGATCAATACGTTAGGGAAATTTAGAGGGACAGCCACATAAGATGCTCGAGAGCATTTAAGAGGATTCCTAGACATCTGCAGAGCATTCAAAATACACGGACTCCACCAAGATGTGCTTAGACTGAGATTATTTCCCTATTCACTGAAAGATAGGGCAAAACAGTGGTTAAACAACCAGCCAGCAGGGTCGTTCAACACATGGACAGAGCTGTGCAAGGATTTACTGGACCGTTTCAGCCCGTCCAATGTTACAAACAGACTACAAAACGAAATAACAGCCTTTCGACAAGGGGATGATGAGCCGATGTATGAAGCATGGGAGCTGTACCAAAAGATGCTGAACAATTGCCCACTACATGGTATTCCGGCTTGGACACAAGTGTCAATGTTCTATAACAGGGTGAACTACCCAACACGGATGATGATTGATGCCTCAGCCAATGGAAACATCCTCGATAGGCCACCAGATGAGGCACCGCGAATTCTGAACCAAGCCGCCAAGAACGATTACAAGTACCGAACAGCCTGCCGAGGCGGCGCTAGGTAGCCAGCCACTGTGAACGAGGTAGAAGCCTCAGAATCTGTCAATACCCCCTCGACAAGCTGACAGAGCTAGTTATGAACATAATGAAACCCGCTGGGAAAGTCTATGAGGCCAAGGCTGTGGAGCCATTCTGTGATGAGTGTGGGGGCGACCATGATTCCTCTGAATGCACCGCATCTACCAACTTTATAGGAGGATACGAGAGGAACAACAGGCCTGCCCAAAACACATACAACCCTGGATGGAAGAACCATCTCAACTTCTCCTGGAGGAACCCAAAGACTGCTGAAAACACACAACAGCAACAAGAAGGCTACCAACAAAACCTGTCCAGACAACATGCTCAGTAGTCACAAAACAATAATTCACTAGAACTGATCAGGTTGATATAGAGGGTAGGGTTATGCTACTGCTTAGTGTAAAACTACGTTGAATAGGACAAGTTGTTTTGCGCTGCCAGACTCTGCTGCCTCAGCGGATGATGGCAGGTAGACTATTGAGATACTCTCGCTGCCTCGGCAGGGGAATGTAACTGTGCCTCGGCGGCAAACTCGGTAGAACTACAAGGTTCGTCAGAACACTTCGAAAGTGACTCTGCTTATGTCTAAGTCAGAGTTTTGTTGATGCCCATTGTAGATAATACCAGTCGCGGCGTGAATCATGCAAAGACAGCATTGTTGGTTCGTCCTCTTTTAGCCGCCTTAAACCTTTAACCTATGTCTAGGCTGGATTGATCGCACCGTCTATAGATGAAATCGTACTTACTCCTTTCATGAGTTCGACTCTCTCGATGCCGAACAAATGGATATAATTCAACTAATCTTTCGCCTTAATTGAAAACTATGAAGAAAATGGAATAAGTAAACCTTGTAATTTTATTTGCAAAAACAAACTTGAAATCCTAAACAACTGTTCTCAAACTAATTACAACATAACCTAAACCTAAGGAGAATTTAGAACATGTCGGCGACAAGAAAACCTAAACTATGCCTAAGGAAAACCTAAGTTATTTTGAATTAGAGTTACAATGGGTATATATAGCCATTAGCTAGGTTTAGTCCTTCTTGAAGTAGAAGTCTTCAAAGTAGCTTTTTATATTAAATGTGACTTTAAACTCTGACTTCTTTGAGTTGAATGTGGACTTTATCACATTGCCTTGCTCTGCAAGTAATCTCAAGTTCCTTCTTTGGCGGCTCTGCTCGCTGCTACAAACGTCGGAAAATTGAGTGGACAACATCGATAGAATCAGGATTTTCTGCTCTACAGATCGCACTCTGGTTCTCTAACTCCATAGTTTGCTGTCTTGGGCGGCAAGGTGGGCAGCGGCAGCTACTTGGCAACTGTTGTCTCTGTCTGGAACTGCATCAGTACAGCTCCTAGGTCTACTGCCTCAGCATGACATCCTCAGCTCTTCTTTCCCTTTGTCAACCGTTAGTACCTGAAACTAAAACTAAGCTAAAACAGTATCTTTTCTTCACAAAATAAAAGATAGTCATTAAAAACATGGCAAAGTAAAGAAATACTATAAAATGCAATGCATGGTCCTAATTATGCCTAAAATGCACTCAAAAACAGCAATAATATGAGATGGAATGTGCATGAAATATAGAACTTGTGGACACTTTACACACCCCCAAACTCGAACAATTGCTTGTCCTCAAGCAATGCAACCTAAACATACTTACCCTTATATTAACAAGAAAGAAAGACTTGCTTTCAACTTGATTTCGTACCTCAAGGTCGTGGCACCTATATTAGATTAGTGAAGAGAAAATAGTAAGAAAATAACTCAAAATTAATTTCTAATGCCAATGCAGTGTGTGCAGGACTGTGTACAGGTTGAATATGCAGAATAACTAGATAAACAAAGATGGTGTTATGATATATAAGGTTGCTTCCGAGACAACACAGTTAAGCATAGTATTTAATCATGGTAATGAGGGCTTCAGCTTATCACAACTACTCTTCTAGGTCTGAAATTAAGATTGGAAAAAACTACAAAACCCCGAACCCATGAAGTAGAGTCATCTCGTGAAGACTTTCATTCACTCATGCTAATTTGTCTGTCACTTCAAAATTTTCAGATTCATGTACTTTGATAGAAGCGGAGTGTCCTTGCACATGATTCTTCCTAGAGCCTGTTGCAGGCACCTCTAGGGTAAGACAGCAATGTTTCTTTGTTTTTCTTTTTTCTGCTGTCGTGGTAGTGCTTTATTTTTTTGTTCCTGTTTCCTGCCTTGGTAGCTATGTAACGCCCTGGTTTTGGGCCTATATGTTTTAGACATCGAATCGGGCCATTCGGTAATGGTTCGAATCGTATTAGGTGGTTTAGGGGAATCAAGGATCGGGAAAGGAAAAAAATATGGTAAAAATGCTAAAATCTTATAAAATCATGTTTGAGAGGTTGGTCAAATCAATTTTACAAAAAAGAGTTTCGGAAGTGATACATTTTGGGTAGTGACCAAAATGTAAAGTTTCAAAACTGTGGAAAATTACAAATTTTGGAAAAGGAATCAAAATCTTATAATCTTTAGGGAGCTATGGTGCAATTACACCTTCCTTAAATTGACATGTGTTTTAAAAGGATTTTTAGATGATTAAAATAAAAATGATTTTTATTTAATTAAAATTGGTTAATTAGGAAATTGAGATTTCATTTCACGTAACTAACTATCATTTCAGCAAAACCATTCTCTCAACTCTTTTCTCCATATTTCTTTTCTCCTAAACACTTTCTCTTTGATTTCTAAACCATTTTCAAGAGTTCTCTTCAAATTCTTCAAGCTTTGTGAAGGAAAAACTTGTCAATCACTAAGGAAGTCAAGGATTGGAGGTAAATCTCGTTTTCAACCTTCAATCTAGGTTCTTTATTGAAATTCCCAAGATCTTTGACTTCTAAATGTTGTTTTTGGCTGAGTTTCGATAATAGTTTTGATTTAAGATCAAAATCTTGCAAAATCATGGTTTAAATCTTGATTTTCGGAATGCTAATTGAGTTTTGAGTTGATTATTATGTTGAAAAAGGGTTTTGATAATATAGATCCCAAAATCCTTGAGATCCTTGAGTTTCTTGATGGTTTTAGTTGGGTTTTTGAGGTGAAATGTTGGTGTTATGCTTGCTGGAGGTATAAGGATGGGTTTAGGTTGTTTTTAGATGTTTTTTTATGCCTATAAATGGTTGAAAGTGATGTATGTTTTCTAGGCTTGGTTTAGGAAGCAATCGATTAAGTTTTCGGTTGTTTCAGATTTGGTAAATTGGTGTAGTTTTGGTGAGAAACGAGTGTGTGTTTAGTTACTGGTGTTGAAATGCATTTTAATGCATTTGAACTTCTGTTTTGGTGATCTAAAAACAAAGGATCTTGATCCGGGAACAAACGAAGCATTTTTAGAGGCTTCGGAGGGGTGATCTTCGCATCGGCAAGCGAGGTTTCGCGTATCGGTGAGTGGAAATGGATTTTCCAGCTTTATAACACTTTGAGCGTGGTCTTGGGAGCTTAGTTTAAATTTGAAACACTTAGCTAAGCTCAAGAGTAAGTGTTTCGAAAGTCTCTCTCGGAATGTGTTGTGTTTTGTCGAAAATGCACTTGAATTTGATGTGATCTAATTATTGTCTTTAAGCATGTTTTTAAGCATTGATGATGCTGGTTTTAATGCCATTTTTTTTAAGGATGCACTTGGTAGGTGATCCTTGGATTATTAGATATATGCATTTGATTTTAAGCATGTTTAAGCTTGTGAAAATGGCATTGTGATTTATGCTTGTAAAACAGTGAAATAATAGTGTTAAATGTTTATATTGGCAAGTGATGGAAATAGTTTTGGTTACTTTAATCGGATATAGTTAGCCGGCTATAGGATTGGATGCACCGTGAATAAAGTCTCCTTGGATGTCTAGGGGTTGTAATTGTACCGTATACTCCATCCAAGTACCCTAACGATTGAGGCTAAGATCACAACGGTAGATGGTTTAATCTCGTGTGTGGATCTTGTAGTATGTGTCTCATGCTCTCGTTAGTGGAATTATATAGCTACTGACCAGTGGTGTTGAGGGGTTGTGATTGTACCGTTAACTCCACCACAAGTGTCACAATGATTGATGGTCTAATCCTGTGTGTGAGCCTTGTGTGGTCCAGTAGTGTGTATGAAGCGTGTAGGACAATGCTTGTAATCCGCGCATCCAATTGTGTCTTTTGTGTTGGTTTTGATATGGTTTGAGATTGATCACTTGTGAGCCAATATAATGTTGATGATTAATGATTAAGCATGAGATGCTTGGAAATTATGCTTGAATGTATGTGATGCTTGGTTTAAGCATGATCAAATGATTTTGCTGTTGTTTTAATGATGCTATGAGCATGTGGCTTTAAAAGTGAATTGATGCTTTAAAGAGCATGTTTTAAAGGAAGGCATAAGTTTGCAAATGATGATATGTTGGTTTTATAAAATGCATTGATAAACGTTTGGTTTTAGCGATCCTCACTAAGCTTTATGCTTACGCTCATTTGTTTCGTCAATGCAGAGAATTAAGCAATCAAGGTAGCCCAAGAGCAAGGGGATTCAAAGAGTTTTTGGCTAAACAATGTATGTGGTTTACCCTTAGTGTAATAAGAGCAGAAGAAACCCCCAAAACCTATGCTTGTTTTTCCTGAGTTTTCACGTAATTCTGCTCATGGAAAATAGCTATGATATAATTTTCCAATGTAATTTTTCTTTGCTCCCATCCGTCCTTTACTCCCGATTTCACCTCCTACTTATACCTAAGATAACCGACCCTCCTAATGTCCTTCACATGCTCTAGATTAATGGATTTTTGGCATGATTTTGGGCATGGTCAATTGCCACGTGGGGGTAATTTTTGCCACCATTTCTTTCTTGCTTGCCACATTGTGTCAAATTGCTACCATTATTTTGGCTTTTGCCGTGTGTTTCCCTTACGTGGGAAATGCCCATGAAATTCCTTCGTTTTGAAGGAAATGGCTTACTGGCTTATATAATAATAATAATAATAATAATAATAATAATAATAATAAACTATTATAAATTAACACGTATAGTTTTTATAGTTTCAATTAATATCGAATAAATTATATTATCAATATAAAATACTCGGTCACCGGAATCTAATTCCGACTAGACCGGTTTTTGGGATGTGACATCTTCAAAGTAGCTTTTTACATTAAATGTGACTTTAAACTCTGACTTCTTTGAGTTGAATGTGGACTTTATCACGTTGCCTTGCTCCGCAAGTAATCTCAAGATTCTCATTCGGCGGCTCTGCCAGCTGCTACAGACGTCGGAAAATTGAGTGGACAGCATCGATAGAATTAGGATTTTCTGCTCTACAAATCGCACTCCGGTTCTCCAACTCCATAGTCTGATGTCTTGGGCGGCAGGTTGGGCGGCGGCAGTTGTTGTTTCTGTCTGGAACTGCATCAGTACAGCTCCTTGATTTGCTGCCTCAGCATCATATCTTCAGCTCCTCTTTCCCTCTGTCAACCTCTAGTACTGAAACTAAAATTACACTAAAACAATACCTTTCCTTCACCAAATAACAGATAATCTATAAAAGCATGGCAAGGTAAAGAAATACTGTAAAATGCAATGCATGATCCTAATTATGCATAGAATGTACTCAAAAATAGCAATATTATGAGATAGAATGTGCATGAAATATAGAACTTGTGGACACTTTACATACCCCCAAACTTGAACTATTGCTTGTCCTTAAGAAATGCAATTGTAAAGTGTCCAAAAGTTTTATATTTCATGCACATTCCATCTCATATTATTGTTGTTTCGAGTGCATTTTAGGCATAATTAGGACCATGCATTGCATTTTACAGTATTTCTTTACTTTTCCATTTTTAGTGACTATCTTTTATTTGGTGAAGAAAAGATATTGTTTTAGCTTAGTTTTAGTTTCAGGTACTAACGGTTGATAGAGGGAAAGAAGAGCTGAGGACATGATGTTGAGGTAGCAGACCTAGGAGTTGTACTGATACAGTTCTAGACAGAGATAACGGCTGTCGAGTAGCTGTCGCCGCCTACCTTACCACCCAAGACAACAGACTATGGAGTTGGAGAACCGGAGTGCGACCTGTAAAGCAGAAAATCCTAATTCTATCGATGTTGTCCATTCAATTTTCCGACGTCTATAGTAGCAGGCAGAGCCGCCAAAGAAGGATCTCGAGATTACTTGCGAAGCAAGGCAACATGATAAAGTCCACATTCAACTCAAAGAAGTCATGGTTTAAAGCCACATTTAATGTAAAAAACTACTTTGAAGACTTCTACTTCAAGAAGGACTAGACCTAACTAATGCCTATATATACCCATTGTAACTCTAATTCAAAATAGCTTAGGTTTTCCTTAGGCATAGTTTAGGTTTTCTTGCCGCTGACATGTTCTAAATTTCTCCTTGGGTTTGGGTTATGTTGTAATTAGTTGTGAGAACGGTTGTTTAGGATTTCAAGTTTGTTTTTGCAAATAAAATTACAAGGTTTACTTATTCCATGTTCTTCATAGTTTTCAATTAAGGCGAAAGATTAGTTGAATTCTATCCATTTGTTCGGTATCGAGAGAGCCGAACTCACGAAAGGAGTAAGTACAATTTCATCTATAGACGGTGCGATCAATCTGGCCTAGACATAGGTTAAGGGTTTAAGGCGGCTAAAAGATGACGAATCAACATTGTTGTCTTTGCACGATTCACGCCGTGACTGGTATTATATGTAGTGGGCATCAACAACATTTTGACTTAGACATAAGCGGAGTCGCTTTTGAAGCGTTCTACCGAGCCTTGTGGTTCTTCCGAGTTTGTCGCCAAGACACAGTTCCATTTCCCTGCCGAGGCAGCTAGGGGGTCTCTGCAGTCTACTTGCCATCCCTCACCGAGGTAGCAGAGTCTGGAAGCGCAGACAACTTGTCCTATTCAATGCAGGTTCACACTAAGCAGCAGCATAAATAGAGAACACCCAAACGCTCTACAAGTTTTTGTGCCGTTGTCGGGGATTGGTAACAGCGAAATTCGTCTTTAATTTCTACAGTTTTATTTCTTTACATTTTATTTTATTTTATTTTTAATAAAAAAATAATTTTAAGGTTTTCTTTGCTAGTGTATGACAAGGGCAAACCCAGAAGGAGAAATCCGTTATTACGATGATATCGAACGAAGAGCAAGAGAGCTCAAGAAGGAAATTAGAGTATCCCTAGGGAAAACTAAAGAAGAAAAAGAAAAAGCAGAGGTAAAAATGTAGAACGGCAAACCTGCCAACAATGCTGCGAACGGCAGGGATGGGCAGCAAGACCTGCCGCCCAGAGACCAGCAAGTGTCGCCCAGACAGCCACAGTATGTTCGAACCACAAGGGACTACTTGGAACATGACTTTAGAGGGTTCGATCCGACAGTGACAGAACCTGAGATTGAAACGGATCACTTCGAGCTGAAGCTCGTTACGTTTAACATGATCAACATGTTAGGGCAATTTGGAGGGACTGGCACAGAGGATGCTCGACATCACTTAAAAGGATTCCTGGACATCTGCAGAGCATTCAAAATACACGGAGTCCATCAAGACGTATTGAGGTTGAGATTATTTCCCTATTCGCTAAGGGATAGGGCAAAACAGTGGTTAAACAACCATCCAGCAGGATCGTTCAACACATGGACAGAGCTGTGCAAGGATTTTCTAGACCGTTTCAGCCCATCCCATGTCACAGACAGACTAAGAAATGAAATAATAGCCTTCAGACAAGGTGATGACGAGCCGATGTATGAAGCATGGGAGTAGTACCAACAGATGCAGAACAACTGCCCGTTACATGGTTTCCCAGCTTGGACACAAGTATCAATGTTCTATAACGGGGTGAACTACCCAACACAGATAATGATTGATGCCTCAGCCAATGGAATCATCCTCGACAGACCAACAGAGAAGGCATCGCGGATCCTGAACCAAGCCGCCAAGAACGATTACAAGTACCCAACAGCCCGCCAAGGTGAGGTAGCCAGCTGCTGTGAATGAAGTACAAGCCTCAGAATCTGTCAATGCCCGCCTCGATAAGCTGACGGAGCTGGTTATGAGCATAATGAAACCGACTGGGCAAGGCTGTGGAGCCATTCTATGATTAGTGTGGGGGCATTCACGATTCCTCTGAGTGTACCGCATCTGCCAACTTTATGGGAGGATACGAGAGGAACAGCAGACCTGCCCAGAACACCTACAACCCTGGATGGAAGAACCATCCCAATTTCTCTTGGAGCAACCCCAAGACTGTTGCCAATCCACAACGGCAACATGGAGGCTACCAGCAAAACCTGTCCAGACAACAGGCTCAGCAGCCGCAAAACAATAATTCACTAGAAGCAACTCTTCGTACTTTTATGTCTAGAACTAGTGGTTTTATTGTTGCACTAATAAATTTATTGATAAAACTGAGTCTTCCATAGACAGGACGGAGATGAAGATGAACAACCAGGAGGCTACTATAAAAAATTTGGAGACCCAATTTGGTCAGTTCACAGAGATCTTTAGCAGCAGAACATTGGGAGCAGTATCCAGCAGCACAGAGGTAGCAGCCAAACCCACGCATGAGAAGTGCAAAGCCATATCTACCAGAAGTGGGAAGCAATTGGATGAATCCATGGTGGAAAAACAACCAGAAACACAGCCAGCATAGAAAGAACAGCTTGCTGCGGCAGTAACAACACCAGCCGCCCCGGCAGCTGAACATGACTTCAGTCTTGATACAGATGGTCCTCCACAAATAAAGTTCCCCTACAAAGAACGTATTGAGGACATCCGCCTGCCAGCACCTTTTCCCCAGAGGCTTAAGCAACAGAAGCAAGAGTACCAGTTTAGGAGATTCTTAGATATTCTAAAGCAGGTGCACATAAACATCCCTCTAATAGAAGCCATTCAAAATATGCCCAACTATGCCAAATACCTCAGGGACATGGTTTCTAAAAGGAAGAGGATTGGGGAATTCGAAACGGTTGATGTAACAGAGAAGTGCATGGCAATGCTGCACAACAAACTGCCACCGAAGCAAACAGACACGGACATCTTTGTTATCCCATGTAGGATAGGGAGCAAGGACGAAACAAAAGCCCCGTGTGACTTGGGAGCTAGCATCAACTTAATACCTAAGGCAGTCTAAGATAAATTAGGAATTGGGCCAGCCAAACCTACCTCTGTCATGCTGAAACTTGCTGATCATTCTTTTGTACAACCGAAGGGAAAGATCGAAGACATCCTTGTGAAAGTGGGCAACCTTATTCTTTCAGCTGATTTCCTCATCCTAGACTATGAGGTCAATGAAAAAGCCCATATCATCCTTGGGCGACCATTCTTGGCCACGGGCAGAACGTTAATAGATGTGGAATATGGAGAGCTGACCATGAGGGTGGACAACCAGAGCGTAAGGTTAAATGTGTTACCACCCTTGGAAAAAGAAAAGGAATGATGCCCAGATGTTAAGGCTGTCAAAATCAGCATAGAGACATGCCAAGACAGCAACTGTCACGATAGACCCAAGGGCAAGCTGAAAGACCCAACAACACATCACCTGCAGGAACAAGAGGACCCCCTAGGAGGGAAGGACAAGTCAAATTACCTTAGGAAGTGGTTATGTCTGGGAGATGGACCCAAATGCACTCCCAACATAACTTACTTTTTTCTTTACTTTTTTTTATTTTATGCATTAGGATTAGAGTTTAATTTATTACAATTTATTTTTTAGGATTAAATTAATTTCCACATTTTTAATTTCAGAATTTATTATTTTTATTTAGTATTTCAGGATTAGGAATAAAAGAGCCGGATCAAGAAGAAGGCCCAGCAAGGAGCCCGCCCACCATCCCGCCGAGACAGCCCAGGGCAGCCCAGCGCAGAAAACGTACAACGGCTATTTGACCGCTAACGGCTAGCTGCCAACGGCTACAAAAATAACGGGCAGAAATCCCATAACGTGCGCGAGACAATTGGACCGTTAGACATTTAGTGCTACCACGACACCTCTCAGCAACCTCTATTTAAACCCTTCTACTTCATTCATTTACTTTACTTTCACGTTCTTGCAATCTTATTCTTGCATCCACTGCTCTCACTTTATTTTCTCTCAAGTTTCAGTAAACTTCAACTGTCTCACATGGATTCAACATCGACACCCAAACCCACCTTCCAACGCTTCTTCTCCCGCGAAGATGAAAGGAGATATCGAACCAAGTTCGCAAAACAAGCCATATGGGAGGAGCAAGGCTTTCACTATACAAGGCAGAAAGGAGATCTCGACCTAGAACCAAATCTGTTCGAAACCATCCATAGCAAGGGATGGGAAATATTCGCACGACAGCGGGAGATAGCCAACATCACCATGGTCAGAGAGTTCTATGCCCACCATCCCCGCCCTGAGATGTTGTTCGTGTTCATCCGAGGGGAACCTGTCAAACTCAACGTTGTCGTGATCAACAGTTTCTATGGCCTGGATATGAACGACAACTCTCACGAGGAGTGGAGGCAGTCACTGACGGCTGCCGATTATAAGAAGCTCAAGGCCAAGCTGTGCAAACCCAACACGCCTTGGTTTGCAGGAAAGCATGGCGCCTCTGTCCAACGCTGTCAACTGTTGCCCGAGGAAATGTTGTGCATTACCTTCATCAAGAGGCGACTGCTACCCACCTCTCACAACTCCATCGTTGACCAGTCGCGCCTTGCACTCATCCACAACATCATGACGAACATGCCCATCAACATTGGGGAGATCATTTGCAAGGAGATCCAAAATTGCTTCCGCAAGACGAAGGGCAGGCTATACTTCCCGTCACTCATCACCAGCCTTTGTGCCAATTTCAACGTCCCAACCGACCCCATGGATGAGATGACAATAGCAAAGAAGGGGTGGACCAGGAGAGTCTGCATGCAGATGATGCAGGCCCCAGAGAAAGAGCCCATCACCCCCAGCCAGCCCTTTGCCACCCAGCCTGACACTCTAGCTTCCCCCGGCAGTACTGAAGCTACCCCAGCCAATGAAGTCCTCATGTTGCTGCGCACCCTTATCGACAGCAACAAGAGAATCGAGCAGCAGCAGCTGACTTTCATGAAATATGTGGGGGAGGTCCAAGAAGTATCCCGATGACGACCCCACCTTGCCAACCTACCCTACAGATTTAGCTGCTGCAACTACGCCAGATCAAGGAACTCCATCAGCTGCCGATGCCCGCCATGCTGCCTTCCGCTAACAGATGCCATCTCCGACGCACTACTTGTCATACTCAGCCACCTTCGCTTCCAACACAGTGGCAGACTCCCCCGAGAGGCATCAACAACACCATTCACCTCCCTGCACGGCGGTAACAGTGGCGAACACTTCCTCATCCGAGGACATTGAGCAGCAGCCACCAACACCAGTAGCAGTAGCAGCAGCCATCCCAATGGCGGTAGACCCTCCGGCAGCACCAACAGCAGAAGGAACCAGGAAGATGAAGCGGCACATCATAGTCGCCGAGCTTGTGGACGATGAGACAGAGTCAGAAGAGAGCGAAGCACCTCCTACTGCTCCTCTTACAGAACCTCAAGAAGAACCTTGTCCCACTCCAAAAAGAGTCTAGCCGTCGTGGATAGCCAAGGTTTACCCTGCCAAGTCTGCTGCCAGGACATCTGTCGGCCGCCGCCTAATCATCCTTCTCCTCCTCAACAACAAAGACTCAAGCCTCCTCTCAACCCTCGGCCAATTTCTAGTTTTTTTCCGTTCTCTTTTCTTTATTTTATTTTTCTATTTTTTATATCACTTGTATTTTTCTGCTTTTATTATTTTCTGTTTTTATTTTGTGCATTGAAGGCAATGCCCATCTCGAGTTTGGGGGGATAGCTCTCGCATCTTTTTGTCTAGGCTAATTTAGTAGCATATAGGTTGCATTGTACTTGCCTTAATGATAATCGAAAGAGAAAAAATTGTTATATAACGTGCGCCTATGATAGTTAGCCGATAACTTATTTTCGCACCAATAAAAAAATTGAACTTAATATGGGAAAAGTATGCAAAATGACTTAGAATTTTTTTTAATTTGCCAAAACTGTCAAACATTATTGTTACTTGCTGAAGTTGCTAGAATCTCTAATGAACACTGCTTGCTTTGTTTTTAGAATTCTTTGCAAAGTTCTAACAACAGGTTGTAGGTAGCCTGTAACCCCCTTTGCCCAGCCTAGACGCCTGACCCGAACTAAGAAGATTACACGGGGAAAACCGAAGTCAACTCGCAAAAGTAAACCTCGATTAACGACCCTCTTTTTTTCTTTTTTTCTTTTCTAGATGCACATTATTGTCCTATATGACCAGCAAAGCGATTAGGCGAAAATGGCACAACGATCGGAGTTCAATTAGGGGTTTAATTACATACTTTTCACTTTAGGGACTAATTTGCAATTTCTAAGAATTACAGGGACATTTCCATATTTTAAAGTTACCAAACCATAATTAGTTACATTACATGCCGGCATGTCAAATTTCATCACAAACGGACCATCCAAACTCAACCAATTGAACAATCATCACTTAGGGACCAAAATGCATAAATTCAGAACTTCCAAGATTCCATTAACTGAAAATAACGAACACGTATCGATACGCCTCTCCCCATATCGATACGCAAATCGATAGTAGCAAATATTGGGAAAAAAGTATCGATACGCCCAAGCTCGTACCGAAACAGGCTTCAAACATTTACCTAGGCATATCGATACGCGGGCAAATCGTATCGGTACACCTAAGCTAAAAAGCTTGGATTTGGCCTTAGCGTATCGATACTCAACCCCGTGTATCGATACGCATACCTGAGATGCACTTACAAACACCATTTAAATTCATTTAACCACATCTAAACAGACTTAGATCATACATACAAGCTATAAACATCTTACTAAACATGTAGGCATCGACAAACAGCATAACGTAACCCTCAAGCACATTAAATCATGGAGGAATATTATCTACTCAAGCATGCTTTAGAGATATGGACCATGGCATAGTCAAAACACAAAAAGCAAACCATAAACCAACTAAAGGCCATTTACAAATCCTAAATCAGAAACCAAACATGCATAAGGTGTTTAACATCACCAATAAAACCAAGTATAGAAATCACACCCATTGCCTCTTATTACACTAAGGGTAAACCACATACATTGTTTAGCCAAAAACTCTTCGAATCCCCTTGCTCTTGGGCTGCCTTGATTGCTCAATTTTTGCATTAATGAAACAAATGAGCATAAGCATAAAGCTTAGTGAGGATCGCTAAAACCAAACGTTCATCAATGCATTTTATAAAACCAACATATCATCATTTGCAAACTTATGCCTTCCTTTAAAACATGCTCTTTAAAGCATCAATGCACTTTTAAAACCACATGCTCATAGCATCATTAAAACAACAGCAAAATCCTTTGCTCATGCTTAAACCAAGCATCACATGAATTCAAGCATAATTCCAAGCATCTCATGCTTAATCATTAATCATCAACATTATATTGGCTCACAAGTGATCAATCTCAAACCATATCAAAACCAACACAAAAGACACAATCGGATACGCGGATTAAAAGCGTTATCCCACACGCTTCATACACACAACCAGACCACACAAGGCTCACACACAGGATTAGACCATCAACCATTGTGACACCCGTGGTGGAGTTTAACGGTACAATCACAACCCCTCAACACCACTCATCGATAGTTGTATAATTCCACTAACGAGAGCACGCGACACATACCACAAGATCCGCACATGGGATTAAACCATCCACCGTTGTGATCTTAGCCTCAATCGTTAGGGTACTTGGATGGAGTATTTGGTACAATCACAACCCCTCGACATCCAAGACGACTTTATTCACGGTGCACCCAATCCTATAGCCGGCTAACTATACCCGATTAAAGTAACCAAAACCATTTCCATCACTTGCCAATATAATCATTTAACATCATTATTTCACTGTTTTACAAGCATAAATAACAATGACATTTTCATAAGCTTAAACATGCTTAAACTCAAATGCATATATCTCATAAATCCAAGGATCACCTACCAAGTGCATCCTTAACAAAATGGCATTAAAACCACCATCCTCAAAGCTTAAAAACATGCTTAAAGACAGTAATTAAATCACATCCAATTCAAGTGCATTTTCAACAAAACATTGTACATTCCGAGAGAGACTTTCGAAACACTTACTCTTGAGCTTAGCTAAGTGTTTCAAACTTACACTAAGCTCCCAAGACCACACTCGAAGCATTACAAAGCTGGAAAATCCATTTCCACTCACTGATACGCAAAAACTCGCTTGCCGACGCGAAGATCACCCCTCTGAAGCCTCCAAAAATGCTTCGTTTGTTCCTGGATCAAGATCCCTTGTTTTTAGATCACCAAAACAGAGATCCAAATGCATTAAAATGCATTTCAACACTAGCAACTAAACACAAACTCGTTGCTCACCAAAACTACACCAATTTACCCATCTGAAACAACCAAAAACTCAATAGATTGCTTCCTAAACCAAGCCCATCCAACATAAATCACTTTCAACCATTTATAAGCATCAAAACACATCTAAAAACAACCTAAACTCATCCTTATACCTCCAGCAAGCATAACACCAACATTTCACCTCAAAAACCCAACTAAACCATCAAGAAACTCAAGGATCTCAAGGATTTCGGGATCTATATTATCAAAACCCTTTTCAACATAATAATCAACTCCAAACTCAATTAAAATCAATCCAAAACAGAGCTCATCATTAACATTCCGAAAATCAAGATTTAAACCATGATTTTGCAAGATTTTGATCTTAAATCAAAACTATTATCAAAACTCAGCCAAAAACAACATTTAGAAGTCAAAGATCTTGGGAATTCAATAAAGAACCTAGATTGAAGGTTGAGAACAGGATTTACCTCCAATCCTTGCCTTCCTTAGTGATTGACAAGTTTTTCCTTCACACAGCTTGAAGAATATGAAGAGAACTCTTGAAAATGGTTTAGAAATCAAAGAGAAAGTGTTTGGGAGAAAAGAAATCTGGAGAAAAGAGTTGAGAGAATGGTTTTGCTGAAATGATAGTTAGTTACGTGAAATGAAATCTCAATTTCCTAATTAACCAATTTTAATTAAATAAAAATCATTTTTATTTTAATCATCTAAAAATCCTTTTAAAACACATGTCAAATTAAGGAAGGTGTAATTGCACCATAGCTCCCTAAAGATTCTAAGATTTTGACTCCTTTTCCAAAATTTGTACTTTTCCACAGTTTTGAAACTTTACATTTTGGTCACTACTCAAAATGTACCACTTCTGAAACTGTTTTTTGTAAAATTGATTTTACCAACCTCTCAAACATGATTTTAGAGGATTTTAGCAATTTTTACCATATTTTTATTCTTTCCTGATCCTTGATTTCCCTAAACCACCTAATACGATTCGAACCGTTATCGACCGGCCTGTTTCGATGTCTAAAAAATCTAGGCCCAAAACTAGGGCGTTACTACTCTCCCCCACATTGTCATATCGCAAAAACTGGTCTAGTCGGAATTAGATTCCGCTGACCGAGTATTTTATATCGATAATATAATTTATTCGATATTAATTGAAACAATAAAAATTATATGTGTTAATTTATAATGTTTTATTATTATTATTATTATTATTATTATTATTATTATTATTATTATATATATAAGCCAGTAAGCAATTTCCTTCAAAACGAAGGAATTTCATGGGCATTTCCCACGTAAGGGAAACACACGGAAAAAGCCAAAATAATGGTGACAATTTGACACAAGGTGGCAAGCAAGCAAGAAATGGTGGCAAAAATTACCCCCATGTGGCAATTGACCATGCCCAAAATCATGACAAAACTCCATTAATGTGGAACATGTGAATGACATTAGGAGGGACGGTTATCTTAGGTATAAATAGGAGGTGAAATCGGGAGTAAAGGACGGATGGGAGCAAAGAAAAATTACATTGGAAAATTATATCATAGCTATTTTCCATGAGCATAATTACGTGAAAACTCAGGAAAAACAAGCATAGGTTTTGGGGGTTTCATCTATTCTTACCTTTTTGGAGTTATCGATTTATAAATATCAAACCGAGTAAGGTTCAACCCCAACCTTAGATTAAGATTACAGTTTATGTATAATGAATTTGAGTACTAATTTATGGTGGAAGGGTTTTAATATGCTTCTTTTATATGAATGAGGTTTAAGCAAGCAGTGGCTCATTCAAGCTAAGTGGAGGGTAAAAATCAAGAAATCAATAGATTCAAAGAATAACGATAACGCGAATTAGGTGAGTGTAATAGCTTCTCGAGTTAGGCAAGGGCCAACTCGAATTTGTTAATATAATTGTTAATACTAACCTTTGAGTTAGAAGCTTTTTATCATCGATCACATGTTGGTAAGTGTATGGTAAGCATTGCATTGGTTCCATGATTCATAGCATGATTGTTAATGTCATGAAATTCCTTGAAAGCATTGACATGTAATAAGTATAATATGAATCATTGTTATTTATTACTATTGTTATAAATTATGAATAATGGACCTTGGATTCGAAGTATTGGATACAATTGGCAAGCCATAGAATTCATGAGCTCAGTGTACGGGTGGACTACGGTCCTAGGGCTACAACCTATATGATTTGGCGAGGCGGAGGGGTGTGCGTATTGGTCTTTGGCGATGTCGGTGGGATGACCATATATGTGTTTGGCGAGGAGGTGGAATTCGTGTATCCATATACCATGAATCGATCCAAGGGAACTTAAGACTCAAGATATTGAATTTCCATGAAACTATGATATTGACAAACATTATGCTTGTTATGAATATAAAGCATGTCATGTTGTTGCATAATTAGCATTATGATTATTTTTGGAAGCACGCTACATGACATAATATGTTCATTCATTGTTACGTGACTACCTCACTTAGACTATGTATGTCTAATGCATTCATTTGCATAACATTTCAGGCTAACAAAGTGTTCGATTCGAGATCGGAGAAGTTGACAGATCGGCAAGTCACTACAGGCCTAGAGTAATGTGTTTTGTCTTTATAAACTCCTAGAATGGTGGCAAAGTAATTAAACTAGTCGTTTGTGGCCCTACTATTGTGTATATGTAGCCTATTTTTGTATAAGGTTTTAAAGTTATAATGACTTTTGAGTTAGTAATAAAATTGACATAATTGGCACTAAAATATTGATTAAAAGTCTAAGATTTATGTCTCTGATCTCCGTTTTGTTTTTAGGTAACACACTCCGATCCGGTTCTCGATCAGGCCGGGTAGGGGATGTTACATTAGTGGTATTAGAGCTAGAGTTTAGTCGGTTCTGGACTAAACCTATGCATGTTTGTATTGTTTGTTATGTTACTTTTCCATCTAGGAGTTATTTATTGAGTATTGTGACTTGCCGGCTAATCTGATCTCTGTATGTATAAATGTCTAAATTTAGTCAGGCTCATATAGATGAGCGCATTGTTGTCGGAGAAATTCGAGGAAAAATTTTCTTTAAAGGGGGAGAGTTGTCACATCCCAAAAATCGGTGTAGTCGAAATTTGATTCTGATAACCGAGTATTTTATATTGATAATATAATTTATTCGATATTAATTGAAACAATAAAAATTATATGCGTTAATTTATAATGGTTTATTATTATTATTATTATTATTATTACTATTATATATAAGCCAGTAAGCCGTTTCCTTCAAAACGAAGGAATTTCATGGGCATATCCCACGTAAGGGAAACACACCGCAAAAGCCAAAATAATGGTGGCAATTTGACAAAACGTGGCAAGCAAGCAAGAAATGGTGGATAAAATTACCCCTATGTGGCAATTGACCATGCCCAAAATCATGCCAAAACTCCATTAATGTGGAGCATGTGAAGGGCATTAGGAGGGTCGGTTATCTTAGGTATAAATAGGAGGTGAAATCGAGAGTAAAGGACGGATGGGAGCAAAGAAAAATTACATTGGAAAATTATATCATAGCTATTTTCCATGAGCAGAATTACGTGAAAACTCAGGAAAAACAAGCATAGGTTTTGGGGGTTCCATCTATTCTTACCTTTTGGAGTTATCGATTTATAAATATCAAACCGGGTAAGGTTTAACCCCAACCTTAGATTAAGATTACAGTTTATGTATAATGAATTTGAGTACTAATTTATGGTGGAAGGGTTTTAATATGCTTCTTTTATATGAATGAGCTTTAAGCAAGCAGTGACTCATTCAAGCTAAGTGGAGCATAAAAATCAAGAAATCAATGGATTCAAAGAATAACGATAACGCGAATTAGGTGAGTGTAGTAGCGTCTCGAGTTAGGCAAGGGCCTACTCGAATTTGTTAGTATAATTGTTAATACTAACCTTTGAGTTAGAAGCTTTTTATCATCGATCGCATGTTGGCAAGTGTACGGTAAGCATTGCATTGGTTCCATGATTCATAGCATGATTGTTATTGTCATGAAATTCCTTGAAAGCATTGACATGTAATAAGTATAATATGAATCATTGTTATTTATTACTATTGTTATGAATTATGAATAATAGACCTTGTATTCGATGTATTGGATACAATTGGCATGCCATAGAATTCATGAGCTCAGTGTACGGGTGGACTACGGTCCTAGGGCTACGGCCTATATGATTTGGCGAGGCGGAGGGATGTATTGTGTATTGGTCTTTGGCGATGTCGGTGGGATGACCATATATGTGTTTGGCAAGGAGGTGGAATTCGTGTATCCATATACCATGAATCGATCCAAGGGAACTTAAGACTCAAGATATTGATTTGCCATGAAACTATGATATTGACATACATTATGCTTGTTATGAATATGAAGCATGTCATGTTGTTGCATAATTAGCATTATGATTATTTTTGGAAGCATGCTACATGACATAATATGTTCATTCATTGTTATGTGACTACCTCACTTAGACTATGTAAGTGTAATGCATTCATTTGCATAACATTTCAGGCTAACAAAGTGTTCGGTTCGAGATCGGAGAAGTTGATAGATCGGCAAGTCACTACAAGCCTAGAGTAATGTGTTTTGTCTTTATAAACTCCTAGAATAGTGGCAAAGTAATTAAACTAGTTGTTTGTGACCCTACTATTGTGTAAATGTAGCCTATGTTTTGTATAAGGTTTTAAAGCTATAATGACATTTGAGTTAGTAATAAAATTGACATAATTGGCACTAAAATTTGGTTAAAAGTCTAAGATTTATGTCTCCGATCTCCGTTTTGTTTTTCGGTAACACACTTCGACTCGATTCTCGACCAGGCCGGGTAGAGGTGTTACGGAAGACTTCTACTTCAAGAAGGACTAGAACTAGCTAATGCCTATGTATACCCATTGTAATTCTATTTCAAAACAAGTTAGGTTTTCCTTAGGCATAGTTTAGATTTTCTTGTCGCCAACATGTTCTAAAACTCTTCTTGGGTTTGGGTTATGTTGTAATTAGTGTGATAATGGTTGTTTAGGATTTTAAGTTTGTTTTTGCAAATAAATCTTCAAGGTTTACTTATTCCATGTTCTTCATAGTTTTCAATTAAGGCGAAAGATTAGTTTAATTCTATCCATTTGTTTGGTATCGAGAGAGTCGAATCCACTAAAGGAGTAAGTACGACTTCATCTATAGACGGTGCGATAAATCTGGCCTAGGCATAGGTTAAGGGTTTAGGGCGGCTAAAAGAGGACGAATCAACATTGCTTTCTTTGCACGATTCACGCCGTGACTGGTATTATATGCAGTGGGCATCAACGGCATTCTGAATTAGACATAAGAGGAGTCACTTTCGAAGCGTTCTACCGAGCCTTGTGGTTTTGCCGAGTTTACCGTCGAGACACAGTTCCATTCCCCTGTCGAGGCAGCGAGAGGGTCTCTGCAGTCTACCTGCCATCCCCCGCTGAGGCAGCAGAATCTTGCAGCGCAAGACAACTTGTCCTATTCAACGCAGTTTCACAATAAGCAGTAGCATAACCCTGCCCATTTTATCAACCTGATTTCTTCTCTTTTAATTACTTATGTTTTTATTTTATTTTTACTTTCAACAATCAAATTAATTGTGCATTTACTTTTCCTTGTGCAGGAACAACAATTCGAATCAAGCTGTTCAATCCCTGTGGGAGACAATATCTTTTATATTATAACTTGACAAGAGTGTGCACTTGCTCTCATAAATAGAGAACACCCAAACGCTCTACACCTATCCTTTCAATGACTTCAAAAGGGCCAATGAAACGGGGACTAATCTTCCATGTTTTCTCAAATTGAAGAATCTTCTTCCATGGAGAGACTTTAAGAAAGGATTTCTCTCCCACAGAATATTGAATATCCCTTCTTTTGAGATCAACATAAGTCTTTTGCCTGTCAAAGGCTGCTTTAAGTCTATCATGAATGATGGCAATGTTTTCTTCGGTTTCTCGGAGTAAATCTGAGCTTAATGCTTTGCCTTCACCAAGTTCCGACCAGCATAATGGCGTTCCACATTTCCTTCCATATAATGCTTCAAAACGGGTCATTTTAATTGATGCTTGATAACTGTTGTTATAAGAAAATTCGATAAGGGGTAAAGATTTTTCCCAAGATCCTTCGAAGTTAATAGTACATGCTTGAAGAATATCTTCCAATATATGAATCACCCTTTCTGGTTGTCCAACAGTTTAGGGGCGAAATGCAATGCCAAGCTTCACTTTGGTTCTCATGGCTTCTTGTAAGGCTCTTCAAAATTGTGAAGCAAATCGTGGGTCACGATCGGAGATAATGGATCTAGGTACTCCATGCAATTAGACAATCTCTTTAATGTATAACAAAAATTTTAGGAAGACCAAAATCCATCCTTACGGGTAAGAAATGGACTGATTTAGTAAATCGGTCAAATATGACCCATATAGCATCATTTTTCCTAAGGGTCACAGGTAAACCACTTACAAAATCTATTGTAATTTGTTCCCACTTCCACTGGGGTAGTTCAATAGGTTGCAGAAGTCTTGTGGGAACACGGTGTTCGGCTTTGACTCGTTGACAAGTCAAACACTTGGAAACGTAATCAATAATGGCATGTTTAATGCTAAGCCACCAATAGAGTTCTCGAAGTTCTTTGTACATCTTCACGGACCCCAGGTGAATAGAGAAAGGACTACTATAAGCTTCTTTGAGAATATATAACTTAAGTGATTCGTTGTTCGGTATACAAATTCGATCCCGAAAACACAAAAGACCTTCAGAATTAACTGAAAAGTCAGGATCGAAGTTATTCTGTAGTCTAGAGACAATGGCTTGAAGCTTTTGATCTTGTTCTTGGAGTTCTTTGATCCTCGAGATAATGGTAGACTGAACTGCAGTTCAGCTATAAACTTATGGTTTTGTTTGAGTTTGAAATGAGCATCAATAGCACATTTAGCTACAATGTAGAAATTTATTCGTGGGTTTAATAATTAGCTTAAACTAAGATTCAAAGACTATGGGTAGAAGATTTACCAGGCAATGGTTTGCGGCTGAGTGCATCAGCTACAACTTTGGCCTTGCTCGAATGGTAGTCAATAACTCAATCATAATCTTTTAAGAGTTCTATCCATCTTCTTTGACGAAGGTTCAATTCTTTTTGTGTTAAGAGATATTTCAAGCTTTTATGATCGGTGAATAAGTAGCATTTCTCTCTGTAGAGATGATGCCTCCAAATTTTTAATGCAAACACAACTACAGCCAAATCCAAATCGTGAGTGGGATAATTTCGTTCATGTGGCTTAAATTGCCTGGAATCATAAGCAATGACTTTGCCTTCTTGCATGAGAACGCATCCTATTCCTAAATGCGATGTATCATTGTATACCGTGAAGTCTTTACCAGACTCGGGTTGGGTTAACACGGGAGCATGAGTCAATACTTGTTTCAATTGATCAAAACTTCATTGTTTCTTTTCGGTTCACTCAAAGGGAATCTCTTTTCGAAGTAATCGGGTCAACGGTGCTGCAACCATAGAAAATCCTTTGACGAATCTTCTATAATAACCTGCCAGACCAAGGAAGCTTCTTACCTCTCCAACATTCTTTGAGGGCATTTAGTCAATGATAGCTTGAATGTTCTTTGGGTCAACTTGAATACCTGCCGATGATATAATATGTCCCAAAAAGGAGACTTCCAATAGCCAAAATTCACTCTTGCTGAACTTGGCATACAATTGTTTCTCTCAAAGAGTTTAGAGCAGAATTCGGAGATGTTTTCGATGTTCAGCTTCATCTTTAGAATGGATCAATATGTCATCAATGAATACTACTACAACTCATCCATGTAAGGTTTAAAAATTTAGTTCATAAGATCCATGAATGCAGCAGGGGCATTGGTTAGTCCAAAAGGCGTCACTAGAAATTCATAATGACCATACCTTAGTTTAAAAGTTGTTTTGGATACATCACAGCCCTTAAATTTCATTTGATAATACCCTGATCAAATATCGATCTTGGAAAACACAGCCGCATCTTTCAACTAATTAAATAAATCTTCTATCCTCGGAAGAGGATACTTATTCTTGATGGTAATTTTATTCAGTTACTAGTAGTCAATGCATAAACGCATAGAGCCCTCTTTTTTCTTGAAAAAAAGTACTGGAGCTCTCCAGGATGAGGAACTCGATCGGATAAAACCATTGTCTTGAAATTCTTGTATTTGAATCTTCAATTCCTTGAGTTCAAATGGAGTCATTCTATATAGTGCAATGGAGACTGGGGTAACTCCAGGTTTCACTTATACCCCAAACTCCACTTCACGGGTTGGTGGTTAACCCGGAAGTTCATCTAGAAATTCATTTATAGTATCAATGTCCTCCGGCTTTAGATCATTCTTAATCTCACTCACAGTAGCATATATCAATGATTTCCTCCTCCCATGTTTAGCATCCATTAAAGTGATACTTTCCTTACCAAGTCCATGCAAGTAAAGTTTCTTACTTGAGCAGTCTAATCAAGCTTGATTCTTGCTAAGCCAATCAAGCCCCAATATCAAATCAAACTCAAGGAAAGGTAAGTCCATCAAGTCGGTTGGGAATGGAATACCTTGAATCAATAAGGGACAGTTCTTGCAAACTAGTTTTATTGTCACACTATCACCTAGGGGATCCGTAACTATGATTTTTGATGTATTCGGTTCAAGGTTCAATTTAAAAGTTTCAATCAATGTAGTAATAATGAAAGAATGAGTTGACCCCAAATCAATCAATGCATCTGAAGCAGGGTGGGAGACCTGTTGACCAGTTTATGCATTGATTGATCTGGGGTCAACGAGTCTCCCACCTTGCTTCAGATGCAGGAATATTCTTCTTCTTTTAGCTAGATAATACTCATTGATATATTTCTTATGAAATTCTTTTAAAAAGAATTCCCAGGTGACATCCTCTTCTGGGATAGTGAGTGTTGTAGTCTCCCACCAATGTTGGGCTTCATTAGCGATCAGGGCTAATGCACACTCAAGCTTGTTCTCATTGTAGCATTGAAGTTTCTTATTCAAAATTTTCAAGGTATTGACTACCCAATACTCGGCTATCTCCGAATCATCATCGTATTTTCCAGTGAAAGTATAGGCCCAATACTAAGCCTACTTATCATTAGGGGCTCTTGGAGTCGATGAAATAGCCACAGAAGGCTGTACTACTTGTTCAAACCTCATAGAGACCATGAACTGTTTAAACATCTCTGCCATGCTCACAAAGCATTCTTGTTCGGCAGGATGTATCGATGGTGGGTTTGGTGTAGCGTTGTGTGCTTCTTGATGAGTCAGAGGGTCGTCCCTTTTAATTTTTCTTCCATATGGGGAGGATCCGGTAGAGTGGTCGATATCATTTTGTCTGTAATCCTAATCAGACATCTTGTATGCTATAAGAAAGGAAGAAGTTCGTGTCAGCTACAAGTCATACACAATATACAGAAATAACTCTTAGATGGCATATGCAATGCAGACAATGCAATAAGTCCCAGTTTAATCCTAGAATCTACTAAACTCTAGCTCTGATACCACAAATGTAAAACCTCTTCCTGATTTGGTAGAGAACCAAGTCGGTGATCTAGTCGATAATCAATAATGGAAACTATACGGTGAAAACCAATTCTATGAATACTATAATACGTTCAATAAGTGCCAATATTGTAATGTTTCAACAATTATAACCCCAAGTTAGTTACTGAATTAATCAATTTACCAATATGGACTAAAATGTAATGAAATTGGCGTTTAGGGACCAAAACGTAAAACTTAGAAAGTTGAGGTCCTTTCCTATAATTAAAAGAGAGAATAATATATTAAATTCATATTATACTTGCATACCAAATCTCATTAAATTTTGAGGTCTATATATTACTCAGTTAACCCTAACAATATTAAAGATTGTTTCATAAAGTTTACAAAACTAGTTCTGCCATTAACAGAATTAACTACCTCGGTACCAGTACTCGAATAGGTTGTACAGGTACGCATGTGCATGTATATGTGTATCGGTACATAAGCCCACCATACTGATACCTGGTTTGTGTCCTAAATTCTAGTGACGAAAATCGGTATCGGTACAGACAATGTCGTACCGGTACATGAATAAAAATGAGAATGGGGATCGGTACGAGACCAATCCGTGTCGTTGCCCAGTCTATTTTTCCAATTTCCAGTAACGAAATTTTGTATCGATACTCTCTACTATACTGGTATCCTCTTTAGCCATCTGATCCAAATATGCACACATGTACTGGTACGTACCTACCCGTATCGATACGCTCTGTCTGCACTTCTATAATGTTGTTGGATTTCATTCCATTTACCCAACTAAAATATGTCTAATGATTCCCTATTCAAATCGGTACGCTCTGTCTGTACTTTTATAATTTTCTTTAGAGGTCTCAGATGATTATGTGAAGCATATGTTAGGCAAGAAATGGAGATACCATAAGAGTTTTTTTTTTTTTTGAAAAAGAAATATTTCAAGAATAATCTCAACCTTCAAGAGAAGATGCAAAATGTCCCACCTGGAATCATCCGATATCAATGGGAAGATTCAGTCAGGTTTTGGAGTTCAACGAAAGGAGAGGTATGATCGATACACTTTAAAAATAATACTATGTTATTACAATATTGGATTTATATGTAATGCAACTTTTAAATTTAAAATCGAGAGCGTGTTGGAGTTGCTAGTAGACAGCAACAGAAATTTACTCACACAGCTGGGTCGAAGAGTTTTACTCATATAGCTAATGAGGAGGTATTGCTTTTTCATTAATTAATTATTTTTTAATCTACTACTTTTTCATAAGTATTAATTTCTATTATACATTGTAGGAAGTTACAACCGGCACTAGCGTTGGACGAGTAAAGCTCTTCGACATTCACTCACAAATAAAGATGGCTCTCATGTGACTCTTGAAGCTGCAGAAATCATGGTATATTTATTAGACACAAAATTTAGATTATATTATGTTTATATCAATAGTATAACAAGTTTATATTGAATAATGTTTGAATTCGTTTTTCTTACTTGATTATCAGGCAAAATTGAAGGACAAAAAGACGGAGTATGAAGCTACAGCTTCAACTAATGGTTCTGCAAATGTGGATGAGATCGACAATCAAGTTATTGCTGATGTTTTGGGTCCTAAATGATATGGTTGGGTTCGATGCCAAGGATCATTCGTTTCCCCAACAAAATATTTTGGTGTTAACTCGTCTCAGTACATGCCATCGCAAAGTCAATCTCCCGAGGTAGAAGTTAATCGTTTACAACAACAATTAACTCAATTTAAAGCCGAAGTAGAAGCAAGGGAAGCGGAGAGAGCAGCGAGAGAAGAGGAGAGAGAAGCAGCATATAAGAATCTCGAAAATAAATTTCAAGAAATGATGGCGATGTTCAAGAAGAATCAATCGCATAATCCCTCATCTTAGTTGATTTATCAGGTTTGTTCATGTTTCGTTTATTCGACTAGACAATGTTGAAATACATTTGACTTTAATGTTGAACTACAATGTTGAATTACATTTCACTTTAATGTTCTAGATTTGAATTTATTTTTGTTGTTAAGTTTTTCAAGTTTGTTCTTATTAGATATGTTACAGGTTACATTCGAGTAATAAATATATATGAAAATCAGTTGGTACAGGTAGTAATAATCGCGGCGTGTTGAGGTAAAAACGCCACTATATATCACGACTCTACTGTGGCGTTTGAAAAGAAAACGCCGCTAGAGATTAGGTAATCAAGACGTTTTCCACACAAAAACACCGCTATAGAGTAGGCATTCGCGGCGTTTTCCATTTAAAACGCTGCTACAGAACATTAACCTATTGTGGCGTTTTCCATACAAACGTCGCTATAGAACACGTACCTATTGCAACGCTTCTAGAAAAATAACGTTGTTGTGCAGGAATTGGCGGCGTTTGATATCAAATGCCGCTGTAGAACATTACCCTTTTGTGGCGTTTATGAAGCAAACGTCGCTATAGCGAAAACATTAGTGACGTTTGAGGTATCAAACGCCGCTATAGAACATGATCTATAGCAGCGTTTTTACTACAAAAATGTTGCGAACGTTTGCGGCGATGTTTTCAACGGAGGTTTTAGCGGCACTTAAAAAAGCGCCGAGGTGTTTTTAGCGGCGCTAAAAACGCTGCTATAGCCCTAAAAATGCCGCTATAGAACAGGTCTGGTGTAGTGTAACCATATATGCAATCTCAATTGCGATTACACATTCCAAAACATACCATATTTGCATACCTAAACTTACATATTCAAACACACCCATTTTGTCATTCAAAACATGTTAGAGCCATATGCCACCATTATAGGAGTACGAATGGAAAATGTACATTACAAAATAGTGACTCGGAGGTGACTTGCAACCGACTATCCACAATCCACGTAGCTATGGAACATGAAAATTTATGCAATAAAGTATATTAGGCTTACTTAGCCTAGTCAGGTAGTTATCAACAATGGAAAACTATACGGTAATGCATGTCAATGGATCCAATAGCATAAGTATAAATGTAAAAAAACATTCTAAAACGTATTAGGCATATGATAAGAATAATTTAACAATGTATATGCACACTATAAAGCTTGTATTCATATTCTTCATATTACTTGGATCAAAATAATCAATGGATACGCGTATTCCCATCCAACATCGCCAAGATAAGGATTCAATAAACGGTCTATCCCTCTACATCGCCAATGACCAAAACACATACATCCCACCAACATCGCCAATAAGGGTTTCAACCCAAGGACCACAGTCCACCCGTACATGACCTCATTGAATTCTATGCCATGCCAATTGTATCCAATGTCTACCCGTATCCAAGGATTCAATATATATAAGCCAATAATATTCATGTAAATAATGCTTATCTTGTTCAATGTTGTCAATGTCAATAAAAACTAGAGCATTTAACTTACCAATACTTACCACAATAATGGACAATGCAAAGGGATGGCACCTAGCCAATCCCATGACACAACTCACTGATAATTTCAAAGCTATTGGGATTCTCGTATTACAATTCCCTTGCTAGATGTTGGTGAATCCTCTTCACCAATGGGTTGAACTATATAGAAAACATGGTAATTTATCAATATCCACTTCTAGGAATTCAATGGTCATAAACAATATCTATAGCTATTTCTAACTATAAAAACACTACATAAGCTTAAGAATCCATGGGAATTAATTAGGGTTTCAATAGGCTTGATATCTCAATTTCCCTATTTTCTATGGAAATCAATGGGAAATTAATGGGTTTACCTTGATTGTTTAATAGGGACTATTTAGGCTTGATAATTTAAAAAAAAATCAAAGCTTGGATGTAACTTCAATGGGAGTGTATGCTTGTTCAAGGAGGAATGTTGAAGAAGTGGAAGTGCTAGCTTATGGTGTTCGTCCGATGACACCAAATTTTCTTTTATTATTAATCTTTCCTTCATTTCTTAATTGCTATTCAATTTAGCAAACTCTTCCGCGAAAGAATCCCCTTATCAAGGTCCACGTATAGGGTGATTAATCCTTTGAGTGGTTAATCACTAAATTAGTCCTCCAACCTCCCACCCTTTGCACTTTAGCCACCTAAGACTCAATCTTCACACTTTAGTCACTATACAATGTTCCTTAAATTTTCATTACTTGCAATATAGCTCAATGTCAATTACAATGTCTAAATAATTATCAATACATGTGGAATTAACCACATGGTCATTGATTAATGTTCATTTTGGCTTACCGAAATTTAGATTTTCGGTCACCAAAATCTGGTTTTTAACTAGGCCGGTTTTGGGGTGTTACAGAAATAATGTCATTAATCTTAGGGTTTATTTTTTCATGTTTCCAAAGATAGGTAGAAAATTTGATCAAACTTTCCAAGTTTATAGAAAATTTATTCGAAAAATCTTAAAAAGGTCAGTCAGACTAAACTTGTCAAGTTTAAGAACCAACTTGACGAAAAAAAGTTCAAGACACAATTTAACCCTGGTTGCCAAGTTCAGGGGCAATTTGTGTTTCAAGCATTTATTTTTGGGTAATTATTCCATGCAAAAGCACTTGTGGAAACTTTGTTTATACAAGCGCTTTAATTTTTAATGTTTAGGGACTCTGTTTAGGGTTTATGGGTTTAAGTGTAGTAGTTTTCATTTTGGGGTTGTTGATAGAATTTAGGGTTTGTGGTTAAAATTCATGGTTTATAGGTTAAAACCTAAATCCCTAACCATATTACCATAAATCTTAAACCCTAACCATAAACCCTAAAACCTAAATTCTAACCATAAATGTAACCCCCTAGACCCGCCTATGCGTTAATAGGATCCTAGGAAGTCACATTAGGGTCACTGGAGCGACCCACGTTAGAATTTCAAATAAAAAATTGCTAAACCATTTAAAATCATATACCAAGTTTTGAATTAAAATACAATTTCAGAAAACATTTAGACAATGAAACAAAACTGTGATAAAAGTTGTTAATGCAAGTTTCATACTCGAATATAAATCAAAATGTGACCTGCATGCCCCCTAATTACACAGGTGTCGTACTCCGCAAGCAAAGCCGAAGAAACTCCCATACCAACGTTGATAGCTACAACATGGTCGATCTTTTAACATGTGATGATAAAAACAACGTAAGCTTCAGAAAGCTCAGTAATACAAACTACTAGGAGATGCTAAAAGTACAAGTAGGTATATGGCAAGCTTTACATTGTCATGAAGAACTGGGCAACGTAAGCTCAAATTACGATTCGATAATTCAGTGAAGCATTATATTAAAAGGTAACAGAGTTATTCTTTATTTGATCACCCGAACCTTGAGAGATGAGTCTAAAGCCGGAGATTCAAAAGAGATTCATATTTCAGAAGTTGGATCAAGGAGTTCAGAATGGTTCATTAAGAGCGAATTGTAAGTTTACTGAGAGTTCAACTTTGATACATTAATTTAGTAGGGTATGTTTCAGAAGAAGTCATAAAGTTTTATTAATTTATTTAACTACCCTCCAACCATACGCCAATATGCAAAAACCCAAAATAGTATCCAGAAAGACTTACCCTAGGCCCGTCGGGCGTAGGAGCTTACAAAAAGCCTTATCCTAGGCCCATTGGGCGTAGGAGCTTACAGAAAAGCATACCCTAGGCCCATTGGGCGTAGGAGCTTAGGTCCAGAAGGGCTTACCAGCACTGAGCCTATAGATCTTCATTCATATCCAGATAATATACCCAGATGATTTCAGTTTATATTCAGAAGACAGTATTACAGAAAATAGATATCATATCTATTTTTTATACCAGAAGACATATGTCAATTTTATTTTATTATCATTTCGTATTCAATGTCATATATCATATATATTTTCCATATCAGAGGTTAGAAACTAGGGAATTGCTTTCCTTTCGTATAACGGTGTCATACTTATAAATTTTAAACATATGGTCTTGGTTTAGAACAGAAAGTATTTACAGATACATGGTAAGCGCTTTATGACCCAATTCATTTCTCAGAGGTACTTGATAGATATCAGAAAGATGACATTTGACAATTTTGGACTGATTTCAGAACGAGGTCGCTACGAATAGGGGAGTTCGATAAGATGAATCAAATTAACATCGAAAGTTGATGCATCAGAATCATTAGGATTTCAGATATATTACGAGCAAAATTAAATGTTACATCCTACAATGGTATTAAGGTCATTTTGACCTTCGGGGGTAATCTGGTAATTTGAACCAACAAGGTATAAACGATGATGTAAAGAATTTAAGAATTCTAGTTGCTCATCAAGTTTCCGAGTCCCTTTGAACTAATCGAAACCCATTAACACAGTGTTTAATATCTCACCGGATAGGTACACCTCAACCATTCATTTCTCAGAACTAACTACAGAGCATAACAACATTAGTTCGCCTTCACCAATCGTCCATTGAACTTATTACCAGAAATCAAGCATATATTCGAGCGATATTTTCCAAGTATTCCAACATGTGCATTGTACCTAAACTCATTCAAAAACATCGAATGTGCTTTAGGAGAACAGACCCTCTCACTATTAACTATGTACTTTCTCCAAATAAATTGCACGTGCATTCACACAGTATTCTCCCACTATCATCATAGTATCTGAATCGACCAACTAACACGGGTCGTATTTTACCACTTTTGGAGCCATTACATTTGTTTGTCTTCATTGAGATTTCTAATTCCATGTCTTAGAAGTATTCTCCGACATTCTAGTATTCGGGGGTATTTTAGACATTATGATGCTCGAAAATGTTTCAATTATTCAAAGTTTCTCGGTTCTTCCATCTATTCATTCGTTTCAGACCTCGAGGATATATCTCATATGTCGGTCGATTGGCAATTGATGCCCAAAGAAAATATTAGTCTTTAGGGTCATTATGACCCATTTCAGCCTTATCAGTATATTCAATCCTTTTTAGTCATTTAAATCAATTCAATCTTTTTCGCCCCATTGCTCAATTCATACATACGAATATTTTTCCGTAAATTTATCTTCGTCGAATTATTCAGAATTCTTGCAACTCAAGTACTTTACAATCTCGAGGGTTTAAATCTTGTTACCGTGACATTTCAGTAGTCTGAGGTTTTCAAGTGTATCAGATGTCTTATCGGATCAAGTATAACTTCCTGAGTTGTTTTTATAGATAGAGATATTTTTGTCATTCGTCAATCGAATTTTTTACATTTCTTTTTAATCAAAAGGATAATCAGACTTAAAGGTTAACCGACTCATTAATTGTGCACTGAACTCGGAAGTCCTTTCAATTTATCAAACCCTTTATTCGAATATTTAGCTTGGTCATTATTATTTTTATCTCATAATCGATCGACATAGGCAGAAATAATCACATGCTCAAACATGGTCGTGCAAACATTAACCGAATACCAACATGTTACAAAAGCATGCAGAAGGTAGTAATGTATTACCTTGGCTCCAAGCTACATCGGTCGATCCTTGAACGACGTTCGAACACTCTAGAACCTGAATCTGGCGACCCTCAACAATTCGTATTCAAGGAACTATGAGTACCTTCAATTACACAAATTTACATTTCAGTCCTTATTCATAATACCCTTAACTGAATAATTAGATACATATACAAGTTCGGATTCAAGGTCAGATTTGGATGCTTTTGGGTCAGAATTTTGCGAAATGGGCTTCAAAAACGGACTCAGTGCGTCGAAAAATATAAAACAGGAGTTTTTGGAAAAGTTGACTTTTTGGTCAATGGTCAAAGTCAATGCTAACGTCAGCAGGTCAACGGGGTCAGAGTCAACGCTGACGTCAGCAGTCAATGGGCAGAGGTCAACTGAGTTGACTCGGCTGACTCACTTAGTTGACTCGGGTTGAGTTGACTCGGTGACTGACTCGGTAGACGGGTTGGGCTCGGATACGGGTAGGGTTATCAGGTTTTGGGCTTCAACCAAACCGGTCCACTTACCCTTGGATATGACTTCATCGGCCGATCACCGGAATTGGTTGCCGAAGACGCCCCTTGGCCGCGATTCTGTCGAAAAATGGTAGATCGTTAAACCACAATTTCAACCCACACATTACAAACGCAAAACAAGCCGGAAAGATCGCTAGATCTTACCTCGAAGGTTTGAATTTGCCGGAAAAGCACGGTGCTCCGATGAAGCCCTTCCTGGTGTCAGAACGACGATCGGCCGGATGGGTTTTGATCGGCTCGACGAGGGGAGCCAGTAACCGACGGTCGTTCCTCGAACAGGCATCGAGGATGGCCAGAACACGCAGAAAACCGAAGGGACAGGGGTTTGGTTCGACGAACCTTTGATTTGAAAACCATGGCTGACGGTTGCGTAACCGCGCGAGTGGGTGGTGGCGGTAGGTTCGAGGTGGGACGACAACTCTTCCGACGGTGGCGGTGTCGCGCACGGAGCGGCGGTGAGGCAACCGTGGGTTCGCCAAAATTCTCGGTAAGGGGAGGATGTTTGGGATACGAAAAGACGAGCTAACCAAAAAGAGGTAGGTGAACAAACACGTTTTTATTAAGTGTTGATTTAAACAACCTCGCGTTAACCTTAAAGAACAAAAGAGGGAGGCAATATTAAAAGTGAGCCTTTGGCTCAATGACTTGCACATTGAATGGTGAGGTGTGAGGTTGCGGGTTCTAGCCTCCACACCCTCACCTTCATTTCTTTTCTTTTTTTTAATTTCAGGGTGTTACAATAAACCATAAATTTTAAAACCCTACACTGAAACCTTTAAACTCTAAACCATAAACTTAAAGCACTTTTGTATAAATCCTTTAGTTTTTGTCACACTTTTATAATCTTTCGCATAATATTTTGTCAAAATTGTTCGTGTAAGTAGTTGTTGTAACACTCCAAAAATTTGGTGTTCGATTTTTTTTGGAATTGATCAGCGGATAACCGTTTTGATTATGCTATTAATTATAACTTAAACTGAACCCTGCTAAATCTTGATTAATAAACTTGGTTTATTAGTATTTAGTCTAAACGCGATGATTACAAGACAATATATGTTTATATATATTCTTAATCTTTTAACAAAGCATACGCACCTTGCAAATATTGTTATTGAACCCTGATCTCATAAAATAAATATCATCCTCTTTTCTACTGAGACCACTTGTTAAATTCAATTATTGAATTATTAATAGTAGTAATTAAATGGAAATTTTATTAGAAATTTTCTTGTCGCCATTCTTGAACCAATTCCATTGTTATGAAGAGGTGTTTTTAAGGGGAACGGTGTGTAGGCCTTCAAGCTAATTATTTTTTTTATTAAATAGAGATATTACATTCCCAAAATAAATATTAAAATTTAAACATATATAAGATAGAATAACATGTACATCATTACTCTGCTAATTAGTGAATCTCATGCCTTCAAAGCTAATTGTTTAAAAGTGGGAGGTGATTCATTTATGTTCAAACTGTTTGCAATTACAAATGAATCGGTGGCATGCTCAGGAAACACTTCTTCATTAATTCCAACAAAAAAAAAGATATATTAAAGTACATAAAAGTAATTTATTGTCATTTTGACAGGCCCAGAATTTATATATATATATATATATATCTTGTCATTTTTTCTATGAAAAATGTATTATTTCTACAGCTGAAGTAAATAAAACAAAAAAGGTTGACTCAGATGACGTCAAAAATTAGAACTTGAAATTTCTTCAAGGTCTTTTTTCAGCCCCTTCTCTACTTCTAAGTTCTAAACTTGTAAATGCATGTCAAGCCAACTCTACTTGCCTGACTGCTTTGTTTTCAATAATTTCAAATAGCATAACAATGTATGTAGCTATGAAAATGGCAACACAGAGTGAGTTCAGCAAACTACTCAGTTTCCACCAACAATGACCTTGTGGTATTCTAACCTGATACTTCCGAAAGTCGAAGGGGTTTTTAGCATTTTCTCAGTAGACAACTTACTTGATATTATGTGTGGGAACACTAAGATAGAATTTTGTGTTCTTGAAGTCGTCCAGAAGTGGGTTGTATCCGTCCTTCGTTCTTGTCTTGGAAGGCAAGCCAAACTCTTCCATAAATGAAGATGTATCGAGCTACAAATACAGCAAAAGGAAATAGTTGACGGTGGATTTGTTGAAACGTTAACAACTTTACAAGTACACCATAACGTGACGTCAACAATATTAGGGATTTCCCGGAAATTCCAAAAATGCAAGCACTAAAATCGTCTTCTGGGACATGAAGCGTAGATTTAACACTTGTATTTTCTCTGGTACAAAGTGGAATTGTCTGGAGGCTATCAAGGTTAACAAATTTATCTAACAAACCCGACTACCTATGCTTTTAATTGGTCCCCCAGAGAATTGCCGGTATGGTTGGTCACATGTCATGATATGTTTCGGCAATATACCCTTCAACTGTTTCAAAATTTCACAATAACCCAACCAGCCAACCAACCACTATTTTATATAGTTTTTCCTAAATTACTCTTTTTATTAGAAATACAAATCCCACATCATAAAAAGTGAACTTACTGTGATAGTTCTCCTCTTTTTCCCCTGTTGGGATGATTTATCCTTTTGCAGTTTCAGCCATCCAGAACAGTAATGATCGATGCGTTCCAAAAGCCAAAAGTCAGTAGGAAAGAAGATGTCAGCATCACCCTGTGGAAGAAAGTACCACGAAAAAAATAAAATCTTGAGAATTTAGATAGCTTTGACTTAGAAACCTCATAATTAAAGAGAAGGAAACTATACAGCAAAACCCTATAAACTTGATTTATGATTTATTTCCATCATGGTGCTTGAGGTTCACAGATAACGAAAGATGTAAGTTCGCCTTCATCTCAGTTTCTAGAGTGTCACTTGGAATATGGGAAAGATTGTTGACTCTTCGTTAAAGACGGGAGAGCTTTACCAAGAAAACCCCACAAAGTATCAGGCTTCAGCATCATATGGAGAAATATTTAGTTTAATTATTTACAATCCATTCATAAACTAGTAGTACTTTTCATAGTTGTAGATCTTCATCCAGTTAGAGAACAGAAACACTGCCACAAACATCATGTATGATGCCATTTACATAATCTCGTGCATTACCAAAAGAAGGAAACAGAAAAAGAAAAGCACCTTTGCATCCAGATAATTGCTGTAATCTGAACTACGGCCATCTTTCTGCAGGAAATAGAAAAGGTGAACAAGGTTAGACTAGATTGCAGAAATGGTGTCAAATGATCAATCTCCATCAGCATGCCTTTTTTCTGTAGTTGCCAGGAAACAAAAGAAAGAATATGACCTTAAAGGCAAGACAAATATCTGACCAAGCTTCTAAGCATTGTCTCGATTCATAATAGTGACCCTGATATTAGAGTAATTGCACAATGGATCTCAGGCATAAGTAAACCAAAAATTAAAGGATTAGCTGGATGCTGATTGGATATTCCTGACTCTCCTAAATAACCATCACCGATGGGTAATGTTAGGAGATCTGATTAGGATTCTGGTCCGGTCTTGATTTGAATATGATTTTATTTCTTATAATTTACTTATTAGTTTAGATAAATCTTCCCTGATAAATTAGGATACTTTGTCTTTTTGATACAAAACCTAAACTACATACAATGGGTGGGGAAATTGTGCACAAATACACCAAAATTGATTTCCCTACATAAAATGGATTGGATGAAACCCTTTATAGAGCTCCATAGAGATGACAAATTCTCTGTCAACGAAAGTACTACCCCTCAGGATAAGGTTGGGCTGGATGTTTTCTGCATGTTAGGGGAGACACAACTGTGGTTCTATCAGCTGGAACAAGAAAAGCCAAATATGAGATGAGAGCTCTTCAAGAAAAAACTGTTTGCATCACTTTGGACCACCCATGAGAGGCAACCCGTTACAAGAAGTCATCCATTTGAAGCAAACAGGTTAGGTTGAGCAATACCAGCGGTGATTCCAGCAGGTTTTGCTCAACTTAGTAGGATGTTATTCACTTCAAAATGACGACAATTCCAGCTGTTTTTTTTTTTGCTCAACTTCAGATGTTATTCACTTTAAAACTGGCTTCCCTAAATTCAAGCTTGAGGACGAGCTTTTTCTCCAGAAAAGGAGTAATGTTAGGAGATTTAATTAGGATTCAGATATGGTCCAGATGTTATTATGATTTTATTTCCTATAATTTCCTTATTAATTAAAATAAATCTTTCCTAATAAATTAGGATACTTAGTTATCATATTTTACTTATTAGAATATAAATTTTGGGTTTCACATCCTATTTCCAAACTTGTAAACCTCTGTATAAGAGGGTAATTACGTTTGGCAACTCCCTTAGAGTTCCACAACCATGGGCAAAACTAGAAAGTGAAATAAGGGAAAAGACCCTTTCTTCGAATCTAATTTATGTGCTACTCGCCCGGTGACTCAATCCCAGATTCGGGACCATAACAGGTAAGCTATACATGATATGTTACTTGCACTTGGGTGTGAGCGGCTAAGCGCTGAACGTGGGCATGTATCACTGTAGGCTATTGCGGCTTGTACATAGATTAGGATTAAATCTCCTAAGAGTTAGTGTTTATATATACTTATTGTATTATGTAAAGAGATTAGAATTAAAGTCCTAATTAATTAGTATAGAGTTAGAAGTTATTTTGTACTAGGAGTCTTTATCCTAGTTGAACTCCTAAAGACTCTATAAGAGAGTCTCTTGTTGTAATCTTTTCAATGAATCGAATAACAGAAAAGGCTTCTGTTTTCATTTAATTCTACATGGTATCAGTTGGGGTTTCGGTTCCTCAACCCTAAATCGACTTCCACATCACCCAAAATAAAAAAGAAAATTCCCTTCTCGATGGCTACATCTTCTTCCTCTTCTCGCGATGCCCAATCAAATTTAGCGGCTGCCTCAAGTGTCACCAATTTTACCCCAAAGCAAATTGTCGATCTTCAGAAGCTATTTGGAAAATTTCCAAGTCCTACTGAGACGAATCTGGCCATTAGAGAACCTGAAGGTACATCCTTCCCTAAAGCCCTCTTATCTACACAGCTCACTCGAAATTGGATCATCGACTCTGGAGCTTCTGACCACATGACTGGTAACAAAGATTTGTTTCTCCATTACTCACCATACTCTTCTGGTAGATCAGTTAAAACTGCCGATGGTTCTCTCTCCCAAATTGCGGGTTCTGGCTCTGTTATTGTTAACCAAACTTTGGTGCTTGATGATGTTTTATTTGTACCAAATCTTGCCTGCAATCTCATATCTGTTAGTAAGCTTTCGACAGCTTTGCAGTGCTCTACGCTATTTACTGATTCTGGTTGTTTTTTACCGGCTTTGGACTCGAAGAAGACGATTGGCACTGCTAGATTGCAAAATGGCCTATATGTTCTCCATAGCTCTCCATCACCTTGCATCTCTATCTCTCCTTCCTCTTTTACTGCTTTAGGACAGTTTGATGATGTTTTATTATAGCATTTTAGGTTAGGCCACCCTAGTTTTCAATATTTGTCAAAATTATATCAATCTTTGTTTATCGATAAAAAGCCAAGTTTTTTTTTAAATGTCATGTTTGTCCCCTTACTAAACAAACTAAAGCATCGTATCTTCCATCTACTTATAAACCTTCTCGCCCTTTTTCCATGAAGCTTCCAGCACTTTTTTTTGGAGTGGCTTGGTTTCTTACAGTGATCACACCAGGGTCTGCCCTTCTTAGTTGAACCAGAATTGGTTTGAGTGAGGAGAACAGAACCTTCAGTAGGATTGGATTCAGAGAGCATGATTGTGCGCCTACTTTCTTCTTTCTTGACAGTAGAAAAAACTTCTCGGATGGAGGGAAGAGGAGAGCTGCCCACGAACCTCACCGAGTTCTTTATTCAATCCATGAAGGAATTGAAAGATCCTCCTCTCGGTGGTAAGCTTCTTGTATAAAGCAGAATCGACTTGCTGCCAAAGAGCATTGAGAGTATTATAATAGAGAATGACTTTCCTTTTTGTTTGAGAATCGAGGCTTGTCCTTCTATACCATACAACTCTGAGATGTTGTCCGTGCTTGAATATGTCTCCTGGACAGCACACCAAATTTCAGCTGCTGTTTGATAAAGCAGAAAATTTCTGCCAACATTAGGAGCCAAGACATGACACGGCTGTTTTCTTGCATCCAATTCGCATAGCCATCGGCAGAAGCCTCTGGTTGTTTGAGAACCCCAGTAATATAGCCCAATTTATCTCGTCCCGACATAAAAATTTTGACAAATTGAGACCATTCCAGATAATTATTACCTGTTAACCGATGACAAGTAATAGGGAGATTGGAAAAGTCATTGAGGTCGTCAGAACCAGAATTAAATCCTGGTGGAGAAGTGATGTCGGAGGTCGAAAGCAAAAGCAATCCCTCCTTGAAGTCAAAAGCAAAAAACCAAAATCCATGGGAAACTTCACTACCTCGTCTATTCTCCTCTTCCTATTCTCTTCCGTCGTCACCCCTCATGTTGTCAACGAATTCACGCTGGATTGTCGACAATAGAGGACGACGCGTGAAGTTGGCGTGCGTAAACTAGGCGTCGCACATGGAACCGGTGCTTGCCGAAGGGCTCAGCAAGCAGCCTATGGATACGATTGCCAAATGAATTGTGTCAATGGGGTTCAACTGCGTTAGGTTCACTTAACAACTCTATCTGATCACCAATGACTCGTTGGCATCGCTCATGGTTTGACAATCGTTTCAACAACTCGGCCTCCTCGAATCCATTGCCGAAATCCAAGCCAATAACCCTTCAATCATTGATGTTTCCCTCATCAAAGCTTATCAGGCAGTGGTGTCAAGCTTGGGGAAAAACAATGTGATGGTCATACTTGACAATCACATAAGCAAACTCGGTTGGTGCTGCAGTAATCTTGATGACATTGGTTTCTTCGGTGACAAGTACTTCGACCCGGATCTATGGATCACCGGGCTGACATGGATGGCCACCTTATTCAAGGCGTCACCAACGTGGTCGGCATGAGCTTGAGGAACGAGCCCAGAGGCCCGAAACAAAACATAAACGATTGGTACAAGTACATGCCGAAAGGAGTTGATGCAGTGCACTCGGCAAACCCAAATGTTCTCGTTATACTTTCTGGATTGAGTTTCGACAAGGACTTGTCATTCCTCAAGAACCAACAGTTAAAACTCACGTTTAGTGGGAAACTAGTATTCGAGGCGCATTGGTATGGATTCTCGGATGACCAGACCACATGGGTGAAGGACAACCCGAACGAAGTTTGTGGAAGAGTGGCGACATACATGATGAATAGATCGGGGTATTTGGTTAATCAAGGATACTCGTTGTTCATTGGCGAGTTCGGGATCGATCAAAGCGGAGCCAATGTCAATGGCAATAGGTACATCAGTTGCTTCTTGGGTGTGGCAGCTGAGCCTTTATCCCCTAATTCACCTTTGTTATCTGAACCTACATCTCCTTTACCAACCTCTTCTAAAACGTCTACTCCTTCCCATACTCCTATACCTCCTCAAAACTCCTCAAAAACACCTACCCCGTGGGAGGATCTTTCCAATTTACCTACTCCACCTCCGAAAAAATTTCAGACGTATATAAGAAAAAGGAAAAACCACACCTGAGGCAGTCTTGCAATCTGAAACTTGCCGAGAGTTGGATTTGAGTCCATTAGCCAATATGGAGGAAGGTAATATAATCAGTGAGCCTACTATCCCTAATCTTGATGATTTTCCTATTGCTATTAGAAAAGGGGTTAGAAAGTGCACTAAACATCGTATTCAGAAATTTGTTGGCTACAGTTCATTGAGGCCATCCTTTAAAGCCTTTACAACAAGCTTAGATGAAGAGCAAATTCCTTCCACAATTGAGGAAGCATTAAAGCATCCCAAGTGGAGAAAGGCTGTCGAAGAAGAAATCAGTGCTCTTGAGAAGAATGGTACCTGGACAATAACTGATCTTCCCCAAGGTAAAAAACTTGTTGGTTGTAAGTGGATTTTTATTGTGAAATATAACTCTGATGGTAGTGCCCAGAGATACAAAGCAAGGCTTGTGGCTTAAAGGCCATACCTATGGGATCGACTACACAGAAACTTTTGCTCCAGTGGCAAAACTCAACACTGTTAGAGTATTATTGAGTCTTGTTGTAAACTATGATTGGAAGCTACACCAACTGGATGTGAAAAATGCATTTCTGAATGGAAAACTTGAGGAAGAAGTTTATATGACAGTCCCATCAGGTTTGAGATCAATTGAAGGTCATCAGAAAGTTTGTAAGCTCAACAGATCACTGTATGGCCTTATGCAGTCTCCTCGAGCTTGGTTTGACAGGTTCACCAAAGCAATTCTGAAAGATGGATACAAGCAATCATTGGCTGATCATACACTCTTCATTATGTAGATGATATAATTGTGACAGGAGATGATGATAAGGAAATCGGATGCTTAAAAACCCTTCTACAGAGAGAATTCGAATAAAAGATTTGGGACAGCTTCGATACTTTCTTGGTTGAGTAAAGGGCTGGTGATTAATCAAAGGAAGTATATCCTTGATTTACTTAATGAAGCAGGGATGCTCGGATGCAAACCAGCAGATACACCAATGGAAGCTGGATTGAAATTCACCAAGAAAACAGGTACTTTAGTCGACAAAGAGAGATTTCAATGGTTAGTGGGAAAGTTAATCTATCTATCCTTAGCTAGACTAGACATTGCATTTCCTGTTAATGTGATTAGTCAGCATATGACATCCAAATGAAGAACACGTGACAGCAACAAATAGAATCCTGAGGTATTTGAAGAAAACTCTTGGACATGGTTTACTGTTTAAAAAGACACATGACAGATCTGTCATAATCTTTACAGACTCAAGCTGGGCAGGAGAACTCACTAAAAGAAGATCAACAAGTGGATACTGCACATTCGTTTGAGGAAATATTGTGACTTGGAGAAGCAACAAGTGGATACTGCACATTCGAGCATTAGCACTAGGAATGTGTGAAGGAATTTGGCTACTCAAGTTGCTAAAGGAATTACACACTGACCAAGAAGACACGTTTGAGATTCTTTGCGATAATCAATCAGCCATTCAAATTGCAAAGAATCCAGTTCAACATGACAGAACAAAACATGTTGAGATAGACAAGCATTTTATTTCGGAAAAAATTGTCAATGGGGTAGCAACATTATCATATATCCCAACAGGAGGCCAACTAGTAGACATACTCACAAAAGCCTTACCCAAAACTGTCTTTGATGAATTTTTATCCAAGCTAGGACTATACAATGTATACTCACCAGCTTGAGGGGGGTGTAGGATATTGCGGCTTGTACATAGATTAGGATTAAATCTCCTAAGAGTTAGTGTTTATCTATACTTATTGTATTATGTAAAGGGATTAGAATTAAAGTCCTAATTAGTCTAGAGTTATCTCTAATTTAGTATAGAGTTAGAAGTTATTTTGTAGTAGGAGTCCTTATCCTAGTCGAACTCCTAAAGACTCTATAAGAGAGTCTCTTGTTGTAATCTTTTCAGTGAATCGAATAACAGAAAAGCCTTATGTTTTCATCTAATTCTACAATCAGACACGTGTATGGTCACATTTTTCAATGTTTTTTCATACATTTGGAGGATTCTTGGAGGTCAAACCCACATATCCATGTTTCAAACACAAGTGTTGGGAAAAAGTACACACAAGTGTTGGGAAAAAGTACTTCGACAAAAAATAGTCAAACATAGTTTACAAGCACCTTGACAAATTTGTAAGATAAACGCCACAGCTAAGCTACAAGCAGCAGCAGAATAAGCAATGTTGAGAGGAAAGGTCAAATTTGATGAATTTTGGACAACTACCTTTTGGAATTTTTCTTTGTTTCGAATCAATTGCCGATGCAGTATTGAAAAGAGATTGGCATAGTTGAAATCACAAATTGTTCTAATCATAATAATGAAGACCTTAATACCAGACAATTGTCATTTTGATTTTTTTTATTCTCTATAGAAATCAAGGGAACAATTTAGTCAGAAATAGCAGCAGCAAAATTCATCTTCAACGGTGAAGAATCTCCTGTCCATGGACAGCTTTAGGCACAGGTTTAAGGAAAGCAGTCTTAAAATAATCCTTTCATACTATGGATTCAAACAATGCCTATATCTGAGAGCAAACTAAAAACAAACCCTGGCTTTGTTCAAAATCATATGCAATGGCCTGTGATCTGTGGGAGAGTGCTAGACTCTCAGTTGCAGTGTTCAGGGATCAAACCCTAGCAATTTCAACTATAAAAAGAAAGGATTGTAGAAAGGTAAGAAATTCTTACAAACTTTATTGATAAACACTATAGGAATATATATACACAGCCAATCCTTGTAATCTAGGCAACTAAATATTCTATAATAAACACAGAATATTCAGTACTAAAAACATTCCTAAAAGACAGCCTACTAATATGTAACTATCTATAATTAAAAGATACAATCTTTAATGCATAATATATTCCTATTCTACACGTATTAACCTACAAGGATAAAGAAGCTACCTTGGTTGAGACTAGTGGAGCTCTTTCACCAGGTATCTTCACATCAGGTAGGAAACTGAAATCTGAAGCAATCAAAGACATTTTTGGTAACGCTGCATGTAAAACCTCAAGCAGTTTCTGCATACATCAAAAGAAATATTATAAAAAAGAGTAGTTTGAACTTTGGACCAAAAAAATAACCTTTTAAACAGTTCTCTTACCATGCAACCGGTTGGAAGCCAACTTCTTCGTGGTTTTGGAAACAACTTAGACCAAGATGTTGAAACAAAGGTGTTATGCCTGGTGTTGTTTTTATCTAGTTCCATAATTTCAACACAACGCTTAATTAATGAGTCTTGTAAAGGTTTATATAATTCTGATAGCCCCTCCCTGCAAACGAATGAAAGAAGGGGAGTCAGCAGAAGATAATTGAATTTGTCACATCTAACGATGTACTGAAGATATATTAGTTCTTTGCAATTTCAGTAGCTTTACCAAAAGATATGTCCCTTCATTATAGAACTAAAAAAAAGTAGGCCTAAAGGAGTTCTTTGAGTAAAGTAGGATTTTCCTCTTTCAACTTTAGAATCTAACAGATATATTCTATAGATTCTTGAATAATCTAGCAGTGTATTACTAAAGTCAACAAATAGTTAAAATTGTTAAAGCATAGTAAATGGGAGTTATAATCATTTGTTAGAGCAGAAGACTTTTCACCTACACCTTTACATTCTGTTCAAGAGCAAAGTTGTAGATAACAACAAAGACTAAATAACGATTTCACCACAACGCGCCAATGACCAAAGTCCATGAATTCTCGGCACTATTTCCAAATAGAAAATTTATCTATAATAACGGAATCTTGATTACTTGCAAGCATGGTATCTTTGTTAAGTGGTTTTATCTCACCTTGGTTCAGTCTGAAGTAAATATGGCTTTATATATATGTAGGCCATCTTCATGTAGTGCCATTTTTCTAAGTTGGATGCTTAACATGAGTTTCGGTTGATGCTAAACAAGGTATTAAAACTCAAGTTTCTAGTTTCCCTTTTTCAATTTTGTTGTTTGTTATTCTGTAGTTATATCCACATGGTAGGCTTTTACAACGGGCCAGAATGTGAAGGTAACACTTTAACGGTGCTATTTAACATTAGCTTAGTTTGAGATCTCTCTCTCTCTCTCTTAAAAGCTATGATGTAACACAATACATTAAGCGGTAAATTATTTGAAGAGTGTTGTTACCTGTCAAGCTGTTTTTCAACCCATACTTCCATCCATGGGGAAACTTGATTTTCAGAGTAGATAAGATCATGCGGAAGATTATCAAGCACCTGTGAAAAATCAATCATGTAAGTTTGGTTTGGTATGCCGGACATAAAATGGTCTACTACAACTTAATACAAGTTAGCCCAGAAACTATTACGATATTGTAAGTTTACTCGAACTAGAATTGTAAGTCTAGTCGAACTAGGATAGTTATTGTAATCGAACTATATTGTATAAGTTTAGTTAAAGTCAAACTCCTAAGACTAGAGTTAGAAGATAATAATTAGTAGGACTCCTAATGTAACTAAAAGTCCTAGTCCATAAAAGTCTCTAAACCTTTGTAAGTTAATCAATTTATTCAATCGAAAGAAGCAGAAACACATTTTGTTTTTCTTCATGGTATCAGTCTATATTCGATCCTATCGGAATTTTTTTTTTCTTTTTTCCTCTTCAATGGATAATCCGACTTCATCTAGAGGCTTCACCAGCCAACAGATGGTACAACTGCAGCAACTGTTCGGCAGATTCATTAGGAGCAGTGCAGGAAATATGGCTTTCGCAGACAATGATGGTACACAGACCAACTCTTCTTCTACTGCACTTCTTTCTACTACGAATACATCAGCATGGATTGTGGACTCTGGTGCTTCTAACCACATGACTGGTAACAGGGAATTGTTTTTCCAATTTAAAAATTCCTCCTCTCAGAATTCTATCAAATTAGCAGATGGTTCTTTCACACCAATTCAAGGCAGTGGTTCTGTATTTCTTACTGATGACTTAGTCCTTCGAGACGTGCTTTTTGTGCCTAGTCTGAACTGCAATTTGTTGTCAGTTCGCAAGCTCTGCAAGGATTTAAATTGTGTTTTCCAGTTCACTGATTCTGAGTTTTTTTTACAGGCACTGGACTTCAAGAAGAGGATTAGCAATGCTCGCTTGCAGAATGGTTTATATATGTTCTTCACAGTACAGGAAATTCTAAACCTTTATCTTCTAAATCTTGTCTTACTTCCTTAGGACAGTCTGATTTATGTTATGGCATTTTAGGTTAGGCCACCCAAATTTCACCTATCTTGCAAAAAATTTTCCTCAATTATTTGTTAATCAAAAACCTTCTTCCTTTAAATGTCATATCTGTCAACTTGCTAAACAAACAAGACAATCTTACTTACCCTCTACTTACAAACCCTCACATCCTTTCTCTTATCCACAGTGATGTTTGGGGTCCTTCTAAAGTGAAGAATATTACTGGTAGCAGATGGTTTGTGACCTTTATTGATGACCATAGTAGAACCACTTAGACTTACCTCTTGAAAGAAAAATCTGAAGTGACTAGTGTTTTTGAGAGATTTTACAACATGGTCGAGACCAAATTTCATTATAAAATTCAAATCTTTAAATCGGATAATCGAGGGGAATTCTTTACTAAATCTTTAGGTGATTTTTTCAAGGAGAAAGGGATAGTACAGATTAGTTCTTGTGTTAATACTCCCCAACAGAATGGAGTCGCAGAAAGGAAAAATAGGCATCTACTAGAGGTAACTCGAGCCTTATTGTTTACCCACAATGTTCCTAAATATCTATGGGGAGAAGCCTTATTAACTTCTACATATCTTAATAATTGCATGCCTAGTAGAGTTTTAAATTTCCAAACACCTAGAGATGTTCTTTTATCTTGTTTTCCTCACTTTAAGCCTTTGTCCTCTACACTTCCTTTGAAAACTTTTGGGTGTATCATGTTTTTTACAAACCATGATCCTTCTAGGTCTAAACTTGATCCTAAATCTCTAAAATGTGTGTTCGTAGGATATTCTTCACTAAAGAAGGGCTACAAATGTTACCATCCACCTTCTCGTAAATTTCTTGTTTCTTTGGATTTTAACTTTTTTGAACAAAGAACCATATTTTCCCACGGCTGAAAGTTAGGGGGAGAGTTTTGATGATTTCTAGCCCTCTCCAAAACAGGTTCCTTCTTTTCCTTTACCACCTCCTACTTATTCCTCATCACTTGAGCCTCAGACTTCTCTTTCTCCACCTAATATTTTACCTATTTCCTCACCTAATACCTTATCTACACCACATAATTCACCTATTCTCACGCCTGCAGGAACCCGAAATTTAATCGAACCTTCTTCACAGCCCCCTAAACAACTGCAGGTTTACACCAGGAAGAGGAGAACCATTCCATAAACCATTCTGCAATCTGGTACTTGCCAAGAATTGGATTTTAGTCCAGCTGCTTGTGAAGAAAGTGGAGGTAATGATTCTGCTAGTATTCCTTCTCATCTTCTTGAATTTGAACACTTACCTATTGCTTAAAGAAAAAGGGGTGAGACAGTGTACTAAGCATCCTATTCAAAGGTATGATGCTTATGGGAATTTGATGTCATCTTTTAAAGCATTTTCAGCAAAGCTAGATGAAGAACGTATTCCTAAGACTATTGAAGAAGCTTTGCAGAATCCAAAGTGGAAGGAAGCAGTTGATGAAGAAATTGAGACACTTGAAAAGAATGGTACATGGACCATTACAAATCTTCCCCAAGGTAAAAAGATCGTTGGATGCAAATGGGTGTTCGCCATTAAGTACAATTCAAATGGCAGTATACAGATATATAAAGCCAGATTGGTTGCCAAGGGGTTCACACAGACCTATGGAGTGGATTATAAGGAAACATTTGCCCCCTGTTGCTAAATTAAATTCAGTTAGAGTTTTGTTAAGCCTAGCTGCAAACTGTGATTGGCAACTGCATCAACTTGACATTAAAAATGCTTTTCTTAATGGTAACCTTGAGGAAGAAGTATACATGCAGATTCCACCTGGACTAGAAGGTGCTGGACAAAATCAGGTGTGCAAGCTTGACAAATCTCTCTATGGCCTTAAGCAGTCTCCAAGAGCATGGTTTGACAGATTCACCAGGGTTATTTTGGAGAATGGATACAAACAGTCACTGGCAGACCATACCTTGTTCTCTAAGGTAACCTCATTGAATAAAAGGGTTATTCTTATTGTTTATGTGGATGATATAATATTGACAGGAGATGATGAAGTGGAATTGAGTCGATTAAAGACCCTGTTGAGCAAGGAATTCGAAATCAAGGATCTAGGAAAACTCAGATATTTCCTAGGTATGGAGATAGCAAGGTCTAGCAAAGGTTTGGTGATCAATCAGATGAAGTATGTTCTGGATTTGTTGACAGAAACTGGAATGTTGGGTTGCAAACCAACAGATACACCCATGGATGCAAACTTAAAGTTCAACAAAGTCGATCCAAGCCCAAAGGCGGGTAAAGGACTCTACCAGAGGCTAGTAGGGAAATTGATCTATCTATCACTAACAAGACCATATATCTCTTTTCCAGTGAATATTGTGAGTCGGCACATGACAGATCCGAGGCAGGAACAAATGAAAGCAACAAAGAGGATTCTGAGATACTTGAAAGGTACACCTGGACATGGTTTAATATTCAAGAAAAGTTCTGATAAAACTGTTAGAGTATTCACAAATGCAAGTTGGGCCAGTGAACTAACAAACAGGAGGTCAACCAGTGGATATTGCTCTTATGTATGGTGTAATTTGGTGACTTGGAAAAGCAAAAAGCAGACAGTTGTTTTCAGAAGCAGTGCAGAAGCGGAATACAGAGCAATAGCCTTGGGAATGTGTGAAGGAATCTGGTTAATAAAGTTGCTTAAAGAACTAGGAATGACCAAAGATGAAAATTTCCAGATCTTTTGTGATAATCAATCGACCATTCAAATTGCCAAGAACCCTATTCAACACGACAGAACAAAGCATGTTGAAATAGATAGGCAATTTATCGCAGAGAAGTTGACAAGTGGAATGGCTTCATTAGAGTATGTTCCAACCGAGGAGCAAGTGGCAGATGTACTAACAAAAGCACTGCCAAAAGCCTTATTCGACAATTTTTTACTCAAGTTGGGATTATACATTGTATATTCTCCAACTTGAGGGGGAGTGTAAGTTTACTCGAACTAGAATTGTAAGTCTAGTCGAACTAGGATAGTTATTGTAATCGAACTATATTGTATAAGTTTAGTTAAAGTCAAACTCCTAAGACTAGAGTTAGAAGTTAATAATTAGTAGGACTCCTAATGTAACTAAAAGTCCTAGTCTATAAAAGTCTCTAAACCTTTGTAAGTTAATCAATTTATTCAATCGAAAGAAACAGAAACACATTCTGTTTTTCTTCAGATATTGCAGGTAAAATAGATTTATCATTCATTAATATAGATGACAGGGGATCTAGAGGCGGTTCAAATGGCAGTGGCACAGTAACAATTTGTTAATATCAATTTATCATCAGCTGGTCTCACCATCAGCTTTGACAGACAATCATCATATCCACTGCCGGTTACATAAAGCAATTCCCATCTCCAGCACTCTAACCAAAACCTACATTCATATATTTATATTGATCACCTTTTGAAATCAGTAAATTTAAAGACCTCATTCCCCGTTACTCGTTTGAGCTCATTATACTATACCTATTTCTATATTTACTTCGATGTGATGCAACAAATGTGCAAACTGAACAATTTTAATTCATCCAACCCTTGCTCAAGTAGCAAGAACTGGTTGACAAAGGATATAGTCGAGGTAAAGCATACCTCAAGCATTATTACCCAACATGGTTGTTGTTCCCCATCTCCTGTTAAAAACAAAAACTAGATTAAGTTCTTACAATCATGATTGCTAACATAAGACAAAACCCATCTATGAAGATACACTTACCTCCTGTGAATAATTTAAGATAACAAGGATGTGAATTATACAATGTGCCATGAATTTCATTCTCATTCTTGGATAATAAATCATAATGTCGAATAGACTTAATTTCTTATTAGTTTCAGCAGAGAAAATGTTACAAATAAATACACAAACCTAGGGCCTATCTTAGGTAACTTCTAAACTAGGTAAGGAACTAATTCTAGCAATAGAATACAAACCCTTAGAGCAAGGGATCCTAATCAAATAAAATATTTACAAATCTCTTAATTAAGGAAACAAGTAACAAGGAAACATATCTCGGATCTCTAACACTCCCCCTCAAGCTGGTGCATGGATGTCCTCCATTCTCAGCTTGCCTACTAACTTCTGAAAGTCTTTACTAGGTAGTCCCTTGGTAAGTATGTCTGCAACTTGATTTCCAGTGGTTACATAGGGAGTACAGATTAAACCACTGTCAAGTTTCTCTTTTATGAAATGTCTATCCACTTCAACATGCTTTGTTCTGTCATGTTGAACTGGATTATGAGCTATGTTGATTGCAGACTTGTTATCACAATATAGCTTCATTGGTCCATCCAATTTCACCTTTAGGTCTTCTAAAATAATTTTCAGCCATAACAACTCACAAATTCCCAGTGCCATGGCTCGAAATTCAGCTTCTGCACTAGATCTAGCTACCACATTCTGTTTTTTACTTCTCCAAGTAACCAAGTTTCCTCCAAAAAAGGTGCAGTAGCCTGAGGTTGATCTTCTATCAACTATTGATCCTGCATAATCTGCATCTGTGTATGCTTCCAGAGTTAATTTCTCCCCTCTTTTAAACATAATCCCTTTGCCTGGTGTACCCTTCAAGTATTGCAAAATTTGAACTACAGCCCTTAGATGAGATTCCTTAGGGTTATGCATGAATTGACTCACAACCCCAACAGCATATGCTATATCAGGTTTGGTATGTGACAAATAGATGAGTCTTCCTACCAGTCTCTGAAATGAATTTCTGTCAACTGCCATATCATCCTCCTTTGAGTCTCCAAGCTTGTGATTGATTTCTATGGGTGTTGCTGTTGGTTTACATCCCATTTTTCCAGTTTCCTTCAACAAATCCAAGGTATACTTCTGTTGAGATATAAAAATCCCTTGCTGTGAGTGTGCCACCTCAATACCAAGAAAGTATTTCAATCTGCCAAGTTCTTTCACTTCAAACTCTTTTACCATGCATTTTTTCAAATCATCAATTCCTTCTGAATCATTACCTGTAACAATGATATCATCTACATACACCAACAATATAGTTACTCCCCCTGAAGAAGAGTGTTTCACAAACAGAGTATGATCGCCTTGGCTCTGTTTGAAGCCTTGTCCCAGCATTACCTTGGTAAATCTCCCAAACCAAGCTCTTGGGGACTGTTTTAGTCCATATAGAGCTTTCCTCAATTTACAAACATTCTGTCCAGTAGTATTCGAAGCAAATCCAGGTGGAATATCCATGTACACTTCTTCTTCAAGGTCTCCATGTAAGAAGGCATTTTTGATGTCAAATTGCTGTAGATTCCATCCTTGGATAGCTGATAAGGAAAGTAGGACCCTCACTGTGTTCATCTTTGCAACAGGTGCAAATGTTTCAAGATAGTCAATCCCATAGGTTTGAGAGTACCCTTTTGCCACCAATCTTGCTTTGTACCTTTCCAAAGTGCCATCTGACTTGTATTTTACAGTAAAAACCCACCTGCATCCTACTGTTTTCTTCCCTTCTGGCAATCTCACTAAGTCCCAAGTTTTGTTTTTTTCTAGTGCATCCATTTCTTCCTTCATAGCCATTTTCCAGTTCTCATTTTCTAATGCCTCTAAAGTTGTTTTAGGAATAGTGATATCATTTAGGCTAGTAAGGAATGCTCTGTGACTTGGTGAAAGGTTTTTGTAGGTCATAAACAAATAGGATGGATGTTTAGTGGTGCAGGTTCTTTTTCCTTTTCTAATGGCAATGGGAAATTCAAAATCAGAAACAGTGTTACCATGTTCAGAATCAGATATAGCACTGTTATTATCATTATGTTCAGAAGAAGTTTCAGAATGTACCTCAAATTGTATAGGAATAGGAGGAGCAGGAGAAGGGGATGATTGAATCTGCATAGGCGCCTTCCTTCTTGAATAGGTCTTCAGGGGACAAGTAGTGTCTTGAATATTGGGTTGTGATATGTTAATGGCTGTTTGAGGAGTGTGAGGAGAAGATGGAGTAGGAATAGGTGGCTGTCTTGGATGTATTTCTGTAGTAGGAATAGATGACTGACCAGAATGTACATTTGTAGGAAGGGGCTGAAGTAAAAACTGACCAGAATGTACATTTGTAGGAAGGGGCTGAAGTAAAAAAAGGTCTGCTTCCTTATCTTCCCTAAAAGCTATCTCCCCCTGAAGATAAGGAATAGTAAAATAACTCTCCTTTTCAACAAAAGTAACATCAGCAGAGGTATAAAATTTTTTGGTAGGTGGGTGATAACATTTGTAGCCTTTTTGAGAGGAGGAATAGCCAATGAATATACATTTCAAAGCCCTTGGGTCAAGTTTACCTCGGTTTGGAGAGTGGATGTGAACAAAAGCAACACACCCGAATACCCTTGGTTGTAGATGAAGGGATGGACTGAAGTTGGGAAAGAATTTGACAAGGATTTGAAGAAGACTTTGGGATGAAAGGGTTTGAGAAGGCATTCTGTTTATCAGTGAAGTAGCAGTTAAGGCAGCTTCCCCCCAATATTTTTTAGGAACATTGTTTTGAAACAAAAGTGCTCTAGTCATAGCAAGGAGGTGCCTATTCTTTCTTTCTGCTACCCCATTCTGTTGGGGAGTATGTACACAAGATGACTCATGTATAATACCTTTGTCTAGGAAATAAGGTGACAAGAATTGATTAAAGTAATCTCTAGCATTGTCAGATCTGACTTTCTTAATTTCAGCCCCAAATTGAGTCTTAATCATGGTATAGAAAGTTTTAAAGGTAGAGGCAACATCTAACTTTTGTTTCAGAAGATAAATCCAAGTAACCCTACTGCAATCATCTATAAAAGATACAAACCACCTAGCCCCAGTTATGTTAGGAATGGTAGAGGGCCCCCAAACATCACTGTGAATAAGGTTAAAAGGATGGCTAGTTCTTTTATTACTTGCTGGAAAAGAGGCACGTTTATGTTTTGCAAGCTCACAAACTTCACAATGAAATTCATCTAAATTTATTGTTTTACATAAAGAAGGAAACATGGTTTTCAAAAGTCTAAAAGGTGGATGACCAAGGCGAAAGTGATGTAGCCATATCTGGTCTTTATTGGCTGTAGAATTGGACAAAAAAGACAAAGATTGAGTATTCAAAACACTAGCTGGTCCACCAAGAACCTCAAGGTAGTATAGGCCTTTTATTTCCCTAGCACGCCCAATCATCCTCTTCGTTTCTTGCTCCTGAAAAATACAATGTGTTGGGTAAAACAGAACACTGCAATTAGTATCTTTAACAAGCTTCGGTATAGAGACAAGACTAGTAAACAGCTTGGGCACATGTAAAACATTTTTAAGTAGAAGAGTTTCACTAATAGCAATATCTCCTTGACCAGCAACTGCTACCATAGTACCATCTGCAACTGTAATTTTCTTGTTGCTAGGACAGGGTGTATAGGTGATGAAATTTAGAGAGGAATTGGTCATATGATCAGTGGCTCCTGAGTCTATTACCCAGGAGTTTTGGGTAGGTATGTGAGTGGATGCTTTCAAGGCATTAGAATTCTGAGAAGAGGAAGAGGATATACCTAAGAAGACTAGATTGCACGTACCTGTAGAGGATGGTTTCTCTAAAGATTCCATAAGACTTTTCAATTTTTCCACTTCTTCTTGGTTGAACTCAACAGATTGTTCATCTGACTCTTTAGTCACTTGTCTGGTTGCAAAAGCCCTGTTCTGTCCCCTTGTTGGACCTCCTCTTTCTGTAAAATTTCTATTTGTTGATGGAGGCTTCCCATGTAGCCTCCAGCATTTCTCTTTGGTGTGACGAGGCTTTTTGCAGTAAGTACACCATAAGGAGTCCTTGTTCACTGCTCTTTTCATTTCTGGTCTGTCTTCAATATTTTCCAGACCCTCAGGAACAATTTTGGTAACCAAGGCTGAGCTCTCAACTTGAATATTTCCAACCATCATCACTCCTCTTCTTCCTTCTTCAGCACGAATAGTAGCAATAACCTCATTTAATGAAGGCAGATCTTCCTTCCCCAAAATCTGAACTCTCACTGCATCGAATTCAATATTTAGTCCAGCAAGGAAATCATAAATTCTATCTTTTTCGACAAATCTCTTTAGAGTTGCTGCATCCTCGCTGCATTTCATCTGAATGCATTGGTAGTGGTCCATTTCCTGCCAGAGATTTTGCAGCAGATTAGAATATTCTGTAATGGATTTGTTTCCTTGTTTGGTGGCTGAAATCTTGCTCTTGATTTCATAAATCTGGGCAGCATCTCTAACTTTTGAATAAGTTTGTTTCACAGCCTCCCATATTTCCCTTGCTGTACTAAGGAACATGCAAGTGTCACTGATTTCGGGCACCATTGAATTCCACAACCAAGTCATGACTAATGAATCTTGTTCATCCCAAGCCTCAAATCTGGGATCTCCTTCCTTAGGACCAGTTCCAAGAAGGTGACTGAGTTTACCCCTTCCTTTGAGGAAAGTTCGCACCAATTGAGACCACTTAAGGTAATTTTTACCATTCAATCTATAGGGGGCTTGTATGTTTTGTAAATCACTCGTCGAATTAGAGTGACTTCCTTCACTCATAGTGTCTACTCGAGCAGTTTCAGTACTGCTTGAATTAGTCGTATCGACCATATTCTCTCAAGAGAAAAAAGGGTAAAAAATACTGTCCAACAAGAACAGTAAGGCCTAAGAAAATAGTGGCTCTGATACCATGTCGAATAGACTTAATTTCTTATTAGTTTCAACAGAGAAAATGTTACAAATAAATACACAAACCTAGGGCCTATCTTAGGTAACTTCTAAACTAGGTAAGGAACTAATTCTAGCAATAGAATACAAACCCTTAGAGCAAGGGATCCTAATCAAATAAAATATTTACAAATCTCTTAATTAAGGAAACAAGTAACAAGGAAACATATCTCGGATCTCTAACACATAAAAACTACAGAATATTGGCTATGTGACAGCAGTGTGGAGCTAAAGTGAGAGTGAGAGAAACACAATGTTTTTTCTGCCTCTCTGTTTTGCACAGCAAATTGTACTTATAAATGCAGGAACAGGAAGATCAATATGATAGTTCATTTCTCTGAGTTCATAGTCTAGTAAGACTAAAAGAAACATAAGAAAATGGCATTACTCAGAATCTTGCAAAACAAGCATACCAATCAAATTGAATGTCATCCTTGAATATCATGCATATATAACCCAATTCCAATTAACAAAAATGAAAATATAACTCTAAGAAGTTCAATATTGAAGGAAGTCTACCCCATCCACTCCTGTCCATAGCATCTCGTTGTTCTACTTTAAATTTTGCTAGGTGACTACGAACTTCTCCGACAGTTTGTCTTTGTATCTCAGCCAATGCAGGACTAATTTCCACTGAGCTGCAGGAAATAGAGAACTTTCATGTACACGGCTGTACACAGTGTAAAAATGATAATAAAACAACATGATAAAATTCATGGCTGCAGGACCTCTGCAAATCCAAAGTAAATAAGAGACCAAGTAATTATATAATTAATACAAAATATAACTGACTGAACAGGTAAATTAATAGGAACAGATAAAAAAGATAATTGTGCTCAGTTCATTAAGAAATCACCAGTAATAAGCAATTACAGCTTGATAAGCATTAGACTAAACAAGGACAAACAGAACTGTTTTTTAGAGATACCAATCAATAGCAGTTTAAGTCAGTATGATATGCCTGAACAACAAGAAGTAGAACTCTCTTTATGTTTGAGAAGATGGATTCACGGGAATGGACTTGGATTTAGTTTGCTATATAAAATATGAGAACGAAATGAACACCATGCACAAATTGGTTAAAATTCAATATGCCCATATATATGGAAGGGCTTAAAAAGATGAATTTCAAAATCACCACTAAAAAGGCATCCGCCAAATCCGTGATTTGAAAAAATAAATCATGGAAGTCATATTTAAACGTGGTTTATCACACAATTTATGCTAAATTATGAAATCCAAATAACCAAAACACAACCTTAGATACTTTTAGTAGTTGCGTGCTAAATGGTGATATTTGAATTATTGGCAGTCTCAACTGCAAAATTTTATATCAATGCTATATAAAACCATGGTACAACACTACAACTACAGAAAAACCTTTGAAGGAATTGAAGATAGGGTAATTATACCATGCACTTGCGGTGGAAATAAAAAGTTTCCACAAGCGCCTTAGTTTTAGTGTTTAGGGATTTGGTTTAAGATTAAAGGTTTAGGGGTTTATGTTTAGAGGTTTAGAATTTAAGGGTTGTGGTTAGAATTTAGTGTTTATAGGTTAAACCCTAAATCCCTAACCATATTACTCTAAACCTAAATCCTAACCTCTAAACCCTAAATTATAACCCTAAACATACATTCTAAACCCATAAACCCTAAAACTATGGCGCTTGTGAAAACTTTTTGTTTCCACCGCCAGTGCATGGAATAGTTTCCCTTGAAGATAACATAAAAATTAGTTTATTTCCCACACTAAATACCTTTATTTGAATGATACTTTTGATCAAAAATCAGTTTCTTCCCCACACCAATACCTTTTTTTTGATTGATACCTTCGATAAAGTTATGATCTCATCTAAAATGCGAATTTTATTTCTTTGCTTGTATACAGAACATTGACCCTTTTCTCTCAAATTTAAAACAATGTAAAAATTCTTAGGGAGGGAACTTTTGAAGAGTGAAGTGTTTTCACGTGTTTATTGTCTGCTTACACACACGCGCACATATATTCATAAGTAACACAAACTAGGATAGAAGGCTATAGTGATTGCACATTATTTCAAGCTAAATAAGGAATGGTTAACATGCATACGTGTATGTCATACTGTTGTAAACTCTTGGAGGTGCATTCAACATTATGTAATCCATTATGCCCTTTGCACATGTTCCAGATCCACCACCAATTTCATATATCTGAGCACACAGTACAAGAAGCAGAATCAATTCAAAACATAGTTTTCCATCCATAAACAAAACAATGATCCCAAAATGTGCAGAATGAATAAAAATATCACCATTCATTACAGGAGATACAATTTGGCAAAAAGATGGCTTTCAGTGTAAATAGACAATTTATAACAATCTAAGTCTATATCTTGTGGACATTAAAAAAGCGTATATATCTTATGGAGTTACAATTGAAGAAGTCACTTTATAGCTTAAAACAGTCACCTAGAGCTTGGTTTGAAAATTTTACCAAGGCTGTGATCAAATATGGGTATAAACAGTGTCGATCTGATCATACTTTGTTTCCGAAAGTATCACCAGAAAAGAAGACCATTCTCATCGTTTATGTGGATGATATCATCATAACAGGTGATGACTTTAGAGAAATCAGCAACTTAAAAGGCCTACTAGCTGTTGAGTGTGTAACTAAAGATCTTGGTTTACTTAAATATTTTCTGGGAATGAAGGTGGCAAGATCAAAAGCTGGAATTGTAATCTGTCAAAGAAAGTACATACTAGATTTACTTACTGAAATTGATATGTTGGGATACAAACCAATCGAGACTCCTATGGATCCTAACATAAATTAAGGATGAAATGAGAATTCCAGTCAATAAACAATACGAAAGGCTTGTTGGTAAGTTGATCTATTTGTCCCTCACTAGACCAGACATTGTCATTTCAGTAGGCATTGTTAGTCAACACATGAATGATCATAGAGAAGAGCACCTTGAAGCAGTAAAAAGAATTTTGAGATACCTCAAAATAACAAGAGACGGTTTGATTTTCAAAAGAAGTCAAAACCGAAATGTAGAAATTTTTTCTGATGCTAGCTAAGTTGGAGAATTGACTGGCAGAAGGTCCACAAGAAACTGTCAGTTGTTTCAAGATTCAAGAAGCAGTGCTGAAGCTAAATTTCGAGCATTTGCGCATGGAATTTGTAAAGTAATGTGGATACAAAGGTTATTGAAAGAATTGGAGTTATACTTCAATAGACAATTTAAGGTGCAAATTTATAGCCAATCTACCATCAACACTGTCGAGAATCATGTCCATAATGATAGAACCAAGCATATAGAAATCGACACTTCATTTCAGAGAAGGTTAATAATGGTTCACTGAGGCTAAACTTTGTTCCTACTCAGAAACAACTCGCTAATATTCTCACCAAGGCTCTTCCAAGAGCTAACTTCGATGAGCTCATATCCAAGTTGGGACTCTACAATATACACTCTTCAACTTGAGGGGGGGTGTAGATTGCAGCCGTGTTTAATTAGTAGATAGTGTCCTAATTAATTTTTATCTGATTTTTATTTTTATATAACTTGTACTCTAACTCTTATCTAAGTAGATGATTAAGAGAGTGATGACTAGCTAAGTTACTCCAAATAGGACTCTAAGTTATGTCTTACAATAAGATTATATCTTTGTTGTAATTAGCTTATTTTAAAAGACTTTTACTCTATGTATTGGAAATAAGAAAAACCAGAGAACAGATATTCTTTGTTCCAGAAATTCCTAGTTTCTACAAGAGAACGTAGGAACTTACTTTTAGTGGAACTGAAAGGTTAGTTGTACGTAGTATAGCTTCAGCAATTCCCTGGGCATACCATGGCTACAAGGAAGACAAAGCTCATAGCATCAAAATAAAGGAAAGAGAAAATTACACCAACACAACTCACTAAAGGGAAAAGCAGTTAATTGTTTCGCTATATATGAAGCTTGGTTTAAAAGTTTAATGGTCAAGAAGAATAAGAGATCTACTAGATACACAAGTTTATACAAATTCATACATTCAACAACAACACCCACTTGCACACAAGCATGGTTGCATACATGTTTGTATGTATTTATACAAAGAGACAGAGAGAGTTTGAAACAAAGTAACAGAATGAAAAGAGAGAAAAATAGAAATCAATTACATATTGTTAAAGGACGTGTATTCATGAAGTGGGGAATAGAAAGAAAAATAGTTTTCTAAGTCTTTTGCTAAGACATCCATGCTTAATGAAATCAATTAGTGAACTTTGTAGATATAAAAAGGGAATAAAAAAGGTTATAAGAGCCTTTCAAGTTTCTTTAATCTCGATAATCTAAAACAACACAAGAAAACAAAGCTTAAATTAAAATACATAAAAACCATTAATATCATATGTGCGGCAGCCACATTAGCAGAAAAGTGGCAATGTCACACCACAATAAACGCTATGTTACTGTGAACAATAAACTTCTTTTAGAAAATGAATAAAATAACTAGATCTTTGCTCCATTGCCAGTAATGATATTATTGTCAAGTCTGAGCATTACCTTAAAAAGCTCCACAGGGGTGAACCATGCAATGCCACTCTGCTTATAGATCTTATCCAATTGTTTCATATATGCTTTCCTTCCTAAAGCATGCCAAAAGATTGATGCTACCATTAGCAATATAATCGGCTATAGAAGACCATCTAGCATACACAAGTCACAAATAAACCTTTTAAGGACCACATCTACTAAACGTAAACTTAAAAGTTATCTATTGCAGCTCTTGCAATTCTTACCAATGGTGGATCATGAAAAAGAACAATACTTTTGAAAATAAAAGCACAAACAGATCTATTTGCATAGATTCGAAGACACATGCACTAAGTGATCAATGTTGAAGGCTTCCACAAGCTATGTAAATACATAAATCAAATTCTTTGATGCATAGCTTTTTGTACTATCATTTATAATTAGTTGGTGCCAGTAAGTTAACTATCATCGTCATGATTTTATTCAAAATCTATCAACAATCCGCAGAAAAACTGCAAATAAATACATCTTAACGAGCTTAGAGGCAACAAAATCCCAAAACTTCTAAAAGTACCTTCAAATTGGTTGAACTTTATGCTCCTCTCGAGCACACCAACCGCACCTGACCTCTGAGAGAAGTACCCATGGTTGCGATCATATAAAGCAGAATGTATAAAATCCCTAACCTACCACAATAGAATGACCAAAATTCAACCCATTTACCAGAATTGCAGAAATTACAATAAGGAATATCAGAACAAGAGAAAAAAGGACAAACCCATGAATTTGAAGTGAAAAGGGAGTTAAAATGACTTACAAGAATAGGGTTTTCTCCAACAATGTGGGTGGAGAAGAGAGCTTGAAATGATGGAGCTAATGGCTCATTTGGGGTAACTTCAGAGAAATAAGTAAATAAATAAACATTTAAATTACAATTAAGAGGGTGGGAAACAGAGAAAGTGAAAGAGAGTACCTTTAAGCTTGTTAAATATTGACGGGAAAAGCTTTCCAGTGGAGTTAGAACGAGAGAGCATGGCTTCAGTTCAGCCTGTTAAGATTATTTGTTCAAGGAACTGATTTTTCTTTTGTTTTTCTCTTGATGGAGACGGACTCCTTAAACCCTTGTTCCATTTTCCATCTTATTTTTGTTTATTTAATTTTCTTAATAATAATTTGGGTAAATTGCATAAATGGTCAACAAACTTTTAGGGTAGATTTATTTTGGTCATCGTACTTTTAAAATATTCGATAAGGTCACCTAACTTTTAGTTTGATTTCAATATAGTCACCGAACTTTTAGGGCGGATTCATTTTGGTCACCATACTTTTAAAATTTTCGATGAAGTCACCCAACTTTTAGTTCAATTTCAATATAGTCACCGAACTTTCAGTTTGCTTTCAATATGTCCCTATTGTTACCTTCCGTTAGTTTTTGTTTTTCCTTAATAAAAAATGGGTAAACTACACCAATCTTCACTCAACATTCTTCTCACTCCTATTTTGGTCACTATAGTTAAAAAAATTCAATTTAATAACTTAGTTTTTGAATTGTTCATATTTTGGTCACTCTCAAACGACATTTTTATACAAATAGAAAATTTTGATTAATCCTTAAAAAATAATTTTGATTAATTGGTAAATTCAGATTATTCAATTCTCGATCTTATATTGTACCAATTAAATTAGATAATCAATTAACTAGTTAATCGAAATATTTGATTATGGAAATGATTTTTTTTACTTTGTTTATTAAAATATCAAATATGATACTATGATAATTTTAATGACAGCTCGGTTGTGATAAAATTCTAAAAACAACTAAAAAGTCAAAAATTGAAAGTTCACACATATTAATCTTACCTAGAGCCAAACTTTTTTTAAATAAAAATCAGAAGGTATCAAAATCACTAGACTATAAGATATTGACCGGTTTAATTAGAATATTTGATTCGAGTAATATTTTTTTACTTTACTTATTAAAATATCAAATATTGTAGATTTAATAAGCAAAGTAAAAAATCATTACCCGAATTTTTTTAAGGATTAATCGAATTTTTCTATTTGCATAACCATGTCATTTGAAAGTGGCCAAAATATGAACAATTCGAAAGTTAAGTTATTAAATTAAATTTTGTAACTCTAGTGATCAACATAGGAGTGAGAAGAATGATGAGTGATGATTGATGTAGTTTACCCATTTTTTATTAAGGAAACGAAAACTAATGTCGACTTTTAACGGGAGGTAACGAGGGACCATATTGAAAGCAAACTAAAAGTTTGGTGACTATATTGAATCAAATTAAAAGTTGGGTGACCTTATCGAATATTTTAAAAGTACGGTGACCAAAATGAATCCGCCCTTAAAGTTCGGTGACTATATTGAAATCGAACTAAAAGTTAGGTGACCTTATCGAATATTCTAAAAGTACGATGACCAAAATGAATCTGCCCTAAAAGTTTGGTGACCATTTATGTAGTTTACCCTAATAATTTTGAAAAATCTAATAGTTTTACAAATAAACTATAGGTAATTATACCATGCACTAGCGCCCTAATTTTAAGCGGTAATGATTTAGTTTAGGCGTTTAAGTTTATGTGCTTAGAATGTAGGAATTGTGGTTTTAATTTAGTATTTAGGGTTAGAATTTAGAGGTTATAGGTAAAAACCTAAATCCCTAAAACTTAAAACATAACCTTTAAATTATAACCACAAACCCTAAGAGAACGTTTGGTTCGCGAAAAAGATCATTATCAAGGAGAATAATCTTTTTCGGAATCACATACATTCGTTTAGTTTAGGAGGATTCCCTATAGGGTGCATTTGGATCGCGGAAAAGAAGATTACAGGGGAATAAACTTTTCCAGAATCTTAAACTCGCGTTTGGTTTTCAAAGATTCTCACAAGGGGTAATACAACATTTTCGCTTTTTGGGCTTTATACCGGGAATCCTATTCCCTCCAATTTCTTTGGTATTTGACAATTTCTTCCCTTTAAGACAAATTTACCCTCATAAAATATGAAAATTTCAGGCTAATCTTTCCCTACAATATGAAAATATGAACCCTAAACCCTAAAAATTAAAAAGTATAATTTTTTATCGTGTTTTTTAAACTTCTTTTTAAAAACTAATATCGTTTGATACGTAAACCATAAACCCTAAAAATTGAAACGTATAAATTTTCATCGTATTTTTTAAACTTATTTTTAAAAACTAATAACATTTTATACATAAACCCTAAACCTTAAACCCCAAACCCTGAAAATTAAAAAGTATAATTTTTCATCGTATTTTTAAACTTTTTTTTAAACTAATATTGTTTGATACGTAAACCCTAAACCCTAAAATAAAAAAGTATAATTTTTCATAATATTTTTTAAACTTCTTTTTAAAAAACTAATATCATTTGATACGTAAATCCTAAACTCTAAAACTGATACCCTAAACCCTAAACCTTAAAATTTTAACTCTAATATAATAATCTCAACATATTTACACCGCTGCAAATAAGTTATATTTTCTCAAACTTCATTACAATTTACACCGGTGTAAATCTATTATTTTGCTAATATATATCACAAGGATAATTTGGTAAAATATACATTTAAGTAATATTATATTCCTCCAACCAAACATTGTCATCTTACTTTCCTGCCAAATAAACCAAACAAGGGAATATAACATTCCAGTAATATGTTAGGTAATGTTACATTCCAGTAATCTTATTCCCAGAGGTAATCATCTTTTCCGTGAACCAAACGCACCCATAGGGTAATACTACATTTCCGATAGTAGTTTCTTTTCCCTAAATGGTGGGAATGACTTAGGTATTAAATAATTTCTGCCACTTTGGACTAAAATACCCTTAAAATAATATTTTGTATTCAAATAAATCATTATTTTTATTTCTCCAACAATTTTTTTTGTAAATCGAGTAATAAAACATATAATTATAATATTTATAGTTAGTTATTAGTATATTTGATTTAGTAGGGAATGTGATGATTATTATAGAAGTTTATAAATTTATTTATTCTTTATTTTTTAAATATTCAGATATATGATATTGTACTATAACATTAAATTTTATATTCAATTATTTGTGTAATAAAAGAAAAATATATAAATTAAAAATAATAGAAAAATATATTTCTTATGGATTTTCATGCAAATATTTTCACTTTAATATTGGAAGTTTGACTAGTTAAATATAAAATATGTTGCAAGGATAATTTTGTAAAATATGCATTCTGGTAATCTTGTAATCCATCAATCAAACAATGTAATTTTACATTCATGTCAAACAACCAAACAAAGTAATGTAACATTCCCAGTAATATGCCAAGTAATGAATCATTCCGGGAATCATATTCCCAAGGGTAATGTTACATTCCGTGAACCAAACGCCCCATAAATTCTAAGCTCATTCACCTAAACCCCTAAAACTTTAAACCCTAAACTAGATCCCTAACCCCTAAAATTAGGGCTCTTGTAAAAACAAAATGTTTTCCACCGCTAGTGCATCATATATTTTCCCATAAATAATAAAGTATTTAACAAAGGTTAATATTTGATGCAAATGAAATTGATTTTTTTTCCACAAGCACACATATTTAAGCTTTAAAACATAAATTCTAAAACTAAATCGTTAAATTCTAAACCATAAATCTTAAACTCTAAATACTAAATTTTAATTCTAAACTTTAAATTCAGTCCCTTAAAACATAAATCTCTAGACCTTAAACTAAATCGATAAATCCTAAAATAAACATGCGTGTAAAGTAAGGTTTACACTAGTAGTGCATCAAATATTTTTCTTTTTAACGAATATCACATTACGAAAAATATTCTATGCACTGGCTGCAGAAAATTTATTTTCCACAAACAAGTCTAATTTAGGGAAAAATTTAGAAATTTAGTTTAGGGTTTAGGTTGTAAGCTTTAGAATAGGGTTTATGCTTTCAATTTAAGTTTAGAGATTATGAGTTAGGATTTAGAATTTAAAGTTTTAAGACTAAATTTTAAAATTTTAATTTTTATAGTGAAATTAGTCATGTTTGTGGGAAAAATCAACTTTTAATGTAGGGTATAATTACCCTACCCCATTATTTCACAAAATCTCTGTTTATTATTCTACGCATCATGTTAATGTTTATATCATATACAAATTACAATGATGGTGGAAAAATATGTTTATATCCTAAAAAATGTCTGACATTAAAATAATGTTAGTTTATATTTCTTCAATGTATGTTTACGTTTATATCCTTTGCAAGAGTGTTTTGTAATTGTGTCAACGCATTATGTTATGTTTGACTTTTGTGAAATTTATAAATTTTTGTGTTTTAACTTTATCGTCATACTTTTAGTGTACCAAAATCTTAACAATATCTCCTCCAAAAACTTGATCTAATTACCTTAAATTACTTCTTAAAATCTTCACCCAAAATTAACTCTAGATCACTCATCTAAATGCAAAACTGGAAAAGCAGGAAAACGATTTTACTCAAATATATTTACAATTCATGTCACGTAGGTAGAATGTGCATTTTGTCAAACACATCTAGGATGGGCACGGGTCGGGTTTTTGACTCACCCGGATCCAATTCGAAAACAAACACTATAAACTTGCACCGACCCGATCCGAACATATTCTTTAAAAAATCCGACTTGACCCGAAAATAAATATGCTAAATCCGACCGACCTATATAAAATAAATTAATTTTAGGGACCTAATTGTAAAAAAATAATTTTAAGAGACTTGATTGTAAAAAATATAATTTAAAGGACTAAATTATAAATAAAAGTTTAATTTTAAAGACTTAATTATAAAAAATATATAAAGCGGGGCATTATTATAAATATCCTTAAAAAATTTAGGAAAAATTACACTATTAGTCTCGGGTCGGATATTTTCCACCATAAACCCGAACCTGAGTTTACTCTTAACAAAAAACTCGACTCGAACCCGATTTTTTTATTAAAAAATCTGACCCGATCAAGCCAGATCGGATCGGAACCCATCGGTTCTAGATAAAATGCATAATCCTAATTACGCATCTTTTATAAAACGTTAATAAGAGGATGTACCTTTGCACTCTCCATAGTACAAATGAGTATTATTTCGATAAATAATCTTGAGGTGTTAATTTAGTAAATGATTATTAAAAATGATATATTTTAGTAAAAAGCTCTACTTGATTCCAAAGAGAGGCAACAGTCCATAGCGAAGCAGAATTTATGCTTTTATATATATATATATATATATATATATATATATATATATATATATATATATTGAAAGCGTGATTATAAGTAATATTTGTTTTGAATATATTCTCAATTATTAATATTTTTTTATAATTTCTTTATCTTTATTTTGTATATTTTTTTACAATCACAACTTCATTCATTCAACATCAAAACACTTCTCTTTAATTTGTATCGTTTGGACTTTGGATATGTGAAACAAAAGAATAAAATATGTAGTAATTGGGGAAGGCGAACAATTCTAAAAAACGGCGGCTTAAGAAGCAACTAAAAACAGGCCAAAAAATTGAGGCTATTGGATCAAGCCGGTTCGCTCTGAGCCATTAGATTGAAAAAAAATAAAAGGTTACCCAGTGAACCGGTAACCTTGAACTGAGCGGGTTTTTTACTTACCCTGAAACACATTTGAAATCTGCCATATTGAGCGGGAGAGAAAAACACGAACTTAAGGTTTCGATACTATCAAACCCAAGCCCCTGCATCTGACAAGAGAACCTGAAAGGGTTAGGGTACTGACGTAGAGATTGGATTGGAAGCTAAGGAGCGACGGAGGAAGAACAGTGTTCAGGTAAGATCGATATTTTTAGTTTGGGCTCAAAATTTCTGTGATTATGCGTTAGTATTCAATGGTTTGGAAGGAAGTAATGGTGGGTTATGTGATTTGAGTTCAGATTGTTGAAGGAAGTAATGGCGGCTTGAGGTTTAAACTAGGGGAAATTTCTAGGGTTCATAATTTGTAGGATTTGTTTAAGGAATAGAGGAAAAATTTGTTGCTAAGGATTCTTGAGGATCGAAACTCCATGTTAGGTAGATGCATGAGCTTCCTTTGGTTCATAAGTCTCTATTTTAGTTTGTTTATATGTTATGTTTTGTGATTTTAGCTATGAATGGTGGAGAAATATGTGGTAAATATGATGAATGCATGCTAAATTATGTTAGATTAATGGTTCCTACACAAGTGTAATAGCTAAGGTAACATGTGTATTAGGGAGAATCGTCTGAGTTGGCCGAAACATGTTTAAGGAATAGAGGAAAATTTTGTTCCTAAGGATTCTTGAGGATTGAAACTCCATGTCAGGGGTAGATGCATGAGCTTTCTTTGGTTCATAACTCTTTATTTTAGTGTATTTAATTATTTTGGTTTTGTGATTTTAGCTATGAACGTAGGACAAATATGTGGTAAATATGGTGAATGCATGCTAAATTGTGTTAGATTAATGGTTCCTACACAAGTGTAATAGCTAAGGCAACATGTGTATTAAGAAGAATCCTCTCATTTGGCCGAAACATGTTTAAGGAATAGAGGAAAAATATGTTGCTAAGGATTCTTGAGGATTGAAACTCCATGTTTGGGGTAGATGCATGAGCTTCCTTTGGGGATTAACTCTTTATTTTAGTGTATTTAATTATTTTAGTTTTGTGATTTTAGCTATGAATGTTGGACAAATATGTGGTTAATATGGTGAATGCATGCTAAATTATGTTAGATTAATGGTTCCTACACAAGTGTAATAGCTAAGGCAACATGTTTATTAGGAAGAATCCTCTCATTTGGCCGAAACATGTTTAAGGAGAAGAGGGAAAATATGTTGCTAAGGATTCTTAAGGATTGAAACTCCATGTTTGGGGGTAGATGTATGAGCTTCTTTTGAGGATTGCTCGAAGGATAAAGTAATGGAGCACATCCTTTCCATTAGGAAGAATCCTCTCATTTGGCCTAAATTGATAAGAATGAGCTTTATGAACATAAAAATAACTTGAAGGTTTGTATGATTGTCTGTTGTTTATGTATGTTTGTTTAGTTTTACTTAAGTTCTTTTGTTTGTTTTCCATAGTAATGGAATAAATGCTTTAATAATCACATGAAATTTTTAGTTTCACGTATAGGCAAACTTTGTGTTCAAATGAGCCATGTTAAGAATGGAAATTTTGTTTATGTAGTAATTATCATTTGTCATTATTTATTCCTTTCATCATTCTGTCATTTATCATTTCAGATAGACGTTGTTTACAATGGAGCATGATAAGGAGTCGGATGTAGAAGCGGTGCGTGAGGCACCTAAAAATTGACACCATATTTACACTTCTAGTAATTTAAAGTTGAATGTATTTAGCATTGTTGAAATTGTTACTTGGTTAGCGATATGTATTGCGTAAGCTAACTCTGTAATGTTGTTTTACAGTATAAGAGAATGTAAAAGATTGAAGAGTGATAAAAAGAAAATCAACAATAGTGTAAGTGTGAAAAAGAAAAGCCGACTGTGTATTGTGTAATAGTTTGCTCAGTGTACATATTATTTGCATTTTACTAATTGTGGGACTGAAACAGACAAGAAAAGCACTAGGTGTGAGATGGGCTGAGATGAGTGTTGATGAAAAGAAGCCTTATATTCAAATGTACGAGGAGCATAAGCAGGCTCAATCCGAATGGATATCACAAGGCAATGTGAAGGAAATAGTTATTCCGGAAGAAGATAAAAGGTAAGTGAATGTGTATATTTCCTTTTAGAGAAAAAGTTAAGGGTTCAAACATGTCGTAACATGATATTGCTTCGCGTAACAGTTAAGTAATTATTGTTCTATGAAATGTTATAGGAGATAGCTTCAAGAAGTTGTCAAATATGTTTAAAGACATGCAAAAGATGCAGATTGATGGTTTGGTTAATGAGTTAGGGCTTAGCTCTTTATTTGGAATGAAATTGCGAGAAATTCATCGCGGCCTATGACGCGAGTTAGTGGATAAGTTTGATGTCCACAGCTCGATGATGGAATTTGATGGACATAAAATTCCACTAATGGTTGAAGATGTGGAAGCAGTTCTAGGTTTGAAGAACCTAGGTCTGGATGTTGAATAGGCCACAAGAAATTTTGATGCAAAAGAACTCGCGTTGAAGCACCGAATAAGTAGGAAGACCTCAATGAAAAAACTTGAGGGGGAGATAGTTAGCGGTTCTTTTGAGGGGGGTGAGTTGAAAGATCGTGTACTTTTGTTCATTCTTGGTGTGTTTGTAAGTCCAAATGCAAACCTGGTGCCTTCCTTAGAACATTTTCGGTTGTTGTGCCCAACTGGGCTGAGTGGAAAACTAAATTGGTGTAAATATGCCTACGAGAGGTTACTTGATGGAGTAGCGAACTGGAAAGCTCATGGTGGGTTGGCATACATGACAAGATGCATCGTGATTTTAGAGGTAATGTATTTTTAAAAGTATGTTTCGTTCCAATGTAGTAGTTGCTTCATCTAATTTTGCATTTTATTATAATGTTTTGATTAATAATAAATGTAGGTGAGATTATTTGATTATTGGAGTGGATTTTCGAGCAGAGGCGTTGCTTCCGCTGATGGTCATGGTCACATACATGCTTGGGGCAAGAAGGAAGTACGCAAGATTATAAACCGCCTAAAGGAAGAACGGCCTGCGGAAAAACCTATAGTAAGTGGGATAAATGATTTTTTATTCTATAGGAGGTTGTGATGATAAGAAATGAATTAATGATGATGTATGCAGGCAGTTGAGTCTGATTATGAATACGTTAAAGGGGAAGAAGGTGGACGGAGCCATGGTACAAATGATGTGATTATGGGGTTGTTGCAGACAGTTATCTCAAAGTTTGGTGAAATAAAATAGAGTCTCGAAGCTCGTGTGGAGAAGGAAAAAAAATAGAAGAGTGTTTGGAGACATTGAAGGAGGAACCTAAGCACATTGTTGAATAGGTTGCTGGTTTGAGTGCAAACATGATGTATATGAAGAAAGCGTTGTGTATAATCAATGGAAAATTTGGCATTGGTCTTGAAGAAGAGGAAGCGGTGGTAGAGAAAGCAGAAGTCGGAGAGTCTCATCCGAAAGATGGACTTAATATTGACGATGACACGTTGATGGGCGATGTTCACTTTTGAAGGAAGAAAACGTTGGCGGTGGGAAAAAGAAAAAGGTATAAGCAGTATAACTTTTGCCTTGCATCCAATTCGTGTTATAGCACGAGGCGCACATTTCAGTTCCAAATCAGTAACTTTTGATCTCCGAAAGCCTCCCCGTGTACAACAAAATTCTTGTGTTTTCCCACCATGCCTAGTTGTATCATGACACACAGTGAACCTATTATTTTCGCATAATCCCTATAAAAGTTCCACGCCTCATCATGAGAGTTAAACACCAAACCAACTAAATTTTCAAATTCAATACTTTCAGTTGTTGTGCACTCATCAGGTACAAATTTTTCATCATCATTCCCAGTAATGTCATCCATATTTCGATACTAATGTTCAAATGGATCCTAGCAAAGTATAAATGATGGACTGAGCCAATGGAAACTATACAAATAAAGCATGATGGAATGAAGGTAATAAAATTTTTAACATTTAACGTACCTTCTATTCACTATTGGCAAGGTTTAAAGTTGCTAAAGATGTTCTGAAAATGGATTATTATAGGTTACCTCAAAATTTACTCCCTAATGTCAGCTCCACCGTAAAGTTTTCTAAGTGGATGAAAAGAAAGTATTGGCAGAATAAAGCCAATTTGTGGTGTTTGTATTACCACAATCACGGTTGGTGGCTGCATTAAGTGCAGTGATTAAGAATTTGGTTAAACATTAAATGCATACTTTTGTAAGGGGTTTCGATACCAGGTTCAAATGGTTTCGAAACCCCCTAAACGCATTTCACTTTCGGCCCTTTTTGCCAAAGCAGTACCGAAACCTTTATGAGGGGTTTCGAAACCACATATACAAACTTTAATTGCAATCGATTCTGCCATACTAGATCTGAAACCACCTTTAGGGGGTATCGAAACTAGTCGTGCAGTTTGTCAGGGTGAAAGCAGTTATTTAACTAAAAATTCAAATATGTAAAACTCCCATAACCATTCCTCCTTCATCTACTAAACGACAATTAATTTCAAATCCTATGAAAGCCTCGTATAACTGTTGAAATCGTTTACTTTCAAGATTGAAGAGGGAGTCTTCCTCTTTTCTTCATCAACCGGTAGCATCCTCTTTATTTTCTACATTGGGTCCTTGAAACCCATACTTTTGGGTAAGGTCTAAAAACCCTAATCTTTGTTGCATCATTACCTTTTTTATTTTTTTAGTATAAATGATGTTTTACATGCTTTGAAATAATCTAATGCTTGTCAGAGGTAAACTGTTCATCCTTTAGCATTATATGAACATAACTCATACTCGTTCCACCAAATGTTCACGTTCTTTTAGGGTACATCAAAAATGCTTTATGAACGTTTGAGAGATTTTGTGCACCCAATACTCAATTTGCTTCATAATGAATATGTTCTATCTTGTTTAATTTGCAGGAAGGTTTAGGGTAGCCATTTGAATCATGTTAAAAAAAATTCCTCAATCACTTGGCCACCAAGTGTTTGTTAAAATTCCCCAACTAAATTTTGTTTACGCCAAAACTCCTCATTGCCACTAACATGCCTCATAAAACCAATCCCCCTAAAGCGAAACGACCTCGACTTCAAAGAGTCAATCTTCCCGTTCGAATCAACCTCATGAACTAGAACCACAACCTCATCTTCAAAATCCAAAATTTTTGAATCTGTGTTTTCGCGATCTCGTTTGTCTTGCTCGTTTTCATCAAGTTTACGAGGCAAAAGAGATTAGAGCCGAGCGAACTATAGACTTAGATTTTTTGACCTCCGAGCTGTATGAATTCAAATTCTAGCCTCTATTTGTCGAATGGGGTTGGATTAAATTTCTTGATATTAAACCTTGTGTATTTTATAACCTTATCAAAGCCTTTTATGGTAATGCTACTCTTGTTCATACTTTAAACGATAAATCCGAAGTTTTTAGGATTGACTCATATCTTATGGGAACCGAATTTATTCTAACTCCTGAAAGTATTGTCCAGCACCTAGGTGTCAAAAATACTGGTGCTTCATATGAATCCCAGAAAGTCCCTATTAAGTTTGATGATGATATTCCAACTCATCTTCATACTTCTCTATCTTTTAACCACTTGGTGTTAGAGTATGCCCAAAGACCAATCATATGATGATTGAATAGATATACTATTTTACTAGATTTATCAAGTAATGGCATTGCCGTTATTATCATTTGGTATGTTTCTGTGCATCAAACTAACCATTGGATAATAATGTCCATACAATAATACGATTATTGTTAAATATGATCCTTAGTCGAATATTATTACGGGTATGGACAATGATAATATATAAAGACTAATATGTGGTTGATGACAAGCATTGTCATTGACATAGAGATGTCAAAATCAACACATAAGTATTTGTTAGAGAACAACATACTGGATTGACCCGCTATGAGCATGTTTCTTGGGTAATTATGTGACAGTCACAACATTGCTCATGATAAACATATGTATAATCCTCAGACTTGAGATCAACATGATTTCAACATAAAGATTTACGTATTTTGACATAGTCAAACGTGTGTCGTAACTGACTACAATATAAAGACTGATGATTGGATACGTGATGGCCTATGTAGTGAAATATGGTTGATCAAGAAAGGATTTGTCCCTCCTACATAATGGGAGAAATATCTTCGGCCACTTGATTGAGTGAGATTAGAAAATGCATGGCCATGCTCGAATATTATGATATGAGATATCATAGAGATTCGTTTATCATAATCTACTCAAGACATCAAGAAACACTAGATGGACAACGCAAGTGTGATTCCCACCCATGCGAGATCCAGTGATGAGTGTAATCTCACCGAGGTAATGTTGTTGTTGAGAGTAAATCCGCACATCCGAGTAAACTAATAGTGGCCAATGAAATTGCTCTTATGCTTATGATGTTGTGATATTGATTTATGTTGTCGAGCTTAATATGATGTAAGATGCCATATTCATGACTCTTGAAAGACTAGCTAGGTTCTCTTGTTGATGCCTATGTGCGTTGTGTGTGATGTTGAGGATTGCATGCTTGAACCCTGCATTGTTGTTGTCTTGGATTTTAGAGCATCCTCACTAAGCTTATAGCTTACGCTCTCGTTTTTCAACAATGCAAATCATTAGCGTGGTGTTAGCAAGAAGCAAGGCGAAGGGGCTTTCCAAGTTGTAGTTGCTCAAGTATGATTTAGAAATTAAAGTAGTAGTTAAGCAATGGGGCTGCTATGTTTTTGTATGAGCATCGTATGACTCATAAATGTTGTTGACGTTTATGTTTTGGCTTGGATTTGTAAACCATGCTTGTTTGATGAATGCTTGTGTTGATGAGGCTATGCCTTAGATGGTTTATGTTGTTTGGTGGTGTATGCAAACCTAGTATGTGATAACTTGTGCCATTTGGCCTTTTTGAGTTCTTAAGCATGTCCTTATATGCAAAATCTATCCCTTGTGTGAATGCCATGATGTATGTGTGTATTTGTTCATCCTCATTGCTTTACATGCTAATTCATGGTTGTAAAATGTAACATGAGTGGTTGTGTGTGGCTAGGGGAGTCCCTAAATGCATCTAGAGTTCGAGTCTTGTTAGTCTTTGCTGAAATTGGAGACTTGCAGAGTAGGGCGTATCGGTACGCCTTAGGGCCGTATCGATACGGTCTTGCCTGCAGGCCTCAGTTTTGGCTTGGCGTATCGATACACGGGGGTGTATCGATACGGTCTTTACTCACTGGAATTCTAAGATTTTGGCGAGTTAAGGGCGTATCGGTACGGTGTTAGGGCGTATCGGTACGGGTTTATCTCGTTGACCACGAGATGTTGACTGAGGAGGGCGTATCGATACGTTCAAGGGCTGTATCGATACGGTCTTCCCTGAGTTGACTATTTGGGTTGACATAGTCAAGGCGTATCGATACCCTTGATTGGTGTATCGATACGGCCTGCCCTTTATGTGTAAAATGAGCAGTTTAATGCATGGGTTGAGGTTCGAATGTGGTTCTTACTTGATGTTTTCCGCTGACGTGATCACTTAGGAGTTAACATGCCTTTAGACAAGATTAAAATGAAAGAAAATTTTTAGGGTTGCTAACCGAGGGGGAACCTTAACGGGTTTCGCTTCGGTTTTCCCTGTGTAGCCTACTCGGACCGGTCATCCGGCCAGACCGGGACGAGGGGGTTACAACGCCTACAACACTTGTAGTAGAAAAGGTTTTCGGGTAGAAAGTTGTGTATATACACAAATCCTTAGCCAAGGTTCAACTTCATTGCCTTTTGTGTAGTCCTATAAGAAATTTGGTACATACAGTTTATCTTACAAAACCTGTACTAAATCTGGTACATCACGTAGTAAAATGTCTACATACATTTCAAAGTAGGGGTTTCGAAAGCAACAATTGCGATTTCAAAACCACCCTTACAACACTTGTAGTAGAAAAGGTTTTCGGGTAGGAAGTTGTGTAAGAATGTCGGTACATACCATTTTCCTACTACTAGTGTAAGGTTTTGAGTACATTTTGTACTAATTTGTGTATATACATAAATCCTTACAGTTTGTGTAGCAAATTATGTTTTCTCATAGGAAATTGCGTATGTACACAAATTCTTACACTAAGTTGAGCCCTTTTGTCCTTTGGTGAAATTTTGTAAGAATTTCGGTACATACCGTTTTTCCTACTACTATTGTAAGGTTTTGAGTACATTTTGTACTATTTTGTATACATACACAAATAATTACAGTTTGTGTAGCAAATTATGTTTTCTAATAGGAAATTGCGTATGTACACAAATTCTTACAATAAATTAAGCCCTTTCGGCCTTTCGTGAAATTTTGTAAGAATTTTAGTACATATCATTTTCCCTACTACTATTATAAGTTTTTGAGTACATTTTGTACTAATTTGTGTATATACACAAATCTTTACATTTTATGTAGCAAATTATGTTTTCTCGTAGGAAATTGCGTATGTACACAAATTCATACACTAAGTTGAGCCCTTATGGCCTTTGGTGAAATTTTATAAGAATTTCGGTACATACCGTTTTCCCTACTACTATTGTAAGGTTTTGAGTACATTTTGTACTAATTTGTGTATATACACAAATCCGAACAGTTTGTGTAGTAAGTTATGTTTTCTCGTAGGAAATTGCGTATGTGCACAAATTCTTACACTAAGTTGAGCCCTTTTGGTCTATGGCGAAATTTTGTAAGAATTTTGGTACATACCATTTTTTCTACTAGTATTGTAAGGTTTTGAGTACATTTTGTACTAATTTGTATATATACACAAGTCATTACAGTTTGTGTAGCAAATTAAGTTTTCTTGTAGGAAATTGCGTATGTACACAAATTCTTACACTAAGTTGAGCCCCTTTATCCTTTGGTGAAATTTAGTAATAATTTCGGTACATACCATTTTTCCTACTACGATTGTAAGGTTTATAGTACATTTTGTACTAAATTTGTGTACATACACAAATCCTTACAGTTTGTGTAGCAAATTATATTTTCTTATAGTAAATTGCGTATGTGCACAAATTCTTACACTAAGTTGAGCCCTTTTCTCCTTTGGTGAAATTTTGTATGAATTTCGGTACATACCATTTTTCCTACAACTATTGTAAGGTTTTGAGTACATTTTGTACTAATTTATGTATATACACAAATCCTTACAGTTTGTGTAGCAAATTATGTTTTCTCGTAGGAAATTGTGTATGTGCACAAATTCTTACACTAAGTTAAGCCCTTTAGTCCTTTAGTGAAATTTTGTAAGAATTTGGGTACATACCATTTTTTCTACTAGTATTGTAAGGTATTGAGTAAAATTTGTACTAATTTGCGTATATACACAATTCCTTACCGTTTGTATAGCAAATTAAGTTTTCTTGTAGGAAATTGCGTATGTACACAAATTCTTACACTAAGTTGAGCCCTTTTATCCTTTGGTGAAATTTTGTAATAATTTCGGTATATACCATTTTTCCTACTATGATTGTAAGGTTTTGAGTACATTTTGTACTAATTTGTGTATATACACAAATCCTTACAGTTTGTCTAGCAAATTTTGTTTTCTTATAGTAAATTGCGTATGTACACAAATTCTTCCACTAAGTTGAGCCCTTTTCTCCTTTGGTAAAATTTTGTATGAATTTCGATACATATAATTTTTCCTACAACTATTGTAAGGTTTTGAGTACATTTTGTACTAATTTGTGTATATACATAAATCCTTACAGTTTGTATAACAAATTATGTTTTATCGTAGGAAATTGCGTATGTATACAAATTCTTACACTAAGTTAAGCCCTTTTGTCCTTTGGTGAAATTTTGTAAGAATTTCGGTACATACCATTTTCCTAATACTATTGTAAGGTTTTGAGTACATTTTGTACTAATTTGTATATATACACAAATCCTTACAGTTTATGTAGCAAATTATGTTTTCTCGTATTAAATTGCGTATGTACACAAATTCTTACACTAAGTTGAGTCCTTTTGTCCTTTGGTTAAATTTTGTAAGAATTTCGGTACATACCGTTTTTCCTACAACTATTGTAAGGTTTTGAGAACATTTTGTACTAATTTGTGTATATACACAAATCCTTACAATTTGTGTAGCAAATTATGTTTTCTCGTAGAAAATTGCGTATGTGCACAAATTCTTACACTAAGTTGAGCCATTTTGTCCTTTGGTGAAATTTTGTAAGAATTTCGGTACATACTGTTTCCCTACTAGTAACGTAAGATTTTGAGTACATTATGTATTAATTTGTGTATATACACAAATCCTTACAGCTTGTGTAGCAAATTACGTTTTCTCGTAGGAAATTGTGTATGTACACAAATTCTTACACTAAGTTGAGCCCTTTTGGCCTTTGGTGAAATTTGTAAGAATTTCGGTACATACCGTTTTTCCTACTACTATTGTATGGTTTTGAGTACATTTTGTACTAATTTGTGTATATACAAAAATCCTTGCAGTTTGTGTAGCAAATTATGTTTTCTCGTAGGAAATTGCGTATGTACAAAAATTCTTACACTAAGATGAGCCTTTTTGGCCTTTTGTGAAATTTTGTAAGAATTTCGGTATATACCGTTTTTCCTACTACTATTGTAAGGTTTTGAGTACATTTTGTACAAATTTGTGTATATACACAAAACCTTATAGTTTGTGTAACAAATTATATTTTCTCATAGTAAATTGCGTATGTTCACAAATTTTTACACTAAGTTGAGCCCTTTTGTCCTTTGGTGAAATTTTGTAAGAATTTCGGTACATACTGTTTTCCTACTAGAAACGTAAGATTTTGAGTACATTTTGTACTAATTTGTGTATATACACAAATACTTACAGTTTGTGTAGCAAATTACGTTTTCTCGTAGGAAATTACGTGTGTACACAAATTCTTATACTAAGTTGAGCCCTTTTGGCCTTTGGTGAAATTTTGTAAGAATTTCGGTACAGACCGTTTTTCCTACTAGTATTGTAAGGTTTTGAGTACATTTTATTCTAATTTGTGTATATACACAAATCCTTACAATTTGTGTAGCAAATTATGTTTTCTCGTAGGAAATTGCGTATGTACACAAATTCTTACACTAAGTTGAGCCCTATTGGCCTTTGGTGAATTTTTTTAAGAATTTCGGTATATACTGTTTTCCCTACTAGTATTGTAAGGTTTTGAGTACATTTTGTACTAATTTGTGTATATACACAAATCCTTACAGTTTGTGTAGCAAATTATGTTTTCTCGTATGAAATTGCGTATATACACAAATTCTTACACTAAGTTGAGCCCTTTTGTCCTTTGGTGTAATTTTGTAAGAATTTCGGTATATACCGTTTTTCCTACTTCTATTGTAAGGTTTTGAGTACATTTTGAACTAATTTTTTGTGTATACACAAATCCTTACGGTTTGTGTAGCAAATTATGTTTTCTCGTAGTAAATTGCGTATGTACACAAATTCTTACACTAAGTTGAGCCCTTTTGTCCTTTGGATAAATTTTGTAAGAATTTCGATACATATCGTTTTTCCTACAACTATTGTAAGGTTTTGAGTACATTTTGTACTAATTTGTGTATATACACAAATCCTTACATTTTGTGTAGCAAATTATGTTTTCTCGTAGTAAATTACGTATGTACACAAATTCTTACACTAAGTTGAGCCATTTTGTCCTTTGGTGAAATTTTGTAAGAATTTCGGTACATACAGTTTATCCTACTAATATTGTAAGGTTTTGAGTACATTTTGTACTAATTTGTGTATATACACAAATCCTTACAGTTTGTGTAGCAAATTATGTTTTCTTGTAGTAAATTGCGTATGTACACAAATTCTTACATTAAGTTGAGCCCTTTTGTCCTTTGGTGAAATTTTGTAAGAATTTCGGTACATACCGTTTTTCCTACTAGTAATGTAAGGTTTTGAGTACATTTTGTACTAATTTGTGTATATACACAAATCCTTACAGTTTGTGTAGCAAATTATGTTTTCTCGTAGGAAATTGCGTATGTACACAACTTCTTACACTAAGTTGAGCCCATTTGGCCTTTGGTGAAATTTTGTAAGAATTTCTGTACATACCGTTTTTCCTACTAGTATTTTAAGGTTTTGAGTATGTTTTGTACTATTTTGTGTATATACACAAATCCTTACAATTTGTGTAGCAAATTATGTTTTTTCGTAGGAAATTGCGTATGGACACAAATTCTTACACTAAGTTGAGCCCTTTTGTCCTTTGGTGAAATTTTGTAAGAATTTCAGTACATACCGTTTTTCTTATTACTATAGTAAGGTTTTGAGTAGATTTTGTACTAATTTGTGTATATACACAAATCCTTACAATTTGTGTAGCAAACTATGTTTTCTCGTAGGAAATTGCGTATGTACACAAATATTTACATTAAATTGAGCCCTTTTGTCCTTTGGTGAAATTTTGTAAGAATTTCGGTACATACCGTTTTTCCTACTATTATTGTAAGGTTTTGAGTACATTTTGTACAAATTTGTGTATATACACAAATCCTTACAATTTGGGTAGCAAATTATGTTTTATCGTAGGAAATTGCGTATGTACACAAATTCTTACACTAAGATGAGCCTTTTTGGCCTTTGGTGGAATTTTGTAAGAATTTCGGTACATACTCTTTTTCCTACTACAATTGTAAGGTTTTGAGTACATTTTGTACTAATTTGTGTATATACACAAATTCTTACACTTTTTGTAGCAAGTTATGTTTTCTCGAAGAAAATTGTGTATATGCACAATTCTTTACGTTGTAACATTTTATGTTTATACTTTTTCTCTTACAGTTTCTATAATGGATTATGTGTGTACCTAAATCCTTATGTTATAACATTTTATGTATATATCATTTTTTTATAGTTTTTTAATAATTTATATACAAATTTTATAATAAATTGTGTAAAAATTTTTAGCTGGTTTTTTTTTTGATCGAAAAAGACTTGCCACAATTCATTAAGCTAAAAGAGAACCAACTGATACAAAGGGGAAGGTGGGCCTGCCACAGCCCCCTTCCATCTACACCCTACGAGCGTCGCCATGCTCCATGCAAGGGCACTGGCTTCGCTAAAACCAAACCCTAAAACAAACAAAACCAAGCGAAGGAAACACCAACACTCATACTTAACCACAGGCGAGAAGAGAAACAAACACCGAGAAACCGAAATAAAACAAACGGTAATCGCCAGACGAAACATAGGACAACTAAAAAATGAAACTCCCAAAACCTTCACTGGAATAGCGAAACCGGTAGTGTCTGAGAGCTCTTTCCAGAGACAGGCTTCCGACGTGTCATCGTCGATCCTTATCAAGACAAAACCAAGTCTCAACCGTAATGGAGGGTAGGAGGCCATTGAGTTTTCCTTCAGTTTGGCAAAAACCGCACCATGGTGGACCTGAAAGCCGTCAGGACAGCACCTAAACAAAAACCTTGGATCCTCATGCTCACAGTGAGCCACAGTGATCCAAAGGGAAGGATTGACCCGCAAAAGGCACCCACGTCCCTTCCTAACCTGGGTTGCGCAACGTTCGATCATCATGATGAGCTCGGATAACTCCCATTGGAGTCATCCGAAACCTGGGTAGAGTCCATGAAAGGATTTGGATACGGGACTGTCTTTTCCAGAGGCACCACCTCTTCTCCATCACTTATAGCAATCTCTTCATTAAGAGAGAAATTATCATCAATGCACATTGTAGGAACTCGTGTGATTTTTTTTTCCGAATGGATCCATCCCCAGTTGAATGAGCCCTGCTTCGTCGATCATGACTCTGGTGCACTCCATTGCGTACTTCCTCCGTGCTGCTTTCCTTATCAGAGTTAATCTTCTGGACCCATAGCTTTTGCCATTTTTCTTGCGTTCGATGTGTTGGATTATGCCAGAGGACTGATAGATGGAATCCGGAAAAAGGGCCGCTGTTAGCACCTCATCAGAGGCTGCTATGTTTCTTTCCGAAATAGCCCAATGCTGGGGTCCAATTTGACATATTGTTTTCGAAACCTCCTCCCAGAGTTCACGCCTCTTTCTTGGGCCGAATAACTCGAACTCCTCTTCTCCTTCACGTTTTCGTTTTTTGTTGGTTGATACTTCCATTCGATCGAACCCCACTGCCAGCATCCTTTCCATAGCGTTATTGGACGCTTCTGCATTTTCCTTATCGAAACCTGGTGTAGATCTTTCCTTGGATGTAGAGGACATAGAGATCTGTTGTGCAGGTCCTATTTCGGTGATTGCTCCTAAGCTTCCTTTCTGAAGAGTTGCTGTAAAGCTTTCCCAAAGGGGAAGTAAGGGGTTGACTTTGGGAGTGGGGGATGGGACTTGAGAGGTTTCCTTAGACGAGACATTGAGGTCTAGGAGATTTTGGCTAGATTGACCTCTGACAACACTCCACACTTCACTGTCCTTTTCCTCTTTTCCTTTGTCCTGTAGCGTGGGCGGTCTCGTTGTGGTGGTGGCCGGCTTCATGGTGGTTGAGGCTTGCTGTCGGAAACCATTTGAGGTGCGCAACCATGGCCCAAATCTTCCAGCAAGTTTCACCATGATCAGATCGTTCTTACATTCACGCTCAATGTGCCCCAGACGACCACAACAGAAGCAAAAACGCGGCAAAGCTTCATACTTAAACCCAATCTCCAGTGCCTTATCCTTCTTCCTGTTGAGGATGAATCCCGTTTTTAGTGGATCCTCAACCCTAATGGCAACTCGGATGCCAACATTACCATTCCATGCCACCTTCTCCTCGTCGTCTTCAAGCGTTGAGCCAAAGTAGAATGGAAACAATTTTCCGATGCGGCGAACGTTATCTTTGGTGGTCAACCCTACTGGAAGATTTGTTATCTGAACCCAAAACTCCTCTGTAGCAAAGTCAATTTCCTCCAAAGCCTTGTCCGGTTGCCATTCCTTCAAAATAAGCAGAGAGTCTTGCACCGACCATGGTTTCTTGCTCATGATGCGATGGCGATCTTCTGTAGTTTGGAAAATGAAGAGGAAAAAGTTTCTTCCTAGGTCGTGGCACTCCAGTCCTTCGCACCTCCACGCTTTCTTCAGGACAGCTTTTAGTGCCAGCAGTTTCATAGTGGAGTTCGTCAAGAGTTTGCCAAGCAGGGAAAGGTTTTTCAGTGTGAAGTTTACCTCACCGTCCTCGTTGAGCTCCAGTTCATCGAGGAACTCCTGGTTGGGAGGTTGAGGAGCTTTGTTGTTATTTGGGAAGTTGGAGTCAACGACCCCTAAGCTCAGACTGTTCCCACCGTTAGGCATGACTCCTGCAGGACTTGGTAATAAGTGCTACTGCAAACTTGGAGGGAATGTGGGAATAAATGCGTTTGAAGAGGAGTAAATGCTTCTCTGAACTCAAAACGTGGAAGACAGGGTAGGGCTAGGAAGAAAGTCTCGAAGTTGGGTGGAAAGGAGAAGGGAAGCTGATATCCCACGCCAGCAGAGGTTCCAAACCACCTCCTAGCCACGTCAAACCGCACCAGGCACGACCAAGCCCACAACCGGACGTTGGGGCGAAGGATCAGAGCGATGGGAGAAACCCTGACTATGAGAGAGAACTTGCCACTTCAGTTTGATCAAGGCCAAATTAAAATTTTTAGCTGGTTAACCAATATGCCTTCATTTAGGCTTAATTTAAGGCCCCGTTCCCCAAAACTTCCTGTGGAAGGCGATGATTTTTGCTACCCCACTTTGTAGACTCTCCCTTATTGTTCTGCTAATTCTTTATCCCATTCTCTTCCTTCACCTCTCCCTCCTTTTTTTCAGTTTGTGTGGGATAAACTACATCATTCCTTGTTGACTTGACAACTTTACTTTTTCATTATCTCTTCAAATAACAACTTTCATTTCATCATCAACAACTTAGGCTTCAATGGGTTTGTCTTTGATTCTTCTTTTCTTTCCTTCTTTTATTGTTTCTTTGATATATTTTGTTTACATATATTGTTTAATGTTATTGAAGTTCTGGATTATAAGTTTTCCATTTATTTTTCAAATTCATGTTTATGTATACCTGAAGCTCGTGGATTGACTTATTTTACAGCCTTTTGTTTTACTTATCTTGATCAAGATTCAAGGATACTGTACTGGTAGTCTAGTCTGCAATTCTTCAGGGTTCAGTCTATACTGTAAATATAGGATTTATTACTTGGGGGGGGGTAACAAATTATAGTGCATGGAAGTTAATGGAATCCTTCAAAATTCACTTATTTGCATGGTTAACTTGAATCTCAATCTGATTCAGAACTCAATTGGTATCTTGTGATATTGATATATGTTATATATGGATTTCATGACGGTATTGGCTTGATTCTGTCGAGCTAAGCTAATCTTCGAAGTTAGACCCATTTTTTATTCAAAAGTGGTTCTACCATGTACAAAACAACAAGTCAACATATATATATTTTTTAATTAAGGGTCTATTTTAATAAATTGTAGGAAGCCCCTTGAATCTTTGAACCGTCCCTGGTTACTACTATCCCCTTAAGTCTACCAGAGCAACTCTGTTACCCAGCCATAGGTTGAACGTTGGTTTTGAAATGGCACAAAGTGTAGTTTTGTATAGATTTCTAAATTCTAAGTGCTATTGTATTTACCTTCTCCATTAGTACTGCTGAGTGATGATGTATGCAACTAGGATCGGTCCCGGGATCTCTTCACCAACTGGTTTGCTCTACATTTCTGCAGTGATTATAGATTGGTTGGAGAGGAACTCATTTCGTGAAACTGAAAAAGAAACAACCATTTTTCTTATAAGATGCTGTTAAAAAAATTCAGGGATAGTGGCACAAGTTGTTGATATGTTAAGCTACATTCGGGGAAACCAGGAAAGGAGAGGGAAATGTCCATTTCTTCTCAGATTATGCTGCTGAGATAAAAATGGAGAGTTTGGAAAATATTTTTCATTGTTATATGTACAATTCATTTCAGTAGAATTGGAAGTATGGTTTGCGATTGTGGTTCAACAAACAAGTCAAAAAACGCTGGATTCAAAGCTTGAAAGGAAAATGATGGAAATGAAGAGAAGTTCATCGGGACATTCTAACTTCAAATCGATTGACAGCATTATCTTGGGGTTCCCTCACTTCCGGCATGGATTCAGAAACCTCAAAGGCCTGTTCGAGCAGTATGGTGCGTTGCAACAAGTTTAATCTTAAGCTCCCTCCCTATAAGCTTTTATCTTGAATTTTTTCCACAAATTCTCTTCCTCTAGATGAACTCCAATGGAACTATTGATCGTGATGAACTGAATAAATGCTTGGAGAAACTGCAACTTCGGTTGACAAAAGAGGAGGTTGAGGGTTTGTTTGGTTCATGTGACATTGACGGGAGCGAGGAGATACAATTTAAGGAGTTTATTGTTGTGCTGCTATGTCTCATCTATCTCCTGATGAAACCTTCCTCCTCTCCTGATAATGTACCCACAGTGAACTTACTTTTGTTTCTTTTCCTTGTCTAAGAACATATAGCATGTTGAGTTAGAAGGTATTAACAAATGAATTTAATGGTGTGAATTGGGAATGTTTCAGACATTGACGATGGATTCACCGCCACTTTCGATACTATCGTTGAAGCGTTCTTGTTTCTTCATACGAATTGTGATGGAAAACTGCACAAGAAAGACATGATGAAGGCATTAAATGAAACTTTTGCGTGGGAATCATCCCCTGCAATAGTTACCCGGACTAGATTCAGTATCAAATTATACTAATCATTCTTTTGGTAATTCCCCATTTGAACTTGCAGAAAATGGACTGGGATAAGAATGGAAAAGTCAGCTTCAGGAAGTGATGATGAAGAAGAAGAAGAAAATACCAGACACAGGAAGCTAACAACACTCGAAAGCGCCACACGATAATCTGGATGAGTTCAGATTACTAAGACATCCCAAGCACTTGGTTAAACTGTTTTTGCTGCATCAAATGATACAAATTTGAGATGGCCATACTGAAGAAATGATTTAGTACCGATTTTCGGATTCGTTGTCATATCCATCTGATTCATATTGTAATTAGCATGTATGAGGAGTTCATTGCAGTGGATATGGCAAGAAATGGCCCGAGCTTTTGCAAATTGTACTCAAAATGAATCAGAACTGGCATAGATTATGAACGTAAAAACTTTCTAACCACTGCCATACTTTACATATACAACATTATCATCTCATTTTTCAAGTAGATACATCCAAAAGCATACACTACATTAATCGAAACAAAAACTGCCACGGAAAACATGTACTAATGAGAACTTGCCTCTCATGTATGCTAATTGGTACATGAGTGAGTTTCAATGTAATCCCAAAGCATGGATTCTCCTAACCAATGACAAAGAACAAGCATATTTCTGTTTCCATTCCTCCCTACTCTCCTTTCCTTTCCCTTCTACCACGAGGCTTTTGTGATTCCCATCCAGTATGCTCACAATCTGCCTCATGGTAGGCCTTAATTTCGGGTCAGATCGAGTGCAGGCAACTCCTAGTTTTGTCAGTCTCGAAAGTTCTTCATTATTGTATTCCCCATTCAGCTTGATATCAACCAATTCCTCGAGTGACCTTTTCTGCGTCTGAAAGTCGTGTACCCGTTTCACCAACAATACCTCAGGCCGCCTAAAGTCAGCTGCCATATGTCCACTGACCACCTCAAGCACCACCACTCCAAAGCTATAAACATCAGCCATTGGGGTTGCTTCTCCATATTCCATGTATTCTGGTGACATGTAACCGAAAATTCCACGAACCGAATTGTGTTTGTTCGTATCTGCATGATGGCCGTGATCATTTCTAGCTAAGAACTCAGCGAGAGCAAAGCTACTAAGCCGTGGATTCATATCAGGATCAAGAATGATGGCTGAAGAGGTAATGTTTCTATGGATGACTTGTTCATCCCATTCCTCATGAAGATAATGAATGGCCGAAGCAAGGGATTTGATAATGTTGTATCGGTGTTTCCATTCCAAAACAGAGCTGCCCCTTATATTGTTATGGTCGAAAAGGAGGTGACTCAACAGTCGATTTGCCGCGTAATCATATACGACGAGCATCTCTCCTTGTTCAGTGCACCATCCACGGAGTTGAACCAGATTACGGTGGCGGAGCCTCGCTAAGTTTTGGAGTTCACTTGAAAACCTTGTCCTCAAAGCAGGGCATTTAGTCATGCCAAGCCTCTTCACAAGAATGTGATGCCGGTTGTCAAGGAAACCTTGGTAAGCAGTTCCGAAGTCAAGCTCCGCCACCCTCCGCGAATCCGCGAAATTATCAGTGGCAACAATGAGTTCTTTGAAGGGTATTTCCCTTGGAGTTTCGACCATAAAGAAGTTCGTCGGTCGACGACTGCTGTTGCTGGATAAACCGGAACCATTGATTCCAAATTCAGCAGTTTCATACATAGTTTCTTCAGTGGCAGTCACATAGTTGGATGAAGCAAATGAGACCGTAATGTCAAAGCTGGTGGCAGTGGCGGTGGTGGTGGGGGTGTATGACCTGCTACTGGCGGTGCTCTTGCTTCCACTAGTGTTGGAAGAAGATGACAAAGAGATGTATAAAGGGTGGGATTCAAATGATGGCAAAGCCGGAAGCTTGCCGGAAATATTACCGGAAAGAACTTCAACAACCCATTTCATATTAGGCCTCAACAATGGATTATGGAGAGTGCAAAGCAGCCCTATATGAAGGAACCTTTCCGCATCAGCTAGCCGGTAAGAACCATCTACAAGTCGACTATCCCCTGCATGTAAAAGCCTTTTCTCATCGGACAACCTACGGATCCAATCGAGCAAAATGATTTGTTCATCGGGGAACGTAAGGTCCACCGCTCGCCGTCCTGAAACCACCTCCAAAACGACAATCCCGAAGCTGAAAACATCGGATTTGGCCGTTGCCACGCTTCGTTTCTGAAAACTCTCCGGCGGGAGGTACCCGATTGTGCCACCGATCCTCGTCGTGTCAGCCAAACGAAACTGGTGTCTCTTCGTCGCCGGTGTCTTGATTTGGTACTCGAGCTCATGTTCCAGCCACCGTGCCAACCCGAAGTCGCCGAGCCGGGCATTGTATTGAGAGTCGAGCATCACGTTGCTTGTTTTTACGTCGCGGTGTATGATTTGAGTCTCCAGTTGTTCATGGAGATAAAACAAAGCAGCCGCCAAGCCTCCGACGATTTTCCTCCGGCGATCCCAGTCTAAAGTCGGTGCCCCCGTGTTTTGCGGCCTCCTAAAAAGTACTCTGTCCAGGCTTTGGTTTGGCATATAGTCATACACCAAGAGCAACTGGTCTTCGTGAACGCACCAACCCCTCAACCGAACAAGATTCCTATGGCGGAGATGAGCCACCGCCACCAACTCCGCCGCAAAAGTCTTCTCAAACCTCTCCCCTTTCTCCGCCAAGCATTTCACGGCAACCACCGTTCCGTCACTGGGTAAAACTGCTCTAAAAACTCTCCCAAAGCCCCCACTCCCAAGAATTTCATCTTCATGGAACCCATTAGAGCCTATGTAAAGCTCGGCATAGCTAAAAATCCTCGGATTCTCACCGCCGACTTTCTCCGACATCTGAACTCCTTCCAGGTCATGGAACACGCTCGATTGCTGTCTCCTCCGCTTCTCTTGATGACAAAGATGAACCCATCTGGAGTCATAGAGCCGGTGCAAAGCATCCCCGACGAAACCAAGAACATGTTTCCCACAATCACGGTGTGGGTGTTTCATGGTCCCCTTTTTAACAGGTTTTTCAGCTTTGGGGTAGTCCAAAGGGGCGATTTCATTGAAATCAGCTGGTAAAACGAAGCAAAGTCGGTTTAGCTTCATGGTGAAGACGATGGAAACTAGATGAACATGAATGGAGAGAAAATGAATGAATTTGAAGCTCTGGGTTATTTAATAGTAGTATTTGGGTTTGATATTGTGGAAGGGGTGATTTGATTAGATTTAGTGGGTTTATTCAACGTTGTTAGGTTTGCATGGTTGAATTGGATTGCCAAATGGGTTTATCAAACTTGGAAGCTACCGCCCCCGTTTGTGATGTAACCAAATAAACGAAGATTCTCATTTTTCGAATTCGGCTTCTGGAACCACAACAACAACCAAACACGAAATACTCGAAGGTGCGTTCACACAAGAAGACCTTTGAACCGCGTGGAAACTCCTTTGAAAAATTATTTCTGCTTTTCCATTTTAAATTTTGTACCGAGTTTCTACTTCTAGAGGCGGTAAAATTCAGCCGTCTAACTACTTCCACTTTTCACTTTAATCACTCTTCTAGTTTACGGTTCAAATTCGATTTAAATTTTTTGGAATAAACTACATAAATAATTTTTCGACTATAAAGTATCTTTATTGAGTCACTCGACTATATAAAAGGTCTCTAACTTAAGAGAAGTAACAAATTGGTCCGATGTCGTTAAAAATTAAACGGCTGATGATATGACAATTAACAAATTTTGACATAATAATACATTTAGTCTTCTATATTTACACATTCAATCAATTTAGTTTTAATTTAAAAAATTCAAGAAACTTAATCCTTTTTATTTACTCATTCTATCGATTTAACCCTTTTTATGTAACTCTCCACTCCAATATTACTTCCATGCTCCGAAGAGCCTCCGGTCGACCTCTGTTTCGTCCGATGACCCTTCCGTTTTACTCCATTCGCTCATCCGACCAACCCACACCCTTCGACACTCGTCTTCGCGTCTTACTCGTGCGCTCTAACAGCCTCGATCATACACACATGCACTTTGCATGACGCCCCTTTACCATCTAATCTGATTTGATAAGCTCCGAGCCACCTCTTCTTTATCCTACACTTCAATCCAGTTAAACTTGTTAGTACCAGCGAACCACAGTCATGCGAACACCCAATTACGACCCTCTGCGAACATACTAGCATGCTAAAACCATTCATTTGCGGATTTGACATACGAATGCTACACATACCACGTGACGATGCATGTGCTCCGCGTCAGCACCCGAATCACGACAAACTTAACTCACTAAGACACATGTCCTCCTTGATTGACACGTGCCCTCACCCCATCTGGTCCCTTATAAAGAGTCACGCGTCCTCAAACAAGGGCAAGCTCTTAAAAATGGAGACCTGACCTCTAAGATCCAAGATCTCTATCCCAAAAGGAACGACCCAAGAACCACCATCCGAAAAGGGTTGCTCACATAAGTGATCAACAATGGTGCGGTGAGCGACTGAGCGTGGATCAAACACGTTTTTCATTCGATTCTCAAGAAGCAACAAAAAATGATCCCCGGCAAGAAATCATAGAAGAAATGGAGGAGGAAACCCCCCTCTTTCAAGCCGAAAGCAACTAGCTAGCCAACATGCAGAGTAGACTAGAAATCATGGAGGAATACACTCATACCACGTTAAAGTAACTTCAAAAACAACAAGAACGTATCATGAAGCAGATGCAACATTCGGTAATTGAGCACGAAGAGAAGATTGTAGAGGAACCGCAGATGATCACAACCGGAATGACTGAAAGAGAGTGCATGCATGCAATAAAAACAACCAAGACGCCACAATAGTAAGTCCCTTAAGAACTTCAACTGAAAATATACGAAACCCAGAGCTCCCAAACCCCGATAGAGAGGATGAAGCCTACCATCCTATAAGTGTAGAAGAGAATCACGAAAATAAGAAGATGATTACATGTAATACCCCCACACCTAGACTAGAAGGTATTAATTAACTAGAGGTGGACAATTTAACCTGTCTATCAAGTTAGCACTCGAACAAATAAGGAAGCAACCAACAACTATGACATTCAAGCAATCACCCAACAAGACTTGCATTAACAACTCATTCAGATGGAAGCTAAGTAGGCATGCAAACGTTTTTAATTACCAATATTAGCTATGTAGGTAAATCTAAGATGAATCTAATGATTTAAGACCATGTTACTTATTCAACCATTACCATTAAGCATATCAAAATTGACATTTAAGAGGTCATAGAGTATCTATTTTGTACCTACAATTTCATAGCAAGAAATTAGTCAAGTAGTTAACTACTCATAGGCATATAGTATTACTATCTTATGTTCATTTACTCATCTACTCATACAAGCCATTTCCGAGTTTGATTTTACAAATAAGTTCGATCAAGTAAGACCTTTACATAATTAAACAAACAACATTGTCATATGACCACCAAGCTTTCAATAGCAAGCCCCTAAGGTAAAACTATATCATTCGAATCTATCAACCATTACTACTCAAGAAAAATCATCCCATTATCTAAATATCGAGCCAAACACTTTATACACAAAGCTTATATTAGATTAATATTTACAAGCCAACACAAAATACCCAAGGGAACATATTCATGATACCTAACTAGTGCCACCTTCTATGGGTTTAACTATTAAAATTTCAAACATACTCTTAGAGCTCTTCGCAACCTTGTTTGATCTCCCGACCTTGCACAAAATCAATCTCACCTGAAAGATTATCAAGGTGAGCTATTAACTTAATAGTCTTGCATAATCAATTGGATAAATGAGTGTAAAATATTAGCATCAAATTAATTCAAGATCTCAAAACAATTCAATCAAGACTATCTCATACTGTTCAACATTTATTCATCAATTTATCATGTTCACTAGTATTAAAGTGAAAATTTACTTCGTGATTGTCTATAACAATTCAAACCAATCATGCTTCTGAAGTGAAGAACCTCTATCAATAAATGATTAATCAATGTCACATAATCAACAAGCAATTCTATCGAATGTTTAATCATACACGCAAGCAGAGTTGATTAACATGGCCTTGACTAGTAACAAGCCTAGGAATACAATCTCACTTCGAGAAAGTTAACAAGCAATGGCGAAAATACCATTGAATTCCTCTTTAATCAAGAACATACTAAGGCACCATAGTACCCACAAGGGACCGTAGTCCAATCAGGCTGAGCTCAGAACCTATTGGCATGCCATTCTAGCTAGGATAATGTACTAATCAAGGCTCTTGGTATAGTCTTTCATTAAGTCAAGGTCATTTTTATTACAATGACTAATCAATTGTAAGATCAATATGCTATAAATGGTAGTCTAAGTCAACCAAAACACAACCATGCTTGACATTATCAATTTAAGGTACAATCTTACCTTAATAAACTCACCTTACCAAGATTTAAGCAAACGCAAACAATCTATTCACTTTCGCCTCAAGCGACATTCGAATTGATTTAAATTATTTTAACAAGTATAAGCTTAATCGAAATACGATTTTACACTCACTGGAGCTATTCTTGATTGTGAATCGCCACTCCCTTTTTCCCATCGTCTCCTGGATCAATTCCCTCTTTGTCTAATTATAACAATAATTTAGCAATGTATTAGAATCAATCGATCATCCTTAGATGTTTCCAATTTATCAAACACAAACTTAAGTAAGTTTCAAGATAACACTTTCATATAGCCTTTATATATATATATGAAACACAAAACATGACAACCTTTTCCTCAATTATCAATTCAAGGTAAATAAGGACATGCTACATAAGCAAACAATCCCCTTAACATATCAACAATTCGAAACTGCCCTCTACATAATAAGCTTTTTGTTCAATTAGACAACCTTTCAATTAGCTTGCATCACCACATTTCATTACTACTCATCATTTATTGAAAATTATCAATTTAACAATTAGCTAATTGCAACCAACTTACTTAGCTAATCCCGTCTTCAACAAAACAATCCCACATTGTTTTGTTCGATACAGGGCAGTTTCGTGCCTAAAATAATTCATCTAAATTGCTTCTAAATCCACTCTAGACCTTTCCCTGTTTCTAATTCAATTTAACATCCTATTGCAATTCATTGAATCACTAATTAACAATAATTTCAAGTCTTAACAGTGCAATGAGGTACTGTTCAGCATATGGCAGTTTCATTCTCATTCAAAATCATATATTCGGTCATCAAATTCTATTTTGAAACCATTTCCTTTATTTATCAGTATCATTATAGTCTTGTAAGCCATTAAATCTAGTATTTTTTACCAATTCATAGAACAAAACATCCATATAATATCAATCCCCAAAATAGTCTCATTAAAAGTCATGATCGAGCAGGGCAATTTCTATTTTCATTTTAATCTAGTCAAATTGCAATGTCTCATGTTGTATTCATGCATTTCTAACACATTCAATCATCCTTATGATTCTAGGTTCACAACTCTACGATTCTAAGTTGCCAAAGCATGCTTAGTCTAACATCAGAACACACTTCAAGCAATCAATAATCTCCACCAAACAAGAATTAGTTCGATTCAAACTACCTCAGAACACACTTCAAATTAAGATGATAACACACAGAAAACTTACAATATTAAGCATGCAAGCACAAAATAGGCTCCAAATTTATCCGAACACCAAACAAACTAAGCACAAAGAACAACTCTCTCTCTTTCTTTACTCTCAATCTAAATTTTCGGTCTCAAGATAGAATGGAAGAGATGACAAGCATTTGTTTGTTTGATTTCCCATTAAGGATTACTATCCCACATGTATCCCTTGGTTTAAAGCCACCTTATCAAGCTCCCCATAACTATTATTTTACCATGCAACACTCCACTTTGAGTGTTGATTTTAAATAGTCACTTCAATATGGTACCTTAGTTTTGTAGTATTCTAATTTGGTCACCCATTAAGTCACAAATTTTAGCCACCTACTGTAAAGTGCTCATTAGTCCTATATTTTATATGCATTCCATCTCATATTATTGCTGTTCTTAAGTACATTTTAGGCATATTTAGGTTCATGCATTGCATATTTACATTATTCTTTACTTTTCCATGATTTTATTGATTATCTTTTATTTGGTAAGGAAAAGATGTTGTTTTAGTTTAGTTTGCATTTTAGGGCTAGAAGTTGTTAGGAGGAGGACAGACCAGAGGAGAGGATGCAGAGCCAGCAGACCTAGGAGTTGTACTGATGCAGTTCAAAGCAGAGAAAGCCGCTTTCGAGAACCTGCCGCCCAGGGTAGCAAGCTGAGAAATTGGAGAATTGGAGTGAGATCTGTAGAGCAGAAAATCCTGATTCTAACGATGCTATCCACTCAATTTTTTGATGCCTGGAGTAGCAGACAGAGCCACCGAAGAAGGAAATTGAGATAACTTGCGGTGCAGGGCAACGAGAAGGAGTCCACATTGAACTCAAAGAAGTCAGAATTAAAGGTTGCATTTAATGCAAAAGCTACTTTAAAGACTTCTACTCCAAGGAGGACTTGACCTAGCTAATGCCTATATATACTTGATATATTTTGTAATTGTAGACAACTTAGGTTTTCCTTTGGGCATAGTTTAGGTTTTCTTGCCGCCATTATGTTCTAAATTTCTCTTGGGTTTGGGTTATGTTGTAAACTAGTGTGAGAACGATTGTTTAGGAATTAAGTTTATTTTTGCAATAAAACTTCAAGGTTTTGCTTATTCCATGCTCTTCATAGTTTTCAATTAAGTTCGAAAGATTAGTTGTCAACTATCTATTTGTTTGGTATCAAAAGAGTCGAACTCACGAAAGAGATAAGTATGATCCTCATCCTAATCAGGTGTTGATCAATTCGGCCTAGACATGTGTACGAGTTTAAGGCGGATAAAAGAGGACGAACCAAGGTTGCTGTCTTTGCAAGATTCACGTCGTGACAGGTATCATCTACAGTGGGCAACAATAGTATTTTGACTTAGACATAAGCGAGATCAATATCGAAGCGTTCTGCCAAGCCTTGAAGGTCTTTCGAGTTTGCCGCCGAGCCAATCGTCCGTTCCTCTGCCGAGGCAGCGAAAGCGTCGAAGCAACCAATATGCCATCCTCCGCCGAGGCAGCAAAGTCTAGCAGCATAAAGCAACTTAACCTATTCGACGCAGTTTCACACTAGGGAGCAGCATAATCTGACCCATCCTATCACTCTGATCTTTTCTATCAATTTACTTGTGTTTTATTTACCTTTAATTCTTTCATAAACTAAAATTATTTGTGCATTCAATTTTCTTGTGCAGGAATTATAATTCGAGTAAGCTGTCCAATCCCTGTGGGAGACAATATCTTTTATACTATAACTTGACAAGAGTGTGCACTTGCGCTTATATTTAGAGAACACCCAAACGCTCTACAAGTTTTTGGCGCCGTTGTTGGGGATTGGCAACAATAAATTTGTTTTTATATTTCTGCACTTTTATTTTTACTTGTATTTAATTTTTAGTTTTTATTTTATTCAAAAAAAGTCAAAGAATCCCTAAGGAAAGCCAAGGAAGAGGGAAAAGTCAAAGAATCCATGCATAACAGCCAAGAAGACAACCCTTCCATTGATGCTCAAAACAGCAGAGATGGGCAACACGATCCGCCGCCCAGATAGTAGTAGCAAAATCCACCTAGGCAGCAACCCCCAATTCCGCCCAGGCAGCAACAATATGTACGAACCACCAAGGACTACTTGGAGCATGATTTCAGAGGGTTTGACCCAACTGTTCCAGAGCCTGAAATCGAAGCGGATCACTTTGAGTTAAAGCCCGCGATGTTCAATATGATCCACACGTTGGGGCAATTTGAAGGAACTGGCACAGAAGATGCTCGACAAGACTTGAGAGGATTCCTAGACATATGCAGAGCTTTCAAAATACATGGAGTCCATCAATACGTGCTGAAGCTGAGATTATTCCCCTATTCACTGAGGGATAGGACAAAACAATGGCTGAACAACCAACCGGCGGGATCATTCAATACTTGGACGGAGCTGTGCAAGGATTTTCTAAATCATTTCAGTCCTTCAAACGTCACAGACAGATTGAGAAACGAGATCACAACCTTCTGACAAGGGGATGGCGAACCAATGTACGAAGCTTGGGAGAGGTACCAACAAATGCTGAACAACTGCCCGCTTCATGGTTTCCTATCTTGGACGCAAGTGTCAATGTTCTATAATGGAGTAAACCAATTGACACGAATGATGCTCGACGCCTCAGCCAATGGAATCATCCTGGATAGACCACCTGAGGAGGCACTACAGATTCTGAACAGAAATGCTAAGAACGACTACACGTTTCCTACAGCCCGCCGCAACAGCATAAGGTAGCCAGCTATTGTGAGTGAGGTAGAGGCCACTAAATCTGTTAATACCCGTCTGGATAAGCTGACAGAGTTTGGTAACGAATATGGCCAAAGGAATGACATATGAAGCCAAGGCTGTTGAGCCTTTTTGTGATGAGTGTGAGGGCAATCACGACTCATCTAGATGCAGCGAATCTACCAAATTCATGGGAACCTATGAGAGGAATAACAGGCCCAACACCAACACTTACAACCCTGGTTGGAAGAAGCATTCGAACTTCTCCTGGAGTAATCCAAACACAGCTGCCAACCCAACTCAGCAACCAGGAGGATACCAACAGAATCTGTCCAAACAGCTGCCTCAGCAGCAACAGAATACGAGCAATAATTCACTCGAAAATACTTTACATACTTTTATGTCTCGAACCAGTGATTTTATTGTTCGTACTAATAAATTTATTGATAAGACCGAGTCGTTTATGGATAGGACGAGATGAGGATGAACAATCAGGAGGCTGCAATAAAGAATCTGGAGACCCAGTTTGGGCAATTCACGAAAATCATAAGCAACTTGACAAAAGGTGCATCATCTAGCAGCACAGAGGTAGCAACCAAACCTACTTATGAACAATGCAAATCTATATCAACCAGAAGTGGGAAATAGTTGGATGAACCCATAATGGAAAAGCCAACAGATGAACAGCCAGCCGCTGTAACATCAATACCAGCTGCCCCGACAGATGAGACTAACAGCAACCCTGAGGCAGATGATCCTTCACAGATCAAGTTCCCATGCAAGGAGCGTATAGAGGACATCCGCCTGCCGCCACCTTTCCCCAGAGGCTTAAGCAACAAAAGCAAGAGCACCAGTTTCGAAAATTCCTGAATATTCTCAAACAGGTGCACAAATATCCCTCTCATCGAAGCCATCCAGAATATGCCCAATTATGCAAAATACCTAAGGGACATAATTTCTAAGAGGAAGAGAATTGGGGAGTTTGAAACCGTAGCTGTGACAGAGGAGTGTATGGCTGCTTCACAACAAGCTGCCAGCCAAAAAGATAGATCCAGACAGTTTCATTATACCATGCAGAATCGGCAGCAACCATGCAACGAGAGCCCTGTGCGACTTAGGAGACAACATCAACCTAATGCCCAAGGCAGTTTTCGACAAGCTAGGTATTGGGCAAGCCAAACCTACCTCCATTATGCTGAAACTTGCTGATCACTCATTCGTACAACCGGAGGGTAAGATCGAAGACATCTTAGTTCGAGTGGGCAATCTTATTTTTCCAGTAGACTTCCTCATCTTAGACTGTGAGGCCGATGAAAACGCCCCTATCATCCTTGGGCGACCATTCTTAGCCACGGGCAGAACTTTAATATATGTGGAGCATGGGGAGCTGATACCGAAGGTAGACAATCAAAGCATCAAGCTAAATGTTTTACAGCCTCTAGAAAAGGAAAAAGAAGGACGCCCAGACACACAAGCTTCTAAGAACAACACTGAGACATGGCAAGACAGTAGCCGACAGGGCAGATAGCAGGACAGACAGAAGAACCCCAAAGAACAAGAGGACCCCCCAGGAGGGAGAACAACATATCACCTTAGGAAGTGGTTATGTCTGAGAGATGCACCCCAATGCACTCCCAACATAACTTAAATAATTTCATCTTTTATTTTCTTTATTTTTATGTTTTAAGAATAGAATTTAATTTATTGCAATTTATTTTCTTTTAGGATTGTATTTTAAATTAAGTTAAAATTATTCTCCACATTTTTTATTTTTCAAAATTTATTTTATTTTATTTTATGTATTTAATTATTTTTATTTTTATTTCAGGTTTTAGGAATAAAAAAGCCGGACCAAGAAGAAGGCCCAACAAGGAGCCCGCCCTCCATCCCGTCAAGACAACTGAGGGCGGCCCAGCGCATAAATCGCATAATGACTAGTTGATTGCTAGCGGCTAGCTGCCAACGGCTACAAAAATAACGGGCAGAAAACCCATAACGTGCGCGAAGCAATCTGCCCATTGGACATTTAATGCCGCCACGACATCTCTCGGCACCATCTATATAAACCTCACTTCTCCCATTCATTTACTTTACTTTCATCTCCTTGTTAACCTATTCTTGAGTCCACTGCTCTCTTTCTCATTATCTTCTTTTAAGTTTCAGATTACAAAAATCATCTCACACATAGCATCAACATCACAAGCTAAACCCACCTTCCAACACTTCTTCTCTCACGAAGATGCAAAATGGTATAGAACCTAGTTCACAAAGTAAGTAATATGGGAGGAACAAGGGTTCCATTACTCCCAGCAGACAAGGGACCTCGGCCTTGAGCCTGCCCTATTCGAGAAGATCCACAGAAAGGATTGGGAAATATTTGCATGGTAGCCGGAGGTGGCAAACATCACGATGGTCAGAAAATCCAATGCCCACCACCCCGCCCTGAGCTGCCGTTCGTGTTTGTTCGAGGAGAACCAATTAAGCTCAACGCGGTCAGTGATCAACAGATTCTATGGGCTCGAGATGGACGACAACCCACACGAAGAATGGAGGCAGTCACTGACGGCTACCGACTATGACAGAATCAAAGCCTGACTGTGCGAACCCAACACTCCTTGGTTGGCAAGAAAACATTGCGGCTAAGTGCAACGCCACCGACTACTGCCCGAGCCGATGCTGTGAAACACATTCATCAAACGACGTCTGCTACCCACCTCCCATAACTCGACCGTGGACCGGCCGCGTCTAGCTCTGATTCACTCTATCATGGTGAACATGTCGATAAATGTTGGGGAATCATCTGCAAGGAGATCCACATCTGCTTCCGGAAATCAAAGGGCCGACTGTACTTCCCATCTCTCATCACCGGCCTATGTGCCAATTTCAACGTCCCGTCAGATCCAAACGATGAGAAGACAACTGCCAAAGAGGGCTAGAACAGAAAGGTTCGCCTGCAGATGATGTAGGCCCAAGAGACAGAACCAATCACTCCGAGCCAGCCCTCCACCGCCCAGCCAGCTACACCGGCAGCCCCAAGCAGTACCGACGCTGCTCAGAACAATGAAGTCATTGCCCTGCTCCGCACCCTTATTGACAACAATAAACACATAGAGCAACATTAATTGACGTTCATGAAGTACATGAGAGAGGTCCGAGAGGCCTTTATGGCCTATCTTCTTCAGAAATTTTCAAATGACTGCCCCTCCTTGCCCACATTCCCTACAGATCTGGCCACCACAGCCGAGCCCAGAGAAGGAATACCATCAGAAGCAGCTGCCCACCACATCGCCTTCCGCCGCCAGATGCCCTCTCCGACGCATTACCCATCCTACTCCACCACCTCTACTTCCAACATGGTGGCAGACATTCCCGTGAGGCATCAACAACATTGCTCTTCAGCCTGTACAACAAAAAAGGTGGCAAACAGATCCTAGTCCAACGAGGTTGAGCAGCAGCCGGCAGCAACAGCGATACGCATGGCAACAGATGATCCACCGGCAGAACCAATGGCAGAGGAAACCAGGAAAAGAAAGCGGCACATCATCTTTGCCGAGCTAGAGGAAGAGGTGTCTGAATCTGAACCAGACCAAAGTGCAGCTCCTTGCCCCACTCCTAAAAGAGTCCAGCCGCCGCGGACAACAAAGATTTCACCTACCAAGTCTGTCGCCCTGACACCTTCCAGCCACCGCCTTGTCATCCAGTCTTCATCCTCTTCCTCATCTGCCGAAAAGACCCCAGCTTCTTCTCAGCCCTCCGCCAACTTCTAGTGTTACTTCTTTTCTTTATTTTCTTGCTTATTTTTATGTTTTAATTATCTTACTTGTATTTTATTTTTCTGTTTTTCTTTTGTAATTTATTTTGTGCATTGAGGGCAATGCCCATCTCGAGTTTGGGGGGGTTAGCACTCATTTTGTTTAGGCATATTCTAGTAGCATATAGATTGCATTATACTTGCCTTAAAGAAATTAATCAAAAGAAAAATTTTGTTAGAACTTGTGCCTATGATAGGATAGCCGGCTTTAAATTCTTGCACCAATTAAAAAGACCATAAATTTGGGGAAAGCATGAAGTAAACTTAGAATTTTTATATAATTGCCTAAAATTAAAAAAACACCACTGTTACTTGCTGAATTTGTTAGAATTTATGGTAAACATTGCGTTCTGGAATTATTTGTAAAATTCTAACACTGGTTGCAGGAAGCTGCCGCGGCAGGCAACAAACAGAAAAAGAAAAGCATTGCCACGACATGAAAGAAAATTTTAGGCTGTCTTTCCCTAGAGGTGCCCGAAACCAGCTCTAAGAAGAATCATGTGCAAGGACACTCCGCTGTTATCAATGTCCATGAATATGAAAATCCTTGAAGTGACGGACAAATTAACATGAGTGAATGAAAGTCTTCACGGGATGACTCTGCTCAATAGGTTTGGGGTTTTGTAGTTTGCTCCTATCTTAATTTCAGACCTAGAAGAGCTCATAATGTCTCTTATTCAGCTTTTGTAGCCGTGCCCATGTCTCTGCTTCATGTTTTCTTTTTAATTCTGTTAAGTTAGCAGCATATCTCTTCACTTGCAAACACAATTCTTCGTTCTCTTTTACAAGCGCTCTCGCATTCATCTCCATGTTTAGGGAAGCAAAGCTATTTACGTATAAGAGAAGAGAAGCTATTTGCGTATAATCTTGACAGCCTCTTGGATGCGTTTTCAGGATGAAACCAACTCGCTGTGTCCCCAAGCCCCCTCTAAGGGTAGAACACATTCCATGTAGTGAGAGATTCGAGCCCTTCTGTAGAGTGTCCACAAGTTCTATATTTTGTACACATTCATGCCCTTATTATTGCTGTTCTTAAGCTCATCTAGGCATATTTAGGTGCATTACATGCATAATAACAATATTTGCTCTTTTACCATGCTTTTGTTGAATATTCTATGTTTGGTTGAGAAAAGATACTGTTTTAGTTTAGTTTTTAATTTTAGGTGCTATAGCTATGTAGAGGAGGAGAGGACAGGAAAGCAGGGAGTAAAAGGAGCTATACTGAAGCAGTTCCAGTCACCGCCAAGGACGCCGCCGCCGCAGCATTGCCACCGACTGCCGCCCAGGCAGGAGATAAACCAACTTAGTCAAGATGGGTTGCGATTGAAAGAGGACAATTTCCTGAGTCTAATGAGCCTAGTCTTGCAGTTGTCTAAAGCCTGTAGCGGCCTGAAAAGCTGATTGAAGAGGGATAACTAAAGTGACTTATCTTTACTTGCTGGAGAAGGCAACGTCCAAAGAGTCCACATTCAAGTCTAAAAAGAGTCAACATTTAATGTAAAGTTACTTTAAGGACTTCTACTCCAAGGAGGACTCAAACTTAGGCCAAGCCCTATATATACCCATGATTGTGAGGGTATAGGGGCATAGATTGCATAGCGTGAATTGGAGATCACATCCCAATTCTCTCTTAGGGTTTAGGTTTTTGTATATAAAGTAGTTGTGAGAAACAGTTGTATTAGTTTAAGTTGTGTTTTGCAATAAAATACTCTTAAGTTTGCTTAATTCATGTGCTTCGCTTCTTCAATTAGTTCCAAAAGTCCAGTTGAAGAAATCCATTTGTCGGGCACAAGAGTGTCAAACTCACGAAAGAATTAAGTACGGTCTCATCATGATGAGGTGTTAACTAATCGGCTTAGTCATAAGTTAGAATTTCAGCGGCTAAAAGGAGCAACCAAACGTTAACTACCTATGTTAGGTTTACGCTGAGATTGCTAGGTATTGCCTACATCAGGTGGCGACAAAATCCTTGCCTAGACATAGGTAGGATCACTTCAGAATTGCTTCGCCGAATTTGGAGTATCTGCCAGATTTGCCGATGCGACTTCTCTCCATCTCACCTGCTGAGACAACGAAAGTAGAAAGTGCATAATTCTGCTGTGGCATCGAAAGTTGCTGCCGCCTCAATCTGCCATTACCCGCCGAGGTAGCAGATTGTGGCAATTTACTTGTGCAATTTACTATTTCCTTGTGTAGGAAAACATTCATAGGAGCCGTTCCAATCCCTGTGGGGGACGATATCTTTTATACTATAACTTTAAAGGAGTGTGCACTTGCGCTCATAAATAAAGTACACCTAAAACGCTCTACAAGTTTTTAGCGCCGTTGTCGGGGATTGGCAACAACAATTGCGTTTGAATACATGCACTTTTACTTTTAGTTTTTACATTTAAATTTCTGTTTATTTTATTTTCAAAAAAAATTATGCCTCTTATTTGTCTTTGGTGTATGTCCCACCAGGGAAAGCAGGGAGTAAAAGGAGCTGTACTGAAGTAGTTCCAGTCGCCGCCAAGGACGCCGCAACAGCAGCATTGCCGCCGACTGCCGCCCAGGCAGGAGATAAACCGAATTAGTCAAGATGGGTTGCGATTGAAAGAGGACAATTTCCTGAGTCTAATGAGCCCAGTCTTGCAGTTGTCTGAAGCCTGTAGTGGCCTGAAAAGCTTATTGAAGAGGGATAAGCAAAGTGACTTATCTTTACTTGCAGGAGAAGGCAACGTCCAAAGAGTGCACATTTAAGTCTAAAAGGAGTCAACATTTAATGTAAAGTTACATTAAGGACTTCTACTTCAAGGAGGACTCAAACTTAGGCCAAGCCCTATATATACCCATGCTTGTGAAGGTATAGGGGCATAGATTGCATAGCGTGAATTGAAGATCACGTTCCAATTCACTCTTAGGGTTTAGGTTTTTGTATATAAAGTAGTTGTGAGAAACGGTTTTATTAGTTTAAGTTGTGTTTTACAATAAAATACTCTCAAGTTTTCTTAATTCATGTGCTTCGCTTCTTCAATTAGTTCCAAAAGTCCAGTTGAAGAAATCCATTTGACGGGCATGATAGTGTCAAACTCACGAAAGAATTAAGTACGGTATCATCATGACGAGGTGTTGACTAATTTGGCTTAGACATAAGTTAGAATTTCAGCAGCTAAAAGGAGCAACCAAACGTCGACTGCCTGTGTTAGGTTACGCTGAGATTGCTAGGTATTGCCTACATCACGTGGTGACAGAATCCTTGCCAAGACATAGGAAGGATCACTTCAGAATTGCTTCGCCGAACTTGGAGGATCTGCCAGATTTACCGTCGGGACTTCTCTCCATCTCACCTGCCGAGAAAACGAAAGTTGCAAGTGCAGAATTCCGCTGTGGCATCGAAAGTTGTCGCCGCCTCAATCCGTCATTACCCATCGAGGCAGCAAATCATGGCAGCGCAAAAGACACTTAAGCTTTACAACGTAGTCTACACATTACTGAGCTACAACTACCTAGCCCAATCTATCATCCTTATCTCTCTCTCTCTTCTCTCTATCTTAAATTACTTGTGTTTTTATTTTTATGCTTTTCATTAATCAAAAATTTAATTGTGCAATTTACTATTTCCTTGTGCAGGAAAACATTCATAGGACTCGTTCCAATCCTTGTGGGAGACGATATCTTTTATACTATAACTTGACAGGAGTGTGCACTTGCGCTCATAAATAGAGTACACCTAAAACGCTCTACACCTTCACTAACAGGGACCGCAAGGCGAGGACACTAGGGGAACTGCCGCAATCATGAATGGAAATGAAGTACCGACAGGTACAACAATGACAAGCACACTCCCTGTGATACGATGCACGATAATAGAATCCACGCCAACAGTTTCTGTGAAAACATTAATAAATCAATAAGCTTATAGTCGAAAATGAAATAACAACTTGTAAAAACAAGCATTTCATAATTAAGCAGGTCACCTGAAGAGATCAAAGATGAAAGCAAAGGAGTTGCAAGGTCAAGAAAAGTAGGAATTCCAACACCTTTGGACGAACACACAGTAGAAGAAACACCAACAGTAGTATAGCTAGACAGTCCACTTAAAGAGGGGGAGCACTCAGGATAAAGCCCGTCAATATACGCAGAAACTCACCAAAAACCCCCGCGCTTGACATCAGCCTTTTGTCGAGGCTCTTATCTTGGCCAGCCATCAAACGTCTCCGTGAGCTATAAGTTTTCAACTGACTAGCCACACTTTATCTTGCCACCTCCAATACATCTAGTGAGGTTAAACCTCTGACTACTATGCTCGACGCCCCCACGATTGGAGCAAAGGTGTAGAAATATATGTTTTGATATAATAATTGAAAAATGTTTTGGACTTAATTGAACGAATTTAAAATATTCTCTAAGTCAAAAACAATTGGAAAATAAGTTTGAGAATGTTTAAAAAGGTTTTGGCAATGTTTAAAATGTTTTAAGTAGCCAAACCAGCGTTTTTAAGGTACCCGTTTCGATACAGGGGCAATATGTATCGATACATTTTGAAACTGCCAAAACGTGTATTGAAATAGGGCTTGCTCGTTTCAATACGAAGGGTTTCTGTTTCGAAACATCCCTTTGATGTTTTGATACACCTTACGGTTAATATCTCCCTAACGGTCATATTTTCCCAACGATTATTTGAATGCAGCTCAACGGTCATCCGTATCGAAACGGTTTATAATCATTTCGATACTTCTCAAGAACGTTTCGATACGACCAGAGGCGTTTTGATACGTCATGCTGCATCATACTTCAACGGCTAGTTCTGAAGAAGGCCGTTCCGATACGGACAGCTCCAGAACTACAATTAATGAGGGAAATAAAGTCTCCAACGGCTCCAATTCAATCCCAACGGTCCTCAACGGCTACAAACTCAATTGGGAGTATAAAAGAGACCTCTAAGCATCAAGGGAGACTAATGCTTCAATTGTCAACAACATTATGATGAGAGATTGTCTTTAGAGCTTAATTGTACATTTCTTGTATAGACAACACTTGTGAGCTATACTTTGTCAAATTTGCTCAAGTGTTTAGGATCTGGGTGAAGGCTTAATTGTGCAAACAAATACCTATTAGAGGGATTTCGTGTTTGCTTTGAATTCTCTTTGTACAAGAGTGTCTTGGTTAATCTTTGGGTAGAAAGATTAACCGGTTTGTAAAGGTTGCCTCCTTAGCCTAGAAAAGGGGAAGAACTCTAAATCTCTTGTTAATTTTTCTTATCTTTTACCACCACCATAAACACCCACAAATCAACATTCTCCACCACTTGGCAATCCATAACGGTTGAAGGAAATCGAACCTAATAAAAAGGAACACCAACTAAACTTGTTGGGAAAGAAAAACAACAATCGTGCTTGCCGAAGATACCACATCAATTACATGTGTCAGCAAACCTGGTGAACTTATTTGTTTGCCAACAGCGATTTGCAAAGACTTTACCTCTTCTAAGGCCTGCGAACCTATTCGATCACTAGCAGGTGTATAAGGAGATACATCTAACATATTATCGCCCTCAGTAGCTTGCAAAGAAGTTGTTACCACTCCTGCGATCAAAAGGAAAATATGAGTTAAACAAATTATAATAGTGAATATAAAGGAAAACAATCATATTTTAAGATGAAACAAAAACATTAGTAGCACTATATTACCCCTAATAATGCATAGCAAAGAGCCATCTGTGTCCATACACATCTTTGTCCTGCACTCCAAATTAACAAAGTCACACTATTCTTTCGAAGTAGATGGAGTTGGAAAATGTGAAGATACCCGTTTTCCCCTTACTACTCCCAATCATAGTAATTTTCCCACCATGACCACGGGGAACAACAAATCCCCAGAGAGCATCAGGATCAGCTTCGCCACTAAGTTCGTCTAGAAGAGCATCCTCTATCCGATATATCTAGGGGCGAGTTTGGACGCCAGCATGAATATAAAAGAAATTCTTTGGTTCTGTCTTAAGACCTAGAAGAATCTTTGCCACGCGATCATGCCCACTGAAAGGCCAAGCTTCTGCTGGAATTGGTATGTTTGTCAATGACCCCTCAGGAAACACGTTGAAGTCCTACTCATCCCATCCATTCAGACTTTTACCCTCTAAGCAATGCACCCACACATTCCTCAGAGTGCATACTTCCTCAAATCGCAATGGAGGACCTCTTTCCAACCTCTCAAGAAGACTCAATTCACCGAGCGTCAACTTGTTTAAGTTAGGCAGCTCGACTCTGTCCTTCGCTGGGTGACGCCAAATAAGAGGAAAAGGAAAACCTCAAACTTTACAGTCTACCTTAATATATTTATACATGTCCAAACGAAGATTGCTTGCATAGTTACTCATGGTTGATATCTTCCCAGTAAGCAGACTAATTGACACAAAACCCTTCGCACTTTTATCATTACCAACCATTACATTATAGAAATAACAGAAAACATCAACAAAAGGTTCACCCCAAGGATTTTACAATTTAGGAAATATGTCATCAAAGTCCACCAACTCATACTGATTAGTTGACCCGGGGCCACATCGAACCAGTTAAGCCAATCCATAAAAAAACGAGTGAAGCAGCAAATGGAACCCAACTTCAAAAGCAAATAGAGGGATGAAAAACTATGATTTACCTTCATCAGAACACCCACTCAAACGAAATGTTCTCTGTGGCAAACCAAACTGATAGCGGAAATGACTTACCACACGAAGACCCCTACATTCTAGAGCCTTGCTCATTTCATCAAACTCAGTAATACGTTCATATTCGTCACAGATTTCAATAGATAAACTAGCTATTGAAAGAAAAGGATTCTTTTTACGAATCATCTGAACACCCCTCACTAATAAAGAATTTTTTTATGTGACGTTTCATATTGAACGATTCATTTTTTAAAGGAACCGACCGGTTTACCAAAAGGAAAGGTTACGTGACGATTCACACATAGTAAGCTATTTTTTCAACATTTCAAAAATTTCCACAAAAACTCCCACCTTCGTAAAACCCCCTAAAATTCCCCAAGTGAGCCAATGTTACTTTATAATCTTCCCTCACCTGGGGGGCAATTGTTAGTACCAGCGAACCACAGTCACACGAACACTCAATTACGACCCTCTACGAACATACTAGCAAGCTAAAATAATTCCTTTGCGGACTCGACATACGAATGCTGCACAAACTGTAACCCCCTCGTCCCGATCTGGACGACTAATCGGTCCGAGTAGGCTACACGGGAAAAACTGAAGTGAAGCCCGCTAAGGCTCCCCTTCGGTTAGCAACCCTAGAAAAACTTCTTTAATTATTATCTTGTCTAAATGGATTCAATTAGACCTATGTGAAAAGACAACAACGGAAGCAACAAGCGAGGCGATAAACACAAACATCATACCAAAAACAGTCCATTTTAGCTTAGATTGCAGGCCGTATCGAAACGCCCAGAGGGTGTATCGATATGCCTTGACTAGGTCAACTGGCCAAATCAACTCGAGGAGACCGTATCGAAACGCTGGTCAACCGTATCGATACGCTCTCATCGGTCAATTTCTCATGGTCAACGCTACGAAGACCGTTCCGAAATGCCTAGGACCGTTTCGGTACTCTCTATTTCTCGTCAAATTCTCAGATTTCCAGTAGCAAAATCGTATCGAATCGCCTGGCCTGAAACAAGGGACCGTATCGAAACGGGACCAACCGTTTCGATACACCTGCTGCGAACAGACATGTTTTAGCTGGTTTATGGCACAAGGCTGCCTCAAACACCAACTAAAACCTCCCACAACCAAACATACGATAACTCTAGATGCTAGGCACCCTAAAACAACATGCTTAACACCCAACAAACTTGTAAAAGCCATACGATCCAAGGCATCAAATCAACAAGAGAAGCATACATCATGAAGAGACATACATAAGAGCCATTCAAGGAAAATCAATCATCCACCACAAACATTACATGTCAAACCAACATGTCTTTAAACAAACACACACAACATTCATGGGAAAGGGTGAAGGTCTTCAAACACAAAGCATTTAAGCAATAGGTAAACATGGTTTCCAATCCAAGACATAAAAACATAAACATGGCCATCAAAGCATCAACAATTCAACATGTTCACTCAAACACAAATCAAACTAAGCAGTTTGACACCAACTCCACACAAACAACACCCCCATCGTCTAGGCATTATTACAAACACGTAAATCATACTTGAGCTACTTGAGAACTCCAAAAGCTCCTCCCTTGCCCACTTGCCTCCCAAACTCTAACGATCTGCATGTTGGAAATAAAGGAGAGCGTAAGCTAGCTAGCTTAGTGAGTGAAGCTCTAAAACTCAACAAGCATGCAGTTTTCAAAATACTTTTCATAATTGACAAATAAATCAATGGATGCACGAATGATATCACAACAGGACTACACATTGTTTGCACATGCACAACCAACACACACGGTGGGACCACACATCACCGTTCGACTAGTAGTTTTCCGATGGGACCACTCACCACCTTACTCTACTACTAGTCACTACCGGTGGGACCACTCATCATCGTAGTTATGACAACCATCACATGAGGCTCGACATCAACACGACTACACAACAACAACGGATGTAAAACAACCCCAAATGTACATGATACCACAACATATAGCCATTCATCAACACATAACGAAAGGGTAGGAGTAGTAGCTTACAATTGAGTTTAGGTGAACCCTCTAGGTCCCACCCAAACCCCCAAGAGTCCCATTTCGGAAACAAAACAAAGTTAAACATTTCCACTCACCGTTGCTACCCAAACGGAAGCCGAGTACGAAGCTCAAGTCTCCAAATTCTCCGGATTCGTTCCCGAGGCTTCACCAACACAATTCCTTGCTTCTAAACATCCCAACACAATCAAAACAACCATAATTCAGTCTACAATTCAATGTAGCAAACCCGAAACACGAACCAAGCACAAAACACATGATTTCAAGCTAAAGACAACCCCAAAATCCTTATTCCCGAGCAGCCCTAAAGCACAGCCTAAAACCAATGATTCCAACACTTATATTACTCTTAAAAGCTTCCAAAACAACCCTTATATATAGTATAACCATCAGCCAACAAATCCCCACACCAAACACCCCAAAAACTCAACATTTAAACCCTCCAAAACCTCCATAAAACCCAATTTTGGGAATCAACATAAAACAAAGTAAAAATCAAGGGCAGCAGAGGAACATAAGCTAACTGTTATGGCAGAATCCAGGGCAGCAGAGGAACAGAAGCCAACTGTCATGGCAGCATCCAGGGCAGCTGAGGAATAGAAAAGTTGGAGTGAGGAAAACTGCCTCATACATCATTGTCGTGACAATGATGCCGTGGCAGTGATGTCATGACAGAAGTGGCAACAGTGTTGAAGCAAACTGCCTTATAACTCGCTGTCGTGACATATGCCGTGACAGAGGTGGCGGCAGTGAAGAAGAAGAGATGGAAAATGCGAAGTGGAGTTCGACTGATAGAGGATTTCAAGCCTAATTTTTAGAGACCACTCACATAATTTTTGGAGCCCAGAAGCACAAGAAAGGCTTTGCCCAAAGTTTGAGGAGAAAGTCAAAGCAAGAAGATAGGGCGAACTAAAGGACGTTTATTCAGAGATTTAGTCTTTAATGAATTGTACTTTAATTCGAACTAGTATTCTTGGCCATTAAGAAAACTTGTACCCAAGGCCTATATATATGCTTGTAATTCGACCTAGAGAGACAACATCTGATTCTCTAGCCGTTCTCCCCTAAACCCTAGTCGTTTTCCCCCTTCTCATCATGTTCTAAACTTCCCCTAGGGCTAAGGGTTGATTCTGTTAAGTAGTTGCAAGGGTTGCATTGTTTTAGGATTTTTTCTGTTCAATAAAATAGACTTCAAGTTTGCTTATTCTGGTTTTCAATATCTTGCAAGAGTATCGGGAGAGCATTGTGAGATTACACATTTACTTAATATCGGGAGAGTTAAGTATACGAAAGGAATAAGTACGGGTTCTCCAGTTTATGGTTGAACTATCTCAGACCTAGGTGTAGGACGAGGTTAAGTGGCTAAGGAAGAATTCAACAACATCGGTGTTCATCCTTCGATTCACGCCGTGAGGTATCATCAAAGACGTGTTCATCGACAGACTTGGACCTAGGGATAGGCCAAGGCATAGCAGGGATTCTTGCCAAGCTTGAAGTACAGAGTTGTGTGATCGCTGCCGCGACAAACAACAGATCGCTGCCACGACAGGTGCTGCCGCGACAGGCGCAACGACAGAACATAGATTCCTAGACTTTGCAACACCTACACTACTGAGCAAATCAATACCGGCCCATTCTCTCTATCCTGAATTCTTTACTCTTTATTTTCAGTCTTCTTTATTATCTTGTGACAACATTTAAACTATTTCTTTTCTCTCTTGTGCAGCGATCTAAGGTTAAAGCTATTAGCCCAGTCCCTGTGGAGACGATATCCGATACTTATGTATCACTTTACTACTTGCGTCGTGTACACTTGCACTACATTGCGATAGACACTTTTACACGCAACAAGTTTTTGGTGCCATTGCCGGGGACTGGCAACATACCTCTACCTTTAATTACTGCACTTTTTATTTATTTTATTTTATTTTTCTTCTCTATTTCTGGTTGTTATATCCCAAGGTACAATACAGGTTCAAGGGCATCAACATGTCAGGAAAAACCATTCGAGAGTTGATGTGGGAAAGTTCTTGCAACTACCGTAAAGGTAATCATGCACTCGAAAGTTGTCCCCATTATTTCGGTGAATATATGGACAACCAACGATGGAACCAACAAGAACAAGACATGCTGCCACAGCAGCAACAGGGACAATAGATGTTGCTGCCACATCGACAAACTTTTTTATGGTATGATCAAAACCCGCAAAATTTTTGGTACCATAACAGTTTTGCTGTAAAACCCGACATGTCTTGGCAATGTCATCATCCTCAAGAGCAGTCAAAATCCTTAGAAGACACACTGCAAGCCTTCATGGCACTCACTCAAGAATTGTCGGCTTCTATGGACGCAAGTATCGCCAAGATGGATGCACTCTTGAGCAGACCGGTCCTCATTCATGCCACGGCTGAACCTGAAATCCCAAGGTAAGATGACGAGGATGCCCATGTGAAGGAATACCCAACACGTGATGAGTCTGAGCAACAACTTGCCATGGCAATGATAGAGGAGCCGGAATGGAGCAACACCGCAACAACACTGAGTGAAATTCAAGAGAATGTCACTACGGCAACCACATCCGAGGCAAACTCTCAACCCACTACCTCGGTTATGCCCGAACAAGATTGCACACATCCATCCCTGTCATGACACTCGCACGACCACCTAGAGGAGCTACCCAATGACAATGCCTTGCAAATGGAATACGAGCATGTAATAAACAAACATTTTGACTTCATTAAAAACTCACAAATTCCATTGTAGGTATTAGAGGAACCAAAGTCGGTGGACTCAGAATCATCGAAGTCTCTACTGATGGAGACCTACGAGTGGCCAACAAAAATTGATCTGGGTAGTCATGGCACTTTCCAATGTCCCCTTGACCTGCAAAGCAACCTGACAAAGGACTGTCAAAATAACTGGCTGCCGCAGCAGCAGACACGACAGCAAAGGCTACTTTCCACCATAACGAACTTCGACGAGAATGAGGACTTTATGGACTACAAAGGGAAGAGAAAGAAAGGAGCCCCCACCATGAGAATAATCACCAGATGGACTTCAAGAAGTACCGGAAACGACCTCTCAAGCATCAATAGAACATGAAGCAGTTACTTTAGGAGATGCCCCTCAAGGCACTCCTAATTTAACTTAATTTATTTTATTGTATTTTATTTTTATCTTATTTTATCTTTATTGTTTTAGGAATTAGAAATTTGATATTAGTTTTTAGTTTGTTTATGTTATTAGGTAAACAGAGAGAACCCTTGCAATGACGATACAAGAAACCCGAGGAAGCTCTACCTCCACCCCTTCCGCGACAGCACTCATACTCCCTGAGATGAATTCCAAAGTGACTGCCGCCAACATCAGTGAAGATAGTGACGAAAGGAAGAAGGAAGCCTCCGCGTCTCCAACTCCCAGGGCAGCACCCACAGCTCCTCTGACAAAGTTCAAGGAGACTGCCCGCCGACAGCTCCTCATCCAAAGCTCCAGCAGCAGTGACGACAACCGCACAACTTAAGTTTTCTTTTTTCTCTCTGATGTCTACTGTATATATTATCTTTTTGTGATGTTTCATTTTTTTCATTTTTATTTTCTGTTTTTCATATCTTGTGTCATGCATTGAGGACAATGAAACCCTTGAGTTTGGGGGTAGGCAGTCCTCCTAATTATTAATATAATATTGCATTTAGTTTTAATTATGTCGTATTTATTTTTTATGCTAAAATTTTTTTGGCTTAATTTATTAAACTTTTATTATCTGCTGCTGTCATCTCTATTGTGACAGCCCCTTAAAAATATTTTAGGAAGTAAATAGAGCCTTAGTATAGTTCTGAAAAACTGAAACACTTTGTGACTTTCTTGATAACAAACTTTCTCTAGCATACTTAGAATAGAAAACTTAGCACTTAGAGTAGAAAGAGACTAGAAACTCAGGAAACCTAGAGGTGCCTATCACTGGCTCTAGGAAAATAACCAGAGAAAAACTTCTAGAGGTGCCTACCACCGGCTCTAGATAGTTAACTAGAGGTGCCTGAAATACTAGCTCTAGTAGAAAAGAGAAAAATTCAGAAAAAGAAGGAAAACAACTAGAGGTGCCCGATACTGGCTCTAGTAAAAAAGAAGAAGAATTAAGCCTCGAAGGAAAACTCTAACAAAGCTAAGTATAATATTCTAGTTGCTAGGGAAGTCTATATTCATGTATGTTCACAATAAATACACACACCTGCACGAGAACTATACTTTTGCTCTAAGTAAATCCTTAAATATTTGAACAGGTGCTAAACATGATAGGGATGGTGTTGTGGGTAAGGATTGTTCACTGACTTAAGCCAAGAAAAAAAATATATACATATGTATGCATGCATGTTAGTTAGGTTGCATTTGCTTGAGGAAAAGCAAGGATTCGAGTTTGGGGGTGTGTTGAGTGCCTAAAAGTTCTATATTTTACCCCTCATTTATCCTTATTTTTGCTGCACTCAAGCATGTTTAACTGCATTTTAGGTTAAGTTTTGCATTTACATCACAAATAGATAAAATTGCACATATGTTGCTGATTTCGGTCACTTTTTGCAGATATCTGACATGGCAGAATCCAGGGCAGCAGAGGAACAAAAGCTAACTGTCATGGCAAAATCTAGGGTAGCAGAGGAACATAAGCTAACTGTCATGGCAGCATCCAGGGCAACAGAGGAAAATAAGCTAACTGTCATGGCAGAATCCAGGGCAGCAGAGGAATAGAAGCCAACTGTCATGGCAGCATCCAGGGCAGCAGAGGAACAGAAAAGTTGGAGTGAAGAAAACTGCCTCATACATCATTGTCGTGACAGTGATGTCGTGACAGAAGTGGCGACAGTGTTGAAGCAAACTTCCTTATAACTCGCTGTCGTGACATATGCCGTGACAGAGGTGGCGACAGTGAAGAAGAAGAGATGGAAAATGTGAAGTGGAGTTCGACTGATAGAGGATTTCAAGCCTAATTTTTAGAGACCACTCGCATAATTTTTGGAGCCCGGAAGCATAAGAAAGGCTTTGCCCAAAGTTTGAGGAGAAAGTCAAAGCAAGAAGATAGGGTGAACTAAAGGATGTTTATTCAGAGATTTAGTCTTTAATGAATTGTACTTTAATTCGAACTAGTATTCTTGGCCATTAAGAAAACTTGTACCCAAGGCCTATATATATGCTTGTAATTCGACCTAGATAGACAACATCTGATTCTCTAGTCGTTCTCCCCTAAACCCTATTCGTTTTCCCCTTCTCATCATGTTCTAAACTTCCCCTAGGGCTAAGGGTTGATTCTGTAAAGTAGTTGCAAGGGTTGCATTGTTTTAGGATTTTTTCTGTTCAATAAAATAGACTTCAAGTTTGCTTATTCTGGTTTTCAATATCTTGCAAGAGTATCGGGAGAGCATTGTGAGATTACACATTTACTTAATATCGGGAGAGTTAAGTATACGAAAGGAACAAGTACGGGTTCTCCAGTTTATGGTTGAACTATCTCGGACCTAGGTATAGGACGAGGTTAAGTGCCTAAGGAAGAATTCAACAACATCGGTGTTCATCCTTCGATTCACGCTGGGAGGTATCATCAAAGACGTGTTCATCGGCAGACTGGGACCTAGGGATAGGCCAAGGCATAGCAGGGATTCTTGCCAAGCTTGAAGTACAGAGTTGTGTGATCACTGCCGCGATAAACAACAGACCGCTGCCGCGACAGGCGCAATGACAGAACATAGATTCCTAGACTTTACAACACCTGCACTACTGAGCAAATCAATACCGGCCCATTCTCTCTATCCTGAATTCTTTACTCTTTATTTTTAGTCTTCTTTATTATCTCGTGACAACATTTAAACTATTTCTTTTCTCTCTTGTGCAGCGATCTAAGGTTAAAGCTATTAGCCTAGTCCCTGTGGACACGATATCTGATACTTACGTATCACTTTACTACTTGCGCCGTGTACACTTACACTACATTGCGATAGACACTTTTACATGCAACACAAATCATAAATCTAATTTTAATCTTACTTAGAGGGAAGGGAAATGAAAGGGCGCTCTTAACGGGTCTAGAACCTAAGAGAATAAGAGGAAACAAAAATAAATAGCTTGACCAACCGGCCAAATATACTTACTCAATACTAACTAAATATAAAAAAAGGTAAATCTAATTGAAGAAATATTAAGATATGTGACTTCATTTCATTCGATAGTTTTAACTGTTCAAACTTAATAACAAAATACTTTGTGAATGGAAAATTCTATAATAAATGAAACACACCGATATACATCATTATTTTTAGGGATGTCAATTGGGCGCGTGGGTGTGAAGGGTATTATTCCTGCATTTATTCTCATCAAGACTTTTCATATTCATCCTGTGAAAACGATATTTTAATTTTGATATAACTAAAAAACTTAAGGACTAAATTGAAAATGTGAAAATGAATTTTTAAGTCCTCAAACACCCCTATATGTTTTGAAGAATATGCCTAAGTTAAAAACTAAGTTTATAAAATATTTTCTAAGTGTTCTCAAAGCCAAAACAGTGATTTTCGAGTCACCGTTTTGAAACGGCCTAAGGCGTTTCGAAACAGTTTTGAAACTGTGAGTCCATGTTTCGAAACGGGTATCGAAACGATTTCAACACTGCCAGCCCGTGTTTCGAAACAAGTTTCAAAACGGCTTTAGAACAAAGAGACACCGTATCGAAACGACATCCAGTGTTTCGAAACGGTTCTTAAATTGATTTGAAAAATATGACCGTTGAATGTTTTTAACTGATTTTTAACAAACCGTTAAGGCGTATCGAAACGATCTCAAGCCGTTTCGATACGACCCTTGACAGTGGCAAAATGTTTCGAAACAAGTTTCGAAACGGCTCTTAGCATATCGAAACAAGTCTGACCGTTTCGATACGGGCTCTTTAATGCACCCCCAACGGCTCTTTCTATTTTGGCTGTTTCAGAACAGGGTTGGGCGTTTTGAAACGGTTGGTTGCAGACTGCATTTATGGAGGGGAGATAACACCCCCAACGGCTAGAAATCAATGAGAAGGTATAAAAGGGACCTCTAAAAGCTCCAACAACAACTATTGATCCAAAAGCAAACATCCAAACATCAAATCCAAGCATTTGTGCCTAAATCCCATTATTGTCTAGAAACCCCAATTGTATTTTTCATTCTTATCATTTCAATTGGGTTGAGTGTTTGTAATTGGGCTACAATTTGTATTGAGAGATACTTGCTTAGCCAACAAATTCTTTGTTTTAATTGTGTGAGGATTGGGTCAAATTTTGGGTAGAAAATTTGACCGAAAATTGCAAGGGTTACCTCCTTAGCCTAGAAAAGGGGAAGATCAATTAGTGGAATTGTTACAAATCCTTAGTGAAGCTAAGGTAGTGGATGTAGAGTTTATTTGGAACTTGAACCACTCTAAAATTCCTTGTCAATCTTTTTATTTGCAATTTTCACCACCAAGAACATTAAAAATCCAATTCACCCCCTTCTTGGTTTAGTTCGACCATTCGATCCACTCAACAATTGGTATCAGAGCCTACCTCTTTAAGGATTAACAACCACAAGAGGAGTTCATAGGAAGAGTGTGATCATCCAAAAATCAAGAGATGGCTTCTACCTCCGGTTCGAGCATGTATGAGTCTCAATCCACTACAAAACCACCATTCTTCAATGGTGACAACTATCCGTTTTGGAAGAATAGAATGCGTCTCTTCATCAAGTCCAATGACTACTTGGTTTGGGATGTGATTGAAGATGGCTCTTACATTCCATTGAAGCAAGATAGTGAAGGAAAGATGGTTTTGAAGAAAAAGGTGGAGATGAGTGAAGAAGAAAGGAAGAAGATCCAAATAAATGACAAAGCTCTCCACATGTTTTTTTGTTCTTTCGGTCCGGACATCTACTCCAAAGTATCATCCATTGAGAGTGCCAAAGAAGTGTGGGACACTCTTGAGACTACCTATGAGGGAACCAATGATGTCAAGGAAACTAAGATTGGAATCCTCAATCTTAGTTATGAAAATTTCAAGATGGAGCCCGATGAGACGGTGTCCAAGATGTTTGATCATTTCTCCACCATAGTCAATGGTCTCAAAGGATTTGGAGAGACAATACCGGAAGACAAGCTTGTCCGGAAGCTACTCTACTCACTTCCTGAATCTTGGGATGGGAAGAGAACCGCCATCATAAAAGCTAACAATTTGAAGACTTTAAAGCTTGATGAGCTAGTGGGTTCTCTCCTTACTCATGAGATTATGAAGCAAGGAAGGGAAGAAGAGAAGAAGAATGAAGAGAAGAGAGTAGAAAATCTTGAAGTGGAAAAGAAGAAGAAGATGGGAATAGCTCTCAAAGCTTCATTACTTGAAGAGAGCTCTTCTAGTGAGGAGGATAAGCTAGAAGAATTGGCTATGATAGCCAAACGATTCTCATGCTTTATGAGGTCCAACCGGGGAAGAAAAATTCAAAGGAAGATGGACTTCAAAGGTAAAAACAAAGAAGAAGCAAAGGATCAAATCATTTGCTTCGAGTGCAATAAACCCAGCTACATACGTTCGGAGTGCCCTCAACTCAAGAAGAAGGGCTTTGAGAAGAAGAAGAAGCTCAAAGCCAAGCTTGCTACTTGGAGTGATGCGGAGTCATCGGAGGATGACGAACAAGAAGTGGCCAGCCTTTGCCTCATGGCACTTGAGAAAGATTCCTCTATGGTAACCTCTAACTCATCATCTTTTGATTTTACATATGATGAATTAAATGATGCATATGATGAGTTGCAAGAGGTCTATGATGAATTAGTTGAGAAATACAAGGAGTCGGTCATCAGGAATAAGAAAATTATTTCGGAATTAAATGATAAAAATGACTCACTTTCTCAAGCTAATTTAAAATTTGAGAAAAATATTTTAGGGTTGAAAGATGAGCTAAAATTCTTCCAAGATGAAAATGTTGACCTTAATAATCTTTTATCTCAATGTAATAGTGAACACCAAAAGGTGTTAGATGAGCTTAACAAGCTCAAGGAGTCCTTTAAAAATGTTGGTAGTGTGAAGCATGAAATAGGTGAATCTTCTAAAACAAACCAACTTAAGAAAAGGACTAATAACTACAAACAAGGTAGTCTTCCTAGACATAGAAGAACTAAAAGGATTAGAAGTGTATGGGTTCCAAAGGAACTTGTAAAATCTAATAATATTGTTGCTATGTCACCTTGGATTCCTAAGGGAACCAAGTTAATGGGAGCTAACACTCGTGGACCCAAAATGATTTGGGTACCAAAAAAAAGAGCTTAATATCTTTGTTTGTAGGGGGAGCATTGCTACAAGGCCAAAGCACAAAGTCAAAACTCATGGTACCTTGATAGTGGATGCTCAAGGCATATGACCGGAGACAAGAGTAGATTCATGGATCTAAAGCCAAAAAGTGGAGGAGTGGTGACATTTGGTGACAACTCCAAAGGCCACATTAAAGGTATTGGCTCCATAGGTAATCACTCTACTATTCTTATTGAAAATGTCTTGTATGTCGATGGTCTTAAACACAACTTGTTGAGCATAAGTCAATTGTGTGATAAATGATTTAATGTTTTATTTGATAAAAATGGGTGCAAAATTGTTGACATTAAATCTAATAATATTATGCTCATAGGTCATCGCATAGGTAACATATGCATGGTGCATCTAGATGACATACATACATCTCATGCATGTTTGGTAGCACAAAATGAAAATGATGCATGGTTGTGGCATAGGAAACTAGGACATGCTAGCATTAGTGTTTTAGAAAAAAACTAGTTTTTCTTGATCTAGTTAGAGGTTTACCCAATATTAAGTTCTCAAACGATAAAATTTGTGATGCATGCTCTAAGGGTAAACAACACAAGTCATCCTTTAAATCCATTAATGATGTTTCTACAAGTAGATGTTTACAACTTATCCATATGGATTTATTTGGGCCAATTAGGACTATGAGCTTGGGTGGTAAATCTTATGCATTTGTTCTTGTAGATGATTTTTCTAGATTTACTTGGGTTCTATTTTGAAGTAGTAAAGATGAGGCTTTAGAAAAATTCATCACATTTTCAAAACTAACCCAAAATGATCTTGAACTTAGAATTTCACATATTAGAAGTGATCATGGAACCGAGTTTCAAAATTTAGGGTTTGAAGATTTTTTAAATGAAAATGGTATTAGCCACAATTTTTCGGCTCCTCGAACTCCTCAACAAAATGGGGTAGTTGTGAGGAAAAATAGAACTTTGCAAGAAATGGCTAGAACCATGCTTTGTGAAAATAATTTACCTAAATATTTTTGGGCGGAAACCACAAACACCGCTTGCTATATTGTTAACCGAGTAATGATTAGGCCAATTTTAAAGAAAACACCTTATGAGGTTTTAAAATCTAAAAAGCCTAACATTAGCTATTTTCACCCTTTTGGTTGCAAGTGTTTTGTTTTAAATAATGAAAAAGACAACTTAGGTAAATTTGATGCAAAAAGTGATGAAGCTATTTTCATAGGATACTCTTTAACCTCTAAAGCCTATCGAGTATTTAACAAAAGAACTTTAGTAGTAGAAGAATCTATACATGTTGTATTCAATGATAACCTCCTTCCAAGGAAGGATTCTTGTGATGATGATGATGTAGGAATCATAAATGCCTTTGATGGAGGACAAACTTCAAAGGAGGATGAGATTCCAACAAAAGAAGATGACACAAAAGATCCACTTCTTGAAGCCTTGAAGGACTTGGCTCTTGAGGAAAAGGAAGTGAGCTACCCAAGGGAGTTCAACTATGTCAAAGATGGTGAAATCTTGGGTGATCCATCCAAGGGGGTAACCACTCGATCTTCTCTTAGATTAATGAATCATGTTGCATTTATCTCATGCATAGAGCCTAAGAATATAAAAGAAGCATTGAAAGATGATTTTTGGATTATGGCTATGCAAGAAGAGTTAAATCAATTTGAGAGAAGTAACGTTTGGACATTAGTTGATAGGCCTAGTAATCAATCTACCGTAGGAACTAAATGGGTCTTTAGGAACAAGCTAGATGATAGTGGTAACATTGTGAGAAATAAAGCTAGACTAGTAGCACAAGGTTACACTCAAGAAGAGGGAATAGATTTTGATGAAACCTATGCACCTGTAGCTAGAATGGAAGCCATTAGGATGTTGCTTGCATATGCATGTTATCATGATTTCAAGCTTTTTCAATTGGATGTTAAAAGCGCGTTTTTAAATGGTTTTATAAATGAGGAAGTGTATGTGGAACAACCACCGGGTTTTGAAGACTCAAAATTTTCAAATCATGTTTCCAAACTTACTAAAGCTCTTTATGGTTTAAAACAAGCTCCTAGAGCTTGGTATGAAAGACTTTCAAACTTTTTAATTGAAAAAGGTTTTGAAAAAGGAAAGGTGGACACTACACTTTTTATAAAAATGTATAAAAATGACATCTTAGTAGTACAAATTTATGTTGATGATATAATTTTTGGTTCTACTAACGAATGTCATTGCAAAGAGTTATCTAAGCTAATGCAAGGTGAATTCGAGATGAGCATGATGGGGGAGCTCTCATTCTTTTTGGGACTCCAAATCAAGCAAAGGAAGGATGGCACCTTCATAAATCAAGCAAAGTACATAAAAGATATGCTCAAGAAGTTTGGCTTGGAGAATGCAAAGCCTCAAGCCACACCTATGAGCTCATCTACAAAGCTTGACAAAGATGAAGGAAGTAAGTGTGTCGACTCTAAGCTTTACCGTTCTATGATTGGATCATTGCTTTACCTTACCGCAAGTAGACCGAATATCTTGTTTAGTGTTTGCTTGTGTGCTAGGTTTCAAGCTAGTCCTAGAGAGTCTCACCTTATAGTCGTTAAGAGAATCTTTAGGTACCTTAGAGATACTCTTTGCTTAGGTCTTTGGTACCCTAGAGACTCCACCTTCAACCTTCATGCTTATTCGGATGCGGATTATGGGGGATGCAAAATCGATAGGAAGAGTACTTCGGGAACTTGTCAATTCCTAGGCAGTATGCTCATATCTTGGTTCTCTAAGAAACAAAATAGTGTAGTCTTATCTACCACCAAAGCCGAGTACATATCCTTAGGGAGTTGTTGTGCTCAAGTACTTTGGATGAAGCAACAACTCTTAGATTATGGTATTAAAGTTGAAACCATACCCCTTAAATATGATAACACTAGTGCTATATGTTTGACAAAAAATCCCATCCAACACTCTAGAACCAAACACATAGAAATAAAGCATCATTTCATTAGAGATCATGTCCTTAAAGAAGATGTGGTTATAGAGTATGTTGACACCTTAAATCAATTAGCAGGCATATTTACAAAACCTTTAGACAAAGAGCGTTTTTGGTCCCTTAGGAGAGAGTTAGGTCTAGCTAGCCTATCTTGACCTTTTAGGACCTCTTTTGTGCTTAAAATTGCTTGATCTTGTGAAATGCCATGTTTATGTGTTTTTAATCCTAATTTCATCCATGCCTATAGCTAGGGGGAGTATGTTTATGTTTGCATATGTTTTTCCTGCTCGTTCATGTCATTCATGCAAGTTAGGCCTTAGAAAAACTCATTTTTCTGCACTTTTAGAGCCTCATCTGCACTTCTAGGCCCAGGTGTATCGAAACGGGTCCACCTGTTTCGATACGGTTGCTTTAAATTTCTATCTGAGATAAGGGCGTTTCGAAACGCCTTCCAAGGGTTTCGAAACGTTTTGGCTACTGCCAAGGGGTGTATCGAAACAAGTTTCGATACGAGTCAACGAGGATTCGATACGGTCAAACCCGTATCGAAACAGTCAGCTGGTGTTGAAAAATCGGTCAAACTTTCGTGCCCGCGTTTCGAAACGGTCGACACCGTTTCGAAACGGGTTCGCGGACTGCTTTAAAAAGGGCTTTTAATGATAAAGTTATACTTTAATTAAAACTCTCCCAAACCCTAAAAACCCTAGAATCGATTTTTCCCTATAAAAACCCTCTAAACCTCTTTGTTTTTCACCAAATCTTGAGGGGTTTTTCTCTTAAACTCAAGTCTAAGCAAGCTTCAATAATCTTGTGCAAGGATTTTCCTCTATTCATCCAAAATCCCAATTTAAGGTATTTTCTTTCTTTTTCTTTTTCCTTCAATTTATGTTCGAATCTTAGGTTAGAAAATTTTAATTTTGTATAGTTTATATGTTTTTATACTTGGGTTTTTTAAATCTTGTAAAAAAAATTTCAAAATCTTAAATTTTCTGATTCGAATATATAAATTTTCACTCGTATTTTTTTACTGTTTTTCTCTTAAATTTTTTTTGTTTGTTTTGTATATTTGTTTTAAAAACTTGTTTTTAAACCTAAGTGGGATTTACCATTGGATTGAGTTAAGAAATCTCATGCATACACTTAATTTTTTTTAAAATTGCTTGCTTTATATTTTTAGGATGTCGGAGAACGTTAGCAAAAAGCGTAAGACCGGTCAAGCAAGTGAATCGAGTATTCGTCCTAATCTCACCCAGCTTTTTCAGAAAACTCTTCGGACTCAAGAGATGAGAGATCGGTTCACTTATGTCAAGGAGTACGAAGTTCGTCGTGAGCGTGTCATTGATCTCAAGTTTCTTGACTCCGAGCGCTTTCTTTTTCGTTACCTTGACCGTTTGAGAGAATGGAGTTTCCTTGGTCTTTTGAGCATCCCGGACATTTGCTACAAGCACATGGTACTTCTTTTTTACTCTAATGCTCAATTTATCAATAATGAAGACAATACCGAAGTGGTTGGCCTTGAGTCTTATATCTTGGGCAAGAGGATTTTCGTTGATGTCCCTCTCTTGGAGTCTACGTTTTCTCTTAAGGACGAAGGAATTGCGAATGAGAGTCACTTTGGTTCTCACACCGGCTCGGTGCTTACCTTGGATGCGCACGATAGATTCCTCCATTTGACGGTCTCATGGTTTCTTCTCCCCTCCGGAGGTAAATATTCTCACATTCGTCAAGTAGACTATTTTTGGCTTGAGTGTTTCCGTTGTGGTGAGCGCCCTAATCTTGTTAAGATCATATTTGCCGAGATAGTCAATAATGTTAAGCTTCTTGACACCGATGCCCTGAAATCTTTCATTTATGGAACGGTTTTAAGTTACATCTTTAGCAAGCTTAATCTTGATTGCACCTACGACTCTCCGGAACCCCGCAAGTCAAAAATTGGTGAGTCCTCTCTCTGCAAGTCCGGTTTTCGCTATGTAAACAATGGACATTGGGAACGTGTTGATAGGGAAGCACCTCTTCCTCCTCCCGTTGAACCGCAACCACAAGCTCAAGTTGCGAACAATGAAGCTCTCATGACTTTCCTCACCGAACGGTTCAACTCCATGGACACTAACATGGCTTCGGGCTTTGGTGCTATCAACACACGCTTGCAAAATATAGAGGATCGACTCCAATCCCTTGAGAATCAACACTCTGCCATGGATATGTCCTTCTCCACCTTTTATGGCCAATGGATGAAGTTTCGTCAATCTCAAGTCAAGAGCGATGATGAGTCCTCGGATGATGATGGTGACGATGAGGCCTAGGTTTCTCATGACATATCATATTAGCTATGCATTTTAGGATTAAGTTTGCATCTTTATTTCCATTATGTGTTATGAACCTATGCTTTTGATTTTATTTTGGATTATGCTTTGAACTTATTGTTTAAGATTTATGTTTTGGATATTTTAATTTTATGAATTAATATTATTGTTGCTTATTGCTTATTGCTTATTGATTATTGCTTTTAACCCTATCTCTTCTCTTTGAGCCTTGTTTATACTTTTTGATCTAACAAAAAGGGGGAGAAGTAATCTAAGAGCCAAAATTTGTTTTAAATGTTTAAAGTGTTTTTATAAGTTTTAATCTTTGAATTTAAAATTTAAATCCTTTTAAAACTTTAAAAACCTATCTTAAATTGAGGGGGAGTTAAAATGTATTCGAAATTTTCAAAACTCTTAAAAATTCTAACTTTGGTTTTGTTATATCAAAAAGGGGGAGATTGTGAAACCGATATTTTAATTTTGATATAACTAAAGAACTTAAGGACTAAATTGAAAATGTGAAAACGAATTTTTAAGTCTTCAAACATCCCTATATGTTTTGAAGAATATGCCTAAGTTAAAAACTAAGTTTATAAAATATTTTCTAAGTGTTCTCAAAGCCAAAACAATGATTTTCGAGTCACCGTTTCGAAACGGCCTAAGGCGTTTCGAAACAATTTTGAAACTGTGAGTCCATGTTTCGAAACGGGTATCGAAACGATTTCAACACTGCCAGCCTGTGTTTCGAAACAAGTTTTGAAACGACTTTAGAACAAAGAGACACCGTATCGAAACGACATCCAGTGTTTCGAAACGGTTCTTAAATTGATTTGAAAAATATGACCGTTGAATGTTTTTAACTGATTTTTAACAAACCGTTAAGGCGTATCGAAACGATCTCAAGCCGTTTCGATACGACCCTTGATAGTGGCAAAATGTTTCGAAACAAGTTTCGAAACGGCTCTTAGCGTATCGAAACAGGTCTGACCGTTTCGATACGGGCTCTTTAATGCACCCCAACGGTTCTTTCTATTTTGGTCTGTTTCGAAACAGGGTCGGGCGTTTCGAAACGGTTGGTTGCAGACTACATTTATAGAGGGGAGATAACACCCCCAACGGTTCTATTGATGAATGCAACAACCACAACGGCTAGAAATCAATGAGAAGGTATAAAAGGGACCTCTAAAAGCTCCAGCAACAACTATTGATCCAAAAGCAAACATCCAAACATCAAATCCAAGCATTTGTGCCTAAATCTCATTATTGTCTAGAAACCCAAATTGTATTTTTCATTCTTATCATTTCAATTGGGTTGAGTGCTTGTAATTGGGCTACAATTTGTATTGAGGGATACTTGCTTAGCCAACAAATTCTTTGTTTTAATTGTGTGAGGATTGGGTCAAATTTTGGGTAGAAAATTTGACCGAAAATTATAAGGGTTACCTCCTTAGCCTAGAAAAGGGGAAGAGCAATTAGTGGAATTGTTGCAAATCCTTAGTGAAGCTGAGGTAGTGGATGTAGAGTTCATTTGGAACTTGAACCACTCTAAAATTCCTTGTCATTCTTTTTATTTGCAATTTCCACCACCAAGAACATTAAAAATCCAATTCACCCCCTCTTGGCTTAGTTCGACCATTCGATCCACTCAACACATCCCCATCCCACTACCTGCTGCGAATACATAATCTAAAACCACCTTTTCTGTGCAATCCGCAAGACTAAAATCATCCTCGCCTCCATCACCCACGTGGGTTCTAGACCCAGCTAATCTCCTCTTTACCCGCCCATGACACATTCATATAATATATTTACAAGTATTGGTTAAATAAATATAAATTAAATTTGTAACGAAAAAAATATAAAATATCTGTCATTTGGACTCTCACCACATATGTGACAGTATTCTAACTGTCACTACTTAATAAATAATAATAATATACAAAATTAGATTTTGTACAACATAAAAGTTTGAATTAAAAAAATTAGAATCTATTGTAAATTACCAAAAATAGCACAAATGACATGTTTAATAATATTTCGTAACAAATAAAAAATATAAAATGAACTAAAAAGAAAATAATAATGAAAATACAAGCTTTAAAAAATAAGAACAAATATCAATAGAATCTAAATATCCAAACTGATATTTTTAAAAATATTTACATATTGATTTGTCTTGATATATATATATCAAGACAAATCAATACGAATTATCATAAATTTGATGATGCAACGTGGGTGGGGATGTGATGGGTACAAAGTCATATTCACACCTGCTCCACCACACACGACGATCTAATTTTTATCTCTATGTATAAAAGGTTATCAAAGCTCCAGCGGACTTGTTTCTCGAATGGTCAACATGATTCTATTCTACCCCTTTATTTTAGCATCAATCATATTCACAGGGTACTTGCTCTCACACACCGGCGTTTTCATACAACCCTATAACAAAATGCTATGACTAAGCAAAAACATGTTTCAATGCTTCATTTTTTGTCCTAAATTCGATCCTTTTTTTTATTTCTATTGATTTTCTCATTATTTTAATCTATTCAAATGTTATTAATAAGCATAGATTCATTCTTTAAATCTATATTGAGATTGAGTTATTGTTAAACTCCTTGATTTAGTGGATGCGTCTCTTTGTCTCTCTACAAGAAGGGTTGAATTCTTTGTTGCAGTTTCATTTTGGTTTGGCGATGATTTTTGAATTAAAGTTTAAAAAATGATCTCTAATTGTATTATTGGTATTGAATTGCACTGAAAATGTAAGATAACTTATAAGTTGGGTTGTTTAAACAACTAGTAAGAGCTTCATAGTTAATTCTTCAACTTGGATAACTTTAAGATTTAGTCCCCGAACTTTGGTAAATTTACAATACGGTTCTTAACTTAAAAGAGAGGCAATTCATGTGACTATAGTTAAGATTAAGTTTCAAAAATTGTTTGTAATATGATAGATTTGATTGTTTCTTCTCGGTAGCATCTCTGATATGAGTTCCTACTAGATTAAGCTGGGGTGTTAGTTACGATATATCTATGTGGTAGTGTTTTTCAATATAGATTGGTTGACATTCATGGTTTATGTTAGAAGTCAATTGAAGAGTGCAACAATTCATGTGAATGCAGCAGTTCTTATTGCTTACTGCCATGCACCCTGGTTCGGGATCCTTCATTTGAAACGTTTCTAAAAATAAAGTCTTTTGGAATCAACTGCAAAAAAAAAAAAAATACATTATATAACCTATAACAACAAACTATTTTGTAAAAATTAAATAGTTCAATGATAATTTTGTAACAATTAAATAGTTTAATGATCATTTTGTATTAATTAAATAGTTCAATAATCATTTTTAATAACTAACATATTACTTTAATTAGGTGAATATGTCCAATCAATCTGCCGATTACGTGTTAACGACATGGCTCAATATTCATTTTTGTAATAAAATGTAAAGTTTAATGCACATTTATCGCTTTTAAAAGTTTAACACATAAAAAAATCAGTATGAGATAATTTAATGACTATTTGTAAATTTTACCAGAAAAATCTTTTAAATGAGAGGGATATCTCACTTTCCAGTGCAATAACTGCCCAGCAACAAAGTTCATCTGATAAGCATTGGATGTGAAACAACTTGGGTAGTTGGGAAGGTGAATTATTGTTCCTTTATCATTGAGAACTTTTTCATTGGTTTTTTTTCTTCTAATTTCACGCAAAAATCAAAAGTGAAAAATGGCTTTAAATTTTGAGGCCATTAAAAATCTAAAACTGCAACCACCTTTGTTAAATCAAATATGTGGACGAGTCTAACATAAACTTATTTAGAGTGCAGCTAAAAAATGACAAATTTTGATATTTGTCCAAAAATTTGGAATGTTAGATTTTTTGATAACATTTTAGGTTGTTTTTTTTTGTGGTTTTTGATAAGTATCGAAACTTATTTTTGTAAGTATCGATACTTGTCCAAAAACTTGAAATATTATAAAAAAAATAAGTATCAATACTTACACAATAAGTATCGAAACTTGTAAAAAAAACAAAAAATTTAACTTAAAATGTTATCAAATAATCTAACATTTTAAGTTTTGGACAAATTTCAAAACTTATCACCTTTTAGCCGCAACCTGAACACGTGACCTACCCCAAATATGTAATTTTTTTAATATTTGTTCTTTACAATCTTTTTGGTGACCAGCATCCATCGAGTGAACTAATTAAATAATTAAAAAAAAATACTGGATTCATTATTGATTCGGATAACTTCAACCAGTTTTAATAAAATTCAATTTTGTAAATTAATCTAATATTTTATTTAAGAATATGGATTTTGATTACATTTACCTAGGACTGTAAATTGCGTGGGGCTTTTAGGAAGGGTGCTCTCCCGCGTCTGTTTCTTTAAAAAAACAAAAATTTATCTCCTTTCTCAATATTATCGGTCTTAATCTCAACCCCACGATAATCCAAACGTCAAGCATCTCTTAATGTTTCATATATCGCGCATAGTTCCGCAGCAGGAACTGAACATTTACCAATACTTCGACAGAATCTAAACATTCGAATATATTTTTAGATATAAATAAATTTGAATATAAATGGAGTATTATTTTTTCTAATATATATATATATATTTTTAATAATTTAAATATATTTACATCATAAACATATAATATGCACTTTTTTTGACCAAAATAAATTCGCGCCTATAATTGTTTTCAAATATTTATCAATTAAATAAAGAAGTAGATATTTCTCACGTAAATTTGGCTTAATGCATTAAATGCCCCTAACGTTTACCCCATTTCTCATTTTGGTACCTAATGAATTTTTTCGGCCATTCTGCCCCTTAAAGGTTACGCCGTTACCCTAATGACTCCAAAAATAAACGCCGTTTGAAAAAAAATCAATAGCCAATAAAACAAGGCCACGTCACCCTCTTTATTTATAATTTCCGAATTTTAATAATAATTTCAAAAATGAAATAAATATAATATAATAATAATAATAATAAAAAAACTCTTCAATACCCACAAATCGTTTTACCCCCATTCTCAGTTTTACTCCCATTCTCACCCATCTTCAAGTTTTACCCAGAATCAGTTTGGATTTCAGTTGTGGAAGAAGATGATGAAACACGATTAACCTAAACCCATTCTCAGTTGAAGACGATTAACCTTAATCGTGTAAAGGAAACTGATTGAAGGCATTTTCAGAAGAAACCATTACGACGTGAACCAATCAAGTAAGTTAACCATTATTTTGTTAGTAGATTAGTGAGTTAATGCATGATTAAGATTAACATTTGCTTTGTTACAGGATTTCAAGATTCTGAAGTAACTTATTAGAGGGGATAGTCGAAGTTAGAAGTACCCCGTTCTTAGTAGAAAGGTACTCTGTTTTCTGGTTTTTTTTTAAGGTTTTTACTAAATGCTTCAATAGAACAATTTAATTAGTATTTACTGTTTATTGATGGATAATTAATTGTTTGATTGTTTGAAACGACTAACATAAACGACTAACATTGTTTGATTGTTTGAAACGACTAACATTTTTTGATTGTTTCTCATGGCTATTTTAATGGTTACCTTAATTGTTTAACTGATTTGTTCTGTTTGATTGAAGTAGTTTTTTTATTTCTATAGGAAAAATGGCATGGGATGAGTGTTCTTTAGTAATACACTTTGGGGGAAGGTTCAGTAATGTTCCTAAGTTTAGTTATGTTGGGGGCAAACAAATAGAAAGGAAGATAGACCCTGATTACATATGTTACCCTACCATTGCCTCATTTATTGAGGAAGCAGGAATTCTCAGTTCTAACATTGCTTATTTGGCTTATTTAGAACCGGGTTGCAATTTACTAGGAGGTTTAAGGGTATTGGGGTCTGATAATTCTAGTTTCTTGAAGTTAATTGAGCATTTGACTGCTGAAGGAAGCATACACATATATGCAGAACATGGATTGCTTGCAGATGATCCAAATTTTTTTCATGAGAAAACTGGTGAAAATAAAGGTGATGCAGAGTATGTTGTGGAAGAGAATGATGATATTGGGCCTGTTGTGGAAGAAAATGATGATATTGGGCCTGCTGTAGAAGAAAACAATGATGATGGGCTTAGTGTGGAAGAAAATAATGAAGCTGTCAATGAGAGGATGGATGGAGTTGGGCTTGGTGTGGAAGAAGATGATGAAGCTGTCAATGAGAGGATGGATGGAGTTGGGTTTGGTGTGAAAGAAGATGATGAAGCTGTCAATGAGAGGATGGATGGAGTTGGGCTTGATACAACTGTAAATGAAGGTGTTAATGAGGAAAAGGATGATATAGATAGTGAGAGGACAAGTACAACTGTAAATGAAGGTGTTAATGAGGAAGAAACTGTAGCAAACGGCAGTGAATCATCAGAGACTGAGTCAGAAGATTTTGGGGCTGCTGGATGGCTGACTGATGAAGATGATGAGGAGATAACAAACATCTTAGAGAACAAAAGAAGATTCAAGAAAAGAATTGTTAGGGATGAAGTGCAACAAGAGGCAGAAGTTGATGTCAGTGGTGGTCACGAGAAAGAAGCAAATGTAGAGCATGAAAGCAGTGACACAGATTACATACCATCAGATGATCTTGGAAGTTATGGAACTGATTCTGAAGGTGAGATTGTTTGTAAGAAAGGTAAGAAAATTTACTTTGATGAGAATAGTGAAGTACCTAGGTTGGATTTAGGTATGATATTTGAGGACACAAAACAATTTAAGGAAGCATTGACTACTTACGCTATTTGTAAGAGATTTGATTTTAAGTACATTAGAAATGAGAAGGACAGGACTAGAGCAAAGTGTAAGGGGGTAGGTTGTCCTTTCTTGATTTATGCATCTAAGGGGAAAAAGGATGGGATTGTTAGGATTAGAACATTTGTGAGCACTCATTCTTGTTCTGTAACCTTTAAAAATAGCAGGGCAAATTATAGGTTTATTGGGAAGCATTTTTTAAGTAAGATAAAGATTATGCCAAACTTGAAATTGAGGGACATGATGAGCCTTGCTAAGGAGGAGCTGAAAGTAGAGTTGAACAAAAATGTTTGTCATAGAGCTAGACTTTGGGCAACAAAGAAAATAAGGGGTAGGTTAGATGAGGAGTTTAAAAAACTGTTTGATTATGTGTTTGTATTGAGAGAAGCAGATCCTAATGGCACATTTGACCTATTTGTTGAAAAACCTACTCCTTCTGCAAATCCTATATTTCGAAGGTTGTATGTATGTTTTGGTGGCTTGAAAGAAGGGTTCAACAAGTATTGTAGATCGGTTTTGTGCCTAGATGGTTGTCACTTGAAAGGTGACTTTAAGGGTGAACTACTAGCTGCTGTAGGTAGGGATGGGAATAACCAAATTTATCCTGTAGCATGGGCAGTAGTAGAGGTGGAGAATAGAGAAACTTGGGCATAGTTCTTGGAACACCTTCAATCTGATCTACAAATGGGAGATGGGAAGAAGTTCACCATAATCAGTGATATGCAAAAGGTATGAATAAAGTTTTGATATTGTTTTCATCTGAAAATTATAGTTTCATTATTGTTTTTTGATTTCTGTTGGTATGTGGACTGTTGCAGGGATTGTTAGAGGAGGTACCACTGATTTTCCCTACAATTGAGCACAGATTTTGTGCAAGACACATGTATGCTTCTTGGAGGAAGGAGAATAGAGGAAGTGATCTACAACAAATGTTTTGGGCATGCTGCAAATCAACCACTGAAGCAGCTTTCCAAAAACATTCTGCAAGGATTACTGCATTGAAGAAAGATGCAATGTCAAGTCTACTGAAGAGAAATCCAAAACATTGGTCAAAGGCTTTCTTTCAGACACATTCAAAATGTGATTCAGTGGACAACAACTTTGGAGAAGCTTTTAATTCTGCCATCATTTCTGCAAGGTACAAATCAATCATATCTATGATGGATGACATTAGACATTATGTTATGAATAGAAACCTTGCACACAAACAGAAAAGTCAAAAATGGGAAGCTGTTTTAACCCCAAAAATTGCTAAGTTAGTTGAAAAGCATAAATCCTCTTCTGCATTTTGTCATGTAACTTGGAATGGTCAAAATGGGTATGAGGTATATTCTAATGGGGACACATATGTTGTGGATTTAGAAGCTCATAAGTGCACATGTAGATATTGGGATCTCACAGGCATTCCATGTTCACATACTATATGTGTGGTATTGTTTAATTATGAGCCAATTGAGAGGTATGTTCATGAAGCATACAAGACAGAGACATACCAGAATTTGTATAATTGTGCACTGCCAACCATTCCTAGTGAAATTTTTTGGAAGGACACCAAAATGGGTCCTATTGATCCTCCTTTGAAGAGAAAACTACCTGGAAGGCCTAAAAAAAAGAGAAAGAGAGAGGAATGGGAAACAAGCAAGGGGAGTAAGCTATCTAAAAAAGGGAGCAAGCAAATGTGTAGATCATGTGGGGTGCTTGGACACAATAGTAGAACTTGTCCTCTAAAAGAAAATGTTGTAAGTATATTTTCTTTTACTTGGTTTTACAATTTGTTTGAGTTTTACTATTATGTTTTGTTTAATACTTTGTTTGTTCTACAGTCTCAACCAACACAACAATCTGCATCCACTCATCCAGCTCAAGCAGCTCAAAGCACTCATCCAGCAGCAGCTCAAGGCACTCATCCACCACCAGCTCAAGGCACTCATCCAGCAGCAGCTCAAGGCACTCATCCACCACCAGCTCAAGGCACTCATCCAGCCAGAGTGCACTCTGCACCCATGCCTCAACCTCAAACTCTATCACAGTCTGAATCATCTAACCCTGCACCAATGACTCAACCTACAACAGTCACAAATCCCAACAGAAGAATCCCAAAATTAATTCCAAGGAGGAAGCCAACTTAAGCAATAGACTTGTGATGTGTTTTGTGTTGAAATGTTGTTTAATAACCATTTCAAAATACTTTGTGTAATGTTTAAGTAGGATAAGGGCTTCATGCACAAAATGCCCCTAACTTATTTTGTGTAATGTTGAATGGTATGGTGCTGTCTTTAAGCCCCTAACTTATTTTGTGTAATGTTGAATGGTAGGGTGCTGTCTTTAAGCCCCTAACTTATAAACATCACTCTTTTGTCCATGTTTAGTCCATGTTTGTTTGATAAACATCAATCATTTGTATAAGTTCAACAACAACATTAAACTTCATTACACCATAACATAACATTACACACATTAAACTTAGTTACATCATTACATACACATAAAACACCAAATCAGTCTTTAACAACATTAAACTCCACAACATTGCATAACAATCATGAAAAACATGTCTTCTACAACATTCAAATTCTCAAGTTTCACACTCTAAATAAAAAACTTCATTGCATAACATAAACATACAACAATTAAAATAGTCTTGTACAATATTGCATCATTCTTCAACTTTTTTGTTTCAACTTTGTATTTCTCTTTCATCTTCTCCAGCTTTGTCTCCAATCTTCTAACTTCATCAATATTCACCATCTTCTTCAATTCTGCATTTTCAACTCTAATTTCTCTATTCTCAACCAATAAATTATGAACTTGATTTCTTAATTCTTCATATTCATTTGAAATTGGGTCATCATAGTCAATCCATCTAAAAAAATTACATCCACTCTACAAAAATACAAAACAATTCAAACAATTCATTAATTCAATCACAAGCAAAAAACACTTAATTCACATACAAAAATAATTTCTTACATCTCGGCCTTTAGCACACCCATAGAATCTCCTTCCTTTGCTCTTTGGAACAGTTGAAGTGCAAATTGGTGATTTCAACTTGCATTTACATTCTACAAGGTCTCCTTCAGCACTAAATTTTGAACTTCCAGTTGACATGGTTCAACAAAAAATGTCGACTTCCTAGAATTCAAACTCAATGAGAAAATATTAATCTAAGCAAATAAAAGCAAAAAATTACATAATGGTAAGAAGGGATTTACCTCAACACAATCTCCTACGTGTTTCCTTACTTTCAGATGCAGACCCTCCTTTGATTGAAATCACAAACCCGACTAAACTCAAAATCTGTAAAAACAGAGGTAAAACTTGTAAAAAAAAAAGTCAGTAATAAGATGGTAGAGAGTCTAAAATCCTAAACCCGTTAGGAACGAATTCACAAACCCAGTCACAAACCCAGAATCTTGTTCAATACAATGATTTCTTCCCCCAATTCGTCTACATGAAATCAATTTGAAAGGAATCGGTAAAACTGAGAATGGGGGTAAAAAGATTTGTGGGTAATTTATTTATTGAAGAGTTTTTTTTATTTTATTATTATTATATTATATTTATTTCATTTTTGAAATTATTATTAAAATTCAGAAATTATAAATAAAGAGGGTGACGTGGCCTTGTTTTATTGGCTATTGATTTTTTTTTTCAAACGGCGTTTATTTTTGGAGTCATTAGAGTAACGGCGTAACCTTTAAGGGGCAGAATGGCCGAAAAAATTCATTAGGTACCAAAATGAGAAATGGGGTAAACGTTAGGGGGCATTTAATGCATTAAGCCCGTAAATTTTAGAAAGTTGAAAACAGTCATTCTCCGTACACTTGTTACATACTTTTAACATCTCATTCTTATTATCGAATTCAAAAATATAATATTTTGCTAATATGTCGTTTTTCTTTTTTGCCTTTATCGATTCATATTAATCATAATTATTTGTTACATTGTGAAAGTTTTACCAATTTACTCAATCGTAAGTCGACATTTACATGGAAAAAGAATTAAAAATATAGGTGGAAATAAGATCATCTAACAAAAAAAAAAAACTTTACACTCAAACCACACACCCAAACAAATAAAACTTACAATTACTAGTTAGTTTAATAGAATAAGATAATAAAATTTTTAAATAAAGTTAGAGAATTGAGTCTTAACATCGTGAATAGAATAAATTAGGTCGAAAGAATTGTTCTCATAATAGGCATTTACAATATTCGATCCAGACTAATCAACCAATATACTAGATACAAGTATTCATACAAAATATATATATATATATAACAAAGATGTTTGAATTAAATCATGGTGTAGGAGTGAAAGCATAAACAAAGCGCAATTAGGAACAATTAAGTGTAGAATTTTGTCACCGAAAAGTTATTTGGTTCCGGATGTTGATGAAAAACATTTGACTTTTTTGCATGTCGACAAATGCTAAAAGGTTTTACATTAAATGTTTTTTTATTAAGAGGCCTCAAGAAATCTGCCCGACCTCTTTGAATTAGGTTTTAGCCTTTAGGTAAATATTTTATGTTTCAACTTTTATTGACGGTTAGGACCGTAAATGAACCGAACAAGAGTAAATTTATGTTCGTTCATTTAATTTTAATCGAACAAATACGAACAATTAAACGAATACAATTTTTTGTTCGTCTTCGTTTATTAAAATAATAAACGAACTGAAACGAACATTGCGTATTGTTTAATTTTTTTTTATTAAGAACTCTGAAGTCCCATACATTGAGTATTGTTTAATTTTTTTTTATTTCATATTTTTAATATATGTTCTTAATTTTTTTAAATATAATACTTTTGTTATGAAAAGTAATAAATATAAATAGACATATGTTAATAAATTTAATTGAACATAAACGAACATATTATCAAACGTCCACGAACATAAATAAACGAACAAGCCCTTTGTTCATGCTCGTTCGTTTAATAAATAAACGAACATAAACAAACTTCTCGCCGAACGGTTCGCTAAACGTTCAGTTCATGTACAACCCTATTGACCATATATATTAAAAGTACTTTTACTTCATTTTAATTTTAATTTAAAATTATGTTTTAATATTCTTGTGAATATTTATAGGCTTTTGATTCAAACTCAAGTTACTTTATACTGATGCATGTTTGATGCAATGATAAAACATACGACATATCTTATTTGAAGACGATATTATTAAAAGAAAAAATGATAAAATTAAATATGAATAATAAAATATACACAAATTATTTCTAAAAAATATAAATTTATATGGATTAATATCCTATACACTGGCGGTGGAAACTGGAAATTTCCACAAGCGTCTTAGTTTTAGGGTATATGGAATTAGTTTAGGGTATAGGGTTTAGGGGTTTAGGTGTAGGGGTTAGAATTTAGGGGTAGTTGTTTCAATTTAAGGTTTAGAGTTATACTTTAGGGTTTATAGGTTAGGGTTTAGTTTTTAGGGTAATATGGTGAGAATTTAGGTTTTAACCTATGAACCCTAAATTATAACCTTAACCCTTAAATTGAAACAACTACTCCTAAATTCTAAACTCCTGCACCTAAACCCCTAAACCCTATACCCTAAACTAACTCCTTATACCCTAAAACTAAGGCGCTTGTGAAAACTTTCAGTTTCCACCGCCTGTGTATAAAATATTTATCCAATTTATATAAGGATAAAATATAAAAAAAATATTTTAAGAATGTTGGATAATAAAGGGCGGTTTTAAGTTGGTGGTGTGGGTAGCCTGCTTTGTGTTTGTTTTATTTGCATAATGGGTACACTTAAATGTTAGTGGGGTACTGCTAACTGTTGCTGATTTCGACTTGTCCCAAAAATAAGTTTAATTGCAATTAATGAGTTTTATCTTATTCTTTCTTTTATCATCTTTCAAATATTTAGTACTTTTTTTATTCAAAAAAAAAAAGTACCATTTTGGATTCCGCGGGATTCGTATTTTTTTTGACTAAAGAGTTAATATTGAACTTGTCTAAAATACAACATATTATTGTACTGCTAATAAACGGTGGGATGTTAAAGTTGTCTGATGAGAAAATTTTTGATTTTGATTGTTAAATTTAGATTCCTATTAAAAACACGCAGAAACGGAAAGAGGTCGTTTCTGGTAAGTATCAGAACATTGTATGAAGTTTCGCAACTGTATGGGGAGAAAAGTTGTGTTGCAACGTAAAAAGATAAAATGACGCATATGTTTCGAAACTATAAAATATGTACCGGAACCAATAGTTAATAGTTTAAACCCAAATAGTTAGTGAATTATTTGGCAAGTAAAGTTGGAAGAAGATATCTCAGAATTTGATATTGAGTAATGAAACAATATGATGCGAAAGTAACATTTTGGTTAACGTGTAACAATTGACTTTTTCTCCTGATATCGGTACTTTTGTACATGTTCCGGAACCTGTAGAAAAAATGTAAAGTATAAATGTTTAATGTGACTTTAAGAATACATGTTTGTGTAGGAAACTTCGAAACTCGCGTATAAGTACCGAAACCTGGAGAAAGGTATGTTGGATAGATAAAAGTAGACAAAGAAATTGTAAAAGTGAAAGAAGTAGATAATATATTGGAATGAGAATCGAACCTTCTATTTCCCGACTGAAAACCTGCATAAACCTCTGAAGCTCCGTTTTCGTAAGTGTAAAGGATCGAAACCTTAACTTAGGTCTACAATTGAACATGTACAGTCATCTCCATCGCGAAGGAAACAACCCAAAACCCTAAGGTTTGTTTATTTGCGAAATAATTGAAATCTAGGAATTGCATTTCAAAAATTTAGTATGGAATTGCATTTCGTGTTGGAGGAAATCTATTTAAACTGAATATAGTCCGAGTTGGGTTTTTTATATATTTCTTTTAAGAATGGTACAAAATTGGTTTGAACCAAAAAATGTTAGATTTGTATGTAATGAGGATGAGTTTATTTATGGGTGAGTTCGTTTGCTTCTGCATTGATTCATGTGAAGATTTAATTCTCATGATGAGTACTGCAAATCTGAATCCCGTTTATGACGAAGATGCTGATAGAATTGGTAAAGAATTTGATGATAAAGATGGTAATGATGAAGTTGGTAAAGAAGGTTCTGATGAAGTTGCTGATAAAGATTGTAATGCTAAAGAAGTTGGTCATAAAGATGGTAATGAAGTTGCCACGACTGAGATGCTGCCATATATGATAAGGGGTACGAGAAAAATTGTAGAACTAATGTTTTGATATAATAATTGAAAAATGTTTTGGACTGATTTAAAAAGTATTTAAAACAATTTCCAAAGTCCAAATAACTTGAAACTATGTTTAGGGACATTTTCAAAAGGTTTTACATGTTTTCAAAGGCCAAACTACACAAAACCGTCCAGGCGTTTCGAAACACCTCAGGGCGTTTCGATACGGGGGACTCCAGTAGCAAAAGTGTTTCGATACGGGTATCGAAACGGGCCTTCCCCTGGATGTGAATTTTGCCCAGCGTTTCAAAACGGGCTATGCCGTTTCGATACGCCTACGTGGCTTCGACCACAACGGCTATAAACCCTAACGGCTATTTTCCCAACTAACATTTAAATGCAGGGCGTTTCGATACGTGTCTAGGCATTTCGATACGTGTTCCGAAATGGCCAAGGGCGTTCCGATACGGGTGCCTTGTCAGACTGCAATGGCTCTTTCTACTTAAAGGATGTTTCGAAACGGGTTCGAGCATTTTGAAACGGTGAGCTACAGAACTGCATTTATGGTGGGAATTAAAGTCATCAACGGCTCCAATTCAACCCAACGGCTAGTAACGTCTATAAACTCATCAAGGAGTATAAAAGGGACCTCCAAGCATCAAGATATGGTTAATGCTTCAATTGTCAATCAACAAATGATCAAATTGTGTCTTTGTACTTAAATTGTCAATTCTTGTATAGACAAACACTAGTGAGCCAAAATTGTCAAATTTGCTCAAGTGTTTTAGGTTTTGGGTGAGTGCTTTAATTGTGCAAACAAACACCTATTAGAGGGATTTGTGTTTTCTTTTATTATCTCTTTGTAAGAGAGGGTTTGATCAAGGCTTTGGGTAGAAAGCTTGATCGGTGTAAAGGTTTCCTCCTAAGCCTAGAAAAGGGGACGAATCAATAGTGGATTGATTGGAAATCCTTAGTGAGAAGCTAAGGTAGTGGATGTAGACCTTGGTTAGAAGGTTGAACCACTCTAAAATCATTGTGTCATCTTTGTTTAAGCTTCCACACCAAATCCACCCAAAATTCCACCTCTCCACCACTTGGTGAGCCACATCGGTTGAACGAATCGAGCACCTCTCAAGTCAACAATTGGTATCAGAGCTTGGCTCAATCGAAGGGGATTCACATCCTATTGAGAAGATCTGGCAAGCTCGATCACTATTTCATCAACCGGCTCAAATGGCACAATCAATCGACAAACCGCCTTTCTTTGACGGAACCCACTATGCCCATTGGAAGACAAAGATGAAGTTCTTCATCAAATCTAGAGATTACAAGCTATGGGACATAGTTGAAGATGGTCTGTTCGTGCCTCAACGAATCAAAGCGGAGTGGAGTGCCGACGATCGCAAGAAGATGGAGCTAAATTGCAAAGCCTTGCACATCCTCTTTTGTGCATTTGGCCCATCCATATATGAGAAGATGTCTTCTTGTGAGAGTGCCAAGGAGGTATGAGACAAGCTTGAAGTCACATACGAGGGAACCAATGAAGTCAAGGAGACCAAGATTGGGCTCCTCACTTTAGAGTATGAGAACTTCAAGATGGATCCGGAAGAGAACATCGAGAAGATGTTTGATAGGTTCTCCACCATCACCAATGATCTTAAAGGTTATGGAAAAGTCATCCCGGAAGAGAAGCTTGTCCGAAAGCTCATCTACTCACTTCCCGAGTCATGGGACTCAAAGAGGACCGCCATCATCGAAGCTAAAAATTTGAAAACTTTGAAGCTTGATGAACTCATGGGATCTCTTCTCACTCATCAAATCATGAAAAAGAACAAGGAAGAGGAGAAGAATAGGGAAGAAATTAGAGCTATGGGAGAGAAGAAGCTCAAGGGGGCTTGACATCAACACCAATGCCATGGCTCTTAAGTCCTCCACTTGCCATCATGTCTACTTAAGTGAAGAGGAGGATGAAGAAGAAGAGATAGTTCATCTCTTCAAGAAGTGTGCCCCATTCATGAAGAAAGCCTTGAGAGAGCTTGAACGAGAATCCAAGAAAAAGGAGAGGGCAAGCACTTCAAGCCATAAGAAGAAGGCACATGTGGCTACTTGGAGTGATGAGGACTCCACCGACGATGAACAAGCCAACCTTTGCCTTATGGCCATCGAAGAAGATTCAAGGGTAACTTCTAATTCATCTACTTCATGTTCTTACTCTTTTGATGAATTACAAGATGCCTATGATGATTTGGTTTTAGAGTTCAAAAATCACATTTTGAAAAACAATAAATTGATTTCAAAGTTAAAAATTCAAAATGATTTGATTTCTAAAACCAAACTTGAACTTGAAGCAAAACTCGAAGAGTTTGAATTAAAATGTTTTGATTTACAAAATTTGCTTCAAAAAGTTCAAGAAGAAAAGGATTTGATTTCCAAAGAGCTTGAAAAGAAAAACAATGTTGGAAAATCAAATTTTTATGTTAGACAATCTAGTGCCCCTATATTTGTTAAAGAAAAATGTTTAAGAAGTATTTGGGTCCCAAAAGGACTTAGTACTTCAATTAAAAAGGATGACATTGAGAAATGAATTCCTAAGGGGACAAAAATTTGTGCTACTAATGTTCATGGATCCAAAGCAATTTGAATACCAAAAATTACTTGATTGTCTTTTGCTAGGTGTGATGGAGATGTTCAACAAGTCCAATCAATGAGGGGGAGCTCCATGCACACAAGGAATAACACTTGAAGAAGGAATGCTTAACATCCTCCTTTGAGTTCAAGTGTGGTAAAATCTAGTTGCTTTTGTTTTTATTTGTTTATTTTTATTTATGTCAACTAGATTATGATCATATATGTTGGACTAACATTTTGATGATGCTTTGAGTAAGGGGGAGCCATTTTAAAACCAAATTCTTATTTTTGTCAAAAAAAAATTTCTATTGTTATTTTGAACTTAATGTTTTAAATTCTTTTTGATATAACAAAAAAGGGGAGAAATGGTTTGAAAAATTGAATTTTCAAATGAATAAGGGGGAGCTTTATTTGATTTCACATCTTTAATCTCTTATTCACATTTTTAAAAGTTAAAGGGGGAGAATCCCAAACAATTTTTCAAGTTGGTTTTATTATATCAAAAAGGGGGAGATTGTAGAACTAATGTTTTGATATAATAATTGAAAAATGTTTTGGACTGATTTAAAAAGTATTTAAAACAATTTCCAAAGTCCAAATAACTTGAAACTATGTTTAGGGACATTTTCAAATGGTTTTACATGTTTTCAAAGGCCAAACTACACAAAACCGTCCAGGCGTTTCGAAACACCTTAGGGCGTTTCGATACAGGGGACTCTAGTAGCAAAAGTGTTTCGATACGGGTATCGAAACGGGCCTTCCCCTAGATGTGAATTTTGCCCAGCGTTTCGAAACGGGCTATGCCGTTTCGATACGCCTACGTGGCTTCAACCACAACGGCTATAAACCCCAATGGCTATTTTCCCAACTAATATTTAAATGCAGGGTGTTTCGATACGGGTCTAGGCGTTTCGATACGTGTTCCGAAACGGCCAAGGGCGTTCCGATACATGTGCCTTGTTAGACTGCAACAGCTCTTTCTGCTTAAAGGGTGTTTCGAAACGGGTTTGAGCGTTTCGAAACGGTGAGCTGCAGAACTACATTTATGGTGGGAATTAAAGTGCTCAACAGCTCTAATTCAACCCCAACGGCTAGTAACGGCTATAAACTCATCAAGGAGTATAAAAGGGACCTCCAAGCATCAAGATATGGTTAATGCTTCAATTATCAATCAACAAATGATCAAATTGTGTCTTTGTACTTAAATTGTCAATTCTTGTATAGACAAACACTAGTGAGCCAAAAGATGCTGATAGAATTGGTAAAGAATTTGATGATAAAGATGGTAAAGAAGGTTCTGATGAAGTTGCTGATAAAGATTGTAATGCTAAAGAAGTTGGTCATAAAGATGGTAATGAAGTTGCCCCGACTGAGATGCTGGCCATATATGATAAGGGGTACGAGAAAAATTGTAGAACTAATGTTTTGATATAATAATTGAAAAATGTTTTGGACTGATTTAAAAAGTATTTAAAAAAATTTCCAAAGTCCAAATAACTTGAAACTATGTTTAGGGACATTTTCAAAAGGTTTTACATGTTTTCAAAGGCCAAACTACACAAAACCGTCCAGGCGTTTTGAAACACCTCAGGGCATTTCGATACGGGGGACTCCAGTAGCAAAAGTGATTCGATACGGGTATCGAAACGGGCCTTCCCCTGGATGTGAATTTTGCCCAGCGTTTCGAAACGGGCTATGCCGTTTCGATACGCCTACGTGGCTTCGACCACAACGGCTATAAACCCTAACGGCTATTTTCCTAACTAACATTTAAATGTAGGGCTTTTCGATACGGGTCTAGGCATTTCGATACGTGTTCCGAAACGGCCAAGGGCGTTCCGATACGGGTGCCTTGTCAGACTGCAATGGTTCTTTCTACTTAAAGGGTGTTTCGAAACGGGTTCGAGCATTTCGAAACGGTGAGCTGCAGAACTGCATTTATGGTGGGAATTAAAGTCATCAACGACTCCAATTCAACCCAACGGCTAGTAACGGCTATAAACTCATCAAGGAGTATAAAAGGGACCTCCAAGCATCAAGATATGGTTAATGCTTCAATTGTCAATCAACAAATGATCAAATTGTGTCTTTGTACTTAAATTATCAATTCTTGTATAGACAAACACTAGTGAGCCAAAATTGTCAAATTTGCTCAAGTGTTTTAGGTTTTGGGTGAGTGCTTTAATTGTGCAAACAAACACCTATTAGAGGGATTTGTGTTTGCTTTTATTATCTCTTTGTAAGAGAGGGTTTGATCAAGGCTTTGGGTAGAAAGCTTGATCGGTGTAAAGGTTTCCTCCTAAGCCTAGAAAAAGGGACGAATCAATAGTGGATTGATTGGAAATCCTTAGTGGGAAGCTAAGGTAGTGGATGTAGACCTTGGTTAGAAGATTGAACCACTCTAAAATCATTGTGTCATCTTTGTTTAAGCTTCCACACCAAATCCACCCAAAATTCCACCTCTCCACCACTTGGTGAGCCACATCGGTTGAACGAATCGAGCACCTCTCAACTCAACAAAAAAACATGTCCTCCCTTCATGAAATTTTAGTTTTCGTAAGTTGATATTGTTCTTATTAAAATAAAATGCAGAATGAATGAATGATTGAATATATACATTTGTTTTTTTATTGTTTTACAGTAAAGATGATTGTATAAGGATGAAGCAAAGAGAGGAAAAAGTGACTATTAAGGCAGGTTTCAGTTGATTATTATGTGAAATAAATGTTAAATTCATTTGATTTTTTCATTCTTAGGTTAGTAAAGAGTTAGGCAAGAAAGCACGTAAAGTCAAGGAATCTGTGGAAGTCATGGAGGTAAACGAAGACAACAAAGTTTTGAAGAGACCTAAGTGTTAGAACCAAATCATAATTTAATATGAAACCTAATACCCATGATCTATCATGCCAAAATCATCAAGAACAATAAACCGAATAAACTGAATGCAGAAGCGTACCTGAATTAATCGATAGATTGAAAACCTTGAATCTTCATGTTGAAATTCCAAATCTTTGGTATTGATATTCCAAGAAGATAGGTTAGCCCTTGCCGTAAAAACTCTCTGATGGGGACAAGAGTAATACAAGTTAACCTATTTCTTGGGGACCAATACCTCTTTATCTAGTTGACTATTAAATCAACTATTAAATATTTATAACTCTGCCCCTCATTGAATTATAAATATATCTTATGGCATCTACACTTTTATTTCCATGACACTTTAATACCTATGACACGCCTAACATAATTGGTCACTTGATTTTGTGTCATACTTTATAATAGCATCATACATTTTACATATGTGTCCACAATTGAGGATTTTAATCCAACAACCTCCCACTTGGGCAACATATGTTTCCTGATAAATGTACAACCTTATGAGCTCAAAATTTTGCTATTATATAATAGGTATTTTATAACAATCTCGCCCATCAACTATATCCGTATAGGATCAAATCGGTCTTCGCCATATCAATCATGACTAGACCCATCAATGGTCATGTATACAAACATAGTCAAATGACATGGATCAATCATGGATGTGTAGCATAAAAAATTACATGAAATGTGAACCGAACATGTCTATTTCCAACTGGTCCTCTTAAACCTTAGTGAGATCAACTTTACTGAATTCAGAGTGTGCATAAACCAAAATAACTTTATTTCTGCAGAACATAATCTTAAAATATCCTTAAACTGAAGTAACCAAAATTGTGTTTAAAATGACTGAGCATTTTTCAAAATTACAAACTCTCACTAAAACCGAATATCCTTAAATAACATTACACACACATGAGTAGTGTGCTCATGAAAGACCTAGGGTGACCGTTTCTTAATATGCGCGCAATTATGAAGTTTGTACCAACATGCTCTATAGACACACAACCACTCTGAATTTTCTTTAACAACTAGGAACTTAATATTTATGTGCTTCAAATTTGAAGTGTTCCTATTGTTTATAGAATAAATGAGTGCATATTTACTGTCACAAAATAACTAAATTGGTCTTTCTATTCAATCTACAATTAGCAGCTCAAGTGACAAAATTCTTTTACATCAATATTCTATTAGAATCGAAGTCTGTAAACCTGATGATCTATAACTTACCAGAATTCCGACATGTGATCATGTAATTTTTGTTCTCTGAAGATATCTAATAACCCTATTGGCTGCTATCCAATGGTCCATAATATGATTCCTCAAATATCTGTCTAACATTCCAACAATGTACACAATTTTCGAATGCATATATACTTAAGCATAAATTAGATTCTCAATAGCTTATGCATAGATAATCTTTTGAATTTTCTAAATTTCAATGTTACTTTTAGGACATTGAGTAAGACTAAATTTGTCTTATTTAGCAATATGAGTATCACTTAGATTTACTCTCACTGAACTTGTAGTACATACAATTGTCAACAAAATTTATCTCAAAACCGAATGAGATAATTAACATGAAATTTATAATTTCATTAATGAGAGTCCTACTTAAGCTCATAGATAGATTTCTTTAATTTACATATCATGGATATTGTATCATAAGACACAACTCTATGATTGTACCATATAAATAATTTTTTCAATGTCGCCATTAAAAAAACAAGCTTAACATCTATCTAGTGTAGCTTAAAATTAAAACAAGCAACAAGTGTAATAATTATCTTGAAAGAGCCTTTCAATAAACTTGAGAGAAAGTCTCTGCAAAATCAATGTCTTCTTTTAGAGTATATACTTTAGATACAAGACGTGTTCTATCATTCCATATTGATTTTAAATATCCATTTACAACCAATTAGTTTGCACCTTTAGGTAATGAGACAAGTTCCTTAACTTTATTGTCTTGCATAAAATTATGCTATTCTTGAATGATATCAATCCACTTTTGAGAGTTAGAACTTTTATGGCCTGATAAAAAATGATTAGACATTTTCTATCATTCCATTGTTACCTTTTTTTTTGAAGAAATACAATATAATAATATGAAATAGTATTTCATCTTCTTCTCGTGAACCTCTTTAATGACACTTGTTTTTTTAAGGTTGTTGAGTTTGTTCTTCTGAAACAACTACCTTATCTTGAATGAGAGTTGTTCGACATTATTTTGCTGAGGTACTTGATTCACTTTTCGATTAATGATAGGTGTGAAAACCTAAACATCATCAAAAGTGATAGTATGAATTAAATTTTAATTCAATTCCTCCTCAATAACAATGCATCTAACCTTATTTCTCCCTCCAAACTCAACATTCTAAAAAGTTATAAATCTCTCCTTAAAGTAATCTTCATTGTGGGATCATAAAATTTACATCCCATGGATCACTCAAAATAACCGAAGTAGTTGTTCACTTTTGAAGTTTAATTACTTCACATATTTCCTAACTTATACAAAAGAATCAACACTTTGTAACTTATTGTTGTTTCTTTTGAGTAGGACCCTTAGCAACTTTATTCTAATATTTTCTTTTATTGCCCTTATTCTTAGAGACACTAACTAAATGATCACTAATTAAATTAATACATTTACATTTATAATGCTTCAACTTTTCTTCCTCTTGAAAACAATGAGAAAAGAGCTCAAATAGAGTCTATTTCTTCCTTTGAAAATTGTAACTTGAATTGGTTAAACTATATAGGAAGCAGTGCCAAAATCATAAGAACAAACAATTGTTAGAAAGTTTGATCTTATGTGCCTTAAATTTTGAAGCAATATAAAGAATTTTTATAATCTACTCTCTCACAATTTGTAACCCCCTCGTCCCGGTCAGGACGACTGACCGGTCCGAGTAGGCTACACGGGGAAAATCGAAGTGAAACTCGCTAAGGCTCCCCTTCGGTTGGCAACCCTAGAAAATTTCTTTAATTATTATCTTGTCTAAATGGATAATTTAAATCCTACGTGAAAGGACAACAACGGAAGCAACAAACGAGACGATCAACCCAAACATCATTCCAAAAACAGTCCATTTTAGCTTAAACTACATGTCGTTTCGAAACACCCAAGGAGTGTATCGAAACGCCTTGACTTGGTCAACGAGCCCAAGTAAACACGAGGAGACCGTATCGAAACGATGGTCAATCGTTCCGAAACACCCTCAACGGTCAACTTCTCGTGGTCAAGGAAACGAAGACCGTTCCGAAACGCCAAGGCCCGTTTCGATACTTCAATTTATCGTCAAAATCTTAGATTTCCAGTGGAAAAAACGTATCGAAACGACCCCCTTGCGTACTGAAACGCCTGGCCTGAAACAAGAGTTCGTATCGAAACGAGACCAAGCGTTTCGATACACATGCTGCGAACAGACAAGTTTCAGTTGGTTTTTGGCACAAGGCTGTCCCAAAACACAACTAAAACCTCCAACAACCAACATACATCAATTCTAGATGCAAGGCACCCTATACAAACATGCTTAGCACTCAACAAACATGTAAGAGTCATACATTCAAGGATCAACATTCAGCATAAGAATTCATACATAGCACTTAACAAATCATGCCTTGGACAAACATGCATAGCATTCATGGGAAGGGTATAATCCACAATATAAAGGCATACACATGGCCAACATAAATTCAACAATTTAACATGCTCAACAAAACACATCATCAACTAAGGAGTTTGACACCAACTCCTACAAGTCTACACCCCCATCGTCTAGGCATTATTACAATACGTAAATCATACTTGAGCTAATCGAGAACTCCAAAAGCTCCTCCCTTGCCCACTTGCCTCCCGAACTCTAACGATCTGCATGTTGGAAATAAAGGAAAGCGTAAGCTACTAGCTTAGTGAGAGAAGCTTTAAAATTCAACAAGCATTCAGTTTTCAAAACACTTTTCATAATTGACAATTAAATCAATGGATGCACGAATGACTATCACAACAAGACTACACATGGCTTGCACATGCACAACCAGCATACACACGATGGGACCACACATCATCGTTCGACTAGTAATTTTCCGATGGGACCACTCATCACCTTACTATACTACTAGTCACTACCGGTGGGACCACTCATCACCGTAGTTAAGAAAACCATCACGTGAGGCTCGACTTCAACACGACTACACAACAACAATGGTGTAAACAAATCAAGATGCACATGATACCACATCATATAACCACTCATCAACACATAGCAAAAAGGTAGGAGTAGTACTTACACTCGGGTTTAGGTGAACCCTATAGGTCCCACCCTAAACCCCCAAGAGTTCCATTTCGAAAACAAATCAAGGTTTGACATTTCTACTCACTGATGCTACCCAAATGAAAGCCGAAAACCAAGCTCAAGTCTCCAAAATCTCCGGATTCGTCCCCGAAGCTTCACCAACTAAATTCCTTTCTTCTAATCATCCCAACACAATCAAAACAACCTCAAATAAGTTCACAAAACAAAGTAGCAAACCCGGAACACAATTCAAGCACAAAACACATGATTCAAGCTAAGGACAACTCCCAAAATCCTCATTCCCGAGCAGCCATGAAGAACACCCCAAAACCCTTGATTTCAACACTTAAATTACTCCCAAAAGCTTCCAAAACAACCCTTATACATAGCCTAACCATCAGCCAACACTTTCTCACACAAAGCACCCCAAAAACTCAACATTTAAGCTCTCTAAAACCTCCCTAAAACCCAATTTCGGGAAACACCATAAAACTATGTAAAAATCAAGTATGTTGGACCTTTTAGGTTGTAAATAACTCATATAACCTCAACAAATCAAAAGCTTAAGTTATAGACAATAAAGATGATATTTTTAATCTAAAAACTCAAAACTTCCAATTTCAAAACCATGAACATTAATGAAAACTAAAGGTACCAACTTGAAGGGGAAAGGGAGGACAAGTCAAATATGGGCTTACCTTTCAAAAATCACCAAAGATGAGGAAGAATGGTGATGGAATAGTGAAATGGAGAAGGGGGAACTCTTATGTCGTGAAAATGGATTGGAAGAGGAGAGAAGAAGATGACAAAAGGCTATTTTAAATAAAAAGGGGTTTTATTTTGCAAGACCACTTATTTACAAGTATGCCATTAATGAAAATGGTCATCTTCCACAATTCCAAAATCCATGGAATTTTGGGTTCTAATTTAAATTAAAATTTGATCCAACATATAAAATGAATTTTTAGAATGAAAAGAGAAACCCGAAACATTATTTTAATATTATTTTCACTCGACCTCCAAACCTGGGTGTTACAACTCTCCCTCACTTAAGGAATTTCGTCCCCGAAATTACCTGACGAAAACAAGTACGGAAACTGCTCAAGCATATCAGCTTTCCTTTCCCACGTGGCCTTTTCCACTCCCCTATGTCTCCATAACACCTTGACCAACTCTATGGTCCTTCCACGCAACACCTTACTATCAGAAGCAAGTATCTCAACTGGTTCTTCGTTGTAAGACAAGTCCGGATTCAGATCAATCTCTTCTACGGACATTACATGGGACGGATCTAATCTATACCTCCTAAGCATCAACACATGAAAGACATCATGGATCTTCTCTAACTCGGAAGGCAATCTCAAACTGTAAGGTACTGGCCCAATCCGCTCAACTACCTCATAAGGTCCAATGAATCTTGGTCTTAACTTGCCCTTCCTCCCAAACCTCATCACCTTCTTCCAATGTGAGACCTTCAAAAACACTTTATCTCCCACGGAATACTCTACCTCTTTCCTCTTTATGTCGGCATAGGACTTCTGTCGATCTGAAGCTGCCTTCAAACGATCACATATCAAATTTACCTTCTCGGTGGTGCTCTTAAGCAACTCAGGCATCGGTACAAGTTTCTGTCCGGCTTCGGCCCAACAAAATCGGGGTTCTACACTTCCTACCATACAAGGCCTCATACGGAGCCATCTGAATACTCGACTAAAAACTGTTGTTATACGCAAACTCTACTAACGGTAGATGTTTCTCCCACGACCCCTGAAAATCAATGATACAACATCTCAACATATCTTCCAACACCTGAATCACTCTCTCAAACTGACCATCTGACTGCGGATGATACGAAGTGCTGAAGTCCAACCAAGTACCCAAGGCTCGATGCAAACACTCCCAAAATCTAGCTGTAAATCTTGGATCTCGGTGACACAATCGATTTCGGTACCCCATGTAGTCTCACTATCTCACCGATATACAGATCGACCAACTTATCTAAAGTATAGGTGGTATGAACTAGTATGAAGTGGGCACACTTAGTAAACCTATCCACAATCACCCACACTGAATTCTTCCTCGAAGGAGTCAACGGTAGCCCTGACACAAAGTCCATGGTAATACGCTCCCACTTCCATTCCGGAATCTTCAACGGCTGTAACAATCCTGAGGGAAACTGATGCTCGACCTTGACTCTTTGACAAACCATACACTTACTTACAAACTCGGCCACGTCCTTTTTCAAACCAACCCAATAGTACTCTTCTTTTAACCCTCGATACATCTTCGTGCTACTCGGATGCATAGCAAAAGGACTATTATGAGCTTCATTCAAGATCGTACGCCTCAACTCGGCATCCTCCAGAACCACTATCCTATCCTTGTAACAAGGATTCCATTCTCACCAAAACAATACTCGGTAGGCCTATCCTCGGCTATGTCTTGCACGTGAGGTGCCAAAGACTCATCTCGCAACTGCTTCTCTCGAATTAACTGAACTAACGAAGGCTTAACCTGAAGCTCGGCTATCAACCCACCATCATTAGAAACACTCAATCTCGCAATCATAGCTCGTAATTCAATGGCCACTTTTCTACTCAAGGCATCGGCCACTACGTTTGCCTTACCCAGATGGTATTCTATCGTGAGGTCATAATCCTTAAGAAGCTCTAACCACCTACGTTGCCTGAGGTTCAACTCTCTCTGAGACATCAAATACTTCAAACTCTTGTGGTCGGTATACACGGTGTACTTCTCACCATAAAGGTGATGTCTCCAAATCTTCAAAGCGAACACCACTGCGGCTAGCTCTATGTCATGGGCGGGATAATTCTTCTCATGAACTTTCAACTGTCGCGAAGCATATGCTACCACCTTACCTCCCTGCATGAGCACACAACCTAAGCCTACGTATGATGCATCACTATAAATCACAAAGTCTCGTCCCGGCTCAGGCTGTATCAAGATAGGAGCTTCAGTCAAAGCTTTCTTCAATTTCTCAAACGCTTCTTGTCTTGCATCTGACCACTCATACGGAACATTCTTCTGTAGAAACTTAGTCAACGGAGCCGCTATTCTAGAAAACCCCTCAACAAACCTTCTATAGTATCCCGCCAAACCTAGGAAACTGGGGATTTCTGTCACTGACTTCGGTTGTTTCCAATTCACTATAGCCTCTCTTTTCTTGGGATCCACACTAATCCCCTTAGCCGAGATCACGTGACCTAGGAAGACTACCTCCCTAATCCAAAACTCACATTTGCTTAGCTTGGCATACAACTGATTATCTAGTAGGGTTTGAAGTACTAACCTCAAATGCCCATCATGCTCCTCTTCGGTCCTAGAGTATACTAAGATGTCGTCTATGAACAATACCACAAACCTGTCCATGAACTCATGAAACACACGGCTCATCATATCCATGAAGGCTGCTGGAGCGTTAGTCAACCCAAAAGGCATCACCAAAAACTCATAATGCCCATAACGTGTACGAAAGGTCGTCTTCGGTATGTCCACATCCTTTACCTTCAATTTATAGTACCCGGACCTCAAGTCAATCTTCGAAAACACAGAAGCATCTCTCAACTAGTCTAGCAAGTCATCTATCCTAGGCAAAGGGTATTTATTCTTCACTGTCACCTTATTCAACTGCCTATAATCTATACACATCCTCATGCTACCATTTTTCTTTTTCACAAACAAGACCGGAGCACCCCACGGAGAAATACTAGGCCTAATGAAGCCCCTATCAGTCAACTCCTGGAGCTGTGTCTTCAACTCTTTCAACTCTTTCGGTGCCATTCTATACGGAGCAATCGACACTGGTGCAGAATCAGAATATGTCTCAATAGCAAACTCAACTGCTCTATCTGGAGGCAAACCCGGTAACTCTTCCGGAAAAACACTCGGAAAATCACATATTGTTTTGATGTCCTGAGGTCTCACCTCACTCATATTCGGATTCATTACATAAGCCAAGTAAGCATGACACCCCGAACTCAACAACTTCTGAGCTTCCAAAGCCGAAACCACATTGGACAAGAACCTGACGTTCTCACCAACTACCACAACCTCAAAGTCATCGGTAAGCCTCAAGGAGACTCTCTTGGTCTCGAAGTCAACCCTAGCCCTATGCTCTACGAGCGAATCCATGCCTAAGATCACATCAAAATCGTAGAAGGGTAACTTCATCATATCGATCAGAAATATGTGGCCCTGAACCATCAAGGGACACCTACTATACACTTTCCTAACTACCACTGAGTCACCAAAAGAGCTAGTAACATTTACACTTACCTATAGAAAATCACATGGTAACCCTAATGACCTTGCGTGCTCACCCAAAATATACGAATGAGTCGAACCCGAATCTATCAAAGAAAGCAAACTCAAAGACTGTAATGAGAAATTACCTGCAATGACATCAGTGTCATTCCCAGCCTCTCGCTGAGCATACACCCTAGCCGGTCCTCCTCCCTCGGGCTGGACTGCTACTACATGAGCCAAGTTCCTCTAACCCTCATTCTTTGGCTGAAAGTTTCCACGACCGCGCCCACGACCTCTCGAATGCTCAAAACCCCTAGCTGGAGCCGGTCCGCCCCTAGCCTGGTGTGAACAGTTACGCCTCATGTGGTCTCGAGATCCACAGTTCCAACACGGCCCAAAGGTACCTGCACACTCACCCTGATGGCATCTCCCACACCTATTACACTATGGTGTGTGCATCACAGCTCTTTGGCCCTGATGGCCCTGACCATAGTTACCTCCCCTATGTCTCGAATCGGGCTGGTACCTCCTATCCCTATGCCTCTTGGCATGATCTCTATTCCAGTTCGCATGTCTCTTTCCAGAATCGGACCCACTAGCACGTACACTAGAGCCTAAGTTCTGCTCAATATCCTTAGCCCTAGAGACCAAAACATCGAACTTGGTGTAGTCAGAGGCAAGCATGTAGGTCTTCACATCTCTAGTCAACCCATATCTAAAGCGCTCACACCGCTCCCTCTCATTAGGGACCAACTCATGTGCGCATACTGGCTCAATCTCACAAACTGAACCTCGTACTCAGTCACGGTCCTGTTACCCTGAACCAAGGCCATAAACTCTCTATTCTTTTCATCCAAGTACCGGAATCCAAGATACTTCCTCTTGAAGGCATTTCTGAAGAACTCCCACGTGATATCCGCTTCGGCCATCCCCGAAGTAACAGTGATCCACCAAGTATATGCATCTCCCTGAAGCAAGGAAACAATGCAACCCAACTTACGGATGTCTGAACACTCCATCTGATCCAAAATGCGAGTAGTACTCTCAAGCCACCCCTCCGAACCCTCGGGAGTCAACCCATGAAACTCAACTGCTCCCAAGTTACGAAGCCTCTCTAGGGGTAATCCTGTCCCCGCACCCTGAGGTGGTGCTGCAGCTTGTGCACCGGCCAAAGTTGTCTGAAATACTCCGGCTATAGTCTAAATTAGATGGGTCATGTCCGCGCCCGCTGGACCCTGACCCGCCTGAGCCCCAACACCTCCATCATTAGCACCGGCCTGAGGCCCATTACCATAACCTCCGACTTGCGCACCAGCTTGAGGCACGTCACCTTCACCACCCACTCCATTACCACCGGGAGCAGGAGGAACATGAGGCTACCCTCCGGGTGCCTGGTCACCCGCCCTAGGTCGCCCCCTTGGTCTCACCATAGCAAAATAAGATCTAAAACAGCAAACACACAACAAACAAGAAAACGTTAGGTTAGCAAAGGGAAAGGACTCCGGTTCTCAAGCTCGTTAAACCAAATCAATTTTCCTTTTTGACAACAACACCTAACAATGGGGACATTGTACTAGCCCTTAACCAAACTAGAAAAAGCCACTGAAACATACTTTCAAACACCGTACTAGCAAGAAAACTTCATGCAATACATGGTAAAACACTCATCGAGGCATAGCAACACATAACAACTCAAACTTACCTCACTTACCTACCCGAGGTCTCGGAAACCTCAGGCTCTGATACCACCCAATGTAACCCCCTCATCTCGGTCAGGACGACTGACCTGTCCGAGTAGGCTACACGGGGAAAACCGAAGTGAAACCCGCTAAGGCTCCCCTTCGGTTAGCAACCCTAGAAAATTTCTTTAATTATTATCTTGTCTAAATGGATAATTTAAATCCTACGTTAAAGGACAACAACGGAAGCAACAAACGAGACGATCAACCCAAACATCATTCCAAAAACAGTCCATTTTAGCTTAAACTACAGGCCGTTTCGAAACACCCAAGGAGTGTATCAAAACGCCTTGACTTGGTCAACGGGCCCAAGTCAACACGAGGAGACCGTATCGAAACGATGGTCAACCATTCCGAAACACCCTCAACGGTCAACTTCTCGTGGTCAAGGATACGAAGACCATTCCGAAACACCAAGGCCCGTTTTGATACTTCAATTTATCGTCAAAATCTCAGATTTCCAGTGGAAAAAACGTATCGAAACGACCCCCTTGCGTACCGAAACGCATGGCCTGAAAAAAGAGGCCGTATCGAACGAGACCAACCGTTTCGATACACCTGCTGCGAACACCCCCATCGTCTAGGCATTATTACAATACGTAAATCATACTTGAGCTAATCGAGAACTCCAAAAGCTCCTCCCTTGCCCACTTGCCTCCCGAACTCTAACGATCTGCAAGTTGGAAATAAAGGAGAGCGTAAGCTACTAGCTTAGTCAGAGAAGCTCTAAAATTCAACAAGCATGCAGTTTTCAAAACACTTTTCATAATTGACAATTAAATCAATGGATGCACGAATGACTATCACAACAAGACTACACATGGCTTGCACATGCACAACCAACATACACACGGTGGGACCACACATCACCGTTCGACTAGTAGGTTTTCGATGGGACCACTCATCACCTTACTCTACTACTAGTCACTACCAGTGGGACCACTCATCACTGTAGTTAAGACAACCATCATGTGAGGCTCAACTTCAACACGACTACACAGCAACAATGGTGTAAACAAATCAAGATGCACATGATACCACATCATATAACCACTCATCAACACATAGAAAAAAGGTAGGAGTAGTACTTACACTCGGGTTTAGGTGAACCCTCTAGGTCCCACCCCAAACCCCTAAGAGTTCCATTTTGGAAACAAATCAAGGTTTGACATTTCTACTCACCGTTGCTACCCAAATGAAAGCCGAAAACCAAGCTCAAGTCTCTAAAATCTTCGGATTCGTCCCCGAAGCTTCACCAACTAAATTCCACGCTTCTAATCATCCCAACACAATCAAAACAACCTCAAATAAGTTCACAAAACAAAGTAGCAAACCCGGAACACAATTCAAGCACAAAACACATGATTCAAGTTAAGGACAACTCCCAAAATCCTCATTCCCGAGCAGCCATGAAGCACACCCAAAAACCCTTGATTTCAACACTTAAATTACTCTCAAAAGCTTCCAAAACAACCCTTATACATAGCCTAACCATCAGCCAACACTTTCTCACACAAAGCACCCCAAAACTCAACATTTAAGCTCTCTAAAACCTCCCTAAAGCCCAATTTCGGGAAACACCATAAAACTATGTAAAAATCAAGTATGTTGGACCTTTTAGGTTGTAAATAACTCATATAACCTCAAAAAATCAAAAGCTTAAGTTATAGACAATAAAGATGACATTTTTATTCTAAAAACTCAAAACTTCCAATTTCAAAACCATGAACATTAATGAAAACTAAAGGTACCAACTTGAAGGGGAAAGGGAGGACAAGTCAAATATGGGCTTACCTTTCAAAAATCACCAAAGATGAGGAAGAATGGTGATGGAATAGTGAAATAGAGAAGGGGGAACTCTTATGTCGTGAAAATGGATTGGAAGAGGAGAGAAGAAGATGACAAAAGGCTATTTTAAATAAAAAGAGGTTTTATTTTGCAAGACCACTTATTTACAAGTATGCCATTAATGAAAATGGTCATCTTCCACAATTCCAAAATCCATAAAATTTTGGGTTCTAATTTAATTTAAAATTTGATCCAACATATAAAATGAATTTTTAGAACGAAAAGAGAAACCCAAAACATTATTTTCACCCGACCCTCAAACTCGGGTGTTACACATTTCCTTGACCCTTATACTTCATAGACATCAAAGAAAGCATAAGTGATGTCATCTTAATCTTAATGTTTTGGAGTAAAATATTTCTTAATTTCGTCAAGAAAACCCTTAATATGAGTAATCTCTATAGATTTGTGCTCCATAAGACATCTAGAGTGTTGTGCTTTATTATCATTAGACTCATACAATTCAAACGATCTCACCTCCCAAAATACTTTTTATGGGTGCTTACCGTAGTGAGAGGTGCAAGATATTCTTTCCTTAGTGCAAAATCTATATTTATACAACCAAATACTATATGTAAGTTTTTTTTCTATTCCTTAAAATTAATTTCACTAAACATGAGTGTAAAATGTATTTAACAGATATTGTGATAGCAAAGATAAATTACCTAAATATATAACAAAAATAAGTAAATAAAATAAAAACAAACTCACGTAAACATTCATAAATAAACAAATAAATTTAAAATAATGGCTAATTCCCCTCAAGATACCAAGCACAACATTAATATCAAGTCTTTGGACATTAATATTAACTGTAAGCGATACTCTTGTTGTAGCAATCAAACATTGACAATAAACTATGTCAAACAATAAGCTAATCTTTGGACTAACGTATTGCTCACATAAAATACCTTATAATTGTCACACATTTATTGCCACAGTTGTCGTTATAATTATGTCAAATATTAATTTTCCTTTGGGTCAATTATTAAACGCATGAATTACAAAAATCCATAATTATCTTAATATTTTAAATAAACTAATCTACACAAAAGTAGTCAATTTGGTGACATTATGTTTCAATTAATCCATTAAAATATTAGATATCCGAAGCCAAAATATGAATTTATTTGTTTCAAAATATTTGTCTTAATTTTATCTTGCAATCAAATTAAAAGATAATCAAAATAATAATAAATTTGAATAAAGATAAACCTCATGTCAAGATATTGGACACTCCATTAATGTTTCATCTTCGGACAAAACATTAACTTGCAAGTGATATCTTGGTACAATAATCAAACATTGATAATAAGAACATGTCAAACAGAAATCTTCCTTTGGGCCGATTTATTGCTCACATATAAAACTAAATAATTATCACATGTTTATTACCACAGTTGCACATGTAATAATGTTAATTATTAACCTTCCTTTGGGCCGATTAATACTAACATAATCCGACTTACATGCACAAAACCTTCTATATTTTAAAATAAAATAATTTCCACAATAGAGGTCACTTTGGTGACTTAGTGTTTCAATTACTTTTTCTCAAAATATATAATATAAATATATCGATATTTAAATTTAAAATTTTGTAACAATCAAAATTGAAAATTCTGATAGCACTTAAGTTTCTGAAATAACCCAAAATAAAGTTGTTTGAATGGGGCTATCAGAAATCGAAAAAACCTAAATCTTTGATTGTTTCTCAAAAAGTTTCTTAAGCCTGAATTTGTCGAAATTAAAATTGAATTTAAAACAATTAATCTTTAACTAAAAGTCAAAATCAGAAGTACCATACAAATAAGTAATTCATATAATGAAAATATAAAACTTTAAAATAATCGTATATATTCTAAATACAATATATATGCCGTTAGAAAAATAACAACATATTCATTCCGAAACAAAAAAATGTATAAACCATGATTCATGGTGTTACACGTACATTCAAGACTTGACTTGGATTTAAATAATTAATAATATAAATTATTAATTCATAATCCATAAAAAAACAAGGCATTTAATATACACCTTATTGAATCTAGAACCTTACGTAAAGCATATAATTCTTATTCCCAAATGTCATGAGTTTGCATACCACGTAATAGCTCCTTCTCTTAAGGCCACATTTAAGGGTTTTTTCTTTCCTTAATTACCAACAATCAAAATTAAAATTTTGATAACATTAAATACCAAATCTAAAACATTAAATATATATTTTAAAGATTAATAACATTAAATACTTTATACCAAATCTAAAACAAACATATTAACAATTAATTAAACCCTAAAATATGTAAATAAATAAATCATGATAATCTAAACAGTTCCAAAATTCATGATATGCCGATATTGAAATTCAATTTCCATTAACACAAGTTATAGAAACAACACAAAAACATGACTGCATTTAATTTCAAAAACCAAATTCATGATTAACTATATATAATTCTAAACATAATCACGTACTGAAATTGCAAAGAAACAAATGATTAACCGTTACTAACGTCTTTTTTAATCAGCGCAAAAACAATTCAATCGCAAATTGAACCCTAAATTATAAGGGAATGCAATCGAAATTGGTGCGGCGCTTAAACAAAAAAGTTTATGATTGTGATCTTCCATGAAAAATCAACAAGTTTTTAATCATTCAATATGACGAGGCGTTGATTCCATTTGTTAGAACCAAATCATAATTTAATATGAAACTTAATACCCATGATCTATCATATCAAATTATCAAGAACAATAAACCAAATAAATTGAATGCGGAAGCGTACCTGAATTAATCGATAGATTGAAAACCTTGAATCTTCATGTTGAAATCCCAAATCTTTGGTATTGATCTTCCAAGAAGATAGGTTAGCCCTTGCCGTAAAAACTCTCTGACGAGGACAAGAGTAATACAAGTTAACCTATTTCTTGGGGACCACTACCTCTTTATATAGTTGAGTATTAAATCAACTATTAAATATTTATAACTCTGCCCCTCATTGAATTATAAATATATCTTATGGTATCTACACTTTTATTTTCATGACACTTTAATACCTATGATACGCCTAACATAATTAGTCACTTGATTTTGTGTCATACTTTATAATAGCATCATACATTTTACATATGTGCCCACAATTGAGGATTTTAATCCAACACTAAGGTAATGCGTTATGAGTCATTGTATTAATCATTTATTATGTGGAAGGCTAATCTTGAATATTTATTTAATTTGCATGGTTGTTTTCGTGGAGTATGACGTTGCGAGATGCAACGATGGTGGTACAACGAGGGAGATGATGTCGAAGATGCTTCAACAAATAATGTTGGAGGTGGCTGTAACACCCGGGTTTAGAGGTCGGGTGAGAATAATATTTTAATATTATTTTGGGTTCGGCTTTATAATTAAAATAAGCTTTTAAAGTTTCGGGTTTCAAAAACAAATATTTTACTTTGGACTAAAATGAAATGAAAGACAAATTGAAGAGATTTTAAAGAATAAGGGAACTAGCCATTCATTAATGGTAAAGTGGTAAATAGCCCAACTTTTAATTTTAAACCCCATTTTATCAATAGCCACTATTCACCTTCTTCTTCTTCAAAAAAAAAAACAAAACAACGGTTTGAAGAAAGCTCTCATCCCTTCCACTATTCCATTTCATCTCTTCTCCATTTCAACTCGTTTTTGAAAGGTAACACCATTTTTGACTTCTCCTCAACCTCCTCTCTTCAAAAGTACAATTGGTTTTTATTTTTGTTAAAGTTTTGGAAATGGAGATTTCAAAAGTTTTGATTAAAAATGATAACTTTATGTTGTTAAACTTAATATTTTGATTCAATGTTGTTAGTTATGAAGTCTAGGAGCTAAATGGTACCACATATATGAATTTTTCTTGGTTTTGAACAAATTCCCAAAATTGGGTTTAAAGGGGGTTTTTGAAAGGTTTTGGGTGAGTCTTGAGGGTTGTTTTAGGTGGGAATTGATGGGCTAATGTTAGTGCAATGGTTAGGGGTTAGTTTGGGATCATTTGTGGGTGTAAAAGGTGTTGGAAACATGAGTTTTGGATGAGGTTATTGGGCTGCACGAAATTGCTAAATGTGGAGTTTGTTCATGACTTGAAATATTGTGATTTGTGTTAGAATTGTGTTCCGGGTTAGTACTTGGATGCTTGGGCTGATTTGAAGTTGTTTGAATTGTATTGAGGTTGTTTAGAAGCGAGAACTTGGGTCGGTGAAGCATCGGGAGGAAATCCGGAAGCTTGAGGGTGGTTGTTTGCTTGGTAATTGAGCTTGGAAGTTTAGGTGAGTGGTTAATGTTTTAAATTGGTTTTAAATGTTTGGTTCGAGCATGTGGACTAGGTTGGGCTTGGTAGACCACCTAGAGTTAGGATTAGGGTGGTAGCCTAATCCTAAACTTAAACTAGAGCCATTGGTTGAACTTGTAATGGATGTTTATGCCTCGTATGATTTGTGATATGATTGCTTATGTATAATGTGACATACATGTGAGATGAGGCATGATTTGTGATGCATTATGATATGCATGTGAATGGTTCATGATTGTGATCATGGTGAGTACGTGCTAAGCACGGAATTGGTTGTACTGAATAATGTGGATTGAGTTAAATGTTGGCACTAATATGTTTGAGTACAAATGATCGATCATTAGGATGTTAGTGTGCACACATGAGTCAAATTCGCGCGTGGCCTTGGTGGCGTTGAGTCACCAAGGAGGAGTACGGGTTCGCCCGGAAATTGTCATTTATATATGGTTGATGATGAGTGGAATCCCATCAACGGGGCGTGAGGATGAGTGGAATCCCCTCCGCGAGACCGATGATGAGTGTAATCTCACCGTGAGGTAAAGTGGTTGTTGGATGTGAGTTCCAACGTGTTTATCCGCGTATTCGGGTCATAGCTAGGTGTCAATGTTGATTGATATGTGTATCAATGTGATATAGAATGTGATTTCTACTTGGATGTTTATATGTGTTTACATATGTTGTGAAATAGAGCTTGTTGAGCATGGCATATAATTGAATATTGTTCATGCATCTTTAACATTTGGCTCTTGAGGATCAATGGTATAATCATGCATTTAACTTGGTTAAGATCGTGCTTGGACCCTGCATTGTCGAGGTTTGTTTTTAAAGAGCTTACCCTCACTAAGCTTATTGCTTACGCTCTCTCTTTGTTCGACAATGCAGATCCTTAGTTCGTGGGTTGCTAAGTGCAAGAAGGGGGCCTCCAAGTGTGCTTCGTGGTGCTTGTTTAGCTACCAAGTATGAACTTTTTAATTATGATGTAATGGTCTAGCAATGGGACATGTAATCGTGTTATGATGCTTTTGAACTTTGTTGTTGTTGCTGCTGTTGTTTAGGAGCATGTTAGACTCCTCGTATGTATCCGTTAATTTAGCTTTTGGAGATGTATGCCCTTGCTTGTGAACCTTGTTGGCAATTGATTGCTTTGAATTGCCTATGTGATGACTATGTTGAAGTATGCTTTTGGTGATGCCTTAATTGGATGTTTCTTTATATGTCTTGGGTGATTGAGCATGTTTGTCTTAGGATCCATGCCTCTAGACCATGTATGTTTATGCTGAGTGTTGCTTAGGGTCGTTTAGGGCCCTTAGAGTTGTTGAGAAACGCCTAAGTCTGATTTTCGAAGGTTGCAGACAGCCCGCGTTTCGAAACGAGCTGGGCCGTTTCGGAACGGGTAAGGCTTCAGGGACCCCGTATCGGAACGTGTTTCGATACGGTTTGGCCACTGTGAGCCCCTTTTCTGATACGGGTTTCGGAATGTTTTGGCTACTGGAAATCTGAGAAAATGGAGAGATGAAAGCGTTTCGAAATGGGTCTAATGGTTTTGAAACGGTCAAAATCTCGTTGACCACGAGAAGTTGACCGTTGAGGGTGTTTCGGAACGGTTGACCTCCGTTCCGATACGGCCTCTTCGTATGGGCTTGGGGCAGTTGACCTGTTAAAGGCGTTTCGATACGCCTCAAGGGTGTTTCGAAACGGCATGTTTAATGGATTAAAATTGGGCTGTTTAAATGTTGTTTTGGGTTCAAATGTTTGTCTTCCGCATTTTATTCCGCTGATATGATCACATAGGATTTAATTGAGCCTTTAGAAAAGATTAAATTTAAAAGAAAAAAATTTGGGTTGCTAACCGAGGGGGAACCTTAACGGGTTTCGCTTCGGTTTTCCCCGTGTGGCCCACTCGGACCTATCAAGCGTCCGGACCGGGACGAGGGGGTTACACTTGTTGGTATCAGAGCCTAAGGTTACCGAGACCTTGGGCAGGTAAGTGAGGTAAGTTCAAGTTTTGTATTGATATGCACGGTGCTTGCTTGCCTTGTAAGTATGATTGCTTGGGTGACAAGTATGTTGATTGTTTTGTTTAAAAGTATGTTGTCTGAGAGTCCCATTTCAACTATTACATCGGAAAAGAATCTTTAAGTGAGGGAAACGTACTTGAGCACTTGGAAGCCTTGCCTTGCTAACCCAATCTTGTATATTTTGTTTGTTGTGGTTGTAGTTATCGTTTGTGAGCAATGTCTAGGCCGAGGGGTAGGCCGAGGGTGGTTCTTCAGGAACCACGTGTTGCGGCTCCTGTTGAGTCGGTGATTGGTGTGGAGGCTCATATAGAAGGGCCTGCGGCTGCTGGAGTTGGAGCTCCTCCACCACCTCCTCCGCCAAGAGCTGGAGGCGAGGATGAAGCTGAAGGAGAGGGACCTCAAGGTGGCCAAGGTCCGGCGGAATTGATATGACTCCGCTAGTGCAAGCTATAGCGGGAGCGTTTCAGGCCGCAGTTGCGGGAGCTCAGGCTGCAGCTCAGCCTATGTGTGACGATGCTAGTCTACCTTTGGAGAGGCTTCGTAGCTTGGGGGCCGAAGGGTTCAGAGGATCTACTCCAGAGAGGTCGGAGTTATGGTTGGAGAAGATAGTTCGTATCTTAGCTCAGATGGGTTGTGTGGGCGCACGTAGATTGGGTTGTGTGATCTCCTTACTTCAAGGTGATGCCTACACCTGGTGGGTCACCATTACTACCGGAGTTCCAGAGGCAGAGATTGATTGGGATTTCTTTGAGTCCGCTTTCAGAAAGAGGTACTTGGGACCGAGGTATCTAGACGAGAAGAAGCGGGAGTTTATGGCTCTGGTTCAGGGAGATGCTACTGTGACTGACTACGAGATCCGTTTTGTTCGTCTGAGTCAGTATGCTTCAGAGTTGGTGCCTACTGAGAGGGCCCGATGTGAACGTTTCAGATATGGGCTTCATGAGGAAGTTAAGAGGTATACCTTAGCTTCTGATTATTATGACTTTGATGTCTTAGTTGCTAGAGCCAAGGACATTGAGCATAGCTTGGGGTTGACCAAGCGTACTGGAGGATCTAGTTCTGGTAAGAGACACAACAACTTTGATAGTAGAGATGCCAAGAGGCATAGAGGTGGCGGATATCAGTTTGACCATAGACGTGGCGGTGGCCACCATGGTAGGGGTCATCAGGGTCACAGAGGTGGAGGGCGTTTGCCTGAGTGCACTCGATGTGGGAGCCAGCACACTGGTGAGTGTTGGGGTAACTTCCATGCTTGTTGGAACTGTGGTTCGAGGGACCACTTTAGGAGGGATTGTCCGCATCAGGCGGCACAAGCACCGAACATTGCTCAGTCTCCTGCAAGAGTGAATGATTTTCAGAGAGGCCGTGGGTGCGGTCGTGGCTACTTCCAGCCTAGAGCTGATGCACCTAGGGTAGATGCTCAGAGGAACCTCGCTCATGTTGTGGCAGTGCAGCCAGAGGCAGGAGGACCAGCGAGAGTTTATGCTCAGAGAGAGGCCGGGAACGACACTGATGTGATAGCAGGTAATTTTGAGTTACAGTCTATGTCTTTGCTTTCTTTGGTTGATTCGGGTTCTACACATTCCTACATTTTGAGTGAGCATGCACGAAAGTTAGATATACCTGTTGAGATCTTAGATGTAGGTATGCATGTGACTAGTTCTTTTGGTGAGACGGTTGTGGTTAGACGTATGTATAGGAGATGTCCACTGAAGATTCAGGGTCATGTGTTCTCTGTTGATATGAAGGAACTTCCTTTTTATGGTTTTGATATTATTTTGGTTATAGACTGGTTAGTTGAGCACCGGGCTAGTGTGGATTTTGAGACGAAGAGGATTTCCTTGAAACTTTCTGATGACTACGAGGTAGTAGTAGTAGGCGAGAACATTAAGTTCTTGTCTAATGTTGTGTCAGCTTTAGAGGCTCATCAGTTGATGGACTCCGGATGTGGGGCTTACTTAGCTTATATTATGAATTCGAATATGAGTGAAGCTAGACCGAAAGATATTAGAACAGTGTGTGACTTTCCGGATGTCTTTCCTGAAGAGTTGTCGGGTTTACCTCCTGACAGAGATGTTGAGTTTGTGATTGAGACTGTTTCAGGGTCTAATCCAGTTTCGATAGCTCCGTATCGTATGGCTCCGAAAGAGTTGAAAGATTTGAAAAGTCAGTTGCAAGAATTATAAGATCGTGGTTTCATTAGGCCTAGTAGTTCTCCTTGGGGTGCTCCTGTGTTGTTTGTGAAAAAGAAAGATGGTAGTATGCGCATGTGTATTGACTACAGGCAGTTAAATCAGTTGACTGTGAAGAACAAGAATCCGTTGCCTCGCATAGATGATTTGTTTGATCAGTTGAGAGGTGTTTCAGTGTTCTCGAAGATAGATTTGAGATTCGGGTACTATCAGTTGAAGGTGAAAGAGTGTGATGTTCCGAAGACAACTTTTAGGACTAGATATGGTCACTATGAGTTCCTTGTGATGCCGTTTGGGCTCACGAATGCACCTGCAGCATTCATGGATATGATGAACAGGATTTTTAGAGACTATCTAGACCGTTTTGTAGTTGTTTTCATTGATGATATTCTTGTGTACTCGAAGACAAAAGAAGAGCATGATGGGCACTTGAGATTTGTTTTACAGAGATTGTTGAGCAATCAGTTGTATGCGAAGCTCAGCAAATGTGGGTTCTGGATTCGAGAGGTTATGTTTCTTGGCCATGTTGTTTCGGCCGAAGGTATCCTTGTTGATCCATCGAAGATTGAGGCCATTGTTGAGTGGAAACAACCTAAGTCTGTGACCAAGATTAGGAGTTTCCTAGGATTAGCCAGTTACTATAGGAGGTTTGTTAATGGTTTCTCTAGGGTAGCCGCTCCTTTGACTAAATTGTTGCAAAAAGGAGTTAAGTTTGAGTGGTCAGATGCAAGACAGAAGGCCTTTGAGAAATTGAAAGAAGCTTTGACAAACGCTCCAGTGTTAGTGCAACCTGTTTCAGGTAAAGAGTTTGTGATTTACAGTGATGCTTTCTACATAGGTTTAGGATGTGTCTTGATGCAAGAAAGGAGAGTTGATGCTTATGCTTCTAGACAGTTGAAGGTTCATGAGAAGAACTATCCTACTCACGATATAGAGTTAGCCGCGGTTGTTTTTGCGTTGAAGATTTGGCGTCATTACTTGTATGGTGAGAAGTGTATAGTTTACACCGATCACAAGAGCTTGAAGTATTTGATGACACAGAAAAAATTGAACTTGAGACAGAGAAGATGGCTTGAGTTGCTAAAAGACTATGATTTGACCATTGAGTACCATCCGGGTAAGGCAAATGTAGTAGCCGATGCTTTGAGTAGAAAAGTGGCCGTTGAGTTGAGAGCTATGTTTGCTAGATTGAGTGTGTTCGATGATTGTGGGTTGATCACCGTGTTGCAAGTGAAGCCTTCTTTGATTCAGTTGATTAGAGAGAAGCAGTTGCAAGATGTGTCTTTAGTCCCTCATGTTCAGGACATAGCCGAAGGAAGACCGACCGAGTATAGTTTCAGTGGTGAGAGCTTGTTGTGCTTTAGAGATAGAATTGTTGTACCAGAAGATGTTGAGTTGAGACGTCAGATCCTGAGTGAAGCACATTCGAGTCCTTTTTCTATGCATCCAGGTAGTACCAAGATGTATCGTGACTTGAAGAATGATTACTTCTGGATTGGTTTGAAGAAATATGTAGCCGAGTATGTGAGCCGTTGTATGGTTTGTCAAAGAGTGAAGGCAGAACATCAGGTTCCTTCAGGTTTGTTATAGCCTTTGAAGATTCCGGAATGGAAATGGGAGAGGATCACCATGGATTTTGTATCGGGGTTGCCTTTGTCTCCTTCGAAGAAGAATTCTATTTGGGTGATTGTTGATAGGTTCACTAAGTGTGCTCACTTCTTAGCAGTGAACACTACAGATTCCTTAGACAAGTTGGCAAACTTGTACATCCGTGAGATTGTTAGACTTCATGGAGTTCTGAAGTCTATTGTTTCAGATAGGGATCCTAGATTTACTTCGAGGTTCTGGGGTTGTTTGCATAGTGCTCTGGGTAGCCGTTTGCATTTCAGTACGTCTTATCATCCGCAGTCCGATGGGCAGTCAGAGCGAGTGATACAGATTTTAGAGGATATGCTTCGTTGTTGTGTGATTGACTTCCAGGGCTCTTGGGAGAAGCACTTACCTTTAGTTGAGTTTGCTTACAACAACAGTTATCAGTCTAGTATTCAAATGGCTCCCTATGAGGCCTTGTATGGTAGACGTTGTAGGACTCCGATTTGTTAGGCTGAAACGGGTCAGAGATTGTTACCTATGCCGGATTTGCTTAAGGGGACTACCGACAAAGTGAAGTTGATTTGTGACCGTTTGAAAGCAGCTTCCGATCGTCAGAAGTCTTATGCGTATTTGAAGAGGAAAGAGATTGAGTTCTCCGTGGGTGAGAATGTGTTTCTGAAAGTATCTCCGTGGAAGAAGGTAATGAGATTTGGCCGGAAGGGCAAGTTGAGTCCGAGGTTCATTGGTCCGTATGAGATAGTTGAGCGGATTGGGCCTGTAGCTTACCGTTTGAGATTACCTTCTGAGTTAGAGAAGATCCATGATGTCTTTCATGTGTCTATGCTTAGGAGATATAGGTCGGATCCTTCTCATGTTATGCCCGTTGAGGAGATAGAGTTGATCCAGATTTGTCTTATAATGAAGAGCCTGTTGAGATACTTGCTTCTGATAGCAAGGTGTTGCATGGTAAGACCATAAAGTTGGTCAAGGTGTTGTGGAGACATAGAGGTGTGGAAGAGGCCACGTGGGAGAGGAAAGCTGATATGCTTGAGCAATTTCCGTATTTGTTTCCGTCAGGTAATTTTGGGGACGAAATTCCTTAAGTGGGGGAGAGTTGTAACACCCGGGTTTAGGGGTCGGGTGAGAATAATATTTTAATATTATTTTGGGTTCGGCTTTAAAATTAAAATAATCTTTTAAAGTTTCGGGTTTCAAAAACAAATATTTTACTTTGGACTAAAATGAAATGAAAGACAAATTGAAGAGATTTTAAAGGATAAGGGAACTAGCCATTCATTAATGGCAAAGTGGTAAATAGCCCAACTTTTAATTTTAAACCCTATTTTATCAATAGCCACTATTCACCTTCTTAAAAAAAACAACGGTTTGAAGAAAGCTCTCATCCCTTCCACTATTCCATTTCATCTCTTCTCCATTTCAACTCGTTTTTGAAAGGTAACACCATTTTTGACTTCTCCTCAACCTCCTCTCTTCAAAAGTACAATTGGTTTTTATTTTCGTTAAAGTTTTGGAAATGGAGATTTCAAAAGTTTTGATTAAAATGATAACTTTATGTTGTTAAACTTAATATTTTGATTCAATGTTGTTAGTTATGAAGTCTAGGAGCTAAATGGTACCACATATATGAATTTTTCTTGGTTTTGAACAAATTCCCGTAATTGGGTTTAAAGGGGGTTTTTGAAGGGTTTCGGGTGAGTCTTGGGGGTTGTTTTAGGTGGGAATTGATGGGCTAATGTTAGTGCTATGGTTAGGGGTTGGTTTGGGATCATTTGTGGGTGTAAAAGGTGTTGGAAACATGAGTTTTGGATGAGGTTATTGGGCTGCACGAAATTGCTAAATGTGGAGTTTGTTCATGACTTGAAATATTGTGATTTGTGTTAGAATTGTGTTCCGGGTTAGTACTTGGATGCTTGGGCTGATTTGAAGTTGTTTGAATTGTATTGAGATTGTTTAGAAGCGAGAACTTGGGTCGGTGAAGCATCGGGAGGAAATCCGGAAGCTTGAGGGTGGTTGCTTGCTTGGTAATTGAGCTTGGAAGTTTAGGTGAGTGGTTAATGTTTTAAAGTGGTTTTAAATGTTTGGTTCGAGCATGTGGACTAGGTCGGGCTTGGTAGACCCACCTAGAGTTAGGATTAGGGTGGTAGCCTAATCCTAAACTTAAACTAAAGCCATTGGTTGAACTTGTAATGGATGTTTATGCCTCGTATGATTTGTGATATGATTGCTTATGTATAATGTGACATACATGTGAGATGAGACATGATTTGTGATGCATTATGATATGCATGTGAATGGTTCATGATTGTGATCATGGTGAGTACGTGCTAAGCACGGAATTGTTTGTATTGAATAATGTGGATTGAGTTAAATGTTGGCACTAGTATGCTTGAGTACAAATGATCAATCATTAGGATGTTAGTGTGCACACATGAGTCAAATTCGCGTGTGGCCTTGGTGGTGTTGAGTCACCAATGAGGAGTACGGGTTCGTCCGGAAATTGTAATTTATATATGGTTGATGATGAGTGGAATCCCATCAACGGGGCGTGAGGATGAGTGGAATCCCCTCCGCGAGACCGGTGATGAGTGTAATCCCACCGTGAGGTAAAGTGGTTGTTGGATGTGAGTTCCAACGTTTTTATCCGCGTATCCGGGTTATAGCTAGGTGCCAATGTTGATTGATATGTGTATCAATGTGATATAGAATGTGATTTCTACTTGGATGTTTATATGTGTTTACATATGTTGTGAAATAGAGCTTGTTGAGCATGGCATATAATTGAATATTGTTCATGCATCTTTAACATTTGGCTCTTGAGGATCAATGGTATAATCATGCATTTACCTTGGTTAAGATCGTGCTTGGACCCTGCATTGTCGAGGTTTGTTTTTAAAGAGCTTACCCTCACTAACCTTATTGCTTACGCTCTCTCTTTGTTCGACAATGCAGATCCTTAGTTCGTGGGTTGCTAAGTGCAAGAAGGGGGCCTCCAAGTGTGCTTCGTGGTGCTTGTTTAGCTACCAAGTATGAACTTTTTAATTATGATGTAATGGTCTAGCAATGGGACATGTAATCGTGTTATGATGCTTTTGAACTTTGTTGTCGTTGCTATTGTTTAGGAGCATGTTAGACTCCTCGTATGTATCCGTTAATTTGGCTTTTGGAGATGTATGCCCTTGCTTGTGAACCTTGTTGGCAATTGATTGCTTTGAATTGCCTATGTGATGACTATGTTGAAGTATGCTTTTGGTGATGCCTTAATTGGATGTTTCTTTATATGTCTTGGGTGATTGAGCATGTTTGTCTTAGGATCCTTGCCTCTAGACCATGTATGTTTATGCTGAGTGTTGCTTGGGGTCATTTAGGGCCCTTAGAGTTGTTGAGAAATGCCTAAGTCTGATTTTCGAAGGTTGCAGACAGCCCGCGTTTCGAAACGAGCTGGGCCGTTTCGGAACGGGTAAGGCTTTAGGGACCCCGTATCGGAACGTGTTTCGATACAGTTTGGCCACTGTGAGCCCCTGTTCCGATACGAGTTTCGGAACGTTTTGGCTACTGAAAATCTGAGAAAATGGCGAGATGAAAGCGTTTCGAAACGGGTCTAATGGTTTCGAAACGGTCAAAATCTCGTTGACCACGAGAAGTTGACCGTTGAGGGTGTTTCAGAACGGTTGACCTCCGTTCCGATACGGCCTCTTCGTATGGGCTTGGGGCAGTTGACCTGGTCAAGGCGTTTCGATACGCCTCAAGGGTGTTTCGAAACGGCCTGTTTAATGGATTAAAATTGGGCTGTTTAAATGTTGTTTTGGGTTCAAATGTTTGTCTTCCGCATTTTATTCCGCTGATATGATCACATATGATTTAATTGAGCTGTTAGAAAAGATTAAATTAAAAAGAAAAAAAATTTGGGTTGCTAACCGAGGGGGAACCTTAACAGGTTTCGCTTCGGTTTTCCCCGTGTGGCCCACTCGGACTGGGACGAGGGGGTTACAGTGGAAGGGGTAAAAGAAGTTGTAAATAGGGGAAAGAAGTAAATTAAAGGTGAGGAGCAAATAATGTCTGAGGTGAATGGGCTAAAAGAGGTTGTCAATATGGGAAACGAGAATCAAATAAAAGTTGAGGAGAAATTGAAGAGTATGAGGGGGGTAGATGATAAGAAGTTTAGAGAGAAATTGAGTTTTCTTTCTGAAGACGTCGAAAAAGTGCGGGCCAACGTGGCCTGCTTGAAACAGAGCTTGGTAGAGAAGATAATTCGATGTTGATGTCAAAATTGACGATGTTCATCAGGCCGTCGAAGCTTATTTGTACGAAATGAAAGATAATTTGTGGCATATGTCAAGGGATATGGAGGTTGATAGGGCAAATATTGTGAATGAATTTAATAAGATTGTTTCTCGTAATGTAACGGGTGAGACGTCACAGACAGTAGAAAATACTTTATCTTCTAAATTCAAAACTTCCGAATGTGGAGCTAGGTGCTGGTTAAATTTAGATGGAAACTATGATTGTCCAGCGCCGGTGAAGAATGTGGTAAAAGCATCTAACCTTATTTAAATAAAGATTCTTATCATCTTGTTCTTGTCTTGACAAGTGTAATGTTACATTGTAGGATCTTCCACTTATCCATCAGGTTAGTCGAAAATTTCCTAGACTTGGAAAAAATAACCATGAAAGTTAATTTAGAATAATTATGTTGTGTAGTAGTCACCATTCAATAGAATGGTAAGCGTTGGTTTTGTTTTAGTGTTGTAATAGCAAATGGCGGTTTCCATATGCATTGGACATGATTGAGCCTTTAGCCTATCGAAGTGAACATTGAAAATTAGACTGTTTTTGGCCATTAAATGTTGTACCTTAATGGTTATGCAATTATTATTTTTGGTGACATAATTTATGATTTTTGTTGTTGTCATTATACCTTTCAATCTTTGTTTTGAAAGGTTGAGAATAAGTCAATAAAACTTTTGTATGTTGTACTACCTAATAGGCTTCATGACGAAGAATGGGCCTACTGTGATTATTTATGGAATACCCGTTGACGCAATAGTAAGCCTTCAATTCTAAAACTTGACGTTGTTATATTATGAAATATAAAATAAAAGACATAACACAATGTTTGCATGCAGCTATGTGGTCATTAAATTCGACAACATTTATTGCACTGTTAGAGAAATTGATACGTTACGACCCAACCAACAACTCGACAAAATGGTTAGTGTAATAAATAGCGTGCATGGCTTGAAATTATATAAAACATTTGTAGCCTATTTTGCTAAGCGGTCATTATTGTTTTGTATATTTGCAAAATTATTGGCACGGTGTCTGCGTGCGAGGCTCGTAAGGAGACGATGGAAAAAAATGTCGGGCCTTTATGCCTTGCTATCTTGATGTATATTTTTTTGTTACCATCTTATACAATGTTTATGCCATAGGTCATTTTTGATAAATTGTTTTCAATTGTAAAAATAACAAATGTTATTAATTGTTGCATACCCAGAAACGAGAAGCATTGCATGCCACAACGTTATCGTTTGCAGAGTCTTTGTAACCCCTTAAACCCGACCTAGAAGAAAAGATCGAGTTTAGGAAGTCACCGTTAAAAACTTTTCCCTCAAATAATAAATTTTAGGTTTAAATAATTTATAAAATAAATTAATTATTAATTAACAATAAGTATCGTAAAATATCATAATTGTTTTCAAAACTAAATTATTATAAAAATATTCTGATCATTTAATAAAATATCTGAAATAAAGTCTGTAAATATATGCTGAAACATAATCCCAAAATATAAAGTTCCACGATCTGAAATACGTAAATATCCCAAAACATAGAATAATAATAATATGATAGTTTAACTTTAGTTCATACTGAATAATAAAATAATCGGATAAAATTGAGATCCTCCAAGTACCAAGTCGCCTAGAGAGCCTAAGTATATCTGAAAAGAGAAACTATGGGGGAGTAAGCTAAAGAGCTTAGTGTGTCTCTAAAGTGCAAGAAAATCATAGTCGTAAAAACATAGTAATATTTTCTTAAAATTCTTTAAAGCACATCACATGAATCACAAGCGCAATCCAATGCACCCAGCTACAACCGCCAAGAGGAAAGTTTCCCAGAACTCCTCACTACAACCGCCAATCCGAAGTGGAATTCAGCCCGAAGGGTGAAACCACTGAACTTCCATGAACAAATCCCAACACATGCTCATACAATGATATGATGATTAGAAATCAAATTTCATAAACAAAGTTTCATAAATCCGATATTCCGTAAACATACTTCATAAATCATAGTCCATAAGTCCATAAATAATAGTTCATAAATCATGGTTTGTAAATCATGGTAAAAACATATTCTGAAAACGTATGCATGTGATGTCAACCATAAAAATCATAATACATATGAATAATCACATAAAGGGTAAAACATCAACACATAAAAAATAACATATAATTTAATTATAGCACCAGAAGAAACACACCTCGCAACAATAAAGCTCTAACGACAAACAAAGGGTGATTGCAGCTTCGATGTAAGGTGATGGCAGTGTTAATCCAAGAGGAATTCATAAAACATGGGAATAACTAAGAGCGACAACACTTTAAAACTTAAAGCTTAAGTTTATTTCTGTACGTAATAACTATGACTATATATATAGTTGAACGGTGGTAATATAAACAAATTAGGTTTAGAATAATAATAATAATAATTTAAGTTAAAAAAGAAGAGTCAATTCAATCGTGAAAAAAAGAATTAGAATTCAATTTGAAATTAGAGAATTATATATATATATATATATATATATATATATATATATTAAACAAAAAAAGACGGAAGGAATGAAGAAACTAGAGTATATTAAAATTCAATTTGATAAAGGGTTATTTATGGAGTCAGTCCTTAAACTTTCAAGAAATTTCATATTAACTTTTAAGTTTGATAAAAATTCTTATTTATAGTTGTACCAATGGATCTTATAAAATTCTTATAAATAAGGTAAAAATTTGATAAGAAACATGAAACTTTGTATTATATATATATATATATATATATATATATATATCACTCTTATATTATAAAATCGAGTAATTTAATTCATGTAAGTTTGATATTTGTACCAATGGATCTAACAAAGCATATGTTCTTAATAGTTTTTTTTAGTTGTTATAGTTCTCTCTGTGCAACTTATTATCATGTAATTACACAGTCCACATCAATACCTACAAGTATTTATGTTAACGTTGTTATCAATTTTACTTAGATGGGTTCACATTAACATCACGTCAAGTTTTTTAACATTTTAGTGTGATTTATATGGTAGTATATATTTTTTTATTTTTAGTCCTTTAAAAATAATAACATATCGTATAAACAAGTTGTTCAAACCTGGATCTTCTATGAATAACAATGCTCATTTTTTCGTTAGGACCGCTCAATGGGTTCAACATCACACTATCATTTTTTTAATAGTCTCAAGGTGATGATAAAATAGTATATTTTCATATATTTTTTAACCTTTTGATAATACACACATTGAAGACAAAACTGTTCAAACCCGAGTCTCTTAAGATGAATATCATAATCTTTTCCACTGAGACTACTCACTAGATTCAGCATCATGTCAATATTAAATATTAAAAATGAAGTTATTCAGTATTATAATACATGGAATTTTTTTATTAATCCCATGTATATATTTTAATTGCATGATGTCTATGATCAATAATTCCATCATTAAATTTATTTTTGGTGAAATAATTGAAAATGTTTTGAAAAAAGTAGTACATTCAATTAAATGGAAGTTTGGAACAAAATTAAATTTTAGTTTTGAAGTTAAGTGTCGACGTGAATGGAACTTAGTTAAGTTGATGAGGCAATTCTACCAAATGCTTGAAAAACTTGAAATGATCTAAAATAATTTTATGATTATTAAGATGATGATTATTGATGACGGCAGCATTATTTTCATCATCCTTGTTAAAATAAATGAAGGGTAAACAACATCATTGGTCACTAAATTATTTTTAATTTTCTGTTTTGGTCATTAAATTATTATTTTTAGCAAAATCGTAACTGTTGTTATTTTCCCCCTATTTTGGTCACTCGTCGTTAAACAATAATTTGGTGACCAAAACAGAAAAGAAGCAATATATTAGTGAGCAAACTAGGAAAAAATCGACTAGTAACCAAAATAGAAAGAAAAAAAACATAATGTTAGTGACGATGTTGTAAAAAATAATAGTTTTGTGACCATAACAGGAAAGAAAAAACAGTTCAGTGGCCAGTGGTGTTGTTTACCCATAAATAAATTCCAACAACTACACATTCATCAACTAAACTTTGAAAACAATGATGTACGAAAGGAATCACATTTTAATCAATCAAAAGAAAACAGTTTACCTAACCCTACTCTTACCAAATACATTAAAAAAATTTAAAAGGAAGCCACACTTTTAGGAAGAAACAAAATAAAGTTCTGATCTTGGAATTTTAGGCTAAGAGATTGCATTTGAAAAGTATTTTATAAATATTTTTGAGTTAAAAATTTGAGTTAAGTTTGATATTGTTATTAAAACGTAATTTTAAGGAGATAAAATATTTATTTTAAAGTGAAGTAAAAAATTAGCTTACATAATGCTCAAATTCATTAATATTATGTTACCCGAAATAAATCAACTCAAATTATACTATAAGTTTTAAAATTATAATAACTCATTAATTAGTAATCTTTTGATATATATAAAATATAAAATGTTTCAAAGTAGTTAATATGAATTGTTTGTAAAATTTAATTTGAACAAGTAAACATAACACTTACAAATTCATATTAGTTCTAAAATAAGTTAAAATAAAATAAGTGTATATTCAAAATAAATATATTATTTTATATTCAATAAAAATATTTAGGTGATTGTGTGTATGTGTGTGTAAATATGAGTGATGATCTATTTACTCTATATAAAACTCAATCAGTTTTACATTAATTTATGACCATTGAATGTGATATATATATATATATATATATATATATATATATAGGGTTAGGATCCACTTATACTATGTAAAAGTAAAACTCAACTAGTTTTACACTAATCCATGATCATTGGATGAGTAGAATGAATGAATGAGATTAACTTCTTACTCTTTTTTTTCAAGTGATAATCTTCACATATCCTACTTCTTATCTCATTCATCCATTTCTCTCATCCAATGGTCATGGATTAGTGTAAAACTAGTTGAGTTCATCCAATAGTCATGAATTAGTGTAAAACTAGTTGAGTTTTATAAAGTGTAACTAGATCTCATCCCCGCACGCGCATATTTGAGTATTCAATGACGAATCTAGTAATATATCATCGGTTAGGTTAATATAAATTGACCAAAATATTTTTAACCTAAACCATGTATTGTCTAGAAGAGATCATCTAGAAGGGATCAAAATGAAAAAATAAAATAAAATTAAGGGACCAAATTGTTAGAATGTAAGAAATTCTGTTTAGCAGAACACACGTTCATTTGCTTACAATTTTTATTTTTCTAATTTAATAATTTAGCTTTACCCACTACAAACAAAAATTTCCCCTTCTGATTTCAACCCACTACTCTCTCAAAATCCTTCATTTCTTTCAACAAAAAAAAAAGGCATTACTTTGATCCTTTTCTCAGCTAGAAAAAGTTAGAATTTTTGCTTTTTTTATGGATTTTTCACCATGGATTCGTCTTCTTCAGACACAACACCACCCCAAGCTTCTATTTTGATGAAAAATGAAAGCTTTCAAAGAAAGAAAGCTTGTTGAAGAGCTCTTCATTGACATCAAATTTACCGTTTTTCACGACGAAGGGTAACTCCGACGACTTTGGCATTGAAACGATTTTTCTCAATTTAAGCAGAGCTTTTGACATTCTATCAATTTGACACCTCCAGTTAAACTATGCCCCTGAGCATAGTTTAATAATCAATTAATGTTAAATAATTGAAGGTAAAAGTGTAATATCACTTCAAAATTGTTTTACACGCCAAAACTGTTTTTCATGCAAAATCTAAAAAAAAACGACTTTTGTATTGGATGGATGCACACTTTTGAAAAATGATTTGAGAGTTAAAAATTGGGTTTGGCATTGCTTAGGCAGTGTAAAAATATTTATCCACCCAAAAACATTGCCAAATAAACCCTTAGTTTATGAAATATATTGGTAATGAAGTCATGGCTTTACTATTAATAATGAGGTTGATAGTTTTGAGATTTCATATCTTAAAGGAGGCTTAATTTCTAACCATTAACCTAGGTCAAGCAATTACTGAATTTCTACTAAAACAAATATTTACGTTGAACAACCATTGTACTAGTCAATGAAAATGAAAAATAAAAATTATGACAATGGCGAGGCTTGGACTCAAGATCCCTTGTATAAAAGGGTCTAATTTCCGACCATTGAGCTAGGACAAATAATTGTTAAATTTCTATCAAAATAAATATTTAAGTTAAATTGATTGACAATATGAAAATATTTAAATACTACTCGGAAGAGTGAAAAGTGAAGTCAACTAAATTATTTGTAGATTTTAGGTAAATAAAAGAAAAGCGGTCAGATTACATTTTGACTTCTGACGTCACTTCATCAAAAGCCAATGGTTGCCCCATTGATGTAATGAAAACCACCATAGATCATGACATAGAAACAAAATCACACCAAATTTTAAAAATAAAAAACTTAACAACAATATCCTAACAGTAATCCTGACCAGTTTAACTTAAATATTTGTTTTGGAAGAAAATTAACAATTGTTTTGTCCTAACTTAGTTGCCTATCCAATGCCGAAAATCTTCATTTACATTTTCAATGACCAATGTGATAGTGATCAAACTTAAATCTCTTTTTGATAAAAACTCACTAATTGCTTACTGTTACCAAGGTTAAAGTCTTCTAATACCAAAAATTTGGCTTTATTTAAAGTAACATAAAATGATGACACGCTAATATTTTATTCGTAAATTTAATTTACTGAAATAAGATGTGGTAACATGGAGAGAAAACATCCAAAAAAATAAAAATACAATGTTAACATCACTGTTAAATTTTTTACGATCGAAAACTATAATAGGAAAATAAAAATAACGTTAGTGGTGTTTTGTGAAAAAATTAGTTTGATGATCAAAATAAAAAATAAAAATAATTTAGTGACCAGTAATGTTATTTACAATATAATAAAATATTTTTAGACCGATCAAATATTAGTGTAACCTATGAAAATCTAGCATAGATTCAAAGACAACGATTTAAAAACTTTATTTTTTAAAAGAATGGATAAAATGGTTGGAATTGGAGGTGAAATTTTCAGATTTGAATTTTTTACATTCTAAATTAGGTTATTTGGATGCAGTTTTTGATCTCTTGAATAGTTTGAATTTGTATTTTTCTAATAAAGAGTAGGTGAGAGAATTTTTTTCATAAACATTGTAGGGTGCGTAAAATTTGGTTTAGTTAACCCATAAATTCATATTGTTTTATTCTTAATTTTAAATCGTATCACTTAAATTAGATAATTAATTGACTGTATAATTAAAATATTTAATTTGATTTAAATGAAAAGTTAAAAATTAAGAATTCACGCTTCAGAGTTATTGATCTCGAGACCAAATATATTTTTAGAGAACCAGAGGAGCATCAAAATCACAAGGTAATAAGATATTTTATTGCATAAATTTACAAATATTATAGATAACTGGTCAAACCAGTTACTAATTTTGTTCAAAAGTAATTGATCCCTTTTAAAAAAAAATGTACCAAAATCAAAATTTTTGATGCATTAACAAAATTTTCTATTTTTTTTTTCCAGATTTTGAGTTAAATTTTGATTTGTTGAAATTTTTACGCAGCCTTAATTTCCTGAATAAAATGTCTGGCTTTCGAGAAATTATATTATAGGCCCGACTCGTCATGTTATTTATGGTCTCAATTAATAAAAAATATTTATTTTATTAAATTTTTTTCATGTAATTAGTTTACCGAGTGAATATTCACTCAGATTTACTGTAAATTAAATTTTTAAAAAATATTTTTTTACCAATTGTAGATTCACTTGGTAAAAAGATGATATGAAAAAATTTAATGAAATAAATGCTTTTTATTGATTGGGACCATATATAACGTGGTGAGCCGAGCCTATAATATAATTTCTCGTGCCTTTCATGAAACATCCCTTTCACATCCAAAACCTATCCAATTCCATATCACCCATCTCAATCTAAACTACCATTGTTAATTGAAATCAACCTACTTTTCCAGCTATTTCATATCAATCCAAATTCATATACCTCTTCTGAATTTTTTTTATTAATTACATAAAAAATCCACATTCCCATAAATAATTAATGCATCATTTTTAGCTCAATTAACGTATTGAATAAAAATAATAATAGTTCCACTTATGTTTAGGCATAAGTTAACAAAAACCATCATTTACTTATAATTTAACCAAGGTTACAATCAAAATAAATTATTACAAATATTAATTGAACTAAGCAAGACAATTTAAACATAAAACTTGAAATTTCTTATGATTTCCTCCTACATTTGGCACCTTGAAATACGTATATTATGCTTATGACATATTTATTACAATGTTTTTTTCCTATTTATTAAAGGAATTTTATGTCATAATTTAAAACTACATTCAATAATATCAGATTTATCTATGCCAACAACTGAATTGAAAACATGACAAAATCTAAAACCAAGAAAAAAAAATTGTAATTTTGTGATTAAAGGTTGACGTGGGGACAGAAAAATGGTTAATTTCTTGCAAAAGCTAACGATGTATACTAAAAATAAAGATAGTGACACAAGGCAAAAGTTGGTTTTGCCAACTTTATTGGGTTTGTGATTTATTTCAACTATGGGTGGCAATTTGTTGAATTTTGCTAACCTCCCTAGCTGTTTTATACATTTAATTCTGTAGTTTTTGGTAACCATTTTATTTTTAGTTCAAATCTAACTAATGAGTTTTCTTTATTTTCAAGGAATCTGTATCATTAATAAGATGGTTTACATTTATAAAATCATCTCTTTCCTTGTCGTTTTTTTAAAGTGCACATGAACATAAAAGGATTTATATACGAAAATAATCGATGCACTAAGTGTGAAAATTTTATTTTTCACAAACGTATAGTTTTTAAATTTAGAGGTTAAACTTTAAGGTTTGGTGTTTGTAGTTAGGTCTTAAGATTTGAGAATATGTTTTATGGTTTAAAGTTTAGAGTTTAGGGTTTAAAATTTAGGGATTAATGTTTAGGCCCCTAAAAGGGATATGTGTCAGGTTTAGAAGCCCACTTGTGGAAAAAGAAACTTTCCACTTCCACTGGCGGTTTATCAAATAATTACCCCTATATATTTATTTAAAAGTATGGATTTAGAGCAAGCACATTTGGCCGGTTGGTTAAGCTGTCCATCTTTGTTCCCTCAAATCCCCTTAGGTCATGGGTTCTAGACCCACTGAGAGCACTCTCCTCTCTTCCCCTAGAGTCTCTCCTTCCCCGCCCCTTCTAGGTAGGATTAGGATTAGATTTAAAATTTGTCAAAAAATATGAATTTTAATTTTTCATGAATTAGATTTATTTAATTTCAAGTCTCATTGTTAGATTAATAATTCCACGAACAAAAATGATATAAGTGCTTCTATGGATGAACACGCCTTGCTTGAGTGATGTTGAAGTCGGCCCCTTTGATTGTTGGATCTAGGAAGGAAGCAAAAAACTTGCAAGAAAGATAGGCTCAAATAGAAGGTTTTAGGGTAGGTAATTGTAAGGTGATTTGGGTGGGCTTTGAAAAGAAAACAAAGATGAAAATGATGGCAAGTTTAGGTGGGCTTGTAGGATAATGGCTTAAGAAAGAAAAAAGGTTGGTCTGAAGATGATAAGATGAAAGTATTTTAAAGAAAACTCAAGGAAGAACCTAGGTTATATGAAGCCTAAACTCAAACCTTATATTGTTTCTTTAAGCAGTGGTAAAAAGGACTTGGACCCACTATTTATAAAGAGATAGGAACCACAAGTATCAAGATGAAAAGAAGGGTGACTCCACAAGAAAGCTTGATAAGTCGATAAAGTTCTAAAAAAGAACAAGATAGAGAGAATAATCTCAAAAAGAAATATATGTATTGAGATATGTTTGAGATGTGTTAAAAAAGTGAAAATAAACCCATATTTATAGTATTTAGGGGGTGGCCGAATATACACAATATCCTAGTGAAAATGTAACACCCCAGTTTTGGTCCTAGGTGTTTTGCGAGTCGGGTTGGGTCGGTGGAACCGGTAATCGATTGTTCGATCGTTAAGAGGTGGTTTATGGAAATCAAGGTTCAGGATGGGATAAAAATATGAAAAAAATTCCCAAAATCCTCTAAAATGGTATTTAAGAGGTTGGTTAAATCAATTTTGCAAAATGGGTTTTTGAAAGTATACATTTTGGGCACTGACCAAAATGTAAAGTTTTAAAGTTGTGGAAAAGTGTGTTTTTCAAAAAGAGTCAAGATCTTAGAATCCTTAGGGAGCTAATTGGAAACTAGGCATTTTCTCTAATTTGGCATGTGTTTTAAATGGTTTAATAAATATTAAAATGACTTTAATTAAATTGATTAAAGAGTTAGTTAATTGGTTAAAAGTTTTGACGATCATTTTCATTCTCTTGCTTTCACTTCAGCCAAACACTCTCCATTTTTTCTCAAATTCTAGATTTTCTTCTCTCTCAAATTCTCTCTTAATTTCCATCTTCATCTTTGTGATTTCTCTCAATTTCCTTCAAGATTCTTGAAAGCTAAACATGCCAAATTAGATGAGAAGCAAGAATTAGAGGTAAATTTCGTGCTAACCCTCTAATCAAGATTTTTTAATAAAATTCCAAACATATTTGACTCTTTATTCATGTTTTTGATTGAGGTTTTGTTATTGTTTTAATAAAATGTTGAAATCTTGTTGAAAAAGATTATTAAAATGTGATTTTCAGAGTTGTGTTGATTTGTTTTGTTTGAGATGATTTCTAAATGAGATTTGAAATGTTAATGATGTTGAAATATAACCTAAATCATATTGATCCCGAAATCCTTGAGATCTTTGGTTTTTAAGGTGTTTATAGTTGGGTTTTTTGTTGTTATGTGGAATCTGGGTTGTTGGAGGTATAAGGATGGTTTTGGGTTGCTTTTGGATGTTGATTGATGCTTAAAATGTGTTGGAAGTGTTGGTAGATGGCTGGGATGAGTTTAGAGATCAATCGATTGTGTTTTCGGTTGTATCGATTGGGTAAATTGATGCTTTAGAACAAGGATGCGGATTTCCTTTTGAATGCCGGTGTTTTCGATGCATTTTAATGCATTGAACCTCTGTTTTAATGTGTTGAAAACCGAGGATAGTGTTCTGGAATCAAACAAAGTGATTTTGGAGGATTCAGACGGGTGATGTGTGCGTCGGCTAGTGTGGTTTCGCAAGTCTGTGAGTGGAACTTGGTTTTCCAGCGTGGAAACGTTTTAGAAAAGGTTTTGGGAACTTAGTAAGAGTTTGAAACGCTTTACTAAGTTCAGAAGTAAGTAAAGTGAATTTCTCTCCCGAATTGTTCTAGTTTGAGCCTTTAGTTGCACTTGATTTTAATTGCATTTACCTATTGTTTTTAAAGCATGTTCTTGAGTATATAAATGTGTTGATGATGCCATGTGGTTTAAGGATGCACTAGGTAAGTGGTCCTTGTATGCATGTGTTGATGCATGAGTTTTGAAGCATGGTTTAATGCTTAAGTTATGGCTTATCATGAATGCTTTGTAAAAACAGTGAGGAATGCATGAAATGTGGATTATATTGGCAAGTGATGTTGAGTAAAGTGTTTTGTAAATGAAATCGAATATAGTTAGCCGACTATAGGATTGAGTGCACTATAAACAAGTCGCCTTGGATGTTGAGGGGTTGAGATTGTACCGAAAACTCCATCCATGTACCCTAACGATTGAGGATTGTTTAAGGTTGCAACGATTGAGGGTAGCTCTCGGGTGTGAACATTGTATGTGTCTCGTTTCTTGTAAATGGGTTATACATCTACCGATGAGTGGTGTTGAGGGGGTTGTAATTGTACCGAATACTCCACCACGGGTGTCACAACGGTGGAGGGTTGCTCCTGTGTGTGAGCCTTGAGATACCGGTAGAGTGTATGAAGGGTTTGAGACAACCCTTGGTAATCCGTGTATCCGATGTGTTTTTGTGAATGTTGTTTATCACTTGTGAGCTAATATAATGGAATGAGATGCTATGGAAAATGTGATTGATGCATATTATGAAAAATGCATGTTTTAGTTTAAGCTTAGCATAATGGTGCTTATGCTTGGAAGGCTTGGTATTTGTGTAACAATTGATTAATTACTCGAAAATATGTGGATCATGTTGCATTAAAATTAACATGCTGATTTTGATGAAAAAGTGCATGATTTTCAAAGGAGGCATGATGGTTTTGAAAAGAGTGAAAAGTGGTTTTGTGCATTGATGATATTTTTGGTTTTGAGCAATCCTCACTAAGCTTGTATGATTATGCTCTCTTTGTTCATCAATGCAGATAATTAGAAGTTTAGATGCATCATGTTTGCGTGTGTAGTGTACTATAAATGATACGCAAATATGGTGCAAGTATACACGTCGAACGAGTAATAAAGTGAGTGAGCGAGTATCGTCTCCACCGGGATTGGAGGTATTCACAGTTTGCTGTAACAATATTGATTGAACTTTTTGCAGATGACAATGTTGTAGTAAAAGAGATGATGTAAAATAATGCAGTAGCAAAATAGTGCAAAGAAAGATGAGATAGCAATATGATGAACAAGTCCCCTTTCGTATGCGAAACTCACTACAGAATGACTGGCTGGGAATGATGGACAACCTAAACTAAGCTTCTTAACGATACTAAAGCTCTTCAGCTATCTTTTATGCTAGGCGAGATTTACTAAAAGTGTTCCTAAACTATCTCTAGCCAGGAAACTAGGAGTCAGAAATGCTACAGCAATACCTCTCGACGTAAACTCTTAACACTCCTCTACCCTTCACGAACTATCTTTTTTAGCCCTCGAAACCTATCACTTATCTCTAAGATAGGTTAGAGTCCGCCTCTCGACAGCCACTCCATTGGTTATGGGGGTTCTAAGGCTAGCTCTCTTGATTACTAACCTCAACACACACTTAAAGAACGACCAACTCTCGAGGGCTCTTACAACTTTAAGGAAATAAAACGCATAAGCAAAGCATAGAACATGATAAACACTGAAAAAGTTATAGCATGCATTAAAAAGTACTCAAAATAAAATCATCCATCAAACCCAAGCCACCTAAAACAGTTTGTGGCTGGGAAATATCATCCAACGTATCATTGTGATAACATCACCAAAGATAAAGATATGAAAAGGAAATGCTAAAGCGGCAGAAAGAAAGGTAAACTCCCTCTCCGTCATGGACTGCCCGACTGTCTTAGGCCCACTGCCTCTCTCGAGGCCAGCGAGGCCACTCCTTGGAGCTTCACCGATGGAAGACACCAAGTTGGAGAAGATGAAGAAGAACACTTCTCTCTCTTTGCTCTCTTCCGCCCCTCTTTTTTTGTATATCTTTTTTTTCAAGCTTCTTTCCCTCTTTATACAGTGGAGGCTCTAGGGTTTTGTGCCCTAAAGATTCCTTGATAATCCCAAGGAATATCCACCGACAAGCTCTGCCATGAGGGGACAAGGAGGACAGTCCGCAGGTGGGTACCGGCTGCTGCACATGTCAGGTTGTCCTTTTCTGCATATTCACGTGCTTCTATAGCTCACGTGCTTCTCACGTGTTGGCCGATATCCACTTCCACTATGCTATAGCAATTCCCGGCGCCAACTTTCTCTCTTGAATCCTTTCCTGTGCACCATTAAACCCAAAACCAACCTTCCGAGCAGTACCCCTCAACAAGGACTAATAACCAGCAAAAATAAAGATGCACCAGAAGAAGAAAATGCAACCTAAATGCAGTCTAAATGCTATGATATGGGCTCAAGAACATGAAAATGATATAGCAAAAAGGTATGAAAACAAGGATATTTATGCAGTTATCACACCCCCAAACATAAGCTATTGCTTGTTCTCAAGCAATGAGTAGAACAGAACAAAAGAAATACTATGGCAAATATTTACCCTAGAGAGCTGCCATGGCAATATCTCAGTCTTCAAAAATGGCATAAGCAATTAAAATATAAACAATTAGAAGTGAGACCCTTAAGAACATTCCTTAGGACTAAGCTGTGTGCGTGTGTGCGTGGCTGCCTTCCTCCTATACTTAAGCTAGTAAGACAAATTTTCAAGGAAGTTCCCTAGTTATACCCTAACCATGTTCTCTAATTCTTTTCTAATTTTCACTCCCAAAGATATGGATTTTCTGCTTCGAAGGGTGTCAGCTCATCACACCTACCGTCCTTAACTCTAGATGAGCAGGGAGCAAACCTCTCACCCCCAAGATAGTAGGTAGAGTCATCCCGTGACAACTTTCATTCACTCATATGCTATAGCAAAACTTTATTTATTTTTTTAAATTGTAGTGTGCTATAGCAAAGCGGAGTGTCCTTCTATAGATATGTCGTAGCATTTATTCATTCGTTTTAGCATAGGGACGTCTCTTTTTTTAGAGCTCTAGAGTTTACATACCAGAGTTCACTAGGGTCCTTCCCTAAAATTTTTTCTAACGAACTTACGTATAGAAAAAGGGAAGATGTGTAAAAAATATTAACAACTAAATCCTAAGGTCAGTTCTAGAGATCTCAATTAGTTGTGTTTGTTCTAAACTAGTTCAAGCCTTTGAGATTTTGTCATCAACATCATAGGTATATTCATAGGCTGTCTCTAGACTAAACATAATGCCATAGTAAAAATTTTGTTCTTTCCTACTATGCATATACTAAAGCAAAATACTAACTATGAACACCAACACCCCCAAACTTAAGGGATGCAGTGTCCTCAATGCATGAACTAATCTATACTATATGCAATGAAGAATGATTAAAAATAAAATAAAAAAAGTTAGTTACCTCATGGGTGCAGAGGCTATGTGGTGTTGCTGGTGTTGTCTATTGAAGTTTTTGACGAGTAGTGGTTGGGATCTGCGACATCGTCCACACTCTCGGAGGAGACTGACTGAGCAATGGGTGAGAATCGGACACGACCGATGGTATGTTTGATGCGTGTCTTTGGTCTGGATGCTGTAGCATCCGTTGTTTGTGCTGGTGTCGGCTCAGGCGTAGGTGTTGGGGTTGTCTCCTTTTGAGGGGTTCGTCATGATCACTTGATATATGTTCTGGCTCAGGTAGTGGGTTATCTGGTCTTGAAGGTGCAGGGTTGGTTGCCTTCCTGCTGCGTTTTCTTTTCTTGGTCGGGGTGGGTGCAGGGGTGTTTTCTTTGACAGTAGGTAGAACCAAGGGAGTTTTTTTCTGGTTGGGCAGTAGGAGTCTCAAGCGTCTTCTTTCTTGTAGTCTTTTTCTTAGCAGCGGGCTGGACTGAGCTAGAGTCAACATTGCTTTGACTGGGGGGTACTGGGCTTGCTGTGGCAATGGTGGAGGCTTGCAATAACTCCAAGGGAAATAGAGGGAATGACACGTTCTAGCCCGAGAGGAGTTTGTTGAAGCAGGATTCTATGGCACCATCACAATTGTCTGCATACTTAAAGTACGCCCGCTGATGTGCCTTCATCAGGTTGAGCTCATTGCTCAGTTCTTTCGTTGTGGCCACCAATGCTGCTACCCGTGCTGCAGCAAAGCTTTTAGCACATCCTTCCACCGTTTGCTAAGGCACATCCTCGTTGAATCCTCGGAGCTCAGTGACGAGGGCTGGTGTGAGACCTATTTTTCCTAAAATTGTTTCATCCGCAAGATCGTCTACAAATACGTCCTTTCTTAGCCTCTGGATTGAGGCGGCCTCTCTCTACTGACCTGCTGTTTTCCAGCATCCTTCCTTCAAAACAAATGTCCTCTAACACCTCGCGCTGGGTTTGCGCATCCATAGTCGTCACAAAAGTGGTGTGATGGTCCACAATGTGCTTTAGCCCATAGTACTTGTTGATTGCTGCAGCAGTGAACTTGATGTGCTCATCACGCACATGGACAATGGAATGAGTGGGGCTTGTGAGATGAGCGTATAACTCCTTTACTAGTGAGGTGTAGATTTCCTCAGGGTGGGCGGTGAAGGTTTTCCATTCATGCTTGCCAATGATGTCCATGATTGCTTGGTCGAACTGATCTTCCTCCTCCTTAGGGTATTTAAACCCTAACTCCGGAAGAACGTTTCTATCTTTTAGTTTCTTCCACTATTCCTTTGTTGCGTTATCGACAAACTTAGTGATTTCCAGGACTGGGGTTTCTTAGGGCGGTTGGAAGTTTCAGGAGCATTCTTGCAACGTGCCATGGAGGTTTTTGTGAAAGTAGGGCGGAGTGAATATGTAAAGGGGAAGTGATGAAGGCTTTTTGGTGTTTTGATAGAAAATAGAAAAGATGAAAAGGAAGAAGAAAAGGTTGAGTGTTGAAGAAGACGAAGAAGTTGAAGGGACTGGTGATAATGAAAAATAGTGGGGAGTTGAAAAAGGTGAGAGGAGACATGTGAATTAAATGGAAGAGGGGGGTGATGGGGACGTGTGTCGGCTTTAAGGGAGAGAGAAAAAGCTGGGAGTTAATGTGATGGGTGACGGTTGGAGTGAGAATAAATAGGTTTTAGTGGCTAGGGATTTACCACATTAATTGGATGAATATTCTCTCCCTTGTTTTTTTGTTTTTTCTCTCTTTTTTAATTCATCCTCCCTCACTTTTTCGGATAAAACCTCTCCTTCTATTTTCTCTTCCTTTTTATACTCCCTAAAGTGGATAAAAACAAAACTCCATGTCCTTTGCCTTTATGCTACCAACCCTGTAGACGACCATGCTCTCCTGCCTCTGTACCTGACGTGGTACTATGAAAGAGAAAGCTTGTACGAGGGTCACGTGAAAAGATATGAAAATAAAGACAAAGATAACACAAAAACTAAACTAAAAAGAAAAGCATTATTTATAAACATGCTATAGCATAAAGGATAAAGTTTAGAGAAGCAAACTTTCAAGGATCGTGTAGATCTAGGCGTGATTTGTCTCTGAGGATGGGGGCTCCACTGTACACCTTCAGGTGTTGGCCATTGACTTTGAAGACTTCACCATCGTCCAACTTCTTGATTGTAACCCCCTCGTCCCGGTCTGGCCGGATGACCGGTCCGAGTAAGCTACACGGGGAAAACCGAGTGAAAACTCCCTAAGGAATTCCCCCTCGGTTAGCAACCCTATTTTTTTCCATTTTAAATCTTGTCTAGATGAGTATTTAATCCTATGTGATCACACAGCGGAACAACATTCACGAGGCAAAGAAACGAACTCAGCCCAACATCTTACAGCCCAATTTTAAGCTTTAACTACAGGCGGTATCGATACCCTTAAGGGGTGTATCGATACCCCTTTGACTAGGTCAACTGGTCAAAGTCAACCCACGGTCAACGCTAAGATGACGGTATCGATACACCAGAGACCGGTATCGATACCGAAATGGACAGTAGCTCTAGTGACCAAAATGGTATCGATACACCCCCCAAGTGTATCGATACACGAGGCCTGAAACAAGAAGGTGGTATCGATACCGTACCAACCGTATCGATACCCCTACCGCGAACTTGCAGGTTTGAGCTGATTTAAGGCACAAGGAGGCCCTTAAATCCCTCTAAAACCCCAACCAACACACTAACATCAATTCTAAGGCAAATCAAACATAAAAGCATGCTTTAACTTGAAATCAAAGGCACAATCCAACGCTAGATGATACACAAACCATACAAGCAACATAAGCTTTCAAGCATAGCATTCCAACAAAAGGCATTTCAACATTTAAGGTCATACATGGTGCTCAAAGGCCTTAAAAGGCGCATGATAAGCATAAAGAGGTTTGCGCTATAACAAGGCAACCTAAACGTCTATAGACATGCCACCATACACAAGCATACATCAAAGCATAACATGTTTTACAAACCAAGGCCAAATCAAAACATCAACATACACCCAAACTTAAACAACAATACCTATCCCATTGTTTAACTATTACATTCTATCACTTAAAATTCATACATTGAGCTCACCAAAGCAACACTTGGAGGCCTTTCCTCGCCCTTGCTACCCACAAGCTATTGTTCTGCATTGTCGAACAAAAAAGAGCGTAAGCATAAAAGCTTAGTGAGGGTAAGCTCGTAAAACAAACCTTCGACAATGCAGGGTCCAAACACGAGTTATTTCCATGATGATATGCGTGGTCTTACCTCCGGTCCGCCAAGCCAAAATGAACATGATGCATGAACATATAGTCAACATTATGCCATGCTCTACAACTCATAAGTTCAACTTACCAAGATACATATAGCAATGTATTAATAACAACATATCTCAAAGCATAGGGAAATCACATCTCATATCATAATGGCAACACATCTCAATTCATAAAAGCGCATATAAACTTATATTGATATGTACTTACAATCTCATATTGGCATACACGTACAACCTCATATTGGCACCTAGCTATGACTCGAATACGCGGATAACCCGTTGGAACGCATTTCCAACAACAACATTACCTCGGTGGGATTCCACTCATCACCGGTCCTTGCATGGGCGGGATTCCACTCATCACCACATGCCCTACGGATGGGATTCCACTCATCATCACGTAGAAATATACAAAAGCTTCCGGTGGAATATTACATCACCGTACTCCTCCTTGGTGCCTTAACGCCACCAAGGCCACGTACGTTTTGACTCAATTTGTGTGCACACTCATCCTAATGATCGATCATTGTACCCAAGCATACTAGTGCCAACATTAAACGCAATCCATTTTTCATAGCTACATGCATATAACAATGCATCAAATATCATGTCTCACATACATGTATTTCACAACCCAATACCATGCCTAGCATGTACCCACCGTGATCATCATCATGCACAATTCACAATCCAAACCACATGCATAGCAATGCATCAAACCATGCCTCAACAATATTTATAACACAATAAACATAACTACCGTAAACACATATAATTAAGAGGCATAACAAACAATTAGAAGTTCAACCAAAGTTTCCTAAACTTAAGCTTGAGATTAGGCTACCACCCTAACCTCAACTCTAGGTGGGTTTACCAAGCCCAACCTAGGTCCACATGCTTGAACCAATGTTTAAAACCATTTAAAAACAATAACCACTAACCTCTACTCCAAGCTCAACTACCAAGCAAGCATCACCTTCAAGTTTCCGGATTTCTTCCCAAAGCTTCTCCAACGCAAGCTCTCGCTTCTAAACAACCTCAATACAATTCAAATAATCCTCAAATCAGCCCAACATCAAAATATCAACCCGGAACACAATTTCAAATATCAAACCCAACATTTCAAGTCTTGACCAAACCCCATACTTAACAATTTCGGATAGCCCCAATACCTCTTCCAAAAACCTTGTTTCCAACATCCAATGCACCCACAAATGATCCCAAATCAATCCCTAACCATAGTACTACCATTGGGCTATCAATTCCCACCTAAAACAACCCCCAAAACTCACCCAAAACCCTCCAAAACTCCATTTTCGTACTCATATTTTACCCAGCAGAAAATCATGTTTTTAAACACCCAAATGACGTCCAAATGGTCCCAAATCATCCCCTTAGCATACATATACCATCAGCCCTCTAATTACACCCTAAAACCCACCAAAAATCAACTTTTTGACACCTTAAAAATGGGTCGAAGAACCCACTTCGGATTTTTACCAAAATTCAACCAAATTGATATATGTTACACCTTTTAACATGATTAACTAAAGCCCCAACTCAATTTATCAAAACCAATTGGAAAACCCCCTTAAAAATCCAAACTTGATATAAACCCTAATTTTGAAAAGTTCATGGTTTTAAAATCAAGGACCATGGATAGATAGGAAATGGAAAGGAGAGTTCAAATATGTGATTACCTTTCAAAAACCCCTTGAATCGAAGTTGAAATCGAATGAAATATAAGCTTGAAATTTGAGAGAGTTTGGGGAATGGGGGAGGTGTTTCACGTGGGGGATAATGGGAAAAGGGGAAGAAGATGACAACTTTGAAAGTTGTCATCCTTTTTAAAAGTTTTTGGGCAAATTACAACATAAGTCCTTCCCTTTTTACTAAAGTTCAATTAGGCCACATTTTAGGTTGGATTTATTTTAATTTAATTTTATTGACTCGAACTATAAACCCGGATAACTCCTAACCCCAAAACACGGGTGTTACAACTCTCCCCCACTTAAGGAAATTTCGTCCCCGAAATTCATCGAACATGAAGAGCCACTGAAACATGCTACTCCACACTTTCCTTCTCACCACAACATACTCATCAACTCGGTAACTTACCACACAACATAGATATTTGATGCTAAGATATCAACTGATTCTTCGTTGCGCACAATTTCAAACTCAACTCAATCTCTTCAACAAACGTAGCACGGAGCAGATCTGACTCAAGTCCCCGAATCATAGATTCACAGACACATCACAAACCTCTTTCTAACCCTGGTGGTAACCGCAACAAATAAACAACTGTACTAGCCCGATTCACAATCTCATACAACACTTCTTGAACACTTGACTCATAACTTTCTCTAACTGACCATCTGACTTCAACAGGTAACCAAACACTATACAAACGTCTTCAAAAAATAATCTAGCTGAAATCTTGAATCTCTATTACTCACCTTCATTAAAAATCTTCCACGAATGTAGCAAACTAGAAGACAACTGAAGCTCGGTCTTGACACACTGACAACCTATACACTTACTCTCATACGAAACCACATCATTCATCCACTCAATTCAGAAGCATTCATCTTCAACCCACAATACGTCTTCGTGCTACTCAAATGCAATATAAATTAAAATGTCGTGTGCTTCGACCAAAACGATACGTCTCAAAACATTATGCTAATCAATGCCACAATTCTATCTCTAACAATACAAACTCTATCCTCTCTGAACTGTATTCTGAAGGTTTTTTTTTCGCTATGTCTTGCACGTGAGGTGCCAAGAATCTGTCTTGCAACTGTTTCTCTTCAACGTTCTGACTCAAGGTAGGTTTAACATGAAATTCGGCCACAAGAATACTATCATTCGGTAAACTGAATTCGACGATTACATCTCGCAACTCTACTACTAATCCATCAACAACATAGCTCGGAACATCGGTTACTATGTTGACTATCTTCGGATGATACTCAATCTTGATATTACAGTCTTCAAGCAGTTCTAACACTTTATGTTGTTCAAGTTTCAACACTTCCTAAGTTGTCTAACAATTCAAGTTCTGATAATATGTACGTACACACTGTGCATTTCTTACTATACAAGCCTTGTCTCTAAGTCTTCGAAGTAAATACAATTGTAATTAACTCTATGTCTCATTTCAGATAACTCTTCTCACAGTCTTCCAACTATCTTGATGAACAAGCCACTATCTTCTGTCTTGCATAAGCACACAACCTAACCCTACATGTAATGCATCACTATGGTTCCCAAACTCCTTTTCTGATATAAGCTGATTCAAGGTCGGAGCTCTCTTCAAAGTTTCTTTCGGTTTCTCAAGGTCTCATTGTCTCGCATCTAACCACACAACTGAACATTCTTCTGTAGCAATCTATCAATGGAGCAACTATCTTCAAAAGACTATTTACAATTCTCTGAAAGTAACAATGCTAGACCTAGGAACTATAGATATCTGTCGCAGTCTTCAATTTCTTCCAACTCACATCTTCCTCTGTCTGTTCAAGATTTGTTCTAATACACTCGACTAATTTACATGTCCTAAGAGAACATCTTCATGAACTCGAAGTTCACATTGCACAACTTGGCATACAACTGATTCTCTAATAGAATCTACAATACTAACTCTAAAGCCTGTCATGGTCTTCTTCGGTACTTGAATATGCTCATGTGTCAACTATTAGAACTACTACAACTGATCAAGGAACTCGGAAATTATTCTGCTCAACATCTCTATGAAGGTAACTAATACACTAGTCAAACAAAACGACATAACTTAGAGCTCAAAGTGATCACATCTTGCCCCTAAAGCTGTCGTAGGTGAGAACGTGAAGTACTTGTCTAATACAATTTCGGCTCTTAAAGCGAGTCTGATGATGGAGTTGGGTTGTGAAGCTTTCTTGGCGTATGTGATGAATCCTGGTACGAAGGAAGTACGGGTGTAAGACGTACGAACGGTATGTGAGTTTCCGGGTGTTTTTTTGGAGGAGTTGCATGGGTTGCCACCTAACCTAGAGGTTGAGTTTGGCATTGAGTTGTATGAGAACACGACTCTTGTGTCCATTGCTTCTTATTGCATGACACCTAATGAGTTGAAGACGCAACTTTAGGAGTTGCTTGACTGAGGATTCATGAGGCTTAGTATTTCACCTTGGGGTGCACCGGTTCTATTTGTGAAGAAGAAGGATGGTACGATGCGTATGCGCATAGATTATCGGTAACTAAACAAGTTGACGATTAAGAACAAGTACCCTTTGCTGAGGATCAATGATTTGTTTGACCAGTTTTGTGGTGCTTCGGTGTTTTTGAAGATTGATTTGAGATCAGGGTATTGCCAATTAATGGTTAAGGATGTGGATGTACCTAAGACAACTTTTCGGACTAGGTATGGCCATTATGAGTTTTTAGTGATGTCGTTTGGGTTGAAAAATGCACCGGCTGTATTCATGGATATGATGAATAGGGTGTTCCATGAGTTTTTAGATCAGTTCGTGGTAGTGTTTATCGATGATATTCTCGTGAACTCGCGTACCGATGAGGATCATGATAAGCATTTGAGAATTGTGTTACAAGTGCTGTTGGAGAATCAACTTTATGCTAAGCTGAGCAAGTGTGAGTTTTGGCTCAGGAAAGTGGTTTTTCTTGGATATGTGGTGTCAGCCGAAGGTATTCGGGTTGATCCACACAAGGTGGAGGCGGTGATGAGTTGGAAAACGCCTAAGTCGGTGCGAAGGTGCGAAGTTTCCTTGGGTTGGCTAGATATTATCGAAGGTTTGTCAAGGGTTTTTTCTAAGATTTCTACTCCTTTGACCAAGTTGTTTTAAAAGAATGTTCACTTTGAGTGGACGGATGTTAGGCAACAAGCTTTCGAGAAGTTGAAGGAAGCTTTGACGCAAGCTCATGTTTTAATTCAACTAGAATCAGGTAAGGAGTTTGTAGTTTATAGTGATGCCTCGTATATTGGGTTGGGTTGCGTGTTGATGCAAGGAGGGAAGGTTGTAGCTTATGCGTCTAGACAATTGAAGGTGCATGAGTGCAACTATCTTACTCATGATCTAGAGCTAGCTGCGGTGGTGTTTGCATTGAAGATTTGGAGACACTATCTTTTTGGTGAGAGGTGTGTGGTTTACACCGACCATAAGTGTTTGAAGTATCTTGTGTCTCAAAAGGAGTTGAATCTTAAGCAACAAAGGTGGTTTGAGTTGCTTAAGGATTATGATTTGACAATTGAGTATCATCCTGGAAAGGCCAATGTTGTGGCCGATGCTTTGAGTAGGAAGGTAGCTGTTGAGTTGAGAGCGATGTTTGCTCGGTTGAGTTTATCGCGTGATGGTGGGTTGATAGCCGAGTTGCAGGGGAAACCTTTCTTGATTCAACTGATCAAGGAGAAGTGGTTTCTTGATGATTCATTGGTGCCTCATGTTCAGGATATAGCTGATGGTAATGTAACGGACTTCTATTTCAATGATGATGAAGTTTTTTGTTTCAAGTGTTGAATAGTTGTGCCAGAAGATGTTGAGTTGAGGCGCATTATTCTGACTGAGGCTCATAACAGTCCATTTTCTATGCACCCTGGCAATACTAAAATGTATCGTGGTTTGAAGGATGAGTACTATTGGGTGGGGTTGAAAAAGGATGCAGCTAATTTTGTAAGTAAGTGTATGGTTTGCCAGCGTGTGAAGCTGAGCATCAGTTTCCTTCTGGTCTGTTACAGCCTTTGAGGATACCGGAGTGGAAATGGGAAAGATTTATGGTGGATTTTGTATCCGGTCTGCCTTTGTCACCATCCAAGAAGAACTCCGTATGGGTGATTGTGGATCGTCTTACGAAGTGTGCACATTTCTTGGATGTGCATACTACGTATACATTGGACAAGCTTGCAGAGTTGTATATTGCTGAGATTGTCTGTTGGCATGGTGTGCCTAAATCCATTATGTCGGATAGGGATATGAGGTTTACAATAAGGTTTTGGGAATGTTTACATCAGCCGTTGGGTACACGTTTGAATTTCAGCACTTCATATCATCCTCAGTCGGATGGACAGTCAGAGCGAGTTATCCAGGTACTGGAGGACCTGTTGCGATGCTGTGTGATTGATTTCCAAGGTTCTTGGGAAAATCATCTGCCTTTGGTTGAGTTTGCCTATAATAACAGTTTTCAGGCAAGTATACAAATGGCTCCGTATGAGGCCTTGTATGGGAGGAAGTGTAGAACGCCTATTTGTTGGGCTGAGGCGGGGCAAAAGTTGGTTTCCATACCGGATATGCTTAAGGGAACAACTGAGAAAGTGAAGCTCATATGGGAGTGGTTGTAAAGTGTCCAAAAGTCATATATTTCATGCACCGTCCAACTCTTATTATTACTATTTTTAAGCTCATTTTAGGCATAAATAGGTTCATGCATAGCATTTTACAGTATTTCATTGTTCTACCTTGCTTTTATAACTTGTCATTCATTTGGTGAACAAAAGATATTGTTCTAGTGTATTCTTGCTTGTAGGTACTAATAGCTAAACGAGGGAGCTGAGGAACGGAGGACACAACGCTGAGAAGCAAACCCAGGAGCTGTATTGAAGCAGTTCCAACTGAAGTAAGCACCTGCCGAGCAAAGCTGCTGCCCGCGACAGCTGACTATAGAAGTTAGGAGAACCGGAGCGCGATCTGTAGAGCTAAAAACTACTAAGTCTATCGCCGCGGGTCATATGATTTTCTGACATCTGTAGCAGCGGCTAGGGCCGCCGAAGTGAAATTTCCAAGCTTACTTGCGGGCTAAGGCAAACGAGGAAGAGTCCATATTCCAAGCAAAGAAGTCAGCATTTAAAGCTACATTAAAGAAGAAAAGCTACTTTAGAGGACTTCTACTTCTAGGGGACTTAACCTAGTTTTGAGTCTATAAATACCCATTGTACTTCTAGTTTAAATCATCCTAGGTTTTCTATAGACTTTACTTGTGTTCTTCATTGCCGCCATGTTCTAAATTCTCTTTGGGTTAGGGTTATGTTTTAACTAGAGTAAAACAATTGTTTTAGGTTTTTGAGTTATTTCTTCAATAAAATATTCCAAGTTTCCTTAATCCATTGTTCTTCATTCTTTCAATCTTTCTACACCAGTCGTTTGAGAGAATCTATTTGTCGGGCACGAAAGTGCAATGCTCACGAAATGGTTAAGTACGGTCACAACGGGAGGCGTGACTAACTTGGTTCCACACTAGTCCACACGTTTCAGCGGCTAAAAGGGATCACTAACCGAGTTGATTGATTTGGTTCCACACTAGTCCTCAAGTTATCAATCTTGAGCATCCTAATCTAGAAATAGGAGGGATCACTATCGACTATCCTGTCGAACTTGGAGTATCTGCCAGACTTGCCGCCAGGATGTCTTTCCATTCCACCTGCCGAGACAGTACACACCCCTGCAATGGCAGTGACCTACTGCGGCTGCGTGACAGTGTCGTAGTTTGCCGCCCCCCGTACCCGCTGAGGCAGCATATCGTGGCAGCAAAGGATAACTCATACCAATTTCAACACAGTTTTCAGACTAAGTGGCAGCATAACCCTGCCTGCTCTATCAACCTGATTCACCTCTTCTCTTTTACTTGTGTTTTTATTTAATCTTCGATCTCAACCAATCATTCACTTGTGTTTTTACTTTACCATTGTGCAAGAAATACGAAACGAGACAAGCTGTCCAATCCTCGTGGGATTCGACATCTTATATACTATAACTTGACAGGAGTGTGCACTTGCGCTCTTACAAAAAGGGAACACCTACATGTCCTACAAATTTTTGGCACTGTTTCCGGGGATAGGTAACAACGAATTTTGTTTTTCAATTTCTGCACCTTTTTACTTTTTCTTTTATTTCTATTTTTAATAAAAAAAAGAAATTTTACCGTGTCCTTTGCAAGTGTATGACCAGGGCTAACCCTAATGGAAACATCATTATTTATGACGATCTTGAGCCTGAGACTAGACGAATCAAGAGGGAGCTCATGGAAGCCTTAAAGAACAAAGACAAAGGCAAAGTAAAGGAAGAGACCATGGTAAACGAAGACCCACCTATTGATGCCATCAATGGCAGAGGCAGGCAGGCAGATTTGCTACCCAGAGGACCACAAGTACAACAGATGTAGGATCCCCCTGATCCAACCTAAGTGCGGACAACTAGGGACTACCTTGAACATGACTTCCAAAGGTTCGAGCCAATAGTGACGGAACCGGAGATAGGGGCAGATCATTTTGAATTGAAGCCTATCATGTTCAACATGCTAAACACACTATGACACTTCGGAGGGACCGCCACAGAAGATGCTCGGAAGAATCTACGAGGATTCTTGGATATTTGCCGAGCATTCAAGATTCATGGGGTACACCAGGACGTATGAAGGCTAAAGTTGTTTCCCTATTCACTGAGGGATAGGGCGAAACAGTGGTTGAATAACCAGCCAGCTGGATCTTTCACTTCATCGGCGGAGCTCTGCAAGGACTTTCTAGACCGATTCAGTCCGTCCAACGTCACTGATAGGCTACGGAATAAGATCACAACCTTTAGACAAGGGGATGACGAGCCGATGTACGAGGCACGGGAGCGGTACCAACAAATGCTGAACAACTGTCCGCTTCATGGTTTACTGGCTTGGACTTAGGTATCTATATTCTACAATGGGGTTAACTACCCAACTTGAATGTTGATAGATGCCTCGGTCAACGGGATCATCCTAGACAGACCTCCAGAGGAAGCACTACGGCTGCTCAACATAGCAGCCAAAAATGATTGTAAATATCCGACAGCCCGCCGAGGCGGCACAGGGCGGCAAGCCACAAAAAATAAGGTAAAGGCCTTAGAATCCGTTAACAACCGCCTCGATCAACTAACAGAGCTGGTGATAAAAATCGTACAAACCCCTGGAGGAGTCTATGAAGAAAAAGTTGTGGAGCCATTCTGCGAAGAATGTGGTGGCAACCATGATTCCACTGATGGTGACAAATCTGCTAATTATATGAAAAGATACGAGAGGAATAGCAGACCTACGAAGAATAGCTACAAATCAGGATTAAAGAACCACCCTAACTACTCATGGAGCAACCCCAGAACAGTTGTAAACCCATCACAACAACAAGGGGATGATCAACAGAACCTGTCACGATAGCTGCTGCCACAACAAGATATAAATACTTCATCTTTAGAATCTACTATGCATGAATTCATGTCCTATACCAAAGATTTTATTTTTGGAACAACTAAATTCAATGATAAAGCTGAATCTTTCATGTACATGACTCAAAACAGGATGAACAATCAAGAGGTCGTTTTAAAAAATCTGGAAACACAGTTCGGGAAATTTGCCCAGATCATCTGCACTAGGCCTATGGGTGGATTACCTAGTGACACTGAATCAGCAAAAGGAAAATCCCTTGAACAGTGTAAGGCTGTAACAACCTGAAGCGGGACAACACTACAGGACCCATTTCTGCCAGCTGCAAGAGAAACAACAACTGCCGAACCAATCCACCCTGCCGACCATTCTGCAGCGACAGTGCCAGAGCATGAATCATCAAATGACACCAGGAATGAACAGACAGAACCTGAACCAGCTGCTCAGAATAGGATTGTCAGCATGAAAAAACTGCCACCCCTGCACCCCCTCCATTTCCCTAGAGACTAAAGAAACAAAAACAAGAAATACAGTATAAAAAGTTCCTAGATGTGCTAAAACAAGTCAAAATCAACCTTCCACTAATAGAGTTGATTGAACAAATGTCGAGCTATGCCAAGTTTTTAAAGGATATGGTATCCAAAAGAACAAGGATCGAGGAATTTGAAACGGTGACAGTAACATAAGGATGTATGGCTATGTTACACAATAAAGCAACACCCAAGCAGAAAGATCATGGAAGCTTTATAATCCCTTGCAAAATCGGCAGCAACCACTCTGTACGAGCATTATGTGACCTAGGGGCAAGCATCAATTTGATGCCTAAATCTGTTTTTCAGAAACTAGGAATAAGAGATGTCTGCCCAACAACGGTGATGCTACAATTGGCCGACAGAACCTATGTGCAACCATAAGGAAAAATTGAGGACATTCTAGTACAAGTTGATGAATTTATTTTTCCTGCCGACTTCTTGGTATTGGATTGTGAAGCAGATGAGAAAGCACCGATAATACTGGGACGACCTTTCCTTGCTACGGGTAGAACCTTGATTAATGCAGAAAAAGGCGAACTCACGATGTGAATAGACGATCAACAAATAAAACTGAATGTTTATGAGACAGGCTAAAGATTCGGAAGAATGCCGGCTACTGGATACTGTCATAGAGTTCAACCTAGAAGAAAATAGACCCTGCTTACAACAAGACTGCTCCGGCAACAAACTTGGCAGCTGCCACGACAACCATTTAGGAAGCTTCCCGGAAGATGAGCAACACAATGAGTTGACAGAGCAGGAAACGGAGGAACAGGAAGAAGCCCATTGGATAACAAACAAGCCAGGTAAGTTCTTTGAACCCCCTGAATTACACAGAAAAGGGGGGCAAGATGTTCAAACCATCCATCGAACAACCACCTACCCTCAAATTAAAAACCTTACCTTAACAACTTAAATACGTTTTTCTGGGACCTAACGATACACTGCCAGTTATAATCTCATCCAAGTTGCAGCCTGAACAGGAACGACATCTAACTGCACTGTTGCGACAGCATAAGAAGGCGATAGGCTGGACTATTGCAGACATAAAGGGAATCAGCCCTACCATTTTCATGCACAAAATTCAACTAGAGCAGGACCAAAAACCAACCGTGGATGCCCAACGGAGATTAAACGAAGCCATGAGAGAAGTGGTCAAAAAGGAGATCATCAAATGGCTAGATTCTGGTATCATATACCCGATTGCAGATAGCGAATGGGTAAGTCCGGTACAATGTGTACCAAAGAAAGGTGGAATAACTGTGGTAAGCAATGATAACAATGAATTAATCCCAACTCGAACAGTAACAGGTTGGCGAATATGCATGGATTACCATAGGTTAAATAAAGCAACAAAAAAGGATCACTTTCCATTACCTTTTTGTAACGCCCCGGTTTTGGGCTCAGAAGTTTTGGGCGTTGACCGGTTCGGTCAAAGTGCTGATCGAATATAAAAGAGTGAATTTAGGAAAGCCTAGTTCGGGTTGCATTAAAAATATGGAAAAATGTCCTAAAATCATCTTTTAATATAATTAAGTGAACTGTGAAATCAATTTTGGAAAATGAGGTTCGGAAGGTTGACATTTTGGCTAGTGACCAAAATGTAATTTTTGAAAGTTCGGTGACAGTTTTATAAAGGATTGAAACTTTGAATCTTTAAGGAGCTAATATTCCAAAAAGAGTTTCTCCAGATTTTTCTAAGATATTTTAAGGCTTTATTCTGATTTTAAAGTTTATGAAATGTGGAGGGAAATCATTTTATCATTTTATAACTAACTTTTCTATTTTCTCTCAATTTTCCTTTTCTCTCATTTTCTCTCAACCCAAACACATTCTCCAGATTTTCTTCTTTGATTTTTTCAATCTAAATCACTCATTTCAACTCTCATTTGATTCCTAATCATCTCATCAACAAAACCTCTCAATTTGCAAGTTGTTTCATCAAGCTTTTTGGCTCTAAAAAGGAGAAACTCAAGTTTGGAGGTAAGAACGTCCTTCTCCTCTGAACTTCAAGTTCTTTATTGAAATTCCCAAGTTCTCAATCCTTAATTTATGATTTGTTAAAGGCTTTTCAATTGAAATCTTGATTTTGGCTAAAATGCAAGATTTTGTGATTTTGGTGGAATTTTCGTATGATCTGTTTAAGCAGGGTTTTGAAGTGTCAAAATGATGTTAAATGAATGCTAAATTGATTAGAAGTTGAGGTTTAATTAATGCAATCCCGGATAGGTTGAATTTCCTAAGTTTTGCTTGAGTTTTTGGTTGTTTTTGGAGTGTTTTGGTGATCTGTTATACCTGGAGGTATAAGGACGTGTTTGTGATTATTTTGGATGTTAATTGATGTTTAAAAGTGGTTAGAAGTGATGGATCTTGGCTGGGTTAAGCTTTGGAAGTGTTTGGAGGTGATTTCGGTTGTGTTTGGTAGCCGAATTGTTGGATTTGTGATGAGCAGCGAGTTGTGTTGTGTTGCTGGTGTTTTTAATGCATAATGATGCATTGATCTTCTGTTGTTGTGTGCTTGAAACAGGGGAGTTTGATCCGTGAGCTTTAGAGGTGTTGCGGAAGGTTTCGGATGCTTGGAAGGCTTGTTGGCTAGCCTTGTTTTGGTTATCGGTGAGTGAAGTTGGGTTTTCAGCTTTTAAACCAAGGTTTGAAGGTTTTTGGGAGCTTAGTGTAAGTCTAAACAACTTTGCTAAGCTCAAGAGTAAGTGAATGGATTTTCGCTCTTGAATTATGATTGTGAAATTGGCTTTTAAGCAATTGTGGTTGATGATTGAAATGCATGTGTTTTGCATGGTTTAAATCTGTTTTGAAAGCATATTTTAGCATGGTTTAATGCTGGTTTTGAAAGCCATATGTGAAGGATGCTCAAGGTAAGAGATCCTTGGTTTTATACATTGAAAATGTGGTTTTGATGCATGGTGTTGCATGTTGTTCAATGGCTTTGTTTAATGCTTTAAAACAGTGAATTAATGTTGGTAAATGATGGTTTTTGCATTATGGTTATGCATGTGAAACATTGGACTAATGTGGTAAGGTGGTTATATTGGCAAGTGATGTAAGTGGTTCTTGGTTCTTTGATCGGATATAGTTAGCCGGCTATAGGATTGGGTGCACCGTGAATTAAGTCGCCTTGGAGGTGGAGTGGTCAAGAGTGGACCGGTAAACTCCCTTCAAGTATCCTAACGAGATGGTTGAGGTCATAATGGAGGTGTTGCCCATTCGAGGACCTTGGTTGAGCAAAGGTTATATGGTGTTTAAAAGTCCATATGTGGGAACCTTGTGCTTGTTGAGATCACAATGGCGGTGTTAAGTCCATGTGTGGATCTTGTGTAGGGTGTCCCGGATCTCGTTAGTGATGTTATACAACTACCAATCGGTGAATGCAAAGGTTGTATGGTGTTTGAAAGTCCATACATGGGAACCTTGTGCATGTCAAGGTTGTATGGTGTTTGAAAGTCCATACATGGGAACCTTGGGGAAAAGTTGAGGTTGTATGGTGTTTGAAAGTCCATACATGGGAACCTCGGGAAAGCTAAGGTTGTATGGTGTTTAAAAGTCCATACATGGGAACCTTAGGATGTTGAGGTCAAATGGTGTTTAAAAGTCCATTTGGGATACCTTGGATTGGTAGGGTGTATGGAGCGTAGGGACAACGCTCGGAATCCGCGTATCCGATTGGGTGTTGAGTTGAAAAGTGAATGTGGTTGATCACTTGAAGGCCAATATGATGTTCTTGATTGTGATGAAGCATGGGATGCTTGAAATGATGCATAATTGCATGTGAAGCATGAGATGCTTGAAAAGATGCATGGTTCCATGGAAAGTGTATAATGCTTGTGAATGCATGTTTACTTGTTAAGTTGAACAAGTGTTGATTATCATTTGGAAAATGATGCATGTGAGCATGAAATATCTTTAGTGCATTGGAGTCTTGTTAAGACTTGTTTTTAAAGGCATGTGATGATGATGTTGTGGTTCATATATGTTGCCTTTGGTTTAATGCATGTGTTGGTTGGTTTGTGAAATGGTTTTAAAAGATTCTTGCTTGATTTGGCTTTCAAGTTTAAGAAAGGTATGTTGTGAAATGGGAGTGTTTTCCAAGGTTTTGTTTTAGCTTGCATATGGTGTTTATGCATGGTTTGGCTAAATGGATGATTTTGTAAGTTGTGCTTTGAAAAGGTTTTCTTAGCTTGCTAAGCTAAGGATTGGTTTTCATGTATGTGCAATGCATGGTTTTGAGCTTGTTGTTGAAAAGGGGTTTTCAAACATGGCTTTGGTAAACAAATCGAGTTTGTTTTAAAAGTGATTTATGACCCGCTGCATTGATGGTGTTTTGGTTTTGGAGCATACCTCACTAAGCATTATGTGCTTACGCTCCTTTTTGTCCGTCAATGCAGATTCTTGAAGTTTGGACAGCAAGGAGCAAGGGATTCAAGGTGGACTCCACTTGAGATGTATGTCTCGGTGAATAGTTATAGTTAATAAAGGCAATGGGGTAGAATCTCTCGGGTTATTGTGTATGTGTTCGTTTATGTTTGGACAAGGATGTTTTTATGTTGATGATGTTGTTGGATCATGTTTCGGTTTTAATGAGATTGATTTGGAAGGTTTGTGCCTAAATGGTTGCTTGTGTAGGAAGTATGCCTTTAGAATTGGGGCTTTTCATGTATGATGTTATATTGATGAATTGTTGATGCAAGTATGTCCCATTTATGTTGAGTTGCATGTTGGTAAAGTTTGGAGGCTTTAGGAGTACGATTGGATGGCCAATTATGTGTTTGAGTGAGCAAAATGCAGCAATCTGGGCAAGGCGTTTCGGAACAGTTGACACCGTTTCGGAACGGGTGCCCTGCATAAACCCAGGCGTCCGAAACGGGTGCCACCGTTCCGGAACGGGTTGGCTACTGCCAGTCCCCCGTTGCGGTACGCGTTGCGGAACGGCCCCGTGTTTTGAAACGGGCTCTGCCTGTTTCGGAACGGGTGACCGTTGGGGACTGACATGGGCGGTTAAATGTTTCAGAATGTTTGCATTTTGGTCCTGAAACTTGTTTGTGCAATTGTATGAGTTTGGGTTGTCCGTTTGAGCTGAAATTTGGCAGAGAAGCATGAAACATGATTAATTTTAAGTTGGTAACTTAAAATCTGGTTAAGTCCTTAAGGTTTTTAGAATTTACAATTTGGTCCCTAAAGTTGTAAATTGTTCAATTGGGTCCCTGTTTGATCTCTGATGTTTGTGGTCTTTGAGTATGATGTTTGTGTGATCACATCTAGGGTTAATGAGAATCTAGACAAGATTAAAAAGGAAAAAAAAGGGTCGTTAATCAAGGTTGACTTTCGGGTTGACTTTGGTTTTCCCCGTGTAATCTTCTTAATTCGGGTCAACCGTCTAGGCCGGGTTAAGGGGGTTACATTTGGTGGTATCAGAGCTGAGTTGCGAATGCTTGGGGAAAACGGTAAGTTGTTGTGATGTGTGTTGATGTTTACCTTGTTGTGTGGATGAAAGTTGGTTGAATGTTGGTTGAAACACGTGTTTCTGGGCATGATGTTGATGTTTCTGAGCAAATTGTTGATGTTTCTGATCAAGTTGCTGATGTTTTCGAGCATGCTTTGTGTTTATGAATCATTGTTGAATTAATGTGGATATGTGCTGATGTTGTGAGCTGGTGTTATGCTTGATGATTGTGTAATGAGTATGTTATGTTGATATTATGCTGATGCAAATGGATGCTGTTGGATGTAAGCATGATCGAGTATGTTGATTGATATGCTTGATGTTGTGATATCCATGTTGTGTTGACTGTTATGTCATGTAAAGGGGGGGATTCGGGATACCCATTGCCTTATTAATATAGCTATTGTGTTATTTTGGAGTTGGAGTTTGAATCCTTGCTTAATGCTGGTCTAACTGGTTTGTTTGTTTGTTGTGATTGTATGTTTGTTGTTGTTAGTAGTATGGCTAAGTCGATGAAAGAATGGCAGTTGGGTGAGATGGTTGCTGCCTTGGGGCAGGTTGTTAAGGCGTGGAATTCACCCTTTGGAAGAGGTGTTTTGTCTCAGTTTTCTATGCCTGGGGTTGAGGTGATAAGGCAAGGGAAAGAAGCTGGTTCTGTGGTGAAGAGTTCATCATCTGATGTTCAGGAGGTGTTGGGAACATCTCAGGCTGTGGTAAAGGTAAAGTCAGTGGATGTGCTGGCTGTGGGATGTGTGGGTTTGCCGAAGCAGCGTTTGCTTGATTTGGGTGCTGTGGAATATCATGGTTCTACACCGGAGATGTTTGAGGCCTGGTTGGCCAGTGTGGTTCTGATCTTGGATCAGGAAGGCTGTGATCTTGCTTGTAAGCTGGGGAGTGTTGTTTCTTTGATGTTGGAGGATGCCTGTGTCTGGTGGACATCTGTGGCTGTGGCGTCACATATTCCTGATATTGATTGGGATTTCTTTGTATCTGCCTTTTATGAAAGGTATCTTGGAGGGAAGTTTCCAAGGGTTGAGCAATGTGACGATGGTGTTGTTGTAGAGCAAGTGTTGCTTGGGCAAGGAGTGGAAGTTCAGCCACCGGTGTGTGACCGTTGTGAAAGGCGCCATGTTGGAGGTTGTTGGGGCGCGGGTGCTTGCTGGAACTGTGGTTCCAAAGTGCATGTTAAGCGTGATTGTCCTCTTGGAGTGAAGTCAGCTTTGGTGTTAGCCAAAGGGTCTCAGAAAGGTCGTGGGCACGGCTGAGGCAAGGTTCAGAAGTGGCAGAAAGAGCAGAAAGTTGTGAAGAGTGTGGGAAAGGAGAATTGCTGGAAATGTGGGTCTGCTGGACACATGAGACGTGATTGTTTGATGTTGGCTCGGAACAGCCAAGGTCCCTTACCGCAAGGAGTTGGTGGTGACCCTGGTGTGTTAGCTGGTGCTGCAGTGGTGCGGCAGGAGGATGATGGTTCCGCGAGGAAGAGAGTTCGTCTGATGAAGCTTCAGGGTGGTGTTGTGCTTTCAGGTAACCTTGTTTAGTAATCTTTGCTCTAGTTACCTTAGTTTGGTTTCTGTTGGTTTTCCTTGCGTGGTAAGTTTAGCCTTGTTGCTAGTTGTTGGGGTAATAGTTGTAGTTTGGAAACATCTTTGGTGTGAAGAAGGCTTAGGTGAGAATCTTGTGGTTAATGATTGTTGGTATGATGGAGTTAGATAAGTTAGAAGTGAGGTAGGAGGTTGTTCTTAGACGGATTTGAGGATGTTATTGGAGGGTGTGAACTGGCATTCATGCACAGTTAAAATCATTGTTATATGCTATATTATATATGTTGGTCCATGCATACATGTGGCATGACATTAGAGGTTTTGCATACATGTACATCAGGCATTGATAGGGCATGTTGGTGATCATGCATACGATGTTCATACTCGCTAATAACTAATCGAATCTGTTAGAGTGGTGGTTGGGTTAGGTTGGATGATGGGTTTTTAGAGGTTGTTTTGGTGCTGGGTGAGAGTTAGACGTAATGGAGTATATTAGGCTAGTTGCTGGTAATAGTGAGAGTGGTATGGTCTGATGGTGGAAGGATAGTGTTTGTTGCTTAAAGAGAGTTTAGTGGTTTGGATAGCTAAGTGGAAGGGGTAGTACCTTGATGCTAAGTGATGTTGTAGTTTAACGGTTGTGTTTCCAGGTGCTGGGGTAGCTTAGCATTTGGGTTGTTGTGGAAGGGTTGTGTTTGTAAGTGCTGGTTCTTAGCAACCTTTGAGGAGTTGAGGAGTTGGTATGTATGGTAGGTTGGGCGATGTCCTGGTAAGACAAGTGTTATGGTTGAAGTTTGAAGTGGAAGGGTTATGAAAGATCGAAGGCTTTTGTTGGTTATTTGGGTTCTTGTGAGAAGTGGTTGGCTGGTTGTGTGTATGTGAATTTCTTTTGAGGTCAGCTGGCGGTGTATGGAACAGCTGGCGGAGTCGAGTTGGGGTTGTGATGTGATTTTTGGAATCTGGGTGAGTGATCCTGGTGAGATGTTGTGGTAATGTTAGCAACAGTTGTGAGGGTTTATCAGCATTCGTTGAGGAGTTTGGGTAAGCAGTTGATGTTTAAGGATTTTTGCTTGTTGGGAAATTCTTGGAAGAGGTTTGGGAGTTTGCAAGAGTTTTAGAAGCAGAGAAGGTTGAATAGTGGCTGAATTGGATTGGTTGTTGTCTCTGTGTAATCAGGTCTTGGGAGTTGTGTGTTGCAGTGATGTGTGCTGTAAGAGCTGAAGTTCTTCAGGTTGATATTGGGGCTGTGTACAGTCCGGTTATGTGAAAGTTTAAGTTGTGGTTATCTTTGTGTGCTCTGGATTTTGTGAACAGCATGTGGTGGTGCTAAGTTGGTGGAGTTTTGTGTGGAAAGTGTCCAGTGATGGTTGAGGCTTTTGTGTTGCCTTGTGTGTGATTTGAGAAGGTTGTGGTTCTCTTTTCGCCGGTTGAAATTTCGAGGACGAAATTTCCTAAGGGGGGGAGAGTTGTAACGCCCCGGTTTTGGGCTCAGAAGTTTTGGGCGTTGACCGGTTCGGTCAAAGTGCTGATCGAATATAAAAGAGTGAATTTAGGAAAGCCTAGTTCGGGTTGCATTAAAAATATGGAAAAATGTCCTAAAATCATCTTTTAATATAATTAAGTGAACTGTGAAATCAATTTTGGAAAATGAGGTTCGGAAGGTTGACATTTTGGCTAGTGACCAAAATGTAATTTTTGAAAGTTCGGTGACAGTTTTATAAAGGATTGAAACTTTGAATCTTTAAGGAGCTAATATTCCAAAAAGAGTTTCTCCAGATTTTTCTAAGATATTTTAAGGCTTTATTCTGATTTTAAAGTTTATGAAATGTGGAGGGAAATCATTTTATCATTTTATAACTAACTTTTCTATTTTCTCTCAATTTTCCTTTTCTCTCATTTTCTCTCAACCCAAACACATTCTCCAGATTTTCTTCTTTGATTTTTTCAATCTAAATCACTCATTTCAACTCTCATTTGATTCCTAATCATCTCATCAACAAAACCTCTCAATTTGCAAGTTGTTTCATCAAGCTTTTTGGCTCTAAAAAGGAGAAACTCAAGTTTGGAGGTAAGAACGTCCTTCTCCTCTGAACTTCAAGTTCTTTATTGAAATTCCCAAGTTCTCAATCCTTAATTTATGATTTGTTAAAGGCTTTTCAATTGAAATCTTGATTTTGGCTAAAATGCAAGATTTTGTGATTTTGGTGGAATTTTCGTATGATCTGTTTAAGCAGGGTTTTGAAGTGTCAAAATGATGTTAAATGAATGCTAAATTGATTAGAAGTTGAGGTTTAATTAATGCAATCCCGGATAGGTTGAATTTCCTAAGTTTTGCTTGAGTTTTTGGTTGTTTTTGGAGTGTTTTGGTGATCTATTATACCTGGAGGTATAAGGACGTGTTTGTGATTATTTTGGATGTTAATTGATGTTTAAAAGTGGTTAGAAGTGATGGATCTTGGCTGGGTTAAGCTTTGGAAGTGTTTGGAGGTGATTTCGGTTGTGTTTGGTAGCCGAATTGTTGGATTTGTGATGAGCAGCGAGTTGTGTTGTGTTGCTGGTGTTTTTAATGCATAATGATGTATTGATCTTCTGTTGTTGTGTGCTTGAAACAGGGGAGTTTGATCCGTGAGCTTTAGAGGTGTTGCGGAAGGTTTCGGATGCTTGGAAGGCTTGTTGGCTAGCCTTGTTTTGGTTATCGGTGAGTGAAGTTGGGTTTTCAGCTTTTAAACCAAGGTTTGAAGGTTTTTGGGAGCTTAGTGTAAGTCTAAACAACTTTGCTAAGCTCAAGAGTAAGTGAATGGATTTTCGCTCTTGAATTATGATTGTGAAATTGGCTTTTAAGCAATTGTGGTTGATGATTGAAATGCATGTGTTTTGCATGGTTTAAATCTGTTTTGAAAGCATATTTTAGCATGGTTTAATGCTGGTTTTGAAAGCCATATGTGAAGGATGCTCAAGGTAAGAGATCCTTGGTTTTATACATTGAAAATGTGGTTTTGATGCATGGTGTTGCATGTTGTTCAATGGCTTTGTTTAATGCTTTAAAACAATGAATTAATGTTGGTAAATGATGGTTTTTGCATTATGGTTATGCATGTGAAACATTGGACTAATGTGGTAAGGTGGTTATATTGGGAAGTGATGTAAGTGGTTCTTGGTTCTTTGATCGGATATAGTTAGCCGGCTATAGGATTGGGTGCACCGTGAATTAAGTCGCCTTGGAGGTGGAGTGGTCAAGAGTGGACCGGTAAACTCCCTTCAAGTATCCTAACGAGATGGTTGAGGTCATAATGGAGGTGTTGCCCATTCGAGGACCTTGGTTGAGCAAAGGTTATATGGTGTTTAAAAGTCCATATGTGGGAACCTTGTGCTTGTTGAGATCACAATGGCGGTGTTAAGTCCATGTGTGGATCTTGTGTAGGGTGTCCCGGATCTCGTTAGTGATGTTATACAACTACCAATCGGTGAATGCAAAGGTTGTATGGTGTTTGAAAGTCCATACATGGGAACCTTGTGCATGTCAAGGTTGTATGGTGTTTGAAAGTCCATACATGGGAACCTTGGGGAAAAGTTGAGGTTGTATGGTGTTTGAAAGTCCATACATGGGAACCTCGGGAAAGCTAAGGTTGTATGGTGTTTAAAAGTCCATACATGGGAACCTTAGGATGTTGAGGTCAAATGGTGTTTAAAAGTCCATTTGGGATACCTTGGATTGGTAGGGTGTATGGAGCGTAGGGACAACGCTCGGAATCCGCGTATCCGATTGGGTGTTGAGTTGAAAAGTGAATGTGGTTGATCACTTGAAGGCCAATATGATGTTCTTGATTGTGATGAAGCATGGGATGCTTGAAATGATGCATAATTGCATGTGAAGCATGAGATGCTTGAAAAGATGCATGGTTCCATGGAAAGTGTATAATGCTTGTGAATGCATGTTTACTTGTTAAGTTGAACAAGTGTTGATTATCATTTGGAAAATGATGCATGTGAGCATGAAATATCTTTAGTGCATTGGAGTCTTGTTAAGACTTGTTTTTAAAGGCATGTGATGATGATGTTGTGGTTCATATATGTTGCCTTTGGTTTAATGCATGTGTTGGTTGGTTTGTGAAATGGTTTTAAAAGATTCTTGCTTGATTTGGCTTTCAAGTTTAAGAAAGGTATGTTGTGAAATGGGAGTGTTTTCCAAGGTTTTGTTTTAGCTTGCATATGGTGTTTATGCATGGTTTGGCTAAATGGATGATTTTGTAAGTTGTGCTTTGAAAAGGTTTTCTTAGCTTGCTAAGCTAAGGATTGGTTTTCATGTATGTGCAATGCATGGTTTTGAGCTTGTTGTTGAAAAGGGGTTTTCAAACATGGCTTTGGTAAACAAATCGAGTTTGTTTTAAAAGTGATTTATGACCCGCTGCATTGATGGTGTTTTGGTTTTGGAGCATACCTCACTAAGCATTATGTGCTTACGCTCCTTTTTGTCCGTCAATGCAGATTCTTGAAGTTTGGACAGCAAGGAGCAAGGGATTCAAGGTGGACTCCACTTGAGATGTATGTCTCGGTGAATAGTTATAGTTAATAAAGGCAATGGGGTAGAATCTCTCGGGTTATTGTGTATGTGTTCGTTTATGTTTGGACAAGGATGTTTTTATGTTGATGATGTTGTTGGATCATGTTTCGGTTTTAATGAGATTGATTTGGAAGGTTTGTGCCTAAATGGTTGCTTGTGTAGGAAGTATGCCTTTAGAATTGGGGCTTTTCATGTATGATGTTATATTGATGAATTGTTGATGCAAGTATGTCCCATTTATGTTGAGTTGCATGTTGGTAAAGTTTGGAGGCTTTAGGAGTACGATTGGATGGCCAATTATGTGTTTGAGTGAGCAAAATGCAGCAATCTGGGCAAGGCGTTTCGGAACAGTTGACACCGTTTCGGAACGGGTGCCCTGCATAAACCCAGGCGTCCGAAACGGGTGCCACCGTTCCGGAACGGGTTGGCTACTGCCAGTCCCCCGTTGCGGTACGCGTTGCGGAACGGCCCCGTGTTTCGAAACGGGCTCTGCCTGTTTCGGAACGGGTGACCGTTGGGGACTGACATGGGCGGTTAAATGTTTCAGAATGTTTGCATTTTGGTCCTGAAACTTGTTTGTGCAATTGTATGAGTTTGGGTTGTCCGTTTGAGCTGAAATTTGGTAGAGAAGCATGAAACATGATTAATTTTAAGTTGGTAACTTAAAATCTGGTTAAGTCCTTAAGGTTTTCAGAATTTACAATTTGGTCCCTAAAGTTGTAAATTGTTCAATTGGGTCCCTGTTTGATCTCTGATGTTTGTGGTCTTTGAGTATGATGTTTGTGTGATCACATCTAGGGTTAATGAGCATCTAGACAAGATTAAAAAGAAAAAAAAAAGGGTCGTTAATCAAGGTTGACTTTCGGGTTGACTTTGGTTTTCCCCGTGTAATCTTCTTAATTTGGGTCAACTGTCTAGGCCGGGTTAAGGGGGTTACACTTTTATTGATCAGATGCTTGACCGCCTTGCTGGAAAATCCTTATATTGGTTTTTGGATGGATATTCAGGGTATAAACAAATCGCCATCGCGCCGGATGACGAGGCCAAAACAACCTTCACATGCCCATATAGCATCTATGCCTTTCGAAGGATGTCGTTCGGTTTGTGCAATGCCCCAGCCACATTCCAACGATGCATGATGGCTATCTTCTCCGACATGATAGAAGACTTCATGGAAATATTCATGGATGACTTCTCTGTCTTTGGCAGCAGCTTCAATAGCTACCTTGGCAACCTTGAGAAAGTGCTGACCAGATGTGAGGAAACGGACCTAGTGCTTAACTGGGAAAAATGCCACTTTATGGTTGACGAAGGCATAATCTTGGGGAATAAAATCTTTGCACGAGGAATAAAGGTGGACAAAGCAAAAATCGAAGTCATAGCTAATTTGCCGTCACCGACCAATGTCAAGGGCATACGGAGTTTTCTGGGACACACATGTTTTTATCGTATATTCATTGAAAACTTTTCTAAGATTTCTAAACCAATATGTACTTTGCTGGAACAGGACAAGCCATTCATCTTCAACGAGGCATGCAAAGAGGCGTTCTAGATATTAAAGGAGAAGCTCGTCACAGCCCCTATTGTATTTCCCCCGGACTAGAGTCAACCCTTCAAGCTCATGTGCGATGCTAGTGACACTACCGTTGGCGTCGCCCTAGGGAAGCATAGAGATAAACTCTTTCATGTCATATACTACGCTAGCAAAACGCTAAATACCTCCCAGACCAACTACACCACCACAGAAAAAGAATTGTTGGCAGTAGTATTTGCTTTCGATAAGTTTCGACCCTACTTGATTGGCACGAAGGTGATAGTTCATACAGACCATTCTGCCCTAAGGTACCTATTTGCAAAGAAGGATGCAAAGCCCCGCCTAATTCGGTGGATCCTACTATTGCAAGAATTTGACGTAGAAATCCGAGATAGAAAGGGTACAAAAAACCAAGTGGCGGATCATCTCTCTTGGCTTGAGAAGAGACAAGAATACACCTCCCACGACGAAATTCAGGATGAATTCCCTAACGAACAGCTGGTGCTAGTCTCTTCCCTAGTAGCCGCCTTAGAAGCGGAAGGATTAATACATGTCGCCTCCGCAGAAGCAGCGGCAGCAACTTCAATAGACACACCCGGGTATGCGGATATTTTTAATTATTTAGTATCTGATGTTTTGCCTTATGGACTAAACTATCAAGGAAAGAAACATTTCCAACATGATGCTAAGCATTATTTTTGGGACGAGCCTTTCTTGTTTAAAAACTGTGCAGACCAGGTCATCAGACGATGTGTACCAGAGGATGAACAACAGGCCATACTCTCACAGTGCCACTCAACACCATATAGAGGCCATTTCGGTGGGCATCGAACAACAACAAAGGTGCTGCAATCAGGGTTCTTTTGGCCAACACTGCACAAAGATGCTCAGGCATTTTACAAACAGTGTGACAGTTGCCAAAGAACAGGAAATATATCGAGACAGAATGAAATGCCCCTGCAAACCATTTTGGAAGTCGAGTTGTTTGATGTTTGGGGGATAGACTTTATGGGACCATTCCCATCTTCGTGCGGAAACATATACATCCTCCTCGCAGTGGATTATGTTTCTAAGTGGGTAGAAGCCATTCCCACCCCTCATAATGATGCAAAGATTGTTCATCAATTCTTACGAAAGAACATCTTCACGAGGTTCTAAGTACCAAGAGCAATCATAAGCGATGAAGGCACCCATTTTGACAACAGATTAATTGCGAAGGTACTCCAGAAAGTAGGGGGTCAAGGACAAGATTGATGCAGCCTACCATCCACAAACAAATGGGCAGGCAGAAATTTCGAACAAGGAAGTCAAAACTATTCTGGAAAAGGTTGTAAATACTAACAGAAAAGACTGGTCATTGAAACTAGACGATGCTCTTTGGGCATATCGAACAACATAAAAAACACCGTTAGGAATGTCCCCATATAATCTAGTATACGGAAAAGCCTACCACCTCCCTGTTGAAATAGAACACAAGGCATATTGGGCAGTCAAGGCAGTCAATGTGGACTGGAAATAGGCTGGGGAAAAGAGACTGCTCAACCTGACGGAAATGGAAGAATTTCGACGGGAGGCATACGAGAACGCAAAGCTGTACAAGGAAAAAATCAAAAAAATGGCATGACAAAAAATCCAGCAGCGGCAGTTCCTGCCAGGGCAGCAAGTACTGCTATTCAATTCTGGCCTCAAACAGTTTCCGGGAAAACTAAAATCCAAATGGTCAGGACCTTACGAAGTAGTCGAAGGCTTCCCACATGGAGCTGTAACAATAAAGTCAATACAAGAGGGGACAGAGTTCAAGGTCAACGGGTAGCGACTAAAGCACTACACAGGGGACCCAGTCATCAAAGAACAGGAAGTATTCACATTGGGGATTGCAACCCCACTGTGCCTTAACCTTATCTAAGCCTCTATTTACTGTTTTAGTAGGAGTAGTTTTGGGATTACGTTTCTTTTGTTTTATGTTTTCTTTATTCCCGTCTCACAATCAGTTTTGCAGATCCAAACCCAAGGAAAAACGGACAACAAGGCAGCAATATCAAGCCCGCTGCCAGCACCGGCCATTGGCAGCCACTTCAGGCGTTATTCCCTCTACTTACTCTAAATTAGTTTCCTTTTCTGTTTTATGCATTGAGTGCAATGCTCGTCTCGAGTTTGGGGGGGATAGCTCTCGCATCATTTGTAGGCATTCTTAGTTGCATTTAGATTGCATTGTACTTGCCTTAGTAATAATCAGAAAAGAAAAGTTTGTTATGACTTGTGCCTATGATAGGATAGCCGATTATTTTATTTTCACACCTAGTTAAAAATTAAACTTAATCTTGGGAAAAAGCATGAAATATGACTTAGATTGTTTTTTCTGTTTGCCTGAAAATGTTAAATATCTCTGTTACTTGCTGAATGTGTTAGAATATTTGATGAACGCTGCCTGTTTGTGTTTTAGAATTATTTGCAAAATTCTAATAATAATTGCAAGTAGTCGCCGAGGCAGGCAAAAGAAACATAAAAATGCAGAACTGTCAAGGCAGCAAAAAAATCAAAAACAAAGAAAAGTGATGTGTTACTCTAGAGGTGCCCACAACAGGCTCTAGGAAGAATCATATGCGAGGACACTCTGCTGCTATCAAAGTCCATGAATCTAAAAGCCTAAAAGTGACTAACAAATTAGCATGAGTGAATGAAAGCCTTCACGAGATGACTCAACTCCAAGGGTTTGGGGTTCTGTAGTTTGCTCCTATCTAAACGTCAGACCTGGAAGAGTAGTTGTGATAAACTAAAGCCTTCACTGCCATGATTAAAAATAATATGCTTAATTGTGTTGCCTCGGCAGCAACCTTTTAAATTACAACAATATCTTTGTTTAATCTTTTATTCTGCATATTCAGCTTGTTTACAGATTTGCAAACATCACACAGGCATTAGGAATTTAATTCTGAGTTGTTTTCTTGTTTATTTCCCTTCATTGAGTTATATATATATAGGTGCCACGACCTTGAGGCAGAAAATCAGGTTAAAAACAAGTTTTTCTTTTTGACTATTATTAGAGCAAGTACTTTAGGTTGCATTGCTTGAGGACAAGCAATAGTTCGAGTTTGGGGTTGTGTAAAGTGTCCAAAAGTCCTATATTTCATGCAATGTCCAACTCTTATTATTACTGTTTTTAAGCTCATTTTAGGCATAAATAGGTTCATGCATAGCATATTACAGTATTTCATTGTTCTACCTTGCTTTTATAACTTGTCATTCATTTGGTGAACAAAAGATATGTTTCTAGTGTATTCTTGGTTGTAGGCACTAACAGCTGAATGAGGGAGCCGAGGAACGGAGGATACAATGCTAAGAAGCAAACCCAAAAGCTGTACTGAAGCAGTTTCAACTGAAGTAAACACCTGCCGAGACCTCCCGAGCAAAGCTGCTGTTAACCTTGCTGCCCGCGGCAGCTGACTATGGAAGTTAGGAGAACCGTAGCACGATCTATAGAGCTAAAACTCCTGAGTCTATCGCCGGTTGTCATATGATTTTCTGATGTCTGTAGCAGCAGCTAGGGCTGCCGAAGTGAAATTCCAATCTTACTTGCAGGCTAAGGCAAACGAGGAAGAGTCCATATTCCAAGCAAAAAAGTCAGCATTTAAAGCTACATTAAAGAAGAAAAGCTACTTTAGAGGACTTCTACTTCAAGGAGGACTTAACCTAGTTCTGAGTCTATAAATACCAATTGTACTTCTAGTTTAAATCATCCTAGGTTTTCTATAGGCTTTACTTGTGTTCTTTACTGCCGCCATGTTCTAAATTCTCTTAGGGTTAGGTTTATGTTGTAACTAGAGTGAAACGGTTGTTTTAGGTTTTTGAGTTATTTCTTCAATAAAATATTCCAAGTTTACTTAATCCATTGTTCTTCATTCTTTTAATCTTTCTACACCAGTCGTTTGAGAGAATCTATTTGTCGGGCACGAAATTACAAGGCTCACGAAAGGGTTAAGTATGGTCACAACGGGAGGCGTGACTAACTTGGTTCCTCACCAGCCCACAAGTTTTAGCGGCTAAAAGGGATCACTAACCGAGTTGATTGATTTGGTTCCACACTAGTCCTCAAGTTATCAATCTCGAGCATCCTAACCAATAAATATGAGGGATCACTGTCGACTATCCTGCCGAACTTGGAGTATCTACCAGACTTGCCACCAGGACGTCTTTCCATTCCACCTGCCGAGACAGTACAAACCCCTTGTAACCCCTTTAGCCCGGCCTAGACGCCCGACCCGAACTGAGAAGATTATACGAGGAAAACCAAAGTCAACTCGTTAGAGTCAACCTTGATTAATAACCTTTTTTCATTTTATCTTTTGTAGATGCACATTATTACCCTATAGGATTAGCAATTTGTTTTAGCGATAGCGACACAGCAAACGAAACTCAATTAGGGGTCCAATTGCATACAAACGTCTTTTAGGGACTAAATTGTAAATATCCAGAATTGTAAAAACTAAACATGTTTTAAAGTTACCAATCCAAAATTTATCATATAACATGCCAACATGTCAAGTTTCATCACAAAAAGACCACCCAAACTCATTTATTTAAGCATTTAATAATCAGGGACCAAAACGAAAGAAAACAGAAACCTGAAACAACTCAAATTCAAATCCAACGGTCAGGTGCTTCGAAACACAAGACCCCGTATCGGAACGGCCGTTTCGAAACCAGATTGACTGTTTCGATACGCAGGTGTGTTCCGAAACCCTTTTCGAAACAATGCTTTCCAGTAGCAAAATGTTCCGGAACGTGCTCACCCGTTCCGAAACCCCATGACCATTCCAGGCCACCGTTTCGAAACAGTTAAAGGCGTTCTGAAACATCTTGCCCTGCAACTTATCAAAATGCTGGTTTTACTCAACTAATCACCTCCGAAATCATTCCAATTCTTGCCACATCACACATACAACATGTATACACATCAAAGACCTTTAACATGAAGCACAAGCAAAAACATAGCATCGTTCATGCAAGCATTAGAACTATAGGCATGCTTCCTAGTCTCCAAAACCATACAAAAGCTAAAAACCACATTGAAGCAAAAATCAATCATCAAAGGCAATTTACACACCAAAATAAGCAAACCAAACATGCTTAAGGTGTTTAACATCACCAAATACTAACAAGAGTAGAAATCCCACCCATTGCCTCTTATTACACCATGGTGAAACTACATACTTTGTTTAACCAAAAGCTTGGATTCCACTTGCTACTGGCTGCCTTGAATGCTCAATTCTATGCATTGATGAAACAAATGAGCGTAAGCATATAGCTTAGTGAGGATTGCTAAAACAAACATTCATCAATGCATCTACGAAATCGAAAATATCATCAATTGTCATTTCATGCCTTTTCTTAAAACATGCTTTACAAGCATCAATGCACTTTTTAAACCACATGTTCATAGCATCATCAAAATATCAGCAAATAATCTTTTGCTTACGCTTAACCAAGCATCACATGCATTCTAGCATAAACCACAAGCATCTCATGCTTAAAACATTAATCAACAACATTATATTGGCTTGCAAGTGATCCGTTCTCAAATCATACCAAAACCAACACAAATGATACAATCGGATACGCAGATTACAAGTGTTGTCCCACACGCTTTATACACATTATCGGAGTACACAAGGCTCACACACGAGAGCAACCCTCCATCGTTGTGACACTCGTGGTGGAGTATAATGGTATAATCACAACCCTTCAACACCACTCATTGGTAGTTGTATACTTCCACTAACGAGAGCACGAGACACATAATACAAGATCCACACACGAGATTAACATCCACCGTTGTGATCTTAACCTCAATCGTTAGGGTACTTGGATGGAGTATACGGTACAATCACAACCTTTCGACATCTAAGGTGACTTTATTCACGGTGCACCCAATCCTATAGCCGGTTAACTATATCCGATTAAAGTAACCAAAAACCACTTTCATCACTTGCCAATATAATCATTTAACATCAATATCCCACTGTTTTACAAGCATAAACATAATGCCATTTTCACAAGCATAAACATGGTTAATATCAAATGTACAAATCACATAAATCCAAGGATCACTTACTATGTGTATCCTTAACAAAATAGCATTAAAAACTAGCAACCTCAATGCTCTAAAACATGCTTTAAAACAGTAAATAAATCACATTCAACTCAAGTGCATTTTCAACAAAACATAGCACATTTCCGAGAGAGACTTTTGAATCACTTACTCTTGAGCTTAGCTAAGTTTTTTAAACCTACACTAAGCTCCCAAGACCACGCTCAAAGCGTTACAAAGCTGGAAAATCCATTTCCACTCACCGATATGCGAAGCCTTGCTCGCCGACACGAAAATTACTCTTCTGGAGCCTCCAAAAACGTCTCGTTTGCTCCCGAATCAAGATCCCATGATTTCACATCATCAAAACAGAGAAATGCAATAAAATGCATTTCAACACCAGCAACAAATCACAAACTCGTTGCTCACCCAAACAACACCAATTTACCCATCCGAAACAACCGAAAACTCACTCGATGGCTTCCTAAACCAAGCCCAGCCAATATACATCACTTCCAATCAATTATAAACATCAAAACACATCTAAAATCAACCTTAACCCATCCTTATACCTCTAGCAAGCATTACCTCATCATTTCACGTCAAAAACCCAACTAGAACTATCAAGAAACTCAAGGATCTCAAGGATTTCAGGATCAATATCAACAAAACCTCTTTTCAACGAATTAACCACCTCAAAACTTAATTAAAATCAATTCAAAACAGAGCTTAACAAAACAAGTCCGAAAATCAAGAGTTTCGCCATATTTTTGCAATATTTCAATCTCAAATCAATACTATAATGAAAACTCAACTAAAAACATTAATTAGAAGCCAAAGATCTTGGGAATTTCAATAAAGAACCTAGATTGAAGGTTGAGAACATGATTTATCTCCAATCCTTGCTTTCCTCAATGAATGACAAGTTTTCCTTAGCAAAAATCTTGAAAAACTTGAAAGAACTCTTGAAATTTGTTTAAAAAATAATGAGAGGGTGTTTGGGAGAAAAGAATTCTGGAGAAAATGAGTTAGAATGATGTTTGGCTGAAAATGAGAAGAGGAAGGTAGTTACATCAAATGAAATCTCACTTTTCTAATTTATTAATTTTAATTAAATAAAACACTTTTATTTAATCACTTAAAAATCCTTTTAAAACACATGTCATATTAAGGAAAGACTAAATTGCCATAAAGCTCCCTAGAGATTCTAAGATTTTGGCTCCTCTTTTAAAAATTGCATTTCCACAGTTTTGAAACTTTACATTTTGGTCACTACCCAAAATGTATTACTTCCAAAACTCTTTTTGTAAAATTGATTTGAGCAACCTCTTAAACATGATTTTAGAGGATTTTAGCAATTTTTACCATATTTTTATCCTAACTCGAACCTTGATTTACTTGAATCACCAAACACGATTCGAACCGTTTTCGACCAGTCCGATCCGATGTCTAAAACATCTAGGCCCAAAACCAGGGCGTCACAACTCTCCCCCACTTAGGAAATTTCGTCCTCGAAATTTTACCTGAAGGAAAAAGGTGCGGAAACTGCTTTAGCATGTCCGTCTTACTTTCCCACGTGGCCTCCTCAACTCCTCGGTGTCGCCACAACACCTTCACAAGCTCTATCGTCTTGCCACATAGAACTTTGCTGCTTACATCCAGAACCCTCACTGGTTCCTCATCATATGACAGATCCGGATTCAACTCTATCTCCTCAACATGCATCACATGCAAAGGATCCGATTTGTACCTCCGCAACATCGAGACATGAAACACATCATGTATCTTTTCCAGCTCCAAAGGCAATCTCAACCGATATGCCACAAGACCAATACGCTCCACAACCTCGTAAGGTCCAATGAACCTTGGGCTAAGCTTACCCTTACGCCCAAATCTCGTCACCTTTTTCCAAGGCGATACCTTCAAGAACAGAGGTTCGCCAACCGCGAACTCAATCTCTTTACGCTTCAGGTCCGCGTAAGACTTTTGCGGATCCGATGCTGCCTTCAAACGCTCACAAATGAGCTTCAGCTTCTTGGTGGTTCCTTTTAACATAGCTGGCATCGAAATCAACTTTTGCCCAACTTCAGCCCAACAAAGAGGGGTTCTACATCTTCTCCCATACAAAGCCTCGTATGGAGCCATTTGAATACTTGCCTGATAACTATTGTTATACGCAAACTCAACCAACGACAAGTGCTTCTCCCAAGAACCCTAGAAATCTATTACGCAGCACCTCAACATGTCCTCAAGCACCTGGATCACATGTTCCGATTGTCCATCTGTCTGAGGATGATAGGAAGTGCTAAAATTCAACCGTGTACCCAAGGCTTGATGCAAGCATTCCCAAAATCGCTCTGTAAACCTCGGATCCCTATCTGACACTATGGACTTTGGCACACCGTGCAACCGCACAATCTCAGCAATGTACAGCTCAACCAATTTATCCAAGGTATACGTAGTATGCACAGGCAGGAAATGTGCACACTTCGTAAGCCGATCAACAATCACCCAAACCGAATTCTTCTTTGATGGTGACAACGGAAACCCTGACCCAAAATCCATGGTAAACCTCTCCCACTTCCATTCAGGGATTCTCAGAGGCTGCAACAACCCCGAAAGAACCTGATGTTCAGCTTTCACCCGCTGACACACCATGCATTTACTAACGAACTCAGCCACATCCTTTTTCAACCCCACCCAGTAGTACTCATCCTTCAAATCATGATACATATTCGTACTACCAGGATGCATAGCAAAAGGACTACTATGAGCTTCAGTCAGAATAGTACGCCTCAACTCAACATCATCTAGCACCACTATTCAACTTCCAAAGCACATAACACCGTCATCCATAAAACTGAAATCCGAAGGCTTACCCTCCGCAATGTCCTAAACATGTGGAACAAGGGAATCATCAAGCAACTGCTTATCTTTGATCAACTGAATCAGATATGGGTTCACTTGCAATTGAGCGATAAGACCACCATCACGCGATATGCTCAAGCGAGCAAACATTGCCCTCAACTCCACAACCACTTTCCTGCTCAAAGCATCAGGCACAACATTAGCTTTACCCGGGTGATACTCGATCGACATATCATAATCCTTAAGCAACTCCACCCACTGGCGTTGCCTAAGATTTAACTCCTTCTGAGATATGAGATACTTCAAGATCTTATGATCCGTGAACACAACACACTTTTCGCCGTACAGGTAATGCCTCCAGATCTTCAAAGCAAACACAACGGCCGCAAGCTCAAGATCATGAGTAGGGTAGTTACACTCATGAACCTTCAACTGTCTAGATGCATAGACTACCACCTTACCCTCCTACATCAACACACAACCCAAACCAATAATGGACGCATCACTATAGACCACAAACTCCTTACCAGACTAAGGTTGAATTAGGACAGGAGCTTGCATCAAAGCTTCCTTCAGCTTCTCAAAAGCTTGTTGCCTCGCATCTGTCCACTCAAAGAGAACATTCTTCTGCAACAACTTGGTCAAAGGTGCAGAAATATTCGAGAAACCCTTGACAAACCTACGGTAATACCCAGCTAAACCAAAGAAACTTGGTACCTCTGTCACTGACTTAGGCACCTTCCAACTCATCACAACCTCTACTTTGTGTGGATCAACACGAATACCCTCAGTTGATACAACTTGCCCAAGGAAGACCACCTCTCTAAGCCAAAACTCGCACATACTTAGCTTGGCATACAACTGGTTCTCCAACAACGCTTGCAAAACGATTCTTAAGTTTCTATCACGATCCTCCTCGGTACGCGAATACACAAGGATATCATCAATGAACACCACCACAAACCGATCCAAGAACTCATGGAACACACGATTCATCATGTCCATGAAAGTAACAGGTGCGTTGGTCAAACCAAATGGCATCACTAAGAACTCGTAATGCTCGTACCTTGTCTGAAAAGCCGTCTTAGGTACATCCACATCCTTCACTTTCAACTGGTAATATCCTGACCTCAGGTCTATCTTAGAAAACACAGATGCTCCTCAAAACTGATCAAAGAGATCATCAATCCTAGGCAAGGGATACTTGTTCTTGATCGTTAACTTGTTCAATTGCCGATAATCTATACACATTCTTATTGTTCCGTCTTTCTTATTTACAAACAAGACCGGTGCACCCAAAGGTGACACACTCGGCCAGATGAACCCTCGATCCAAAAACTCCTGTAGTTGTGTTTTCAACTCCTTTAGCTCTTTAGGTGCCATGCGATAAGGAGCAATGGACACCAGAATCGTATTCTCATACAACTCGATACCAAACTCAACTTCCCTGTTTGGTGGCAACCCAGGCAATTCTTCCGGAAAGACACCTGGAAAATCGCAAACAGTTCTGATGTCCTACACGCATACATCTTTTGTGCTAGCATTCATCACATAGGCAAGGTAAGCCTCACATCCCAACCTCAAAATACGGTTTTCTTCCAAAGCTGAAATCACATTCGACAAGAATTTCACATTCTCGCCTACTATCACCACTTCATAATCATCGGCAAGCTTTAAGGTGACCCGCTTGACATCAAAGTCAACCACCACTCTATGCTCAGTCAACCAATCCATACCAAGGATCACACTGAAACCGTAGAAGGGTAACTCCATCAAATCCACAAGAAACACATGACCTTGCACAGATAAAGGGAATCTCATATACAACTTTCTAGTGACTACCGTCTCACCAAAAGAACTAGTCACTTGCATTCCTACTTCGAGCAACTCAACAGGTATATCAAGAAAATGCGCATGCTCACTCAAGATATAAGAATGCGTATATCAAGAATCAATCAAAGCCAGCAATTATAAAGACTGAAGAGAAAAGGTACCTGCGATGACATTGATATCATTGCGTTCCTCGCGCTGAGCATAGACCCTCGCAGGATCACCTCCTTCAGGCTGAACTGCTACCACATGTGCAATGCCTCGCTGACCCTCGTCTCTCTTCTGAAAGTTCCCTCGGCCGCACCCACGGCCTCTCTGAGGTGCAGGTGCACGTCCTTGGGCTCCACCAGCCAACAAAGGACACTCTCGCCGCATGTGATCCGTTGAACCACAGTTCCAGCACGATTTCCTTGTTACCACCACAGGAGCCTGAACCTCTTTAGCCGCTCGAGGACAATCTCGCCTCAGATGACCCCGAGATCAACACGTCCAACACGTGTTCTGTTTCGCTCTCATCCGATCTCCCTGAGCCGGTGCACCATGCCTAGTATTGCCTCGCCTAGCAGGCTGATATCTCTTTTCATCCAAGTATCTCACAACTAGATACTTTCTCTTAAAGGCACCCTTGAAAAACTCCCAATCCACTTCATTGGGTTCCATTCCAGCGGTGGTAGTCGTCCACCAACTATACGCATCACCCTGGAGAAGAGAAACAACGCACCCCAGCTTGCGCACATCATTACAGCCCATCTGATCCATGATACGGATCATGCTCGCCAACCAAGCTTCTAACGCCTCAGGAAACATACCAAAGAACTCAACAGCTCCTAGGCTCCTCAACCTCTCCAAAGGTAAACACGCCTGCCCAGCTGCAGGGGCTTGTACATGCGCTCCGGCTATTGCAGCCTGAAACGCCCCGGTGATCGCCTGAACTAACGGCGTTAGATCACCCAAACCCGAACCAGCATGTCCTTGCTGCTCCTACTCCCCCCTCCATGTGGTGGCGGAGGAGGTAAATTCCCACCATGAGGGACATCAGCCCCTTGCTCACCATGATCGCCCTGCTCAGCCGCAGGCACTATCGTGTTTGACCTTAGCTCTCTCCTCGGACCCATAGTGCTATTTTTAACAAGGCATAACAATAAAATAAAACAAATCATGATTTAGGCTGGCCTCAAGCAAGGATCCAAGTTCACAAAAACATTTAATTAGTGTAATAAGGCAATGGGTACCCCGATTTCCCTCAAACATTACATAGCATACAATAACATACCATGCTCATCATGCTTTCCATCATCCAAAATCAGCACATATCAACATACAATCATATTCATCTCACATGCGATTCACATCAATCAAGCATAGCACAAGCTTTAATATTCAACCAAAATCATGCTATTCAATCAACACACATCAATACATACCAATTTCACATACCAACATCCCCAATTCTTTCGTAACTTGGCTCTGATACCAAAAAATGTAACCCTCTTAGCCCGGCCTAGACGCCCGCCCGAACTGAGAAGAATACACGGGGAAAACCGAAGTCAACTCGTTAGAGTAAACCTCGATTAATGACCTTTTTATTTTTATCTTTTCTAGATGCACATTATAACCCTATAGGATTAGCAATTTGTTTTAGCAAAAGTGACACATCAAACAGATCTCAATTAGGGGTCCAATTGTATACAAACGTCTTTTAGGGACTAAATTGTAAATTTCTAGAATTGTAAGGACTAGACAGGTTTTAAAGTTTCCAATCCAAAATTTATCATATAACATTTCAGCATGTCAAGTTTCATTACAAACGAACCATTCATACTCATTTAATTAAGCATTTAATAATTAGGGACCAAAACGTAAGAAAGCAGAAACCTGAAACAACTCAAATTCAAATCCAACGGTCAGGTGTTTCGAAACACAAGACCCTGTATCGGAACGGCCGTTTCGAAACCAGGTTGACCGTTTCGATACGCGGGTGTGTTCCGAAAACTGTTTCGAAACAATACTTTCTAGTAGCAAAATGTTTCGAAACGTGCTCACCCGTTCCGAAACCCCATAACCATTCTAGGCCACCGTTCCGAAATAGTTAAGGGCCTTCCAAAAACGCCTTGCCCAGCAACTTCCCAAAATTCTGGTTTTACTCAACTAACCACCTCCGAAATCATTCCAATATTTGCCACATCACACATAGAACATGCATACACATCAAAGACCTTTAACATGAAGCACAAGCTAAAGCATAGCATCATTCATGCAAGAATTAGAACTATAGGCATGCTTCTTATTCTTCAAAACCATACAAAAGCTAAAAACCACATTCAAGCACAAGTCAATCCTCAAAGGCCATTTACAAACCAAAATAAGCAAACCAAACATGCTTAAGGTGTTTAACATCACCAAATACTAACAAGAGTAGAAATCCCACCCATTGCCTCTTATTACACCATGGTGAAACTACATACTTTGTTTAACCAAAAGCTTGGATTCCACTTGCTATCGGGCTGCCTTGAATGCTCAATTCTCTACATTGATGAAACAAATGAGCGTAAGCATATAGCTTAGTGAGGACCGCTAAAACAAACATTCATCAATGCATCTACGAAACCGAAAATATCATCAATTGTCATTTCATGCCTTTTCTTAAAACATGCTTTACAAGCATCAATGCACTTTTTAAACCACATGTTCATAGCATCATCAAAATAACAGCAAATAATCTTTTGCTCATGCTTAAACCAAGCATCACATGCATTCTAGCATAAACCACAAGCATCTAATGCTTAAAGCATTAATCAACGACATTATATTGGCTCGCAAGTGATCAATTCTCAAACCATACCAAAACCAACACAAATGACACAATCGGATACGCGGATTACAAGCGTTGTCCCACAAGCTTCATACACACAATCGGATACGCGGATTACAAGCGTTGTCCCACATGCTTCATACACACTGTCGGACTACACACAAGAGCAACCCTCCATCGTTATGACACTCGTGGTAGAGTATAACGGTACAATCACAACCCCTCAACACCACTCATCGGTAGTTGTATAATTCCACTAACGAGAGTACGGGACACAAATCACAAGATCCATACATGGAATTAAACTACCAACCGTTGTGATATTAGCCTCAATCGTTAGGGTACTTGGATGGAGTATACGGTACAATTACATTCCCTCGACATCGAAGGCGACTTTATTCACGGTGCACCCAATCCTATAGCCGGCTAACTATATCCGATTAAAGTAACCAAAACCATTTCCATCACTTGTTAATATAATCATTTAACATCAATATTCCACTGTTTTACAAGCATAAATACAATGCCATTTCCACAAGCATAAACAAGCTTATTATCAAATGCATACATTTCATAAAACCAAGGATCACCTACCAAGTGCATCCCTAATCACATGGCATTACACACCAGCATTATCAATGCTCAAAACATGCTTAAAACAGTAATTTAAACCACATACAAATCAAGTGCATTTTCCAACATAAACATACCACATTCCGAGAGAGACTTTCGAATCACTTACTCTTGAGCTTAGCTAAGTGTTTCAAACTTACTCTAAGCTCCCAAGACCACGCTCAAAGCATAACAAAGCTGGAAAATCCATTTCCACTCACCGATATGCGAAGCCTTGCTCTCCGACACAAAAATCACCCTTTCGAAGCCTCCAAAACCGTCTCGTTTGCTCCCGGATCAAGATCCCCTGTTTTCACATCATCAAAATAGAGATCCAAATGCATCAAAATGCATTTCAACACCAGCAACTTAACACAAACTCGTTGCTCACCCAAAATATACCAATTTACCCATTTGAAACAACTGAAAACTCAATCAATTGCTTCCTAAACCAAGCCCAGCCAACATACATCACTTTCAACTATTTTTAAACATCAAAACACATCTAAAAACAACCTAAACCCATACTTATACCTCCAGCAAGCATTACTACATCATTTTACCTCAAAAACCCAATTAATACCATCAAGAAACTCAAGGATCTCAAGGATTTCGGGATATATAACATCAAAACCTCTTTTCAACATATTAATCAATACAAAACTCAATTAAAATCAATCCAAAACAGAGCCTATCAAAACAAATCCGAAAATCAATATTTTAATCATATTTTTGTAATATTTTAATCTCCAATCAAAACTATAATGAAAACTCAACCAAAAACATTAATTAGAAGCCAAAGATCTTTGTAATTTCAATAAAGAACCTAGATTGAAGGTTGAGAACGAGATTTACCTCCAATCCTTGCTTTCCTCAATGAATGATAAGTTTTAGCTTCACAAAACTTGAAAATCTTGAAGAGAAATCTTGAAATTGATTTGGAAATTAATGAGAGAGTATTTGGGAGAAAAGAATTCCAGAGAAAATGATTTAGAATGATGTTTGGCTGAAAATGAGAAGAGGAAGGTAGTTACGTCAAATGAAATCTCAATTTTCTTATTTTTATTAATTTTAATTATATAAAACCCTTTTATTTAATCACTTAAAATCCTTTTAAAACACATGTCATATTAACGAAAGGCTAAATTGCCAAAACTCCCTAAATATTCTAAGATTTTGGCTCCTCTATTTAAAATAGAATTTTTCCACAGTTTTGAAAGTTTACATTTTGGTTACTACAAAAAATGTACTACTTCTGAAACTTTTTTTGTAAAATTGATTTGACCAACCCCCAAAACACGATTTTAGAGGATTTTAGCAATTTTTACCATATTTTTATCCTATCCCAATCCTTGATTTCCTTAAATCACCTAACGTGATTTGAACCGTTTCAGACCGGTCCGATCCGAAGTCCAAAACATCTAGGCCCAAAACCATGGCGTTACATTTCTTCTCTCTCAAATTCTCTCTTGATTTCCAACTTCATCTTTTTGATTTCTCTCAATTTCCTTCAAGATTCTTGAAAGCTAAACATGCCAAATTAGAAGAGAAGCAAGGATTGGAGGTAAATTTCGTGCTAACCCTCTAATCAAGGTTCTTTACTGAAATTCCAAAGATATTTGACTCTTTATTCATGTTTTTGATTGAGGTTTTGTTATTGTTTTAATAATGTAACACCAGGGTTTGGAGATCGGGTGAATTAAATAATTAAAATAATGTTTTGGGTTTTCCCTTTTCATTTTAAAATTCATTTAATATGTTGGACCCAATTTTAATTTAAAGCCCAAATATCCATGGATTTTATAATGTTAGATGATGGTCATTCTTCATTAATGGTAGTTTTGTAATTACTTGGTCTTGTAAAATAAAAACCATTTTATTTCAAACACTCAAATGACTATCATATTCTACCTCCCAAAGCAAAACCAACGTGAAACCCCTCCCCTCCATTAAAGTTACTATTCCATCACCATCCTCCTTCATCTTTGAAGATTTTTGAAAGGTATATGTGTTTTTGACTTGTCTTCACCTTCCTCTTCATGTCTATACCTTTAGTTTTCATTAAAACCCATTGTTTTGAATTTTGAGTTTTTCAAGTTCTAAGTTAAAAATTCAAACTTTAATGTTCATTGTTAAAGCTTTTGATTTCTTATCATTAGATATGTTATTGGTAGCCCAAATGGTCCAACATATATGATTTTTACTTAGTTTTATTAATAATTTCGGATATGGGTTTGTTGGGGGTTTTAGAAGGGTTTAAAGATAAGTTTTGGGGTTGTTTTGTGTTGGAAATTGAGAGCTGATGGTGGTATGATGTTTAGGGGTTGTTTTGGAAGCTATTAGGTGTGTTAATAGTGTTGGACACATTGGTTCTTTGCTGAGTTTAAGGGCTGCTCGAAAATGGTGTTTTGAGAGTGTTTTGGGTCGAGTATTAGCTTGAATTGTGTTCCGGATTTGCTCAGTTGAATTGTGGACTGAAATGTGGTTGTTTTGCTTGTGTTTGATTGATAGCATCAAGGTTTTGTGTTGGTGAAGCTTCACATTCGAATTCGGGAAGCGTGGAAGTTTGATCGGCTAGAGTTTGTTGAGCTTGGAGTAGTCGGTGAGTGGTTCTTTGGTTTTCAAATGTTGGTTCGAGCATGTTGACCTAGGTCGGGCTTGGTAAACCCACCTAGAGTTGGGATTAGATTTGTAGTCTAATCTCAAGCTTTAGTTAGAGACCTTTGGTTGAACTTTGAATGTTGTGTTTATGCCTCACATGTTAATTTTGATTAATGTTGCTATGCACATTGTGGCTATGTGTGTTATTGAGGCATGATGATTTGTTTATGCATTGTGATATGCATGTGGTTGTTGTAATGTGAGTACATGATTGTGAATTATGGTGGCTACGTGCTAGGAACAGGAAATGGTAAGAAATTTGTGTTACAAAAGATTGTGAAATGAGTTAGTATTGGCACTAGTATGCTTGGGTACAAATGATCGATCATTAGGATGTTTAGTGTGCACACGAGTGTCTAAATGCACGTGTGGTCTTCTGGTGGTAGTCATCAAGATGGAGTACGGGTACGCCCGGAAATCTTCTTTTATATGTTAGTCGGTGATGAGTGGAATCCCATCAACGGGGCGTGAGGATGAGTGGAATCCCCTCCGCATGTAACGGTGATGAGTGTAATCCCACCGTAAGGTAAATGTTGAGTGTTGGATGTGAGTTCCAACGGTTGTTATCCGCGCATTCGAGTCATAGCTAGGTGCCAATAAGTAATGTTAAATGTGTTTCTATATGATTGTGTTTATGGACATGTTGAGCATGGCATGATATTTGATATTATGTTCATGCATCATTTATATTTGACTCTTGTGGCTTCGAAGGTAAGAAAACATGCATTCTTCCTTGGTTGTGTTGCTCGTGCTTGGACCCTGCATTATCGAGGTTTGTTTTATGAGCTTACCCTCACTAAGCTTTACGCTTACGCTCTCTTTTGTTCGAAAATGCAGATCCTTAGTTCGTGGGTTGCTTGTGCAGGGAGAGGGCCTCCAAGTGTGCTATTTGTGCTTTTGCTATCATCAAGTATGGACTTTTAAGTAATTGATGTAATAGTTAAGCAATGGGGATTTGTGTTGTTATTTTGTGTTAGGAGCTTGTCTAGACTCCTTTGGTATGTTGATGTTTTGGTGTGGCTTGTTGATGCCTTATTTTGGATTGTGAACCATGTTTATGTTGCGTATCATGAATGCTTATGTGTTTTGTTTCTAAGGCATGAAACCTTAAAATGCAATGTATGTCTCTTCGTGGTGAATGCTTGATCCCTTTGAATGTATGCCCTTAACTTGTATGTTATGTGTTTTGAGCATGTTGTAATAGGGTTTATGCCTCTAGAGTTGTGTTTGCATGTCGGGTCTTGCTTCTTGAAGTCGTTGGGGTCGATTGGGATCGTTTAGAGATGTTTAAAATTGGTTTTGGGAACTCACTGGTTGCAGGCGTTTCGGAACGTGGGAGGTTGTTTCGGAACGGATGTGGTTCCAGGGACACTCGTATCGGAACGCGTTTCGGTACAGTTTGGCTACTGTGAACCCATGTTCCGATACGTGTTTCGAAACGTTTTGGCTACTGTGAGAGCCTGTTCCGGAACATGTTTTGGAACGTCTAGGCGAAATGGACCCCTGTTCCGAAACGGTGTGGATGCGTTTCAGTACGGATGGTTGGCTTTTTAAACTGGGCCCGTGTTTCAAAACGGGCAAGCCGGTTTCGAAACACATGCCTGAAAAGTGGGTTTTTGACATCTCTAAAGGTTCTCAAGTGTTGGGAATTAGGCCCTATTTGTTGTTAGTCTTCTTGTGAGTCTTGTTTTCCGCCGTCGCTTCACACATAGGTTTAATTGAATCCATCTAGACAAGATAATAAATGAAAAAGTTTTCTCGGGTTGTTAACCGAAGTGGAGCCTTAACCGGTTTCGCTTCGGTTATCCCCATGTAGCCCACTCGGACCGGTCAGTCGCCCGGACCGGGACGAGGGGGTTACACTTGTTGGTATCCGAGCCTGAGGTTTCCGAGACCTCAGGTAGGTAAGTGGGGTAAGTTAAATTCTTGTATTGCAATTGCACGGTGTTTGTTTGCCATGTAAGTATGTTTGCTTAATTGATCGCTTGTGTATTTTGTTTGAAGCATGTTGAGTAGAGTCTCATTGCATCTATTACATCGGAAAAAGAATTTTTTAAGTGAGGGAAACATACTTGAGCCACTTGGACCCTTGCCCTTGCTAACCCTATTTTGTGTGTTGTTGTTGTAGTTGTTATCTGTGAGCGGTTATGTCGAGGCCTAGAGGTAGACACAGGTTGGTTCGTCAGGAACCCCGTGTTACGGCTCCTGTTAATGAGTCGGTGGTTGGAGTAGAGGCTCATGTGGAAGAGCCTGCTGTTGGAGCCGGAGCTCCTCCACTACCACCTCCTCAGCCTGATGTGGAAGGCGAGGCTGGAGCTGAGGGAGCGGGACCTCAGGTTGGCCAGGGTGGCCAAGGTCCTACAGGGATAGATATGGCTCCGCTAGTTCAAGCTATAGCGGGAGCGTTTCAGGCTGCAGTTGCCGGAGCTCAGGCTGCAGCTCAGCCGAGAAGAGATGATGCTAGCTTACCTTTAGAGAGGCTTCGTAGCCTCGGAGCGGAGGATTTCAGGGGGTCTATGCCTGAGAGATCAGAGTTGTGGCTGGAGAAGACAGTCCAGATTTTAGCTCAGATGGGATGTGTTGGGGCTCGTAAGTTGGGCTGTGTAGTTTCGTTGCTTCAGAGTGATGCCTACACCTGATGGATCACCATTACTATCGTCGTGCCTGAGGCTGAGATCAGTTGGAATTTCTTTGAGACTGCTTTCAGAAAGAGGTATTTGGGCCCGAGATACTTAGATGAGAAGAAGAGGGAGTTCATGGCTCTTGTTCAGGGAGACACCTCAGTGACAGATTATGAGATCCGCTTTGTCCGACTGAGTTATACTCCGGAGTTGGTTCCTACTGAGAGGGACTGTTGTGATCGGTTCAGGTATGGACTTCATGAGGAAGTCAAGAGGTACGCCTTGGCTACTGATTATTCTGATTTTGATGTCTTGGTCGCTAGGGCCAAGGACATCGAGCATAGCTTTGGGCTGACCAAGCGTTCGGAAGGATCCATTTCAGGGAAGAGGCACAACAACTTTGATCGTGGTGATGCTAAGAGGCATCGGGGCAGTGGACAGCAGTTTGATCATTGGTGTCGCGGTGGCTACCTTGGTAGAGGCCATCAGGGCCAGAGAGCTGGAGGGCGTTTGCCCGAGTGTACCCGATGTAGGAGACATCATCCAGGAGAGTGTTGGGGAAACTATCATGCTTGCTGGAACTTTGGATCGAGAGACCACTTCAGGAGAGAGTGTCTGCATTAGGCGGCACGGGCACCGATTCAGGCACAGGCTCCTGCGAGAGCGATCGACTATCAGAGAGGTCGTGGGTGCGGTCGTGGTTACTTCCAGCCGAGGGCTGATGCACCTAGGATAGAGGCACCGAGAAATCTTGCTCATGTTGTGGCAGTTCAGCCAGAGGCCGATGGACCAGCTAGAGTCTACGCACAGAGAGAGGCATGGAATGACACATATGTGATAGCAGGTAATTTTGAGTTATAGTCCATGTCTTTGCTTTGCTTAGTTGATTCGGTTTCCACACATTCTTATATTTTGAGTGAGCATGCAAAGAAGTTAGACGTACCTGTTGAGATTTTAGACGTAGGGATGCCTGTGACTAGTTCCTTCGGTGAGACAGTTGTAGTTAGACAGATGTATAGGAGGTGTCCGTTGAAGATTCAGGGTCATGTGTTTCCTGTTGATGTGATGGAGCTTCCGTTCTAGGTTTTGATATTATTTTGGGTATGGATTGGTTGGTTGAGCACAGAGCTAGTTTAGATTTTGAGACAAAAAGAATTTCGTTGAAGCTTTTTGATGACTACGAGGTAGTAGTAGTAGGCGAGAACGTTAAGTTCTTGTTGAATGTTGTGTCAGCTTTAGAGGCTCATAGGTTGATGGACTCCGGTTGTGGGGCTTATTTAGCGTATGTGATGAATCCGAATATGAGTGAGGTTAGACCGAAAGATATCAGGACATTTTGTGATTATCTGGATGTGTTTCCAGAAGAGTTACCGGGTTTGCCTCCTGACAGAGATATAGAGTTTGTGATTGAGACTGTTTCAGTGTCTACTCCGGTTTCTATTGCTCCGTATCGTATGGCTCTGAAAGAGTTGAAAGAGTTGAAAAGTCAGCTTCAGGATTTGTTAGACCGAGGTTTTATTAGGCCTAGTAGTTCGCCTTGGGGCGCTCCCGTGTTGTTTGTGAAGAAGAAGGATGGCAGTATGAGGATGTGTATCGACTACAGGCAGTTGAAACAGTTGACAGTAAAGAACAAGTATCTGTTGGCTCGTATAGATGACATGTTCGATCAGTTGAGGGGTGCCTCAGTGTTTTTAAAGATAGATTTGAGATCAGGGTACTATCAGTTGAAGGTAAAAGAGTGTGATGTCCCGAAGACAGTTTTTAGGACTAGATACGGTCATTATGAGTTCCTTATGATGCTGTTTGGGCTCACAAATGCACCAGCAGCTTTCATGGACATGATGAATAAAGTTTTCCGAGACTATCTAGACCAATTTGTAGTTGTTTTCATAGACGACATCCTTGTGTACTCAAGATCAGAAGAAGAGCATGATGAGCATTTGAGACTTTTCTTGCAGAGATTGATGAGTAATCAGTTGTATGCTAAACTGAGTAAATGCGAGTTCTGGATCATAGAGGTTGTGTTTCTTGGCCACGTTGTGTTAGCTGAAGGTATCCGTGTTGATCCGAAGAAGATTGAAGCTATTGTTGAGTGGAAACAACCTAAGTCAGTGATAGAGATTTGGAGTTTCCTAGGACTAGCTGGTTACTGTAGGAGGTTCGTTGATGGTTTCTCTAGGGTAGCTGCTCCGTTGACTAAATTGTTGCAAAAAGGAGTGAAGTTTGAGTGGTCAGATGCGAGACAGAGTGCTTTTGATAAGTTGAAAGAGGCTTTGACGAATGCTCCAGTGTTAGTACAGCCAGTTTCAGGGAAAGAGTTCGTGATCTATAGCGATGCTTCCTACGTAGGTTTAGGTTGTGTTCTGATGCAAGAAAGGAGAGTCGTTGCTTATGCTTCGAGACAGCTGAAGGTGCACGAGAAGAACTACCCTACGCACGACATTGAGTTAGCAGCATTTGTGTTTGCGTTGAAGATTTGGCGTCACTACTTGTATGGTGAGAAATGCACGGTTTACACTGATCATAAAAGCTTGAAGTATTTGATGACTCAGAGAGAGTTTAACTTGAGACTGAGAAGATGGCTTGAACTGTTGAAAGACTATGATTTGACTATTGAGTACCATCCAGGTAAGGCAAATGTAGTAGCTGATGCGTTGAGCATAAAAGTTTTAGTTGAGTTGCGAGCTATGTTTGCTAGACTGAGTGTATCTGGGGATGGTGGTTTGATTACCGAGTTGCAAGTGAAGCCTTCGTTGATTCAGATGATCCGAGAGAAACAGTTGCAAGACGTATCTTTAGTTTCGCATGTTCAGGACATTGCAGAAGGTAGACCGATAGAGTACAGTTTCAGTGATGAGAATGTGTTGTGTTTCAGAGACAGAGTTGTAGTACCTGAAGATGTTGAGTTGAGACGTATGATTCTGAGCGACGCACATTCAAGTCCTTTTTCTATGCATCCGGGCAGTACTAATATGTACTGAGATCTGAAGAATGATTATTTCTGGGTTTGTTTGAAGAAGGATATAGCCGAGTATGTGAGTCGTTGCATGGTTTGTCAGAGAGTAAAGGTAGAACATCAGGTTCCTTCAGGTTTGTCACAGCCTTTGAAAATTCCGGAATGGAAGTAGGAAAGAATCACTATGGACTTTGTGTCAGGGTTTCCGTTGTCTCCTTCGAAGAAGAATTCTGTTTGGGTGATAGTTGATAGATTCACTAAGAGTGCTCATTTCTTAGCAGTGAAAACCACAGATTCCTTAGACAAGTTGGCGGATTTGTACATCCGCGAGATTGTGAGATTACACAGAGTTCCGAAGTCTATTGTATCAGATAGAGATCCGAGGTTCACATCGAGGTTCTGGGGTTGTTTACATAGTGCCCTAGATAGTCGTTTGCATTTCAGTACCTCATATCATCTGCAGTCTGATAGCCAGTCAGAGCGAGTGATACATGTATTAGAGGATATGCTCTGTTGTTGCGTGATTGACTTTCAGGGTTCTTGGGAGAAAAATTTGCCCTTAGTCGAGTTTGCTTACAACAACAGTTACCAGGCTAGTATCCATATGGCTCCTTGTGAGGCATTGTATGGTAGACGATGTAGGAATCCGATCTGTTGGGCTGAAGCGGGTCAGAAATTGTTACCCATGCAAGATTTGCTTAAGGGGACTACTGATAAAGTGAAGTTGATTTGTGACCATTTGAAAGCAGCTTCCGATCGTCAGAAATCTTACGCAAATTTGAAGAGAAAAGAGGTTGAGTTTTCAGTGGGTGAGAAAGTGTTTCTGAAAGTATCTCCGTGGAAGAAGGTAATGCGATTTGGCCGAAAAGGCAAGTTGAGTCCAAGGTTTATTTGTTCGTATGAGATAGTTGAGCGGATTAGGCCAATAGCTTACCGTTTGAGATTGCCTTCAGAGTTAGAGAAGATCCATGATGTTTTTCATGTGTCGATGCTTAGGAGATATAGATCAGATCCGTCTCATGTTATGCCCGTTGAGGAGATAGAACTGAATCTGGATTTGTCTTACAATGAATAACCGGTTGAGATACTTGCTTCCGATAGCAAGGTGTTGCGTGGTAAGACCATAGAGTTGTTCAAGGTGTTGTGGAGACATAGAGGCGTGGAAGAGGCCACATGGGAGAGGAAAGCTGATATGCTTGAACAGTTTCCGTACTTGTTTCCGTCAGGTAATTTCGGGGACGAAATTCCTTAAGTGGGGAGAGTTATAACACCCGGGTTTGAGGGTAGGGTGAATTAAATAATTAAAATAATGTTTCAGGTTTTCCAATTTCATTTTAAAATTCATTTAATATATTGGACCCGATTTTAATTTAAAGCCCAAATATCCATGGATTTTAGAATGTTGGATGATGGCCATTCTTCATTAATGGTAGTTTTGTAATTACTTGGTCTTGTAAAATAAAAACCCTTTTATTTCAAACACCCAAATGACTATCATCTTCTACCTCCAAAAGCAAAAGCAACGTGAAACCCCTCCCCTCCATTCAAGTTACTATTCCATCACCATCCTCCTTCATCTTTGAACATTTTTGAAAGGTAATTGTGTTTTTGACTTGTCCTCACCTTCCTCTTCATGTCTATACCTTTAGTTTTCATTAAAACCCATTGTTTTGAGTTTTGAGTTTTTCAAGTTCTAAGTTAAAAATCCAAAGTTTATTGTCCATTGTTAAAGCTTTTGATTTCTTATCATTAGATATGTTATTGGTAGCCCAAATGGTCCAACATATATGATTTTTACTTGGTTTTATTAAGAATTTCATATATGGGTTTGTTGGGGGTTTGATAAGGGTTTAAAGACGAGTTTTGGGGTTGTTTTGTGTTGGAAATTGAGGGCTGATGGTGGTATGATGTTTAGGGGTTGTTTTGGAAGCTATTAGGTGTGATAAAAGTGTTGGAAACATTGTTTATTTGCTGAGTTTAAGGGCTGCTCGAAATTGGTGTTTTGAGAGTGTTTTGAGTCGAGTATTACCTTGAATTGTGTTTCAGGTTTGCTCAGTTGAATTGTGGACTGAAATGTGGTTGTTTTGCTTGTGTTTGATTGATAGCATCAAGGTTTTGTGTTGGTGAAGCTTCATATTCGATTCTAGGAAGCGTGGGAGTTTGATCGGCTAGAGTTTGTTGAGCTTGGAATAGTCGGTGAGTAGTTCTTTGGTTTTAAATTGGTTTTCAAATGTTGGTTCGAGCATGTGGACCTAGGTCGGGCTTGGTAAACCCACCTAGAGTTGGGATTAGATTGGTAGTCTAATCTCAAGCTTTAGTTAGAGACCTTTGGTTGAACTTTGAATGTTGTGTTTATGCCTCACATGTTAATTGTGATTAATGTTGCTATGCACATTGTGGCTATGTGTGTTATTGAGGCATGATGATTTGTTTATGCATTGTGATATGCATGTGGTTGTTGTAATGTGAGTACATGATTGTGAATCATGGTGGCTACGTGCTAGGCACGGGAAATGGTAAGAAATTTGTGTTACGAAAGATTGTGAAATGAGTTAGTATTGGCACTAGAATGCTTGGGTACAAATGATCGATCATTAGGATGTTTAGTGTGCACACGAGTGTCTAAATGCGCGCGAGGTCTTCGTGATGGTAGTCATCAAGATGGAGTACGGGTACACCCGGAAATCATCTTTTATATGTTAGTCGGTGATTAGTGGAATCCCATCGACGGGGCGTGAGGATGAGTGGAATCCCCTCCGCGTGTAACGGTGATGAGTGTAATCCCACCGTAAGGTAAAGGTTGAGTGTTGGATGTGAGTTCCAACGGTTGTTATCCGCGTATTCGAGTCATAGCTAGGTGCCAATACGTAATGTTAAATGTGTTTCTATATGATTGTGTTTATGGACATGTTGAGCATGGCATGATATTTGATATTATGTTCATGCATCATTTATATTTGACTCTTGTGGCTTCGAAGGTAAGAAAACATGTATTCTTCCTTGGTTGTGTTGCTCGTGCTTGGACCCTGCATTGTCGAGGTTTGTTTTATGAGCTTACCCTCACTAAGCTTTACGCTTACGCTCTCTTTTGTTCGACAATGCAGGTCCTTAGTTCGTGGGTTGCTTTTGCAAGGAGATGGCCTACAAGTGTGCTATTTGTGCTTTTGCTATCATCAAGTATGGACTTTTAAGTAATTGATGTAATAGTTAAGCAATGGGGATTTGTGTTGTTATTTTGTGTTAGGAGCTTGTCTAGACTCCTTTGGTATGTTGATGTTTTGGTGTGGCTTGTTGATGCCTTATTTTGGATTGTGAAACATGTGTATGTTGCGTATCATGAATGCTTATGTGTTTTATTTCTAAGGCATGAAACCTTAAAATGCAATGTATGTCTCTTCATGGTGAATGCTTGATCCCTTTGAATGTATGCCCTTAACTTGTATGTTATGCGTTTTGAGCATGTTGTAATAGGGTGTATGCCTCTAGAGTTGTGTTTGCATGTCGGGTCTTGCTTCTTGAAGTCGTTGGGGTCGATTGGGATCGTTTAGAGATGTTTAAAATTGGTTTTGGGAACTCACTGGTTGCAGGCATTTCGGAACGCGGGAGGTTGTTTCGGAACAGGTATGGTTCCAGGGACACCCGTCTCGAAACGCGTTTCGGTACGGTTTGGCTACTGTGAACCCCTGTACCGATACGTGTTTCGAAACGTTTTGGCTACTGTGGGAGCCTGTTCCGGAACGTGTTTTGGAACGTCTAGGCGAAATGGACCCCTCTTCCAAAACGGGGTGGATGCGTTTCGGTACGGATGGTTGGCTTTTTAAATTGGGCCCGTGTTTTGAAACGGGCAAGCTTGTTTCGAAACACAGGCCTGAAAAGTGGGCTTTTGACATCTCTAAAGGCTCTCAAGTGTTGGGCATTAGGCCCTGTTTGTTGTTAGTCTTCTTGTGAGTCTTGTTTTCTGATGTCGCTTCACACATAGGTTTAATTGAATCCATCTAGACTTACGAGTTTGAGATTAGTCATTTGTTTTATTTATCTTATAAATATTATTGATTTGATTAGTTTAAAGATCATTGATTCGTTGTGCCATAAGAGATTAAAAGAACAGCATTTATTTAAATAATCTCAAAATATCTTGTCCATACAAGATAACTAAAACTTAGGCACAAAATAATAATCTTAAAAACTAAAACAAATCTATTTAAGCAAAAACACATGTCCTAATGGATGATGTCGCAACTCTTGCTTTATTTCCATTCGTAGGTCCATGTCTATTCTGATGCCTTCTCTTTAGAAGCCTCTGAGGTTGATGCCTCACTCGTTTTTGCTTTCTTGACTTCTTGTAGGTGTGCGGGGCAGTTTCTCTTCCAATGTCCGGTCTTGCCGCAATGGAAACATTTTCCATCCTTCTTGATTCCCTTCTTAGGTTTCAATGCCTCCTTTCCATCGGTTTTGGTCTTACCATCGCCTTTAGACTTTGCTGCCGATTTACCTTTCTTCTTGCCCTTGCGGACCATCAGAACAGGTTTAGGTCCTACCTTCTTCAGGTTGATTTCAGCAGTTCTCAACATGCCGAGCAACTGTGGCAACGTCTTGTTAATTTCATTCATATTGAAATTGAGGACGAACTGATTGAAACTATCCGGCAACGATTGCAGGATGACATCAATAGCTAATTCGTCTTTCAGCGGAAAGCCGAGCTTCTCCAACGTTTGGATGTAGCCCATCATTTTGATGTCGTGAGCTCCTACGGGAGATCCCTCACTCATCTTGCATTGAAACAGAGCTTTAGAGGTCTCGTACCTCTCTTGACGAGCTTGCCCTTCATAAATCTCCTTGAGATTTTGAATCATATCATAAGCTACCATGTCCTCATGTTGCTTCTGAAGCTCAGGGGTCATGGAGGCAAGCATAAGACAACCGACATCCAGCATGTCGTCCATGTGTTTCTTAAACTTTTCTTTGTCAGCCCTGGAAGCAGTGGCAACCGGTTCATCAGGAACAGGTTCTTCAATGACATATTCCTTCTTTTCCTGTTTGAGAACAATTCTCAAATTGCGGAACCAGTCAAGGAAGTTTATGCCATTGAGCTTATCCTTCTCAAGGATAGATCGCAGAGATAGAGTATTATTTTCCATTAATTATACAACAAAGAAAATATGCTACATAAGTTTTACTAAATTTTAAAATTTATAGATAGGTCTTTACTATAAATTTACTCCCATTATTTTCTTCAAAATTAAAAACCCTCTAGTTTTAATTTCGGAAAAACGTTTCGATAGTTTTTCTAGTGAGTGAGGATCCGTATTTCACCATTCCTAAATCAGCTTTGGCCAGTCTTTTAGGAAATGGTTATTTAGGTAAGTAACACCTTACTAATTACATCTCATGTAATTCATCATCTTTTGGCGAACAACTCTTGTTCTTTAAATCATCTTATGATTAACCAAAACTTTTAACCACTAGGTTTTCTAATCTTATTAGAACAACCCAGCTAAGTCAATACCAATATCTCAACCGGCGAATATCACTAGCTTATTCTTCGCGTTTAACTAAGATAGATAAATGTGACATTGCTTTGGCAAAGCTCGCATTATATCGATCGAAGCTTTAACGAGGGTAAATATTGGATGGTTAAAACAGACTTAGAATTATAGTGAGGGATTTACTTAATTATCTCATCATTTTAACATTGATCCTATCAATAGAACTATGTTTAATCATGCTTATAAAACATCCATTGCATCACATACAAGGTAAATATAAGAGGTAAATAAATATGCAATGATTATAGCCCTTCTTAACCTAAGGCGACCCGTCCCAAGCCAATGGGAGGACCATTCTACTGAAGATAGGATCTGCTTCGAAAACGCATGGTCCACCAGGGAAGACCCACCACGCTGCTATATTGGTCCTTGCTTTATCTCCATGAGTATTTACAATTTTCAGAAACTCGCGTTACATGCGAGGGAGTGAGATGAGAAGAGAAGTACAATAGAAGATAGAGAAAGGCACGACACGCAGGCCGTATTTATAAAAACCAAAACTATAAAGGCTATGGGCTATAACCATGCAAAACAAACACCGTGCAATCTAACATGCATTTCAAACATCGTGCGAACAAAGTAACGACGTGTTTACGGAGTTTTAAACTGATTATCCCTATGTTGCGGTTAATGGGCCAAAGAAGGATCACGAGGTTTCATAAACCATTTGCGTTAACGAACAAATGCACCAGGTAGGTCAACATGAAAGAGAGGTGGCGCACTAGGCACACTTAAGTACCAGGTCTTTGATGATGCCAATCCTAGACATGCATTTTTCATAACGTCTAACCATAACTCTTATGGATTCACCGTAAAAGATAGTTTGATAACTTTTATCAAATTAGAAGCCCTTTCAGAGATTTCATAAATCAATGAAACTACGAACAACTACTTGTTCTCTAGACTAACTATTAGTCTCAACATGTTAACATTTAACATTGAAGCAACCTAACATAGTTATGATTAACTCTTAATCATTCAGTGATAATCGAAATAAGTCTTTATTAGGTGTGATACGATAAATGATAAATATCTAAATCGAATCAAACAGCATGCATCTCATACATAAACATCACCCAAGAATTTAAGTCCAAATTTGTATGATACAAGTGGCTTTGATACCACTGTTGGGTCACGTAGGCACGCCCCGTGGCACAGCAGAAAAATTAATCCGACGTAATCCAGCCAGGATCCATGTACAGGAACGAATCCGGGGTGAAAAGATGATGAGTTACCTTTTAAAACTATGGAAACTGGAAAAGCGACGGTATGTCGAAATAACCATGTCAAGTAAAACCGGAATCGTCACAGGTTCGTAACGACCTCTACGGAGTCCACCCGAACAAAACGAACAAAGTTTCCGCCTCCCTAACACTTAGGGATAAATTTTGACAGGTTTGAACACCTTCTAGGGAGAAGTCGAAATCCCTCCAGGGTTTCCTGAGGGAGTATGAAATCGACCAGGGGTTCTACCGGGACTTGGATTCGAACTAGGAAATCGCCAGGAATTTGCCAGGGGGCAAGAGGAACACCAGAAAAATATCGAACAGCTTCTCAGAAGAAATCTAGGACTTGTCGAAAATTCCAGAGGGGAATTCCCAGGGATATGTCGAAATTTGCAAGGAGGAATAGGGATGATTTGGTTGCTAGCCCTTGTCCTTTTAAATAGTATTCAGAGACTTAATTCTAGTTGAATTCCTTAAATCCAAGTTCAACCAAAATTTATAGAATCTAATTCTACTTGAAATTGGTTTATATTAAATATACATTATATTTAATAATATTAAATGAAATATATATATTTAATTGTGTAGAATCTTATTCTACATAAAACATGGATTTAAATATACATTATATTTAATCCAAATATATATATATTTTATTATATAAAATCTCATTCTATCTTTACTTGGATTTAAATATATTTAAATATATATATTTTAATTATGTGGAATCTAATTCTACATAAACATAGAATTAAATATACATTATATAAATTCCAAATATATATTTAAATTTCTAGAATCTTATTCTATAATATTTAAGTCTCTAAATATTTTCCATACTCTAAATAATATTTGATAAATATAATATTTATCAAATATTATTCCCATTTAAGGGAGTTGCCGATTTCCCCTATCCCATAGGGGTTTTTCGGCAACCTCCCTAAAATAGGGAGTATGGTTTCCAATTTTTGTTCGTTTCATTCGAAGGGTGTGACCCTTGTAGGTTCATGCAACGTTAGCAGCAAAATTAGAACTGTTCTAATTTTACAAACAATGAGTGGCATCTAGCAATACATCATTGCTACCTAAGTTGCATGAAGTCATGGTTTGACTTTCCTAATTCCTGAATAAACTTCCTTTATGTATTTCATCCTTTTGTCCTTTATATCTTAGATGAACACAAGTCATGGGTTAGTCACACTTGCGTTGTCCATCTAGTGTTTCTTGATGTCTTGAGTAGATTATGATAAACAAATCTCTATGATATCTCATATCATAATATTCGAGCATGGCCATGCATTTTCTAATCTCACTCAATCAAGTGGCCGAAGATATTTCTCCCATTATGTAGGAGGGACAAATCCTTTCTTGATCAACCATATTTCACTACATAGGTCATCATGTATCCAATCATCAGTCTTTATAATGTAGTCAGTTACGACACACGTTTGACTATGTCAAAATACGTAAATCTTTATGTTGAAATCATGTTGATCTCAAGTCTGAGGATTATACATATGTTTATCATGAGCAATGTTGTGACTGTCACATAATTACCCAAGAAACATGCTCATTGCGGGTCAATCCAGTATGTGGTTCTCTAACAAATACTTACGTGTTGATTTTAACATCTCTATGCTTGTCATCAACCACATATTAGTCTTTATATATTATTATTTTCCATACCCGTAATAATATTCGACTAAGGATCCTATTTAACAATAATTGTATTATTGTATGGACATTATTATCCAATGGTTAGTTTGATGCATAGAAACATACCAAATGATAATAACGGCAATGTCATTACTTGATAAATCTAGTAAAATAGTATGTTTATTCAATCATCACATGATTGGTCTTTGGACATACTCCAACAGACCTCAATTCTCTTGGCAGATATTTTGTGACCCAGGACTATCCCTTCATCCACCATAATATGGCACTTTTCCCAGTTTAGCACTAGGTCAGATTCCTCACATCTCGTTAGCACCTTCTCTAAGTTTCTGAGGTAGCTGTCAAAGTTACTGCTGAAGACAGAGAAATCATCCATGAAGATTTCCAGGAAATCTTCCACCATGTCGGAGAATATGGCCATCATACAGCAATGGAACGTTGCTGGTGCGTTACACAACTCGAACAACATCCTCCTAAATGCGTATGTGCCGTAAGGGCATGTGAAGGTGGTCTTTTATTGATCTTTGGGATCTATGGCAATCTGGTTGTACCCTGAATAACCATCAAGAAAATAGTAGAAAGGTTTGCCAGAAGGCGGTCAAGCATTTGATTAATAAATGGTAATGGAAAATGATCTTTCTTATTTGCCTTGTTTAGCTTACGGTAGTCCAAGCAAACCCTCAGACCGGTCACAGTCATGGTTGGGATCAGTTTATTATTTTCATTACTTACCACCGTTATCCCTCCTTTCTTAGGTACGCATTGTACATGGCTTACCCATTCACTGTCGGTTATCGGATAAATGATGCTTGCGTCGTGCCATTTGATGATTTCCTTTTTTTCGGCTTCTCGCATCATGTCATTCAACCTCCTTTGAGTGTCAACAGTGGGTTTACAGCCTTCTTCCAACAGGATCTTGTGCATACAAACTGTTGGGCTAATTCCCTTTAGATCAGCGATGGTCCATCCTACTGCCCTCTTGTGCCGCCCTAGCAGGTCTATCAGCTTCAATTCATGTTCAGCCTACAAATTGGAAGAGAAGATTACGGGCAACGTATCATTGGGTCCTAGGAATATATATTTAAGTTGCTCAGGTAAGGGTTTTAACTCTAGGTTAGGGGGTTCTTCAATAGATGGTTTATGAATTTTACCTCCCTTAACAGTGTAATCTAAAGGTTCAAAGTACTTACTTGGCCTTGTTGCTATAGAGTGTCCACAAGTTCTATATTTTGTACACATTCATGCCCTTATTATTGATGTTCTTAAGCCCGTTTAGGCATATTTAGGTGCATTGCATGCATTATAACAGTATCTTCTCTTTTACCATGCTTTTATTGAATAATTTACGTTTGGCTGAGAAAAGTTACTGTTTTAGTTTAGTTTATATTTTCAAGTGCTATAGCTAGGAGAGGAGAGGAGAGGACATGAGAGCTGGAAAAAAGCAGCTGTACTGAAGCAACTCCAGATGCCGCCAAGGACGCTGCCGAAGCAGTATTGCCGCCAAGTGCCGCCCGGGCAGGAGTTACACCAACTTAGCCAAGATGGGCCGCGATTGAAAGAGGGCAATTTACTAAGCCCAATAAGCCTAGTCTTGCAATTTTTTGAAGCCTGTAGCGGCTGGTAGAGCTGATCTAAGATCGATAAGTAGGAGCACTTATCCTTACTTGCAGAAGAAGGCAACGTCCAAAGAGTCCATATTTAAGTAATAAAGGAGTCTGTATTTAATGTGATTTACTTTTAGAACTCCTACTTCAAGGAGGACTCAAACTTAGGCCATGAGCCCTATATATACCTAATATTTGTAAGGGTATATGGGCATGTCGAGGGTGAGGGGATGCGAGCCTGGGCAGCCGCACAACGGAGATGTAGTTAGATAGGTTGGAGTTGTTGGGGGTCGCGGCCCAACTCTTCTAGGGTTTAGGCGCGTGTATGTAAAGTAGTTTGAGGGAAACGATTGTAATAGTTTTAAGTTGTTTTCAATAAAAATTCCTAAGTTTGCTTAATATATGTTCTTCGTTCTTTCAATTAGTCTACACTAGTCAGCTGAAGAGAAAATTTATTTGTCGGGCACGGAAGTGTAAGGCTTACGAAAGGGTTAAGCACGGTCACAACCCGCTGGGGCGTGACTAACTTGGTTCCACACTAGTCCACAAGTTTCGGCGGCTAAGAAGGATCACCAATCGAATGAACTTGCCTGTGTTAGGTTGACGCTGAGATTGCTAGGTATTGCCTACATCACGTGAGTGTTCGAGCATCCTAACCTAGAAATAGGAGGGGTCGCCGTCGACTATCCTGTCGAATTTGGAATGTGTGCCAGACTTGCCGCCAGGGCTTCTTTCGGTTCCACCTGCCGAGACAGTACACTCCTGCAGTGGTAGTGACATGCTGCGGCCGAGTGACAAGGTCATAGTTTAACGCCTGCCATACCCGCCGAGGCAGCAATTCAAGGTAACGCAAGATATACTCAAACTTTACAATGTAGTCCACATGCTACTGAGCTACATTAGTCTTATCCAATCTATCGCCCAAATCTCTCCCTATCATTCCTCTCATCACTATCTTTATTTTTACTTGTGTTTTTATATTTCCACATCGTGAGATTTAATTGCGCATTTACTAAATCTTTGTGCAGGAAATCATTCATAGGAGCTACTCTAATCCTTGTGGGAGATGATATCTTTTATACTATAACTTGACAAGAGTGTGCACTTACGCTCATAAATAGAGAACACCCAGATGCTCTATAGTTGCCATCCACTATACTTCAACTTGCTCCGCTATCTCTTCCTTATTTGCAGCTTATGTATACTGGCCGCTGAGGCGGGTGTCAGGGCAGCTCTCCAAGTGAGTTCCAAGGTATTCACTTGAATCACTGCCGAGACAGTACTTACCCAGGGATTGTTTATCGACGTCGAATTCTGACCCCAGGTGTGACCTGGACCGTTTTGCATTCCTCCGAGTCATCATTCTATTTAAGGGTATGGAAAACATTCAGTTTTATCTCTTGATCATTCACCCTCATTGTAAGCTCTCCTCTTTCGACGTTGATTAGCGTCTTTCCAGTAGCTAAGAACGGTCTTCCAAGTATAATAGGCACCCGTTCATCTGCTTCACAATCTAAAACCAGAAAGTTAGCAGGGAAAATAAATTTATCAACTTTTACCAGTATATCTTCGATTTCCCCTTCTGGTTGAACATATGATCTGTTCGCCAGCTATAGCATGATAGTAGTAGGGCGGGCCCTTCTGATCCCCAGTTTCTGGAAGACAGATTTTGGCATTAGGTTGATACTGGCCCCCAAATCACATAATGTATGCCCTGTATAGTTGCTTTCGATTTTACAAGGGATGATAAAACTCCTCGGATCCTTTCTCTTTAATGGAGATCTGTTGTGCATCATGGCCATGCACCCCTCTGTGACTGCCACTATTTCAAACTCACCGATCCGTGTTCTTTTAGAAACTATGTCCTTGAGGAACTTGGCATAGTTAGGTATATGTTCGATGAGTTCCACCAAGGGCAAGTTGATATGGACATGTTTCAAGATGTCCAAAAACTTCTTGAACTAGTAGTCTTGCTTCTGCCTCTTTAGCCTTTATGGGAATGGTGGTGGTAGTTTTAAGTCTTCAATCATCTCTTTACAAGGAAATTTTATATGAGGAATGTGGGTTTCCTCAAGCAGATTTTCTTCCACCTTGACTAGTTCAAACTCTTCAGGATTTATTGTGGCGTCAGGACCTACCGCGGCATCCTTCTCGGCGGGCCTTGCAGAATTTTTCGGCTGTTCCATTGGTGTTTTTCCCTTTGCTGCCTGACCCTTTGGTTCTTGTAAGCAAATTCCACTCCTGGTGATGATTGCTTTGCACTGCTCATGGGTCTTTCCTCTAGCGACCTTAGTATCACTAGGAAAACCTTCCGCTGGTCGTGTATTTAGCATATGTGCAAATTGGCCTACTTGTGTTTCCAGCGTTTTAAGAGATGCTTCATGATTCTGCATCCGCATTTTAGTCATGTCCTTGAAAGCATTAACTTTATTAACAAACTTATCCGAATTAGCAATATAGCACTAGTATGAGACATAAAAGTGTTGAGTGTGTAAAAGTTCTATTATTTTCACCCTTTTTAACCCATATTTCTGCTGCATTCAAGCATTATACATTGCATTTAGGTTAGTTTACAGCAAAACAATCCAAATATATTAAAGGCACAGACTCTACTAAAAATGGTTGTTTTTGCAAGTTGCTGCCGTAGAAGACGGTGAGGGCAGGCGCTGGGTAGAGAAGCAGAATAGCTGAACTGGACAAGCAGACAAAGAGGACGATGCTGCCATGGTGCTGCCGTGACAGCAGAGGACGACAGCAGTTTTGTGGAGAAAAAGCAAAGTGGACCTCGACAGATAGAGAAAATTCAGCTCGTCTGTCGTGTGAAAACCTCATATTTTTCCGAGCCCCAGATCAAAAGATATGTCAAGCCCAAAGTTCAAGGAGAGAAAATCCCAAGAAACAAGGAAGACGGCTGGAAAGTAAATTCTTTGAAGATTTAGTCTTTATTAGAATCATACTTTTAATTAAAGTTGTAATCCTTGTTAAATTAGATAACTTGAGCCCAAAGCTTATATAAGGGCATGTATTTTAACCTAGGGCATATCGAATTTCCCCATAATCGATAACCAAAACCCCTAGCCGTTTACCCGCCGCCGACATGTTCTAAATCCTTCCTAGGGCCACGGGTTGATTTGTAAAGTAGTTGCAAGGGTTGTTTTGCTTTAGGAATTTTTAGTTCAATAAAATAAACTTCAAGTTCTCTTATTTTGGTTATTAATATCTTGCAAGAGCATCGGGAGAGCATTGTGAGGTTATCTATTTACTTAGCATCGAGAGAGTTAAGTATACGAAAGAAATAAGAGCAAGTTCTCTAGTTTGTAGTTGAACTATCTCGTGCCTAGGGATAGGGCGAGGTTAAGTGGCTAAAGAAGAATTCATACACATCGGTGTTCATCCTTCGATTCACGCCGGGAGGTATCATCAAAGACGTGATCATCGACAGACTTGGACCTAGGGATAGGCCAAGGCAGATCTGGGATTCTTGCCAAACTTGAAAGTACTGAGTTGAGTGTTCGCTGCCGCGTCAATCAACGGACTGCTGCCGCGACAGGTGCTGCCCGCGACAGGCGCGACGACAGAACTGGATTTCCTAAACTCTGCAATACCTGCACTACTGAGCAATTCAATACCAGCCCATTCTCTCTATCTTGATATCTCTACTCTTTTATTTACGTTTACTTTATTATTCTCGTGACAACTTTCTCAAATATTTTCTTTACTTTCGTGCAGCAATCTAAGGTGAAGCTATTAGCTCAATCCCTGTGGAGACGATATCTGATACTTCGTATCACTTTACTACTTGCGTTGTGTATACTTGCACTACAATTGCGATAGACTATTTTACACGCAACAATTTTTTGGCGCCGTTGCCGAGGAATTGGTAACATAACTCTACCTTTCCTTTTACTGCACTTTTTGTTTTTGTTTTTATTTTTACTTTTATTTTTCTGTTTTTCTTTGGTGTGTTCAACTCTTGCTTTTCACAAGGTTCCTTGTTTATGCGCAGATCGAAACAAGGTGAAGATCCTGAGTATCCATTAGACCCAGAAATAGAATGTTCATTCAATCTTAGGAACCGACTTCGTCACGTGCTAGCCAGGAACGAGTACCTTGAAGAACAGTTAGAGACAATGGCATACCGAGTAGATAATCCTGCTGCTAGAGATGGAGCTGTTATACCGCCTGTCAGCGAACCGCCTGTCGCTGCCGGCCGACGGTCCTGTCGTGACTACATGTTGAACGACATGTAGAGCTGGAAACCACGCTGCCGGACATAGATGTTGACAACTTCAAGCTGAAACATGTTATGTTTAGTATGATCAACAATGTCGGGCAGTTTAGTGGTGATATTACAGAGGATGCTAGGGAGCATCTAAAAACGTTCCAGGAGATCTGTGGTTCGTTTAGACTACCAGGAGTTAATCCGGAGATACTGAGGCTTCGGTTATTTCCCCATTCATTGAGGGACAGAGTAAAAACTTGGTGGAATAAACTTACGCCGGGTTCAATTAGAACTTGGGCAGATTTATCTCGTGAATTTTTATCTCGTTTTAATCCTTCGCATTTATCTGAGCGATTACGTAATGAAATTGCTACTTTTCAACAGGAAGATGACGAGCCGATGCACGAGGCCTGGGACAGATTTACCACTCTTCTACGGAACTGCCCAATGCATGGATTCCCCGTCTGGAATCAGGTAACCAAGTTTTATAATGCTGCCAATTTACAAACTCGTATTCGAATTGATTCAGCAGCAAACGGACTATTATTGGATAAAGATCCGGACGAGGCAATGCAAGTATTGAAAAATCTGGCTAAGAATGAGGAGCAGTTTCCGACAGCAAGAAGAGGGGGTAAACGGGTACTAGCTGTCAAGGATTATGAGGCCGACAACACGATGAAATCACAGGTGGCATACCTTACTAAGGCAATGAAAAAACTCTTGAACGAGGATGCACAACATGGATTTGCTGTCGAGGAGGTATGTGACATTTGTGAGGGAAATCACAGTTCGGAGGAATGTCCAATACAGTTAGAAGAGGGAAAGTATGTTGGAAATTACAATAAGCTGAATTACAACTCCAACAACTATAATCCCAACTGGAGAAAGGATCCCAAATTTTCTTGGAGCAATCCTAATAATGCCCTGAATCCCCAAGCACACAATCAGAATCAGGGAGGACCTAGATTGCTGACGAGACAGCAACTGCCGCCGCAACTGCCAGGGCCATTAAAAGAAGCTGAAACAGTAAGGAAACCAGCCTTGGATGGACCTGCCGAGGAAGCTGCCACGACAGGTAACAAACAGACTGCTGCCGATGAGCCTGTCACGACAGCAGAAGCGACAGAGGAGAAAAAGGATGAACCCAAACCTCCTCAGATTCTTATGCAGTGGGAAGGACGTATTGCTGATTATCGTCCCCCACCTCCTTTTCCTCAACGGATACAGCAAGCGAAGCAAGAATCTCAGCTCAAAAAGATTTATGATATTTTTAAGCAGGTTCATATTAATATTCCGCTGTTAGATGCCGTTAGGGAGATGCCCGGTTACGCCAAATTTCTCAAGGATGTCATGTCAAAGAAATCTAAACTTGGGGAATTTGAAACGGTAAAGATGACAGAAGGTTGCATGAGTATTCTTCATCGGCAGCCACCCCAAAAAAAGAAGGATCCGGGGAGCTTCATCATACCTTGTGTAATCGGAGACAAATATGTGGGTAAGGCACTTTTTGATCTTGGTGCTAGTATTAATTTAATGCCAAAATCTGTTTTCCAGAAATTAGGTATTGGAAAGGCGTGGCCCACGACAGTAATTTTGCAGCTGGCAGACCGCTCTTACGTTCATCCGGAAGGAAAAATCAAAGATATTCTGGTAAGAGTGGATAAATTTATATTTCCTGCTGACTTTCTTGTTTTAGATTGTGAGGCAGACGAAAACGCACCAATCATCCTTGGGCGACCCTTCTTAGCCACAGGAAGATCATTGATTGATGTGGAGAAAGGAGAACTCACCATGCGAGTGAACGATCAAGAGATCAAGTTGAATGTTCTCCAAGCTATGAAGCATGCTGATGCAGACGAGGAATGTAAGGTTATCACTGAAGTTACCCTTGATCAACCCTGCATCAGGTCGGGCTGTCACGACATCAGAATTGGTCACTGCCGCGGTAGCCACCTACAGGACTATCATGACAGCACTGACGACAGCACCGACGACAGCAACTCCTCTGAATCTGATACATCTGATACTGAAGATCAGGAGGAGGTAAACTGGATAGGCGATCGTCCAGGTAAGTTATTCGAACCTTTGAATTATACTTCGGATAACCATGCAATCCAAAAGCCATCTACTGTTGAGCCACCTGCCTTAGAACTGAAGCCCCTGCCAGGGCAGCTAAAATATGCTTTTCTTGGTTCAAATGATACGTTGCCCGTAATCATCTCTTCTAAGCTGTCACAGGAACAGGAGCGACAGCTAAAAGGGATGCTGCGGCAGCACAAAAAGGCAATTGGATAGACGATAGCTGATATTCAAGGCATTAGTCTGGCGTTATGCATGCACAAAATCCTTTTAGAGGAAGATCATAAGCCGACTATAGATGCTTAAAGGCGGCTAAACCATGCGATGAAAGAGGTGGTGCGTAAAGAGATAATCAAATGGTTAGATGCTGGTATTATTTACGCCATCTCCGACAGCAAATGGGTAAGCCTGGTGCAATGAGTTCCCAAGAAAGGAGGAATGATCGTGGTGACAAATGAAAACAATGAGTTAATCCCAACCAGGACTGTGACCGGTTGGAGGGTTTGTATGGACTATCGGAAGCTTAACAAAGCTACCCGAAAGGACCACTTTCCTTTACCTTTTATTGATCAAATGCTTGATAGATTAGCGGGTAAACCTTACTATTGTTTTCTTGATGGTTATTCAGGTTATAATCAAATAGCTATCGCACCGGAAGATCAAGAAAAGACGACTTTCACATGCCCCTACGGAACGTATGCTTTTAGGAGGATGCCGTTTGGACTATGCAATGCACCCGCCACCTTCCAAAGGTGCATGATGGCCATATTCTCCGATATGGTGGAGGACTTCCTTGAGATTTTTATGGATGATTTTTCAGTTTTTGGAGACGATTTTGAGAGCTGCCTCGGCAATCTACAAAAGGTACTTGAAAGATGTGAAAAAGCAAACCTAGTTCTAAATTGGGAAAATGCCACTTTATGGTGGATGAAGGGATAGTCCTTGGCCATAAGATTAGCTGCCGTGGGATAGAAGTCGACAGGGCCAAAATAGAAGTGATCGAGAAGCTGCCGTCGCCGACCATAGTCAAGGGTATTAGAAGTTTCTTGGGACATGCTGGTTTTTATCGGAGATTCATTGCAAATTTCTCAAAAATCACCAACCCCTATGCCATCTTTTGGAGCAGAACCGACCCTTTGACTTTAATGATGAATGTACTGAAGCATTCAAGGTTCTGAAGGAAAAACTGGTAACAGCCCCAATAGTACAGCCACCAGACTGGACACAGCCATTTGAGATCATGTGTGATGCTAGTGACTATGCTGTCGGGGCAGCACTTGGGCAGCGGAAGGACAAGTTATTTCATGTCATATATTACGCTAGTAAGACACTGAATGATGCCCAAGTGAACTACACCACCACAGAAAAGGAGTTATTAGCTGTGGTATTCTCCATCGACAAGTTTCGTTCTTACATACTTGGGACGAAGGTAATAGTTCACACAGACCACTCTGCCCTTGAAATCAAGGACAAAAAAGGGACAGAAAATCAGGTGGCAGATCACTTGTCGAGGTTGGAGAAAGGACAGAGTCTACCAATAGATGAGACAAACATACTGGAGACTTTCCCAGACGAGCAGCTCTTTGCTGCCGCAATCACTGCCGCGACAGCCATGGCGGCAGGTAAGTCTTCTGAACTTCCCTGGTATGCTGATTTCGTTAATTTTATAGTTAGCGGAATAATTCCTTCTGATCTTAATTATCAAGCCAGGAAGAGGTTCCAAAATGATGTTAAACATTATTATTGGGACGAACCTCTTCTTTTCAAAATTTGTGCAGATCATGTCATAAGGAGGTGTGTACCACAAGAAGAGCAAGAAGACATACTTCATCACTGCCATGCTTCACAGTATGGAGGTCACTTAGGAGGTAACAAAACTGCTGCCAAGGTGCTGCAGTCAGGGTTTTACTGGTCGTCACTGTATAAAGATGCACAAACCTTCTACAAGAGCTGTGACAGGTGCCAAAGGACAGGAAACATCTCAAGGAGAAACGAGATGCCGCTGCAGAACATTCTAGAGGTCGAAATCTTTGACGTTTGGGGGATTGATTTTATGGGACCTTTTCCATCCTCATGTGGAAATCTATACATCCTCCTGGCAGTAGATTATGTCTCTAAGTGGGTTGAAGCTATTGCCACTCAAAAGAATGATGCCAAGACAGTCCAAAGGTTTTTGCACAAAAATATCTTTTCTAGGTTTGGCATCCCTAAGGCGATTATCAGTGATGAAGGGAGACATTTTGACAATAGGGTTATTGCTGCCGCCTTGAAGAAATATGGTGTCAAGCATCGGATCGCGACAGCATATCACCCATAGACCAATGGACAAGCTGAGATATCCAATAGGGAAGTTAAGAACATTCTTGAAAAGATGGTTAAGCCAACTAGGAAAGATTGGTCTTTACTCCTCAATGATGCGTTATGGGCATATAGGACAGCTTTTAAGACTCCATTGGGCATGTCTCCGTACATATTGATTTATGGAAAAACATGTCATCTGCCTGTCGAGATAGAGCACAGAGCATATTGGGCGATCAAGGCAGTAAATATGGACTTGGACAAGGCAGGCCAGAAAAGGCTGCTAGATCTAAACGAGATTGAAGAAATACGGACAATGGCCTACGACAATGCAAGAATCTACAAGGAGAAAACTAAGAGGTGGCATGACAGGAAGTTGCTGCCACGACAGTTCTGCCCAGGGCAGCTTGTATTGTTGTTCAATTCTAGACTGAAACTTTTCCCAGGGAAACTAAAATCTAGATGGTCTGGCCCATTCCAAGTCGTACAAGTTTTTCCCCATGGTGCCATCACAATCCGATCATGAAAAGACGGGCACCAATTCAAAGTCAACGGACAGCGCCTCAAGCATTATCAGGGGACTGAAGCCCCAGGAATGCAAGAAGTGGTTACCTTAGGAGATGCCCCACCTGGCATCCCTAATTTAACCTAAATTTTATTTTTATTTTTATTTATTTATTATTATTAGTAGGAAATAAGGTCTATTTTATTCAAATAATGTTTTTATGTTTATTGTTTTTTGGAAATAAAGGAGTCAAGACGAACAGGAGAAGGGAACTCAGCCCACCATCCCTCCATCAGCCCAACAAAGCCCAATATTGAAGCCCGTCGTTCCAGCTGCCGCGGCAGACATGGAAAAGACAGGCTGTCACCAGAATGTCACGACAGACGCGGAAACGTGTGACAGACGCGTAATAGACGCAGAAACGCGTGTCAGACGCATCAGACACGCTAAAGCTCAACAGTCGCCTCGTTATTCACGCCTGCCGTTACAGTTTCAATGGGCAGCAATTCCTCTTCTATAAAACCCCATTTCATTTTCATTTTCATTCACTTCTGCTTTTCTTACTTGCTCTCCCCCTTTAGTTTTCGTTTGCTTTATTTTACTTTCAACAACCCTTGCACTAACATGTCTTCCAGAAGAACCCGCCGCAGTGCTGCTTCACCTTCTTCACCGGCAGCACCTACCCCACAATCCTTTGCTACTAGAGATTTATGGGAAAAAAGAGGCTTTATTTACACTCCAAGAGCAGTCAATATGGGCCTCAAGCCCTTCATCGCAAGGACGATTAGAGCCCTCATGTGGGAACAATTCGCTGAGCAACCGGCAGAAATGAACGAAACGCTGGTGAGGGAATTCTATGCTGCCATCAGTAGCAGGGCGGCAACAACAGTGACTGTCCGAGGGACAGAAGTGCAGTTCACAGCCGAGCGCATTAACTCTTTCTATGGCCTCTACTTCGGCCCCAACGATGATGCTCACCAGCAGTTCCTTGACACTCTAGATGATGCTGCCTATGACGCTGTCATGGCAGAAGTAACGGAAGAAGGGACTGAATGGAACACAAACCGCAAAAATCCCTACACAGTGAAGAGGGGGCAGCTGTTGCCGGAGGCCAACCTGTGGAATGCCTTCATCAAGAAGAGGATCCTGCCGTCATCACATCACACCACCGTTGACCAGCAGAGGTTAGCCCTAATACACTCCATTCTCAATAAACGACCCATTAATGTGGGGAGTTATATGCGGGAGAGTATTTTGGAAAGCGCCCATAGACCGACAGCCCTCCTATGCCTTCCCTACCTCATCACGTCCCTCTACCGCTGTTATGATGTGCCGGAACCAGACACCGATCGAATAGTAAAAGGCCGGGGCTGGACAGACAAAAATATCATAAGCCTCATGGAGCTAACAGTAGCAACCCCCCTTTCATCTTTCAACCCTGCTGACGTCCTAGCTGAATCATCAGAGCAGCCAAACCCTGAACCTGCTGCCGCAGCAGCTGCTCCGACAGACCCATCCAATCAAATCCTTGCTGCTATTCAAAGGATGGAGGACAGACAGCTGGGCCTCATGACATTCATCAAGGACTTTGCCGCATCCACGGTAAATTTTATTCATAATACTTTAAATTTCCCTGATGTTGTCTTTCCCACCTTCCCTGCCCACTACTTCACTGTCCCCACCCCTGCCCACACACCTACACCTGCTGCCACACCACATACACCATATGCTGCCTCCATTCCATCCCCTGCCCCGACGGCAACTGGCATCCCTCATGTCGAAACATCCGCTCGAGGAACAAAGCGACCAGTGCCCTCAGATGACCTTGCCGCCTTTGTTGCTGGGTTCTCTTCCTCCTCCGTCTGGGCAGACAGCGAAGCTGAACCCTCTATTCAGAGGAACCTGTCGAAGGAAGTTACACCGGCAAAGAGGCGGAAAAGAATGGCAGTCAAGAAAACTCTGCCAACAGCCAGCAGCAGCAGTAGCAGCAGTGACAGCAGCGGCAGCAGCTCTGACATCCAGGTTGTACAGCAACCAAGAACCAGAATCCGCCGCCAAATCCGCCTCAGCAGCAGCAGTGAAGACAGTGCTTAAAAATTTAAGTTTCTTATTTTCTTATTGATGCCTGCTATTTATATATATTTTGTGATGTACTGCCTTCATATGTTTTGCTTTTTATTTTGTCATTTGCATTGAGGGCAATGCAACCCTCGAGTTTGGGGGTGGCAACCCTCCATATTAATGGAGTCCAAGTACATCTTAGTTAATTGTTGTGTCTTCTGCTTAGTTATCTTTTCTCTTTAAAAAAAACTGAAAATTTTGGCTTAAAACTGTGAATTGAACTTGCCTGTCGTGACAGCTCTGTCGTGGCAGCATCTTTAGAATAGTTTAAGGAGAAGTTTAGAGCCTTTCTATAGTTCTGAAAACTTAAACACCATTGTGACTGTTATACTGCTTAGACTTCTTTTAGCCAAACTAGAATAGAAAACTTAGCACTTAGAGTAGAAAAGAGACTAGAATCTCAGGAAACCTAGAGGTGCCTACCACTGGCTTTAGGCAGATAACCAGAGAAAAACTTCTAGAGGTGCCTATCACCGGCTCTAGACAGTTAACTAGAGGTGCCTGAAATACTGGCTCTAGTAGAAACGAGAAGAAATTAGAAAAAAAAGGAAATAACTAGAGGTGCCTGATTCTGGCTCTAGTAAGAAAAAGAAAGAAATCAATCTCGTAAGAAAAACTCTAAACAAGCTAAAGAATAATATTCTAGTGAAACTAAGAGAGTCTTGGCATATAACTGTTCACAAGCATGCACACACTGCACGAGGACTATAGTGAGATTCCGGACAGATCCTAAGTTATCCGACAGATTGCTGCCATCACAGGGAACGAACGACGGGTAAGGGAAGGTTCATTGTTTGAAAGCCAAAACAAAAATATTTCATTTTTCTTTTAGGTCTTAGTTTCTTGAGGGCAAGCAAAAACTTGAGTTTGGGGGTGTGTTGAGTGTGTAAAAGTTCTATTATTTTCACCCTTTTTAACCCATATTTCTGCTGCATTCAAGCATTATTCATAGCATTTAGGTTAGTTTACAGCAAAACATCACAAATATATTAAAGGCACAGACTCTACTAAAAATGGTTATTTTTGCAGGTTGCTGCCGTAGAAGACGGTGAGGGCAGGCGCTGGGCAGAGAAGCAGAAGAGCTGAACTGGACAAGCAGACAAAGAGGACGATGCTGCCATGGTGTTGCCGTGACAGCAGAGGACGACAGCAGTTTTGTGGAGAAAAAGCAAAGTGAACCTCGACAGATAAAGAAAATTCAGCTCGTCTGTCGTGTGAAAACCTCATATTTTTCCGAGCCCTAGATCAAAAGATATGTCAAGCCCAAAGTTCAAGGAGAGAAAATCCCAAGAAACAAGGAAGACGGCTGGAAAGTAGATTCCCTGAAGATTTAGTCTTTATTAGAATCATACTTTTAATTAAAGTTGTAATCCTTGTTAAATTAGATAACTTGAGCCCAAAGCTTGTATAAGGGCATGTATTTTAACCTAGGGCATATCGAATTTCCCCATAACCGATAACCAAAACCCCTAGCCGTTTACCCGCCGCCGACATGTTCTAAATCCTTCCTGGGGCCACGGGTTGATTTGTAAAGTAGTTGCAAGGGTTGTTTTGCTTTAGGAATTTTCAGTTCAATAAAATAAACTTCAAGTTCTCTTATTTTGGTTATTAATATCTTGCAAGAGCATCGGGAGAGCATTGTGAGGTTATCTATTTACTTAGCATCGGGAGAGTTAAGTATACGAAAGAAATAAGAGCAAGTTCTCTAGTTTATAGTTGAACTATCTCGTGCCTAGGGATAGGGCGAGGTTAAGTGGCTAAAGAAGAATTCATACACATCGGTGTTCATCCTTCGATTCACGCCGGGAGGTATCATCAAAGACGTGATCATCGACAGACTTGGACCTAGGGATAGGCCAAGGCAGATCTGGGATTCTTGCCAAACTTGAAAGTACTGAGTTGAGTGTTTAATGCCGCGACAATCAACGGACTGCTGCCGCGACAGGTACTGCCCGCGACAGGCGCGACGACAGAACTGGATTTCCTAAACTCTGCAATACCTGCACTACTGAGCAATTCAATACCAACCTATTCTCTCTATCTTGATATCTCTACTCTTTTATTTACGTTTACTTTATTATTCTCGTGACAACTTTCTAAAATATTTTCTTTACTTTCGTGCAGCAATCTAAGGTGAAGTTATTAGCCCAATCCCTGTGGAGACGATATCCGATACTTCGTATCACTTTACTACTTGCGTCATGTATACTTACACTACAATTGCGATAGACTATTTTACACGCAACAAAAAGCATTTAAAGTGGCTTCTAGAGAGTTGTTTGTTGTGGGTTACTGTTGTTGCATCTACTGTCGGGGCGGGTTCCTCTGATAGCCCATATTTTGAATGGTCGGGTTTTTTGCAGTGTTAGGGTTACTTCATGAGAAGTTTGGGTGTTTCCTCTAACCTGGTTTGTATGTGTTCGTGTTCGGGGTGCTGTTCCGGTTGTAGGTTCCCATGAAGTTTTTAGATTCTTTGCATTCTGTAGAGTTATGGTCTCCACCACATTCATTACAGGAGGCTTCTACTGCTTTTACCTCATATGCTCTTCCTGTTGGCTTGATCATGTCTCCACCAATCTACTCAGCTTATCTATACGGGTGTTTACGGACTCTGAGGCTTCCAACTCATTCACTGTGGCTTGTCGTTTGATGCCGCCACAGCGGGCGGATAGAAATTGGTATCCATTTTTGGCCAACTAATTTAGAATCCTCATTCCCTCCTCTGGTGCCTTATCAAGGAGTATGTCGTTTGCTGACGCATCTAGCATCATCCTGGTGGGTTGATTGACTCCATTGTAAAACAGCGATACATGTGTCCAAAGCGGCAGTCCATAGAGCGAGCATTTGTGCAACAGTTCTCGGAAACACTCCCACGCTTCGTACATTGTCTCATCGTCAGCCTGTCAGAAAGAGGTAATCTCAATGCGTATATGATCCGTGACATTTGATGGAATAAAACGAGCCAGAAAATCTCAACACAGGTCTGTCCAGGAATTAATAGATCTAGTCGTCTGGCTATTTAACCATGTTTTCGCCCTATCCCTCAGTGAATAGGGGAATAGCCGCAACTTCAGAACATCAGGGGTAGTCCATGAATTCTAAAAGATTTGCAGATCTCTAAGAATAACTTCATGTGCTGCCTAGCATCCTCATTTGCTTTGCCCCCAAACTGTCCCAATTTGTCGATCATATTGAACATAACAGGCTTGAGTTCAAAATGATTGGCATCGATGTCTGGTTCCATGACTGCAGAGTCAAGGTTGTCTATGTCCTCCTCCATGTAGTCTCGAGTGGTACGGATTTTTCTTTGCTGACCAAGAGGGGGAGGGGGAGGTAGTTGTTGTTGATATTGATGTATACCATCTACCGCAAGGTCTGCCACAGCGGGGTTATTGCCGGCATTATCGCCATCATTTCCGTTATACATTGTTTCTTCTGCTGCTCCTGCTGCTTTCGCTACTTCTAATGCTTCACGTGCCTCCCTTTTGAGTTTTCTTACTTCCCATTCGATTTTTTCAATAAACAGGTGTTTAGACGATGAATTTGCTCTGGTCATAAACTAAAACAAAAAGTTGTGAGATTTTTTTATGATAATAATGAAAACTAAACTAGAAATTAAATGCAAAAAAAGAAAAAGTGCAGAAAGTAAAAAAAAGTTGTTGTTGCCAGTCCCGGGCAACGGCGCCAAAAACTTGTAGAGCGTAAAGGTGTTCTCTAAATCGAGTGCAAGTGTACACTTCTGTCAAGTTATAGTATAAAAGATTATCGTCTCCTCAGGAACTGGATGGCTACTTCAAGATTAATTTCCTGCACAGAGAAAAGTAAAAACACAATTGATTTGAGTTGGTTTGCGAAAATAGCATTAAACTAAAGTAATCGAATAATAAAAGATTGAGTAATCATAATAAGAAGATGAGTCAAATTGAGTTGTGTCGTAGTGTGAAACTGCGTTGAACTTCGAAAATGGCTTGTGATGCAAAGTCGATATCGCCACCACGGCGGGTGACGGATTGAACGCTGCCACGGCAGGGAGCTCGGCGGGCCTTCAAGGTTCGATAGAATGTCCTAAACTAATTTCAACTATATCTAAGTTTGAATATTGTTGATGCCCACTCTTTGACAATACCTCTCAGCGTAAACCTAGATTGAACAACAACCTTCCCACGTTCCTTCTTAGCCGCTTCAAACCTAAACTTATCTCTAAGCTAAGTTCATTTTCGCCAAAATTGGAGGAAATCGTGTTTATCCCTTTCTTGAGTTTTAACTCCCTCGAATTGAAACAAATGGAAGTGCTAACAAAGATCTCTCGATTCTATTGCAAACAAAGATAAAGAATATGGAATAAACAAACCTTGAATTCAAATTGCATTAAAAACTTTAACTAATTACAACCGTACTCACACCTACTAAACAAAACAATCTTAACCCTAAGAAAAGTTTAGAACATAATGTGAATAAGAAACACAAAAATAAATTCTAAAAATCCTAATCTCTCCTTGTTATCTTCCAATTCGGTCAAGCCCTCCTTTTATAGGTGGTTACATGTGAAAACCCTATTTGGGAAGAAGTCTCTCTTTATGAGGAAGTTAAGTTGAAATTAAATACTGTCAAACGTCTGAGTGTTTTATTCCAAACTAACTCCTCTTTTGGGTTTTCTTGGGCCGCAAGCTTCTTCTTTGTTTGGGTTTTCTCAGGTCATCTCTGAGTGCTCCTGGGCTTTATTCGTCATGTGGCTTGGTTCTGCTGGTACAAGGAATTCTCCTCTTTCTATTTCACTACCCTTTGGCCAATCTCCAATGTGCCGCCGTGGCGGCAGTGCTGGCGACAGGCTGTCTCAGCGGCTCATTCTTTGAACTGCGTCAGTACAGTTCTTCTCAGCAACAATGGTTTGTCCTGTGTGACTGGATGTGATCATTTTTCTCTCTTCTCCTCTCTAATAATTCTTCTGCTCCTCTATCGCGACGGGTGCCGGCGGCAGTCTCCTGTAACCTGTAATGCAAATGCAACAAAAATAGTGTATTTCTCCACAAATAATCGTAAATACCACAATAAGCTGCGTGAAGGAAAGATACTATAAAACATGCATAGAAACCTAAGTATGAACTAAATGGGCTTAAGAACAGTGACAATATGAGCTAAAATGGGTATAAAATATAGGACTTTCAAGCACTTTACACTCACGAAAGGAATAAGTATGGTTTTCGCCCCACATGGTGTTAAATAACTTGGCCTAGGGATAGGTTAGAGTTTCAGCGGCTAAAAGAAGTGTATGAACATTTGGTGTTTCACTTTTGATTCACGTCGGGAGGTATCATCAGAGTTCAGTCATCAACCAGTGTTCTGTGCATAGGGATAAGGCGGAACCACCCAAGGAAACTTTGTCGAGCCTTAACTGAATCTGCCCACGAGCAAGGTATTGCCGCGGTAGGACTTCAGCCATTGCGGTCGCGGCATGGATTTAGGTCACTGCCACGGCAGTAGTGCGTTGCTGCTTTCAAGAACATAAATAAATTCAAGAGGATTCCACACTACGACACACTCTAAGCCGGCCCATTTTCTCATCTTGATTACTTCTTTATTTTATTTACTAGATTTTCTTAGTTTAGTTATTTATAGATTATATCGAATCACCCAATTAATTTGTGTTTTTACTTTATTTATCTTGCAGTCCAATGGATTAGAACCAAAGGTTGAGTACCAAACTTTGTGGAGACGATACTCGTATATTTATGCCTATATTACTTGCGTCGTGTATAGTTGCACAATTGCGAAGCACTATTTACACGCAACAAGTTTTTGGCGCCGTTGCCGGGGATTGGCAACTTTTGTTTTTATTTTCTTGCACTTTCTATTTTATTTAGTTTATTTATTTTATTTTTATTTTAGTATTAATAAAACTTGGTTTTATCTTGGTGCATGACCAGAGCTAACCCAGGAAGCCCATTACGTGATCATGATCCAGAAATTGAACGCACTTATCAAAGGCTTAGACAGGAGAACATAGCTGCAATGCATCAACCTGAAGACCAACCCCGAGGTCGCGATCGTGGCATCAACCAAGTGGCCCCAGCATACAATGTCATAGGGCAGCACCCTGTAGATGGGCAACCACTTGTCGATGAGCAGCAGATCCCGGCAGGAGATGGAGCAAATCTGCGAGCTCCATTTGTACCAGTTCGACACCCCACAGTCCGAGACTACCTTGAATAGGACCTGAACGGACTAAACCCTGGAGTTGTTACCCTAAAGATTGAGGCCACCCACTTTGAGCTGAAGCTCGTGATGTCTAACATGATTAACACGATGAGGCAATTTTGCGGCTCCGCAACTGAAGATGTTAGGCAGCACTTCAAGTCCTTTCACCAGATTTGTAACTCATTTAAAAATCAGGGAGTACATGAGGATATTATGAGATTGAAGCTGTTTCCCTATTCACTGAGGGATGGAGCAAAAACTTGGCTCAACAGTATCCCATCAGGATCAATTGGATCCTAGAGTGATCTTTGCCATGATTTCTTAGCTCATTTTAATCCTACAAATTTAACTGACAAACTGCGTAACGAGATCACTTCTTTTCGACAGGCTGATGACGAGTCCATGCATGAGGCTTGGGAGCGATATTGAGAACTATTACACAAATGCCCCTTACACGGATTCCCAGTATGGACGCAGGTGACCATGTTCTACAATGCAGTTAACACGACAACTAGGATGATGCTCGATGCCTCGGCAAATGGCATACTCTTAGACAAGGAACCAGAGGAAGCCATGGAGATTTTAAACAGGACAGCCAAGAATGATTATCAGTTCCCCACGGCCAGAAGGGGAGGAGTCCGCCGTCAACCCACAGTAAATGAAATAAGGTCCTCGGACTCAATTTCATCTCAAATCGCCACCTTGACAAGGCTGGTTCTGAACTTGCAGTCGCAAAACAATCAACAGGAAGTCAAGGTAACGGAATTATTTTGCGAAAACTGTGGAGGTAACCATGCTTTTTATGAATGCCCGCATAACCTAGAGTCAGCCTGCTATATTGGGTAGTGCCCAACTCGTGCTCGTTAAAAAATCTTGTTGCTCGGCTCGATTCGTTGCTCGTTAAGCTCGATAAAATTTTGCTCGACTCGTGCTCGTTAAAAAATTTCGTTGCTCGACTCAACCTGTTGCTCGTTAAGCTCACCATAATTTTTACCGTTTTTTTAATATAGGTAAATCTAGTGATACTATTAGAGCTTAATATAAACATAGAAATTCATAATAAAAAATGTGAGGTCTGATGAGATAAATAAACGAACTTGTTATGGCCGAGTTAGAGATGAAGTCGATATTCGAGTATGATACTCTTTTTAGTTTCTCAACAATCTTCGATGAACAACAAAGTAGAGGCCTTAGGAATTTCGGGGTTTTAACTTTCAATAGCATTTTTTTTATATGGGAAGTGAAAACTAAAGGTTTTTTCCTTTTTCTACTTTTATACATAAAGTAATAATAAAAAAAAGATTTTAATAAAAAAAAAGGAAAGACTCATTATTATAATTTAATTTCTTATTAAGACCAACTAACTTTTTTTAATTCACGGAAAATACAAAACGTTTTGAAAATTTGAAACTTAAATTTTATGGGTAAATTACCTAGCAATTCACTGAATTTTTCTTGAGTTTTCAACTATTACTTAAACTTTTTGAAATATAATTTTTAAGATTGCCACCAAAAAATCATTAAAAATTTTGTATATAAAAAGCAACGAGCTGCTCACGAACTTATCGAGTTGAGTTAGACATTGCTCGACTCAGCTCGCTAAAATCTTGAGTCAAGCTCAATTTTGAATCGAGTCAACTCGAGTCAAACGTTAGCAACTCGAGTCGAACGTTAATCGAGTTTTTACCAAGTCGAGCTCGAGTTGTTTACGAGATGCTCAACTCAATAAGCACCCCTAATATTATCCTTTAAAATTCATATTTATCAATATAATTATTGTTAGGAAATAAAGTAGAAGAAAAATAGCAGAACAAAGCCTATTTGAATAAGGAGAGAGATTTGTATTATTTTCTCAATATAAAATGTATACAATATTTTCTACAAACTCTATATTTATAACATAAGGAGTAGATATCATATAGCACTTTAATTAGGAGTGAGCAAAACTCGACTCGAAAAAATCGAATTATTCGACTCTACTCGACATGAAAAAATTTAACTTGTTTTGACTCGACTCGTAATTTCATAAAATGGATATTCGAATAATTCAAAAATTTTAGTAATAAGTTGATCAGTTTTCAAGTTCAAGTCGAGTATGTCGATTTTGCTTGATATATTATGTATATCATATGTGAAAATATTACGATATATCTATATATCCTATATAGATATAGAAAGTCATTTAAATTGTAATCAATATGTATTATAACATTATAAATAATTACAGTTAAAATTGTATAAACTCAAAAACTCGACTCGACTCGAATTTCATAAACTCGACTTGATCCGGAAAAAAAATTCAGATAAAATTTGATCGTAGAATATGACTTGTAAACTTGAATAACTCAAAATTTTTTGACTCGACTCGATTGAACGATTCAGCCTTTAACTCTAATCCTAATGGACATAAAAGTCCTAATAATAAAGTACATCAATATCGAATTTAACACATAGAGTTCTAATAATAATGAACAACCATAAACAAATATTCATAACAATTATATCAAAGTCCAATTTAATACATAGTGTTCCAAATTCAATACTTATTTTTTCAGTATTTAATTTTAAGCAAAACATAAAAATATAATCTACTTTCAATACTCGATTTTTTTTAATATCTAATTTTTCAACACTTAATTTTTTTAGTTTATCAAATAACACCTAAATACAAATTTAATTGAAAATTCTTTTAGTTAAGATATTAATAAGTTTTTGAGTTTATTATGGTTGTTGAGAGGAATAACCTGATTTGTTAATTAATTTCTATCAATTTATTATGTTAATCATAAGTTTAGATTTCATGTAGGTTTCATTTGTTGAATTATTTGTTAAGCAAATACCAAGTCAATAAGTATGATAATTTGATTAATAATATTAGACTTAGGACATGTGTAATAAAAGCTAAAGTTTCGTTGTAAAGATGGGTCGGCTCTAATATTCGAAATTTCAATATTATTTTTTTATTAAATAATGAGGTATTATATTTTTATACCAAAATTTAAATTCATACAAAATACCAATTAATAAATCTCTGAAATCTTAATATTGTTTGATATTATGTTATCTATAAGTATTAAATTTATAATATCATAACAAAAGCATTACTGTGTAATAATTTAATGCAACCCTAGCCGCTCTCCCTTTATCCAGCGGTCTATTTTTGTTTTCATTTTTCTTTTTGTTTGTCGAAAGCTGGTGTTTTGGTATTGGTCGTTCACATCGGTGACTCCTATTTCCTTTTTCTTTAATCTCAATGTTATTTTCTCTTTTTCTTTGTTATTTTTTAAATTTTAATAAGAATTTTTTTTGTTTTATTTTTTCATTCTCCACACATTTTATTGTATTTTTTGTCTTTATGACATATTTTGTCTGCATTTATGACATATTTTATGTTTACTTTTGAGATTGTTTGGTGCTCGTACAGAAACTTTTGCGACGTTAGTTTTTAATTTAGATTGTTGGCGGTCACAGATAGCTTAATCCTCTTTTGTAGTTGTTTACTGATGCAATCAAAACTGTATAGCGGAGCAGCCTACAAGGTTACTTGTTTTCGTCCATCACTCCTGCATCACCTCTTATGGGTCTTGTTGGATAGAGACAATAAGATTTTATAACGGATGTTGAGTTTCTATGGTCTTAAGGGAAGGTTTGGACGTTCTTTATATTTTTGAGTTTCGTTTTTATGTTTTATATATATATTAGTTTTTTATGACATAATCTTCAAATCTCTAATTATGTTTAGGTGTGTTGTATTTGTTGAACCTTCTATTATTTCTAATAAAACTCAATTATGTGTTTAAAAAAACATTCATGCATAGTTAATTATAAATAAAAAACATCATTTTTAAAATAATAATGTAAATGGATTTAGACATAAATTTAAACTTAAATTATTAAGATAAGTCGAAGTTAGGCAAATATGAATGGTGTTGATTGATGGGGCAGCTTGCAAACATTTGAATGAATGGTTTTTGGGAAGCTCTAAATCTATCATTTAATTATACTAAAAAAACACTTCTATCATTTAATTTAAGACATTAAATGCATACATGTAAGAGAGACATTGAGTGCAACGGACCATGGTCTCTCTGAGCATTCAAATGCCACCATATGTTTTTACGTGGTGCTCTTTTATTTAATTTTTATGCATTCCCAAAAATTGATAAACAATCTCACAAGTCACAGCACTAAAAACAAATTTCCCAGATTCTACTTTATTGGATCATTTGGGTTGGGTTGAAATTGGGTCTAAATCCATTTTTTCTTGATACCATTTTGCCACTACTATGTATAGGTTGAAAGATTGAAAACGATGATAGATGATATAGATTGTAAATTATCCGATTTTATTAAAAATTTATTCAACTTTTAAATTTCAAGTTTAATAGCATATGTTATTTGAATTTCAACTTATTTGAATTAATTAATTTTATTCAGAGCAAGTACATCTAGTCGATTCGCCAAGTTGTTCATCTTTATTCCCTTCTATTTTTTAAGTCATAAGTTCTAGATCCACTAATAACACCATCTTCCTTTTCCTAAAATCTCACATTCCCCTCCCCTTTAGGTAAGAGTATGACTAGAATTAGGATTTGTAAAAAAACACTACTTATTCAATAATTTGAATTTTGAATGATTCAAAATTTTAATTATATTCTAATCTCTTTTTATTGTACAATTTTGATCAAACTAATGATTGAATTGTATAGTTGTAAATGATTGGATTAGTTATTTAACGATTTAACACTAAAAAAGTGCTTAATTTATACTCTTTTTTTCTAGTTTGGTGCCTAACGTTTATTTCAGGCCATTATGGTGCCTAACGTGTCATTCCGTAACTCAAATCAGGTTTTTTCTATAACGGACATTAAAAATTTTCTGTTATCCAATAAAAACACGACACGTGACATATTTCTGTTATTTTCTTTGATTTTACTTTTTTTAAATCAGAAAATATTTTTTTGATAATTATAATAACAACTTTATTAAAAAACGAGACAAGAACATGGGCCTCGTTATAAAACCTCTCTATACATAGTTAGAGGAAAAAGAGTGCACCATGATCCTGTCGAGATTACAACAAGGAAATGATAATACAAAACAATACCTACATGAACTATTAACCCTCTCAACGTGACAACAATGGAGAACCAAACCCCAAAACTGATACATTCACCAACGTCTCAAACAGAACTAATGCAAACACAACAATAAGCCAAGGTTCAAAACTGCAGAAACTGAACATGACTTATTCCCTAGTACCAGAACAACGAAACAGACATACACGATTCTCCTACCTCATAGGACTAAGTCCTGCCACACGACGCCATCACAACCCCTTCACACGATGCGACTCGATACACCAACTTTAGCAAGCGAGTCTGCGGCGCTATTCAAGCCTCTACGAACCAGCTTAATCGAACATTTTAAGTCATCATTAGAAGAACGACAGTCCGACACAATATCCTTAAAAATAGAGGGAGCAAGAACAGGATTTCAGGTCCAAGAAACAATATTTTCACAATCCGTTTCAATCACCAATGACTTCTCCCTAGCCCATCTCGAAGAAGCAAAGGAAGAGATGACCTCCTTGAGAGCCAACAATTCCGCCGATATTAGATCCGCAAATCCTATAGGTTTCGAAAACTGCAGCAAAATCGCACATGAATGGTCTCTTAACACTCCACCAATACTCGTTGGCTCGTAGCTTCCCCTAACAGATCCGTCAATATTATATTTCACGGTACCCATCGGTGGCGCACGCCACCGATCCAAGCTCTTCCTTATCGCCGGATTACATGGCATACTCCAGCACTTAGGATTAGCCAAAAACTCGTTAATGTATATAGGTATATCATGCCATAAAGCTTTATACCACCAACCAATTCTCAACAGAATAAGATCAAAAGGAGTTTTAACATCGGCAGCCACTCCTTTAAAAATCAGATTGTTTCTGAGAATCTACAAAGACCATGATATCGCAAAGTAGGGGTGTGCAAAAAAACCGAAAAACCGAAACCGATTCCGAAACCCAAAAAAACCGAACCGAAAAATTGGTTAACCGAACCGAAAAATTCGGTTTCGGTTCGGGTTTTTATTTTTATAAAAAAAACCGGTTCGGTTACGGTTTACAGTTTTGGGATAAACCGGGTAACCGAACCGACCGATTATATAATATATATTATTATATTTTATGTTATTTTATTATTTTATATTAAAAAATTAAATTTTATTTTATTTTCTCATTTCCAAAAAGTAAAACCATAATTTTATTTTATCAAGTTTAAGTGTTTAACTTGCTAGTATTAGAAAAGATAATAATATCATATGTCGATTTTTAAAAAGTATGTATTTTTTTCTAACATATTATTAAAATTTATATTTTTAATAAATAAAATAAAAAACCGTTACCCGAACCGAACCGAACCGAACCAAATTTTTCGGTTAACCGACTAAACGGTTAACTGGTTGAATGGATACGGTTTAGGGTCGAGAATTTAGTGACCCGAACTTATTGGTTAACCGAAATAATTTGCTAATGGTTAACCGAACCCGGTTTTGCACACCCCTATCGCAAAGAAAGCCATTTTCCACAATGGAAAAATTTTAGAGGCTGGGCACAAACCTGGCCAAGATGAGAGGGAATGTTTACCATCAGCCGGAAGGACACAAGCCACCTCCCATAGATTACACTAGCAGTTTCATATTTTCCACGAAAATAAACACGAGAACAACAAATGGTCGATCGTTTCCTCCTCCTGAGAACAAAAAGGACATAAAGTATCAATATTATGACCAATACCCCTTTTTGCGAAGTTCAACACGCACAGGTAGGCGCCCATGGAGGAGCTTCCATACGAAATGCTCAGCATTACTGGGAGCATTTTTTCCTAAACTCTAGACCACTCAACCCCTGAAAATTCACATTCATTCCCACTGTAACCAATATCCTTAACAGAATAACAACCATTCGAGGATAAACACCAACGTAAACAATCTGATTGAAAACCACCAATGACTTGTTGCCTAAGAGTAGAAATAAACTCATCCCATATTGACAATTCCAGTCAAACAGTGGCCTTTGAAGAGAAATATTCCAACTCTAATTGCCATTTTGCCAAGAGTTGAATTCCGCCACCTTGTCGGATTTCTTTGAAGATAGCGCGAAAATTCTGGGGAACAAGTCCTTCAGACTATGATTGTTAATCCATTTATCGTTCCAGAAATCCAGGGAATTTCCATCCCCTAAGTGCAATCTGAGATTTGACACGAAAGGGTCAGTTTGCGACAAAGAAAGATCTAAAGAAGTGATAATATCTCACCAAATCCAGCATTTCCCGCTTCGGGACATGTTCTGAGGCAAAAGAGAATCAGCCCCTTGCTCGTATTTGGCGTTTATAACTCTCCTCCACAAACGATTCTTTTCTGAGCCATACCTCCAAATCTATTTGTATAAGAGAGCCCAGTTTTTATTTTTAAAGTCGATAAGACCCAAACTGCCCAAACATTTCAGGAGGCAAAGACTTTCCCACTTCAGCCAATGAACCTTCATCTTATCCAAAGAATCCTATATAAAGTTTGCAACCAATTTATTCAGAGACGAAGCAATGGATGTTGGCACCCTAAATAAAGACAGATAGTAAATAGGTAGACTTGAGAGAATAGATTTCGCTAGAGAGACTCTGCCCCCGAAGGATAGAAACCTCGCTTTTCACGGTGTCAACCTCTTCGAGAACTTATCCAACACCGGCTGCCAAATCGCTTGCGAATTCCTCTTGCATCCTAAAGGAAGACCCAGATAAGAAGATGGAAAGGAAGCCAACGAGCACCAAAGGGCTGCAACCCAATCCTTCAATCTGCCATCATCGATGTTAATTCCCAAAATACAGGATTTCTTTATGTTCAGCCGCAACCCAGATGCAAGTTCAAAGCACCGAAGAATGCTTTTGATATTTCTAATCTGGTTCTCCCTTGCCCGACAAAACACAATGAGGTCGTCGGCAAACTGAAGGTGAGAAACGACCATACCCTCGCTTCCAATCGCAGCACCCTCAAATAGCCCAATTTCCACTTCCTTAGACAAAACCGAACTCAATCCCTCGGCCACAACATTGAAGAGAAGAGGGGATAACGGGCAGCCCTGACGGAGACCCCTCTTAATAAAAAAATCTATCAGTAGACGATCCATTCACCAAAACAGAAATAGACGCACTTGAAATGCACACTCTTATCCACCTTCGCCATTTATCATCGAAGTTCATCTTCCTAAGAATAAGGTCAAGAAAGTTCTAGTCTACTGTGTCGTAAGCCTTCTGGAAATCGGCCTTAAATACCAGGAACTCATTGCCTCTTCTTCGTAGACAATCAACAACCTCATTGGCCACTAGACAACAATCTAAAATTTGCCTCCCCTTAGTGAAAGCGAACTGATTGTCACTGATTATATCCTCGAGACAATTAGATAAGCAATTCGCCAAGACCTTAGCCAAGATTTTATATATGCAACCCACCAGGCCAATAGGCCTGAAGTCATCCAACATTTCCGGCGATGCTTTTTTCGGAATAAGGCAAACAAAAGAGTGATTTAGGTCAGGCTCCCATTGACGACCTTCACAAAAGTCTGAGAAAAACTTCATCACATCTGACTTCATCTCAGCCCAATACTTCTTAAAAAACCCCACATTAAATCCATTCGGGTCAGGAGATTTTTCTGAATTCATGGACCTAATCGTAGACCAAACTTCTTCCTCATCGAATTCCCATTCTAGCCATGATTTGGAAGTACTGGATAATGTCCTGATGTTGAATTCGAGATCAGCTAATTCAAAAGCAGAGGAGGAGTTATAAACGTTTGTAAAGTGCCTTTTAATCTCTTCGTGAATGGCACCCTCTTCACTGATTATCTTACCATTCACACGAAAAAGATGAATCCAGTTAGCCTGACGTCTAGAAGAAGCTAAGTGGTGATAGAACTTAGTGTTTCTATTGCCATCGACGATCCATCTCGACCTTGATTTTTGCTTCCATTCACGCTCCTCCTTTCGATGAAGCTCCCACAACTTTAATCTTACTTTTTTAATTTCCCCCATAATCGAAACATCCTTCAGGTCAACCGCCAATCCGTTTACCAATCGATTCATTTGTTTTTCTAGTGTCACAATGGAGGTGTTTTCCTTTCTCGCCCTCTCCCTCTCAACCCAACTCTTGATTGCACGTTTTGACTTGCGAAGAATGACTCCCAAGCCATATCCCTTCCACTTCCTCGGTGACTTTGACATCAAATCATTAAATCCAGCGTCTTCCAACCAGAAATTAAAAAACTTAAAAGGTCTTAAGATTTTGGGTTTTAGAGAAATTAAAGATTTTGACCAAAATAAACTTTAGACACTTTTTTTTACCTAAAAATGACTTTAGGCACTTATTCTTGCCAAAATAAACTTTAGGCACCTAAAAAAGTATAGTTTGGACACTATTTTATATTAAAAACAAACTTTTAAAGTAAGCCTCTTTTAAATCTCGTGACTTTTAACTTCTTATTAAACAACTTTTCATTTAAAACCACGTGAATCCATTAAGCGATTCGGTAAAGGATGACGTTGTTACTTCTAGATGATTTATATTTGAATAGTATAGTCTGTAACATGTAGGTGTGTATTTTTAAATGATCGAAAGTAAAGGACATACTACCATGTAAGTAGACCTGGCAAACTTGACTCGAGACCCGGGAACCGAACTGATTTACCCAAATTGAGACCCGAATACGATGACCAGAATTTGATCCGAAACCCGAAATAAACTGAACCAAACCAAATTTCAGTTGAATCGAAAATGGACCAGAACCAATTTTCAATCGAACCGAATGGATCCGAACTGATTTTCAACCAAACCGAATAGAACCGAACCGATTTCACCCAAACAGAAAGTAATCCAAACCGAAGGTGACCCAAAATAAAAATATATATTAAAATAAATAAATAAATATGAGATGTGAATTGTTGCACAACTCACCAAAAAGTCAAATATATATGCTATATAAAGTTATATATAGGGTGAAAAAACCTAACTCGGCCTGAAGACCCAATTAAAATCGATCGATTTCCTATTAACTCGATATTGACCCGACCCGAAAATAATTGACCCGAAATCAGCCAAACCGAAAAGCAAACGACCCAACGTCCAGACCCGATACCCAAACCAAAATCAATATAGGCCTGAACTAAAACCGAACCGACCCGAACCGAACTTAAACTGAATGTAATCAGACCCGAAATAACCCGAACTTAAATCGAACAGAATGACCTGTTTGCCACCTCTACAGGTAAGCACACCATAGCGTTAAAAATATTAGGGGTGAGCATTCGATCGAGTCAAGTCAAAAAATTTCGAGTCATTCGAGTTGACACGTCAAATTTTACAACTCAAACTTTATTTGAATTTTTTTCAATTCGAGTCGAGTTTATGAATTTCGAGCCGATTCGAGTTTTCGAGTTCCTATACAAATTTAGTTGTAATTATTTATCATGTTACAGTACAATTTGATTCCAATTTAAACGACTTTCTCTAATCATATAAGATATGCATATATATCATCATATTTTTTTATATGTGGAATATATTTCTTCATTTTTTTATATTGGTGTATATATATGATATATCATGAAAAATTAAGGGACTCGACTTGAAAAAATCAATATACTAATTACTAAAAATTTTGAGTTATTTGAATTTCCATTTAACAATTCAAACTTTATTTGAAAATTTTTCAAATCGAATCGAGTCAGAACGATTCAATTTTTTTTACCTCAAGCCGAGTCGAAAATTTCGATTTTGTCGGATCGAGTCGAGTTTTGCTCTCCCCTAATCGTATATATCGGGGGTAGGGGTGCTTAACGAGTTGAGCAGCTCGTGAGCTGCTCGAACTCGACTCGGTAAACGCTCGACTCTGGTTGACTAGACTCGAACTCGACTCGAGACCTTAACGGGTTGAGTTGAACAAAGTCTAACTCGACTCGATAAGTTTGCGAGCAACTCGTTAATTTTTTAAAATATTTGTGGATTGTTACTTTAGTTTTAATATGTTAGTTTGATGAATTTGTGGATTGTTACTTTAGTTTTAATATGCTAGTTTGGTGTATTTGTGGATTGTAGTTTGAAATTTAGACTTTGAAAGTGCTTTATACACTATTTTGATATTTTTTTGGTTAAATTTGTTAATATATGTTAATATTAGGCCCCATATAGTATTGTTAAATTGTACTTTTAGTTAAAAACAATGTAAATTTTTTAGTGAGTTTAATGAGCAACGAGTTGAGATTAACGAGCAGCGAGTCGAGTTGAGCAACAAACTTTTTTAACGAGCACGAGTCGAGTACAATTTTAACGAGCAACGAGCCGAATCGGGCAACAAAAATTTTTAACGCGCACGAGTCGAGCACTGCTTAACTCGCGATACACTCGCTCGATAAACACCCCTAATCGTGGGCAGATAGTTTTGGTTTGATAAAAAATTAGCCCAAGAAAGAATGGTTAAACCCAGTTAGGTCCAAAAAATCTGCGAACCCGTTGTAGAAAATCCTTCCACCAGCAAAATTCTCGGAACTAACCGAACCAAAGCATAGGTAGAGCTAGAGCGAGTGCGAGACAAAGAATCCCATACCAACAATTGCACCGTAAGCCGATGGCGACGAATATTCTAAGGCGCGCTGCCTCATCTGTTCTCAAGTCAAAGACGGAAAGCCTTTTCACCGGAACGCCGAGAAGAAGCTATGCATCGGTTGCGGTGGGGACCGACATAGTGTCCGCCGCACCCGGTGTCAGTCTCCAGAAAGCTCGAAGCTGGGATGAAGGCGTTTCTTCCAATTTTTCCACTACTTCTGTCAAAGACATTTTCAAGGTTTGGTTGATTACTTTTCTGTTTGGAATTTTTTAATCTATTAATTTTGTTTTTGAAATTTTCATTTCAGGGCAAGAAAGTTATCATCTTTGGGTTGCCTGTAAGTTTTTCTTTAGTCCTTTTTAAGCATATTCCTCCTTTGTTTTTGGCAGTTTGGCTTGCTCTATATGTGCAAATTGAGAAATGGATTTCGATTTTATGAGATTGTGTTTGAAAAATCAGAGCTTAAAATGTATATTAATTAATTCCGGAGGATTCCTCTCTATATGCATGCTTTAGATATATAATATGTGATGATTCTTATCTTGTACAATGCTGAAAATAGCAGTGGTGTAATTACTAATTAGTTTATGTTTAGAGAATTAAAATTTTGAAAGCTTTTCAGATGCAGAATATTTTACTATATATTTTAATAAAAAGCAGTTTACCAGTATCTAAAGAAGAATGTGGATGAACCCTTGCATGCTGTGTTGCCCGGAATTTCTTTAAGCTTTTACACATGTTTGGATGATCATGATCTCGTATTTATGTCCAAATATGTGTCTGACATAGGTGTCCAACACAAGTAGTATAATCAAAAGCCTGGGTAACATAAGGTGCATGATTTTCGTATTTTAAAGTGCAAAGTTGAAACCCCCTTTCCCAGATCAAACAAACAAGAAAAATGGAAATTGGAGTGTGGATCTATTCAGTTTGCTATTTCTGATGTTATTGTTTGGAATGGAAATTCGATGAAACTTGGATTTATACTGTATTTGGGATTGCGTATAGGGAGCATACACAGGTGTTTGTTCACAACAGCATGTGCCTAGTTACACGAAGAACATTGATAAGTTCAAGGCTAAAGGAATTGATTCTGTCATTTGTGTTGCCGTTAATGATCCTTATGTTATGAATGCCTGGGCCGACAAACTGCAAGCTAAAGATGTGGTAAGTCATTCCAAGTTAATAATGCATACTATTACTTTTGCATTGTATGAATTCTTCCTTGTGTCGTTCAGTTGATCGTTGACGGATTTAATTTTCTTATTAGGATTTATCTATGTTTTTCCTACTCCTGATTACTAAATGTTTTTCAGTAGTGTAGTGATTCTCTTTGCGCTCTAGGAAGATACTGCTCCCGGCCCATTAATTTTTGACCACGTGGCTTATAATCGCCAACTTTGTCAGATCTTTAACCTTATGAAGCCATAGAATTGTGTAATTTGTACATGCATAAATCAAATGTGAAATTTGAACTGAAGAACAGAAATGAGTTCTATTTCTTCTGTTCTGTTACTAGCAAGAACAGAAAGAAAGCATGTGACAAAGGAATGCTTTTGGCAGGCAAAATAACAAGTAACAAACCCAACAGGAAGCAATTGAACATTTCTTGCGAAATTGTTAAGTGTTATTTTGTAAATTACACGGAGATTAACACAATCTGAACTTGATGCTATGTTGCTAAGATTTCAGCATTTCCCCCTTGCCTTTTCTCTATTGAAGTGCATTATTGCGTGTGTAAGCATCATATTTCACCCTTTAATCCTCTAAAATCCCTGTATAGATTGAATTTTACGGGGACTTCGACGGAAGCTTCCACAAGAGCCTGGAATTGGGGAAAGATCTCTCTGCTGCTTTGCTTGGGCCTCGCTCTCAAAGGTACTTCTAGAATTATGCTTCTGTTATTAGAATTTTATATAGATCAATGTCTTGGACCAAACTAATCTATGAATCTGTCCCAGGCGTTGCTTTAGAATTTAATTATTTTGTTTTGCATATTCTTCAAGAAAACTAACTGATGATGTCTGGTTATCATTTCCAAATACTAAAGAAACTAATAACATCTTCGATATTTGTCTGCTGGTTTTGTTGGTTTTATACAGATGGTCAGCCTACGTAGTTGATGGAAAGCTTAAATCATTTAACGTGGAGGGTGCCCCATCTGACTTCAAGGTTTCTGGCGCCGAGGTTATTCTGGAACAAATATAACGACAGAATGATATCGTTTTGTTAGTCCGCTCACAGAAATGAATGGTTTGGCTCTCGTAATAAGTATGTAGGTTTAAAACCTATGTTGTTACTGCTCAAGTTTTCAATGTTTATTCTGGTACATTTATGTGGGGGTATTGTTCAATTAGAACCTATATTTTAGATGCCCACCCGGTTGATAAATTCTTTTCCCAAATATTTCCATGTTCATATCTCCTAAATATATATTATCATAGACGTGTGTATTACCAGTTTGATGTTGGGTTATAGTCTTAGGTCCTCTGTAATTGTTATTTTATCGTTCAGAGCACTATTAGCAGCTTCGAGTTGCGCCAGATTAACAACAGCAATATATTGAAACAAGATATTCTCATTAGTAACAGAAATCGGTAATATTCAAGAAAATTCTAGAGATATTATTTGACCATGCAGGCCAAAGAGAATGATCTGGGCCTGTACCTTTTTTAAGGTTAATATAGCCCACTGATCAGGTCAAATCGAGATTAAATTGAAATCAAGATAAAACATCAAAAGGAATGAAACTAAAACTCATGAACTGTTAAAGCGCAATGTGAAGGAAAATCGAACGTAGTTAACTTGAGATCTCAAAATCTAGATTCAATAGGATAACCTACATGCATAGACTTTGTGAGGTCACTGTGAACTCGTATTCTAACTCCATTACTATGATGTAAAGAGCTACTAAAATGTGGGAAAGGTTAAAAAATACTTTAAATGACCATTGTGTGTTTTGGAAAACTGAACAATATACGTCAGCTATATGAGAGTGAAGTATGTAATCGAGTACACAAACAACATGACAGTTCAAAGACATCATATCTACTAAACAACCAATAAGGTAAATATATTTTCACAAGGGAAGGTTCAAAGGGATGTGTGAAACCAATAAATTGATTTTGATATAACAAAGGATTTAACGACTAAATTGAAAAGGAGAAAATGAATTTTTTAAGTCCTCAAAACCTCTCTATGTGTTTAAAGAAAAATGTATAAGTCAAAACCTCAACTTGTCAAATATTTTCTAAGTGTTTATCAAGCCAAAACAGTGATTTTCGAGTCACCGTTTCAGAACAACCTTTGGGCGTTTCGGAACGTTTTGAATTTGTTAACCTCTGTTTCAGAACGTGTTTCGAAATGGATGAAGAACACCGGAACGATTTGAACCATTTCTATACGACAGTATCGAAACGACCTCAAACGTTTCGAAACGGAATTCAAACTTGGTTTTAAAATATGACCGTTGAAGTTTTATAACTGAATTTAAAAATATCGTTAAGGCGTATCGAAACACTACTAAGTCGTTTCGATACAGGCTTTGACAGTAGCAAAATGTTAGGCTCTTAGCGTATCGAAACGATCGTGCCCGTTTCGGTACGGTCTATTTATTACACCCCAACGACTCTTTCTATTTTGGTCTGTTTTGAAACATGGTCGGGTGTTTCGGAACGAGTAGTTGCAGACTGCATTTATGGAGGGAAGATAACATCCCAACGACTATTTTAATGAAGGCAACAACCCCAATGGCTAGAATTCAATGAGAAGATATAAAAGGGACCTATAAAAGCTCCAGCAACAACTATTGATCTCCAAAGAATTATCCAAACATCAAATCCAAGCAATTGTGCTAAAATCCTATTATTTCTTGTAAACCCCAATTGTGAAATTTGTAATTTCCATTCTTATCTGTTCAATTGGGTTGAGTGCTTGTAAAAGGGCTATATTTTGTATTGAGAGATACTAGTTTTAGCCTTTATCTTCTTTGTATCACTTGAGTGAGGATTGGGTCAAATTTTGGGTTGAAAATTTGACCGGTATTGTAAAGGTTACCTCATTAGCCTAGAAAAGGGGAAGAGCAATTAATGGATTGTTGGAAAATCCTTAGTGAAGCTAAGGTAGTGGATGTAGAGTTCAGTTGGAATTTGAACCACTCTAAATCCTTTTGTCTAGAAATTTTTAATTTTCCACTCCACCACCAAAAGTTCTAAAAATCCAATTCACCCCCTCTTGGCTTAAATCGTTTTATTGATCCACTTAACAATTGGTATCAGAGCCTACCTCTTTGAAGGATTAACAACCACAAGAGGAGTTCCTAGGAAGAGTGTGATCAACAACTAAAGCAAGCCATGACATCTACCTCCGAGTCAAGCATGTACGAGTCTCAATCAACCACCAAATCGCCTTTCTTCAACGGTGATAACTACCCTTTTTGGAAGAACCGGATGCGTCTCTTCATTAAATCCAATGACTATCTTGTTTGGGATGTCATCGAAGATGGTCCCACTATTCTGATGAAGAGAGACGACGAAGGAAGATTAGTGCCAAAAAGGAAGAATGAGACGAGTGAAGAAGAGAGAAAGAAGATTCAAATCAACGACAAAGCTCTTCACACGTTGTTTTGCTCTTTCGGTCCTGATATCTACTCCAAAGTTTCCTCCATCGAAAGTGCTAAGGAAGTGCGGGATACACTTGAGACTACATATCAAGGAACAAGTGATGTGAATGAGACAAAGATTGGAATTCTCAATCTTAGCTATGAGAATTTCAAATTGGAGTCCGACGAAACCGTGTCAAAGATGTTTAATCGTTTCTCAACAATCGTCAATGGGCTAAAGGGTTTTGGAGAGATAATCCCGGAAGACAAACTAGTCCGGAAGCTACTCTACTCACTTCCCGAGTCTTGGGATGGGAAGAGAACCGCCATCATTGAGGTAAAGAATTTGAAGACACTTAAACTTGATGAGCTAGTTGGTTCTCTCCTAACTTATGAGATCATGAAGTAAGGAAGGGAAGATGAAAGGAAGAAGGAAGAGAAAAGAGTGGAGAAGTTTGAGGTAGACAAGAAGAAAGAGCTGGGAGTGGCTCTCAAAGCTTCTCTACATGAAAAGAGCACTTCTAGTGACGAGGAAGACCTAGAAGAATTGGCTATGATAGCCAAAAGGTTCTCACGATTCATGAGGTCCAACCGAGGAAGGAATATTCAAAGAAAAATGGACTTCAAGACCAAAAACAAAGAAGAAGAGATGAATCAAATCATTTGCTTTGAGTGCAAAAAATCGGGTCATATTCGTTCCGAGTGCCCTCAACTCAAGAAGAAGAAGCTCAAAGCCAAGCTTGCTACTTGGAGTGATGAGGAGTCATCCGAGAATGAGGAACACGAAGTGGCCAACCTTTGCCTCATGGCTCTTGAGAAGGATTCCTCCATGGTAACCTCTAACTCATCATCTTTTGATTTTATATTTGATGAATTGCATGATGCTTATGATGAGTTACAAGAGGTATATGGTGAGTTAGTTGAGAAGTATAAGGAGTCGGTTCTAAAAAATAGAAAGATCATTTCGGAACTAAATGCTAAAAATGACTCACTTTCTCAAGCTAACTTAAAATTTGAGAAAAAGATCTTAGGTTTACAAGATGAACTTAAATTCTTTCAAGATGAAAATGTAGACTTAAACAATCTTATTTCTCAATGCAATAATGAACATCAAAAGGTGTTAAATGAGCTTAATGAGCTTAAGAAATCTTTCAATAGTGTTGGTAATATGAAAAATGAAATAGGTGAATCATCTAGATCAAACCAACCTAAAAGAAAGAACAATAACTATAAACAAAGTAGCTCCTATAGGCATAATAGAACTAAAAGAGTTAGAAGTGTATGGGTTCCTAAGGAACTTGTCAAGTCTAATAATATTGATGCCATGTCACCTTGGATTCCTAAGGGAACCAAGCTTTTGGGAGCTAACACTCGTGGAACTAAAATGATTTGGGTACCAAAAATCAAAGCTTAATATCTTTGTTTGTAGGGGGAGCATTGCTACAAGGCCAAAGCACAAAGTCAAAACTCATGGTACCTTGATAGTGAATGCTCGAGGCACATGACCAGAGACAAGAGTCGATTCATAGACTTAAAGCCAAAAAGTGGAGGAGTAGTGACATTTGGTGACAACTCCAAAGGCCACATTAAAGGTATTGGATCCATAGGTAATCGCTCTACTACTCTCATTGAAAATGTTTTATATGCTGATGGTCTAAAACACAATTTATCGAGCATTAGTCAATTGTGTGATAAAGGATTTAATGTCTTGTTTGATAAAAATGAGTGTAAAATTGTTGACATTAAATCAAATAATATAATGCTCATTGGTCATCGCATAGGTAATATATACATGGTGCATTTAGATGATATTCATACATCCCATGCATGTTTTGTTACACAAAATGAAAATGATGCATGGCTATGGCATAGGAAACTAGGACATGCTAGCATTAGTGTTTTAGAAAAATTAGTTTCCCTAAATCTAGTTAGAGGTTTGCCCAAAATTAAGTTCTCAAATGACAAAATTTGTGATGCATGCTCTAAGGGTAAACAACATAGATCATCCTTTAAATCCATTAATGACGTTTCTACAAGTAGGTGTTTACAACTAATTCATATGGATTTATTTGGGCCTATTAGAACTATGAGCTTGGGTGGTAAATCGTATGCATTTGTACTTGTTGATGACTATTCTAGATTTACTTGGGTTCTATTCTTAAGTACTAAAGATGAGGCTTTAGAAAAATTCATCACTTTTTCAAATTTGACCCAAAATGATCTTGAAATTAGAATTTCTCATATTAGAAGTGATCATGGAACCGAATTTTAAAATTTAGGTTTTGAAGAGTTTTTAAATGAAAATGGTATTAGCTACAATTTTTCGACTCCTCGAACTCCTCAACAAAATGGGGTAGTTGAGAGGAAAAATAGGACTTTACAAGAAATGGCTAGAATCATGCTTTGTGAAAATAATTTACCTAAATATTTTTGGGCGGAAGCCACAAACACTGCTTGCTATATTGTAAATCTAGTAATGATTAGGCCACTTTTAAAGAAAACACCATATGAGATTTTAAAATCTAAAAAGCCTAACATTAGCTATTTTCATCCAATTGGTTGCAAGTGTTTTGTTTTAAATAATGGAAAAGACAACTTAGGTAAATTTGATGCTAAAAGTGATGAAGCTATTTTCTTAGGGTATTCTTTAACCTCTAAAGCCTATCATGTATTTAATAAGAGAACTTTAGTAATAGAAGAGTCTATTTATGTTGTATTCGATGATAACCTCCTTCCGAGGAAGGATTCTTGTGATGACGATGATGTAGGAATCCTTGATGCCTTTGATGGAGGACAAACTTCAAAAGAGGATGAGATTCCAAATAAAGATGAGGATGCACAAGATTCACCTCTTGAAGCCTTGAAGAACTTGGCTCTTGAGGAAAAGAAAGTGAGCTACCCAAGGGAGTACAGCTATGTCAAAGGTGATGAAATCTTGGGTGATCCATCCAAGGGGGTAACTACTAGATCTTCTCTTAAACTCATGAACCATGTTGCTTTTATCTCATGCATAGAGCCTAAGAACATTAAAGAAGCATTAAAAGATGATTTTTGGATTATGGCTATGCAAGAAGAGTTGAATCAATTTGAGAGAAGTAATGTATGGACATTAGTTGAAAGGCCTAGTAATCAATCTACTATAGGAACTAAATGAGTATTTAGGAATAAACTAGATGAGAGTGGTAACATTGTGAGAAACAAAGCTAGATTAGTTGCTCAAGGTTACACTCAAGAAGAGAGAATTGATTTTGATGAAACCTATGCACCCGTAGCTAGAATGGAAGCTATTAGGATGTTGCTTGCATATGCACTACATTCATAAGGTGAGAATAGTTTCAGTGATTCAGGTCTTGTCGTGTTTTTCTTCTTGAAACAGAAGAGTTGGGTCCCTCGAGGAGGTTCGATGGTCCAGGTATATATGCAAACAAATTACCATGAACTAAAACATCATCAATGACGTCTTACAAATCAGACAAAAAAAATTTCATTCTCTTTTTTACATCTCCTTTCAACACTAAAAATTTAAATTTTAAGTTTTAATATTAAATTTATATTTTGAATATAAGTTATAAAAAATCACCGAAAAAGAGATAAAATTTTTATTCTTACGACAAAAGAATAAAATTTCTTTGTCAAAGAGAATATGTGTGGAGCTAGTTCTGAGTCACATAACTACTTATTCTTCGAATGTTCTTTGTCAAAGAAAATATGAGAATCCATTCTCTTGTTATGTAGAGTAAACAGGGTGATTACTACCTGGGATGACGAACTACGTTGGATTATTGAAAATCTGAAGGGTAAGTCCTTGATTGTTCGTGTACTGAAAATTGCTTGGAGCGCCCACATTTATATTATTTGGACTGAGAGGAATCTCCGACAATTTAGAGGATTAACTTGTACTGCCGATATAATTTTTGACTGTATAAAAGATGTAATTCGAATCGGATCACACAAACGTCAGATAGATGATATAGATATGTAAATATGTAGTTTTGTACAGATTGGGGAATTTTTTTAATTACCTTATAAAAACTCCTTATTTTTGTATCAATTATATAGTTCCAACCAATAAAAAGCATTTATTTCATTAATTTTTTTCATGTCATTTTTTTACTGAGCGAATCTTCACTTAGATTTACTGTAAATTAAATAAAAAACACTTTTTATCAATTGTAGATTCACTAGGTAAAAGATGATATGGAAAAAATTAATGAAATAGATACTTTTTATTGGTTGAGACCATGGATGACATGACGAGCCGGGCCTATAATATAATTTCTCGGTCTCTTGGGTAATAAAACATCAATTATCCAAAAAAAAATTATTCTTACGAATTTAACTTTCAAAAACAACTATGATTATTAGTTTAATGTAATTGTATAAATCTTGTTGTGCTTTTCGGTTCAAGACAAAAGAGTAAGGTCTCCTCTTTTCTTATCTTATCTTCTTGGTCTAGGATGTTGGCTTAAAGAAAAAAAAGTAGGTCCATTAGGTACTATTTTTACTAAAATAAGATCCAAAATTTTATATTTTCCGGACAAGCACTATTACAGTGAACCCGCTGTACAAACACGGAGAGTTTTAAAATAATATTAATTTTTCATTCAAACTCGTCATAGAATCCCGACGAGTTTCAAATTTTTTTGTTTAAATACCCGATTTAAATCTTAATCAGATTATTAACCTAATCCTAAACCAAACTCGTTGTACGGGCACGACGAGTTTTTTCAGACTTAACGGCGTTCTAAGGCTAAACATAACGATATTTTGAATGCATTGAACTCGTCATGTATGCACGACGAGTTTGGTTTAAAATTAAAAAAAGTTTTGTAAAGTTTGGGTTATAAATTATATGAGTGACATTTAATTTTTCATAAAAGTGATAAAAAGTTTAAAAAGGTTTGTTATTAAAAAATAAATTTGTGAAATTTGTAAAGTATCTAAAATTTTGTAATTGTATTTTAATGCGCAAATATCTAAAAAAGTAAGTTGAATAATGTTTTAAACAAAATGCAAAGTTTAATTTAATTATTTAATTTGAACACTTAATTTTAATATTATAATTTTTTATGTAAATTTAGCGGTGGTGAAAAGTTAGAGTGAAGTGAAGTTTCATACTACAATTTATGTTAAAACATGGGCACGTATGAAAATAAAACAATAGATTTATAAAAGAGATGGACAGTTTGACATTCTTTGACTCAGAAGTCTACAATTTTCGCAGAGTTTAGGTTCCCCGGTAGGCTCTCGGTGACGAATGTCGTCCATATCATTTTGAATCCTTGTGGCTCTTTGACGTCCTGCCTTTTCCCTTCGCAGACTTTGGTCAGATAAAATTGTGGGCCATATCTGCTAAGGATTCCATTCTGTTTCGTTGCCGATTGGTGGGAATTCCATTTTGTAGACCTTAAATACTGAATGAAGTTAGTATATACGATTCATGTATTGCTTGTAATCGAGCCTGGTAGCGGAGCATGCAACGATGACATGCTCGCATGAAGTCTCAGTGCTTGGAAGTACCCACAATCGCACAACATGTATTCAAGATCCACCTTGTATGATGTTGGATCATAACCATGCATAGGTTGTGGTATCTCCGAGACTCGGAAATAGTTGTCGTTACGCGACATTGGCAGCACATGCAACATGTTGGATTTAACAATAATTTTTTAATTACTTCTTGTATCTTTGGGTAGAATGTGCGGCTCTATTGCTGCATAATGACAACCAAGATCCCTAAGGTTGCGAAAAGCTTATCTAAACGAAGGCGGTCACTGGTAAATTTTGAACCCCCTTCAAGAAAGAATTGATTGCCTCAACCAAGTTGATTGTCATGTGGCCATATCTAGAAGTGCTATTGTATGCATTGATCCATTTTTTCTTTGGAATTTTTGCAACATACTTGAAGCCCGCATAATTCCTCCCCTGCAAGTCTTGAAGCATTTGTTCAAATTTGTGTTGAACTAGTTCGTACCGTAAGATACGAAATAGTGTACAAATGAGTTATAAGAAAAGTAGTGATAAATACAACAAATCTGTAAAACCTATGTTTGATTTTGATATAACTAGATCTTTAAGGATCAATTTGAAAAACTTAAAATTGTTTTTATAAATCCCTTAACAAGTTTTAAAAACACCAACACTTTAAAACTGATTTGTAAAACTCAAACTCAAAATATTTTCTAAGTGTTCTAAGCCAAAACTATTGAAAAACGTCAAAGAGTATCGATACCCTTCCAGGTGTATCGATACCATTTTGCAAAACTTGGCTACTGGAGAAACACGTATCGATACGGCAAACCCTCGTATCGATACGCCCCTGTGTTAAATTTCAAAGAGTTTGAATAGCGTACTGATACGGCAAACCCCCGTATCGATACGGGCTTTATAATTTTTAAAGTATTTAAGTCGGTTTAAAAATATGACCGTTGGTGTCAGTTGGTTGGTAACCGAACTTTAAAAGGTCGTTGACCCGTATCGATACGCCTAACCCCCGTACCGATACGAGTTTCGACAGTGAGCTAAGTTGAGAAAATAGTATCGATACGGCCTTTTCCGTTTCGATACCCCGTACCGATACGCTTACGAGTGTATCGATACGCCCTATTTATTGCACACAACGACTCTTTCTTTTCTGAGACAGGTATCGATACCCATTCCCGCGTACCGATACGCATAGCTGCAGAAGTGCATTTATGGTGGTAAGAGAAGGTTCCAACGGCTCCATTTATGTCCCCAACCACCCAAACGGCTAGAAATCAATGAAGAGGTATAAAAGAGACATCCTAAAGCATCAGCAACAACTATTGAACCCAAAAGCATCATCAAAGCAAAAATCCAAACCCTAGTGCTCTTCAAAGTCATATTCTTGTACCCAACTCTATTGTATTCAAATTGTCATTTTGTATTCTGAGTTTGGGGTGATTGAAATTGTAATTGGGTAGACAATTATCCTTTGAGAGGAAAAATTTGAGTTTACCAAATTCTTTCTTTGTATTTGAGTGGATTAAGCTTTGGGTAGAAAGCTTAATCGAAATTGTAAGGTTTCCTCCTCATCCAAGTAAAGGGGACGAATTCAATTAGTGAATTGTTTGAAAATCCTTAGTGGGAGCTAAGGTAGTGGATGTAGAGTTCATTTGGAGAACTTGAACCACTATAACCCTTTGTGTCATTTTTATTTTCAATCTTTCTCTTCACCAAAATTTTAATTACCAATTCACCCCCCTCTTGGCCATTTCCAAGTGTTCGATCAACTCAACAATTGGTATCAGAGCTACACTCATTGGAAGGATTACAACCCTCTTGAGTCGATTCTAGGAGAGTTTGATCAACAATAAGTCAAGCAATGGCATCCACCTCCAACTATGAGTCCCAATCCACCACCAAGCCACCATTCTTCAATGGGGATAACTATCCTTATTGGAAGAATAGGATGAGGCTTTTCATCAAGTCTACCGACTACATGGTGTGGGATGTGGTTGAAGAAGGTCCATACATTCCCATGAAGAGAGATGGAGAAAGACTTGTCCCAAAAGTCAAAGCCGAGATGACGGATGATGAGAGAAGAAGAATGCAAGTGAATGACAAAGCTCTACATGTAATATTTTGTGCACTTGGTCCGGATATCTACTCCAAGGTGTCTTCAATCGAAAGTGCCAAGGAGGTTTGGGACACCCTCGAGACAACATATGAGGGAACTAGTGATGTCAAGGAGACAAAGATTGGGCTACTCAATCTAAGCTATGAGAACTTCAAGATGGATCCCGAAGAAAGTGTCTCCAAGATGTTTGATCGATTTTCGGTCATTGTCAACAGTTTGAAGGGTTTCGACGAAATCATTCCCGAAGACAAGCTAGTGAGAAAGTTGTTGTACTCTCTTCCAGAGTCATGGGATGGCAAGAGAATGGCCATTATTGAAGCTAGAGATTTGAAGACTCTCAAGCTTGATGCTCTTGTTGGATCTCTACTCACCCATGAGATCATGAGGAAATGAAGAGAAGAAGAGAAGAAGATAGTGGAGAAGAAGGAAGTTGAGAAGAAGAAAGTGGGAATCACACTAAAAGCTTCATATCAAGAAAGCGATTCTAGTGAGGATGAAGATGAGGAGATGGCTATGTTGGCCAAACGTTTTACTCGGTTCATGAAGTCAAATCGTGGAAGAAAATTCATTAGAAAGGGATACTTCAAGAGTAAAAGCAAGGAAGAGGAGAAGGACCCAATTACTTGTTATGAATGCAAGAAATCGGGTCACATCCGTTCCGAGTGTCCTCAATTGAAAAAGAAAAGCTTTGGGAAGAAGAACAAGCTCAAAGCACAAATAGCTACTTGGAGTGACGATGAGTCTTCCGAGGAAGAGGAGGAAGTGGCCAACCTATGTCTCATGGCAATCGATAATGAACATAAGGTAAACTCTAATTCATCCAATTTCGATTTTTCTATTGAGGAACTTCAAGATGCTTATGATGAATTGCAAGAAGTGTATGATGAGTTAGTAGGAAAATACAAAGAGTCCATTTTGAAAAACAAGAAAACAATTTCCAATTTAAAAATTCAAAATGAGACATTTTCAAAAGCTAACTCCAAATTGGAAAAGAAGGTTTTGTTTTTAGTTAATCTTTCAAATGATCTTAAAACTAAAAATCTTGAACTTGAAAAACTTCTTTCCGATTTTCAAGATTATCACACAAAGGAAGTGGATAATCTTAAAACATCTATTGCTATTGGGAAGAATAATTTTGAAAAAGGAAATCACTCTAAATCCCAATATGTAAAAATAAAGCCTTTTGTGCCTAAGCAAAGAAATTTTAATAAGCAATCTAGAGGTCAAAGAGTTAGGAGTGTTTGGGTTCCTAAGGAACTCATTATTTCTAATGATATGAATGCTATTGCTTCTTGGATTCCTAAGGGAACCAAAATGTTGAAGGCTAACACTCATGGACCCAAAATGATTTGGGTACCAAAAATCAAGGCCTAATTTCTTTGTTTGTAGGGGGAGCATTGCTACAAGGCCAAAGCACAAAGTCAAAACTCATGGTACCTTGATAGTGGATGCTCGAGACACATGACCAGAGACAAGAGTAGATTCATGGATCTAAAGCCAAAAAGTGGAGGAGTAGTAACATTTGGTGACAACTCCAAAGGCCACATTAAAGGTATTGGCTCCATAGGTAATCTCTCTACTATTCTTATTGAAAATGTCTTATATGTCGATGGTCTTAAACACAATTTGTTGAGCATAAGTCAATTGTGTGATAAAGGATTTAATGTTTTATTTGATAAAAATGGATGCAAAATTGTAGACATTAAATCTAATAACATTATGCTCATTGGTCATCGCATAGGGATTATATACATGGTGCATCTATATGACATACATACATCTCATGCATGCTTAGTTGCTCATAATGAAAATGATGCATGGTTGTGGCATAGGAAACTAGGACATGCTAGCATAAGTGTTTTGGAAAAACTAGTCTCTCTTAACCTAGTTAGAGGTTTACCCAAGATAAAATTTTCAAATGATAAAATTTGTGATGCATGCTCAAAGGGTAAACAACATAGGTCTTCCTTTAAGTCCATTAATGATGTTTCTACTAGTAGATGCTTACAACTTATCCATATGAATTTATTTGGGCCAATTAGGACTATGAGCTTGGGTGGTAAATCTTATGCTTTTGTGCTTGTTGATGATTTTTCTAGATATACTTGGGTTTTATTTTTAAGTACTAAAGATGAGGCTTTGGAAAAATTCATCACATTTTCAAAACTAACCCAAAATGATCTTGAACTTAGAATTTCACATATTAGAAGTGATCATGGAACCGAGTTTCAAAATTTAGGGTTTGAAGATTTTTTAAATGAAAATGGTATTAGCCATAATTTTCGGCTCCTCGAACTCCTCAACAAAATGGGGTAGTTGAGAGGAAAAATAGAACTTTGCAAGAAATGGCTAGGACTATGCTTTGTGAAAACAATTTACCTAAATATTTTTGGGCGGAAGCCACAAACACTGCTTGCTACATTGTAAATCGAGTAATGGTTAGGCCAATTTTAAAGAAAATACCTTATGAGATTTTAAAATCTAAAAAGCCTAACATTAGCTATTTTCACCCTTTTGGTTGCAAGTGTTTTGTTTTAAATAATGGAAAAGACAACTTAGGTAAATTTGATGCAAAAAGTGATGAAGCCATTTTTATAGGTTACTCTTTAACCTATAAAGCCTATCGAGTATTTAACAAAAGAACTTTAGTAGTAGAAGAATCTATTCATGTTGTATTCGATGATAACCTCCTTCCTAGGAAGGATTCTTGTGATGATGATGATGTAGGGATCATAAATGCCTTTGATGGAGGTCAAACTTCAAAGGAGGATGAGATTCCAACAAAGGAAGAGGACTCACAAGATCCACCTCTTGAAGCCTTGAAGGACTTGGCTATTGAGGAAAAGGAAGTGAGCTACCCAAGGGAGTTGAACTATGTCAAAGATGGTGAAATCTTGGGTGATCCATCCAAGGGGGTAACCACTCGTTCTTCTCTTAGATTAATGAACCATGTTGCATTTATCTCATGCATAGAGCCTAAAAATATAAAAGATGCATTGAAAGATGACTTTTGGATTATGGCTATGCAAGAAGAATTAAATCAATTTGAGAGAAGTAATGTTTGGACATTAGTTGATAGGCCTAGTAATCAATCTACAATAGGAACTAAATGGGTCTTTAGGAACAAACTAGATGAGAGTGGTAACATTGTGAGAAATAAAGCTAGACTTGTAGCACAAGGTTACACTCAAGAAGAGGGAATAGATTTTGATGAAACCTATGCACCCGTAGCTAGAATGGAAGCCATTAGGATGTTGCTTGCATATGCATGTTATCATAATTTCAAGCTTTTTCAAATGGATGTTAAAAGCGCATTTTTAAATGGTTTTATAAATGAAGAAGTGTATGTGGAACAACCACCGGGTTTTGAAGATTCAAAATTTCCAAATCATGTTTTCAAACTTACCAAAGCTCTTTATGGTTTAAAACAAGCTCCTAGAGCTTGGTATGAAAGGCTTTCAAATTTTTTGATTGAAAAAGGATTTGAAAAAGGTAAGGTGGACACTACACTCTTTATAAAAATGTATAAAAATGACATCTTAGTAGTTCAAATTTATGTTGATGATATTATTTTTGGTTCTACTAATGAATGTCATTGTCAAGAGTTTGCTAAGTTAATGCAAGGTGAATTTGAGATGAGCATGATGGAGGAGCTCTCATTCTTTTTGGGACTCCAAATTAAGAAAAAGAAGGATGGCACCTTCATCAACCAAGCAAAATACATAAAGGATATGCTCAAGAAGTTTGGCTTGGAGAATGCAAAGCCTCAAGCCACTCCTATGAGCTCATCTACAAAGCTTGACAAAGATGAAGGAGGTAAGTGTGTTGACTCTAAGCTTTATCGTTCTATGATTGGATCTTTGCTTTACCTTACCGCAAGTAGACCGGATATCTTGTTTAGTGTTTGCTTGTGTGCTAGGTTTCAAGCTAGTCCTAGAGAGTCTCACCTTATAGCCGTTAAGAGAATCTTTAGATACCTTAGAGATACTCATTGTTTAGGTCTATGGTATCCTAGAGACTCTACCTTCAACCTTCATGCTTACTCGGATGCGGATTATGGGGGTTGTAAAATCGATAGGAAAAGTACTTCGGGAACTTGTCAATTCTTAGGTAGTATGCTCATATCTTGGTTCTCTAAGAAACAAAATATTGTAGCCTTATCTACCACCGAAGCCGAGTACATATCCTTAGGGAGTTGTTGTGCTCAAGTCCTTTGGATGAAGCAACAACTCTTAGATTATGGAATTAAAGTTGGAACCATACCCCTAAAATGTGACAACACTAGTGCAATATGCTTAACAAAAAATCCCATCCAACACTCTAGAACCAAACACATAGAGATAAGACATCATTTCATTAGAGATCATGTCCTTAAAGATGATGTGGTTATAGAGTATGTAGACACCTTGAATCAATTAGCGGACATATTTACAAAACCGATAGACAAAGAGCGTTTTTGGTCCCTTAGGAGAGAGTTAGATCTAGCTAGCCTATCTTGACCTTTTAGGACCTCTTTTGTGCTTAAAATGCTTGATTTTGTGAAATTGTCATGTTTATGTGTTTAGACTCCTAATTTTATCCATGCCTATAGTTAGGGGGAGTATGCTTCTATTAAAATATGCTTAGAACTGTTCATTCATCATTTGCATACTTTTAGGAGATTTTAAGTTCGAGCCTTTGGTTGTTCTTAGAACCAAATAGGTAATTCTGGGCATACGGTATCGATACGGAGCTACATGTATCGATACGTGTTCTTCATTTCGTTTCCCATAATTTTCTTCGCTTCACGGGTATCAATACGATTAATATCGTATCGATACGGGTCGTTTCGATACGGACCCCTCCGTTTCGATACGAATTTCCAACGGGCATTTTTGCAAAAAGACTATTCTACCCCCGTATCGATACACCCCAGGCGTATCGATACTCGATTGCGCAGATTGCATTAAATCAGGTCTTTAATGAGTCCAACTTTTACCAAAATTAAAACTCTTCAAAACCTAAAAACCCTAGCCGTCTTTGCCTATAAAAAGGCACTTTCGCCTTAATATTTTCCACACCTCAACTCAAATCTACAAGAGTTTTTGAATCAAGCAAGGTTTTGTGCTCTCTTTCTAGTTTTTCTTCAATCTTCAAAGTTCCTATCAAGGTAATTTTTTTTAATTTCTTTTGCTTTGTTTTGTTATTCTGTTTTTTTTAAAAACCTTTGTCTTCTTAAAACGTTTTTTTTTATTTTTTTTTAAATCTCTTTTACCTTGATTTTTACTCAAATTGAAGAAACCCTTTTGCTTAATTCTCTTTTAGATCATGGCACCAAAAGAACCATCGAGGAAGCGACCGAGGGCTACTCATGCCGGTGAATCTTCCAACCTTGGAGCGATTGCTCGTCCAAACTACTCAATCATCTATGAGCAATGCTTTGATGGCAATTCGGGTCTAACTCACTTTCGTCAATATGAGAATTATAAGATCCGTGCCGAAAGGGTAATCTCCATTCCTTTTCTCAATTCGGAGCGTTTCAAGTTTGAATACCTTCCCTTGTTTCATCGTTGGAACTTCATGGAGTTTATCTCTTTTCCCGGTATTTTCTATCGCCTTTTGGTTTTGATTTTCTATGCTAATGCTAAATGTATTAGTCGTAATGGGAAAGTTGTTGCAATTCGCTCTTATCTTATGGGGAAGCAAATCATTCTCGATGTCAAGTCTATTTGTGATGTTTTCAAGTTAGATGACGAAGGCATTGATGATGAGCATGCTATGGGGCATGTTCTTAGTGGATCCGTCACCGCCCTAAACGCTCAAGACCGAATCTTACATTTGATGGTATCGTGGTGGTTTCGTCCCTCCGGAGGAAAATATTCCACCATCCGTCAAGTGGATGATTTTTGGATTCGGTGCTTCCGTGAGGCAAAGCGACCAAATCTAGCTTGACTCATGTTCCAGGAGATAGTCTACCTCGTGCAAAATCGTCACTTACCTCACGTCACCTCCTTTACATATGGTACGGCTTTGAGTTATTTCTTTATTAAAAAGGATATTGATTGCTCTTATGACTATCCAACTCATCTCATCGATCCCATTGATGAGCGATCTCTTGTTCGGGCTAAATTTCATTATCTTAATGGTGAATGGATACGTCTTGCCGAGTTACCACCGGAAGCCGCCGCCATGTTTGAAGAGGCTCAAGCTCCTCAAGACCCACAACCCAATTTGGATGCTCTCATGACCTATCTCAATGAGCAATTTACCGGGTTGCGCACGGACATGAATACTCGTCTTACTTCCATGGAAACTACCTTTGATACAAGGTTGACGGGTATGGAGAATCGCCTTACATCCCTTGAGAGCGGGCAAAATTCCTTGAATATTTCCATTGCCGCTTTCCATGATGAATGGCGTAATAGCATGCGGGGTAATGAGCCTATGGGAGATGATGAAGACGACGACGACAATGCCTAGACGTCTCTTCTTGCATATCATTCATATCATTTAGGATTTCCTATTTTATGCACCTATGTTTTATGTTCTTAGGATTAAGTTTGTTTTAGGATTAAAACCTATGCTTTGATGTCTTGTTTGTTTTTGTTTGGATTTCCAGTTTAATGCTATGATGAATAAAATTATGTTGCTTATTATTATTATACCTTTGATTTCTTTATGCACTTAATTGTCTCAATGAATTTTTGATCTAACAAAAAGGGGGAGAAGAAACTAGCTCAACTTCAAATATTTTGATTTTAACTCAAAGGTTACCAAGCTTACATTAAGGGGGAGTTAACTTTGTAAAGTTTTTCAAAAGTGTCAAAAAATTTAAGTTTTGGTTTTGTTATATCAAAAAGGGGGAGATTGTAAAACCTATGTTTGATTTTGATATAACTAGATCTTTAAGGATCAATTTGAAAAACTTAAAATTGTTTTTATAAATCCCTTAACAAGTTTTAAAAACACCAACACTTTAAAACTGATTTGTAAAACTCAAACTCAAAATATTTTCTAAGTGTTCTAAGCCAAAACTATTGAAAAACGTCAAAGAGTATCGATACACCTGGAAGGGTATTGATACCATTTTGCAAAACTTAGCTACTGGAGAAACACGTATCGATACGGCAAACCCTTGTATCGATACGCCCCTGTGTTAAATTTCAAAGAGTTTGAATAGCGTACCGATACGGCAAACCCCCGTATCGATACGGGCTTTATAATTTTTAAAGTATTTAAGTCGGTTTAAAAATATGACCGTTGGTGTCAGTTGGTTGGTAACCGAACTTTAAAAGGTCGTTGACCCGTATCGATACGCCTAACCCCCGTACCGATACGAGTTTCGAAAGTGAGCTAAGTTGAGAAAATAGTATCGATACGGCCTTTGCCATTTCGATACCCCGTACCGATACGCTTACGAGTGTATCGATACGCCCTATTTATTGCACACAACGGCTCTTTCTTTTCTGAGACAGGTATCGATACCCATTCCCGCGTACCGATACGCATAGCTGCATAAGTGCATTTATGGTGGTAAGAGAAGGTTCCAACGGCTCCATTTATGTCCCCAACCACCCAAACGGCTAGAAATCAATGAAGAGGTATAAAAGAGACATCCTAAAGCATCAGCAACAACTATTGAACCCAAAAGCATCATCAAAGCAAAAATCCATACCCTAGTGCTCTTCAAAGTCATATTCTTGTACCCAACTCTATTGTATTCAAATTGTCATTTTGTATTCTGAGTTTGGGGTGATTGAAATTGTAATTGGGTAGACAATTATCCTTTGAGAGGAAACATTTGAGTTTACCAAATTCTTTCTTTGTATTTGAGTGGATTAAGCTTTGGGTAGAAAGCTTAATCGAAATTGTAAGGTTTCCTCCTCATCCAAGAAAAGGGGACGAATTAAATTAGTGAATTGTTTGAAAATCCTTAGTGGGAGCTAAGGTAGTGGATGTAGAGTTCATTTGGAGAACTTGAACCACTATAACCCTTTGTGTCATTTTTATTTTCAATCTTTCTCTTCACCAAAATTTTAATTGCCAATTCACCCCCCTCTTGGCCATTTGCAAGTGTTCGATCAACTCAACAAAATCTTAATACGTTCTCATGAGTATAATGAGTCTGTGTTCATCGCCCTTCTTATACCGCCCGTGGTAGTTTAAGGCAATGTGACGTATGTAGTAATGATGTTTAATGTTTGGAGATTGAAACCGACTGCCCAAATATTCGATCGCTGACTTTATCACACCTTCTCGGTCTGAGATCAAGCATATTCGATCCTTTCGTATAACGTAATGTCTTAACGTTGTGGGTATTGTTTTGCGATTGTTGTTTTGAACAACGACTAACAACAAAACTTGCTTACAACATCACAGATCAATTGAATTTCAAAATATTTTCGAATAAAAATTATTACAATACAATTTAATATTCAAATTAAAAAAGTATTCACATATAAAAAAATGAATAAAAAAATAAATCATATTAAAAAAATTAATCTTAATCTAAAAAAAGTCAACAAGCGTTACCTTTAACCTTTCGAATTATGTGTGAGCTTGCTTATTTTGGTGGTGTAAGAAAATCTCACAGCTTGAAAAACTCCTTTGCTTTGCTCGAACAAAAGAGGTTGAAAAAAATTTGTGTGTTCTAACTCTAAAAAAACTATCTATTTATAAAAAAAACTAAAAAACCCTAAACAAACCTGTAATACTTTTTTGTAAATCTCATGATGGTGCGTTAAGTTTGAGGGAACTCATCGTGCCCATATAGCGAGTTTGATTTAGGGTTATGTTAATCACCTAATTAATATTTAAGCAAGTTTGAATAAAAAATTAATATTATTTTAGAACTCGCCGTGCATGTGCGGCGAGTTCACTGTAATAGTGCTAGTTCAAAAAATTTAGAATTTTGAGTACTATTTCGGTAAAAATAGGACCTAATTGTCCTATTTTTGTCTTTAAGCCTATGATGTTCCAAGTTCGACGTAATCTATGACATCTAACAAATAATATATGTATATATATATATATATTAGTGTATTGTGGGTGACTTTTACTTCATTGATTATAAAGTGAAAAGATAAAAAAAATTCATTGATGTGATTAGTAGACAAGATAAAAAGTTTAAAGATAAAATTATGTTTTAAAAATATGTAATTTGAACTAGCTTAAATCTCTCTTTGCTTTCTTTTTAAAATGAAATGATTTGATTGTATAAATCATATATAAATTTTGTGCCCTTCTTTGAACCACAACACTAAGAAATCAAATCTTAAGCTCTAACTTTAAATTTTAAATTTTAAGCCATACATTTTAGGTATTATTATATAAAAAACTCATTTGAAATAGTTATTTATGAAAATCACCCCATCCAATATTATTTAGAAAAATGACCCCCAAATCATCTACGTAAGGCGACCTCGCATTCTACACATAGCGAGGTCCGTCCGACGTGGGCCGCCTTTTAATATTTCATAATTTAAAATTACTGGATACGACTTCGTTTTTTCCAAAACGCGAGGTCCCCAGGAATTTGAATTTATCATGATAGATATTAAAGGGACATCACATTATGCAGAAAGCGAGGTCCTCGTAATCCAAGCTGAAACACAAGGGTGCATAGGCATGTTCAAGGCATTTTATCATGCCATTAGCCCAATAATTTTGGTAATTTTTAATCTTAGAGACGTATTATTGGAACTTATCTTCAATTTGAGGCTAATATTGGCACGTACGAGACATTGCACACTGTATACAAAGTGCGTTGAAATGGTTCGAACGCTAGTTTTTGTCCAAGAATAAGAAGTTGAAATGGCTTGGTAGGCATGTTGGAGGTGTTTTCCCGGGTTATTATTAGAATAATCTTTGTAATATTTTAGGTTAGATGCCTAGTATTAGAACTTATCTTTCATTTGAGACTGATATTGGCACAGAACAAACATTTTAAACGGTATAAAAATGGCCCTGAAAATGGTTCCAAAGCTTGTTTTTGGGCATGAATAAAAAGGTAAAATGTCTTTGAGAATCATGTTTGATGGGTTTATCCGGGAAGTTAATCGTCGCATTCGAGTAATCCTTAAGCTTAGAGGCGTAGTATAATAGATATATAATTGTAATTAAAAAATAAGAAGCTAAAAATTTTAGTCGTTCAGTAATTGTAATTATAAATCATGGTACTGAAGCTAATTTTTTGGCATCAAAATGGTTCCAAATCTTATTTTCGTTGATGAATTACACGGTGAAATTATTAATTTGAAACAAATACATAAAATGATGAAAATAAATTATTGGATTATGCCACATAGACGGCCAAAATCTAACCTAAACACGCGGTCAATTGTACCACTAAACATGCAGACAAACTAAATTACATAGGAATTGATTTAGACGAGAGGTGCAATAGTTTGTCCGAGCTGTATGGCCGCCGAGAGATATGTCGTTGATGTAGACAAATGCCGCCATAGATCGCCCAAGTTGTTGGAGCCCTAAACCTTCGTCCACGATGAAGATAGTCGAGGACAAGCTTCGTGGATTTCGTTAGTACCCGATAATTCATCATCATCCACGATGCTAGAGGCTCCAACTACGTTACATACAGTGGTCTTGAACCACTCATTCCTTGATCTTGCGATCTTCCATAGCGCTTGAACCAAAATACGGAAGACACATATCGCCAATATTATTAACCGAACAAAATAATGTAGTCACCGTATAAATGCAACTACTTATACTAACAGATCGCAATATTAGGGAAATAAAATTTTAAAATTTTTTTATTGATACGCGATTTGTTTCCATTAGTAACAACAGTTGTATATTCTCTTCGGATCTGATACATTTTTTTCTCAAGAGAAAGCAAAGGCTGATGGCTTTGGTTGACCTCATTTCTGCCTTATATAGGCAAACAATCGCGACCTCGAAGACGCGAAGGATTTGGTCACATTTTAAATGGACCTCGCATTCTACAGAACACGAGTTCTACTAAGATTCTTGACGTGGCAGGAGAAGTACCACTGGACCTCGCTATTACAGAGCGTGATGTCCAATTTTTTTAATTATGATTGAAATCTTAAATTCCACCTTCTATAAATAATTTTTTTGAGAGAAGCAACAAATGGTTTGAGTGAATTGTAGATGTAATTGTAAGTTATTGTTATTTAAAACTGAGAATTGTAATTGTAGATGTAATATTTAGATGTTAAGCAATTGCAATTATAACTGATATGCGATTCTAATTAGTAGGTGTAACAAGCGCGTGAAAAATGGTTTCGAAGATATTTTAGGCTCGAAATAACAATTTAAGTTTATTACTTTTCAAACAAATACATAAAATGAAGAAAATAGATTATGGTAGTTAGGCCACATAAAATGAAGAAAATAGATTATGGCAATTAGGCCAATGATCCCGGTCAAAGATGGCATCTTGTACATAACTGGGGCGAGGTTAGAGACGTTTTCACCGATCCAATTATATCCCTAAACATGCTTTAACGATGTGGACAGTCGAGGATTTTGAGGTCCCCCAAAGGTTGCAATTGCAACACACACCGATCATCAGTTGCACTGGAAGAAGCTTTGACTCCGATTACAAGCGGTGGTCTTCACCTAGCCTCCACGAATAAGGCGTAAAATTTTTTACCCGCAACCTCACCAACTACGTTAAGAAGATTGCCGACAATTTAAGAAGACTACGTTTTTCTAATATTGTGATATGTCGTTCATCTTGAACAAAAATGCCTAACACCCCTCTCACGAAAACTGCCAACCCACGAATAGTAGATAAATATTCCAGAAACGTGGTTTGTTGCCATTGGGGTGGTGGTTTTTTCTTCGGATATAATGGTAATCATCACTAGTTTAGAAAAATTAGGGTTGATAGCAAGCAAATGCCGGTGACTGAGTTTGTTTGTTTAGCCTAACTTCTATTTATATAGAAGTGCCTCGCGTTTTGCAAAACGTGACTTCCATAAAGATTCGATATGTGTCATGACCAGAGAACGTGCAAGATTTGACGTGGCATTGGACATCGTGTTTTGCAAATATCGAGGTCCATTTAATTTAATTTAATTTTAAAAGTAAAATTATATGTAAAAATGTTGCGGAGAATTGAAAATAATTTGGTATTGGCACATAGGAATTTACCTTCGTAACCGTGTAAAATAATCACTTTTAAAATGGTTCTAAAATACTAGAAACCTTAACGAAGAGATATTATTACTTAAGATAACATCAGTACAATAAGAAATTAAAATTAGTTAATATGGGGCCTGAGAGATTAGGACATTAGTTCTTCTAGTGACCGGGATTCCCACATCTACTACATAGTTTCGACTATCCGATTTTTTCTCGATGTTCGACCAAATCCTCAGGACAATAAATCTGTATTGATCATGGACGACCCTCTTTTTTGCGTCATAGTCCGAAATCTGGCCATATTATAGGTTCACCATCAACTGCGGTCGGATCAAATTCATTCTCGATGGGAGGAAACTCGTATTCATAAAACTTGGATACGGTTTCGAGTAAGTATATTGGGTCAACGTAATGCATGTAGCTAATCCGTACAGACGAACAAGCAGCAATGGCGTGCGGACACGAGTACTTGAATGATTAGAATATTTCGCACTCGCAGGTTCTATCTTGCAGATTAACCACATATGAGTTGTGTTGCATGCCTTCCAATGGCCTCGAATATTTTGATACACGGAACGAATGTTGTCAGCGTGAGAAGCTGGTAGCACTCATCGCATTTGAATACCGCGCAAAGTTTTGAAATTTATCACGAAGTTGAGGGTGGAATATGTGGCCACCTTCCATATAGTTTGTTGCTTGCTTTCCCAAGGTTGCAAACAGGGTAGCCAACCGATAATATGTCGGCTTGACAACGGAGGTGATAGGCAAATGTGACACTCCCTTCAGTGACGAATTAACGGCCTTAGCCAAGTTCGTTGTCAAGTTACCATATCATTTACCACCATCATATGATCGAAGCCATTTTCCCTCAGGATTGCAGCTAGGTAGTCGTAGCCAGCTTCGTTCCTGAGTAGAAGTTCTTCAAACAGCTCGTCAACCTCTTCACGTAATGTGAGTTGCTTATAAAAATATGATGTAGTTAATGATGAATAATAAATAGAAAGATATCTTAAACGAAAATGAGTGGAGTAGGACGTACCCATTCGAAGCACCATTTGACGTTCAACATCATTCTTGTACTTCTGTAAGTAGTTTGCAGCAATGTGGCGTAAAAAATACCGGTAATGAATATGGGGAGGTTGCCAAGACGGGCTCACACACTTGATCGCCCATATTAGCGCCGTGCCTCTATCAGAAATAACACATAACCCACCTTCTTTTTCATGCATAACATGAGATATGACATGCTTTCGTAAGTTCTTAAGGAAGAAAACCCAGGACTTGAGATCTTTCTTCTTGACTATTGCGAAGGCGATGAGAACAATTTTTCTTGTGCAACCGCCAATAACAAAATTTGTGTGTATTTTTCGTACAATCAAGTGTCGTCAATCTGAACCATGGGCTTGCAATATTTGAATGCTTTGACGCACTACAGAAATGTCCAAAATAGCTAGTGGAATTGACAGACTCCTCCTACGACACGATCATTTTGGTACGCTGGTACAGTTTTCAGCTTCACAACCGTTCCCGGTATATATTTTTGCATTAGGTTTAGCCACGACCGCAAGTCTCTACATGATTCCTTCCACTGGCCATACAATTTTGGTATTGCCTGCCACGTTGCATACCATGCTTTGTAGTACTCAACTATGTAGCCGTATTGAGATTTGGCTACAACAATACACGAGGCAACCGTTACACGCAGGTTTTCCTTCACGAGTGGAATGAAGGTTTCGCAGAGCACGTGCACATCCAAGTTTGGATGATCCTAACTTAGTCTGCTGATGGTTCACATATGAGGCCCTTCAAGTTTTGTGATCTACCATAGTCGATTCAACTTCTTCAAGCACGATACACGAACCCTCCAATTACACCCTTAGCTCTTGTGGGCACATTCCGCAATATAGTAATTTGGTTGAGTCTTCTTCACAGTCGTCGTAACTGAGTTGCATATGTTGTAGTTCTTGATAGCATCCACGTCGAGTTCTTTCCTTAAGAAGGCCATCCCAATATTGAGTTCACCATCAGCACATCATTTGTACTGCTCAAGTTATGGGAATTGCGAGAATTTCAGAACATTGAAAGTTGCGATACCAATTGTTTTGAGTTTGATGGTGGCTGGTAAACAGAAAATGGGACGGTAGGATATGGAACGTTGGTACTATGTGGAACGTTGGTAGGTCGGGCGTGTTCTTCGTTTCCTTCGACTATATTCTCTAATTCGTCGTATTCCTCTACTTCGTCGGGCATGTTAAGGTGTTCTGGTTCATCTTGGAAAGGGTCTTGCTCGTCACCATCGGGCATCGACTCCCTTATCGGTTCTTCCTTACAGTTTTCTAAACCCTCAAATCAGAATAGGTTTGGCTTGTCGAATGCTACGGCAAGAGATTTAGCAGTTACTCATCGATCGCAAGAACGCTCACGAAACGTATTACCAAGATCAAGATCAAGGTCGACAGAACCAACACAAGAATATCTCCCCACATGTTGTTGAACATACTCCTCAATAGGGATATACGTTGAATATCATCCAGATGTGAAACCGTCGAAAGAATTAAACGCTTCATGGTCTTGCGCCATCATGTAGTTTTACGATAATGACGTGCCGACACCCATATTGTATGAATTGTATGTTGAATGTTTGGGCATAGAAGACGGCGATGCACCAAAGTCAACATTCGGTGGCAAGTTCAAGTTGAAGTCAAAACTGGCTACGTAAGAATGTCTTGGCATAGAAGACGATGATCCACTGAAGTCGTTGCATGGATTGTGTGTGGTTAATAAGTTGAAATCATTGCGCAAATTGGCTGATGGGCTATGAATGTTGGCATTAGGATTGAAGTCAAAATTCGCCTGCTACCAATTTGGGAGTACGATATCATAATTGTTATCAGAAAATATTGCATACAGCTCTAGGGGTCCTCCGAGTGAATACTACAAGTGGGCATCCAACATCAACTCCACATCACCGTTGTCTGCAACATTGAATATTGAGTATGTTACTGGTTCGTACGACGTTGGTAATCGATACTTCAACAGCTCCAACCATTTTCCATGAGCATGTAGAACATTGTTCTTCACTTCCTTAATCAACTTATTATACGTTAATTTCCTCGACAACGTTAGGGTTATAGAATTTGAGGACCGAAAGATGACACCAAGAGATGCATCGGCCATAATCTCGCCGCCATAGTATACCAAGGCAGTAATACTTCCCCGTCTCGACATATTTTGCAAATATCTATGATCAACCAGAAAGAATGACATACATTAGCAACCTTGTTCTTAATTCAAAGTATGTAAGAATCGAGAAGTCTCACATAAACGTACAATTGACACACTTATCTGAAAGCGTCGTCATGCAAATTAAGTTTGTGTGCCTCACTTCTTCATGCCTTGTCTTCATGAATCGCTGCAATTGACACACTTCTCCTCGCCTTGTCTGATATAAGGGCACGAAGAATAAAACTCCCCGTAAAAACTAGCAACCTCGCATCCTACAGAACACGAGGTCTATAGAGATTCCTGACATGGCAGAAACCTCACGTCCTGCAGAACGCAAGGTCTACACAGATTCCTAACAAGTCAAGAACCTCTCTATCTACAGAAAGCGAGTTCAAATTTTCAAAACGCCTATAAAAGATTTGATTCGTGTTAGCTGTAGTGAGATGATTTGATCTGTAGGCATTCCTTTACAGCCAAAAGTTTCCAGAAGATGTCAAGATTTTCTGCAACGGTGTTCCATTCCGGAACCTATTTTTACACATCCTTCAACAGCAAGATCAACAAAGAAGAGCTATATGATTTGATTTCAACTAATCTTAGCGAATCTACAACACACAAAATGTCTTGTTTGTTGGAGAAAATACTCGTTGATGACCCCGGTCCTGAGGCGTATTACATGCTCCCCTTATCAAATGCTAGATACCTTCGAAAGATGTTTAAAAGCTACACTCGTGTCAATGGTATGAATATCGAGGTGACTGTCCAATTTGATGACGTTGCTTCTTCATCCAAAAATGAAGAAGCAACTCTGTTTACACAAGATGAATAGGCAGTTCTGATACGTAACTACCGTAAACGACTGGATAAAGAGAAAAAAATTAGGGAACTAAACTTGACATCAGATTTGTCCACAGACTATGTTGACACGGAAACTGACTCATCTTCTATACATTTCAACTAAACGTAATTGTGTTGTTAAGTGGCGATATCTTTGTTAAGTAATTGTGATTGTTAAGTAATTATAATGTTATTTACGTTGTTAAGTGACGATACATTCCATCTAACAAGATCTTCCACGATATAACATAGTTTTTTTGGATTAAATGGTAATAAAGTTGTTTTGTGATGTGTTGTGTGGATCAATCGATGAACAAATGGCTAAGAGGGGGTGAATTGACTTTTAAAAGTTTGAAGGAGGAAATTGGTAAATTAAAAATAAAGGCATAAGAGATTTATAGTGGTTCAAGCTTAGAACAAGCTCTACATCCACTACCTTAGCTCCCACTAAGGATTTTCAATCAATTTCACTAGAAATTCTTCCTCTTTTCTTGGATTAAGAGGAAACCTTACAAACCAATTAAGCTTTCTACCCAAAGCTTAATCAAAAATCACTCTTAACAAGAGAAGTTGTTGGCAAATGAAAATACATCTCACAAAGGTAAAATAATTGCCCCAATTACAAGTACACTCTCCTCAATCTTGAAATAAAGAATTACAAATGGATTATGTTGGGTTTTTCGGTGCTCGATTCGATCAACCGTTCTTGCTCGCCAAGTGGTGGAGAGGTGAATTTTTGGGTGGAAGGGTTTAGGAAGCTAGAAAGAATAAAGACACGATGATTTATAGTGGTTCGACTCCTCAACCGAGTCTACATCCACTACCTTAGCTTCCTACTAAGGATTTCACAACCAATTCACTAATTGATTTGTCCCCTTTTTTAGGATCAGGAGGAAACCCTTTACAACCCTCGAAGCTTTCTACCCAAAGCTTGAAGGAACCCCTCTCTTACAAGAGATAAGCAAAGCAAACTAGAAATCCCTCTACAAGGTGTTTGTTTGCAAAATTAAGCTCTCACCCAAAACCTTAAACACTTGAGCAAATTTAACAATGTAAGCTCACAAGTGTTGTCTAAGCAAAGAATGAACAATTAAGCACTAGACAAGGTTTTTCACTCATAATGTTGTAACAATTGAAGCTCTTATCAATCTTGATGCTTGGAGGTCCCTTTTATACTCTCAATTGAGTTTGTAGCCGTTTATGGCCGTTGGGGATGTTACCGTTTATAGCCGTTGGGAATATAGCCGTTTATAGCCGTTGGAATAGTACCATTTATAGCCGTTGGAAATAGTACCATTTATAGCCGTTGGGAATAGTTCCATTTATGGCCGTTGGGAATAGTACCATTTATGGCCGTTGGGAATAGTACCATTTATGGCCGTTGGGCTATTTCAAAGCACACCGTATCGATACGGCTAAGCGTATCGGTACAGGTTTTAGCTACTGGAATTCTGGTAGTTTGAAAACCATAAGGCGTATCGGTACGGTTCAATACCGTATCGGTACGGTCACTTAAAATACACGGTTTTGACCACTTTAAATGTACTTTAAGTCCATTCCAAAGCCTTAAAAACCCTTAAACATATTTTCAAGTTGTTTTTGACTAAAAACACATTTTAAATTCTTTTCAATTTAGTCCAAAACATTTTTCAAATATTATATCAAAACCTTGGTTCTACAGATTACACAAGATGGGTACAAGGGTTTGACTCTATTTAGCTCAAATTGGATTAGATTTTTGCTTGAATGTGCTTGACTTGTTCAATAGTTGTTGATGTAGCTTTTATGAATTGCTTTTATATCTCTTCATTGAATTCTAATCGTTTGGATGGTTGGCATCATCAATAGAGCTGTTGGGATCTCTTTTTTCCACCATAAATGCACCGTATCGGTACTCGCGTCACCGTATCGGTAACTGTCATAAGAAGAAAGAGTCATTGTATACAAATAGTGTATCGATACGCGAAGAGGCGTATTGGTACGGAAACCATATTTTACAAAGGGGATCGGTACGATATAGTGTGTACTGGTACCGATTTTGCTTATTAGAATCTGGAGAAGTGGTTAAATAAAAAGTGTATCGGTACGGTAGTTAACGTATCGGTACAGTTAACCATTTTTCAAAGTGTTTGGTTCCATTAAACTGACAAGGCAACGGTCAAAAATTAAATGCCAAGATTTATCAAATCTTACCAACTCGTATCAGTACGAAAAGTAGCGTATTGATACGACAAGTAATTTTTAGTTTCCAGGTTTACTTCAAGTATAAAAACCGTATCATATGGAAAAGAGCGTATCGGTACACTTTTCATAACTCGTTTTCCAATAGCAAAAAATTGTATCGATACTAATGTACCCGTATCGGTATGCCTGAACTAAACTTAAAAATTTTAGTTCAAAAATACTTATAAAATATTTTGGATACTTGGCTTTTGGTTTAGAAACACTTAAAGTTTGAATCCTTGTCATTTTGTGAGTCTTTTGAGTATTTAAAAATTTATTTCATTTTGCAATTAAGTCATTGAAAAATATTGTTATATCAAAAATCAATTTTGGTTTTACAATATCCCCCCTTTTGATATAACAAAACCCAAATAATTTTTTAAAATTTCCCCCTTACTTTAAGATTAAAAGATGTAACTTTGAAAAAAAATTAAGGCTCTTGTTACTTCTCCCTTTTTTATTAGATCAAAATCAATGATAGAATATAATATAAGCAATGTAAAGCAACGTAAAGCAACATAAACTTCATTAAGCACTTAAAGCATAATAGTTCAAAGCAAAATAACATCCAAACTTAAATCCTAAAAACATAATTCAGAAAAAAATAATAATCAAAACATAGGTCCAAAAGGAAATAATATAGATAGGTGCATAAAAGAAAATCCTAAACAATATGAGATGATATGATATGATAGGTCTAAGGAGGAGCATCATCGTCTTCAACATCATCTTCATCTTCATGGCATCATCACTGAAGGTATGTCCACGCCACTCTCCACGAAAGACGGTAAGAGTCATATCCATTGAGGCTTGGCTAGCCTCCATAGAGGTAACACTAGCATCCAATGTCGTGAGACGAGTGCCATTAGAGGAGAAACCGACATTCATGCTTGCATTCATCGAAGAAAATTTCTCATTAAGATACGTCATAAGAACATCAAAGGAGGGCGGTGGATGAGCAACCGGAGGAGGCGCTACTGGAACATTCTCTTCGTCTTCTGGCTGAACATGTTGAGGTAGATCCACATTTCGAACTGGTTGTTATACCAAGTGAATTTAGCCTTGTGAAGGGATTTTTCGTCAATAGGATCGGTGAGAAGAATTTCAAGATCATACGAGCAATCAATACCAATCTTGACTCAAGGCGGTGCCATAGGTGAAAGATGTGACAAAGGTTGAATGGCGGTTCTGAACAAGGTAGACGGTCTCTGCAAACATAATCTGAGTAAAGTTTGGGCGCTTACCTTCCCGGAAGCATCGGATCCAAAAGCTATCAACTTGACGAATAGAGGACCATTTACCACCGGATGGACAGAACCACCAAGTGATAAGGAAATGAAGGAAACAGTCATGGGCGTCAAGGGTGGAGACAGAGCCGAGTTGAATATTACCCAAAGAGTGTTCATCATCTATCCCAATATCCTCAACACCAAAACAATTAGCTATAACCTTAGAATCAATTCGAAAAGTTTGTCCCATGAGGTATGACTCAACAACAATAACTTCATTTTTGGTTTTGTCCACAATACACTAGGCATTAGAGTAAAAGATTAAAAAAATGTTTTTATAAAAGACCCCGGGTATACTTAAAAAAGGCATGAACTTCCATTGGGTAAGTAAATCAATATAACGAAAGTTAAATTTGTAACCTCCTCGTCCCGGTCTGGCCGGATGACCGGTCCGAGTGGGACACACGGGGAAAACCGAAGCGAAACCCGTTAAGGTTTCCCCTCGGTTAGTAACCCTGTTTTTTTCTTTAACTTAATCTTTTCTAAAAGTTCATTTAAGTCCTATGTGATCAAACATCGGAACAACATACACGAGATAATCATTCAAACCCAAAACAAAATTTAAACAGCCCAATTTTAGTCTTTTAAACATGCCGTTTTGGAACACCTTTGAGGCGTATCGAAACGCCTTGACCAGGTCAACTGTCCCAGAGCCCTTATAAGGGGCCGTATCGAAACGGAGGTCAACCGTTCCGAAACGCCCTCAACGGTCAACTTCTCGTGGTCAACGAGATTTTGACCGTTTCGAAACCTTCAGGCTCGTTTCGAAACGCCTTCATCTCGTCAATTTCTCAGAATTCCAGTAGCCAAAACGTTCCGAAACGCGTATCGGAACAGGGGCTCTCAGAGGCCAAACCGTATCGAAACGCGTTCCGATATGGGGTCCCTGAAGCCTACCCGTTCCGAAACGACCCATCCCGTTTCGAAATGCGGGCTGCCTGCAACCTTTGAAAGACAGATTTAGGGGAATTTCAACAAGTCTAAAGGTCCCATAGGACCCCTAAAGGCACACCACACCAACCAAAAAAGTCTAGAGGCATACATCCTAGGTTTAGCAAGCTCGAACACATACAAGGCAAAGATTTAAGCAATCTTTCATACATGGCAAATATTCAATAGAAACACATCATGAAGAGCATACTTGAAGACTTAAATAGGCAAAAGATACCAAATCATCACATATAGGTTTACATGCCATCAAGCAAACTTAAGCATCCATAGGTCATACATCATTCAAGCATTTGGCAAGTTAAATCATGCTTACAAACCAAGTCAAGCCATAAACATCAAAATCACATATGAGTCATACAAAGCTCATACAAACACACTCTCTTGCCACATTGCTTAACTACTACATAATCAATAACCGTACTTGAGCAACAAACTTGGAATGCCCTTCTTGCCTTGCTCCGAGCTAACACCACGCTAATGATCTGCATTGTTGAAAAATGAGAGCGTAAGCTATAAGCTTAGTGAGGATGCTCTAAAACCGAAACATCAACAATGCAAGGTTCAAGCATGTATTCCCTAAACCTCATATCTAACATGCATAAATAATTTCACAAGTAGACCTAGCTAGTCTTTCAAGAGTCATGTATGGCATCCCACATCATACTAAGCTCAAACATCCAATATCAACATCATATATCAACATCATATATCACAATTATATGAACAAGTGTAATTGGCCACTATTAGTTTACCCGGATATGCGGATTTAATCTCAACATTCACATTACCTCGGTGGGATTACACTCATCACCGGACCTTGCATGGGAGGGATTCCACTCATCGCCACATGCCCTACGGATGGGATTCCACTCATCATCCCGTAGAATATATAATAGCTTCCGGTGGAATATTACATCACCGTACTCCTCCTTGATGACTTAACGCCATCAAGGCCACATACGTTTTGACTCAATTTGTGTGCACACTAATCCTAATGATCGATCATTTACACCCGGTAAGTTAATTAGTGCCAATTTTCATTTACCACATCACATATCCATCAACCACATCTCATGCTCATCACATATACATATCATGGTATACATGCACAAATTAACCACATATCACAAGAGCATAGATAGGTAAGCACAATAGCATTTACGGAAAACAATAGCTAAATTTAACAACTTGAATTCACATAGAAATGGCCTACCAAGCACATTTCAACTCACACACTTCACACACTCGAACCAAACTTTAAAACGTGTTTAAAATCACTCACCGCCCTTCCTTAGCAACCAAAACAAATCTCCTACAAGCCCGGATTCTATCCCAATGTTCCTTCGACGTCTCCTCTTGCTTCTAGCCAACCAAAAACACATCCATTAATCCCAATCAATGCTAGAATTCAGTCAACACTCACATCATGAGTCCAATCCCACTCCAACCAAATTTCCAATCAAATTAAACCCCCAAATATACCAATTTTCGTGCTCCCTCAAACCCTAGCTGAAATTTCCATTTTCAATCATCCAAATGACCCCCAAAAGGTCCAAAACATCCTCCTAACATACACTAACCATCAGCCCTCTAATTTTAACCTAAAACCCACCAAAAACCAAGTTTTAGATATCTCAAAAATTGCTTCAAGAACCCATTTCGGGTTTTCAACAAAACTCAACCATTTTGACATATAATGTACATTTTAATGTGAATAAACAAAAACCCAACTCCATATTTCAAAACAAAATGGAACTCTTCTTAAAAACTCAAGCTTTAACCAAACCCTAACATTTCAAAAGTTCATAGTTTTAAAATCTATAACCATGGATAGATAGAGGATGAAGAGGAGAGTTTGGAAATGTCATTACCTTTAAGAATGGCCTTGGAAAGAAGATGAAACTCAATGGAATAGTGTTTAGGGCTTTAGAGGGGTTTGAAAGCTTTTCCAACGTTGAAAGGGGAGTGGGGAGAGAAGATGATGGCTTTTTCTTTAAAGTTGTCTTCCTTTTAAATTCTTTTGGGTAAAATTACCAACTTGGTCCCTCCCCTTTATTTTAAATTTCAATTAACTCATTTCATGGCCAAAAAGATTTAATTTAATTTACCAACTTGGACCACTAACCCGACTAACTCCTAGCCCCAAAACACGGGTGTTACAACTCTCTCCTACTTAAGGAATTTCGTCCCCGAAATTACCTGTCTGAAAGAGATACGGAAACTGCCTTTCCATATCCTCCTTCCTCTCCCAAGTGGCCTCGTTCACACCTCGACGTTGCCACCGCACCTTTACTAACTCAATCGATCTTCCCCGCAACACCTTACTGTCAGAAGCTAAGATCTCAACCGGTTCTTCCTCATAAGTCAAATCCGGATTTAATTCAATCTCTTCTACGGGCATAACATGTGATGGATCGGACCTATACTTACGGAGCATCGAAACATGAAATACATCGTGTATCTTCTCTAGCTCGGATGGCAAACACAACTGATAAGCAACCGGACCAACCCTCTTCACAATCTCATACGGTCCTATGTACCTCGGACTCAACTTCCCTTTTCGGCCAAATCTCATTACTTTCTTCCACGGAGACACTTTCAAGAACACCTTCTCACCCACTGAGAACTCAACTTCCTTCCTCTTAAAGTCGGCATAGGACTTCTGCCTATCCGAAGCAGCTTTCAAACGGTCACAAATCAATTTTACCTTGTCAGTTGTCCCCTTGAGCAAATCCGGCATAGGCAACAACTTCTGTCCCACTTCGGCCCAACAAACTGGAGTTCTACACTTCCGGCCATACAAGGCCTCATACGGAGCCATCTGAATGCTCGACTGGAAGCTATTATTGTGAGCAAACTCTACTAGAGGCAAGTGCTTCTCCCACGTACCCTGAAAGTCAATGATGCAAGAACGCAACATATCCTCTAAGATCTGAATAACCCTCTCTGACTGACCATCTGACTGAGGATGATAAGACGTGCTGAAGTTCAAACGGGTACCCAAAGCTGTATGTAGACACTCCTAAAATCGAGAAGTAAACCGCAGATCTCTATCTGACACAATGGACTTCGGCACACCATGCAGTCTAACAATCTCGCCAATGTACAAATCGGCCAATCTATCAAGAGTGTAAGTAGTATTAACTGCCAAGAAGTGAGCACACTTCGTAAAACGATCTACTACCACCCAAACTGAGTTCTTCTTCGTAGGAGTCAAAGGCAAACCCGAAACAAAATCCATGGTGATGTTCTCCCATTTCCATTCCGGAATCCTCAACGGCTGTAACAAACCTGAGGGAACCTGATGTTCCGCCTTCACTCTCTGACACACTAAGCACTTACTCACAAAGTCGGCTACATCTCTCTTCAAGCCAACCCAAAAGTACTCATTCTTCAAATCACGGTACATCTTCGTACTTCTAGGATGCATAGCAAACGGACTATTGTGGGCTTCAGTCAAGATCGTACGTCTAAAGTCACTGTCCTCCGGCACAACTATCCTATCTTTGAAACACAAAAACCCATCAGTGCTGAAACTGTAGTCTGAAGGTCTACCTTCGGCTATATCTTGCACGTGAGGTGCCAAAGATCTATCTAAGAGCTGTTTCTCTCTAATCAACTGACCTAGAGTAGGTCTAACCTGAAGCTCGGCTACCAAGTCACCATCTCCGGACAAACTCAATCTAGCGAACATGACTCTCAAATCCACGGCTATCTTTCTACTCAATGCATCGGCCACTACATTGGCCTTACCCGGATGGTACTCGATGGTAAGATCATAGTCTTTTAGCAACTCTAACCACCTACGCTGTCTGATATTCAAATCTCGCTGAGTCATAATGTATTTCAAACTCTTATGATCGGTGTACACTGTGCATTTCTCACCGTACAAGTAGTGCCTCCAAATCTTCAGAGCAAACACAACTACAGCTAACTCTATGTCATGGGTCGGATAGTTGCGCTCGTGGGTCTTCAACTGTCTTGAGGCATAAGCCACTACTCTCTTGTCTTGCATAAGAACACACCCTAGCCCTACATAAGATGCATCACTGTAAACTACATAGTCCTTCCCGGACTCAAGCTGAATCAAGATCGGTGCTTGGGTCAAAGATTCTTTCAATTTCTCAAAGGCTCTCTGTCTTGCATCTGTCCACTCAAACTGAACACTCTTCTGAAGTAACTGTGTCAATGGAGCGGCTAACTTAGAGAAACCCTCTACAAATCTCCTATAATATCCGGCTAAGCCTAAGAAGCTACGTACCTCTGTTACAGACTTCGGTTGCTTCCATTCAACAATGGCCTCAATCTTCTTCGGATCAACCCTAATCCCTTCGGCTGACACTACATGTCCTAAGAAAACTACCTCTCGGATCCAGAATTCACACTTGCTTAGCTTCGCATACAACTGATGATCTAGCAAAGTCTTTAAAACTAGTCTCAAGTGTCGGTCATGATCTACCAAAATGTCATCTATAAACACAACTACAAACTGATCTAGGTACTGATGAAAAATCCTATTCATCATATCCATGAAAGTAGTAAGTGCATTAGTCAACCCAAAAGGCATGACTAAAAACTCATAGTGACCATACCTGGTCCTAAAGGCCGTCTTCGGTACATCAACCTCTCTTACCTTTAGCTGGTAATAACCCGATCTCAAATCAATCTTCGAAAAGACCGATGTTTCTCTCAACTGATCAAACAAGTCATCAATTCTTGGCAACGAATATTTATTCTTCACTGTCAACTGATTTAACTGTCTGTAATCTATACACGTTCTCATGCTTCCATCTTTCTTCTTCACAAACAAAACTGGTGCACCCCAAGGTGAAGAACTAGGCCGAATAAAACCTCTATCTGTCAACTCTTGCAACTGAGTCTTCAACTCTTTCAGTTCCTTCGGTGTCATGCGATACGGAGCAATCGAAACAGGAGCTGAATCAGAATAAGTCTCAATAGAGAACTCTACCTCTCTATCCGGTGGTAACCCTGGCAATTCTTCCGGAAACACACTAGGAAAGTCACATACTGTTCGGATGTCTTGAGGTCTAACCTCACTCATGTTAGGGTTCATCACATACGCCAAGTATGCTTCACATCCCAACTCAACTAACCTCTTAGCCTCTAAAACTGAAACCACATTGGACAAGAACTTCACGTTCTCACCCACCACTACAATCTCATAATCATCTGAGAGCCTCAAAGAAATCCTCTAAGTTTCAAAGTCTATCCTAGCTCTATGCTCCGTGAGCCAGTCCATACCCAGAATCACATCAAAACCATAGAAAGGAAGCTCCATCATATCCATTGGAAACACATGTCCCTAAACCATCAACGGACACCTTCTGTATATTTTTCTAACTACTACCGTGTCCCCAAAGGAACTAGTGACACTAACTCCTACCTCTAACATTTCACAAGGCAAATTCAAAGACTGCACATGCTCACTCAATATGTAGGAATGTGAAGACCTAGAGTCAATCAAAGAAAGCAAACCCAAAGACTGTATCAAGAAGTTACCTGCGATCACATCGGTGTCATGCTGATCTCCACGCTGAGCGTAAACCCTGGCCTGTCCTCCGCCCTCCGGCTGAACTGCAACTACATGTGCTATATTTCTCTGGCCACCATTCCTCGGCTGGAAATTACCTCTACCGCGCCCGCGGCCTCTCTGAAAGTCATTGGCCCTAGCAGGAGCCTGAATTTGTGCTTGTCCCACCTGATGTGGACAGTCACGTCTGATGTGGTCTCTAGCCCCGCAACTCCAACACGAGTGGAAATTTCCCCAACACTCACCAGCGTGGTTCCTCCCGCAAGTAGCACATGTGGGCAACTTCCCACCAGCTCTCTGGCCCTGTTGGCCTCTACCGTGGTTACTGCCACCACGCCTATGATCATAGTGAGGCCTGTTGTCCCGATGCCTCTTGGCATCACCTCTATCAAAGTTACTGGACCTCTTACCCGAACTAGAACCACCAGACCTCCTGGTCAAGCTCAAACTGTGCTCCAAGTCCTTGGCACTCGAGACCAAGACATCAAAATCAGTGTAGGCTGAAGCTAGAGTATATGTCTTGATCTCTTCATTCAGTCCATAACGAAAACGGTTACAACGTTCCACCTCAGTAGGAACAAGCTCAGGTGCATACTGACTTAGTCTGACGAATCGAATCTCATAGTCTGTCACGGTCATACTCCCATGAAGTAATGCCATAAACTTTCTCTTCCTCTCATCGAGGTATCGCGGACCCAGATACTTCTTATGGAATGTTGTCTCAAAGAACTCCCAAGTAATCTCGGCCTCATCCATACCCGAAGTGACGGTGACCCACCAGGTGTAGGCATCACCCTGAAGCAAGGACTCAACACATCCTAACTTGCGCTCACCAGTACATCCCATCTGAGCGAGGATATGGACAGTCTTCTCAAGCCATAACTCAGATCTCTCTGGAGTAGAACCTCTGAATTCTTCAGCCCCTAAACCACAGAGTCTCTCTAATGGCAAACCAGTGCCCTCACCCTGATGGTGTGCTGCTGCCTGACCCCCAGCTACTGCATCCTGAAATGCCCCAGCAATCACCTGAACCAAAGGAGCTAAGTCTATCCCGGCCGGTCCTTGGCCACCTTGGCCTCCCTGAAGCCCCTCTCCTTCGGCCCCGGCCTCGCCTCCTTCTCCGGGTGGAGGAGGTGGTGGTGGTGGAGGTGGTGGAGGAGCTCCAACTCCAACCACAGGCTCTCCCACTTGAGCCTCAACCCTAACTACTGGCTCAACTCCCGGAGCCGCTGCCTGTGGTTCCGGTCGAACCATCCTAGGCCTCCCATGTGGTCTCATGGTGCAGCTAGCAAGGTAATAACTACAACAACAAACAAATAGGGATTACGTTAGCCAAAGCAAGGGTCCAATAGTGCTCAAGTACTCCCTTTACCAAAAATCTTTTTAAATTAAGTAATAGTAGCAATGGGCACACACTCTACACCGGACACATCAATTCATGCTTCGAAACATCATGCGAACAGTCAAACATCAAGATTTCATGGCAAGCATACATCGAGCAATACAATTACTTAGCACATCAAGCTTACCTCACTTACCTGCCCGAGGTCTCGGTAACCTCAGGCTCTGATACCAACAAATGTAACCTTCTCGTCCCGGTCTGGCCGGATGACCGGTCCAAGTGGGCCACACGGGGAAAACCGAAGCGAAACCCGTTAAGGTTCCCCCTCGGTCAGCAACCCTATTTTTTTCTTTAACTTAATCTTTTCTAAAAGTTCATTTAAGTCCTATGTGATCAAACAGCGAAACAACATACACGAGATAATCATTCGAACCCAAGACAACATTTAAGCAGCCCAATTTTAGTCTTTTAAACAGGCCGTTTCAAAACACCCTTGAGGCGTATCGAAACGCCTTGACCAGGTCAACTGTCCCAGAGCCCTTATAAGGGGTCGTATCGAAACAGAGATCAACCGTTCTGAAACACCCTCAACGGTCAACTTCTCGTGGTCAACGAGATTTTGACCGTTTCGAAACCTTCAGACCCGTTTCGAAACGCCTTCATCTCGTCAATTTCTCAGAATTTCAGTAGCCAAAACGTTCCGAAACGCATATCGGAACAGGGGCTCTCAAAGGCCAAACCGTATCGAAACGCGTTCCGATACGGGGTCCCTGAAGCCTACCCGTTCCTAAACGACCCAGCCCGTTTCGAAACGCAGGCTGTCTACAACCTTTGAAAGACAGATTTAGGGGAATTTCAACAAGTCTAAAGGTCCCATAGGACCCCTAAAGGCACACCACACCAACCAACAAAGTCTAGAGGCATACATCCTAGGTTTAGCAAGCTCGAACACATACAAGGCAAATATTTAAGCAATCTTTCATACATGGTAAATATTCAATAGAAACACATCATGAAGAGCATACTTGAAGACTTTAATAGGCAAAAGATACCAAATCATCACATATAGGTTTACATGCCATCAAGCAAACTTAAGCATCCATAGGTCATACATCATTCAAGCATTTGGCAAGTTAAATCATGCTTACAAACCAAGCCAAGCCATAAACATCAAAATCACATATGAGCCATACAAAGCTCATACAAACACACTCTCTTGCCACATTGCTTAACTACTACATAATCAATAACCGTACTTGAGCAACAAACTTGGAAAGCCCTTCTTGCCTTGCTCCGAGCTAACACCACGCTAATGATCTGCATTGTTGAAAAATGAGAGCGTAAGCTATAAGCTTAGTGAGGATGCTCTAAAACCGAAACATCAACAATGCAGGGTTCAAGCATGTATTCCCTAAACCTCATATCTAACATGCATAAATAATTTCACAAGTAGACCTAGCTAGTCTTTCAAGAGTCATGTATGGCATCCCACATCATACTAAGCTCAAACATCCAATATCAACATCATATATCAACATCATATATCACAATTATATGAACAAGTGTAATTGGCCACTATTAGTTTACCCGGATGTGCGGATTTAATCTTAACATTCACATTACCTCGGTGGGATTACAGTTATCACCGGACCTTGCATGGGCGGGATTCCACTCATCGCCACATGCCCTACGGATGGGATTCCACTCATCATCTCGTAGAATATATAATAGCTTCCGGTGGAATATTACATCACCGTACTCCTCCTTGATGACTTAACGCCATCAAGGCCACGTACGTTTTGACTCAATTTGTGTGCACACTAATCCTAATGATCGATCATTTACACCCGGTAAGTTAATTAGTGCCAATTTTCATTTACCACATCACATATCCATCAACCACATCTCATGCTCATCACATATACATATCATGGTATACATGCACAAATTAACCACATATCACAAGAGCATAGATAGGCAAGCACAATAGCATTTACGGAAAACAATAGCTAAATTTAACAACTTGAATTCACATAGAAATGGCCTACCAAGCACATTTCAACTCACACACTTCACACACTCGAACCAAACTTTAAAACGTGTTTAAAATCACTCACCGCCCTTCCTTATCAACCAAAACAAGTCTCCTACAAGCCCGGATTCGATCCCAATGTTCCTTCGACGTCTCCTCTTGCTTCTAGCCAACCAAAAACACATCCATTAATCCCAATCAATGCTAGAATTCAGTCAACACTCACATCATGAGTCCAATCCCACTCCAACCAAATTTCCAATCAAATTAAACCCCCAAATATACCAATTTTCGTGCTCCCTCAAACCCTAGCTGAAATTTTCATTTTCAATCATCCAAATGACCCCCAAAAGGTCCCAAAACATCCTCCTAATATACACTAACCATCATCCCTCTAATTTCAACCTAAAACCCACCAAAAACCAAGTTTTAGACATCTCAAAAATTGCTTCAAGAACCCATTTCGGGTTTTCAACAAAACTCAACCATTTTGACATATAATGTACATTTTAATGTGAATAAACAAAAAACCAACTCCATATTTCAAAACAAAATGAAACTCTTCTTAAAAACTCAAGCTTTAACCAAACTCTAACATTTCAAAAGTTCATAGTTTTAAAATCTATAACCATGGATAGATAGAGGATGAAGAGGGGAGTTTGGAAATGTCATTACCTTTGAGAATGGCCTTGGAAAGAAGATGAAACTCAATGGAATAGTGTTTAGGGCTTTAGAGGGGTTTGAAAGCTTTTCCAACGTTGAAAGGGGAGTGGGGAGAGAAGATGATGGCTTTTTCTTTAAAGTTGTCTTCCTTTTAAATTCTTTTGGGTAAAATTACCAACTTGGTCCCTCCCCTTTATTTTAAATTTCAATTAACTCATGTCATGGCCTAAAAGATTTAATTTAATTTACCGACTCGGACCACTAACCCGACTAACTCCTAGCCCCAAAACACGGGTGTTACAAAATTCAAGGGAAGTCAAATAAGTAAGAGAAACCTTACGCTCACGACCGATTTTATAGTTTTGAAAGATTTTAAAACGATCCATCCCTCGAGTGTAACTGGGCTCATTGACACTATGTTTTAAAATATAGCACAAGTTTGGTCTAGTACCATTGGTGTCGGTGTTAGAAGAGGATGCAATATCTTTTCTCAAACGTTTCTTAGGAGCCATATCCTGAAATCAAAATCAAGCAAAAACAATGTACGCATAAATCACCATATTCGATCTAATAATTAATCCAAAATTCAAGGTGCTTAAAAAATCTATACAATATAGTTTAAAAAAAATATGCAAATATAAAAAGAATTTTTGGTAAGAAAAATTTCGAAAAACAATTTTTCCAAATATACAGTATATATTTATATTAGAATAAAAAATTTCAGTTTTGAAAGAATTTTTGTAAAATCTTTAAAACCCATACTATATGTATATTATATAGACAAAACTAATTAAAAACACTATATAAATTTAAACGAATTTAAAAAAGATAAGAAAAAGAGTTTACACGAAGAATATGGGATTTGAGATGATAATGCACAAACTTGATGATATAACTTAGGCTTGATTTGAAAAAAAACTCTCAAAAGATTTGAAGAATTGTGTGAGAAATCAAAGGGTTTTGATGGGTTTTTATAGATGAGAAATTAGGGTTTTGAGAAAAAAAGTTGTTGAGTTTTAATTAAAGTATGAAACCCTTATATAATGACATTTAAACACTTCAACGTCAACGCGTACCGGTACGCTAATAGCCGTATCGGTACTAACTCGACAAACCATACTGGTACAGTTCTACCTGTATTGGTTCCCTTATGAACACTCGTACAGGTACAATTTTACGTGTACCGAAATCCTCATGAACACGTACCGATACACAATTAACTGTATCGATACCCTATTTCCAGAAATGACATTTTTGGCAGCAAAGAGCTCAGAAATTTGATTTTAATTGAATCGATATGCATGTTTGTAATATGACATAATCATGAATGAGCATAAAAAGGTGCATACTCCCCCTAGCAACAAGCATAGATGCATAAAGGATCAAAAATTACAAAAGCACATACATCAATCAAATTCAAGCAATTGTTTTTACCTTAAAAGGCTTTAAGGGGTCAAGAGAGGCTAGTTAAACATAACTCTCTCCTAACAGTCTAAAAACGTTCTTTGTCTAAAGGTTTGGTAAAAATGCCCGCTAATTGGTTCAATGTGTCAACATATTCTAGAACTACATCCTTTTAACACATGATCTCTAATGAAATGATGTCTTATTTCTATGTGTTTTGTTCTAGAATGTTGGATGGAATTCTTTGTGAGACAAAGGGCACTAGTATTGTCACACCTAAGGGGTATGGTACCTACATCAACTCCATAACCTAGAAGTTATTGCTTCATCCAAAGGACTTGAGCACAACAACTTTCGACCGATATGTATTCCGCTTCGGTGGTAGATAAGTGTCGCGACCATTATTAAAACCGAGTGTAAAAATAGCCTGACGATTAATTCTTTTTGGAAATTAGGGTTTTATCCATTTTAATCCGTTAAATTCTGAAAATAAGGATTTTTCTCATTTTAAACCCAGTTTTCCTTTTATTTATTATGTAAAAAATCAATTTGGAGTCGCAACCGATCACTTTGGTAGACCGAACACCATAAAAATGGATCAGATATTTTTTCTTTAAAATTTGGGTTCGGGAGTCGGTTACGTGTAGGGAAGGGTTAGCACCCCTACAAACGCTCGTTATCGGTACCTTATTAATTCCACATGGCATTTTGAGCAATAATTGGAATTTAATTAAATCTTTAATTGTTAATTGAATTTCATTTCGAATGGAGATATCCTTTTGCAAGAAAATACATTTTAAACGATTATAAATTTTAAGACATCCAATTACTTTAGGACACTTCAATTTATATTCAAAATGTATCTCAACACAAAAGGTTTAATGCATGTCCAAGTATTTTTCTTGTTATTATTAAGTTAAAACCTAATTATAGCTCCATTGATTTAATTAATTAAGGAAACTATGAATATCATCAAGTTTAGGGTTTATGAAATAACACCCAAACAATTGAGCACAATCCATACTAGGCCCTAAATTAATAATATTCCTAAGTATTTAATAATTCTAACTGTTTTCTTAATCCTAATTTTATTTTAATTAAACTAACTAGGTGATTTCATTATTCTAAGTTCAAATGAAATATTGAATATTCAACTAAAATATTCCCTTGATTAACATCTCATTACAATGAGACACTAATCAATTTAAAATATTAAAGTTTCTATTTAATATTCATCTATTTTCTACAATTATCTCACCTATTTTAATTATTCAATTTAATTAAGGAACCTAAACTAAGAGGCTCTAATTTATTATGCTAAATGAATTTGTCACCTAAACAGATATACTACATGCCTATTTTAAATTATGCAATCATACATATAAATTAATTGCATTTAAATTAAACAATTAAAACTAAAATAGGATTAAATTGAACTACTATTAAAATGTAAGTGCCAAATTACAAGAGAAAGGTGATCAAATTGAATTGTTACCCAAAAATCCAGGGACTAAAACCCGAATTAATCTAAAAGGCAAAATGGCGTGAATCCAATCCGACCCGCTTTGGAAACGCGCAGATCCTACCCCCTAAACGACGCTGTTCCAGACTCACTATATAAGCCCCAAAACCGAGTTAACTCACTCATTTTGCACCCTCACACTCTCTCTCCTTTCTCCATTTTCTCTCAAACTCTCTCAACACAAACCAAAGAAACCCAAAATTTAACCCAAAAACGGATCAAACATCAAGTTCATCGCGAAAACCAAACCATGTTCTTCATTATTTTCCATTTGATCCTCAGCCGCCACTCTCCGATCACACTCTGTTGTTTATCGGCCGCCGCTCCACCTTGGCAGCCACCACCTGTCTTCAGTTAGCCACCGCGGACGATTTTCGGCCGCCGACCGAAACCCTAAAATACTCAAAATTTCTCGATTTCGAGCCTAAAACCTAGATCTTGACCCAAATTAGGCAGGATTCCCAACTCCGACCACCTAATCTAATCTACCAGTTCCCAGTCACTCAATCGCTCATTTTAAACTCCGACAAGACTACGCTCATCGGCCGCCACTCACCTCTCTTTTTCATGTTTCTATTTTTATTATTATTGCTCCGATCTAACCTTCTTTTTGTGTTTAAATGCGGGATATAAAAAAATGGATAGCTTTACCTTCGAAACAGTGGTTCCAGCAATGAAAAAGGAGCTCTAGTGATGTTTAATAACTTTTTTAGCGATGTTTCGATTGTTTCGATGTTAATTCGAGTTTTCGGTATCTTTTCAACTTCTTTGCATCGTTTAAGTTCTCAAACGACCCTTCAGATTTCGGCGATTCAACTCTCATACAAGTAAATTCCCCAAATGCCATTTTCTCTGATGTCAGTGATGCCAGCTATTGACCTCTAAGAGAGAGGGGAACCGTGATCCTCGTGAAGACTATTCAGACCAATAGCTGAGAGCCACATGTACCGGTTTGGGGGGAATGAAATACCAGCTTCTATTTTGTATTTGTTTGGTCAAAAATGGGCGAGAAACATATATAAATTTAGCCTTGTAATCTGAGTTGGGCTTTGTATGATGTAAAATTGATTAGACCCTTTTTGGATTATTTATGTAGTATCAACTTTATTTATTTATATATTTTTTTATTTATAGTGAAAATATGCTATATATATTTATATAGGTATACCCGAACAAATTTAGGGTCTTACAATAAGGCTACTGTTGGGAAACGCTAGTACACCGCATGACGCAGCGAAAAAATTATCCGTCGATTACCTCCAGAGATCCATGTACGAGGAGCGAATTCGGGGTGGAAATGATGAAATGTTACCTTAGTAAATCTAAAAATCCGCAAGGGGTATAGGAGAATCCAAATCGAATCCGAGTCGACACAATCGCGTTCTGTTGAGTGGATCACACGAATAATAATAACCAAGAGGGGGTGAATTGGAATTTTAACGATGTTGTAACGGAAATTGCAACTTAAAAATATTGACACGGGAATTTAGAGTGGTTCAAGTTCACCAACCGAACTCTACATCCACTACCTTAGTCTCACCAAGGATTTGCAACAATTTCCACTAAATTGTTCGTCCCCTTTTTCCAGGACAAGGAGGCAACCTTTACAATTTCGGTTAATTTTTCTACCCAAAAATTAACCCAATCCTCACACAAAAGAACAAAGAAATTTGTTGGCTAATCTGGTATCTCTCAATACAAATGATAGCCCAATATCAAGCACTCAACCCAATTGAACAAAATAGAAATGAAGAATACAATTGGGGTTTCTAGACAAAAATGGGATTTCAACACAAATGCTTGTATTTGATGAAAGGATGTATGCTTGTAGCTCAATTCTTGATTGCTGGAGCTTCTTGGGGTCTTTTTATAGCCTCTTGTAGATTTCCAACCGTTGTGGGTGATGGGCTGAAGATTAGAGCCGTTGGGGTGCTTTTCTCACAACTTTACAGCTCCCAGACGCCTACCGTTTCGGAACGGGGTCAACCTGTTTCGGAACGGATTTCAAATAATATAGCCGTTGGAGCGTCTACGAGAGCCCGTTTCGAAACGCCTAGGGCCGTTTCGGAACGGTTTTGCCACTGCCAAAGGGGTGTTTCGAAACGGTCTTGCCCGTTTCGGAACAGATTTGCCACTGTCAAAGGGGTGTTTCGAAACGGCTTTAGCCCGTTTCGGAACGCCCTGTTTATTTTCAAATTTTAGTTTAAAACCGTTGCCCTTGTTCGTTTAAATGAAGAACAGTTTCGAAACGAGTAATACCGTTTCGAAACGCCTTGACCCGTTCCGATACGCGTTTCGGAACAGGTGCACATCGAACTGAAAGTGTTTCGAAACGCCTTGGGCCGTTTCGAAACGGGGCTTGAAAAATCACTGTTTTGGCTTTGAAATACTTAAAAAATATTTTGTAAGTCTTTGGTTTTAGATATGAAGTGGTCTTTAACAAGATATAGGGAATTTTAAGGACTTTAAAATTTGTTTTGATATTTTCATTTTAGTCCTTAGGTTTTTAGTTATATCAAAATTAAAGCATATGTTTCACAATCTCCCCCATTTTGATATAACAAAACCAAAGTTAGAATTTTTTAAGAATTTTGAAAGTTTTAAAGATATTCTAACTCCCCCTTAATTTAAGATAGGTTTTGAAATTTAAGACTTGTGACTTTTGAAATCAAGGATCAAAACCTTAAGACAAAATTAAAAATTTGAAAATTTTTGGTGGTATGGCATGGCAATTCTCTTAAATATCTTCTCCCCCTTTTTGTTAGATCAAAAAGAAACAAGCTCATAAAGAAGATTAGTACCAATAAGCAATAATAAGCAATCATAATTAATATCATCAAAATATCCAAAGCATAAACAATAAGTTCATAATCAAATCCCAAAATAAAAGATCATAAGCATAGGTTCCTAAAACATGAGAAAACATAAAGAAGCAAACTCAATCCTAAATGCATAGATAATATAATATGATATGATATGAGTATCCTAGGCCTCGTCATCATCATCCTCATCATCATCATCGTTCTTGGCTTGAGAACGGTGATATTTTGTCCATTCTCCATAAAGAGTAGAGAAGGAAAGATCAAGGTTGGCATTGGAAGTCTCAAGGGATTGAAGACGATCCTCGACGTTCTTCAATCGATTTCCCATAGTTTCAAAGCCCGAAGAAATACGAGTATCCATAGTGTCAAAATGAGAATTCAAGGCATTGAAACGCTCGGTAAGAAAAACCGTGAGAGCATCTTGATTTTCCATTTGAACTTGAGGTGGAGGAGCAACGGGAGGAGGAATCGCTTCTCGATCAATTCTTTGCCAATAACCATCCAAATATGTGAATCCGGATTTTCGAAGAGAGGACTCACCAATTTTGGTCTTGCTAGGTTCCGGAGAGTCATAGGTACAATCAATACCAAGATGATCGAAGAGAAAACTCAAGACAATGCCGTAAGTGAAAGATGTCAACTCATTGGTGTCAATAAGCTTGATATTATTGACAATCTCAGCAAAAATAATTTTGGGCACATTTGGGCGCTCACCTCTTCGGAAACATTCGAGCCAAAAGTGATCTTTTTCCCGGATGTGGGAGTATTTTCCTCCGGATGGTCGAATGAACCAAGACACTATCAAGTGAAGGACACGATCGTGCACATCTAAATGAAGGGCTTTCCCGGTGAAGGTGCCAAAGTGACGTTCATCTTCAAGACCCTCATTCTTGAGTTTAAGGGCAGACTCCAAAAGAGCAATATTAATAACAAACTTTTGCCCCAATAAAGATGACTCAATTCCTACTATCTCGGTTTTGGTTTCATCGTAAAGGAAACGAGCATTAGAGTAGAAAAGGAGTACCAAGTTTCTGTAACAAACATCCTCGATGCTCAAGAAGAAAAGAAGATCCCACTCATCCAAACGTCCAAGATACCGAAAGAGGAATCGCTCGGAATTGAGGAAATCTAGATCAATGACCCTTTCTTTACGAACCGCGAGATTTTTGACGTAGGAGAAGCGAGTACGCTGCTGCTGAGTTTTAAGAGTTTTCTGAAAAAGTTGAGTGATATTTGGACGAATACTCGATTCACCGGTTTGAACGGATTTGCGCTTTTTGTTCGATTGATCCGCCATCTAAAAATATTAAGCAAGAGTTTTAAAATTAAGTGTATGCATTGATAATAAAAATCAGTCCAATAGGAAATCCCACTTAGGTTTTTGAAAAACAGAAAAAAAATACGATTAAAAATTTTTATATTCGAATCAAAAATTTTGAGATTTTTGAAATTTTTTTACAAGATATGGAAAACCCACAACTAAAAATATATAATGTATACAAAATTATAATTTTCTAGCCTAAGATTCGAACAAATATTGAAAAAAGAGAAAAATAAGAAAAATTACCTTAGTTTGGGATTTTGGATGATTTGAATGAAATCTTTGCACAAGATTGATGAAGCTTGCTTAGACTTGTGTTTTAGAGCAAAACCCCTCACAATTTTGTGAAAAACAAAGGGTTTGAGAGGGTATTTATAGAGAGGAATCGGTTAGGGTTTTTGGGGTTTTAAGGGTTTGATAAAAATTAGGTTTTTGAACTTTTAGAAGCCCTAACTAGGGCTGTCCGCGAGTCCGTTTCGGAACGGTCACGACCGTTTCGGAACGGGGCGGCTAGGGTTTGACCCTTCTTAAAACCTTCGACAGATCGTTTCGAAACGGGGATGACCGTTTCGAAACCCGTTTGACCCGTATCGGAACGCGTTCCGATACACCCTTACATCGAACCGAAACCGTTTCGAAACAACTGGGGCCGTTTCGAAACGTCCTTCTCTCAGGACAAATTTTAAGGCACCCGTATCGGAACGGGTTAACCCGTTTCGATACACCTGGGCCTGGAAGTGCAGATGAGGCTCTAAAATGCAGAAAAATGATTTTCTAAGAGGCCAAACATGCATATATGATATGAATGAGCAGGCAAAACATATTTAGGCATAAACATACTCCCCCTAACTATATGCATGGAAGAAATTGGGAGTCTAAACACATAAACATGATATTTCACAAAATCAAGCATATTTAAGTTTGAAAAGAGGTCCAAAAAGGTCAAGATAGGCTAGTTAGACCTAACTCTCTCCTAAGGGACCAAAAACGCTCTTTATCTAATGGTTTTGTAAAAATATCTGCTAATTGATTTAAGGTGTCTACATATTCTATAACCACATCTTTCTTAAAGACATGATCTCTAATGAAATGATGTCTTATTTCTATATGTTTGGTTCTAGAATGTTGGATGGGATTTTTTGTTAAACATATTGCACTAGTATTATCACATTTTAGGGGTATGGTTTCTATGTTTACACCATAATCTAAGAGTTGTTGCTTCATCCAAAGGACTTGAGCACAACAACTCCCTAAGGATATGTACTCGGCTTCGGTGGTAGATAAGGCTACACTATTTTGTTTCTTAGAGAACCAAGATATGAGCATACTACCTAGGAATTGACAAGTTCCCGAAGTACTTTTCCTATCGATTTTGCAACCCCCATAATCCGCATCCGAGTAAGCATGTAGGTTGAAGGTAGAGACTCTAGGATACCAAAGGCCTAAACAAGGAGTGTCTCTAAGGTATCTAAAGATTCTCTTAACGGCTATAAGGTGTGACTCTTTAGGACTAGCTTGGAACCTAGCACACAAGCAAACACTAAACAAGATATCCGGTCTACTTGCGGTAAGGTAAAGCAAAGACCCAATCATAGAACGATAAAGCTTAGAGTCAACACACTTACCTCCTTCATCTTTGTCAAGCTTTGTAGATGAGCTCATAGGAGTGGCTTGAGGCTTTGTGTTCTCCAAGCCAAACTTGTTGAGCATATCCTTTATGTATTTTGCTTGATTTATGAAGGTGTCATCCTTCTTTTGTTTGATTTGGAGTCCCAAAAAGAATGAGAGCTCCCCCATCATGCTCATCTCAAATTCACCTTGCATTAACTTAGCAAATTCTTGACAATGACATTCATTAGTAGATCCAAATATAATATCATCAACATAAATTTGAACTACTAAAATGTCATTTTTATACATTTTTATAAAGAGTGTAGTGTCCACCTTACCTTTTTCAAATCCTTTTTCAATCAAAAAATTTGAAAGCCTTTCATACCAAGCTCTAGGAGCTTGTTTTAAACCATAAAGTGCTTTTGTAAGTTTGAAAACATGATTTGGAAATTTTGAGTCTTCAAAACCCGGTGGTTGTTCTACATACACTTCTTCATTTATAAAACCATTTAAAAATGCGCTTTTAACGTCCATTTGAAAAAGCTTGAAATTATGATAACATGCATATGCAAGCAACATCCTAATGGCTTCCATTCTAGCTACGGGTGCATAGGTTTCATCAAAATCTATTCCCTCCTCTTGAGTGTAACCTTGTGCTACAAGTCTAGCTTTATTTCTCACAATGTTACCACTCTCATCTAGTTTGTTCCTAAAGACCCATTTAGTTCCTATTGTAGATTGATTACTAGGCCTATCAACTAATGTCCAAACATTACTTCTCTCAAATTGATTTAACTCTTCTTGCATAGCCATAATCCAAAAATCATCTTTCAATGCTTCTTTGATATTTTTAGGCTCTATGCATGAGATAAATGCAATATGATTCATTAATCTAAGAGAAGAACGAGTGGTTACCCCCTTGGATGGATCACCCAAGATTTCACCATCTTTGACATAGTTCAACTCCCTTGGATAGCTAACTTCCTTTTCCTCAATAGCCAAGTCCCTCAAGGCTTCAAGAGGTGGATCTTGTGTGTCTTCTTCTTTTGGTTGAATCTCATCCTTCTTTGAAGTTTGACCTCCATCAAAGGTATTTATGATTCCTACATTATCATCATCACAAGAATCCTTCCTAGGAAGGGGATTATCATCGAATACAACATGAATAGATTCTTCTACAACTAAAGTTCTTTTGTTAAATACTCGATAGGCTTTAGAGGTTAAAGAGTAACCTATAAAAATAGCTTCATCACTTTTTGCATCAAATTTACCTAAATTATCTTTTCCATTATTTAAAACAAAACATTTACATCCAAAAGGGTGGAAGTAGCTAATATTAGGCTTTTTAGATTTTAAAATCTCATAAGGTGTTTTCTTTAAAATCGGCCTAATGGTTACTCGATTTATAATATAACAAGCTGTGTTTGTTGCTTCCGCCCAAAAATATTTTGGTAAATTATTTTCGCAAAGCATAGTTCTAGCCATTTCTTGTAAAGTTCTATTTTTCCTCTCAACTACCCCATTTTGTTGAGGAGTTCGAGGAGCTGAAAAATTATGACTAATACCATTTTCATTTAAAAAATCTTCAAATCCTAAATTTTGAAATTCGGTTCCATGATCACTTCTAATATGTGAAATTTTAAGTTCAAGATCATTTTGAATTAATTTTGAAAATGTGATGAATTTTTCAAAAGCCTCATCCTTAGTACTTAAAAAGAGAACCCAAGTGAATCTAGAAAAATCATCAACTAATACAAAAGCATATGATTTGCCACCCAAGCTCATAGTCCTAATTGGCCCAAATAAATCCATGTGGATTAGTTGTAAACATCTACTAGTAGAAATGTCATTAATGGATTTAAAGGAAGATCTATGTTGTTTACCCTTTGAGCATGCATCACAAATTTTATCGTTCGAAAATTTTATCTTGGGTAAACCTTTAACTAGGTTTAGAGAGACTAGTTTTTCTAAAACACTTGTGCTAGCATGTCCTAGCTTCCTATGCCACAACCATGCATCATTTTCGTTTTGAGCAACTAAGCATGCATGTGATGTATGAATGTCATCTAGATGCACCATGTATATATTCCCTATGCGATGACCTATGAGCATAATATTATTAGTTTTAATGTCTACAATTTTACAACCGGTTTTATCAAACATAACATTAAAACCTTTATCACATAGTTGACTTATGCTCAATAAATTATGTTTAAGATCATTGACATATAAAACATTTTCAATGAGAGTAGTAGAGTGATTACCTATGGAGCCAATACCTTCAATGTGGCCTTTGGAGTTGTCACCAAATGTTACTACTCCTCCACTTTTTGGCTTTAGATCCATTAGTCGACTCTTGTCTCCGGTCATGTGTCTCGAGCATCCACTATCAAGGTACCATGAGTTTTGACTTTGTGCTTTGGCCTTGTAGCAATGCTCCCCCTACAAACAAAGATATTTAAACTTTTGTTTTTGGTACCCAAATCATTTTGGGCCCATGTGTGTTAGTTCCTAAAACTTTGGTTCCCTTAGGAATCCAAGGTGACATAGCAATAATATTATTAGATTTAACAAGTTCCTTAGGAACCCATACATTTCTAATTCTTTTAACTTTACTATGTCTAGGATAGTTACCTTGTTTGTAGTAGTTAGTCTTTTTCTTATATTGGTGTGTTCTAGAGGATTCTCCTATGTCATGTTTGACACTACCATTATTTTTTAAAGACTTTTTGAGCTCATTTAGCTCACTTAACACCTTTTGGTGTTCACAATTATTTTGAGATAAAAGATTGTTAAGATCAATATTTTCTTTTTGAAAGAATTTGAGTTCATCTTCTAATCCTAATATCTTTTTCTCAATTTTAGAATTAGTTTGAGTAAGTGAGTCATTTTTCTCTTTTAATTCTAGAATAATTTTTCTATTCCTAATAACCGACTCCTTATACTTCTCAACTAATTCATCATATACCTCTTGTAACTCATCATAAGCATCATTTAATTCTTCATATGAAAAATCTAAAGTAGATGAGTTAGAGGTTACCAAGGAGGAATCTTCCTCAAGTGCCATGAGGCAAAGGTTCGCCACTTCTTGTTCGTCATCCTCTGATGACTCCTCATCACTCCAAGTAGCAAGCTTGGCTTTGAGCTTTTTCCTCTTCTCAAAGCCCTTCTTCTTGAGTTGAGAGCACTCCGAACGTATGTGGCCGGGTTGTTTGCACTCGAAGCAAGTGAGTGGATCCCTTCCTTCTTCTTTGTTCTTGCTTTTAAAGTCCATCTTCCTTTGGATTTTTCTTCCTCGGTTGGACCTCATAAGGCGTGAGAATCGTTTGGCTATCATAGCTAATTCTTCAAGCTCATCCTCATCACTAGATGAGCTTTCATCAAGTTGGGAAGTTTTAGCCTTGAGAGCTATTCCCATTTTCTTCTTTTTCTCCCCTTCAAGCTTCTCCATTCTTTTTTCTTCTTTCTTTCTTTCATCTTCTCTTCCTTGCTTCATGATCTCGTGAGTAAGGAGAGAGCCTACAAGTTCATCAAGCTTTAGAGTTTTTAAATTCTTTGCTTCGATGATTGCGGTTCTCTTCCCATCCCAAGATTCGGGAAGTGAATAGAGTAGCTTTCGGACAAGCTTATCTTCCGGTATAACTTCTCCATATCCTTTTAAACCATTTACAATTGTGGAGAACCTATCAAACATCTTTGACACCGTCTCATCGAATTCCATCTTGAAATTTTCATAACTAAGATTGAGAATTCCAATCTTAGTTTCTTTGACATCGTTGGTGCCTTCATAGGTGGTTTCAAGAGTGTCCCACACTTCTTTGGCACTTTCAATTGATGAGACCTTTGAGTAGATGTCCGGACCGAAAGCACAAAATAACATGTGAAGAGCTTTGTCATTTACTTGAATCTTTTTTCTTTCCTCTTCACTCATTTCCGTTCTCCTTTTTAGCACCATTTTGCCATCATTATCTTGCTTCAATGGAATATATGGTCCATCCTCAATGACATCCCATACAAGATAGTCACTTGATTTAATGAATAGACGCATTTTATTTTTCCAAAAGGAGTAGTTCTCACCATTGAAGAAAGGAGGCTTTGTGGTGGATTGTGAGTCGTACATGCCGGGAGCGGAGGTTGAAGCCATCTCTTGATATTTTGATGATGATCACACTTCTTCCAAGGATCTCCTCTTGTGGTTGTTAATCCTCAAAGAGTTAAGCTCTGATACCAATTGTTGAGTGGATCACACGAATAATAATAACCAAGAGGGGGGTGAATTGGAATTTTAACGATGTTGTAACGGAAATTGCAACTTAAAAATATTGACACGGGAATTTAGAGTGGTTCAAGTTCACCAACCGAACTCTACATCCACTACCTTAGTCTCACCAAGGATTTGCAACAATTTCCACTAAATTGTTCGTCCCCTTTTTCCAGGACAAGGAGGCAACCTTTACAATTTCGGTTAATTTTTCTACCCAAAAATTAACCCAATCCTCACACAAAAGAACAAAGAAATTTGTTGGCTAATCTGGTATCTCTCAATACAAATGATAGCCCAATATCAAGCACTCAACCCAATTGAACAAAATAGAAATGAAGGATACAATTGGGGTTTCTAGACAAAAATGGGATTTCAACACAAATGCTTGTATTTGATGAAAGGATGTATGCTTGTAGCTCAATTCTTGATTGCTGGAGCTTCTTGGGGTCTTTTTATAGCCTCTTGTAGATTTCCAACCGTTGTGGGTGATGGGCTGAAGATTAGAGCCGTTGGGGTGCTTTTCTCACAACTTTACAGCTCCCAGACGCCTACCGTTTCGGAACGGGGTCAACCTGTTTCGGAACAGATTTCAAATAATATAGCCGTTGGAGCGTCTACGAGAGCCCGTTTCGAAACGCCTAGGGCCGTTTCGGAACGGTTTTGCCACTGCCAAAGGGGTGTTTCGAAACGGTCTTGCCCGTTTCGGAACAGATTTGCCACTGTCAAAGGGGTGTTTCGAAACGGCTTTAGCCCGTTTCGGAACGCCCTGTTTATTTTCAAATTTTAGTTTAAAACCGTTGCCCTTGTTCGTTTAAATGAAGAACAGTTTCGAAACGAGTAATACCGTTTCGAAACGCCTTGACCCGTTCCGATACGCGTTTCGGAACAGGTGCACATCGAACTGAAAGTGTTTCGAAACGCCTTGGGCCGTTTCGAAACGGGGCTTGAAAAATCACTGTTTTGGCTTTGAAATACTTAAAAAATATTTTGTAAGTCTTTGGTTTTAGCTATGAAGTGGTCTTTAACAAGATATAGGGAATTTTAAGGACTTTAAAATTTTTTTTGATATTTTCATTTTAGTCCTTAGGTTTTTAGTTATATCAAAATTAAAGCATATGTTTCACACGTTCCAACCTCTACGCAGTCCACCCGAACGAAACAAACAATATTCTCTCTTCTCTAACTGTTAGAGAGGTTTTCCGAAAAAGCAAATCTTGGATGCTAGACCTTATGCCTTTATATAACATTCAAAAACCTAATTTTAATTAAATTCGGATTCATTAAATTACAATATATTTAACCGAATATAATTAAATATGTAGAATCTGATTCTACTTTAATTTGGATTCATTAAATATACAATATATTTAACCGAATATAATTAAATATGTAGGATCTGATTCTACTTTAATTAGGTTTCTTTATATATATACATATATATATATATTAATAGTATTTCATAATTACAATAATTATCTAGTATTAATATATATATATAAACGAGATTATCTATAATTACAATAATTATAATAATTTCATTTTAATAATTATTACTTCTACACCAAGTTTGTACACATGTTATTTAGTCGATATTTGTTGTTTTCAATCATAGGATGCGACCCTTGTTGGTTCATGTAACGTTAGTAGTAATATATAGAACAATTCTAATATTACAAGTAATGAGTGGCATCTAGCAATACATCACTACCTAAGTTACATAAAGCTGTGGTTCGACTTTACCTTTTTCCGTGATTAACTTCTTTTATGTATTACATCATTTTGTCCTCATATCTAGATCGGACACAAGTCATGGATTAGTCACACATGTATAGTCCATCTAATGTTTCTTGATATCTTGAGTAGACTATTATAAACGAATAATTATGATATCTCATATCAATTTATTCGAGCATGGCCATGCATTTTCTAGTCTCACTCAATCAAGTGGCCTATGATATTACTCATATTATGTAGGAGGGACTGATCCTATCTTGATCAACCATATTCCGCTACATAAATTGTGACATATCCAATGTCAGTCTTTATAGTGTAGTCAGTTACGACACATGTTTGACCATATCAAAATATGTCACTCACGAGGTTGAAATGATGATGATCTCAAGTTTGAGGATCATACATGTAGTTATCATCATGAGCGATATCGTGACTATCACATAATAATCCAAGAAACATGCTCATAGCAGGTCAGTCCAATATGTCGTTCTCTAACACATACTTATGTATTGATTTTGACATCTCCATGTCAATGACAACGCTTTATCATCAATCAACTACATATCAGTCTTAATATATTATTGTTGTCAATGACCATAATAATACTAGACTAAAGACATTCAATAATAACTATATTAATCTAAGGACTTTATTAAAATTCAGTTTATTTATAAATGCACAGAATAGGACTGAAATAATAATAATGGCTTTATATTAATAAAAAAGATAAAATAAGTATGTCTTTTACAACCATCTCATGATTGGTCTTTAGGCATACTCTAACAGTTACACTATTTTGTTTCTTAGAGAACCAAAATATGAGCATACTACCTAGGAATTGACAAGTTCCGGAGGTACTTTTTTTATCTATCTTACATCCCCCATATTCTGCATCCGAGAAAGCATGCAAATCAAAGGAGGAATCTCTAGGATACAAAAGTCCTAAACAAGGTGTGTCTCTAAGGTATCTAAAAATTCTCTTAACGGCTATAAGGTGTAATTCTCTAGGACTAACTTGAAACCTAGCACACAAGCAAACACTAAACATAATATTGGGTCTACTTGTGGTAAGGTAAAGCAAAGAGCCAATCATAGAACGATAAAACTTTGAATCAACACACTTACCTCCTTCATCTTTGTCAAGCTTTATAGAAGAACTCATTGGAGTGGCTTGAGGCTTCACATTCTCTAAGTCAAACTTCTTGAGCATGTCCTTGATGTATTTAGCTTGATTAATGAAGGTGTCATCCTTCCTTTGATTGATTTGGAGTCCCAAGAAGAATTAGAGCTCCCCTATCATGCTCATCTCAAACTCCCCTTGCATTAACTTAGCAAACTCTTGGCAAACAATTTTTTTGCCCGGCAATATATTTTTTATTAGAGAGTTTAAAAATTACAATCCAAGACCTAAGTTGAGTGCTTCGTTAAAAACCTCCCTAAACCTCATTAAGAATTACAATCCAAACTCACTCTTGGCAAAACAATTCATTAGTAGAACAAAAAATGATATCATCAACATACATTTGAACTACTAACATCTCTTTGTCATTTCTTTTAATAAAAATTGTAGTATCCACATTCCCTTTTTCAAAACCTTTTTCAATCAAAAAGTTTGAAAGCCTTTCATACCTAGAGGTGGCAATCGGGTCATTCGGTTCGGGTTCGGTTCGGGTCGTTTCGGTTCGGGTCATTTCGGGTCTATCTAGAATCGGTTTAGATTCGGGTCGGTTCGGTTTGGGTTCGGGTCTAATTCGGGTCTGTGATGAGTCGGATTCGGTTCGAGTATTGGATCGGGTCAAAATCGGATCGGTTGTTTTCGGGTCGGGTCAATATCGGATCGGTCGCTTTCGGTTCGGGTCAAAATCGGGTCGTTCGGGTCGCTTTCGGTTCGGGTTAAAATCGAGTCAATTTCGGGTCAGGTCAACATTTAAATTTTCGGGTCAATTCGATTTGAGTTGGGTTAAAGGTTTGAGGTTTAGTATTTATGGTTTAGTTTAGAGTTATTGGTGTATGAGATTAATTCTGATTCAACTTGTTAATCTATGCATTTGAATTTGATTAAATATTTAAATCAAAGCTTCATGTATCCATATAAATTTTTTTTGTATAATTATATTAAATCAAAGTTTATAATAATAATAATAATAATAATAATAATAATAATAATAATAATAATAATAATGTCTGAAATGAATTAATTTATTAAACTTAGGATCTAACTGAACTAACTAAAATCTAAAAGCATAAATCACGGACATAATTAAAATAATTTTAAAACTAAATGTGAAATTTCAATTAAATTAATCTAAATTGAAACTCAATTAAATTAAGAAAAAGAGAAAGACAATTGGTAAAAAATAGAGAGGGAAAAAACAAAATTTTGGAGGGAAATAAGTCACCAATTTTTTAAGCTAGATTGAAAAAAAAAAGAAAAAGACAATTGGAAAAAATAGAGAGAGAAAAGACAAAATTTTGGAGGGAAATAAGCCACCAATTTTTTAAGCTAGAGATTAATTACTTTTTAGGTCATGTTGCATTTAAAATGTTACATTTTAGTCAACTTTAAGTTTTAGTTTAATTTAATTTAGTCACAAGTATTCCCACGGTTTAGACTCCAGATATAGAAATCCCCTCCCCGTAGTGATATTTAGTCTCTAAAAATTTACTTTTAGTTGAAATTAACTAATCTTTGTAATTTAGTCTATTAATTTAATGTATTGATATTTTCGTTCATTTTAATTTCAAAGATTTAATTTTTAGCCAAAATTGATCCCTATTTATTTATATGTTATAATTACAAAATTGGTCATTGGACTCTCAAATTTCTCCACTTCCAAATTGTCAATTTAGTCTACAATTTCAATTTTATGCTATATTTTATGATGAAATTATAAAATTGGTCACCAAGATCTCAAATTTCTATACTTCATTTTATCATTTATTATATTGTTAAAAATAGATATTCGGGTTAAAATCGGGTCAAAATCGGGTTAAAACCGGGTCGATATTCGGTTCAGCTTTCGGTTCAGCTTTCGGTTCGGGTAGCATTCGGTTCGGGTCCATTCGGTTCGGGTCTATTTGGTTCGGGTCCATTTCGGTTCGGGTCCATTTCGGTTCAACAAAAAATTTCGGTTCGGTTCGGTTCGGTTTGGGTTTCGGGTCAACTTCGAATCATCATGTTCGGGTCAAAATCGGGTTTCGGTTCGGGTAATTCGGTTCGGGTTTCGGGTCTCGGGTCAAGTTTGCCAGGTCTATTCATACCAAGCTCTTGGAGCTTGTATTAAATCATATAAAGCTTTAATGAGTTTTAAAACATGGTTTGGGAATTTTGGATCTTCAAAACCGGGTGGTTGTTCAACATACACTTCTTTATTTAAAAAACCATTTAGAAAAACACTTTTGACATTCATTTGAAAAAGCTTGAATTCATGATAACATGCAAAATCAAGAAGCATCCTAATAGTTTCCATTCTAGCTACAGGTGCATATGTTTCATCAAAATCAATTCCCTCTTCTTGATTGTAACCTTGAGCAACACGTCTAGCCTTTCTCCTCACTATGGTACCATTCTCATCTAGTTTGTTTCTAAAAACCCTTTTAGTTCATATAGTAGATTTATTACTAGGCCTATCAACTAAGGTCCAAACTTGACTCCTCTCAAATTGATTTAATTTTTCCTAATCCAAAAATCATCTTTTAATGCTTCTTTGATATTTTTAGGCTCTATACATGAAATGAATGCAACATTATTCATAAGTCTAAGAGAGGATCTTGTGGTTACCCCTTTGGATGGATCACCCAAAATCTCACCACATTTGACATAGTTGAACTCCCTTGGGCAGCTCACTTCCTTCTCCTCTAGAGTCATATCCTTCAAGGCTTTTAGAGGTGGATCTTGTGCTTCTTCTTCCTTGGTTGGAAAGCGTGAGGTCCCTACAATAATTATCGCTATACATTAAAATGCCTCTTCAATATGTCGTAGACCTTGTGTTTTTCAGTAATTGTAAATTACGAAATATAAAAAGGTGGCCCACGTCGAACGGACATCGCTACGTGTAGAACGCGAGGTCATGACTCGCTTTTTCCAGAACGCAAGGTCGCCTTACGTGGACGATTTGTGGGTTATTTTTCTAAATAACATTGGCTGGGTGTCATTTTCATAAATAAATATTTAAAAAGGATTTTTATATAATAATGCCTACATTTTAAACTCAATATTCTAATTCCTAACCCTAAACATAAATTTATAATAATGGAAATAAGTAGTAACATTAAAAAGGATGGTCGATTTCTACTCGTACAAATCAAATTGAAATGATTAAGAGTATTTTTTTTCTTCACACCTTTTTGTTCTACCAAATATATAAAATTTTTACTTCTTCATTTCATCTTTCCATTTTTTCACTCAACTAATCAAAAACTTTAGAAAATAAGTATTATCTATAAAAATATTTGAATCTTGTGAATGTGTCTTGGGAAACTAATGATTTGACAGATGCGTTGGCAAAAGAAAAAGTTGATCGAGAGCCATTGTTTCAGGTGGCTTGAGGCCGAGGGTCAGAGGGTGCATGGTTTGAGTTGCAATGCTTGGGTGGTGTAGGGTGCTTGAGTGCATCTAATGCATTATAGAATGGATGGTGCTGCTCGGTTGTGTGTTTAGCGTGCATGGCCAGACATTTTTTATTCATTTTTACCTTTTAGTTTGTGTTGTTTCTTTTCACATATTGTGAAATTGATTGTACTTATTAGTATTAATTTTTAATAAAGTTAATCTTGTTGATGGAAAGAAAATATAAATGATTCAGAAAAATGCAATTCATTCAAGTATTTCTCCTTTACAACAGAAAGAAGAAATTCATTGATAGATATATTTATCTACCCTAAGTAGGAAGTTCAAACTATGTCCTATACAGACAATCCATATGCAAAAACCTCTCCCCATCCTAAATGGCTAGCAAAGGGAGAAACAAGTGCACTAAAATTGAAAGAATTAATGGATCAATCTATCCAAAGTCACGACAACGCAGCAAGAGCAATTGAACAAAAATTCAGACGGATTTAGCAGTCGAAGCCAGGGCAGACCGACAGCACAATCATAAGAATCAAGACAAAGACGATACCAAAAACAATCAATTTCATCTTCATGTTTTGCAGCCACATCTTTCTTTTTAACGTAGTCCCCTGCTGCCTGAAATCTTGTGCCTGGAATTCAGGACCAAGTCACATTGCAGGGTTTAAAGAAACCATACAAGCAAAAAAATTATATTAGAAATATAGATTGACGAGAATTATAATCAGCAGTGGTTCTAGAGCAACAACACAAGCCCCCGAAAAAAAAATTAAATTGAGCTCAGTTAAATACATGGAATAGTGATAAAGAACACGGAAAAAGCAAAAATGATGATGTACTTTGAGTAATCTATGACTATTTTTTATTTAAAATTTTGTCTACCACATATATAATAACTTAATAAGTATTTTTTAAAAAAAATATTAAGGGCCTCGTGTTAACAAATTGCACAAGAACCTTAAATCTTTCAAGTTTATAATAACTTGAAAAACTAAATTTGATAAGAAAACAAGTTTGCCAAAATGCAAAACATGAAATACATTTAAATAAGAATAACCTGTGAGCGGAGGTTTTCAGTTTTATCAACCAGCAACTCAATCTTCTCACCACGGTCAAGGACCTGAAAAAAGACAAATGTTAGTAAGGGAAGAAAACAAAACAACATCATTCTATTTTTATAACTCTTGCATATTGTGAAAACTTGCCATAACATTACACTACATCAATAACATATGCAGAGTCAGTAGTAGCTTATTACCCTCTCAATATTTTCCATCATAACACCCTTGACTTCAGAAACTTGAGCCTTCACTTTAGCAATTTTGCTTATTTCCTCAGGATGTTCCACACAATACTGCATGTGCTCCTTCAGTTTGGGCCTATTATGAAAAAGAGCAGTAAAAAGGACAATTATGGATGTCAGTTGGGAAAAGCGGGTGTAGAGGGTGCTCGCCAACAATTTTCATTTTCATTTTTATCTCTGTCCTGGATTCAAAACCTACAATTATTCCCGTCCCACTATTCACTAGGTCTCGAGACCCACTAAATTATAAATATAAACTTACTTTTTATATTATTTAATTGTCACTTTTTGAAGAAAAAATAATAAGTCATTGCAACCCTTTCGTTATTAAATTAAAATGTAATTCAATATGAGTTCAAAATTTCTAGAAAATAAAGTTTTTACATAATACTAAATATGACATGAAAATTGAGAAGTTGAAGCAGTGAGGCATGAAATTGTGTTTAAATTATGTGAAAATTGAGATAATATGACTTGGTGAGTGCTCTATTTTTGTTTAAATATTTGTGAATGTTATCAATCGATAATTATATGAGAAGAAGCATAGTGAGAAATACCTAAATTCTCTATTCAGGCTCTTGGCAGTAAAACTATCAGCCTTTCCTCCACCGTATCTCTTGCTAAAGTCTTCCTTAACTCTTTCCAGAAATGCAATTGGAATTTGCCTGCCAGCAGATTCAACTGCAACCACGCAGTATGCTGCAGCATCAAATGTATTAGAACAAATTAAGTATGAAAATAAGAAATCATTTCTTAATTAATTCCCTATTCAAGCTACGTTAAAAAAAAAAAGTTAACTACTAGAATAATCACTTATGTTTTCCCTATTACACAGTTCATCACCGATTTTGAAAAACAACCAGTAAGGTCACTTACGTTTTCGGGACGTAAACTTTTGGTCACTCAGCCGTTTGTTGTCGTTAAACATTGACGGCTTGCTGACATGACAGCGAAAAAATAAGGGTAAACTAATGCAATGACCACTAAAGTTTATCTCATGTACATTTATGCTCCCAATTTAAAAAAATACATTATGGTCACTACTGAAAATGTTTTTTTTATAATTTCACCCTTGAATTTTTAAAATTCATTTTCAACCCTAAAACTTTACAATCAGTTAGTACAGTAATATTATAAAGGCTTAAATGAAAAATAGATGCCCAAAGTATACCCTTTTTAAATTTTAGGTGCCCAAATTGCTCTTATTTAATAACTAAACTTTCAAATTGCTCTTATTTTTTCACTCTAGATTATTTTATTATTATTATAACATGACATGTCATTTGTTATTATTGTTAAATAAAAAATCATTTAAAAATAAAATAAAACCATTTTTATTATTATTAAGTTTAAAATATTTTAAAAAAATATTGCTTCTTAAAATAATTTAGGTGTCCAAAGTATTTTTTTGTAAAAATAGGTGCCCAAAGTTTTGATAGTTACAATTTTAGGTGTCCGGCTGTTAAATGAGTGTTAAAAAATTGTCAACCAATCGGTACTTGACACGTGGCATTAATTTTATTTTTTAAAATTCTTTTAATGGAAAATACTCAAATTTTTATAAAATCTCAAAATTTTACAAGCTTCACAAAACAGTCTCTAAATCCCTAAAAATTCCCAAATTTCCGCCGTCGGTTGTCGCCGCTTCCGCTGCCGGTCGCCGTCGCATACAACACCCAATTGGTCGTCGGACCAAGGCGACCATTTTTCCTAACACGACATCACCGAAAACGCCCAACGGCGTGCAGCCGAACGTCGAACACGAAATCGACGTTCGTGTTTGACGTTCGACTGCACGCCATTGGACGTTTCCGGCGACGTCGTGTTAGGGGAAATGGTCGCCTTGGTCCGGCGACCAAGTGGGTGTGGTCAACGACGACGATCGGCGGCTGAAGCAGCGGCAATCGACGACGGAAGTATGGGAATTTTTAGGGATTTAGGGACTGTTTTGTGAAGCTTGTGAAATTTTGAGATTTTATTTTAAAAATCTGAGTATTTTCCATTAAAAAAATTTTAAACGAAAAATAAAATTAATGCCATGTGTCAAGCACCGATTGGTTGACAATTTTTTAACACCCATTTAACAACTAGGCACCTAAAATTGTAACTATGGAAACTTTGAGCACCTAATTTTACAAAAAACTACTTTAGACACCTAAATTATTCTAAGAAGTAATATTTTTTAAAATATTTTAAATTTAATAATAATAAAAATGATTTTATTTTATTTTTAAATTATTTTTAATTTAACAATAATAAAAAATGACATGTCATGTTATAATAATAATAAAATAATCTAGAGTGAAAAAATAGGAGCAATTTGGGCACCTAAAATTTAAAAAGGTATACTTTGGGCACCTATTTTTCATTTAAGCCTTTATAATATTATTGTACTAATTGATTGTAAAATTTTAGGGTTGAAAATGAAGTTTTAAAAATTAAAGGGTAAAATTATAAAGAAATCTTTTCAATTGTGATCATACTGTTTATTTTTTAAAATTGGGGAGTAGAAATGTACATGGGATAAACTTTAATGGCTATTGCAGTAGTTTACCCTTATTTTTTCGCTGCCAGGTCAGCAAGCCGTCAATGTTTAACGACAACAAACGGTTGAGTGACTAAAAGTTTACGCCCCAAAATAGCAAGTGACCTTACTGGTCGTTTTTTAAAATTGGTGACCAACTTTGTACCGGGGGACTATTCCTGTAATTAACCCTAAAAGAAAATTCAAACCAGAAGTCAGAATCCAGATCAACAGCTTAAAAATTAAAATAAATATGCTCGGATTTGCATGCACATGCACCCACATAGAAGCTAAAATTGGACAGTGTGACCCTTGATGGAAAAGTGATGAACATCACAAAACACGTAGTTAAAAATATATAAAAAGATGCAAATGAACCAACATAAATAAAAGTCGAATATGCACAAATTAGAAATAGAATGCCTGAAAAATCAAGGAAATGCGATACAACGTGTTGTTTTTTTTTTTTTGTATTCTGTAAATCAAAAAAGTACCAAAACATGAAAATATCAAGATTAGGGAAGTTTTTAACGAGACATGAAAAGTCTTTATGGTACGTTAGGTGTCAGAGAATCTTTGTTATCTTAGCTTTAAAAGTTGGTTTGAAAAGCAATGCAAAACAACGTGTTGTTTCTTTTTTGTATTTTAGATTCCCTTGTGATTAGTTATGTTGTACACTTTTCCTCCAATTAGGATTAAGAATGTTTTTAACGAGACACACAATCTTAAGTCATAGGTGTGTATGATTTAAATATCTAATAAAATAACATTTACCGAGAAAAAAATGAAAATATCAAGAACGCATGTTGATATTCATATCTGAGTAATTAAATAATCAATCCAAAAAAATAAGTGAATCCGATCTAGACAACAATTTGAGGGTGAAAAGCCAAACCAATAAGAGAACACGAAGCAAATCGTAACCAAAAGTTAAACGAAAAACAAAATGTAGAAAAGAGAGGGGAAACAAAGATTGTTACTGAATCCATTTTCAACGAGGTAATTGAAGGTGTGGCCATCGCAATTGTAGGTAAACTTGTTGTTGGAAGTGGGGAGATTTTGAAGACATTGGCCGGCAATGGTTGTGAAGTTACCGGTGAACTCGGTGTACTCGGCGAGGATGACCGTGCCACGAGCCACGAAGCTGTAAATCAACGACTGTTGCCCCATATTTGAAAAGTGAAGCCTAGCTCTAGAATTTTGTGAACCAAAATGAAGATAGACAAAAATGAGAGAGATTGAAAAGTCTATGGGATTGGACAAGAAAATAGGATAATAGAAGAAAGGCTGAATTTGTGGTAGATGTAGTTAATTTATGAGTACTAATTCTTTTACATTTTTTGGTGAACTACTCGGATAGGCTACGGACTATACATCATTTATAGTTTCGTCCTTTGACTATAGAAAATTACAAAAATGATCATCTAATGTAACAAAAGATAAGAAAGTCATTTCCCTTAAATGTTTAACTACAAGTGATATGGCAATTAATAAAATTGCCATAATAACAAATTTAGCCTTCAACTTTTACATTTTATTTTAGTTTTGTCTCAATTAAAAAAAATAATTTTCAAAATTTCAGTTGTCTGTCAATTTAATCCTTAAAATCCCAAATTTCATTTTTTTCTATTCTTATTCATCTCATGTTAAGCAATCTTTATGGATTCCATCTTCTTCCTGTGCTCTACAAAGTAATTTTCTTGTTCATATCTCCTATTGTTTTTCTTTTACTTTTGTAGTTGATTATTATAGGTTTAAATGTTAATTTTGGGTTTGATTTCTTAGCCAAAAAAAACTAGACAAAAACTCAATTAGGGGTTTTTCTACTTTCTTTTGGGTGTGAATTCTTAAAAACTTCTTAATAGAAATAGTCATGAATCATCCGTTTTTTATGCCCACCGTCTGATTGAATCAAGCCAACAACCAATGATTAACTACGATGATTAGGGACGGACACAAAATTTTATATTAGGGAGCGAACTTATAAAATTTTAGGAGGACATATATTAGAGTGCGAAAATAGACTTTCAATATAAAATACATAGAAAATTTCTAAAAAAAATTATATCATATATGAATTTCAAAGGCATAATGCCAAAAAAACGCCCCTAACGCTTGACTGAATAGTTATTTTGGTCTCTATTCATTTTTTGAAGCAAATAAACCCTCAACGTTTTATTTGGGTCAAAATGACCCATCTACGGATGAAAACTATTATTCAACTGACGATAAATGACTTGAAATGATGTAGTAAACCCACATGCAGTGCACGCCACGATAGCAGTGCTATATAGGGAAATGTGCTGATTTTACATAATGACACATCAGTCAAAAATTAATTTTATAAAATTGTATAAAATATATAATATTTTTTCTTCTGATGTGTCGTTATGTTAAGTCATTTCAAGTTATTTATCGTCAGTTAACTAACATTTTTCATTTACGGGGACCATTTTGACCCAAAATAAAATGTTGAGGTCTAAATTGCTTAAAAAATAATAAGGGCTAAAGTGATTATTCAAAAAAACGTCAAAAACATTTTTTGATATTAAATCAATTTTAAATTTTAAGGAGGACAATTGCCCCTACAACCCCTCGATCCATCCTGATGATGATGATGTTAATGAAGTTGAATTAACCACAAAGATGCATCCGTTCCAATCGGTTGACAAAGAAAACAATTGAGATGATGATTTCGATGGATAGTATTACCCGTCGGGTAAGAAAAGATAAATAAAAAATCACATAAGTTGAGTTTCTTGATAGAAGGTTTGAAGTTGAAAACAAACTCGAACTAAAACATGAAGTTGCAACTTGCAACAAAACTAGATTTACAACCCTAACAAATTACAATAGCATAATGTCAAAAAAATTCTTAATGTTTGATTGGATAATCATTTTAGCTCATATTTTTTAAGCATTTTAACCCTCAACATTTCATTATAGATCAAAATAATCCCTGTAAGGATGAAAAATATTAGTCAACTAACAGTAAATGATGTGTTAAATATAACAATGCATGTTAACATAGCAGTGTCATTGAGACAAAAATAATAACATAACAGTTAAAACGACTTTTCGGACTGCGTGGAATCACAATCTGTTTCCTCCTTAGCTTACATGATTCCTTGATGACACTAGGTTTATTATTGGATTCTTGAGCTGGATCAGACTGTGCGACTTGAAAAGTCAAAACCTGAGCCTGTTCACACCTTTCTCGAAAGACAATACTCGTCACCTTATTCTGCCCTGACTCGTTCTTGCATGCTTCCTTCACACAAGTGGCAGAAATTCGAAAGTCTCTCGGTTTTCCATCAGCTTTCTTCTACATCATGCGTGACATCCACTTCAACCCTCCTTGTCCAAATTTCCAATTCAGTAGGTTGACGGCCCATAGAAAACCAACATCCATTACAAGGGCCATACTCTAATTAAACAAAATTCAAGGGGTCAAACAACAATATCCCCTTTCTGGTTTTTACTTGATTAGGGAAGAATCAATGGGCTCCAATTTCTTCTTTACTTGTTCGTAAATGTGCCAAGCAATGTAAGGCTCGTTGGTATGATTTATGAATATGGCTTCACCCTCCTATCAAAAAGGTACATTTCTTTCATTTTCTTGAATTATTTTTAGAATATTAGAGGCTCATTTTGTTTTATAATTTAGTCTAATATCTTAAATATAATTATATTTTTATTCAATTTAATCTTAAAAATCTTTATTTAACTTGAAATTAATCTCTATTTCTTTATAAATTTTATGATATGGTCCAATATTTTAAATATAAACATAATTTTGTTCAATTTAGTCCTAAAAATCATTATTTTACCCAAAATCATCCCCAATTCCTTTCTAATTATTATTATTTAGTAAAATGTTTTAAATATAATTATATTTTTGTTTAATTTAGTCCTAAAAATCATTGTTTAACCTGGAATTGATCCCAATTTCTTTCTAATTTTTATTTAACCCGAAATAGACCCCTATTTCTTTATAATTTTATATTTTAGTCCAATATTTTAAATATAATTATATTTTTATTCAATTTAGTCCTAAGAGTCTTTATTTAACTCCAAATAAAACCTAATTTTTAAATATAATTATATTTTTGTTCAATTTCGGGTTAAATAAAGATTTTGAGGATGAAATTAAACAAAAATATCATCAAATTAAAAATATTGGACTGAATTATAAAAATTAGAAAGAAATTGAGGTAAATTTTAGTTTAAATAAAGATTTTTAGGATTAAATTAAATAAAAATAAAAAAATTTATAGACTTGACGTACAAATTACCCATTTTATTAAAGTTACATGATTTTTTTTATTTATTAGTGACACGTGGTGCATTCTGATTGGTCCATGAAATTTTTTTAACGAGAGTTAACGGTAAGGAGCAATTGAAGTCACGATTTAAAGTTTAGGGGAAAAACATCTTGCAAAATTCTTTAAGGACCAACTCTCTGTAGAAAGTGTATACTTTGGGGGCCATTGGTATCATTAAGCCATACATATATGCGTGTATATTAATATCACCTACGCCCGAACTGTATAATCCCAGTGCACCCTACAAATTTACAGTTTCTAAATTTTAACATGCTCGATTTCCTCATCATGCCCCCTTCTTCAAAATCCACCGCCACCGCTACTGCCGCCACCAAATTTACCGGCCACCATCAAAACCACCATTCCCACTCCCCTCTCCTTCACTGCAAACACTCTCCATCAGCCACCCTAGAGCTCCTGATCCTAATTTTAGTCCTTTTTTCAGGCACTTTTCTCCTATCCTCTTACTTCTCCTACCTCTTCCATTCCCTCTCCCTCCTCCTTTCCCCTCTCCTCTCCACCCATACTGCCTCCTTGTCTCTCCCTTTTGTTTCCTACCTTTTGGGTTTCTCTCTTTTCTTTGTCACCACCCTGATTTCCATTGAGTTCTGCTGTGGTTCACGATCCCGTAAATGCGACAAGCCTGGATGTAAAGGACTGAAAAAGGCCTTGGAGTTCGATTTGCAGGTACAAACGGAGGATTCTGTGAAAAATGGATCAAAGGAGATTGATCTTTTGCCTTGGAAAGGTGGGAGTGAAGGGAACCCTGATTATGAGTGTTTGAGGGCCGAACTAAGGAAGATGGCACCGCTTAATGGACGGGCTGTTTTGCTTTTTCGGGCTCGCTGTGGTTGCCCTATTGCTAAGCTGGAAGGTTGGGGTGCTAATAGAGGGAGACGCCATAAAAAGTGAGTTCTTATAGGGTTCATTCTGATGGATTTTAGGATAATTTGGTTTCTCTTTGGTTGATTTATTATATATATATATATGTGTGTGTGTGTGTGTGTGTGTGTGTGTGTGTATTGGGGGAGAGTGCTTTTGACTGGGATTTAATCTCTGGGTTTTGTTTGATTAAGGGATTCTAATTTATGTTTTTTTTCTTCATTTTATTGTTCAGCATTTTCACTGACTGCTCTGTTTTGGATGCCGTGGCAAAATAGGTTTCCTTCTTTCTAAATTGCAATTACTTTAAGAGATTGTTATAATTTGTAGCTATATACTCATTGGTTAGCTAATTTTCAAGATCTCAGATATACTCGGTGGGTGGGTGGGTGGGTGGGGGGTATTTTCATGCATATATATACCCATTTGGATAGCTGATTTTGGTGGTTCTGAGTTTTCAAGATCTCAGATGTAATCGGTGGGGGTAATTTTCGTGTATATATATCCCCATTGACCATTGGATAGCTGATTTTCGGTGGCTCTGAGTTTTCAAGATCTCAGATGTAATCGGTGGAGGTGGGGGGGGGGGGGGGGTAATTTTCGTTTAGATATATACCCATCGGATAGCCGGCAGATTTCTGCATTTTTCAGGTCTTCAGCTTTGATTCTCAGCACTTTGCAGTTCGTATACAGGCTAATTTCTGCATGCTTTTGAAACATTGATGCCTTTCCAGCAGTATATCTTGAAAAACATGTCTTCATGTTTTCTGGGCTTATCTCCTGTATAGAATTTACGAGGCGCACTGCAGTTGCTCTGTCTATTTATTAGAGAGTTGTGTGTAGTTTGCATATTGTCATCCTTGCATATGATCTGCCAAACGCTGTGAAATGAATCCATTAAAAAAAAGTTGCTTTTAGATTGTCATCTTTGTCGGCAGCATTTATGAAGAAAGAGTTAGTTGTTTATTAGAGAGGAACTTCAGCCAAATACAAAAAGGTTTTTTCAGCATGGAAAAGCAAACACTCGCAAAATTTGCATATAGCTAGCCAATGGATCTGTGGTGTGGAATTACTATCTAACTGAGGTTTCCGTTTTCTATAATTTCCTTTTCTGAGGCAGTTATCAACCTCTTGCATTTATAATGTTTTGGTACCGTGTAGGGATGCATATGCTAAAAGTTTAACTTCTTTAGTTATAGCATTTATGAGCAGGTCATCCCACGGTAGTTGAACATTGATATCATTGGTAAACTTATTGTTAATGCATCTTTCGACCTAAGTTTCTGTTATCCTTTTGTGGTGGTACCTTAATGTGTTTCAGGCATTCATAAGTATTACTTCTTATTTTCTCTACTATATTGTCATTTGCATGTTTTACATGTTTGTGAATATCTTATATCTTGCTTTGCTAGATGGATATAATACGTGTAAGGAAAATTGAAAAGCTTTTAACATCTAAGCTGGTTAAGCTAGTGAAAAACTTGATAATGTTGTGTTGATTGGGAACGACATGGTTCTGAGTGAAAAATCTAATAGAATGCTGTTAGTGGATGAGCTTGTCTTTTTTTTTTAGAGGTTAACTATTAGTGGATGTGCTTTTGTAAAGTTCTCTGCCACATTACCTGTTTGAATGAATGGCCATGGCAACTCTAGATACTTAGTTTTACTAATAAACACGAAGGTCACCTTCAGCCGCTTTTTTGTTATGCTGTTAAAAAGAACATTTTATGCAAGTCTAGTCTTCTAGAAAGTGTAACCCCGGGCCCAATTGCATGGAGGGATATGTATTTATATTTTTGAGGGATTATTGATCAAAATCAAAGCATGAGAAAGATTGTGTCAATTCCCTTGATGACTAGGTAACCATAGTTGTTTGAGTGTTATTTGTGAACTATGTTGATCTCATTTGCTTTTGCTGAATGTCATTTAATTGTATATGCCTGGTATTTGAAGTCTGTTGTTAGTTCCTTCACTCTCCCACTTCATAAGTTCAAATATAAACAGACTTTTATCAGCTTTTCACTTGCCATTATTTCACAGAAATATACTTTGGCTTATCGAAAATATGGAGATGTCATGTTTCTAATTCACCAGTGAGTTTATAATTTCATTGAGTAATTCTGAAATGAGAAGCCATTTGTTAATCCAAAAGGACGGCTTAATGCAGTTTATTAGTTAACTGAAGAATGCTGGCTATTTCTGCTATTACATTGCAGTGATTCTTCTTCATGACACTGAATTTTGTTTCCCCTTCATTTATTGGTCATTAATTCATAATCTCGGACTCCGTACGACCTTAATTTTTTTTTCTTCCAATTTTTATGTGGTTTGCAATTTTCTTGACTAAAACTTTGAATTTACAATCCCACACAGAGATTCATATATAAGTTGATATGACCAAGGTGAGTATTGGTTTTTGCAGGGGTCTAGCCAGTTCAGCACAAAACGGAGATCATCGCTAATAATTGATAATGGTACGGTCATCGGAATCCTCCTAATATATTCCAACGTTTTACTAGTTTGAACTTTAATCTTTTAACGCTTTCTATCCTTTTCCTAAAGACTTTACTTTAATGAGAAGAAATTTTTATATGCTGTATTCCCGGCGGCATTTCTTGAACCTTTTCTTAAATCATTAACTTGGAATGATATACAAACATTTAATTTCAATAATATAACATTGGATGATGTTTTAATTGAAAATTATTCTCTAGACCTGAGCATCTTTATTTGATATTGGCAGTTGCCATAGTAATTAACATTTATTAAATGCAATTTGTCAATTTAGTTCGCTATTATTATTCATATTTTTTATTAGGTGAGTGCATCTCAATAAGGAATTTACTTTTTGAAGTATTGGTATTTGATATTTATGTCTGGTACATTTGATTATTTGAATATGTTTCCTAAAGTATGATCTTCAATTATACTGCATAATGAAATACTGTATATTTCTGAGAAACAAGGTGGACGAATTCGTAGCACTCGACAAATGAATAATTTCAGAAATATGCTTGATGATTGCTCTTTTTCTGATCTGGGTTACACTGGAAACTGGTATACTTGGCAAAAAGGTAGGTTTTCCTCTAATAATATTCGAGAAAGACTTGATCGTAGGTTAGCTACATCAAAATGGTATGATCTTTTTCCTGAATATAAACTTGCGCATCTCCCTCACTCTTTCTCAGATCACTGCCCTATTTTGCTGGATACTAATTTCTCCTTAAACAATCAGCGTCATTGGCCTTTTTGTTTCGAAGCTTCTGGCTCTTAGAAGATTCATGTGAGGCTGAAGTTCAGAGAATATGGGAAACCTCCACAAGTCATATTTTATCTAAATTAGACATGAAATTTGGTTTAAAAGAATCAAGCGAGAGAGGAAATTGTCTACTTCCGATCTTAAGAATCGTCTCGCTGATTTAGGTGAAATGTATTCTACTGATGAAGTTTTAAAGGAAACTTTGGAGGTTCAATTGGCTCTAAATTTGGAAATAGATAAGGAAGAACTTTCTTGGGAGCAACGAGCCAGGACAAATGGGCTAAAAAATGGTGTCCGAAATACTTCGTTTTTCATAAATTTACCTCTCAAAGACGTCGTAGTAACAAAGTGTCCAAGCTGATTGATGATTAGGGAATTGTTGCGTTTGATGATCAAGAAATGTCTAACATGGCGGGTAATTACTTTAGAGAACTCTTCTCTTCGAAAGGAGTATCTCAAGTAGAGAAAACTATTGAAGGAATAAGGCCTTGTATCACTCAAGATATGAATCATGATCTTGATAGGAATTTTGAAGAAGAAATTCTCAGGGCAATTAAATCAATGAGCTCGCTCAAAGCTTGTGGTGAAGATGGTCTTGATGCGACTTTTTACCAACGATTTTGGCATATCATTGGTAAAGATGTTACTCGCTTCTATATTGAAATTCTAGAAGAAAACGAGAATATATCCAACATTAACTATACACACATTGCCCTGATTCCTAAGGTCAATGACCCTATTTTTATGACCTATTTCAGGCCGATCAGTTTTTGTAACGTCCTCTACAAAATAATTGCGAAAGTCTTTGTGAATAGATTTTAGAAAATTCTTCATTTACGTGTTGATGAAGCTCAAAGTGCATTTTTCCATAGCCGTCTTATCTCAGATAATATAGTGGCAGCATATGAGACTCTTCACTCCATGAAACTAAGAAGAATAGGCAGAAAGCGTTATTTTGCTTTGAAACTTGATATGAGTAAGGTGTATGATCGGGTGGAATGGAGTTTCTTTGAGACAATTATGAATTGGCTGGGTTTTTCTTGTTCTTGGATTTACCGTATCATCAATTGTATATCTACGGTCTCATACTCAGTTATTCTAAATGATGCTATTGGGGAGAAATTTACACCAACTAGAGGACTCAGACAGGGTGATCCCTTTGTAATAACCTATTTTGTCTGGGGTGTTAACTCGTTTTTTTTTTAAATAATGAGCTTTATTACTTATATATATATATACACAAATAATTTAAAAAACTAAAAAAAGAAAAAAAAAACGACAAACAATATATATATATATTATTAAGGTTGTATTTATCTATTATTGTTATTATTACTATTTATGTTATTATCATATATTATTATTATCTTTTATTATTATTATTGTTACTATTATATTTATTATTGTTATTAGTGTTATATTTATTAATATTATTATCATTAGTGTTATATTTATTAATATTATTATCGTATATTATTATTATTATTATTATTATTATTATTATTATCTGAAAATTTAAAAAACTAATATATATATATATATATAGGGTTAGGATCAAGTTACACAATGTAAAACTCAACTAGTTTTACACTAATTTATGGCCATTAGATTGGTTAAATGAATGGATGAAATTAACTCCTTACTTTTTTTCCCAAGTGATAATCTTTCCATATCCTACTTTTAATCTCATCCATTCATTTCACTCATCCAATGGCTATGGATTAGTGTAAAACTAAATGAGTTTTACATAGTGTAACTTGATCCCATCCCTATATATATATATATGCCCAATAGAATAAAAATAAAGCCTAAGTTTTTAATAATTAAAAGTCTATTTACAAGTGTTAAAACCCAAAAATATTATACATATATATTACATGGCCCGATTTGGGCCCAATCTAATAAAAAACCCTAACACCTTCTAATGTCTTACACAGTTTAATCTATACCGTCAGATCTAATCTAGATCTGACGGTTCAGATGGCCTCTGATAAGAAGCCTTAGTTTCCATATGTTTTACCCTGGCCCCGCACCAACCATAGCCCTAGGATCGGGAATGCATCGGACGGCCGAGAACACGTCTACCACACGTGCATACCACACTTCGGTACGCGTGATCACTCAACTTCCCACGCGCGTGAGTTCGAGCCGCTCCAGCTCCCTCAGACCGTCTAGATCCCTCTCCAACGGCTGGGATTGCTCCGCGTCGTCCAGCCAGCCACACTCGTCCGTGGTCCCCTCCTCACGGCCGTCACATGCATGGAAACAAAATTGTCAGAGACGCGCAACAACAAAAATACCAGAAATTTCAGAGGCAAAATAACAAATTTCACAAACGAATAGCAGCAACTAATAGAGATTTTCTTTCGATTTTATGTAAATCCAAAAATTATAATTATCGAGCTATAAAACCCGAAACACACATTGTAATCATAGGAAAGTTTCGAAAGGGAATTTCCAGAGAGAGCAATACAAAAAGAAAGCATTTTAGAGGTATCATCTTTTTCATTTTCCGTTTTGAAGTATAAACGTAAAAAAAAGAGGAAAGAGTTTTATGGTTTCTGTTCTTACCCTTGACGTTCCGTCTCCTTTGCGTCGGTTCACGTTTCCTCATCGACGTTAAGCTTTTCGGCCTCCCAAAGGACGTGTATGGTGAGTTGGAGGAGACGATAACAAAATAATAATAATAAAGGGAGATCGTTTTGGATATTTGGCTTTCTGAATCGTTTTGGGGTTTTTGGGTTTCGGTTAAAAAAAACAAAAAAGGGATGGTGTTTTCGATTTTGGGTGATGGTTAAGAGTCGGAACGTTAAAAAAGGGATTTTGGGTTTGTTTAGGGGTCCGTCGGCCGTCGAATAGCGACGACCGGCGCGACGACGTTCGACAGAGAGAGGGGTGAAGGTTTCTGAATCTAGGGTTTCGGTAGAGTTTTTTCGAAATGTCGAAAGGGTTTAAAATGAAATAAAACGCAGTTTTATATTATTATTTTTGTTTTAAATTTGGTCTAATCTGGTTTTAACCCCTCTGTGTTCCCTTATTTACGCGCGCATTGTTTCCGTCTTTTTAAACCACGCCCGCAGTCGCTCAATATTTTCAAAACCTTTTGATTTCGTCCCTGTTCTAACATTAATTGATTTTCAAGTGGGTTGATTCCCATTTTGGTCCTTTGTAGTTTCTGTTTCTTTTTAATTTAGTTCCGTTTTGCATTTTTAATTTGTTTTTTTATGGTTTTATTATTGTCTTGGTCCTTGTCTTTTTTTATTTTATTACTTTGCTTTATTTTTGGTTTTATTATATATCTATGCTTTTTTATGCATTTTGTCATATTATTAAATACTTGTTCGTGTTTATGTATGAGATTGCCATGTTGATATAATATTTATGTTGATGTATATATATATGGTTTTAAATAATGTATATTATGCACATAACATATGGTTTTTTAATATGTAGCATGTGTATATTATTTATTAAATATGTGATTGTATGCCTTTCTTAAAATTTTGTTAAAGCATGTATTTTTATAATCTATGGTTTTATGATGCATAGTATAGTTTTATTATGTACGTTATATGTGGTTTTTAATATGTGCATAGCCTAGTTATTTTTATGATTGTTCGAATATGTATATATGTGGCATGCGTATCTAATTGACATTCATGTGAGCCTTTAATGTTTAAAGTTGCATTATTATTAATTTTAGTTATAAAAAGGAGGTACTTATTAATTCGCGTATTCGGGTCGAAATATCCTAGCTTATTGGATATACCTCGAATATTCAGATTAATTCACATCGTCTAAAGGTAAATTCATAAATAATTAAAACGAGCAAGACCATAACACCGTATTTTATCTGCTTGTATCATGCATAAAGGTGACGTACGAGATCCGAACACTAAACTAACACGACAGCCAGACTTATATTATGTCGGTCTAGTCTTTGGTCCGGTGTACCGTCATCTTTTTTAATTAAATGTCAAATTAATTCAAATCCGCCAATTTGATAAAGCTCGTATGATTAAAGTTCAATTTTCAATTAAGAACCCCTAATTAAACTCATTTTAAATTTTAAGTAATTTCCATCAATTAAAGGGAACAATTGTTTTGGTACCGATTTCTAAGCGTGATGGGGGTGCTAACCCTTCCCCACACGTAACCAACTCCCTAACCCTTTCAAACGAATCTCTGGTTTTAGTTTTTACGGTGTCCAGCCTACCTCAGTGGCCGATGGTGACTTCAAAAAAAAAAGATTTTTTAAGGTTTTTGTGAGAAAGGGGCCATGGTGGCCGGAGATGCAATTAATGATGGTGATTTGTGTGTGATCGGTGGTTAGGAATTTGTTGTTTGAAGAAGATGGAAAGGATATTTTCCAGAGAAAACAATGTGTTTCTCTGTATTTTCTTATTACTCTTAATTATTAAATGTATACAGAGTAAGCCTTTAAATAAGCTGATATAGAGTTCTAATATAACTAAAACTATACTTTTATCTTTAATTTAAATAGTACTTATTCTTAATTTAAATAAGACTTCTATTAAATCTAAACTACTGATTAGGAATAAACTCTAATTACACATTAAATAAAAACTCTAACACTCCTCGTCAACTTACAGTTTTTTTTCGAAATTCGAATTTTCCCCTTTTAATAAATCTCTTTCCAAAAGTGGGGACACTTAAAAGTTTTGCTTTCAAAAAATCTTATCACAACGTGGCGACTCCGCTGGGGAAAAATTTTGTTTTACAAAACAAAAAAAGAGTTAAGCCAATAAAATAATTGTTGCTTTTAATGATGGAAAATTTTGAAATTTAATTTGACTTTAGCGAGGTGGTTCTTCCTTGAAAATGAGACTTGAATTATACGAACTTCGATAACTGGTGGTCTTTGAATTAATTTTTCATTTAATTTCAAAGGAATCATCGACATGTGTTGCATCACGATCATTAAGACCTATACCCGAGCTTCGTCCCTTAAGTGGGAGTGAAACGCCCATACCCACGTGAGCATCCCTCCACGGGTCGACAATTCACTTCCGGAACCACGCCTTTGACACGTGAGCAGCCCTCCACATCATTAGGTCGTGCTTTCCCTCGAACCGAAACCAATTCGCAAGATTGTAATGGGCCAGAATTGGGGTTCTTGTTACCTTAGTAGGAGATAAGATAGGTTCGGGTACTCGTTCTTAGAACCGAACCCACATGTGTGAGAATTTAAGAAGCTCACTCCGATTAGAGCATGCAGATAATCGTAGAATTAGAATTCATACTAATAGGTTTTGCATTGTTAATTTGCCTTGGTGTGTTTTCGCTTATTTATTCAGTATTCATTATCTTTGTTACTAATCCCTTTGCCTTTCTGTCTTGTTTCAATTAATTATTTGTGCATATTCATCGCATTTTCATACGAAGTGTTGATTCGAGAACAGTCTAAAGTTGAAAACTTTCACAACGGGAGAAATAGTCCATAGCAACGGAGTTTCCGGAACGCACTAATTTAGAAAGAAGAGACAAGTAAACTTATTGAAAATTGTACCCTATGTATTTATTTTCTTGCCTCGTTGTAACAAGACTTGATCTCCGTTAAAAAAATTGTTTGATGATGATGTTCGTCGAATCAACATTTCCTTGCATTCGATTCTGTTTTTTTAATTTGTTGCCTTCAATCATCTATTTTTGCTATGCATACGACATTGCATGCATTACATCATTAAGTCATGGAATTAACTTTTTGGGGTCATGGCAGCATTCATGTCTATCAAAGATTCCGCATCCACACTTTACTCGTCATCAAAGGAAGCAAATGGAGGAGAGTTTTGCTAAGTTGGAAGCCGATCTGAGGGGTCAGTTGGAGCGAGCTCAGCAAGAATTGAGGGACACCATCATCAAGTCCCAACAAGATATGATGAAAGAGATATCTCAGTTGCTACAAGCCAATCTAAGAGGAAAGGGTGCTGTTGAAAACCCTAGTCAGAAGAGAGGGGACCCCTCGTTTCCCCTGGTTTTGTTACCGATACCCCTAAGCCCTCGCAAGGAGCGGCTACTCAAGAAGATGGGGCAACATCGCATCTGGCGGGCGCCTCTACCCATGCTCTATCAGGTCTGATTTTTATTCATGTGGAGAATGTCGGGGATATTGTCCTGGATTTGGATGAGATTGAGAATTTGAACAAGGTCAAGGAAGAGTTCTCGAAGCAACTAGAAGAGACTTGGAAGGACCTCGAGGAGAAATTCTGGACAAAGGAGGAAGAAGATGGGGCATATGTGATGAACGCTAGAGATCTCAGTTTGGTTCCAGACTTGGTAATTCTACCCAAGTTTAAGACGCCGGAGTTTGAGAAGTTTGACGGGACAACTTGCCCTACTGCTCACATAACTATGTTCTGTAGGAAGATGACGAGTTTCATCGACAATGAGAAGTTGCTAATTCACTGCTTTCAAGATAGCTTAGCGGGGCCCGCGGTGAGATGGTACAATCAGTTAACCCATGCTCAGATTAGGTCATAGAAGGATTTGGCTAAGGCTTTCACAGACCAATGTAGGCACATAACCGATATGGTCCCAAACCGACTCATGCTACAAGGTTTGGAGAAAAGGCACAATGAGAGCCTCCGTGAATACGCCTAGCGTTGGCGAGATGTGGCGGCACAGACCAGTATAGGCTAAGGCTTTCACAGACTAGTATAGGCACATAACCGATATGGTCATGGAAGGATTTGGCTAAGGCTTTCACAGACCAGTATAGGCACATAACCGATATGGTCCCAAACCGATTCATGCTACAAGGTTTGGAGAAAAGGCACAATGAGAGCCTCCGTGAATACGCCTAGCGTTGGCGAGATGTGGCGGCACAGGTCCAACCCTTACTCCGCGAGAATGAGATCTCCCCTATGTTTGTCGATACTTTGAAGGGAACCCGCTATGAACGCATGATAAGTAACCCTATCGGCAATTTCTCGGATATGGTTATGACCGGTGAACGTATCGAGGCATTTATCAAGAGCGGTAGAATTGATGGAGGTGAGAATGCTCGGAAGCAATTCAAGAAGAAGGATCATGAGGTGAACAACACCAGTACCTACGAGGCTCCTAAGTACCTCACAATCTCACCGCCTCGAGCCGCAATCGGGAATGCGCAAAGCTCAAACAGAAGAGAGAATAGGGCTCCCAATAAGGAACATGAGAAGATGTCCTTCACCCCTCTACCCATGCCATACAAGGAGGTGTACAAGCACCTATATGAGGCCGATCTGGTTCGTCCATATCATGTTACTCTCTTCCAGCCACCTTACCCTCCATGGTATGACGAGAAGGCGCATTGTGAGTTTCACGGTGGAGTACTGGGGCACACGATAGAAAATTGCACATCATTCAAGAAGCTCGTGCAAAACATGATCAACACCGAGGTCGTCGAATTAGAGGGGCCCAATGTGGCGACCAATCCACTTCCAAACCATGGAGGTCGAGGCGTGAATGCCCTCGAAGAGGTAGATATGAAGAAAGTAAAAGTAGAAGTGTCGAAATCAAGTCCCCTCTGAGTTGGGTGTACGAACAGCTGTGCGCGGCAGGCTTGATTGAGAGTGGTATGAAGGGAGCATATGATGGCCATGAATCATTCTGTGAGTACCATCAGACTGCGGGGAACGAGATTCAGAGTTGTCCGGAATTTAAGCAGTTGGTTCAGGAACTAATGGACAATAAGGAGATTGAGTTCCTCGAGGAAGCTTAAGGGTTGTGATGAATGGCCAGTCTAGCCGTGGTCAAGAGTTCTAATTTATCCAAGTTTGCTTTGTGTTTGGTTTCGCCTTGTTTTCATTCCATTGCATTTTAATCTTTTCTTTGAAGTAATGTGTGGAATCAACTTTGCTACCCTTTGCCCGAAGGCAGCAAAGATATTTTTGTAAGGGCCTAATACTGCATGTTTGAATTTCAATGAAGGGATGCAATGTGTTTTGTGATTTAATTATCTCTTCATTTTGTGTATATATATATATATTTGTCTATTGAGTTCCCGTATATCAATTGCACAAGGGACATTGACCTTGACCCAAAAGGTTGATTTCGAGTAGCCTTTGTCTAGTGGAAATCGAAAGTTGTGAAGATGATGAATATGCGACTTACACTCCAAGTTAATTTGGTCATCTATTGAGTACACATAGCATTGGGACCTTTAGGAGAACAACCGAAAATCTTCCATGCTAATAAAAAGGAGAGAGGGAGAGAGAGAGAAAAAGAAGAAATAAAGAAGAATCAGAAAAAAGAGAAAAAGAAGAAGAAGAAGAAGAAGAAGAAGAAGAAGAAGAAAGAAGTAAAAGAGAAAAAAAAGAAGAAAAAGAGAAAAGATTCGAGAATAATAAAAGCATAAAAAAAGCACTCCAATGTTTGAAGCCTGGTAATAGGCATTTTCGGATACGAGTGTGGAATTTTTGGGGCACTCTGTTGTAGCAAAAAGACCAATAAGGTTGCTATGCACCATTCGAATCAATTTTTTGCTTCATGAGTGATGGTAATATTTTCAAATCATGACAATGTCGAGTAGCTCAAGGTTTTGTTGTTTGCTCCATCATTTATTTCGAGCCAAAGGAATGTGATGAGTTGACTTCCCCAAAATCATAAAGAATTGAGACAAGGTAATAATGATAAAGGCGAAGCCTATGGAAGATAAGTCTAATTGGTTAAAAAGCTAAAATAGCTTGGAGAGTATTTCACATCTTTAGACATCGGCTCAGTCTTCGAGGTCTCCTAGACACATATTGCTTGAGACAATCCTTGGTAAGCCATAGTAGTGTCGTTCGTGCACTTGATATTCGAGGTATTTAATCTAGCTTGATATATCCATAATTTGAAAAGGAAGTCTAGTTTTTGAAAATGCATCTCGTTTTGAAATTAGAAGATGCAATCTAAATCTTTTTTGTGGACACAAATTTTTTTCCTTCCCGTTGCTTCAGGGATAAAGTTTAGAATGCAAGGTCATGAATACAATTGATAGCTCACCAGTGGCCACGATGAGGACAATAGTAAGATTTTACATGCATAGTTCAGGGACTTGAAGCGAATTTTTGTCGAAATGCCTTGATTGGTTCAGAAAATGAAAGCTGACCTTAATGAACTTAAGAGGAAAGTTCAGGGGCTTGGGACATATGCTTCCACTAATGTTGAGAAAAGAGAAAAGTCGTCGTGTTGAGTTAAGACGAAAAGAATGGTTGAGCACCCAGCTTGAATAGGGGACAATATTATGAGAACGAGCACTAAGAGAAGTGTTATGTCCAATCTGACAAGTGAAAGTCAGCAGTTACCTTTCAAGACGAGACAAAGGAATGAGATTTGGCAAGAATGAGAAAGCCAAAAAAGATTGAGAAAAAGAAGAAAACAAGAAGAGGATCAAGAGTGACCGATCTGAAAGACGAAAGCGTCCGAGCAATTTTGATGTCATAAATCATGCATCATTTGTAGTCAGGCATCCCTAGGATTAGGGGCATACTAACTCACATCATCATCATATCATTTTTGCCTATTTTTTACAGGTATATTAAAGCTCTTCCAGTAAAAGGGAGCCTGTCTATCCGTTCGGGCTTGAGAAGAATGGAACCCGCCTATTCGTTCGGGCGTTTTGAGAATGGAAACCCGCCTATTCGTTCAGGCATGAGGAGAATAGAACCCGCCTATCCGTTCGGGCTTTTTGAGAATGGAATTCGCCTAACTGTTTAGGCATTTTGAGAATGCAGACCCGCCTATTCGTTCGGGCACTTTGAGAATGGAACCCGCATATCTGTTCAGGCATGAGGAGAATGGAACCCACCTATCCATTCAGGCACTTTGAGAATGGAACCCGCCTATTCGTTCGGGCATTTTGAGAATGGAATCCGCCTATCCGTTCAGGCATTTTGAGAATGGAGACCCGCCTACCCGTTCGGGCATGAAGAGAATGGAACCCGCCTATCCGTTCGTGCATGAGGAGAATGGAACCCGCCTATTCGTTCGGGCATTTTGAGAATGGAAACCCTCCTATCCTTTCAGGCATGAGGAGAATGGAACACGCCTATCCGTTCGGGCATTTTGAGAATAGAAACTCGCCTATCCGTTCAGGCATGAGGAAAATGGAACTCGCCTATCCGTTCGGGTGTGAGGAGAATGGAATTCGCCTATCCGTTCGGGCACTTTGAGAATGAAGCTTTTATTTTTCACCAATTGGCTACCCGTTCGGACCTCGAAGGGTTGAAGAATGTTGAAATGAGAAGAACAACTTCAAGCCTCCGCGACTGTTACATTTTCCCGTATCGACTTCCGAACCGCCAGTAGTTCAAGTGCATGGAGACTCAGGATCCAAACATGGAAGTTGGACAAAATTGGTGCTTATGGCTTTTGCTTTATCCTTGTTCCACAAGTATAAGCAAAGGGGCAGTTGTAATCACCTATTTTGTCCGGTGTGTTAACCCATTTTCTTTTTTAAAATAATGGGCTTTATTTCTTTTATATATATATATATATATATATCGAATAATTAAAAAAAAAAACTAAAAAAAAGAAAAAACAACAAATAAAAAATATATATATATATTATTAAGGTTGTATTTATCTATTATTGCTATTATTACTATTTATGTTATTATCATATATTATTATTATTATTATTATCTTCTATTATTATTATTACTATTTATTATTATTATTATATTTATTACTGTTATTATTATTATTATTATCATTAGTTTTATATTTAGGGTAAACTACTGTGCAAGTCCCTTATGTTTAACGAGTGTACAGAGTTAGTCACCACTTTTGAAAAGTGCATATTAGTAGTCCTCTACGTTTTCGATGTGTAAATACTTGGTCACTCCGACGTTAACTCCGTTAGCCCCCTAACGGATTGCTGATGTGGCGAAAGGATAAATTACTGCAATAGCCATTAAAATTTATCTCATGTACATTTTTTCTCCTCAATTTAAAAAAGTAAACATTATAGTCACTAATAAAACTGTTTCTTTATAATTTCACCCTTAAATTTTTAAAAATTCATTTTTCAATCCTAAAACTTTACAATCAATTAACACAATAATATTATAAATGCTTAGATGAAAAATAGGTGCCCAAAGTATACCCTTTGAAACTTAGGTGCCCAAATTGCTCCTATTTAATAACTCAAACTTAAAAATTTAGTCCACTAACTACTAAAAAATTCGAGTTATTGAAATTTTTATTTTATAATTCAAACTTTATTTTAAATTTTTGAGTCGAGTTTATGAAATTATGAGTCGAGTATTTTCACATCAAACCAAAAAATTTAATTTTTTCGAGTCAAGTCGAGTTATTGGAATTTCTATTTTATAATTCAAACTTTATTTTGAATTTTTGAGTCGAGTTTATGAAATTATGAGTCGAGTATTTTCACATCAAACCTAAAAATTTAATTTTTTTCGAATCAAGTCGAGTGTTGCACTTCCCTAAATATAATTTTTAATTTTAATCCGTGTTTGTCCCAAGAAAAACTTCGGCCGTCGTCGTCGTCGGAACTTACGTAGCTCCGATAGAGGCTCAACCGACGTCGGTTGGACTCGGAACCTTAGGAGTTTTGCTCGCCGCCACGTCAGGAGCCCGGATCTGGTGTGAAAATACTCGACTTGATTCGAAAAAATTAAATTTTTAGGGAAGTGCAACACTCGACTTGATTAGTAAAAATTATATTTTACTCTAAAAGAAAGTAATATTACAGCCTGATCATGCAGACACAGGACGCAAGGAGGCCTTGTCCTTATAGAGCGCAACCATATAATTCTTCATACTTATAAACTAAAATTATATTTCATATCATATTATATTTTGCAATACATTTTAACAAGAATTTTAAATTAAATTTATATCATATAATCGTAGGGTATTTTCGGATTTAACTATGCTTTTGGGTCCACTTCTGTGAGAATAAATTAAAAATTAAAAAATTAAATTTTTTAGGAGCCCGGACCTTGGGACAAACACGGATTAAAATTAAAAATTATATGTAGGGAAGTGCAACACTCGACTTGATTCGAAAAAATTAAATTTTTAGGTTTGATGTGAAAATACTCGACTCATAATTTCATAAACTCGACTCAAAAATTCAAAATAAAGTTTGAATTATAAAATAGAAATTCCAATAACTCGACTTGACTCGAAAAAATTAAATTTTTTGGTTTGATGTGAAAATACTCGACTCATAATTTCATAAACTCGACTCAAAAATTCAAAATAAAGTTTGAATTATAAAATAGAAATTCCAATAACTCGACTTGACTCGAAAAAATTAAATTTTTTGGTTTGATGTGAAAATACTCGACTTATAATTTCATAAACTCGACTCAAAAATTCAAAATAAAGTTTGAATTATAAAATAGAAATTCCAATAACTCGACTTGACTCGAAAAAATTAAATTTTTTGGTTTGATGTGAAAATACTCGACTCATAATTTCATAAACTCGACTCAAAAATTCAAAATAAAGTTTGAATTATAAAATAGAAATTCCAATAACTCGACTTGACTCGAAAAAATTAAATTTTTTGGTTTGATGTGAGAATACTCGACTCATAATTTCATACTCGACTCAAAAATTCAAAATAAAGTTTGAATTATAAAATAGAAATTCCAATAACTCGACTTGACTCGAAAAAATTAAATTTTTTGGTTTGATGTGAAAATACTCGACTCATAATTTCATAAACTCGACTCAAAAATTCAAAATAAAGTTTGAATTATAAAATAGAAATTCCAATAACTCGAATTTTTTAGTAGTTAGTGGACTAAATTTTTAAGTTTGAGTTATTAAATAGGAGCAATTTGGGCACCTAAGTTTCAAAGGGTATACTTTGGGCACCTATTTTTCATCTAAGCATTTATAATATTATTGTGTTAATTGATTGTAAAGTTTTAGGATTGAAAAATGAATTTTTAAAAATTTAAGGGTGAAATTATAAAGAAACAGTTTTATTAGTGACTATAATGTTTACTTTTTTAAATTGAGGAGAAAAAATGTACATGAGATAAATTTTAATGGCTATTGCAGTAATTTATCCTTTCGCCACATCAGCATTCCGTTAGGGGACTAACGGAGTTAACGTCGGAGTGACCAAATATTTACACATCGAAAACGTAGAGGACTACTAATATGCACTTTTCAAAAGTGGTGACTAACTCTGTACACTCGTTAAACATAAGGGACTTGCACAGTAGTTTACCCTAAATATAAAACTAATGATAATAATAATAATAATAACAGTAATAAATATAATAGTAACAATAATAATAATAATAAATAGTAATAATAATAATAGAAGATAATAATAATAATAATAATAATAATATATGATAATAACATAAATAGTAATAATAGCAATAATAGATAAATACAACCTTAATAATATATATATATATTTTTTGTTTGTTGTTTTTTCTTTTTTTTAGTTTTTTTTTTAATTATTCGATATATATATATATATATATATATATAAAAGAAATAAAGCCCATTATTTTAAAAAAGAAAATGGGTTAACACACCGGACAAAATAGGTGATTACAACTGCCCCTTTGCTTATACTTGTGGAACAAGGATAAAGCAAAAGCCATAAGCACCAATTTTGTCCAACTCGTCCGTCCGGCCAGCCACACTCGTCCGTGGTCCCCTTCTCACGGCCGTCACATGCATGGAAACAAAATTGTCAGAGACGCGCAACAACAAAAATACCAGAAATTTCAGAGGCAAAATAACAAATTTCACAAACGAATAGCAGCAACCAATAGAGATTTTCTTTCGATTTTATGTAAATCTGAAAATTGTAATTATCAGGCTATAAAACCCGAAACACACATTGTAATCAGAGGTATGTTTCGAAGGGGAATTTTCAGAGAGAGCAATACAAAAAGAAAACATTTCAGAGGTATCATCTTTTTCATTTTTCGTTTCGAAGTATAAATGTAAAAAAGAGGAAAGAGTTTTATGGTTTCTGTTCTTACCCTTGTCGTTCCGTCTCCTTCGCGTCGGTTCACGTTCCCTTATCGACGTTAAGCTTTTCGGCCTCCCAAAGGACGTGTATGGTGAGTTGGAGGAGACGATAACAAAATAATAATAATAAAGGGAGATCGTTTTGGATATTTGGCTTTCTGAATCGTTTTGGGGTTTTTGGGTTTCGGTTAAAAAAAACAAAAGAGGGATGGTGTTTTCGATTTTGGGTGATGGTTAAGAGTCGGAACGTTGAAAAAGGGATTTTGGGTTTGTTTAGGGGTCCGTCGGCCGTCGAATAGCGACGACCGGCGCGGCGGCGTTCGACAGAGAGAGGGGTGAGGGTTTCTAAATCTAGGGTTTTAGTAGAGTTTTTTCGAAGTGTCGAAACGGTTTAAAATGAAATAAAACGTAGTTTTATATTGTTTTTTGTTTTAAATTTGGTCTAATCCGGTTTTAACCCCTCCGTGTCCCCTTATTTACGCGTGCAGGGTTTCCATCTTTTTAAACCACGCCTGCAGTCCCTCAATATTTTCAAAACCTTTTAATTTCGTCCCTGTTCTGATATTAAATGATTTTCAAGTGGGTTAATTCCCATTTTGGTCCTTTGTAGTTTCCGTTTCTTTTTAAATTGTTCCTGTTTTGCATTTTTAATTTATTTTTTATGGTTTTATTACCGTCTTGGTCCTTGTCTTTTTTTATTTTATTATTGTGCTTTATTTTTGGTTTTATTATATGTCTATGCTTTTTATGCATTTTGTCATATTATTAAATACTTGTTCGTGTTTATGTATGAGATTGCCATGTTGATATAATATTTATGTTGATGTATATATATATGGTTTTAAATAATGTATATTATGCATATAACATATGTGTAGAACTAATGTTTTGATATAATAATTGAAAACTGTTTTGGACTGATTTAAAAAGTAGTTAAAACATTTCCAAAGTCCAAACAACTTGAAATTATGTTTAGGGAAGTTTTTAAAAGGGTTTTTCATGTTTTTCAAAGCCAAACTTCACAAACCTGTCCAGGTGTTTCGAAACACCTTAGGGCGTTTCGAAACAGGGGGTTCCAGTAGCAAAATCGTTTCGATACTTGTATCGAAACGGGCTTTCCATGGACAGAACTTTTGCCCAGCGTTTTGAAACGGGCTATGCCGTTTCAATACGCCTACGTGGCGTTGACCACAACGGTCATAAACCCCAACGGCTATTTTCCCAACTAACTTTTAAATGCAGGCGTTTCGATACGGGCCTATAGCGTTTCGATACGGGTTTCGAAACGGCAAGGGGGTGTTTCGATACGGATGCCCTGACAGACTGCAACTGCTCTTTCTACTTAAAGAGCGTTTCGAAACGGCTTCGAGCGTTTCGAAACGTGGAGCTGCAGAACTGCATTTATGGTGGGAATTAAAGTCCTCAACGGCTCCAATTTGATCCCAACGGCTAGTAACGGCTACAAACTCATTTGGGAGTATAAAAGGGACCTCCAAGCATCAAGAGAAGGTTAATGCTCATATTGTCAAACAACAAATGATCAAGAATTGTCTTAGAGCTTAAATTGTCATTTATTGTATAGACAAACACTAGTGAGCCAAAATTGTCAAAATTGCTAAAGTGTTTTAGGTTTTGGGTGAGTGCTTAATTGTGCAAACAAACACCTATTAGAGGGTTTTAAGTTTGCTTCTTGTTTCTCTTTGTAAGAGAGGGTTTCAATCAAGGCTTTGGGTAGAAAGCTTGATTGTGTATAAGGGTTACCTCCTAAGCCTAGAAAAAAGGACGAATCAATTAGTGGATTGATTGAGAAATCCTTAGTGGGGAGCTAAGGTAGTGGATGTAGACCTTGGTTAGAAGGTTGAACCACTATAAATTTTTGTGTCTATCTTTATTTTAGCTTCCACAACCCTTCCACCCAAAAATCCATCTCTCCACCACTTGGTGAGCTAAATTGGTTGATCGAATCGAGCCCCACACAACTCAACAATTGGTATTAGAGCTTGGCTCAATCGAAGGGAATTCACATCCTATTGAGAAGATCCGGCAAGCTCGATCACTTTTTCATCAACCGGCTCAATGGCACATTCAATCGACAAACCGTCTTTCTTTGACGGAACTCACTATGCCCATTGGAAGACAAAGATGAAGTTCTTCATCAAATCAAGAGATTACAAGCTATGGGATGTAGTTGAAGATGGTCCATTCGTGCCTCAAAGAAGTAAAGCGGAGTGGAGTGCCGAAGATCGCAAGAAGATGGAGCTAAATTGCAAAGCCTTGCACATTCTATTTTGTGCATTTGGTCCATCCATCTATGAGAAGATGTCTTCTTGTGAGAGTGCCAAGGAGGTATGGGACAAGCTTGAAGTCACATACGAGGGGACAAATGAAGTCAAGGAGACCAAGATTGGGCTCCTAACCTTAGAGTATGAGAACTTCAAAATGGATCCGGAAGAGAACATCGAGAAGATGTTTGATAGGTTCTCCACCATCACCAATGGTCTCCAATGCTATGGAGAAGCCATCCCGGAGGAGAAGCTTGTTCGAAAGCTCATCTACTCACTTCCCGAGTCTTGGGACTCAAAGAGAACCGCTATCATCGAAGCCAAAAATTTGAAGACTTTGAAGCTTGATGAACTCACGGGGTCTCTCCTTACTCATCAAATCATGAAGAAGAACAAAGAGGATGAGAAGAAGAGGGAAGAAATTAGAGCTATGGGAGAGAAGAAAATCAAAGGGCTTGGCATCAACGCAAGTGCCATGGCTCTCAAATCCTCCACTTGTCATCATGTCTACTCAAGTGAAGAGGAGGATGAAGATGAAGAGATAGTTCATCTCTTCAAGAAGTGTGTCCCGTTCCTGAAGAAAGCTTTGAGAGAGCTTGAACGAGAACCCAAGAGAAAGGAGAGAGGGCAAGCACTTCAAGCCATAAGAAAAAGGCACATGTGGCTACTTGGAGTGATGAGGACTCCACCGACGATGAATAAGCCAACCTTTGCCTTATGGCCATCGAAGAAGATTCAAGGGTAACTTCTAATTCATCTACTTCATGTTCTTACTCTTTTGATGAATTAAAAGATGCCTATGACGATTTGGTTTTAGATTTTAAAAGCCACATTTTGAAAAACAATAAATTGATTTCAAAGTTAAAAATTCAAAATGATTTGCTTTCTAAAACCAAACTTGAACTTGAAGCAAAACTTGAAGAGTTTGAATTAAAATGTTTTGATTTACAAAAATTGCTTCAAAAAGTTCAAGAAGAAAAAGATTTGATTTCCAAAGAGCTTGAAAAGAAAAACAATTTTGAAAAATCAAAATTTTATGTTAGACAATCTAGTGCCCCTAGATTTATAAAAGGAAAATGTTTTAGAAGTGTTTGGGTCCCAAAAGGACTAACCACTTCAATTAAAAAGGATGACATTGAAAAATGGATTCCTAAGGGGACTAAAATTTGTGCTACTAATGTTCATGGATCCAAAGCAATTTGGATACCAAAAATTACTTGATTGTCTATTGCTAGGTGTGATGGAGATGTTCAACAAGTCAAACATTGAGGGGGAGCTCCATGCACACAAGGAAGAACACTTGAAGAAAGAAGGCTTCACATCCTACCTTGAGTTCAAGTGTTGGTAAAAATCTAGTTGTTTTAGCATTTATTTGTTTTATTTTTAGTTTATTCAACTAGATGATCAAAAATGTTGGACTAACATTTTTAATGATGCTTTGAGTAAGGGGAGCCATTTTTAAAACCAAACTCTTATTTTTGTCAATTTTTACCTCTATTGTTATTTTGAACTTAATGTTTTAAATTCCTTTTGATATAACAAAAAGGGGGAGAAATGATTTGAAAAATTGAATTTTCAAATGAATAAGGGGGAGCTTTAATTGATTTCATATCTTCAATCTTTTATTCACATTTTTAAAGTTAAAGGGGGAGAATCCCAAACAACTTTTCAAGTGAGTTTTATTATATCAAAAAGGGGGAGATTGTAGAACTAATGTTTTGATATAATAATTGAAAAATGTTTTGGACTGATTTAAAAAGTAGTTAAAACATTTCCAAAGTCCAAACAACTTGAAATTATGTTTAGGGAAGTTTTTAAAAGGGTTTTTCATGTTTTTCAAAGCCAAACTTCACAAACCTGTCCAGGTGTTTCAAAACACCTTAGGGCGTTTCGAAACAAGGGGTTCCAGTAGCAAAATCGTTTCGATACTTGTATCGAAACGGGCTTTCCATGGACAAAACTTTTGCCCAGCGTTTCGAAACGGGCTATGCCGTTTCGATACGCCTACGTGGCATTGACCACAACGGTCATAAACCCCAACGGCTATTTTTCCAACTAACTTTTAAATGCAGGCGTTTAGATACGGGCCTATAGCGTTTCGATACGGGTTTCAAAACGGCAAGGGGGTGTTTCGATACGGATGCCCTGACAGACTGCAACGGCTCTTTCTACTTAAAGAGCGTTTCGAAACGGCTTCGAGCGTTTCGAAACGGGGAGCTGCAGAACTGCATTTATGGTGAGAATTAAAGTCCTCAACGGCTCCAATTTGATCCCAACGGCTAGTAACGGCTACAAACTCATTTGGGAGTATAAAAGGGACCTCCAAGCATCAAGAGAAGGCTAATGCTCATATTGTCAAACAACAAATGATCAAGAATTGTCTTAGAGCTTAAATTGTCATTTATTGTATAGACAAACACTAGTGAGCCAAAATTGTCAAAATTGCTAAAGTGTTTTAGGTTTTGGGTGAGTGCTTAATTGTGCAAACAAACACCTATTAGAGGGTTTTAAGTTTGCTTCTTGTTTCTCTTTGTAAGAGAGTGTTTCAATCAAGGCTTTGGGTAGAAAGCTTGATTGTGTATAAGGGTTACCTCCTAAGCTTAGAAAATGGGACGAATCAATTAGTGGATTGATTGAGAAATCCTTAGTGGGGAGCTAAGGTAGTGGATGTAGACCTTGGTTAGAAGGTTGAACCACTATAAATCTTTGTGTCTATCTTTATTTTAGCTTCCACAACCCTTCCACCAAAAAATCCATCTCTCCACCACTTAGTGAGCTAAATTGGTTGATCGAATCGAGCCCCACACAACTCAACAATATGGTTTTTTAATATGTGACATGTGTATGTTATTTATCAAATATGTAATTGTATGCGTTTCTTAAAATCTTGTTTAAGCATGTATTTTTATAATCTATGGTTTTATGATGCATAGTATAGTTTTATTATGTACGTTATATGTGGTTTTTAATATGTGCATAGCCTAGTTATTTTTATGATTGTTCGAATATGTATATATGTGGCATGCGTATCTAATTGCCATTCATGTGACCCTTTAATGTTTAAAGTTGCATTATTATTATTTTTAAGTATAAAAAGGAGGTACTTATTAATTCGCGTATTCGGGTCGAAATATCCTAGCTTATTGGATATACCTCGAATATTCGGATTAATTCGCATCGTCTAAAGGTAAATTCGTAAATAATTAAAACGAACAAGACCATAACACCATATTTTATCTGCTTGCATCATGCATAAAGGTGACATACGAGATTCGAACCCTAAACTAACACGACAGTCAGACTTATATGATGTCGGTTTAGTCTTTGGTTTGATGTACCGTCATCCTTTTTAATTAAATGTCAAATTAATTCGAATCCGCCAATTTGATAAAGCTTGTATGATTAAAGTTCAATTTTCAATCAAGAACTCCTAATTAAACTCATTTTAAATTTTAAGTAATTTCCATCAATTAAAGGCAACAATTGTTTTGGCACCGATTTTCGGGCGTGATGGGGGTGCTAACCCTTCCTCACACGTGATCAACTCCCGAACCCTTTCAAACGAATCTCTGGTTTTAGTTTTTACGGTGTTTGTCCTACCTCAGTGGCCGGTGGCGACTCCAAAAAAATCTTTTTTTAAGGTTTTTTTTTTCGAAATTTGAAAATTTCCCTTTTAGTAAATCTCTCTCCAAAAGTGGGGACACTTAAAAGTTTTGTTTTCAAAAAACCTTATCACACCCCTAAGTCCTTATCTTTTTCTTCTGTGTAGTGAGGGTTTATCAGCTCTTCTCCAAAAGGCTTCAGATAATGTCATTGGAATTAAAATTGTAAGAGAAGCCCCTATCATCTCCTATCTTCTATTTGCGGATGACTGTTTAATATTTGGGGATGCAAGTGCAACAGGAGGTAGCCTTTATTAAGGATATTCTTTTAAGTTATGTTACAGCCACGGGTCAATTGGTTAACTATGATAAATCAGACCTATTTTTCAGTTCAAATGTTGTTAGCTCAAATAAAGAAGATGTGCAGCGAGTTTTGGGAGTATCGACTACTACAAATCTGGAAAAATATCTGGGTCTCCCTACCATTACTGGTTGAGATAAGAAAGTTGCGTTTGCTAGTATATGAGATAAATTCATCAATTGTACAGAAGGATGGAGCTCTAAATTCCTACCGGTAGGGGGTAAGGAAATTTTCATAAAGTATATCCTTCAGTCCTTGCCAATGTATGCTATGTCATGCTTTCTTTTTTCTAAGACTTTTTGCAAAGAATTAGAAGCCATTGCCGCAAAATTCTAGTGACAGAAATCTAAAGAAAAAAGAGAAATTCATTGGTGTGAGTGGTCCTTCTTATGCCAACAAAAAGATTCGAGAGGAAAGAGTTTTCGAGACCTAACAAAATTTAATATTGTTTTATTGGAAAAACAAGGATGGCATCTCCTTACAAATCCTTTATCTCTTGCATGCAGATTGTTAGAGGCAAGTATCACAAAGATTCTAATTTTTTAGAGTCAAGACTTGGTTCTCGGCCATCTCTCATTTGGAAAAGCATTTGAAGTGCAAAAGGACTCTTATTATCAGGCTTAAGGTGGAAAATAGGCTCAGGCACTCATGTTTCAATATGGGATGATTCTTGGTTATTAGATTCTGTCAGCTCAAAAGTAATTTCTCCTCGAAATGATGCTATTCGACTAGTTTCTGACATTATTAATCCAGAAACAAATCAATAGAATGAGGAGCTTATTTCTACTGTGTTCAATCCTAATGATGTTATGGTAATCTTAAAAATTCCTCTCCCAATCAGACCTGAGCCTGAATTCCAGGTTTGGACAAAGGAACCAACATAAATTTACACAGTGAGAAGTGGGTACAAAAAACTTCTAATCCCAAGTAACACCACAAATTTAAAAAAATTACGCAGATTTGGCAAGTTTTGTGTCCTTCTAAAATCATTATTTGTCTATGAAAATTTCTTCATAATTTTCTACCTACTAAGCAGAATCTATGTTATAGAAGGATTGCTCATGACTCTTCCTGTCTAAAATGTAATTTTATCATAGAATCAAGAGAGCATATAGCCAGGGATTGTCAGATTGCTAGAGAGATGTGGAGTTATCTGAACATTAAATGGCCTAGTAATGTTAACAATTTTGATTTCACAGAATGGTTAGCATAGATCTTTCAGAATTATTCATCTACAAGACAAAGAGAGATGATGACAGCCATATGGTCCTTATGGTAATGCTCGAAACAAACTCTACTATGAAGGAAAGAAACAACATGTGGTCAAAATGTTCACCTTTTTTCGAAGCTACTGTCTCGAACTAGATACCCTCCCCGTTCGAAATCCTCAATCATTTCCAGGTGAATCTGTTTCTTGGCTTCCTCCGATTGCACCTGCAGCAAAAATTAATTTTGAGGCAAGCTTTCAGATCTAAACAAAGAAATCTTGTTCGAGTATAATAATTAGAAATAATGGTCTTGTTTTAGGATCATGCTATCACTGTTAAAATGGGTCCCTAATCCTTTTACAACTGAAGCTTTAGCAGCAATTCATGGTCTTCAATTTGCTATTGAATTGGAAATTTCAGATGTTATTCTGGAGGGAGATGCAAGAATCATAATTGAAAAACTTAAAGCATTGGGCCCTGATTTTTCAATTATAAGTTCTTATATCAGCCAAGGGAAAATTTTAGCTAGAAGTTTTAATAATTGCAGGTTTCATTTTAGCCATCGAAACTCAAACAAAGCAGCGCATACCTTGGCCCGTTTGGGTCTCTCTGCGGATTAGAGTGCGTCCTGGGTTGAAGAGGTTCCGCCGGAGATTTCATCAATTGTTAAAGCTGATAGAAGATATTTTGACCCATCGTAATTTTCAGTGGGTTTGGTTTTTTTGATTTGAGGTTTCTTTTCAATCTTCTCCCCACTTTATCTTCTGCAACTCTATAGTATATTTCTTATCAATCGTCGTGATTTGACCGGAGTTTACTGTTTTTCAGACTGTTTTATTGTGCCCTTTAGTTTCTCCCATGGGGATTTTTCGTTCTTTTTTTGTTTTAATGTAACTCATACTTTTGTTATTAATGAATTTCAGCCGACATTTTTTTTAAAAAATTATACTATATAATGTATAGCATAAAAATAAATGATTAATATATTATTTGATATTTGAGTTTGGATTCAATGTTGGATTTGATATTTGAGTTTAACTTTAATGTTGAGTTGTGTACGTGAGTTTTTTCAATTTGGTACGTGAGATTTTCTTTTTCTTGTCTCAATTAAGTGTATGAGTTTGGTTTCAATGTTCATTTTTGTACTTGAGTTTGGCTCCAATGTTTACGAGTCTTGAGGATGAGATTCACTCAGATAGGCAGTAGCCAGTGAATTTAATGTAATTGCACATTCAAGCTTTCTAGGTTTTAAAATTTCTTACTAAATATTGTATAAAACCGAGAATAATATTATTCAAACAAGCATAGGAAACACATGCATATACACACACATATGAATCAAAGGAAATAGAATAAATTCTGTCCTACTCCTAATTAGTATATAAACTTCAGTTTTTGCACACTTAAAGAAATTATTTAATAGCTGGGAAGATTTCTTGCACAACTGCAAATGCATGAGAGGGAGAAAGAGATGATCCGATTGTTGTCATAAAAGGAACCCTTGAATGGGATTTTGATCCCTAAAATCAATTATATAAGGATAATTATTTATGGTTGGATCAAGATTTTTTTTCTTAAACCTAAATTCACACCACCCCGACTTTATCCTTTTCAAAATGTATTCGTCCAGAACCTAAATTAAAGAAATATTTTTATGGAGTTAGTTGGATTGAGACTCGATCGGGTTCAGACAATTTTGTCATCTAGTCTTTTTGGTCTATCTAATTGTATTAAAAATCGAGTGAACTATCCCTTTCAATTATTGATCAATTGAGACTTATTTAAAAAAAGCATGATCAATTCAATTTCCTCAATTACAGTTTTTTTTGTTAATCTCACTAATTATATTAAGTTTTTTGAGATGGTATCATGAGTGAAAAATATTTTTCACTAAAAATTTGATTTTTGTTGTAAATAAAATAACAAAGAACAATAATAAGAACAAAGAACAAGAATGGTAGAACAAAGAGATGAGAGAAAGAGGGAGATTTGTATTATTCTCAAATATAGACTTCTATACAATGTCTTCATCAAATCATCTATTTATAGGCATAAGAAGTACATATTACATTGAACTCTAATTAAATGAGATAATATTCCTAATGATAAATTAAATGAGATAATATTCCTAATGATAGACATCCACATAGATAAATATTCATAACACTCCCCCTTGGATGTCTATGTAGATAATGTGCCTCGTTAAAACCTTACTAAGATAAAAATCCAGTGGGAAAAAAATTCTTTAGTGAAGAAAAAAGAGTACACACATCTTTGATATGCATAACATGTTGCCTCATTAAAAACCTTACTAGGAAAACCCATTGGGACAAAACCTCGATTAAGGGGAAAAGAGTGCAACGCATATTTACTCTCCCTCATGAAAACATCTCAGAAGATCTTTGAATCTTCATAATTCAAACTTAAATATTATTTTTCTAAAGATAGCGGAGATGAAACTTTGGAGTAATATTTCCCATGATGTATCCACCTTCCATTATCTCTACACAAGATAGCATTTGTATCATATCTTGTGAAAGTAAATCACATATCTTCTAGATATGTTGGGCCAATGGTCTTAGCCAAACACATTTTTGGCTTGCCTTGTGCATAACAATTATTTCCACAAGATTTGAGAAGACATCGACGAATGTTTGAAGATCTAAATGTAATGATCTTTGTATATTCATAGATATTTCTTGACCAACTAATATATAGTGCTTCAAGACCAAGAAAAGATATAATTATCTTTATTCACACCCAACAATCTTACAACTATTGGGATACTCAATAGATATGCTCTATTCATATTGAATCTTCTTTAAGATTCTTTCAGCTTATGTCTATTCATAGACATAAAGAAATATATAAAAATGCTCGATCTTCAGGTCGAGATAAACTTGATGTCAAGATTCAAGTACTTGTATTGAAAGTACTTCATGAGTTTTCAATTTGAAGCTCTTTAGGAGTTCTAAAATGATCATAATGGATCTTGATCCAAACTCCTTTATAAAATACATAAGGAAATCTGATCATTCTTATAGTATTTTCTCAATTAGTATTCACTAAGGCGATTATATCAAATGCGCCAAAATATTCATGAGACATGTCTAAATAAATTTCCTCAGAAATTTTCAAATACTTCTAGCATTTTAAATCCTTCAAGGATAAATATGGATCCACAAATAATTAGACGCATGTAATTTTTTTTCATAACTGCCAAAGTAATTGCATCCACCATGAAGTAATTAAAACTTTTCATAAATCATAGTTCAAGTCGTATTTACGACTACTTATTTGTGTCTCACTTGCATTACACCTTTAGGTGTTTGGACTATTGGTCCAAATACTTCTATTTTAGAAGTTCAAAGCATCTTTCAACATCAGTCAATTCAATATCTATACTTCTGGATAGATTTTATACAAGATCCTCGATTTCTTTCTTTACTTCTATAGAAGTGTTTTATGTAAAATTGTTTGTAAAATCGTTGTAGACAACTTTCTAATTTTCTAGTTCCATTCTCGTAATGACATAACTCATCGAGATCTCTTCAAGACTTCAATCTTTATTTCAGGTACATGAAACTCTTCAAGAGTTTTATTATTAGTTATGTCTTGGGTCTCTTTAGGAGAAACCGCCTCCAATATATGACCATCTCATAATACTTTTCATTTACGAGAATTTTGATCATTGGAACCATTTCGACTATCATGCTTCAAGCATGATTTACATCCACTTGCTCTAACATGTAATTTAAACTTAGAACATTTCAGCTGGTATATGAGACTTAATTACTCTCATTGGGTCAGTAAATATGTCTGGCAGTTGACATGAAATAACATGAATTATCTTACGAACTTTTAGTTCATATTCGAGGATCTAGATAATGGTAATTCATTTCCTTCTTTATCTAGTTGATTATTCTCTCCCTCTGATGTTGATAAAAATCATCTAATAAATGATTCTCCAATTAATGTTTAGAATTTAAACATAAAAGGAGACTCGTACTCAATATATATTCTCAACCCTTTTTACTTGCTCATTTTGTGCGTTATGGTGAAGCAATTCAACTATATATCGCACATTCAAAAATTCAAAAATGAGAAATATGACTTCTGACCAAAAGTCAAATCATAATGGGAAGTTTATTATAACTCGTTGGCTTGATGCGTATAAGTGTTGCTATATGGAAATACCATATAAATAATAAATGATTTGTTCTCATAGTTTAGCTATTAAATAGGAGGCATCTAATTAAAAATTTGCTAAATCGTATTTTTCATAATAAATAGGCTTTGTAACAACCGATATAGCCTAAAATATAAAGCCACAAGCTTTTGCAAAACGAATAGTCAAATTGCATAATCTATATCCTTTTAGATTCAATTTCACAAACTTCCGGTTGTAAGTTGATAAAACAATGTAGATGCATATACTAAAATCATATAAAACTTTCCACATTTGTGGATATATGGGCCCATATTTCGTTCAGATATGCAAGACATACAGTCTCAACTTCAGTACAAGAACTTCAAGTTCTAATTCTTTTGGTAAGTGGGATCATCTATATCCTTTGAGAACAAACAACACAAGAACTTCAGGTTCTTTTAGTAAGTGGAATTTACTCAATTCCTTTAAGCAACACAAGAACTTCACGTTCTTTAATAAGTGGAATTTAATCCATTCCTTTGAGAATAAGCACCATAAGAACTCCAGGTTCTTTTAATATATGTGCATGTAAATATCAATAGCTTTCGCATCATTATTGATCAGGATGGTCTAACCGATCATACCAACTACATACAAGTGTGTATATACATTTATGAATTTCGTAAACTTTTAGTTTACCATAACATGTGATTCAATCTCACTCGTACATGTCTAGTACGATCATCAAAATTGTTCCTTTGAATAGGAATATATTTAGCTCTTTCGGAGCTTTCAATGAAAATTATCTTTTGGTAGCAATATATATAGCTTTTCTAGAGCTTTCAACTGATTTTTTGGCCACCAGAACTTATATCCACAATGACTTATTTCAAATGCTAATTGATAACATATGTTATCTATAATTTCAAAAAGAATATTTTGCGAACTCATATTGCTCTCTTAAAATTTCCACTTCTAATGGTGACGATATTATTACCATTAGCGATAATTATTGCAATATTCGCAATTATGCACTTTTCATAATGTGCTTTCTTTCAAGAACTTATTGCTCTTTTGGAGCATCAATACTTTTAGTACTTTGAGATATAGTACTCACATTTTTCCCTTGCATTTAAGTGGAAAAAATATATCTTATGCTTCTGCTAAGCATAAATCGTCACCATAAATTATATTTGATAAGTAATCATGTTAAACAAAATAAATAATATGATAATATATAAATATAAATATTAACATGAATATAAATATAAAATGTAAATAATTAATGTATAAAGTAAATAAACATAAAGCAAAATAAATAAAAAGATAATTAATTCTCTTCAAAGTTATGAGAATAATTAGAAGATGATTTATTCCATTCGAGGGTTATAAAGAAATCAACAACGTCTAAATGAGTTGGACTAACAATTTTCAAATAAGTTGGACCAATATCATATTTGTCATTTTTTGCAAACAGAATTTGCTTTTATTTTCTTTCCTTTATCATTCAATCATTGTTGACTTTTCCAACGTATGATAAGTACGAGACCAATGATTTATAACATCACATTGGTAAACAAAAAGATTCCACTTTTTTAGAATGATCTTTATCGCTCTTGTCATCCTTATAACCTCACTACCAGTGGGTAGAAGTATTCTTAAAATGACCATAATGTCTATGTCCATGCCTCGACCATGACCACAACTTCTAATGTGACTTTTATTCTTTCTATAATATAATCTCACATTCACTTCAGGAAATGGAGTAGAGCTAGTGGGCCTTTGAAACTTTTTTCATGATATTGTGCCTGAGGACAATATTATTTATCGTGAAAAGTGGAGTATGTTTTTATTAACATAGCCTTATCATAGAGAACTAAAATTTAATCATCGTACGCGACATTGTTAAACCAGTCCACAAGGTCCTTTAAAAACCTCCTTTGAGACCAGTAGCCTCGCAGAACGGGATGTCCATCCAATATACTTGGATTATATCGAAATTATGTCTCTAATTGAATAATGATTTACCATGTTTGCATTCACTTCAGGGAATGAAACAATTCCAATAATCGCATGGAATAAACATCATGCTTGCATTCACTTCAAGGAATGCCCCATCATTGATAATCGCATGGAATAAACATCATGCTTGCATTCACTTCAAGAAATGCCTCTCACAAAATTCTTCTTGTCAGGATGAATTTTTGTAATATGACATTGTGATAAGTCTACAGTTGAGTTTTTCCACACATGAGAGATATTGCTTTCGAGTAAATATAGAATTTATAACAATCATGCTGTTAATTAATCATGCTTCCATTTACTTGAGGAATTGGAATAAATATAATTGAACAAATCAAATCGAATAAAAATAATTTAGAAAAACATACCTCTTTAAATTTTTCTTAAATCAAGCCATACCAAAATACATTAACCAATTTATAAACCTCTTATGTGGATGTACACACATCACCTTAAAGCAATGTTAAAGAACAATGCTACACCAATGACATCAAAATGGTTGAACACTGTTTGATCAAATTCACATCAAAATGGAAAGCACAAGAATCAAGTGCATTGATACTCGAGATGGAATCATCACCTATCCAAGTACATTCCCTAAAGGTTTCGCTGAAGGTTAAATATATAAACTTGGTCCAATAAACATCATATAATATTAGATCGAAATAATAATTAAATAATATATTAAAATATACCAACCTTAATTTGTGAGTGATTAGTCAATCACTATATCTATATGTAAATAAGTAAAACATACCAGACTTTCCAAGCTAAATTGAATATATTGAATATACGGTACATGTGATTGCCAATATCAAATTGAAATCTTTTCAAGAATCACCAACAAGAACCAGAGTAATTGGGCGAGATTCCATGGTTCGCTCAAGCCTTCAAAACATGTTACCATACTTTTTCAAAAATAAAGACCAAGTTAAAATATCAAGATAAAAGCAATCAATAACAAAAATGTGGGGAAAAACTTATTTTCGGTTCAACGTAGAATCAAATTTGTTTCAGTAACTACTTTGGGATTCAAACAAAGAGCACCAAAATCTTTCGAGCAAACTCGTGTTGCTAACGTGTTGTGAATAAAATAACAAAGAACAATAATAAGAACAAAAAACAAGAATGGAAGAACAAAGAGATGAGAGAAAGAGGGAGATTTGTATTATTCTCAAATATAGACTTGTATACAATGTCTTCATCAAATCATCTATTTATAGGCATAAGAAGTACATATTACATTGAACTCTAATTAAATGAGATAATATTCCTAATGATAAAGTAAATCAAACTTCTTAGATAAAATTCTAATCATGATAGACATCCACATAAATAAATATTCATAACAATTTCTAAAACATATTAATTTACATGTCATATTTTTTGGTCCTAACCCACCACGTCACCTATGGTCATGTTTACTAAAAATCAGCTATATAATTTTATTTTTGTATTTTTTTTTAAAATGAATCTTTATCTTTTTATGTCATATAAATAGGAAGTGAATGTCTACATAGAAGTGGATTATAAATAGATTAATGACATAAAAAAAGAAGATTAATTGACTGATTTTTAGTGAATAAAGATCATAAATAACATAATGGGCCGATTTCATAAAATAATTTCTAAGCGGATTAACTTGAAAAAGTGTAGGAGAGTCGTTGAAGAGAATAGAAGGGAGGCCTTGGAATGGGTCCCATGCCATCGCACCCTTTAACTTCACACAATAAAACTCCATCCCCTGCAAGCTACACCAATTACACCTCTAATAAATAAATTTCATTTGCTAAATGACAATAAGCCATCATTTTCTATTATTTCCTTCTTTATCATATATATATATATATATATATATATATATATTTAATATTCTGCGCTTGTTTTGGATTTAAAATTATCAAATCATTATCTTTGAAAAGAATTGTTGATATATCATCATTTTGACAAGTGTAAGTATTTTATGTGCTTGTATGATTGTTGGGATAAATAATACTATAAATAGATAAATGGAAGTTACTCATAGTTTATGTTGTGAATATTATATTCCAAGCTGGAATGCAGAGAGGTAAGACTTGGTAAAATAAGATTGGTTCGAATTTGAAATTTGGTCAAGCAAAATATTTTATTTTATTTTAAATAATCTGGTATGATTATATAATATTATCTGTTATTTAATTATTCTGCTTTTCTAAAATAACTGCTTGGACGAAGCTTGCAAATGAGGAGGTGGAAGTTTACATAAAGCAAAGAAGCGGGGAAAGGAAATAGAAAAGGGTTTCGCTTTCGGTTTAAACTTTAAAGCAAAATAAACACAAGTGTTTTTGATGTTTTGTCAACAAACTGATTAACAAAAAGACAAGAAACTTTAAACTCTGTTTGTATGGTTGTGTAAAAGAGTAATTTTTCCCCCAATTACATATGTATCAGAAAAAGGAGGTACAAAAATAATTTTACATCTTCAAAATAAGTTATTTTCCTTCCCCTAGGTACAACTCCCCTCACCTTTTCTGCTTTAAATAAAAAAATGATCCAAACAACAGAAAAAGATCCTTTACCTTATTTTTTAATGTCAATCCAAACATAGGGTTAAGCTTTTTAATATGTTTTAATTTGATATTCGATAGAAATTAGTATTTTGGAGGGAAATCGTCTGCCCCTAAATTATGTAATTTTTGGTGCTACATTTAAGATTTAGGGATTATGGTTAGGGTTTAGAGAATTTAGAGTAGGGTGTATTTGTAAGGTGTATGGTTTAGGATGTAAAATTTAGAATTAAGGTTTAGAATTTAATTTTTTAATATTTTTTAGTGTAGGACATATAAAGAAGCATACTTAGGGGAAGAAGATTTTTGTTTTTAGTATTTTATGATGTTTTTGCAGGGTGTTGGAAGTATTAATATTGTTAAACTGTTTAGTTGAGATTAGGGGTGTGCATTTAATCAAGTTGAGTTGATTCGAGTAAAAAAATATCGAGTTAGTCAAGTTAAAGAGTAAAATTTTATAACTTATTCATAGAGTTGAGTAAAAATAATACCAGTTGAGTCGAGTTTTGCCGCCCTCGATTATCAATGGAAGCAACAAATTCAAAGGGGGGGGGGGGGGGGCGGTTGGCCTCCAAGCAATAAAAAAGGACAATGGAGTGACATCAAATAAACAAGTTGCCAAGAAATGTAAGGGAAAGGCAAGGAGACTTAACGTTACTCTTTCTTCTACACTTGCACAAAACAAACGTGCCCGCTAAGCTCAATCACCTCTCCACTCCTCTGTTTATAATCCTCACCCTATGGTTTTATCGTGACAAACACCAGAATTCGAAACTCGAACACTCTTTCCCCCTTCTAAATCCGATTCCACCATCTTGAACCATATGGATTGCGGGAGTTGTTTGGAAGATAATAAAAGCGTTCGTTTGCAGATTAATGAGCTTCGGAAGCTCAGCGAGACTTGCGGTTCAAGCACCATTTTTGAACCACAAACTAGCCCTGAGACCGGAGAAAGTAATGCGGAATCTGTGAATTTGGCACCGGTGGTTGGAGCACCCGAAAAGAAACTAACACTCTTTGCTCTCAGGCTATCTATCTTTGAGAAGTCGGCGACTGGCCTCGGAACTCTGGGGTTTATCTGGGCAACAGTAGTTCTCCTGGGTGGCTTTGCTATCACCTTGGATAAAACCGACTTCTGGTTTATCACCATTATTTTGTTGATCGAAGGGACTCGGATATTCAGCCGAAGTCATGAGCTTGAATGGCAACACCAAGCTACATGGTCGATTGCCGATGCGAGCATCAGTAGTTTCCGTGCATTGAGATCCAGCTCCCACATCCTCATCAAAGCTGTGAAAGCAATGGGGCGTCCGGTTTCCATGATGAGGAAGCAAAGTTATAATACGAGAGAAGTAACACATGCCGGTCGTTCACAAGTTGGAAGATGGAAAGATTCGAGAACACCTACTCGGACATGGATAAGTTCAGATGTCCCTCTTCTACCCTATGGTCAATGGCTTTTCCTTTCAAGAAATATAAGCAAAGTCTTGTATTGGCTTCAACTCTTGTCTGCAACAGCTTGTGTTGTACTTTCATGCATGAAACTCATCATGCACAACTATGGGGAGGTACAAAAGGGCGATACCGATAAAAGGAACCGGCAATCTGCTCTGAATATCTTCTACTCCTTGGCCTTGGCGGAAGCTCTTTTGTTTTTGATGGAGAAAGCCTATTGGGAGTGGAAGGTCATATATTGTAAGCTTTTGGAACAAGTGAATAAAGAGTGTGAATTTGGACCTTCAGGTATGGTTTCCATCAGAAGGTTCTTCTATGATGCTTATTCGAGATGTGTCAACGGAAGCATTTTCGATGGCTTGAAAATGGATATGGTTACTTTTGCCATGGATCTTTTGGCTTCCAACTCCCCTGATGAGCAGCTTATTGGAGCTAGAATTCTTCGCCAGTTTTCGATTAGCGAAAGGTATTCTGATGACACCTTGCAAAAGATCGGTGTAAATTTATCGGTTGTCGAAAGATTAGTCGAGATGTTGAACTGGAAAGACCCTCAAGAAGAGGAGATGAGGAAATCAGCTGCAGAGGTACTGTCAAAACTTGCTGGTAAGAGGCAAAACTGCCTGCGTGTTGCCGGTATACCGGGGGCAATGGAATCCGTATCATCGCTGCTTCAAACAAATCGAAGTTCCGGGGACGGTGCAGATGAAATCGGTGAAAAGAACCTCGTACTCGATCAGGCAAATTACAGTTTTTGGACTTTCAATCATTTAGGACTTGTCATTCTGAAAAAGCTTGCTTGTGATCATGACAACTGTGGGAAAATTGGCAACACTAGGGGACTCTTACCTAAAATCATAGATTTTACACATGCTGGAGAAAACTTGCTGAATGATAAAAACGTTGCACCGTCGCAGATTCTAACGGTTAAACGATCGCTTCAAGTGGTGCAAATGCTGGCAAGCACCACAGGAGCCACAGGAAAACATCTCAGAAAGGAAATCTCAGAGGTAGTTTTCACAATCAGTAACATTAGAGATATTTTGAGATATGGAGAAAAACACCCAATTCTGCAAAAGCTAAGCATGGAGATTTTAACCAATCTGGCATTGGAAGAGGAAGCAACAGAGAGGATTGGTGGAACAGGTGGGGTACTCCAGGAGCTGTTCAATATCTTTCTCAACCAGGGGATGCCAGAGCACCAGAATCATGTGAGACGCGCCGCAGGAGAAGCGCTCGCCATGTTGTCCTTGGAAAGTAGAGCTAATTGCCACCGCATATTGAGACTGCAAGTGCTCGAAAAACTTGTCGGAGCATTGGAGGATCCGTTACTTCGTGTGAATGCTGCGAGAATTCTAAGACACTTGTGCACCTACAGCGGATCGGATTGCTTCTACGAGCTAAAGGGTGTCATAGCAGCAGCACCAACAGTAAGTTTTGATTTCCAATGTACCAGAAAACTATTCTAGATGTCAAAAATACAATGGCTAACAGTTTATCATTGCGATTGGCAGGTGCTCAAGGTAATTATGTCAAACGAGAACAAGTTGCAAGAAGTAATGGTTGGACTAGCAGCACAAGTGTTCAAACGTATGAGTTCTACAGAATCAAGCATCATGTTTGAGAGAGCTGGAATGAAAGAGGAGGAATTAGCGAAAGCATTGGTCCGGATTCTTGAGAAATACAAACATCCGTCGGCTAAGGTCCCGAGAATAAGGAGATTCGCCATAGAGTTGGCGATTTGGATGATGCATGAGAATGTACAGAATGTGTACATTTTTAAGGATTTGGGAATGGAGAAAGAGCTGGAAAGCGTACTGGAGACCACATCAGAGCTGGAAAGCTTCAACATATTCTCTGGCACTGTTGGGCTTAGCCGTCACACCACAACAATTCACTGTCTGGTTGAAACCGCATTGAACCCGCTCAAGGATACGTAAAAATTACAAAATAAGGCACTCATATTATTCAAATTCAGTAGCATACACTATAAATATGATGAACTCATATTCTTTTTCTCCAAGCAATAATCAGTGAAAAAAGTTATTGCAAATATGAAACTGAGAGACTATTGGAATTTATCTTCTTTTCTTTCCTCATATTAGTTTTATGCAGAACTGGAATTGAAGCAATACATAAACAAAAGTTATACCTTTAAATTTTGGTAAATACTTGTTTTATCTGTAAAAAGGAAATTGACTACCAATTCCCTTTAAGCAAATTCTATTTATCCACCATATAACACACAGGGCAACTCACTAATTGTGCAAAAAATCATCACATCTTTTTCCACCAAAAACAACAGACAAAGAAAACCAATGGCACTAAAACAATTTATTTAGTGCATGACAAATCTTTTTTTTTTCTTACAAAACTACAAATTCTATACTTATCACTTAGTTACAAGAATAGTACAATCATCATGCAGTTCAAGTGTTACAGTGGCTTTTGTTCTGGGTGCTTGCTGAATGCTGAGGTATCACTTTGAGTGGAGATACTTGTGCTCCCTCCGAAAGACGAAAAGCTAGTATCAGGGGATGCTTGCTCGAGGCCGACATTGGAGCCATTGGCTACTAAGGTTGATTGATGATGTTCCATTGACTCTGAAGAATCAGCACATGTGTTTTCTTCAGATGGTATAACAGAATGAACCTGAGTATAATCAAAGCTACAAATATTGGACACAATTAAAAACAACAACCTTGCATTTCCTTTTAAAACTAACCTCTGTTCAACTCATAGGTCTTTTAGAACGAACTTGTTTAATGACATCTAATGTGCTGCTAGTAGCTGGAAACTGTTAAAAATATTTTGGGTTTATGAATCTCATTCTCATTAATGAAAGAGATCTGTTTACAATGTATATATACAAGTGAAACTACCCATTAACCAATCTAACAAACTCATAACTACTTTTAAACAAAGCCTAACAACAATATCTTGTAATATCTAGCAGCTTCTTAACACTCCCCCTCAAGTTGGAGGTTTAAATACATCTTTAATCCCCAACTTGTTCATCAGGTACTTGTGTTGTTGTACTCCCAAAGCCTTTGTCATGATATCTGCTAGTTGCTCTGCTGAAGGTATATAGTCTGTTCGTATTATCCCTTTTTGTATCTTCTCCCTTACAAAGTGACAGTCAATCTCTATGTGTTTTGTTCGTTCATGAAAAACTGAATTCGCCGCAATCTGTAATGCAGCCTTGCTGTCACAAAAAACTGTCACTGGTTCTTCACTTTCATTTCCCAGATCCTTCAACAATCCCTTGAGCCAAACAATCTCCGAAGTTGTCATTGCCATGCTTCTGTATTCTGCTTCTGCAGAGGATCTGGCTACTGTTGTCTGTTTCTTTGACTTCCACGATATCAAAGATTCTCCAATCTTGATGCAATATCCAGTAACTGATCTTCTTGATATTGGACATGATGCCCAATCCGAATCACAGTATGCAGTGATTTTTCCATCATTCCTTGCTTTAAGAAAAACCCCTTGCCCTGGACTGTTTTTAACATATCGAACTATCCGCAGAGCTGCTTCGAAATGTGTCTTTTTTGGACTTTGCATGAACTGACTCAGATGATGAACAGCAAATGTGATGTCGGGTCGTGTGTGAGTTAAATATATTAACCTTCCTATCAATCTTTGAAATACAGTTTTGTCTTCAACTTCACTGTCTTCAGTACAGTTCATATTATCGTGCCTTACTCCTCTATCAAACTCAGTTGAAGTTAATTTAATATTCTGCTCCAAAGGTGATGCCACTGGTCTTGCACCACTCAATCCAGTGCTCTCTATAAGTTCAAGAGCGTATTTCCTTTGGTTCACTAGAATCCCCTCTTTAGATCTCAAGACTTCCAAACCTAGGAAATATTTCAATTCCCCTAAGTCCTTCATCTTAAAACTATGATTTAAGATGGATTTAAGCTCTTTAATCAAACCAGGGTCATTTCCCGTTATCATCAAATCATCCACATATATAAGCATAATGACTAGCTTATCTTCTTGCCTTTTTGTGAACAAAGAATAATCATAATTGCTTTGCTTGTAACCAGCAGATAACAGAGTTTCAGTCAATCTTAAGTTCCACTGCCGTGATGCTTGTTTAAGACCATAAAGGGATTTTTTCAGCCGACAAACCATGTTCTCCCCCTGGCTGGAAAAACCTTCAGGCAATGTCATATACACTTCTTCATCAAGATTGTCTTGAAGAAAAGCATTATGCACATCCATTTGATGAAGAGACCAATCAAGAGAAGCAGCAAGAGAGAGGATGAGTCTGACAGTAACTAATTTGGCTACAGGAGAGAAGGTGTCACCATAGTCAATCCCTTCTCGCTGAGTGTAACCCTTAGCAACAAGACGAGCCTTATACCGTTCAATTTCACCAGAGGCCTTATACTTGATGCGAAACACCCATTTGCAGCCAATTGGAGTCTTGCTAGGAGGCAAAGGAACCACAGTCCAGGTAGCATTGGATTCCAAAGCTAAAAGCTCCTCTTTCATGGCTTGAACCCAGAGGGAATTTTGAATGGCCTCAGAATAAGAAGAGGGCTCAACAGAAGAAGAATGAGAAATGGAAGAAATAAAAACTTGAGTATGAAAAGGAAGATGAGTATAGGAAATGTAGTTAGAAATAGGATATTCCCCTGATTGGAAGGACGAGGCAGATTGAGAAGGAGTAATGAAGTCATGTAACCATGCAGGAGGTCTAGGTACTCTAGAGGTTCGTCTAACTAGAGTTTTAGATGTAGAAGAGGGTTGTGATGGAGGAGTGGGAAGAGAAATAGGGAGTGAAGCAGTGGAAGTATCATGAGGTAATGAAGAAGTAGGTGCAGTGGGTTCAATAGGTTCAGTAGTTGCAGCAGGTGCAATAGGTTGAGGAGGTGCAGTAGGTACAATTGGTTCAGTAGGTTCAGTAGGTAAGGAAGGAGAAGGATGGGGAGAAGTAGATGAATGAGTAGAATGACCAGAATTACTTGCAGAAACATCAATATCAAGAATTAAAAAATCAGAATCAAAATCAACAGACTGAGGTGGAAAAAATGAAGTAGATGTAGAAGGAAAAGAAAAAGGAAAGATGGATTCATGAAAAACTACATCACGGCTAATAAAAAAAGATTTAGAGGACAGATTAAAAAGAATGTAACCTTTTTGGGTTGAACTATAACCTAAAAACACAGAAGGAATAGACCTAGGTGAGAATTTATCAGAATTCCTAAGTGATGTAGCATAAACAAGACAACCAAACACACGCAAATGAGAAAGATTAGGTGTTTTATGATAGAGACGTTCAAAAGGAGTTTGCCACTGAAGAACAGAAGAATGAAGACGATTAATGAGATAGCAGGCAGTTAAGACACACTCACCCCAAAATTTAAGTGGCAAACTTGATTGAAACCTAAGGGACCTAGCTACAGAAAGCAAATGCCTATGTTTACGTTCAGTAACCCTATTTTGCTGAGGGGTGTGAACACAGCTACTCTGGTGAATAATGCCTAAGGAAGAAAATAAAGTACTACATTCAGAATTGAAAAATTCTGAACCATTATCACTTCGCAAAACTAAAACAGAAGCAGAAAATTGAGTAGAAATCATGGCAAAGAAATTTCGCAAAATCAACACAGAATCAGATTTTAGTTTAAGCAGGTAAACCCAAGTCATTCTACTGTAATCATCTACCAAGGTAAGAAAATAACGATGGCCAGAATGTGTGGAAACCCGGTAAGGGCCCCACAAATCAGTATGAACAATTTCAAAAGGTTTAGTGGTAACTGTGGTATGTAAAGGAAAGGAAGATCTAGTTTGCTTAGCAAGAGGGCAAACAGAACACTGATGAATCTTATCAGAATCAAAAGTACAATCAGAAAGAAAAGACAATTTCCTCATTTTATTAAGGGAAGCATGACCCAACCGAGCATGCCACAAAACAGAATCATTAACAGAGGAATAACATAACAATGAATCATTAACTGGTGTATGACAAGAAAAAGACGATACATGATTAAGGTTTGGTTTAGAGGTAGTGGGAACCTGAAGCAGAGGATTACACAGGTACAAGCCTCCATACTCCCTACCAATCCCCTTCGTCCTGCCAGTGGAGAGCTCCTGAAAAAGACAAAAATGAGGATAAAAAGAAACAAAACAATTGAGAGAAGAGGCAAGTTTTGAAATAGAGAGGAGATTAATACGAAAATCAGGAACGAAAAGAACATTAGGAATAATGGTATTGAACAAAGAAATGGAACCAATGTGTGTAATTGAAACTGTTTTACCATTGGGAAGACGGACAAATCTGGAGTTCAAAGCACAGAGAACAGGATCAATTAAGCAAGTGAAACCCGAAGCTACGTGATCAGTGGCACCAGTGTCTAAAATCCAAGTGTTAGCAGACTTACCAGAAAGATCAATACCTGCAGTATTGACAACATAATCAAAAGGTCCTTTGTTCAACAAGGCCAGAATCTGATCATATTGGGCCTGGGAGAACGAAGGAGCCAAAGTCGATGACGGCGGCTCAAGCTCAAGATTGCAGGATGCTGCCAAATTCGTGGGAGAATCCTTCCGTTTCGTGAAGCGAAAGTCAGGAGGGAAACCGATGAGGCGATAACAGTTCTCCTTCTTGTGGCCACGAACCTTGCAATGGTCACAGACACCATTAAACTTACGTCTTGAGCTAGCACCAGAATTAGAATACATCACCGACGGATCCAGCAAAGGAGACGGAGCAGAGAGATGAAGCCGCTGAGATTCTTCCTGAATCAACATCGAGTAGGCCTGATTGACGGACGACAAAGGCTTCATGAGAAGCATCTGACTTCGAATCGCAGAATAGGATTCGTTTAGGCCCATAAGAAACTAAAATAGTTTCTGTTGAACGAGATGCTTCTGATTTTCCTGAGACTCCTCGCATTCATAGGACGAAAACGGAACAAGAGAGTCGAACTCATTCCAAAGCAATTTGAGCTTAGTGAAATAGTAAGAGATAGAGGAAACACCTTGAACCAGAGTAACAATTTCGCGGTGGAGAAAGAAGGTGCGAGGGCCGTCCACCTTATCAAAATGTTCTTGAAGATCCGTCCAGACCAACGCGGCATTGGAAGAAAAGACGATGCCGGCAGAGATGTCCTTCGAAACTGTGTTAAGGAGCCATGAAAGAACGATCGCGTTGCAGCGATCCCATTGAGATTCCAACGAGCCAGTGAACGTAGAACGGCGGCAGCTACCGTCGATAAGCCCCAATTTGTTTTTCGCAAGGAGAGCGATGCGCATGGATCGGCTCCAAACGCTGTAGTTCTCGACGCCGGTGAGCAAGTGAGAAACGAGAACGGCACCAGGAGTATCGGATGGGTGGAGATATAATGCATGGTTGAAATCCAGAACCGACTCATCAGCCGGCGGCATGGTGATCGAAGAGAAGCAGAAAAACTAGGGCACAAAGATTAGGGAAAAAAATGAGGAAAGAAACGGCAAACAGAGATGAGATCTGTTTGGGAATATTGGGCTGAAAAAAGAAAGAAACCTAAAGAGAAGAAACAGGCTAGGCTGATACCATGTTAAAAATATTTTGGGTTTATGAATCTCATTCTCATTAATGAAAGAGATATGTTTACAATGTATATATACAAGTGAAACTACCCATTAACCAATCTAACAAACTCATAACTACTTTTAAACAAAGCCTAACAACAATATCTAGTAATATCTAGCAGCTTCTTAACAGAAACCAGTAAGACAAGGTGTAAGATAATACCATTAACGAACGCATTGAGTGCTCCCAGTAGGGACTAGGGAGCATTGTTCTCCCTAGAAAATCTGGGTTCAACCAATTTCTCTGCACCATGTCTGTATTTTTAAAGGATTAAGAATAAAGAACAGATATTACCATTGTATTCAAATCAGAAACTTCAAAAAAGATTATACCAATTACGGGAGTAGCAAGGCTTGGCATTTGAGGGAACAATTAGTCAAATACAAGGTACAAGCAGGCGAGCGCATGATTTTATATAAAGAGACGAACTTATAAAATTTTATGGACAAATTTATAAAATTTTAAGAAGGTAAAAATATTTTTTAATAGAAAAAATATATAAAAAAATTAACTTATTTTTCGAATCATATAAAAATTTCAAAAATTTCAGGGGTGACCGCCCGCCCAATACTGGGTTCATTCCTGCGTACAAGTAGTACCTTTAGATGCAGCTGAAGAATCTGGAAAAAAGCCTACTTCATGGACAGCCCAACTACCCCTCAAATTTGATAATATTCTTACCACCCGGCAAAAGTAGTGCATCAATGTAGGAGGCAATGCCAAAAATGCAGATGAACGTAGATGATAGAAAACCATGTTTATCACGCACAATGAAATTTGAAAGGCAATCCTCTTTGTATAGATTATAAAGCTAATAAAAAGAAGGCCTGGGGGCATTTTTTCCATGAATTCATACTAAATAATTAATTTTGTCCTTCCGCAAAAAAATGCTCCTATTAAATATGTGAACTCGTAAATTGCATCAATTTACTCATTTGACTAACATTGACCATTAATATGTTGAGGTGACAGTTAACGGTGTTGACGTGACAGAGAGGCAACAATTGAATGTTTATGGAGTTTGAGGGTTAAATTAATTTTTAGTGAGTTTGAGAGAAACTGATAATTTAGGAAGTCCGAATCTATAATATTTTTTTATTTCATATTTAAATAAAAAATAGGAAACACAATTTTAAAATATATAATAAATTATTACAATATTAAAAATAAAAATACTATTAAAATTTTCAAAAGAATTATAAAGATAAACCATAAGCTATAAAGTGATAAATTATTAAAATCATATACTATATTTTTAAAGTTATATTGGAAAATTATTAAAAATAAAAAATTTCAAATAATATATATATATATTAAAATTTTTATGTTATAGATTTTGCAGGGTAATAGTGAAACTGACAAACCAGCTACGAAAAGTATTTGTCGAACGTGTCTAATTGTTTTACATGTTGTGTGCTTACGGTTGTCTGGTTCTGTTTGCGTTGTTATATTTCATAATAATTATGTTCGATAAAAGTTCATTCCTTAGCTAGTTTGTTAACTTTACCATTGCCCTCACTGCTACATATTTGTAAGTTGTGCAAAATCTAAAACACAAAATATAAACATTTTAAATTTTTTTAATATATATTTTAAAATTTTAAAATTTCTATATTGTCAATTTTTAATATAATTTTAATTTTTTCATTTTATATAATTTTAACAGTTTATAAATTTTTATTTTTAATAACTTATAATTTATCATTTTATAGGTTTTTGATATTTTAAATTTTTAAATTTTTAATAATACTTTTAATATTTTATTTTTTTTATAAAAATGACATAAAAAAGCAATTAATTTTTCGAACTCCCTAAAATAAATCAATTTTGTCCTTGAACTCCCTAAAAAACAAACATTACCCCTCTATCGCATCAACATTCACATGTGGGTTGCCACGTCATCACCATTAATTGTCATATCATCACATTAACGGTTAACATTAGTCAAAGGATTAAATTGATTATTTGGTACGAACTCAAGTCAAAATACATATCAATTGATTAACGGTCAATTTTGATCAATGACCTAGTTGAGTGTGTTTTTTACGCAAAAACTCAATTGATTATTTGGTACGAACAAGCCTAAAAAGGAAAGAATGCAACCATTTACGGTATCCTATTATTCTATGAACCACGTTCTTTCCTCTTTTCCAGATCAAAACAGCTCCAAACTTTTCCCCCGAAGTGGAGACCATAAAGAAGAAACAGGACTAGCAAATAGGATAAATCAAGTACAGAAAGAGTTGAAAAGGCATTAACTACAGTATCTTCAATTATCTTGAAAGCATAACTGAAACGGACATGAGCCAGATTACCATCTTCTTCCAATTTGAAGTTCTCTGCACGAGCTTTAATCCCATACAATGCATGAGTTGTAGTTTTACGTAGAGGTGGCATACAGGTCAATCGGTTCGGGTTCGGTTTGAATCATTTTGGTTTCGGTTATTTTAGGTCTGATATCATTCGGTTCAGATTCGGTTCAGTTTTATTGTGCTTCGGGTCATTTCGGGCTGGTTGATTTTCAGTTCGGTTGATTTTCGGTTCGGTTTGGGTCAATGTCGGGTTAATGGGAGATCGGTCGGTTCTAATCAAGTTTTTAGGTTGGTCGGTTTTTTACACCATTTATATGATTTTATAAAGCCAATATATTTGACTTTTTGGTGAGTTGGTGGTTGTTCATATCTCATCTTTCTTTATTTCTATTAAAATCTTTTATTTATTTCGGGTTGTCTTCGGTTCGTGTTGCTTTCAGTTCGGGTCCATTCGGTTCGGGTCTATTCGATTCAACTAAAAATTAGTTCATTTTCGATTCGGTTTGGGGTCAAATTTTGGGTCATTATGTTCGGTTCGGTTTCGGATTCGATTCGTGTAACGCCCCGACTTTAGGCCTAGAAGCTTTTAGCATTGCTTCGGAGTTAGTAGAACCTAAACTAGAGATCTGAGTTTTCGGGAGCGGTCCAGGGAAAACGTAGTTCGAGATATGATAAAATTATGAGAAAAATTTCTAAAATCTTCTAAAAATATGTAGAAGGGTTGGGTAAAGTCAATTTTGGAAAATGGCTTTTAGAAGATCGAGATTTCAGATTAGTGACTATTTTGTAAAAAGCGCAAAATCTGTTTTTAAGGACTGTTTTGAAAGAGGGCCAAAACTTAGAATCCTTAGGGAGCTACCATTTAATTAATGAACCTTTTCCTTTAATTTTACCATTTTAAATGATTTGATAAAAAGATTTAAAAAGGAGATTTTAATAAAAAGGGATTTTAATTTTATAAAAGGCTAATTGACGTAACTTTCATTCTCTCATTTTCCAATCAGCCAAACACTATATTTCCTCTTAAAGCTCCAGAGATCTTCATCTTTTAACTTCTTTTGTTTCACAAATGATTTTCTAAGCTTCTTCATCATTATTCTCAAAGCAATCTTGAAAGATTTCTACAAAATCTTGTCATTTGAAGGAAAAGGAAAAGGTTAGAAGTAAATTTCGTTTAATTCCTCTAATCAAGGTTCTTTAATGAAATTCTCAAGTCTTTGGCTCTCTAGATATAGTTATTAACAATGTTTTGTAATCTAATTGATGAAAATTGATGAATCAAGCTTTTAAAGGTGATTTCTAAAGATTTTCGAATTGCTACTGATTTGTATGGTTTGAGATTGATTTTAGTTATGATTTGAATGTTAAATGATGTTAAAATAAATGTTTTATCATGTTAATTCCGAATTGGTTTGGATCTCTAGTTGTACATGGCTAGATTTGGGGGTTTTGGTGAAGTTTTGAGGTTTTGATGTTGCTGGAGGTTTATGGATGGGATTAGGTTGTTTTTGAATGTTAATTGATGATTAAAAGTGGTTAGAAGTGTTAGATATTGGCTGGGTAAGGTTTGGAGAGTAATCGAAGGTGTTTTCGGATGGGTGATTTGGTGTTTTTGGGTAGAGCAACGAGATGACAGTGGTTGATGGTGTTTTTAATGCATTGAGATGCATTAATTCACTGTTTTTGTGTGGTATAAACATGGGAGTTTGTATCAGACACGTTTGGTAAAGTTTCAGAAGCTTGATTTTGTTTCTTCAAAGTAAGGGAGCCGTGATCGGTGAGTGGAATTGGTTTTAAAAGTCTTTGGAGGACTTGAAAGCAAGGTTTGGGGGTTTAGATTGAGTTTGAAACACCAATCTAAGCTCGGAAGTATGTTTGAGATATTTTGCTCTCGTTTCTCGGTTATTGTCCCATTGGTTTTCTGATCATGCTCTTGTTTTGATGATAGACTTATACCTACTGTTTTATGCATGTTTTGAGAAATGAAGTGATGACTTTAAAGATCCCATGAGATAGAATTGATGTTTCAATGAGTTTGAATTGTTTGAGAAAATGTTATGCATTGTACATGCTTTAGAAATGGGATGAGAATGTTTTAGATTGATGCATTGAGAAAAATAGTAGATAATGATGTTTAAAATGAATATATTGGCACGAGATGAGATTATTGTTACCGAATATAATTGGTAGACCAATAGGATGAGAAATGCACTATAAAATATAAATTTTGTACGTGCTCTTTGGTTCGGGCAATGGGGTTAGAGCCATCCCGTTCCAAAGTGAGAGTCTGATGATGTGAGATTCCATCGGGGTAGGTCTTGGTGAAACACCCAAGCTTTGTGGCGATGAGAGATGCCTCCATGAGAGTCCGGTGATGTGAGATTTCACCGAGGTATGACTTAACATTTAGTCAAGCTATCCGCATATCTGAGTAATGTTGCTAATATGCCAATATATGAGATTGATTATGAGATTCACATGTACCTTGATTTATAAATGATTTATGCATTGTGTATTGCATATGAGAATATGATTTGAGAAAAGCTTTATGAGATTTAAGCATGTAAGGCTATGCCTTGAGATTTTGCATTTTGAGGAATGCATGAGATAGGTGGTACATGTGATTTAAATTATGTGGTTTTGCTTTGAAAATTATTTCAAGCATGAGATAGAAAGAGCATGATGATATAGAGATTTATAAATGAGAAGTGGTTTTAAAATGCATTGTTGTGTTGGTTTGGTTTGAGCATGTAACCCCCTAGACCCGACCTAGCCACCAGACCGTATCGAGTGAGCTACACGAGACTAATCGAAGAAAAATACGAAGATTTCCCTCTAACTAGCAACCCTAAACGCGATGATTATTATCTTTTCTAGATGCTCAAGTTAACCTTATGTTTAGGAACACACAGCGTAAGAAAGAACAACGAAACGAGCACCGATTCGAACAAAAGAGCAACTGGGGACCAAAATGCAAAACTAGCATAATATAAGGACCTAAGATGCAATTAAGGTGATCTTTGTATAATTAAACCCATTTCATGCTTCCATGATAAAATGCAACATAAGACATGCACAAAACATTCACAATTGAAAACAACACAAACTAGGACCAAAACACAAGAAAAAATAACTTTAAAGATGCCTTTAACTAACTACCAACGGCCCCCATTTCGGAACACTAAAGGGTCGTATCAGAACAGAGCTTCACAGTGGCGAAACGTTCCGAAACGGCTTGTGACCGTTCTGGCCCTGCTTAGCTTGTTTCGATACGCGTTCCGAAACGCTAAGGCAAAAATGAGGGTGGTTTCGAAACGTTCGAGCCCGTTTCGAAACACCCTGCTGTAGTAACAACAGAATTGCAACACAAGCATCTCCAAGGTTGTTTTCCTTGGTTCCAATCCTCACATACCACAAGAAAAAAACAGCAAGATCAACATAAATTCGCCACGACCAAACATTACACATTATCAAGGTCCAAAAGAAACAAAGCATGCTCAACATACGATTAAAGGAAATACTTCAAGATCCAACTAAAAGGTAAAAATATGGTTCAAAACCATAACCACAAGACATAAGGTAGGAACAAGCCAACAAGGTATCCAACAACATGATCTCAAAACAAGGAGTTTACAACACTCCTAAAAACAAGGATAAGGTTCACCCTCATTTCCACACATACTATTATCTAAGCAAGGTCATACTTGAGCTAGAGCGGACACTTGGATCACCTCCCTTGCACCGTTGCCTTCCAAAAGATCTACGGATCTGCATTGTTGGAAAAGAGAGCGTAAGCTATAAAGCTTAGTGAGCGGAGCTAAAAAATGAACTACAACAATGCAGTTTTAAAACAATCATCATTTAGGAAATCAAAACCATTTCTTGAAATCACTTTCGCAAATCATTTCCAAAACCATTTCCTTTTCAACTTGCCAACTTGAACAAGTTTAAGCAAATGGAACAACACATGCCATAGGCACTAAACATGCATCAACCATGTATAAACCATATATGCAAACCAAGCCTATCGGCTTCATAAATATTTCACATGCGCACAAGAGCATAACCATATGAGTTTACCAAGCTCATACAAAACCATAGCGAATGAGTATACCAGCATCATTGACACGTTGTTCGGATAAGCGGACACATTGAAGGCACAACCCCCATCAAGTCACATGGTGAAACAACCCTCACCACAAACACACTTCGACCGGGATGCCACTACCCACATTGCCCGTTGGTGATAGCACAACCCCTACCACTCGCATCACAATAACACAACCCCTATTGGGAAACCGAAGAATTTCTCAGGCGCGAATTTTATGATTATAGTGCACTCCACATCCTAGTGATCGATCAATCTATTCGATATAACCCATGTGTCAATATACTCATCACAACATCGCAAACCACTAATTTTCACCGGGGATAAACACCTTCCCAAACACATCCCAAAAGCCATAACCACAAGCTCAAGCATAGCATGAACTCAACCAACATTTATTAAGTAACATGGCATTCTCATGGGACAAAACATCATGCATTTAATGCATAACAACATAATAAACATCAATTAGAAAAGTATGCTCATGATCAAACAAGTGTAATCACTAATTTTGTCCGGGATAGACTCGTCTCTTTACGTTTTTACAAAGATGAGCATGATTACTCATTTATATTCAGGTTGTATAATATTATATCAGTATTGTATAAAGAAAAATAATATATATATATATATATATATATATATATATAAAGAAAAAAAAGAAAAAGCAAAAAAAATAAAAAAAAGCAAGCAAGCAAAAGAAAAAAAAGTAAGCAAAAAAAGAAGAAGATGAAATTTCACGTGGCCCTAAGGGGTCCACGTCGCCCCTTTCCTCTCACCCCCACAATAAATAGGGGTGGGGGCTGCTCTCCGAGACACGCATTTGGCACCCCAAATTTGGGGTATTCGAGCCATGCCCCTTATTTTAGGGGAGGCGGTCCAAGTGACCGCCAAGGGTTGGGAGTCCCAATTTTAGTTGGTTCGATTTAGTATTTGACGGGGACCTTTTTTGATCCGATTTAGTTTTGAAGATAGGGTGCAAGTCAATCGAGGTCTTTCGTCTATGCTCCGGGTCAAGTATGTCCTTATTTGTATTTTCTTTTTTATTCAATAAAATTTCAGTTATGTTTTTTCTATATTTAGTTTTTATGTTTATATTCGAATATTATTATGCTCTATATATTTATGTTTCTTTTTTTATTAAATTTATTTATCGTCATGTATGTTTTAATTTATGTTCGTTAAAATAAAATATTACGTGGTAGTTTAGGCTTTTAAGGTTTTAGATTAAATAGGAGAATTGATCCAATCAATTAAAATCGTGTGCTCGTTTAATAGGGGCACGATTCTTAAATTGATTAGATTAATTTTAAATTAGTCTTTTAGAGCTTTAGTTAGAATTAGAGTTCGAATTAATTTATGAATTTAAATTTGCACTTGGCTTATTAGGGTAAATGTTAAATTTATTAAATTAATCGAACATTTCTTAATAATTTTATAGGTAAAATTAACATCACCATTCAGATTGAATTAAAATTAATTTTCATAATTTACTAGAGTTCTTTTTAGTCTTTTAAGGGACAATTAATTAGGGTTAAATATTAAATTCACATAGTTAATAATTAGGTCACTAATTAAACTTCCATAATTTGAGCCTTTTTAGGTTAGAGCTTTAGTAGGCTTTTTGCATGTTTAATTTTAAGTCTTTTTGTGACATTCATTTTTAAATTGTCATTCATAGGACCGATTTATTTTGAATTAATCAATTTAAAATATACAAAAGAGAGGTATCTATTAACTCCGATATTTGTGTCAAAATAGTCTGAGGTTAATGGATGCAGACCAAATATTTGGGTTAATTCTCACCGTTTCTAGGTAAGCAATAATATAAAATGGAAATATCATGTCATCATTCCTAAATGCTTGCATCATGCATAAAGGTGACGTACGGGATCCGAACCCTAAACTAACACGGCAGTCAGAATTATATGATGTCAGTTTAGTCTATGGTCCGGTGTACCGTCATCCTTTTTAATTAAATGCTCAATTAATTGTAAAGCCACGATTTGATAAAGCTCGTATCATTTAAGTCAAATTTTCAGTTAAGAACATCAAATTAAATTCACTTTAATTCTTAAATAATTTCTATCGATTAAAGGCAACAAGTATTTTGGTACCGATTTTCGGGCGTGATGGGGGTGCTAACCCTTCCCCACACGTAACCAGCTCCTGAACCCTTCTTAAATTGAATCTCTAGTTTTTGTGGTGTCCGGTGGCGACTCCAAATTTTTACCGTTTTCCAAAACACGGATTTTTGGAAAGAAAATCCCCTTTTAATAAACCTTTTTCAAAAATTGACACGCCTAAAGGTTTTAGAAAAAAAGGTCATTACAGTTTGGCGACTCCGTTGGGGAGGAATTTTTGTTTTTTTACAAAACAAAAAAGAGATTTAAGCCAATAAAACACTTGTTGCCTTTAATCGATAGAAACTATTTAAAGTTCAAAGTGAAGTTAATAAGTTTGTTATTCCTTGAAAATATGACTTAAATTGAACGAGCTTTGAAAATTTGTGGCATTCAAATTAATTTTCATTTAATTTCTAAGGAGTCACCGACATGTGTTGCATCATGGTCATCAAGTTCTATACCCGAGCTACCCCTCTTAAGTGGGAGTGAAACGCCCATACCCACGTGAGTATCCCTCCACGGGTCGGTAATTCACTTCGGGAATCCACGCCTTTGACACGTGAGCAGCCCTCCACGTCATTAGGTCGTGCTTTCCCTCGAACCAAAACCAATTCGTAAGCTTGTAATGGGCCAGAATTGGGGTTCTTGTCACCTTAGTAGGTGATAAGATAGGTTCGGGTACCCTTGTTAGAACCGAACCCATACGTGAGAATCTAAGAAGCCCACCCCGTTAGATATATGCGTATAACCTTAGCAAGTTAGAGTTTGTATAGGTCTTTGTATGTGTTCATTGTGTGTTTGAATCCTCCGCACTTACTTTTTTACCTCTTGAATTTATTATTATTAGAGGGACTAACGCTTTCATTTGTTTTGCCCTTCTTTTCCTCTTTGTGTTTTTGCATATTTTATCATATCATGAAGAGCACATTGAGTTGGAAATAGTCTGAAATTAAAAACTAGATTAATGGGAAATTTGGGCTGTAACACTGATGAGAAGGATTTCGACGTGCAAATATAGCCAGAAAAAGTGCAATTACATGACAGGGACAATATTCCAGTCGGAGATTTAAGTCAACAATGTTAGCCGAAACTTTCACAAACACAGAGTTTAATGATGTGTCCAAATCAAAGTTAATATGGATGGGATTTCGAGGCAAGAAATGCTTTCAAAGGCGAGAATGACGACCTCTCATATTTGTTAGATATCAAGTGATCACTACTTCAAGCCTTGGTAGAGCCTTGGAGTTCAACCTATAGTTGTTTGACGATTGGCAATTTGGTTTTGACTACAATAGTTGTGGAATACCAAGCTCTTGCAAGAAGATCAATAGAACTATGCCAAACAAGAACAAAGCCTTCCAAGGCAAGATTAAAAGTTTTTTGGGCACTTTGCCATCTTGGGTTGACAATTCAAAACAAGAAAGAACGTTCCGAATAAGAAGGAATTCTGACTTTAACTTCAGCATACTTCAAAGATCGAGCTCGATAGGACCTTTTCCGAAGAGCAAGTTAGGTGTACCAAATACCGACATTGGAGTACTTACAATTCGTCGCCTACACCACTTAAGGGGAAGACCAAGAATGAGCACATTTGATAATTTAGATGCAAAGGGTCGTCTGAGGTTACAATTTCTAACGAAGGATGTTGCCAAGCTTCCAAGAAAGAAGAAGGGATTGTTTGGATGCTACCTTAAGGACCACATATGTAGTGGGTTTCCCTTGATCCTTGTAACAAGTCAATGTTCCCATTAAGGCAAGTCGTTTAACAAGGATATTTGCCAAACTCAGTGTTGCTCTTTGCATTCATTTGTATGTTCATAGTAGCATTATTTTGTGACGAATTTATTTTTGTTTTCTTCCTCAGTTCCCTTTGTGCATATTCATAGCACTTTTTGCATGAAACATTGATTCGAGAACAATTCGAAATTTAAGACTTTCATAACAGGAGAAAGAATCTGTAACAACAAACAAAAGAATCTCAAATACTGGGATTGATCACAAGATGAACAAAAGCAAACCCAGTTATCGGCGAAGAAGGAACTCGAGTTTCAATTATGCCTTGTATGGAAATTACTTTTCTTTTCTCGTTGTAACATGACTTGATCTTCGTTCTAAAAAGTCGCTTAATGAGAATGTTCATCGAATCAATGCTCTTTGCATTTCAATTGTACATTTTGATTGATTACCTTTAATCATATGTTTCCGTCGTATATATGACACATTCATTCATTCATAAAACAAATGAAATTAATGCCCATCAAATCAATACATCTTTGCATTCAATTGTACATGTCTTTTTGATTACCTTTAATCATCTATCCTTGTTGTGCATACAACACATTACATGCATTCATTCCTAAAATGAACAAATTTAAAGGACGGGGGTTCATGGCAGCATCCTTAGCCATCAAAGATTCTGCATTCGCTTTTTACCCGACACCAAAAGAAGAAAATGGAGGAAAGTTTTTCTAAGCTAGAGGCCGATTCGTGAGGTCATATGGAACGAACTCAGCAGGGATTAAGGGACACCATCATCAAGTCCCAACAAGATATGATGAAAGGAATATCCCAACTGCTACAGTCCAGTCTAGGAGGAAAGAGTGTTGCTCAAGGACCGGGAGACCACCCGGGCACCCCGATATTTAAGAATCCTCTTGTTATCAGTCCCTCACCAACCTACCCGAAGGGGCATCTTCTGCTCGTCAAGACGGAGCCTTTGCTTAAAGCTCAACCTAGCATGACTTTCAGAGACATGACCTTTAGGGTTTTGGTTCTCGGTTTTTTTCTTGGGAATTGGTGTGTTTAAGTCTTGAATGTTGCATTTTCTCTTGAATTAATACGTGGAACCAACGTTGCTATTGTCACCCGAAGGTAGCAAGGATCTATTGTGAGGGCTTATGTCATGTTTACTTGTCCGATTTCAATGAAAGAGACATTCATGTGCATTTCATTTGGCAAGCATCTTATATTCTTTGATTTCTTTTTAAACAATTTATTTATTTATTTATTTATTATTATGAGATTACTTTTGTTTTCCCAAACATATATATATATATATATATATATATATATATATATATATATATATATAGCAAGAATGACTTTAATTCAAAAATTCAAAAACTGAATGTTGTGAGGACACTATAAATGTGAAAACCCTCTGTTCTACTTAGGCCAATGGAGGAATAATGATGAGTGTTTAGGAATAATGGGCCAATCCCATTGAGTAAATTTTCCTCTCAGGCATTGTTGTTTAAGGTCCTTGAATAAAGTGATAACCTTAAAACATCTATCACTTGAAGACTGTTTGATATCCGTGTATGGGAGCATATTTGGCATTCCTTCATTTCCCTTCTCAAAGAAAGAAAATGAGAAAATATCCACTGCTGTCCCATTTTGAGCCTAATATTTTTTTCTGATTCAACCCAAACCAAGGATCACCCCACACCAGGGGCAAAATAGATAAAAGTTTATAGAAGAATGAATGACATTAAGTTTGATCATGCTATTAAGATGACACCTCATGAATTAGGGGGCAATAAAGGATAGTCAATGCGTTGAATAATTCTCAGTTTGTGCCACAAGGAAATGGAGAACTGAAAGTTTATGCTCAATGAGTCAACCCAAATCAAGGAGAAAATCACCACATAAAAGAGTGAGGAAACTGAAAGTGAAAGCACTAAGTGCAGTTTCGTAAAAGGTAAAAAAAGAAGAAGAAGAAAAAGAAAGAAAAAAGAAAAAAAGAAAAAAGAAAAAAGAGACATGGGAAAGGAAAATAGAGTGAAAGTGAGAAAAGGCTATAAGAATTCTCCATCCAAATAGATTAGCCCTGAAAGATCGATTGTCTTCGAATGAAAGCATGTTGCAATGTAGTATAAAGACGTAAGTTGATGCGAAGCTACACTAAATGAAAGGAAATGAACTCTACGGTGAAAACCCAAAAGCGGGCAGTCTAGAGCGATCCAAAAAAGGAAAAGCGAAAATAAGTATGTCATATGAGCGTATCCAGATCAGACAATGTGTAATTGAGACTTTTAGTTGGAAGAAATGATCCCTGGTTTCATCACCCTTAAACACTTGTTTGGGCCTACATCTTTTTTTTCATAAACGTGAGCCATAGCCTACATTACAAGCCTTGAAAGACCATTTTGATCATACACGGATAGATGAATTTGTCTTCAGATCACATCCCGCCTATCGAGGTTAACCTTTTTTCAAGGATTGCCACACTTCTAATGCCTGATTGAGATCAAAAAAGAGGGAAAGATGGGGAACTGCGAGTTAGTGAGTTAAAGAGAGCCACCTTAAATTGTGTAGGAATTAGGTATGGGGATTGTTCCTCTCGGAAGCTTAATAGCCCAGCAAGGATTTCACATGTACATACCTTCACAACGTTTGTGATCTTTTGAACAACAAATGTTATTTGGGTTGATATTTTTTTTTCCAAAACCCAAGCTTGGTTTCCATAAACATCGCTTGCCATGTTCCTTTAAAATGTATATATATATATATAATAAATTATTTTATACATACTGTAACCCCCTTAGCCCGGCTTAGATGGTTGACCCGAACTACGAAGATCACACGGGGAAAACCAAAGTCAACCCGAAAGTCAACCTTAATTCATGACCCTTTTTTTAATCTTGTCTAGATGCTTGTTAACCCTAAGTGAGTACTCACGAGATACGATAGAGAAAGGCACATAGATTAGATTTCAAAAAAAGACTCAATTGCACAAAATACAAATTTGGGGACCAAAATGTAATTTCTGAAAATTAGAAGGTCCTTACTAATTTTAAAGTTACCAATATGAAATTAGTCATGTTACATGCTTCTCTGCCAAATTTCAACTTATTTGGACATCCCAAGCTCAAGCAATTACAATCCCAACATTTAGGACTAAAATGTAAAACATGCAAACTTCAGAACAATTCAAATCTGTGACCAACGGTCACCTGTTTCGAAACACCTACCAGCCGTATCGAAATGCTAGGGCAAAACACTCCCCCGTTTCGAAACTTGTTCCGAAACACGGCTCTCTAGTAGCCAAAACGTTTCGATACAGCCACCAACCGTTTCGAATCACGAAGGCCATTACAGGCCCTCGTTTCGAAACGCCAGATGGTGTTTCGATACGGTTTGCCCAGAAACTGCAGAAATTGCTGGTTTTTCACCCAAAAACCCATTCATACTCATCCTAATGACTCTCTAACCATACCCACAAGTCAACATGCATACAAGGTACATATTTAGAACCCCTAAACACATTCATAGCATCAAACATGAAATCTCACAAGTCTAAAGACATGCTTCCTATTATCAAATCATAAAAAGACAATCCAACCTCAAAACAAGTAATTAAGGCCATTTACAATTCAAACCAACCAAGGCAAACATGCCACAACCTTAGGGAGTTTAACACATCTCCCAAAACAAATCTTGGTTTCCCATTGCCAATTTATCAAAACTAAAGTGTATGAAAACTTCACCATACATGAGCTTGGACTTCCTTAGATGGACTTAGCTTCCTTGATGCCCCAAAACACCTCAATTATCTGCATTATTGGTAAAAGAGAGCGTAAGCACGAATGCTTAGTGAGGCATGCTCTAAAGAAACCAACACAATAATGCACATTTAGAAAACACTTTCATCAAAGCTTTAAAACCACATGCTCATCTCTTTCTCATGCTTGGAAAACTTTCAAAGCTTAACTCATTGAAACCACATGTACCTCTATTCTATCTCATGCATTTAAACCAATGCAAATCTCATGGCAAGGCCATTCACATGCTTGTATTGCCAAAGCATTTCTAAACAAATTGTAGAACTAAGGTTTTGATATAATATTTGAAAAATGTTTTGGACTAAATTGAAAAGAATTTAAAATGTGTTTTTAGTCAAAAACAACTTGAAAATATGTTTAAGGGTTTTAAAGGCTTTGGAATGGACTTAAAGTACATTTAAAGTGGTCAAAACCAGCATTTTTATATACCCGTACCGATACGGTATTGAACCGTACCAATACGCCTTAGAGTTTTCAAACTGCCAGAATTCCAGTAGCTAAAACCCGTACCGATACGCTTAGCCGTATCGATACGGTGTGCTTTGAAAAAGCTCAACGGCTAGTCGTGTACCGATACGGTTGTATCGCGTACCGATACGCCTAACTACCCCAACGGTCATTTCCCAACAGTCATTTGAATTTGCAGGACCGTACCGATACGCTAGGTAAGCGTATCGATACGCATCAGCTGAAGAGCACAACGGTTCTTTCCTCATTGAGACCGTATCGATACGGTTTGACGAGTATCGATACGCCCACCTGCAGAACTGCATTTATGGTGGGAAATAAAGGCTCCAACGGCTCCAATTCAATCCCAACAACTAGTAACGGCTACAAACTCAATTGGGAGTATAAAAGGGACCTCCAAGCATCTTGTAATGGTTAATGCTTCAATTGTTATAACATTATGATGTCAAAATTTGTCTAGAGCTTTAATTGTACATTTCTTGCTTAGACAACACTTGTGAGCTTACATTTTTATATTTGCTCAAGTGTTTAGGTTTTGGGTGAGTGCTTAGAATTGCAAACAAACACCTATTAGAGGGATTTCTAGTTTGCTAAGTCTTTCTTTGTAAAGAGAGTGTTCCTTCAAGCTTTGGGTAGAAAGCTTTGAGGGTTGTAAGGGTTTCCTCCTAATCCGAGAAAAGGGGACGAAATTCTTAGTGAATTTGTTGGAAATCCTTAGTGGGGAGCTAAGGTAGTGGATGTAGACCTTGGATAGAAGGTTGAACCACTATAAATCCTTGTGTCAAATTGCCAAATTTTCACCTCCCACTAAAACACCCAATTATCCAACTTCTCCGCACTTGGCGAGCAAGAACGGTTGATCAAATCGAGCCCCTAACAACTCAACAATTGGTATCAGAGCTTGGCTCAATCGAAGGGGATTCACATCCTATTGAGAAGATCCGGCAAGCTCGATCAACATTTCACCAACCGACTCAAATGGCGCAATCCATCGACAAACCGCCCTTCTTCGACGGAAATCACTATGCCCATTGGAAGACAAATATGAAATTCTTCTTGAAGTCAAAAGATTACAAGCTATGAGACATAATTGAAGATGGTCCGTTCGTGCCTCAAGGAAGCAAAGCGGAATGGAGTGCCGACGATCGCAAGAAGATGGAGCTTAATTGCAAAGCCTTGCACATGCTCTTTTGTGCTTTTGGCCCAACCATCTATGAGAAGATGTCTTCTTGTGAGAGTGCCAAGGAGGTATGGGACAAGCTTGAAGTCACATACGAAGGAACCGATGAAGTCAAGGAGACCAAGATTGGGCTCCTCACTTTAGAGTATGAGAACTTCAAGATGGATCCGGAAGAAAACATCGAGAAGATGTTTGATAGGTTCTCCACCATCACCAATGATCTTAAAGGTTATTGAGAAGCCATCCCGGAAGAGAAGCTTGTCTGAAAGCTCATCTACTCCCTTCCCGAGTCTTGGGACTCAAAGAGGACCGCCATCATCGAAGCCAAGAATCTCAAGACCTTGAAGCTTGATTAACTCATGGGGTCACTTCTCACTCACCAAATAATGAAGAAAAACAAAGAAGAGGAGAAGAAGAAGGAAGAGATTAGAGCAATGGGGAAGAAGAAGATCATAGAGCTAGGCATCAATGCTAGTGCCGTAGCTCTCAAATCCTCCACATGCCATCATATAGATTCAAGTGAGGAGGAAAGTGAAGATGAAGAGATGGCCTATCTCTTCAACAAATTTGCCCAGTTCATGAAGAGCAAAATGGAAAAATCCAAGCATGAATCGATGAAGAAGATGAAGGCTCCCAAAAATCCAAAAAGAAGGGATCATCTTCAAAACAAGCATATGTGGCCACATGGAGTGATGAAGACTCCACTGATGATGAAGTAGCCCACCTATGCTTGATGGCCCTCAATGAGGGGGAGGTAACTTCTAACTCATCTATTTCAAATTCATATACATTTGATGAGTTACAAGATGCCTATGATGATTTGCTTTTGGAATTCAAGGCATCATTTTCCAAAAACAAAAAGTTGATTTCAAAAATAAAAATTGAAAATGATTTGCTTTCCAAAACAAATCTTGAACTTGAAGCAAAGTTAAAAGATTTTGAACAAAAATGTTTTGATTTACAAAATTTGCTTCTTAAAGTTCAAAAAGAAAAAAAATTTATTTCCAATGAACTTGAAAAGAAAAATAGTTTTGGAAAATCAAACTTTTATGTAAGACAATCTAGTGCCCCTAGATTTGTGAATGGAAAATGTTTTAGAAGTGTTTGGGTCCCAAAAGGACTAACCACTTCAACTAAAATGGATGAAATTGAAAAATGGATTCCTAAGGGGACTAAATTTTTTGCTACTAATGTCTATGGATCCAAAGCAATTTGGATACCAAAAATTACTTGATTGTCTTTTGTTAGGTGTGATGGAGAGTGATCAACAAGTCCAAAAATTGAGGGGGAGCTCCATGCACACAAAGGAAGAACACTTGAAGAAGGAAGGCTTCACATCCTCCCTTGAGTTCAAGTGGGGTAAAATCTAGTTGCTTTTGTGTTTATTTGATTTATTTTCATTTATGTCAACTAGATAATCATATATGTTGAACTAACATTCTTATGATGCTTTGAGTAAATGGGAGCCAATTTTAAACCAAAATTTTCAGTGTGTCAATTTTTTTTGCCTCCTATGTTATTTTGAGCTAAATGTCATTTTAAATTCTTTTTGATATAACAAAAAGGGGGAGAAATTGGTTTGAAAAATTGAATTTTCAAATGAATAAGGAGGAGCTTTATTTGATTTCATACCCAAATCTCTTATTCACAATTTTAAAGTTAAAGGGGGAGAATTTTTCAAGTTGGTTTTATTATATCAAAAAGGGGGAGATTGTAGAACTAAGGTTTTGATATAATATTTGAAAAATGTTTTGGACTAAATTGAAAAGAATTTAAAATGTGTTTTTAGTTAAAAACAACTTGAAAATATGTTTAAGGGTTTTAAAGGCTTTGGAATGGACTTAAAGTACATTTAAAGTGGTCAAAACCAGCATTTTTATGTACCCGTACCGATACGGTATTGAACCGTACCGATACGCCTTAGGGTTTTCAAACTGCCATAATTCCAGTAGCCAAAACCCGTACCAATACGCTTAGCCGTATCGATACGGTGTGCTTTGAAAAAGCCCAACGGCTAGTCGCGTACCGATACGCCTAACTACCCCAACGGTCATTTTAATTTGCAGGACCGTACCGATACTCTAGGTAAGCGTATCGATACGCATCAGCTGAAGAGCACAACGGCTTTTTCCTCATTGAGACCGTATCGATACGGTTTGACGAGTATCGATATGCCCACCTGCAGAACTGCATTTATGGTGGGAAATAAAGGCTCCAACGGCTCCAATTCAATCCCAACAGCTAGTAACGGCTACAAACTCAATTGGGAGTATAAAAGGGACCTCCAAGCATCTTGTAATGGTTAATGCTTCAATTGTTACAACATTATGATGTCAAAATTTGTCTAGAGCTTTAATTGTACATTTCTTGCTTAGACAACACTTGTGAGCTTACATTGTTATATTTGCTCAAGTGTTTAGGTTTTGGGTGAGTGCTTAGAATTGCAAACAAACACCTATTAGAGGGATTTCTAGTTTGCTAAGTCTTTCTTTGTAAAGAGAGTGTTCCTTCAAGCTTTGGGTAGAAAGCTTTGAGGGTTGTAACGGTTTCCTCCTAATCCGAGAAAAGAGGACGAAATTCTTAGTGAATTTGTTGGAAATCCTTAGTGGGGAGCTAAGGTAGTGGATGTAGACCTTGGTTAGAAGGTTGAACCACTATAAATCCTTGTGTCAAATTGCCAAATTTTCACCTCCCACTAAAACACCCAATTATCCAACTTCTCCACACTTGGCGAGCAAGAACGGTTGATCGAATCGAGCCCCTAACAACTCAACACAAATCACATATGCATATCTCATAGCATAAATCATCTCATCAAAGGTACATGAGTAACAAAAACCATTTCATCATTTATATTGGCATTTAGCATCTCATTAATACTCGGATATGCAGACACATTTCTACACTAGACTCTTCCGGTGGAATCTCGCATCACCGTACCACTTGTCTAGCAACATAGCTTCCGGTGGAATCTCTCATCACCATACTCACATGGCGGGATCTCTCATCGCCACAAAGCTTGGGTATTTCACCAAGTCCTACCCGATGGAATGCCCATCATCGGAATATCTCCCTTTGGCTTAACCAAAAAGCACGTATGAATTTTTAGTTTATAGTGCACTCTCATCCTATTGATCGATCAATTATATCCGGTAAGTTTCTCAACATCTATGCCAATATAATGTGTTAAAATATCATCACACCTACTGTTTTTCATGCAATATAACTCAAAGGTTTTCTCACCACATTTCAAATCATAAAATATACTTTGCTTCAAACCAAAAGCTCAAATCTATTCAATGCAACATGCCATCTCATGACATCTCTACAAGCATAATCTCATGCTCTAAACCATGCATAAAAACAGTAGGAATTTATCAATATCAAACCATGAGCATGTAAAAGCATTTTAGGGGCAAACACCACTTTAGAGAGACCAAATCAAACCATACTTACTTCCGGATTTAGGAAGGTGTTTCAAACCTCTCCTAAATCCCCAAACCTTGTATTTTTGTCCTCATAGACTTCTAAACCAGTCGCACTCACCGATTTCGTTTCGCTTGCTTGCCGAAACGCCAATTAAGCTTCCGAATCAACTCCAAAAGTGTCCGAAGATGTCTCCCCTGTTTTAGACACATAAAAGCAGAGGATGAATGCATCATCATGCATTGAAATCTTCAGCCAACACTCCAAAACTCACTGCTCTACCTAAACCCAACATTTTGTCTACCAAACACAACCGAAATCACCTCCAAACTCTTCTAAAACATAACTCAGCCAAGATCCATCACTTCTAAACATTTCTAAACATCAATTATCATAAAAAACAACCCTAAACTCATCCTTATACCTCGAGCTATAACAGAACACCAAAAACACCTAAAAAACCACCATTTTCATAAGCAAAAACTTAGGAAACACAACATATTCGGGATTGGATTGATAAAACCTCATTTCTAACATCATTTAACATCCAAAATACATTAAAAAACCATCTCAAAATAGAGCCCAATCAATTACAACGAAAATCCTCAAGATCTCTTCCAAAATCTTGAGTTTTAAGCCAAAATCTTGTTTCTAACATTAAAACCATTCATAAATCTTTAATAAAGGATTGACAACTTGGGAATTTCGGTAAAGAACTAAGTATTTAGAGGAGAAGAACAATCTTACCTCTAAAAGATGATTTCTCTTGATTTGGGCAAATTTCCATGAAAATACAATGTAGAAATCACAAGGATTTGTTGCAAGATTGATTAGGAATCATTGAGTAATGAAAATCTCATCAAATGAAGTGGAAATCAAAGTGAATTTTGCTGGAGAAGAGTGTTTGGATGATATGATTTTGAGAGAAAAAGAATTGAGAGAAAATTTGAGAAAAGTAGTTATAAAAGTAAAAAGTAGTTAAACACCTTTCTTTTATTTAATTAAATCATTAATTAAATCACCCAAATTAAGGAAAAATCTGGAGAAAACATTTTGGGTAAATTAGCTCCTTAAAGATTCAAAGTTTCAATCCTTTACAAAACAGTCACTACTAAACTTTGCAAAAATCGCAATTTTGTCACTACACCGAAATGTAGTACTTCCAAACCTTATTTTGTAAAATTGATTTCACCACTCTCTTATATATATTAAATGAGGATTTTTAAATATTTTTCTATATTTTTAAAGCATCCCGAACTAGGCTTTCCCTAAAACTCCCTTTTATATTCGAACCGTTTCTCAGACCGGTCCGGTTCAAACCCTAAACTTCTAAGCCCAAAATTGGGGTGTTACAACTCTCCCCCTCTTAAGAAATTTCGTCCTCAAAATTTACCTGGAGGAAAAAGATAAGGAAACTGCTTCTTCATGTCATATTTCCTTTCCTACGTGGCTTCCTCAACACCACGATGTCTCCACAACACCTTAACCAACTCAATGGTCTTACCACGAAGAATTCTACTGTCTGAATCCAGAATCTCAACCGGCTCCTCATCATAGGTCAAGTCTGGATTCAACTCAACTTCCTCTATAGGCATAACATGCGAAGGATCCGATCTATACCTCCGAAGCATAGAGACATGAAACACATCATGAATCTTTTCCAACTCTTGTGGTAACCTCAGCTTATAAGCAACAGGACCCACACGTTCAATCACCTCGTATGGCCCAATATACCTAGGGCTCAACTTACCCTTCCGGCCAAATCTCATCACCTTCTTCCAAGGTGAAACCTTCAAGAGCACACGGTCACCCACCGCAAACTCAATCTCCTTACGCTTCAAATCCGCGTAAGACTTCTGTCGATCAGAAGCTGCCTTCAACTGCTCACAAATGAGCTTCACCTTCTCAGTGGTTCCCTTCAATAAAGCCGGCATCGAGACCAACTTCTGACCTGTTTCAGCCCAGGAAAGAGGAGTCCTACACTTCCTCCCATACAAGGCTTCATAAGGTGCCATTTGAATACTTGCATGGTAGCTATTATTATAAGCAAACTCCACCAAAGGCAAATGCTTCTCCCAAGAGACTTGAAACTCAATCACGCAGCACCTCAACATATCCTCAAGCACTTGGATAACACGCTCAGAGTGTCCATCCGATTGCGGATGATAAGAAGTACTGAAATTCAGCTGCGTACCCAAAGCTTGATGCAAACACTCCCAAAAATGCGATGTGAACCTCAGATCTCTATCCGACACTATGGACTTTGGTACACCATGCAAACCCACAATCTCAACAATGTACAACTCTGTAAGCTTATCCAAGGTATACGTAGTATGCAAAGGCAAGAAATGCGCACACTTCGTAAGGCGATCCACAATCACCCACACCGAATTCTTCCTCGATGGCGACAAGGGCAAACCAGACACAAAGTCCATGGTGATCCTTTCCCACTTCCATTCAGGTATCCTTAACGGTTGCAACAACCCTGAAGGAAACTAATGCTCAGCCTTAACCCGCTGACAAACCATGCACTTACCCACATATTCTGCAACATCTTTCTTCAAACCCACCCAATAGTACTCATCCCTCAGATCACGATACATCTTTGTACTACCAGGGTGCATAGCAAAAGGACTACTATGAGCCTCGGTCAGAATAGTACGCTTCAACTCTACATCATTCGGCACTACTATCCGTCTTCCGAAACATAGAACTCCATCATCATTAAAACAGAAATCCGATGGTCTATCCTCAGCAATATCCTGAACATGTGGCACCAAAGAATCATCCAACAACTGCTTATCTTTTATCAACTGAACCAAAGATGGTTTCACTTGCAATTCAGCCACAAGACCTCCATCTCACGAAATGCTCAAGCTAGCAAACATAGCCCTTAATTCTACCGCCACCTTCCTGCTCAAGGCATCCGCCACAACATTGGCTTTTCCCGGATGGTACTCGATCGTCAGATCGTAATCCTTAAGCAACTCCACCCAACGTCGTTGCCTAAGATTTAGCTCTTTCTGAGACATCAAATACTTCAAAATTTTGTGATCCGTGTACACATTACACTTCTCACCATAAAGATAATGTCTCCAGATCTTCAAAGAAAAAACCACTGCAGCTAATTCAATATCATGCGTAGGGTAATTGCGCTCATGCACTTTCAACTGTCGCGATGCATAAGCCACCACCTTACCTTCTTGCATTAGCACACACCCCAAACCAACGTAGGATGCGTCGCTATACACTACAAACTCTTTTCCTGATTCAGGTTGAACCAAGATAGGAGCTTGCGTCAAAGCTGCCTTAAGCTTCTCAAAAGCTTGCTGTCTCGCTTCCGTCCACTCATACTTAACATTCTTTTGCAACAACTTCGTCAAAGGGGCGGCAATCTTTGAAAATCCATCCACAAACCTCCGATAGTACCCTGCCAACCCAAGGAAACTACGGACTTCATGAACAGACTTAGGAGGCTTCCAATTCATCACCGTCTCAACCTTATGAGGATCAACACGAATCCCCTCAGCCGAAACCACATGACCAAGGAACACAACTTCCTTCAACCAAAACTCGCACTTGCTCAACTTAGCATAAAGCTGATTTTCCAAAAGTGCTTGCAAGACAACCCTCAAATGCTCTTCATGCTCCTCCTCAGTACGAGAGTACACAAGGATATCGTCAATGAACACCACAACAAACTTATCCAAGTATTCATGGAACACTCTATTCATCATGTCCATGAAAGCTGCAGGAGCATTCGTCAAGCCAAACGACATTACAAGGAACTCATAATGCCCATACCTCGTTCTAAAGGCTGTTTTTGGCACATCCACATCTTTCACCTTAAGCTGTTAGTACCCTGACCTTAAGTCAATCTTGGAGAACACAGCCGCTCCCCGAAACTGATCAAAAAGATCTTCAATCCTCGGCAAAGGATATCGATTCTTGATGGTCAACTTGTTCAGTTGACGATAATCAATGCACATTCTCATAGTGCCATCCTTCTTCTTCACAAACAAGACCGGTGCACCCCAAGGTGACACACTTGGCTGAATGAACCCACGGTCAAGCAACTCCTGAAGTTGCGTCTTTAACTTCTTTAGCTCCTTAGGTGCCATGCGATAGGGAGCAATGGACACCAGAGTTGTGTTCTCATACAACTCAATTCCAAACTCCACCTCTCGACTAGGCGGCAAACCAGGTAACTCCTCCGGAAACACTCCAGGAAACTCTCGTAAGTTATGAAATCTTGAACGCGCAACTCCTTGGAACTAGGATTCATCACAAAGGCTAGGTAAGCCTCGCAAGCTTGCCTCAGCATTCGACTCGCTTCTAACGTAAACACCACATTGGCAAGAAACTTCACATTCTCACCTACCACCACCACTTCATAATCATCCGCAAGTTTCAACGAAGCTCACTTACTCTCAAAATCCACTACAGCTCGATGCTCAACAAGCAAATCCATTCTAAGGATTACATCAAAACCATAGAATGGCAATTCCATAAGATCAACAAGAAAAACATGGTTTTGCACTTTCAAGGGACATCTTCTATACAACATTCGTGTTACAACCGTCTCACCAAAGGAACTAGTCACACGCATACCAACATCCAAAGACTCAACAGGTAAACCAAGCATTTGAGCATGTTCACGCAATATGTATGAGTGTGTAGATCCAGAATCAATCAAAGAAAGTAATGATAAGGATTGCAAAGTGAATGTACCTGCGATCACATCCGTATCATTCCTTCCCTCACGATGGGCATACACTCGAGCCTGACCGCCACCCTCAGGTTGAACGTCCACAACATGTGCTACATTCCTGCCACCATCATCTCTGCGCTGAAAATTACCACGGCCGCACCCACGACCTCTCTGTGGCTCAACTGCTCTCACCAGAGCCCGTCCCTCTCTCAAAGGCTGAGGACAATCCTTCTTTAGATGTCCACGGTTCCCACAATTCCAGCATGTTCCAAGGTTACCCCAACACTCACCACCATGTCGTCTACCACAACGATTACACTCAGGTGTCCTCAGAACAGCATTAGGTCCTTGCTGACCTCTCCCAGGGTTACCACCCCCACGCCTAGCATCATACTGTGGCCTCCGATCCTTATGCCTCTTGTTGCGATCTCTCCCATAATCGCGTTCAGCCGCTCGCTTCCCAGAGCTAGATCCTCCCGCTCGACTAGTCAGACCAAGGTTCGACTCAATGTCCTTGGCTGTAGTGACCAAGACATCAAAATCTGTATAATCAGCCGCTAGCATAAAAGTCTTCACATCCGTTACCAACCCATAACAGAATCGTTCACACCTCTCCCGCTCGTTAGGGATGAGCTCAGGTGCATACTGACTAAGGTGGACAAACTGAATCTCATACTCGACTACAGACATGCTACCTTGCATAAGGGACATAAACTCCCTTTTCTTCTCATCTAGGTAACGCACACCCAGATACTTCCGTTTGAACGCATTCAGGAAGAACGTCCAAGTCACCTCATCATCCTCCATCCCAGAGATAGTTGTCGTCCACCATGTATAAGCATCACCATGCAACAGTGATACAACACAACCTAGCTTCTGCACATTATTGCAGTTCATCTGACCCAAAATCCCTCTTGGTGCTTTCCAACCAAGACTCAGATCCTTCCGGAGATAAACCTCTGAACTTAGTCCCTCCCAGGCTGCGAAGACGTTCCAAAGGCAATCTCACATTGGCACCATCCTGATGCGCAGCTCCATGAGCTCTAGCTACTGCCGCCTGAAAAGCCCCAGCAATAGTTTGAATCAACAAGATCATGTCAGGAGCTGCTTGCCCCTGAGCACCCTCGGGTTCAGCAACCCCAGCACCGGCACCATTATTACCAGCTCTAGCACCACCACCACCGGGTGGTCCACCACCAGGGGGAGGAGGTAAATTCTCAACATTCTCCTCATTCTCGTTCTCATTCTGAGCCATAGCTCTTGTGTTTATCCTCATCTCTCTACGTGGCCCTATTAAATGAAAAACAACGCACTGAACAAAAATGCAATAAACACGAATAGGCACAATAAGGTAAGTAATCCAAGTACTCAAGCTCATTTTCGAAAATAATTCCTCTCATTAGTTTTGACTTGGCAATGGGATCCCCTATCACACTCCAAACATAGCATAATACCACAAAAACATCACAATTGATATCATACATCACTATTCACACAACGTTCTTTCACCCAAAAGGCACATTATACAATTACACAAACATCACCCACACAACAACCCCCAATTATACGATAACCAAGCTCTGATACCACTAAATGTAACCCCCTTAGCCCGACCTAGACGGTTGACCCGAACTACGAAGATCACACGAGGAAAACCAAAGTCAACCTGAAAGTCAACCTTGATTCACGACCCTTTTTTTCTTTTTAATCTTATCTAGATGCTTGTTAACCCTAAGTGAGTACTCACAAGATACGATAGAGAAAGGCACAACGATCAAATTTCAAAAAGGGACTCAATTGCACAAAATACAAATTTGGGGACCAAAATGTAATTTCTGAAAATTAGAATGTCCTTACTGATTTTAAAGTTACCAATATGAAATTAGTCATGTTACATGCTTCTCTGCCAAATTTCAACTTATTTGGACATCCCAAGCTCAAGCAATTGCAATCCCAACATTTAGGACTAAAATGTAAAACATGCAAACTTCAGAACAATTCAAATCTGTGACCAACGGTCACCTGTTTCGAAACACCTACCAGCCGTATCGAAACGCTAGGGCAAAACACTCCCCCGTTTCGAAACTTGTTCCGAAACACGGCTCTCCAGTAGCCAAAACGTTTCGATACAACCTCCAACCGTTTCGAAACGCTAGAGGGTGTTTCGATACGGTTTGCCCAAAAACTGCAGAAATTGCTGGTTTTTCACCCAAAAACCCATTCATACTCATCCTAATGACTCTCTAACCATACCAACAAGTCAACATGCATACAAGGTACATATTTAAAACCCCTAAACACATTCATAGCATCAAACATGAAATCTCACAAGTCTAGAGGCATGCTTCCTATTATCAAATCACAAAAAGACAATCCAACCTCAAAACAAGTAATTAATGCCATTTGCAATTCAAACCAACCAAGGTAAAAATGCCACAACCTTAGGGAGTTTAACACATCTTCCAAAACAAATCTTGGCTTCCCATTGCCAATTTATCAAAACTAAAGTGTATGAAAACTTCACCATACATGAGCTTGGACTTCCTTGGATGGACTTAGCTTCCTTGATGCCCGAAAACACCTCAATTATTTGCATTATTGGTAAAAGAGAGCGTAAGCACAAATGCTTAGTGAGGCATGCTCTAAAGAAACCAACACAGTAATGCACATTTAGAAAACACTTTCATCAAAGCTTTAAAACCACATGCTCATCTCTTTCTCATGCTTGGAAAACTTTCAAAGCTTAACTCATTGAAACCACATGTACCTCTATTCTATCTCATGCATTAAAACCAATGCAAATCTCATGTCACATGCTTGTATTGCCAAAGCATTTCTAAACAAATCACATATGCATATCTCATAGCATAAATCATCTCATCAAAGGTACATGTGTAACAAAAACCATTTCATCATTTATATTGGCATTTAGCATCTCATTAATACTCGGATATGCGGACACATTTCTACACTGGACTCTTCCGGTGGAATCTCGCATCACCGCACTCACTTTTCTAGCAACATAGCTTCCGGTGGAATCTCTCATCACCGTACTCACATGGCGGAATCTCTCATCGCCACAAAGCTTGGGTATTTCACCAATTCCTAACCGATGGAATGCCCATCATCGGAATATCTCCCTTTGGCTTAACCAAAGAGCACGTACGAATTTTTAGTTTATAGTGCACTCTCATCCTATTGATCGATCAATTATATCCGGTAAGTTTCTCAACATCTATGCCAATATAATGTGTTAAAATATCATCACACCTACTGTTTTTCATGCAATATAACTCAAAGGTTTTCTCACCACATTTCAAATCATAAAATATACTTTGCTTCAAACCAAAAGCTCAAATCTATTCAATGCAACATGCCATCTCATGACATCTCTACAAGCATAATCTCATGCTCTAAACCATGCATAAAAACAGTAGGAATTTATCAATATCAAACCATGAGCATGTAAAAGCATTTTAGGGGCAAACACCACTTTAGAGAGACCAAATCAAACCATACTTACTTCCGGATTTAGGAAGGTGTTTCAAACCTCTCCTAAATCCCCAAACCTTGTATTTTTGTCCTCATGGACTTCTAAACCAATCACACTCACCGATTTTGTTTCTCTTGCTTGCCGAAACGCCAATTAAGCTTCCGGATCAACTCCAAAAGTGTCCGAAGATGTCTCCCCTTTTTTAGACACATAAAAGCAGAGGATTAATGGATCATCATGCATTGAAATCTTCAGCCAACACTCCAAAACTCGATGCTCTACCTAAACCCAACATTTCGGCTACCAAACACAACCGAAATCACCTCCAAACTCTTACAAAACATAACCCAGCCAAGATCCATCACTTCTAAACATTTCTAAACATCAATTATCATAAAAAATAACCCTAAACTCGTCCTTATACCTCCAACTATAACAGAACACCAAAAACACCTAAAAAACCACCATTTTCATAAGCAAAAACTTAGGAAACACAACCTATTCGGGATTGGATTGATAAAACCTCATTTCTAACATCATTTAACATCCAAAATAAATTAAAAAACCATCTCAAAATAGAGCCCAATCAATTACAACGAAAATCCTCAAGATCTCTTCCAAAATCTTGAGTTTTAAGCCAAAATCTTGTTTCTAACATTAAAACCATTCATAAATCTTTAATAAAGGATTGACAACTTGGGAATTTCAGTAAAGAATTGAGTATTTAGAGGAGAAGAACAATCTTACCTCTAAAAGATGATTTCTCCTTGATTTGGGCAAATTTCCATGAAAATACAATGTAGAAATCACAAGGATTTGTTGCAAGATTGATTAGGAATCATTGAGTAATGAAAATCTCATCAAATGAAGTGGAAATAAAAGTGAATTTTTCTGGAGAAGAGTGTTTGGATGATATGATTTTGAGAGAAAATTTGAGAAAAGTAGTTATAAAAGTAAAAAGTAGTTAAACACCTTTCTTTTATTTAATTAAATCATTAATTAAATTACCCAAATTAAGGAAAAATCTGGATAAAACATTTTGGGTAAATTAGCTCCTTAAAGATTCAAAGTTTCAATCCTTTACAAAACAGTCACTACTAAACTTTGCAAAAATTGCAATTTGGTCACTACACCGAAATGTAGTATTTCCAAACCTTATTTTGTAAAATTGATTTCACCACTCTCTTATATATGTTAAATGAGGATTTTTAAATATTTTTCTATATTTTTAAAGCATCCCGAACTAGGCTTTCCCTAAAACTCCCTTTTATATTGGAACCGTTTCTCAGACTGGTCCGGTTCAAACCCTAGACTTCTAAGCCCAAAATTGGGGTGTTACACATACCATTCTCATATGTCTCTAGCATAGAAATGAACAAATAGACTGAGACTGTGCCCAATCATGAGGGTTGAGAAGTAATGCCCACAAGGGACCTTTTTGGTGCTAGATGATGAATGCCTATCCAAAAGGTACACGGTTCTAAAGCTGATCTTCGCCAGGATGCTTTGATGGGTTCAAAAAATGAAGATTGAATTTGAAAAAGAATCTAAGGACTTAGAGGTATGTGATCACCCTAATGTCGAGAAAAAGAAAGAATTATAATGGGCGAAAGAAAAAAGTTGGCCTTGACGTTCAGGGAAAGTCTCAAATGCCGAATTGTGGGATTTCGCCATCTTTTCATGGGAGCGTGCCTACACGCCAGGTTGAGGTCATGGGGATGGATCTGATAGGGATTTAGGGCTTGATCGCCTTTTCTTAAGGAATTTTGGATGACCGTGATGTTCTTATTTCGGACTTGTTCGAATGCTTGACGATGAAGGCTTCCCTCCACGACTTTAAATCAAGGAATGGCATGGTTGATATAACTGAACAATCACAAGATCTCCTACGCCAGGCCTTTCCGAGATTTGGGGATGAAGAAAATGCAAAAAACCTGTGGGGCATGAGTCCGCCCGAAGGTTGAATTTATAGAAGGCTTATCATGACGAGCCCGAGAGTAGATAACAGTCACGCCCAATTTAAGCAACGATAGTGCTATGAATGTGGACTTCAACAAATGACATATTCAAATCCGACCATTGTAATTCAGCACCTCCTTTCAAGAGGAAGGAAGAAGGAAGATTCAGTAAAGAAAGATGAATATCGAATCTTATAGGAGTAAGAAAAACCTAGGAGAGTCATGCGTTCACCCCAACGTTGAGATTGAAGAAGACGCATCATGAAGAGCCAATGAAAAGACAACAGCTAAGCCTAAGGTGAGTGGGGTAGTGCCTCAAAGAGGGATTTCAGGAAGTGACTGATTCTAGTCAAACCAGACAGGTCAACCATGTCCTTCCAAGGCAAGACAAATATGAAGACTCGACAAAGACAGAAAACCCATGGAAGTTAAGGATGATCGACCCGAAAGCGAGGCTTCTTCCCCAACAGCTCTAAAAATGACTCCATTCATGCATCATATTTAGTTAGACACCCCTAGGTTAGGAGCATGCTAACTCATATCATCAAAGCATTTTTATTGTTTTGACAGATTTTGTAGATTGCAAATGATTTTGACTTGAAACTCCTCGATGATGAGTCCCTAACAAGAAGAACTTAGCTAATGAAGATTCGAAGAAGTTTCCAAGGAAGGGGACTCGCTTAGCCAAGGAGAAGGAAAAGTTCGCTAGAAAGAAAGAGAACAAAGAAAAAAAGAAAAAGAAAGAGAGCAAAAGAAAAGAGAAGAAAGAAAAAAAGAAGAACAATAGAGAAAGAGAAAAATAAGAAAGCAAAAGAAAGAGAGAGAGAGAGAGAGAAAGGAAGAGAGCAAATAAACATAGAAGAAAGAAAAAAGAGAGAAAAAGAAAAAGAAAGAAGAGAACGAGAGGAAAGAAAAGAGAGAAAGAGAAAAAAATCAAAAGAAAGAGAGAGAGAAAAAGGAAGAGAGCAAAAGAAAATAGAAGAAAAAAAAGAGAGAGAAAGAAAAAAGAAGAGAACGAGAGGAAAGAAAAGAGAGAAAGAGAAAAAAATCAAAAGAAAGAGAGAGAGAGAGAGAAAAAGAAAGAGAGCAAAAGAAAATAGAAGAAAGAAAAAGAGAGCGAGGAAAAAAAGAAAAGAACGAGAGGAGAGAAAGAGGAAAAAGGAAGAAAGAAAAAGAGAGAGAGAGAAAGAAGAAAATAAACAAAAAGTAAAAGAAAAGAGAGAGAGATAAAAGGGAAGAAAAAAGAAGAAGAAAGAAAAAAGTGAAAACCCAAAATGACACTTTGATAAAAGCAAGCCTGAAGTGAAAACTTGGAAAGGCGCTTAAAGAACAAATGTTCAAAACCCTTAAAAGAAAGAAAAAAAAAGATGGTTGAACCCGAATATAAGATAGGGTGCCGCTCCAAATAAGAAGAAAAAGGATAAGAAGAAGAAAAAGAAGAACAAAAGAAAGAAAAAAGAAAAGAAGAAGAGGAAAGAAAGGGAAAAAAAGGGAAGAAGAAGAAGAAGAAGAAGAAGAAGAAGAAGAAGAAGAAGAAGAAGAAGAAGAAGAAGAAAAAGGAAAAGAGAAAAGAAAAAAAGAAAAGAATAGAAGAAGAGGAAAGAAAGAAAAAAGAAGGAAAAGAGAGAGGAGAAGAAAAAAGAAGAAGAATATCTAAAGTGAAAATTATTAAAGACGCTTTAGAGCAAGAGGTTAAGGAACTCAGGAAAAGAGGGAGCATAAAGGGTGGACCCGAGGTGAGAGAGGAGGCGCCACCATTGCAAAAAGAAGAAGAAGAGGAAAACAAGAAAGGATTTTAGAGCAAAAGAGGCAGATACTCAAAGCTCAAAGATTTCAGGCGAAGGATTTTAGACTCGCCACGTCAGGATTTTGGAGCAAAGGAGGCAGATACTCAAAGCTCAAGGATTTCAGGCGAAGAATTTCAAATTCGCCACGTCAAAATTTCCGAGAAAAGGAGGCAGATAGTCAAAGCTTAAGGATTTCAGGCGAAAGATTTCAAACTCGCCACGTCAGGATTTTAGAGAAAAGGAGGCAGATACTCAAAGCTCAAGGATTTCAGGCGAAAGATTTCAAATTCGCCACGTCAAAATTTCCGAGCAAAGGAGGTAGATACTCGTAGCTCCAGGTTCTAGAGGAGAGAAAGGGTGAACAATTCTATATAGGAAGAACTTGCAACTCGGATTCTCCAAGTAGGGACGTGAGACAAAATTAGTGTTTATGGTCTTTGCTTTATCCTTGTTCCACAAGTATAAGCAAAGAGGGGCAGCTGTAATCACTAATTTTGTCCGGAGTAGACCCGTCTCTTTACGTTTTTACAAAGATGAGCATGACTACTCATTTATATTCAGGTTGTATAATATTATATCAGTATTGTATAAAGAAAAATAATATATATATATATATATAAAGAAAAAAGAAAAAGCAAAAAAAAAAGCAAAAAAAGAAGATGAAATTTCACGTGGCCTTAAGGGGTCCACGTCGCCCCTTTCCCCTCACCCCCACTATAAATAGGGGTGGGGGCTGCTCTCCAAGACACGCATTTGGCACCTAAAATCAGGGTATTCGAGCCATGCCCCTTATTTTAGGGGAGGCGGTCCAAGTGACTGCCAAGAGTTGGGAGTCCCAATCTTAGTTGGTTCGATTTAGTATTTGATGGGGGACCCTTTTTGATCCGATTAAGTTTTGAAGTTGGGTGCGAGTCAATCGAGGTCTTTTATCTATGTTCCGGATCAAGTATGTCCTTATTTGTATTTTCTTTTTTATTCAATAAAATTTCAGTTATATTTTTTTATATTTAGTTTTTATGTTTATATTCAAATATTATTATGCTCTATATATTTATGTTTCTTTTTTTAATTAAATTTATTTATCGTCATGTATGTGTTAATTTATGTTCGTTAAAATAAAATATTACGTGGTAGTTTAGGCTTTTAAGGTTTTAGATTAAATAGGAGAATTGAAACAATCAATTAAAATCGCGTGCCCGTCTAATATGGGCACAATTCTTAAATTGATTAGATTAATTTTAAATTAGTCTTTTAGAGCCTTAGTTAGAATTAGAGTTCGAATTACTTTATGAATTTAAATTTGCACTTGGCTTATTAGGGTAAATGTTAAATTTATTAAATTAATCGAACATTTCTTAATAATTTTATGGGTAAAATTAACATCACCATTCAGATTGAATTAAAATTAATTTTCATAATTTACTAGAATTTTTTTAGTCTTTTAAGAGACAATTAATTATGGTTAAATATTAGATTCACATAGTTAATAATTAGGTCACTAATTAAACTTCCATAATTTGAGCCTTTTTAGGTTAGAGCTTTAGTAGGCTTTTGCATGTTTAATTTTAAGTCTTTTTGTGACATTCATTTTTAAATTGTCATTCATAGGACCGATTTATTTTGATTTAATCAATTTAAAATATAAAAAAGAGAGGTATCTATTAACTATGGTATTTGTGTCAAAACAGTCTGAGGTTAATGGATGTAGACCAAATATTTGGGTTAATTCTCACCGTCTCTAGGTAAGCAATAATATAAAATGGAAATATCATGTCATCACTCCTAAATTCTTGCATCATGCATAAAGATGACGTACGGGATCCGAACCCTAAACTAACACGACAGTCAGACTTATATGATGTCGGTTTAGTCTATGGTCCGATGTACCGTCATCCTTTTTAATTAAATGCTCAATTAATTGTAAAGCCACGATTTGATAAAGCCCGTACCATTTAAGTCAAATTTTCAGTTAAGAACATCAAATTAAATTCACTTTAAATCTTAAATAATTTCTATCGATTAAAGGCAACAAGTATTTTGGTACCGATTTTCGGGCGTGATGGGGGTGCTAACCCTTCCCCACACGTAACCAGCTCCCGAACCTTTTTTAAATTGATTCTCTGGTTTTTGTGGTGTCTGGCCTACCTTAGTGGCCGGTGGCGACTCCAAAATTTTTACCGTTTTCCAAAACACGAATTTTTGGAAAGAAAATCCCCTTTTAATAAACCTTTTTCAAAAATTGACACGCCTAAAGGTTTTATAAAAAATGTCATTACAACAAGATCAAATGTAAAATGGTGAAAAAGTCGAAACAACACAAATCTTACCCTTGAGCTTGGATTGACCTAACGGCTCAACCCAAACCCTTAAAACACTTCTTCAACCTTGATAAAACATTAAAATCATTTCCACTCACCATCGATTACCAAAATCAAGTCGAAACCCCTTTCTAGCTTTCTGGTTCACCCACAATCGAGTTCAACAAATCCGGATCTTCAATCCCTGCCTCTAACAAATCCAAAACTGAGGATTTAGAGATATTTTCAACGCTCTAATTTGCTGGAAAGCAGAGATTCAAATACTCAATTGAAACACCTTTCGAACATATCTGATACAAGCCGTAAACATCAAAAAACTCAATTTGAACAAACTCCAGCAAAACCCAGCATTAGATAACATCAAAACACATAGATAAACATATAAAAACATCAACCCAACATCAAATTAACACCAGCTATCGATTTACCTCAAAATTCACCCCAAAAACTCACTTTTTCCACTTCAAACTTCAACACCCAACCCGATTTCGAGATTCCCAACATTCACCCAACATCTCAACTCAAAAACCACATCAAAACAATGGTAATAACATTAACAAACTCAACAATAAAAGATCATAATTGAAGATCTTACCAAAAGCTCATTTTCATCAATTTTAGCCAAATTTCATTAAGATTAACGCAAGAAAACAAAACCTCACCATTTAAAAGAATCAGAGCATGAAAATTTCATTAAAGAACCTTACATCAGAGGAGAATCTCGTTGCTCACCCCCAATGCTAGCTATTTCCCCTTGTTTGGCAAAATTCCTTGAGAAAAACAATGAAATAGACTTGGGTTTTAGGTAATCAAAGCAGGAGAACCATTTAGCAATATTAGATTAATAAGAAAACACTTTTAACTTGTGAAAATCAAGCTCAATAGCTGTTTGGCTGAAGAGAGAAGATGAGAAAGCTTGAAAATGGTTTTTGACGTAAAATGAGATATTAGATAACACCTTATTTTAATTTAATCATAAAATCTATTTTAAAATATTTGAATAGTCAAAATAAATGGGATAATAACCATATTGGCCCAGCCAATTTAGCTCCTTAAGGATTCAATGTTTTGACTCTTTTACAAAATGGTCACTGAAAGCAGATTTTACAAACTTTACAATTTGGTCACTAACCCAAAATGTCACGGTTCGAAAAACGTTTTTCCCAAATTGCTTTTTCCAAAACATTAAACATATTTATTAAGGATTTTAGTGATTTATTTCATATTTTTCCCAACCTCCGAGAACCACTTTCCTTGAACTCACTCACAACTCCCAACACCGGTCTTTCGGACCTCGAAATTTCACTGGATCTTCTAGACCCTAAACTGGGATGTTACAACTCTCCCCCACTTAAGAAAATTTCATCCTCAAAATTTACCTGATGGAAAAAGGTGCGGAAACTGACGTTTCACGTCGTCTTTCTTCTCTCAAGTGGCTTCTTCAACACCTCGGTGTCCCCACTTCACTTTGACCAGCTCAATAGATCTATCACACAAAACCTTGCTGTCCGTAGCTAAGATCTCAATCGGTTCCTCATCATATGACAAATCTGGATTCAGTTAGATTTCCTCGACAGGAATTACATGCGATGGATCTGACCTATACTTCCGAAGCATAGAAACATGGAATACATCATGTATCTTCTCTAATTCCGGAGGAAAACTCAATCTATAAGCCACAGGGCCAACTCGTCCAACGATCTCATACGGACCAATGAATCTCGAAATCAATTTACCTTTTCTACCGAATCTCATCACTTTCTTCCATGGCGATACTTTCATGAAGACTTTCTTACCCACGGCATACTCAATCTCACGACGCTTCAAATCTGTATAAGATTTCTGTCGATCGGTTGTTGGTTTCAAGTGATCACATATCAATTTCAACTTCTCAGTAGTGCCCTTAAGCATAGCAATTAAAGATACCAATTTCTAACCAACTTCAACCCAACAAACAGGAGTTCTACACATCCTACCATACAAAGCCTCAAACGGTGCCATCTGAATACTAGCCTGAAAGCTATTGTTATAAGCAAACTCAAGTAACGACAAGTGTTTCTCCCACGAGCCCTAAAAGTCAATAATACAACAACACAACATATCCTCAAGCACTTGTATTACTCGTTCTGACTGACCATCTGATTGAGGATGATACGATGTATCAAAATTCAATCGGCTACCCAAAGCACTTTGCAAGCAGTCCCAAAACCTCAATGTGAACCTCGGATCTCTATCCGATACAATCGATTTTGGTACACCATGTAATCTCACTATCTCGCGGATATACAAACCAACCAATTTATCCAAGGAATCAGTCGTGTTAACAACTAGGAAATGTGCACACTTGGTGAGTCGATCAACTATCACCCAAACTGAATTCTTTCACGAAGGAGTCAACGGTAAACCTGATACGAAATCTATGGTTATCCTCTCCCATTTCCATTCCAGAATTCGCAAAGGCTGTAACAATCCTGACGGAAACTGATGTTCAGCCTTCACTCACTAACAAACCATACATTTACTTACGAATTCAACCACATCCCTTTTCAAACCAACCCAGAAATAATCATTCTTCAAATCTTGGTACATTTTAGTGCTACCTGGATGCATAGCAAATGGACTAGTATGTGCTTCATTCAAAATGGTGCGTCTCAAATCAGCATCTTCAAGCACAACAACTCTATCTTTGAAACACAAAACATTACTATTACTGAAACTGTACTCGGTCGGTTTACCTTATGCAATATCCTGAACATGTGAAGCTAAAGAACTATCTTGCAACTGTTTCTCACGGATCAACTGTTCAAGAGAAGGTTTCACTTGCAATTCTGCGACCAAACCGCCATCATGCTACAAGCTCAACCTAGCAAACATCGCTCGAAGCTCAACTGCTACTTTCCTACTCAACACATCAGCTACCACATTGGCTTTACATGGATGGTACTCAATAGTAAGATCATAATCATTCAGTAACTCAATCCATCTACGCTGTCGGAGATTCAACTCTTTCCGAGAAATCAAATACTTCAAACTCTTGTGGTCGCTATACACTGTGCATTTCTCACCATACAAATAGTGTCTCCACACTCTTTCAAAGAAAACACAACAGCGGCTAACTCAATATCATGCGTGGGGTAGTTCTTTTAATGAGTCTTCAACTGTCTCAATGTATATGCAACAACTCTCCCATCCTGCATCAATACACAACCTAGGCCTATATACGAAGCATCGCTGTAAATCACATAATCCTTCCCTGTTACCGGTTGCACTAACACATGTGCTCTAGTCAAAGCATCTTTCAAACAATCAAAAGCCAACTGCCTCGTTTCCGTCCACTCATATCTAACATCCTTTTGTAACAATTTCATCAACGGAGCAGCTATCTTAGAAAACCCTTCTTCAAATCGACGGTAGTAGCCCGCTAAGCCTAAAAAACTACGAATCTCAGTCACAGACTTCAGTTGTTTCCAGTTCAAAACAACTTCCACTTTCTTAGGATCAACTCTAATGTCATCCGCTGATACAACATGCCCTAGAAAGACTACTTCTCTAATCCAAAACTCGCATTTGCTCAACTTCGCATACACTTGATTATCTAGCAAAGTCTTCAACACAAGTCACAAATGTCTATCGTGCTCTTTCTCAGTGCGCGAATAAATCAATATATCATTAATAAACACTACAACAAACTGATCTAGGAACTAATGAAACATACATTTCATCATGTCCATAAACGGGGCTGGTGCATTAGTCAACCCAAACGAAATTACTAGAAACTCATAATGGCCATAACGTGTACGGAAAGCTGTCTTCGGTATGTCTTGATACTTCACTTTCAACTAATAGTACCCTCATCTCAAGTCTATCTTCGAAAACACTGATGCATCCCACAACTGATCAAACAAATCATCTATTCCCGGCAACAAATATTTATTCTTCACAATTAACTTATTCAACTGACGGTAATCAATACACATACGCATACTTCCGTCTTTCTTCTTGACAAACAACACTGGTGCACCCCAAGGCGATATACTCGGACGGATAAAACCACGGTCTAATAACTCCTGAAGCTGAGTCTTCAGTTCTTTCAACTCTTTTAGAGCCATCCAATACGGAGCAATCGATACAGGAGCTGAATCAGAATACAATTCAATAGCGAACTCGGCTTCCCTATCCGGTGGCAAACCAAACAACTCTTCTGGAACACCTCAGGAAAGTCACAAACTGCTCTAATGTCTTTCGAGCGGACCTTACTCATATCCGGATTCATCATATAAGCTAGGTATGCTTGACATCCCTGATCTAAAATCCTTTGAGCCTCTAAAGCAGAAATTACGTTGGATAACAATTTTACATTTTCACCAAACACTACTTCTTCATAATCATCTGAAAGCCTCAAACTCACTAGCTTAGTCTCAAAATCTACCTTTGCCTTGTGTTCTACCAACCAATCCATTCCCAAAATCACATCAAACCCGTAGAACGACAATTCCATCATGTCGACTGGAAACACGTGACCCTAAACAATCAACGGACATCTGCGATACATCTTTCTGGCCACAACTATATCGCCAAACGAACTAGTCACACTCATACCCACATCAAGAATTTCACACGGTATATCCAACCTCTTAGCATGCTCACTCAGAATGTAAGAATGCGTAGAGCCAAAATCAATCAACGAAAGCAATGTCAAGGATTGTAACATGAAATTACCTGCAATAACATCGGTGTCGTTCCTACCCTCTCTATGTGCATACACTCTGGCTGGTCTGCCTCCCTCAGGCTAAACTGCAACTACATGTGCCACATTCCTGTGGCCATCATTCCATGGCTGAAAGTTCCCTCGGCCGTGCCCACGGCCTCGCTAGTACTCGACAGTTCGTGTCGATGCCTACCCACCTCTAGCTAGATGAGGACAATCTCGCTTGAGATGATCCTTCGATCCATACTGCCAACATGTACCGTAGGTTCCCCAACACTCTCCTGGATGAGACCTACCACACTTGGTGCATTCCGGTGCACGCTGAGCAAAACATTGGCCTTGATGGCCACGTCCGGGGTTACCACCCCCACGTCTATGATCAAAATGCTGCCTCTTGTCCTTGTGCCCCTTGGCACAATCACGATTCCACTCTGCAGGTCGTTTCCCTGAACTAGACCCGCCTCCCCTAATAGACAAACCAAGACTATGCTCTATATCTTTGGCTCGAGCTACTAGCACATCAAAATCTGTATAATCAGTAGCCAACATAAAGGTCTTCACTCCCCCGGTCAAACCATACCGAAACCTCTCACAGCGTTCCTTCTCAGTAGGAACTAGCTCAGCAGCATACTAACTCAGTCTAACAAACTGAACCTCATACTCCGAAACGGTCATGCTCCCCTGAACCAAAGCCATGACCCCGTGTTTCTTCTCATCTTGATACCTCAGCCCCAAATACTTCTTCCGGAAGGCAGAACGGAAGAAATCCCAAGTGATATCAGCAGTAGCCATACATGCGGTGATCATAGTCCACCAAACATACGCCTCACCCTGAAGTAGAGACTCCCCACAACCAAGCTTACGTGCATCACTGCACTCCATCTGACCCAAAATACTGTAGTACTAGCAAACCATGCCTCAGCTCCCTCGGGCGATAACCCACGATACTCTACTCCACCCAGACTACGGAGCCTCTCGAGGGGTAACCCTTCCCTCTGACCATGCTGCGGTGCAGCCGCCTGCAACCCAGCCAAAGAACACTGAAAAGCCCCAGCAATAGCCTGAATCAACGGGCTCATATCCGCTCCGGCCTGTCCCTGGCCACCACGAGGTTCCTTACCCCGCACATTAGCTTCACCACCTAGAGGAGGAAGAGGAGGTAACTCTCCTTCTTGCGGATGCCCCGCACCCTCAACCGGATCCTCACGCGGCTCACCACCCGGCTGACCTTTTATAGGTCTAGCCATAACAACAAATGCAATGCTACAACAACAACATATAAAACAAAAGGAAATGAATCGGATCAGCAACGTCAAGGGTCCAAGGTGCTCAAGTATCATACATATGCTTTCCCGATAATAGTATATGGCAATGGGTACCTTACACCGCAAGCAACATCAACAAAAAAGCATACACCATCACAACAAACTTACCTCACTTACCTTTCTGGTCGCATGACAACCAATGCAAGCCTTTCCAAAGAAAACCTATAACGCCCTGGTATTAGGCCTAGGTGTTTTAGACATCGGATCGGACCGGTCGGGAATGGTTCGAATCACGTAAGGTGATTTAAGGAAATCAAGGATCGGGATAGGATAAAAATTTCTAAAATCCTCTAAAAATATGTAAGAGGTTAGTTAAATCAATTTTGCAAAAAGAGTTTCGAAAGTGGAACATTTTAACTAGTGACCAAATTGTAAAGTTTCAAAACTGGGAAAAATGTGATTTTTAATATAGAGGCCAAAATCTTAGAATCTTTAGGGGGCTTTAAGGTAATTTGACCTTTCCTCAATGTGACATGTGTTTTAAAAGGCTTTTAATTAAATGACTTTAATTGGATTTATATTAATTGATTAAAATAGGTAGTTAATGTGAGATTTTCAATTACGTAACTACCAACTCCTTCTCATTTTCAGCCAAACACTATTTCACTCATCTTTCTCCAGAATTCTTTCTCCCAAAAACTCTCTCAATATTTCTTAAACCATTTTCATGAAATCTTTCCTAGTTCTTCAAGATTTTGCAAAGGAAAACTTCTCATTCATTGGGGAAGCAAGTATTGGAGGTAAATACCATTCTCAACCTCTAATCAAAGTTCTTTATTGAAATTCCCAAGATATTTGGCTTCTAAATACTATTTTTGGTTGAGTTTTCATTATAGTTTTGTTTGGAGACAAAATCTTGTGAAATTATGGTTGAAATCTTAATTTCTGGACTTGATGTGTTGAGCTCTGTTTTAGATTGATTTTAATTGAGTTTTAAGTTGGTTATTAAGTTGAAATGAGGTTTTGGTAACATAGATCCCGAAATCCTTGAGATCCTTGAGTTTCTTGATTGATTTAAGTGAGTTTTTGAGGTGAAATGGTGGAATCTTGCTTGCTGGAGGTATAAGGTTGGGTTAGGTTGTTTGTTAGATGTGTTTTGGTGTTTATTATGGCTTGGAAGTGATGTATGTTGGCTGGGCTTGGTTTAGGAAGCAATCGATTAGGTTTTCGGTTGTTTCAATGGGTGTAGTTTTGGTGAGCAACGAGTTTGTGAATTGTTGCTGGTATTGGAATGCATTTTAATGCATTTAGATCTCTGTTTTGATGATGTGAAAACAGGGGATCTTGATGCGGAAGCAAACGAGGTGTTGTTGGAAGCTCCGGAAGAGTGATTTTCGTTTCAGCGAGCAAGGCTTCGTGTATCGGTGAGTGGAAATAGATTCTCATGCTTTGTAACGCTTTGAGCATGGACTTGGGAGCTTAGTGTAAGTTTGAAATGCTTAGCTAAGCTCAAGAGTAAGTGGTTCGAAAGTCACTCTTGGAAATGTGCTATGCTTTGATGAAAATGCACTCGAGATAAATGTGGTTTTGTTTACTGTTTTAAGCATGTTAAAGCATGGATAAATGCTGGATTTTAATGCCATTATGTTAAGGATGCACTAGGTAAGTGATCCTTGGTTTTTTTCATATGATTATACATATGGATAAATGGCATTGTGGTTATGCTCGAAAAAAAGTGGATTATTGATGTTAAATGATTATATTGGCAAGTGATGAAAATGGTTTTTTGGTTACTTTAATCGGATATAGTTAACCGACTATAAGATTGGGTGCACCGTTAATAAAGTCGCAATGGATGTCGAGGGGTTGTGATTGTGCCGTAATCTCCATCCAAGTACCCTAACGATTGAGGTTAAGACAACAACGGTAGATGGTTTAGTCCCGTGTATGAGTCTTGTGTATGTGTCCCGTACTCTCGTTAGTGGAATTATACAACTACCGATGAGTATTGTTGAGGATTTGTGATTGTGCCATTAATCTCCATCACGGGAGTTGAGGGGTTGTGATTGTGCCATTGATCTCCACCTTGTGTAGTCCGGTAATATGTATGAAGCGTGTGGGACAACGCTTGTAATCCGCGTATCCGATTGTGACTTGTGTTGATATTGTTTATGGATTATCACTTGCGAGCCAATATAATGTAAATGATTAATGTTAAGCATGTGATGCTTGTAAATGATGCAAGGATGCATGAGATGCTTGGTGAAGCATGAGCAAAGGTTTATTTGCTGATATAAATGTTGCATATGAGCTTGTTTTAGAAAGTACATTGATGTTCTTGAGTGGACATGTTTTATGTAAAGGCACGAGATATGAAATGGTGGTTTTGCCAATGGTGTGAAATGCATTGATGAATGTTGCATAGCGGTCCTCACTAAGCTTTGTGCTTACGCTCTTTTGTTTCATCAATGCAAAAAACTTGGCATTCGAGGCAACAAGTAAGCAAGGGGAATCCAAGCTTTTTAATCTTGCAAAGTATGTGGCTTTACTTCGGTGTAATAAAAGGCAATGGTTGGAATTTATACTTTTGAATGGTTGAGGATGTTTCACTTTACTTTGAGCATGTTTGGTGATTTATCCTTGAGTTGTAAATGGCCATTATGGTTTGATTTTGGATGTGAGTGTTGATTTTAGCTTGTTATGGCTTTGGTGGACTAGGGAGCATGCCTTTAGTATCTATGTTTGCATGTTGGATGCCATGTCGTAGCTAATGCCTCAAAATGATGACCGTTGGTGTGTATCTATGTTGTATGCATGTTGTGGCATGTTTCGGGAATGTTTCGAATATCAAAAGACGTGAAAAACCAACAAAGTCTGCTGTTGCAGGGCAAGGCGTATCAGAACGCCCTTGCATGTTTTGGAACAGAGGCCTGGATTGGCCATGAGGTTTCGGAACGAGTAGGAATGTTTCGGAACGATTTTGCCACTAGAGGAGGGTGTTTCGATACGGGTCTCGAAACGCACCCGAGTATCGAAACGGTCAACCAAGTTTCGAAACTACCGTTTCGGTACAAGGCCATCTGTTTCGAAACGCCTGACCGTTGAGTCTGAATTTGAACTGTTTCAGGTTTTTGTTTCTTACATTTTGGTCCCTGAGTTTTGGTTGCTTAATTTAATGAGTTTGATTGATCCGTTTGAGATGAAATTTGACATGATGGCATGTTATATGATTAATTACGGATTGATAACATTAAAACTTGTTTAGTCCTTATAATTCTAGAAATTTACATTTTAGTCCGTAAAAGACGTTTCGATGCAATTGAACCCATGTTTGGGTTCTGTTCGCTGTGTCGCTTCCGCTGAAATGATTTGCTAATCATATAGTCTAATAATGAGCATCTAGAAAAGATAAAAAGAAAAAAAAGTGTCGTTAATCAAGGTTGACTTTTGGGTAGACTTTGGTTTTCCCCGTGTAATCTTTGTAGTTCGGGTCGAGCGTCTAAGCCGAGCTAAGGGGGTTACATTTGTTGGTATCAGAGCCAGGTTATGAAAGAATTGGGGATGTTGGTATGAGAAATTGATATGTAATGACGTATGTTATTTGATAAGCATGATAATGGTTGAAATTTTGAAGCTTATGCTATGCTTGATTGATGTGAATCGCTTGTGGAATGAATATGATTGCGTGATGATGATACAATGTTGTTATGTGCTGATTTTGGATGATGGAAAGCATGTTGAGCATGATGTTTCATGTATGCTATGCTATGTTGAGGGAAATTGGGGTGTCCATTGCCTTATTACACTAATCAAATGTTTTGTAAACTTGGATTCTTGTTTGCAGCTGGCCTAAATGGTATGACTTGTTTTTTTGTTATGCTTGTTTAATATAGCACTATAGGTCCGAGAAGAGAGTTGATGTCGAATACGATAGTGCCTGCGGCTGAGCAGGGTGACCAAGGTGAACAAGGGGCTGATGTCCCTCATGGTGGAAATCTACCTCCTCTGCCACCACCTGGAGGTGGGGAGTAGGTGCTAAAAGGACATGCTGGTCCTGGTTTGGGTGATTTGGCACCACTGATTCAGGCGATCACCAGGGCATTTCAGGCTGTTGTGGCCGGAGCGCATGTACAGGCCCCAGCAGATGCGCAGGCGGGCTTACCATTTGAGAGGTTAAGGAGCCTAGGAGCTGTGGAGTTTTATGGTATGTCTCCTGAGGTGTCAGAAGCCTAGTTAGCAAGTACGATCCGTATCATGGATCAGATGGGCTGTAATGATGCGCACAAGCTGGGATGCGCAATTTCTTTGTTGTAAGGCGATGCCTACAGCTAGCTGACGACTACCACAGCTGGTATGGAACCCAATGAAGTTGATTGGGAGTTTTTCAGAGGTGCCTTCAGGAGGAAGTATCTAGGGGTGAGATACTTGGACGAAAAGAAACGTGAGTTTATGTCGCTAGTTTAGGGCAACCTTTCTGTGGCAGAGTACGAGGTCCAGTTCGTACGCTTGAGCCAGTATGCCTCTGAGCTGATACCTAATGAGAGGCACCGTTGTGATCGCATCCGGTACGGTCTGGTACAGGAAGTCAAGACGTACATGTTGGCTGTAGATTACACCGATTTTGATGTGCTTGTTTGTCGAGCGAAGGACATCGAGTAGAACTTGGGTTTGTCGACTCGAGGTGTTGGTTCTAGCTCTGGGACAAGAGCAGCTGAGTACAGTTTTGGTGGTGGACGGAACAAAAGAGGTCGAGATATGAGACATCATCTTGAGGGGAGGCGAGGTGCTCCGGGCCGAGGTGGTCAGATTTAGGGAGGCCGAGTGAGATCCGAGCAGAATATGTGCTGGACAAGTGGATTGAGGGACCATTTGAGGCGAGATTGTCCTCGAGCGGCTAGAGAGGTCCATGCTCCTGTCGTGGTGACAGGGAATTCATGTTGGAATTGTGGTTTGGCGGATCACATGAGGAGAAAGTGTCCTTTGTTGGCTGGTGGAGGACAAGGACGTGCTGTTGTGGTAGCTGCACCTTAGAGAGGCCGTGGGCGTGGCCGTGGGAACTTTTAGAGGAGAGACGAGGGACGACGAGGTATTGCTCATGCAGTAGTTGTCCGACCTGAGGTAGGTGGACCAACGAGGGTTTATGCTCAGCGCGAGGAGCACAATGATACTGATGTCATCGCAGGTAACTTTGTTCTTCAGTCTTTATCTTTGCTGGCTTTGATTGATTCTGGATCCACGCATTCTTATATCTTGAGTGAGCATGCACATTTGGTTGATATACCTGTTGAGATACTTTAAGTAGGAATGCAAGTGACTAGTTCTTTTGGTGAGACTGTAGTCACTACGAAGTTGTTTAAGAGATGTCCTTTATCTGTGCAAGGACATGTTTTTCTTGTGGATTTGATGGAGTTACCTTTCTACGAATTCGATGTAATCCTTGGTATGGATTGGTTGACGGAGCATAGGGCAGTAGTTGACTTTGATGTCAAGCGGATCACCTTAAAGTTGACCGATGACTATGAAGTAGTGGTGGTAGGCGAGAATGTGAAATTCTTGTCGAATGTGATTTCGGTTTTGGAAGCAAACCGTATGATGAAGATGGGTTGTGAGGCTTACCTTGCTTATGTGATAAATCCTAGCACCAATGATGTGCGTGTGCAGGACATCCGAACTGTTCACAATTTTTCGGGTGTCTTTCCGGAAGAATTGTCTGGATTGCCACCAAACAGGGAAGTGGAGTTTGGTATTGATTTGTACGAGAATACAACTCCGGTGTCCATTCCTCCTTATCGCATGACACCTAAGGAGCTGAAAGAGTTGAAAATGCAATTGCAGGAGTTGTTGGATCGAGGTTTCATCCAGCCGAGTGTGTCACCTTGGGGTGCACCGGTCTTGTTCGTTAAGAAGAAGGATGGGACAATGCGGATGTGCATAGATTATCGGTAACTGAACAAGTTGATGATCAAGAACAAGTATCCCTTGCCTACAATTGATGATCTCTTTGATCAGTTCCGGGGAGCCTCAGTGTTTTCTAAAATAGACTTGAGATCGGGGTATTATCAGCTGAAGGTGAAGGACGTGGACGTACCTAAGTCAACTTTTCGGACGAGGTACGAACATTATGAATTCTTGGTGATGCCGTTTGATATGACCAACGCGCCTGCTGCTTTCATGGACATGATGAATCATGTATTCCATGAATTCTTGGATCAGTTTGTGGTGGTGTTCATCGATGATATCCTCGTGTATTCGCATACCAAGGAGGATCATGATAGACACTTGAGAATTGTTTTGCAAGCGTTGTTGGAAAATCAGTTGTATGCCAAGCTAAGTAAGTGTGAGTTTTGGCTTAGGGAGGTAGTCTTCCTTGGACATGTTGTGTCAGCTGAGCGTATTTGCGTTGATCCGCACAAGGTAGAGGCTGTGATGAGTTGGAAAGTACCTAAGTCAATGACGGAGGTGCGAAGTTTTCTTGGTTTAGCTGGGTATTACCGTAGGTTTGTCGAGGGTTTCTCGAAGATAGCAGCACCTTTGACCAAGTTGTTGCAGAAGAATGTTCGCTTTGAGTGGACTGATGCGAGACAACAAGCTTTCGAGAAGTTGAAGGAAGCTTTAACGTAAGCTCCTGTTTTGATTCATCTTGATTCTGGTAAAGAGTTTGTGGTTTATAGTGATGCGTCCATTGTTGGTTTAGGCTGCGTGTTGATACAGGAGGGTAAGGTAGTGGCCTATGCATCTAGGCAGTTGAAGGTGCATGAGTGCAACTACCCTACTCATGATCTTGAGCTTGCAGCTGTGGTGTTCGCCCTGAAAATTTGGAGGCATTACCTGTACGGTGTGAAGTGTGTTGTGTTCACGGATCATAAGAGCTTGAAGTATATTATGTCTCAAAAGGAGTTGAATCTTAGGCAGCGTCGCTGGGTGTAGTTGCTTAAAGATTATGATTTGACGATTGAGTACCACCCGGGCAAGGCTAATGTTGTGGCCGATGCTTTGAGCCAGAAAATGGCTGTGGAGTTGAGAGCAATGTTTGCTCGTTTGAGCATTTCGCGCGATGGTGGTCTTATCGCTGAATTGCAAGTGAAACAATCTCTGATTCAGTTGATCAAAGATAAACAATTGCTTAATGATTCTCTGGTTTCGCATGTTCAGGACATTGCGGAGGGTAGACCTTCAAATTTCAACTTTAGTGATGATGGTGTTTTGTGCTTTGGGAGTCGAATAGCGGTGCCGGATGATGTTGAGTTGATGCGTACTATTCTGACCGAAGCTCATAGTAGCCCTTTTGCTTTGCACCCTGGTAGTACAAAGATGTATCATGATTTGAAAGATGAGTACTACTGGTGGGGTTGAAAAAGGACGTGGTTGAGTTCGTTAGTAAGTGCATGGTGTGTCAGCGAGTGAAGGCTGAACATCAGGTTCCTTCTGGGTTGCTGCAGCCTTTGAGAATCCCAGAATAGAAGTAGGAGAGAATCACCATGGATTTTGTGTCTGGATTGCCTTTGTCACCGTCAAAGAAAAATTCAGTTTGGGTGATTGTGGATTGGCTTACGAAGTGTGCACATTTTCTGCCTATGCATACTACGTATACTTTGGATAAGTTGGCTGAGCTGTACATAGCTGAGATTGTGCGGTTGCACGGTGTGCCAAAGTCCATTGTGTCGGATAGAGATCTGAGGTTTACAACACGATTTTGGGAATTTTTACATCAAGCCTTGGGTACACGGTTGAATTTCAGTACTTCTTATCATCCTCAGACGGATGGACAATCGGAACGTGTGATTCAAGTGCTTGAGAACATGTTGATATGTTGTGTGATAGATTTTTAGGGTTCTTGGGAGAAGCACTTGTCGTTGGTTGAGTTTGCGTATAATAACAGTTACCAGGCAAGCATTCAAATGGCTCCATACGAGGCTTTGTATGAGAGAAGATGTAGAACCCCTCTCTATTGAGCAGAAGCTAGGCAAAAGTTGATCTCGATGCCAGCTATGCTAAAGGGAACCACCGAGAAGGTGAAGCTCATTTGTGAGCGTTTAAAGGTAGCGTCGGATAGGCAAAAGTCTTACGCGAACCTGAAGCGTAATGAGATTGAGTTCGCGGTTGGCGAACGTGTGTTCTTGAAAGTATCACCTTGGAAGAAGGTGATGAGATTTGGGCGTAAGGGTAAGCTTAGCCCAAGGTTCATTGGACCTTATGAGGTTGTGGAGCGAATTGGTCCTGTAGCATATCGGTTGAGATTGCCGGTGGAATTGGAAAAGATACATGATGTGTTTCATGTCTCCATGTTGAGGAGGTACAGATCAGATCCTTCGCATGTGATGTATGTTGAGGAGATAGAGTTGAATCTGGATCTGTCTTATGATGAGGAACCAGTGAAGGTTCTGGATGTGAGTAGCAAAGTTCTTCGTGGCAAGACGATAGAGCTTGTGAAGGTGTTGTGGCGACACCGAGGAGTCGAGGAGGCCGCGTAGGAAAGCAAGGCGGACATGCTGAAGCAGTTTCCACACCTTTTCCATCAGGTAAGAATTTTGAGGAAGAAATTTCCTAAGTGGGGGAGAGTTGTAACACCCTGGTTTTAGGCCTAGATGTTTTAGACATCGGATCAGACCGGTCGAGAACGGTTCGATTCGCGTAAGGTGATTTAAGGAATTCAAGGATCAAGATAGGATAAAAATGTGATAAAATTGCTAAAATCCTCTAAAAATATGTTTAAGAGGTTAGTTAAATCAATTTTGCAAAAAGAGTTTCGGAAGTGGAACATTTTGAATAGTGACCAAATTGTAAAGTTTCAAAACTGGGAAAAATGTGATTTTTAATGTAGAGGCCAAAATCTTAGAATCTTTAAGGAGCTTTAAGGCAATTTGACCTTTCCTCAATGTGACATGTGTTTTAAAAGGCTTTTAATTAAATGGCTTTAATTGAATTTATATTAATTGATTAAAATAGGTAGTTAATGTGAGATTTTCAATTACGTAACTACCAACTCCTTCTCATTTTCAGCCAAACACTATTTCACTCATCTTTCTCCAGAATTCTTTCTCCCAAAAACTCTCTCAATATTTCCTAAACCATTTTTAAGAAATCTTTCCTAGTTCTTCAAGTTTTTGCTAAGGAAAACTTGTCATTCATTGGGGGAAGCAGGGATTGGAGGTAAATCCCATTCTCAACCTCTAATCAAAGTTCTTTATTGAAATTCCCAAGATATTTGGCTTCTAAATACTATTTTTGGTTGAGTTTTCATTATAGTTTTGTTTGAAGATCAAAATCTTGTGAAATTATGGTTGAAATCTTAATTTTCGGACTTGATGTGTTGAGCTCTGTTTTAGATTGATTTTAATTGAGTTTAAGTTGGTTATTAAGTTGCGATGAGGTTTTGGTAACATAGATCCCGAAATCCTTGAGATCCTTGAGTTTCTTGGTTGATTTAAGGGAGTTTTTGAGGTGAACAGGTGGAATCTTGCTTGCTGGAGGTATAAGGTTGGGTTAGGTTGTTTGTTAGATGTGTTTTGGTGTTTATTATGGCTTGTAAGTGATGTATGTTGGCTGGGATTGGTTTAGGAAGCAATCGATTGGGTTTTCGGTTGTTTCGGTTGGGTAAATGGGTGTAGTTTGGGTGAGCAACGAGTTTGTGAATTGTTGCTAGTGTTGGAATGCATTTTAATGCATTTAGATCTCTGTTTTGATGATGTGAAAATAGGTTATCTTGATCCGGAAGCAAACGAGGTGTTGTTAGAGGCTCCAGAATAGTGATTTTTGTGTCGGTGAGCAAGGCTCCGCGTATCGGTAAGTGGAAATGGATTCTCCTGCTTTGTAACGCTTTGAGCGTGGACTTGGGAGCTTAGTGTAAGTTTGAAACACTTAGCTAAGCTCAAGAGTAAGTGGTTCGAAAGTCACTGTTGGAAATGTGCTATGCTTTGATGAAAATGCACTGGAGATAAATGTGGTTTTGTTTACTGTTTTTAAGCATGTTAAAGCATGGATAAATGCCGGATTTTAATGCCATTATGTTAAGGATGCACTAGGTAAGCGATCCTTGGTTTTTTTCATATGATTATGCATATGATGTTAAGCATGTTATGCTTGTGGAAATGACATTGTGGTTATGCTTGAAAAATAGTGGATTATTGATGTTAAATGATTATATTGGCTAGTGATGAAAATGGTTTTTGGTTACTTTAATCTGATATAGTTAGTCGGCTATAAGATTGGGTGCACCGTGAATAAAGTCGCCTTGGATGTCGAGGGGTTGTGAATGTGTCGTAATCTCCATCCAAATACCCTAACGATTGAGGTTAAGACCACAACAGTAGATGGTTTAGTCCCATGTGTGAGTCTTGTGTATGTGTCTCGTACTCTCGTTAGTGGAATTATACAACTACTGATGAGTGATGTTGAGGGGCTGTGATTGTGCCATTATTCTCCATCACGGGTGTTGAGGGTTTGTGATTGTGCCATTGATCTCCACCTTGTGTAGTTCGGTAGTATGTATGAAGCGTGTGGGACAACGCTTGTAATCCGCGTATCCGGTTGTGTCTTGTGTCGATATGGTTTATGGATTATCACTTGCGAGCCAATATAATGTAAATGATTAATGTTAAGCATGAGATGCATGTAAATGATGCAAGGATGCATGACATGCTTGGTGAAACATGAGCAAAGGTTTATTTGCTGATTTAAATGTTGCATATGAGCATATTTTAGAAAGTGCATTGATGTTCTTGAGTGGACATGTTTTATGTAAAGGCATGAGATATGAAATGGTGGTTTTGCCAATGGTGTGAAACGCATTGATGGATGTTGCATAGCGGTCCTCACTAAGCTTTGCGCTTACGCTCGTTTGTTTCATCAATGCAGAAAACTAGGCATTCGAGGCAGCAAGTAAGAAAGGGGAATCCAAGCTTTTCAATCTTGCAAAGTATGTGGCTTTACTTTGTTGTAATAAAAGGCAATGAGTGGGATTTATACTTTTGAATGGTTGAAGATGTTTCACTTTACTTTGAGCATGTTTGGTGGTTTATCCCTGAGTTGTAAATGGCCATTATGGTTTGATTTTGGATGTGAATGTTGATTTTAGCTTGTTATGGCTTTTGTGGACTAGGGAGCATTCCTTTAGTATCTATGTTTGCATGTTGGATGCCATGTCGTAGCTAATGCCTCAAAATGATGACCGTTGGTGTGTATGTATGTTGTATGCATGTTGTGGTATGTTTCGGGAATGTTTCGAATATGAAAAGACTTGAAAAACCAGCAAAGTCTGCTGTTGCAGGGCAAGGCGTATCGGAACGCCCTTGCCTGTTTCGGAACAGAGGCCTAGATAGGCCATGAAGTTTCGGAACGAGTAGGAATGTTTCGGAACGGTTTTGCCACTGGAGAAGGGTGTTTCGATACGGGTCTCGGAACGCACCCGAGTATCGAAACGGTCAACCAAGTTTCGAAACTACCATTTCGGTACAGGGCTAGCCGTTTCGAAACGCCTGACCGTTGAGTTTGAACTTGAACTGTTTCAGGTTTCTGTTTCTTACATTTTGGTACCTGAGTTTTGGTTGCTTAATTTAATGTGTTTGATTGATCCGTTTGAGATGAAATTTGATATGATGACATGTTATATGATTAATTACAGATTGGTAACATTAAAACTTGTCTAGTCTTTATAATTCTGGAAATTTACATTTTAGTCCGTAAAAGATGTTTCTATGCAATTGAACCCCTGTTTGGGTTCCGTTCGCTGTGTCTCTTCCGCTGAATTGATTTGCTAATCATATAGGCTAATAATGAGCAACTAGAGAAGATAAAAAGAAAAAAAAAGGTCGTTAATCAAGGTTGACTTTTAGGTTGACTTTGGTTTTCCTTATGTAATCTTCGTAGTTCGGGTCGAGCGTCTAGGCCGGGCTAAGGGGGTTACAAAACCTAGGCCCTGATACCAACAAATGTAACCCCCTCGACCCAGCCTAGCCACGAAACCGTATCGAGTGAGCTACACGAGACTAATCGAAGAAAAATCCGAAGATTTCCCTCCAACTAGCAACCCTAAATGCGATGATTATTATCTTTTCTAGATGCTCAAGTTAACCTTATGCTTAGGAACACGCAGCGGAAGAAAGAACAACGAAACGAGCATTGATTCGAACAAAAGAGCAACCAGGGACCAAAACGCAAAACTAGCATAATATAAGGACCTAATATGCAATTAAGGTGATCTTTGTATAATTAAACCCATTTCATGCTTCCATGATGAAATGCAACATAAGACATGCACAAAAACATTCACAATTGAAAACAACACAAACTAGGACCAAAACACAAGAAAAATCACTTTAAAGATGCCTTTAACTAACTACCAACGGCCCCCGTTACGGAACACTAGAGGCCCGTATCGGAACATAGCTTCACAATGGCAAAACGTTACAAAACGGCTTGTGACCGTTCTGGCCCTACTTAGCCCGTTTCGATACGCGTTCCGTAACGCTAAGGCAAAAATAAGGGTCGTTCCGAAACGTTCGAGCTCGTTTCGAAACACCCTGCTGCAATAACAACAGAACTACAACACAAGCATCTCCAAGGTTGGAAAAGCCAACAAGGTCCAAACATTACACATGATCAAGGTCCAAAAGAAACAAAGCATGCTCAACATACGATTAAAGGAAATACTTCAAGATCCAACAAAAAGGTAAAAACATGGTTCAAAACCATAACCACAAGACATAAGGTAGGAACAAGCCAACAAGGTATCCAACAACATGATCTCAAAACAAGGAGTTTACAACACTCCTAAAAACAAGGATAAGGTTCACACTCATTGCCTCACACACTATTATCTAAGCAAGGTCATACTTAAGCTAGAGCGGAGATTTGGATCACCTCCCTTGCATCGTTGCCTTCCAAAAGATCTACGGATCTGCATTGTTGGAAAAGAGAGCATAAGCTATAAAGCTTAGTGAGCGGAGCTCAAAAACGAACTACAACAATGCAGTTTTAAAACAATCATCATTTAGGAAACCAATACCATTTCTTGAAATCACTTTCGCAAATCATTTCCAAAACCATTTCCTTTTCAACATGCCAACTTGAACAAGTTTAAGCAAATGCAACAACACATGCCATAGGCACTAAACATGCATCAACCATGCATAAACCATATATAAACCATATATGCAAACCAAGCCTACCGGCTCCATAAATATTTCACATGCTTCAAGCACAAGGGCATAACCATATGAGTTTGCCAAGCTCATACGAAACCATAGCGAATGAGTATACCGACATCATTGACATGTTGCTTGGATAAGCGGACACCTTTATGGCACAACCATCATAAAGTCACATGGTGAAACAACCCTCACCACAAACACACTTCGGCCGGGATGCCACTACCCGCATTGCCCGTTAGTGATAGCACAACCCCTACCACTCGCATCACAATAGCACAACCCCTATTGTGAAACCAAAGAATTTCTCACGCGCGAATTTTATGATTATAGTGCACTTCACATCCTATTGATCGATCAATCTATCCGATATAACCCATGTGTCAATACACTCATCGCAACATCGCAAACCACTGATTTTCACCGGGGATAAACACCTCCCCAAACACATCCCAAAAGCCATAACCACAAGCTCAAGCATAACATGAACTCAACCAAAATTTATTAAGTAACATAGCATTCTCATGGGACAAAACATCATGCATTTAATGTATAACAATAGAATAAACATCATTTAGAAAAGTATGCTCATGATCCAACAAGATCAAATGTAAAAAGGTGAAAAAGCCGAAACAACACAAATCTTACCCTTGAGCTTGGATTGGCCTAACGGCTCAACCCAAACCCTTAAAACACTTCTTCAACCTTGATAAAACATTAAAATCATTTCCACTCACCATCTATTACCAAAATCAAGCCAAAACCCCTTTTTAGCTTTTCAGTTCGCCCACAATCGAGTTCAAAAATTTAGATCTTCAATCCATGCCTCTAACCAATCCAAAACAGAGGATTTAGAGATATTTTCAACACTCTAATTTGTTAGAAAGCAGAGATTCAAATACTCAATTGAAACACCTATCGAACATATTTGATACAAGCCGTAAATATAAAAAAACTCAATTCAGACAAACTCCAGCAAAACCCAGCTTTAGATAACATCAAAACACATAGATAAACATCTAAAAACATCAATCTAACATCAGATTAACACCAGCTATCGATTTACATCAAAATCCACCCAAAAACTCACCTTTTCCACTTCAAACTTCAACACCCAACCCAATTTCGGGATTCTCATCATTCACCCAACATCTCAACTCGAAAACCACATAAAAAAAGGTAATAACATCAACAAACCCAACAATAACAGATCCTACTCGAAGATCTTACCAAAAGCTCATTTTCATCAATTTTAGCCAAATTTCATTAAGATTAGCACAAGAAAACAAAACCTCAGCATTTAAAAGAATCAAAGCATAGGAATTTGATTAAAGAACCTTACATCAGAGGAGAATCTCGTTGCTCACCCCCAATGCTAGCTATTTCCCCTTGTTTGCAAAATTCCTTGAGAAAAACAATGAAATAGACTTGGGTTTTAGGAAATCAAAGTAGGAGAACCATTTAGCAATATTAGATTAATAAGAAAACACTTTTACCTTGTGAAAATCAAGATCAAGAGTTGTTTGGCTGAAGAGAGAAGATGAGAAAGCTTGAAAATGTTTTTTGACGTAAAATGAGATATTAGATAAAACCTTATTTTAATTTAATCATAAAATCTATTTTAAAATACTTCCATAGTCAAAATAAAGGGATAATAATCATATTGGCCTAGCCACTTTAGCTCCTTAAGGATTCAATGTTTTGACTCTTTTACAAAATGGTCACTAAAAACAGATTTTACAAACTTTACAATTTGGTCACTAAACCAAAATGTCATAGTTCGGAAAACGTTTTTCCAAAATTGCGTTTACCAAAACCTTAAACATATTTATTAAGGATTTTAGAGATTTATTTCATATTTTTCCCAACCTCCGAGAACCACTTTCCCTGAACTCACTCACAATTCCCAACACCGATCTTTCGGACCTCAAAACTGCACCGGATCTTCTAGACCCTAAACCGGGATATTACAGAGCATCCTTCACTAAGCAATTGTGCTTACGCTTTCTTTTTCCAACAATGCAGAGAATTAGCTTGTGTGGGCAGCAAAATAGGCAAGAAGGTTTCCAAGGACTTGGATTAAGCTCAAGTATGGTTTTATATTTGCTTATTGTAATAATTGTTGGCAATGGAAAGATGCTTTGTGTTTGGGAGATTGTGTTTTGGAACTCCCTGTTTTGAGGCATGTTTGTAATGCTCTTAATGACTTGTAAATGGCCTTTAATGTTTAGTTTATGCCTTTGTTTGTGTTTTGACTTCCAAGTGGCTAGTTTTGCATAGGTTGCTTGCATATAGATTCCCTTAATGCCTATGAACTTGCTATGATTTTATTTCTTCCATGTATGTTGTGGCTGGATGTTCTAAATGTGTTGTATGCATGTTGAAAGCATGTTGGAATGGTTTAGTATGGAATAAAGTGTGAAAAACCAGCAAAAAGTGTCATTACAGGCCCAGATGTTTCGGTACATTCGATCCTGTACCGAAACAGTGAGCCTGAAATGGCCTAAGGGTTTTGAAATAGGGGAAGCATGTTCCGGTACAAATTTCTACTGGAAGCTTCTATTTCGAAACACCTTAAAGGGTGTTTCGATATGAGCCCGTGTTCTGAGCAGTTAAGTGTGCAAAAGTCCTATATTTATGCCTTAGTCTAGCTCAATTATTGTTGTTATTAAGTATAGTTTAGTTGCATTTATTAGGAAAACATACACAAAAACTGCATAGATTAGATAATCTACCTTATTTGATGAACTTAATTGTTTTTATACAAAAGATACTACTCAGGTGCGTTGAAGAACTAATGTATTGATATAATAATTGAAAAATAGTTTTGGATTAAATTGAAAAGATTTCAAAATGTGTTTAATTCCAAACAACTTGAAAATATGTTTGAAGAAGTTTTAAAGGGGTTTTAGTGCACTTTCTAAAGTCAAACTTTACAAAACCACCCAGGTGTTTCGAATCCCCAAAGGCTATTTTCCCAACGGTAATTTAATTTGTAGCCTAACTATCAATCATACTGAAACAGGTTGTAACCGTTTCGATACAGCTAGAAGGGTTTCGAAACGACCATAGGCGTTTCGGTACATCCTGCTACATCAGACTTCAACGGCTAGTTCTGAAGAAGAGCGTTCTGAAACGGAGTCGAGTGTTTCAAAACGGACGTGCAGAACAACATTTATGGTGGGAAATAAAGTCTCAAACGGCTCCAAAACATCCCTAACGGTCCTCAATGGCTACAAACTCATTTGAGAGTATAAAAGGGACCTCCAAGCATCAAGAGAAGACTAATGCTTCAATTGTCAACAACATTATGATAAGAAAATTGTCTTAGGGCTTTATTGTTTAATTTCTTGTATAGACAACACTTGTGAGCCTAATTGTCAAATTTGCTCAATTGTTTAGGTTTTGGGTGAGAGCTTGAATTGTGAAAACATATACCTTCTAGAGGGATTTCTAGTTTGCTAAGTCTTTCTTGTGTAATATAGTGTTTGATCAAGCTTTGGGTAGAAAGCTTGATCGGTGTAACGGTTTTCTCCTAAGCCGAGAAAAGGGCCCGAAATTCTTAGTGAATTTGTTTGGAAATCCTTATTGAGAAGCTAAGGTAGTGGATGTAGGCTTTGGGTTAGAAAGCCAGATCACTCTAAATCCTTGTGTTTAACTCTTATTTTTAACTTTCACCAAATCATTCAAAAAATCCAATCTTCTCCGAACTTGGAAAACACATTGGTTGAGGGAAATCGAGCACTATAAAACCCAACAATTAGTATCAGAGATTGGCTCAATCGAAGAGGATTAACATCCTATTGAGGTGATCCGGGAAGCTCAATACAACATATCAACCAACCGATCAAATGGCGCAATCCATCCACAAGCCACCATTCTTCGACGGAACACACTATGCCCATTGGAAGATAAGGATGATGTAATTTCATATAGTCCAAGGACTACAAGCTTTTGGACATAGTAGAAGACGGTCCGTTCATGGCACAACGAAGGAAGGCGGATTGGAGCGCGGATGATCACAAGAAGATGGAGCTCAATTGCAAAGCCTTGCACATCATCTTTTGTGCATTGATCCCCAACATCTACGAGAAGATGTCTTCTTGTGAAGATGCCAAGGAGGTATGTGACAAGCTTGAAGTCACATACGAAGGAACCAACGAAGTAAAGGAGACCAAGGTTGGACTCCTCAACCTCGAGTATGAGAACTTCAAGATGGAACCGGATGAGGACATCACGAAGATGTTCGATAGATTCTCCACCATCACCAATGGACTCAAAGGGTATGGAGAAATCATTACAAAAAACAAACTTGTCCACAAACTCATCTATTCTCTTCCTAAGTCTTGGGACTCAAAGAAGACGACCATCATCAAAGCTAAAGATCTCAAATCCTTAAAGCTCTATGAACTCATGGGATCTCTCCTCACAAACGAAATCATGAAGAAAGGAAAAGAAGAGGAGAAGAAAAAAGAAGAGATAAAGAAGATGGAGGAGAAGAAAGTTAAAGAGCTAGGCATCAACGAGAGTGTCGTTGCTCTTAAATCCTCCAAATGCCGACATGTTGAATCAAGTGAGGAGGAAGATGAAGACAAATAGATGGTCTATCTCTTCAAGAAATTCACCCGGTTCATGAAGAGTGAAATGGAAAGTTCTTATCATGAATCGAAGAAGAAGATGAAGGAATCCCACAAGTCCAACAAGAAGGGATCATCTTCAAAGAAAGCATATGTGGCCACATGAAGTGATGAAGACTCCACCGATGATGAAGTAGCCCATCTATTCTTGATGGCACTCAATGAGGGGGAGGTAACTCCTAACTCATCCATTTCAGATTCTTATACTTTTGATGAGTTACAAGAAGCCTATCATGAATTGGTTTTCAAATTCAAGGCTTCATTTTCGAAAAACAAAATTGATTTCAAAGTTGAAAAACGAAAATGATTTGCTTTTGGAAGCCAATTTTGAGTTTGAAGCAAAATTGAAGGATTTTGAGCAACAAGTTTCTAGTTTACAAAACTTGCTTCAAAAAATGGAAAAGATCATCAAAAAGAAGTTGATGATCTTAAGAAAGAAAAGATTTTGATTTCCAAGGAACTAGAAAAGAAAAATGATTTTGGAAAATCAAAATTTTACCAAAGACAATCTAGTGCCCCTAGATTTTTAAATGGAAAATGTTTTAGAAGTGTTTGGTTTCCAAAAGAACTAATCACTTCACATCAAAATGATGAAATTGAAAAATGGATTCTTAAGGCGACTAAATTTTGTGCAACTAATGTTTATGGATCCAAAGCAATTTGGATACCAAAATTTGTATGATTGTCTTGATTAGGTGTGATGGAGGTGTTCAACAAGTCCAATCAATGAGGGGGAGCTCCATGCACACAAAGAAAGACACTTGAAGAGGAAGGCTTCACATCCTCTATTGGATTCAAGTGTTAGTAAAATTAGTTGAATTCCCTTTATTTAGTTTTATTTCTTTTAATTCAACTAGTTTAATAATATATGTTGGACTAACATTGATGGTGCTTTGAGTAAGGGGGAGCCAATTTTAAAATTGCATTTTGAACCTAAAGTTATCTAAATTCTTTTTGATATAACAAAAAGAGGAGAGTTTGGTTTGTAAAATTGCATTTTCAAATGAATAAGGGTGACCTTTAATTACTTGTCTATTTTGAAATCTCTTATTCAAATTTTTTAAACTTGAACGGGGAGAATCCCAAACAATTTTTCAAGTTAGTTTTATTATATCAAAAAGGGGGAGATTGAAGAACTAATGTTTTGATATAATAATTGAAAAATAGTTTTGGATTAAATTGAAAAGATTTCAAAATGTGTTTAATTCCAAACAACTTGAATGTAACACCCAGGTTTAGGGGTCGGGTGAAAATAATATTTTAATATTATTTTTGGCTCGGTTTTATAATCAAAATAATTTTTTGGGCCTCAGGTTTCACAAACAAATGTTTTTGTGTTGGACTAAAATGAATGAAATACAAATTGAAGTGGTTTTAAGGTTTCACAAACAAATGTTTTTGGGCCTCGGGTTTCACAAACAAATTAATGGAAAACTTGTAAATAATACAAGTTTCAATTTAAAATCCCCTTTTATCATCTTTTACTATTCACTCTCTTCTCCAAATCAAAAACCAACGACACAAAGAGCTCTCTCATCCCCTCCACTATTCCATCACAAAGCTTCTCCATTTCAACTCGTTTTTGAAAGGTAATACCATTTTTGATTTGTCCTCAACCTCCACTCTTCAAAAGTACAAATAGTTTTTATTTTCATTAAGGTTTTAGAAATGGAGTTTTTGGAGATTTTGATTAAAAATGATAACTTTATTATGTTTAACTTAATATTTCGATTTAATGTTGTTAGTTATGAAGTCTATGAGTCATATGATGCAACATATATGAATTTTACATGGTTTTGAACACATTCCCGAAATTGGGTTTAAAGGGGGGGTTTTTGGAGGGTTTTAAAGTGGTTTTTGGGGTTGTTTTATGTTGGATTATGAGGGCTAGTGTTAGTATGATATATGAGGGTCACTTTGGGTGTGTTTGATGATTGTTTGGATGTTTGAAATGGAAGATTTCAGTGGGTTTTGTGGGCTGCTCTGGAATTCTATTTTGGGCTTGATTTTGAGTGTTGGTAGCTTGGAAATGTTAATCCGGGTTGTTTCCGATGACTAGTTATTGATTGTGGGTGTTTTGTTTGTGTTTGGGATTGATTAGAATCAAGGTTTGGCGTCGGTGAAGCATCGGAAGTGAATCCGGAAATTTGAAGGTGGTTGCTTGCTTGGTATTTGAGCTTAGAAGTAAAAGTGAGTGGTTAATGTTTTCTAAGTGTTTTCTAAGTGTTTGGTTCGAGCATGTGGACTAGGTCGTGCTTGGTCGACCCACCTAGAGTTAGGATTAGGGTGGTAGCCTAATCCTAAGCTTAAACTAGAGACATTGGTTGAACTCTTACTTGATGTTTATGCCTCGTGATGTTTATGATATGATGATTTATGTATAATGTGTTATACATGTGTGATGAGGCATGGTTGTGATGCATTGTGATATGCATGTGGATTGTTCATGATTGTGATCATGGTGAGTTCGTGCTAAGCACGAAATTGGTTGTATTTGATAATGTGGAATGAGTTAAATGTTGGCACTAGTATGCTTGAGTACAAATGATCGATCATTAGGATGTTAGTGTGCACACATGAGTCAAATTCGCGCGTGGCCTTGGTGGCGTTGAGTCACCAAGGAAGAGTACGGGTTCGCCCGGAAATTATAATATATGTTAGTCGATGATGAGTGGAATCCCATCGACGGGGCGTGAGGATGAGTGGAATCCCCTCCGCGAGACCAGTGATGAGTGTAATCCCACCGAGAGGTAAATTGGTTATTGGATGTGAGTTCCAACCTGTTTATCCGCGTATTCGAGTCATAGCTAGGTGCCAATATAAATTGATATGTGTATCAATGTGATGTGGAAATGTGTTTCCTATTTGGATGATTATATGTGCTTACATATGTTGTGGAAATGAGCTTGTTGAGCATGACATATAATTGGATATTTGTTCATGCATCATTGGCATTTTGGCTCTTGAGGATCGAAGGTATGGTCATGCATTTACCTTGGTTGAGATCGTGCTTGGACCCTGCATTGTCGAGGTTTGTTTTTAAAGAGCTTACCCTCACTAAGCTTTATTGCTTACGCTCTCTTTGTTCGACAATGCAGATCAGTAGCTCGTGGGTTGCTAAGTGCAAGAAGAGGCCTCCAAGTGTGTGTGCTTGTGGTGCTAGCCTAGCTATCAAGTATGGTTTTTAGTTATGATGTAATGGTCAAGCAATGGGACATGTATTCGTGTTATGATGTTTTTGAAGTATGATGTGGTTGTTTAGGAGCATGTTAGACTACTCTTATGTGTTTGTTAAATTGGCTTGTGGGATGTATGCCTTGCTTGTAAACCATGTTGGTATTTTGCTTACCTTAAAATTGTCTAAGTGTTGACTTTGTTGAAGCATGCTTTATGTAATGTCATGTATGGTCTTTGGAATGGATGCTTTTGTATATCTTGTGTATGTCGAGTATGGTGGCTAGGGAGCATGCCTTTAGGATGTAATTGTATGATTTGTATGCTTCGTATATGTGTCTTGGACGTTTGGAACCACTAGGAGATGTCTAAAACTGATTTTGGAAGTTTGCAGGCAGCAAGTGTTTCGAAACGGGCTGTCCTGGTTCGAACCGGGTATGGTTCCAGGGCCCCCGTATCGGAACTCGTTTCAATACGTTTTGGCCACTGTGAGCCCCTGTTTCGAAACTAGTTTCGAAACACTTTTGCTACTAGAGGTGCCTGTTTCGAAACTAGTATCGAAACAGCAAGGCAAATCGAGACCCTGTTCCGAAACGGGGTGGATGCGTTTCGAAACGGGCGTCTGACTTTTTAAATTGAAGCTGGTGTTTCGAAACGGGCTTTGACCGTTTCGAAACACATGCCTGTTTTTGGACTTTTTGACATCTCTAAGGGGTTTCAAGAGTTGGGCTTAGGCCCGGTTTGTTGTTGGGCTTCCGCTTAGGTCTAATTGATGCATTTAGATAAGATAAAAATGAAATTTTTTCTCTAGGGTCGGTAACCGAAGTGGAGCCTTAACGGGTTTCATCTCGGTTATCCCCGTGTAGCCCACTTGGATCGGTCAAGCGTCCGGACCGGGACGAGGGGGTTACACTTGTTGGTATCAAAGCCTAAGGTTACCGAGACCTTGGGCAGGTAAGTGAGGTAAGTTGTGTTTTATGATTGATATGCACAGTGTTTGCTTGTATTGTAAGCATGATTACTTGTGTGACAAGTATGCTGGTTGTTTGCTTAAGAGCATGTTGTTTAAGAGTCCCATTGCTACTATTACATCGGAAAAGAATCTTTAAAGTGAGGGAAACGTACTTGAGCACTTGGAAGCCTTGCCTTGCTAACCCAATTTTGTATATTTGTTATGGTTGTAGTTATTGTTTGTGAGCGATGTCTAGGCCGAGAGGTAGGCCGAGGGTGGTTCGTCAGGAACCACGTGTTGTGGCTCCTGTTGAGCCGGTGGTTGGAGTTGAGGCTCATATAGAGGGGCCTGCTGCTGCTGGAGTTGGAGCTCCTCCACCCCCTCCACCACCACCACCTCCTCCGCCCGGTGAGGGAGACGAGGCGGGAGTCGAGGGAGAGGGACCTCAGGGTGGCCAAGGTGGCCAAGGTCAAGCTGGAATAGACATGACCCCGCTTGTGCAAGCTATAGCGGGAGCATTCCAGGCCGCAGTTGCGGGGGCTCAGGCTGCAGCTCAGCCTAGAGGGGATGATAACAGTTTACCGTTGGAGAGGCTCCGTAGCCTAGGGGCCGAAGAGTTTAGGGGATCTACTCCTGAGAGATCCGAGCTGTGGCTAGAGAAGACCGTTCGCATCTTAGCTCAGATGGGTTGCGTGGGTGCTCGCAGATTGGGTTGTGTGATCTCTTTGCTTCATGGTGATGCCTACACTTGGTGGGTCACCATTACTACCGGAGTTCCAGAGGCTGAGATTGGTTGGGACTTCTTCGAGTCTGCTTTCAGAAAGAGATACTTGGGTCTGAGGTATCTAGATGAGAAGAAACGAGAGTTTGTGGCCCTTACTCAGGGAGATGCTTCTGTGGCTGACTATGAGATCCGTTTTGTTCGTTTGAGTCAGTACGCTCCAGAGTTGGTTCCTACTGAAGTGAAACGTTGTAACCGTTTCCGCTATGGGCTGAATAAAGAGATCAAGAGGTACACTCCAGCTTCTGACTACTCAGATTTTGATGTATTGGTTGCGAGGGCCAAGGATTTAGAGCACAGTTTGGGTTCGGCCAAACGATCTGATGGTTCTAGTTCTGGTAAGAGGCATAACCACTTTGATAGTAGAGATGCCAAGAGGCATAAGGGCGGTGGACAACAATATGACCATAGGCGTGGCGGTGGCCACCATGGTAGGGGTCATCGAGGAGGAGGGCGCTTTCCCGAGTGTACACGATGTGGGAGACATCACGCTGGTGAGTGTTGGGGTAACTTCCATGCCTGTTGGAACTGTGGTTCGAGGGACCACTTTAGGAGGGAGTGCCCGCATCAGGCGGCCCAAGCACCGAACATTGCTTAGGCTCCTGCGAGATCGAATGATTTTTAGAGAGGCCGTGGGCGCGTTCGTGGCTACTTCCAGCCTAGGGCTGATGCACCTAGGGTAGATGCTCAGTGGAACCTTGCTCATGTTGTGGCAGTGCAACCAAAGGCAGGAGGACCAGCGAGGGTTTATGCTCAGAGAGAGGTCGGGAACGACACTGATGTGATAGCAGGTAATTTTGAGTTACAGTCTATGTCTTTGCTTTCTTTGGTTGATTCGGGTTCTACACATTCGTACATTTTGAGTAAGCATGCACGGAAGTTAGATATACCTGTTGAGATATTAGATGTAGGTATGCATGTGACTAGTTCTTTTGGTGAGACCGTTGTGGTTAGACGTGTGTATAGGAGATGTCCACTGAAGATTCAGGGTCATGTGTTCTCTGTTGATATGATGGAACTTCCTTTTTATGGTTTTGATATTATTCTGGGTATGGACTGGTTAGTTGAGCACCGAGCTAGTGTGGATTTTGAGACGAAGAGGATTTCCTTGAAACTTTCTGATGACTACGAGGTAGTAGTAGTAGGCGAGAACATTAAGTTCTTGTCTAATGTCGTGTCAGCTTTAGAGGCTCATAGGTTGATGGATTCTGGATGTGGGGCTTACTTAGCTTACGTGATGAATCCGAATATGAGTGAGGCTAGGCCGAAAGATATTAGAACAATTTGTGACTTTCTGGATGTGTTTCCAGAAGAGTTGCCGGGTTTGCCTCCTGACAGAGATGTTGAGTTTGTGATTGAGACTGTTTCAGGGTCTAATCCAGTTTCGATAGCTCCGTATCGTATGGCTTCGAAAGAGTTGAAAGAATTGAAGAGTCAGTTGCAAGAGTTACTAGACCGTGGTTTCATTAGGCCTAGTAGTTCTTCTTGGGGTGCTCCTGTGTTGTTTGTGAAGAAGAAAGATGGTAGTATGCGTTTGTGTATTGACTACAGACAGTTGAATCAGTTGACTGTGAAGAACAAGTATCCGTTGCCTCGTATAGATTATTTGTTTGATCAATTGAGAGGTGCTTCAGTGTTCTCGAAGATAGATTTGAGATTAGGGTACTATCAGTTGAAGGTGAAAGAGTGTGATGTTCCGAAGACAGCTTTTAGGACTAGGTATGGTCACTATGAGTTCCTTGTGATGCCGTTTGGGCTCACCAATGCACCTGCAACATTCATGGATATGATGAACAAGATTTTTAGAGACTATCTAGACCGTTTTGAAGTTGTTTTCATTGATGACATACTTGTGTACTCGAAGACAGAAGAAGAGCATGATGAGCACTTGAGGTTTGTGTTACAGAGATTGTTGAGCAATCAGTTGTATGCGAAGCTTAGTAAATGTGAGTTCTGGATTCGAGAGGTAGTATTTCTTGGCCATGTTGTTTCGGCCGAAGGTATCCGTGTTGACCCATCGAAGATTGAGACTATTGTTGAGTGGAAACAACCTAAGTCTGTGACAGAGATTAGGAGTTTCCTAGGATTAGCCGGTTACTATAGGAGATTTGTTGATGGTTTCTCTAGGGTAGCTGCTCTTTTGACTAAATTGTTGCAAAAAGGAGTTAAGTTTGAATGGTCAGATGCTAGACAGAAGGCCTTTGAGAAATTGAAAGAAGCTTTGACAAATGCTCTAGTGTTAGTGCAACCTGTTTCAGGTAAAGAATTTGTGATTTATAGTGATGCTTCCTATATAGGTTTAGGTTGTGTTTTGATGCAAGAAAGAAGAGTTGTTGCTTATGCTTCGAGACAGTTGAAGGTACATGAGAAGAACTATCCTACTCATGATATAGAGTTAGCCGCAGTTGTCTTTGCAATGAAGATTTGGCGCCATTACTTGTATGGTGAGAAATGTATAGTGTACACCGATCATAAGAGCTTGAAGTATTTGATGACACAGAAAGAGTTGAACTTGAGACAGAGAAGATGGCTTGAGTTGTTAAAAGAGTATGATTTGACCATTGAGTACCATCCGGGTAAGGCAAATGTAGTAGCTGATGCTTTGAGTAGAAAAGTTGCCGTAGAGTTGAGAGCTATGTTTGCTAGATTGAGTGTATCCGATGATGGTGGTTTGATCACCGAGTTGCAAGTGAAGCTTTCTTTGATTCAGTTAATTAGAGAGAAGCAGTTGCAAGATGTGACACTAGTTCCTCATGTTCAGGACATAGCCGAGGGAAGACCGACCGAGTATAGTTTCAGTGGTGAGAACTTGTTGTGCTTTAGAGATAGAATTGTTGTACCAGAAGATGTTGAGTTGAGACGTCAGATTCTGAGAGAAGCACATTCGAGTCCTTTTTCTATGCATCCGGGTAGTACCAATATGTACTGTGACTTGAAGAATGATTACTTCTGGGTTGGTTTGAAGAAGGATGTAGGCGAGTATGTGAGTCGTTGTATGGTTTGTCAGAGAGTGAAGGCAGAACATCAGGTTCCTTCAGGTTTGTTACAACCTTTGAAGATTCTAGAATGGAAATGGAAGAGGATCACCATGGACTTTGTGTTGGGGTTACCTTTGTCTCCTTCGAAGAAGAATTCTGTATGGGTGATTGTTGATAGGTTCACTAAGTGTGCTCACTTCTTAGCAGTGAACACTACAGATTCCTTAGACAAGTTGGCAAACTTGTACATCCGTGAGATTGTGAGACTTCATGGAGTTCCGAAGTCTATTGTTTCAGATAGAGATCCTAGATTTACTTTGAGATTCTGGGGTTGTTTGCATAGTGCTCTAGGTAGCCGCTTACATTTCAGTACGTCTTATCATCCGCAGTCCGATGGGCAGTCAGAGCGAGTGATACAGATTTTAGAGGATATGCTTCGTTGTTGTGTGATTGACTTCCAGGGATCTTGGGAGAAGCACTTACCTTTAGTTGAGTTTGCTTACAACAACAGTTATCAGTCTAGTATTCAGATGGCTCCCTATGAGGCTTTGTATGGTAGACGATGTAGGACTCCGATTTGTTGGGCTGAGACAGGTCAGAGATTGTTACCTATGCCGAATTTGCTTAAGGGGAATACCGACAAAGTGTAGTTGATTTGTGACCGTTTGAAAGCAGCTTCCGATCGTCAGAAGTCTTATGCAGATTTGAAGAGAAAAGAGATTGAGTTCTCCGTGGGCGAGAAAGTGTTTCTGAAAGTATCTCCGTGGAAGAAACTGATGAGATTTGGCCGGAAGGGCAAGTTGAGTCCGAGGTTCATTGGTCCATATGAGATAGTTGAACGGATTGGGCCTGTAGCTTACCGTTTGAGTTTGCCTTCTGAGTTAGAGAAGATCCATGATGTTTTCCATGTTTCGATGCTTAGGAGATATAGATCAGATCCTTCTCATGTTATGCCCGTTGAGGAGATAGAGTTGAATCCGGATTTGTCATATAATGAAGAGCCTGTAGAGATACTTGCTTCTGATAGCAAGGTGTTGCGTGGCAAGACCATAGAGTTTGTCAAGGTGTTGTGGAGACATAGAGGTGTGGAAGAGGCCATGTGGGAGAGGAAAGCTGATATGCTTGAGCAGTTTCCGTATTTGTTTAGGGGTCGGGTGAAAATAATAATTTAATATTATTTCGGGCTCGATTTTATAATCAAAATAATCTTTTGGGCCTCAGGTTTCACAAACAAATGTTTTTGTGTTGGACTAAAATGAATGGAATACAAATTGAAGAGGTTTTAAGGAAAATGGAAAATAGCCATTCATTAATGGCAAACTTGTAAATAATACAAGTTTCAATTTTAAATCCCCTTTTATAATCTTTTACTATTCACTCTCTTCTCCAAATCAAAAACCAACGACACAAAGAGCTCTCTCATCCCCTCCACTATTCCATCACAAAGATTCACCATTTCAACTCGTTTTTGAAAGGTAATACCATTTTTGACTTGTCCTCAACCTCATCTCTTCAAAAGTACAAATAGTTTTTATTTTCATTAAGGTTTTAGAAATGAAGTTTTTGGAGATTTTGATTAAAAATGATAACTTTATCATGTTTAACTTAATATTTCGATTTAATGTTGTTAGTTATGAAGTCTATGAGTCATATGATGCAACATATATGAATTTTACATGGTTTTGAACACATTCCCGAAATTGGGTTTAAAAGGGGGGGTTTTTGGAGGGTTTTAAAGTGGTTTTTGGGGTTGTTTTATGTTGGATTTTGAGGGCTAGTGTTAGTATGATATATGAGGGTCACTTTGGGTGTGTTTGATGATTGTTTGGATGTTTGAAATGGAAGATTTCAGTGGGTTTTGTGGGCTGCTCGGGAATTCTATTTTGGGCTTGATTTTGAGTGTTGGTAGCTTGGAAATGTTAATCCGGGTTGTTTCTGACGATTAGTTATTGATTGTGGGTGTTTTGTTTGTGTTTGGGATTGATTAGAATCAAGGTTTGGCGTCGGTGAAGCAACGGAAGTGAATTCGGAAATTTGAAGGTGGTTGCTTGCTTGGTATTTGAGCTTAGAAGTAAAGGTGAGTGGTTAATGTTTTCTAAGTGTTTTCTAAGTGTTTGGTTCAAGCATGTTGACTAGGTCGGGCTTGGTAGACCCACCTAGAGTTAGGATTAGGGTGGTAGCCTAATCCTAAGCTTAAACTAGAGACATTGGTTAAACTCTTACTTGATGTTTATGCCTCGTGATGTTTATGATATGATGATTTATGTATAATGTGTTATACATGTGTGATGAGACATGGTTGCGATGCATTGTGATATGCATGTGGATTGTTCATGATTGTGATCATGGTGAGTACGTGCTAAGCATGGAATTGGTTGTATTTGATAATGTGGAATGAGTTAAATGTTGGCACTAGTATGCTTGAGTACAAATGATCGATCATTAGGATGTTAGTGTGCACACATGAGTCAAATTCGCGCGTGGCCTTGGTGGCGTTGAGTCACCAAGGAGGAGTACAGGTTTGCCCGGAAATTATTATATATGTTAGTCGATGATGAGTGGAATCCCATCGACGGGGCGTGAGGATGAGTGGAATCCCCTCCGCGAGACCGGTGATGAGTGTAATCCCACCGAGAGGTAAAGTGGTTGTTGGATGTGAGTTCCAACGTGTTTATCCGCGTATTCGAGTCATAGCCAGGTGCCAATATAAATTGATATATGTATCAATGTGATGTGGAAATGTGTTTCCTATTTGGATGATTATATGTGCTTACATATGTTGTGGAAATGAGCTTGTTGAGCATGACATATAATTGGATATTTGTTCATGCATCATTAGCATTTTGGCTCTTGAGGATCGAAGGTATGGTCATGCATTTACCTTGGTTGATATCGTGCTTGGACCTTGCATTGTCGAGGTTTGTTTTTAAAGAGCTTACCCTCAATAAGCTTTATTGCTTACGCTCTCTTTGTTCGACAATGCAGATCAGTAGCTCGTGGGTTGCTAAGTGCAAGAAGAGGCCTCCAAGTGTGTGTGCTTGTGGTGCTAGCCTAGCTATCAAGTATGGTTTTTAGTTATGATGTAATGGTCAAGCAATGGGACATGTATTCGTGTTATGATGTTTTTGAAGTATGATGTGGTTGTTTAGGGGCACATTAGACTCCACTTATGTGTTTGTTAAATTGGCTTGTGGGATGTATGCCTTGCTTGTAAACCATGTTGGTATTTTGCTTACCTTAAAATTGTCTAAGTGTTGACTTTGTTGAAGCATGCTTTATGTAATGTCATGTATGGTCTTTGGAATGGATGCTTTTGTATATCTTGTGTATGTCGAGTATGGTTGCTAGGGAGCATGGCTTTAGGATGTAATTGTATGATTTGTATGCTTCGTGTAGTTGTCTCGGACGTTTGGAACCACTAGGAGATGTCTAAAATTGATTTTGGAAGTTTGCAGGCAGCAGGTGTTTCGAAACGGGTTGTCCTGTTTCGAAACGGGTATGGTTCCAGGGCCCCCGTATCGGAACTCGTTTCGTTACATTTTGGCCACTGTGAGCCCCTATTTCGAAACCAGTTTCGAAACACTTTTGCTACTGGAGGTGCCTGTGTCGAAACTAGTATCAAAACGGCAAGGCAAATCGAGATCCTGTTCCGAAACGGGGTGGATGCGTTTCGAAACGGGCGTCTGACTTTTTAAATTGAAGCTGGTGTTTCGAAACGGGCTTTGACCGTTTCGAAACACAGGCCTGTTTTTGGACTTTTTGACATCTCTAAGGGGTTTCAAGAGTTGGGCTTAGGCCCGGTTTGTTTTTGGGCTTCCGCTTAGGTCTAATTGATCCATTTAGATAAGATAAAAATGAAAAATTTTCTCTAGGGTCGGTAACCGAAGTGAAGCCTTAACGGGTTTCATCTCGGTTATCCCCGTGTAGCCCACTCGGATCGGTCAAGCGTCCGGACCGGGACGAGGGGTTTACATTGAAAATATGTTTGAAGAAGTTTTAAAGGGGTTTTAGTGCCCATTCTAAAGTCAAACTTTACAAAACCACCCAAGTGTTTCGAAACACCCCTAGGCGTTTCGAAACGACCATTCACAGAGACAAAATGTTTCGATACAATCTTGTCCATTTCAAAACAGGATTAAATTTGGGTGGGGGTTTTACACAACGTTTCGATACGTGCTTCACAGTTTCGATACGGCTATTTCCCCAACGGTTAAATCCCCAAAGGCTATTTTCCCAACGATAATTTAATTTTTAGCCTAACTATCAATCGTACCGAAGCAAGTTGTAACCATTTCGATACGACTAGAAGGGTTTTGAAACGGACATAGGCGTTTCGATACAGCCTGTTGCATCAGACTTCAACGGCTAGTTCTGAAGAAGAGCGTTCCGAAATTGGGTCGAGTGTTTTGAAACAGACGTCTGCAAAACAACATTTTTGGTGGGAAGTAAAGTCTCTAATGGCTCCAAAACATCCCTAAGGATCCTCAACGGTTACAAACTCATTTGGGAGTATAAAAGGGACCTCCAAGCATCAAGAGAAGACTAATGCTTCAATTGTAAACAACATTATGATAAGAAAATTGTCTTAGGGCTTTATTGTTCAATTTCTTGTATAAACAACACTTGTGAGCCTAATTGTCAAATTTGCTCAATTGTTTAAGTTTTGGGTGAGAGCTTCAATTGTGCAAACATATATACCTTCTAGATGGATTTCTAGTTTGCTAAGTCTTTCTTGTGTAAGAGAGTGTTTGATCAAGCTTTGGGTAGAAAGCTTGATCGCTGTAATAGTTTCCTCCTAAGCCGAGAAAAGGGGACGAAATTCTTAGGGAATTTGTTTGGAAATCCTTAGTGGGAAGCTAAGGTAGTGGATGTAGGCTTTGGGTTAGAAAGCCGAACCACTCAAAATCCTTGTGTTTATCTCTTATTTTTAGCTTCCACCAAATCACTCAAAAAATCCAATCTTCTCCGAACTTGGCAAACACATCGGTTGAGGGAAATCGAGCACCATAAAACCCAACATGCGTTTTCTCTCTGTGCGCAGGTACCCGCCTAGGTAGATGCCGCCGAGGCAGCAGAGAGGGCAGAAGAGGAGAAGCTAGAAACTGATGAAGGAAGCTGTTGGACCATCTGGAGAGCTGATCGAGAACTGACAAAGAGGATAGGCCTAGAATGAAGAGCTGTGCCAACCCCTGCACCCCAACCCAGACCTTTGCCGAGGCAAACAACAATATGCCGCCGAGGTAGCAACTCGAGGAAGGGTGGAAAATTGTAAAGTGGTATGCGACTGAAAGAGCTCATCAAGCCCGATTTTTGGAGACCACTTGCACGTGCATTGGAGCCCAGCAGACAAAGAAAAGCCATGGTCAAAGTCAAAGTGGAAAAAGTCAAACGAGAATCTAGGAAGATTTAATGTTAGATTTGTTCTTTTAATGAGTTCTAATTAGATTCTAACTAGGATTCTTACCCTAAACCGACTTAGATCTCGACTCATCCTCTATAAATGTAAGCCGACTTGAAGGAGAGAAAGAACAATTGAGATTAGAGAGAAACCCTCCTTTTTGTCGAAAAAACCCTAGTGCCGCCATCTCTATTATGTTCTATGTAACCCCCTTAGCCCGACCTAGACGCCCGACCAAACTAAGAAGATTACACGGGGAAAACCAAAGTCAACTCGTGAAAGTCAACCTTGATTAATCACGTTTTTTTCTTTTTAGATTTTCTAAATGCACGTTATTAACCTATGTGAATAGCAAATCAGTTTAGCGAAAGCAGCACAACGAAAGGAACTCATTTAGGTCTTCAATTGCATATAAACGTCTTTTAGGGACTAAATTGTAAATTTACAGAATTTTGAGGACTAAACAAGTTTTAAAGTTACCAATTCAAAATTAAACATATAATATACCAACATGTCAAATTTTATCTTAAATGGATCATCCAAACTCATTTAATTAAGCATTCAAGACTCAGGGACCAAAACGTAAGAAAACAGAAACCTGAAACAATTCAAATTCAACTCCAACGGTAACCTGTTCCGGAACAATGTACCTTGTATCGAAACGGCTGTTTCGAAACCATGCTGACCGTTTCGAAACTCGGGTGCGTTCCAAAACCAGTTTCGAAACCAGGCTTCACAGTAGCAAAATGTTCCGGAACGATCGCACTCGTTCTGAAACCCCCTGGCGAATACAGGCCATCGTTTCGATACAGATGAGGGCGTTCCGAAATGTCCTGCCCTGCAACAACGGATTTTTCTGGTTTTAAACATCTTTCCACATTCGAAAATATTCCAATTCATGCCACAACATACATGCGACATGTATAAGCATCAAAGATCAACATTACGAAGTACAAGCTAAATCATAGCATCATTCAAGCAAGTATTAGAACTATAGGCATGCTTCCTAGTCTTCAAAACCATACAAAAAGCTAAAAGCCACATTCAAGCACAAATCAATCCTCAAAGGCCATTTACAACCCAAAGATGAGCAACCAAACATGAACAAAGTAATTAACGACATCCTCAAACATCCAAGAGTAGAAATCCCACCCATTGCCTCTTATTACACCAAAGTAAAACCACATACTTTGCTAGAACAAAGTGCTTGGATTCCCCTTGCTTACTTGCTGCCTCAAAAGCCTAATTATCTGCATTGATGAAACAAATGAGCGTAAGCACAAAGCTTAGTGAGGATCGCTAAACACATTCATCAATGCAATTCACACAACCGGAAAAATCACCATTTAACAACACATGCCTTTACTTTAAACATGCCCTCTCAAAGCAACAATGCACTTTTAAAATACATGCTCGTATGCATCACTTAAAAATAGCAAATAAACCTTTGCTCATGCTTTACCAAGCATCACATGCATTCTAGCATAATTCACAAGCATATCATGCTTAAACCATTAGACAAAATCATTATATTGGCTTACAAGTGATCAATTCTCAAACCATACCAAAACCAACTCAAAGACACAATCAGATACGCGGATTACAAGCGTTGTCTCACACGCTTAATACATACTATCAGACTACACAAGGTGGAGATCACTGGCACAATCACAACCCCTCAACACCCGTGATGGAGATTAATGGCAAAATCACAATCCCTCAACATCACTCATCGGTAGTTGTATAGTTCCACTAACGAGAGTACGGGACACATACCACAAGACTCACACACGGGATTAAATCATTCACCGTTGTGATCTTAGCCTCAATCGTTAGGGTACTTGGATGGAGATTTCGACACAATCACAACCCCTTGACATCCAAGGCGACTTTATTCACGGTGCACCCAATCCTATAGCCGGCTAACTATTTCAGATTACAAGTAACCAAAAACCACTTTCATCACTTGCCAATATAATCATTTAACATCAATATTCTACTGTTTTACAAGCATAACACAATGCCATTACCACAAACATAATCATGCTTAACATCATATGCATCTATCACATAGAACCAAGGATCACTTACCTAGCGCATCCTTAACACAACGACATTAAAAACCAGCATTAACCATGCTTAAACATGCTTTAAAACAGTAATCAAAACCACATTTAACTCAAGTGCATTTTCATCAAAACATAGTACACTTCCGAGAGAGACTTTCGAATCACTTACTCTTGAGCTTAGCTAAGTGTTTCAAACTTACACTAAGCTCCCGAGATCACGCTCAAAGCGTTAAAAAGCTAGAAAATCCATTTCCACTAACCGATACACGAAGCCTTGCTCGCCAACACGAAAATTACTCTTCCGGAGCTTCCAACAATGCCTCGTTCGCTCCCGGATCAAGATCCATGTTTTCACATCATCAAAATAGAGATCTAAATGCATTAAAATGCATTTCAACACCAGCAACAAATCACAAACTCGTTGCTCACCCAAACTACACCAATTTACCCAACCGAAAACTCAATCGATTGCTTCCTAAACCAAGCCCAGCCAACATACATCACTTTCAACCATTTATAAACATCAAAACACATCTAATAAACAACCTAACCCATCCTTATACCTCCAGCAAGCATGATTCCACCATTTCACCTCAAAAACTCACTTAAAACTATCAAGAAACTCAAGGATCTCAAGAATTTCGGGTTTCTATATCAACAAAACCTCTTTTCAACATATTAACCATCTCAAAACTCAATTAAAATAAATCCAAAACAGGGCTTAACAAAACAAATCCGAAAATCAAGATTTCAACTATATTTTTACAAGATTTTGATCTCAAATCAAAACTATAATGAAAACTCAACCAAAAACATTAATTAGAAGCCAAAGATCTTGGGAATTTCAATAAAGAACCTAGATTGAAGGTTGAGAACGAGATTTACCTCCAACCCTTGCCTTCCTCAATGATTGACAAGTTTTTCCTTAAGAAATTTTGAAGAATTTGAAGAGAACTCTTGAAATTTGTTTAGAAACCAAAGGGAGAGTGTTTGGGAGTGTAACACCCGGGTTTAGGGGTCGGGTGAAAATAATATTTTAATATTATTTTGGGTTCGGTTTTATAATTAAAATAATCTTTTGGGCCTCGGGTTTCAAAAACAAATATTTTTGAGTTGGACTAAAATTAATGAAATACAAATTGGAGAGACTTTAAAGAAAATGGGAAGTAGCCATTCATTAATGGCAAACTTGTAAATAAAACAAGTTTCAATTTTAAATCCCCTTTTATCAAACATTTCACTATTCACTCTCTTCTCCAACAAAACTAACGTGAAATAGAGCTCTCTCATCCCCTCCACTATTCCATCAATTTGCTCCTCCATTCCAACTCGTTTTTGAAAGGTAATATAATTTTTGACTTCTCCTCAACTTCCTCTCTTCAAAAGTACATATGGTTTTCATTTTCCTCAATGTTTTGGAAATTGAGTTTTTTGGAGATTTTGATTAAAAATGATAACTTTATTATGTTTAACTTAATATTTCGATTTAATGTTGTTAGATATGAAGTCTAGGTGCTAAATGATGCAACATATATGAATTTTACTTGGTTTTGAGCACATTCCCGAAATTGGGTTTAAAGGGGTTTTTGAAGAGTTTTGGGGGTTGTTTTAGGTTGGAATTGGTGGGCTAATGTTAGTACTATGGTTAGGGGTTGCTTTGGGATCATTTGTGGGTATAAAATGTGTTGGAAACATGGGTTTTGATCAAGGTTTATGGGCTGCTCGAATTGGATAAATTTTGGGTTTGTTCATAGCTTGAAATGTTGAGTTTGATGTTTGAATTGTATTCCGGGTTAACCACTTTGATGCTTGGGCTGATTGGAAGTTGTTTGGTTTGTGTTGAGGTTATTTAGAGGCAAGAGATTGTGTTGGTGAAGCATCGGGAGTGAATCTGGAAGCTTGAAGTTGGTTGCTTGCTTGGTAAATTGAGCTTGGAAGTGAAGGTGAGTGGTTAATGTTTTCTAAGTGTTTTCTAAGTGGTTGGTTCGAGCATGTGGACTAGGTCGTGCTTGGTAGACCCACCTAGAGTTAGGATTAGGGTGGTAGCCTAATCCTAAGCTTAAACTAGAGACATTGGTTGAACTCTTACTTGTTGTTTATGCCTCATGATGATTTATGATATGATGGTTTATGTATAATGTGTTATACATGTGTGATGAGGCATGGATGTGATGCATTATGTTATGCATGTGGATGGTTCATGATTGTGATCATGGTGAGTACGTGCTAAGCACGAAATTGGTTGTATTTGATAATGTGGAATGAGTTAAATGTTGGCACTAGTATGCTTGAGTACAAATGATCGATCATTAGGATGTTAGTGTGCACACATGAGTCAAATTCGTGCGTGGCCTTGGTGGCATTGAGTCACCAAGGAGGAGTACGGGTTCGCCCGAAAATTGTTATATATGTTAGTCGATGATGAGTGGAATCCCATCGACGGGGCGTAAGGATGAGTGGAATCCCCTCCGCGAGACCGGTGATGAGTGTAATCCCACCGAGAGGTAAAGTGGTTGTTGGATGTGAGTTCCAACGTGTTTATCCGCGTATTCGAGTCATAGCTAGGTGCCAATATAAATTGATATGTGTATCAATGTGATGTGGAAATGTGTTTCCTATTTGGATGATTATATGTGCTTACATATGTTGTGGAAATGAGCTTGTTGAGCATGACATATAATTGGATATTTGTTCATGCATCATTGGCATTTTGGCTCTTGAGGATCGAAGGTATGGCCATGCATTTACCTTGGTTGAGATCATGCTTGGACCCTGCATTGTCGAGGTTTGTTTTTAAAGAGCTTACCCTCTCTTTGTTCGACAATGCAGGTCAGTAGCTCGTGGGTTGCTAAGTGCAAGAAGAGGCCTCCAAGTGTGTGTGCTTGTGGTGCTAGCCTAGCTATCAAGTATGGTGTTTAGTTATGATGTAATGGTCAAGCAATGGGACATGTATTCGTGTTATGATGTTTTTGAAGTATGATGTGGTTGTTTAGGAGCACGTTAGACTCCTCTTATGTGTTTGTTAAATTGGCTTGTGGGATGTATGCCTTGCTTGTAAACCATGTTGGTATTTTGCTTACCTTAAAATTGTCTAAGTGTTGACTTTGTTGAAGCATGCTTTATGTAATGTCATGTATGGTCTTTGGAATGGATGCTTTTGTATATCTTGTGTATGTCGAGTATGGTTGCTAGGGAGCATGCCTTTAAGATGTAATTGTATGATTTGTATGCTTCATGTAGTTGTCTCGGACGTTTGGAACCACTAGGAGATGTCTAAAACTGATTTTGGAAGTTTGCAGGCAGCAAGTGTTTCGAAACGGGCTGTCCTGTTTCGAAACGGGTATGGTTCCAGGTCCCCCATATCGGAACTCGTTTCGATACGTTTTGGCCACTGTGAGCCCCTGTTTCGAAACCAGTTTTGAAATACTTTTGCTATTGGAGGTGTCTGTTTCGAAACTAGTATCGAAACGGCAAGGCAAATCGAGACCCTGTTCCGAAACGGGGTGGATGCATTTCGAAACGAGCGTCTGACTTTTTAAATTGAAGCTGGTGTTTCGAAATGGGCTTTGACCGTTTCGAAACACATGCCTTTTTTTGGACTTTTTGACATCTCTAAGGGGTTTTAAGAGTTGGGCTTAGGCCCGGTTTGTTGTTGGGCTTCCGCTTAGGTCTAATTGATTCATTTAGATAAGATAAGAATGAAGAATTTTCTCTAGGGTCGGTAACCGAGGTGGAGCCTTAACGAGTTTCATCTCGGTTATCCCCGTTTAGCCCACTCGGATCGGTCAAGCGTCCGGACCGGGACGAGGGGGTTACAGGGAGAAAAGAAATCTGGAGAAAAGAGTTGGGAGATTTATTTTTCTGAAATGAAAGTTAGTTACGTGAAATGAGTTCTCAATTTCCCAATTAATCCATTTTAATTAAATAAAATCATTTCTGTTTTAATTACCTAAAACCCTTTTAAAACACATGTCAATTTAAGGAAGGTGTAATTGCACCATAGCTCCCTAAAGATTATAAGATATTGGATCCTTTTCGAAAATTGAAATTTTCCACAGTTTGAAACTTTACATTTTGGTCACTACCAAAAATGTACCACTTCCGAAGCTCTTTTTGTAAAATTGATTTAACCAACCCTTTAAACATATTTTTAGAGGATTTCAGCAATTTTTATCACATTTTTATTCTATCCCGATCCTTGATTTCCTTAAATCACCTTATGCGATTCGAACCGTTCTCGACCGGTCCGATCCAATGTCTAAAACATCTAGGCCCAAAACCAGGGCGTTACATTCTAGACCTTCCCTAGGGCTAAGGGTTGGTTGCCTAGTAGTTGTGACAGTTTTGCTTGTATTTGTTTAGGTTTCAGTTTTTGCAATAAAATTCAATGTTTGTTTACTCTTGGTTCTTCATTGTGTGCAATCTTTATCGGGAGAGAAGAGAGCATCAATTTATTTGTTCAACATCGGGAGAGTTAGACTCATGAAGTGAGTAAACACGGTTTTATCCAACCATATGATAAAACTACTTCAGCTTAGGGATAAGTTAGAAGTTCAGCGGCTAAGAGAGTCTTCATAATCGGTTGGTGTTCATCCTTAGATTCACGCTGGGAGGTATTATCCAAGACGTGTTCGCCAATAGTACTTCAAGCTTAGGGATAAGAGGAAGTCATTGAAGGGAGCCTTATCGAACCTTAAATCATCACTTAACTGCCCAGGCAATCACATTGGTCTCTGCCAAGGCGGGCATCTGCTGAGGCAGGCTCGTGGGTGGCTGTTGAAGTTGTTGAGTTGATCTGCAAAACTGTGCCGAGACAGTGCATCCAATCTCCACACTACGAAGCATTCCAATACCGACCCATTCTCTCACTCTGATTTCTCAATTTATTTTATTTGCTTTAATCTTAGTTTTAATCAAACCAACTCTCAATATTTTTGTACAACTTTTGTTTTTATTTTTTTGCACTTATCTTTATTTTCTTGCATTATTCAGTTTTTTTTTGTTTAAAAAAATATTTCAGGTGCAATACAAGTTCAAGGGCATCAACATGTCAAAAAAAAACCACTCAAGAGTTGATGTTAGAAAATTCTTGCAATTTTTGTGAAGGAAATCATGAGTTCGAAAGTTGCTCTCATCTTTTCGGTGAATACATGGATGAACTGGGATGGGACCAATATCATGATTATTCATGGTTCGACCAACAAGCTCAAAATTTTTCCTACCATGACAATTTTGCTGCCGTAGCAGTAGACATGCCCTGGCAATGTAGTTCTTCTCAAGAGAAATCAAAATCCTTGGAAGACACACTCCAAGCTTTCATTGCATTCACTCAAGAATTGTCAGCTTCTATGGACGCAAGAATCGCCAAGGTAGACACAATTTTGAGCAATTCGGTCCCCCATTAATACTATGGATGAACATGATGTCTCGGCAACCTCTGCCTCGGCAACCATTGATCAACAACAACTATGTCCCATGGACACTAACATCCCAAGGCAAGAAGACGCGGAGCAATACGAAGAACACATTGATGAGCCTATGCAACATATTTCCCTATCAAGGACTGAGGAACCTGAACAGAGCTATGCCTCGGCAGCTACACCTGCCTCAACAACTGAGGAATATGTATTCCTGAGGAACCAACATCGATAGAGTTGAAGCCAACGGAATCTCTATTGATGGAGATGGTTGATAGACCTAAAGAAAATGGTGTTCACAAGGCTCTTCATAAAATTGGGTTTTCCCTTGACCTGCACCGCATTATGATAGAAGATTGTCATAACAACTGGTCACCGCAGTAGTTTCCTCGGCAGCAAAGGCTACTTTCCACAATAACGAACTTTGACGAGAATAAGGTAAGTACATGGTTGGATATTGATACAATTTTTTTCTAATCACATATTCATACCTCCAGGAAAAACATCAAGGTGGAAGGTACACATGGACTACAAGGGAACAAGGAAGAAATGAACCTCTACCATGATAATTCAAAAGCAAGTAGTTTCAAACACAGTGGTCCACCCTTTTATGGGAAATAGTCACTCGATGGAGGGTGCAGGTGGATTACAAGAAGTATCAGAAACGACCCCATCATGCTCGATTAGACAAGGGAGTCGTCACTTTAGGAGAAGCATGCCCATGCACTCCTAGAGTAACATAATTTTTATTTTATCTTCCACATTTTTTATGCTTTCGTAGACTTAGAATTTTTAAATTTTCAGTTTTAGGAAGTAAATTTAAATTTAGCATCTATTTTCTCGCACTAATAATTTTTATTTCAGTTTTTAGGAGAAACACTAGCCCAAGAGAAGAGAGAAGAAGCAAGTCCAAACCAATCAACCATTCCAGCCCGCTCGTGAAGTATGTCGCGGCAGACAGACGTTGCGTCCCGCCAAAAGTAGTCGTTGCAGACTAGCCGTTCCTAGACGCTCGTTTCGTTACAACGGCTCTCTGCCCAGCAACGTCTACCTCGGCAGATGAAACGACAACCTCTTCACTCCTATTTAACCCCCTCATTTTTTAACTATTCACCCTTCTTACTCTCTCTTTTTCATATTTTTTGATTATTCTCTTTTGCTTTTAGTTTTTCTTTTCTTTTCTACAGATTCTTAAATCTCACAACCCTCTTCGCACCAAAAACCAAAAACCCATAAATCAGGAATGGCAAGAACCCCACTCCGTCACGCTGCCCGGGAAGAGTCCGAAGAATCTCTCCAACGCTTTGCTACACCGGAGGTTAAAGCCCGCCATAACGTGAAATTTAAAGAGAGATCGGTGTGTGAGGAGCAAGGTTTTTTCAATGAGGCGGGGAAGAGGAACTTAGGGCTTGAGCAGTTCATATACTCCAAGACCACACACCAAAGATGGCTGATCATTTCCCAGCAACCAAAGCCAGCAAATCAGACAATGATGCGCGAATACTATGCCCATGGGCCGACGACCGAAGTACCGACGGTAAATGTTCACGAGCGGCCAATTTTGATCGACGAGGACAAGATCAACCTCTTCTATGGCCTTCATATTCGAGAAGATCAACACAAGGAGTTCCTCACCTCCCTCATGGCAGAAAGCCTGTCCCTCACGAGCCAAACACGGATAGTCTTGCCTCAAGTGCTCACGCGATCCGCACACCCAACAAGTGTTAAAAGCCGGTCTAGCCTGAGCATCCTGACCCTAAGATCCACGCCCAACACTACCTCCACCACGCCTCGCATCAGGACTATACTTTTTGTCACGTTGCCTCTTATACTTACCACCACTGTAGCTAGAGTCCGTAACTCTCTTACCCGATCTAGAGCCACTCATACGAGATGATAAACCAAATTTCTTCTCAATATCCTTCGCCCTTGTAACCAACACGTCGAAATAGGTGTAGTCAGAAGCCAGCATAAAAGTCTTAACATCATGTACTAATTTGTAACGGAATCGATCACAGTGATGCATATCGTCCAGTACTAACTCAAGAGCATACTGGCTCAATCGAACAAACTATACCTCAAACTCAGCCACATACATACTCCCTTGCACTAGAGCCATAAACTCGTGCTTCCTTTCATCCAAGTATCTAACTCCCAGATACTTCTTCTTAAAGGTAGTTTAAAAGAAATCCCATGTCACATCATTGGGTTCCATGCCCACGATCATAGTAGTCCACCAGCTATACACGTCTCCTTGCAACAGAGATACATTACAACCCAACTTACGAGCATCATTGCACCCCATTTGATCCAAAATCTGATCCGTGCTAGCCATCCACTCCTCAGATGCTACGGGTGTCAACCCCCAAAACTCAACTCCTCTAAGACTACGTAAACTCTCCAACGGCAAACCTGTTTGCCCAGCAGCAGGCGCAAGCACTTGCAATCTAGCAATAACATCCTGGAAAGCTCCAGTCATTGCCTAAACTAAAGGCGTTAAATCACCCAACATTGTCCCAACTGGCGCATGGGGTGCTTGCTCTATATTCTCGGGTGGATTAGGTGGAGGAGGTGGCAAACCTCTAGGAGGTACATCATTCTCCTGACTTCCTTTCCCTTTGGCAGTAGTAATCGTGCTAAACCTCAACTCTCTCCTCGGTCCCATCGTGCTAAAATATCTAAGTCATGATAATTTCAACAAAACAAAACAATCAGGCCAACTTCAAGCAAGGATCAAAGACTTCCATTTCAAAATATTTCAGACTATAGTAATAAGGCAATGGTTTCCCCAAAACAAACCCCACATGACATATCACAATCAACGTACATATAACAATCATCGTGCCTAATAAACAACAACATTTAACCAATATCAACATCTCAATTTATCGCAAACATGGTTTAAACAATCAAAAACAACACTAAACAATCACAAACTTACCTCATAATTATTGCAAACCTGGATCTGATACCAACAAATGTAACCCCCTCGATTCGGCATAGACGTTTGGCTGGATCGAGGGAGCTACATTAAGTTTGCCGAAGCAAACTAAAAGGAATTACCTCGAAATACGTCCATTTTCCCATTTTATCTTACCTAGATTCAAATTATTAACCTATGATGAAAATGCTGGCATCGATTCAAGTTTCACTCAACAAACATAAATAGGGCATCCAATTGCAATTATGAACATTAAGGGACTAAATTGCAATTCTAGCAAAATCTAAGGACTTAACCACTTTTATGATACCAAAATTTAATTAATAGAGTTTTATGCATTCATGTCAAATATCAACTCAATTCGATAATCCAAACTCATATAATTGCAACCACAATAGTTAGGGACTAAAACGTATAAAAACAAACCTAAGATAAAGCTAGTTAACCGAATTAACGGCTAAATGTATCAATACACTATGGCTCGTACCGATACAGTTTTGTTATTCCATAAACCCAAATTCTAGTAGCCAAAACTCGTACCGATACGCCCCCGTGTACCGAAACACATTGCCATTTACACATGACATGTATCGAAACGGGTCCGCGCGTACTGAAACGCTAAGCCTAATTTGGCTTACCCGTATCGATACGATGGCCCACGTACCGATACACCTGGACCTGAAATGTCCAGTTTTGCTGGTTTAACATACTCTAAAGCAATCCAACTCACTTAAACATGCTTCTAACATATATCTAACATATTCAAGGATCGAACCTCAATCAAGCATACCAAAATCAACAGCAACTCATAACATCATGCTTCAATTGGTAAACTATAGGCATGCTTCCTATAAACCATGCCCAAGAAAAGCTCAAAAACCAAACCAAAGAAATGACCAACCATTAGAGACCATTTACAAGTCTAAAACAACAACTCAAACATGCTTGAACAATGAGTTTAACATACTTCTCCCAAATTAACAACGGAACCCCCATTGCCCTAATTACTTATAGTCAACTTCAAAACATACTTTCAATACCAAGTCTTATGCGATCCCTTTCTTCCTCACTGCCCTTGACTTTAATTCTCTGCATTGATGGACAAAGAGAGCGTAAGCACATAAGGCTTAGTGAGGAGTACTCAAAAACAAAACACCATCAATGCATTTGAAATCATTTACCAAAACCACATTGAAATCTCATTTCAATACCATTTGAAACAACATGCCTTGGAACACCATGCACTTAACAATTTCAAAAACCAGCATATTAAACCATATGCAACATGTATCAAATACCAACAACAAATCCCATTGCTAGCACTCAATTTAAGCCTTCACATTCATAACAAAACATATGTAATGCTTAAAGAGTAAACATGTATAAATCATATTATACAACATAAACCTTTTCATGATATGTCAACAATCATATTGGCTTACAAGTGATCATTAACCAAGTTCCATTTCCAAAATAGTTCATTGGATACACGAATTAAACAAGTGTTCTCACAACACTTCAAGCCATCTCAATCGGAATAATGATACAATCACAATCATGGTACAATAACAATCGGGTACAATCACAACCCACAGGGACACAAACCCCAACCATCGATTAGATGCTTAACCCACTAACGGGAGCTCACGGGACACCAACCCCTCAACCGTTAGGGTACTTGGATGGAGTTACGGGACACCAACCCCTCGACATCCAAGGTGACTTATTTACAGTGCACTCAGTCCTATGGCCTGCCAGCTCTATCCGATAACATTTTTAAACCACATCACTTGCCAATATAATTCTTTATAACCATGTACTTCATTGTTGTTATATGCATTTACATAAATCCACTTTTTCCACACAAAAAACGCATGCTTTTTAAGCAAGTATAAACCATACTTACATGGATCACTTACCACATGCATCCATCATCATCACATGATTACAAATAGTATATCGTATACTTAAAAGGATGCATAAACAGTAGGTTCCATGAAATAAAAAACAAGTGCATAAACCATTTCATAAAAGTACGACCGAGAGATAAAACCCACTTATACTTACTTATCAATATAGACTATCGTTTCAAGCTCAATCTAAGTTCCCAAAACCATCTTCAAACCTTTTTAAAGCTTTAGGTTTCTTTCTCACTCACCGAAACACGAAACATCAATTCGTCGACGTGAATCAAGCGTCTGAAGCCTCCAACGCTTCACCGGTAACCAACAGATCAACGTCCCATGTTTTAACAACATTACAACAGAGGATTAATGCATAATAATGCATTCAAATTCCCAGCAAGCAATTCCTCAACATTACCTTGCTAAAAGCTACCAAATACACATATAAAATATCCGAAAACAACATCGATTGACCTCCAAACTTAACCTAGCCAAAACCTAACACTTTCAACTATCAATTAACATTAAAAGACATCTAAAACCCATCTTATAACCTCTTTACAGCTCCAGCAACCGTTAAACCACCACAACTCCCCAAAAACACAAAACTATCAACCTAAACAATTAGATATTCTTATAGTTTCAGGATTCCAATGTTAAAACCATTATCTCAAGATTATTAAACATCAAAATCATGATTAGAATCAATCAAAAACCCAAAAAACATATCCAATTTAAAAATCAAATAAATCCCTCAATTAAACCTCGATTTAATCATATTCTTAAATTAAATCATAAAACCTCATTAGAAAACATATTTAAAGAGTCGGGAACTTGAGAATTTCAGTAAAGAAGCTTGTTGTAGAAATCCTAGGAAATCATTTAGAAATCTAAGTTGGATGAAAAGGAATAAATATCTGGATATTTTAGAAGAGATAAACTAATTTGACTGATAAAAAAGTAGAAAGAAAAGTTGAGAGTCAAAGGAAGTTACAAAAGAAAAATGTTTTGTTTAACTAAACTTTTTTTAAAATCATTCTCATCCATCATTATCATTTAATTAAAACACATATTAAAAATGTCTAAATTAATGGTTTTGACTCTTTACAATACAGTCACCAAAATAGTTTTTCCAAAATTACATTTTAGTCACTAGTCCAAAATGTCACATTTCCGAATTGTATTTCCCAAAATTGATTTCACCATTAATCATTATATATTAAATAAGGATTTTAACCATTTTCCATATTTTCATCTCGTATAAAAATATTCAATCCCAAATCTAACTCTAATCTGTAACCCGATCCACCGGACAGTCTAATTAACCCACAAACCGCTAGGCCCAAAACTGGGGCGTTACAGGAATGGCTTGAAATGGTGGAGGAAGAGGTTTTGGTGGGTGTGTGTGTGTAGGGAAGAACGAGATTGGGTTTTGGGAGCTCACTCATTGAGTTTTGTTTGTGTTTTTACTTCCTTAGATTCCCCAACAATGTTATAAGTTATAACACGTTTTGCAACCTTCTTTTGTAGTGAATGAGGTGGGAGAGGCATCCACGGTCTACGGGAAGAGAAAGGATTGAAGCTTGTGGTTGAGGGTCTTTTTCTCAGCTTTAATCCGAGGTTAGTACACTACTAACTCCCTTATTTCATGGTGTAATCCCATTGACCTAGTCCAACTGTTTTACAGACTCGAGTGAGTTACACATGGAATATTGAAGTAAACTGGTGAAGATTTACCTTAATAAGTGACCCTAATTTTTTTCTTTTATCTTTTCTAGATGCTCTTAACGAATCCTAAGGTGATCATGCTCACAGCGGATAAAGTTACGACTTGAACGAGGTCAATTGAACATCCAATTAATTTTAAACATGCTTTAGGGACCATTTTGTAAAATCATATAAATTTGAGGACTTATGCCAAATTAATATTACCGATCCATAATTAGTCATATTTCAAGCTTGCATGTCGAAAACAAACTTAAAACAACACTCAAACTCAACCAATTGCATTATTAACATTCATGGATCAAAATGTAACAACAACAAACTTACAGATAACAAGTAACTAATAAAACCATTCTAACATGCTTCAAACATAAACTCAACCATTCTAACATGCTTCTATCATACTAGAAATCATTCGAAATCATTCTAACATAAACTCAACCATTTGCAACGTAGTTCCAAAGATGTTAGACACCAAACAAAGCATTCAACATAAACGTAACCATAGATGACAATCTATAGGCATGCTTTCTAAGAAAGTAACCACATAAAGTTCAAAATGCAAACCAAACACCAAAATATAAAGGCCATTTACAAATCCAAATAGGCAATATAAACTTGCCACAAACCAGAGAGTTTCAAAACACAACCTCCCAAAACATATAGGTACGCTCCCATTGCCACTTATTACTAATTAGTAAATGTGAAACCATTCTTGAGATATAAAACGCCCTTGGAATCTTCTCTTGGTACTTTCACCTCCAGAACTAAGCTATTTCTCTACATTGTTGTAAAAAGAGATCGTAAGCATAAATGCCTAGTGAGGGTCGCTCCTTAAAAACCAACAACAATGTGTTTTAAAACCATTTTTCAAGTACAAATCACTTTTCATCGTGCTCAAATACAACACATGCTTTAAATCACTTTCTAATCAAAACCAATAATCATTTATAAAACATTTATCATCATTCTCATGCATTTACCACAATGCAAAACTCATTACAAGCTTCTCATGCTTGTACATCATAAAACATGTCTCAAAATAGATTCTCATGCATAAATCTCAATGTGCATAAACAATAAAAATCATGATACATGTAATCTCATATATTGGCATTAAAAGTGACACAGATGAAATCTACCCCCATCTTTGGATAGCAGTACCCCTATCCATAATTGTTCAGATATGCAGACACCTTGATGGAATCTACCCCTATCAAATCACATGGTGAAATCTAGCCTCACCATTATCTCACTTCGGCCGGGATGGCACTACCCTCATTGCATGTTGGTGATAGAATCTACCCCTATCACTCGCAACACAATAGAATCTACCCTTATTGTGTAACCAAATAATTTGTCTCACGTACGCAAGAATTTTGTATATTATAGTGCACTTTTCATCCTATTGGTCGACCAATTATATCTGATAATATTAAGTCTCATCACTTTGCCAATATACACTTTAAAAACATGTTAGTTCACTGTTTTTCATATGCATCATTCAAATCAATTTCTATCAAAGTATCTCAGATACATTAAACTATATATTTAGGCATTTTCTCAAACATGTTGCATACCACTTTCTAAACACATGTATTATCAAAATATAACTTATGCAACATTTCTTACTTCCAAAACATGCATATAACAGTAGGTAAAACAATTTCATCTTCAAAGCATGAGCATGAATTTAATAAAACAATAGTAACTGAAAATCGAGAGCGAAATCTTCCATACTTACTTCCGAGCTTAGATTAGCGGTTCAAGCTTAACCTAAACCCCCAAACCTTGCTTTTAAACCTTTAAAAAGCTTTTAAAATCATTTCCACTCACCAACTTGATATCTTCTCGAAGACAACGTCTTGACGCCAACGCCTCAACCCCTACTAAACAACGTTCGAACACTTGTCAACTTCCGTAATAAAATACAAGAATCAATATAAATTGGACTCCATCAAAATAACCACTTAATTAAAATACCCCACTACACAAATAGCCTAGAAAAATTATTTCAATCTTTCGATTTATGCCACTTCAGGGTAAATCAATTCCCAATATTTTTTTTGTAATTTTTTTTCCTACACATTGCGTGTTGGCAGGGTCTTTCACAGGGAATTTGATTTCAATTGCTTTCCACTCCTAATCCTTTAATTTCCCCTTTATTTCTTTACGCACACAAATGCTCAATTATGCGCCAAGCACATTTCCGCGAAGAGCAGGGCAGTAGCCCCTGCTTCGAACGCACCCATTTATGTATTTTTTTCCTTTTAAACATTTAATCGAATATGTATGTTGCATCTATTAATTCAATTAAACATTCAGTCAATTACTCTAATCAAGAATCTAAATCTAAAATTAAACAACTAGATTAATTACCTTTGATAAAACCCAATTAAATCAAGATATTACCAAGTGATCATTAAATCAAATTAAAAACTAAAACAAAAGGATCAAAGACTTTGGAATTTCAGTAAAGAATCTTTTATTAGTGTAGAGAAAAGAAATATCATCTCTAACACAAGCTTTTCCCTTGATTGACAATGATGTAGATGAAAACCTTCAAAAAATCCAAAGCTAGTTGATGTAGAAATCCATGGGAACTATTTAGAAATCAAAAGTGGGTGAAGTGGGCGAAAAGAAATAAATCTCTTGAGATTTTAGTGTTGAGAAAATAGTTTGGCTGATGGAAAAGTTGAGAGAAAAAAAGTTACGTAAGAAAATGTTTTAGCCTTTTAAAATCATTTTTGTTAAAACTCATTTAATAAATCAATTAACTAAATCTTTTAAAAATACCAAAACAAGAGAAAAGGCTGATAACACCTCGGGTTAATAGCTCTCTAAAGATTCTAAGCCTTGACTCTTTTCAATTTAGTCATTAAAAACGTATTTTGCAATTTTAACGATTTAGTCACCGCTTTCAAAATACCAATTAAATCAGTCCAATTTTATCAAATTGAACTCTCCACAACCTTCAAAATATTATTTTGGATTTTAGAGTATTTTTCCATATTTTATCTCCGTCAAAAAGCATTTATTTCAAATTACTCCCGAAAGTAGTCTAACTCGCTCGAATCGGTTCTCTCGAACCGCTCAGCCGAACTCGACTAACTCCTAAGCCCAAAATCGTGGCGTTACAACTCTCCCCCACTTATTAAATTCCGTCCTAGAAATTTTACTTGGTGAAAAAAATAATTGAATTGCTTCTTCATGTCATCATTCCTTTCCCACGTGGCTTCCTCAACACCTCGATGTCGCCACAACACCTTAACCAACTCGATGGTCTTACCACGAAGAACTTTACTATCCGTAGCTAAGATCTCAACTAGTTCCTCTTCATAAGGTATTCATCCTAATTCAATTCAATCTCCTCAACAAACATAACATGCGACAGATCCGATCTACACTTCCGAAGGATGGACACATGGAAAATATCATGTATCTTTGCTAACTCAGGTGGCAACCTTAATCTATAAGCTACTGGACCAACTTGCTCCAATACCTCATAAGGTCCAATAAACCTCGGACTCAACTTGCCTTTACAACCAAATCTCATCACCTTTTTCCAAGGCGAAACTTTCAAAAACACTTTATCACCAACATCATACTCAATTTCTTTACGCCTCAAATCCGTGTAAGACTTTTATCGATCCGAAGCCCGCTTTCAACCTTTCACTAATAAGCTTTACCTTCTCATTAGTCTCTTTTAACACATGCGGCAAAGAAACATATTTCTCACCTACATCCGCCCAACATTGAGGCGTACGACACCTCCTACCATACAAAGCTTCATAAGGAGCCATTTGAATGCTCGCTTGATAACTGTTATTATAAGCAAACTCTACCAAAGGAAAGTGCTTCTCCTAAGATTCTTGAAAATCAATGATGCGGCATCTCAACATATCTTCCAACACTTGAATAACACGCTCAGACTGGCCATCCGTCTGAGGATGATACGAAGTGCTAAAATTCAACCTTGTACCCAAGGCTCGATGCAAACACTTCCAAAACATTGTCGTAAAACGCGAATCCCTATCCGATACTATAGACTTAGGCACTCCGTGCGAATGCACGATCTCCAAGATGTACAAATCCACCAGCTTATCCAACCTATACGTAGTATGCACAGGCAGGAAATCCGCACACTTCGTAAAATGATCAACTATCACCCAAGTAGAATTTTTCTTTGACGGTCTCAAAGACAACCCTGACACAAAATCCATGGTAATCCTCTCCCATTTCCATTATGGTATCCTCAATGGTTGCAACAACCTAGAAGGAAATTGATGCTCAACTTTAACTCGCTGACACACCATGCACTTACCAACAAACTCGGGCACGTCTTTCTTTAAACTAACCCAGTAATACTCTTCCTTCAACCCAGCAAAAGGGCTATTATGCGCATCAGTCAAAATAGTGTGCCTTAACTCATCGTCCTCCGGCACAACTACTCGACTCTTAAAATATAAAACTCCATCATCATTAAAACAAAAGTCCGTTGGATTACCATTCGCTATGTCCTAGACATGAGGTACCAACGAATCATCTAGCAACTGTTTCTCTTTAATCATTTGCACCAAAGAAGGCTTCACTTGCAACTCAGCAACTAAATCGCCATCTCGCGACACATCTGTTGAGTGTGTAAAAGTTCTATATTTTACCCCCTATTTAACCCATATTTCTGCTGCATTCAAGCATAATTCATTGCATTTAGGTTAGATTTCATTTACACATCACAATTATATCAAATGGCACAGTTTCTACTGAAATTGGTTGCTTTTTGCAGGTAGCTGTTGTAGCAGATGGAGGGCAAAGGAGAAGCAGACGCTGGGCAGTGAAGAAGCAGAGCTAGAACTGGACTGCAGACGAGGAGGATGATGCTACCATGGCCGCTGCCGTGGCAGCCAAGGACGACAGTGATAGTGAAGGGAAGAAGTGAAGTGGGCCTCGATAGGAAGAGAAAATTAAGCCGGTCTGTCGTGGAGCACCACATGAAGCGTGACTGTCCTCGTGCTGAGAGAGTGGTGCAAGCTCCTGTTGCGGCTGCTGGTAATGGGTGCTGGAATTGTGGATCCGCAGACCATTTGAGGCGTGATTGTCCGAGGTTGGCTGGTGATCAGGTGCGTGCTCCTGTTGTTGCTGCACCGCAGAGAGGTCGTGGGCGCGGCCGTGGTAATTTCCAGAGGAGAGAGGAAGGTGGTCGTGGAGTGGCCCATGTTGTGGCTATTCAGCCTGAGGGTGGAGGCCAAGCGAGGGTGTATGCTCAGCGAGAGGGCAGGAATGATGCGGATGTGATTGCAGGTACCTTTACTTTGCAGTCCTTGTCATTGCTTTCTTTGATTGATTATGGATCTACGCATTCATACATTTTGCGTGAGCATGCTGAATTGCTTGGTTTGCCTGTTGAGTCTTTGGATGTTGGTGTTCGAGTCACTAGTTCTTTTGGTGAGACTGTTGTGACTAGGAAGCTTTATAGAAGGTGTCCCTTGGTCGTTCAAGAGCATGTTTTCCATGTTGATCTTATGGAGTTGCCCTTCTATGGTTTTGATGTGATCCTTGGTATGGATTGGCTTGCGGAGCATCGTGCGGTTGTGGATTGTGAAAACAAGCGGGTTTCGCTTAAGCTAGCGGATGATTATGAAGTTGTTGTGGTTGGCGAGAATGTGAAGTTTCTTGCCAATGTGGTGTCTACCTTGGAGGCGAGCAGGATGCTGAGGCAAGGTTGCGAAGCCTATCTAGCTTTTGTGATGAATCCTAGCTCTAAAGAGTTGAGGGTGCAAGATATCAGAGTTGTGAAGGAGTTTCCTGGTGTTTTTCCTGAGGAGTTGCCTGGTTTACCTCCTAACCGCGAGGTAGAGTTTGGAATTGAGCTGTATGAGAATACAACTCCTGTGTCCATTACTCCTTATAGAATGGCACCTAAGGAGCTGAAGGAGCTGAAGACGCAGTTGCAAGAGTTGCTTGATCGTGGTTTCATCCGGCCGAGTGTGTCACCTTGGGGAGTACCGGTCTTGTTTGTGAAGAAGAAGGATGGCACTATGAGAATGTGCATTGATTACCGTCAGCTGAACAAGTTGACTATCAAGAATCGGTATCCTTTGCCGAGGATTGATGATCTTTTCGATCAATTTCGGGGAGCTGCTGTGTTCTCTAAGATTGACTTGAGGTCAGGGTATTATCAGTTGAAGGTGAAGGATGTGGATGTGCCTAAGACAGCTTTCAGGATAAGGTATGGGCATTATGAGTTTCTTGTGATGCCGTTTGGGTTGACAAATGCTCCTGCTGCTTTCATGGACATGATGAATCGTGTGTTTCATGAATACCTGGACAAGTTTGTTGTGGTGTTCATTGATGATATCCTCGTGTACTCGCGTACTGAGGAGGAGCATGAAGAGCATTTGAGGATTGTTTTGCAAGCTTTGTTGGAGAATCAGCTTTATGCTAAGCTGAGTAAGTGTGAGTTCTGGTTAAGGGAGGTGGTGTTTCTTGGGCATGTGGTCTCAGCTGAGGGGATTCATGTTGATCCTCAGAAGATTGAGGCGGTGATGAGTTGGAAAGTTCCTAAGTCTGTTCATGAGATTCGTAGTTTCCTTGGTTTGGCGGGATACTACCGAAGGTTTGTGGATGGTTTTTCCAAGATTGCTGCTCCTTTGACGAAGCTGTTGCAAAAGGATGGTAAGTATGAGTGGACGGAAGCGAGACAGCAGGCTTTTGAGAAGCTTAAGGCGGCTTTGACGCAAGCTCCTATCTTGATTCAGCCTGAATCAGGGAAAGAGTTTGTGGTTTACAGTGATGCATCCTATGTTGGTTTGGGGTGTGTGCTGATGCAGGAGGGTAAGGTGGTGGCTTATGCATCACGACAGTTGAAAGTGCATGAGCGCAATTACCCTACGCATGATATTGAGCTGGCTGCAGTGGTTTTTGCTCTGAAGATCTGGAGACATTATCTGTATGGTGAGAAGTGTACTGTGTACACGGATCACAAGAGTTTGAGGTATCTGATGTCTCAGAAGGAGTTGAATCTTAGGCAGCGGCGTTGGTTGGAGTTGCTCAAGGATTATGATCTGACGATTGAATATCATCCTGGAAAAGCTAATGTTGTTGCGGATGCCTTGAGTAGGAAGGTAGCTGTTGAGCTGAGGGCTATGTTTGCTAGCTTGAGCATATCGCAAGATGGTGGTCTCGTTGCTGAGTTGCAAGTGAAACCCTTTTTGGTTCAGTTGATCAAGGATAAGCAGTTGTTGGATGATTCCTTGGTATCTCATGTTCAGGATATCGCGGAGGGTAGACCTTCGGATTTCTGTTTCAATGATGATGGTGTGCTGTGTTTTGGGAGTCGGATAGTAGTGCCTGCTGATGCTGAGTTGAGGTGTGCTATTCTGACTGAAGGTCATAGTAGTCCTTTTGCTATGCATCCTGGTAGTACTAAGATGGACCGTGATCTTCGTGATGAGTACTATTGGGTGGGTTTGAAAAAAGATGTTGCGGAGTTTGTGAGCAAGTGTTTGGTGTGTCAGCGAGTTAAGGCTGAGCATCAGTTTCCTTCAGGGTTGTTGCAACCGTTGAAAATCCCTGAATGGAAGTGGGAGAGGGTTACCATGGATTTTGTATCTGGTTTACCTTTGTCTCCATCGAAGAAGAATTCGGTCTGGGTGATTGTGGATCGCCTGACGAAGTGTGCGCATTTCTTGCCTGTGCATACTACGTTTTCTTTGGATAAGCTGGCAGAGCTGTACATTGCTGAAATTGTGCGGCTGCATGGTGTGCCTAAGTCGATCGTGTCAGATAGGGATCCGAGGTTCACATCGCGGTTTTGGCAGTGTTTGCATCAAGCTCTGGGTACAAGGTTGCATTTCAGTACATCCTATCATCCTCAGTCGGATGGTCAGTCTGAGCGAGTTATCCAGATTTTGGAGGATATGTTGAGGTGCTGCGTGATTGAGTTCCAAGGTTCTTGGGAGAAGCATCTGCCTTTGGTTGAGTTTGCTTATAACAACAGTTATCAGGCAAGTATACAGATGGCACCTTATGAGGCTTTGTACGAGAGGAAGTGTAGGACTCCTCTTTGTTGGGCTGAGACTGGTCAAAAGTTGGTTTCAATGCCGGCTTTGTTAAAAGGGACCACAGAGAAGGTAAAGCTCATTTGTGAGCGGTTGAAGGCTGCTTCTGATCGGCAGAAGTCTTACGCGGATTTGAAGCGTAAGGAGATAGAGTATGCGGTGGGTGACCATGTGTTCTTGAAGGTTTCGCCTTGGAAGAAGGTGATGCGGTTTGGCCGAAAGGGTAAGTTGAGCCCTAGGTACATTGGACCGTATGAGGTGGTTGAGCGTGTGGGTCCTGTTGCGTATCGGTTGAGGTTACCACAGGAGTTGGAGAAGATTCATGATGTGTTCCATGTCTCTATGCTCCGGAGGTATAGATCTGATCCTTCGCATGTGATGCCTGTGGAGGAAGTGGTTTTGAATCTGGATTTGACCTATGATGAGGAACCGGTGAAGGTTCTGGATTCGGATAGCAAGGTTCTTCGTGGCAAGACCATTGAGTTGGTGAAGGTGCTGTGGAAGCATCGCAGTGTTGAGGAAGCCACGTGGGAGCGGAAGGAAGACATGCTGAAGCAGTTTCCTTATCTCTTTCCTTCAGGTAAATTTCGAGGACGAAATTTCTTAAGGGGGGGAGAGTTGTAACACCCCGGTTTTGGGCTTAGAAGTTTTGGGCGTTGACCGGTTTGGTCAAAGTGCTGTTCGAATCTAAAGAGGTGAAATTAGGAAAGCCTAGTTCGGGTTGCATTAAAAATATGGAAAAATGTTCTAAAATCATCTTTTAATATAATTAAGTGAACTGTGAAATCAATTTTGAAAAATGGGTTTTGGAAGAGCGACATTTTGGCTAGTGACCAAAATGTAATTTTTGAAAGTTTTGTGACTGTTTTATAAAGAGTTGAAACTTTGAATCTTTAAGGAGCTATTATTCCAAAAGTAGTTTCTCCAGATTTTTCTAAGATATTTTGAGATTTATTCTGATTTTAAAACATATCAAAAGTGGAGGGAAAGGCCATTTGGCTATTTTCTTAACTAACTTCTCTATTTTCTTTCTCTCATTTTCTCTCAATCCAAACACTTGTTTTCCAGAGAGTTGTTTCTGATTTTCTCACCTAAAATCCTCCTTTCAACATTCTTTTGATTCCTAATCAACATATCTTCAAAACCTCATCATTTGCTAGTTGATTCAACAAGGTTTTTGATTCCAAAAAGTGGAGAAACACAAGTTTGGAGGTAAGAACGTCCTTCTCCTCTAAACTATCAGTTCTTTACTGAAATTCCCAAGTTCTCAACTCTTAATTGAAGTTTTATTAAAGGATTTTAAGTGGTGAAATGGATCTTGGCTTATAATGCAAGATTTGGTGATTTTTGGTGATTTTCGTTAGATATGATTAATCTGTGATTTGAGGTATGTTTTTGATGTTAAATGAACTCTAAATTGATAAGGAAATGAGTTTTGATTAATGCAATCCCGGATAGGTTGTGTTTCCTAAGTTTAGCTTATGATTCTTGGATGTTTTTGTGGTGATCTTGTGGATCTGATGTTGCTGGAGGTATAAGGATGTTTATAGGTTGTTTTTAGATGTTAGATGGTGTTAATGGATGTTAGGTTTTGCTGGTTTATGGCTGGGCTTTGTTGAGAAGTGGTTTTGATGTCATTTCGGTTGTGTTTGGTGGCCGAAATTGGAGTGTGAATTAGAGCAGCGAGTTTGAGTGCTTTCATTGAAGCTTTTGATGCATGATGATGCATTAAATCTCTGCTTTAATGTGTTTAATCAGGGGAGGCATCTTTGGATCCAAGAGTTGTTGATCCGGAGGCTTGATTTGGTGCTTCGGCAAGAGGCGAAGTGGAATCGGTGAGTGAAATTGGGTTTTCGGCTTTGAAACCAATATCTTGGGAGCTTAGTTTAAGTCTAAACAACTTTGCTAAGCTCTAGTGTAAGTTTTCGGAAATTCTCTCTAGTGGTGGCCATGATTTTGTTGTGATGCAATGTGGTTATTTGCATGTTTTGATTACTGTTTTGAAAGCATGATTTAGCATGGTATTTGATGTTTTGATAAGCCATATGTTAAAGGAAGCTCAAGGTAAGGGTTCCTTGTTTTTGAACACTGATTAAATGTGGTTTGATGCTTTTAAGTGCATGATGAATATGGCTTGGTTTAATGCTTTAAAACAGTGGATTAATTGATGAAAATGATGTATATTGGCAAGTGATGTTTTGAAAAGGTTGAGGTCACTAAGGTGGTTAAAATTCCTTGAGTGAGCCTTGTTACTTAAGAACATCAAGGTGGTTAAAAGTCCTTGGATGATTCTTGTTACGGACACAAAGGTGTTTAAAAGTCCTTGTGTGGTCCTTTCTATGGTGTTTAAAAGTCCATAGGCCAAGGTGTTTAAAAGTCCTTGGGCTCAAGGTGTTTAAAAGTCCTTGAGGTGATTCAATTCATGGTGTTTAAAAGTCCATGGCCAAGGTGTTTAAAAGTCCTTGGGGTCAAGGTGTTTAAAAGTCCTTGAGGTGATCTAATTCATGGTGTTTAAAAGTCCATGGCCAAGGTGTTTAAAAGTCCTTGGGGTCCAAGGTGTTTAAAAGTCCTTGGGGTGAAAGTTGATGAACTTGTTTTCAAAGAAATGAATTGTATCACTTGTGGCCAATATGACATGTAATGAAATGAAGCATGAGATGCTTGTTTTAAGTATGCTTTTGAGCATGTGTAAATGATGTTTGAAGCATGTTTTATAAGTGTTTTATAAATGCATTATTGGATGGTTTTATTGAGCATTCCTCACTAAGCTTTTGCTTACGCTCTCTTTGTTTTCTTAATTCAATAATGCAGAGCATTAGAGTACTTGAGGGCAGCAAGGAGGGCAAGCATCCAAGTGGAAACAAAGCTCTAAGTATGGAAGGTTTTCTAAGTACAATTAGCTTTTGGTAATTTGGCAATGGGGGACCTATGTGTATGTTTTGGGAGATGTTTTGAACTCCCTAAGTATGTTGAATGTTGTTGAGAATGCTGGTTTTTTTTGTGGTTGGCCTTTATATGCTTGAATTGGAAGATTATGCTTGAATGGCTTACTTGTGTAGGAAGCATGCCTATAGATTTGGGGCTCTTTGCTTATGATGTTATTTGGTTGAATTGAAGATGCTTATATGTCTCATATATGTTGAATTGCATGTTGGCAAAGTTTGGTGGCATTTGGAGCATGATTGGTTGGTCAATTGCATGTTTAAGTATGCATTTTTAGGCAATCTGTGCAGGGTGTTTCGGAACAGCACCTACCGTTTCGGAACGGGTGCCTTAATTGTGCCCAGGCGTCCGAAACGGGAGGGGCCGTTCCGAAACGGAAAGGCCACTGCCAGACCCCCGTTTCGGTACGCGTTGCGAAACGGCCCCGAGTTTCGAAACGGGCTATGCCTGTTTCGGAACGGGTGACCGTTGGGGGCTGACATTGGCAGTTATATGTTTTGGAATGTTTGCGTTTTGGTCCTGAAACTTGTTTGTGCAATTGTATGAGTTTGGGAAGTCCTTTTGAGCTGAAATTTTACAGAGAAGCATGAAATATGATTAATTTCAAGTTGGTAACTTTAATTTGGGTTAAGTCCCCATATTTATCAGAATTTACATTTTGGTCCCTAAAGTTGTAATTTGTTCAATTGGGTCCCTGTTTGATCTCTGATGTTTGTGATCTTTTGGTATGATGGTTGTGTGATCACAATTAGGTCTAAAGTGCATCTAGACAAGATTAAAAGAAAAAAAAGGGTCGTTAATCAAGGTTGACTTTCGGGTTGACTTTGGTTTTCCCCGTGTGACTTTCTTAATTCGGGTCAACCGTCTAGGCCGGGTTAAGGGGGTTACATTTGGTGTTCCAACGTGTTTATCCGCGTATTCGAGTCATAGCTAGGTGCCAATATAAATTGATATGTGTATCAATGTGATGTGGAAATGTGTTTCCTTTTTGGATGATTATATGTGCTTACATATGTTGTGGAAATGAGCTTGTTGAGCATGACATATAATTGGATATTTGTTCATGCATCATTGGCATTTTGGCTCTTGAGGATCGAAGGTATGGCCATGCATTTACCTTGGTTGAGATCATGCTTGGACCCTGCATTGTCGAGGTTTGTTTTTAAAGAGCTTACCCTCACTAAGCTTTATTGCTTACGCTCTCTTTGTTCGACAATGCAGGTCAGTAGCTCGTGGGTTGCTAAGTGCAAGAAGAGGCCTCCAAGTGTGTGTGCTTGTGGTGCTAGCCTAGCTATCAAGTATGGTGTTTAGTTATGATGTAATGGTCAAGCAATGGGACATGTATTCGTGTTATGATGTTTTTGAAGTATGATGTGGTTGTTTAGGAGCACGTTAGACTCCTCTTATGTGTTTGTTAAATTGGCTTGTGGGATGTATGCCTTGCTTGTAAACCATGTTGGTATTTTGCTTACCTTAAAATTGTCTAAGTGTTGACTTTGTTGAAGCATGCTTTATGTAATGTCATGTATGGTCTTTGGAATGGATGCTTTTGTATATCTTGTGTATGTCGAGTATGGTTGCTAGGGAGCATGCCTTTAAGATGTAATTGTATGATTTGTATGCTTCGTGTAGTTGTCTCGGACGTTTGGAACCACTAGGAGATGTCTAAAACTGATTTTGGAAGTTTGCAGGCAGCAAGTGTTTCGAAACGGGCTGTCCTGTTTCGAAACGGGTATGGTTCCAGGTCCCCCATATCGGAACTCGTTTCGATACGTTTTGGCCACTGTGAGCCCCTGTTTCGAAACCAGTTTTGAAACACTTTTGCTATTGGAGGTGCCTGTTTCGAAACTAGTATCGAAACGACAAGGCAAATCGAGACCCTGTTCCGAAACGGGGTGGATACATTTCGAAACGGGCGTCTGACTTTTTAAATTGAAGCTGGTGTTTCGAAATGGGTTTTGACCGTTTCGAAACACATGCATTTTTTTGGACTTTTTGACATCTCTAAGGGGTTTTAAGAGTTGGGCTTAGGCCCGGTTTGTTGTTGGGCTTCCTCTTAGGTCTAATTGATGCATTTAGATAAGATAAGAATGAAGAATTTTCTCTAGGGTCGGTAACCGAGGTGGAGCCTTAACGAGTTTCATCTCGGTTATCCCCGTTTAGCCCACTCGGATCGGTCAAGCGTCCGGACCGGGACGAGGGGGTTACAGGGAGAAAAGAAATCTGGAGAAAAGAGTTGGGAGATTTATTTTTCTGAAATGAAAGTTAGTTACGTGAAATGAGTTCTCAATTTCCCAATTAATCCATTTTAATTAAATAAAATCATTTCTATTTTAATTACCTAAAACCCTTTTAAAACACATGTCAATTTAAGGAAGGTGTAATTGCACCATAGCTCCCTAAAGATTATAAGATATTGGATCCTTTTCGAAAATTTGAAATTTTCCACAGTTTGAAACTTTACATTTTGGTCACTACCAAAAATGTACCACTTCCGAAGCTCTTTTTGTAAAATTGATTTAACCAACCCCTTAAACATATTTTTAGAGGATTTCAGCAATTTTTATCACATTTTTATTCTATCCCGATCCTTGATTTCCTTAAATCACCTTATGCGATTCGAACCGTTCTCGACCGGTCCGATCCAATGTCTAAAACATCTAGGCCCAAAACCAGGGCGTTACATTCTAGACCTTCCCTAGGGCTAAGGGTTGGTTGCCTAGTAGTTGTGACAGTTTTGCTTGTATTTGTTTAGGTTTCAGTTTTTGCAATAAAATTCAATGTTTGTTTACTCTTGGTTCTTCATTGTGTGCAATCTTTATCGGGAGAGAAGAGAGCATCAATCTATTTGTTCAACATCGGGAGAGTTAGACTCATGAAGTGAGTAAACACGGTTTTATCCAACCATATGATAAAACTACTTCAGCTTAGGGATAAGTTAGAAGTTCAGCGGCTAAGAGAGTCTTCATAATCGGTTGGTGTTCATCCTTAGATTCACGCTGGGAGGTATTATCCAAGACGTGTTCGCCAATAGTACTTCAAGCTTAGGGATAAGAGGAAGTCATTGAAGGGAGCCTTATCGAACCTTGAATCATCACTTAACTGCCCAGGCAATCACATTGGTCTCTGCCAAGGCGGGCATCTGCTGAGGCATGCTCGTGGGTGGCTGTTGAAGTTGTTGAGTTGATCTGCAAAACTGTGCCGAGACAGTGCATCCAATCTCCACACTACGAAGCATTCCAATACCGACCCATTCTCTCACTCTGATTTCTCAATTTATTTTATTTGCTTTAATCTTAGTTTTAATCAAACCAACTCTCAATATTTTTGTACAACTTTTGTTTTTATTTTTTTGCACTTATCTTTATTTTCTTGCATTATTCAGTTTTTTTTTTTTGTTTAAAAAAATATTTCAGGTGCAATACAAGTTCAAGGGCATCAACATGTCAAAAAAAAACCACTCAAGAGTTGATGTTAGAAAATTCTTGCAATTTTTGTGAAGGAAATCATGAGTTCGAAAGTTGCTCTCATCTTTTCGGTGAATACATGGATGAACTGGGATGGGACCAATATCATGATTATTCATGGTTCGACCAACAAGCTCAAAATTTTTCCTACCATGACAATTTTGCTGCCGTAGCAGTAGACATGCCCTGGCAATGTAGTTCTTCTCAAGAGAAATCAAAATCCTTGGAAGACACACTACAAGCTTTCATTGCATTCACTCAAGAATTGTCAGCTTCTATGGACGCAAGAATCGCCAAGGTAGACACAATTTTGAGCAATTCGGTCCCCCATTAATACTATGGATGAACATGATGTCTCGGCAACCTCTGCCTCGGCAACCATTGATCAACAACAACTATGTCCCATGGACACTAACATCCCAAGGCAAGAAGACGCGGAGCAATACGAAGAACACATTGATGAGCCTATGCAACATATTTCCCTATCAAGGACTGAGGAACCTGAACAGAGCTATGCCTCGGCAGCTACACCTGCCTCAACAACTGAGGAATATGTATTCCTGAGGAACCAACATCGATAGAGTTGAAGCCAACGGAATCTCTATTGATGGAGATGGTTGATAGACCTAAAGAAAATGGTGTTCACAAGGCTCTTCATAAAATTGGGTTTTCCCTTGACCTGCACCGCATTATGATAGAAGATTGTCATAACAACTGGTCACCGCAGTAGTTTCCTCGGCAGCAAAGGCTACTTTCCACAATAACGAACTTTGACGAGAATAAGGTAAGTACATGGTTGGATATTGATACAATTTTTTTCTAATCACATATTCATACCTCCAGGAAAAACATCAAGGTGGAAGGTACACATGGACTACAAGGGAACAAGGAAGAAATGAACCTCTACCATGATAATTCAAAAGCAAGTAGTTTCAAACACAGTGGTCCACCCTTTTATGGGAAATAGTCACTCGATGGAGGGTGCAGGTGGATTACAAGAAGTATCAGAAACGACCCCATCATGCTCGATTAGACAAGGGAGTCGTCACTTTAGGAGAAGCATGCCCATGCACTCCTAGAGTAACATAATTTTTATTTTATCTTCCACATTTTTTATGCTTTCGTAGACTTAGAATTTTTAAATTTTCAGTTTTAGGAAGTAAATTTAAATTTAGCATCTATTTTCTCGCACTAATAATTTTTTTTTCAGTTTTTAGGAGAAACACTAGCCCAAGAGAAGAGAGAAGAAGCAAGTCCAAACCAATCAACCATTCCAGCCCGCTCGTGAAGTATGTCGCGGCAGACAGACGTTGCGTCCCGCCAAAAGTAGTCGTTGCAGACTAGCCGTTCCTAGACGCTCGTTTCGTTACAACGGCTCTCTGCCCAGCAACGTCTACCTCGGCAGATGAAACGACAACCTCTTCACTCCTATTTAACCCCCTCATTTTTTAACTATTCACCCTTCTTACTCTCTCTTTTTCATATTTTTTGATTATTCTCTTTTGCTTTTAGTTTTTCTTTTCTTTTCTACAGATTCTTAAATCTCACAACCCTCTTCGCACCAAAAACCATAAACCCATAAATCAGGAATGGCAAGAACCCCACTCCGTCACGCTGCCCGGGAAGAGTCCAAAGAATCTCTCCAACGCTTTGCTACACCGGAGGTTAAAGCCCGCCATAACGTGAAATTTAAAGAGAGATCGGTGTGTGAGGAGCAAGGTTTTTTCAATGAGGCGGGGAAGAGGAACTTAGGGCTTGAGCAGTTCATATACTCCAAGACCACACACCAAAGATGGCTGATCATTTCCCAGCAACCAAAGCCAGCAAATCAGACAATGATGCGCGAATACTATGCCCATGGGCCGACGACCGAAGTACCGACGGTAAATGTTCGCGAGCGACCAATTTTGATCGACGAGGACAAGATCAACCTCTTCTATGGCCTTCATATTTGAGAAGATCAACACAAGGAGTTCCTCACCTCCCTCATGGCAGAAAGCCTGTCCCTCACGAGCCAAACACGGATAGTCTTGCCTCAAGTGCTCACGCGATCCGCACACCCAACAAGTGTTAAAAGCCGGTCTAGCCTGAGCATCCTGACCCTAAGATCCACGCCCAACACTACCTCCACCACGCCTCGCATCAGGACTATACTTTTTGTCACGTTGCCTCTTATACTTACCACCACTGTAGCTAGAGTCCGTAACTCTCTTACCCGATCTAGAGCCACTCATACGAGATGATAAACCAAATTTCTTCTCAATATCCTTCGCCCTTGTAACCAACACGTCGAAATAGGTGTAGTCAGAAGCCAGCATAAAAGTCTTAACATCATGTACTAATTTGTAACGGAATCGATCACAGTGATGCATATCGTCCAGTACTAACCCAAGAGCATACTGGCTCAACCGAACAAACTATACCTCAAACTCAGCCACATACATACTCCCTTGCACTAGAGCCATAAACTCGTGCTTCCTTTCATCCAAGTATCTAACTCCCAGATACTTCTTCTTAAAGGTAGTTTAAAAGAAATCCCATGTCACATCAATGGGTTCCATGCCCACGATCATAGTAGTCCACCAGCTATACACGTCTCCTTGCAACAGAGATACATTACAACCCAACTTACGAGCATCATTGCACCCCATTTGATCCAAAATCTGATCCGTGCTAGCCATCTACTCCTCAGATGCTACGGGTGTCAACCCCCAAAACTCAACTCCTCTAAGACTACGTAAACTCTCCAACGGCAAACCTGTTTGCCCAGCAGCAGGCGCAAGCACTTGCAATCTAGCAATAACATCCTGGAAAGCTCCAGTCATTGCCTGAACTAAAGGCGTTAAATCACCCAACATTGTCCCAACTGGCGCATGGGGTGCTTGCTCTATATTCTCGGGTGGATTAGGTGGAGGAGGTGGCAAACCTCTAGGAGGTACATCATTCTCCTGACTTCCTTTCCCTTTGGCAGTAGTAATCGTGCTAAACCTCAACTCTCTCCTCGGTCCCATCGTGCTAAAATATCTAAGTCATGATAATTTCAACAAAACAAAACAATCAGGCCAACTTCAAGCAAGGATCAAAGACTTCCATTTCAAAATATTTCAGACTATAGTAATAAGGCAATGGTTTCCCCAAAACAAACCCCACATGACATATCACAATCAACGTACATAGAACAATCATCGTGCCTAATAAACAACAACATTTAACCAATATCAACATCTCAATTTATCGCAAACATGGTTTAAACAATAAAAAACAACACTAAACAATCACAAACTTACCTCATAATTATTGCAAACCTGGATCCGATACCAACAAATGTAACCCCCTCGATTCGGCATAGACGTTTGGCTGGATCGAGGGAGCTACATTAAGTTTGCCGAAGCAAACTAAAAGGAATTACCTCGAAATACGTCCATTTTCCCATTTTATCTTACCTAGATTCAAATTATTAACCTATGATGAAAATGCTGGCATCGATTCAAGTTTCACTCAACAAACATAAATAGGGCATCCAATTGCAATTATGAACATTAAGGGACTAAATTGCAATTCTAGCAAAATCTAAGGACTTAACCACTTTTATGATACCAAAATTTAATTAATAGAGTTTTATGCATTCATGTCAAATATCAACTCAATTCGATAATCCAAACTCATATAATTGCAACCACAATAGTTAGGGACTAAAACGTATAAAAACAAACCTAAGATAAAGCTAGTTAACCGAATTAACGGCTAAATGTATCAATACACTATGGCTCGTACCGATACAGTTTTGTTATTCCATAAACCCAAATTCTAGTAGCCAAAACTCGTACCGATACGCCCCCGTGTACCGAAACACATTGCCATTTACACATGACATGTATCGAAACGGGTCCGCGCGTACCGAAACGCTAAGCCTAATTTGGCTTACCCGTATCGATACGATGGGCCACGTACCGATACACCTGGACCTGAAATGTCCAGTTTTGCTGGTTTAACATACTCTAAAGCAATCCAACTCACTTAAACATGCTTCTAACATATATCTAACATATTCAAGGATCGAACCTCAATCAAGCATACCAAAATCAACAGCAACTCATAACATCATGCTTCAATTGGTAAACTATAGGCATGCTTCCTATAAACCATGCCCAAGAAAAGCTCAAAAACCAAACCAAAGAAATGACCAACCATTAGAGACCATTTACAAGTCTAAAACAACAACTCAAACATGCTTGAACAATGAGTTTAACATACTTCTCCCAAATTAACAACGGAACCCCCATTGCCCTAATTACTTATAGTCAACTTCAAAACATACTTTCAATACCAAGTCTTATGCGATCCCTTTCTTCCTCACTGCCCTTGACTTTAATTCTCTGTATTGATGGACAAAGAGAGCGTAAGCACACAAGGCTTAGTGAGGAGTACTCAAAAACAAAACACCATCAATGCATTTGAAATCATTTACCAAAACCACATTGAAATCTCATTTCAATACCATTTGAAACAACATGCCTTGGAACACCATGCACTTAACAATTTCAAAAACCAGCATATTAAACCATATGCAACATGTATCAAATACCAACAACAAATCCCATTGCTAGCACTCAATTTAAGCCTTCACATTCATAACAAAACATATGTAATGCTTAAAGAGTAAACATGTATAAATCATATTATACAACATAAACCTTTTCATGATATGTCAACAATCATATTGGCTTACAAGTGATCATTAACCAAGTTCCATTTCCAAAATAGTTCATTGGATACACGAATTAAACAAGTGTTCTCACAACACTTCAAGTCATCTCAATCGGAATAATGATACAATCACAATCATGGTACAATAACAATCGGGTACAATCACAACCCACAGGGACACAAACCCCAACCATCGATTAGATGCTTAACCCACTAACGGGAGCTCACGGGACACCAACCCCTCAACCGTTAGGGTACTTGGATGGAGTTACGGGACACCAACCCCTCGACATCCAAGGTGACTTATTTACAGTGCACTCAGTCCTATGGCCTGCCAGCTCTATCCGACAACATTTTTAAACCACATCACTTGCTAATATAATTCTTTATAACCATGTACTTCATTGTTGTTATATGCATTTACATAAATCCACTTTTTCCACACAAAAAACGCATGCTTTTTAAGCAAGTATAAACCATACTTACATGGATCACTTACCACATGCATCCATCATCATCACATGATTACAAATAGTATATCGTATACTTAAAAGGATGCATAAACAGTAGGTTCCATGAAATAAAAAACAAGTGCATAAACCATTTCATAAAAGTACGACCGAGAGATAAAACCCACTTATACTTACTTATGAATATAGACTATCGTTTCAAGCTCAATCTAAGTTCCCAAAACCATCTTCAAACCTTTTTAAAGCTTTAGGTTTCTTTCTCACTCACCGAAACACGAAACATCAATTCGTCGACGTGAATCAAGCGTCTGAAGCCTCCAACGCTTCACCGGTAACCAACGGATCAACGTCCCATGTTTTAACAACATTACAACAGAGGATTAATGCATAATAATGCATTCAAATTCCCAGCAAGCAATTCCTCAACATTACCTTGCTAAAAGCTACCAAATACACATCTAAAATATCCGAAAACAACATCGATTGACCTCCAAACTTAACCTAGCCAAAACCTAACACTTTCAACTATCAATTAACATTAAAAGACATCTAAAACCCATCTTATAACCTCTTTACAGCTCCAGCAACCGTTAAACCACCACAACTCCCCAAAAACACAAAACTATCAACCTAAACAATTAGATATTCTTATAGTTTCAGGATTCCAATGTTAAAACCATTATCTCAAGATTATTAAACATCAAAATCATGATTAGAATCAATCAAAAACCCAAAAAACATATCCAATTTAAAAATCAAATAAATCCCTCAATTAAACCTCGATTTAATCATATTCTTAAATTAAATCATAAAACCTCATTAGAAAACATATTTAAAGAGTCGGGAACTTGGGAATTTCAGTAAAGAACCTTGATTATATGAGAAGAATGAAGATTACCTCTAATCTATTGCTTTCACCTTAATTGGCAAGATTGGATTGAAATCTTCAAGAAAACAAATGAAGCTTGTTGTAGAAATCCTAGGAAATCATTTAGAAATCTAAGTTGGATGAAAAGGAATAAATCTCTGGATATTTTAGAAGAGATAAACTAATTTGACTGATAAAAAAGTAGAAAGAAAAGTTGAGAGTCAAAGGAAGTTACAAAAGAAAAATGTTTTGTTTAACTAAACTTTTTTTAAAATCATTCTCATCCATCATTATCATTTAATTAAAACACATATTAAAAATGTCTAAATTAATGGTTTTGACTCTTTACAATACAATCACCAAAATAGTTTTTCCAAAATTACATTTTAGTCACTAGTCCAAAATGTCACATTTCTGAATTGTATTTCCCAAAATTGATTTCACCATTAATCATTATATATTAAATAAGGATTTTAACCATTTTCCATATTTTCATCTCGTATAAAAATATTCAATCCCAAATCTAACTCTAATCTGTAACCCGATCCACCGGACAGTCTAATTAACCCACAAACCGCTAGGCCCAAAACTGGGGCGTTACAGGAATGGCTTGAAATGGTGGAGGAAGAGGTTTTGGTGGGTGTGTGTAGGGAAGAACGAGATTGGGTTTTGGGAGCTCACTCATTGAGTTTTGTTCGTGTTTTTACTTCCTTAGATTCCCCAACAATGTTATAACTAGGGGTGTAAACGAGCCGAGTCGAGCTCGAGTAGTGCTAAGCTCGGCTCGGCTCGTAAAGATTTCGAGTCGAGTTCGAGCTTGAGTAATTTCTAACAAGCTTGAGAAATCTGAGCTCGACTCGGCTCGTTTAGAATTCGAGTCGAGTTCGAGCTTAATTCGAGCCCAATCGAGTCAAGTATTGACCAATCTTTGACTGCATTGGACTCGAGTAACTCTTCATCTGTCACGTCTCATTTAAAGTCCTATGAAGAAAAAACTTTGATACACAAATTATGTAAACTCAAGCTTGTTAATTTTAGGGTTTATGGTGTTAGTTTAGGGTTTAGAGGTTTAAGTTGTTGGGTTTAGAATTTAGGATTTAGATTTTAGGGTTTAATACTTATGTTTAGGGTTTATATTTAGGGTTTTAAGTTAAGAATTTAGATTTTAAATTATAAAAAATAAAAAAAATTAGTATATTATATTTTCGAGTAGCTCGTGAGCTTTTCGAGTCGGGTATCAAGTAGCTCGGCTCGGCTCGTCGAGAACTCGAGCCGAGTTCGAGCTCGAGTCGAGTCCAATCGAGTCGAGCTTTGACCGAGCTTTGACCGAGTCGAGCTCGAGTAGCTCGCGATCTATCTCGTCTCATTTACAGCCCTAGTTATAACACGTTTTGCAACCTTCTTTTGTAGTGAATGAGGTGGGAGAGGCATCCACGGTCTACGGGAAGAGAAAGGATTGAAGCTTGTGGTTGGGGGTCTTTTTCTCAGCTTTAATCCGAGGTTAGTACACTACTAACTCCCTTATTTCATGGTGTAATCCCATTGACCTAGTCCAACTGTTTTACAGACTCGAGTGAGTTACACATGAAATATTGAAGTAAACTGGTGAAGATTTACCTTAATAAGTGACCCTAATTTTTTTCTTTTATCTTTTCTAGATGCTCTTAACGAATCCTAAGGAGATCATGCTCACAGCGGATAAAGTTACGACTTGAACGAGGTCAATTGAACATCCAATTAATTTTAAACATGCTTTAGGGACCATTTTGTAAAATCATATAAATTTGAGGACTTATGCCAAATTAATATTACCGATCCATAATTAGTCATATTTCAAGCTTGCATGTCGAAAACAAACTTAAAACAACACTCAAACTCAACCAATTGCATTATTAACATTCATGGATCAAAATGTAACAACAACAAACTTACAGATAACAAGTAACTAATAAAACCATTCTAACATGCTTCAAACATAAACTCAACCATTCTAACATGCTTCTATCATACTAGAAATCATTCGAAATCATTCTAACATAAACTCAACCATTTGCAACGTAGTTCCAAAGATGTTAGACACCAAACAAAGCATTCAACATAAACGTAACCATAGATGACAATCTATAGGCATGCTTTCTAAGAAAGTAACCACATAAAGTTCAAAATGCAAACCAAACACCAAAATATAAAGGCCATTTACAAATCCAAATAGGCAATATAAACTTGCCACAAACCAGAGAGTTTCAAAACACAACCTCCCAAAACATATAGGTACGCTCCCATTGCCACTTATTACTAATTAGTAAATGTGAAACCATTCTTGAGATATAAAACGCCCTTGGAATCTTCTCTTGGTACTTTCACCTCCAGAACTAAGCTATTTCTCTACATTGTTGTAAAAAGAGATCGTAAGCATAAATGCCTAGTGAGGGTCGCTCCTTAAAAACCAACAACAATGTGTTTTAAAACCATTTTTCAAGTACAAATCACTTTTCATCGTGCTCAAATACAACACATGCTTTAAATCACTTTCTAATCAAAACCAATAATCATTTATAAAACATTTATCATCATTCTCATGCATTTACCACAATGCAAAACTCATTACAAGCTTCTCATGCTTGTACATCATAAAACATGTCTCAAAATAGATTCTCATGCATAAATCTCAATGTGCATAAACAATAAAAATCATGATACATGTAATCTCATATATTGGCATTAAAAGTGACACAGATGAAATCTACCCCCATCTTTGGATAGCAGTACCCCTATCCATAATTGTTCAGATATGCAGACACCTTGATGGAATCTACCCCTATCAAGTCACATGGTGAAATCTAGCCTCACCATTATCTCACTTCGGCCGGGATGGCACTACCCTCATTGCATGTTGGTGATAGAATCTACCCCTATCACTCGCAACACAATAGAATCTACCCTTATTGTGTAACCAAATAATTTGTCTCACGTACGCAAGAATTTTGTATATTATAGTGCACTTTTCATCCTATTGGTCGACCAATTATATCTGATAATATTAAGTCTCATCACTTTGCCAATATACACTTTAAAAACATGTTAGTTCACTGTTTTTCATATGCATCATTCAAATCAATTTCTATCAAAGTATCTCAGATACATTAAACTATATATTTAGGCATTTTCTCAAACATGTTGCATACCACTTTCTAAACACATGTATTATCAAAATATAACTTATGCAACATTTCTTACTTCCAAAACATGCATATAACAGTAGGTAAAACAATTTCATCTTCAAAGCATGAGCATGAATTTAATAAAACAATAGTAACTGAAAATCGAGAGCGAAATCTTCCATACTTACTTCCGAGCTTAGATTAGCGGTTCAAGCTTAACCTAAACCCCCAAACCTTGCTTTTAAACCTTTAAAAAGCTTTTAAAGTCATTTCCACTCACCAACTTGATATCTTCTCGAAGACAACGTCTTGACGCCAACGCCTCAACCCCTACTAAACAACGTTCGAACACTTGTCAACTTCCGTAATAAAATACAAGAATCAATATAAATTGGACTCCATCAAAATAACCACTTAATTAAAATACCCCACTACACAAATAGCCTAGAAAAATTATTTCAATCTTTCGATTTATGCCACTTCAGGGTAAATCAATTCCCAATATTTTTTTTGTAATTTTTTTTCCTACACATTGCGTGTTGGCAGGGTCTTTCACAGGGAATTTGATTTCAATTGCTTTCCACTCCTAATCCTTTAATTTCCCCTTTATTTCTTTACGCACACAAATGCTCAATTATGCGCCAAGCACATTTCCGCGAAGAGCAGGGCAGTAGCCCCTGCTTCGAACGCACCCATTTATGTATTTTTTTCCTTTTAAACATTTAATCGAATATGTATGTTGCATCTATTAATTCAATTAAACATTCAGTCAATTACTCTAATCAAGAATCTAAATCTAAAATTAAACAACTAGATTAATTACCTTTGATAAAACCCAATTAAATCAAGATATTACCAAGTGATCATTAAATCAAATTAAAAACTAAAACAAAAGGATCAAAGACTTTGGAATTTCAGTAAAGAATCTTTTATTAGTGTAGAGAAAAGAAAGATCATCTCTAACACAAGCTTTTCCCTTGATTGACAATGATGTAGATGAAAACCTTCAAAAAATCCAAAGCTAGTTGATGTAGAAATCCATGGGAACTATTTAGAAATCAAAAGTGGGTGAAGTGGGCGAAAAGAAATAAATCTCTTGAGATTTTAGTGTTGAGAAAATAGTTTGGCTGATGGAAAAGTTGAGAGAAAAAAAGTTACGTAAGAAAATGTTTTAGACTTTTAAAATCATTTTTGTTAAAACTCATTTAATAAATCAATTAACTAAATCTTTTAAAAATACCAAAACAAGAGAAAAGGCTGATAACACCTCGGGTTAATAGCTCTCTAAAGATTCTAAGCCTTGACTCTTTTCAATTTAGTCATTAAAAACGTATTTTGCAATTTTAACGATTTAGTCACCGCTTTCAAAATACCAATTAAATCAGTCCAATTTTATCAAATTGAACTCTCCACAACCTTCAAAATATTATTTTGGATTTTAGAGTATTTTTCCATATTTTATCTCCCTCAAAAAGCATTTATTTCAAATTACTCCCGAAAGTAGTCTAACTCGCTCGAATCGGTTCTCTCGAACCGCTCATCCGAACTCGACTAACTCCTAAGCCCAAAATCGTGGCGTTACAACTCTCCCCCACTTAATAAATTCCATCCTAGAAATTTTACTTGGTGAAAAAAATAATTGAATTGCTTCTTCATGTCATCATTCCTTTCCCACGTGGCTTCCTCAACACCTCGATGTCGCCACAACACCTTAACCAACTCGATGGTCTTACCACGAAGAACTTTACTATCCGTAGCTAAGATCTCAACTAGTTCCTCTTCATAAGGTATTCATCCTAATTCAATTCAATCTCCTCAACAAACATATCATGCGACAGATCCGATCTACACTTCCGAAGGATGGACACATGGAAAATATCATGTATCTTTGCTAACTCAGGTGGCAACCTTAATCTATAAGCTACTGGACCAACTTGCTCCAATACCTCATAAGGTCCAATAAACCTCGGACTCAACTTGCCTTTACAACCAAATCTCATCACCTTTTTCCAAGGCGAAACTTTCAAAAACACTTTATCACCAACATCATACTCAATTTCTTTACGCCTCAAATCCGTGTAAGACTTATATCGATCCGAAGCCGCTTTCAACCTTTCACTAATAAGCTTTACCTTCTTATTAGTCTCTTTTAACACATGCGGCAAAGAAACATATTTCTCACCTACATCCGCCCAACATTGAGGCGTACGACACCTCCTACCATACAAAGCTTCATAAGGAGCCATTTGAATGCTCGCTTGATAACTGTTATTATAAGCAAACTCTACCAAAGGAAAGTGCTTCTCCTAAGATTCTTGAAAATCAATGATGCGGCATCTCAACATATCTTCCAACACTTGAATAACACGCTCAGACTGGCCATCCGTCTGAGGATGATACGAAGTGCTAAAATTCAACCTTGTACCCAAGGCTCGATGCAAACACTTCCAAAACATTGTCGTAAAACGCGAATCCCTATCCGATACTATAGACTTAGGCACTCCGTGCGAATGCACGATCTCCAAGATGTACAAATCCACCAGCTTATCCAACCTATACGTAGTATGCACAGGCAGGAAATCCGCACACTTCGTAAAATGATCAACTATCACCCAAGTAGAATTTTTCTTTGACGGTCTCAAAGACAACCCTGACACAAAATCCATGGTAATCCTCTCCCATTTCCATTATGGTATCCTCAATGGTTGCAACAACCTAGAAGGAAATTGATGCTCAGCTTTAACTCGCTGACACACCATGCACTTACCAACAAACTCGGGCACGTCTTTCTTTAAACTAACCCAGTAATACTCTTCCTTCAACCCACGTTACATCTTAGTACTACCATAGTGTATAGCAAAAGGGCTATTATGCGCATCAGTCAAAATAGTGTGCCTTAACTCATCGTCCTCCGGCACAACTACTCGACTCTTAAAATATAAAACTCCATCATCATTAAAACAAAAGTCCGTTGGATTACCATTCGCTATGTCCTAGACATGAGGTACCAACGAATCATCTAGCAACTGTTTCTCTTTAATCATTTGCACCAAAGAAGGCTTCACTTGCAACTCAGCAACTAAATCGCCATCTCGCGACACATCTGTTGAGTGTGTAAAAGTTCTATATTTTACCCCCTATTTAACCCATATTTCTGCTGCATTCAAGCATAATTCATTGCATTTAGGTTAGATTTCATTTACACATCACAATTATATCAAATGGCACAGTTTCTACTGAAATTGGTTGCTTTTGCAGGTAGCTGTTGTAGCAGATGGAGGGCAAAGGAGAAGCAAAAGCTGGGCAGTGAAGAAGCAGAGCTAGAACTGGACTGCAGACGAGGAGGATGATGCTACCATGGCCGCTGCCGTGGCAGCCAAGGACGACAGCGATAGTGAAGGGAAGAAGTGAAGTGGGCCTCGATAGGAAGAGAAAATTAAGCCGGTCTGTCGTGGAGCACCCTTATATTTTTCCAAGCCCTAGATCAGAATGAAGGCCAAGCCCAAAGTTCAAGGAAGAAACTCCAAGCAAGAAGGAAGGGCGAATTAAAGATATATGCTCTGAAGATTTAGTCTTTAATAGAGTTGTACTTTAGTTTAAACTTGTATTCTTGCCATATTAGAAAACTTGAACCCAAGGCCTATATAAAGGCATGTAATTCGACCTAGGGAAGGATATCATCATACTCTCTAGCCTTCTTCCCAAAACCCTAGCCGTTTTCCCTTCCTCAACATGTTCTAAACTTCCCCTAGGGTTAAGGGTTGATTTGTAAAGTAGTTGCAAGGATTGCATTTGTTTTAGGAGTTTTTCTGTTCAATAAAATAAACTTCAAGTTTGCTTATTCTGGTTTTCAACATCTTGCAAGAGTATCGGGAGAGCATTGTGAGATTACTCATTTACTTAATATCGGGAGAGTTAAGTATACGAAAGGAATAAGTACGGGTTCTCCAGTTTATGGTTGAGCTATCTCGGACCTAGGGATAGGACGAGGTTAAGTGGCTAAGGAAGAATTCAACAACATCGATGTTCATCCTTCGATTCACGCCGGGAGGTATCATCGAAGACGTGTTCATCGACAGACTTGGACCTAGGGATAGGCCAAGGCATAGCAGGGATTCTTGCCAAGCTTGAAGTACGGAGTTGTGTGTTCGCTGCCGCGACAACAATAAACCGCTGCCGCAGCAGGTGCTGCCGCGACAGGCGTTACGACAAAACAGAGAAGTCCTAGACAGTGCAACACCTGCACTACAGAGCAGATCAATATCGGCCCATTCTTTACTCTAAATATTTTCATCTTTTATTTTCAATCTTCTTTATTAATTCGTTACAAACTATTAAACTCTTTCTTTTCCCCTTCGTGCAGAAAACTAAGGTTAAAGCTATTAGCCCAGTCCCTGTGGAGACGATATCCGATACTTCTGTATCACTTTACTACTTGCGTCGTGTACACTTGCACTACATTGCGATAGACACTTTTACACGCAACAACATCCAATCGAGCAAACATCGTTCTCAACTCTACAACCACCTTTCTACTCAAAGCATCAACCACAACATTGGCCTTCCTAGAGTGATACTCTATCGTCAATGTAACGCCCTGGTTTTGGGCCTAGATGTTTTAGACATCGGATCGGGCCGGTCGGATACGGTTCGAATTGTATTAGGTGGTTTAAGGAAATCAAGGATCAGGAAAGGATAAAAATATGACAAATATTTCTAAAATCCTCTAAAATCATGTTTAAGAGGTTGGTCAAATCAATTTTACAAAATAAGTTTTGGAAGTGGTACATTTTGGGTAGTGACCAAAATGTAAAGTTTTAAAACTGTGGAAAATTGCAAATTTCAAAAGAGGAGTCAAAATATTAGAATCTTTAGGGAGCTTTTGTACAATTAAATCTTTCCTTAAATTGACATGTGTTTTAAAAGAGTTTTAATATAATTGATTTAAAAAGGGAATTTATTATAATTAATTAAATGGTAAATTGGGATGTTTTATTTTACGTAACTAACTTTCAATTCTCATTTTCAGCAAAACTCAATTCTCTCAAACCTTTTCTCCAGATTTCGTTTCTCCCAAACACTCTCTCTTTAGTTCTCATCTTTTTCTAAGAATTCTCTTCATGTTCTTCAAGATTTGGGAAGCAAAAACTTGTCAATCTTTAAGGAAGGCAAGGATTGGAGGTAAATCCCGTTCTCAACCTCTAATCTAGGTTCTTTATTTAAATTCCCAAGATCTTTGGCTCCTAATTATTGTTTTAACTGAGTTTTAATTATAGTTTTTATTTAAGATCAAAATATTGCAATATAGTGGTTTAAATCTTGATTTTCGGAGTGTTGTTGATGAGCTCTGTTTTGGATTGATTCTAATTGAGTTTTTTTGTTGATTATATTGTTGAAAAAGAGTTTTGATAATATAGATCCGGAAATCCTTGAGATCCTTGAGTTTCTTGATAGAATTAGTTGAGCTTTTAAGGTGGTTTGATGGTGTTATTCTTGGTGGAGGTATAAGGAAGGGTTTAGGTTGTTTTTAGATGTGTTGTGATGTTTATTAATGGTTGGAAGTGATGTATATTGGCTGGGCTTGGTTTAGGAAGCAATCGATTGAGTTTTCAGTTGTTTCAGATGGGTAGATTGGTGTAGTTTTGCTGAGCAACGAGTTTGTGTTTAGTTACTGGTGTTGAAATGCATTTTAATGCATTTGGATCTCTGTTTTGATGCTCTGAAAACATGGGATCCTGATCCGGTAGCAAGTAGGGCATTTTCGGAGGCTTCAGGAGAGTGATCTTCACGTCGGCAAGCGGAGTTTCGCGTATCGGTGAGTGGAAAAGGATTTTCCAGCTTTGAAACGCTTTGAGCGTGGTTTTGGGAGCTTAGTGTAAGTTTGAAACACTTAGCTAAGCTCAAGAGTAAGTAAATCGAAAGTCTATCTCGGATTGTGCTATGTTTTGGTTTGAAATGCACTTGATTTAAATGTGGTTTGATTACTGTTTTAAAGCATGTTTTGAGCAATGATGTTAAGGATACACATGGTAAGTGATGCTTGGGTTCATATGATTTATGCATTTGGTTTTAAGCATGTTAATGCTTGTGAAAATGGCATTGGGGTTTATGCTTGTAAAACAGTGAAATGATGATGATAAATGATTATATTGGCAAGTGATGGAAATGGTTTTGGTTACTTTAATCAGATATAGTTAGCCGGCTATAAGATTGGGTGCACCGTGAATAAAGTCGCCTTGGGTGTTGAGGGGTTGTGATTATGCCGTAAACTCCATCCAAGTACCCTAACGATTGAGGCTAAGATCACAACGGTGGATGGTTTAATCCCGTATGTAAATCTTGTGGTTTGTGTCTCGTGCTCTCGTTAGTGGAATTATACAACTACCAATGAGTGATGTTGAAGGGTTGTGATTGTGCCATTAATTTCCATCACGAGTGTTGAAGGTTGTGATTGTGTCACTTAACTTAACCTTGTGTAATCCGGTAGTGTATATGAAGCGTGTGGGACAACACTTGTAATCCGCGTATCCAATTGTGTCAATTGTGTTGATTTTGTTATGTTTCATGTATTGATCACTTGCGAGCCAATATACTGATGTTAATATAATGAGTTAATGATGAACATTTATTTTGAGAAAGCATGAGATGCTTGAGAGATATGCTTGAGTGCATATGATTCTTGGTTTAAGCATGAGCAAAGGTTTTTGCTGTTATAATTAATGATGCTATGAGCATGTGGTTTTGGAAATGGAAACGATGTTTAAAGTGCATGTTTTAAAGGAAGGCTTGTGTTTTCAAAGAATGATGATTTGGTTTTATAAAATGCATTGATGAATGTTTCGTTGTTAGCGGTCCTCACTTAGCTTTATGCTTACGCTCATTTGTTTCATCAATGCAGAGAATTGAGCATCTTTTGCAGCAAGAGAGCAAGGGGAATCCAAGTGATTTTAGCTAAGCAATGTATGTGCTTTCACCTTAGTGTAATAAAAGGCAATGGGAGGGATTTCCACTCATAGATTTGTTGGTGATGTTAATCATTTTGAGAATGTTTGGTTTGTGTTTTTGGGACTTGTAAATGGTCTCTTTATGGTTTATGGACTTGTATTTGGTTTTTGGCTATGCTATGGTTTATATTTAAAAGCATGCTTGAGTAGATTAATGTCTCTCCATAAGTGTATGAGATGTTGATTATAACATGTATGAATGTTTTGGATACGTTAAAATGTTGTTAAGTGCGATTTGAGGGCTGTTAGAAGTGCATTTCTGGTATGCGTATCGATACTCGTGGTTGCGTATCGATACGCTAAGGCTATTTTCAAGCATTTTAGCTTAGGGATACCGATACGAGTTACCCACGTATCGATACGCCTAAGCAAAGGCTTGAAGGTCGTACCGATACGCGGGGAAGCGTATCGATACCGTTTTTCTAAGTTTGGTTTCTACCATTTCGCGTATCGATACGGGCTTAAGCGTATCGATACTGAGTCGTTATTTTCAGTTAAAGGAATCTTCTAAAGTTTGAAATGTTGCATATTGGTCCCTAAATGTTGAATGTTCAATTGGTTGAGTTTGGATGATCTGTTTGTGACAAAATTTGACATGGAAGCATGTTACATGACTAAATAAGGATTGGTAATCTTAAAATCTGAATAGTCCCTGTATTTTATGGAAATTACAATTTAGTCCCTAAAAGTCAAATATAAGCAATTAAACCCCTAATCGAACTCCGATCGTTGTGTCGTTCTCTTCTAAATGTCTTGCTGATCATATAGGATCATAATGTGCATCTAGAAAAGATTAAAAGAAAAAAGGGTCGTTAATCGCAGTCGGCTTTGACGTGTTGGCTTCGATTTTCCCCGTGTAATCTTCTTAGTTCGGGTCGGGCGTCTAGGCCGGGCTAAGGGGGTTACAGTCAAGTTGTAATCCTTAAGCAACTTCAACCATCTTCGTTGCCTAAGATTCAACTCCTTCTGCGACATAAATTTTTTTTTTAACTCTTATGATCTGTATATTCCACACACTTTTCACCATAAAGATAATGCCTCCAAATCTTTAGCTCAAACACCACCGCGACCAATTCTATATCATGAGTAGGGTAATTGCGCTCATGCACCTTCAACTGCCTAGACGCATAAGCCACAACTCTACCATCCTGCATCAACACGCATCCTAAACGAACATATGATGCATCGCTATAGATGAAAAACTCTTTCCCTGACTCAGGTTGAATCAAGAATGGAGCTTGCGTCAAAGCTTCCTTCAACTTCTCAAAAGCTTGTTGTCTAGCTACCATCCACTCAAAACAAACATCTTTTTGCAACAACTTCGTGAAAGGAGCATCAGCCTTTGAAAGACAATCCATAAAACGACGATAATACCTTGCCAAGCCTTAGAAACTATGAACCTTTGTCACCGACTTAGGTTGTTTCCAGTTTACAATCGCTTCAACCTTCTGTGGATCTACACAAATTCCTTCGGCTGATACAACATGACCAAGAAAAACCACTTCCTAAATCCAAAACTCACACTTACTCAACTTAGCATAAGCTGATTATCCAACAAGACTTGCAAAACAATTCTCAATGCTTATCATGATCCTCCTTTGTACGAGAATACACAAGGATATAACAAATAAACACCACTACAAATTGATCCAAGAATTCATGGAACACCCGATTCATCATATCCATGAAAGCTGCAAGCACATTTGTCAATCCAAACGACATCACCAAAAACTTATAATGCCTGTAACGTGTCCGAAAAGTTGTCTTTGGTACATCTCTATCCTTCAGCTTTAATTGAAGGTATCCTGATCTCAAATCAATCTTAGAAAACACTAACGCACCTCGGAGTTGATCAAATAGGTCTTCAATCCATGGAAAAGGATACTTATTCTTAATCGTCAACTTGTTCAGTTGCCGATAATCAATGCACATTCTCATAGTGTCATCCTTCTTCACAAACAACACAAACACTCCCCAAGGCGAAACACTAGGACGAATGAAACCATGGTCCAACAACTCCTAAAGTTGCGTTTTCAACACCTTTAACTCTTTAGGAGCCATGCGATACAGAGCAATGGAAACTAGGACCGTATCCGTATACGTCTCGATACAAAACTCTACTTCCCTATCCGATGGTAAACCAAACAACTCTTCTGGAAACACTTACAGAAAATCACAAACAGTGAGAATATCATAGGGTCGTGCCTCCTTCAAAAATCGGATTCATGACATACGCGAAGTATGCTTGACACCCAACTTCTAACAACTTTTGCGCTTCTAAAGCCGAAACAAAATTGGATAAGAACTAGACATTCTCACCCACCACCTGTAACCCCCTCGCCCCGGGCTAGACGGCAGACCGGTCCGAGCAGGTTACACAGGGAAAACCGAAGCGAAACCCGTTAAGGCTCCACTCTGGTTAGCAGGCCTAGAAAACTTTTCATTACTTTATCTTGTCTAAATGTATCATTTAGTCCTATGCGTGAAACGACAGCGGAAAACGATACGAAAAGATACAAGAAGAACGTAAGGTAAATTAAATTTACCAAGTGACATATTAGTCCGATTGCTTGTATTCGAAACCAAAACCATTCATAAACGATGCATATAAGCTTAACAAGGAAGTCAACAATCAAACGAGACTAAAACATCACATCCATAACCTTTGGAGATGCCAAAAGCCCAAAGTTCAGGCCTGCGTTTCGAAATAGGCTTTCCCGTTTCGATACGCGGGCTCCAGTATAAAAGCCAGACCAAGCTGTACCGATACGGTCCACTCCGTTCCGGTACGGGGGTCTCCAGTGTTGAAACATTTCGAAACAGGTTCCGAAACGGGCACTCACAGAGGCAAACCGTATCGAAATGCTTATCGAAACGGGGGCTCACAGTGTCAATTTGTATCAAAACGACACCACCCCCATTCTGATACGAGTATCCCTGGAGCTACACGCTTTCCGAAACAACCACAAGAGTTTCGAAACGCATGCACTTTGTGTGACCCTGAAAACAGTTTTTTGCATCTCCAAGTGCTCCCAAACATACCCCAGATCAACAAGAATAATGAAACATCAAACATACACATAATCTATAGGCATTACATCCTACCACAAGCATGATCAACCATAAAGCATACATAATAATGCCATTCATTCAAAGAAACATACATCCACATCACATACAATAAAAAATAGGTTACATGCCTTCAAATACAAAACATAAGCATTCATAAAACAAGCCTTACATGATTTTTCACACAAACACATAAACATCTCATAAATCATGGTTTACATACTCCAACACAAAAGCATTAACAAAATAGGAGTCCAACACATGCTTCTATAACACGTAGCATCCCCATTGCTAACTACCACATTATTTACTAAAACCATACTTGAACAACCACAAACGCGCTTGGATGCCCTTCCTTTGCTCCTTGCTAAGTCCACACTACTGATCTGCATTGTCGAAAACGAGAGCGTAAGATAGAAGCTTAGTGAGGGAACTCAAAACAAAACATCGACAATGCAGAGTTCAAGCATGGCATCCATGAAACATTCACAAGGCATACATATACACCAACATAGCAACATAGCGAAACGTTACAAGAATGCATGAACATGGCATCTTACCTCATGTTATGCTAAACAAAAATGTAACATAACACCGTTTCACAACAACCACACATAGACAAGTATATTGGCAATTATATAGCTTACTCGGATATGCGGATAACTTCTGTTGGGATTTTCACCCCAACGTACTCAACAACAATTACCTTTCGGTGGGATTACACACATCACCGTTTTCACCCATGGATGAGGTTACACTCATCATCACATGCTAACATTTTCCGGTTGAATATTACCTCACTGTACTCCTCCTTGGTAACTACACGTCACCAAGGCCATGCGCGAATTTGACTCTTACCGTGTGCACACTCATCCTAATGATCGATCATTTATACCCGGTAATTATAACTAGTGCCAACATACTAACAAGACTCACCATGATTTCACAATCATGCACACAACATATCATTACAAATATACAACATCAATATATATAACAACATGTATTAACAAACATGTATCACACAAACCACATTTACGCAATTAACAAGAATTTCATAAAGCCAAACAAGAGATTAAGCTACCAACTTAATCTTTTCATTAGATTGGCCTACCAAGCACAATCTAACACCTCAACCACACATTTGAAAAAATTTAAAACCATTTTGAATAATCCACTCACCAAACTCCCTTAAGCAAACCGAGAAAGCCGATCAAGCCTCCAAATTTCCCGGAATCGAGCCCGAAGCTTCTCCCACGATTTCCCTTGATTCTAATCAATCAAAAACAACATATTACAAAACCAAATCATCCACAAAACCACTGTCACAAATCAGATTTCAATCACAAGACCATTTCTCTACATTTCCAAGCCAAAACTAACACAAAATCCCCATTTTCGAACTTACATTCAACCCAGCAGAAACCTATTGATCTCAACACCCAAACATCATTAAACACCTTCAAAACAACCCTCAAGCATCACTATATCATCAGCCCTACTATCCTACACCAAACTACCTCAAAAACCTAAGTTTTTAACCCTTTAAAACACCCACAAAAACCCATTTGGCGATTTTCATCAAAACCCCACCATTTTCACTTATAATAATCTTTAGGGCAAGATTAAAACATAAATTAACTTTACAAATCAAAAGCTAAACGAAAAACCATTAAAGGTTCTTCATTTTTCTTTAAAACTTGAAAACTTGAAAACTTCAAAAATGTTGTTTAAGAGAAACTAAAACCATGGGAATGTTAGGAATGATGAGGAGAAGTCAAAAACGATTTTACCTTGAAGAGAGCTTTTGAAATGGTGAAGGAAGTTGATGGAATAGTGTTTTGGGGGTTAGGGGAGGTTTTTGTCATGAAAAGCTTAAGGAAGAAGAAGATGAAGACTCTTCAAAAAGTTTCCCCATTTTACTCATCTTTTTCCTTTATTTTAAAAATTACATTTTTGCCCTTAATGAAAACACAAGGCCCTTTTTAATTAAAACACATGGCCCTTTTTAATTAAAACGAGCCCATGACTCGAATCCGATTTAACTCTCCAAACATCCGACCCCTAAACTCGAGTGTTACAACTCTCCCCCACTTAAGGAATTTCGTCCTCAAAATTACCTTACTTAAAGAGGTACGAGAAATGTCTTACCATATCTTCCTTCCTCTCCCAAGTGGCCTCGCTTTGACGAACTCAATCGATCTACCACGCAACACTTTGTTGTCCGAGGCTAAGATCTCAAATGGTTTCTCATCATACGTCAAATCTGGGTTCAAGTCAATCTCTTCCACAGGCATCACATGCGACGGATCTGATCTATACTTCCGAAGCATTAAAACATGGAACACATTGTGAATCTTCTCTAACTCGGATGGCAAACGTAACTGATAAGCAACCGGACCGATTCGCTTCACAATCTCATATGGCCCAATGTACCTCGGACTCAATTTCTGTTTTTTGTCAAATCTCATAACTTTCTTCCACGGAGAGACTTTCAAGAACAATCTATCCCCCACGGCATACTCAACTTCTTTCCTCTTCAAATCGGCATAGGACTTCTGCCTATCCGAAGCTGCCTTCAAACGATCACAGATTAACTTCACTTTATCGGTAGTCCCCTTAAGCAAATCTGACATCGTTAACAACTTCTGACCTGCCTCAGCCCAACAAACCAAAGTTCTACACTTTCTACCATACAGAGCCTCATACGAAGCCATCTGAATGCTCGACTAAAAACTGTTACTGTAAGCGAACTCGACCAACGGCAAGTGTTTCTCCCAAGTATCCTGAAAATCAATAATGCAACAACGCAACATGTCCTCCAAAATCTGTATAACCCTCTCGGACTGACCATCTGACTGAGGATGATACGACGTACTGAAATTCAATCGGGTACCCAAAGCTGTATGCAAACACTCCCAAAATCAGGCTATAAATCTCGGATCTCTGTCAGACACAATCGACTTCGGCACACCATACAGTCTCACAGTCTCTCTGATGTACAAATCAGCCAAGTTATCTAAGGAGTAAGTCGTATTAACAGCTAAAAAGTGAGCACACTTCGTAAAATGATCAACTATAACTCACACTGAGTTCTTCTTCGAAGGAGTCAAAGGCAAACCCGAAATGAAGTCCATGGTGATATTTTCCCACTTCCATTCCGGAATCCTAAACGGTTGCAACAAACCTGAAGGAACCTGATGTTCTGCCTTCACTCTCTGACATACCACACACTTACACACATAGTCGGCTACGTCTTTCTTCAAACCTACCCAATAGTATTCATTCTTCAAATCACAATACATCTTTGTGCTACCAGGATGCATAGCGAACGGGCTACTGTGTGCTTCGGTCAAGATAGTACGTCTTAAATCACTGTCATTTGGCACAACTATTCTATCTCTGAAACACAAGACCCAGTCAACACTGAAACTGTAATATGATGGTTTACTCTCGGCTATATCTTACACGTGAGGTGCCAACGATCTATCTAAAAACTGTTTTTCTCTAATCAACTGGCCTAAGGTAGGTCTAACCTGAAGCTCGGCCACTAGACCACCATCCCCGGACAAGCTCAAACTAGCAAACATGGATTTCAACTCAACGACTACCTTACTACTCAAAGCATCTGCCACTACATTGGCTTTACCCGGATGGTACTCAATCGTGAGATCATAGTCCTTATGCAACTCAAGCCACCTACGCTATCTAAGGTTCAACTCTCGTTGTGTCATGATATACTTCAGACTCTTGTGATCCGTATACACTGTGCATTTCTCACCGTACAAATAATGTCTCCAAATCTTCAAGGCAAAAACAACTGCGACTAGCTCTATGTCGTGTGTCGGATACTTACGCTCGTGAGTCTTCAACTGTCTCGAGGCATAAGCTACAACTCTTCTGTCTTGCATGAGTACACAACCTAACCCTATATATGAAGCATCACTGTAGATCACATATTGGTGCATCTTTCAAAGCTTCTTTCAGTTTCTCAAAGGCTTGCTGTCTCGCATCTGACCACTCAAACTGAACATTCTTCTGAAGCAATTTTGTCAAAATAGCGGCTATCTTCGAGAAACCATCCACAAATCTCCTATAGTAACCCGCTAAGCCTAGGAAACTACGAATCTCTGTCACAGACTTTGGTTGGTTCCACTCAACAATGGCTTCTATCTTCTTCGGATCAACTCTAATCCCCTCAACTGACACTACATGTCCTAGGAAGACTACTTCTCTGATCCAGAACTCACACTTACTTAACTTAGCGTACAACTGGTTGTCCAACAAAGTCTACAAAACTAACCTCAAATGTCAGTCACGATCTTCTTCGGTACGCAAATACACCAAAATGTTATCTATGAAAACAACCACAAATTGATCTAAGTACTGATGGAAGATTCTATTTATCATATCCATGAAAGCAGTCGGTGCTTTTGTCAACCCAAATAGCATAACTAGGAACTCGTAGTGACCATATCTAGTTCTAAAAGTTGTCTTCGATACATCAACCTCTTTTACCTTCAGCTGGTAATAACCAGATCTCAAGTCAATCTTCGAAAAGACTGATGCCCCTCTCAACTGATCAAACAAGTCATCGATACGCGGCAAAGGATACTTGTTATTCACTATCAATTGATTCAACTGTCTATAATCAATGCACATTCTCATACTACCGTCTTTCTTCTTCACAAACAAAACCGGAGCGCCCCAAGGTGAAGAACTCGGACGAATAAAACCTTTATCTGACAACTCTTGTAACTGAGTCTTCAACTCCTTCAGTTCTTTCGGTACCATACGGTATGGAGCAATCGAAACAGGAGCAGAATCTGCATATGTCTCTATAGCAAACTCTACCTCTCAGTCAGGCGATAAACCGGGAATTCCTTCTAGAAACACACTCGGAAAATCACACACTGTTCTGATATCTTGTGATCTAACCTCATTCATGTTCGGATTCATCACGTAGGCCAAGTACGCCTCACAACCCAACTCAACTAATCTCTGAGCCTCTAAGGCTTAAACAACATTCGACAAGAATTTCACATTCTCACCTACTACCACAATCTCATAGTCATCCACGAGCTTCAAGAAAACTCTCTTAATTTTGAAATCTATCCTAGCTCTATGTTCTATAAGCCAGTCCATACCTAAAATCACATCGAAGCCATAGAACGGCAACTTCATCATGTCCACTGGAAATATGTGCCCCTGAACCATTAACGGACACCTTCTATACATCTTTCTAACCACTACGGTATCCCCGAAGGAACTAGTAACACTAACACCTACCTCTAGTACCTCACAAGGTAAATTCAACACCTTTGCATGCTCACTAAAAATATATGAATGCGTAGACCCGGAGTCAATCAAGGAAAGCAAACTCAGAGACTGTATCGAGAAATTACCTGCAATCACATCTATGTCGTTCTGTCCCTCTCGTTGATCATAGACTCTAGCCTGACCTCCGCCCTCTGATTGAACCGCAACCAATTGTGCTATATTTTGCTGGCCATCATTTCTTGGCTGAAAGTTACCTCGATCGTGCCCACAGCCTCTCGAAAAATCAATAGCTCTACTAGGAGCCTGAACCTGAACCGGTGCATACCCAGCCTGGCGTGGACAATCACGCCTAAGGTGATCTCTAGCTCCACAGTTCCAACATGAGTGAAAGTTTCCCCAACACTCTCCGGTGTGATGCCTCCCACATCTAGTACACTCTGGCAAACGCCCACCAGCTCTCTGGCCCTGATGGCATCTACCGTGGTTACCACCACCACGTCTATGATCATAGTGATGCTTGTTGTCCCTATGACTCTTGGCATCACCTCTATCGAAGTCGCCAGACCTCTTTCCAGAACTAGAACCACCCGAACATTTGGTCAGACCCAAACTGTGCTCTATGTCCTTGGCCCTAGCGACCAAGACATCAAAGTCTGTGTGGTCCGTAGCCAAAGTGAACCTCTTGATCACTTCTTCGTTCAACCCGTAACGGAAACGGTCACAACATTCCCTCTCAGTAGGAACTAGCTCGGACGCATACTGACTCAATCTGACAAATCGTATCTCGTACTCGGTCACTGTCATGTTACCCTGAAGCAAAGCCATGAACTCTCTCTTCTTCTCATCGAGATAACGGCGACCTATATACTTCTTGCGGAATGCAGACTCAAAGAACTCCCAAGTAACCTCGGCATCTGGCATGCCCATAGTAATGGTGACCCACCAAGTGTAGGCATCACCCTGAAGCAGAGAAACAACACACCCTAGTCTGCGTGCTCCAGTACAACCCATCAGAGACAAAATACGAACGATCTTTTCAAACCAAGCCTCTAATCTCTCGGGTGCCAACCCTCGGAACTCTTCACCTCCCAAACTGCGGAGCCTCTCAAGTGGCAAACCAGTGCCTTCACCCTGAGGTTGTGCCATTACTTGTCCCTCGGCCACAACTGCTAGGAAAGCCCCAGCTATCGGCTGACCTGAGGTCCTACACCCTCGGCTCTCGCCTTACCTCCCTCTTGACGAGGAGAGGAAGGAGAAGGTGGAGGAGCCTGTGCCTCAACAACCAGCTCAACTTACGGAGCTGCTGCCCGTGGTTCCAGATGAATCATCCTAGGCCTGCCTCTACGTCTAATCTTACAGCTAGCAAGATAACAACTACAAACAAACAAACACACAAGGATTAAGTTAGCAAAGGCAAGGGTCTAACTTGCTCAAGTATTCCTTTACAAAATCTTTTCAAATAAGCAATAGAAGCAATGGGAACTTGACACTACGCCTCAACACATCAACCATACTAGCACAAGCTCTCAAACACTATGCGAACAATCAAACAACAAGCATACATAGCAAAACAATCACCGTACAACATACACCTCAAACTTACCTCACTTACCTTCCCGAGGTCGCGGAAACCTCATGCTCTTAGACCAACAAATGTAACCCCCTCGCCCCGGGCTAGACGATAGACCGGTCCTAGTAGGTTACACGGGGAAAACCAAAGCGAAACCCATTAAGGCTCCACTTCGATTAGCAAGCCTAGAAAACTTTTCAATACTTTATCTTGTCTAAATGTATCATTTAGTCCTATGCGTGAAACGACAGTGGAAAACGATACGAAAAGATACAAGCAGAACGTAAGGTAAATTAAATTTACCAAGTGACATATTAGTCCGATTACTTGCATTCGAAACCAAAACCATTCATAAACGATGCATATAATCTTAACAAGGAAGTCAACAATCAAACGGGACTAAAACATCACATCCGAGAACCTATGGAGATGCCAAAAGCCCAAAGTTTAGGTCTGCGTTTCGAAACGGGCTTTCCCGTTTCGATACGCGGGCTCCAGTTTAAAAGCCAGACCAAGCCGTACCGAAATGGTCCTCTTCGTTCCGGTACAGAGGTCTCCATTGTTGAAACGTTCCAGAACAGGTTCCGAAACGGGCACTCACAGAGGCGAAGCGTATCGCAATGCGTACCGAAACGGGGGCTCACAGTGTCAAATCGTATCAAAACGACACCACCTCCGTTCTGACACGAGTATCCCTAGAGCTACACTCATTCCGAAACAACCAAGAGCGTTTCGAAACGCCTGCACTCTGTGTGACCCTGAAAACAATTTTCTGTATCTCCATAAAGCCTTACATCCACATCACATAACATGATCAACCATACACAAGCATGAAACATCAAACATACACATAATCTATAGGCATTACATCCTACCACAAGCATGATCAACCATAAAGTATACATAACAAGGCCATTCATTCAAAGAAACATACATCCACATCACATAGCATAAAACAAGGTTACATGCCTTCAAATACAAAACATAAGCATTCATAAAACAAGCCTTACATGCTTTTTCACACAAACACATAAACACCTCATAAATCATGGTTTACATACTCCAACACTAAAGTATTAACAAAATAGGAGTCCAAAACATGCTCTTATAATACGTAGCATCCCAATTGCTAACTACCACATTATTTACTAAAACCATACTTGAGCAACCACAAGCGCACTTGGATGCCCTTCCTTTGCTCCTTGCTAACTCCACACTAGTGATCTGCATTGTCGAAAACGAGAGCGTAAGCTAGAAGCTTAGTGAGGGAGCTCAAAACAAAACATCGACAATGTAGGGTTCAAGTATGGCATCCATGAAACATTCACAAGGCATACATATACACCAACATAGCAACATAGCTAAACGTTACAAGAATGCATGAACATGGAATCTTACCTCATGTTATGCTAAACAAAAATGTAGCATTACACCTTTTCACAACCACCACACATAGACAAGTATATTGGCAACTGTATAGCTTACTCGGATATGCAGATAACTTCCGTTGGGATTTTCGCCCCAACGTACTCAACAACAATTACCTTTCGGTGGGATTACACACATCACCGTTTTCACTCATGGATGGGATTACACTCATCATCACATGCTAATATTTTCTGATGGAATATTACCTCACCGCACTCCTCCTTGATGACTACACGTCACCAAGGCCACGCGCGAATTTGACTCTTACCGTGTGCACACTCATCCTAATGATCGATCATTTATACCCGGTAATTATAACTAGTGCCAACATACTAACAAGACTCACCATGATTTCACAATCATGCACACAACATATCATTACCAATATACAACATCAATATATATAACAACATGTATAAACAAACATGTATCACACAAACCACATTTACGCAATTAACAAGAATTTCATAAAGCCAAACAAGAGATTAAGCTACCAACTTAATCTTTTCATTAGATTGGCCTACCAAGCACAATCTAACACCTTAACCACACATTTGAACAAATTTAAAACCATTTTGAATAATCCACTCACCAAACTCCCTTAAGCAAACTGAGAAAGTCGATCAAGCCTCCAAATTTCCTAGAATTGAGCCCGAAGCTTCTCCCACGGTTTCCCTTGATTCTAATCAATCAAAAACAACATATTACTCAACCAAATCATCCACAAAACCACTATCAGAAATTAGATTTAAAACACAAGACCATTTCTCTACATTTCTAAGCCAAAACTAACACAAAATCCCCATTTTCGAACTTACATTCAACCCAACAGAAACCTATTGATCTCAACACTCAAATCATCATTAAAAACCTTCAAAACAACCCTCAAGCATTACTATATCATCAGCCTCACTCTCCTACACCAAACTACCTCAAAAACCCAAGTTTTTAACCTTTTAAAACACCCACAAAAACCCATTTCAGGATTTTCATCAAAATCCAACCATTTTCACTTATAATACTCTTTAGGGCAAGATTAAAACATAAATTAACTTTACAAATCAAAAGCTAAACGAAAAACCATTAAAGCTTCTTCCTTTTTCTTTAAAACTTGAAAACTTGAAAACTTCAAAAATGGTGTTTAAGAGAAACTAAACCATGGGAACGTTAGGAATGATGAGGAGAAGTCAAAAATGATTTTACCTTGAAGAGAGCTCTTGAAATGGTGAAGGAAGTTGATAGAATAGTGTTTTGGGGGTTAGGGGTGGTTTTTGTCGTGAAAAGCTTAAGGAAGAAGAAGATGAAGACTCTTCAAAAAGTTCCCCTTTTTACTAATTTTTTCCTTTATTTTAAAAATTACCTTTTTTCCCTTAATGAAAACTCATGGCCCTTTTTAATTAAAACCAAGCCCAAATTAAATTAAAACGAGCCCACGACTCGAACCCGATTTAACTCTCCTAACAACCGACCTGTAAACCCGTGTGTTACACCACCACAACTTCGTAATCATTGGCAAGTTTCAACGAAACCCACTTATATTCAAAATAAACCACAATTTTGTGTTTCGTCAACCAATCTATACCCAAGATAACATCAAAAATATCGAAAGGAAACTTCATCATATTAACTGCAAACTCATAACCTTGCACTATCAAGGTATCTCTAATGTCGCAACTCCGCCAAATATGTTACAACTTAAGAAAATTTCCTTAACAAACTTCATTAGCAACAACTAATCCTAGTAAAGACCTCGTACTACAAACTCCAACCACCATAAACCACCTTAAACACCTCCTCTACTCTTCGGGATCTTAAAGAATCTTTTCGCGAACGCTACTTACATCTCATCTTCATCGATCTCTGAGAAATCATACGTAAATGTGAACATATTCGTGTATGCCCAACTACATGCCCTCGTAGATGCCTATGCATATGTATGCAAAATTTCTAATGCCAAGCCCAAATGCATGCATGTAATGACATATTTAAATATATGTATATATATATATATATACATATAAGTGTTTTGTAATGTGCTTGATTATCAATTCACACTTACTAACAATATTCTCGGACCGATCACTTGCAACCAAATTTGCATCCCCAGAGCACCTCATACATCTTCGCCAAAATTTGCACCTATCCATCTCTAAAACAAAAGCTTCGATACAAAGACTACTTCACATCTTGATTTTTAGTCAAGATTCGCTTCAGCGCATCATTGCACACGAAACCTCTACCACTCTTGCTAAACTTAAACCCAAGTATTCTCAGAATACTTGTCTCTTCGCAACCTCGAATGCTAGTAGAGCATTCGTCATCTACTCGTCATAAAACTAAACCAAAGCAACACCATTATCGTTAATTACCATGCCGAGGCTACGGGAAAAGAACTCCCGAGCAAAAATTCCCACAACCAAATTCTCATCTTACACACTGCCTTAACCAATCCAGGTCGCAACGCTCACATCATTTGCGTTCATCAATAGCCAGTTATGGTGTATGATATCTCATCCATACAAACTGAACCTCATTTCCCATTTTAAACATGCTGCCCTGACCCAACACCATCTATAATCTCACGAACGAGGACTAATTCACTCAAGTTCGGGGATCACTTCTAACAATTCTTGATCGAGGACCAAGTCAACTCAAGATCAAATATCATTCTTATTGGCATACTTTCCCCCGAAATCACTAGTCTTCCAAGCTCCCATTTCAGTTCCATTTTCAAACACAATTAAAAATATATAGCATGAAAATACAACAATAAAACAATTAGGCCAGTGTGAAGCAAGAATCCAGGACGCTCAAGTTTTAAGGAAAAATATATTTTTACTAATAGTAATAAGGGAATGGGTACCCCAATATCTCTCTCCCCAAACATCACATAATATCCACAACAGCATGTCATCAAACATCGTGCATAGCACACAATCAACAAATGATTAAAACATATTATATGCAATAATCGTGCATACCAAACACCAAGAAAACACTCAAACAACGATATTACAACCAACTTACCTCCTAATTTTTCGTAAACCTGGCTTTGATACTAACAAATGTAACCCCCTTGACTCGTCCTAACCGTTTTACCGACTCGAGCAAGTTACACGGGGAATATTGAAGTAAACAGGTGAAGATTTACCTCAATAAACGACCCTAATTTTTTTATTTTATCTTGTCTAGATGCTCTTCACGAATCCTAAGGTGATCATGCTCACAGCGGATAAAGTTACGACTCGAACAAGGTCAATTGAACCTTCGATTAATTCTAAACATAATTTAGGGACCATTTTCCAAAATTAGATAAATTTGATGACTTATGCCAAATTAAGATTACCGATCCTTAATTAGTCATATTTCAAGCGTGCATGTCAAAAACCAACTTAAAACAACACTCCAAACTCATTCAATTGCATTCTTAACATTCAAGGATCAAAATGTAACAACAACAAACTTACAGATAACAATTAACTAATAAAATCATTCTGACATGCTTCTAACATAAGCTCAACCATTCTAGCATGCTTCTATCATAATAGAAATCATTCGAAACCATTTTAACATACTTCTAACATAAACTCAATCATTTGTGGCATAGTTCCAAAGGTGTTAGACACCAAACCAAGCATTCAACATAAACGTAACCATAGATGACAATCTATAGGCATGCTTTCTAAGAAAGTAACCACATAAAGTTTAAAACGCTAACCAAACCAAATACCAACATATAAAGACCATTTACAAATCCAAATAGGCAATATAAACTTGCCACAAACCAGGGAGTTTCAAAACACAACCTCCCAAAATATATATGTACGCTCCCATTGCCTCATATTACTAATTAGTAAATGTAAAACCATACTTGAACTATGAAACGCTCTTGGAATCTTCTCTTTCTACTTCGCTGCCACAACCAAGCTATTTCTCTGCAATGTTTTAAAAAGAGAGCGTAAGCATAAATGCCTAGTGAGGGTCGCTCGATTAAAAACCAACAATAATGTGTTTTAAAACCATTTCTCAAATACAAATCACTTTTCATCATGCTCAAATACAACACATGCTTTAAATCACATTCTAAGCAAAACCAATAATCATTTATAAAACATGTATCACCAATCGCATGCATTTACCACAATACAAAACTCATTGCAAGCTTCTCAAGTTTGTACATCATAAAGCATATCTCAAAATAGATTTTCATGTATAAATCTCAATATACAAAACCAATAAAAAAACATGATACATGTAATCTCATATATTGACATTAAAAGTGACACAAATGGAATCTACTCCCATCCTTGGATAGCACTATCCCTATCCATAATTGTTCGAATATGCAGACACCTTGGTGGAATCTACCCCAATCAAGTCACATGGTGAAATCTACTCGCACTATTATCTCACTTCGCCCGAGATGTCACTACCACCATTGCCCGTTGGTGATAGAATCTACCCCTATCACTCGCAACACAATAGAATCTACCCATATTGTGTAACCGAAGAATTTATCTCACGTACGAATTTTGTATATTATAGTGCACTTCTCATCCTATTGGTCGACCAATTATATCCGATAATATTAAGTCTCATCACTTTGCCAATATACACTTTTAAACCATGTCACCTCACTGTTTTTCGTATGCATCATTCAAACCAATTTCTATCATAGTATCTCAAATACATTAATCCATGTATTTAGGCATTTTCTCAAATATGTTGCATACCACTTTCTAAACACATGTATTATCAAAATATAACTTATACAACATTTCTCACTTCCAAAACATGCATATAATAGTAGGTAAAACAATTCTATCTTCAATGCATGAGCTTGAATTTAATAAAACAATGGAAACCGAACACCGAGAGTAAAATCTGCCATACTTACTTCCAAGCATAGATTAGCGTTTCAAGCTTAATCTAAACTCCAGAACCTTGCTTTAAAACCATTGAAAAGCTTTTAAAATCATTTTCACTCACCAACTTGATATCGCCTCGAAGACAACGTCTCGAGTCCAACGCCTCAACGCCTACCGAACAACGTCTCGACTCCAACGCCTTAACGCCTACCGAACAACGTCTCGACTCCAACACCTTAACGCCTACCGAACAACGTCCAAACACTCGCCAACTTTCATAAAAAAATAAAAGGGTCAATATAAATTGGACCCATCAAAGTAACCACTTAATTAAAATACACTACTGCATAAATAGCCTATAAAAATTATTTCAATCTTTCGATTCATGCCACTGCAGGGTAAATCAATTCCCAATATTTTTTTCTAATTTTTTTCCCCACGCATTGCGTGTTGGCAGGGTCTTCAACAGGCAATTTGATTTCAATTGCTTTCCACGCCTAATTCTTTAATTTCCCCTTTTTTCTTTACGCACACAAATGCTCAATTATGCGCCCAGCGCATTTCCGCGAAGAGCAGTGCAGTAGCTCCTGCTTCGAACGCACCCATTTATGTATCTTTTCCATTCAAACATTTAATCGAACAAGTATGTTGCATCTAATAATTAATTTAATAATTTAATATTAAACATTCAGCCCATTATTCAAATAAAAAATCTAAATCTGAAATTAAACAATTAGATTAATTGCCCTTGATAAAACTCAATTAAATCAAGATATTACCAAGTAATTATTAAATCAAATTAAAAACTAAAACAAAAGAATCAAAGACTTGAGAATTTCAATAAAAAACCTTTGATTAGAGGAGGGAAAAGAAAGATCACCTCTAAAACAAGCTTTTTTTATGATTGACATTGGTGTAGATGAAAAGCTTAAAGAAATCCAAAGCTAGTTGATGTAGAAATCTATGGGAACCGTTTAGAAATCAAAAGTGGGTGAAAAGAAATAAATCTCTTGAGATTTTAGTGATAAGAAAATAGTTTGGCTGATGGGAAAGTTTAGAGAAATGTTGGGAGAAAAGAAGTTAGTAAGAAAATATTTTAGCCTTTTAAAATTCTTTTTATTAAAACTCATTTAATAAATCAATTAATTAAATCTTTTAAAAATACTAAAACGAGGGAAAATGCTGATAACACCTTGGTGTAATATCTCCCTAAAGATTCTAAGCCTAGGCTCTTTTCAATTTAGTCATTAAAACATTTTTTGCAATTTTTACGATTTAGTCACTGTTTTCAAAATACCAATTAAATGAGTCCAATTTTATCAAATTGGACTCTCCACAACCTTCACAACATTATTTTAGGATTTTAGAATATTTTCCATATTTTATCTCCTTCAAAAACCATTTATTTCAAATTATTCTCGAAACTAGTCTAAACCACTTGAACTGGTTCTCTCGAACCACTCAATCGAACCCGGCTAACTCCTAAGCTCAAAATCGGGGTGTTAAACCTGGAAATCATCGAAATTTGACTGCTTGTTGCTTGGTTTGATATTTTGGGTTGTTTAACAGCTTGAGTCCCGACCATTTAATGGCTAAATTCGTATTTGGTGTTAAAATATTGTAAATATTGTAGGAAACCACCTAATAAACCTTCCATAACTTGTATGATTAATTTGAGGCTTTGTTGTGCAAGTTAGGAAGTGTTTAGTTGGGATTTCGAACTCCAGAATTCAAAATCTGGCTTTGCATGCTGATATTGGGTGCACCAGTATCAGTACCCCTTTGTAAGAGATGGCCTTTTTTTAGACGAAATGCAAAGGGGTATCTATACCCATAAGGCGTACCGATACCACTGTTCCATTGAGAATTCTAGTAGAGAAAAATGATATCAGTATGCGTGGGGGTGCATCGATACTGATTGTGTATCGGTACACGTTTCCCATGTATCATTACGGGGTTTGGTTAAACCCTTTCAGCGTGCTAAGTTGGGTATCAGTATGCGCAAGTGGGTATCGGTACTCAGAAGAGCGTATCGATACTCCTAGGCGAATATCAGTACTCACTAGGCAATCTTCCCAAGGAACTTCATTTTAAGTTCGGGGGTTCTATGATTCAAGGGTAAGGGTCCAATGGGTATCATAAGGGATAAAATCAATAGTAAAACTGAGAAATTGAGTTTATAACTCCATATGTGGCCTAAAGGATTAACAACTTGGTAAATGAAAAGGGGAATTGCTTGTATGTACTAGTAAACCTTAGGGATCTTCGGTAGATCATATGTGAATGTGCCAAGTAAGGGCACTCACGTGGTTGAGTTATTTGATTGATGGGATCCGAATACCCAATGAGAGTGTTGCAACACTGTGGTTAGATGTTTCCTGAATGTACATTCTCGAAGCTATGTAGAATCGGGCCTCATTCTAAGATGCTCGACGAGAGATTCCGAGCATGGGTGTACGTTCCTGAAACGTTGTGGCAACGAGCCTCACTCGAGAGTGTACATTCCAGAAGCTGTGTGGCACTGGACCTCACTCCAGGTTTGTTGGTATGGTATTGTGTGATGTGTGAATGGTTAATATCTCCCTTTTCTTTGCTATGTGTTTAGGCGGCTAGTGGGAGCGACATTGTTATAATTTATGTCATGATTATTATTCTTAGCTACCGCTCATATTTATGATTTACATGAAGCATGGTTGAGTGGAAGTGTATCCACTGAGCTTCGTTAGCTCAGCGTTCGGAATTGTCTCCCATGTTTATTACACATAAGAGCACAGGATTAATGCATTATCATGCATTGAAATCACCAGCCCAGTAAACAAACTCGTTGCTCTACCCAAAAGCCCCATTTCGGCTACCCAAAACAACCGAAATGATCTCCAAACTCTTCCAAAACAAATCCCAGCCAAGATCTATCACTTCTAATTATTTCTAAACCTCAATCAACACCAAAAACCATCATAAACTCGTCCCTATACCTCCAGGAACAACAGAACACAAAAACCACCCCAAAAACCACCAATCTAGCATGCAAAACTTAGGAATCCAAACCTATTCGGGATTTGTTTGATAAAACCTCATTTATAACATCAATTACCAACCAAAATACATTAGAAAACAACCTCAAAATAGAGCCTAACCAATAGTTACGAAAATCATCAAGGATTGATAACTTGGGAATTTCAGTAAAGAACTGATCATTAGAGGAGAAGGACGAAGCTTACCTCTAATGGCTGATTTCTCCTTAATTTGGGCAAGTTTTCTTGAAAATCCAAAGTGAAAACAAAAGGATTTGATGAGGAAAAGATTAGGAATCCATAGGAGAATGAAATCTCATCAAAAGGAATGAAAATAAGAGGTTAATTGATGAAGGAAATGTGTTTGGCTGAGTGGAAGTTGAGAGAAAATGAAAAGAGGGAAAAAGATCGTAAAGTATTTATGAAAGTCAAAATATGATTTTTCTCTTTTAATTCCCTATTAAATCGTGATTAAAACACCCAAAATTAAAGAAAAATATGATAAAAAACATTTTGGTAAAATTAGCTTCTTAAAGATTCAAAGTTTCAATCCTTTACAAAACAGTCACTAGTCAACTTTTGCAAAAACTGTGATTTAGTCACTACACCGAAATGTAGCATTTCCAAACCATATTTTGTAAAATTGTTTTCACCATATTCATTCATATAATAAATGATGATTTTTTAGATATTTTTCCATATTTTAAAAGCATCCCGAACTAGGTGTTCCCTAAATCTCCCTTAAAGATTCGAACTGTTCTCGATCGGCCCGATTCAACTCTAAAACATCTAGGCCCAAAATCAGGGCGTTACACTTCTTCTAACACTTGTGTCCTTTTGATTTCTTAATCTAAGGTAGGCTCCACAGGAAGCTCGACTAACAACCCACCATCCTCGGTCGTCCTCAAATAGGCAAACATCACCCTCAAGTCTGACATAGACTTCTTACTCAATGCATCAGCCACCACATTAACTTTACCAAGATGATATTCTATGATGCAATCATAGTCTTTTAACAACTCAATCCATCGCCTTTGCCTCAAATTCAACACTTTTTGGGTAAGGAGGTACTTCAAACTCTTATGGTTGATGCACTATAAACAAGTCACATTGGATGTTGAGGGGTTGTGATTGTACCGAAAACTCTATCCAAGTACCCTAACGATTGAAGATTGTTTAAGGTTGCAACGGTTGAGGGTAGCTCTCGGGTGCGAACCTTGTGCGTGTCCCGTCTCTCGTTAGTGGGCTATACATCTACCGATGAGTGGTGTTGAGGGGTTGTAATTGTACCGAATACTCCACCACGGGTGTCACAACGGTGGAGGGTTGCTCCCGTGTGGGAGCCTTAAGATGTCGGTAGAGTGTATGAAGGGTTTGGGACAACCCTTTGTAATCCCGTGTATCCGATATGTTTTTGAGAATGTTGTTATTCACTTGTGAGCCAATATAATGGAATGAGAAGTTATGGAAAATGTTGTTGATGCATATTATGAAAAATGCATGTTTTATTTTAAGCTTAGCATAATGGTGTTTATGCTTGGAAGGCTTGATATTTGAGTAACAATGGTTTAATTGCTGTAAAATATGTGGTTCATGTTGCATGTTGATTAGCATGCTGATTTTGATGATAAAGTGCATGGTTTTTCAAAGGAGGCATGATGGCTTTGAAAAGGGTGGAAAATGGTTTTGTGCGTTGATGATGTTTTTGGTTTTGAGCAATCCTCACTAAGCTTGTTTGCTTATGCTCTCTTTGTTCATCAATGCAGATAATTAGGAGTTTAGAGGTAGCAACAACAAGGGACCTTTCCATGAGACTTCTTTAAACGTATGTTGAGGTTTTGAACTAGTGTCATAAAGGCAATGGGGGTGTCCGATGCTATGAATGTTGATTGTTTGGTATTTTCTGGTTTGGTGCAAGTTTGATTTGCGTATTTGGTTATGTAAATGGGCTTTAAGTTTTGGTTTATGCTTGGAATTGAGATTTGATCTTTTGGTGCTTATTTCTCTTAGGAAGCATGCCTTTAGTTCTCTTTGATATTGTTAATGATGCCTTGATGATGTCTTTGCCATGTACTCTTGATTGTGGATGTGTATTTGAGTTGCAAGCATGTTTACATATATGTTGGAATGTGTTGGAATGGGTTTTGATATGTTAAATCTGTATTTGGGGAAATTGCAGACTGAAGTGTATCGATACACTATGAAGTGTATCGATATGGCCTTCATAAATTAGAGCATTGTACTGATACACGAGGGCGTATCGATACCCCTTTTAGCCAATTGACGAGGGTGTATCGATAAGGTGCCCTAGCTTACCGATACAGTGTCTTAGCGTAACGATATGGTGCCTTAACGTACTGATGTGATGTTCGTTAAATTGGTTGAAACTCACCTTTGAATGTTCTAAATCCTTACGTTTTAGCCCCTGTTTCTTGTGTATGTAATTTGATGAGTTCCAAAGGTAGTCTTGAGCTAAGTTTTTGCTGAGAAGCATGTAATGAACCTAATTAAAGGTTGGAAATCCAAATTTGGTAATAACCTTTTCAATTTGTCAAATTTACGAACTGGTCCCTAAACCTGAAATTGGTGTTAATCATTGAGCGTTCGTGTTGTCGTTTGATCTGCTACTTTGATTGAACACATAGGAACCTAACTTGCATCTAGACAAGATAAAAAGAAAAAAAGGTTATTTATTTAGGTAAACTTTCCTCGTTTACTTCAATATTCCCCGTGTGACTCATTCGGTTCGGTCTATCGGCTAGGCCCGGTCGAAGGGGTTACATTTGGTGGTATCAGAGCCTGGTTTCGAAAGTTTGGGATGATGTTAAGTTGTTGGTAAGTGATATTGGTGTGAATCTGCGCTTTTGGTGATGTTTGTTTTGTCCGGTGAATGTCTTAAACATGTTAATGTTGAGTATGTGATAGTGATGTTATATAATATGGTTGAATATGAATGTGAGCTATTATATGTGATGATAGAATGAGCTGAATCTTGATGCTTGAGTCACATGATGGTTGTGACATGCATGTTGTATGCTTTATGCTATGCTGGGGGAAAATTGGAATGCTCATTGCCTTATTACCTAGTGAAATATTTTTGAATTGGATTTGAAGTCTTGGATCCTTGTTAGAAGCTGGCCTAATCTTTTGTTTGTTTTATATTCATGCTTTAATGTTAATAACACAATGGGACCGAGGAGAGAATTACGATATGGGTCGATTGCTTCTGTTGATGGGCAACATAATCAAGAGAACGAGGTTCTTCCTGGTGCGAATTTACCTCCTCCACCGCCACCACCACCTGGGGGTGAGGAAAAAGAAAGAAAGGACAGACTGGTCCGATTTTGGGAGATTTGACGCCTTCAGTACAGACAATGACGAGAGCATTCCAGGCTGTTGTTGCTGAAGTGCAAGCGCCTGTTGCGGCACAAACGGGATTGCCACTGGAGCGCTTGAGAAGTTTGGGAGGAGTGGAATATTGTGGTTTACCTCTTGAGGCATCCGAGGCTTGGATGGCCAGTACGATCCGGATCCTAGATTAGATGGGGTGCAATGATGCACGGAAGCTGGGTTGCGCAATGTCATTGCATGGTGATGCATACAGATGGTAGCCGACTGTGACTGCGGCCTTGGAGTCGAAAGAGGTGGATTGGAATTTCTTTCAGTTTTCCTTCAAGAGAAAGTATCTTGGAGTTAGATACTTGGATGATAAGAAACGAGAGTTCATGTCCTTGGTGCAAGGGAATATGACACCGGCTGAGTACCAGGTCCAGTTCGTACGATTGAGCCAGTACGCTCCGTAGTGGGTGCCGAGTGATAGGCATCATTGTGACTGCTTTTGGTAATGCCTGGTGCAGGACGTGAAGACGTTCATGCTTGCGTCTGACTATACAGATTTCGATGTGCTTGTGACTCGAGCTAAGGACATAGAACAAAGTTTGGGTTTGTCATCTCGCATGGGCGGATCTAGCTCGAGTAAGAGAGCTACTGATGCTGGCCCTAGTGGTGGGCAGAACAAGAGGAACCGTGAACGTAGATATTAGCATGTGGCTAGGCGAGGTGTACCAGCTTAGGGCAATAGGCCGAGGTTTGAGCAGGACACATGTTGGTCGTACGGTTCGCGTGAGCACTTGAGGCGAGATTGTCCTCGTGCGGCTTGAGAGGTGCAGGCTTCGGTGGCTGTGGCAAATTCATGTTGGGACTGCGGATCTACTGACAATATGAGGTGTAAGTGTCCCCTATTGGCAGGAGGTGGTCAGGATCGTGCACCTATTGTTGCACCGTAGAGAGGCCATAGGCACGGCCGTGGCAATTTCCAGAGGAGAGAGGATGGGCAGAGAGGAGTGGATCATGTCGTTGCGGTTCAACCAGAGGGAGGTGGTCCTGCGAGGGTTTATACACATCGCGAGGGACGGAACGACATCGATGTGATTGCAGGTACCTTTGCCTTGCAATCCTTTTGTCTTTGTTAGCATTTATTGATTCTGGATCTAGCATTCATACATCTTGAGTGAGCATGCGCATTTGCTTGGTATACCTATTGAGATGCTAGAAGTAGGGATGCAAGTAACAAGCTATTTTGGTGAAATTGTTGTTACAAGAAAATTGTATAGGAGATGTCTATTATCTGTTCAGGGCCATGTGTTTTTAGTTGACTTGATGGAATTACCTTTTTATGGTTTTGATGTGATTCTTGGAATGGACTGGTTGGTTCAGCATCGAGCTGTGGTTGATTTTGACGTTAAGGGAGTTACCTTGAAGCTTGCGGATGATTACGAGGTAATAATCGTAGGCGAGAACGTGAAGTTCTTGTCTAATGCAATTTTGGCTCTTGAAGCGAGTCGGATGATGGAGTTGTGTTGCGAAGCTTTCTTGGCGTATGTGATGAATCCTGGTACAAAGGAAGTACGGGTGCAAGACATACGAAAAATATGTGAGTTTCCGGGTGTTTTTCCGGAGGAGTTTCCTGGGTTGCTACCAAACTGAGAGGTTGAGTTTGGCATTGAGTTGTATGAGAATAAGACTCTCGTGTCCATTGCTCCTTATTGCATGGCACCTAAAGAGTTGAAGACGCAACTTCAGGAGTTGCTTGACCGATGATTCATAAGATTGAGTATTTCAGCTTGGGGTGCGCCGGTCTTGTTTGTGAAGAAGAAGGATGGTACAATGCGTATGTGCATAGATTATAGACAACTGAACAAGTTGACGATTAAGAAAAAGTACCCTTTGCCGAGGGTCGATAATTTGTTTGACCAATTTCATGGTGCTTCGGTGTTTTTGAATATTGATTTGAGGTCAGGGTATTACTAATTAAAGGTTAAAGATGTTGATGTACCTAAAACAGCTTTTCGGACTAGGTATGGCCATTTGAGTTCTTGGTAATGCTGTTTGGGTTGACAAATGCACCGGATGTATTCATGGACATGATGAATAGGGTGTTCCATGAGCTTCTAGATCATTTAGTGGTAGTGTTTATCGATGATATTCTCGTGTACTCGCGTACCGAGGAGGATCATGATAAGCATTTGAGAATTGTGTTACAAGTGCTGTTGGAGAATCAGCTTTATGCTAAGCTGAGCAAGTGTGAGTTTTTGCTCAGCGAGGTGGGTTTTCTTGGACATGTTGTGTCAGCCGAAGGCATTCGAGTTGATCCACACAATGTCGAGGCGGTGATGAGTTGGGAAACACCTAAAACGGTTACGGAGGTACAAAGTTTCCTTGGGTTGGCTGGATATTATGGAAGGTTTGTCGAGGGTTTTCCTAAGATTGCTGCTCCTTTGACCAAGTTGTTGCAAAAGAATGTTCGCTTTGAGTGGACGGATGTTAGGCAACAAGCTTTCGAGAAGTTGAAGGAAGCTTTGACGCAGGTTCCTATGTTGATTCAACTAGAACCGGGTAAGTAGTTTGTAGTCTATAGTGATGCATCATATGTTGGTTTGGGTTGCGTGTTGATGCAAGGTGTGAAGGTTGTAGCTTATGCATCTAGATAGGTGAAGGTGCATGAGTGCAACTATCCTACTAATGATCTAGAACTAGCTGCGGTGGTGTTTACATTGAAGATTTGGAGACACTACCTTTACGGTGAGAAGTGTGTGGTTTACACCGACCATAAGAGTTTGAAGTATCTTATGTCTCAAAAGGAGTTGAATCTTAGGCAACGAAGGTGGTTGGAGTTGCTTAAGGATTATGATGTGACAATTGAGTATCATCCTGGAAAGGCCAATGTTGTGGCCGATACTTTGAGTAGGAAGGTAGCTGTTGAGCTGAGAGTGATGTTTGCTCGGTTGAGTTTATCGCGTGATGGTGGGTTGATAGCCGAGTTGCAAATGAAACCTTCCTTGATTCAGTCGATCAAGGAGAAACTATTGCTTCATGATTCGTTGGCGACTCACGTTCCGGATATATCTGATGGTAATGTAACGAACTTCTGTTTTAATGATGACGGAGTTCTATGTTTCAAAAGTCGAATAGTTGTGCCAGAAAATGTTGAGTTGAGGCGCACTATTTTGACTGAAGCTCAATGTAGTCCTTTTGCTATGCACCCTGGTAGTACAAAGATGTATCATGGTTTGAAGGATGAGTACTATTGGGTGGGGTTGAAAAAGGATGTTGCTGATTTTGTAAGCAAGTGTATGGTTTACCAACGTATGAAAGCTGAGCATCAGTTTCCTTCTGGTTTGTTACTACCTTTGAGGATACCATAGTGGAAATGGGAAAGGATTACAATGGATTTTGTATCCGGTCTGCCTTTGTTACCATCTAAGAAGAATTCTGTATGGGTGATTGTGGATCGTCTTACGAAGTTTGCACATTTCTTGGCTGTGCATACTACGTATACATTGGATAAGCTGATAGAGTTGTATATTGCTGAGATTGTGCGTTTGCATGGTGTGCTTAAATCCATAGTGTCGGATAGGGATCCGAGGTTTACAGCAAGGTTTTGGGAATTCTTACATCAGGCGTTGGGTACGCGTTTGAATTTCAGCACTTCGTATCATCCTCAGACGGATGGACAGTCGGAGCGACTTATCCAGGTGCTAGAGGATATGTTACGATGCTGTGTGATAGATTTCCAAGGTTCTTGGGAAAAGCATCTGCCTTTGGTTGAGATTGCCTACAATAATAGTTTTCAAGCGACTATACAAATAGCTCCGTATGAGACCTTGTATGGGAGAAAGTGTAGAACGCCTCTTTGTTGGGCTGAGGCGGGGCAAAAGTTGATTTGCCGGATATGCTTAAGGGAACAACTGAGAAAGCGAAATTCATATGTGAGCGGTTGAAGGCTGCAACGGATCGTCAAAAATGTTACACAAATTTAAAGCATAAGGAGATTGAGTTTGCAGCTGGAGATCGCGTGTTCCTTAAGGTATCGTGATACATGCATGAGAGAGGTGAAACTAATCATCTTGGAAAAGAAGTTAAAATTGTTTTGCAAGTCAGAAACGTTAGTTAACTTGAGACTCCTTTTTGGATGGGATCCAGGCATTTATGGGTCGACATGTCTTCTTGAAACTTATCTGGCTATCAATTAGCTTTCTAACGGATCTTGAAACCCCTCAATCGGACGTCTAGAACTCAAGATACGTCTATTTTAGCGAAGACAGCACATGCAGAAGTTCCTATACGGGATTAATACGAGATTTTTGGATAATTATGAATTTTCAAAATTTTCTTTGATTAATGAAATATTTAGTCAGTTTGTTTTTGCAAGTGCTGATTACTTGTGCCTTAGAAGTCTTCTTCAACATAAGTTCAACGAGTTCTTGTGAGGGAGATCATCTTCACGCTCCTGCTTGCTTAGGTAATTGCGTCTAAGAGGGTGCCGAGGACAAAACCATCACAAATCCATCAAGCCATCTCCATAGCCATAAACAAAGCTGAATTTTCAGATTTGTTTTTTCTACCTCTCCATCAATCTTTTTCAATCTTTTTGTTTTAATTCTTATTATTTATCCCCTAATCTTTTTTATTATCTTCATTTCTTTGATTTTTCAGCCTTGAATCTGAAATTTTCAAGAAAAGCCCTTCTCTTTTCTCTTGAAATTTCAAATCTGCTCCTAATCTTCTTGATTGAGTCTAGAGCCCCTAGTTCTTGCAACAACTTGATTGAAGGCTTCCAAATCCAAGTTCCGCAAGCTTTGATACCAAATGATACAGATTTGGCCATGTATACGCGAACATTGAGCTTACGAAAGCGGATAAGGATGTTGGCGCGAATGTTGGATCGGTTAAAAGATGGATGAAGATAGAAGACGACGATGGAGATGAAAGATAAATGGATAAATTGTCCTCGGCACCCTCTTGATTGCAATTAACAAAGCAAGCAACCTCAAGTGGCTCTAACCTGTTGAGTGTGTAAAAGTTCTATTATTTACACCCTATTTAACCCATATTTCTGCTGCGTTCAAGCATTATTCATTGCATTTATGTCAGTTTACTGCAAAACATCACAAATATATTCAAAGGCACAGATTCTACTAAAAATGGCTGTTTTTGCAGGTTGCCGCCGTAGCAGACGGTGAGGGCAAGCGCTGGGCAGAGAAGCAGAAGAGCTGAACTGGACAAGCAGGCAAAGAGGACGATGCTGCCATGGTGCTGCCGTGACAGCAGAGGACGACAGCAGTTTTGTGGAGAAAAAGCAAAGTGGACCTCGACAGATAGATAAAATTCAGCTCGTCTGTCGTGTGAAAACCTCATATTTTTCCGAGCCCCAGATCAAAAGATATGTCAAGCCCAAAGTTCAAGGAGAGAAAATCCCAAGAAACAAGGAGGACGGCTGGAAAGTAGATTCCTTGAAGATTTAGTCTTTATTAGAATCATACTTTTAATTAAAGTTGTAATCCTTGTTAAATTAGAAAACTTGAGCCCAAAGCTTATATAAGGGCATGTATTTTAACCTAGGGCATACCCAATTCCCCATAACCGATAACCAAAAACCCCTAGACGTTTTCCCACCGCCGACATGTTCTAAATCCTTCCTAGGGCCACGGGTTGATTTGTAAAGTAGTTGCAAGGGTTGTTTTGTTTTAGGAATTTTCAGTTCAATAAAATAAACTTCAAGTTCTCTTATTTTGGTTATTAATATCTTGCAAGAGCATCGGGAGAGCATTGTGAGGTTATCTATTTACTTAGCATCGGGAGATTTAAGTATACGAAAGAAATAAGAGCAAGTTCTCTAGTTTATAGTTGAACTATCTCGTGCCTAGGGATAGGGCGAGGTTAAGTGGCTAAAGAAGAATTTATACACATCGGTGTTCATCCTTCGATTCACGCCGGGAGGTATCATCAAGACGTGATCATCGACAGACTTGGACCTAGGGATAGGCCAAGGCAGATCTGGGATTCTTGCCAAACTTGAAGTACGGAGTTGAGTGTTTGCTGCCGCGACAATCAACGGACTGCCGCCGCGACAGGTGCTGCCCGCGACAGGCGCGACGACAGAACTGGATTTCCTAAACTCTGCAATAGCACTACTGAGCAATTCAATACCAGCCCATTCTCTCTATCTTGATATCTTTACTCTTTTATTTACGTTTACTTTAATATTTTCGTGACAACTCTCAAATATTTCCTTTACTTTCGTGCAGTGAATTAAGGTGAAGCTATTAGCCCAATCTATGTGGAGACGATATCCGATACTTCGTATCACTTTACTACTTGCGTCGTGTATACTTGCACTACCATTGCGATAGACTATTTTACACGCAACATAACCCACCCTCCTAGACGCAGTTACCTAGGCAAGCAGGAGTGCGAAGATCAACAACAAATTCCGACGAACTTGAAGAATCGATTCTAAAATAAAGAACACAAGTTATACTGCTTGCAAGTCTGAACTCAAAAGAGAACGTTATTTAATCATTCAAATCTGAATTACAATGTGGTTGAAGCCTCCTTATATAAGTCTTGGAGAAGTTCTAATCCTAGTAAACTTAGGAATCCTAATTACATAAGTAACTTCTAATAATAAATAAATGTCGAAAAAATAAAATCCTAATATGATTCTAACAGATATTGCAGAATCCTATATTGATTTAAATTACAAATAATCAAATAAAATCTTGAAAATTCATAATTATCCAAAAATCTCGTATTAATCTCGTATAGGAACTTCTGAATGCACTGTCTTCGCTAAAATAGACGTATCTTGAGTTCTAGATATATGATTGAGGCGTTTCAAGATCCGTTGGAAAGATAATCGATAGACGGACAAGTTTTAAGAAGACACGTCGACCCATAAATGCCTGGATCCCATCCAAAAAGGAGTCGTAAGTTTACTGACGTTTCTGACTTGCAAAACAGTTTTAACTTCTTTTCCAAGATGATTAATTTCACCTCTCTCATGCATGTATCATATCGCCTTGGAAGAAGGTGATGAGGTTCGGACGTAAGTGAAAGCTCAGTCCGAGGTTTTTTGGACCTTATGAGGTTGTGGAGTGAGTTGGTCTTGTGACTTATCGGTTGAGGTTGCCTCCCGAGTTGGAGAAGACCCATGATGTGTTTCATGTTTCTATGTTGCGGATGTATAGATCGGATCCATCTCATGTGATGCTAGTTGAGGAAATTGAGTTGAATCCGGATTTATCTTATGATGAGGAACCGGTGAGAATTTTGGATTCGAGTAGCAAAGTTCTTCGTTGTAAGACGATTGAGCTTATGAAGGTGTTGTGGCGACACCAAGGAGTTGAGGAGGCCACGTGGGAAAGCAAAGTGGACATGTTGAGGTAGTTTCTGCATCTTTTTCCTTCAGGTAAAATTTCGAAGATGAAATTTTCTAAGTGGGGGAGAGTCGTAACGCCCTAGTTTTGGACTTAGGTGTTTTGCGAGTCGGGTTGGGATAAAAATATGATAAAATTCCTAAAATTCTATAAAATTATATTTAAGAGGTTGATTGAATCAATTTTTCAAAACAAGTTTTTGAATGTATACATTTCGGGTTGTGACCAAAATGTAAAGTTTTGAAGTTGTGGAAAAAAGTGTGATTTTCAAAAAGAGTCAAGATCTTAAAATCTTTAGGGAGCTAATTGGCAATTAAGCCTTTTCTCTAATTTCGCAGGTGTTTTAAAATGGTTTTAATTAATTTAATTAAAGAGTTAGTTATTTTAGTTAGAAGACTGTGACAATCATTTTCATTCTCTAGCTTCCACTTTAGCCAAACACTCTCCATTTTCTCTCAAATTCCAGATTTCTTCACTCTCAATTTCTCTCTTGATGTCCAACTTCATCTTTGTGATTTCTCTCAATTTCCTTCAAGATTCTTTGAAGCTAAACTTGCCAAATTAGAAGAGAACCAAGGATTGGAGGGGATAGAGTTCTAGAATCAAACGAAGTGATTTTGGAGGCTTCGAACGGGTGATTTTTGCGTCGGCAAGTGTGGTTTCGCAATTCGGTGAGTGAAAACTAATTTTCCAGCGTGGAAACGTTTTAGAAAAGGTTTTGAGAACTTAGTAAGAGTTTGAAACACTTTACTAAGTTTATAAGTAAAATGAATTTCTCTCTCGGATTGTGCTAGTATGAGCCTTTGGTTGCACTTGATTTTAATTTCATTTACCTACTGTTTTAAAGCATGTTGTTAGTATATAAAATGTATTTGATGATGCCATGTGGTTTAAGGATGCACTAGGTAAGTGATCCTTATATGCATGTGTTGATGCATGAGTTTTGAAGCATGGTTTAATGCTTGTGATATGACTTATTTTAAATGCTTTGGAAAAATAGTGAGGTATGCATGGAATATGGATTATATTGGCAAGTGATGTTTTGTAAATGAAATCGGATATAGTTTGCTGGCTATAGGATTGAGTGCACTATAAACAAGTCGCATTGGATGTTGAGGAGTTGTGATTGTACCGAAAACTCCATTAAAGTACCATAACGATTGAGGATTGTTTAAGGTTGAAACGGTTGAGGGTAGCTCCCGAGTGCGAACCTTGTGTGTGTCCCATCTCTCGTTAGTGGGCTATACATCTACCAATGAGTGGTGTTGAGGGGTTGTAATTGTACCGAATACTCCACCACGAGTGTCACAATGGTGGAGGGTTGCTCCCGTGTGTGAGCATTGAGATGCTGGTAGAGTGTATGAAGGGTTTGGGACAACCCTTGGTAATCTGTGTATCCAATATGTTTTTGAGAATGTTGTTAATCACTTGACAGCCAATATAATAGAATGAGATATTATGGAAATTTTGTTGATGCATATTATGAAAAATGCATGTTTTATTTTAAACTTAGCATAGTGGTGTTTATGCTTGGAAGGCTTGATATTTGTGTAGCAATGGTTTAATTGCTGGAAAATATGTGGTTCATGTTGCATGTTGATCAGCATGCTGATTTTGATGATAAAGTGCATGGATTTTCAAAGGAGGCATGATGGCTTTGAAACGAGTGAAAAATGGTTTTGTGCATTGATGATATTTTTGGTTTTGAGCAATCCTCACTAAGCTTGTATGCTTATGCTCTCTTTGTTCATCAATGCAGATAATTAGGAGTTTAGAGACATCAACAACAAGGGACTTTTCTAAGAGACTTCTTTAAACGTATGTTGAGGTTTTGAACTAGTGTAATAAAGGCAATGGGGGTGTCCAATGCTATGAATGTTGATTGTTTGGTATTTTATCGTTTGGTGCAGGTTTGATTTGCTTATTTGGTTATGTAAATGGCCTTTAAGTTTTGTTTTATGCTTGGAATTGAAATTTGACCTTTTGGTGCTTATTTCTCTTAGGAAACATGCCTTTAGTTCTCTTTCATATTGTTAATGATGCCTTGATGATGTCATTGCCATGTACTCTTGTTTGTTGATGTGTATTTGAGTTGCAAGTATGTTTACCTATAGGTTGGAATGTGTTGGAATGGGTTTCGATATGTTAAATCTGTATTTGGGGAAATTGCAGACTGGAGTGTATCGATACACTTCATAGTGTATCGATATGGCCTTCATAAATGGGTGCATCGTACCGATACACGGGGGTGTATCGATACCCATTATAGCCACTAGACGAGGGTGTATCGATACGGTGCCCTAGCGTACCAATACAGTGTCTTAGCGTTCCGATATGGCACCTTAACGTAGTGATACGTTGTTCTTTAAATTGGTTTGAAACACACCTTTGAATGTTCTGAATCCTTATGTTTTATTCACCGTTTCTTGTGTATGCAATTAGATGAGGTCCAAAGGTAGTCTTGAGTTAATTTTTTGCAGAGAAGCATGTAATGAACCTAATTAAAGGTTGATAATCCTAATTTGGTAATAACCTTTTCAATTTGTCAAATTTACGAAATGGTCCCTAAACCCGAAATTGGTATTAATCGTTGAGCATTCGTGTTGTCGTTTGATTCGCTACTTTGATTGAACACATAGGAACCTAACTTGCATCTAGACAAGAAAAAAAGAAAAAAAGGTCTTTTATTGAGGTAAACTTTCCCGGTTTACTTCAATATTCCCCGTGTGACTCGTTCGGTTCGGTCTATCAGCTAGGCCGGGTGGAGAGGGTTACAAACACCTCTCAAATAGTCAATCTGATCATTTATCCTTGGTAGGGGATAACGGTTCTTCACAGTTACTTTATTGAGCTGACGATAGTCGATGCACATCCTCATCGATCCATCCTTCTTCTTGACGAAAAGACTGGTGCTCCCCAAGGTGAGATCCTTGGTCTAATAAAACCTCTTTCCAACAACTATTAAATTTGGTTTTTCAGCTCTCCCAATTCTATCGGTGTCATATGATACAGGTTCCATGCCATGCATCAATCTATTCGAAACTCTAGCTCGCGATCTAGGGGTAGTCTAGGCAACTCTTCTAGAAACACATCGACAAACTCTCTAACAGTCCGAAGACTCTCAAGCGTTGGGCTCTTAACACATGTGTCAACTATGCGAGCTAAAAAGGCCTCACAACCTTGTTGGATTATTCTTTGTGCCGCCAAAGCCGACACCACATTGGAAAGGCAAGGATTCCTCTCACACTTCACTACCAGCTTGGCCCCATCCAAACCACGAAGCTTAAGGCTCTTCGCCCTACAAACCAAAGGCGGATCATGCTCAAACAACCAACCCATCCACAAGATAGAATCAAAGTCTTGGAACGGTAAAACCATCAAAACGGCCGAAAATATTGAACCTTGGACCTCAATCGGACACCTCCGATACACCTTATTTACTAACACATCATACCCCAAGGGACTAGACACACAGACTCCTATCTTAAGATCCTCGGCAAGAATACCTCACTACTGAGATATTCCTTATGGATGTAGGAATGAGTAGACCCTGAATCCACAAGAGCAACTATAGGAACTAAAAACAGGGTAAATTTTGTTAATTGTGCAAAAGTACTAGATTTTAGCCCTAGGATAGCTCAATTATTGTTAGACTTAAGCCCATTTTAGTTGCATAATTAGGAAAACATACAAAAAAAGCACAAATACTATATCTTGTTGCACTTTATATGTTTTTGTTAAATATGTATAGAAAAGATGCTGCTAAGGTAGGTGTTTTCACTGTGTGCAGCAACCCGCCCAAGCAGGTAACAGTGGCGGCAGTCGAGAAGAGGAAGAAGGACAAACCATAAACACCCTAGGCTAGATCGTGCGATGATGCCAAATCGCACCTTTGCCAGACAGAAGCCAGACAGAGTTGGAGAAGCTGATAGAGCGCCACCCAAGTAGACAAACTTGCCGCTGGGGCAAGGCCAAAGAAGATAAACAGAGGCAAAGTGGTAGGCGACATGAAGAGCATAAAGAGGCCATTTTTTAGAGACCATCTGCAAGCCTATCGGAGCCCAAGAGCCCATGAAGAGCCAAGTCAAAGCCATTGAGGAAGAAGTCAACTAGAAGTCAAAGCGAAATTTAATTAAAGATCTAAAGAGACTCTAACATTCAAGGAAGTTTAATTAGATTCCAACTTGTACTCCTAATGGCAGCTTACCCTTACCCTATATATATGTGATATAACCGACTAGGAGAGAGATCCTAGCCTTTTTTTTTTGAAAAACCCTATTGCTTTCCATCACCATCATGTTCTAAAACCTTTCCTAGGGCTAAGGGTTGGTTGCTAAGTAGTTGTGAGAGATTGTTTGTATTTGTTTAGGTTTTTAGTGTTTGCAATAAAATTTCAAAGTCTGTTTACTCTTGGCATTATTATAGTTTGCAATCAAATTGGGAGAGGGGAGAGCAATTATCGATTTGTCTAATATCGGGAGAGTTAGACTCACGAAACGAGTAAACACGATTTTAACCAACTTCGGGTGAAACTACTTCAGCTTAGGAATAAGTTAGAAGTTCAGCGGCTAAAAGAGACTTAAGATTTGTTGGTGTTTTATCCCTCGATTCACGTCGAGAGGTATTATCAAGTTGTGTTTGCCAATTGCACTTCGACTTAGGGATAAGGAGTCACTGAAGGAAGTCTTTCCGAACTTTGATGTATCGCTCAGCCTCCCGGGCATTGCATTATTCTCCGCCGACATGGGCTGTCTGCCGAGGCATTGCCGTGACAACTGTCCAGACTGTTGGTTGATTTTGCAGCACTTAACCGGGACAGAACATTTAATTTCCACACTACAACGCATTCCACTACTGGCCCATTCTCTCAAACTGAATTCTCAACTCTTTAAATTACTTGCTTTTAGTTTTAGTCGAATTAAAACCAATCTTAATCACTTGTGTTTTTACTTTTCCTTGTGTAGGAATTTAATCATTGAAGCATCTTTCAATCCCTATGGAGACGATATCTTAAATACTATAACTTGACAGAAGTGTACACTTGCACTCGATTTATAGAACTCCTTTACGCTCTACAATTTTTGGCGCCGTTGCCAGGGATTGGCAATAGCGACTTTGTCTTTACTTTCTTGCACTTTTCCCTTATTGCACTTAATTTTCAGTTTTAGTTTTTTTATTATCATAATTTTTTTACAGTTCTTTGTTCTAGTTTATGACCAGAGCACATCCGACGTCTAAACCCCTGTTTATCGACGAGATCGAACATACAACAAGAATATTCCGAAAAGAGGCACGTGACGCATTAGCAGCAGGAGCAGCAGAAGTAGCAATGAATCGCGGCAGAAGGGCCATAAATGGTGCCATTATTGACAATTATAATGTCAATAATGCATGCCCGCTTAGATGCAGCGGTAGATGGAGGGCGACAAGATCAACAACCACCATCTATCCCACTTTCCCAGCACGACCGAGTCTGTACCACTCGAGACTACATGGAGAAAGATATAGACAACCTTGATTCTACAGTCCTAGAACCAAATATCAATGCAAATCACTTTGAACTCAAGCCAGTCATGTTCAATATTATCGATAAACTGGGACAATTTGGAGGCACAACAAATGAGGATGCTCGGCAGCACATGAAGTCATTCTTAGATATTTGTAAATCTTTTAGAATTCAAGGATTACCCTCTGATGTTCTGAAATTGCGATTATTCCCCTATTCACTGAGGGATAGGGCGAAAACTTGGTTAAATAGACTGTTGGTTCTATTGAGTCATGGACAGACCTGTGTCGAGATTTTTTAGCTCGTTTTAATCCTTCAAATGTTACTAATCGAATACGTAGCGAGATTACTTATTTTCGACAGGCTGATGACAAGGCGATGTACGATGCATGGGAACGCTACTGAGAACTTCTGCACAAATTCCCGCTCCATGGACTGCCACTTTGGATGCATGTATCTCTATTCTATAATGGTGTTAATCAACCCACCAGGGTGATGTTTGATGCATCAGCAAATGGCATACTACTTGATAAGGCACTAGAGGAGGGAATGAGGATTCTGAACCAGTTGGCCAAAAATGATTATCAGTTTTCGTCCGGCCGTCATGGCGACATTAGACGACATGCCACAGTGAATACATTGGAAGCATCAGAGTCCGTTAATACCCGTCTAGACAAGCTGACCAGATTGGTTGAAAACATAATCAAACCAACAGGAAGATCATATGAGTTAAAAGCAGTGGAGGTTTTATACGATGAATGTGGTGGAGACCATGAATCTTCAAAATGTACAAAATCCGTAAATTTCATGGGAACCTACAACCGGAATAGTACTCCCAACACAAATACATATAATTCGGGATAGAGGAAACATCCAAACATCTCATGGAGTAACCCTCACACTGTAGAAAATCCTACCAATCAGAATACGTGATATCAGAGGAACCTGCCTAACAACACCCATTGCACCAGCAACCTAACAGCACCCAGTTCTCTAGAACAGACTTTAAATGCTTTCATGTCTCAGATTGGTTTATATATGTCTAACATGGATTCATTTGTTCAAAGAATTGATGCTTTCATGGACAAGACATAGATGAGGATGCAAAACCATGAGGTAGCTTTAAAGTCACTAGAAACTCAGATGGACAGTTCGCACAAGTTCTGAATACTAGACCCATGGAAGGACTACCCAGCGATACTGAAGTCGCAAGGGGACCCACTTATTAGCAATGTAAAGCAATTACTACCAGAAGTGGCAAACAACTCAAGGAGACCCGTCCCCGTGATCCTAAGGAGAAATAACCAACCAAGCCCACCGTTGAGGCAGAAGCAGACACCCCGGCCTCAGCAGATCCAAGTCCCTCTGCCTCGGCAGTCCACACTGATGCCCCAACAGAGCCTGATGATAGAACCACAAAACCTAAAGCTCCTACACTTCCACATATCATATTTTCTTGCAAGGAGCGTATAGAAGACATCCGCCCACCCCCACCTTTCCCACAGCGGCTGAAGCGGTTTAAGAAGGAATATCAATTTAAAAAGTTCCTTGATATTCTTAAACAGGTGCACATTAACATACCCTTGGTTGAAGCACATGAATAGATGTCGAATTATGCCAAATTCGTGAAGGACATGGTCTCTAAACGAACAAGAATAGGGGAGTTCGAAATTGTTGCCATGATAGAAGGATGTATGGCCATACTGCACAATCGGGCGCTACCTAAACTAAAAGATCCCGAGAGGGCATCACTACAAAGGAAAAGCCTTGCGTGATCTTGGAGCAATCATAAACTTGATGCCAAAATCAGTCTTCCAAAAATTGGGTATCAGGAAGGCTAAACCTACCACTGTCATGGTAAAGCTTGTCGATAGATCATATGTGCAACCAGAGGGAAATATTGAAGACATACTGGTAAGATTCGATAAATTTATTTTCCCTGTTGATTTCCTCTTTTTGGACTGTGAAGCATATGAGAATGCACCCATCATCCTTGGGAGACCATTCTTAGCCACTATGAGGACCTTGATAGATGTGGAAAAATGGGAGCTAACAATGAGGGTGAATGACCAACAAATCAAGTTGAACGTCCTACAAGCTTTTAAAAGAGTCGACGACCCAGAAGAATGTCGAGTCATCCATGCCTCGGTAGAAATTGACTCGAACACAGCAACATACTGCTTCAACAATACTCGCCACGGCAGGCATCCCAACAACAACCCTAATTCTAAGGAACAAAAGGACCACGATAAGCTCGCACATGAGGAAGCCAATCAGATAGCCAACTGTCCAGAAATTAATGACCGATTGCCCGTAACCATCTCTTCTAAGCTGCAACCTAAATAGGAAAAGCCAGAACGAAGGCACGTCAAGAAGCAACTGCCTCGGCAGCACCCCCCTGGACAGGTAGTCCTCCTCTCCAATACTCGATGGAATATGTGCCCAATAAAGCTTAAATCAAGATGATCCATCCCATTCGAAGTAGTTAGAGCCTTCACTCATGGTGTAGTCACAATTAAATCACCAAAAGATTGCCATGAATTCAAAGTCAATGGGCAACGCTTGAAGCACTACACTAGAGCCCATGTTATGAGGGATAAGGCCATGGTTACTTTAGGGGATGCAATCTAATGCACTCCTTTTGAAGCTGAATTTTTTTATTTTTGCATTCCACAACATTAAATTATGAATGTTAGGAATTAGTTTCCATAGTTTTTTAATTTTATGTTTATAGGAATTAGATTTTAATTTAACATATCTTTCTTTTTTATTATTATTTTTATTTTCAGTTCATTTTAGGAAAAAAATCAAGGAGAATAGATAAGGCGATCAAGCCCATCCCATTAACCGTTCCATACCCACCCAGACAGACTGCCGCAACATAAACCGCAGACAGCCGCTGGCTCCTGCCAATCCTAGCCGTTGCAGCAGAAGTCGTTCAGCTTCCCAAGCAACAGACACCTGCTGCGGCAACGGATACCTCGGCAACCCTAACAGCATCAATTGAAACTCGTTCCCCCTCCCTCTATTTATACTCATTCTCACCAATTCACTATTCACAATATCTTTCTCCATTTTCTCTTGATTCTTCACAAGTTCCTTTCTTGTTTTCAGATTTTCTTTTTCTTTCCAAATAATCACACAAGATCTCACAACTCTCACAGCAACCACTAAGGGCATCCAAATGGGTCAAAGTGCCAACCCGCCAGAAGATGATATTAAACAACGATGACTCATTCTCGTCAACATCCTTCTGAGCTATCATCATTATTTTATAGTATTTATGCTTTTGTGTTTGTAGGCATGCATTGAGGACAATTGTCCTCTCGAGTTTGGGGGGGGGGAATTAGTCCTAATAATTTTATTTATTTTCTGTTATTATATTTTTTATGTTGCATGTAGTTGCATAGTTAGAAGCATATAGGACATAGTGTAATTGCCTTTTTTTTAAAAAAATGAATGAAAATGTTAGTTTGAAAAAAAGAAATTGAGTAGCCTTTACCTGCCGCGGCAGCTTACCCACCGTGGCAGCAACCTTAGCATGACCTTGGAAGTAAACTTGGGTAATTCACCTAGTAAACTTAGGTAGAACTTGAATTAATAAGAAAAAAAGATATATTCTAGAGGTGCCCAAAACTGGCTCTAGGACAAGGTAGAGGTGCCTAAAAACCAGATCTAGTAAGGTGCTTACATAAAATCATTAGAGGTGCCTATCACCGGCTCTAGTGGTTTAAATTCTTTATTTTTATGTTAAAAACTAGAGGTACCTAACATTGGCTCTAGTAAAGGTAACTTTGAAGAAACCCAAGGAAATTAAAGTATTTACGGAGTTTACTTAGAAGCCGAAGAATAATTCTTGTCACAAGACCCGCACACACTCACGAGAAATATAGTTCGGTTCTGGGTAAGTCCATTGTCATTCGAAGGGTTGCTCTCATATGTGTAGTTGCACGGTATGTAAAGGTCGCTCAAGGTATTTTTAGGCTAAGTTTTCATAAGATCTTAAGTTTTGGCATATTACTATTATATTGCATTGTTTGAGGACAAGCAATAGTTCGAGTTTGGGGGCGTGTTAAATGTGCAAAAGTACTAGATTTTAGCCCCAAGGATAGCCAATTATTGTTAGACTTAAGCCCATTTTAGTTGCATAATTAGGAAAACATACACAAAAAGCACAAATATTATATCCTTCCGCACTTTATCTGTTTTTGTTGAATATGTATAGAAAAGATGCTGCTAAGGTAGGTGTTTTCACTGTGTGACCTGCCGAAGCAGGTACCGGCGACGACAGTCGAGAAGAAGAAGAAGGGCAAAACATAAACACCCCAGGCTAGACCGTGCGATGATGCCAAATCCCACCTTTTCCAGACATAAGCCAGATTGCGCTGGAGAAGCTAATAGAGAGCCGCCGAGGCGGACAAACTTGCCGCTGGGACAGAGGCCAAAGAAGATAAACATAGGAAAATCGGGAGAGGAGATAAAAAATATCAATTTGTCTAATATCGGCTGAGTTAGACTCACAAAACGAGTAAACATGATTTTAACCAACTTGGGGTGAAACTACTTCGGCTTAGGAATAAGATAGAAGTTCAGCGGCTAAGAGAGACTTAGGATTGGTTAGTGTTCATCCCTCGATTCACGCTGATAGGTATTATCAAGTTGTGTTCGCCAATAGCACTTCGACTTAGGGATAAGAAGGAGTCACTGAAGGAAGTCTTTTCAAACTTTTGCAGTATCCCTCGGCCTCCTAGGCATTGCATTGTTCTTCGTCGAGGCAGGCTGTCTACCGAGGCATTGCTTTGACAACTGTCCAAACTTCTGGGTTGATTTTGCAGCACTTAACCGAGACAGAACATTCAATTTCCACACTACAACGCATCCAATATCGGCCCATTCTCTCAAAGTAAATTCTAAACTCTTCAAATTATTTGCTTTTAGTTTTAGTCGAATTAAAACCAATCTTAATCATTTGTATTTTTACTTTTCCTTGTGTAGGAATTTAATCACTAAAGCAGTTTCGATTCCCTGTGGAGACGATATCTTAAATACTATAACTTGGTACAAGTGTACACTTGCATTCGATTTAGAGAACTCCTTTACACTCTACAAATGTACTTGAGATAACATCGGTAGCCTCACAGTCCTCCTGCGCCTTGACTGCATACTGTCGTGCTGGTGCCCTCATGGTGGATTAGATGGTAACCCCACTCTAATGTCTAGACATGTGGCTCGCTCCTCCTCTGGCAAAGTCCCGACCCCTCTGAACTGGGTAAGAGGCCCTCTGAGTCTGGACTAGAGTGGTGTCAGTAGTTGTCAGGCAATCCCTCCGATAATAATCTCGTGACCCACATCCATAGAAAACCATGACTGTCCCCCAACACTCGCCTCTGTGCTTACGTCCACACTGATCACAAACAGGTGCACCTGCACTCTTCTGTGAGCCTTCAAAGATCATTATAGAAGAAGATGAAGGCCTCCTACTGCCAGCTGATTCTGACCTACAGTCTGATCTCGAATTCTGGTTTGAAGCTCCTCTACCTTTATTCCACCGGTTTCTATCCCTCTCGAAATAAGACTGCGAGTTGTTGCAGAATTTTTGAGTTCGCCCACTCGAGCTCCTCTACCTTGCACTTTCTCAAGTGACTTGACACTGGCAGTCAATTTTGAAAACACTTTCGGTGGGGCAGTAGTCAAGTCGATTTGAATTTCCATCCACAAACCTTTTAGAAACCTTTTGCACGTCATCTTCTTGATAGCAAACAACTCGGGGGCATACCTACTCAACTGTAGAAATTCTTGTTCATACTCAAAGACTGATAAATTCCCTTGGACCAAATGGTTAAACCAATCCCTCAAGCTATCAATGTGGGCTTCCCCCACATACTTCTTCTCAAACTCATTCAAGAAGTCGTCCCAAGTTGGTTAGTTAGGATACCAACCCAAATATACAGTCTCCCACCATTCTTGAGCATTCTCCTTTAATTGAGAGAGAACACACATCAACTTGTCCTCGCATTTGTCCCATGATCCAATGAGTGTCCCTCGACCACTGATTCGCCTTAACTAGATTGTCTTGTCTTGTCCCGTCCCAAGAAAGTCTATTGCAACATGGCGATGCAAACTCTCAATTGGTGCATTGCGAGGGGTAGCCAAAGGCCTAGGTATGGCCCTCACAATCTGGTGAAGGGCCTGATGCAGATGAGAGAAATAATTGGCCCCTCGACTCCTATCATCCCTCGACATCTCCTCCGAGTCAGGAACATAATCCTCATCATAGCTCCCCTCATGTGAGCCCTAACTCTCCTCACAATCACGTACCCTCCTTGGCATGATTACTTTCTGTACAAGTAAACAAATAAGGTTACACCATCGAATATTCAGCTTAAAAAAGTACGACTTTGAGTTATGGGAAACGTATTCTCTAGACACCTATACCACACTCTAAACACCCCGAGGCTTCCTAGAACCAACTAAACCTAGGCTCTGATACCACTAGATGTAACACCATCGACCCAGATGTTACATTTGGGCCTTAAGCCCAAACCAAAACCATAAAAATTTGCAACTAGATTTAGCTTAAATCACATCCATTCATAAATTCCATTAAGCTTGAATATTTCAAAGTAGATAAACCGATTTAAAACGTCACTTGGGAGCTCTATTTAAATGCATAATTAAAACAAAAGCATTCAACTCACATGTTAAATATCAAAATAAGAGTTACAATACAACATAGGGTCCTACGAATATATTGCCCAAAAAATCTAAGTATTGTACTCTTACAACAAGTCGATGCCGAAGTTCTACTCCGATGGTGCTCCAACGATGCACATCAACCTAAAAACATGCAAACAGAAACCACAATTTCGAACGTTGAGCTAACAAAGCTCAGTGGATACAGTTCCACTCAACCATGCTTCATGCAAATCATAAATAAGAGCATACATCTAAGATGATAACATGGCCATAACATCATGCAAAATATGGCGCTACCTCTAGCCGGCTAATGTTATGTGTGAAAAAGTACTATATTTTATATCCTTTTTACTTAGATTCTTGTTTAGACTTAGTCCCATTTAGATGCATTTGTAGTTATTTATGCATAAATTTGTAGTTCTTTAGTTATTTAGGCTTGGCCTTGCGTTTTGCTATTTTGTGGAGAAATCATTGCTTTTTTGTTCTATTTTATGCAGAGCAAGTTGCCAAGCCACTTACCGAAGGTTGCCATGACAAGTCGCGATAAATCTATTATCTCAAGGATTAATTCAAACGCATTAGATAATTACCCATATTCAAGTTGAAAAGTTGAGTTAGTTAGAGATCAAATCCCACGAGTTTCACACTCAATTGGACTCTCTTCTCCTCGCCTATTTAATGAGATTGCATCAACACATCAAGGAAAATGATTGAGAGAGGGAGATTGTTTCAAGAGAGAGATCGTGAAAAAGGTGGATCGTAGAGGAGTTCATCTCCTCCAGATTTAATTTCTTTTCTTCTTATCTTTTGAATACCCGATGTTTGGGTTTTATTCCTTGTTCATTCCTTTTAACCTAGCCATGAACTAGATTATTTGGCTTGTGTTATCTCCTATTTAACGAATGATTTGCTTTGGTTTTTAATTCTATAGATTCAATATTTATCTATTATTGGATTTTAATTTCGCTTCAAGGAAACTTGGGAAAGGAACTTGAATGTATTTATTTATCTAGGCTCAGGAGAGCTAGATTCATGAAACGATTGGATACGTTTTCCATTTAAACAACCGTTGGTGGAAACTAATTCGCCTTAGGATTGAGGAACAAATTTCAGTGGCTAAGAAGAGTGAAAATATCAATGTTTTCCACCCAAGGTTAACACAAGGATATATCACCAAGGCTTGCACATTCATCAATTATTCGGTTAAGGATAACACGAAGGCATTGAAGAACACTCCGTCGAACATTGAAGGGCAATTACTTGCCACAGAAATTATGTAAAACTAATATTTGATTTTGATATAACAAGGAATTTCATGGACCAATTTGTAAAATTAGATAAATTTTTAAGTACTCAAAAAGTCTCACAAATTGACAAGGATTTGAACTTAAAATATTTCTAAGTCAAAAACTTAAACCCCATATATTTTCTAAGTATTTTGGTGCTTGAAATAGCCAAGTTTGGCCTAGGAGTATCGATACGCCCTTGGCCGTATCGATATGGTTTTTAGCTACTGGAACTCGTTTTATACTTAATGGCTATAGGGGTACCGATACCTGTGTAGCTGTATCAGTACGCCATTCAACCTAGGAACCAAAATAGTCTTCAAGTATCGATACATCTTTATGCGTACCGATACAGGGTGTTAAGATTTTGTAAATATTTTACATTTAATATTTGACCGTTGCCTTGTTAGTTTCTTGGAATCACAAACTTTGAAAATTGGTTATAGCGTACCGATACCCTCTTAGGTGTATCGATACAATTTTTCATTCACAAATTTCACAGATTCTAGTGAGCAAAACCAGTACCGATACGGTACAGACCGTACCGATACACCTTTGTAAATTAAGCTCCTAATATTGATACGTCTTCTCGCGTATCGATAACTTGTAACATCCCCAACCCGAATGTTACAAGTTTGGCCTCAAGCCCATACCCAACATCATAAATTTGCAACTAGAATTATCCCAACACAACCATTTCATAAAATCCATTAAGTTTAATATTTCAAATTCAAAAAAGAAATTAAAACGTTACATGAGAGCTCCATTTAAAATACATAATTAAAAGCATTCAACACATAGTTACAATACAACATAGGGTCATACGAATACATAGTCTAAATATCTAAGTACAATACTCAAACACAAGTCGGTGCTGAAGTCCTACTCTGATCATGCTCCGACGATGCATGTCAACCTACTAACCTGTGAATGGAAACAACAATTCTGAACACTGAGCTAACGAAGCTCAGTGGATACACTTCCGCTCAACCATGCTTCTTGCAAATCATAAATAGGACCAGTAGATGAGATTGATAATCATGGCATAAATAATAACACTGGTGCTACCAATGACTGCCTAAACACTTAGCAAGCAAAGGGAGATATTAACCATCCACACATCACACAATACCATACCAACGAACCGAGAGTGAGGCCCGATGCCACACAACTTCAGGAATGTACACTCACGGGTGAGGCTTGGTGCCACACATCTTTTGGAATGTACACTCACGGGTGAGGCTTGGTGCCACACATCTTTTGGAATGTACACTCACGGGTGAGGCTTGGTGCCACACAGCTTTTGGAACGTACACTCATTCTTGGAATCTCTCGTCGAGCATCTTCTAACGAGACTCTGTGCTACACAGCTTCGAGAACGTACATTCAAGAAACATCTAACCATGGTTTTGCAACACTCTCTTTCGGTATCTGAATCCCATCATTTTACCCCTTAAGAGACCTATTGGACCCTTTTCCTTAAATTAGAAAACCCCCGAACTTAGAGTGAAGTTCATTGGGTAGATTGCCCAGTGAGTACTAATACTCGCCTAGAAGTACCGATACGCCCCTATGGGTACCAATAACCACTTGCGCATACCGATACTCAGCTTAGCATGCTAAAGGGGTTTAATCAAACCATGTACCAATACACGGGGAATGTGTACCCATACACAATCAGTATCTGTACGCCCCCACGCGTACCACTACCATTTTTTGCCACTGGAATTCTCAATAGAACATTGGTATTGGTACGCTCCTATGGGTATCGATACCCCTTTACATTTCGTCTGAAAAGGCTATTCCTTACAAAGGGTAACGATACTAGTCCAACCAGTTTTGGTACGCGAACCTAGATTTTAAATTCTAGAGTTCGAAATCTGCATTAAATAATACCTAACTTGTGCAACAATGACTCAATTTAATCTTACACGGTATAGAAGGTCTATAAGGTGGTTTCCTACCATTTTTACATTAATTTAACACCAAATACGAATTTAGCCATTAAAAGGGATTCAAGCTCTTAAACCACCCAAAGTATCAAACCAAGCATCAAGCAATCAAATTTCATGATTTCCACTGCAAAACACAAGGGAGTTAGTAGTGTACTAACCTTGGATTAAAGCTGAGAAAAAAGGCCCCCAACCATAAGCTTCAAGCCTTGCTCTTGCCTTGGACCTTGGATGCCTCTCCCAGCTCTTTCACTTGAAATGTAGATCCTTGGATGCTGAACAACTTGTCTAACACTCAAAATCCAAGATTCCCACTTCAAAACACAAAGATCCAATCTTTCACTTTGAGGTGGATGCAAGAAGGTGAGGGTGGATGAAGGTAGAAGAAAAAGAGGACAAGGGTGAGCTCATTTTCTTGCTTATCTGTAGAGAATTAATGTGCTCCCCTCACCCCCCCATCTTCTAAAAGGGGCAGACTGCATTTATTGTGAGAAGATGAAGTCCAACAGCTATATGTATGATCTCAGCTACCCAAACGGTTGGAAATCAATGAGGGGGTATATAATCAAGTCTCCAAAGCTACAACAACAACTATTCATCAAGTCTAAAGAATTCAAGCATATATCCAACAATCTTTGAGCTATTTAGAGTCAAATCTTGTAGCCCACTTGAGAGAGCTGAATTGTAATTTTTTTGATTCATGTTTAGGGGTTGGAGTGAACTTTGTATTGGGCAAACATCTACGTTTGAGAGGATTTTTTTAGTTTTCTATCTTTCTTCTTATAAAATAGTGTTTTATCAAAGCTTTGAGGGTATATACTTTGAGTGTGTAAAGGTTTCCTCTTGAACCTGGAAAAAGGGAAGAAATTCAAAGTGAATTTGGGAAAATCCTTTGTGGGAAGCTAAGGTAGTGGATCTAAACCTTGTTAGAAGGTTGGACCACTATAAATATTTTGTGTCCAAATTTTTATCTTTCCAATTTGGTACCACCGATTTTTAATTTGCCAATTCACCCATTCTTGGCTATATTCCATTAATTGATCATCCCAAAAATTGGTATCAAAGCTACACTCGTTGGAAGGATTAACACCCACTTGAGTCCATCATAAGGTGATTAAATCAATCGTCGATCTAGCCATGGCCTCTACTTCCGGAACCAACCTTTACGAGTAACAATCCATCTCCAAGCCACCCATCTTTAACGGCATAAACTACCCCTATTGGAAGAATCGAATGAGGCTCTTCATTAAATCCATCAACTATCTCCTTTAGGATGTAGTGGAAGACGGGTCATCCATTCCAATAAAGAAATAAGGAGAAAGGAGTATCCCCAAGACAAGAGTATACCGATGAAGATCAGAAGAAGTTTCAAATAAACGAAAAACTTATGCAATATTGTTTTGTGCTCTTGGACCGGACTAGTATACGAAGATGACTTCTTGCACAAGTTCAAATGAGATATGAGACAAGCTTGAGATAACATACGAGGGCGCCAACGATGTAAAGAAGACCAAGATTAGACTCCTCAACTTAAGCTATGAAAATTTCAAGATGAAACCGGATGAGGACATTACCATGATGTTAGATAGATTCTTTGTCATCGTCAATGGGCTTAAGGGCTATGGAGAAGTCATTCTAGAGGACAAGCTTGTTCGGAAGCTCATTTACTCTGTTCCCGAGTTATGGGATGGAAAGAGAACCGCCATCATCGAAGCCAAGGATCTCAAGACCTTGAAGCTTGATGCACTTTTGGGGTCTCTCCTTACTCAGGTAGAATGCCCCGGTTTTGGGCCTAGAGGTATTAAAGGTTTGGTTTAGAATCCGATGAACCTAGACTAGAGATTTGGGTTAATTCGGGGTTGGTTCAGGGAAAACTCGGTTTGGGATGTGATAAAATTATGCAAAAAAAATTGTTAAAATCATTTTTAATATATATTATGGAATGGTGAAGCTAATTTCGGAAAATGGTTTTTGGAAGAGGGACATTTCGGTTTGGTGACTGAATTGTAAAATGTAAAAACTATTTTTAAGGGTTGTTTCGAAAGAGAGCTAAAACATAGAATCTTTAGGGAGCTAAGTCAAAAATAATCAACTATTCCTTTAATTGAGCACATTTTAATTGTAGTTTATTAAAAAGATTAAAAAGAGTTTTATTAAAAGGGAATTTAGTTTCACAATTTCATTTTCGACGTAACTTCCATTTTCTCTTCAGCCAAACAAATCTTTTCTCCCATAACTTCAAGAGATTTTCATATTTCCAATTCTCTTTGATTTGCAAAGGATTTCCTTGGTGATTCCTCCATTTATCTAAAAGGATCTTTGAAGGTTTTCAACAAAATCTTGCTAATTGAAGGAATAGGTAAGGATTAGATGTAATTTTCGTTCAACTCATCTTTTCAAGGTTCTTTATTGAAATTCTCAAGTATTTGGCTCTCTAATTATGTTTTCCGAACAAAGTTTCATGTTTAATTTGATGGAAATGGTTAAATCAAGCCTAAATGGTGATTTTGAATGATTTTTGTATTGGATCTGATTTAGTTAAGTTATGATTGATTTTAATCATGTTTTGGATGTTAAGTAGTATTAAAAGAAAGGTTTGATCATATTAATCCCGAATCAAGTTGGATCTCTAGTTGTTTAGTTTAATAGATTTGGGTTTTTGTGGTGTAAAAGTGAAATTGGAGTTGTTGGAGATATAAGGATGCCAATAGATTGATTTTGGATGTTAATTGATGATTAAAAATGGATGGAAGTGTTAGGTTTTGGCTAGGCTGAGTTTGTAGTGCAATCGAAGGTGTTTTCAAATGTTTCAGATACACGTTTTGGTGTTTTTGGGCAGAGCAGCGTGGTAGGTTTGTTTGCTGGATATTTTAATGCATTGAGATGCATTAATCCTATATTTATATGTGGTAAAAATAGGACAACACGTATCGGAAGCAATCAGTGGAGTTTCGTTAGTTTTGATTGCTTTGATTCACGTCGGCTAGTCAAGGTTTCACGTGTTGGTGAGTGAGAACGCGAATTTCTTTTTGAAATGCTTTAAAAGATGATTTGTGAACTTAGTGGCAAGCTTGAAATGCTTAACTAAGTCTGTATGTAAGCGAAAGGAATTTCTCTCTCGAATTGTACTATTATGTGATGATTTATGCATTGTTTTGGTTTAATGGATTTACCTACTGTTAAAGCAAGTTTTAAGGATGTGTTTCTGTTTTTAATGATTTGATGTTGAAGGATGCTTAACTATGTCTTATACTTGTGATTTTAAGCATGTTTTAATGCTTGGAAAAGTGATTTATTGATGATGCTTTGAAAACAGTGAGGTATGTGTTAAAAATGAGAATTATATTGGCAAGTGATGTTGTGAAAATGGATTCTAAATGATATAATATATAGTTAGCCGGCTATAGGATTGAGTGCACTATAAAAATTCGCCTTGGATGTCGAGGGGTTGATGTCTCGTGTCTCCGTCCAAGTACCCTAACGATCAATGAGGTTGGTGTCTCATCTATTGTTAGTGGTTAAGCTTCTAACAGATGATAGAGTTGGTGTCTCTATGGGGTGTAATTGTACCCGGTTGATAGAGTACCTTTGGTTGTGTATGTACCAATTCCGGTTAAGATGGCTTGAAGTGTCGAGTCGATACTTGTTGAATACGTGTATCCGATATGTGGTTTTGAGTTGTGAACTTGTTTAATGATCACTTGCAGGCCAATATAAGAATGAATTTTGGGATTCGGACCGGTTCGGTCGGATCGCGGTTCGAATATATAAGAGTGAATTTAGGAAAACCTAGTTCGGGTTGCATTAAAAATATGGAAAAATGTCTTAAAATCCTCTTTTATTATATATAAGAGTTTGGTGAAATCAATTTTACAAAATGAGGTTTGGAAGTGTGACATTTTGGTTAGTGACCAAAATATAAATTTCGAAAACTGTGAGACTGTTTTAAAAAGGATTGAAACTTTGAATCTTTAAGGAGCTATTTACCCAATGGGAGTTTCTCCAGATTTTTCTAAGATATTAAATGATTAATTAAAGGTTTTTAAATAAAACTAAAAAAGAGGGAAGATATTTTGGCATTTTCCAACTAACTTCCTAAAATTTCATTTCCATTTTCTCTCATCTTTTCTCTCAAACCAAACACTTTTCTCCAGAGCTTTTTCTTCTGATTTTGATGTCCAAACATGAGATTATAATCCTCTTTTGATCTCTAATCATCTCTTCAATAAAACCTCACCATTTGCTAATTGGATTTTCAAGATTTTGGTTCTAAAAAGGTAGAAACCCAAGTTTGGAGGTAAGAACGTCCTTCTCCTCTGAACTCTCAGTTCTTTACTGAAATTCCTAAGTTCTCAATCCTTGATTTATGTTTTATAAAAGGTTTTATAGATGTATTCTTGATTTTGGCTTTTAAATGCAAGATTTGATTGATTTTGATGAAATTTCGTATGATCTGATTGGGCAGTGTTTTGAGGTGTCAATTTGATGTTAAATGAATGTTGAATTGATGTGAAATTGAGGTTTAATTAATGCAATCCTGGATAGGTTGAATTTCCTAAGTTTAGCTTGTGTTCTTGGTTGTTTTTGGAGTGATCTTGATGATCTGTTATAGCTGGAGGTATAAGGGTTTTATTAGATCCTTTTTGGATGTTAATTGATGTTTAAGGATGGTTAGATTTGATGGATCTTGGCTGGGTAGTGTTGTGGAGTTGATTGGATGCATTTTCGGTTGTGTTTGGTAGCCGAAAATGGAGTGTGAATGAGAGCAGCGAATGTAGGTGCTTTCATTGAGGATATTAATGCATGATGATGCATTAATCTACTGTTTTGATGTGTTTAAAACAGGGGAGTCATCTTTGGATCCTAGTGGTGTTGATCCGGAAGCTTGATTGGTGTTTCGGCAAGAGGCGAAACAGAATCGGTGAGTGGATTTTGGATTTCAGCTATGAAACCAATGTTTTGAAGGTTTGGGAGCTTAGTTTAAGTCTAAGCAACTTAGCTAAGCTCAAGAGTAAGTTTTCGGAAAAACTCTCTTGATGATGAACCATGGATTGGTTGTATGCAATGTGGTTTGTTTGCATGTTTTAAATCCTGTTTTGAAAGCATATTTAGCATGTTTATTTGTTGGGATTGTAAGCCATGTGTTGAAGGATGCTCAAGGTAAGAGATCCTTGTTTTTGAACATTGTCTTAATGTGGTTTGATGCTTAAAGATGCATGATATTATGGCTTTGTTAAATGCTTTAAAACAGTGGAATATTGTTGTTAATGATGTATATTGGCAAGTGATGGTTAAGGACACAAAGGTGGTTAAAAGTCCTTGTGTGAGCCTTGTTTATTTAAGAACAACATGGTGTTTAAAAGTCCATGGTTGGTTCTTGGTTAAGGTTCAAGGTGGTTAAAATTCCTTGTGTAAGCCTTGTTTATTTAAGAACAATATGGTGTTTAAAAGTCCATGGTTGGTTCTTGGTTAAGGTTCAAGGTGGTTAAAATTCCTTGTGTAAGCCTTGTTATTTAAGAACACCAAGGTGTTTAAAAGTCCTTGGGAGATTCTTGTTAAGGACACAAAGGTGTTTAAAAGTCCTTGTGTGGTCCTTGCCATGGTGTTTAAAAGTTCATGGGGTTAAGGACACAATGGTGTTTAAAAGTCCATGTGTGGTCCTTAGAAAGTGTAAGATCACAATGGTGTTTAAAAGTCCATGTGTGGATCTTATGTTGAATGTATCACTTGTTGCCAATATGACATGTTATGAACTTGAAGCATGTATTGCTTGTTTTAAATGCTTAGGAGCATGTACAAATGATGATTGGATTTAAGGGTTATAAATGTGTTTTGTAAATGCATTATTGTGTGGTTTTAAATGAGCATTCCTCACTAAGCTTTTGCTTACGCTCTCTCTCTTTTCTTAAACCAATAATGCAGAGCATTAAAGTGCATTGAGGGCAGCAAGGTGGTGAAGAATCCAAGTGGTGAACTAAGCTCAAGTATGGTGAAGGTTTCTTAAACACTATTAGCTTTTGGCATTTGGCAATGGGAACCTATGTTGTTGTTTTGGGAGATGTTTTGGACTCCCTAAGTTGGTTTAATGATGTTAATAATGTTGGAGCTTGTAATTGGCCTTAATGAGATGGTTTTGGTATTTTGATGCTTGAATGGTTTGCTAAGTAGGAAGCATGCCTATAGATTTGGGGATTTTCATAATTGTTGCCATGTTTATGTTTGGTTGATACAATTATGTTCCTTGTATGTTGAATGACTTGCTGGTATAATTCGGTTGCTTTTGGAGCATGTTTGTTAAGTCAATTGCATGATAAACCAGCAAATTTTCTGCAATCTGGGCAGCCTGTTTCGGAACAGGTGCTACCGTATCGGAACGGGGGCCTGAAATGGCCTGGGCGTTCCGAAACGGGAGGCACTGTTCCGGAACGGTTTGGCCTCTGCCAGGCCATGTTTCGGTACCAGTTTTGGAACGGTCCCGTGTTTCGGAACGGGCCTTCCCTGTTCCGAAACACTCGACCGTTGGGCACTGAAATTGTTGGTTAAATGTTCTGAAATGTTTGCGTTTTGGTCCTGAAACTTGTTATTGCAATTGAGTTGTATGCTGTGGTGAAGCATGTTGTGGGTACCCATTGCCAAATCAAAGCTAATGAAATGATATTGTTTTTAATTGAAAATGAGCTTGAGTACTTGGATTGCTTACCTTGCTGGGCCTGACTTTGTTTATTTGCATTGTGATTGCATTGTTATAGTATGGCACCTCGTAGAGAGTTAAGGAGTAATGTGCGAGCTACGGCTCAGAACGAGAACGAGAATGATGAGAATGTTGAGAGTGCGGTGGAATTACCTCCTCCACCTGGTGGTGGTGGTGCTGGGGGTGAAGGAGCTGGTGCTGGGGTCGCTGGACCTGAGGCTGGTCAGGGGCAAGCTGTTCCTGACATGACAGTGTTGATACAAGCTATTGCTGGAGCTTTTCAAGCAGCAGTAGCTGGAGCTCAAGGAGCTGGGCATCAGGGAGATGCTGGAGTTAGACTACCCTTGGAGCGTTTGCGCAGTCTAGGAGGGACTGAGTTCAGGGGTTTGTCTGCTGAAGGTTCGAAATCTTGGTTATAAGGTACCAAGAGAATCTTGGGTCAGATGAGTTGCACTGATGTGCAAAAGCTGGGCTGTGTAGTATCATTGTTGCAAGATGATGCTTACACTTGGTGGACTACCTCTATCGCTGGGATGGCGGAAGCTGACGTAACTTGGACGTTCTTTCAGAACGCGTTCAAGAGAAGGTATCTAGGTGTGAGGTACCTAGATGAAAAGAAGAGGGAGTTCATGTCTCTTACCCAGGGAAGCATGACTGTGGCTGAGTATGAAGTACAGTTTGTTCGACTCAGTCAATACGCACCTGAGCTTGTCCCGGATAAGCGGGAAAGGTGTGAAAGGTTCCGTTATGGTTTAGTGACGGATGTAAAGATGTATGTGCTGGCTACCGAGTATGATGATTTTGATGTGTTGGTGGGCCGAGCGAAGGATATTGAGATGAACTTGGGTTTATCTGCTAAGAGTGCTGGATCAAGTGTTGGTAAGCGAGCTGCTGAATATAGTTCCGGTGGTGGACGGAACAAGAGGGGACGTGATCAGAAGTATCAGTCCTCAGCTAAGCGAGGTGGTGGTGCGCCTGCTCGGGGAGGCAATGCTAGAGTTGATCCGAGTGCATGTTGGACATGTGGTTCGCGTGGCCATATGAAATGTGATTGTCCTCAAGCTGTGAGGGGGGTGCAAGCTCCTGTTGTGGCGGCTGGTAATGCGTGCTGGAACTGTGGATCTGCGGATCATATGAGGAGAGAGTGTCCTATGTTGGCTGGTGGCCAAGTGCGTGCTCCTGTTGTTGCTGCACCACAGAGGGGTCGTGGGCGCGGCCGTGGTAACTTCCAGCGGAGAGAGGAAGGTGGTAGGGGTGTGGCTCATGTTGTGGCTATTCAGCCTGAGGGTGGCGGCCAAGCTAGGGTGTATGCTCAGCGGGAGGGAAGGAATGACGCGGATGTGATCGCAGGTACTTTTACTTTGCAATCCTTGTCATTACTTTCCTTGATTGATTCTGGATCTACGCACTCTTACATATTGCGTGAGCATGCTGAATTGCTTGGTTTGCCTGTTGAGTCTTTGGATGTTGGTGTGCGTGTCACTAGTTCTTTTGGTGAGACTGTTGTGACTCGAAAGCTTTATAGAAGATGTCCTTTGGTCGTGCAAGATCATGTTTCTCATGTTGACCTTATGGAGTTAACTTTCTATGGTTTTGATGTGATCCTTGGTATGGATTGGCTTGCTGAGCATCGAGCTATTGTGGATTGTGAGAATAAGCGAGTTTCGTTGAAGCTTGCGGATGATTATGAGGTGGTTGTGGTTGGTGAGAATGTGAAGTTTCTTGCCAATGTGGTGTCTTCTTTGAAGGCGAGCCGGATGCTGAGGCAGGGTTGTGAAGCTTATCTAGCTTTTGTGATGAATCCTAGCTCTAAGGAGTTGCGTGTGCAAGATATCAGGATTGTGAAGGAGTTTCCTGGTGTGTTTCCTGAGGAGTTGCCTGGTTTACCTCCTAATCGCGAGGTGGAGTTTGGGATTGAGCTGTATGAGAATACAACTCTCGTGTCCATTACCCCTTATCGAATGGCCCCTAAGGAGCTGAAAGAGCTGAAGACGCAGTTGCAAGAGTTGCTTGATCGTGGGTTCATTCGGCCAAGTGTGTCACCTTGGGGTGCACCAGTCTTGTTTGTGAAGAAGAATGATGGCACTATGAGAATGTGCATTGATTATCGTCAGCTAAACAAGTTGACTATCAAGAATCGGTATCCTTTGCCGAGAATTGATGATCTCTTTGATCAATTTCGGGGAGCAGCTGTGTTCTCTAAGATTGACTTGAGGTCAGGGTATTATCAGTTGAAGGTAAAGGATGTGGATGTACCTAAGACAGCTTTCAGGACAAGGTATGGGCATTATGAGTTCCTTGTGATGCCGTTTGGTTTGACAAATGCTCCTGCAGCTTTCATGGACATGATGAATCGTGTGTTTCATGAATATCTGGATAAGTTTGTTGTGGTGTTCATTGATGATATCCTTGTGTACTCGCGTACTGATGAGGAGCATGAAGAGCATTTGAGGATTGTATTGCAAGTTTTGTTGGAGAATCAACTTTATGCTAAGCTGAGCAAGTGTGAGTTCTGGTTAAGTGAAGTGGTGTTTCTTGGGCATGTGGTTTCTGCCGAGGGGATTCGTGTCGATCCTCAGAAGATTGAGGCGGTGATGAATTGGAAGGTTCCTAAGTCTGTTCATGAGGTTCGTAGTTTCCTTGGTTTGGCGGGATACTACCGGAGGTTTGTGGATGGGTTTTCTAAGATTGCTGCACCTTTGACGAAGTTGTTGCAGAAGGATGTTAAGTATGAGTGGACGGAAGCGAGACAGCAGGCTTTTGAGAAGCTTAAGGCAGCTTTGACGCAAGCTCCTATCTTGGTTCAACCTGAATCAGGGAAAGAGTTTGTGGTGTATAGTGATGTGTCCTATATTAGTTTAGGATGTGTGTTGATGCAAGAGGGTAAGGTGGTGGCTTATGCATCGCGGCAGTTGAAGGTGCATGAGCGCAATTATCCTACGCATGATATTGAGCTGGCTGCGGTGGTTTTTGCTTTGAAGATCTGGAGACATTACCTGTATGGTGAGAAGTGTACTGTGTACACGGATCACAAGAGTTTGAAGTATCTGATGTCTCAGAAGGAGTTGAATCTTAGGCAGCGACGTTGGGTGGAGTTGCTTAAGGATTATGATTTGACGATTGAGTATCACCCTGGAAAAGCTAATGTTGTAGCGGATGCCTTGAGTAGGAAGGTAGCTGTTGAGTTTAGGGCTATGTTTGCCAGTTTGAGTATTTCGCGTGATGGTGGTCTTGTGGCTGAGTTGCAAATGAAACCATCTTTGGTTCAGTTGATCAAGGAAAAGCAGTTGCTGGATAATTCCTTGGTACCGCATGTTCAAGATATCGCGGAGGGTAGGCCTTCGGATTTCTGCTTTAATGATGATGGTGTGTTGTGTTTTGGGAGTCGGATAGTAGTGCCCAATGATGTTGAGTTGAGGCGTGCTATTCTGACTGAAGGTCATAGTAGTCCTTTTGCTATGCACCCAGGTAGTACTAAGATGTATCGAGATCTTCGTGATGAGTACTATTGGGTGGGTTTGAAGAAGGATGTTGCTAAGTTTGTAAGCAAGTGCATGGTGTGTCAGCGAGTAAAGGCTGAGCATCAGGTTCCTTCAGGGTTGTTGCAACCGTTGAGAATCCTTGAATGGAAGTGGGAAAGGATTACCATGGATTTTGTATCTGGTTTACCCTTGTCACCAACGAAGAAGAATTCGGTGTGGGTGATTGTGGATCGCCTGACGAAGTGTGTGCATTTCTGGCCTGTGCATACTACGTATTCTTTGGATAAGCTTGCGGAGCTGTACATTGCTGAGATTGTGCGGCTACATGGTGTGCCAAAGTCGATTGTGTCGGATAGGGATCCGAGGTTTACATCGCGGTTCTGGCAGTGTTTGCACCAAGCTTTGGGTACACGGTTGAATTTCAGTACATCTTATCATCCTCAGTCGGATGGTCAGTCCGAGCGTGTTATCCAGATTTTGGAGGATATGTTGAGGTGCTGCGTGATTGAGTTCCAAGGCTCTTGGGAGAAACATTTGCCTTTGGTAGAGTTTGCTTATAACAATAGTTATCAGGCAAGTATTCAAATGGCACCTTATGAGGCTTTGTACGGGAGGAAGTGTAGGACTCCTCTTTGTTGGGCTGAAACGGGTCAAAAGTTGGTTTCGATGCCGACTTTGTTGAAAGGAACCACCGAGAAGGTGAAGCTCATTTGTGAGCGTTTGAAGGCAGCTTCTGATCGGCAAAAGTCTTACGCGGATTTGAAGCGTAAGGAGATTGAGTATACGGTGGGTGACCGTGTGTTTTTGAAGGTTTCGCCTTGGAAAAAGGTGATGAGGTTTGGCCGTAAGGGTAAGTTGAGCCCTAGGTACATTGGACCATACGAGGTGGTTGAGCGTGTGGGTCCTGTTGCGTACAAGTTGAGGTTACCTCAAGAGTTGGAGAAGATTCATGATGTGTTTCATGTTTCTATGCTCCGGAAGTATAAATCAGATCCTTCGCATGTGATGCATGTGGAAGAAGTGGAATTTAATCCGGATTTGACCTATGACGAGGAACCGGTGAAGGTTCTGGATTCGGATAGCAAGGTTCTTCGTGGCAAGACCATTGAGTTGGTGAAGGTGTTGTGGAAGCACCGTGGTGTTGAGGAAGCCACGTGGGAACGGAAGGATGACATGCTGAAGCAGTTCCCGTATCTCTTTCCTTCAGGTAAATTTCGAGGACGAAATTTCTTAAGGGGGGAGAGTTGTAACGCCCCGGTTTTGGGCTTAGGAGTTTTGGGATTCGGACCGGTTCGGTCGGATCGCGGTTCGAATATATAAGAGTGAATTTAGGAAAACCTAGTTCGGGTTGCATTAAAAATATGGAAAAATGTCTTAAAATCCTCTTTTATTATATATAAGAGTTTGGTGAAATCAATTTTACAAAATGAGGTTTGGAAGTGTGACATTTTGGTTAGTGACCAAAATGTAAATTTCGAAAACTGTGAGACTGTTTTAAAAAGGATTGAAACTTTGAATCTTTAAGGAGCTATTTACCCAATGGGAGTTTCTCCAGATTTTTCTAAGATATTAAATGATTAATTAAAGGTTTTTAAATAAAACTAAAAAGGAGGGAAGATATTTTTGGCATTTTCCAACTAACTTCCTAAAATTTCATTTCCATTTTCTCTCATCTTTTCTATCAAACCAAACACTTTTCTCCAGAGCTTTTTCTTCTGATTTTGATGTCCAAACATGAGATTATAATCCTCTTTTGATCTCTAATCATCTCTTCAATAAAACCTCACCATTTGCTAATTGGATTTTCAAGATTTTGGTTCTAAAAAGGGAGAAACCCAAGTTTGGAGGTAAGAACGTCCTTCTCCTCTGAACTCTCAGTTCTTTACTGAAATTCCTAAGTTCTCAATCCTTGATTTATGTTTTATAAAAGGTTTTATAGATGTATTCTTGATTTTGGCTTTTAAATGCAAGATTTGATTGATTTTGATGAAATTTCGTATGATCTGATTGGGCAGTGTTTTGAGGTGTCAATTTGATGTTAAATGAATGTTGAATTGATGTGAAATTGAGGTTTAATTAATGCAATCCCGGATAGGTTGAATTTCCTAAGTTTAGCTTGTGTTCTTGGTTGTTTTTGGAGTGATCTTGATGATCTGTTATAGCTGGAGGTATAAGGGTTTGATTAGATCCTTTTTGGATGTTAATTGATGTTTAAGGATGGTTAGATTTGATGGATCTTGGCTGGGTAGTGTTGTGGAGTTGATTGGATGCATTTTCGGTTGTGTTTGGTAGCCGAAAATGGAGTGTGAATGAGAGCAGCGAGTGTAGGTGCTTTCATTGAGGATATTAATGCATGATGATGCATTAATCTACTGTTTTGATGTGTTTAAAACAGGGGAGTCATCTTTGGATCCTAGTGGTGTTGATCCGGAAGCTTGATTGGTGTTTCGGCAAGAGGCGAAACGGAATCGGTGAGTGGATTTTGGATTTCAGCTATGAAACCAATGTTTTGAAGGTTTGGGAGCTTAGTTTAAGTCTAAGCAACTTAGCTAAGCTCAAGAGTAAGTTTTCGGAAAAACTCTCTTGATGATGAACCATGGATTGGTTGTATGCAATGTGGTTTGTTTGCATGTTTTAAATCCTGTTTTGAAAGCATATTTAACATGTTTATTTGCTGGGATTGTAAGCCATGTGTTGAAGGATGCTCAAGGTAAGAGATCCTTGTTTTTGAACATTGTCTTAATGTGGTTTGATGCTTAAAGATGCATGATATTATGGCTTTGTTAAATGCTTTAAAACAGTGGAATATTGTTGTTAATGATGTATATTGGCAAGTGATGGTTAAGGACACAAAGGTGGTTAAAAGTCCTTGTGTGAGCCTTGTTTATTTAAGAACAACATGGTGTTTAAAAGTCCATGGTTGGTTCTTGGTTAAGGTTCAAGGTGGTTAAAATTCCTTGTGTAAGCCTTGTTTATTTAAGAACAACATGGTGTTTAAAAGTCCATGGTTGGTTCATGGTTAAGGTTCAAGGTGGTTAAAATTCCTTGTGTAAGCCTTGTTATTTAAGAACACCAAGGTGTTTAAAAGTCCTTGGGAGATTCTTGTTAAGGACACAAAGGTGTTTAAAAGTCCTTGTGTGGTCCTTGCCATGGTGTTTAAAAGTCCATGGGGTTAAGGACACAATGGTGTTTAAAAGTCCATGTGTGGTCCTTGGAAACTGTAAGATCACAATGGTGTTTAAAAGTCCATGTGTGGATCTTATGTTGAATGTATCACTTGTTGCCAATATGACATGTTATGAACTTGAAGCATGTATTGCTTGTTTTAAATGCTTAGGAGCATGTACAAATGATGATTGGATTTAAGGGTTATAAATGTGTTTTGTAAATGCATTATTGTGTGGTTTTAAATGAGCATTCCTCACTAAGCTTTTGCTTACGCTCTCTCTCTTTTCTTAAACCAATAATGCAGAGCATTAAAGTGCATTGAGGGCAGCAAGGTGGTGAAGAATCCAAGTGGTGAACTAACCTCAAGTATGGTGAAGGTTTCTTAAACACTATTAGCTTTTGGCATTTGGCAATGGGAACCTATGTTGTTGTTTTGGGAGATGTTTTGGACTCCCTAAGTTGGTTTAATGATGTTAATAATGTTGGAGCTTGTAATTGGCCTTAATGAGATGGTTTTGGTATTTTGATGCTTGAATGGTTTGCTAAGTAGGAAGCATGCCTATAGATTTGGGGATTTTCATAATTGTTGCCATGTTGATGTTTGGTTGATACAATTATGTTCCTTGTATGTTGAATGACTTGCTGGTATAATTTGGTTGCTTTTGGAGCATGTTTGTTAAGTCAATTGCATGATAAACCAGCAAATTTTCTGCAATCTGGGCAGCCTGTTTCGGAACAGGTGCTACCGTATCGGAACGGGGGCCTAAAATGGCCTGGGCGTTCCGAAACGGGAGGCACTGTTCTGGAACGGTTTGGCCTCTGCCAGGCCATGTTTCGGTACCAGTTTCGGAACGGTCCCGCGTTTCGGAACGGGCCTTCCCTGTTCCGAAACACTCGACCGTTGGGCACTGAAATTGTTGGTTAAATGTTCTGAAATGTTTGCGTTTTGGTCCTGAAACTTGTTATTGCAATTGTATGAGTTTGAGATGTTCGTTTGAGCTGAAATTTGGCAAAGAAGCATGAAAGATGATTAATTTCAAGTTGGTAACTTTAATTTGGGTTAAGTCCTTATAATTATCAGAATTTACAATTTGGTCCCTTAAGTTGTAATTTGTGCAATTGGGTCCCTGAATGTTCTCTGATTGTTATGATGTCTGAATATGATTATCTTGTGAACATATCTAGGGTTAACGTGCATCTAGACAAGTTTAAAAGGAAAAAAAAAGGTCGTTAATCAAGGTTGACTTTCGGGTTGACTTTGGTTTTCCCCGTGTGATCTTCTTAATTCGGGTCGACCGTCTAGGCCGGGTTAAGGGGGTTACAATGTGGTTTTGAGTTGTGAACTTGTTTAATGATCACTTGCAGGCCAATATAATTGATGATGCATCATGGAATGGTTTATGTTGCATAATATGGTTTATGCATGATTTACTCTTTAAGCTTTACATATTGTAGCTATGCATGGGAAGGCTTAAATAGTATGTGGAATTGGAATGTGTTGATGATTCATGATACATGAGCATGAGGTTTAATATGCTGATTTTGTTAATGAAAGTGCGTGGTTTAAAAAGGGCACAATGGTTTTCAAATAGTGTTTTAAAGAAATTGAATTGAGTTTTCAATGTGGACTTGAAAAAAGGGTTTGAATGCATTGATGGTGTTTTGTTTTTGAGCCTCCTGACTAAGCCTTGTGTGCTTACGCTCTCATTTGTCCTTCAATGTAGATAAATGAGGTATTGGAGGCAGCAAGTAGCAAGGGATCTTAAGAGACTTCGTTTAAGAAAGTATGTTTCAATTTAGACTAAAGTAATAAGGGCAATGGGGGATCCATTGTGTTGTAGGGAGATTTGTGTAAACTCCCATTTGAGCAAGTTTGGTTTACAGTTTTAGACATGTAAATGGCCTTTGGTATTTGGTTTATGCTTTACCTTGCATTTTGGTGTTTTTGCTTGGCTTGACATTAGGTTGCATGCCTATAGTTTTCCTTTGATGCAAATACCCATGTTATGATGATGAATTTGCCATGAATGATTGCAGTTTGATGTTTAAATATGTTGTATGCATGTTGGGAGCATGTTGGTTTGTGTATGAAGGCATTAAAGTGTGAAAACCCAGCAAAAAGTGTCATTACAAGCCCAGGTGTTTCGGTACACCTAAGGCTGTACCGAAATAGTGAGCCTAAAATGGCCTGAGAGTTTTGAAAAAAGGGAAGGGGGTTTCGAAACATTTTGCTACTGGAATCTCGTGTTCCGAAACACAACTGTGATGTTTCGATATGAGCCCGAGCTTTGAGCTGCTTGACCCTGTTCTGAAATAAGTGTTCCGTTACAGGGCAACCTGTACCAAAACACTCCGCTGTTACGTTGGTTATTGGAATCTTTTGAAGTTTTGTTTCTTTATGTTTTAGTCCCTGAATGTTGTGGATGCAATTAAATGAGCTTGGATGATTGTTTTGAGTTGAGATTTGACAGAGAAGAATGTGATGAGATTAACTAAAGATTGGTAATTTAAAAAGTTAAGAAGTCCCTGTGATTTGATGATTTTAAAAAATGGTCCCTAAAATGTATTTGTTTGCAATTGAGCCCCTAAACGTTCTCTGATCAAGATGCAATTTGTTCCACTACGATGTTTATCATATAGGATAATAAAGAGCATCTAGAAAAGATAAAACAAATAAATAGGGTCTTTTATTGAGGTAAACTTCCTAGTTTACTTCAATATTCCCCTTGTGACTGATTCAGTTCGGTCTTTCACCCAGACCAGGCCGAGGGGGTTACATTTGGTGGTATTAGAGCCAAGTTTCGAAAGAATGAGATAATGGTAAGTCATTGGTAAGTTGATATGATGTGATTCCATAGGAATGATGATGTTTGCTTTGCACGGTGACTGTTATTATCATGTTGTTGATGAATAAATGATATTGATGCCATGCATAATGGTTGTGTTCTATGTATAAATTGTTATATACATGATGATGTTGTGGGCTGAATTTGATTGATTGTTGTGCATGGTGCTTGTGATACGTATGTTATTTGCCTTATGCTATGCTTGGGGGAAATTGGGATACCCATTGCCTTATTACTATAGTTAAAATGCTATAAATTGAATTGGATGTCTTGGATCGTTGCTTGAAGCTGGATTGATTTCTTTGTTTGTTTTATTATCATGCCATAACTATAATAGCACAATGGGACCGAGGAGAAAGTTACAATCTGGTACGATTGTTGTTGTCGGAGGGTAGGGAAATTAGGAGAACGAGGTTCCTCCTGGTGGGAATTTACCCCCTCCACCGCCTCCACTTAGGGTGAGGAGCAAGGACAGCGTGAGCAAGCTGGGCCTATGTTGGGTGATTTGACGCCTCTAGTTCAGGCAATGACTGTAGTATTTCAGGTTGTTATTGCTAGAGTGCAAGTGCCTGCTGTTGGGCAAACGGGGTTGCCGTTAGAATGCTTGCGTAGTTTGAGCAGTGTTGAGTACTGTGGTTTGTTGCCCGAGGCATCCAAGGCTTGGATGGCTAGTACGGTCCGGAATTTGGATCAAATGGGGTGCAATGATGCACATAAGCTGGGATGCACTATTTCGTTGTTGCAAGGTGATGCTTACAGTTGGTGGATGACTGTAACTGCGGCTGTGAAGCCTAATGAGGTGGATTGGGAGTTCTTCCAAGTTGCCTTTAAGAAGAAGTATCTAGGAGTTAGATACTTGGATGACAAGAAACATGAGTTTATGTCTTTGGTTCAGGGTAGCATGTCTGTGGCTGAGTATGAGGTTTAGTTTGTCTATTTGAGCAAGTATGCCCCTGAGTTGGTGTCAATTGATAGGCATCGTTGCGACTGTTTCCGTTATGGATTGGTGCAAGAGGTGAAGAATTTTATGTTGGCCTATTATTACACAGATTTTGATGTGTTGGTGGCACGATCTAAGGATATTGAGCAGAGTCTGGGTTTGACTTCTGGTGTGGATGGCTCTAGCTCGGGTAAGAGAGCTGTAGATTTTGGTCCTGGAGGTGGACAGAATAGGAGGCACTGTGATAAGAAGTTTCGCTCTGATGTGAGACGAGGCAGAGCAAGGCCTAGACGTGGAGTGCATTGTCAAGGCGCTCAAGCTAGATCGGCTTTTAATTCTTGTTGGGTATGTGGATCATGTGAACATATGATGCGAGATTGTCCTCGTTTGGCTCGAGAGGCACAGGCTGTAACACCCCAATTTTGGGCTTAGAAGTTTAGGGTTTGGTCAGACCGGTCTGAGAAACGGTTCGAATATAAAAGGAGGTTTTAGGGAAAGCCTAGTTCGGGATGCTTTAAAAATATAGAAAAATATCTAAAAAATCCTCTTTTAATATATATAAGGGAATGGTGAAAACAATTTTACAAAATAAGATTTGGAAATACTACATTTCGGTGTAGTGACCAAAATGCGATTTTTGAAAAGTTTAGTGGTGACTGTTTTGTAAGGATTGAAACTTTAAATCATTAAGGAGCTAATTTACCCAAAAATGTTTTCTCCAGATTTTTCCTTAATTTGGGTGATTTATTAAATGTTTAATTAAATTAAATAATGATGGGAAACTACTTTTTGGATTTTCATAACTACTTTTTCCTAATTTTCTCTCATTCCATTTTCTCTCAAAATCCCATCATCCAAACACTTTTCTCCAGCAACTTTTGCATTGATCTTCACTTCATTTGGTGAGATTTTTATCATCCATTAGTTCCTAATCAATCTTGCATCAAATCCTTTTGATTTCCTCATTGAATTTTCAAGGAATTTGGCCCAAATCAAGGAGAAATCACCATTTAGAGGTAATATTGTTCTTCTCCTCTAAATACTCAGTTCTTTACTGAAATTCCCAAGTTTTCAATCCTTAATTTAAGTTTTATAAATGGTTTTGATGTTGGAGACATGATTTTGGCTTAAACCTCAAGATTTGGAAGAAATCTTGAAGAATTTCGTTTTGATTGTTTGGGATCTGTTTTGAGATGATTCTTTAATGTATTTTGGATGTCTAATGATGTTTGAAATGAGGTTTTATCAATCTAATCCCGAATAGGTTGTATTTCCTAAGTTTTTTTCTTGTGAAAATGGTGAGTTTTGAGGTGTTTTTTGTGTTCTGTTATAGCTGGAGGTTTAAGGACGAGTTTAGGTTCATTTTGGATGTTAATTGATGTTTAGAAATGGTTATAAGTGATGGATCTTGGCTGGGTTAAGTTTTGGAAGAGTTTGGAGGTGATTTCGGTTGTATTTGGTAGCCGAAATGTTGGGTTTAAGCAGAGCAACAATTTTGGTGTGTTAGCTGAAGATTTCAATGCTTGATGATGCATTAATCTCTGCTTTTATGTGTCTAAGACAGGGGAGACATCTTCAGACACTTTTGGAGTTGATCCGGAGGCTTGATTGACGTTTCGGCAAGCTAGCGAAACGAAATCGGTGAGTACGTTTGGGTTTGAAGTCCATGAGGACAAAAATACAAGGTTTAGGGATTTAGGAGAGGTTTGAAACACCTTCCTAAATCCGGAAGTAAGTATGGCTTGTTTTGATCTCTCTAAAGTGGTGTTTGGCCCCAAAATGCTTTTACATGCTCATGCTTTTACATGCTCGATCTAGCTTCAAACCAAAATGCTCTAAAGTGGTGAGGCTCTGTTCATGAAGTCCGTAGTTTCCTTGGGTTGGCAGGATACTATCGGAGGTTCGTGGATGGATTTTCAAAGATTGCTGCCCCTTTGACGAAGTTGTTGCAAAAAGATGTTAAGTATGAGTGGACGGAAGCAAGACAACAAGCTTTTGAGAAGCTTAAGGCAGCTTTGACGCAAGCTCCTATTTTGGTTCAACCTGAATCAGGAAAAGAATTTGTGGTGTACAGCGACGCATCCTATGTTGGGTTGGGGTGTGTGCTGATGCAAGAGGGTAAGGTGGTGGCTTATGCATCGCGCCAGTTGAAGGTGCATGAGCGCAATTATCCTACGCATGACATTGAGTTGGCTGCGGTGGTTTTTGCTTTGAAGATTTAGAGACATTATCTGTATGGTGAGAAGTGTACTGTGTACACGGATCACAAGAGTTTGAAGTATCTGATGTCGCAGAAAGAGTTGAATCTTAGGCAACGACGTTGGGTGGAGTTGCTTAAGGATTACGATCTGTTGATCGAGTACCATCCGGGAAAGGCTAATGTTGTAGCGGATGCCTTGAGCAGGAAGGTGGCAGTTGAGCTAAGGGCTATGTTTGCCAGCTTGAGTATTTCGCGAGATGGAGGTTTTGTGGCTGAGTTACAAGTGAAACCATCTTTAGTTCAGTTGATAAAGGATAAGCAATTGTTGGATGATTCTTTGGTGCCACATGTTCAGGATATTGCTGAGGATCGACCATCAGAATTCTGTTTTAATGATGATGGAGTTCTATGTTTTGGAAGTCGAATAGTAGTGCCTAATGATGCGGAGTTGAGGCGTACTATTCTGACTGAAGCTCATAGTAGTCCTTTCGCTATGCACCCTGGTAGTACAAAGATGTATCGTGATCTGAAGGATGAGTACTACTGGGTGGGATTGAAGAAGGATGTTGTGGAGTACGTGGGTAAGTGCATGGTTTGTCAGCGGGTTAAGGCTGAGCATCAGTTTCCTTCTGGGTTGTTGCAACCGTTGAGGATTCCTGAATGGAAGTGGGAAAGGATCACCATGGACTTTGTGTCTGGTTTGCCTATGTCGCCATCGAAGAAGAATTCGGTGTCGGTGATTGTGGATCGCCTTACGAAGTGTGCGCATTTCTTGCCTGTGCATACCACGTATACTTTGGACAAGCTTGCAGAGCTGTACATTGCTGAGATTGTACGTTTGCATTGTGTACCAAAGTCCATAGTGTCGGATAGATATCCGAGGTTCACATCGCGTTTTTGGGAGTGTTTGCATCAATCTTTGGGTACGCGGCTGAATTTCAGTACTTCTTATCATCCACAATCGGATGGGTAGTCTGAGCGTGTTATTCAAGTGCTTGAGGATATGTTGAGGTGTTGCGTGATTGAGTTTCAAGGCTCTTGGGAGAAGCATTTGCCTTTGGTGGAGTTTGCTTAAAATAATAGCTACCAGGCAAGTATTCAAATGGTACCTTATGAAGCCTTGTATGGGAGGAAGTGCAGAACTCCTCTTTGCTGGGCTGAAACAGGACAGAAGTTGGTTTCAATGCCGGCTTTGTTGAAAGGAACCACCGAAAAGGTGAAGCTCATTTGTGAGCGGTTGAAGGCAGCTTCTGATCGGCAGAAGTCTTACGCAGATTTGAAGCGTAAGGAGATTGAGTTTGCGGTAGGTGACCGTGTGTTCTTGAAGGTTTCACCTTGGAAGAAGGTGATGAGATTTGGCCGGAAGGGTAAGTTGAGTCTTAGATATATTGGACCATACGAGGTGATTGAACGTGTGGGTCTTGTTGCGTATAAGCTGAGATTGTCACAGGAGTTGGAAAAGATTCATAATGTGTTTCATGTCTCTATGCTTCGGAGGTATAGATCAGATCCTTCGCATGTTATGCCTGTAGAGGATGTTGCGTTGAATCCAGACTTGACCTATGATGAGGAGCCGGTTGAGATTCTGGATTCGGACAGTAAAGTTCTTCGAGGTAAGACCATTGAGTTGGTTAAGGTGTTGTGGAGGCATCATGGTGTTGAGGAAGCCACGTGGGAAAGGAAAGATGACATGAAGAAGTAGTTTCCTTATCTTTTTCCTCCAGGTAAATTTCGAGGACGAAATTTCTCTAGAGGGGGAGAGTTGTAACACCCCAATTTCGGGCTTAGATGTTTAGGGATTTGTCGGACCGGTCTGAGAAACGGTTCGAATATAAAAGGAGGTTTTAGGGAAAGCCTAGTTCGGGATGCTTTAAAAATATAGAAAAATATCTAAAAATCCTCTTTTAATATATATAAGGGAGTGGTGAAAACAATCTTACAAAATAAGATTTGGAAATACTACATTTCGGTGTAGTAACCAAAATTCGATTTTTGAAAAGTTTAGTGGTGACTGTTTTGTAAGGATTGAAACTTTGAATCTTTAAGGAGCTAATTTACCCAAAAATGTTTTCTCCAGATTTTTCCTTAATTTGGGTGATTTATTAAATGTTTAATTAAATAAAATAAAGATGAGAAACTACTTTTTGGATTTTCATAACTAATTTTTCTTAATTTTCTCTCATTCCATTTTCTCTCAAAATCCCATCATCCAAACACTTTTCTCCAACAACTTTTGCATTGATCTTCACTTCATTTGGTTAGATTTTTATCATCCATTAGTTCCTAATCAATCTTGCATCAAATCCTTTTGATTTCCTCATTGAATTTTCAAGGAATTTGGCCCAAATCAAGGAGAAATCACCATTTAGAGGTAAGATTGTTCTTCTCCTCTAAATACTCAGTTCTTTACTGAAATTCCCAAGTTGTCAATCCTTAATTTAAGTTTTATAAATGGTTTTGATGTTGGAGACATGATTTTGGCTTAAAACTCAAGATTTGGAAGAAATCTTGAAGAATTTCGTTGTGATTGTTTGGGCTCTGTTTTGAGATGATTCTTTAATGTATTTTGGATGTCTAATGATGTTTGAAATGAGGTTTTATCAATCTAATCCCGAATAGGTTGTATTTCCTAAGTTTTTTCTTGTGAAAATGGTGGTTTTTGAGGTGTTTTTGGTGTTCTGTTATAGCTGGAGGTATAAGGACGAGTTTAGGTTCATTTTGGATGTTAATTGATGTTTAGAAATGGTTAGAAGTGATGGATCTTGGTTGGGTTAAGTTTTGTAAGAGTTTGGAGGTGATTTCGGTTGTGTTTGGTAGACAAAATGTTGGGTTTAAGTAGAGCAGCGAGTTTTGGTGTGTTGGCTGAAGATTTCAATGCATGATGATGCATTAATCCTCTGCTTTTATGGGTCTAAAACAGGGGAGACATCTTCAGACACTTTTGGAGTTGATCCGGAGGCTTGATTGACGTTTTGGCAAGCAAGCGAAACGAAATCGGTGAGTGTGTTTGGGTTTGAAGTCCATGAGGACAAAAATACAAGGTTTGGGGATTTAGGAGAGGTTTGAAACACCTTCCTAAATCCGGAAGTAAGTATGGCTTGTTTTGATCTCTCTAAAGTGGTGTTTGGCCCCAAAATGCTTTTACATGCTCATGGTTAGAGATTGTTAAATTCCTATTGTTTTTATGTATGTTTTGAAGCATAGGATTATGCTTGTAAAGATTTCATGAGATGGCATGTTGCATTGAATAGATTTGAGCTTTTGGTTTGAAGCAAAGTATGATTTATGATTTGAAATGTGACAAGAAAACTCTTGAGTTTTATTGCATGAAAAACAGTAGGGGAGATGATATATTAACACATTATATTGGCATAGATGTTGAGAAACTTACCGGATATAATTGATCGATCAATAGGATGAGAGTGCACTATAAACTAAAAATTCGTACGTGCTCTTTGGTTAAGCCAAAGGGAGATATTTCGATGATGGGCATTCCATCGGGTAGGACTTTGTGAAATACCCAAGCTTTGTGGTGATGAGAGATTCCGCCATGTGAGTACGGTGATGAGAGATTCCACCGGAAGCTATGTTGCTAGACAAGTGAGTACGGTGATGCGAGATTCCACCGGAAGAGTCTAGTGTAGAAATGTGTCCGTATATCCGAGTATTAATGAGATGCTAAATGCCAATATTAATGATGAAATGGTTTTTGTTACACATGTACCTTGATGAAATGATTTATGCTATGAGATATGCATATGTGTTGTGTTTAGAAATGCTTAGTCAATACAAGCATGTGAATGGCTCGGCCATGAGATTTGCATTGGTTTTAATGCATGAATTAGAATAGAGGTACACGTGGTTTCAATGAGTTTTGCTTTGAACGTTTTTCCAAGCATGAGAAAGAAATGAGCATGTGGTTTAAAAGATTTGATGAAAGTGTTTTCTAAATGTGCATTATTGTGTGGTTTTTCCTTAGAGCATGCCTCACTAAGCAATTATGCTTACGCTCTCTTTTACCAATAATGCAGATAATTGAGGTGTTTGAGGGCATCAAGGAAGCTAAGTTTGTCCAAGGGAATCCAAGCTCATGTATGGTGAAGTTTTCGAACACTATTAGTTTTGACAAGTTGGCAATGGGAACTTAAGATGTGTTTTGGGAGGTGTGTTAAACTCCCTAAGGTTGTGGCATGTTTGCCTTGGTTGGTTTGAATTGTAAATGGCCTTGATTACCTGATTTGAAGTTTGATTGCCTATTTGGTTTTGTTAATAGGAAGCATGCCTCTAGATTTGTGAGTTTTCATGTTTGATGCTATGAATGTGTTAGGGTGTCCTAAATATGTGCCATATATGCATGTTGACTTGCTAGCATGATTAGAGAGTTGTTAGGATGTGTTTGAATGTGTTTTAGGATGAAAAACTAGCAAATTCTGCACTTTCTGGGCAAACCGTATCGAAACACTCTCTGGCGTTTCGAAACGGGGGCCTGTAATGGCCTTCGTGTTTCGAAACGGCTGGAGGATGTTTCGAAACGTTTTGGCTACTAGAGACCCATGTTTCGGAACAAGTATTGAAACGGGGAAGTATTTTGCCCAGCCGTTTCGATACGGATGGTAGGCATTTCGAAACAGGTGACCGTTGGTTACAATTTTGAATTGCTATGAAGTTGCATGTTTTACGTTTTAGTCCTGAATGATGATGTTGCAATTGCTGATGTTTGAGATGTCCATTTAAGTTGATTTTTGGCAGAGTAGCATGTAGTGTGACTAATTACATATTGGTAACTTTAAAATCAGTTTTGACCTTCTAATTTACGAAAATTTCAATTTGGTCCCTAAACTTGTAATAAGTGCAATTGAGTCCCTCCTTGTTGTTCGATCGCGGTGTCTTTCTCAAATATGTTTCATGAATGTTCACTTAGGGTTAATATGCATCTAGACAAGAATAAAAAGAAAAAAAGGGTCGTAAATCAAGGTTAACTTTCAGGTTGACTTTGGTTTTCCCCGTGTAATTTTCGTAGTTCGGGTCAACCGTCTAGGCCGGCTAAGGGGGTTACATCCTGCAACTGTAGCAGTCAATGCTTGTTGGAGTTATGGTTCGACTGACCATTTGAGACGTGATTGTCCGTTGTTGGTTGGAGGTGGTCAGGTTAGAGCACCGATTTTTTCACCACGGTGAGGTTGTGGGCGCGATCGTGATAACTTCCAGTGTAGGGCAGATGGTCAGAGAGCTGTAGCACATGTTGTGGTTGTTCGACCTGAGGGTGCTGGTTCTGCGAGGGTGTACGCACATCACGAGGGACACAATGACACATATATGATTGTAAGTACTTTCTCTTTGTAATCCTTGTCATATTATCTTTGATTGATTTTGGTTCTGCTCATTCATATATCTTGAGTGAGCATGCACATTTGCTTGATATCCTTATTGAGATGTTAGATGTGGGAATTCAAGTAACTAGTTCCTTTGGTGAAACTGTTGTTACAAGAAGGTGGTATAGGAGATGTCCTTTATCTGTTCAAGGTCATGTGTTTATAGTTGATTTAATGGAATTGCCTTTCAATGATTTTGATGTAATCCTTAGGATGGATTAGGTAACCGAGCATTGGGTTGTGGTTGATTTTGATGCTAAGCGAGTTACCTTGAAACTTCCAGATAATTACGAAGTGGTAATCGTGGGTGAGAATGTGAAATTCTTGTCCAATGCTATTTCGGCTCTTGAAGCGAGTCGTTTGATAGAATTGGGTTGCGAGGCTTTCTTAGCTTATGTTATGAATCCAGTATCGAAGGAAGTGCATGTGCAAGAAATACGTACGGTATGTGAGTTTCCAAGTGTATTTTCAGAAGAGTTTCCTAGGTTACCGCCAAATAGAGAGGTTGAGTTTGGCATAGAGTTGTATGAAAATACTATTCTAGTGTCTATTGCTTCCTATCGAATGGCTCCGAAAGAGTTGAAGATGAAATTTTAGGAGTTCCTTGATCGAGGTTTTATTAGGCCTAGTGTTTCACCTTCGGGTGCACCAGTTCTGTTTGTAAAGAAAAAAGATGGTACGATGCGTATGTGTATAAATTATCGCAAACTGAACAAGTTGATTAAGAATAAATATCCTTTTCCAAGGATTGATGATTTGTTTGATCAGTTTCGAGGTGCTTCAGTGTTTTCTAAGATTGATTTGAGATCTAGATATTATCAATTGAAGGTAAAGGATGCGGATGTGCCCAAGACATCTTTTCGTAAAAGGTAAAGGCATTATGAGTTCTTGGTGATTCCATTTGGTTTGACGAATGCGCCTGCTGCATTCATGGACATGATGAATCGTGTGTTTCATGAGTTTTTGGATCAATTTGTAGTTGTGTTTATTGATGATATTCTTGTGTACTCTCATACCGAGGGGGTCATGATAAGCATTTAAGAATTGTGTTGCAAATATTGTTGGAAAATCAACTTTATGCCAAGTTGAGTAAGTGTGATTTTTGGCTTAAAGAAGTTGTCTTCCTTGGACATGTGGTGTCGGTCGAAGGTATCTGGTTGATCCACATAAGATTGAAGTGATGATGAGTTGGAAGACGCCTAAATCGGTGACAGAAGTCCGTAGCTTCCTTGGTTTGGTGGGTTACTATCGAAGGTTTGTGGATGGTTTCTCTAAGATTGTTGTTCCATTAACCAAGTTGTTGCAAAAGAATGTTCGCTTCGAGTGGATGGATGTTAGGCAACAAGCTTTTAAGAGGTTGAAGGATGCTTTGATGCAAGCTCCTTTCTTGATTCAACCTGAATCGGGTAAGGAGTTTGTAGTTTATAGTGATGAATCGTATGTTGGTTTAGGTTGTGTGTTGATGCAAGGTGGGAAGGCTGTGGTGTATGCATCTAGACAATTGAAGGTGCATGAGCGCAACTATCCTACTCATGATCTTAATCTTGCCGCAGTTGTGTTTGCTTTGAAAATATGGAGGCATTACCTTTACGATGAGAAGTGTGTGGTTTATACAAATCATAAGAGTTTGAAGTATCTAATGTCTCAAAAGAATTGAATCTTAGGCAACAAAGATGGTTGGAGTTGCTTAAGGATTACAACATGACGATAAAGTATCACCCTGGAAAGGCCAATGTTGTGGACGATGCCTTGAGTAGGAAGGTGGATGTAGAGTTGGGGGTGATGTTTGCTCAGTTGAGTTTATCGTGAGATGGTGGGTTGATAGTTGAGTTACAAGTAAAACCTTTCTTATTTCAGTTGATTAAGGAGAAGCAATTGCTTGATGATTCGTTGGTACCGTATGTTCAGGATATAACGGAAGGTAATGCAATGGATTTTTGTTTCAATGGTGATGGTGTTTTATGTTTTAAGAGTCGAGTAGTTGTGTCGGACGATGTTGAGTTGAGGTGCACTATTTTGACTGAGGCACATAACATCCATTTTTCTATGAATCCTGGTAGTACTAAGATGTATCGTGGATTGAAGGATGAGTACTATTGGGTTGGGTTGAAGAAGGATGTCACGGAATTTTTGAGTAAGTGTACGAATTTTTGATTAAGTGAGCACATAGCATCAATTTCTTTTCGGGTTGTTGCAACCTTTGAAGATACCGGAATGGAAATGGGATAGGATTACAATGGATATCGTGTCTGGTTTGTCTTTGACCCCGTCGAAGAAGAATTCTATTTGGGTGATTGTAGACCGTCTTACGAAGTGTGCGCATTTCATAGTTGTACATATTATATATACGTTGGATAAGTTGGTGGAGTTGTACATTGCTTCGATAGTGCGTTTGCACGGGTGCCCAATTCAATAGTTTCAGATAGAGACCCGAGGTTTACATCAAGGTTTTAAGAGTGTTTGCAGAGGATAATGATAGACACTTAAGGATAGTGTTGCAAGTGATGTTGGAGAACCATCTTTATGCTAAGCTGAGCAAGTGTGAGTTTTGGCTTAGGGAGGTAGTCTTCCTTGGACATGTTGTATCGGCCGAGGGTATTCGTGTTGATCCACATAAGGTAGAGGCAGTGATGATTTGGAAAGTGCCTAAGTCAGTGATAGAGGTACGAAGTTTTCTTGGCTTGGCTAGGTACTACCGTAGGTTTGTCAATGGTTTCTCGAGGATTGCTGCACTTTAACCAAGTTGTTGCAAAATAATGTTCGCTTTGAGTGGACAGATGCGAGGCAACAAGCTTTTGAGAAGCTGAAGGAAGCTTTGACGCAAGCTCCTGTTCTGATTCAACCTGAGTCTGGTAAAGAGTTTGTGGTCTATAGTGATGCGTCCTATGTTGGTTTGGGTTGTGTGTTGATGCAGGAGGGTAAGGTGGTAGCATATGCATCTAGGCAGTTGAAGGTGCATGAGTGTAACTACAATACTCATGATCTTGAGCTCGCGGCTGTTGTGTTTTCCTTGAAGATTTGGAGGCATTACCTGTATTGCGAGAAGTGTGTGGTATTCACATATCATAAGAGCTTGAAGTATCTTATGTCTCAAAAGGAGCTGAATCTTAGGTAACGTAGATGGGTGGAGTTGCTTAAGGATTATGATCTGTTGATCGAGTATCATCCTGGAAATGCCAATGTTGTGGCTGATGCTTTGAGCAGGAAAGTGGCTATGGAGTTGAGGGCGATGTATGCTTGCTTGAGCATATCGCCAGATGGTGGTCTGGTTGCTGAATTGCAAGTGAAACCATCTTTGATTCAGATGATCAAGGATAAGAAGTTGCTTGATGATTCCCTTGTTCCTCATGTTTAGGATATTTCGGATGGTAAGCTTTCAGATTTCAGTTTCAATGATGATGGTGTTCTATTTTTTGGGAGTCGGATAGTGGTGCCGAATGATGCTGAGTTGAGGTGCATTATTCTAACTAAAGCTTATAGTAGTCCTTTCGCTATGAACCCTGGTAGTACGAAGATGTATCGTGGTTTGAGGGATGAGTACTATTGGGTGGGGTTGAAGAAGGATGTTGCCGAGCTCGTTAGCAAATTCATGGTTTGTCAACGAGTGAAGGCTTAACATCATGTTCTTTCTAGATTGTTGCAACCTTTGAAAATCCCAGAATGGAAGTGGGAAAGGATTACCATGGATTTCGTGTCTGGTTTGCCCTTGTCACTATCGAAGTAGAATTTTGTTTGGGTGATTGTTGATCGCCTCACGAAGTGTGCACATTTCTTACCTGTGCATACTATGTATACCTTGGATAAGCTGGAAGAGTTGTAAATTGTTGAGATTGTGCGGATGCACGGTGTGCCGAAGTCTATAGTGTCGGATAGAGATCTGAAGTTCACATCGAGGTTTTGGGAATGTTTGCATCAAGCCTTGGGTACACGGTTGGATTTCAGTACTTTTTATCATCCTCAGAGGGATGGACAGTCAGAACATGTTATCCAGGTGCTTGAGGACATATTGAGATGATGCGTTATTGAGTTTCAGGGTTCTTAGGAGAAGCACTTGCCTTTGGTTGAGTTTGCTTACAACAATAGTTACTAGGCAAGCATTCAAATGGCTCCATACGAGGCTTTGTATGGGAGAAAGTGCAGAACGCCTCTTTGTTAGGCAGAAACAGGGCAAAAGTTGATTTCGATGCCGGCTATATTGAAAGGAACCACCAAGAAGGTGAAGCTCATTGGTGAGCTCTTAAATGCAGCATCGGATCGGCAAAAGTCTTATGCGGATCTGAAGCGTAAGGAGATCGTGTTCACAGTTGGCGAACGTGTGTTCCTGAAAGTATCGCCTTGGAAGAAGGTGATGACATTTGGGCGTAAGGGTAAGCTTAGCCCGAGATTTATTGGACCTTATGAGGTTGTAGAGCGTATTGGTCCTATGGCATATCGGTTGAGGTTGCCTCCCGTGTTGGAAAGGATTCATGATGTGTTTCATGTTTCGATGTTACGGAGGTATAGATTGGATCCTTCGCATGCGATGCATGTTGAGGAGATAGAGTTGAATCCAGATTTGTCTTATGAAGAGGAACCGGTGAGGATCCTGGATTCGAGCAGCAAAGTTCTTCGTGGCAAGATGATAGAGCTTGTGAAGGTGTTGTGGCGACACCGAGGAGTTGAGGAGGCCACTAGGGAAAGCAAGACGGACATGTTGAAGCAGTTTCTGCATCTCTTTCCTTCAGGTAATATTTCGAGGACGAACTTCCTAAGTGGGGGAGAGTTGTAACGCCCAGGTTTTGGGCCTAGATGTTGTAACGCCCTGGGTTTAGGGGTCATATGTTACGAGGGTAAATCGAGTTTGAGTCGTGGGCTTGCTTTAAATTAAATTGGGCTTTGGTTTTAATTAAAAAGGGGTTTGTAGTTCATTTAGGGCATTTTGGTAAATTTTAAAATAAGGAAAATAGGATGAGTAAAAGAGGCTTTTTGAAAACCTTTCTCATCTTGTTCCTTCCACCAATTCCACGACATCTAAAACCTCCCCAACCACAAAACACTATACCATTCATTTCCTTCACAATTTCAAGTGATTTCATCGAGGTAAGAACGTTTTTGACTTCTCCTCACCATTTCCAACATTTCTATAGTTTTAGTTTTTTCATAAACATCACTCTTGAAGATTTTTAAGTTTTGAGAAAAAAGTAAAAAGTTTTAATGGGTTTTTCATTGAGTTTTGATTTGTAAAGTTAATTTACGTTTTAGTCTTGCCCTAATGTGTATTATATGTGAAAATGGTGGGGTTTTATCAAGAATCCCGAAATGGGTTTTGTGGGTGTTTTAAAAGGGGTGAAAACTTGGGTTTTCAGAGTGGTTGGTGTAGGAGAGTTGGACTGATGATTTGTTAATGCATGAGTGTTGTTTTGAAGGTATTTAATGATTATTTGAATGTTGAAATTGATAGTTTTCTGCTGGGTTGTGTGGGAGTACGAAAATGAAGAAGTTTGGATAGGCCATGGTTTGGAAATGTAGTAAATGGGTCGTGAGATTGTGTTTTGATTGTGACAGTGGTTTTGTGGCTGAATTGTTGAGTAAATTGTTGTTTTTTATTGATTAGAACCAAGGGAAATCGTTGGAGAAGCTTCAGGCTCGGTTCTAGGAAATTTGGAGGCTCGAGATGGGTGTTTCGGCTTCCATTTGGGTTTCACCGGTGAGTGGAAACATTTTGAAACTTGATTTGATTTCGAAATGGGGTCTTGGGGGTTTGGGTTGTAGCCTAGGGGGCAAACCTAAACCCAAGTGTAAGTTTACTAATTTTACCTTGATCATTAAGTGATGGTGTATGAACAATTGTTGTGATATTATCTGAATTGTGGATTGCCTTTACTTCCGTTTGATGTTGTTGTGTAGTCATTGTTTGTGTCGAACCTTACGCGATGGTTGTCGTTACTACAGTGATGTGTGGTCCCACCGGTAGTGACTAGTAGAAGAGTACGGTGATGTGTGGTCCCACCAGAAAACTACTAGTCGAACGGTGATGTGTGGTCCCACCGTGTCTTGGTTATGCATGTGCATACCATGTAATTTTGATGATTGTGTTTCTTTTCGTGCTTATTAAATGGTTTTCCCTAAACCTAGGCATATGTTTTTAAAATTGCATTGTTAATGTGTTTTAGAGCTTCGCTCACTAAGCTTTACGCTTACGCTCTCTTCTTTTTCGACAATGCAGATCATTAGTGGCTTGGGAGGCAAGTGGGCAAGGAAGGAGTTTCTCGGTGTTCTCGGGTAGTTCAAGTATTGTTTATGTTTTGTAATAATGCTTAGACAATAGGAATATTAGGCTTGTTTTGGAGTTGGTGTTCAAACTCCCTTGCTATGGTTTGTTTATGTTTTGAGCATGTTTTAAAGGTTGAAGTTATATTTTGTTGAGGTTTAATGTGGTCATGTATGAAATGCTTTGTGTTGGCATGTTATTGTTTTGAATCCAAGTGATTATGTGAGCCTTAGGCATGTAGACAAGATAAATAAAAAATAGGGTTGCTAATTGAAGTGAGGTCTAAGCGGGTTTCGCTTTGGTTTTCCCCGTTTGGACCGGTCTGTCGGCTAGACCGGGACGAGGGGGTTACATTTGGTGGTATCAGAGCCTCGGTTATGAGGTCTCTCGGGAAAGGTAAGTCAGGTAAGTTGGTTGTATGATTGCTTGCTATTGCACGGTGTATGAAAGCATGCTTTTAAATGTTCTTGTTCTTGGTTGGAGTCTAGTCAAGTGTTCCCCTTTCTAGGTGTTGTTATCGGAAAATGATTTTGGTTTAAATGGCCGAGAACTTGAATCTTTACCCTTGCGAACCTCATGTTTTCTTTTGTGTGTGGTGTGTTGTTTGTTTTAGATTTTATCCCATTATGGTGAGACCGAGGGGACGGCCTAGAGCGGGTGACCAGGCACCCGGGGGTGAGCCTCATGTTCCTCCTGCTCCCGATGGTAATGGAGTGGGTGGCGAAGGTAATGTGCCTCAGGCGGGTGCGCAAGTCGGAGATGATGGTAATGAGCCTCAGGCTAGTGCTAATGTTGGAGGTAATGGAGCCCAGGCGGGTCAGGGACAGGCAGGTGCAGACATGACCCATTTGATTCAGACTATAGCCGTAGCTTTTCGGACATCTTTGGCCGATATGCAAGCTGCAGCACCACCTCAGGGTGCGGGGACATGATTACCCCTAGAGAGGCTCCGTAGTTTGGGCGGAGTTGAGTTCCGTGGCTTGACGCCCGAGGGTTCAAAGGCTTGGCTCGAGAGTACTACAAGCATCTTGGGTCAGATGGAGTGCTCAGACACTCGTAAGCTGGGTTGCATTGTCTCCTTGCTTCAGGGGGACGCATACACTTGGTGGACCACTGTTACTTCGGGTATGGCCGAAGCAAATATCACGTGGGAGTTCTTCAGAAATGCCTTTAAGAGGAAGTATCTCAGAGTTCGGTATCTGGATGAGAAGAAGAGGGAGTTTATGGCCTTGGTTCAGGGTAGCATGTAACGCCCCGGTTTTGGGCTTAGAAGTTTTGGGTTTTGGACCGGACCGGTCGGGTTGCGGTTCGAATAAAAAAGGTGATTTTTAGGAAAGCCTAGTTCGGGTTGCATTAAAAATATGGAAAAATGTTCTAAAATTCTCTTTTATTATATATAAGAGAAAGGTGAAATCAATTTTGCAAAATGAGGTTTGGAAGAGTGACATTTTGGGTTAGTGACCAAAATGTAATTTTTGAAAACTGTGTGACTGTTTTAAAAAGGATTGAAACTTTGAATCTTTAAGGAGCTATTTACCCAATGGGAGTTTCTCCAGATTTTTCTAAAATATTAAATGATTTATTAAAGGTTTTTAAATAAAAGAAAAGTGGAGGGAAGATATTTTGCCATTTCCAACTAACTTTTCCATTTTCCTTTTTCTCTCATCTTTTCTCTCAAACCAAACACATTTTTCTCCAGAGCTTTTCCTCTGATTTTGTCCCTTAAATATCACATTTCAATTCTCTTTTGATCTCTAATCATCTCTTCAACAAAACCTCACCATTTGCAATTTGGATTTTCAAGATTTTGCTTCCAAAAAGGGAGAAAACTCAAGTTTGGAGGTAAGAACGTCCTTCTCCTCTGAACTTTAGGTTCTTTATTGAAATTCCCAAGTTCTCAATCCTTAATTTGTGTTTTATAAAAGGATTTATTGATTTGTTCTTGATCTTGGCTTTTAAATGCAAGATTTGCTTGATTTTGTTGAAATTTCGTATGATCTGATTGGGCTGTGTTTTGAGGTGTCAAATCGATGTTAAATGAATGTTAAATTGACGAGAAATTGAGGTTTTATCAATGCAATCCCGAATAGGTTGAATTTCCTAAGTTTTGCTTGAGTTTTTGGTTGTTTTTGGAGTGATCTTGGTGATCTGTTATAGCTGGAGGTATAAGGACGTGTTTGTGATCATTTTGGATGTTAATTGATGATTAAAAATGGTTAGAAGTGATGAATCTTGGCTGGGTTAAGTTTCGGAAGTGTTTGGTGGTGATTTCGGTTGTGTTTGGTAGCCGAAATGTTGGATTTGTGATGAGCAGCGAGTTTAGTTGTGTTGCTGGTGTTTTTAGTGCATTATGATGCATTAATCCTCTGATGTTATGTGCTTGAAACAGGGGAGGAAGATCCGTGAGCATTAGAGGTGGTGTGGAAGGTTTCGGATGCTTGGAAGGCTTGTTGGCTAGCCTTGTTTTGTGTATCGGTGAGTGAAGTTGGGTTTTCAACTTTTAAACCGAGGTTTGATGGTTTGGGGAGCTTAGTTTAAGTCTAAACAACTTTGCTAAGCTCAAGAGTAAGTAAATGGATTTCTCTCTTGGTTTGTGTTGTGAATTGGCTTTTAAAGTATTTGTGATTGTTGGATGCAATGCATGTGGTTTGCATGTCTTAAATTCTGTTTTGAAAGCATATTTTAGCATGGTTTTATGCTGGTTTTGAAAGCCGTGAGAGAAGGATGCTCAAGGTAAGAGATCCTTGGTTTTGTACATTGAAATTGTGGAATTGATGCATGGTGTTGCATGTTGTTTAATGGCTTTGTTTAATGCTTCAAAAACAGTGGATTGATGATGGTAAATGATGGTTTTTGCATTATGTTTATGCTTGTAAATCAATGGATTTATGTGGTAAGATGGTTATAATGGCAAGTGATGAAAGTGGTTCTTGGTTACTTTAATCGGATATAGTTAGCCGGCTATAGGGTTGGGTGCACCGTGAATAAAGTCGCCTTGGATGTGGAGTGGTTATGAGTGAACCGGTAACTCCATCCAAGTATCCTAACGAGATGGTCAAGAACACCATGGTGGTTGAAATTCCATGGGTGGGTCTTGTGTAAGCAAAGGTAATAATGGTGGTTAAAATTCCATTTGAGGACCTTGTGCTTGTTAAGATCACAATGGTGGTGTAAAGTCCATGTGTGGATCTTGTGTAGGGTTTCCCGGATCTCGTTAGTGATGTTATACAACTACCAACGGAATATGTCAAGGTTATATGGTGGTTAAAATTCCATATATGGGAACCTTGGGAATGTTAAGGTTATATGGTGGTTAAAATTCCATATATGGGAACCTTGGGAATGTTAAGGTTATATGGTGGTTAAAATTCCATATATGGGAACCTTGTGAATGTAAAGGTTATATGGTGGTTAAAATTCCATATATGGGAACCTTGTGAATGTTGAGGTCATATGGTGGTTAAAATTCCATATGAGGACCTTGTGTGTGGTAAGGTCAAATGGTGGTTAAAATTCCATTTGGGGACCTTGGGTTGGTAGTGTGTATGAAGCGTAGGGGACAACGCTTGTGATCCGCGTATCCGATTGGATGTTGAGTTGAAAAGTGGATTTGGTTTATCACTTGGAAGCCAATATATGTTCTTGAATATAATGAAGCATGAGATGCTTGAAATGATGCATGGTTGCATGAGACATGTATAATGTATTATGAATGCATGCTTACTTGTTAGTTTGAACAAGTGTTGGTTATCTATTGAGAATGGTGCATGTGTGCATGAAATCTCTTTAGTGCATTGAAGTCTTGTGAGGACTTGTTTTTAAGGCATGTGATGCAAAGGTTGGTGATGTGGTTCATATGTTGCATTTGTTTAATGCATATGGTAAATTGAATGAGTAAGTGGTTTTAAGGGTTTCTTGCTTTAAAATGATATTCAAATATGAGCAAGGTATGATGTGAAGTGGAAGTGTTTTCCAAAGTTTTGAATTTAACCTTGCATGTGATGTTTATGCTTGGATTGGTTAAATTGTTGATTTTGTAAGTTGTGCTTTGAAAGGGTTTTCTTAGCTCTTCTAAGCTAAGGGTTTGTTTTTCATGTTTGAGCAATGTATGATGTTATGCATGTTGTTGAAAAGGGTTTTCAAACTTGCTTTGGTTTATTGAATCGAGTTTGCTTTTAAAAGTGGTTTTATGACTCGCTGCATTGATGGTGTTTTGGTTTTGAGCATTCCTCACTAAGCATTATGTGCTTACGCTCCTTTTTGTCCATCAATGCAGACATTTGAAGTTGGAGCAGCGAGAAGCAAGGGATTCAAGGGGGAACTCCACTTGAGATGTATGTCTCGGTTAATAGCTATAGATAATAAAGGCAATTGGGGAAGAATCTCTTATATTGTTGTTTAGAGAGGATTTGTATGTTGGACAAGTTTGGTTTATGATTTTGAACTATGTGGTGTAAGCTTGCAACGTTTGAATCTTCTTATGCTTAAGTTGTTATGCTATGCTTCTTGTTTGAAAAGCATGATTGAGTGTTGGATGTGTTGAATGAGTTGGTGCATCTAGGGGTGGTTTTGTATCTAGATTTTGATGCAAATTGGTAGGTTTGATGGTTGGCATGTTGTTGATTTATTGTGGAATGGTTTGGAGCATGTTTGATGGGGTTTAAAGGTGTTAAAACAGGCCAAACTGCTGTTTCTGGGCAGGGTGTTTCGAAACACCCTTGCCTGTTTCGAAACAGGCCCTTGTTTTGGCTAGGGTGTTCCTGAACGGCCTAGCCCGTTTCTGAACACTTTGGCTACTGCCAAGGGGTGTTCCTGAACGGCCTAGACCCGTTTCTGAACACCTGATGGTTTGCAAGCTTTACGTTTTAGTCTCGTTTCTTGTTTGTGCAATTGCTTGAGTTTGAGATGTCCGTTTGAGATGAAATTTTGCAGAGAGGCATGAAACATGACTAATTTCATAATGGTAACTTAAAAATTGGTAAAGTCCTCTTAATTTTCAGAATTTACAATTTGGTCCCTAATTTCGTATTTTGTGCAATTGGGTCCCTTATCGTTTTCCGATTGCTGTGATTTTTGAGTATGCTTATCTCAAGAGTATGCCTAGGTTAAATGTGCATCTAGACAAGTTTAAAAAGAAAAAAAAAGGTCGTTAATCAAGGTTGACTTTCGGGTTGACTTTGGTTTTCCCCGTGTAATCTTCGTAGTTCGGGTCAACCGTCTAGGCCGGGCTACAGGGGTTACATTTGGTGGTATCAGAGCCAGGTTGCGAATGATTGGGGAAAATGATAAATTGTTGTAATCTGTGTTTGATGTATATCCTAATGTGTGGTGGAAAGCTGGTTGAAACACGTGTTTCTGAGCAAATTGTTGATGCTTTTAGCATGCTTTTTGGTTATGAATCTTTGCTGAGTTAATGTGGATTTGTGCTGATGTTATGGTGGTGATGTGAGCTGATTTTATGTATGATGAAAGTGTGATGGGTATGATATGTTGATATTATGTTGTTGCGAGTGAATGTTGTTTGTTGAGAGCATGATCAAGGTATGTGGATTGATATGCTCGATGTTGTGATATCCATGTTTTTATTAACTGTTATGTCATGTAAAAGGGGAGAATTCGGGATACCCATTGCCTTATTATTATAGCTATTGTGTTATTTTGGAGTTGGAGTTTGAATCCTTGCTTAAAGCTGGTCTGATCAATTTGTTTGTTTTGTTATGATTGCTTGTTGTTAATAGTATGGCGAAATCAATGAGAGAATGGCAGTTGGGTGAGATGGTTGCTGCTTTAGAGCAGGTTGTTAAGGCGTGGAATTCACCTTTTAGTGGAGGTGTTTCGTCTCAGTCTTCAGTGCCCGGAGTTGAGGTAGTAAGGCAGGAGGAAGAAGTTGGTTCTGTGATGAAAAGTTCATCACCTGTTGTTCAGGAGGTGTTGGGAACATCTCAGGCTGTGGCAAAAGTGAAGTCAGTAGACGTGCTGGTGGTGGGATGTGTGGGTTTGTCGAAACAGCGTTTACATGATTTGGGAGCTGTGGAGTATCATGGTTCGTCACCTGAGACGTTTGGGGCCTGGTTGGCTGGTGTAATTCTGATTTTGGATCAGGAAGGTTGTGATTATGCATGTAAGCTGGGAAGTGTTGTCACATTGATGTTGGAGGACGCATGTGCCTGGTGGACATCTGTGGCGGTTGCATCGCACATCCACGATATAGATTGGGACTTCTTTGTGTCTGCCTTTTATGAAAGGTATCTTGGAGGGAAATTCCCAAGGGTTAAGCAATGTGAAGGTAGTGCAAATCTGGGGCAAGTGCTGCTTGATCAGGGAGTGGAAGCTCAGCTACCGGTGTGTGACCGTTGTGGAAGGCGACATGTTGGAGAGTGTTGGGGCGCAGGTGCTTGTTGGAACTGTGGTTCTAAAGAGCATGTGAAGCGAGATTGTCCTCTTGTGGTAAAGTCAGCTTCAGTGGTAGCAAAAGGGTCTCTGAATGGTCGTGGGCACGGCCGAGGCAAAGTTCGAAGGTGGCAGGAAGAGCAGAAAGTTGTGAGGAGTTTGGGAAATGAAATCTGTTGGAAATGTGGGTCTGTTGGACATATGAGGCGTAATTGTTTGAAGTTGGCCTGGAATAGCCAGGGAGCTTTGCCGCAAGGAGATGGTGGTGACCTTAGTATGTTAGCTGATGCTACAGTGGTGCGGCTGGAGAATGATGGTTCTGCGAGGAAGAGAGCTCGTCTGTTGAAGCTTCGGGGTAGTAAAGTGTTTTCAGGTAACCTTGCTAAGTAACCTTTGCTCTAGTGTCCTAGTTTGGTTTTGGTTTGGTTTTTCCTTGCGTAGAGGGTATGGTTTCGTTGCTAGCATGTTGAGGTAGTTGTTGTTGTTTTGAAAACAACTTTAGTGTGAAGAGGGCCTTAGCGAGTATCTTGTGGTTAATGGTTGATGAATGATGGAGTTGGTCAAGTTGGAAGTGAGATAGAAGGTTGTTTTTAGACAGATTCTGAGGATGTTATTGGTGGGTGTGAACTGACATACATGCATAGTTAAAATCATTTGTTATATGCTATATTATATATGTGCTGGTCCATGCATACATGTGACATGACATTAGAGGTTTTGCATACATGTACATCAGGCATTGTAGGGCATATTGGTGACCATGCATACGAACGTTCACACTCGCTAATAACTAATCGAGTCTGTTAGTGTTGTGATAGAGTTAGGTTGGATGATGGGTTTTTAGAGGTTGTTTTGGTGCTAGGAAATGTTAGAAGTTGTGGAGGGTATTAAGCGAGCTGTTAGTAATAGTGAGTGCGGTATAGCATGTTGGTAGAAGGAAAGTGTTTGCTGCTTAATGGGCTTAGTGGTGTGGCGGTGAGGAGATTGCTGGTTGAAGTCAGAACCGATCAGGTGGTTTTGAATGGCTAGTTGAAGTGGTGGTTCCTTGGTGTTAAGTGATGTTGCAGGTTAGTGGTTGTGTTCCCAAAGTGCTGAGGCATCTTGGCATTGATGTTGTGGTAGAAGGGTTGTTTAGGTAGGTGAGGGTTCGTAGTAACCTTCGAAAAGTTGAGAAGCTGAGTTGTATGTTGGGCGATGTTCTAATAAGGCAGGTGTTGTGGTCAAAGCTTGAAGTGGAAAGGCAGTGAAAGATCGAAGGCCGTTGTTGGTTGGATGGGTTCTTGTGGGAAGTGGTTGGCTGGTTATGATCAAGTGAATTCCTTTTGAAGTCAGCTGGTGGTGTAAGGAACGGCTGGCGGAGTCAAGGTTGGGGTCTTGTGATGTGTAACGGCAGATATGAGGGAATGTCAGCTTTACATGGAGAAGTTTGGGTAAGCAGTTGGTGCTTATGAATTTTTTTTTGCTTGTTGTGGTAATCTTTGGAAGTGGTTGAGTAGTTTTACAAAGAGTTTTAGAAGTAGTGAAGGTTGTGGATCACTTGGTGGCTGAACTGGATTGGTTGGTGTCCTTGTGCGAGCCTTGTGATTTAAGAACATCAAGGTGTTTAAAAGTCCTTGGATGATTCTTGTTAAGAACAACATGGTGTTTAAAAGTCCATGGTTGGTTCTTGGTTATGAGTTAAAGTGTTGTATGCTGTAAAAGTTGGAGGTTCTTCAGGTTGTTGTTGGGGCTATGAGCAGTCTGGAAGTGTGAATAGTTAAGATGTGGTTAACATCTGAGTGTTCTGGAATTCGTGAACAGTGTGTGGTGGTGTTGAGTTTGGGTGAAGTGGTGGTGAGAGTGTTCAGTGGTGGTTAAGTCTCCTGTGTTGCTTTGTGGGTTGTTTTGGGGAAGTTTGGTTGTGCTCTATCCGCCGGTTGAAATTTTGAGGACGAAATTTCCTAAGGGGGGGAGAGTTGTAACGCCCCAGTTTTGGGCTTAGAAGTTTTGGGTTTTGGACCGGACCGGTCGGGTTGCGGTTCGAATATAAAAGGTGATTTTTAGGAAAGCCTAGTTCGGGTTGCATTAAAAATATGGAAAAATGTTCTAAAATTCTCTTTTATTATATATAAGAGAAATGTGAAATCAATTTTGCAAAATGAGGTTTGGAAGAGTGACATTTTGGGTTAGTGACCAAAATGTAATTTTTGAAAACTGAGTGACTGTTTTAAAAAGGATTGAAACTTTGAATCTTTAAGGAGCTATTTACCCAATGGGAGTTTCTCCAGATTTTTCTAAAATATTAAATGATTTATTAAAGGTTTTTAAATAAAAGAAAAGTGGAGGGAAGATATTTTGCCATTTCCAACTAACTTTTCCATTTTCCATTTTCCTTTTTCTCTCATCTTTTCTCTCAAACCAAACACATTTTTCTCCAGAGCTTTTCCTCTGATTTTGTCCCCTAAATATCATATTTCAATTCTCTTTTGATCTCTAATCATCTCTTCAACAAAACCTCACCATTTGATATTTGGATTTTCAAGATTTTGCTTCCAAAAAGGGAGAAAACTCAAGTTTGGAGGTAAGAACGTCCTTCTCCTCTGAACTTTAGGTTCTTTATTGAAATTCCCAAGTTCTCAATCCTTAATTTGTGTTTTATAAAAGGATTTATTGATTTGTTCTTGATCTTGGCTTTTAAATGCAAGATTTGCTTGATTTTGTTGAAATTTCGTATGATCTGATTGGGCTGTGTTTTGAGGTGTCAAATTGATGTTAAATGAATGTTAAATTGACGAGAAATTGAGTTTTTATCAATGCAATCCCGAATAGGTTGAATTTCCTAAGTTTTGCTTGAGTTTTTGGTTGTTTTTGGAGTGATCTTGGTGATCTGTTATAGCTGGAGGTATAAGGACGTGTTTCTGATCATTTTGGATGTTAATTGATGATTAAAAATGGTTAGAAGTGATGGATCTTGGCTGGGTTAAGTTTCGGAAGTGTTTGGTGGTGATTTCGGTTGTGTTTGGTAGCTGAAATGTTGGATTTGTGATGAGCAGCGAGTTTAGTTGTGTTGCTGGTGTTTTTAGTGCATTATGATGCATTAATCCTCTGATGTTATGTGCTTGAAACAGGGGAGGAAGATCCGTGAGCATTAGAGGTGGTGTGGAAGGTTTCGGATGCTTGGAAGGCTTGTTGGCTAGCCTTGTTTTGTGTATCGGTGAGTGAAGTTGGGTTTTCAACTTTTAAACCGAGGTTTGATGGTTTGGGGAGCTTAGTTTAAGTCTAAACAACTTTGCTAAGCTCAAGAGTAAGTAAATGGATTTCTCTCTTGGTTTGTGTTGTGAATTGGCTTTTAAAGTATTTGTGATTGTTGGATGCAATGCATGTGGTTTGCATGTCTTAAATTCTGTTTTGAAAGCATATTTTAGCATGGTTTTATGATGGTTTTGAAAGCCGTGAGAGAAGGATGCTCAAGGTAAGAGATCCTTGGTTTTGTACATTGAAATTGTGGAATTGATGCATGGTGTTGCATGTTGTTTAATGGCTTTGTTTAATGCTTCAAAAACAGTGGATTGATGATGGTAAATGATGGTTTTTGCATTATGTTTATGCTTGTAAATCAATGGATTTATGTGGTAAGATGGTTATAATGGCAAGTGATGAAAGTGGTTCTTGGTTACTTTAATCGGATATAGTTAGCCGGCTATAGGGTTGGGTGCACCGTGAATAAAGTCGCCTTGGATGTGGAGTGGTTATGAGTGAACCGGTAACTCCATCCAAGTATCCTAACGAGATGGTCAAGAACACCATGGTGGTTGAAATTCCATGGGTGGGTCTTGTGTAAGCAAAGGTAATAATGGTGGTTAAAATTCCATTTGAGGACCTTGTGCTTGTTAAGATCACAATGGTGGTGTAAAGTCCATGTGTGGATCTTGTGTAGGGTGTCCCGGATCTCGTTAGTGATGTTATACAACTACCAACGGAATATGTCAAGGTTATATGGTGGTTAAAATTCCATATATGGGAACCTTGGGAATGTTAAGGTTATATGGTGGTTAAAATTCCATATATGGGAACCTTGGGAATGTTAAGGTTATATGGTGGTTAAAATTCCATATATGGGAACCTTGTGAATGTTAAGGTTATATGGTGGTTAAAATTCCATATATGGGAACCTTGTGAATGTTGAGGTCATATGGTGGTTAAAATTCTATATGAGGACCTTGTGTGTGGTAAGGTCAAATGGTGGTTAAAATTCCATTTGGGGACCTTGGGTTGGTAGTGTGTATGAAGCGTAGGGGACAACGCTTGTGATTCGCGTATCCGATTGGATGTTGAGTTGAAAAGTGGATTTGGTTTATCACTTGGAAGCCAATATATGTTATTGAATATAATGAAGCATGAGATGCTTGAAATGATGCATGGTTGCATGAGACGTGTATAATGTATTATGAATGCATGCTTACTTGTTAGTTTGAACAAGTGTTGGTTATCTATTGAGAATGGTGCATGTGTGCATGAAATCTCTTTAGTGCATTGAAGTCTTGTGAAGACTTGTTTTTAAGGCATGTGATGCAAAGGTTGGTGATGTGGTTCATATGTTGCATTTGTTTAATGCATATGGTAAATTGAATGAGTAAGTGGTTTTAAGGGTTTCTTGCTTTAAAATGATATTCAAATATGAGCAAGGTATGATGTGAAGTGGAAGTGTTTTCCAAAGTTTTGAATTTAACCTTGCATGTGATGTTTATGCTTGGATTGGTTAAATTGTTGATTTTGTAAGTTGTGCTTTGAAAGGGTTTTCTTAGCTCTTCTAAGCTAAGGGTTTGTTTTTCATGTTTGAGCAATGTATGATGTTATGCATGTTGTTGAAAAGGGTTTTCAAACTTGCTTTGGTTTATTGAATCGAGTTTGCTTTTAAAAGTGGTTTTATGACTCGCTGCATTGATGGTGTTTTGGTTTTGGGCATTCCTCACTAAGCATTATGTGCTTACGCTCCTTTTTGTCCATCAATGCAGACATTTGAAGTTGGAGCAGCGAGAAGCAAGGGATTCAAGGGGGAACTCCACTTGAGATGTATGTCTCGGTTAATAGCTATAGATAATAAAGGCAATGGGGGAAGAATCTCTTATATTGTTGTTTAGAGAGGATTTGTATGTTGGACAAGTTTGGTTTATGATTTTGAACTATGTGGTGTAAGCTTGCAACGTTTGAATCTTCTTATGCTTAAGTTGTTATGCTATGCTTCTTGTTTGAAAAGCATGATTGAGTGTTGGATGTGTTGAATGAGTTGGTGCATCTAGGGGTGGTTTTGTATCTAGATTTTGATGCAAATTGGTAGGTTTGATGTTTGGCATGTTGTTGATTTATTGTGGAATGGTTTGGAGCATGTTTGATGGGGTTTAAAGGTGTTAAAACAGGCCAAACTGTTGTTTCTGGGCAGGGTGTTTCGAAACACCCTTGCCTGTTTCGAAACAGGCCCTTGTTTTGGCTAGGGTGTTCCTGAACGGCCTAGCCCATTTCTGAACACTTTGGCTACTGCCAAGGGGTGTTCCTGAACGGCCTAGACCCGTTTCTGAACACCTGATGGTTTGCAAGCTTTACGTTTTAGTCCCGTTTCTTGTTTGTGCAATTGCTTGAGTTTGAGATGTCCGTTTGAGATGAAATTTTGCAGAGAGGCATGAAACATGACTAATTTCATAATGGTAACTTAAAAATTGGTAAAGTCCTCTTAATTTTCAGAATTTACAATTTGGTCCCTAATTTCGTATTTTGTGCAATTGGGTCCCTTATCGTTTTCCGATTGCTGTGATTTTTGAGTATGCTTATCTCAAGAGTATGCCTAGGTTAAATGTGCATCTAGAAAAGTTTAAAAAGAAAAAAAAAGGGTCGTTAATCAAGGTTGACTTTCGGGTTGACTTTGGTTTTCCCCGTGTAATCTTCGTAGTTCGGGTCAACCATATAGGCCGGGCTACAGGGGTTACATAGCAAGACCGTGTCCGAGTATGAGGTTCAGTTTGTGAGATTGAGCCAGTATGCACCTGAGTTGGTCCCTAGTGAGGGGGAACGGTGTGAGCGCTTCCGGTATGGATTGACTAGAGGTGTGAAGCCTACATGCTTCCCTCTAACTACACCGAGTTTGATGTCTTGGTCTCTAGGGCCAAGGACATTGAGCAGAACCTAGGCTCCAGTGCTCGTGCTAGTGGGTCCGTTTCCGGGAAGAGACACGCGGATTGGGATAGAGACCATGCCAAAAGGCATAAGGATAGGAGGTATCAGCCCGGTTCGAGACATAGGGGTGGTAACTATGGACGGGGCCATCAGGGCCAAGGAGCTGTTGTACACACTCCAAAGTGCACTAGATGTGGGAGACGCCACCAGGGCGAGTGTACGGGTACCTTTGGGCCATGTTGGAATTGTGGTTCCCGATATCATATGAGGCGTAATTGTCCACACCCGGCTAGGGGCGGACCGGCTCCTGCTAGGGGTTTTGAGCATCAGAGAGGCCGTGGGCGCGGTCGTGGTAACTTTCAGCCGAGGAAAGAGGGTCAGAGGAACTTAGCTCATGTAGTGCCAGCTCAGCCCGATGGTGGTGGATCGGCTAGGGTGTACGCACAACGAGAGGCTAGGAATGACAAGGATGTTATTGTAGGTAATTTCTCATTACAGTCTTTGACATTGTTTTCTTTGATAGATTCGGGGTCAACACATTCATACATTTTGGGTGAGCACGCAAGGTCATTAGGGTTACCATGTGAGTGGCTAGAGGTAAGTGTAAATGTTACTAGCTCTTTCGGTGATACAGTGGTAGTTAGGAAGGTGTATAGGAGGTGTCCCTTGATGGTTCAGGGCCACGTGTTTCCGGTTGATATGATGGAGTTACCGTTCTATGGTTTTGACGTGATTTTGGGCATGGATTGGCTCGTAGAGCATAGAGCTAGGGTTGACTTTGAGACCAAGAGAATCTCCTTGAAGCTTACAGATGACTTTGAGGTCGTGGTAGTTGGCGAGAACGTTAGGTTCTTGTCCAATGTTGTTTCTGCTTTCGAAGCTCAGAAGTTGTTGAATTCGGGTTGTCAAGCTTATTTGGCTTATGTGATGAATCCGAATATGAGTGAGGTTAGACCGCAAGACATCAGGACAGTTTGTGATTTTCCGAGTGTTTTTCCGGAAGAGTTGTCGGGTTTGCCTCCATATAGAGAAGTTGAATTTGCTATTGAGACGTATTCTGATTCTGCACCCGTGTATATTGCTCTGTATAGGATGGCACCGAAAGAGTTGAAAGAGTTGAAGACACAGCTTCAAGAGTTGTCCGATAGAGGTTTCATTAGGCCTAGTATTTCTCCGTGGGGTGCTCTGGTCTTGTTCATGAAGAAGAAGTATGGTAGTATGAGGATGTGTATAGATTATAAGTAGTTGAACAAGGTAATAGTGAAGAACAAGTACCCTTTTCCTAGAATTGATGACTTGCTTGATCAGTTGAGAGGTGCTTCAGTGTTTTCAAAGATTGATTTGAGATCCAGTTACTATCAGTTGAAGGTGACAGATGTGGTCATACCGAAGACAGCCTTCCGTACGCGTTATGGACACTATGAGTTCTTGGTGATGTCATTCGGTTTGACTAATTCTCCAGCTACTTTTATGGATATGATGAACCGTGTGTTTCATGAGGTTTTGGACAGGTTTGTGGTAGTGTTCATAGATGACATCTTAGTGTACTCTAGGACCGAGGAAGAGCATGATGAGCATTTGCGGTTAGTGCTTCAAACTCTGCTTGAGAATCAGTTGTATGCCAAGTTGAGTAAATGTGAGTTTTGGATTAGGGAGGTAGTCTTTCTAGGTCATGTGATCTCGGCCAAGGGGATTAGTGTGGATCCCAAGAAGATCGAAGCAATAGTGAATTGGAAGCAACCGAAGTCAGTGACGGAGATCCGTAGCTTCCTAGGCTTGTCGGGATATTATCGGAGATTTGTCGAGGGATTTTCAAAGATAGCGGCTCCTTTGACTAAGTTGCTTCAGAAGAATGTCTTGTACGAGTGGTACGATGCAAGACAACAAGCGTTTGAGAAGTTGAAGAAAGCCTTGACCGAAGCTCCTATCTTGGTTCAACCGGAATCGGGAAAAGAGTTTGTGATTTACAGTGATGCATCGTATGTAGGTTTAGGTTGTGTGCTTATGCAAGAAGGTAAGGTTGTAGCTTATGCTTCGAGACAGTTGAAAGTTCACGAGAAGAACTATCCTACTCATGATATTAAGTTAGTCGCAGTAGTATTTGCATTGAATATTTGGAGACATCACCTTTATGGTGAGAAGTGCACCGTTTTTACCGACCACAAGAGTTTGAAGTACTTGCTGTCTCAGAAAGAGTTGAATCTTAGGCAACGTAGGGGGATATAACTACTCAAGGATTATGACCTCACGATAGAGTACCATCCGGGTAAGGCAAACGTAGTGGCTGATGCTTTGAGTAGAAAAGTGGCAGTTGTGTTGCGAGCTATGTTTGCGAGATTGAGTGTGTCACGAGATGGTGGTTTGATAGCCGAGTTTCAAGTTAAACCGTCGTTGGCTCATTTGATCCGAGAGAAACATTTTAAAGACGAGTCGTTAGCACCTCACGTGCAAGATATAGCCGAGGATAATCTCACAGATTTTTGTTTTGGTGAGAATGGGATCCCGTGTTATAAGGATAGGATAGTTGTTCCGGAAGATTCCGAGTTGACACGTGCTATCTTGAATGAAGCACATAACAGTCCTTTTGCTATGCATCTGGGTAGTACGAAGATGTACCTCGGTTTAAAAGAAGAGTATTACTCGGTTGGGTTGAAGAAGGATGTGGCCGAGTTTGTTAGTAAGTGTATGGTTTGTCAGCGAGTTAAGGCCGAGCATCAGTTTCCTTCAGGTTTGTTACAGCCGTTGAAGAATCCGGAATGGAAGTGGGAACGTATCACCATGGACTTTGTGTCGGGTTTACCGTTGACTCCTTCGGAAAAAAAATCAGTGTGGGTGATAGTCGATAGATTTACTAAGTGTGCACACTTCATACATGTTCATACTACCTACACCTTAGATAAGTTGGTCGATCTGTATATCAGAGAGATAGTGAAGTTGCATGGGATACCGAAATCGATTGTGTAAGACCGAGATCCGAGGTTTACAGCTAGATTTTGGGAGTGTTTGCACCGTGCCTTGGGTACTTGGTTGAACTTCAATACTTCGTATCATCCGCAGTCAGATGGTCAGTCAGAGAGGGTGATTCAGGTGTTGGAGGACATGTTGAGGTGTTGTGTTATCGACTTCCAGGGGTCTTGGGAGAAGCACCTACCGTTAGTAGAGTTTGCGTACAACAATAGTTATCAGGCTAGTATCCAGATGGCACCGTATGAAGCTCTGTATGGTAGGAGGTGTAGAACACCTATCTGTTGGGCCGAGGCCGGACAAAAGCTTGTACCGATGCCCGATTTGTTTAAGGGAACTACCGAGAAGGTAAAGTTGATATGTGATCGTTTGAAGGCAGCTTCAGACCGACAGAAGTCGTATGCCGATTTGAAGAGGAAAGAGATAGAGTATGTCGTGGGCGAGAATGTGTTTTTGAAAGTCTCACCTTGGAAAATGGTGATGAGGTTTGGTAGGAAGGGTAAGTTGAGTCCGAGATTCATTGGACCTTATGAGGTAGTTGAGAGGATCGGTCCTGTTGCATATAGATTGAGACTCCCGACCGAGTTAGAGAAGATCCATGATGTATTCCATGTATCGATGCTCTACAAGTATAGATCGGATATGTCTTACGTAATGCCAGTGAAAGAGATTGAGTTGAACCCCGACTTTTCCTACGACGAAGAGTCGGTTGATATTCTTGCTGCGGACAAGAAGGTGTTGCGCAGAAGGTCTATCGAGTTATTCAATGTTTTGTGGAGACACCGAGGTGTGGAGGAGGCTACTTGGGATAGAAAGGAGGACATGGAGAAACAGTTTTCGTACCTCTTTCCGTCAGGTGATTTCGGGGACGAAATTCCCTAAGTGGGGGAGAGTTGTAACGCCCCGGGTTTAGGGGTCAGATGTTACGCGGGTAAATCGGGTTTGAGTCGTGGCCTCGTTTTAAATTAAATTGGGCTTTGGTTTTAATTAAAAGCGGTTTGTAGTTCATTAAGGGCATTTTGGTAAATTTCAAAATAAGAGAAATAGGATGAGTAAAAGAGGCTTTTTGAAAACCTTTCTCATCTTGTTCCTTCCACCAATTCCACGACATCTAAAACCTCCCCAACCCCAAAACACTATTCCATTCATTTCCTTCACCATTTCAAGTGATTTCATCGAGGTAAGAACGTTTTTGACTTCTCCTCATCATTTTCAACATTTCTATAGTTTTAGTTTTTCATAAACATCACTTTTGAAGATTTTGAAGTTTTCAAGTTTTGAGAAAAAAGTAAGAAGCTTTAATGGGTTTTTGATGGAGTTTTGATTTGTCAAGTTAATTTACGTTTCAGTCTTGCCCTAATGTGTATTATATGTGAAAATGGTGGGGTTTTATCAAGAATCCCGAAATGGGTTTTTTGGGTGTTTTAAAAGTGGTGAAAACTTGGGTTTTCGGAGTGGTTGGTGTAGGAGAGTTGGACTGATGATTTGTTAATGCTTTAGGGTTGTTTTGAAGGTATTTAATGATGATTTGAGTGTTGAAATTGATAGTTTTCTGCTGGGTTGTGTGGGAGTACGAAAATGAAGAAGTATGGATAGTTCATGGTTTGGAAATGTAGTAAATGGGTCTTGAGATTGTGTTTTGATTGTGACAGTGGTTTTGTGGCTAAATTGTTGAGTAAATTGTTGTTTTTTATTGATTAGAACCAAAGGAAATCGTTGGAGAAGCTTCGGGCTCGGTTCCAGGAAATTTAGAGGCTTGAGATCGGTGTTTCGGCTTCCGTTTGGGTTTCACCGGTGAGTGGAAACATTTTGAAACTTGATTTGATTTCAAAATGGGGTCTTGGTGTTTGGGGGGAGCCTAGAGGGCAAACCTAAACCCAAGTGTAAGTTTACTAATTTTACCTTGATCGTTAAGTGTTTGTGTATGAACAATTGTTGTGATATTGTGTGAATTGTGGATTGCCTTTACTTCCGTTTGATGTCGTTGTGCAGTCGTTGTTGGTGTCGAACCTCATGTGATGGTTGTTGTTACTACGCTGATGTGTGGTCCCACTGGTAGTGACTAGTAGAAGAGTACGGTGATGTGTGGTCCCATCAAAAAACTACTAGTCGAACGGTGATGTGTGGTCCCACCGTGTCTTGGTTATGCATGTGCATACCATGTAATTGTGATGATTGTGTTTCTTTTCGTGCTTCTTAAATGGTTTTGCCTAAACCTAAGTATATGTTTTTAAAATTGCATTGTTGATGTGTTTTAGAGCTTCGCTCACTAAGCTTTACGCTTACCCTCTCTTCTTTCTCGACAATGCAGATCATTAGTGGCTTGGGAGGCAAGTGGGCAAGGAAGGATTTTCTCGGTGTTCTCGAGTAGTTCAAGTATGGTTTATGTTTTGTAATAATGCTTAGACAATAGGAATATTAGGCTTGTTATGGAGTTGGTGTTCAAACTCCCTTGCTATGGTTTGTTTTTGTTTTGAGCATGTTTTAAAGGTTGAAGTTATATTTTGTTGAGGTTTAATGTGGTCATGTATGAAATGCTTTGTGTTGGCATGTTATTGTATTGAATCCAAGTGATTATGTGAGCCTTAGGCATGGGATCCTTTTTGTTTGCTTGAATGTATGTTAAATGATGTGATTAGGGTACCCTTGCTTTTAAAATGAATGTATGCATGCCTAGAGTTCCTAGGTTGGTGTTTTTGAAGCAGCCTTTGGGCTTTAACCAGCTAAAATCTGTTTGATCGAGTCAGGGGTATCGATACGGTTAGGCCCGTATCGATACGACCTTCTTGTTTCAGGCTAAGCGTATCGATACTCGAGAAGGTGTACCGATACCATTTTTGTACTGGAAATCTGAGATTTTAACGAGAAATTGAAGGTATCGGTACGGGGCTTAGGCGTATCGATACGGTCAACTGATGTTGACTTTGGAATTTGGCCGTTGGGAGCGTATCGATACCTGCTTTGGAGGGTTTCGAAACAGGTCCCCAAGGTTGACTCTGGGGTGGGTTGACCGTTGAAGGCGTATCGATACGGTCCTTGCCGTATCGATACAGCCTGAGTTAAATGGCTAATAATTTGTGCCTTTAAGTGTTGGTTTGCTTGGGTCGATTTCGTGATTGCTTTTCCGCTGTTTGCCAAACTCGCGTAGGATTAAACAAAGCATGTAGACAAGACAAATAAAAAAATATGGTTGCTAATCGAAGTGAGGCCTTAGCGGGTTTCGCTTCGGTTTTCCCCATGTAACTCGTTCGGACCGGTCTGTCGGCTAGACCGGGACGATGGGTTACAGATGTTTTACACATCGGATCGGGCCGGTTAGATACGGTTTGAATCGTATTAGGTGGTTTAAGGAAATCAAGGATCGGGAAAGGATAAAAATATGGCAAAAAATTTTAAAATCCTCCAAAATCATGTTTAAGAGGTTGGTCAAATCAATTTTACAAAATAAGTTTTGGAAGTGGTACATTTTGGGTAGTGACCAAAATGTAAAGTTTTAAAACTGTGGAAAATTGCAAATTTCAAAAGAGGAGTCAAAATATTAGAATCTTTAGGGAGCTTTTTTATAATTAAACCTTTCCTTAAATTGACATCTGCTTTAAAAGAGTTTTAATATAATTGATTTAAAAAGAGAATTTATTATAATTAATAAAATGGTAAATTGGGAGGTTTTATTTTACGTAACTAACTTTCAATTCTCATTTTCAGCAAAACTCAATTCTCTCAAACCTTTTCTCTAGATTTTTTTCTCCCAAACACTCTCTCTTTAGTTCTCATCTTTTTCTAAGAATTCTCTTCAAGTTCTTCACGATTTGTGAAGCAAAAACTTGTCAATCTTTAAGGAAGGCAAGGATTGGAGGTAAATCCCATTCTCAACCTCTAATCTAGGTTCTTTATTAAAATTCCCAAGATCTTTGGCTTTTAATTGTTGTTTTTAACTGAGTTTTAATTATAGTTTTGATTTAAGATCAAAATCTTGCAAAATAGTGGTTTAAATCTTGATTTTCGGAGTGTTGTTAATGAGCTCTGTTTTGGATTGATTCTAATTGAGTTTTGTGTTGATTATAGTTTTGAAAAAGAGTTTTGATAATATAGATCCCGAAATCCTTAAGATCCTTGAGTTTCTTGATAGAATTAGTATAACCCCCTGGTTTTCGGCCTAGATGTTTTAGACATCAGATCGGACCGGTAGGAAACAGTTCGAATCGCGTAAGGTTATTTAAGGAAATCAAGGATCGGGATAGGATAAAAATGTGGTAAAAATTGCTAAAATTCTCTAAAAATATGTTTAAGAGGTTGGTCAAATCAATTTTACAAAAAAAGTTTCGGAAGTTGTACATTTTGGGCAGTAACCAAAATGTAAAGTTTCAAAACTGTGAAAAATGCAATTTTCAAAAGGGGAGAGTCAAAGTCTTAGAATCTTTAGGGAGCTTTATGCAATTAAGCCTTTCCTTAATATGACATATGTTTAAATGGTTTTTATTTAATTGATTTTAAAAGGGGTTTTATTTATTTTATTAATTAAATAGTTAATTTGGGAGATTTTAGTTACATAACTACTTTTCTTTTCTCATTATCAGCCAAACACTCTTCTAAATCATTTCTCCAGATTTCTTTTCTCCCAAACACTCTCTCTTGATTTCTCTTTCATTTCCAAAGAATCCTTTTCAATTTCTTCAAGATTTTTGAGGCAAAAACTTGTCATTCATTGATGAAAGCAAGGATTGGAGGTAAATCTCGTTCTCAACCTCTATTAAAGGTTCTTTATTGAAATTCCAAAGATTTTTGACTCTCAATTGTTGTTTTTAACTGAGTTTTGATAATAGTTAAGATTTAAGATCAAAATCTTACAAAATGGTGACTTAATTCTTGATTTTCGAAATTATTTTGATGAGCTCTGTTTTGGATAGATTTTAATTGAGTTTTGAGTTGATTATGTTGTTGAGAAAGTGTTTTAATGATATAGATCCCGAAATCCTTGAGTCTTATGATAGTTTTAGTTGAAATTTTGAGGTGAAATGATGAGGTTTTGATGCTGGAGGTATAATGATGGGTTTAGGTTGCTTTTAGGTGTATTTTGATGTTTATAAATGATTGAAAGTGATGTATGATGGATGGGCTTGGTTTAGAAAGTAATCAATTGAGTTTTCAGTATTTTCAGATGGGTAAATTGGTGTAGTTTGGGTGATCAACAAGTTTGTGTTTAATTGCTGGTGTTGAAATGCATTTTATTGCATTTGGATCTCTGTTTTGATGATATGGAAATAGGGGATCTTGATCCGGAGACAAATGAGTCGGGTGTGGAGGTTCCAGAAGAGTGAATTCCGTGTCGGCAAGCAAGGTTTCGTGTTGTCGGTGAGTGGACGTGATTTTAAAGCTTTGTAAGATTGGATAAAAGTTATTGGGAGGTTAGTGTAAGCTTGAAAAGTATTCCATGGTATACCATGTTCATGTTTTGTTGATGATTGTTACTCACTGTTATGCATGGATTTAAGCATGGTTTTTCTTGTGTTTATCCCATGAAAAGGTTTCATTTGTGTACAAGATGGTGAGATCTTGTATGAGATGATTTTTGCTATTTAAAGGCATGTTTAGTTTGGGATATGTGATTATTTTTTATGATGCATTGAAAATAGTGAGTTAACACGGATTTTAAGGATATATCGGCAAGGTTTGATTTATTCTTAATACTCGGATACGTTGGTCGACCAATAGGATGTGAGTACACTATAAACTATAAATCGTACGTGTGTCTAGCTACGTGATGTACTATGGGGTGAGCCTATTGCGGGTGATAGAGGTGAGCCTATCACTATGGGTTAGGGGTGAGCCTAATCCCACTCATAGCCATTAAGATGGGGTGAGCCATCGTTGAGTTAGGGATGAGCCTATGTGAGTCCGTGTATCCGATATTGTGTATGAAAGTGATAGAGGTGAGTCTATCATAACGGGTAGGGGTGAGCCTATGCCGGTTGTTAAATTCCAATATATGTGTATTGTTTATGTTGCCCATGTATCATGTTTTAAAAGTAAGCATTATGATTTATTGTGCATGAGATGCTTGATGTTGAGTTATTGCATAAGAGGATTCTATGCATGTGAATTAAGCAAGTGAGGCTTAATGTGGATTTGCATTGAGAGCAATGCATGTGATTAATGATACATTGGAACATGATTTAAGATTGATTTGCTTTGGTTTTGAAAGCATGATTTGAGAATGAGCATGAAATGGTTTGATACGTGTTTAAAAACCGCATTGTTGGTGTATTCTTGAGCTTTCCCTCACTAAGCAAGTGTGCTTACGCTCCTCTTTTCCCAACAATGCAGATAACTAAGCTTGGGGGCCGAGGAGTAGCAAGTGAAGGTGCCTAAGTTGTCACTCGAACTCAAGTATGAACTTTGGAGAGTTTTAATAAGTAGAATTGGCAATGGGGGATTAGAACCTTGGTCTGAAGGTTTCATTGTTGATTTCTTAGATGAGATATAATGGTTGCTTATTTTGGGTTGTACATGGACTTTGGGGATTTGAATTGTGCATTAATGTGGTTTTTAGCCTTTGTATGGTTTTGAAGTCTAGGAATCATGCCTATAGATCTAATGCTTGCATGAATGATGCTACATCCTAGCTCGTGATTCTTGTTAATGGTATTTAATGTGTTTACAAGTTGTATGTGGGTTGTAACATGTGTGAGGAATGTTTTCGGGTGAGGAAAGTTGTTTAAAACCAGAAAAACCTGATGTTGCAGGGCAGGGTGTTTCGAAATGCCCTCATCCGTATCGAAACGATGGTCTGTAATGGCCAGGGGGTTTCGGAACGGGTGCGATCATTCTGGAACATTTGGCTACTGTGAAGCCTGGTTTCAGAACTGGTTTCGGAACGTACCCGAGTATCAAAATGGTCAACCTGGTTTCGAAACAACCATTCCGATACGGGGTTCATCGTTCCGGAATAGGTGACCGTTGAACTTGGATTTTGAATTGTTCCAGGTTTTTCTTTCTTGCAATTTGACCCTTGAATGTTAGTATGTTAAATTAATTGAGTCTGGATGTTCCGTTCGAGATGAGTTTTGGTGTGCTGGCATGATACATGTTTAATTTTGGTTTGGTAACTCTAAAATCTAGTTAGTCCTCGTAATTCTAAAAATTTACAATTTAGTCCCTAAAAGTAAAATGTATGCAATAATACCCTTAATGAACTCTGATCGATGCACCATTTTCTTCTATTTGTCATGCTATTCACATAGGTTAATATTGTGCATCTAGAAAAGATAACGTAAAAAGGGTCGTTAATCGAGGTTGACTTTTACGAGTTGACTTCAATTTTCCCCGTGTAATCTTCTTAGTTTGGGTCGGGCGTCTAGACAAGGCTAAAAAGTATCATTTGTTGGTATCAAAGCCAGGTTATGAAAGAATTGGGGATGATGGTATGTGAATTTGGTAAGTTTTGATGTATGTGGATTGAAAAAGCATGTTTTGGTTGAATATTGGAACTACACCACACTTGATTGATGTGAAACATATGTGAGTTGAATAAGATGATTTGATGAGGATGTGATTTTGATATTTTTGATTTTTGAATGATGTAAAGCATGTTGATATTGTGCTTTGTTGTGCTTGAGGGATGATTGGGGTACCCATTGCCAAAGCTACTGAAAGAGAAATTTTGTTTTGAGCAAATAAGTTGAGTGACTTAGGTCCTTCCTACTAAAGGCCTGACTGAATTTATTGTTGTGTTTGCATTATAGTAAAACTTTTTCACCATTGGACTGAGACGAGAGACGAGGGGCAATGCCCAAAATGTGGCCAAAAATGGGCCAGAAGAGCAAGTTGAGAATCTACTGCCTCATCCTCCGGGCGGACCACCCGCAGGTGCTGGGGTAGGAGTTGAGGTTGGAGCTGGTGCTGGAGGTGTTGCACCTGAGGGAGCACCGGGGCAAGGTCTTAAAGATATGACAGTTTTGATGCAAGCTATTACGGGAGCCTTTCAGGCGGCAGTAGTTGGTTTTTATGTTGCCGCACCACAACAAGGTGCTAACCCTAGGTTGCCTTTGGAGCGTTTACGCAACCTGGGAGGTGTTGAGTTCAGATGATTGACTCCTGAGGGATTCGAGGCTTGGTTTGAGAGTACCAAGCGAATCTTGGGGCAGATGAACTGTAACAACATTCAGAAGCTAGGTTGTGTAGTATCGATGTTGCATGGCGATGCATATACGTGGTGGATGACCATCACAGCTGGGATGGAGCAGGATGAAATCGATTGGACCTTTTTCATGAACGTGTTCAAGAAGAAGTTTTTGGGGGTCCATTATCTGGACGAGAAGAAACGAGAATTCATGACCTTGGTGCAGGGCAATATGTCAGTTGCTGAATATGAGGTGCAATTTACGAGGCTGGGCCAGTATGCATCTGAGTTAGTACCGGACGAGCGGACGAGGTGTGAACATTTCCGCTATGGATTGGTAAGAGAAGTGAAGACGTATGTGCTAGCGGCCGAGTACACAGACTTTGATGTGCTGGTCTCGCGAGCGAAGGATATAGAGCTGAACCTGAGGATGACGGCTCGATCTGGGGGCTCTACTTCAGGGAAGACAGGTGCTGATCATGATGGTGGGTGTGATCGTGGCAAGAGGCCACGAGATAGAGGATATCATAGAGATCATCGTCGAGGTGGTGGTGGTGGAGCGGGCCGAGGACAGCCTGGTCAGAATGTTGGTGCTCACGCACCTGTTTGCAATCGTTGTGGGAGGCATCACACTGTGGAATGTTGGGCTATCTCAGAGACTTGCTGGCACTGTGGAGTGCAGGGTCACGTGAAGTGTGACTGTCCGCAGTTGGTGAGGCAGGCACCAGTGCGAGCTGTGGAACCTCAGAGGGGCCGTGGGTGCGGCCGGGGCAATTTCCAGAGGAGAGAGGAAGGACATCGTGGCACCGCTCATGTTGTGGCAGTTCGGCCCGATGGAGGAGGTCCTGCGAGGGTTTATGCTCAGCGCGAGGAACGCAACGATGCTGATGCCATTACATGTACCTTTGTTCTATAGTCTTTATCATTGTTGGCTTTGATTGATTCTGGATCCACGCATTCTTATATCTTGAGCGAGCATGCGCATTTGCTTGATATACCTGTTGAGTTGCTAGAAGTAGGAATGCAAGTGACTAGTTCCTTTGGTGCGACTGTAGTCATTAGGAAGTTATATCGGAGGTGTCCCTTATCTGTTCAGGGTCATGTTTTCCTTGTTGATTTGATGGAATTACCCTTTTATGGATTTGATGTGATCCTTGGAATGGATTGGTTGTCTAAGCATAGAGCGATGGTTGATTTTGATACTAAGCGGGTCACCTTAAAGCTTGCCGACGATTATGAAGTGGTGGTAGGAGGCGAGAATGTAAAATTCTTGTCTAATGTGGTTTTGGCCTTGGATGCGAGTCGTATGCTAAGGATGGGTTGTGAGGCATATCTTGCTTATGTGATGAATCCTGGCACAAAAGACGTACGAGTGCAAGACATCATGACCGTTTGTGATTTTCTGGGTGTCTTTCCGAAAGAATTGCATGTGTTGCCACCAAACAGAGAAGTTGAGTTTGGTATCGAGTTGTATGAAAATAAGACTCAGGTGTCCATTGCTCCTTAACGTATGACACCTAAAGAGCTGAAAGAATTGAAAACGCAACTTCGGGAGTTGCTAGATCGCGGGTTTATCCGGCCGTGTGTATCACCTTGGGGTGCACCGGTGTTGTTCGAAAAGAACAAGGATGGCACGATGCGGATGTGCATAGATTATTGGCAACTGAACAAGTTGACGATCAAGAGTAAGTATCCCTTGCCTAGAATTGATGATCTTTTTGATCAGTTTCGAGGAGCCTCAGTGTTTTCTAAGATTGACTTGAGGTCGGGATACTACAAGTTGAAGGTGAAAGAAGTGGACGTACCTAAGACAATTTTTCGGACAAGGTATGGACATTATGAGTTTCTGGTGATGTCGTTCGGTTTGACCAACGCACCTACTGCTTTCATGGACACGATGAATCATGTATTCCATGAGTTCTTAGATCGGTTCGTAGTGGTGTTTATTGATGATATCCTTGTGTACTCTCATACCGAGGAGGATCATTATAAGCACTTAAGGATAGTCTTGCAAGTGTTGTTGGAGAATCAATTGTATGCTAAGCTAAGCAAATGTGAGTTCCGGCTTAGGGAGGTGGTCTTCTTTGGACATGTTGTGTCGGCTGAGGGTATTCGTGTTGATCCCCATAAAGTTGAAGCAGTGATGAGTTGGAAGGTGCCTAGGTCGGTGACAAAAGTGTGAAGTTTTCTTGGTTTAGCTGGGTATTATCGTAGATTCATCGAGGGTTTTTCGAAGATAGCTGCACCATTGACCAAGTTGCTGCAGAAGAACGTTCGTTTTGAATGGACAGATGTGAGGTAGCAAGCTTTTGAAAAGCTGAATGAGGCTTTGACGCAAGCTCCTGTCCTGATTCAACCTGAGTCTGGGAAGGAGTTTGTGGTCTATAGTGATGCATCCATTGTTGGGTTGGGGTGCGTGTTGATGCAGGAAGGTAAGGTAGTGGCTTATGCATCTAGGCAGTTGAAGGTGCACGAGTGTAACTATCCTACTCACGATCTAGAGCTTGCGGCTGTTCTTTTTGCCTTGAAGATTTGAAGGATTACCTATATGGCAAAAAGTGTGTGGTGTTCACGGATCATAAGAGCTTAAAGTATCTAATGTCTCAAAAGGATTTGAATCTTAGGCAGCGTCGTTGGGTGGAGCTGCTTAAGGATTATGATATGTCGATCGAGTATCACTCGGGCAAGGCCAATGTGGTGGCCGATGCTTTGAGCATAAAAGTGGTTGTGGAATTGAGGGTGATGGTTGCTCGCTTGAGCATATCGCGAGATGGTGGTCTTATCGCTGAATTGCAAATGAAACCATCTCTGATTCAATTGATCAAAGAAAGGAAGTTTTTAGATGATTCTCTCGTTTCCTATGTTCAAGATATTGCGGAGGGTAAGCCTTCAGATTTCAGTTTTAATGATGACGGGGTTTTGTGTTTTGGGAGTCGAATAGTGGTGCCAGATGATGTGGGGTTGAGGCGTACTATTCTGACAGAAGTTCATAGTAGTCCTTTCACTATGCACCCTGGTAGTACAAAGATTTACTGTGATTTGAAGGAAGAGTACTACTGGGTGAGGTTAAAAAATGATATTGTTGATTTCGTCAGCAAGTGCATGGTGTGTCAGCGAGTGAAGGCTGAACATCAGGTTCCTTCTGGGTTGTTGCAACCTTTGAGAATCCCAGAATGGAAGTGAGAGAGAATTACCATGGATTTTGTGTCCAATTTGCCCTTGTCGCCATCAAAGAAAAATTCGGTTTGGGTGATTATGGATCGCCTTACGAAGTGTGCACATTTCTCGCATGTGCATACTATGTATATCTTGGATAAGTTGGCTGAGTTGTATATTGCTGAGATTGTGCGGTTGCACGGTTTGCCAAACTCTATTGTGTCGAATAGGGATCTGAGATTTACATCGCGGTTTTAGGAATGTTTGTATCAAGCCTTGGGTACACGGTTGAATTTCAGTACTTCCTGTCATCCTCAGACGGATGGACAGTCGGAACGTGTTATCCAAGTGCTTGAGGATATGTTAAGATGATGCGGATAGATTTTCAGGGTTCTTGGAAGAAGCACTTGTCGTTGGTTGAGTCTGCTTACAATAATAGTTACCAGGCGAGTATACAGATGGCTCCTTACGAGGCTTTGTATGGGAGGAGATGTAGAACCCCACTTTGTTGGGCAGAAGCGGGGAAAAAGTGGATTTCGATGCCGGCTATGTTGAAAGGAACCACCGATAAGATGAAGCTAATTTGTGAGCATTTGAAGGCAGCATCTGACCGGCAAAAGTCCTATGCGGATCCAAAACGTAAGGAGATCGAGTTCGCAGTTGGCGAACTTGTGTTTTTTAAGGTTTCGCCTTGGAAGAAGGTGATGAAATTTGGGCGTAAGGGTAAGCTTAGCCCGAGGTTCATTGGACCTTACGAGGTTGTAGAGCGTATTGGTCCTGTGGCATATCGGTTGAGATTGCCTTCCGAGCTGGAAAAGATTCACGGTGTGTTTCATGTCTCAATGTTCCGGAGGTACAGATCGGATCCTTCTCATGTGATGCTTGTTGAGGAGATAGAGTTGAATCCGGGTCTGTCTTATGATGAGGAACTAGTGATGATTCTGGATGTGAACATCAAAGTTCTTCGTGGCAAGACGATATAACTTGTGAAGGTGTTGTGGCGGCACTGAAGATTTGAGGAGGCCACTTGGGAGAGCAAGGCGGATATGCTGAAGCAGTGTCCGCACCTTTTTCTTTCAGGTAAAATTTCGAGGACAAAATTTCCTAAGTGGGGAGTGTTGTAACGCTCTGGTTTTGGGCCTAGATGTTTTAGACATCGGATCGGACCGGTCGAAAACGGTTCGAATCGCGTAAGGTGATTTAAGGAAATCTAGGATTGGGATAGGATAAAAATGTGGTAAAATTGTTAAAATCCTCTAAAAATATGTTTAAGAGGTTGGTCAAATAAATTTTAAAAAAAAAGTTTCGGAAGTGGTACATTTTGGGTAGTGACCAAAATGTAAAGTTTCAAAACTGTGAAAAATATAATTTTCAAAAGGGGAGAGTCAAAGTCTTAGAATCTTTAGGGATCTCTATGCAATTAAGTCGTTCATTAATATGACATGTGTTTTAAATGGTTTTTATTTAATTGATTTTAAAAGGGGTTTTATTTATTTTATTAATTAAATAGTTAATTTGGGAGATTTTAGTTACGTAACTACTTTTCTTTTCTCATTATCAGCCAAACACTCTTCTAAATCATTTTCTTCATATTTCTTTTCTCTCAAACACTATCTCTTGATTTCTCTTTCATTTCCAAAGAATCATTTTCAATTTCTTCAAGATTTTTGAAGAAAAAACTTGTCATTCATTGAGGAAAGCAAGGATTGGAGGTAAATCCCGTTCTCAACCTCTAATCAAGGTTCTTTATTGAAATTCCCAAGATTTTTGACTCTCAGTTGTTGTTTTTAACTGAGTTTTGATAATAGTTATGATTTAAGATCAAAATCTTACAAAATGGTGACTTAATTCTTTATTTTCGGAATTGTTTTGATGAGCTCTGTTCTGGATAGATTCTAATTGAGTTTTGAGTTGATTATGTTGTTGAGAAAGTGTTTTAATGATATAGATCCTGAAATCCTTGAGATCCTGAGTCTTATGATAGTTTTAGTTGAATTTTTGAGGTGAAATGATGAGGTTTTGATGCTGGAGGTATAAGGATGGGTTTAGGTTGATTTTAGGTGTATTTTGATGTTTATAAATGATTGAAAATGATGTATGATGGCTGGGCTTGGTTTAGGAAGTAATCGATTGATTTTTCGGTTGTTTCGGATGGGTAAATTGGTGTAGTTTGGGTGAGCAACGAGTTTGTGTTTAATTGCTGGTGTTGAAATGCATTTTAATGCATTTGGATCTCTGATTTGATGATATGGAAACAGGGGATCTTGATCCGGAGGCAAACGAGTCGAGTGTGGAGGTTTCGGAAGAGTGAATTCAGTGTCGGCAAGCAAGGTTTCGTGTTGTCGGTGAGTGGACGTGTTTTTAAAGTTTTGTAAGCTTGGATACGAGTTATTGGGAGGTTAGTGTAAGCTTGAAAAGCTTAGTTAATCTCGGAAGTAAGTATGGTTTCTTGTTCTCTCGGTTTTTGGTTTTGAAATGCATTCCATGGTATATCATGTTCATGTTTTGTTGATGATTTTTACTCACTGTTATGCATGGATTTAAGCATAGTTTTTCTTTTGTTTATCCCATGAAAAGGTTTGGTTTGTGTACAAGATGGTGAGATCTTGTATGAGATGGTTTTTTGCTATTTAAAGGCATGTTTAGTTTGAGATATGTGATGTTTTTTGATGATGCATTGAAAATTGTGAGTTAACACGGATTTTAAGGATATATCAGCAAGGTTTGATTTATTCTTAATACTCGGATACGTTGGTCGACCAATATGATGTGACTGCACTATAAACTATAAATCGTATGTGTGTCTAGCTACGTGACGTAATATAGGGTGAGCCTATTGCGGGTGATAGAGGTGAGCCTATCACTATGGGTTAGGGGTGATCCTAATCCCATTCGTAGCCATTAAGATGGGGTGAGCCATCATTGAGTTAGGGGTGAGCCTATGTGAGTCTGTGTATATGATATTGTGTATGAAAGTGATGGAGGTGAGTCCATCATAACAGGTAGAGGTGAGCCTATGCCGGTTGTTAAATTCCAATATATGTGTATTGTTTATGTTGCCCATGTATCATGTTTTAAAAGTAAGCATTATGATTTATTGTGCATGAGATGCTTGATGTTGAGTTATTGCATAAGAGGATTCTATGCATGTGAATTAAGCAAGTGAGGCTTAATGTGGATTTGCATTGAGAGCAATGCATGTGATTAATGATACATGTGGAACATGATTTAAGATTGATTTGCTTTGGTTTTGAAAGCATGATTTGAGAATGAGCATGAAATGGTTTGATATGTGTTTAAAAAACCACATTGTTGGTGTATTCTTGAGCTTTCCCTAACTAAGCAAGTGTGCTCACGCTCCTCTTTTCCCAACAATGAAGATAACTAAGCTTGAGGGCTGAGGAGTAGCAAGTGAAGGAGCCTAAGTTGTCACTCGAACTCAAGTGTGAACTTTGGAGAGTTTTAATAAGTAGAATTTGCAATGGGGGATTAGAACCTTGGTCTGAAGGTTTCATTGTTGATTTTTTAGCTGAGATATAATGGTTGCTTATTTTGGGTTGTAAATGGCCTTTGAGGATTTGAATTGTGCATGAATGTGGTTTTTAGCCTTTTATGGTTTTGAAGTCTAGGAAGCATGCCTATAGATCTAATGCTTGCATGAATGATGCTACGTCCTAGCTCGTGTTTCTTATTAATGGTCTTTAATGTGTTTACAAGTTGTATATGGGTTGTAACATGTGTGGGGAATGTTTTCGGGTGAGGAAAGTTGTTTAAAACCAGAAAAGTCTGATGTTGCAGGGCAGTGTGTTTCGGAACGCCCTCATCCGTATCGAAACGATGGCTTGTAACGGCCAGGGGGTTTCGGAACGGGTGCGATCGTTCTGGAACATTTGGCTACTGTGAAGCATGGTTTCGGAACTGGTTTCAGAATGTACCCGAGTATCGAAACGGTCAACTTGGTTTCTAAACGACCGTTTCGATACGGGGTCCAGTGTTCCGGAACAGGTGACCGTTGAAATTGGATTTTGAATTGTTCCAGGTTTGTCTTTCTTGCAATTTGACCCCTGAATGTTAGTATGTTAAATTAATTGAGTCTGGATGTTCCGTTCGAGATGAGTTTTGGCATGCTGGCATGATACATGTTTAATTTTGGTTTGGTAACTCTAAAATCTGGTTAGTTCTCGTAATTCTTAAAATTTACAATTTAGTCCCTAAAAGTCAAATGTATGCAATTATATTCCTTAATGAACTCCGATCGATGTGTCGTTTTATTCTATGTGTCATGCTATTCACATAGGTTAATATTGTACATCTAGAAAAGATAACGTAAAAAAGGGTCATTAATCAAGGTTGACTTTTACGAGTTAACTTCATTTTTCCCCGTGTAATCTTCTTAGTTTGGGTCGGGCATCTAGACCGGGCTAAGGGGGTTACAATTAGTTGAGTTTTTGAGGTGGTTTGATGGTATTATGCTTTCTGGAGGTATAAGAAAGGGTTTTGGTTGTTTTTAGATGTGTTGTGATGTTTATTAATGGTTGGAAGTGATGTATGTTGGTTGGGCTTGGTTTAGGAAGCAATCGATTGAGTTTTTAGTTGTTTCGGGTGGGTAGATTGGTGTAGTTTTTCTTAGCAACGAGTTTGTGTTTAGTTTCTGTTGTTGAAATGCATTTTAATGCATTTGGATCTCTGTTTTGATGCTCTAAAAACAAGGGATCTTGGTCTAGTAGCAAGCGAAGCATTTTTGGAGGCTTTGGGCGAGTGATCTTTACGTCGGCAAGCGGAGTTTCGCGTATCGGTGAGTGGATGTAACCCCCTTAACCCGGCCTAGACGGTTGACCCGAATTAAGAAAGTCACACGGGGAAAACCAAAGTCAACCCGAAAGTCAACCTTGATTAACGACCCTTTTTTTCTTTTTAAACTTGTCTAGATGCACATTAACCCTAGTTATGATCATTCAAACAACATACTCAAAGATCATAAACATCAGAGATCGAACAGGGACCCAATTGAACAAATTACAACTTTAGGGACCAAAATGTAAATTCTGGTAAATATAAGGACTTCACCCAAATTAAAGTTACCAACTTGAAATTAATCATGTTTCATGCATCTCGGCCAAATTTCAGCTCAAACGGACATTCCAAACTCATACAATTGCACATACAAGTTTCAGGACCAAAATGCAAACATTTTGAAACATATAACTACCAATGTCAGCCCCCAACGGTCATCCGTTCCGAAACGGGAGACAGCCCGTTTCGAAACGCGGGGCCGTTCCGCAACGCGTACCGAAACGAGGGCTGACAGTAGCCTTTCCGTTTCGGAACGGTGTCACCCGTTTCGGACGCCTGGGCTGCTTCGAGGCACCCGTTCCGAAACGGCAGACACTGTTCCGATACGGCCTGCACAAAATGCAGAAAATCGCTTGCCTAAACATGCAATTGACCAACCAATCATGCTCCAAATGCTATCAAACTTTACCAGCATCTCATACAACATACAAGAGACATATTTGCATCAACCAATCATCATTATATCAACATATATGAAAAGCCCCAAATCTAAAGGCATGTTTCCTACACAAGCAACCATTCATGCACAAAAGCCTTCAAACCAACACATAATGGCCAATTACAAAAACCAACATTAACAACAACATAAATCCAACTTAGGGAGTTCCAAACATCTCCCAAAACAACAACATAGGTCCCCCATTGCCAAATGCCAAAAGCTAAAAATGTTTAAGAAAACCTTTCCATACTTGAGCTCAACTTCCACTTGATTGCTTGCCTTCCTTGCTGCCCTCAAAGCACCTTAATGCTCTGCATTATTGGTTTAAGAAAAGAGAGAGAGCGTAAGCAAAAGCTTAGTGAGGAAAGCTCCTTAGAACCACACAATAATGCATTTATAAAACTCATTTATAAATCATACTTCAAAATACATTTAGACATGCTCACAAGCAATCTTAAACAAGCATCTCATGCTTCACATCATAACATGTCATATTGGCCACAAGTGATAATTACCATCTTTAAAACAAGATCAACATAAGACTCACACATGGACTTTTAAACACCATTGTGATCTTATCGCCAAGGACTTTTAAACACCTTGGCCCATGGACTTTTAAACACCATGGCAAGGACCACACAAGGACTTTTAAACACCTTTGTGTCCTTAACAAGTTTCACCTCAAGGACTTTTAAACACCTTGACCCCAAGGACTTTTAAACACCTTGGCCATGGACTTTTAAACACCACGATATAAATCACCCCAAGGACTTTTAAACACCTTGGCCCAAGGACTTTTAAACACCTTGGAAAGGACCACACAAGGACTTTTAAACACCTTTGTGTCCGTAACAAGAACCATCCTACTCATTTTAACCACCTTGATGTTCTTAAGTAAACAAGGCTCACTCAAGGACTTTTAACCACCTTAGTGACCTTAACCTTTTCAAAAACATCACTTGCCAATATACATCATATATCATCAATAATCCACTGTTTTAAAGCATTTAACCAAGCCATAAACATCATGCATCTTTAAGCATCAAACAACATTTATACAATGTTCAAAAACAAGGAACTCTAACCTTGAACTTCCTTAAACACATGGCTTATAATCTCAGCAACACACATGCTAGATATGCTTTAAAAACAGAATTTAAACATGCAACAAACACATTGCACCCAACCATCACATGGTTCCTCAACAAGAGAGTTTTTCCGAAAACTTACTCTTGAGCTTAGCAAAGTTGTTTAGACTTAGACTAAGCTCCCAAACCTCCAAAACATTGGTTTCAAAGCCGAAAACCAAAATCCACTCACCGATTCCGTTTCGCCTCTTGCCGAAACACCAAATCAAGCCTCCGGATCACCACCACTTGGATCCAAAGATGACTCCCCTGTTTTAACACATTAAAACAGTATATTAATGCATCATCATGCATTAATAGCTTCAATGAAAGCACCTAAACTTGCTGCTCTCATCCACACTCCATTTTCGGCCACCAAACACAACCGAAAATGTATCCAAACAACTCCTCAACAAAGCCCAGCCATAAACCATCAAAACTAAGCATCCTTAAACATCATTCAACATCTAAAAAGGACCTAACAACATCCTTATACCTCCAGCAACAACATATCCACAAGATCACCCAAAAACAACCAAGAATCACAAGCTAAACTTAAGAAATTCAACCTATCCGGGATTGCATTAGTTAAAACTCAATTCCATATCAAATTAACATTCATTTATCACCAATTATACACCTCAAATCACTGCTTTAACAGATCCAACGAAAATTCATCAAAAATCATCAAATCTTGCATTTAAAGCCAAGATCCATTACACAACCTTAAAAACCTTTTATAAATCACCAAATAAGGATTGAGAACTTAGGAATTTCATTAAAGAACTTGAAGTTCAGAGGAGAAGGACGTTCTTACCTCCAAACTTGAGTTTCTCCTCTTTTAGAACCAAAAAGCTTGAAGAATCCAATGGCAATTGGTGAGGTTTTGTTGATAAGATGATTAGCAATCAAAAGAGGATTGAAAAGAGAGATTTTAGTGTCAAAATCAGAGGTGAAATCTCTGGAGAAAAGTGTTTGGTTTGAGAGAAAATGAGAGAAGAGAAAAATGAGATTTTAGGAAAATTAGTTAGGAAATAACTTCCCTCCACTTTTCCTTTTGTTTAAAATCAGAATTAAAGCATAAAATATCTTAGAAAAATCTGGAGAAACTCCCTTTGGGTAATTAGCTCCTTAAAGATTCAAAGTTTCAATCCTTTCTAAAACAGTCACGCAGTTTTCAAAATTTACATTTTGGTCACTAGCCAAAATGTCACCCTTCCAAACCTCATTTTGTAAAATTGATTTCACAGTTCACTTATATATATTAAAAGAGGATTTTAGAACATTTTTTCATATTTTTAATGCAACCCGAACTAGGCTTTCCTAAATTCACTCTTATATATTCGAACCGCACTTTGACCAAACCAGTCAACGCCCAAAACTTCCAAGCCCAAAACCGGGGTGTTACAGTGGAAAAGTATTTTCCAGCTTTGAAACGCTTTGAGTGTGGTTTTGGGAGCTTAGTGTAAGTTTGAAATACTTAGCTAAGCTCAAGAGTAAGTAAATCGAAAGTCTCTCTCGGATTGTGCTATGTCTTGGTTTGAAATGCACTTGATTTAAATGTGGTTTGATTATTGTTTTAAAGCATGTTTTGAGCAATGATGTTGCTGGTTATAAATTCCATTTTGTTAAGGATACACATGGTAAGTGATCCTTGGGTTCATATGATTTATGCATTTGGTTTTAAGCATGCTAATGCTTGTGAAAATGGCATTGGGGTTTATACTTGTAAAACAGTGAAATGATGATGATAAATGATTATATTGGCAAGTGATGGAAATAGTTTTGGTTACTTTAATCGGATATAGTTAGCCGGCTATAAGATTGGGTGCACCGTGAATAAAGTCACCTTAGATGTCGAAGGATTGTGATTGTGTCGTAAACTGCATCCAAGTACCCTAACGATTGAGGCTAAGATCACAATGGTGGATGGTTTAATCCCATGTGTGAATCTTGTGGTTTGTGTCCCGTGCTCTCGTTAGTGTAATTATACAACTACTGATGAGTGATGTTGAGGGGTTGTGATTGTGCCATTTAACTCCACCTTTTGTAATCCGATAGTGTGTATGAAGCGTGTGGGACAACACTTGTAATCTGCGTATCCAATTGTGTCAATTGTGTTGATTTTATTATGGTTCAGGTATTGATCACTTGCGAGCCAATATAATGGTGTTGATAAAATGAGTTAATGATGAACATTTATTTTGAGAAAGCATGAGATGCTTCAGAGATATGCTTGAATGCATATGATGCTTGCTTTAACCATGAGCAAAGGTTTTTGCTGTTATAATTAATAATGCTATGAGCATGTGGTTTTGGAAATGGAAATGGTGTTTAAATTGCATGTTTTAAAGGAAGGCATGTGTTTTCAAAGAATGATGATTTGGTTTTATAAAATGCATTGATGAATGTTTCGTTGTTGGCGGTCCTCACTAAGCTTTATGCTTTCGCTCATTTGTTTCATCAATACAGAGAATTGAGCATCTTTGGCAGCAAGAGAGCAAGGGGAATCCAAGTGATTTTAGCTAAGTAATGTATGTGCTTTCACCTTAGTGTAATAAGGGGTAATGGGAGGGATTTCCAGTCATAGATTTGTTGGTGATGTTAATCATTTTGAGCATGTTTGGTTTGTGTTTTTGGGACTTGTAAATGGTCTCTTTATGGTTTATGGACTTGTATTTGGTTTATGGTTATGCTATGTGTAAAACCTATGTTTGATTTTAATATAACAATGTATGTTAATGATTAAATTGAAAACTTGAAATATATTTTTAGGTCCATCAAAAAAATTTAAATCAACAAGGCTTTAATCTAATTTGAAAAACTCAAATTCCAAATATTTTCTAAGTGTTCCAAGGCCAAACTATTGAAAAACTTCCAGGCGTATCGATATGCTTCCAGTCGTATCGATACCTTTTTTTACAAAGTTGGCTACTGGAGAAACGCGTTTCGATATGCCCCTCACCGTATCGAAACAGCGTATCGAAACAAATTGCATTAGTATCGATATGCTTTCTCTATAAAACTGAAGGAATTTGAATGGCTTACCGATACGATGTCACTCGTATCGATACAGTTTTAATGGAATTTTAAATTTGAAAGCCATTAATGAATTTGACCGTTGGTGTCAGTCGTTAGGTAACCGATTTTTAAAGTGATAGTTGTCCCGTACCGATACGCCCTTTGTCGTATCAATGCAGAAACTTCCAGTGAGCTTTGTGGAAATAATTGCATCAATACGGATGTTCCTCGTATCGAAACGGTCCTTATCCCGTACCGATACGCTTACACGCGTATCGATACGCCCTTTTGTTATTGTTAAACGGCTTTTTCTGTTTTGAGACAGGTATCGATATGGGTCCTAGTGTACCGATACGGTAAGCTCATAAGTGCATTTATGGTGGAAAGAGAGGGTCCCAACGGCTATATTCAATACCCTAACCACCCAAACGGCTATAATTAATGGAGAAGATATAAATTGAAGCCAATTGAAGACTAGCAACAACTATTGCATCAAAAAGAAACATCCTTACAAAAATTCAAGCTCAAAGTGCCTATTTTCCTATCTCTTGTAAAATCCCAAATTTTGTTGTATTCAATTCTGATATTGTATTCAAATTTGGGTTGAGTGATTGTACTTAAAGGGGCAATCTTGTATTGAGAGATATCTTTCTTGCCTAAATTTCTTCTTTGTACTCTTGTGAGGGTTTGGTCAAATTTTGGGTAAAAAAATTTGACCGGTTTTGTAAAGGTTGCCTCCTAAGCCTTGAAAAGGGGAAGAGCAATTAGTGGATTGTTGGAACATCCTTAGTGGTAGCTAAGGTAGTGGATGTAGAGTTCATTTGGAACTTGAACCACTCTAAAATTCCTTGTTCTTCATTTTAGCCATTCTACTTTCCACAACAAATTTTAAAAACCCAATTCACCCCTCTTGGCTTTGATCAATCCTTTGATCCACTCAACAACTGGTATGAGGGCCTACCTCTTTGAAGGATTAACAACCACAAGAGGAGTTCCTAGGAAGAGTGTGATCAACTACTAAAGCAAGACATGGCATCTACCTCCGAGTCAAGCATGTACGAGTCTCAATCAACTACCAAACCACCCTTCTTCAACGGTGATAACTACCCTTTTGGAAGAACCTGATGCGTCTCTTCATTAAATCCAACGATTATCTAGTTTGGGATGCCATTGAAGATGGTCCCTCTATTCCGATGAAGAGAGATGACAAAGGAAGACTTGTGCCAAAAAAGAAAAATGAGATGAGTAAAGAAGAGAGAAAGAAGATTCAAATCAACGATAAAGCTCTTCACATGTTGTTTTGCTCTTTCGGTCCTAACATCTACTCCAAAGTTTCCTCCATCGAAAGTGCTAAGGAAGTGTGGGATACACTTGAGACTACATATGAAGGAACAAGTAATGTGAAGGAGACAAAGATTGGAATTCTCAATCTTAGCTATGAGAATTTCAAAATGGAGCCCGACGAAACCATTTCGAAGATGTTCGATCGTTTCTCAACAATCGTCAATGGGCTAAAGGGTTTTGGAGAGATAATCCCAGAAGACAAACTAGTCCAGAAGCTACTCTACTTACTTCCCGAGTCTTGTGATGGGAAGAGAACCGCCATCATTGAGCTAAAAATTTGAAGACACTCAAGCTTGATGAGCTAGTTGGTTCTCTCCTAACTCATGAGATCATGAAGCAAGGAAGGGAAGATGAAAGGAAGAAGGAAGAGAGAATAGTTGAGAAGCTTGAGGTAGACAAAAAAAGAAGAAAACAGGAGTGGCTCTCAAAGCTTCTCTACATGAGGAGAGCACTTCTAGTGAGAAGGAAGACCTAGAAGAGTTGGCTATGATAGCCAAAATATTCTCACGGTTTATGAGGTCCAATCGGGGTAGAAAGATTCAAAGAAAAATGGACTTCAAGACCAAAAACAAAGAAGAAGAGATGGATCAAATCATTTGCTTTGAGTGCAAAAAACCGGGTCATATTTGTTCTGAGTGCCCTCAACTCAAGAATAAGGGCTTTGAGAAGAAGAATAAGCTCAAAGCCAAGCTTGCTACTTGGAGTGATGAGGAGTCATTCGAGGATGAGGAACACGAACTGACCAGCCTTTGCCTAATGACTCTTGAGGAGGACTCCTCCATGGTAACCTCTAACTCATCTTCATTTAATTTTACATTTGATTAATTGCATGATTCTTATGATGAGTTACAAGAGGTTTATGATGAGTTAGTTGAGAAGTATAAGGAGTCGGTTCTAAAAAAATAGAAGAATCATTTCAGAATTAAATGCTAAAAATGACTCGCTTTCTCAAGCTAACTTGAAATTTGAGAAAAATATCTTAAGTTTACAAGATGAACTTAAATTCTTTCAAGATGGAAATGTAGACTTAAACAATCTTATTTCTCAATGCAATAGTGAACACCAAAAGGTGTTAATTGAGCTTAATGAGCTTAAGAAGTCTTTCAATAGTGTTGGTAATGTGAAAAATGAAATAGGTGAATCATCTAGATCAAACCAACCTAAAAGAAAGAACAATAACTACAAACAAAGTGGCTTCCATAGACATAATAGGACAAAAAGAATTAGAAGTGTATGGGTTCCTAAGGAACTTGTCAAGTCTAATAATATTGATGCCATGTCACCTTGGATTCCTAAGGGAACCAAGCTTTTGGGATCTAACACCCGTGGACCCAAAATGAATTGGGTACCAAAAATCAAAGCTTAATATCTTTTTTTGTAGAGGGAGCATTGCTACAAGGCCAAAGCACAAAGCCAAAACTCATGGTACCTTGATAGTGGATGCTCGAGGCACATGACCGGAAGCAAGAGTCGATTCATGGACTTAAAGCCAAAAAGTGGAGGAGTAGTGACATTTGGTGACAACTCCAAAGGCCACATCAAAGGTATTGGATCCATAGGTAATCACTTTACTATACTCATTGAAAATGTTTTATATGTTGATGGTCTAAAACACAATTTATTGAGCATTAGTCAATTGTGTGATAAAGGATTTAATGTCTTATTTGATAAAAATGGATGCAAAGTTGTTGACATTAAATCAAACAATATAATGCTCATTGGTCATCGCATAGGTAACATTTACATGGTGCATTTAGATGACATTCATACATCTCATGCATGTTTTGTTGCACAAAATGAAAATGATGCATCGCTATGGCATAGGAAACTAGGACATGCTAGCATTAGTGTTTTAGAAAAATTAGTTTTCCTAAATCTAGTTAGAGGTTTACCCAAGATCAAGTTTTCAAATGATAAAATATGTGATGCATGCTCTAAGGGTAAACAACATAGATCATCCTTTAAATCTATTAATGATGTTTCTACAAGTAGGTGTTTACAACTAATTCATATGGATTTATTTGGGCCTATTAGAACTATGAGCTTGGGTAGTAAATCGTATGCATTTGTACTTGTTGATGACTATTCTAGATTTACTTGGGTTCTATTTTTAAGTACTAAAGATGAGGCTTTAGAAAAATTCATCACGTTTTCAAAATTAACTCAAAATGATCTTGAACTTAAAATTTCTTATATTAGAAGTGATCATGGAACTGAATTTCAAAATCTAGGTTTTGAAGAGTTTTTAAATGAAATTGGTATTAGCCACAATTTTTCGGCTCCTCGAACTCCTCAACAAAATGGGGTAGTTGAGAGGAAAATAGGACTTTACAAGAAATGGCTAGAACCATGCTTTGTGAAAACAATTTACCTAAATATTTTTGGGCGGGAGCCACAAACACTGCTTGCTACATGATAAATCGAGTAATGATTAGGCCACTTTTAAAGAAAACATCATATGAGATTTTAAAATCTAAAAAGCCTAACATTAGCTATTTTCATCCATTTGGTTGCAAGTGTTTTGTTTTAAATAATGGTAAAGACAACTTAGGTAAATTTGATGCTAAAAGTGATAAAGCTATTTTCTTAGGGTATTCTTTAACCTCTAAAGCCTATCATGTATTTAATAAGAGAACTTTAGCAGTAGAAGAGTCTATTCATGTTGTATTCAATGATAACCTCCTTCCGAGGAAGGAATCTTGTGATGATGATGATGTAGGAATCCTTGATGCCTTTGATGGAGGACAAAATTCAAAGGAGGGTGAGATTCCAACTAAAGATGAGGATGCACAAGATCCACCTCTTGAAGCCTTGAAGGACTTGGCTCTTGAGGAAAAGGAAGTGAGCTACCCAAGGGAGTACAACTATGTCAAAGGTGGTGAAATCTTGGGTGATCCATCCAAGGAGGTAACTACTAGATCTTCTCTTAAACTCATGAATCATGTTGCTTTTATCTCATGCATAGAGCCTAAGAACATTAAAGAAGCATTAAATGATGACTTTTGGATTATGGTTATGCAAGGAGAGTTAAATCAATTTGAGAGAAGTAATGTATGGACATTAGTTGAAAGGCCTAGTAATCAATCTACTATAGGAACTAAATGGGTATTTAGGAATAAACTAGATGAGAGTGGTAACATTGTGAGAAATAAAGCTAGATTAGTTACTCAAGGTTACACTCAAGAAGAGGGAATAGATTTTGATGAAACCTAAGCACCCGTAGCTAGAATGGAAGCTATTAGGACGTTGCTTGCATATGCATGTTATCATAATTTCAAGCTATTTCAAATGGATGTGAAAAGAGCATTTTAAAATGGTTTTATAAATGAGGAAGTGTATGTGGAACAACCACCGGGTTTTGAATATTCAAAATTTCCAAATCATGTTTTCAAAATAACCAAAGCACTTTATGTTTTAAAACAAGCTCCTAGAGCTTGGTATGAAAGGCTTTCAAACTTTTTGATTGAAAAAGGTTTTGAAAAAGGTAAGGTGGACACTACACTTTTCATAAAAATGTATAAAAATGGCATATTAGTAGTACAAATATATGTTGATGATATTATTTTAGGATCTACTAATGAGTGTCATTGCAAGGAGTTTGCTAAGTTAATGCAAGGTGAATTCGAGATGAGCATGATGGGGGAGCTCTCATTCTTTTTGGGACTCCAAATCAAGCAAATGAAGGATGACACCTTCATCAATCAAGCAAAGTACGTGAAAGATATGCTCAAGAAGTTTGGCTTGGAGCAAGCAAAGCCTCAAGCTACACCAATGAGCTCATCTACAACGCTTGACAAAGATGAAGGAGGTAAGTGTGTTGACTCTAAGCTTTATCGCTCTATGATTGGATCTTTGTTTTACCTTACCGCAAGAAGACCGAATATATTGTTTAGTGTTTGCTTGTGTGCTAGGTTTCAAGCTAGTCCTAGAGAGTCTCACCTTATAGCCCTTAAGAGAATCTTTAGGTACCTTAGAGATACCCCTTGTCTAGGTCTTTGGTACCCTAGAGACTCAACCTTCAACCTTCATGCTTATTCGGATGCGGATTATGGGGAGTGTAAAATCGAGAGGAAGAGTACTTCAGGAACATGTCAATTCTTAGGTAGTATGCTCATATCTTGGTTCTCTAAGAAACAAAATAGTGTAGCTCTAACTACAACCAAAGCCGAGTACATATCCTTAGGGAGTTGTTGTGCTCAAGTCCTTTGGATCAAGAAACAACTCTTAGATTATGGTATTAAAGTTGAAACTATACCCCTTAAGTGTGACAAAACTAGTGCCATATGCTTAAGTAAAAATCCCATTCAACACTCTAGAACCAAACATATAGAAATAAGACATTATTTCATTAGAGATCATCTTCTTAAGGAAGATGTTGTTATAGAGTACGTTGACACCTTGAACCAACTAGCGGACATTTTTACTAAACCTCTAGACAAAGAGTGTTTTTCGTCCCTTAGGAGAGAGTTAGGTCTAACTAGCCTTCTTTGACCCTTTAGGACTCTTTTTGAGGTTAAAATTGCTTGAATTTGTGAAATTGCATGTTAATGTGTTGTTGTTCTTGAAAATATCCATGCTTATAGCTAGGGGGAGTATGCTTCTGTTAAAATATGCTTAGAACTGCTCATTCATCAATTGCATTCATTTAGGAGGTGTTAAAATCTAGCCTTTGGTTGTTCTTAAAGCCTAAAATGCATTTCTGGGCATATAGTATCGATACGACATTCTGCGTATCGATACGAGTACTGTATTAGGTTTCCAGACTACATTTTTCCTAAAAGGATATCGATACGCTTAAACTTGTTTCGATACGATCTAAGAGCGTTTCGATACGGACCTTTGACGAGCGTTTCCAAGGAATTACGATTTTACCCCCGTATCGATACACCCTCAAGCGTATCGATATTCGATTGCGCAGACAACTTCTTAATGGCATTTAAAGAGTTTCACTTTTACCAAAATTGCAATTTTAAAACCCCAACCGTTTTCACTCTATAAAAAGCCTCTCAATCCCTCATATTTTCACACCACAACTCAAAATCTCTTGAGGGTTTTCAACATCAAGCCAAGCTTTTCATCAATTTGGTGCAAAGTTCTTCTCCCATTCCTCTCTATCAATATCAAGGTATAAATCTCCTTTTTCTTTTTATTTTATTTGATTTTCGTTTTAAATTTTCTTTTGATTTGTTTTGTTCTCTCAAAAACAAACTTTTTCAAACTTTCTATTTTTGTTTTGTTTCTCAATTTTTTTTAAACCTTGATTATTGACTTTCAATGGGTTTTAATGGGTTGAATGAGAAAGTTATTGCATACACTGTTTTTTGATCTATTTCTCTAGTCAATGGCACCCAAAAAGAGAGCGCGTACTAGTGAAGTCGATGAAGGTTCCAATGTCGGAGATTCCGTGATGTGTTCAAGTTAGAGGATGAGGGTCTTGATGATGAGAATTCTCTTGGCCATGTCTTGGGAGGTTCTGTGACGGCTCTTAATGCTCAAGATCAAATACTTCACTTGATGGTTTCTTGGTGGTTTAGGCCTTCGGAAGGCAAGTATTCCACTATCCGCCAAGTTGACAATTTTTGGATTCGGTGCTTTCGTGAAAGAAAACAACCAAACCTTGCTCGGATTATGTTTGCAGAGATTGTCTATCTCGTGCAACATCGCCACACTACCCTTTGTCACTTCATTCACATATGGTACGGCTTTGAGCTATTTCTTCACTTAAAAGGAGATAGATTGTTCTCACGACTACCTGACTCCCCTCACCGATCCTATTGATGAAAGATCTCTTTCAAGGGGAAAGTTCATGTACTTCAATGGTAGTTGACTTCGTCTCTCCGAGCTCCCTAGCTATGCCATTCCAGAAGAAATTGCTAATCTTCAAGCCGCTCAAGCTCCTCAAGCTACTCCACCACCTTTCATGGATGCCCTTATGACTTTTCTCAATGAGCAATTCACGGGCTTGCGCACGGGAATTGCTTCCATGGATCAAGCGATGAATTAAGGGTTTGCTGCTATAAACACACATTTTACAAGCCTTGAAGATCGTGTGAAGAATGTGGAGACGCGTCTCACTTCCCTTGAAGTCGGTCACAACTCGATGAACATATCTCTTATCGCTTTTCACACGAGTGGCGTCAATCTCGGAGGAATGATGATGCACATGAAGAGAATGATGAAGATGATGAAGATGGCGATGAAGAAGCGTAGTAGTTCATCTTTGCATATCATTCATGTCATTTAGGATATCTATTTATGCACTTTGAATTATGTTTTTAGGACTAAGTTTGCATTCTAAAACCTATGCTTTGATTCTTGCTATTTGGATTTTATTTTGATATTTTCTATGTTATGAACTTAATGTTTATCTATAATATGTTGCTTGGTTATTATTTATGCCTTTTGCCTATGTTTATCTATGTCTCTCTTTTTTTTGATCTAACAAAAAGGGGGAGAGGGAACAAGCTACCTTAAAAATTTTAAATTAAATTTTACCTAGCAAATATTAAGGGGGAGTTGTTTTGCAAATTTTTTCAAAAGTCTCAAAATTTCAAGTTTTGGTTTTGTTATATCAAAAAGGGGAAGATTGTAAAACCTATGTTTGATTTTGATATAACAATGTATATTAAGGATTAAATTGAAAACTTGAAATAGATTTTTAAGTCCCTCAAAAGATTTTAAATCAACAAGGCTTTAATCTAATTTGAAAAACTCAAACTCCAAATATTTTCTAAGTGTTCCAAGGCCAAACTATTGAAAAATGTCCAGACGTATCGATACACTTCCAGCCGTATCGATATCTTTTTTACAAAGTTGTCTACTGGAGAAACGTGTTTCGATACGCCCCTCACCATATCGAAACATCGTATTGAAACAGGTTGCATCTGTATAGATACACTCTCTCTGTAAAACTGAAGGAGTTTGAATGGCGTACCGATACGGTGTCACATGTATCGATACAGCTTTAATGGAATTTTAAATTTGAAAGCCATTAATGAATTTGACTGTTTGTGTCAGTTGTTAGGTAACCGGTTTTTAAAGTGATGGTTGTCCCGTACCGATATGCCCTTTGTCGTATCGATACGGAAACTTCCAGTGAGCTTTGTTGAAATAATTGCATCGATACGGATGTTCCCCGTATCGAAACGGTCCCTATCCCGTACTGATACACTTACACGTGTATCGAAGCGCCCTCTTGTTATTGTGCAACGGCTCTTTCTGTTTTGAGACAGGTATCGATACGGGTCCTCGTGTACCGATACGATAAGCTGCAGAAGTGCATTTATGGTGGAAAGAGAGGGTCCCAACGGCTATATTCAATACCCTAACCACCCAAGCGACTAGAATTAATGGAGAAGGTATAAATTGAAGCCAACTGAAGACTAGCAACAACTATTGCATCAAAAAGTAACATCCTTACAAAAATCCAAGCTCAAAGTGCGTATTCTCCTATCTCTTGTAAAATCCCAAATTTTATTGTATTCAATTTTGATCTTGTATTCAAATTTGGGTTGAGTGGTTGTACTTAAAGGGCAATCTTGTATTGAGTGATATCTTTCTTGTCTAAATTTCTTCTTTGTACTCTTGTGAGGGTTTGGTCAAATTTTGGGTAGAAAATTTGACCGGTTTTGTAAAGGTTACCTCCTAAGCCTTGAAAAGGGGAAGAGAAATTAGTGGATTGTTAGAAAATCCTTAGTGGTAGCTAAGGTAGTGGATGTAGAGTTCATTTGGAACTTGAACCACTCTAAAATTCCATGTTCTTCATTTTTAGCCATTCTACTTTCCATAATAAATTTTAAAAACCCAATTCACCCCCCTCTTGTCTTTGATCAATCCTTTGATCCACTCAACACTATGATTTATGTTTAAAAGCATGCTTGAGTAGATTAATGTCTCTCCATGAATTGCCATGTTTGATGCATATGTTGTGGATGTTTGTTGATGCTTAAGTGTATGAGATGTTGATTATAGCATGTATGAATGTTTTGGACACGTTTAAATGTTGCTAAATGCGATTTGAGGGCTGTTGGAAGTGCATTTCTGGTATGCGTATCGATACTCATGGTTGTGTATCGATATGCTAAGGCTATTTTTAGGCATTTCAGCATAGGGGTACCGATACGAGTTGCTCGCGTATCGATACGCCTAGGCAAAGGCTTGAAGGCGGTACCGATACGCGGGAAAGCGTATCGATATCGTTTTTCCAAGTTTGGTTTCTGCCATTTTGCTTATCGATACGGGCTTAAGCGTATCGATACCGAGTCGTTATTTTCAGTTAAAGGAATCTTCTAAAGTTTGAAATGTTGTATATTGGTCCCTGAATGTTGAATGTTCAATTGGTTGAGTTTGGATGATCTGTTTGTGACGAAATTTTACATGAAAGCATGTTACATGACTAATTAAGGATTGGTAATCTTAAAATCTAAATAGTCTCTATATTTTATGGAAATTACAATTTAGTCCCTAAAAGTCAAATGTATGCAATTAAACGCCTAATCGAACTCCGATCATTGTGTCGTTCTCTTCTAAGTGTCTTGCTGGTCATATAGGATCATAATGTGCATCTATAAAAGATTAAAAAAAGGGTCGTTAATCGAAGTCGGCTTTGACGCGTTGGCTTCGGTTTTCCCCGTGTAATCTTCTTAGTTCAGGTCGGGCGTCTAGGCCGGGCTAAGGCGATTACAAATATTCTTTGAAGTCCTGGGAATATTCCATATGCATGTGGGGCACAATCAGACAAAAAGGGGCTCGCACATGTGGGCTCTCAAAGTGTGCGTGTTACTTTGTCCTTTTCTGCGCCTAGAATTGATGTCCAACTTGCTGTAGCATTTTTCTTCCTTGCCATACTTCACATCAGCTTCAACCTGCACAACACAACATCAGCACATACCCTTTAAGCAGCATCTAATCTTGTGAAATTAAGCCAAACCACCAACAAGCAAAGATGTATGCAACTATATGCTCTAAATGCACTTATATGCTATGAAATGACCTCGAGAGCAAGCAAATACTTAAGTAAAAAGATGTAAAATATAAGCATTTTGGCAAGTTATCACTTTCTCTGCAAATATTACAATTTTTCAGAAATTTGTTTTACATACAAGGGGGTAAGTTGAAAAGAGAATTACAATAGAAGAAAGAAAGGCACGACACGCAGGCCGTATTTATATAAAACCAAAGTAAATAGGCTATTAGGCTATAACCATGCATTTCAAACACCGTGCATATCATCCAAAACATACACATGTTTTATCTTGTTAATTAAGATTACCTAAATAGTTCTTATGACCTTTGTTGCCTACGGCCTTTGTATGCCGAGAAAATTTTTTAATTTTAGCACTTCAATTATTGTGGGAAAACCTCACGATTTGATAACTTTTATCAACATATTCGTGTTTTAGGGACTTTTCAATCCCCCTAAGGTTTTTAACTCTGTAACAACCATTATTCCTCTGCTAAAAACAATATGCTATCTTAACCGCATGTTAATCATGTCAACTATTAACATATGATTATCAAAAGCTTATCGTAACGAACACATGATTAACGCTAAACCATCGATCGTAAAACTTGTTAAAATAGATTAACATATTAAACGTGATTGGATTCAATTTCTATGTTTCGCACAAATATCGCATACTTGCCAAAACAAAAAAAAGTAAAATATGCATCTCATGCAAAAACATCATCCAAGTATTTAAGTCTGAATTTGTATCATACAAGTGGCTCTAATACCACTATTTGGAAACGTCGATACACCCCATGGCGTAGCGGAAAAAATTATCCGGCGATTACCTCTAGAGATCCATGTATGAGGAATGAATTCAGGGTGAAAGGATGAAACGTTACCTTAATAAATCTGGAAATCCGCAGGAAGTATAGGAGAATCCAAATCGAATCTGAGTCGTCACAATCACGTTCCCACCTCTACGCAGTCCACCCGAACGAAACGAACAATATTTTCTCTTCTCTAACTATTAGAGAGGTTTTCCGAAAACCATATTTATGGCTGCTAGACCTCATGCCTTTATATAGCATTCAAAAACCTAATTTTTATTAAATTCGGATTCTTTAAATATACATTATATTTATCCAAATATAATAAATATGTAGAATCTGATTCTACTTTTATCAGGTTTCTTTAGGGATATATATATATATATACATTAATAGTATATGATAATTACATTAATTATCTAGTATTAAAATATATAAATGAGTTTATCTATAATTGCAATAACCATGATAATTTCGATTCTTACTTATTTCATGCACAACAAGTTTGTACACATGCTATCTAGCCGATATTTGTTCGTTTCAATCATAGGGTGTGACCCTTGTAGCTTAATATCTAGAACAATTCTAATATTACAAGCAATGAGTGACATCTAGTAATACTTCATTGCTGCCTAAGTTACATAAAGTGGCGGTTCGACTTAACCTTCTTTCGTGATTAACTTCTTTTATGTATTACATCTTTTTGTCCTCATATCTAGATCGGATACAAGTCATAGATTAGTCACAGTTGTATAGTTCATCTAATATTTATTGATATCTTGAATAGACTATTATAAATGAATAATTATGATATCCATATCAATTTATTCGAGCATGACCATGCATTTTCTAGTCTCACTCAATCAACTGGCCTATGATATTACTCCTATTATGTAGGAGGAACAAATCCTATCTTGATCATCCATATTCCGCTACATAGATTGTGACATATCCAATATTAGTCTTTATAGTGTAATCAATTACGACACACGTTTGACTGTATCAAAATATGTCACTCACGATGTTAGAATAATGATGATCTCAATTCAGAGGATCATACATGTAGTTATCACCATGAGCAATGTTGTGACTGTCACATAATAATCCAAGAAACATGCTCATAGCGGGTCAATCCAGCATGTCGTTCTCTAACACATACTTATGTATTGATTTTGACATCTTCATGTCAATGACAACACTTTGTCATCAATAAACTACAAATTAGTCTTGATATATTATTGTTGTCAATGCCCACAATAATACTTGACTAAGGACATTCAAGAATAACTATATTATTCTAAGGACTTCATTATATTTCAGTTCATTTATAGATGCACAAAATAAGACTGAAATAATAATAATGGCTTTATATTAATAAACAAGATAAAATAAGTATGTCTTTTAAAACCATCTCATGTTTGGTCTTTGGGCATACTCCAACAACATGCATATATATAACTAGTATATAATGTTTGTGAAGAAGATTAGCAAAAACTCCCTTGTCTTTCAAACTTGTAACACAAGTTGAAAGTATGAGAAAAATGAGAATTGAGTGAAATAGGATCGCATAATCCCTCCTTCTTTAAGGAGATTTGTCCTCAAATCGGACCCCTTCGTTTTTTGACGTTTCTTAGGTCTTGGGATAATTGAATCATATCCTTGTGATCGCCCTTCTTTATGTCTTCAATATGCATCCTCATGTCGTGTGATCTTCTTCCCCTCATGTTTGAAATAATACTTGTTGGTGTAGCAATCATGAATCCTTTTCTTCTCAAACTGCCACGGTCTTCCGATGAGAATGTGGCTAGCATGCATGGGCACTACATCACTCATAACCTCGTCTTTGTAGTTGTCAATTGAAAAGGAAATCAAAACACGTTTAGTGACCTTCAACTCGCCTCCATCATTCAACCATTGTAGCTTTTATGGTGTAGTATGCTTTAAAGTCTTTAAGCCCAACTTTTCTGCATTGATAGTACTAGCAACGTTGGTGCAACTCCCGCCATCTATAATCATGAAACATACCTTGTTGTTCACATGGCACCATGTGTGGAATATATTTTCACATTGATTCTCTTCCTCAGCCATTTGGGCATTAAGGAGCCATTATACCACTAATAGCTCTCCATCAACCACTAGCTCAATTTCCTCACCTTCTGGTTCGGATTCCTCTTTAACTTCATCTTCATGGTCAGAAATGATGTCTCCATTATCCATAAGTAGCATGGTGTTACGGTCGAGCATTGATTAGACATGTGACCATGTACTAAGCACTTAAATCACTTAATCTCCCTAATACGTTCCTTGCCTTCTAATTGCTTGGCTCGTTCGGTTTCCATCACCATTGGATTTGGTTTTGATGTCTCGATCAGTTCCTTGATTTGTAAAGGTGTGTTCCTTCGAGCATTACTCCATTTAGGGCTGGTTGCATTAGTGACCCTTGAAACGAACCTCTTCTTTTATTGTCGTTCTACCTTGATATTCGTGTACACTATCTCGGCATTCTCCACATATTTTTGTAATTCTGCAACATCGGCTATCTCTCGGTTGAGGCCTTTAAGAAATCTGGCCATTGTTGCCTCCCAGTCTTCGTCCATGTTGGCACGGATCATAGAAACTTCCCTCTCTTTGCAGTAGTATTCTACACTCTGGTTTCCGTGCCTTAGAGTTTACAATTTGTGGAGCAAGTCTCGGTGATAGTGTGTAGGAATGAATCTCCTCCACATGATGCTCTTCATATCTTGTCAAGTTGTAATTAGCCTTTCTCCGTTATGCCTCATGGACAAGGTTAATTAGTCCCCCCAAATAAGAGCATAATCTATAAATTACATAGCAACCAATGTACCTTCTTTTGTTTCGAGTAATTATGGCATTCAGAAACATAATCCACCTTACTTTCCCAATCTAGATATGATTCCGGATCTATTTTTCTTTTGAAAGGTGGGATAGTGACTCGAATGTTATTGAGGTTGTCATCATATTGGCCACGATCACCTTGATATCTTTGGGTTGTCCTTTGAGATAAATGTTGGATATCTTCATCATTGTCGGCCATGATTTCCTCCTAGTTTTGCGGCATATTTTGTTTACCAAGGCCTTGTGCATTCCCTTGGGATCCTTCCAACCGATCTATTCTTTCATGAATGGGTTCAAGTTTTGTCCTTAGCAATATTTGCATCTCCTTGATTAATGTTTCGGTTTGAAGATTTGGGTTTGACTGTTCTCCTCTACGCTCGTCATTAGAATTTTGTACCATGGTTAGAAGTAAAGTAAAATAAGGACCTCACCAACTCACGCACACAAAAATCTCACGGTCACTCCAAGGAATTTTAGATGTCACTCCACTCAAATTACTCATGTTTGCACTCTGGGATGTTATTTGGCTTTTGTTATCCCCTTCTGATCTCACACACTCAATTTGCCTTTTTTCCACTCGAATCTCTCAACACAAGTTCTTAATAGAACTAACAAACCTGTCAAAACTTTAAAACTTTTTGGCATTTGAGCTGAAAATTTGGTTAGGCTAAAGAAATATAAAGAAAAGGTTAAAGGTAAAGAAATGAAAAGGCAAAATAAGATGGTAAATTAAAAGAAATATGAATGGACTGAAATAAGAGTAAATCAAAATAAACGTACCAAAAAAACTTACTCACAATCTGATCGTGAACAATCAAACTTGAGGAACTTTGATTACCAAATGATACGCTCCGAATCTCCAAATGGCTTTGTTGTGAGAAACATTGATTGTCTCGACCATGAATGCAAGCAAGCCTTGTAGTCCGTACGCCTTGATGATGAAATGATGAAGGAAAGATGGTGAATGATATGGTAAGGTGTGGAAGTGTTTAGGGAAGTGTATGAAAGAAATGGATGGAATGTAAGTGTATGATAGGTTCAGATATGGTGATGGAAATGGTGAAGAAAAGATAGTATTCAAAGAATTCAAAAGAAGAACATATACTAAAAAGTATAGACATGATCTTTAAGAGAATAACTTTGAGGGTGGTAAATGACTTAGACCCATTGGTTAAAGAGCCAAGAACCTGAAGTATGGTGGATAGAAGTGACGCCACAAGCAATGAAGCTTGATAAGTCAGAAAAGTTTTAAAAAAAGAATAAGTTTGAGACAGAACTCACAAAGGAATTTAATTGATAAAAATTATGTGTTTACAAATGAAAATCAAAGCCCTATTTATAGTTGTACAAGGGGTGGCCAAATGGGCATGACTCAAAGAGCATGTGATGGTTCGGCAAGCTTGTGTCTCCCTCCAAATGGTCGAAAGGCCTCCTCCAAGGCTTGGGTAACCATTCGACTTAATGGTGCCTCCCTCCATGCCTTTCCCTCCAATTTCTAGGCGCCAACAGGATTTCCCTCCAAGGCTGGTCAGTTGTGTTCCTTGGGGACAGAACATGTCCTTACATGGCTGAGCTGAAGGTTGTAGGGTGAGCTGAGAGTGAGCTGGCTTGAGCTGAGCTAGCTAGCTGATTTAGCTAGCTAAAATTTGGAGCTGTTTTGAGGTACTCCAAGCTGCCTCTAGCTAGGTGATCTTGTCCTTTTGTAATGCCTCAGTTTTTGGCCTAGAGGTTTTAAATGCGATTTTAGGGACCGACGAATCTAGATTAGAGATTTAGGTCAGTTCGGAGTTGGTTCGGGATGTGATAAAATTATACAAAAAATTATAAAATATTCTTTAAATATATATTGAGGGAAAGTGAAGGCAATTTTGGAAAATGATTTTTGGAAAGTCAACATTTCGGTTTGGTGACAAAAATGTAAAAATTGCAAGTTTCGTTTTAATGGCTAAATTGAAGAGAGCCAAAACTTAGTATCCTTAGGGAGCTATTACACCAATGTGTTATCAGTTATTTCCTTGATTTTGTGTTTTAAATGATTTTTAATTAATTGATTTAATAAGAGAGATTTATTAAAAGAGATTTTAAAAGGCTAAACATTTTCTTACGTAACTACTTTTCTCCTAAACTTTTCTGTCAACTTTCTTAGCAGCCAAACTATCTTTCCATCACTAAAATCACCATAGATTTATCTCATTTCATGTACTTTTGATTCCTAAATGATGCCCATGGATTTCTACAACAACTAGCTAAAGTTTTCTTGAAGGATTTCTTCAAAATCATTGCAAATCAATGGGAAAGCTTGTGTTAGCGGTGATCTTTCTTTTCACTCCTCTAATAAAGATTATTAAAATTCCCAAGTCTTTTGCACTCTAATTTTGTTTAATAACAAGGTTTCGTAATTTAATTGATGAAAATTGCTAAATTAAGCTTTGTAAGATGATTTTTCAATATTTTTGTTATGATATTGTTTTGATTGATTTGGGCTGATTTTAATCATAATTTGAATGTTAAATGATGTGAAAATAAAGGTTTTATAATGGTAATCCCGAAATGAGTTGGATCTCTAATTGTTAGATTGTTAGATTTTGGGTTTTTGAGGTGTTAGTGTGAAATCTGAATTGCTGGAGGTATGAGGATGTAATTAGGTTTATTTTGGATGTTATTTGATGTTTAATATTGGATGGAAGTGTTGGATTATGGTTGGGCTGAGTTTAGAGAGTGATCGAAGGTGATTTCATATGGGTGTTTAGGGCAGAGCAGCGAGATTGTTTAAGTTGCTGGTGATTTTAATGCATTATGATGCATTAATCCTCTGTTCTTGTATGGTATAAACATGGGAGAACACATCGAAAGCAATCGATGAAGTTCCAGGGGCTTCGGTCGCTTAATTTCGCGTCGGCGAATCTTGGTTTCGCAAGTCGGTGAGTGAGAACGTGATTTCCAACTTTGAAACACTTAAAAGGTGGTTTTGGGAACTTAGTGTAAGCTTGAAACGCTTTACTAAGTTTGAAAGTAAGTAAAAGGATTTTCTCCCTCGAATTGTGCTATTATGAGTTGTTGATGCACTTGATTTTAAATACATGTTACCTACTGTTTAAAGCATGATTTGAAGTAAGCGATTTATTGTTTTTTATGTTATATTGATGAAGGATGCACATGGAAAGTGATCCTTGTAAGTATATTCTTGTACTTGTATTATGAAGCATGGTTTGATGCTTGGAAATGTGGTTTATTGGTAATGCTTTGAAAACAGTGAGGTTTATGCTAAATACGAATTATATTGGCAAGTGATGTTGTGAAATTGGTTTATAAATGAAATCAGATATAGTTAACCGGCTATAGGATTGAGTGCACTATAAACAAGTCGCCTTGGATGCTGAGGGGTTTATACGGTGTACCGAATACTCCATCCAAGTACCCTAATGATTGAGGAAAGTGTATGGTGTCCCGTCTCTTGTTAGTGGGGTTATACATCTACCGATGAGTGGTGTTGAGGAGTTTATATGGTGTACCGAATACTCTACCACGGGTGTCACAATAGTGGAGGGTAGCTCCCGTGTGTGAACCTTGAGATGCTGTTGAGAATGTATGAAGTGTTGGGACAACACTTGAGAATCTGTGTATCCGATGTGGTTTTGAGAAATGATCTTGTTAATGATCACTTGTGAGCCAATATAATTGATTATGAATTATGGTTTTGTCTATGATGCATATTGTGTAAAATGCATGTTTTACTCTTTAAGCTTTGCATTTGTTGGCTATGCATAGAAAGGCTTAAATTGAGTGTTCAAAAAGAGGTTTTTATTGATGAGATCATAACACGTGTTGTTGAGGTTTATATGCTTATTTTTATTAAGGTAAGTGCATGGTTTTGAAGGCATGATGGTTTTCAAATGATGTATTGAGACATTTGAAATGAGATTTCAATGTGTTTTTTCGAAAATGGTTTAAATGCATTGATGGTGTTTTGTTTTTTAGCACTCCTCACTAAGCTTTGTGTGCTTACGCTCTACTTTTTTCCATCAATGTGGATAGTTGAGGTTTGGAGGCAGCAAGGGGCAAGGGAATTCCAAGAGATTCGCTTTAGAATGTATGTTTCGGTTTATACTAAAGTAATAAGGACAATGGGGGATCCGTTGTGTTTTGGGAGATTTGTGTAAACTCCCTATTTGAGCATGTGTTTAATGTTGTTTTAGACTTGTAAATGGCCTTTGGTTATTGGTTTGTGCCTCGTTATGCATTTCGGTATCTTGCTTGGTTTGTTTGCTAAGCTGCATGCCTATAGTTTACCTTTGATGCAAAGTGCTATGATTTAATGTTGAACATGCCATAAATGATTGGGGATTGATTTTTAAATATGTTGTATGCATGTTGGAATGGTTTAGTATGGATTAAAGTGTGAAAACCCAACAAAAAGTGTCATTACATGCCCAGGTGTTTCAGTACACTCGAGCTTGTACTGAAACAGTGAGCCTGAAATGGCTTAAGGGTTTTGAAACAAGGATGGTCTGTTCCGGTACGTTTTGCCACTAGAAACCTCTGTTCCGAAACACCTCAAAGGGTGTTTCGATACGGGCACGTGTTCTGAGCCCTTTGAACCAGTTTTCGTGTGCTTGTTTCGATACAAGACTAGCCTATACCGAAACGGCAGGCTGATAAGTTAGTTGATGGAATATTCTGAAGTTCTAATTCTTTGCGTTTTGGTCCCTGAATGTTATGGATGCAATTAAATGAGTATGGATGATTGCTTGGAGTTGATTTTTGACAGAGATGCATGTAATCTGACTAATTAAAGGTTGGTAACATAAAATGGCATAAGTCCCTATATTTTGGTAAATTTACAAAATGGTCCCCAAAATGTATTTGAATGCAATTGAGTTTCAATTCATTGTCTGATCGAGTTGCAAATTGTTCTACTACGATGTTAAACACTTAGGATACTAATGAGCATCTAGACAAGATAAAATAAAAAATAAGGTTGTTTATTGAGGTAAACCTTCCCGGTTTACTTCAATATTCCTTGTGTGACTTGTTCGGTTCGGTTTATCGCCCAGACCGTATCGAGGGGGTTACACCTTTAGTGTCCTTGAGCTTATCTCGAGCTATTGTAGTGATTATGAGCTGAAATTGAGCTTCTCTTGCCTTGAATCGTTCCCAAGCAATTGTGAGTTGATTCTGAGTCCACGAGCTATTGTTAAGCTGCCCTTTGATCCCTTGTTATATGGGTAATGTGTCCTACAAAGAAAAACACTTGATAATATAAGTAAAAGTAATGAAATATGTGAAAGATATATGATAGACTAAAACTTAAGTAACAATGTGGCATACACTAATGTTTAAGTATGTTTATTATTACTTAATAAATATATATAGTATAAAGTATGGAATTGCATAACATAATGTACGATGCATATGTATAACTAGTATATAATGTGTGTGAAGAAGATTAGCAAAAACTCCCTTATCTTTCAAACTTGTAACACAAGTTGAAAGTATGAGAAAAATGAGAATTGAGTGAAATAGGATCGCATCATAATGAGTCCAAATGCATGTAGAATTTATGGGATTTGATATCTAACTGATTCATATTTGATTTTGAATCTGGGATAACTATCCTTTGCGTTTGAAATAATTCTGCAGATAATGGCTTTTATCGCCACTTGCCATGGCATCCTTCGGTAACTGGTTCGGCAAGTCGTCATCCTTATATTAACTTGCCATGGCGTCCTTCGGCAAGTGACTCAGCAACTTGTCCTGCACAAAATAAAGAAAAAAAATATCGATTTCTCCATAAAATTAGCAAAACCCAAGGCCAAGCCCAATAAACGGAAAAACTACGAATTTATGCATAAATAATTATAAATGCAACTAAATGGGCCTAAGTGTAAACAATAATCTAAGTAAAAAGGGTATAAAATATAGTACTTTTCACACTTAACACACCCCCAAACTTGAAATATTGCTTGTCCTCAAGCAATGCATGAACTAACAACAATTACCTGCCAAGGCATTCACCAAATAATATGCTTTAAACCTTACTTCAATCCTAGAACCGTGTAAATAAAGAATCAATTACCTTTTTGTCTTTCGAAAGCACAGAAAGTTACCTAAAGTAAGTTAGAATTGGGTATTTGCTCAATTGCCTAAACCAATGGCAAGTGAGGTGGCAATCTGTGGAAATGGAGGTGGCAATCTAATTTCTTTGCCCTTTTTCGTCTCATCTAGCTTGGCTTCGTTGCTTGAACTTGTTGCGGCATGTGAACTTGCCGTGGCAACTACTAAAGACTCGTCATCCGCAATTGTCGAGGCATTGTTACAAGGCACTTCTTTCTGAATAGAGGATTGCTTTGCTGGCTGACTACTTTCCTCGGGTTGGATAGGATCATTATTTTCCTTTGGTCCACTTCAAGTGGTGATCTCCTTACACTATTCATGGCCTGATCCTCGTACAACCTATGTGTCATTGGGCAAACTTCCTTGTGGCCTTGAGCTCAAGATTTGGGCAAATTTCCCAACCTGTGTCTCTAAAGATTTCAACATTGCTCCTTGGCTCTGCATTGTCATCTCATTCTTGTTTATAAAAGAGACATTATTTTTCATAAAACTACTAGTCTCAGCCATATAAGACTCAGCCTTAAGCATAAAAACATTCAAAGTTGTTTCCAAAGGACTTATTGATGATGATTGTTGCTGGGGGAAACTGAGTTTGTTGCCATGAAAAGTTCTTTTGAAAGCCTGATGATTCTGTGTTTTGGTGGGGTGGTTTGTTGGAATCGTCCTAGTTACTCCAAAAAAATTGGGTGCTTCCCTCATTCTGGATTATATGTGTTGGAATATGGATTTTCCTTCCGAATGAAATTCTTAACATAATAACTTGAATCTGCATTTTGTGGACATTCAGAAGAATCATGATTAGTATTGCATAAAACAAAAAATGAATCAGCTACCTTGAATTTTTGTGTATCGTTGGGTCACTGAAAATTCTTAACCATGTTGTTTAATGTAGAAATATGTGCTAAAATAGCGTCTGATGAATCAAGCTCAATTATAGTGGCATGTTTTTTATCAGTCCCTTCCTCGTGGTTGGGAACTGGTAATCATTGTTGGAAAGTCTGTCTAAGATCTCTATTGCTTCCTTAGGTGATTGTCTAGTAGAATTCCATTTGTCGAGGCATCCAGCATCATCTTGGTTGGTGCCTTTACTCCATTGTAGAACATTACCAGTTGTGTCAAATATTTGAATACGTGTATTGAATATTTGCATAGAAGTTCTTTATATCGATCCCAAGCCTCGTACATGGATTTTTCATCTCTTTAACGAAAAGAAGTAATGTCATTACGCAGTTTATCAGTTATATTTGGATGATTATACCTTCATAGGAAACCGTGGCACAGTTCTGCCCACGATTTCAATGATCCGGGTGGTACATTGTTCAAGCACATTCTCGCATTATCCCTCAGTGAATAGAGAAACAATTTTATCTTTAGGACATCTTCATGGACTCCTTTCTGATGAAAAGAGCCACAAACTTCTAAGAAATCTATCAAATGTTGTCCGGCATCTTCATGGGGTGAGCCGCTAAATTTTCCAATTAAGTTGAGCATGGTGAATATAATCGTCTTCAACGCAAATTGTGCAGCTTGGATCTCAGGAGTGACAATGCCTGGTTTGAGATCATCAAGATCTAGAAGTAGATAATATCGAATGGGTCTGTTCCATACATGAACAAGTTGCTCTGATAGAATTGCATTTTCTCGTGCCGCGGCATTCTGGTTTCCAATGGCATTTTAATTGTTGTGGGCATTTTGATTGCCGGGGACATTTTGATTGTTGTGGCCATTTTGATTACTGAGAGCATTCTTATTGCCAACTGAATTAATAGTGGATATGCCATAGCTCCTAGCTCTCTCCTTCTTCAACGAAGAACTCATCCAAACTCTGATTCAAGTGGGTAGTCTTGTCTTACCGGTCTCGCTTTGGTCATACACAAGTGCAAAACCTGCAAAATGAGGTCAACCCCTTGAATTAAATAACATTGTAAAATAAAATTGTATGAAATTAAAAAATGAAGTCATCATTGCAAATCCCCGGCAACGACACCAAAAAATTGTTTTGTGATTTAAGTGCAACGCAAACGGTGCAACTGAACACGTTGCAAGTAATAGTATAGATTAAGATCGTCTCCACATAGATTGGTGAAACTTCATCTTCTAGCTTCTTGCACTATAGAAGAATAGTAATGAAAGTGATGGATGGTGATAAATATCAAGTAAAATAAACTAAGTAAAGAGGGTAAATAGAAAAAAGGTAATCGATATGAGAGATTAGGCCAGGTTATCGTGAGTATTGGTGCGATTGCCGGATGAATTGTTGTGGCTAGTAATTGCTGAGGCAAGTAAATTTTTGTGGCAAGTAATTTCTTTTGCAAGTAGATTGTTATGGCAAGTAAACTGATGAGGCAAGTATATTGCCATTTCAATGTTCGGCGGAGTGTTCTTCAATGCCTTCGCGTTATCCCTAACCGAAGAACTGATGATTGTGCAAGCCTTGGTGATACATCTCTGCGATATCCTTGGGTGAACAACTTTGATATTTTCACTCTTCTTATCCGCTAAAATTCGATCCTTATTCCTAAGGCGAATTAGTTTCCACCAACGGTTGTTTAAATGGAAATTGTATCCACTCATTTCTTGAATCTAACTCTCTCGGGCCTAGATAAATATATGTGTTAAGTTCCTTTCCCAATTCCTTTGAAGTGAAATAAAGAACCAAGAATGGATAAACACTGAATTTATTGAATTAAAAACCAAAACCACTCATTCGTCTCTACACACCAATAAAACTCAATAATCCAAGCACAGTTAATCTAGTTCATGGTTGGGTAAAAAGGAAACTCAAAAGAATAAAAACCAGACATGGGGTGGACCGCACATTACATGATAAAAAGAAATGGAGAAGATGAAATCCTCCAATCTAAGCTAATGGTTGTGAGGTGAATCCCCCTTTGTGATCCAATCTCACTCTCCTAATCGATGTCCCTAATGTTGTTGTTGTGATCTCTTTAAATAGGTGAGGAGAAGGAGTCCAAATGCATGTGGAAACCGTGGGATTGAAACTCTAACTAATTCAGGTTTAATTTTGAATATGGGATAATTATCCTTTGCGTTTGAAATAATTCTGTAGATAATGGCGCTTTTATGGCGACTTGACATGGCATCCTTCGGCAATTTGTTCAGCAAGTCGTCATCCTTATCTTAACTTGCCAGGGCATCCTTCGGCAAGTGACTCAGCAACTCATCCTACACAAAATAGAGCAAAAACATCAGGGATTTCTCCACAAAAATAGCAAAATACAAGGCCAAACCCAATAAACGGAAGAACTATGAAATTATGAATAAATAACTACAAATGCAACTATATGGGCCTAGGTCTAAACAATAATCTAAGTAAAAAGGGTATAAAATATAATCCCTCTGTCCCATGAAGATTGTCCCTTATTGACTTTTTCTGGTCAAATTTTTCAACTTTGACTAATTATTCTTTAAAATTTATTAACGATAAAACTATGAAAAAATATATTTAAAAAAACCTATAATCAAGTAATTTTTAAATATATATTTCATAAAATTTAATTATTTAAAATATTTAATATAATTGTAGTCAAAGTTTAAAATTTTTTACTTTCAAAAAGTCAATAAGGGACAATCTGTAACACCCCCTTCCCGGTCTAGTAGGAAACCAGGTCGGAAAGCGTTATCGGTGATCAATGCAGTGATTCTAGTACAATAATTCATTCAATAAACAATACGATGTGATATGTTATCGATATGCAACAGTAACAACTTCTATTAAGACTTGCTAATCTATTTTAAGGCCAATTTTAAACTCTTATAAGCTCTAGGGACTTAACTGTAATTTCATTAATTTAAGGGTCCTTTCAATAAAGCAACTGAACTGCAATGAAATTCAAATCAATTTTAGTAAGCCTATAAATTTTTCATGTTAGTCCGAGTTCATTTACCCACCTAATTAACTTTAGAAGATTTGGTGACCAAATATAAACAATGCAAAACAGTATTCATTGCCAATTGGCGGTTATAACTAACATCGTACCAAAACGCCTTAGGCTGTATCGGTACAAACATATTTTAATTAAAATTTCCATGGACATTGTCTAATACCAGACCGAAACGACCAGGGATGTTTCAGTACAGATTCACCTCTGTTGACTTTGACCAGAAGACCCTGTTTCGATACGGTTTAACCCGTATCGATTCCGGTTAACTCATGTTGACCCCGTTCCGATACACTCTGAGCTTGTATCGAAACGAGTTTTAACAGTGGCTAAAGTCCCAAAAATTGTATCGGTACGCCCCTAAGTCGTATCGAAACACCATGTTTTACCTTGGTTCCTTATAGCTTTAATATGATGGTCGTACCGAAACGCCATCACCCATTTCGGTATGACTGCCCTGTAGTGACAGATTTTAGTTTGGTGTTTATCCAATTTGACCTACCAAACAATGTCCAAATGTATTTAAACTTTACACACAACATTTCAATACTATAAACTACTAGCATGCAAAGTTTCATGACTGTATGAATATGTTTACTAGGTTTTTACCTTTTAGAGCCCATTATGCCAGTTTAGTCACTTTTAGCACAACACAAAAGTCATTTTAGGGTCTTTAACTACATTACAAACCACAAATAACATAAACATACCAAAAAGGACTCAAATGACTAGTTCAACTACATTGCCACCATTCTAGGAGTTCATAAGGACAAAACACGTTACTTGAAACTTGTAGTGACTTGTCTAGCTCCGTATTCTCCAGTCTACAACAATGATAACCTTTTAAGCTGAAATACATGAAAGATGAATGCATTAGACTTACATAGTCTAAGTGAGGTAGCCATAAGCAACATCTAGATCAACAATATGCATTTCAAAATCAAGTACTTGATAATATCAATGATATGAGTCTATGATAACAATGTAATGCTCATGATCAACATCAATTTCTTCTTATTTCATTATTAACCCTTGGATCGAATCAAGATAGTGGATACGCGAATTCCTGCGCCTCGCCAAATCAATGAATGGTCTAGTCCCTCTGCATCGCCAAATCAACATAGGTCGTAGCCTTAGGACCGTAGTCCACTCGTACACTGAGCTCATGAATTTAATGAAATGCCAATTGTATCTAACATCCTTTCGAATCCAAGGTCCGGTAGCAACATTAACAATCAAGGTTCAATGATAATTATAATGTCTAGTGTTTCCAATGTATGTATCAATAAATAATGTTTCGATATCAATGATTCTCTACAAATACATTAGCTATAGCAATATTCAATGATTTCGATGTCAATTTCAATGATCGATGATTCATTTACAATGGTTCTATAACAATATCTATAGCAATAACAATGTAGAATGATGATAACAATACCAATGTTCGATGATATACTTACCTATGCTTACCAATGTATCCATCTAATGACTCGGTGCAATATCTCTTAAAGCAAGGTTAGCTAAATCAATAAAATCAATAACAATGAATTCAAGAAGGCTTCTCACCTAATTCTGAGATTCTGACTATCACCTTGACAATATGATGCTTTTACGGCTCTCAGATAACAACCCCTTTATTCCTAGCCTTCGGTGAGGTCGATGGATGCTCCTTATCATTTTCTTGAGCTATGAAATCAATAGGAGTGTGTTAGAAACAATACTACGATATCATAATCAAAATAATGATATCAAATCGATATTTAAACTTAGAATAAACAATATCTACAAGATTTCCATGAATAGCTAAACCTAACATCGAGATTACTCTCTCAACTTCCATGGATTTCAACAATAGTTTGGGGAATGTAACTTACCCGATCAAAAGCAACGTTTTGATAAGAATGATTTGAAGAAAGCTAAGCTTAGGTCCAAGCTCCAATGGAGGTGCTTGCTTAGTCTTGGTGAAGGAAAAAGATGATGATAGCTAAATTTGGTTTCAGTGGTTTACATGTTTTTCCCCTTGATCTCTTAATACCAAAGGCTTTCCTTCCGTTGAAGGAAAGCTCTCAGATTGATCCATGTAAGTGGAATTATAATTGAGGAGGGGCTAATCACGGGGTTAGTCCCTCAACTCCCAATACTTTATGATCTTGCCCTCAAACTATTAATTCCCACAATTTAGTCACTAAACAGATTTCAATACTATTCAATAAGGTCCAAGAACAAAGAATTGACTCAATTAGAGTTCAATGTCGATATAATTGGTCCCACCTACAGTGTCAAGACAATATTTAGGCCTTCATAATATAGGGTTCCCGATCGCCGGAACTCAATTCTGACTAGACTGGATTTTGGGGTGTTACACAATCTTCATAGGATAGAGGGAGCAGTGCTTTTTCACACTTAACACAAGGAAGCAAATGTTTTGATGATACATCAAGGATAGAGATATTGTTATAGATAGATTAATATCAAAGATTCATCCGATGTGCAGTGTACCTTTTCCTATGTTTCATGCCGAGTTACTTGCCACGACAACTGAAGCTGGCATTTCTGTGCCAGCTGTGAGCAACAATGACATGGCAACGCCTATACCAAACTAAGTTAAGTAACATGACTCTAACCAGTAATGCACTAACTATTATCACAATTTTTCAGATTCTAGAGATACTACCTCTGCACCATTGAAGTCTCCACCTACGGCAACGAAATCAAAGCAAGCATCGAAGCGATAAGTTTCACCAACCGAAGAGGAAAAGAAGGAGGATGAGCTGGTTGAGGAGGTTGAGGAAACTGAAAGTGACCCTGCACCGTCCCCACCACCACCACCACCAAAGCGAGGCAGCAAACGCCTCTGGCGAACTGCCCAACGGAAGCTAAAAATTCGAGGTGATGACCTCTAGTACTAGTTCATTTTCATTTTTTTCATTTATTTGTTTTGCATGCATTGAGGACAATGATTCTCTCGAGTTTAGGGGGTTTGTCTTGTATTTATTTTGTCTGTCTCATTGTAGTTTGCATATATTACTTGCCATGAAAATTGCATGTTAAACTGCAAAAAATCTTTTGTGATATCCTATGATGAATTAATTTTCATGGCATTTAGATGAGAGAACATTGGATTTTAGAATTGGTATGGAATTAGCCTGAAAATTTTGCTATGATACTTTTAAATATTCACATTTTTGTAACTTGTCGATCTAGGGAGACCTAGAAAATATTAGGTTATTAAAATATGGTAAAAGTGTTCTAGAGGTGCTCATCTGTCTCTAGCCGAAAAAATGAATGATGATAATTAATTACTAGAGGTTCCCATCTAGCTCTAGTTTTTTTTATATTGAAAATTGCTTGAGGTGCCCATCTGGCTCTAGCCGAAAAAATAAAATTTTCTAGAGGTGCCTAACTAGCTCTAGTTGAATAAATTATTTCGACAATCTAATAAAACTGAAGTTTACTTGGAATCATGTTGATTGACTTGTACACAACTCTGCACACACTTGCTCCAGCATTATAGCTTTTTTATATACCCTAGTTTGGTCGTTTACTTTCTTGATATACCCTGCAAGCTTTCCCCACTGCTTCATCAAAGAGAACCATGAACCAATGTGTGATCTTTCATCGTGAAAACAATGTAGACGTGGGACCCTTTTCTTATCTTCATTATGCAGATCGTGAAAATCCTCTAGAGCTTTCCCATCGTTTACTTTCTTGGTCGTTTACTAGAGGTTCCCGTCATAATATCATGATGCAATTCCTCCTAAATCCCAGCATGTTACTATTTTTTTCAATCAAATTAAAAATAAAATAACATATATGAACCATGAAAACTTATGAGTTTAACTTTTGTCTCACCTCAATTTCTATGAAAACACAACCCCTTAAACTTGTTGATTTTGTCCATCTACTTTCAGCTACGAATAAAAGGACAAACTATAATTATTTTCTTAATTTTTTTATCTCTATTACCCTTTCATGTTTCTCAAATTCTCGTGATACGATAGTCTATAATAAGAGAACCATTTCTTGAATTAAATATTTAAATCTAAAAATTGAGAGGAGAAAATGTCTTAATTAAATTAATCTAAAAATGACCTAAAATGTCATTATACTAAAAAGTTTTGGAGGGACAACAACCCCTCCCTTCTCATGAGTGGCTACATCCCTGATAACAATGGTACCAAAACTCAATCGACAATGACTGTATTTTTTTATTTAGCGTAAGACATTTGAAAATCCAAAAGAAATTTTGGTATAATCAAGGGTAAAGTACCAAAATGGTTACTGAAATTTGTTAAAAAATGTAACCTGACTTTCAAATGTTGCAAAATGACAATTAAACTTTATATTTTGTAAAAAACTGGTAACTTCTCCATTAAATACTTAACGTGACTCTTATGAAATTTTATATAATATCACATTTAGTCCTTCATATTTACACATTCAATCAATTTAGTATTAATTTGAAAAACTTTAATAAATTTAACCATTATTATTTACACATTTTTTTTTAAAATTTGGTCCTATTTATAATTGGAAATAATTGGTAACTCTAGGTTATAATTAGAGTTTTGTAGCAACTAATGTTACCTTGTGGATGGAAACTCCCACAAATTTGGATTGAATTCCCAACGAGTTCGATCTCAAAACTAAATTTTCTTTTGGTGTCCAAGCCATAAGTAATTATTGTTGGTGTAAACAGCACCCAAATTTATTAATCCAAATATATATCCCACACTAGAAGTAGTCTAAATAGTTTTTTATGTATACACATGAAACAGAGGCCATAGACCTACATTGATATGGCTAAATAAATTTTAAAAAAAAATTGATTCATTTTTATTACAAAAGCACGATCATCCCCATTATGGCCAACCTTGTTATTTCTTAATGAATCAATTTATTGAATATTATTTCCAATCATAAATAGGACCAAAGCGAAAGAATGTGTAAATAACAAGAGTTATATTTATTGAATTTTTTTTCAAATTAGGACTAAATTGATTGAATGTGTAAATATAAAGGACTAAATGTGCTATTATAAAAAGTTTCATAACAATCACATTAAGTATTTAACGACCGAGTTACCATTTTGTTACAAAAAATAAAGTTTAATTGTCATTTTGTAACATTTGAAAGTTTAGTTACCATTTTGTTTTTTAACAAAGTTCAATGACCATTTGGGTACTTTACCCTATAATCAATATCATGTCAATATTAATCCAAAAAACATTTGAGAATCTAAAAGAATATGTAATTTAGTATAATACGACTTTTTGTACGATATATATGTTACTAATTTAAGTGTTGTATTTAAAAATATGGTTTTATCTTTTATACCCATGATATTTGAATCAAGTTAATTTTTTACACCCAATAAATAGTTAAATATTTTTAATTTATACAAATTTTTACGTGCATAATACAAGAAGAAAATATAAATTATAAAATTATAAAGGGAAGAAATTGAAAAATTATTATTTAAGGTCAAAAAGATAATTTTAAAAATTATTCATTTAGAATTTTAAATGGATGAGACAATTATAATTATCACTTAAAATTTAGTGTGAAAATTTAAAGATGATTTTAAATGGATCATTAATTTATTGAATTCTACACTAAATTTAAGGAGTTTAAGTGTTTAGCCACTTATCATGCCATGTCAGTTGGGTCATCTACTCAGTGTGTAAACAAAGTTTTATCCAACTACGATTGACTCTTTCGATTTAAATTTTGGTTTACAAATAAGGTAGTTAGTTGGATTTCATTGAGTTGTGTGCTAGGTTGTGCGAGGTGGTGTAGCGTTGGAAATCAATGAATCTCGATTATCGGTTGGTTACTAAGACGTGTAATTGTGTTGGTCGTTCAGATCGCGAAAATTCCAATTTCATCGTTGACAACCCCGTTAACTATGTTGCTAACCGTTGACCGCCATCGTTGATCGTTGATTGAGTCACCGCTAATCGTTGACCTACCTTCTCCTTCAACTGTGCAGACTAATTATACTCGAGGTACGGAGGTTTGCACGTGAGTATAAATTATCTTGATTAGTGTTTATGACTTTAGTAGGTGGCATAGTAATAGTTTTAATATAGAACTATTCTCATAGGAACCGATACAATTGGACTCAGTACTTCTGATCTTGAGAAACACATCATTCAATTGGTCGAGTTTGCTTTGGCTAAATTGTGTTTCTTTTGTTGCTATAAATAAATGTTTTTATACATTGTGTGCATTATTATATTGTGCTTGGCGAAAGTTTTCAGACAACATGCATAACATGTCATATTGTGATTTAACTGAAACATCAAATTTACAGAATTATGATATATCAGATTTGTAAAATTGTGAAATATCAAATATATAAAATTGTACAGCTTGAATTTTAATAATTCAAGTTTCAGATGGTATTCAGATTTTAAAATCAGCATCATATCATTGTGTGTACATGGATTGGGATTGTACAAGGAAGTTCAGTGGATTTACTCTCTGGGCTGAATTCCACTTTGGATAAGTGGTTTCACCATTCGAGTTGAGTTCCACTTCAGATGGTGTAAGTAGAGAGATTGGTTATGGGGAACCTTACTCTTCGGATGGTGCAACGGAGATTGGGTACTTTGTTTTCATGTGCACCAGACATCATATCATTATGATTTAGATTTATTGTATTTTAATGTGATTTCAAAAGAATTTATCAAAAAACAAAAATAATGTTTTGTTTTGTGGTTGCTTGCACTTTAGAGACACGCTAAACTCTTTAGCTTACACCCTTATAGTTCTTCTTTCAGATACTCAGACTCTTAGGCGACTCGGTACTTGGAGCATCTCGCTTAAATTTAGATATTTTTAACATTCAGTATGAATCCTCTTTCAATTATTTCATACTATTGTTTTGACATTTTTTGGGATATTTATGTATTTCAAACATTGAGACTATTAATAATTGAGATTTATTGGATGCATGCATTTATGAGGTTAATTTTGGTTATTTAATCGAACTATCAAAATAATGATTATACGTTTGTGTTTATATTTAATGAAATTTTATTGAGTTTATTTACTTTTAATATTTTTTGTATTTTAAAAATATTTAAATCTAATATTGATTTCTTGAGGGGCAAGTTTTTAAACACGACTTTCTAGATTCGGCCCATTTCTTCTAGGTCGGGTTTAGGTGGTTACAGGTAATGTCATGAAGAATCTAATGTGGATGTCTTCATCTTAGAAATGACCGAAAGGTTTGAAGGATTGGTCGCCAATGATGATGGCCAAGCTGGAGCAAAAAGGTAGTAGACTCCACAAACCCAGCCACGTTGCAGAAAATTCTATGTAACACCCGAGTTTAGGGGTCGGATGTTAAGTGTGTGAATCGGGTTTGAGTCATGGGCTTGTTTTAAATTAAAATAGGTTTTTTTAAACTAAAAAGGCTTGTGGCTTCATTAAGGGCAAAATGATAAATTTCTAAATAAAGGAAACAAAACAAGTAAAAAGGGACTTTTTACTAGTCATCTTCTTCCTCCCCTTTCAAACAAATTTCACGACACCTAAACCTTCCCAAACCCCAAAACACTATTCCATCCATTTCTTCGTCGATTTCAAGTGTTTCCAACGAGGTAAATATGTTTTTGACTTCTTCTCATCTTTCTTAACATTTCTATAGCTTTAGATTTTCATAAACATCATTTTTGTGATATTTCAAGTTTTTAAGTTTTAAGAAAAATGAGGAAGCTTTAATGGATTTTCGTTTAGTTTTTGATTTGTAAAGTTAAATTATGTTATACTCTTGCCCTTAGGTGTATCATATTTTAAAATTGTAGTGTTTTGTTGAAATCCCGAAATGGGTTTTGGGGAGTGTGTTTAAGGGTAGAAAACTTGGGTTTTTGAGGTAGTTTCGTGTGGGAAAGTTGGGCTGATGATATGGTGATTCTTGAGGGTTGTTTTGAATGTGTTTAGTGATGATTTGGGTGTTGAAATTGATGGGTTTCTGCTGGGTTAAGTTCAAGTCCGAAAATGAGGATTTTGGGTTAGTTCGTGGCTTGGAAATGTAGAGAATGGTCTTGTGGTTGTAATGGTTTTGTGGATGGTTTTTTGAGTAATATATTTTTTGTGGTTTATTAGAATCAAGGGAAATCGTTGAAGAAGCTTCAGGCTCGATTCCGGGAAATTTGGAGGCTTGATCGGCTTTCTCGGTTTTCTTTAAGGGTGTTCGGTGAGTGGATTGTTTAAAATGGTTTTAAATAGGTTCAAGTGTGTGGTTGAGGTGTTAGATTGTGCTTGGTAGGCCAATCTAATGTGGAGATTAAGTTGGTAGCTTAATCTCTTGTTTGACTTTATGAGTTTCTTGTTAAATATGCAAATGTGGTTTGTGTGATACATGTTCGTTTATGCATGTCGCTATAGCTATATAGTTGATGTGTACTCACAGTGGAGGAGGACGGTGAGGTAACATTCCACCGGAAAACATATATGTGTGATGATGAGTGAAATCTCATCCGTAAAGAAAACGGTGATGTGTGAAATCCCACCGGAAGGTAATATGGTTGTTTGAGTACGTTGGGGAGAAAATCCCAACGGAAGTTATCCGCATATCCGAGTAAGCTATATAGTTGCCAATATACTTGTCTATGTGTGGTTGTTGTGATAAGATGTTCTATTGCATTTGTGTTAAGCATAACATGAGGTAAGATGCCATGTTCATGCATTCTTGTAACGTTCGACTATGTTGCTATGTTAGTGTAAATGTATGCCATGTGAATGTCTTATGGATACCATGCTTTGAACCCTACATTGTCGATGTTTTGTTTTGAGCCCCCTCACTAAGCTTCTATATTACGCTCTCATTTTCGACAATGCAGATCATTAGTGTGGTAGTTAGCAAGGAGCAAGGAAAGGAGCATCCAAGCGCGTGTGTGGTTGCTCAAGTATGGTTTTATTGAATAATGTAATAGTTAGCAATGGGGATGCTACGTGTTGTAGGAGCATGTGTTAGACTCCTATGTTGTTAATGCTTTTGTGTTGAAGTTTTGTAACTCATGTTTTATGGATGCTTATGTCTTTGTGTGAAGGCATGTAAACCTTGTTTTATGTTATGTTTATGTGGATGCATGTTTCCTATGAATGAAATGGACTTGTTATGCATGTCTATATGTTTGATCATGCTTGTGGTAGGATATGATGCCTCTAGATTGTATGTATGAGTTTTGCTTGTGATTTTTGTTGTTTGGGGCATGTTTGGGGATGTTTCAAGATGCAGAAAATTGTTTTCAGGGTCACTCTGTGTGCATGTGTTTCGAAACGCTTGTGGTTGTTTCGGAACGATTGTAGCTCCATGGATACTCGTATCAGAACGGGGGTGGTGCCGTTTCGATACGATTTGACACTGTGAGCTCCCGTTTCGGTACACGCTTCAATACGGTTTGCCTCTATGAGTGCCTGTTTCGGAACCAGTTCCGAAACATTTCAACACTGTTGACCCCCGTACCAGAACGAAGTGGACCGTATCGGTACGGCCAGGTCTGGCTTTTAAACTGGAGCCCGCGTATCGAAACAGGCAAGCCTGTTTCGAAACGCAGGCATGTAATTGGGCTTTTGGCATCTACAAGGGTTCTCGGATGTTGTGTTTTAGTCCCGTTTGTTTGTTTGTTTGTTTGCTTCCTTGTCAAGTTTATATGCATCTTTCATGTATGGTTTGGCTTTGTACGCATGAAATTGGACTAACACGTCACTTGGTAAATTTACGTTACGTTATATCTGATTTGATGTTTTCTATATCGTTCTCCACTGTCGCTTCTCACATAGGACTAAATGATAAATTTAGACAAGATAATTAATGAAAAGTTTTCTAGGGTATGTAATCGGAGTGGAACCTTAACCAGTTTCGCTTCGATTTTCCCCGTGTAACCTGTTCGAATCGGTCTGTCGTCTAGACTGGGATGAGGGGGTTACATTTGTTGGTATAAGAGCCTGAGGTTTCCGAGACCTCGGGTAGGTAAGTAATGTAAGCTTGAAGTGTTATGTTTAAGTATATCGGTGTATGTTGTACGGTGAATGTTTTGCTATGTATGCTTGTTGTTCGCTTGCTTGCATAGTGTTTGAAAGCGTGGGCTAGTATGGTTGTTGTGTTGAGGCGTAGTGTCGAGTTCCCATTGCTACCATTGCTTATTTGAAAATATTTTAAGTAAAGGAATACTTGAGCACGTTGGACCCTTGCCTTTGCTAACTTAATCCTTGTGTGTTTGTTTGTTTGTAGTCGATATCTTGCTAGCCGTAAGATGAGACCTAGAGGTAGGCCTAGGATGGTTCATCCAGAACCACGGACAGCAGCTCCAGAAGTTGAGCCTGTTGTTGTGGCGGAGGCTCCTCCACCTTCTCCTTCTCCTCCTTGTCAAAAGGGAGGTGAGGCGAAAGCTAAGGGTGTAGGACCTCATGTTGGCCAAGGTCCGGCCGGTATAGAACTAGCTCCGTTGGTTCAGGGTATAGCTGGGGCTTTCCAGGCAGCTGTGGCCGGGGGATAGGCAGTGGCACAACCTTAGGGTGAAGGCACCAGTTTTCCACTTGAGAGGCTTCGCAGTTTGGGAGGTGAAGAATTTTGAGGGTGCCAACCCGAGAGATCTGAGGCTTGGTTTGACAAGACTGTTCGTATCTTGTCTCAGATGGGTTGTACTGGAGCACGCAGACTAGGATGTGTTATTTCTCTGCTTCAGGGTGATGCCTACACTTGGTGGGTCACCATTACTACAGGCATGCCAGATGCCGAGGTTACTTGAGATTTCTTTGAGTCTACCTTTCGCAAGAAGTATTTGGGTCCTCGTTATCTTGATGAGAAGAATAGAGAGTTCATGGCTTTGCTTCAGGGTAACATGATAGTGACCGAGTATGAGATACGGTTTGTCAGATTGAGTCAGTATGCGTCCGAGCTAGTTCCTACTGAGAGGGAACGATGCGATTGTTTCCGTTACGGGTTGAGCGAGGAAGTGAAGAGGTACACTTTGGCTACGGATTACACGGACTTCGATGTCTTGGTCTCTAGGGCCAAGGACATAGAGCACAGTTTGGGTCTGACCAAATGTTCAGGTGGTTCTAGTTTAGGGAAAAGGTCTGCTGACTTTGATAGAGGTGATGCCAAGAGGCATAGGGACAATAAGCATCATTTTGATCATAGACGTGGTGGTGGTAACCACGGTAGAGGCCATCAGGGCCAGAGAGATGGTAGGCGTTTGCCCGACTGTGCTAGATGCAGGAGGCATCACACCGGAGAATGTTGGGGAAACTTTCATGTGTGTTGGAACTATGGAGCTAGAGATCACTTTAGGTGTGATTGTCCACATCAGGCTGGGTTTGCACCAGTTCAGGTTCAGGCTCCTACTAGAGCTATCGAGTATCCGAGAGGTCGTGGGCGCGGTCGAGGTAACTTCCAGCCGAGAAACGATAGCCAGAGGAATGTAGCACATGTAGTTGCGGTTCAGCCAGAAGGCGGGGGTCAGGCTAGAGTTTATGCACTTCTCGATACAGTCTCTGAGTTTGCTTTCCTTGATTGACTCCGGATCTATGCATTCATATATTTTGAGTGAGCATGCAAAGATGTTGAATTTACCTTGTGAGGTACTAGAGGTAGGTGTTAGTGTTGCTAGTTCCTTCGGTGATACAGTAGTGGTTAGGAAGATGTACAAAAGGTGTCTGTTAATGGTTCAGGGGCATATATTTCCAGTGGACATGATGGACAGTCTCTGAGTTTGCTTTCCTTGATTGACTCCGGATCTATGCATTCATATATTTTGAGTGAGCATGCAAAGATGTTGAATTTACCTTGTGAGGTACTAGAGGTAGGTGTTAGTGTTGCTAGTTCCTTCGGTGATACAGTAGTGGTTAGGAAGATGTACAAAAGGTGTCTGTTAATGGTTCAGGGGCATATATTTCCAGTGGACATGATGGAGTTACCTTTCTATGGCTTCGATTTGATTTTGGGTATGGACTGGCTTACAGAGCATAGAGCTAGGATAAACTTCGAGACAAAAAGAGTCTACTTGAAGCTTGCAGATGACAATGAGATTGTAGTAGTAGGGGAGAATGTAAAATTCTTGTCGAATGTTGTTTCAGCCTTAGAGGCTCAGAGATTAGTTGAGTTGGGTTGTGAGGCGTACTTAGCCTACGTGATGAATCCGAACATGAATGAAGTTAGACCGCATGATATCAAAACAATGTGTGATTTTCCGAGTGTGTTTCCGGAAGAGTTGCGTGGTTTGCCGCCTGACAGAGAAGTAGAGTTTGCCATAGAGACATATTCAGATTCTGCTCCCATTTCGATTGCTCCGTACCGTATGGCACCGAAAGAACTGAAAGAGTTGAAGACTCAGTTACAAGAGTTATCAGATAGAGGTTTTATCTGTCCGAGTTCTTCGCCTTGGGGCGCTCCGGTATTGTTTGTGAAGAAGAAAGACGGTAGTATGAGGATGTGCATTGATTGTAGACAGTTGAATTAGTTGACAGTGAAAAACAAGTATCCCTTGCCGCGTATCGATGAATTGTTTGATCAGTTTAGAGGGGCATCAGTCTTTTCGAAGATTGATTTGAGATCCGGTTATTACCAGTTGAAGGTAAAAGAGGTTGATGTACCGAAGACAGCTTTTAGGACTAGATATGGTCACTACGAGTTTTTGGTTATGTTTTTTGGGTTGACAAACGCGCCGGCTACTTTCATGGACATGGTGAACAGAATCTTCCATCAGTACTTAGATGACATATTGGTGTATTCGCGTACCGAGGAAGATCATGACATACATTGGAGGTTAGTTTTTGCAGACTTTTCTAGATAACCAGTTGTACGCTAAGTTGAGTAAGTGTGAGTTCTGGATTAGAGAAGTAGTCTTTCTAGGACATGTGGTGTTAGCCGAGGGGATTAGAGTTGATCCGAAGAAGATAGAAGCCATTGTTGAGTGGAAGGAACCAAAGTCCGTGACAGAGATTCGTAGTTTCCTAGGCTTAGCCGGTTACTATAGGAGGTTTGTGGATGGGTTCTCGAAGATAGCCGCTCCTTTGACAAAATTGCTTCAGAAGAATGTTCAGTTTGAGTGGTCAGATGCGAGACAGCAAGCCTTTGAAAAACTGAAAGATGCTTTGAAAAATGCACTGATTTTGATTCAGCCAGAGTCGGGGATGGATTATATGATCTACAGTGATGCTTCATATGTAGGGTTAGGTTGTGTGCTCATGCAAGACAGAAGAGTCGTGGCTTATGCCTCGCGACAGGTAAAGAATCACGAGCGTAATTATCCGACACACGACATAGAGCTAGCCGCAGTTGTGTTTGCCTTGAAGATTTGGAGACATTATTTGTATGGTGAGAAATGCACAGTGTATACGGATCGCAAGAGTCTTAAGTATATAATGACACAACGAGAGTTGAACCTTAGACAACGTAGGTGGCTAGAGTTGCTTTAAGGACTACGATCTCACGATTGAGTACCATCCGGGTAAAGCTAATGTGGTGGCAGATGCCTTGAGTAGGAAGGTAGATGTTGAGTTGAGAGCCATGTTTTCTAGTTTGAGCTTGTCCGGTGATGGTGGTCTAGTGGCTGAACTTCAGGTTAGACCTACCTTAGGACAGTTGATTAGAGAGAAACAGTTGTTATATAGATCTTTGGCACCTCACGTGCAAGACATAGCCGAGGGTAAATCGTCGAACTATAGTTTCAGTGTTGATAGGGTCTTGTGTTTTAGAGATAGAATAGTTGTGCCAAATGACGGTGATTTGAGACATACTATCTTGACTGAAGCACACAGTAGCCCGTTCGCTATGCATCATGGTAGTACGAAGATGTATCGTGATCTGAAGAATGAATACTATTGGGTTGGTTTGAAGAGAGACGTAGCCGATTTCGTGAGTAAGTGTATGGTATGCCAGAGAGTGAAGGCAGAACATCAGGTTCCATCAGGTTTGTTGCAACCGTTGAGGATTCCGGAATGGAAGTGGGAAAATATCACCATGGATTTCGTTTCAGGTTTGCCTTTGACTCCTTCGAAGAAGAACTCAGTTTGGGTCATAGTTGACCGTTTCACGAAGTGTGCTCACTTTTTAGCTGTTCATACGACTTACTCCTTAGATAAGTTGGTCGACTTGTACATCAGTGAGATTGTGAGACTACATGGTGTGCCGAAGTCGATTGTGTCTGATAGAGATCCGAGATTTACAGCCAGATTTTGGGAGTGATTGCATACTGCTTTGGGTACCCGATTGAATTTAATTGCGTTGTATCATCCTCAGACAGATGGTCAGTCAGAGAGGGTTATACAGATTTTAGAGGACATGTTGCGTTGTTGCATTATTGACTTTCAGGGGTACTTGGGAGAAACACTTGTCGTTGGTCGAGTTCGCATATAATAACAGTTATCAGTCGAGCATTCAGTTGGCTCCGTATGAGGCACTGTATGGTAGAAAATGTAGAATTCCGGTTTGTTGGGCCGAAGCAGGTCAGAAGTTGTTACCGATGTCGGATTTGCTTAAAGGGACTACCAACAAGGTGAAGTTAATCTGTGATCGTTTGAAGGCAGCTTCGGTTAGGCAGAAATCCTATGCCGATTTGAAGAGGAAAGAAGTTGAGTATGTCGTGGGAGATAAAGTGTTCTTGAAAGTCTCTTTGTGGAAGAAAGTTATGAGGTTTGGCAGAAAAGGGAAACTGAGTCCAAGATACATTGGGCCGTATGAGATTGTGAAGCGAATCGGTCTGGTTGCTTATCAATTACGTTTGCCATCCGAGTTAGAGAAGATTCACAATGTGTTCCATGTTTCGATGCTTCGTAAGTATAGATCAGATATGTCGCATGTTATGCATGTGGAAGAGATTGAGTTAAATCCAGACTTGACGTACGATGAAGAACCAGTTGAGATCTTGGCATCAGATAGCAAAGTGTTACGTGGTAGACGGATTGAGTTGGTCAAAGTGAAGTGGCAATGCCGAGGCGTGGAAGAGGACACTTGGGAAAGAAAGGAGGATATGGTGAGGCAGTTCATGTATCTCTTTCAGTCAGGTAATTTCGAGGACGAAATTCTTTAAGTAGGGGAGAGTTGTAACACCTGAGTTTAGGGGTCGGATGTTAAGTGTGTGAATCGAGTTCGAGTCGTGGGCTTGTTTTAAATTAAAATGGGCTTTGTTTTTAAACTAAAAAGGCTTGTGGCTTCATTAAGGGCAAAATGGTAAATTTCTAAATAAAGGAAACAAAACAAGCAAAAAGGGACTTCTTACTAGTCATCTTCTTCCTCCCCTTTCAAACAAATTTCACGACACCTAAACCTCACCAAACCCCAAAACACTGTTCCATCCATTTCTTCGTCGATTTCAAGTGTTTCCAACGAGGTAAATATGTTTTTGACTTCTTCTCATCTTTCTTAACATTTCTATAGCTTTAGATTTTCATAAACCTCATTTTTGTGATATTTCAAGTTTTCAAGTTTTAAGAAAAATGAGGAAGCTTTAATGGATTTTCGTTTGGTTTTTGATTTGTAAAGTTAAATTATGTTATACTCTTGCCCTTAGGTGTATCATATTTTAAAATGGTAGTGTTTTGTTGAAATCCCGAAATGGGTTTTTGGGAGTGTGTTTAAGGGTAGAAAACTTGGGTTTTTGAGATAGTTTGGTGTGGGAAAGTTGGGCTGATGATATGGTGATGCTTGAGGGTTGTTTTGAATGTGTTTAGTGATGATTTGGGTGTTGAAATTGATGGGTTTCTGTTGGGTTAAGTTCAAGTCCGAAAATGAGGATTTTGGGTTAGTTCATGGCTTGGAAATGTAGAGAATGGTCTTGTGGTTGTAATCTGATTTTTGAAAGTGGTTTTGTGGAAGGTTTGTTGAGTAATATGTTGTTTGTGGTTGATTAGAATCAAGGGAAATCGTTGAAAACGCTTCGGGCTCGATTCCGGGAAATTTGGAGGTTTGATCGGCTTTCTCAATTTGCTTTAAGGGTGTTCGGTGAGTGGATTGTTTAAAATGGTTTAAAATTGGTTCAAGTGCGTGGTTGAGGTGTTAGATTGTGCTTGGTAGGCCAATCTAATGTGGAGATTAAGTTGGTAGCTTAATCTCTTGTTTGACTTTATGAGTTTCTTGTTAAATGTGCAAATGTGGTTTGTGTGATACATGTTCGTTTATGCATGTTGCTATATATTGATGTTGTATAATGGTGATGATATGTTGTGTTACATGATTGTGAAATCATGGTGAGACTTGTTTAGTATGTTGGAACTAGTTATAATTACCGGGTATAAATGATCGATCATTAGGATGAGTGTGCACACGGTGAGAGTCAAATTCGCGCATGGCCTTGGTGATGTGTAGTCACCAAGGAGGAGTACGGTGAGGTAACATTCCACCGGAAAACATATGTGCGTGATGATGAGTGAAATCTCATCCGTAAAGAAAACGGTGATGTGTGAAATCCCACCGGAAGGCAATATGGTTGTTTGAGTACGTTGGGGCGAAAATCCCAACGGAAGTTATCCGCATATCCGAGTAAGCTATATAGTTGCCAATATACTTGTCTATGTGTGGTGGTTGTGATAAGATGTTCTATTGCATTTGTGCTAAGCATAACATGAGGTAAGATGCCATGTCCATGCATTCTTGTAACGTTCGGCTATGTTGCTATGTTAGTGTAAATGTATGCCTTGTGAATGTCTTATGGATACCATGCTTTGAACCCTGCATTGTCGATGTTTTGTTTTGAGCTCCCTCATTAAGCTTCTAGCTTACGCTCTCATTTTCGACAATGCAGATCATTAGTGTGGAAATTAGCAATGAGCAAGGAAAGGAGCATCCAAGCGCATGTGTGGTTGCTCAAGTATGGTTTTATTGAATAATGTAATAGTTAGCAATGAGGATGCTACGTGTTGTAGGAGCATGTGTTAGACTCATATGTTGTTAATGCTTTTGTGTTGAAGTTTTGTAACTCATGTTTTATGGATGCTTATGTCTTTGTGTGAAGGCATGTAAACCTTGTTTTATGTTATGTTTATGTGGATGCATGTTTCCTATGAATGAAATGGACTTGTTATGCATGTTTATATGTTGATCATGCTTGTGGTAAGATATGATTCCTCTAGATTGTATGTATGAGTTTTGCTTGTGATTCTTGTTGTTTGGGGCATGTTTGGGGATGTTTGAAGATGCAGAAAACTGTTTTCAGGGTCACTCTGTGTGCAGGCGTTTCGAAACGCTCGTGGTTGTTTCAGAACGGTTGTAGCTCCAGGGATACTCGTATCAGAACGGGGATGGTGCCGTTTCGATACGATTTGACATTGTGAGCTCTCGTTTCGCTACGCGTTTCGATACGGTTTGCCTTTGTGAGTGCCTGTTTAAGAACCAGTTCTGAAAAGTTTCAACATTGTTGACCCCCGTACCGGAACAAAGTGGACCGTATCGGTACGGCCTGGTTTGGCTTTTAAACTGGAGCTCGCATATCGAAATGGACAAGCCTATTTCGAAACGCATGCATGTAATTGGGCTTTTGGCATCTTCAAGGGTTCTCGGATGTTGTGTTTTAGTCACGTTTGTTTGTTTGCTTCCTTTTCAAGTTTATATGCATCTTTTATGTATGGTTTTGCTTTGTACGCATGAAATCGAACTAACACGTCACTTGGTAAATTTACGTTACCTTATGTCTGATTTGATGTTTTCTATATCGTTCTCCGTTGTCGCTTCTCACATAGGACTAAATGATACATTTAGACAAGATATTAATGAAAATTTTTCTAGGTTTGCTAATCGGAGTGGAACCTTAACGAGTTTCGCTTCGGTTTTCCCCGTGTAACCTGTTCGGATCAGTCTGTCGTCTAGACCGGGACGAGGGGGTTACATTCCAGCTACCCAAGTTGATGAGTAGCAGTAGTCTGCTCCCAATGCTGCCACATTTGATCCCACAATCCTAGATGTTGAGGACCTTCCCTTGAACGATGTGCCAGCAACCATAGGCACAACTGAAGATGCTTCCACTGCGAGCAAGAAAAGAAAGCTTTCCAAGGAGAAAAGGAACGATGGGTCCTCCAAGGACAAGAAGAAGAATAGGGTCAAATCAGGTTGATGCTTCCATTGTGCTACACCTTCACCGTCATCTATCATTTACACTTCTATCTTTTTTCATTTTCTTATTCCAAACACACACTCAAACCACAATTATATCTTTAATTTAGTGTTTTACACTCACAGTAGCAGCCACATTCAGTAATATTCATACAGTTCCTAAGAGATCGATATCTGGAAAAATCTTGTTGTGGTCACAATATTATTACTTGGATACGACATGTATGTTTGCACGCTTTGTGCTTATATATCTAACACGAACGAATACATCCATGGTAAGCACATTTGTGACTCAAAGAGTCTATGCAAAAGGTGTGTTGGTTAGAATTTGTGTATCCAATGAGTTATAAAATCAAGTAAAAAATAATGATACATGATATGTTTCATATGAGCATTTAAGCCAATAAATAAGATCTATAATTTACGATGGTAACATAATTTATGATGCTTATGCAAATGAAATTGTTTTGGAAAGGATCACGTATATGTTTTATGACAAAAACGATGTGATATGAATGAAGGCATAAAAATACATATGATATGGTCTTACTTGGCCCTTTTATTTTGTGTTTTCTTGTAGTTTATCTAGTGCATTCACTGAGTTCATATGTGTTTATACCTGTTTTTCTTAAAATAATGTAGAAAAGTAAAGCTAATAAGGAGGAGAAGTGAACAAACATAGTGATTCAACATGACAATATGAGTAAAAAAAGTAGATTGGCTTTTCTTAGCTATTGAGGCAATGTGGGACTCAAGTGTTTAAGGGATAGACTTTTGATGTTGCTTTGGATTTTAATAATTTCTGAACATGTTTATTATGATTTTCACGGTTCAAGCAAGTTAATGGATGAATGCTGTTGAATGATATATGTTGAAAGCATGAAAATAGACAAGTTGTGGATTTTAAGGTTACATGAGTTTGATGGGTGTTTGAAGATGATTTGATTGACCATTTAGGCCAAAACAACCAATTGGTATGATGATTGAAAGTATGATGCGCAATTTAGTGTTTTGAAGCATGGTATGTATGCAAAATGGCATGATTCTTGGGTTGAATGGTCAAATTATGTTTTGGGCAAGTTTCAAAGATGTATTAGGGATATTGGATTTGCTAGATTTGATTGATGACCAATAAAGCTTAAAAAGAGCAGTTAGGTTCTTAAAAAAGTGAAAATGTGTCAAGAAATGAATCATAGGGCCTAAATCATGATCTAGTATGTTTTTGTTATTCCAAATTGGTATGCAAGTGCATTTTCATGTATGTCGTATGTTTTATTTTTGCTCGGCAAATATGATTTTATTACCTAAGCTTAAAATCATAAAAACCATTGACCTTATTGTGTGTCTCATTAAAAACCTCCCTAATCCTAAATGGAGAAAAAATGTACAACATAACTAGGGACAATAACTAAGACGAAGTTGCAACCAAAATACCATAATACACCAAAAGACAACAAATTCTACTCAGCAAAACATCAATTCCTACATTTCAATACCGCGACGCCAGTGCACTTGGGATACTTATCACTTTGGCAATTCGACCAAGCTATAAAACTGCACCAAATACAAAAATACTCCCATCCGAAGAATAACGCTTAATAACAATCCTCCATGCCAAACCGGAACATTAACTTCTTTGAGAATTGTGACATTTAACCTCCACAATAATGAGAACGACGACAACAAACCAAAACTTTGAGATTCCGATTCGAGAATAAACGACAGCCCAACAACACTTAAAACCTTCCCATCATAGTAACTCTCACTACAACAAAATAGGTCTTTAGCGGTGTTTTTTAGCGCCGCTAAAAACTTTCCCGGTGGTTAGAAAAGTGCCGCAAGAAGTACCACTGAAACTAGCGCCGCAACAGTTCGTGGCGTTTTTAGGAGAAAAGCGCCGCTAAAGTTCAAGATCTATAGCGACGCTTGTGTTTACAAACGCCACTAATAAATGTTCTTTAGTGGCGTTTGCTTTTACAAACGCCGCAAAAAACCTGATCTTCAGTGGCGTTTGTGTTTACAAACGCCGCGAATAACTGTTATGTAGTGACGTTTTGTTTTTACAAACGCCGCGAATAACTGTTTTGTAGTGGCGTTTGTGTTTACAAACGATGTGAATAATTGTTCTGTAGTGGCTTTTGTTTCTAAAAACGCCGCGAATAATAACATGCTTCCAAAAAAACTCAAATAAAAATAATACTACAATATAACAATAACTCAAGTATATACGATGCAAGTATCATAATTGTTATCATAACCCTTCCAACGTACCTATATTTAAGGTAGAAATTGAAAAACATTTTAATCTGAGAGAAAAGCTTACTAACAATGAGCAGTTAGTACATATCATTTCACCAAATCTTCCACTAATATGATCAAACAAAGACAAAATATGACAGCGAACTACCATCACTGTAGCAATTCTGCATTCTTTGAAGAATAATGATACCTTTAAATACAATCATCGTTTCTTCATTTGATTAGGATCACCAAAACAAATGTCCAAAAATCTCTCAACCTCAAATTCTTCAGAATCCTCAAAGTCATTATCATCTTGTCCATCCTTTTCTTTTTCTTCTTCTACTTCTTCACATCCTTGGTAATCATAATCCGCGTCCTCGACAACTTCATTAGAAGCATCTTCAGATGGCTTGTTTGGATCAAGCAAGGAGAACTTCTCGCATAATTTCTCCGACTCCTTCAGCAAACTCAAAAAATCTTCTGATGCCTCATTCCTCACCTAATGGTCATTATAAGAAATATATAGTCAATGCTAATAACTGAGATAAATTAATAATTATATAATAGGAAACAACTTACCTTAGTTTCAGGATGGTTCCACTGCAAGCTTTTACAAGCAAATGAATTTATGTCAACTGTAACCCCCTTAGCCCGGCCTAGACGCTCGACCCGAACTACGAAGATTACACGGGGAAAACCAAAGTAAACCTGAAAGTCAACCTTGATTAACGACCCTTTTTTCTTTTTATCTTTTCTAAATGCAATATTAATCCTATGTGATCACCCAAGATCATAGGAGGAGAAGGCACATCGATCGAAAAGCAATTAGGGGTTTAATTGCACAGATTAGACATTTGGGGACTAAAATGTAAATTCCAAAAATTACAAGGACCTTGCAGATTATAAGGTTACCAATATTCAATTAATCTATTTTCATGCCACTCTGTTAAATATCAACTTAATCGGACATTCCAAACTCATCCAATTGCAACCATAAACATCAGGGACTAAAATGTAAGAAACAAGAACTTGAAACAGTTCAAAATCTAAACCAACGGTCGGGCGTTTTGAAACGCTAAGCCCTGTATCGAAACGGCCGTATCGAAACTAGGTTGACCGTTTTGGTAATCGGATGCGTTCCGAGATCCGTATCGAAACATGGCTTTCCAATAGCTAAAGCGTTTCGAAACACTCTTACCCGTTCCGAAACATTAAGGCCATTTCAGGCCCCCGTTTCGAAACAGATAAGGACGTTTCGATACGCCCTGCCCTGCAACTATACAGTTTGCTGGTTTTTCACACCCAAACACGTCTAGAAGTGTTCCAAATCATACCACAACACACTAACAACATGATTAAACATCAGAGATCATCATTATGAAGCTTAAGCTAAAACATGGCATCAAGCATATAATCATTGGAACTATAGGCATGCTCCCTAGTCATGAAAACCATATAGGCATGCTTCCTAGTCATGAAAACCATATGAAAGCCTTAAGCAACAAACCAAACCATAAAGGACATTTACAAACCACATATGCTACAATAAACTTGCAACAACCACAGGGAGTTCAAAATACATCTCCCAAAACTAACCATAGGTCCCCATTGCCAATTATCATTACTAAAGTATATGTAAACGTCACCATACTTGAGCTTTTCACTTCCTTGGATATCCTTAGTCTCCTTGCTGCCCAAAAGTGTCTCAATTATCTGCATTGTTGGTAAAAGAAAGCGTAAGCACATTTGCTTAGTGAGGCAAGCTCTAAGAAAAACCAACACAACAATGACACTTTAAAACTCTATCTCAAAAACCATTTTCTACAACATGTTCTTTCTATCTCATGCTTGAAAATCATTTCAAAGCAATTCTCCATTTGAAAATCACATGTACCTTCAATCTAACTCATGCATTTAACCAATGCAAATCTCATGCAAAGCCATACACATGCTTAATGAAAACAAAAGCATTTCATAAACCACAAATCTCATATGTATTTCTCATAGCATAAAACATCTCAACATTTGGTACACGTGAATCAAATAAAATCTCATATATTGGCATTTCATATTACATCTTTACACGGATATGCGGATTAGCTTGACTTAAAGTCAAGTCCTACCCCGGTGGAATCTCTCATCACCGGACTCTCATGGCGGTATCTCTCTTCGCCACAAAGCTTGGGTGTTTCACCAAGACCTACCCCGATGGTATCTCTCATCATCGGATTCTCACTTTGGATCGGGATGGCACTACCCCCATTGCCCGACTCCAAAGAGCACGTACGAATTTTTAGTTTATAGTGCACTTTCATCTTATTAGTCGACCAATTATATCCGGTAATTATCTCATCATTTATGCCAATATATTATATCAAAAACATCATCTCACCTACTGTTTTGATGCAATATTTCTCAAATCATTCTTATCCCATTTCAAAACCACAATTCATGCATTTCATTTAATCAAAATTTCAAGACTCTTTTCATAAACATGCTATCACATGGGTTCAACACATAACATCTTTCTATGTTATAAATCATGCATAAAACAGTAGGATTTTGTCTAACACAAATCAAGAGCATGTTAAAAGCATTTATGGGAATCAACCACATATCGAGAGCAAATCTAGCCATACTTATTTCCAGACTTAGGATGGTGTTTCAAACCAAACCTTGTTTCCTTGTCCCTCAAGGACTTCTAAAACTATTCGCTCTCACCGATTACGTTCTGCTTGCTTGCCAAACGATAACTAGGCTTCTGGCACCTCCGGATCAACACCAAAAGCGTCCGAAGATATCTCCCATGTTTATTACACATAAGAGCAGAGGATTAATGCATCATCATGCATTGAAATCACCACCCACTCATTCAAACTCGATGCACTACTCAAAAGCACCATTTCGACTATCTGAAATAACCGAAATCACCTCCAAACTTTCTCAAATCAAAGCTCAGCCAAGATCTATCAATTCTAATCATTTCTAAACCTCAATCAACACCAAAAATCAACACAAACACGTCCTTATACCTCCAACAACAACAGATCACCAAAACCACCCAAAAACCACAAATCTAACATCTAAAACATAGGAATCCAAACCTATTCGAAAATCATTTGTTAAAACCTCATTCATTACATCAATTATCATCCAAAACACATTAGAAATCAACCTCAAAACAGAGCTTAACAAAAAGTTACGAAAATCATCAAGATCTCACCAAGAATCTTAAATTTTACAACAATTTCATGATTCTAACATTAAAACAACTCAAAAATCGTTAACAAAGGATTGATAACTTAGAAATTTCAGTAAAGAACTGATCATTAGAGGAGAAGGACGAAGCTTACCTCTAATGGTTGATTTCTTCTCAATTTGGGCAAGTTTTCTTGAAAATTCAAAGTAAAAACAAAAGTATTTAATGAAGTAAAGGTTGGAAATCCTTAGGAGAATGAAATCTCAGCAAAATAGATGAAAACCAGAGATTATTTGGTGAGGAAAATGTGTTTGGCTGATTGGAAGTTGAGAGAAAATGAAAAGAGGGAAAAAGTATCGTAAGGTAGTTATGAAAAGTCAAAATGGAATTTTTCTCTTAATTCCTTTAATTAAATCTTATTAAAACTCCCAAATTAAAGAGAAATCTGATGAAAAACAATTTGGTAAAATTAGCTCCTTAAAGATTCAAAGTTTCATTCCTTTACAAAACAGTCACTAGTCAACTTTTACAAAAATTACAATTTGGTCACTACACAAAAATGTAGCATTTCCAAATCATATTTTGTAAAATTGTTTTCACCATAACCATTTATATAATAAATGAGGATTTTTAGATATTTTTCCATATTTTTAAAGCATCCCGAACTAGGTGTTCCCTAAACTACCCTAAAGGATTCGAACCGTTAAGGATTGGCCCGATTCAACCTTTAAAATATCTAGGCCCAAAACCCGGGCGTTACATCAACAACCCACTTCTACAATACCAAAAGTAAGGAACATACGCAATCAACTATAAGTGAAAAGATATAGTAATAAATAAACAAATAATGTATTGTAAATGTTGTGAATTGACTCACTGTAACAAGTTTTATGCCAACTAAGGAGGGCCTCATGCAAAGGCCGGTGGAGCCCCACAACAAGAATAAAGATCCAGCAAATATTTTTATGGCTTATCAAACTTCTGAGCTTCTGAACTAGTATTATTTGAACCACATTCATTCAAATCAGTCACTGGAAACTACTGAAGATGCACTACTATCTTTTTTAGAGATCTCTGCAATTATAAAGAAAATGCTAACAATTACAGAAACTAGAAAATCAAATAATCGTAGAAAATGCAACAACATCAATTAAAGATATGCATTATATTGCTAACTTGTTTGTTGTAAATGGAAATAATCTCCAAAATCAGTACAAATATGACATATTACCAGTGAATATGTTTTTGAATGTTAAGTGCTGTAACGAGTACTTCATATTGCAATATAGCGGAATGCAAGTATATCAATTTGGAAAAATATATACGATGAATGAATGAAAGAAAATTTACATATACACTTGAGAAAGTATAACCAATAGACAAGCGGTGCTAATCCTGAATTACAATATATCTCTGATTCCTTATGATTCGGTTGATTTTTCCAGCAATATGCAAATATAAAACTAACTTGCATGAAGCCATGGATCTTACAATATATCTTTGATTTTTAAGGTACATTTTCTTTCAGTTGCACTTGCATCCCACATCTCAAAATTGGTTAGGAAACAAATGAAGCTTGAAGCTTTAAACATTCATCCAAACATCTAAATTGTTTGTTTCACTTCCAAAAGGCCTTACAAAAAATTGAATATTGACTAAGGAAATATATGGTAAAAGAAAAGGAGAAGTTAAAGAGCTAAACTAATTACCATAAAGTAGTATCTAAAAATTCAAATGAAAGAGTTAAGAACAATCTAATTGTTCAAATAGCTTAAAAAGGTAGGAAATGAAAGGCTGGACACAATTGCAAACCAATGTAGAAATCAAGGGCAAATAACTCCATGCTTGAAAGTTCATTGCCTTCTATATAATGATGTTTGAATTAAATGATAAAACAAGTGTCACACAGCTAAAATTTCCAACAAAAAAAATCAGCAAGTACAAATTGTTATAGTTGCATCATTTATAGATATTTAACTTAATTTTCTAGCTGTTTCATTTATAAATATTAGTAATTCTGGCATCTTGCAAATGACCATGACCAGGTAGATAAATCATTGATCTATCAACTATGTGCTTCCATAATCAACTAACAAATCATAGAACCATAGAATAAAAATTCAAAATCAATTGAAACAACTTTCTATGAAGGATAACGAGGACTTTATTCTTTAGAATAAAACAAAGTAAAAATAACATTTACACAAACATGTCTCAGAAAAATAGTTATGGTCGTTGGATCGAGAGACTTATCAGCTCAGTAGCGAACAAAAGAAAACTCCTGATAAATAAACATGTCTCAGAAAATTCTCTAAACATTTTAGAATCTTGATAAAAAAGGGTTGCATATACCCTTAATGAAGAAAAATTTTAGCAATGCGGGTAACCATCACATTCAAACAAGCATCACCCTTGCGAGTATTTTCCTCATTGCCAAAAAGGATCTCTAGAGCCTTCCCATTATCAGCGAAGAAAAGAAATGTTAGCTTCATAACCTGACAAATTTAACATCAATTAAGAAAAACAATTAGCTACAAGATGTTTGTTCATATAAGCCTAACTAGGTTATAAATATATCATCTATTAAAAGAAGAGGAACCATATCCTTCCCAAGATATAGCATGTCAGTGGTTAATAAAAATATTTGACTGAAGTATTTCAAGCTTAAAAATAAGGCTTTATAAGATTCATTTTTCACCAAAATTTGCAGCTCAAAATATAACCTTGATGTTTTTCTGTGAGTTCCAAGCAAATCAAATTCACAGAAAGACAATGCCAGCTCTGGGATCGTAAACACCAAACCCTATGACTAAAAAAACACGACCTAAACAGTGCAAAAGTTTCAATTTTCGCTGCATAAATAAAGCTAATAAAGAAATTGTACTTTGCAATGGAGAAATACACGAGGGAAATCAAATTTATAGCAACTCTTCATAGAAATTAGACAATAAAAACATAATCCCTAGCGGCAGATTTCAAGAGCTTTTGAACTTTCGGTGTTGGCTTGCTTGCTGGTGCATCCGAGCGGCCTGAGGGACGATCGATGGCAAAGAGAACGACAAGGATCGATGAAGATGAACAGCACGACGAGGAGGAGCAGGAACAATTAGGAGTTTTGCACGAGAGATTTGGGGATGAAAGTGTCCGAGGTTGAGAGATATAACGAGACTTATCCCGAAGTTTATAAAACCAAATGTTGCTAAAATGAAACCTATCGTGGCATTTATAAAATCAAACGCCGCTACAACGACACCTATTGCGGCACTTTTAACACAAACGCCACTATATGTTATTTTATGGTGACGTTTGTCCTAGAAACACTACGAAGTTTGCTATTTTTGGCGTTTTTACTGTAAACGTCGTAATAACTAAAATATTAGCAGTGTTTGGTTTAAAAACGCCACAAAATCGCCGTTATATACCAAAACTGGTGTACTGTCTTAGACTGAAACCACCCTATACACACCCCCATTGAAACTAATCTAGCCCAAAAAAGAGACAACCTTTCCAAAATTGATCCCAACATAGTAGATAACAAGATTAACAACTAAAATTTTACTAAAAAGATACACCACACGAAAAGCCAAAACTCAACGCCCAAAAAAAATATTAAGATTGAAGCTATTTAAACACAAAGGAACGAGAGACCGTACAAACAAGGCCATATCTCCTTCATGCGAACCAAAATGTGTTTTACCATGCCTTGAAATCACTCTGGCAGAATTCACCCATCTGCCTGCAACCACACCTCTCACTCCTAATCCTCACAACATTAAAAGCACTACCTATAAATCATCTTCTATTGCTTTCATTTTTTCAACTCAACAGATTCAGCTCAAAGTTGTTTCTTTTTTAAAAGTTCACACAGAGCATAAACAATTGTAAGAGTGCAACACAATTCATCAAACAGTCATTTTTCTTCTACCATTATCACACCAATTCGGATAAAACAACCTTCAATCTGAAATTTGATCTTGTCCCAAATTAAAACTAAATCTCCAGCCCACCCTAAAACTTTTGACACTAAAATCAAAATCAGTAGCGTACCAATTTCATATTCCTTTAAATTTTGAGCATGTTTAGGTTGTTTGAGCATGTTTGAGGGTTAATTGGGCCATTAAATGATTTTTATTTTTATTTTTTTTGCAATTATGGGCAAGGGTTTTAAAACTGGATGAATTAGTTTTGAAACTTGATGATTTAGTTTCGAAACTAGAGGTTAAGTATTAAAAGTATGGTGAAAGTTTTGATACCGCAAGGAAAGTTTCGGACTCTAAAGTACGGTATTTTGTAACTGATTTTAAAATCCAAAGTTAAGCCTGTAAACTTTGTAAAAAGACCCTAAATTTTTTAAATGCGAGTAAATGTTTGTTTTAAGCCTGAATGACATGAAATTTGACATGTCACCCTTTTTTACCTTAATTTCATGTTGGAACCTTAATTTTGAACTTTCATGTTAGTAAAAAAATTATGGAATTATTACGAATTAGCGCAAAAATTATTGAGCTGAAATTTAGTTATATATATATATATATATATATATATATATATATGGATGGATGGGTAGAAATCGTCTACCCCTAATTATGCTACTATTGGTGTCTTCATTTTAAATTAGTGGGTTTAGGGTTTAGGGATTGGGGTTTAAGGTTGGGGCTTAGGGTTAGGGTGTAGGGAATTAAGGGTAGGGTATATTTTTTAGAGTTTAGGATTTAAGGTTTAGGATATAAAAATTAGGGTTAGTGCTTAAAAATTAATTTTTAAGTATTTTTTAGTAGGAGACATATAAGGAGGCATGATTAGGGGGAGAAGATTTTTACTCATATATATATATATATATATATATATATACTTCTCTTGGGAAGTACACTTAATTCCAATTAAAGATGGATGTTCGGTGCTTAAAAAATTCGTGTATTTTCTTATGTCTAATCCACCTCAGTCTAACAATTTGTCTAAATCTATGTTATAAGTAGTTTAACTTAAACCTGTTTAAGAGATAAAACCATCTATATTTAAACACTATGTGCAATATGAAATTGGGGTCCGAATACCTTTTATCATCTCCTTTCTCCTACCACAGTTGACTAGATTACATGTTCCTTCCCCTCCTATTATTATTATTTTTTTGTTCGAATCCTTCCCCTCCTATTATTATCACTAGAAAGAATAGTAACAAGATACGACCAATTCAATATCATCAGATAAACATATGTTCAACACAATTTTCTGTAGATTTAATAGATTCCATCTCATGTCCAAATATGTGTCGCACATCAATCGTATTATATTACATTTACGGATGCCAATTCTAAGTACCGGCGTTTCCTTGTTCCTGTAAAAATTGGAATTCAGGATTCTCAGAAAGTTCAGCAGTAGGTTTTACATCTGCAAATTCTTGTACTTTCATCGAATCAGTGATGTCCTCCACAAAGAAAGGAATGCTGCATTCAAATACGAGGATAATCAATAATTCGGGCTCTGAATTCCAATACTCAATAAACTTAACATTCAAATACTCACCTAGAATCTTCATCCAATAAAAAGGAGCTGCCATCATCTTCAGAGACATCTGTCATAACAAGTTTCATTTGGGAAATGACCTGTGCAAGAATGAAGAGGTTTGATCAAGATACAAGGTCGGGGGACATGCATTTTTCGACTAAATTTCATGTGCCAGACTTACATCTGCTGAAACACCTTCATTGCTGTTGTCATCATTGTAAAGAGTACATACTTTATAAAATTGTTGAACACTCAGAACCTGGTGAATTACGACATTTGATAATGTTACTCATATGTCATAAGCATTCATCCTGTTTGTTTAGCCAGTTTTTTCTTCACCAGAACGGTCGGTGAACTACCAAATTTAAATTTTTTGGATCCGCCCCCGATACTTCCATCATGCCTTATTATCAGGGGTTGCATGAAAAGAGATAAACAGACTTACAGTGCAAAGGTTATTTGATATTTCATCATATGATATTTTGGACTTCTCAGGCATAACCTGACAGTGCAATATGAAAGAGCACTTGTTCAGATTGGAGAAATGAAAGGGGAAAAAAAACTGTGTAATAAAAACAGCATGAACTAAGAGCAAGGAATGGAACGTACCAGAACTAACAAAAATATTTACAAATAGAAATCAACAAAATAATTGTTAATAGGTCAGGGCATAACCATCAAGATTCAAGATCACAGAAGTCGACGGTTTCCTAAAGAGCTCGATAAATATATAAAATTTCAAGGTTTTGTATCCCATTATAGATATATAATTGTTTGATAATGTTATGATATGTATGTATGTGTGTTTGTAAATTAGCATCAGATGAGACTGACATGTAGAAATGGATCAAAGCACAAGAGTATAAGTAATTTAACCCAACAAAATTCTAATCTAGTAATATGAACAACTGAAGAACCATACCAAGAATCCAACCGCTTGCCTTGTGTGCTTAAGTTCATCCCATGATGAGCCAACAAACTGTAGGTAGAGGAATCACCAAAGGCAACCATGAAATCTTAATTCGAAATTTAAACTTCAAGCAATGTGAAAATGACACTATCAACTGTCATTGGTCGGAACTCGAGAAATTACCTCTTCTTTTGCTTCGGCACACCATTTTTCCAATTCATCTAAGCCAGACTTCAGATATTCCCCATTGCTAAATGTGGAGCACTCTTTATGCTGAAGAAGGCTGTAGCATAACATCATAATTTGTAAATAACACTTATTATCTTATCTGCAATAACAGCAAATTGAGATGAAATACTAATTTACCTATTAAAGATCTGTACATTCATATATGAAAAATTTTGAGTGAAAATCTTCTGAGCAAGTATTGGAGGCACCTAGAAAGAAACTGTACCATAAGCTTGTGATTCATAAAAAATATGGAAAAGTCCACTATAATATTATCAAAACTGAAAAGTACTTACAGAATTTTCTTTTAATGTGCTCAGCATCTGGTTCAGGCATTCAATAATGTTCTGCCAATGACTGGCAGGAGAAGTGTCATCTTTTGATTCTTCAGATGTTTTTGAGGCTTCTTTTGAAGCCATAGATACCTAACATGCACGGAAATGCGTTATCAACATAAGAAATTTCAATTCCTAGATGAATATAGTCAGAGATGGAGGGGCAGTCCACCCCGAAAAATTTTAAATTCCCCTATAGTTTAGATATTTTCTTTGTATTTTCTATTGATAATCTAATTTTGCACCCTCCACATTTCTAGTATAGCTTTCTAATGATTCACACCCCTTACATAAAATCATGTGTCCGTCCCTGAATATAGTTATATTCGTCCTAAGTCAGTGTAGGAAATTAACTTTGCCAACATTTATTAACACAAGTTTAAAAGAAGCAATAGACATAAGAAGCACACACAAGAAAAATCCTAAAACATTGCACAAATCACAAATGCATGCACCTTAGAGAGCAATTCAAACTACTTATACCACACATGCATATCTTTTGGTGGGACCTAATCATGTTAAAAATGAAAAATAAGCTTAACAAGTTAAAGTGTCTGTATAATTAATAATGAATTAGCACAATACACAAAAACATACTGAAGGAAGAATCTTTATAAAAGAGAACATGAAGAAATTTTCTGTTATTTTTCAGTAAGGAATTCTAGGCTATTTATATACAAGAAACTATTTTATTCTAATGCTTAGAATCTGAAAATTACTAGAAATTAGGAAGCAGGAAATCAGAGTAATAAAATTAAAATAATATCGGTTTATGGGTGCTAGTAGCCCTTGAACTTCTGGAAAAAAAAAAGATCATTTAAACACTTGAACACTTTTTGCACCCAATCAATCCCCTATACCCCAAAATTTCACCAATTCACCCCTTTGACCAATTTTTACCATTAAATCTAACAGATTTTTAGGATCAGTTGGTGCAACGTGGCATTTCAATGAATTCTTATTCTAATGCTTAGTAATGTTTTGACAATGCTTTCTCCTGTATATATCAACTAACATAACTTTGAAAGTTAACAAGGAAGATTCAGTGATTGAAAAGCATAGCTCCTTATACCTGAATACAACAAGAAACATGTCGTGACAAGTCCTTTTTCAAGTTGTCCCTAATGATTCCAAAGATCTTTTCTACATATGCTGTGAGCTGCTGCTTAAAAAGCAGAGCTGGATACTTGGCCTCAACCATTTGCACTACACCAACTGGAAGATTGGTAGAAGATGAGCGAAAACTCTGAGAAACAAAAACATCATGTCACATAATTTTGCATCATAAGCTCTAGAGTCATAATAATGATCATATCTCAAGATTTCAAAAGAAGAAATAGAATACTTGGGTCATCCTTGAAAATATTGATGTTGCAGCAGGTTTATCTGCACTTGAAGCAGAGGATTTCAAACTACGCTGAAGCAAAAACAACAATGAACAGGTGTTCGACAGCCAATAAGCCATGTGATCATTGGTGTCTTGTTCCTGAAAAATAGCACATGAAACTCATGAATGTTATATTAAACCAAATATGAGATTGCCTTTTCTACACGTGCTTGCTTTTTAGGAAGGAGAAACAGAAAAACTGTAACCACTTTTCTGAATGCTGCTCTAGGGTACTTTGAAGCATTGTTGATCCATTTGAATAGGGAAAGAAAGAAAGAAACAAATACATATTACCAACTTTCTTACGCTAACAACATACAAAGTAATTTGCAAAAGTAGTTTGAACAAACTACAAGCAACAACTTTCCACAATAGCTTTTATTTATACTAAGTCTGAGCTCGATATCGAGATTATACTAAATAATAATATCGCTTTAGGCAATAAACAAGTTACCTCTAGTGCAGAGCCAATCATCTCAATAAGACGGTCGAATACACTTGTCTTTTCTGCTTCAAATGATTTCCAATGTAGAAGGCATTTGTATATTGTAAATGCTGCTACAGGCTTATCTTGACTGAATCCAAGATTTTGTGACACACATTTGATTAGAGTGTCTACATTTTCCTGTGAATAGGCGATACACAACGATAGTTAGTCCCTGGAAACTTCATGCGATACAATTCTTAAACAAATTTAGAAAAAGGGAAAACCATATTATCTGAGTTCATACCTGTTGCTTTCCTGTTTTACTATCTTCTCTACCCAAACTTATTTTTGACGAACCGGGACTCATTTGTGCCTATCATAAAGAACTTCCCACCTCAGGATGACAGAATCATCAAAAAACCAATTATGCTCATATATAAGATAAAAAATAGTGATAGGAAGTTATATAGTCTCTTATTCTTCACTTACCTGTTGATCAGTTTCTCGAGGCTGCAAAGTGAAGATAAAAAGTCCAACAAGAAAAATAGAAAACATGAAAAAAAAATCAGAACCAGCAAAAAGACTCAAGGAAAAGAAAGAAAGAAAGTGTGTTTAAACATAGCTTACTGAAGATGCCGCAATTGGCTCCGACAGTTTTGAATTAGATGCACTCAGCAATGCTTGCTTTCGCAGAATCTGGTCCTCAGTTTCTATGTCCAAAATCTTCTCTTCAAGCCTGATAAAGATACAGAATTATTCAGATAAAAGAATGAAAAAATCATATTGACAAGCATGCATATTGAGATAAACATCAAACATAAAAACCTCTGCATTGCTGTTTTTAGCTCAATTATCTTTGACTCTGCCTCGCTAGCCTGCTTGCTTGATTCTTCATATTTCTTTTCTGTTTCATCAATTTTCTTTTCTAATGAACTTACCAAAGCCTGTAATGAAATTGTGGCAAACAAGATTTCAAGAAGCATAAATGCAAAATTACCAATTTTACAAAATGACATCAAGGAAGCTTTTAGCCAAACCATATGTCTAACAATACCTTCAACTGTTCATTTTCTGCAGTAAGTTTGTTCATCGATTCGTCATTACTAACGGGGATCTCCTGAGTAACAGGAACTTGTCCAGAACTGCTGCTTGCAGCTCCACTTTCCTTGTTTGGCAATTCTTTTGTTTCCTGAAACTCATGTTTCATAAAAGAAGCCTTTAGTCAAATCTAAGGTCTTATTCAGAAGCAACAAATGTCTAACAATACCTTCAGCCCTTCACTTTCAGCAGTAGATGTCTTCATCGATTCATCATTAGTAACGGAGACCGCCTGAGTAGCAGGAACTTGTTCAGCAAAGTTTTTTACCGTTTCACGTTCCTTGTCTAGCAATTCCTTTGTTTGCTGCAACTCAAGTTGTGACTTCTCCACAGCAGATTCTAACCTTGTAATTTCTTGGTTTTTGGAGTCCTCAAGATCAGCCTGCACTAATATTTAATCAGTTAGAAAAAAACAAAATTGCAGTAATTCTACTACCACTTGTTATCTTTTCTTGCATATTTTACCATAGAAAATTAGTATAAACTGCCTCTAGGGTCACTAAACTATTGACTCAATTCTATTTTGACCATTAAACTAAGAGTTTTGTCGATTAGACCACTAAACTATTAAAATGGTTTCTATGAAGTCACTGGCCATTAACTTTTAACGGAATTGATGATGTAACAGTTAAACGAATTTATATAATTACACATTTAGTCCTCATTACTTATACGTGTCACAGTGACACGTGTCATTATTTAATTGAAGGATTTCATTCTTAATTTTAATCTATTTAATTCAATAATATTTTCATTCAAATTGTTAGAATGAATAATTAACTAGGGCATAACATTTGCATTTACGTACAAGACCGAACATAACATATGTCGTAAGTAAAGTCAGCCAATTTATGCATGATCCAATTGTAAAATACTTGCATAATGTCAACAAAATTTTGTCTTATCTCAAAGGTACATCGGGTAGAGGAATTTTGTTCAAGAAAAATGAACGATTGCTCATAGAGGCTTATATTGATGTTGATTATGAAGGTTTTCTTGTAGATCGTAGATCAACTTCAGGATATTACACATGTCTTGGTGGGAACTTGTTGACATGGAGTAGTAAGAAGAAATTGGATGTTGCAAGGTCATGTGTTGAAGAACAGTATGAAAAAAAGGAGGTCTACAAGCAGCTATTTGTCACAGACTTATCTTTCTCCTGAAGATCCGTGCGGCGTTAGCACTCTCACCACGATGCTAACAAGCCTTGTCCCACGCAACGCTATGGGTAAACACACAAGAAGATAGTGAAAACACAAGAAAACTTGAGAAGGCTAGAGAGCTTACAAGGAAAAGACCTTATATTGAACTTAGAAATGAAACTTTACAAGAGAGCTAACTTGTGTGAATTATGGGATGATTTACAAATGAGAGGGGTGACCCTATTTATAGGCTCCCACCTACTCAATGGACGGCTAGGATCGGTTTGATCCGACGGCTAGCATTTTGCCTCTCAAAATATCTTACAAGAGCCTACAACATTCTAGATAAGTCTCTACTTATCTACATATATCTCTAATATTCTAAAGTATTCTAGAATATTCTACAATTATCTAGTTATGTCCTTAATTATCCAAAAGCTTCTAGAAAGTTCTAGAGACTTCCGGAGTAGTCCCGAACTTTTCAAGGTCTTCCAGGGTCTTCTTCAACATTCTAGATCCTTCTAGAATGTTCTAGATGCTTCCAGGTCCTTCTAGAATGTTCTAGAACCTTCGAGAACCTTCTAGAGTGTTCTAGAATCTTCTAAGGCTTTCCGGACGAGTCTAGACCTTTGGAGAACCTCCTGGATCCTTGTGGAAACATTCAAGATGATTGTGGGCATGTCTAGGTCGTTCTAGAACCTTTCTTGGTTCATGCTTGGCCTTAAAATGCCCAAGGCACTTCACTTTGCTTTGGTTAGCCCGAGTGCACCTAGGTGGGGCTCCTCGGTCGGTCTTGGCGCACCTAGGGGGCACTCCTCGGTTGGTTGTGGCGCGCATTGGTGGGGCGTGACACTCTCCCCCACTTGATCTCGTGACGCCTTCGTCGCGTCTTGGTTGGGCGGCTGGGACGTTGTCACCATGCTTCCGCTGTCTCCCAGTTCGCCTCTTCTTCACCCTCGACTTGACTGCTTGATCCTTGGCTATTTCACTTGGTTGCCTCATTGGCTTGGTAGAGCTTGACATTGTTGCCTTGAGTTGGGCCGCCTTGCTCCCTTCGTGTCCATCCGACCCCTTGGATGGCTTGGCTTGATCAGCACCTTTGTCAAGCCTTCTTGTCCATCAGCTCCCTTGATGATGGAAACAAGTAGTCTTCTCTTGGGACACGACCTCATCACATGAGGTCGTTCACATAGGTAGCACCTCACCCTTGTGCGTACCTTCCTTGTTGGCGCAAATTTAGCCTTCTCGTTGCCACGATTCCCTCTCGTGGGCTTGACCTGGTTGACACAACCTTGCTTTCCCATGCAAGCTTGGCCGGTGACTTGGCCTTACCTTCGGCCTTTGGCTTAAGTCTCACGTCGCCATGACCCTTGAGGATAGAAATTCCCTCGTTCCTATCGGTGTCCTCAACCGATCGCAGGGTTGAAAGCAATTGCATGGATCCCATCTGTGCACCTTGCCCATCCTCGGCATCACTACCTTCGTCGGCATCACTTCCCCCTAGATGCCTGACTAGGAGCGAACTGAGGGATTGCTTCTGTGGGAACTCCCGGACCCAATGATCATCATCACAAATGAAGGACGTGTTTGGTGGTGATCTCCCCGTGCCTTGATACTCATTGGACTTGCCTCGACCCTTTCCCTTCCAATGGGACAAGTCTCTATGCCTAGACTTGTTGTCCTCCTGGTAACCCTCTTTGTGATGGCTCCTCTCTCCCCCACCATTGGCATGGACGTCCCTATCATCCTTTATATTGAGGGTGAACTTCTTGTGGCTTGAATAATCAATGAGACTCTCGGCCACGGCGATGGCATCGGCAAGGTTTTGCACCCCACAACGCCTTAACTCGGTCTTGGCCCATGTTTGGAGTCCATCGACAAAGTTAAAGAGTGAGTCTTTGTCGGAGAGGTCGGGGATCTCAAGCACCAAGCTTGTGAACTCCTTGACATAGTCTCGGATGCTCCCTAATTGCTTAAGTCGACGGAGGCATGCTCTTGCCTCTTCTTCGGCATTCTCCGGATAGAATTGTCGTTTGAGCTCCCTTTTAAAATCATTAAAGGTAGAGATGGTGCACGTACCTCTCTCAATGTCAAGACGCCTTCTCCTCCATCACAACATCGCAGTGTCGGTGAGATATAGAGCCGCCGTCTAAATCTTGGTGGCATCCCCCTCGATGCTAACGGCTCTGAAGTATTGCTACAAGCCGTACAAGAAGTTATCCACTTCTTTAGCATCGCGTGACCCCGAAAATGTCTTGGGTTTGGGCACCTCGACCCTCCTGGTCTCATATGAGGTGCTTGGCCCTGCGGCCATGACGCGCTTGCAAAAGGCAAGGTCGCCTTCCAACGTCTCTAGTTGGGCATGCACGTTGGCAAGTTCACGTTGGAATGACTCACGTACCTTTGTGAGCTCTCCCATGAGGGCGTCGTGGACTTCGCCCATTTCCGCACGCAAGGTCTCCTCTAGCTTAATCTTCATGGCATTCACGGCCGTGTGAATCTCGACATCCTTCGCCTCAAGGCCTTCAACCCGTTCTTGAAGGTCGTCCATGTGGGCACCCATGCCCCCAACACTTTCCTCCACACGAGTCAAGCGTGACTCCAAGCTAGAGAGTATGTCTTTGGACTTGGCACGAGGCCTTGTCTCCACAAGGTCGGCCCTTACTTCACGCCCACGTTGGTCATGTGTGACCTCGGTCTCTGACGGGTTCGCAACTTGGTTCTTGCCGGTCTTGGTCATGCTCCCAACGATCGAAACACGCTCTGATACCAACTGTCACGGAATTATCTTTCTCCCGAAGATCCGTGCGGTGTTAGCACTCTCACCACGATGCTAACAAGCCTTGTCTCACGCAACGCTATGGCTAAACACACAAGAAGCTAGTGAAAACACAAGAAAACTTAAGAAGGCTAGAGAGCTTACAAGGAAAAGACCTTGTATTGAACTTAGAAAGGAAACTTTACAAGAGAGCTAACTTGTGTGAATTATGGGATGATTTACAAATGAGAGGGGTTGCCCTATTTATAGGCTCTCACCTCCTCAATGGACGACTAGGATCGCTTTGATCCGACGGCTAGTATTTTGCCTCTCAAAATATCTTACAAGAGCCTACAACATTCTAGATAAGTCCTTACTTATCTACATATATCTCTAATATTCTAAAGTATTCTAGAATATTCTACAACTATCTAGTTATGTCCTTAACTATCCAAAAGCTTCTAGAAAGTTCTAGAGAATTCCGGAGTAGTCTCGAACTTTTCAAGGTCTTCCAGGGTCTTCTTCAACATTCTAGATCCTTCTAGAATGTTCTAGATGCTTCCAGGTCTTTCTAGAATGTTCTAGAACCTTCGAGAACCTTCTAGAGTGTTCTAGAATCTTCTAAGGCTTTCCGGACGAGTCTAGACCTTTGGAGAACCTCCTGGATCCTTGTGGGAACGTTCAAGATGATTGTGAGCCTCTAGGCCGTTCTAAAACCTTTCTTGGTTCATGCTTGGCCTTAAAATGCCCAAGGCACTTCACTTTGCCTTGGTTGGCCCGAGTGCACCTAGGTGGGGCTCCTCGGTCGGCCTTGGCACACCTAGGGGGCACTCCTCGGTTGGTTGTGGTGCGCACTGGTGGGGCGTGACATATTGCTCCTTTGTTTAGAGATAATCTTGATTCATGGAGTAAGAAGCAATCGGTAGTTTCAGGAAGTAGTATAAAAGATGAGTTTTGAGCACTTGCACTAGGAATTTGTGAAGGAATATGGATTCAAAGATTATTAAAAGAATTAAAGGTAGACTTTAAAAATCAGTTCAAGTTTCAAAGTGACAACCAATCTGTCATAACTATTGCTAAGGATCTTGTTCATCATTGTAAAACCAAGCATTGGAGATTGATAGACATTTCCTTTCAGAGAAAGTCAATAATGGGCCGGTCAAATTAAGCTATGTTCCTACTCAACTGCAACTGGCTCATATTCTCACCAAAGCTCTTCCAAGAGTTAACTTTGATAGATTCATGTCTAAGCTGAGATTATATAATATATACTCTCCAGCTTGAGGGGAGTGTAGGATGTAGCCGTGTAAGTAGTATACTTCTTATAATGTCAATACTATTTTCAAGAAAAAGGCCTACCTTCGATTGTTTCTCCGTCTGCAAGCTGCTCGTAAGTTCTTTAACTTCCTGTTCCAACTTTTCCTTGGCTTCCTGGAATGCAGCAGTTTCCTTGGTAGCCTGCATCTTAAGTTCTTTAACTTCCTGTTCCAACTTTTCCTTGGCTTCCTGGAATGCAGCAGTATCCTTGGCAGCCTGAATCCTAAGTTCTTTAACTTCCTGTTCCAGCCTTACCTTGGCTTCTTGGAGTGCACCAGTTTCCTTGGCAGCCTGCAGGCAGACGGGTAATCGATTTACACGTCAAACAGATGCAAAGTTTTCCTTTTGCAGGAATGGAATAAAACTGAGATTTTAAGAGATGACATATATAATACAACGATGCAAGCAACTTAAGCAGAACTGATAGCATAATTATCCCATTTCTCATAGATGGCTGTTAGTAGGGGTTGGCTCCACGAATTTCTTTGCTCTTCTATAATTAATCAAAATGAGCAGAATCTATTTTAATATTCACATTGAAATAGTGTATTTTAGGGATATCATCATCTATGAAGAAATTTTGTTTACTAATTATGGAATAAAAGAAATAAGAAAATCACCATTCTTAGCTGCTGCAATTCTCCACATGCAATGCTAACTCTCACGGCACATTGTATGATAAGTGTTGCTTCCATTAACCCACGGTAATGAATTTTGGCCAATTTTCGTCGACCTTTGGTCTGTAGCAGACAAGAGCTCATGTGGCTTCAGAATGCGGACATAAAATATAATAAAAATAGCAACTGGGAATTGCAATGAAAAATCTAGGCTCTACATGAGAATGAACTCTGTACAGTTTGATCTAAAATGAAGGCAATGCTTAATCCAAGTAAACAAGTTCTATACAACATAATATTTCTAAAGCCTACTAAAGAGTTGCATGTGGTTGAATTCTTAGAAAGATAAGAGTAAAACAAGAAATAAAAAGTAAACTAGCAGCTATTGACGTTTCATTGGTTAAAATAGATTTATATCTTTACCTGAATTACAATTGCAGCCGCATTCCGCCTCCTGAACCGAAGTTCGTTACGAGCACTCAGCGCGCGCAAACTTGCCTGAACGGAAACAGCTGAGAAGCACAAATTCTTGTATGCTTTCCTTTTCATAAACCTGCGTGCATATTTTTGTATATTCAGACTAGCAGCTTCCCTTCTCATTCCCTCATATAGAATACGTGCCAGTTGCCCTGCAAGCAGGTTAGAGAAAACAAAAGGGAAAGTAAATAAGACAATAGATATACATACAGCAGCAATTCCATCTAATGAAACAATCCCAACTGGACATATATGAAACTCTTGTTACCTCTACAGAAGGCTTCAATTTGTGTGGCAGATGATCGCAACAAGACGAACTTTTTGCGACACATATACGTGCTGCATCTTCTCTGTATTTTCGTTGCGCATCTTCCCAAAATCTCAGCTCGTTGACCGTCTAGTTCGGCCATCTGACCAGCCCTGAGAAAAACTTTTGTTTTACCGATCTGCAACCGCAGGAAGTTAGTACAAAATTCAATGTACAAGAGCCTAGTGGCTGCAACAAATCAAAATACACTAAGTATCAAAACTGATGCAATCAGTGAGCAAGAGAGAAATGTGGAGTGTGGACACGCATGATATATAGGAACTGCTTAAGATATAAAAAGATTGACAAAATCCATCCCGGAGTTTAAATTTTAAGAGAATCTATAAATACAAGATGTACCTGATAACCACCGAGGTTACTCTTCTCCAGAATCTTTTTGCAAGCAGCGATCTTATCATTGCTGCCACAGAATAAGTAACACCTCACAGGTAACTCATGAATTCTAGTAACACAATTCTAAAGAATAAAAGGTAATACTTTTGCACTGCAAGAGACGATCATGGAAAAGCTACCTCTTACTGCGAACCTCTGGAGCCAATATGGCAAACCGTTCTATAAATTCATGAAACTGCTTTCGGGAGGGAAATCCAGCACAACTGATTCTAATTGCCTCCATCACACCCTAGAGTCGAACATGTATCGAAACCATAATAAATGGACTTACAAACTGGCTGCTTAACTTATCATCAAAAGTAAGTACTAACCAAAACACCAAAACTTACCCCACATCGAAGTTGTTGTAGTACATTACTGTTTTCAAATATTGCTGGCTTAAGAACATTATTTGGCTTTACACAACGAACATAGTGTGGTTCGGTGGAATTCAAAGTCTCGAGCAAAGATTGGAGTTGTAGCTGTGTAAAGCACATCGTATGCGTCAAAATGAAAGAAAACAGATGAAGAATATAATCCGCCTTTAAGATACACACTAAAGCTGAAACAGACCTTGAAGCCAGAACCTATCGAAGAGAACTTTGATGATTTGGAAGACTCCTCTGGTAAAGGAGGAAACAAGCTTGAAACAAAAGAGCATTTTGAAGCAGCAAGTAAGGCTTGATGCTCTGGAACAACATAATCTTTGTTCTTGTCCAGGAAGAGATCGGTCTGGTAAGTCACCTATAGCAGAAATTCCTTCACACTGAATATTAAGCTGATTTAATACAAGTGTATTTCAGAATCACAGATGATGGACTATTTCTAGTGAAGAATGAGACCGTTTTAGATTTATTTAAGCCCAATGTAACCAATTTAATTACTTACCGAACACGAAAAAAAATACTACTAGTTTCTGTTCTTTAGCTTTTGTTTAATTTGCTGAGCCAAGGTCTTTTAGGAGATTCCACATTTATTAAGCATGGATTCTTACGCATAGTTCGAGTATACTTACATCGCCAGCGTAATGACAAATGGTGAAGTCAGTGCGGGACAACTTAGGCTTACTGAAGCGTTTATGATCTTTAAAAGTCTGATAAAGCTTTTGAGCAAATGTCTCATGTGTTGATCTGGGAAACATGCTATGGAAATAAAACAAGTTATTGTCACAATTTCACAGGGTGATTGAAGCCAAAGAAAATTAAACTAGCAACCAGGGATTCAAATAGCGGCCACTATAATAGCATCCATGCTTATTCTTCAAATAAGAAAAATGGTGATTATCGTTCATATGTATTCTAATACCTACCAAGCCTCATCCAGAAGAGCAATGATGCCACCAGGTTTCTGTAAGCAGAAAAGTAAACATTAGTAGGTAAAAGTTGTATTACACATCATGGAAAATTATTCCTCTTATCCACATTGAGAAGGTCCTATCTATAATCGACAAACAAAAATGTTAATCTTATAATTTTATTCCAAAGTCTGCAGGTATGTTAATTTCAGTTCTTTCAGTGTTGAAGAAGTTTGAAAGGGCAGTGAGTAACATTTTGAAATGGATAGAGTATTTCGTTCATACAACAATTAATAATTTTTTAAACACAAAACGTAAATACAAGTTTTATGTTAAATATGATAATTCTGTCACAAGCAACCAAAAAACATGGTGGTTTTTATTTTTCAAGCAAGCAATTCAAATAAAACTTAGGTTCTTTCTTCTTTCGAATTTTTCATTCCTTTCTTAGAATATGCACATTGGTATCATCTAGGTTATCACCATCAGTACATCATGGAAAACTCAACCTCTCCTATCCTGAACCACAGTTTCAATGACAGGAAATTGATGATGCTGGCCAAATCCATCAGCCCCAAAATGCATGAGAGATCAGTTAATATTTATATTATAGCCGACAACAATAGAGTGAAATCGTGAATAATCAATTCTAGCACTGTAGATTGTAGGTTGATGAAAGTTAGGGAATTATATTTCTTAATTTCTAGCAACTAACATTTAGGAAATTATCAATAAATAAGTGCAGATATTAGCTACTAATTTTAAGTAATTCTTCCTAGATTAGACACTTTTGTATACTATAAATATGTGTTATTCTTATAAATAAAAATTGAGAAATAGAGAACAATTTTCTATTATATAGGTGGTATCAATTGCTTAGGTTTTTCAATCCACAAAACCTATAGAATGAATACTGTAGAAAATGAAGAAGAGTATTTTGTACAATGATCAATTCGATTCACTATTTTTCTTCAATTTATTAGAATAGGAATATAAGTCTACTTAAACAGACTAAGGGTGAATTACGCAAATGATTACTGAACTTTATTCTAAAACTTACTTTGGTTACTGAAGTTTCAAAATGTTCAATTTACTTACTAAAGTGTAGACATTGAATGTTTTTAGACACTATTTCGTTAATTTTTCGACGACGTCCATTTTCCGACGAACGAAGAAACTTCTCCAAGATCTTAATGGTGAAAAACTCCATCGGCACGAGAGAAGCAACATACTGAAAAATAGGCTCCATTCAACGACGGAGGAGGGAGATTGATGAGAAGAAAACCATAAGATTTGTAGCCGATTCGTGAAGTTCAGAGCACTTTCCGACAAAATGAAGGTCGAATTCTGACTCAGGGGAGACACAAAGTAATTGGTGAAATTTGGGACCGAACGACCATCATTTACGATCGTTTGGGGTTTAAGAGTGACAAAAAATGTTCAATGTCTAAAGATTAGTGACCAAAAACATCCAATGTCTAAACTTCAGTGAGTAAATTGAACGTTTTGAAACTTCTTCTGTGACTAATATAGGTTTAAGAGTAAAGTTCAATGATGATTTACGTAATTTATCCATAGAATAATATAATGAATTCTAGTACAAATACAATTACTCTAGATATAATTCTATCACATTTAATAGATAAGCGATACATAAGTTATCTAAACTACTTAAGAGATAAGAGTTATCTAAACTACTTAATTCAATAGTACTAACTCTATTCTAGACAATATAATCCACAATCCCCTACAAGGTTGTCTCCACTGCATTGACAATAGTTATTATTCTGTCACCACTACTTTGAGAGCAGTGTACACATCAATCTACACCCTTCTCAAGCTGGTGAGTAAATATAGTGGAACTCCTAGTTTGGATCTTAGATGTGTTCTCATCTCTTTGAAAGCAATTGTGTCGTTTCAAAGAATAAAAAATCCTCCCCTATTTCAAGAGTCATTGAGTTCCCATTGTTGATAATTTGTAACTGATGTTGTTGGTTTCTGCATCCTTCTTGAGATGCCTTCCAGTTTTATTGTTGTTGCTCAAAATTTTTAGATTTTTTTAACTATTGATACAATATATATAATAGATACTTTGTGAAGAGAATCAAATCGAATTTTTTGTTTTTCTTATATTAAAGAAAGGGTACAAATTACTATACTTTGCACAAGACTTAATTACAAAGAGTCCTAACTCATCTAAACTACTCTACCATCTATCTTTATCTGCATAGAAGATAAGAGTTAGTTTTTAAACTAAAACACTAGTATATACAAGATAAATCCATATTTATCTTACAAAATAAACTAGTACATATCTTATAACTTACACTTCTCTTTTCCTTATTTGTACATAATTATTAGTATATAAATAGATTTAGGCTTGAGAATTAACATATCTCTCCTCTTCTTTTCTTCTTCCCTTCCACCTCTTTATAGCAGCCTCTTTCTTCTCTATTTTTCTTTTTTCATCAATATTTCAAATTTCTCCCAATTAACAAAGCTAAATCCAATAACTAAAATATTATGTTTAGAGGGTATGCTTTAAACAAAAAGGGTATAATTGTTATAACTCTAAAATTAGGAAGATTCACATTTAGCATGGATGTGTCTTTTTTTGAAAAATCATTCTTACTTTAGTCGAACATGTTTTTAGGGTAGAGAAGGAAGGAAAAGAATGTCACTTTTTGGAAACATCTATACCATTGCCTAATCCAAATATATTTTCTATGTTGGTAGAATACTAAGTAACAAATCTATTTGAAATCATGGTAACCTACAAGTTAAAGTAGTCACTAATGCTGATTGGGATGGGGATTAAACAAATAAAATATAAGCATTAGGCTTATTTCAAACAAAACGAAGATCTTAAACCCTAAATGAAGACCTAGGGAAGTTGAATACGACATGGTAAAAATAACTAAAACAATGAAGCACGACACAACATGAATACACTAACATGCCTGAATCTCTATATAACTATAAACTACATGAACATGACATGAATACATAAATTGTCTAGTTTATTACGGATTAAGAGATTTTTACAAGGCTTAAACTTATCAAATTCGATACCCATGAAGCTATAGTGCGATAATAAAGCAACAAATTATGTTGCTTATAATCCAGTTGTTGATCATGATAGTAGAAAGCATGCTGAAGTGGATAAAACACTTCATTAAAGAGAGGTTAGAGGAATTACTTGTTTGTATGTCCTACATTCTAACTATTGATCAAGTCGTAAACATACTTACAAAGGGACTACATAAGAAACAATGTGAGTGGTTCAATTGACAACCTAGCAATGGAGGATACTTTTAAAATAACTTCAGAGGTTGTGATGAAAAGGACTATTCTATTAACTATATTGAATCATTATTATTTTTTATTATTTTAATTTATCGTTGTACTTGTACTTTTAAAATATGAGTAAAAAATAATACTTATTCACAATAAGCCGTATTTATTCATTCTTTTTATCCAAATTAAATCATGTGAGTGGATCAAAGTTTTTTCCTTGAAAAAAATGCATTTTAAATCCGGATCAAAATCAACAAATTAAATACATTATATTGTGAAATAAACAAAGATAAAGAAGTACATGAAGTTTTTTGTTTAATTATTCGTGACAGAAACACAAACATAAATACAAAATATTATAACAGAAGTCAAATCTGTGGTGATAATTTAAATTAAATGGAAGAAGTGGGGACATACCTTTTCAATAAGATCAAGAATATCTTGATTATCAACAAATTCTATATAACTCCAGTCAATTTTTTCTTTTTCATACTCCTCCTGCTCCAGCTTAAAAACGTGCTGGCAAATAAACTCATCAGTCATGTTAAGCATAGGTTTAAAAGCTTAAAAATATGGAAATATGTTAAAGACACTAGCACCAATAATAATGCATAAACCTGATTAAAATGCTGTTGTAGTTTTTCATTTGTCAAATTGATACAGAATTGCTCAAAACTGCATGCGATGAAAATTTCAAAAATCATGTAAACTACGGAATATGGTAAACAGTTGTGCACGTTGTAAAGCTTGAAAACAGACAGAATGAAGTTTAAAATACATAAAACCTTGCAAACATTCACCAAGTGTTTTCAATCACAACATTTTTAGTTGAATTCTTCTATTCTCAATCCTTCTTTCTCCTTTACCCAATCAGGTAATGATTCTTCAGTTTCTTTTTTTTTTCCCTTTTCTCAACAAAAAGATCAAAATGGCATATGTATCGTTATCGGCAATATCTTTGATTTTACATGTGTCAAATCTAGCTTGTAATCTTAAATCTATCAAATTGTCGTGCTATATTTGAATCATCTATGAGTAAATTTTAAGACAACCAACAACTAGTTTGTTTCTAGTTTTGATAAGGTTGTGATTTGGCATTATAGGCTTGGAAACCCTAAATTTTACTATTTAAGAATAAAAGTCCATATTGTTGTGAATTTACAAACTGATAGACTGCATAGAATGAACATCATTGTAGATACAAACTGTCTGATTGTGTGGTGAGCACTTGGAAACACGTGACCATATCGTCTTCAAATGTTCTTTTTCTAAGGGCATTTGGGTGGTGAGGAGGCATGCGTCAACTTGGCAGCAAGAGCTATAGTGGGCAGTCTCGTTCCTAAAGGGTAAAACTTGAATAGTTTTTATTCTTAGAATCGCTTGGGAGTGCTTATATGTGTATAGCATTTGGGTCGACCGTTTAGGCATAGATCTAGAACTGCACAAGAGATTCTAGATAGTATCAAAGAGATTGTCAAAAATGTATAGATACGAGGGATAATGTTAATGTACATCTTTGTATAGATTGAGGGATTTTGAATTAACCCCATAGGTTACTTTGTATGCTTCTTTGGATAATAACACAACATTCTATATATATATATATAAACTGTGTCTTTGTTGGTTATGTTTTTAATAAAATAAATAAACGTTATGATCCGATTGATAGGAAGATGATTGTTACCATACTTCAATTCTAATCTTCAGGGAGGGAATTATAGCAAGGAAGATTCAATACTTGATCAAGAAGAGGCTATGAATATACAACATAGGGATTCTAATAACGGGGAATGAGTTTCTAGAATAAAGGATCTATTTTCCTAGTTTATGTTCTGAGTTTTATTTTTGTATTTCAACTCAGTAATGAATACAGAACAGTTTTACTCACTATAGTCTCCGAAGAACTTTCACAAAGTTAATTAGAAATAGAGACCAGCATAATGTGTTAGGAATCTCTACAGATCATGGCCTGAAAATCTTGAATCCCCCTAAATAGACATCCCAGTCATGAAAAAGATACAGGGATGTCACAGAGAAAGTGATTTACATTAATGACGAAAGCAAAGCATACCGGTTAAGCACCTGTTTGTCTTGAAACTCTCAAATCCGTAGATATCAAGAACACCAATCAAGAATTTCGATTCCGTATCCTGACCAATAGCAACGTTTATCTTCTCCACAAGCCTGGGGAAAAACAGTGCAATATGTTCAGACAAAAACTATAGTGTCTCTCCAGAATGAATCTCATTGGTAGATTGAAACTTACCAGTCAAATAATTTTGAATAAACAATTTTGGCCAATGCATCTCTACTTAGAGCTGCAGCAGTCGGATCCAACGCTTTTGTAATGGTCTCATCACGAGTCACGAAAACACGTTTACATAAGGACTCTTCAAGAGCCTTCAGATCACACCTAAACAACAAAGGCATGTTAGAGTTTTTCCATTCACATCTACACATATGATGACCAGTGGCGGATCCAGAAATTACATGAAAAGTTCTGCAGCAGTTTTTAGGTGGAACCGAGATTTATCGTCCTTAGGTTGAGAAGAATCTGTTTCTTGTCCCTTGGAAAACTCAACATTTCCTAAATGTAGAATTGCAGCCACGACTCGAAATATCGCATCCTGAGATAGTACCACTCGGGAAGAGATTTAAAAGGAATGAAAAAGAATGAAGTTAAAGAAATCCGAATAAACTAACGATCAAGACACATTACCTGCTCTTCCTGATTCATCCCAACCACATCCATAGCTTTCCTAGTTGCAATATACTCTTCAGGATCATTTATAGCATCCAGCTCAATACAATTTGACTGGTTTAAGTAATGAAAAGTTCTTGGATTTCCCAATTTGTACTTATCAACATCCTGGTAACATGAATTAAGAATAATCAAATCAAATTATTGAGGCATCATTTGTTCTAAGGAAAATTATATCTAAATGAACTAAAAAAGCATAAGCTAGAACAAGAGAAATGCAAAAAAAAACCCCGAAAAGAGACACCATTACCTCCTTTGGCGCAGCACAAAGCATATAAAAACAATGATAATTTCTCTCTGGATCAGAGACTTGGCAAACACGAGATCGTTCTAGCAAATAAGTTCTTATTGCAGCTCCAGAAATTCTCCCCCTGTGATCAAACTGAAGTTCCACAAACTTTCCAAAGCGGCTGCAATTTCGTCATGTTCAATCAGGGGCAGTCTTTCATCATGTAAAACAAGACACTAAAAGTAAAATTCCTCAAGGCATGAGGAAGAAATAAATTTCTTAATATAGAATTCCAACCTTGAATTATTGTTTCTGACTGTCTTCGCATTGCCAAATGCTTCTAGAACGGGATTAGACTACAAATGTAAGAAGCAAAAACCACATTAGGAAAAAGATTATTTGTCTTTCTTTTTACTCAAGCAACCTTTTTTCTCCACGAAGGAGGGCAGGGGTTACATCCAAAAATGAAAAAAATAATCAAAATTTTCAATTTCACGTGTTACAAAACTGAAAGTTAAGGAGTTTGAACTACCTCCAAGACCTTCTGCTCCACAGACCGCTCCTCCGAATTTTCAGTTCTCCCTCCCATATAGGCTAGATAGCGCATAAGCATCTTTGTACTCTCGGTTTTACCGGCTCCACTTTCACCACTTACCAAAATTGCTTGGCTAATTGACTCATTGATCATCTGTCTGTTCACAACATTTACTAAATCAATGATGTGCTTAAAGAAGGCAGACAAATTTTATGATTGATAAGAGTACCTATAGGCAGAATCTGCAACAGCAAATGGATGTGGGCTGAGCTCACCCAAAGCCACCCCTCTGTACTTTTTCATCACCTGACTGTCGTATAAATGCGGCAGTCTTTGAAAAGGATTTACAGCAATCAATATGCTTCCTGTGTAGGACTGGAATAAACACCAGAACATTTAGCTGCACACCACAATACATTCCTCTAGAAAACATAAAACAACCATAGAGCATTTTAATGGAAACATAATAAATCAAGCTATATGAAAAACATGCTGGAACAAGTAACGTGAGTAGCCCTGCCTACTTCGAACCAAATCTAAAAATGAAAATGGATGCGAACCGGGTGATAATACGTACATATATTTCATTAATATCGTATCGACATTTTAAATTCTGCAAAACCCCAGGCTCATGCAAATATGCTAGCTTTGTCATATCATCAACACCACTTGGAGGAAATTCAGGGTCCTTTGGATAGGAACTAGATGTCTTGGCCACAACCTACACAACAATAAAGGAAACAAAAACCACGACCCTTTCAAACACTAATTGAGTAATTTCATAACTCAAACATATTATTCTCTGTTACCTTATTCATTCAGTTCACTTCATTTTTGCATCATTTATTCATATTTAAAAATAAAAATTAGGTTAAACTGCACAAGATACCACTGAACTTTAAGTTTAGTATCGACTATACCACTGAACTAAAAACTAATACTATTTGAGCACTGAACTTTAGTTTATGCTTCAAATATAACTATGGGTTGTTAAAGCCCCCTCATGTCATCGCACGCGGACAGTTAAGATCCGTCCACGCCATCAATTTTAACAGCCCAATACTATATTTAAAGCATAAACTAAAGTTTAGTGCTAATATAATAACAATTTTTAGTTTAATGGTATAATCGAGATTAAACTTAAAGTTTATATGGTGTTGTTTACCACTAAAAATTAGCCTAAATAATTTCATGTTTTGTTTCTTCAACTACGTCTATAAAAAGAGTAAGTGGGGCACTAAAAAAATCTTGGGCACAAGCATTCACCGTCTTATTTGATGTACACTTTACTTTAATCTCGTCCCCATTAATTTCTATCACCTCCCCATCTAGCCAAGCATCATCCGGATCCTCCACCCAAACATGAGAACCAACCATAAAAGCGGACGAAGCAGCCTGCAAGGCCATGTCAAGTCGTCGTCATCATCATCATATATATATATAAAAGGAGTATGAAACACAAAAATAAGTTGTGTTTATGCCACGCACAACAAAAGGTTTAAACAGTATAATCTGTAACTAACTAACTAACGAGATTGACACAAGTGGTAAGCAGTTTGCTATTGCTTAAGCAGAAAATACTCACTGAAAGACTCACCCACTAAAACTAGATGTGCGACGCATTTGCTCTGGGACAATCGAAAGGACAAAAAAAAAGAATTTTGTCGATCAATAAAAAGAGAAATGTAGCTCTATTGCTGGAAACTGGAATTTTTACTCTTTTTTTGTCAGAAATCTGGAATATTAACTTGAACACAATCAATCATATCTTCAAAGGACATGCACGTTTTGACAAAATAAATAACATAAAATATAATTTAAATATAAAAAATCGCATGTCAAGAATAAATCCAACAAACGACATTACAAAAACAAGAAAAAAAGAAGGAAATGTATAATATTTGTTGATTTTGATTAGCTCGTTGGATTCAAAATGCATCCTTATTCATAAAAAGAGAACCCACAATCGAAAGAACAGGTGATGATATTCAGGAAAAGACGAACAAACAGCTTGAAAGGGAAAGAAATCCATACCATTGTTTATGATTTGATTCGGATCCAAAGCAGAGGTAATAAACACTAGATTCCTCTTCCACCAAATGCGAAGCGAATTGCCATCCAAAAAAAAAAAGAGAAGAAAAAAAACTTTTACCTCCAAATCTCTACCTCTAATCAAACAAAAAAGACTTTCACATTACTCGCTCTACTTTATCTAACCCTTCCAAATCTCTCTATAACTACAACCAATTCGTTATTGGATTGTCCTTTTCTTTCTTTATACAATGGCAGACCGTTAAGCCCCTTGTTTTCGCCAACGTAGTGAATCTGGAAATCAAACATAGCCTCACTCCTTCGCCTCTGCAATTTTCTTTCGTTTTCTCGCTGGGCGTTCTCTTTTTTTTTTCTCTTAGCTCAACGTCGTGGAGGCTTGAACTTGAAAAAAGATGATATGGATTTCCTAATTTGTCCAATTTTGGAGGAAATTCGCCATTGTTAAAACGTTGTAGTTTCTATTTTGACGGCCATGATTACAATTCTAATCTGATGTTAATAATTGCGGATTGTTGGGAAACCGTAACTTATTTTTATACCAACAACTAACGACAAAGACGACTTTTTAGCCCAACTATATTTTAACTGTCAACGTTTTCTTTTTCTTTTACGATTAAAAATAGAAAAAAGGAAATGCCACTCTTCAGATGTTATTTATTTTATAAGAGAGTGGACAAGTTGCCCCGGATCAAATTTAGGACATAATACCAATCGGGATTAAAATGATGTTATTTCTCATTACATCACAAGTTTTGTTACGCTCTCTAGATTGTTGGACTTTAGAGTACATTCAAGATTATGTGAAGCTTAGAAACGCATAAAAATCACTAGGATAAACTACACGGAATACCACTTTAACTTTAATTTTTGATTCGAACATACCACTAAATTATAATTTGATGCTATTATACCACTAAATTTAGCTTTTAGCTTCAATGTAAGCACTCGACCATTAACTTATAACGGGCCGTTAAATCCAAAACGGCGTCGTTTTGGTTTCGTTGTTTTGAAGCCTAAGATAGTCCAAAACGACGTCGTTTTGTTAGTAAAGAAAATAAGAAAATATTGCATTTTAGAAATCTTGAACCCAAGACCTTTAAGATGAAAGGCTTATACCAAACCGCCACCAACTTAAATACTTTTTTTTTTGCTCAACAAGATGCCGTATATTAAGATAAAATATACAACCAAACGTCACAACGGCCGCCTCGTTAAAAACCTCCCTAATCCTAACGGAGGAAAAGAGTACGGACCGTATGTGACAAAAACAACGAAAGCGAACAAACAAACGAATAAAACCAACAACCAACCACTAACGTTAACAAGCACAAAATAAAGAAACACACGCCACCCCTTCCTTAGCCAAAGCATCTGCTAAGCCATTCGCCTCCCGGAAAATATGTGAGAAACACACCGAATGTAGACTGGTACAGCTGCTGTCAATCTCATGAAACACCTCCCAATACCGCCATGGTCGTTTGTCAACATGTAACACCCAACTAATGGAAACCATGGAATCCGACTCCACCACCAGAGGATACGATGCCCAAGCTGACTGCCGAAAGAAAGTTAAGGCAAAAGCAATCGCCCGCAACTCAGCCTCGTTGGACTCAATACAACCAAGAGGGCCAGAGAACAATGCCACTATCCTGCCTTGCTCATCACGTAATACACCCCCGAAACCCGCAGGACCCGGCTTGCCACGCGCGGATCCATCCACAGAAAATTTCAATGTCCCTACCATCGGAGGTTCCCAATAAACCAACCCCCCGTTCCGACAACCGACACCATTCATCAGACATTTCAAGGACATGTTTTTTATCCTCCAATCAGCAATTAATAAAACGAAAGGGTCGAGGCCCCCAATCCTGTTCATCGCACAACAATAATAGAGGTGTGTGATCCGATACCCCTCTAGGCAAGGAATGCTGACCAATGTTGGTAAAAACAACTACCCATGCAGACGATACCAAAAATCTATCTATACGACTACGCCCGAAACCCCTCCCAAACCACATGTATGGCTTCCCTATCAACGGCAAATCTATAAGCCCGACGTTATAAATAAAATCAGAAAATTCTTCCATACCTGTCGCCACCAAACTACACCCTGCACGTTCCGATAACCAGCGTATTGAATTAAAATCACCTGCGATACACCATGGTCCTGTGATGTCCAGGATTAGTTCTCCTAACCGTTGCCACAGCTGTCTCTGTGCCACCACATCACACAGTGCATAGACATTCAACATACAACACTGTAATTCTTCCGCACACCACCTCCCCCTTATAAAGATAAAGTTTCGATCCACCTCCATTGAGACAACACTGAAACGTGAACCTTCCCATATTGTAATCAAACCCCCTGAAGCACCTATCGAAGGTGCGAAAATAAATTCAAAACCGTCCGATGCCCACAAACTCGCGACCACTAACGACGACACATCCTCTAGCTTTTATTCCTGAAACATCACCATATCCGCCCGTTGTTTCTTTACTACATCGCCCGCCGCCCTACGTTTCAAACTCGAACCCAACCCCCTGACATTCCATGAAACCAAACGCATCCCTACTGGTATCGCCTTTCCCCGGAAAAAACCTGTTGAAGGTCCTTTATAATGTCGGCTTCACACCCCACTGTTCTCACTCCCACGATATTGCCTAATGCCACTGTTGCCTCTATTTCCTTAGATAGTAATTGCTGGCGATTCTGAAAATTCGAATCCGAGAGAGACGCGTTAACAACTTGCGTCGAAACGGGCTGGCGTAACACCTGTTTTCGCGGTCTGCCCCTACCAATTTTTGCATCGAGACCACTCCTGAAAGAATATTAATTGATTTTTTTTCCTGCCATTAATCCAAAGCAGTGGACTATTGTCTGAAGCAGCTACTTTCTCTCCTATCTTATCCTTTGTTTTCTCATTATTTGAAATTGAGTTATCCTCCAAAGCCACTGAATTTGAGATTGGTTCAACCATCTCCACGATATTTGCATTCAAATCCATAGAGTTTGATTGGGATTGAATAACTTCGAGTTGGTTAGCTGCTGTAGGACTCTTCCCAATCTCTCCCGTCACCCTCCCGGAGGTCTGCTCCTCCATCGGACCCGCCTCATCACCACCTCCCTGCGTCTGAAACGAAACTGTCATCCCCTTCGACCCAACCTCATCGTGTAAAGCGTTATCGTGATCCATCCTTTGTTCCCGCAAGGTATTGCAATGCCACAACCTCGTTTCCTCTGTTTATGCTTGATCCCTTATCGGCTCCACATGCCCCATTGCCTTGATTTGGTGATCATCGCCTTTGCATGGTGTCCCCCCATCCGAACCTTGTGTCGAAGAAGCAGCGTCCTCATCATCGGATTACACCATTGTACATTCACATTCCATCCAAGGACCAATTATTATATGTAGTGACTTGTGAGGACAATAAAACTTCTCATAGGCCTTTTCACGAACACAAGCTCTGCGCGTCGTATGGTGAGAACAAGAGTGAGGGAGATCCTCTCACATACGTTTAAGCACTCATTACCCTCTATATGTTTAGAAAAGATTCGGTGATTCTCTAATAAAATTTGGAGTTACAGGAAAAGTTTTGCGGGAAAAAAAGGAGGCGGATAATGGTTCAAGGAAGATTGAGAGCCAAAAGAAAGAGAGAAAGAGGTTTTTCGTCTAATCCCAACTTAAATACTTAATATTATTCTAACGAAAATAATATATAAATAATACTGTAGTTGAACTTAATTTTATTTATCTCATGATATAATTTTATAATATTTATAATATACTTTTATAAATATATTAACTTTATAAATAAATATTATTTATATATTTTTAATAGATATAATATATATAATTAAACCCTAAACCCCTAAACATAAACCCTAAACTATATATTAATTAAAACATCAAACCGTAAATCATATATATAAATAAATCTTAAACCCTAAATCATATATATAAATATATTAAATTTATAAATAAATATTATTTATAATATATATATATATATATATATTTGAATAGATATAATATATATAATTAAACTCTAAACCCCAAAACTCAAACCTTAAACCATATACATAAATAAACCCTAATCCTTAAACAATATATGTAACTAAACCCTAAACATAAACCCTATATTACAAATCCTAATATATATTATAAATAATATTTTAATTTTAAGATTTTGAGTTTGGGGTTTATGATTTAATTATGTTTAGGGTTTAAGTTTTGGGATTTATTTATATATACATGGTTTAGGGTTTTAGTTAATATATAGTTTAGGATTTGGGGTTTTATTTAATATATAGTTTAGGGTTTGTAGTTTTTAGAGTTTCAATTTTGGTGTTTTAATTAATATTTGATTTAGGGCTTGGGTTAAATTATATATATATTATATCTATTAAATATATATATATATATATATATATATTATAAATAATATTTATTTATAAAGTCAATATATTTATAAAAGTATATTATAAATATTATAAAATTATATAATAAGATAAATGAAATTAAGTTCAACTGCAGTATTATTTATATATTATTTCCGTTGGAATAATATTAAGTATTTAAGTTAGCTTGGTGGTTTGGTATAAGCCTATCATCTTAAAGGTCTTGTGTTCAAGCTTCCCGAAATGTAATGTTTTTTTTTATTTTCTTTACTAACAAAATGATGTCGCTTTTGGATTTAACGGCCCGTTATAAGTTAACGGCCGAGTTCTTACATTGAAGCTAAAAGCTAAGTTTAGTGGTATAATAGTATCAAATTATAGTTCAGTGGTATGTTCAAGTCAAAGGATAAAGTTGAGTGTATTTCGTGTAGTTTACCCAAATAACTAACAAGGGTTGGTTTAAGCGATAAGCATTTTGATATCGTTTAAATAAATTTAGAATTTTAGACGTCATGTATATAGAAAATCTTTGCTAGAAGACTTTACCCACGATTAATCATGGAAAAACCTGAAAATCAGGAGGGTAACAAAAACGCATAAAAATACATGAAAAAAGTTAGCTTCTCCATCATTAGAAGTGAAGACTCCAAGACATATACATAAACTCTACGCAATTCTTTTAAGTTCTCCAAACTCACTCGACACCATTCTTTCGTGTAAATTGCCTCCAAATATGGATGAAAATCATCTGCTCCCAAAATATGCCTCCATTTGTGTCCCACTTTAAAATAGTGGGTTTAGGGTTTGGGGTTTAAGGTTGGGGCTTAGGGTTAGGGTGTAGGGAATTAAGGGTATGGTGTATTTTTTAGGGTTTAGAGTTTAGGGTTTAGGATATGAAAATTAGGGTTATGAGGTAAGATTTAATTTTTAAGTATTTTTAGGCAGGGGGCATAGAAGGAGGCATGGTTAGGGGGCAGGAGATTTTTACTCTGTTCAGATGGGTTTCGAATTAATCTTACAGGGTTGTTTTAAAAAAAATGGGTTCTGATTGAGTGAAATATTATTAAATGTTAGGTCGGATTTAGGGTGAAAATACCTTACTATGAAAAGAAAGAAACAAGGAGAGTACAGAGTACTAAGGCTACTGCTCTCCAACGCTTCATGCACTGCCTGAGGGGTATCCATGTATCGACAATATCCAGGTGAACCAAGCCATGCGAGTTTAGCCATCAAATCAGCAACCGAGTTCCCCTGACGACGAATAAAACTTAATTTCCCAGTTTCGGCTTTTCATTTCGCTTAAAAATCCGAGGTTACGAGGATTATCATGGACAAGCATATCAAACGCGTCCCAACTATCCATTTCCACAATAACTCGAGCATATCCTAAACTCCATAAATACCTCGTAATTCCGCTTCCAAAATTAAACATATCCCGATGGCTTTCGCTAAAGCCAAAGCACCAATTCATATTTGAGTCACGCCCAACACCTCCACACCCGTCTAACCCCGAGGTTATATTCCGAGCCCTGTTGGTATTAATCTTGATCCAAAGAGCTGAGGGTGCCGTCCATCTAGTAGCAAAGACTTGCTGCACTGGAGCATGGGTACGCCCATGCCAAAAGACTATAATTAATGTAATAGAAAAAAATATAAAGATTAAAGAAGGGTATTTATAGTAATTATTCATGTTCTTTTTATATATATAGGATAATTATTTGATACACTGACCGTGGAAATTTTAGGGTTTAGAGTTAGAATTTAGAATTTATACGTTAAATCCTAAACCCTCAACATATTATACTAAAACTTAGAGCTTAACCTTTAAACCCTAAATCCTAACCCTAACCCCTAAATTATAATCATTGCCCCTAAATTCTAACCTCTTACACCCAAACCCCTAAACCTTACACCTTAAACTAAGTCCCTAAGCTCTAAAACCAAGACGCTTGTGGAAACTAAAAGTTTTTAACCACCAGTGTATTGAATATAAATCCATATATATATTAGGTTGGACCAGAAATAAATTTTAATCTTAAAATTATGGTTGGTCAAATTCGAGTCAGCCAAAATCTCAATCAGTGCCACACCATATTCCAACTCGATCCAAACTACCCTAGTGGATTTGCAGTGTTCACATCGTCCTCTGAAATGACCCTAAACATGAATTGGTTTAAAAATTAGGGTAAATTACATAAATGACAACTATATTATTGGAAAAGTTACGGATTGACCACTTTATTTTTTTTCGAAACAATTAAATCATTATACTATTAAATTGGGTGCAATTTGACCACCAGCTGTTAAAAGTTAACGGCAGGGTGACGTGACAGTTAAAAAGTAAGGGTATAATTACACATTTGGTCCTTACTATTTATTTATACATTCTTTCAATTTAGTCCTAATTTTAATTTAATAAAATAAATTAATTATTTAATTAGGTGGTGACACGTGTCAACACCTTATTGTAGGAATTTAATTATTTATATTTGATATAATAAATTAATTTCTTCATCCAATCAGGTGGTGACACATGTCACCACCTATTTAGAGAAAAACAAAATCCTCAAACCTGCCCTGGGCAAGAATCAAACATGGATAAAGGTAGTGGCTTAACCACTACACCAAACATATGTTTGTGCTATAAATCACCAATTGTAGTATATGTGTTATTGTTTCTTACATTAATTTTTTTTTTAATTTCATATATAATCATCGAATTATTTTTTTAATGTTATATATCTAAACTTACAACCATGTGAGTAAACATCTATATTACAGCAAACAACATAAAATTGTCATGAATAACAAGTACTGCTTAAGGCTTGCTGAAATATAAGCATAAGAAGTGAAGCAAAAACTAAAAGAACACTTGCTGCTACAATCCCCAACAAATCAAGTAAACTAAAGCTATTAACACAATTGCTGCTACAATCCCCAACAAATCAAGTATATTAAAGCTATTTAGGCACCTGCAATCTTAGATAAGAGAAGATTGGAGTTTCGAGCAAGCGAATCAATTTATCAAGCTGGACCAAGAATTTGGCATTAATATCTTCCTCAACCAGGGACTGAATCACAGCACATATGCATGCTGGTACGTCTAACATGGAAATAAATAATAGATTAACAACCATGAAAGTATATGGTGCAACACAGCACCTGTTCCCTCAGCTCACCACACATGAAAATAGAAAGATTGGTTATCTATTTAAAGGAGTTACGGATTCTTACCTGCGCTAATAAACAAAGACTAATGATTGCCATGGGTGAATGACACCATGATGCATAAAAAGAAACAAATAAATATTTTCCAGCAGCATTAAACAGTGATTGTTTCAAAAGTTCCCGAAGCTCAGATAACTCAGAAGAAGTGAGTAGAATTAAATTTAATGCCTGAAACACAAGTGGAGAAAATTTTAAATGGGTACCTAATGGAAATACCATTCTAACTAAAGAAAAAAAGACTAGAAAAAACAATTCGAACTTTAAACATATATTTAAAATTATAGAGTTGTCTCATGTTATTACTTATAATCGGAAAAGAAATATTCCAGTAGTTCAAACTTTTAATTAGATGAGAGAACCTGAACCATAACACAAGCAAAATCTAGGTCTGCTTCTCCCTCTAGTATGGTGGATAGCTCACGATAGACCCTTTCAGCATCCAAGAGATTATATATGAAATTAAATTAAAAATAATAATTCGATGATTATAATAAAATTAAAAAAATTAATGTAAGAAATAATAAGACATATACAACAATTGGTGATTTATAGCACAAACATGTGCTTGGTGCAGTGGTTAAGCTGCTGCCTTTATCCATGCTTCACCCGGACAGGTTGAGGATTTTGTTTTTCTCCTCTAAATAGGTGGTGACACGTGTCACCACCTAATTGGAGGAGAAATTAATTTATTTTATTAGTTTAAAATTAGGACTAAATTGAAAGACTGTATAAATAGTGAGGACCAAATGTGTAATTATACCCTTATTTTTTTAACTTCCACGTCACCCTAACGTTAACCTCTAACGGCTGGTGGTCCCATTGCATCCAATTTAATAGTATGATGATTTAATTTCTTCGAAAAAAAGTAAAGTGATCAAATCGCGATTTTTCCAATAGTATGTTGGTCATTTATGTAGTTTACCCTAAAAGTTATAAATACAAAACTTTAAAAACTTTTTTTTGGCGTAAAGTTAAAAATGTCTTTGTTTCGTTTGATTAAATAGTCATTTTTATTCTTTTTATGAAATTAATTTAACTATCAATATTTTATTTTGAGTTAAAATAGTTCATTTGCAGATGAAAATTGATAATCAACTAATGGTAAATAGCTTAAAATGACATGACAAACATGCATGGCGGTGTCATAAAGACAAAGGTGTTGGCTTGAAAGAATGTCACATCAGTCAAAAAATAATTTTATGGAATTATTTTCTCTATTGACATGTCATTTTGTCAAGTTATTTCAAGTTGTTTACCATCTGTAACGTTTGGGTTTGGAGCCCGGGAGATACTCGGGTTTGGTTAAGCTGGTCCGAGTTAAGCTAATCTTTGGGAAACAATTTAAAATAAACCAATTTTAAAGCTTTTGAAGAAAAGGGATTTTAAAAACGGGTCTTTTGGTAAAATGAGGAAAAATAGGTTTTGGAGATAGATTTTTGAATTAAAATAAAATAAAATATTTCAAAATTTGTAACCCCCTCGACCTGGCCTAGCCACCAGACCGTATCGAGTGAGCTACACGGGACTAATCGAAGAAAAATTCGAAGATTTCCCTCTAACTAGCAACCCTAAACACGATGATTATTATCTTTTCTAGATGCTCAAGTTAACCTTATGTTTAGGAACACGCAGCGGAAGAAAGAACAACGAAACGAGCATCGATTCGAACAAAAGAGCAACCAGGGACCAAAATGCAAAACTAGCATAATATAAGGACCTAAGATGCAATTAAGGTGATCTTTGTATAATTAAACTCACTTCATGCTTCCATGATGAAATGCAACATAAGACATGCACAAAAACATTCACAATTGAAAACAGCAAAATCTAGGACCAAAACGTAAGAAAAATCACTTTAAAGATGCCTTTAACTAACTACCAACGGCCCCCGTTTTGGAACACTAGAGGCTCGTATCAGAACAGAGCTTCACAGTGGCAAAACGTTTCGAAACGGCTTGTGACCGTTCCGGCCTTGCTTAGCCCATTTCGACACGCGTTCCGAAACGCTAAGGCAAAAATGAGGGTCGTTCCGAAACGTTCGAGCTCGTTTCGAAACACCCTACTACAGTAACAGTAGAACTGCAGCACAATCATCTCCAAGGTTGTTTTCCTTGGTTCCAATCCTCACATACCTCAAGATAAAAAACAGCAAGATCAACATAAATTCACCACAACCAAACATTACACATGATCAAGGTCCAAAAGAAACAAAGCATGCTCAACATACGATTAAAAGAAATACTTCAAGATCCAACAAAAAGGTAAAAACATGGTTCAAAACCATAACCACAAGACATAAGGTAGGAACAAGCCAACAAGGTATCCAACAACATGATCTCAAAACAAGGAGTTTACAACACTCCTAAAAACAAGGATAAGGTTCACCCTCATTGCCACACACACTATTATCTAAGCAAGGTGTAGAACTAATGTTTTGATATAATAATTGAAAAATATTTTGGACTAATTTGAAAAGAATTTAAAACATGTCTTTAAGTCCAAACAACTTGAAAACAAGTTTGAGGCATTTTAAAAGGTTTTTGGCAAAGTTTTTAATGCTTTAAAATAGCCAAACTTGACTTTTCAGCAAGCTCGTACCGATACATCGATACTCTTTTGCCCAAGTTTTTAATCCGCCACAAGGTCATACTTGAGCTAGAGCGGACACTTGGATCACCTCCTTTGCATCGTTGCCTTCCAAAAGATCTACGGATCTGCATTGTTGGAAAAGAGAGCGTAAGCTATAAAGCTTAGTGAGCGGAGCTCAAAAACGAACTACAACAATGCAATTTTAAAACAATCATCATTTAGGAAATCAAAATCATTTCTTGAAATCACTTTCGCAAATCATTTCCAAAACCATTTCCTTTTCAACATGCCAACTTGAACAAGTTTAAGCAAATGCAACAACACATTCCATAGGCACTAAACATGCATCAACCATGCATAAACCATATATAAACCATATATGCAAACCAAGCCTACCGACTCCATAAATATTTCACATGCTTCAAGCACAAGGGCATAACCATATGAGTTTACCAAGCTCATACAAAACCATAGCGAATGAGTATACCAGCATCATTGACACGTTGCTCTGATAAGCGGACACCTTGATGGCAAAAGCCCCATCAAGTCACATGGTGAAACAACCCTCATCACAAACACACTTCGGCCGGGATGCCACTACCCGCATTGTCCGTTGGTGACAGCACAACCCCTACCACTCGCATCACAATAGCACAACCCCTATTGTGAAACAGAAGAATTTCTTACGCGCGAATTTTATGATTATAGTGCACTTCACATCCTATTGATCGATCTATCTATTCGATATAACCCATGTGTCAATATACTCATTGCAACATCGCAAACCACTAATTTTCACCGGGGATAAACACTTCCCTAAACACATCCCAAAAGCCATAACCACAAGCTCAAGCATAGCATGAACTCAACCAACATTTATTAAGTAACATGGCATTCTCATGGGACAATACATCATGCATTTAATGCATAACAACAGAATAAACATCATTTAGAAAAGTATTATCATGATCAAACAAGATCAAATGTAAAATGGTGAAAAAGCCGAAACAACACAAATCTTACCCTTGAGCTTGGATTGGCCTAAAGGCTCAACCCAAACCCTTAAAACACTTATTCAACCTTGATAAAACATTAAACTCATTTCCACTCACCAGCGATTACCAAAATCAAGTCAAAACCCCTTTCTAGCTTTCTGGTTCACCCACAATCGAGTTCAACAAATCCGGATCTTCAATCCCTGCCTCTAACCAATAAAAAACAGAGGATTTAGAGATATTTTCAATGCTCTAATTTGCTGGAAAGCAGAGATTCAAATACTCAATCGAAACACCTATCGAACATATCTGATACAAGCCATAAACCTCGAAAAACTCAATTTAGACAAACTCCAGCAAAACCCAGCATTAGATAACATCAAAACACATAGATAAACATCTAAAATCATCAACCCAACATCATATTAACACCAGCTATCGATTTACCTCAAAATCCACCCAAAAACTCACTTTTTCCACTTCAAACTTCAACACCCAACCCAATTTCGGGATTCCCATCATTCACCCAACATCTCAACTCAAAAACCACATCAAAACAATGGTAATAACATTAACAAACTCAACTATAACAGATCCTACTCGAAGATCTTAACAAAAGCTCATTTTCATCAATTTTAGCCAAATTTCATTAAGATTAACACAAGAAAACAAAACCTCAGCATTTAAAAGAATCAAAGCATGAGAATTTCATTAAAGAACCTTACATCAGAGGAGAATCTCGTTGCTCACCCCCAATGCTAAATATTTCCCCTTGTTTGGCAAAATTCCTTGAGAAAAACAATGAAATAGACTTGGGTTTTAGGAAATCAAAGTAGGAGAACCATTTAGCAATATTAGATTAATAAGAAAACACTTTTACCTTGTGAAAATCATGCTCAAGAGCTGTTTGGCTGAAGAGAGAAGATGAGAAAGCTTGAAAATGGTTTTTGACGTAAAATGAGATATTAGATAAAACCTTATTTTAATTTAATCATAAAATCTATTTTAAAATATTTGTTATATTTATAATAAAGGAGATAATAACCATATTGGCCCAGTCAATTTATCTCCTTAAGGATTCAATGTTTTGACTCTTTTACAAAATGGTCACTAAAATCAGATTTTACAAACTTTACAATTTGGTCACTAAACCAAAATGTCACAGTTCGGAAAACGTTTTTCCAAAATTGCTTATACCAAAACCTGAAACATATTTATTAAGGATTTTAGAGATTTATTTCATATTTTTCCCAACCTTCGAGAACCACTTTCCCTGAACTCACTCACAACTCCCAACACCGGTCTTTCGGACCTCGAAACATCACTAGATCTTCTAGACCCTAAACCAAGATGTTACAAAATTTCTCATCTCATCTTCTTTCTCAAAACCATTTTCACGTTAAAACACCCAAAGCCATAGCCACCATCCTTTTTTCCACCAAGCTTCACCATTTTGGAGGTTTCAAGGAGGTAAACCACTTGATTTTTACTCCTCTTTTCATTTATATCTTACTTGTAGCATTTTCCTTCCAAAAACTTGAAGATATCTCAAGTTTCTTCATTTGGGTGAAAATGGGTTTTTGAAGGGTTTAAGCTTTTTAGTGAAAACAATGGTTTGGGTGAGTTTTAAAGGATGTTTTGAGTGTAAAATGGTGTTAAGACAATGAGTTTAACATGAAATCCCGGAATATGGGAAATGAGTAATTTTTCGGTAATGAATATTTGGGTTTTTGGCTTAGAAATGGTGGAGAGGGGTTCCTAATGGTTTGATGGTGTTGGGTTGATGTTTTTGGAGTGTTTGAACATGGTTTGGATGATAAATTGATGAGGATATGGCTGGCTTGAGGTTAGAGTAGAAATGAGGATGATTTTGGTTAGTTTCGGATAGAAATCAGATACTTGTTGTCAAATTTTGATGGAATTGATTTCAATGAGTTTGAATGTTGAAAGATGTATTAATTCTCTGTTTTGATTTGGGTAGAAGCAGCGATTAACGATTTGGGTTCTTCGAACGCTACTCCGGGAGTTGTGGAAGCTTGAAGGAGGACCGTTAGCTTGTTTTGGTTTTGAGCTGGTGAGTGGAAATTGTTTCGAAGCTTTAAAGTGTTCAAAGAAGGTTTCTTGGGGTTTGGGTGGAGCCTTAGGGGCCAACCTAAACCCAAGTGTAAGTGTATTTGTTTCTTGCCTTGTTTCGTAAGTGTCGGTGTATGTGTTTATACACGTTGTTTGTTGAAATGCAATTGCTTTTATCTCCTTTTTAATGTTGTTGTGTTGTCGTAGTTGTTATCAAAGCCTCACGTGATGGTTAGTAGAAAGTATGTTGTTGAATACGGTGATGTGTAGTCCCACTGGTAGTGACTAGTAGATGAGTACGGTGATGTGTAGTCCCACCGGAATCATGCTAGTTGTTGTGAACGATGATGTGTAGTCCCACCGGAAATGGTTGTGCATGTGCATACCATGTTTTGTTTGTGCCTTTGGATTATCGTATTTCCCTTCTAAATGATTTTGTCTTTAAACTAAAGTACATGTTTTGAACTGCATTGTTGTTGTTGTGATTTTGAGCTCCGCTCACTAAGCTTTTAAGCTTACGCTCTCTTTTCCAACAATGCAGATCGTTAGTGGCTTCAGAAGGCAAGCGGGGCAAGGGAGGAGTCTTGGAGTTCTTTGCTAGCTCAAAGTATGATTTTTATGGTTGTAATAATACTTAGGAAATGGGAATGCTAGAATTTTGTGTTTGGGAGTTGGTGTCCAAACTCCTTTGTAGTTGTTTTTATTGTTACCATGTTTTAAATGTTGATACCATGCTATATTGAGGCTTGTTTAGGCTTTTGGTCAATTGCTATGTGTTTTTGGATTGTTAGCGTTTTTGAGCTATAATGTTCTTATGAGCTTTTGGGTTTGAGATTAATATTTGTGTGTATGCATGTTTGAAGCTTGTCTTTAGGGTATTTTGCCTCTAGATCATTTGTTTAATATGTTGCCATGTGGTTCGTGATCTTTCGGGGGTAAGTTTGGTAACGTTTGGGGATGCCAAAATGCATTTTTGAGCCAATCTATGCCCAAGCGTTTCGGAACGTCTGGTGTTGTTTCGGAACGACCAAGCTTTTGGGGCACTCGTATCAGAATGGGGGTGGTGTCGTTCCGGTACGTTTTGCCACTAGAGGCTCCCGTTTCGGAACCAAGGTGGGACGTTCCAGAACGACTTAATGTTGTTTTTTTTTGAATGAGAGCCCGCGTTTCGGAACGAGTAGTCCTGTTTCGAAACGCATGTAGTTAAAACAGTTAAAGAGCATCTTTAAAGGTTTCCAAATGTTACGTTTTAGTCCCTAATGTTTGTATGCCTCCTAAATGAGTTTATATGTATCCTTTGTGATGGTTATGCCTCGTGTGCATGAAACTTGTCTAATAAACTTTTTTTGGTAAGGTTAATTTACCGTTATGCCCTCTGCTTGGTTCGTATCACTGTTTGCTCTTCCGTTGTTTATCGTCTCACATAGGTTCAAACATGGCATCTAGACAAGATTAATAAAATGAAAAAAAGTAGGGTTGCTAATCGGGGTGAGGCCTTAACGGGTTTCGCTTCGGTTTTCCCCGTGTAACCCGTTCGGTTCGGTCTGGTGGCTAGGCCGGGACGAGGGGGTTACACCATCATTTCACTAATAATTTTCATTTGCATAGGAATCATTTTGACCAAAAATGAAATGTTGAGGTTTAATTTACTTTTGAAATAATAAAGATTAAAATAATCATTCAATTAAATGTTAGGTGCATTTTTTTTAATATTGTGTCAATTTTTTTGAAGCAACAATGTAATTTTTTTTGATAATATGCGTGTCTATCTTACTGTCTATGTTCGGGGTCCGTAGCTACCCCTCCTAACAATGTTATTTATTTGGTAAAAAAATGTGTGATTTAAAATTGAACGAAAAATGTTTACAAATGTGGAGCTCCGACTTTCCAATTATTCGAAAAATTAAAAGTAAAACAAGTATCGAAGTAAAAAAAACATAGTGGAAATAGAAGCATATATCTCATCACATTCCACTGAAGATCTAAAGAACCTGAAAATTTTAGTCAACATTTGAGATTTGACCCGAGCATGGGATGAGCAAATTATTAAGTGGAGTAGAGGTGGCAATCGGGTTGTTTGGTTCGGGTAAATTCAGTTCAGTTTGATTTCTAGTTCAGGCTATATTTGGTGCATGTCTGGATCGGATCAGATCGGGTTTGATTTGAATTTAGATCGGGTCTATGCAATTTCAAGTCGGGTCGGGTATTGGGTCAGATCAATACCGGATCGGTTGACTTTTGGGTCGGGTCAATATCAGATTTGTTGATTTTCTAGGTCGGTCAGTATCAGATCGGTTGGTTTTCGGTTCGGTTGATGTTTCGGGTCAGGTCAGTGTCAGACCAGATCGTTTTCGGTTCGGGTCAATATCAAATAGACCAATTTTTGATTTTAGCCAATTTTCAGATCTTTAGGTCAATTCGAGTTGAGTTGGATATGTATTCAATTGAGTATAGATAGAATTATTGATATATTCACGTGAAAAATATATTTTTTTGCCAATCTTATCATTTAGGCTCAATTTCAACTCTTGACCGTTCAATGTTTCGAATTAAACCATCATTAAGAGATGATAATATGACACAAACTCAACCTATACGGCTTGTAAAATTTAAAACTTAAATTTCGTATTGTGTTCATTATCGAGATTCAATTGATTGTTTTCTATATTTTAAAATAAAGTTTTACATAATTTCTAAGACAAAAAATTTTGATTTTACGAAATTAGAATTAGACTATTTGAAAATTATGTAATAAAATATAATTTTACGAAATTTTGAGCTTAAAATGACATGACAAACCTGCATGGCGGTGTCATAAAGACAAAGGTGTTGGCTTGAAAGAATATCACATCAGTCAAAAAATAATTTTATGAAATTATTTTTTCTGTTGACATGTCATTTTGTCAAGTCATTTCATGTTGTTTACCATCAGTTGACTAATAATTTTCATCCGCATAAGAATTATTTTGAACAAAAATAAAATATTAGGTTTAATTTACTTTTAAAAAATAAATATTAAAATAATCATTCAATTAAATGTTAGGTGCATTTTTCAATATTGTGTCAATTTTTTTTTCCAAGCAACAATGTAATTTTTTTTGGTAATATATATGTCCGTCTTACGGTCCATGTTCAGGGTGCGTGACTACCTCTCTTAATAATGTAATTTTTTTGGTAAAAAAATATGTGATTTAGAATTGAACGAAAAATGTTTACAAATGCAGAGCTCCGACTTTCCAATTATTCGAAAAATTAAAAGTAAAACAAGTATCGAAGTAAAAAACATAGTAGAAATAAGAGCATATATCTCATCAGATTCCACTAAAGATCTAAAGAACCTGAAATTTTTAGTGAACATTTGAGATTTGACCCAAGCATGTGATGAGCAAATTATTAAGCAAAGTAGAGGTGGCAATCGGGTTGTTCGGTTCAGGTCAATTCAGTTCGGTTTGATTTTCGATTCGAGCTATATTTGGTGTATGTCTGGATCGGATCAGATCGGGCTTGATTTTGATTTAGTTTGGGTCTATGCAATTTCAAGTCGGGTCGGGTATCGGGTCGGATCAATATCGGATCGGTTGAATTTTGGGTTGGGTCAATATTAGATTGGTTGATTTTCTTGGTCGGTCAGTATTAGATCGGTTGGTTTTCGGTTCAGGCCAATGTCGATTCGATTGATGTTTTGGGTCGGGTTAGTATCAGACCGAATCGTTTCGGTTTGGGTCAATATCAAATTGACCAAATTTTTATTTTAGCCAATTTTCGGATCTTTAGATAAATTCGAGTTGAGTTGGATATGTATTCAATTGAGTATATATAGAATTATTGATATATTCACGTAAAAAATATTTTTTTTGTCAATCTTATCATTTAGGCTCAATTTCAACTCTTGATCGTTCAATGTTTCGAATTAAACTATCATTAAGAGATGATAATATGACACAAAATCAACCTATAAGGCTTGTAAAATTTAAAAATTAAATTTCGTATTGTGTTCATTATCGAGATTCAATTGATTGTTTTCTATATTTTAAAATAAAGTTTTACATAATTTCTAAGACAAAAAATTTTGATTTTACGAAATTAGAATTAGACTATTTGGAAATTATGTAATAAAATATAATTTTATCATATTTATTTATTTATGTATTAAAATCAATTTATGATTGTTTTAATTGTTTGAGATTTAATTGGATATTATTTTTGAAAAAAACCAAAAGAGCATTATATTGAATTCGAATCATACCGTACAAGACAATGACATAAGCCTCGTGAAAAAACCTCCTTAAAGCCTAAATGGAGAAAAAAGAGTGCATCATGTCAATTTCGTTTAGACCACTAACAATATTCAAGCCCAATCTGATACTAGAACACATCAGGTTTACAAGAAAAAGTTGCACTTAACTCACCAAAGTAACATCAATCCCCTAAGCGCGTCACCAACTGGTTCCTAACAAGCAACAAAACACACATTCTTCAAAAGGCTCTGGCAGATTACCTTTGCCCCTCGAGCACTATGCACTACGCAAGGAAAAAATAGAATATGCACACACACTGACACATATTCTTGCCAGAAACCTAAACTCAAATGAGAAAAACACGTGATGGAAAGGGCACCCAACCAACTTCAATTTTGCAGCAATCGACCTGCTAGACTTATGTGGTCTATAGCAAAGGAAAAATCTAGAATATACACATCAATCCAGCATAAAATCAACTAGGTCATTGACTCTAGATATACCTTTTTGGCGAGGTTATCAACAAGGGTGTTCTGTTCTCTTGAAACAAGGGATACTTACAATTCCAGATTTTTATTCACAGCCTTAACACTCTTAATGATACCTTTAAACGTCACTGGGAAACATGGGTATTTTTAATCTAGTGGACAACGTTGCTACTGTTACATTCAATTATAAGGCGATCACACTAAGCCCACTTTGAGGATTTAAAGAGAATACCAGCTTCTTTGGTCGCAAGTAATTCCGCCGTTGGAGCATCAATTACTCCCACGTTCTTAGAGAAATAGCAAAGCGTTTTACCCGAGTTATTTCACAACACCCCTAATGCCCGCGGGACCAAAACTTCCACTCACCGCATCAGCAATATTGAATTTTAGGACCTCTAGTTCAGGAGACGACCACAGACTGGGGGATGCTGTGCATGAGTGAAAGACACTGACTTTAAGGCTCCATAGCTGGCCATAATGATGGATACCAAAGAAACAAAGATTCTCAATTTGCGCAACCCCACCTACAAACCCTTAACATAGAAAGCTGAAACATCTAATTAATATATATGGATGCATTACGGAAAACAATTTCATTTCTGAATAACCATACTATCCAAACCACACTGGAAAATCATCAACCAAAGGGAGTGTTCCTTAAAACTTGTAACACCCCTTTCTCGGCCTAGTCGAGAACTGGGTCGGAGCGTGTTACCAGTGAGCGATGCGGTGAACAGTGCGATAAAATTTCATTTTATTATCAACTCTTAAACAATATTACACAAAAAAAACTTAACCGGATGTATATCTTAGTCTAATTCACTCATAAGAAGGCAACTATTAACCATTTAGGACCAATTTATAACTTTTACAAGTTTTAGGGACTAATCTATAAAACTGCTAAATTAGAGGTTCTTCGATGCAATAGACAATATCAAAATGAAATTAAGTTCAGTATTAACTAGCCCGTAAAATTTCATACAAAACGGTGATCTTTTACTCATTCAATTTAATCATCCAAATTACAGTGACCAAACTGTAAACAATGCAAACCTTCAGTTTATGCCCTTTTTACCAATTTAACTAACCTTGTATCGAAACGCTCAAGGATGTTTCGATACGGATGAACGATAGTCAACATGAGTTGACTTTTCCTCTCTGACCGTATCGATACGGGCAAGCCCTGTATCGGTATGGGTTGACTTTCTTTGACTTAGACTTTGACTCGTTTCGATATGCTATGAACCCGTATCGAAACGATGGGTTCCAGTAGCAAAATGTTTCGGTACGGCCCTAATCCGTTTCGATACGTCCTATTTTCTTAGGTTCAACAATGCTTACCGGTATCGAAATGCCATCACCCGTTTCGATACGACCCGACCTGTAATGACAGATTCTAGCTGATTTTTATTCGAATTAACCTACCAGACGATTTCCAAATGCAATGAAACTTTATACACAATGCTTTAATGCTATAAACTACTATCATGCCAAGTTTCATCATCATTCGAGTACGTTTACCATGTTTTCACCTTTTAGAGCCAAGTATGCATTTTAGGCCATTTTCAATCAAACATAACAAGTCATTTTAGACACATTATCCACATACAACACATAGCCTTTATACATATAAACAAAACATCATCATCAACTACTTTAACTACTTTGCCACCATTCTAGGAGTTCAAAGGGACAAAAGTACTTTACATTAAGCCCGAGGTGACTTGCCAACTTCCAGCTAATCCCGATCTAGATTCGACACTTTCCTTAACCTGAAATGTATGGACAATGAATGCATTAGACTTACATAGTCTAAGCCAATAACAATTAAATGCACTTGGTATACTTTCATGCTTTGATGACAATCATAACATTAACTATACCATGATCATGGCATATTCCTTAATCATATGAACAATGGCAATATCGATAATCATATCAACGATGACGATATCAATAATCAACATTCTTCCTTGGACCGATTTCAAACCGTACATGGATACATGAATTCCACCACTACACCAACAATGAACAATATGGTCCAATATCCCCCACTACACCGTTTTGACCAACACAGATCACATTAGGGGTGGGAATTGTTGGGTACCCGGGTTTTGGGTACCCGGTTCATCCGCATACCTCAAATAACAGCCCGTGTCCCGGCCCATCTTATCCGGGTACCGTCACACCCGGGTAATCGGGTACCGGGTAGCCGACAATTTTTTTAATATACCTAAAAAAAGAAAAGTTTGAATTATATAATCCCAACATAAAGTTTAATATTCGAATTATCAAACCCAAATAACATTAGAGTCAATAATCCTAATAAAAAACACAAACAACATTAAAATCCATAATCCTAAACAAGTTTCAAACACACAAATATAAGTTTTTAACTTAAACGTTTAAAGTTTAAACACAATAACATGAAATCAAATTCAAAGCTTCTTGGATCCTTCGAAATGCTTTCCAAGCTCCAGTAAAATAGCACAAAAGAATGAATTTTCACAAAAAATACGTAAACGAAAAATAATATATATTCAAAGAGATCGAAATCCAACATGTTGCCAACATCATATCAAGTCTACTACATCACATAATTTAACTCTAACATATGATTCCTAATTAATAGCTTTCAGCCACTAAAATATTTGACAAAGCATTGAGACTTTCATGGATTAGCATGTTTATTCTTATCAAAACTCAAAAGAGTTCAAACAATATACTATAGAATTTATTGCTTACCAAAGTCTAGGACATTTCGAGTGTGGTCTCTGAAACTTCAGTTGTCTCATCAATGACAATTGTTGGTTGCTCCAATGTCAAATCTTCCATCTCTGCATAACAAATTTTATGTATACAATGTCAATGTGTCATGTTTGTTTTCAAACATAAATATTTAAATATCTAAACTTGAAATCGAAAACAAACCTTTTTCTATATTCTCCAATGATAGCAAGTTCTCCTCTATTACAATAGGGTCATGAGAAGAACGAATCCAATCTTGAGTGCAAATAAGCGCTTCCACCAATCTAGGAGTCAAAGACGTGCGGAATGAATCAAGAACACGTCCTCCTGTGCTAAAAGCAGACTCCGAAGCAACGGTAGAAACTGGAATTGCAAGAACATCACGTGCCAATCTCATAAGAATTGGATAGTTGTTTGTTTGCATAGACCACCAAACCAAGATATCAAAATCATCACTCTCACGAGCACATTTATCGCCCAAATATCTGTCTAGCTCAGTCATTGTTTCAAAAGTATCATCAGATTCAATCTCGGTCACATAGTCCTTTCTCAAAATTTTTCCTTTTAACTTCCTTATTCCTCCCTCACCATCTTGACCACTAGAAGTAGGATTTGCAGAGCAAGGTGTCTTTTGTGTTGACGAAGGTTGCATAGAAGAATAAAAATCAAACAACGATGTCAAAACATCTTTAATCTGTTGACACAAGACATAAGAATTGCTAGGATCATAAGAACGATGAACGATCCACTCAACATATCTTAACTTGCCTAGGGTCAAGAACTAAAGCAATGAACATCAACACATTCAAATTGTTAACATTCACCCAATATTTATCAAACTTCAACTTCATTTGGCGTGCCATGCTCTTAAGCCCATCACTCGATTGCAAGTTATCAACATAACGATTAATTGTATACCCAATATCATATCTTTGTTCCACAAAGGTATTACCAATCACATACCTTAATCTAGAGAAGCTCAATGTAGTCTCATAAAATATCTCAAGGAAAGGCAAGAATGAAGAAATTTTATCCCAATCATCATCATCAGGAGCACCACCAACCTTCCTAAGCTCCTTTGTGTAAGGAAGGTACTTAGTTTTCAAATTTCTAAATGCTTTCTTAAACACTAAAGCACTTTTGAGCATGGAATAGGTGGAATTCCACCTTGTTTCAACATCCAAGCAAACAAGAGCTTTGCTATCTATATTCTCCTCTTTGACACAAGATTGGAACTTTTGAAGTCTTGCAGGAGAGGACCTCACGTACTTCACAGCAGCACGAACCCTCGTAACAGAAGCATCAACATCTTTCAACCCATCTTTAACAACCAAATTCAGAATATGTGCAACATATCTCATATGCAAAAATTCACCATTCAACACACTTCCATCCCAAAAGTTCAGAATCTGCTTCAAATACTTGATTGCTAGATCATTAGAACTAGCATTATCAACTTTCACCGTTAAGATCTTCTTAAGATCCCACTCTTGTAAGCACTTTTCAACTGCCCTACCAATAAGCTCTCCAGAATGACCGACAATTGGGCAAAAGTTGATAATCTTCTAATGCAACTTCCAAGCATCATCTATAAAGTGGGCAGTAAGGCGCATATACGACAAGTTCTGAGCAGATGTCCACGTGTCTGTCGTAAGACATACCCTAGAGGATAAATTATTGAAGAAGTTCTTCAACGTTCTCCGTTTTTCAATAAAAAGAGCATATCAATCTCTTGTAATAGTACCACATGAAGGAGGAACAAAGTCAGGAATAGCAACTTTGCAAAACATACGAAATCTTTCACGTTCAACAAAACTAAATGGCAACTCATCCATAACCACCATTTTAGTGAGTGCTTGTCTAATCCGCTCTTGATCAAAACGCCAAAGTTTAGGAACACTAATTGTTTCTATTGTTCCATCTGTGTTGCACTTTGTCTTAGACTCAAAATCTAGGATTGTTTGTTTTTTGTCCAAGTTAAAAGGAGGTTTCTTGCATCGATTCATGTGAAGTTTCATGACATTGGTTCCATTGGCAGTTGAACAAGATATCTTTGCAGCGCAATAAATGCATTCAGCCCGATCTTCATCACCAACAATTGCTTTAAAATGATCCCAAGCAGTAGAAGTTTTTTTTTCCTTTTTCCTCCTTTAGTTGGTGAAGCTTCAACATGCTTCTTTCCCTTCCTTTTCTTGGTTTCAGTTCTACTTGTTGGAGTCTCCTCATTCTTTTCATGTTCGTTATGTGACTCAGTTGAGGAAGATAGAGTCACATCAACATTTTCTCCAGTCATCGACATATCTGAAAAGGAGAAGATGAAAATATAAATTAACCTTTCACTTAAGCTTACAAAGCAGCCCCTAAATTTTGTAAAATAACTCTTCAATTCAAAAGTATAAAACTGCACTTTAGACTTTAGAGTTACAAAACAGTTACTAAACATTCCTAAACATGTATGATGTATCTAGCCTCTAGGTAGTCTTTTATACCTTTATAACCATTCCTAAACATTCTATCTTTCATGCATAATCACATATACATAATACATAATACATAGAACAAAGCATTCTATCTTTCACTTAAGCTTGCTCTATGGAATGGAAAGACACAAAGTCTAATTTTACAGAAGTATAATTTTCTTTCTTATCTTTGTCAATTTGTTTTCTTAATCATATTTGTACTTTATGCTTATCTAAATGCATGTTAAATGATATAGTGCAGGACACTGAAGATGTAAATAATATAACAAAATGTAAATATGATTATATCAACTAGAGCGAGTATAAGACTGATACATCAGAATTATTAATAGTGCAGAATTCTTCAATTTCATAGTTAGAAGAACATAAATAGTATTTTATCTTGTAGAGAAACAATATAGCTTTCTATTGCAAAATAATGTATATAAGTAAAAAATTCATATTGCAAACAAGTTGTTTTTAGTCCAATAAGGTACCAGATCAAATAACAAACCTTGACCCTAAAATTTTCATATACGGGATGCTTAGCAGCAATTGTCACTCCATATATTCGTTTCTTATCAATTACTGTAACTGTATCACCATGATCAACATATTTGTCCAAAAACGTCTCACCAAGCATTGATTAAGGTATTTACTTAGAAAAAACAAACTAAATTTGCTTCTCTTGGCAATGAACAGTTCAAACAAACTAAGAAGCTGGAATTAGATTCAATTTGTAGCATTGAAAAGCATACGATGAACTTTTTCCAGCAAGGTATGGGTTGCACATTCACATGTAGGGAAGAAAAATGTAAAATGTCATAGTTTCTTAGCTTTATATGTGTTATGAATTCATTGTATTTTACTTGCAAACAACATTCAAATGAATTATATGTTCAGGCTATGACCTTAACGATGAACAAGGTTAACATAATAAGTGAACAACAGCAGTTAACACTTAAAGTCAAGAAAAGCAGGTGGTACTTGGTAGTATCTTAATGTCTCTGTCTCGACCTTCTGCAGTGCAGGCTTCTGCAAAGTGCAAACGACGGACCGGTGGCAGACGAACAACAGACCAGCGGCGGGCGAACGACGGACCGGCGGCAGGCTTCTGCAAATGACAGACCTTTTGCTCGACTGGAAGTTTGAAACTTTCGAACGGTGAGGGCGAACGACGGACCGGGGCGGGGAGTGTGGACTGGTGAAGCCGGCGGCGACGAAAGGGAGGTGGAGCTGTGGAGGACCACCGAGGACTGCCTAGATTAGGGATTTTGACTTTAAGATTTGGGGGAAAACTGAAAAAAGTCGGGAGATTGTAGATGGCCGATGGGTAATTTGCTTATTTGTAATTTTTTAATTAAAAATAATATAATATAATATATATTATAATTATAATTAATATATATATATATATATATATATATATATCGGGTCGCCGGGTACCCGACTGGGACCAATTTTTCGGCCCAGGCTCGACCCAAGTACCCGGGATAAATACTGGGCCGGGTACCCGACCCGAAAAAAAATAAATTCAGGGTATTTCCCGGCTAATTTGATTCGGGTCATCGGGTATTTGGGCCGGGTCAATCAGGTCGGGTAATTTTGCCCACCCCTACATCACATCCCTCCACTATACATTATAATCTCCATACCACTGAGCTCATGAATTCTATGGCATGCCAATTGTATCCAATACTTCGATCCCAAGAACCGATAACAATAGCTCAATATCAATGATTCAATGACAATATCTCGATATCAATGATTCAATGACAATATCTCAATAATCATGTAGCCATTATAATATGCAATATCAATAAACTCATGTCAATGATTCTATATGTCAATGCTTCAATGATTTCCATAACATTAATAGCAATACTATGGACAATGAATCGATGCAATACTTACCAAACTTACCAATATGGTTTTCAATGATGCTTTATTCAAGCCCCTTTAGTTCAATAGTTAGTAAATCATATAAAATCAATAACGATAACTTCGGAAAGGCTCCTCGCCCAATTCCGAGACTCTGACTACACTCATGTCGATAATTCGAAGCTCTTACGGCTCTCGGATGACTATTCCCTTTATTCTTAGCTTTCGATGGAGACGATGGATTAATCTTTTCCACTTCTTGAACGATAAGAAGTTATTAGAATCAATATGACAATATCGATATTTGATTAGCCATTAGCTATTAGACAAAGCTTAACTTAAAGCTTGAAATTGTACATTAAATAGTCAAGAGAATCGATAATTAACTTAGGGCTTTCACTTACCCGATCGATTGCTATGAGTTCATGTTCTTAAATCAAGGAAAGCCTAAGCTTATGGCTCACAATAGGGAGGTGTATTGTAAAGTGTCCAAAAGTCTTATATTTCATGCACATGCCAACTCTTATTATTACTGTTTTTAAGCACATTTTAGGCATAAGTAGGGTCATGCATAGCATTTTACAGTATTTCATTGTTCTGCCTTACTTTTACAACTTATCATTTTTTCGGTGAACAAGAGATATTGTTCTAGTATATTCTTGTAAGTAGGTACTAACAGCTGAATGAGGGAACCGAGGAGCGAATCCAGGAGCTGTACTAAAGCAGTTCCAGCAAAAACAGAGTTGTTGCCCAGTAGAGTTGTCGCCGACCTTGCTACCCTCGGCAGCTGACTATGGAAGTTGGGAGAACCGGAGCGCGATTTGTAAAGAAAAAACTCCTGATTCTATCGTCAGCGTTCATATGATTTTCCGACATCTGTAGCAGCGGCTAGGGCTGCCGAAGCAAAATTCTCAAGTTTACTTGCGGGCTAAGGCAAACGAGAAAGAGTCAATATTCCACGCAAAAAAGTTGGCATTTAAAGTCATATTTAAGAACGAAAGCTACTTTAGAGGACTTCTACTTTATGGAGGGCTTAACCTAGTCTTAAGTCTATAAATACCTATTGTACTCCTTGTTCAAATCATCCGAGGTTTTATATAAACTTTTCTTGTGTTCTTCACTGCCGCCATGTTCTAAATTCTATTTGGGTTAGGGTTATGTTGTAACTAGTGAGAAATGGTTGTTTTAGGGTTTTGAGTTATTCTTCAATAAAATATTCCAAGTTTATTTAATCTATTGTTCTTCATTCTTTCAATCTTTCTACACCAGTCGTTTGAGAGAATCAATTTGTCGGGCACGAAAGTGAAAGGCTCACGAAAGGGTTAAGTATGGTCACAACGTGCTGAGGCGTGACTAACTTGGTTCCACACTAGTCCACAAGTTTCAGCAGCTAAAAGGGATCACCAACCGAGTTGACTAATTTAGTTCCACACTAGTCGAAAAGTTAGCATCTCGAGCATCCTAACCTAGAAATAGGAGGGATCACTATCGTCTATCCTGCCGAACTTGGAGTATCTGCCAAACTTGCTGCCATGACTTCTTTCCATTCCACCTGCCGAGACAATACACCCCTGCAGTGGTAGTGACCTGCTGCGGCTGCGTGACAGAGTCGTAGTTTGCCGCCGACCATACCCGCTGAGCCAGCATATCGTGGCAGCATAAGATAACTCATACCTATTACAGTGTAGTTTTCACACGAAGTGGCAACATAACCTTGCCTGCTCTATCAACCTGATTCACCTTTTCGATTACTTGTGTTTTTATCTACTTTTCTTCTCAACCAAACAATTCACTTGTGTTTTATTTTACCCTCGTGTAGGAACTACGAGACGAAACATGTTGTCTAATCCTCGTGGGATTCGACATCTTTTATACTATAACTTGGCAGGAGTGTGCACTTGCGCTCTAACCCTAAAGGAAATTTCATTATTTATGACGATCTCGAGCGTGAAACTAGAAGAATTAAGAGGGAGCTCAGGGAAGTCTTAAAGAACAAAGACAAGGGCAAAGCAAATGAAGAGACCATGTTAAAAAAGAACCCCCAAATGATGCCATGAATGGCAGGGGCGGGCAGCATGACTTGCCGCCCAAAAAACCACAAGAACAACAGAGGAAGGATCCCCCTGATCCACCCCAAGTGCAGACAACTAGAGACTACCTTGAACATGACTTTTAAAGGTTCGAGCCAATAGTGATTGAACCAGAGATAGGGGCAGACAATTTTGAATTGAAGCCCGTCATGTTTAACATGATAAACACATTAGGGCACTTTGGAGGGACTACCACAGAAGATGCTCGACAGCATTTACGAGGATTCCTGGACACTTCCCGAGCATTCAAGATACATGGGGTTCACCAGGACGTACTACGGCTGAGGCTATTTCCCTATGCACTGAGAGATAGGGCGAAACAGTGGTTAAATAACTAGCCAGAGGGATCTTTTAATTCATGGGCGGAGCTCTGCAAAGACTTTCTAGACCGATTCAGCCCGTCCAACATCACCGATAGGCTGCGAAATGAGATCACAACCTTTAGACAAGGGGATGAAGAGCCGATGTACGAGGCATGGGAGCGGTATCAAAAAATGCTGAACAACTGTCCACTTCACGGTCTACCGACTTGGACTCAGGTATCTATATTTTACAATGGGGTTAACTACCCAACACGGATGATGATAGATGCCTCGGTCAATGGGATCATCCTAGACAGACCTCTAGAGGAAGCACTGCGGCTGCTGAACATAGTAGCTAAAAATGATTATAAATACCCGATAGCCCGCCAAGGCGGCTAGCTACTGCAAATGAGGTAGAAGCCTCAGAATCTGTAAATGCCCGCCTCGACACTCTGACGGAGCTAGTGATGAAGATGGTGCTATCCCCAGGGAAGGTCCATGAAGTAAAATTTGTTGAGCCATTCTGTGGCGAATGTGGAGGCAACCACGATTCCTCTGACTGCACTGCATCTGCAAACTACATGGGAGGATATGAGAGGAATAGCAGGCCTGCCCAGAACACCTATAATCCTAACTGGAGAAACCATCCCAACTTCTCCTGGAGCAACCCAAAGATAGCTGCAAATCCACAACATCTACAGGGAGGCTACCAGCAGAATCAGTCTCGGCAGCAGACTCAGTAGCCACAACACAATAATTCACTAGAAGCAACTATACAAACCTTTATGATACAAACTGGTGAATTTATTGTTTATACAAATAAATTTATTGAGAAAACTAAGTCTTTTATGGACAGGACGGAGATGAAGATGAACAACCATGAGGCTTCCATTAAGAACTTGGAGACCCAATTTGGGAAGTTCACCGAAATCTACCACAGCCGGACTATTGAGGCATCATCCAGCAGCCATCCAGAAGAAACCAAGCCCAATTATGAACATTGCAAGGCTATATCTAAAAGAAGTGGGAAGCAGCTGGATGAACCAAAGATGGTAGAACAGCCAGGAACTCAGCCGGAACAAACAAGTAAACCTGCCACAGCAGCACCAATATTAGCCGCTCCAGCAGCAACACCAGCCGCCCCAGCAGCAGAACATAAAAGCAAGGATGATCCTCTCCGGACTAAGCCCCCAAGCAAGGAGCAAATAGAGGACATCCGCTGGCCAGCACCATTCACCAATTCAGAAAATTCCTAGATATTCTGAAACATGTGCATATCAATGTACCTCTAATAGAAGCCATACAAAGCATGCCAAACTATGCCAAGCATTTAAGAGATATGGTTTCTAAGAAGAAGAGGATAGGGGAATTCGAGACGGTGGCCGTTGCTGAAGAGTGCATGGCTATGCTGCATAACAAGCTGCCGCCCAAGTAGACAGATTCGAGCAACTTTGTTATACCATGCAGGCTAGGCAGCAAGCAGGAAACCAGAGCCTTGTGTGACTTGGGAGCTAGCATGAACCTGATGCCAAAGGCCGTCTTTGACAAACTAGGTATTGGACCTGCCAAACCGACCTCCGTTATGCTTAAATTTGCTTATAACTCATTTGTGGAACCGAAGGTAAAGATTCAAGACATACTAGTAAAGGTGGGAAACCTAATTCTCCACACCGACTTCCTCATCTTAGATTGTGAGGCCGACTTGAAAGCCCCTATCATCCTTGGGCGACCCTTATTTGCCACGGGCAGAACACTGATAGATGTGGAACTCGGGGAACTTACAATGAGGGTAGAGGATTAGAGCATAAAGATGAACGTGCTACAACCCTCAGAGGAAGGATATGAATGCCTAGATGCAAGAGCTGCCAAGATCAATGTGGAAACATGCCAGGGTAGCAGCTGCTGCGACAGGCCTAAGGGTAGATTGAAGGACCCCATAACGCAGCACCTGAAAGAACAAGAGGATCCCCAGGAGGGGAGAAAATGCTAAACCACCTCAGAAAGTGGTTATGTCTGGGAGATGCACCAAAATGCACTCCCAACATAACTTAAAATTTTATTTTATTTTATTTTTATTTTTATGCATTATGATTAGAATTTATGTTGTTTTAGGATTAGATTAATTTTTAGAATTTTATTTTCAGAAATTATTTAATTATTTTTATTTTGATTTAAGGTTTAAGAATAAAAGACCGGGATTAGGAAGGAGACCCAACAAGAAGACCGCCCACCATTCTGCCGAGACAGCCGCTAGCGCAACAACGCATAACGGCTAGTTGACCTTCATCGGCTAGCTGCCAACGTCTCCGAAATTAACGGGCAGAAAATATGTAACGTGTGCTAGAAAATCGGACCATTGAGCATTTAATGCCGCCCCGGTACTTCTCGGCAGCCCTTCTATATACACCTCTCACTCACTTCATTTTACTTTACTTTCACCTTTTTGCTATCTTCTATCTGATTCCCCTGCTCTCTCACAACTTTTATTTCTAGTTTGAGTTAAGTACAACCGTTCACATGGCCTCAACATCAACCCAAAAACCCATCTACAAGAGGTTTTGCTTCAAGGAGGACGAGGAGAGATACATAGAATAATTCTCCAAGCAGGCAGTATGGGAGGAACACGGCTTTCATTACACGCATCAAATGGGAGACTGAGGTCTAGAGCCTGCCTTGTTCCGAACCATCCGCTACAAGGGATGGGAGATGTTCACTCAGCAACCTGATATATCGAATGTCACTATAGTCAGGGAATTCTACTCCCATCAGCCCTGCCCGAAAGAACCTTTCGTCTACATCTCCGGGGAGCCAGTCAAACTCAACACTACTGTCATCAACAGCTACTATGGCCTCGATATGAACGAAAACCCACACGAGGAATGGAGGAAGTCACTAACGGCTACCAACTATGAGGAAATCAAGGCCAAAATATGCAAGCCCAAAACACCATGGCTGGGGGGGAAAACATGTGGGATCTGTCCAGCGCCGCCACCTGCTGCCTGAGGCTATGTTATGGAACATGTTTGTGAAAAGGCGTCTGCTACCCACATCCCACAACTCAATAGTTGATCGGTTACGCCTCGTCTTAATTCACAGTATCCTGATGAATCGGCCAATCAACGTAGGGGAAATTATATGCACGAAAATATACAATTGCTTCAAGAAGAAGAAAGGCAGGTTGTACTTCCCATCCCTCATCACAGGTCTCTGCACCAACTTCCGAGTGCCGGCAGAGACCACAGACGAGCTTACAACTGCCAAGGATAGCTGGAGTAAAAAGGTCCGCATTCAAATGATGCAGGAAGCGGAGAAAGAACCAGCAACACGCAGTCAGCCCTCTGCCACACAGTTTGAAACGCCAGCCGCCCTGGCAGTACTGATGCTGCCCTAGATAAAGAAGTCCTCCCACTGTTGCACACACTCCTAGAAAACACAAAACGGATAGAACAATAGCAGTTGGCCTTCATGAACTACGTGGGGGAGGCCCAATAAGCCACGATGGCTTATTTTCTGCAGAAATTCCTCGGCGATGTGCCCACCATGCCACCATTCCCTCCGGATCTTGCAGCAGCAACACAAGCACAGAGAACTCCGCTAGCCGCCGTTGCCCACCAGACAGACAGTTATGTGCCCTCTCCTACGCATTCCCCGCACTACTCAGCCACCACCCTATCCAACATAGTGGTAGACTCCCTTGAGAGGCACCAACATAATCTCTCCCCTGCCCGCATAACAAACATAGTGGCAGACACCTCCTCATCAGAGAAGATCGAGCAGCTGCCGCAGGAGCCAGAAACAACAGTGGTGGCGGCAATAACAGCCATCCCAATGGCATTCATCCCTTCGGCAGCACCCACAGAGGAAGGAACCAAGATGAGGAAACGGCGCATAACAGCCGAAGAACCTGTGGACCTCGAGACCGAGTCAGATGAGGATGATGTACCTCTAGACGCATCTCCTACCGTTCCTACTGTCGAGCCACAAGAAGAGACATAGCATACGCCGAAGAGAGTCCAACCACCGCGGAAAGCAAAATCATCACCTGCTAGAACCGCCGCCAAGGCATCTGTCGGCCGCCACTTCGTCATCCACACTTCTTCCTCCTCCTCAGTTGACAAGAATCCAACCTCCTCCCACATCTCAGAAAACTTTAAGTTTATTTATTTCCCTTTCTTTTAATTTTTATTTCCGTTTATTTTTATCTTTAACTTATATTTTTTCTTGTATTTTGTATTTTATTTGTTTTGTGCATTGAGGGCAATGTCCATCTCGAGTTTAGGGGGGATAGCTCTCGCATCATTTGTCTAGGCATCTTTAATTGCGTGTGGGTTGCATTGTACTTGCTTTAGTAATAATCGGAAAAGAAAAGTTTTCTATGACTTATGCCTATGATAGGATAGCTGACTAGTTATTTTCGCACTAGTAAAAATTGAACTTAATCTTGGGAAAAAGTATGAAATATGACTTAGAATTTTTTTCTTTATGCCTGAAAATGTAAGCATCTCTGTTACTTGCTGAATATGTTAGAATTTTTGATGAACATTGCCTGTTTTTTTAGAATTCTTTACAAAATTCTAACGATGAGTAAAGGTAGCCGCCGAGGCAGGCAAAAGGAAATAGAAAAATGCAAGTACTACTACGACAACAGAATCAAAAACAAGGAACACTGTTGTTTACCCTAGAGGTGCCCGCAACAGGCTCTAGGAAGAATCATGTGCGAGGACACTCCGCTGCTATCAAAGTCCATGAATCCGAAAGCCTTAAAGTGACGGACAAATTAGCATGAGTGAATGAAAGCCTTCACGGGATGACTCTACTCCAAGGGTTCGGGGTTTTGTAGTTGGCTCCTATCTCAACGTCAGATCTGGAAGAGTAGTTGTGATAAGCTGAAGCCCTCATTGCCATGATTAAAAAAATGTGCTTAACTGTGTTGCCTCGGCAGCAAACCTCTAAATCACAGCAGCGTCTTTGTTTATTTATTTATTCTGTGTATTCAATTCATTTACAGATGTGCATACATCACACATACATGAGAAATTTAAATTCTGAGTTTTTTTCTTGCTTATTTCCCTTCAGTAAATTTTATATATAGGTGTCACGGCCTTGAGGCAGAAAATTGGGTTAAAAGCTAATTTTTCTTTCTGATTATTATTAGAGCAAGTGCTTTATGTTGCATTGCTTGAGGATAAGCAATAGTTCGAGTTTGGGGTGTGTAAAGTGTCTGAAAGTACTATATTTTCATGCACATGCCAACTCTTATTATTATTGTTTTTAAGCACATTTTAGGCATAAGTAGGGTCATGCATAGCATTTTACAGTATTTCATTGTTCTGCCTTACTTTTACAACTTATTATTTATTCGGTGAACAAGAGATATTGTTCTAGTGTATTCTTGTAAGTAGGTACTAACAGTTGAATGAGGGAACCGAGGAGCGAATCCAGGAGCTGTACTAAAGCAGTTCCAGCAAAAAGAGAGTTGCTGCCGAGCACCTGCTGAGTAGAGTTGTCACTGAGCTTGCTGCCCTCGGCAGCTGACTATGGAAGTTGGGAGAACCGGAGCGCCATTTGTAGAGCAAAAACTCTTGAATCTATCATCAGCGTTCATATGATTTTTCGACGTCTGTAGCAGCAGCTAGGGCTGCCAAAGTAAAATTCTTAAGTTTACTTGCGGGCTAAGGAAAACGAGAAAGAGTCCATATTCCACGCAAAGAAGTCGGCATTTAAAGTCATATTTAAGAAGGAAAGCTAATTTAGAGGACTTATACTTTAAGGAGGACTTAACCTAGTCTTGAGTCTATAAATACCCTTTGTACTCCTAGTTCAAATCATCCTAGGTTTTATATAGACTTATCTTGTTTTCTTCACTGCCGCCATGTTCTAAATTCTATTTGGGTTAGGGTTATGTTGTAACTAGTGAGAAACAATTGTTTTAGGGTTTTGAGTTATTCTTCAATAAAATATTCCAAGTTTATTTAATCCATTATTCTTCATTCTTTCAATCTTTCTACACCAGTCGTTTGAGAGAATCAATTTTTCGGGCACGAAAGTGTAAGGCTCACGAAAGGGTTAAGTACGGTCACAACGTGCTGAGGCGTGACTAACTTGGTTCACACTAGTCCACAAGTTTCAGCAGCTAAAAGGGATCACCAACCTAGTTGACTAATTTAGTTCCACACTAGTCTAGAAGTTAGCATCTCGAGCATCCTAACCTAGAAATATGAGGGATCACTGTCGACTATCCTGCCGAACTTGGAGTATCTGCCAGACTTGCCGCCAGGACTTCTTTCCGTTCCACCTGCCGAGACAGTACACCCCTGCAGTGGTAGTGACCTACTGCGGCTGCGTGACAGGGTCGTAGTTTGCCGCTCACTATACCTGCCGAGGTAGCATATCGTGGCAGCATAGGATAACTCATACCTATTACAATGCAGTTTTCACATGAAGTGACAACATAACCCTGCCTGCTCTATCAACTTGATTCACCTTTTCTATTACTTGTGTTTTTATCTACTTTTCTTCTCAACCAAACAATTCACTTATGTTTTATTTTACCCTTGTGCAGGAACAACGAGACGAAACAAGCTGTCCAATCCTTGTGGGATTCGACACCTTTTATACTATAACTTGGCAGGAGTGTGCACTTGCGCTCTCACAAAAAGGGAACACCTACACGCCCTACATGTATGCTTAAAGGCTTGAGGTTGAAGATGACAATGGTGGTGCTTGCTTATCCTTTTGAAAAAAAGATGGGTTTTTTTCTCGGTGGAACTCAAACAAGAGATAAAAGCTCTCTTATTACTATTTTAAAATCAGCTACATCCCCAATAATTACACCACCTCACCAAGGACCAATGGGAAGGTTTCGCTTATCCAAGGGTAAGCTTTAAAATATTATTTATCCTTTCTATAATTATCAAAATCAAACATATAAATGACCACTGGTCATCTTTCCTGATGACAATCACGTGAAAAAGGCAACAATAAGCGTCATCACCTTATCATTTTCTTTAAATTTTTCTTTAAACTTATTCGAAACAAGGGACCCGTTTCGAAACGAGTGAAACCATATCGAAACGGTTGAGAAAAATTCCAAAAGTTAGTTAATTCAGTTACACCATAGCGAAACGCCCCTTAACCATTTCGAAATGCCTTACCTAGGTTGTTTCGGTACGAGTCTGACTGTATCGAAACGCCTAGCTCAAAACATCACATTAAGGCATTTTTAAAGGAAATTATAACTAAAAACTTGGTTCAATTAAGGTTCTATAACAATATAATCTATAGCAAGGATTCGATATTTCAATATTTAATATCAATACTTCGATCATCGGAATCCAGTTCTGATTAGACCGATTTTCGGGGTGTTACTGTAACACCCCAAATTTTACCTAATTTAAAAATTCCTAATTTTGAAATCCCTAAATCAGTAACCCTAGAATTTGGAGAATTTAATTCAGAAACCCTAATTGAGTTTAAGGGTTAAATTGAGAAAATTCAGAATAATGAGGCTTAGCTTTGAAATTCATGGGTTAATTTGTAATTTATGGAAACTTAAGTGCTCGTTTCAAACCCTAAATAACTTCAGTGGATTCTTTTGTGATTTACCCATTTATTAGGGTAATTTAAACCATATTAGCCATTCAGCTTGCATTTTGGAAACTGGTCAGCCGCATCTCCCTCACCCTCTCTCTCGATATCTCCCTCACCATCACCTTTGTGCTTCCGGTGAAGCTCCGATCAAGGGCTCACCGGCTACCGATCGTCAAACCGAGACCACCCCCGAGTTTCCCTTTGCCGTCCGATCAAAGCCCAAGTCTCGGTTTCCTCGTCATCAGCCGTTGTGTGTCAGTAACGGTAGAAAACCGTTCGGTTTCCCCTGCTCCGTCCGCCTCTGCCATCCGCACCACCATCGACGGAGTCGTTTTTGGGTCGCAAGCAAACCCCAACCATCTGTCCGTCTTCATCGTGCGACATCATCAAAGGACATCGAAAACCTTTCGGTTTTCACTCGATCTTTGCGTCGCCACTCTTCTCATGCGCTTCTCGCCTCCATCGGAATCTGAAGAAAACCTTTTCGATTTTCATCTCCTCCGTTGCTCATGCCACTGCTGGGTTTTTTCGTTTGGGTTTGGTCGTTTTCATGTCGTCGTTGTGCATGTCTAGCTCTGTTGTCGGTGCCGCTGTGTAGCTACGATGTCGCTGTCATGGTCTTTATGCCACCGTCGCTCACCTTCCGCCGCCGTCGATCATCTTTCATCGTCGCTGCTTCTGCTTCGTCATCTCTGTCACCGTCAAGCAAGGGTCTGTAAACCCTAGCTTCAGTTTGCAGGGTTGTGTTAGGGTGATGGGTTGTGATTGTGTGAGAATCAGGGCTGGATTGAGCCCAATTCGACAGGCCTATATGTGTGTATCATGGTGTAGAGCCCATCTTGTGAGCTTAAAGAGAGATCCAACCCGTGTTTCATTTCAGATTGAGCCCAAGCCTGTGCAATTTGGACTGTTCGAGTTGCCTTGAACTGAATCACTTTGACCCTTTGACCTGCGCGGACCGTTGACTTGTACAGTTGACTAGGTTTGACCAAACCAACTTTGACCCAGTGGACCACAGTTGACCGGATTTGACTTGTTGACTCTTTGACCGTCAGAGTTGACTTTGACAATGGACCGTTGACTTGTTGACTTTGACCAGTTTGACTTTGACCAGTTTGACTTTGACTAGAGTTGACCAAGAGTTGACTTTTTTTTCAGGAAACGTTCCTCTTGACCATTTTCGACGTCCCGAGTCCGTATTCGCTGCCCGTTTTGTCAAATTCAAATCCGAAAGCTCCGTTCTGCTAATTTCAGTAAATTATTCTTAAAATCTGATAAGTTATGATTTTAGAATCTGATTCCGAATATTCTTGTGTTCAGGTGCCGACCTTGAGACCTTTGGGTAACCTCCAGTTGTTCAGACCGATCGTGCACGTTCTTCGAGATCTTCACGTGAGTATATTTTCAGTTTAGTTCTTAGTGTTTTAGTCGGTGGCTTAGTGTTAGTAATAAATACTAATATAGTATTCATACCTTCGTAGGTCCTGATTCAGCTAGATCTGAGCGTGAGATGCGCTTTTCTCGGTATTAGAGCTTCTGTTGCTTAAGGTGTCTCTCTTCCTGATTTATAAACTTGTGTGTTTCTTTCTGTGCTATAAATTTTATGTGCTTTTCTGGTATTAATATAAGTAAATATTTTGTACATTTTGTGTGCATACTCTGTTGTGATTGGGTGAATGTTTTCAAACATCATGCATAACATGTCATACTGTGATTTAAGTGAAATATCAGATTTTCGGAATTGTAAAACATCGGATTTATAGTATTGTGCAACTTGAATTTTCATAATTCAAGTTACGGATGAGACTCGGATTTTAAATCTGCATCATATCATTGTGGGTATATGGTTTGAGATTTGTTCGCGGAAGTTCAGTGGTTTCACCCTTCGGGCTGAATTCCGCTTCGGATCAGTGGTTCCACCCTTAGGGCTGAGTTCCGCTTCGGATGGTGACGATGGAGAAAGTAGGTTATGGGGAACCTTACGTTTCGGTGTATCGGAGATGGGTACTATGATTCATGTGCATCAGACATCATATCTTCATGATCCGGTTTTGTTGTGTTTTCAGAAAAGTCTTTATTAGAAAATAAAACACTGTTTTGCTTTGTTTTGTTTTTGTTTGCACTTTTGAGACACACTAAGCTCTTTAGCTTACACCGCTTAGTTTTTATTTTTCAGATATCTCATACTCTTTTAGGTGACTCGGTACTTGGAGCTTCTTGCATTTTACTCGGATACTTTTATAATTCAGTATGAACTCTCTTTTAATTACTTCAGACTACTGTTTTGAAATATTTTGGAACATTTATGTAATTTGGACATTGAGACTGTTTACTGTTTTTTAATTTGGGTATTATTAAATGCATGCATTTATAAGGTTAATTTCAGAAATTTAACCGATTATCAGAATAATGTGTAAACGACTACGTTTTATAATAAAGGGATCTAATTGAGATTATTTTCTTTTAATAATAATTTTGTTTTTAAGTGAGTAAACTTAAAAGGTGTTACTTGTGGGGTAAGTTTTCAAACACAACTTCCTAGATTCGGCCCATTTCTTCTAAGTCGGGTTTAGGGGGTTACATTTAGTGGTATCAGAGCCTAGGTTCAACCCTCAGACCGTGAGGCTTACAAAAGTTGTGTTCAAAATGCTTTCGACTTTTGCATGCATTAGAAATATTTTGGGATAAATGGGAATTTTCTGGAAAAAAATACTACAATATCTTGTGATTTCTACTTTACTGTTTTCAACGTGTTTTTAAATTAAATACTCCAGTACCGAATCTGAATATAGGTTATTACCTTCTGTAGATAGTTATTAAGCCACTGCGTAGAGGTTCTTATGTTGCGCTAGGTTGTTGTCGTGATGTTGCTTCTAGTTGTGATCATCCATCTATGCTAATTAAATAGAAAATTAGAATGAGATATATGATAATGAGAATTGATATATGAGAGCGGAGTACATTGTGATACGTCGAGATGATTTTATAAATCTGAAACGGAACAATGTCAGTTAGTGATTATGAGATAGAGTTTATGAGGTTGTTAAAATATGTTCATGGGTCAGTTATGGTTGAGAAAGATAAGTGTGATTGGCTTTGAACGAGCTTCGTCTATTGATCTGAAAAGATGTTGTTACGCAAAAGGATAAGGTGTTCAGCGACCTGGTTAGTTGAGCTAAGACTTCTGAAAGGATAATTGCACTAATGGAAAATGAGGAATTTCAGAATTCTGGTCAAGTTAGAAAACAATCGGACATGGCTGTTCAACTAAGCTTTGTCAATTTGTCTGGAAAGAGACCTAGGGACGAGTTGTTCCTCAGAGTCATCGGAATGTGAGACTTGTTACATTGACAATTCTGACTAGTAGCATGGGTAGTTCAAAAGTTCGTCGACCTATTCCTGTATGTGGCTTTTGCAATAAGAAACATAACAGAGAGTGCAAATTGTTGAATAGAACGTGTTTTAGATGTGGTTCTCAGGATCATTACTTAAAAAATTGTCCACGTTCAGCTACTGGTTCATCCGTTTAGAGTCATGCATCAGTTCAGACACCTCACCGAGGTAGAGGGCAGTTTAGGTCAGTTGCTTCTGGTATTGCTAGTAGAGGTAGACATGCTCCGAGTGGTGGATCAGCTAGATCCGAGATTAGACGTCCAGGTTCAGTACATCCAATCAGAGCTCGTGTTGGATACGATGGTATACATGATGACATGGAAGGTACATCTTAATATGTTTCGGTTCTATTTCCAGTTCTATGTTTCAGTATTTTTGGTTATGATAGATCATGAATTCGGAATAAGAAAGTATATGCGTGTTTCATTTAGTTATGATCTGTTGTTAAGTCTGAAAATTTCGAGGACGAAATTTCTTTTAAGGGAGGGAGAGTTGTAACACCCCAAATTTTACCTAATTTAAAAATTCCTAATTTTGAAATCCCTAAATCAGTAACCCTAGAATTTGGGGAATTTAATTCAGAAACCCTAATTGAGTTTAAGGGTTAAATTGAGAAAATTCAGAATAATGAGGCTTAGCTTTGAAATTCATGGGTTAATTTGTAATTTATGGAAACTTAAGTGCTCGTTTCAAACCCTATATAACTTTAGTGGCTTCTTTTGTGATTTACCCATTTATTAGGGTAATTTAAACCCTATTAGCCATTCAGCTTGCATTTTGGAAACTGGTCAGCCGCATCTCCCTCACCCTTTCTCTCGATATCTCCCTCACCATCACCCTTGTGCTTCTGGTGAAGCTCCGATCAAGGGCTCACCGGCCACAGTTCCTCAAACCGAGACCTCCCCCGAGTTTCCCTTTGCCGTCCGATCAAAGCCCAAGCCTCAATTTCCTCGTCATCGGCCGTTGTGTGTCAGTAACGGTAGAAAATCGTTCGGTTTCCCCTGCTCCGTCCGCCTCTTCTATCCACACCACCATCGTCGGACTCGTTTTTGGGTCGCAAGCAAACCCCAACCATCTGTCCGTCTTCATCGTGCGACATCATCAAAGGACATCGAAAACCTTTCGGTTTTCACTCGATCTTTGCGTCGCCACTCTTCTCTTGCGCTTCTCGCCTCTATCGGAATCTGAAGAAAACCTTTTCGATTTTCATCTCCTCCGTTGCTCATGCCACTGCTGGGTTTTTTCGTTTGGGTTTGGTCGTTTTCATGTCGTCGTTGTGCATGTCTAGCTCTATCGTCGGTGCCGCTGTGTAGCTACGATGTCGCTTCTTTATGCCACCGTCGCTCAACTTCCGCCGCCGCCGATCGTCTTTCGTCGTCGCTGCTTCTGCTTCGTCATCTCTGTCGCCGTCAAGCAAGGGTCTGTAAACCCTAGCTTTAGTTTGCAGGGTTGTGTTAGGGTGATGGGTTGTGATTGTGTGAGAATCAGGGCTGGATTGAGCCCAATTCGACAGGCCCATATGTGTGTATCATGGTGTAGAGCCCATCTTGTGAGCTTGAAGAGAGATCCAACCTGTTTTTCATTTCAGATTGAGCCCAAGCCTGTGCAATTTGGACTGTTGGAGTTGCCTTGAACTGAATCACTTTGACCCTTTGACATGCTCGGACCGTTGACTTGTACAATTGACCGGGTTTGACCAAACCAACTTTGACCTAGTGGACCATAGTTGACCGGATTTGACTTGTTGACTCTTTGACCCGTTGAATTTTACCGTCAGAGTTGACTTTGACCATGGACCGTTGACTTGTTGACTTTGACCGTTAGAGTTGACTTTGACCAATTTGACTTTGACTTTGACTAGAGTTGACCAAGAGTTGACTTTTTTCAGGAAACGTTCCTCCTGACCATTTTCGACGTCCTGAGTCCGTATCTGCTGCCCATTTTGTCAAATTCAAATCCGAAAGCTCCGTTCTGCTAATTTCAGTAAATTATTCTTAAAATCTGATAAGTTATGATTTCAGAATCTGATTCCGAATATTCTCGTGTCCAGGTGCCGACCTTGAGACCGTTGGGTAACCTCTAGTTGTTCAGACCGATCGTGCACGTTCTTCGAGATCTTCACGTGAGTATATTTTTAGTTTAGTTCTTAGTGTTTTAGTCGGTGGCTTAGTGTTTGTAATAAATACTAATATAGTATTCATACCTTCGTAGGTCCTGATTCAGCTAGATCTGAGCGTGAGATGCTCTTTTCTCGGTATTAGAGCTTCTGTTGCTTAAGGTGTCTCTCTTCCTGATTTATAAACTTGTGTGTTTCTTTATGTGCTATAAATTTTATGTGCTTTTGTGGTATTAATATAAGTAAATATTTTGTACATTTTATGTGCATACTCTGTTGTGATTGGGTGAATGTTTTCAAACATCATGCATAACATGTCATACTGTGATTTAAGTGAAATATCGAATTTTCGGAATCGTAAAACATCGAATTTATAGTATTGTGCAACTTGAATTTTCATAATTCAAGTTTCTGATGAGACTCGGATTTTAAAATCTGCATCATATCATTGTGGGTATATGGTTTGAGATTTGTTCGCGGAAGTTCAGTGGTTTCACCCTTCAGGCTGAATTCCGCTTCGGATCAGTGGTTCCACCCTTCGGGCTGAGTTCCACTTCGGATGGTGACGATGGAGAAAGTAGGTTATGGGAAACCTTACGTTTCGGTGTATCAGAGATGGGTACTATGATTCATGTGCATCAGACATCATATCTTCATGATCCGGTTTTGTTGTGTTTTCAGAAAAGTGTTTATCAGAAAATAAAACATTGTTTTGCTTTGTTTTGTTTTTGTTTGCACTTTAGAGACACACTAAGCTCTTTAGCTTACACCCCCTAGTTTTTATTTTTCAGATATCTCAGACTCTTTTAGGTGACTCGGTACTTGGAGCTTCTTGCATTTTACTCGGATACTTTTATAATTCAGTATGAACTCTCTTTTAATTACTTCAGACTACTGTTTTGAAATATTTTGGAACATTTATGTAATTTGGACATTGGGACTGTTTACTGTTTTTAATTTGGGTATTATTAAATGCATGCATTTATAATGTTATTTTCAAAAATTTAACCGATTATCGGAATAATGTTTAAACGACTACGCTTTATAATAAAGGGATCTAATTGAGATTATTTTCTTTTAATAATAATTTTGTTTTTAAGTGAGTAAACTTAAAAGGTGTACTTGAAGGGTAAATTTTCAAACACAACTTCCTAGATTCAGCCCATTTCTTCTAAGTCGGGTTTAGGGGGTTACAGTTACAATTCTCCCCTCCTTAAGAAAAATTCTTCCTCGAATTTTTACCTAGAATGAAGTCGTCATCATCCACTTGTTCTTTGCCTCTCACATGGTACATCTATGCAGAAGCTTTAGATTCAGGTTGGTACGATGCTTTGGTTGAAGCTCTGGACTTTCCGAACGATCCCTGTCTTATTCCCTTGCCTCGAAAAGATTGAGTAGGGGACGAATTAGCAAACTAGTTTTTATGACAATCTCATCTAAGGTGTCCCATCTCACCACAAAAGAAACAAGCTCCGGATTTCTTGCGACATTGCCCCACAGGGTGCCTGTGTCGACAGAAGTTACAAACGGGAAATTTCGTTCCTTGTTCCGAACCTTCAATTCTTTCAATGGATTTAGCACTAGGAAAAAATTGTGTTACAGCTTGTGGTTTAACAAGGTATTCATATTGAGAATACTGTGAATACACGCTCAGTTTCGAATCTTAATACTTCCCTTTCTTGAAAGACTCATAAGATTCATCTCGGTGTCTTTTCTCGAATTTGCTTGACCCGCTATTCTTGTGAGCCTTTTTAGAACCTTTAGTATCTTTGACTCTATTAACACATGTTTGAAAATTAGTAATGCACAAAGCCGTGAATATAGGACGTAGTTCATCGTTCAAACCGTTGATGAACATCCTACACTTCTCTTCTTCTTTCTTAATGTATTCAGCCCCATATCGATAGTATTTACAAAATTCGTGAATATATTGCTCGATAGGTCGATCACCTTGCTTTAGATGAAGGAAGATGTCACGCCTCTCAGCAAGGTAGTATTCACTGATGTACTTCTTTTGAATTTCTTGTAGGAAGAACTCCTAGTTCACAGTCTCTTCAGGGACTGCCAGGATCGTTGCTTCCCACCAATACAGTGCTTCATCAGCTAGCAAAGAAAGGGCACATTCAAGTTTATGTTCTTCAGAACACTGTAACTGTTTATTCAGAATCCGCAAAGTATTGTCTAACCAATACTCTGCAACTTTTGAGTTTTCATCATTTTTCCAGTAACGAGTAAGCCCAGTGTTGAGGTAACTTATCAATAGGAACTCTGATACTCGAAATAGCAACAGTGGGAGTTTGAGGAGTTTGGTCAACTTTCATCGCTGTCATGAATTCTTTGAACATATCAGTCATGTTCCTAAAGCATTCGGTTTGAGCCGTTTGTACTTCAGGTTCAGGATTTCATACTGGAGAGTTCTACGGATTCATAGGATTCTTCCCCTAACTTCCTCACCATGAGTTGAGGAATCAGTTCTATGCTCAACTATTAGAGCTTAATTAGAATTAAACATCTATAAATAAAAGATCAGATTAGCCGGCAAGTCACAATATACAACAATATAACTCCTAGGTAGCAAAGTAATACAATAAACAATACAAATATGCCTAGGTTTAGTCCAGAACCGACTAAACTCTAGCTCTGATACCACAAATATAACACCCCTTCCCGACTTGGTCGAGAACCGGGTTGGAGCGTGTTACCGGTGAGCGAAGCGGTGAACAGTACGATAAAATTTCATTTCATTATCAACTCTTAAACAATATTACACAACAAAACTCTACCAAATGTATATCATAGTCCAATTCACTCATAAGAAGGCAACTATTAACCATTTAGGATGATTTTATAACTTTTACAAGTTTTTGGGACTAATGTGTAGAACTGCTAAATTAGATGTCCTTCAATGCAACCGAAAATACCACAATGAAATTTGGTGCAATATTAACTAGCCCGTAAAATTTCATACAAAACGATGATCTTTTACTCATTCAATTTAATCATCCAAATTACAGTGACCAAACTGTAAACAATGCAAACCTTCAGTTTATGCCCCTTTTACCAATTTAACTAACCTTGTATCGAAACGCTCAAGGCTGTTTCGATACGGGTGAACGATGGTCAACATGAGTTGACTTTTCCTCTTTGACCGTATCAATACGGGCAAGCCCTGTATCGGTTCAGGTTGATTTTCTTTGACTTAGACTTTGACCCGTTTCGATACACTATGAACCCGTATCGAAACGATGGGTTCCAGTAGCAAAATGTTTCGATACGACCCTAATTCATTTCGGTACATTATATTTTCTTAGGTTCAATATTGCTTACCCGTATCGAAACACCATCACCCGTTTCGATACGACTTGACCTGTAATGACAGATTCTAGATGGTTTTTATTCGAATTAACCTACTAGACGATTTTCAAATGCAATGAAACTTTATACACAATGCTTTAATGCTATAAACTACTGTCATGCCAAGTTTCATCATCATTCGAGTACGTTTACCATGTTTTCACCTTTTAGAGCCAAATATGCATTTTAGGCCATTTTCAAGCAAACATAACAAGTCATTTAAGACGCATTATCCACATTAGGGGTGAGCAAAACTCGACTCGACTCGAAAAAATTGATTTTTTTTTCAATTTCGAGTTATTCGAGTCGAGTTATTCGAGTTATTCGAGTCAACTCAATTAACTCGAAAAAATTTCGATTTCGAGTCGGTTTGGAATTTACCCAACTCGAAAAATTGAAAAATCGAAAAACCGAATTTTACAGTTTTACAATTTAGTCACTGATTTCATTTTTCTTCAATTCCTCCTTCATTTTAAGTCCATTTTTGACCAAATTTGAACCACATATTCCTAAACCAGCGTAGAATACATATTTATCTTCAATTTATATTTTTAAAATAAATTTCATATTTTTTCAATTCAGCCCCTTAACTTTGTATGATTTCCTCATTTCTTCAATATCTCCTTCGTTTTAAGTCAATTTTGACCAAAATTGAACCACATGCTCCTAAACCAATGTAGAAACTAGAATACCTATTTAGCTTCAATTCATATTTTTAAATTAAATTTTCTACTTTTGTTATTTAGCCCCTCAACTTTGAATGTTTCCCATTTCTTTAATTTCTCTTTCTTTTTAAGTCTATTTTTTACCAAAATTAAACCACATGATTCACTAACACTATATAATATCTATATAACTTCAATTCATATTTTTTAAAAATTATTCTTTTTTTTAATTTAGCCCTTTAACTTTATATTTTATTCAATTTGATCATTCAACCGATTTTTTGTAATTTTTTTTCTTTACATCAATTCATTGACTCATTTATACCCCCATCAGTACTTTATCCTTAAAAGTTCCTTATTTAAAAATAATATTATAAATATATTTTAGAAGTTTAGATGATATTTTTTTATTAAATAACATTACAAATCTTTTTATTAAATAACATTACAAATTTTACTTATGCATGTGAAAAATAATATGAAGAAATATATATATATATATATATATATATATATGCATATCTTATATGAATAGAGAAAGTCGTTTAAATTAGAATCAAAGCGTACTATAACATGGTAAATAATTACAATTAAATTTGTATAGAAACTCGAAAACTCGACAATATAATTCAGAACTCGAAAAAAGTTTGTTGCAATTCTCTTTTTTGAACTATTATGTTTTTGTTTTTATTGGTTTGTATCTTTTGACATGTGATGTTGGATTTTCTAAACTCTGCTGTGTTATTTGCTTTAGTTATTAATATATTTTAGGGTACTCTTTTCCTCCTTCCGCTATCTTTGGTCTCGTCTTGGCGTTACCTAGATAAGAAGGAGGTTTTTAACGAGGCCCGTAGTTTATAATGGAAGGTTGAGTTTTCTTTTTGTTGGTTTGATTGTTACAATTGAAATTTGGACAGGTTTACCTTGTTTGATGAAAAATGTGTTCTTATTTTTGTGCTTTTAGAATCATTGTATTGTTTAGTCATAAGTCAATTTATATGTATGTAGATATAATTCAAAATCTTTTTTTACACATGTGAAAAATAATATGAAGAAATATATATGTAGATATAAATAAAAAAATGTTTAAATTAAAACCAAACTCGAAAAATCGAATCGACTCGAACTCGACTCGAACTCGCTAAAATCGACTCGAATCGAAAAAATTTCAATTTAAGTTCAAGTTGTAAAATATGACGATTGAACTCGAATAACTCGAATTTTTTTGACTCGACTCGACTCGACTCGCTCGAACGCTCACCCCTAATCCACATACAACACATAGCCTTTATACACATAAACCAAACATCATCATTAACTACTTTGCCACCATTCTAGGACTTCAAAGGGACACAAGTACTTTACATTAAGCCCGAGGTGACTTGCCAACTTCCAGCTAAGCTCGATCTTGATTCGACACTTTCCTTAACCTGAAATGTATGGACAATGAATGCATTAGACTTACAAAGTCTAAGTGAGATAGCCAATAAAAATTAAATGCACTTGGTATACTTTCATGCTTTGATGACAATCATAACATTAACTATACAATGATCATGGCACATTCTTTAATCATATCAACAATGGAAATATCGATAATCATATCAACAATGACAATATCAATAATCAACATTCTTCCTTGGATCGATTTCAAACCGTATTTGGATACACAAATCCACTACTACACCAACAATGGACAATATGGTCCAATATCCTCCACTACACCGTTTTGACCAACACACATCACATCCCTCCACTACACCGTATAATCTCCATACCAATGAGCTCATGAATTCTATGGCATGCCAATTGTATCCAATACTTCGATCCCAAGGTTCGATAAAAATATCTCAATATCAATGATTCAATGACAATATCTCGATATCAATGATTCAATGACAATATCTCAATAATCATGTAGCCATAACAATAGGCAATATCAATAAACCTATGTCAATGATTCTATATGCCAATGCTTCAATGATTTCCATGACATTAATAGCAATACTATGGACAATGAATTGATGCAATACTTACCAAACTTACCAATATGGTTTTCAATGATGCTTTATTCAAGCCCCTTTAGTTCAATAGTTAGTAAATCATATAAAATCAATAACGGTAACTTTAGAAAGGCTCCTTGACCAATTTCGAGACTCCAACTACACTCTCCTCGATAATCCGAAGCTCCTACGGCTCTGAGATGACTATCCCTTTATTCCTAGCTTTCGATGGAGATGATGGATTAATCTTTTCCACTTCTTGAACGATAAGGAGTTATTAGAATCAATATGACAATATCGATACTTGAATAGCCATTAGCTATTAGACAAAGATTAACTTAAAGCTTGAAATTAGACATTCAATCGTCAAGAGAATCGATAATTAACTTAGGGCTTTCACTTACCCGATCGATAGCTATGAATTCGTGTTCTTAAATCAAGCAAAGCCTAAGCTTATGGCTCACAATAGGGAGGTGTATGCTTAAAGGCTTGAGGATGAAGATGACAATGGTGGTGCTTGCTTATCATTTTGAACAAAAGATGGGTTTTATCTCGGTGGAAATCTAACAAGAGATAAAAGCTCCCTTATTACTATTTTAAAATCAGCTACATCCCCAATCATTACCCCACCTAACCAAGGACCAATGGGAAAGTTTCCCTCAACCAAGGGTAAACTTTAAAATATTATTTATCCTTTCCATAATTATCAAAATCAAACATATAGATGACCACTAGTCATCTTTCCTAGTGACAATCACGTGAAAAAGGCAACAATAAGCAGGGGAGTCATCACCTTATCATTTTCTTTCAATTTTTCCTTTTGTAGAGGTTTCCGACGAGCATGTCTAAATGGGCCGTAAAATGCACTCGTTGGACTTTTAACTGAGTAAAAAGTAAAAAATTGAGTTTTTGTAATATAATCATGTTGAAAAACTCATAATCAATGATATGAACTCCTAAAATTTCATTAAAACTTGTTTTGCGGCCCTTTTGTAGACGTTTCAGACGAGCGGGTCTAACTGGCCGTAAAATGGACTCGTTGGACTTTTAACTGAGTAAAAAGTACAGAAATTGAGTTTTTGCAAAATAATCCTGTTGAAAAACTCGTAATAAATGATATGAAATGTTAAATATTGATTAAAACTTGTTTTACGGTCCATTTTGTAGAGGTTTCTGACGAACGAGTCTAAATGGGTCGTAAAATGGACCCGTTGGACTTTTAATTGAGTAAAAAGTATATAAATCGAGTTTTTCAATATAATCGTGTTGAAAAGCTCGTAATAAAAAATGTTCTCCTAAAATTTGATTAAAACTTATTTTGTGGACCTTTTTGTATAGGTTTCGAACGAGCGGGTCTAAATGGGTCGTAAAATGGACCCGTTGGACTTTTAACTGAGTAAAAAGTACATAAATTGAGTTTTTTCAATATAATCATTTTGAAAAGCTCGTAATCAATAATATGAACTACTAAATATTGATTAAAACTTGTTTTGCGGTCCTTTTTGTATATGTTTCGGACGAGTGGGTCTAAATGGGTCGTAAAATGGACTCGTTGGACATTTAACTGAATAAAAAGTAAACAAATTGAGTTTTTGCAATATAATCATGTTGAAAAACTCGTAATCAACGATATGAACTCCTAAAATTTCATTAAAACTTGTTTTGCAGCCCTTTTTGTAGATCTTTCGGACAATCGGGTCTAACTAGCCGTAAAATGGACCTGTTGGACTTTTAATTGAGTAAAAAGTACAGAAATTGAGCTTTTGCAATATAATCGTGTTGAAAAGCTCCTAATAAATTATATGAACTGCTAAATATTGATTAACACTTGTTTTACGGTCCTTTTGTAGATGTTTTGGATGAGCATGTCTAATTGGCCGTAAAATGGACCCGTTGGACAATTTTACTTGAGTAAAAAGTACAGAAATTGATTTTTTGCAATATAATCATGTTGAAAAAGTTCGTAATAAATGATATTTTCTCCTAGAATTTGATTAAAACTTGTTTTGCAGTCTTTTTTGTAGAGGTTTCAGACAAGCGGGTCAAAATGGGCTGTAAAATGGATCTGTTGGACTTTTAACTAAGTAAAAAGTACAAAAATAATCATGTTGAAAAACTCATAATAAATGTTATTAACACCTAAATTTTGATTAAAACTTGTTTTGCGGTACTTTTGTAGAGGTTTCGGACAAATGGGTCTAAATGGGCCATAAAATGGACCCGTTGGACTTTTAACTGAGTAAAAAGTACAAAAATTGAGTTTTTGCAATATAATTGGGTTGAAAAGCTCGTAATCAATGATATGTACTCATAAATTTTGATTAACACCTGTTTTGTGGTCCTTTTTGTAAAGGTTTCGAACGAATGGGTCTAAATGGGTTGTAAAATGGACTTGTTGGACTTTTAACTAAGTAAAAAGTACAGAAATTGAGTTTTTACACTATAATTGTGTTGAAAAGCTTGTAATCATTGATATGAACTGCAAACTTTTGATTAAAACTTGTTTTGTGGTCCATTTTGTAAAGGTTTCGGACGAGCGGGTCTAAATGGGTTGTAAAATGGACCCCTTAGACTTTTAACTGTGTAAAAAGTACATAAATTGAGTTTTTGCAATATAATCATGTTAAAAAGCTCCTAATCAATGATATGAACTCCTAAAATTTGATTAACACTTGTTTTGTTGTCATTTTTGTAGAGGTTTCAGACGAGCAAGTCTAAATGGGCCGTAAAATGGACTCGTTGGACTTTTAACTGAGTAAAAAGTAAACAAATTGAGTTTTTGCTATATAATCAGGTTGAAAAACTCGTAATCAATGATATGAACTCCTAAAATTTCATTAAAACTTGTTTTGCGGCCCTTTTTGTTGACATTTCGGACGAGTGGGTCTAAATGGGTCGTAAAATGGACCTGTATGACTTTTAACTAAGTAAAAAGTACAAAAATTGAGTTTTTTTCAATATAATCGTGTTGAAAAGCTCGTAATCAATGATATGAACTGCTAAATATTGATTAAAACTTGTTTCGAGGTCTATTTTGTATAGGTTTTGGACGAACGAGTCTAAATGGGCCGTAATATAACCCCCTCGTCCTGGTCCGGGCGGCCGATCGGTCCGAGTGGGTCACACGCGGGGAAAACCAAGGCGAAACCTATTAAGGCTCCACTTTAGTTAACAACCCTAAAAATACTTCTTTTACATTATTATCTTGTCTTATGGCTTAATACTTCCTATGTGAAACAACAACAGCGGAAGCAACAAGCGAGGCAAAACAACCCAACAAGCAATTTAAAATAGCCCATTTTAGATTAAACAGCAGGCCGTATCGATACACTCAAAAAGGGTATCGATACGCCTTGACTAGGTCAACTGACCAAAGTCAACCTAGGGAGACCGTATCGGTACATTGGCTGACCGTACCGATACGCCCTCACTAGTCAACTTCTCACGGTCAATGATAAAAGACCGTACCGATACATCCTAGACTCGTACCGATACACCAAAATCTCGTCAATATCTCAGATTTCCAGAGAGGTTTTGGCGTATCGATACACCCCCGTGTTCCGGTACGCTAAGCCAAATCTGAGTCCCAAAGTGTAGGACCGTATCGATACGGCCCTTGGGCGTACCGATACGCCCTGCACTGCAACACTCAAATTTGCAACCAAAGACACTAAGACTCAACTCTAGATTCAATTTAAGACTCCCATAGCCACAAACAAACATTCATACAACATACGACAACCAAGAACTAGCATACAAAACATATTAAGCGAGCATCAGAGCATCAACAACATCCACATAGCATTCCATAGAAGAGGCTAGAGAATCAAACCAAAAACATGTCATACAAGCATAGAGATAAGGGCACAAGGCCAACATACATGACACAAACAGCCAAACCAAAACAACAACATATCAAAGGAGTTTAAACAAGCTCCTAACACAAAACAACAACACAAATCCCATTGCTTATCCATTACATCTCATAACTTAAAAGTTCATACTTGAGGATTAAGATAGCACACTTGGAGGCCTTTCTCCTTGCACAAGCAACCCACGAACTAAGGATTTGCATTGTCGAACAAAAGAGAGCGTAAAGCTTAGTGAGGGTAAGCTCATAAAACAAACCTCGACAATGCAGGGTCCAAGCACGAGCAACAAACCAAGGAAGAATGCATGTTTTCTTACCTTCGAAGCCACAAGAGTCATTATATAAAATGCATGAACATATCATCAATATCATGCCATGCTCAACATGTCCATAAACACAACCATACGGAAACACATTTAACAAAACGTATTGGCAACTAGCTATGACCCGAATACGCGGATAACAACCGTTGGAACCCACATCCAACAACTCAACCATTACCATACGGTGGGATTACACTCATCATCGTTTCTCGCGGAGGGGATTCAACTCATCCTCACGCCCCGTCGATGGGATTCCACTCATAACCGACTAAAATATAAAAGAAGATTTCTGGGCGTACCCGTACTCCATCTTGATGACTACCATCAACAAGACCACGCGCGCATTTCGACACTCGTGTGCACACTAAACATCCTAATGATCGATCATTTATACCCAAGCATACTAGTGCCAATACTAACTCATTTCATAGCTCAACCTCACAACATTATTACCAAATTCCGTGCTTAGCACGTACTCACCATGATCCACCATCATGCATCCACATTCCAACAATCACATGCATATCACAATGCATAAAACATCATGCCTCAACACACATGTATATCACAATATACATAACAACATCAATCACAATAAATATGGAACAATAGGCATAATCACACAATATTCAAAGTTCAACCATATGTCTCTAACTAAAGCTTGAGATTAGACTACCAATCTAATCCAACTCTAGGTGGGTTTACCAAGCCCGACCAAGGTCTACATGCTCGAACAAACATTTGAAAACCAATTTAAAAACTAAGGAACCACTCACCAGACTTTCCAAACACAAGCAAACAACCGATCAAGCTCCCAACGGTTCCGGATTCGAATGCGAGGCTTCACCAACACAATTCTTTGATTCTAAACAATCAAATACACTATATTAATCACCAAAACAAACACAAACCACTGCTGTAACTCAGAACACCAATCAAGCTCAATTTCAAGCCAAGAACACTCTCAAAACCCACATTTTCGAGCAGCCCAAAGACCTTACAGAAAACTCTCATTTCCAACATCCAACTTGCCATTTAATACACCCAAAACAACCTTTAAACATAGCCTAACCATCAGCCCTCAAGTTCTCACCCAAAACAGCCCCAAAAACCCATTTTTAAAGCACTCTAAAACCCCACTTAAACCCAAATCCGAAAATCATCATAAAATCATTCAAAATTTAGATATATTGGAACATTTGGGTTACTAAACACTTATCTAAATTCAAAGAATCAAAGGCTCGATTAAAATTCAATAAAGTTTGGATTTTTATTCTTTAAACTCAAACTCTCAAAACAAAAAATAATGGGTTTCATGAAAAACTAAGAACATAGAGAGAAATAGGAAGTTGAGGACAACTCAAAAATGTAATTACCTTTCAAAAATTTTCAAAGATGAAGCAAGGAGGTGATGGAGTAGTAACCTTGAGGGGAAGGGGAAACTTGTCGTGGATTTTGAAGAGGAGGGGGAGAAGATGATGAAATTGGGTGTTTTATTGTTTTGTTTTATTTTTAAAGCCAAAAGTCCTTTTTACCCTTAATGAAAATGGGTTATTACCATAGTATAAAATCCATGGCTATTTGGGTTTAATTTAAAACAAGTCCAACATATTTTTATTTGTTTTGAAAATGCATGGCCCAAAATAATATTTTAATTTCACCCGAGCCCCAAACCCGGGTGTTACAACTCTCCCCCACTTAAGGAATTTTGTCATTGAAATTACCTAAGGGAAACAAGTACGGAAACTACTCAAGCATATAAGCTTTCCTCTCCCACGTGGCCTCTTCCACACCTCTATGTCTCCACAACACCTTGATCAACTCTATGTTTTTGCCATGCAACACCTTGCTATCTGATGCAAGTATCTCAACCGGTTCTTCATTGTAAGACAAATTCGGATTCAGTTCTATCTCTTCAACGGGCATAACATGAGATGGATCTGACCTATATCTCCTAAGCATCGACACATGAATTACATCATGGATCTTCTCTAACTCTGAAGGAAATCTCAAAAGGTAAGCTACTGGCCCAATCCGCTCAACTATCTCATACGGACCGATAAACCTCGGACTAAACTTGCCTTTCCGGCCAAATCACATTACCTTCTTCCACGGAGACACTTTCAGAAACACTTTCTCACCCACTGAAAACTCAATCTCTTTTCTCTTCAAATCTGCGTAAGATTTTTGACGATCAGAAGCTGCTTTCAAACGGTCAGAAATCAAATTCACCTTATCAGTAGTCCCCTTAAGCAAATCTGACATAGGTAACAATTTGTGACCCATTTTGGCCCAACAAATCGGAGTCCTACATCGTCTACCATACAATTCCTCATAAGGAGCCATCTGGATACTAGCCTGGTAACTGTTGTTGTAAGCAAAGTCGACTAAGGGTAAATGTTTCTCCCACGAACCCTGGAAGTCAATCACAAAACAACGGAGCATATCCTCTAATACCTGTATCACTCGCTCTGACTGACCATCTGACTGTGGATGATAGGAAGTACTGAAATGCAAACGACTACCTAGGGCACTATGCAAACAACCCCAAAACCTCGATGTAAATCTCGGATCTCTGTCTAATACAATAGACTTCGGAACTCCATGCAATCTCACAATCTCGCGGATGTACAAATCTGCCAACTTATCTAAAGAATTTGTGGTGTTCACTGCTAAGAAATGAGCACACTTAGTGAATCTATCAACTATTACCCAAACAAAATTCTTCTTCGAAGGAGACAACGACAACCCTAACACGAAATCCATAGTGATTCTTTCCTATTTCCATTCTAGAATTTTCAAAGGCTGTAACAAACCTGATGGAACCTGATGTTCTGCCTTCACTCTCTGACAAACCATGCAACGGCTCACATACTCAGCTACATCCTTCTTCAAACCAACCCAGAAATAATCACTCTTCAGATCTTGGTACATCTTAGTACTGCCCGGATGCATAGAAAAAGGACTCGAATGTGCTTCACTCAGAATCATACGTCTCAACTCAACGTCTTCAGGTACTACAACTCTGTCTCTAAAACACAACACATTCTCATCACTGAAACTGTACTCTGTCGGTTTACCTTCTGCATTGTCCTGAACATGTGAAGCTAAAGATACGTCTTGCAACTGTTTCTCTCGGATCATCTGAATCAACGAAGGCTTCACTTGCAACTCGGTAATCAAACCACCGTCCCCTGATACACTCAGCCTAGCAAACATAGCTCGCAACTCAACTGCAACTTTTCTGCTCAACGCATCGGCCACTACATTTGCCTTACCCGGATGATACTCAATAGTCAAATCATAATCTTTAAATAGTTCAAACCATCTTCTCTGTCCCAAGTACAACTCTCTCTGATTCATCAAATACTTCAAGCTTTTATGATCGGTGTAAACCGTGCACTTCTCACCATACAAGTAGTGACGCCAAATCTTCAATGCAAACACAACGGCTACTAACTCAATGTCGTGAGTAGGGTAGTTCTTCTTGTGCACCTTCAACTGTCTCGAAGCATAAGCAACAACTCTCCTTTCTTGCATCAGAACACAACCTAAACCTACGTAGGAAGCATCGCTATAGATCACGAACTCTTTCCCTGAAACTGGCTGTACTAACACTAGAGCATTCGTCAAAGCTTCTTTCCACTTCTCAAAAGCACTATGTCTCGCATTTGACCACTCAAACTTCACTCCTTTTCGTAGCAATTTAGTCAACGGAGTAGTTACTCTAGAGAAACCATCAAAGAACCTCCTATAGTAACCAGTTAATCCTAGGAAACTCCAAATTTCAGTCACTGACTTAGGTTGTTTCCACTCAACAATGACTTCAATCTTCTTCGGATCAACTCGGATACCTTCAGCTGATACTACATGGCCAAGAAACACAACCTCTCTAATCCAGAACTCACATTTACTCAGTTTAGCATATAACTGATTACTCATCAATCTCTGCAAAACAAGTCTCAAGTGCTCATCATGTTCTTCTTCTGATCTTGAGTACACAAGGATGTCGTCTGCAAAAACAACTACAAATCGGTCTAGATAGTCTCAGAAAACTCTGTTCATCATGTCCATGAAAGCTGTTGGTGCATTTGTGAGCCCAAACGGCATCACAAGGAACTCATAATGGTCGTATCTAGTCCTAAAGGTTGTCATCGGAACATTACATTCTTTTACCTTCAACTAATAGTACCCTGATCTCAAATCTATCTTCGAAAACACTGAGGCACCCCTCAACTGATCAAACAGGTCATCTATATGAGGCAACGGATACTTGTTCTTCACTGTCAACTGGTTCAACTGCCTGTAGTCGATACACATCCTCATATCGCCATCCTTCTTCTTCACAAACAACACGAGAGCACCCCAAGGCGAACTACTAGGCCTAATAAAACCTCGGTCTAACAACTCCTGAAGCTGACTTTTTAACTCTTTCAACTCTTTCGGAGCCATACGGTACGGAGCAATAGAAACTGGAGTAGACCCTGAAATAGTCTCAATCACAAACTCTACATCTCTGTCAGGAGGCAAACCCGGTAACTCTTCTGGAAACACATCTGGATAATCACAAACTGTCATGATATATTTCGGCCTAACCTCGCTCATATTCAGATTCATCACATACGCTAAATAAGCCCCACAACCTGAGTCCATCAACCTATGAGCCTCTAAAGCCGACACAACGTTCAACAAGAACTTAACGTTCTCGCCTACTACCACTACCTCGTAGCTATCGAAAAGCTTCAACGAAATTCTCTTTATCTCAAAATCTACACTAGCTCTGTTCTCAACCAACTAATCCATACCCAAAATGATATCAAATCCGTAGAACGGAAGCTCCATCATATCAACAGGAAACACATGACCCTTAATTTTCAGCGGACACCTCCTATACATTCGTCTAACTACAACTGTCTCACCGAAGGAACTAGTCACATGCATCCCTACATCTAAGATCTCAACAGGCATATCTAACTTCTTTGCATGCTCACTCAAAATATAAGAATGCGTGGAACCCGAATCAACTAAGGAGAGTAAAGACATGGACTATAACTCGAAATTACCTGCTATCACATCTCTGTCATTCCCTGCCTCTCTCTGTGCGTAGACTCTAGCTGGTCCACCGGCCTCTGGCTGAACTGCCACTACATGAGCAAGATTCCTCGGTGCCTCTATCCTAGGTACATCAGCCCTTGGCTGGAAGTAACCACGACCGCGCCTACGACCTCTCTGATAGTCGATCGCTCTCGTAGGAGCTTGTGCCTGAATCGGTGCCTGTGCTGCCTGACGCGGACACTCTCTCCTAAAGTGGTCTCTCGATCCACAGTTCCAGCAAGCATAATAGTTTCCCCAACACTCTCCTGAATGTTGTCTCCCACATCGGGCACACTCGGGCAAACGCCCTCTAGCTCTTTGGCCCTAATGGCCTCTACCATGGTGGCCACCGCCACGCCTATGATCAAACTGATGTCCATTGCCCCGATGCCTCTTTGCATCACCACGATCAAAGTTGTTGTGCCTCTTCCCTGAACTGGATCCTCCTAAACGCTTGGTCAGCCCCAAGCTATGCTCGATGTCCTTGGCCCTAGCGACCAAGACATCAAAATCAGAATAATCAGTAGCCAAGGTGTACCTCTTGACTTCTTCATGAAGTCCATACATGAACCGATCACAACGGTCCCTCTCAGTAGGAACCAACTCCGGAGCATACTGACTCAATCGGACAAAGCAGATCTCATAATCTATCACTGACGTGTCTCCCTGAACAAGAGCCATGAACTCCCGCTTCTTCTCATCTAAATATCTCGGGCCCAAATACCTCTTTCTGAAAGTAGTCTCAAAGAAATTCCAACTGATCTCGGCCTCAGGCACGCCGGTAGTAATGGTGACCCACCAGGTGTAGGCATCACCCTGGAGTAGCGAAACTACACAGCCCAACTTACGAGCCCCAACACATCCCATCTGAGCCAGAATACGGACTGTCTTTTCTAGCCATAACTCTGATCTCTCAGGCGTAGATCCTCTGAACTCATCTGTTCCTAGGCTACGAAGCCTCTCTAAAGGTAAGCTAGCATCATCTCCTCTCAGCTGAGCTGCAGCCTGAAACGCTCCCGCTATAGCTTGAACTAGCAGAGCCATGTTTATCCCTACAGGACCTTGGCCACCCTAGCAAACCTGAGGTCTCGCTCCTTCTACTACAGCCTCGCTTCCCTCATCTGGCTGAGGAGGTGGTTGTGGTGGAGGAGCTCCGACTCCAACAGCAGGCTCTTCCACAGGAGCCTCTACTCCAACCATCGGCTCATTAACAGGAGCCGCAACACGGGGTTCCTGGCGAACCAACCTGGGTCTACCTCTAGGCCTCGACATAACCGCTCATAGATAACAACTACAACAACAACATACAAGATTTGGGTTAGCAAGGGCAAGGGTCCAAGGGGCTCATGTAACCCCCTCGTCCCGGCCCGGACGCTTGACCGATCCAAGTGGGCTACACGGGGATAACCGAGGCGAAACCTGTTAAGGCTCCACTTCGGTTACCGACCCAAGGAAAAACTTTTTCATTATTATTATCTTATCTAGAGGAGACATTAAACCCTAGGCGAGAAAAGCAACAGCGGAAGAAACATTGAAGTAAACAGACAAACAACCCACTTAAAATAGTCCATTTTATTCTTATACAGCAGGCCGTATCGGAACGCCCATAGGGTGTTTCGATACGCCTTGACTAGGTCAACTAACCAAAGTCAACCTGATGAGACCGTTTCAAAACAGGGGTGACCCGTATCAAAACGACCTCAACGGTCAACTTCTCGTGGTCAACGATACGAAGACCGTTCCAAAACACTAAAGCCTGTTTCGATACGTCAATTTATCGTCAAATTCTCATATTTCTAGTAGCAAAATCGTATCGAAACGGCCCCCCTAGCGTACCGAAACGCCTGGCCCGCAACAAAGGGACCGTATCGAAACGGGACCAACCGTTTCGAAACGCCCTCTGTCTGCAGATTGGTTTTAGCTGGTTTTAAGGCACAAGGATGTCCCAAAACCCCACTACAACCTCTCTTATCACACATACAACAACACTAAAGCAAACCAAACATTACAAGCATGCTTAACACACTTCAAACATATCAAGATCATACATTAAAGGAATCAACAACATATGAATCATACATGGCATTAAAGACTCATGCTAATCCCAACTCTAGGTGGGTCTACCAAGCCCAACCTAGTCCACATGCTTGACTCAACACTTTAAAACCCTTTAAAAGCATTTAACCAATCACCTTCACTTCCGAGCTTAACAACCAAGCAACCAAGACCTTCAAGCTTCAGGATTCACTTTCGATGCTTCACCAACACAATTCCTTGTCTCTAAACAATCAAACACACTCTATTAATCACCAAAACAACCACAAACCCCTACTGTAACTTATAACACCAATTACGCATCAAATCAAGCCAAGAACACCTATAAAACTTCTCATTTTCGAGCAGCCCTCTATACCCACTGAAATCTTCCATTTCAAACAACCAAACGATCATCAAACACACCCAAAACGATCCTCATATACCATACTATCATAACTAAACATTTTCCCACTTAAAATAGCCCTTAAACCAACTCTAAAACCTCTCTAAAACCCCAACAAAACCCAATTCCGAAAATTAGCTTAAATTCATCCAAAATTAAGATATGTTGGACCTTTTTGGTTTCTAATATCATATCAAACATTAACAAATCAAAAACTTAAATCAAAACCCATAAAGTAGCAACCTTTAACATTTTTCCATGGAAACCAAATTTCTAAAACAATGATGAAAATGAAATCTAATGGTACTTTTGAAGAGAGGAAGATGAGAGTAAAATGGGGTTATAATCACCTTTCAAAACCGACTAAAAATGAAGGAGAAAGGAGATGGAATAGTGACTTGGTGTAGAGAGAGCTTCTATGTCGTGGGTTTTGAAAAATGGAAATGAGGAAGAAGATGAGCACATGTCTTCATCTTTGTTTTTGTTTTATTTTAATTCACCAAAAAAATCATAATTAACATTATGCCATTAATGAATGGCTAAAACCCTCATCTCCTAAAGTCCATGGAATTTGGACGTAGAAGATAGGCCCAACATATACTTTAATTATTTTGCAAACATGAAGCCCATGAAAAATATTTTATTATTTAAATTATAAACCCGAAACTCAAAACATTATTTTAATATTATTTTCACCCGACCCCCAAACCCAGGTGTTACAGCTCAAGTATGTTTCCCTCACTTAAAAATCTCTTTTTCCAATGTAATAGAAGCAATGAGACTCTACTAAACATGCTTCGAACAACACAAACAAACAATCAACTAAACAAGCATCAAGCATACTTGATAAACAAGCAAACATACTTACATGACAAGCAAACACCGTGCAATTGCAATACAAGAATTTAACTTACCTCACTTACCTGCCTGAGGTCTCGAAAACCTTAGGCTCTGATACCAACAAGGGTTACAACTCTCCCCCACTTAAGGAATTTTGTCCCCGAAATTACCTGACGGAAACAAGTACGGAAACTGCTCAAGCATATCAGCTTTCCTCTCCCACGTGGCCTCTTCCACACCTCTATGTCTCCACAACACCTTGACTAACTCTATGGTCTTGCCACGCAACACCTTGCTACCAGAAACAAGTATCTCAATTGGTTCTTCATTATAAGACAAATCCGGATTCAACTCTATCTCCTCAACAGGCATAACATGAGACAGATCTGATCAATATCTCCTAAGCATCGACACATGAAACACATCATGGATCTTCTCTAACTCTGAAGGCAATCTCAAACGGTAAGCTACTGGCCCAATCCGCTCAACTATCTCATACGGACCAATAAACCTCGGACTCAACTTGCCTTTCCGGCCAAATCTTATTACCTTCTTCCACGGAGATACTTTCAAAAACATTTTCTCACCCACGGAGAACTCAATCTTTTTTCCCTTCAAATCTGCATAAGACTTCTGACGATCGGAAGCTGCTTTCAAACGGTCGCAAATCAACTTCACTTTTTCTGTAGTTCCCTTGAGCAAATCCGACATATATAACAACCTCTGACCTGTTTCAGCCCAACAGATCGGAGTCATACATCATCTACCATACAAAGCCTCATAAGGAGTCATCTGTATACTAGCCTGGTAACTGTTGTTGTAAACAAACTCAACTAAAGGCAAGTGCTTCTCCCAAGAACCCTGGAAGTCAATCACACAACAACGAAGCATATCCTCAAGAATCTGTATCACTCGCTCTGATTGTCCATCGGACTGCGGATGATAAGAAGTACTGAAATGAAAATGGCTACCTAAAGCACTATACAAACAACTCCAGAACCTCGAAGTGAATTTCGGATCCCTATCTGAAACAATAGACTTCGGAACTCCATGAAGTCTCACAATCTCACGGATATACAAACTAGCCAACTTGTCTAAAGAATCTGTAGTGTTCACTGCTAAGAAGTGAGCACATTTAGTGAATCTATCAACAATTACCCAAACAGAATTCTTCTTCGAAGGAAACAACGGCGACCCCGACACAAAGTCCACAGTGATTCTCTCCCATTTCTATTATGGAATCTTCAAAGGCTGTAACAAACATGAAGGAACCTGATGTTTTGCCTTAACTCTCTGACAAACCATGCAACAGCTCCCATACTCGGCTACATCCTTCTTCAAACCAACCCAGAAATAATCATTCTTCAAATCACGGTACATCTTGGTACTACCTGGATGCATAGAAAAAGGACTCGAATGTGCTTCGCTCAAAATCAGACGTCTCAACTCAACATCTTCTGGTACAACAACTCTGTCTCTGAAACACAACACATTCTCACCACTGAAACTATACTCGGTCGGTCTACCTTCGGCTATATCCTGAACATGAGGAACTAATGGCACATCTTGCAACTGCTTCTCTCTAATCAACTGAATCAAGGAAGGTTTCACTTGCAACTCTGTGATCAAACCACCATCACCGGATACACTCAATCTAGCAAACATAACTCGCAACTCAACTGCAACCTTTCTACTCAAAGCATCGGCTACTACATTTGCCTTACCCGGATGGTACTCAATGGTCAAATCATAATCTTTCAACAACTCAAGCCATCTTCTCTGTCTCAAGTTCAACTCTCTCTGTGTCATCAAATACTTCAAGCTCTTATGATCAGTATAAACTATACACTTCTCACCATACAAGTAGTGACGCTAAATCTTCAACGCAAACACAATCGCGGCTAACTCAATATCGTGAGTAGGATAGTTCTTCTCATGCACTTTCAACTGTCTCGAAGCATAGGCAACAACTCTTCTTTCTTGCATCAGAACACACCCTAAACCTATGTAGGAAGCATCACTATAGATCACAAATTCTTCACCGGAAACTGGTTGCACTAACACTGGAGCATTTGTCAAAGCCTCTTTCAATTTCTCAAAAGCCTTCTGTCTTGCATCTGACCACTCGAACTTAACTCCTTTTTGCAACAACTTAGTCAAAGGAGCAACTACTCTAGAGAAACCATCGACAAATCTCCTATAGTAATCGGCTAATCATAGGAAACTCCTAATCTCAGTCACATACTTAGGTTGTTTCCACTCAACAATAGCCTCAATCTTCGACGGATCAACACGGATACCTTCAGCTGAAACTACATGGCCAAGAAATACAACCTCTCGAATCCAGAACTCACATTTGCTAAACTTCACATACAACTGATTGCTCAACAATCTCTACAGAACAAGTCTCAAGTGCTCGTCATGCTCTTATTCTGATCTTGAGTATACCAGGATATCATCTATGAAGACAACTACAAACTGGTCTAGATAGTCTCTGAAAATTCTGTTCATCATATCCATGAATGCTGCAGGTGCATTCGTGAGCCCAAACGGCATCACAAGGAACTCATAGTGACAATATCTAGTCCTAAAAGCTGTCTTCGGAACATCACACTCTTTTACTTTCAACTGATAGTACCCTGACCTCAAATCTATCTTTGAGAACACTGAAGCACCGCTCAACTGATCAAACAAATCATCTATACGAGGCAACGGATACTTGTTCTTCACGGTCAACTGATTCAACTGCCTGTAGTCTATACACATTCGCATGCTGCCATCTTTCTTCTTTACAAACAACACATGAGCACCCCAAGGCGAACTACTAGGCCTAATGAGTCCACGGTCAACAACTCCTGAAGCTGACTTTTCAATTCTTTCAACTCTTTTGAAGCCATACGATACGGAGCTATAGAAACTGGAGTAGACCCTAAAACAGTCTCAATCACAAACTCAACATCTCTCTCAGGAGGCAAACCTGGTAACTCTTCAGGAAACACATCCGGAAAATCACAAACTGTTTTGATATCCTTCGGTCTAGCCTTACTCATATTCGGATTCATCACATAAGCTAAGTAAGCCCCACAACCGGAATCCATCAACCTATGAGCCTCTAAAGCTGACACAACATTAGACAAGAACTTAATGTTCTCACCTACTACTATTACCTCGTAATCATCAGAAAGTTTCAAAGCAATCCTCTTCGTCTCAAAGTCTACAGTAGCTCGGTGCTCAACTAACCAGTCCATACCCAAGATAATATCAAAGCCATAAAACGGAAGTTCCATCATATCAACGGGAAACACATGACCTTGAATCTTCAGCGAACACCTCCTATACATTCGTCTAACTACAACTGTCTCACCAAAGGAACTAGTCACATGCATACCTACATCTAAGATCTCAACATGTATATCTAACTTCTGTGCATGCTCACTCAAAATGTACGAATGCGTAGAACCCGAATCAACCAAAGAAAGCAAAGACATAGACTATAACTCAAAATTACCTGCTATCACATTAGTGTCTTTCCTGGCCTCTCTCTGAGCATAGACTCTCGCTGGTCCTCCTACCTCTAGCTGTACTGCCACAACATGAGCAAGGTTCCTCTGAGCATCTACCCTAGGTGCATCAGCCCTAGGTTGGAAGTAGCCTCAACCGCGCCCACAGCCTCTCTGATAATCTATCGCTCTCGCAGGAGCCTGTGCTATGTTCGGTGCATGTGCCGCCTGATGCGGACACTCCCTCCTAAAGTGGTCCCTCGAACCACAATTCCAACAAGCATGGAAGTTACCCCAACACTCACCAGAATGTTGTCTCCCACAACGTGTGCACTCGGGCAAACGCCCTCCAGTTCTATGGCCCTGGTGGCCTCTACCATGGTGGCCAACGCCATGCCCATGGTCAAACTACTGTCCACCACCTCTATGCCTCTTGGCATCTCCACGGTCGAAGTTGTTATGTCTCTTACCAGAACTAGATCCTCCTGAACGCTTGGTCAGCCCCAAGCTGTGCTCAATGTCCTTGGCTCTAGCAACCAAGACATCAAAAGCAGTGTAATCTGAAGCTAAGGTGTACCTCTTAACTTCCTCATGAAGCCTATATCTGAAACGGTTACAACGGTCCCTCTCAGTAGGAACCAACTCTGGAGCATACTGACTCAAACGAATAAAACGAATCTCGTAGTCAGTCACAGAAGCATCTCCCTGAACAAGAGCCGTGAACTCTCGCTTTTTCTCATCAAGATATCTCGGCCCCAAGTACCTCTTCCTGAAAGCAGACTCAAAGAAATCACATCCAATCTCAGCCTCAGGAACCCCAGTAGTAATGGTGACCCACCAGGTGTAGGCATCACCCTGTAGCAAAGAAATCACACAGCCCAATTTGCGACCACCAACGCAACCTATCTGAGCTAAGATGCGGACTGTCTTCTCTAACCACAACTCGAATCTCTTAGGTGTAGACCCTCTGAACTCTTCTGCCCCTAGGCTACAGAGCATCTCTAGCGGTAAACTAGTATCATCACCCCTAGGCTGAGCTGCAGCCTGATCCCCGACAATTGCGGCCTGAAATGCTCCCACTATAGCTTGTACAAGCGGAGCCATATCTATTCCCGCAGGACCTTGGCCACCCTGACCAATCTGAGGTCCTGCTCCCTCAATTCCAGCCTCGCCTCCCGCTTCAGGATGAGGAGGTGGTGGTAGAGGAGCTCCAACTCCAGCAGCAGGCTCTCCCACATGAGCCCCAACCCCAACCACCGGCTCATTAACAGGAGCCGCAACACGTGGTTCCTGACGAACCACCCTCGGTCTACCCCTAGGCCTCGAAATCGCACTCACAAACAACAACTACAACAACAACAACAAAGCACAAAAGATAGGGTTAGCAAGGCAAGGGTTCCAAGTGGCTCAAGTATGGTCCCTCACTTTAAAAATCCTATTTTCCGATGTAATAGTAGCAATGAGACTCTACACAACATGCTTCAAACAACACAACACACATACATGCTCACACATGCATATAACAAGGCATACTTGATAAACAAGCAAACATACATCAAGCATACCTAACAAGCAAGCAACCAGCGTGCAATATTAATACATGAACTTAACTTACCTTACTTACCTACCCAAGGTCTCAGAAACCTTAGGCTCTGATACCAACAAGTGTAACCCCCTCGTCCCGGCCCAGATGCTTTACTGATCCGAGTGGGCTACACGGGGATAACCGAGGCGAAACCCGTTAAGGCTCCACTTCGGTTACCGACCCAAGGAAAAACTTTTTCATTATTATTATCTTATCTAGAGGAGACATTAAACCCTGGGTGAGAAAAGCAACAGCGGAAGAAACATTGAAGTAAACAGACAAACAGCCCACTTAAAACAGTCCATTTTATTCTTATACTGCGGGCCATATCGGAACGCCCATAGGGGTTTCGATATGCCTTGACTAGGTCAACTAACCAAAGTCAACCTGATGAGACCGTTTTGAAACAGGGGTGACCCGTATCGAAACGACCTCAACGGTCAACTTCTCATGGTCAACGATATGAAGACCGTTCCGAAACACTAAAGCCCGTTTCGATACGTCAATTTATCATCAAATTCTCAGATTTCCAGTAGCAAAATCGTATCGAAACAGCCCCCCTAGCGTACCGAAACGCCTGGCCCGCAACAAAGGGACCGTATCAAAACGGGACCAACCGTTTCGAAATGCCCTCTGTCTGCATATTGGTTTTAGCTGGTTTTAAGGAACAAGGATGTCCCAAAACCCCACTACAACCTTTCTTATCACACATACAACAACACTAAAGCAAACCAAACATTACAAGCATGCTTAACACACTTCAAACATATCAAGATCATACATTAAAGGAATCAACAACATATGAATCATACACGGCATTAAAGACTCATGCTTCACAAGACATACACTTAAGCATTCAAGGTAGGCAATTCAAACATGGTTTACAATCCAAACATGGCATCCAAAAGCCAAACCAACATAACACATAAAAGGAGTCTAGCATGCTCCTAAACAACCAACACAAACATACTTCAAAAGCATCAAAGAAACAAATACATATCCCATTGCTTGACTATTACATCCTTTAACTAAAATATCCATACTTGATAGCTAAGATAGCACCACAAAGCACACTTGGAGGCCCCTTCTTGCACTAGCAACCCACGAACTACGGATCTGCATTGTCGAACAAAAGAGAGCGTAAGCATAAAGCTTAGTGAGGGTAAGCTCATTGAAACAAACCTCGACAATGCAGGGTCCAAGCACGAGCACAACCAAGGTAGAATGCATGATCTTACCTTCGATCCACATGAGCCAAAATATACATGATGCATGAACATATAATCAATATTATGCCATGCTCATCGAGTCCATAGCCACATCATATGCAAGCACATATATCAATCCATATAGGAATCACATTTCATATCATATTGGCACCTAGCTATGACTCGAATACGCGGATAACACGTTGGAACTCACATCCAACACAACCATTACCTTACGGTGGGATTACACTCATCATCGTTCACTCAGAGGGGATTCCACTCATCCTCACGCCCCGTCGATGGGATTACACTCATCATCGACTAACATATATATAAGAAGGTTTTCCGGGCGAACTCGTACTCCATCTTGATGACTACCATCACCAAGACCATGCGCGCATTTGACTCACATGTGCACACTAACATCCTAATGATCGATCATTTGTACCCAAGCATACTAGTGCCAATATTAAACACAATCCACAACCTTTCACAACATCATTTCATAATACTTCCGTGCTTAGCACGTACTCACCATGATTAACATCATGCACAATCCACGTGCATATAACAATGCATCAATCCAAGCCTTATCATACATGTATAACACCATATACGTAGCCAACACAATCATAATTAAACATGAGGCATAAACACATTCAAAGATCAACCATAGTCTCTAACTATAGCTTGGGATTAGACTACCAATCTAATCCCAACTCTAGGTGGGTCTACCAAGCCCAACCTAGTCCACATGCTTGAACCAACACTTTAAAACCATTTAAAAGCATTTAACCACTCACCTTCACTTCCGAGCTCAACAACCAAGCAACCAAGACCTTCAAGCTTCCGGATTCACTCCCGATGCTTCACCAACACAATTCCTTGTCTCTAAACAATCAAACACACTCTATTAATCACCAAAACAACCACAAACCCTTGCTGTAACTTATAACACCAATTAAGCATCAAATCAAGCCAAGAACACCAACAAAACTTCTCATTTTCGAGCAACCCTCTATACCCACTGAAATCTTCCATTTCAAACAACCAAACGGTCATCAAACACACCCAAAACGGTCCTCATATACCATACTATCATAACTAAACATTTTCCCACTTAAAATAGCCCTTAAACCAACTCTAAAACCTCTCTAAAACCCCAACAAAACCCATTTCCGAAAGTTAGCTTAAATTCATCCAAAATTAAGATATGTTGGACCTTTTTGGTTTCTAAGATCATATCAAACATTAACAAATCAAAAACTTAAATCAAAACCCATAAAGTAGCAACCTTTAACATTTTTCCATGGAAAACCAAATTTCTAAAACAATGATGAAAATGAAATCTAATGGTACTTTTGAAGAGAGGAAGATGAGAGTAAAATGGGGATATAATTACCTTTCAAAACCGACCAAAAATGAAGGAGAAAGGAGATGGAATAATGACTTGGTGTAGAGAGAGCTTCTATGTCGTGGGTTTTGAAAAATGGAAATGAGGAAGAAGATGAGCACATGTCTTCATCTTTGTTTTTGTTTTATTTTAAGTCACCAAAAAATCATAATTACCATTATGCCATTAATGAATGGCTAAAACCCTCATCTCCTAAAGTCCATGGAATTTGGACTTAGAAGATAGGCCCAACATATACTTTAATTATTTTGCAAACACGAAGCCCATGAAAAATATTTTATTATTTAAATTATAAACCCGAAACTCAAAACAATATTTTAATATTATTTTCACCCGACCCCCAAACTCGGGTGTTACAGCTCAAGTATGTTTCCCTCACTTAAAATTCTCTTTTTCCAATGTAATAGAAGCAATGGGACTCTACTCAACATGCTTCAAACAACACACACAAACAATCAACTAAACAAGCATCAAGCATACTTGATAAACAAGCAAATATACTCACATGACAAGCAAACACCGTGCAATTGCAATACAATAATATAACTTACCTCACTTACCTGCCTGAGGTCTCGGAAACCTTAGGCTCTGATACCAACAAGTGTAACCCCCTCGTCCCGGTCCGGGCGGCCGACCGGTCTGAGTGGGTCACACGCGGAGAAAACCGAGGTGAAACCCGTTAAGGCTCCACTTCGGTTAACGACCGTAAAAAACTTCTTTTATATTATTATCTTGTCTAGATGCCTTAATACGTCCTATGTGAAACAACGACAGCGGAAGCAACAAGCGAGGCAAAACAACCCAACAAGCAATTTAAAATAGCCCATTTGAGATCAAACAACAGGCCGTATCGATACTCTCAAAGAGGGTATCGATACGCCTTGACTAGGTCAACTGACCAAAGTCAACCTAGAGAGACCGTATCGGTACACTAGCTAACCATACTGATACGCCCTCACTGGTCAACTTCTCATGGTCAATGATAAAAGACCGTACCGATACACCCTAGACCCGTACTGATACGCCAAAATCTCGTCAATATCTCATATTTCCAGAGAGGTTTTGGCGTATCGATACACCCCCGTGTATCGGTACGCTAAGCCAAATCTGAGTCCCAAAGTGTAGGACCGTATCGATACGGCCCTTGGGCGTACCCATACGCCCTACACTGCAACACTCAAATTTGCAAACAAAGACACTAAGACTCAACTCTAGATGCAATTTAAGACTCCCCTAGCCACAAGAAAACATTCATACAACATACGACAACCAAGAACTAGCATACAAAACATATTAAGCGAGCATCAGAGCATCAACAACATCCACAGAGCATTCCATAGAAGAGGCTAGAGAATCAATCCAAAAACATGTCATACAAGCATAGAGATAAGGGCACAAGGCCAATATACATGGCACAAACAGCAAAACCAAAACACCAACATATCAAAAGAGTCTAAACAAGCTCCTAACACAAAACAACAACACAAATCCCATTGCTTCTCCATTACATCTCATAACTTAAAAGTTCATACTTGAGGATTAAGATAGCACACTTGGAGGCATTTCTCCTTACACAAGCAACCCACGAACTAAGGATTTGCATTGTCGAACAAAAGAGAGCGTAAGTGTAAAGCTTAGTGAGGGTAAGCTCATAAAACAAACCTCGATAATGCATGGTCCAAGAACGAGCAACAAACCAAGGAAGAATGCATGTTTTCTTACCTTCGAAGCCACAAGAGTCAATATATAAAATGCATGAACATATCATCAATATCATGCCATGCTCAACATGTCCATAAACACAACCATACGGAAACACATTTAACAAAACGTATTGGAAACTAGATATGACCCGAATACGCGGATAACAACCGTTGGAACTCACATCCAACAACTCAACCATTACCTTACATTGGGATTACACTCATCACAGTTTCTCGCGGAGGGGATTCCACTCATCCTCACACCCCGTCGATGGGATTCCACTCATCACCGACTAAAATATAAAAGAATATTTCCGGACGTACCCGTACTCCATCTTAATGACTACCATCACCAAGACCACGCGCGCATTTCGACACTCGTGTGCACAATAAACATCCTAATGATCGATCATTTGTACCCAAGCATAATAGTGCAAATACTAACTCATTTGATAGCTCAACCTCACAACATTATTACCAAATTCTGTGCTTAGCATGTACTCACCATGATCCACCATCATGCATCCACATTCCAACAATCACATGCATATCACAATGCATAAAACATCATGCCTCAACACACATGTATATCACAATATACATAACAACATCAATCACAATAAATATGGAACAAGAGGCATAATCACACAATATTCAAAGTTCAACCATAGGTCTCTAACTAAAGCTTGAGATTAGACTACCAATCTAATCCCAACTCTAGGTGGGTTTACCAAGCCCGACCTAGTTCTACATGCTCGAACCAACATTTGAAAACCAATTTAAAAACCAAGGAACCACACACCGAACTTTCCAAACACAAGCAAAGAACCGATCAAGCTCCCAACGGTTCCGGATTCGAATGCGAGGCTTCACCAACACAATTCCTTGATTCTAAACAATCAAAAACACTTTATTAATCACAAAAACAAACACAAACCATTGCTATAATTCAGAACACCAATCAAGCTCAATTTCAAGCCAAGAACACTCTCAAAACCTACATTTTCGAGCAGCCCAAAGACCTTACAGAAAACTCCCATTTCCAACATCCAACTTGCCATCTAATACACCCAAAACAACCTTTAAACATAGCCTAACCATCAGCCCTCAAGTTCTCACCCAAAACAGCCCCAAAAACCCATTTTAAAGCACTCTAAACCCCACTTAAACCCAAATCTGAAAATCATCATAAAACCATTCAAAATTTAGATATGTTGGACCATTTGGGTTACTAAACACTTATCTATCTTCAAAGAATCAAAAGCTCGATTAAAGGTCAATAAAGTTTGGATTTTTATTCGTTAAACTCAAAATCTCAAAACATAAAATAATGGGTTTCATGGAAAACTAAGAACATGGAGAGAAAGAGGAAGTTGAGGACAACTCGAAAATGTAATTACCTTTCAAAAATCTTCAAAGATGAAGCAAGGAGGTGTTGGAATAGTAACCTTGAGGGGAAGGGGAAACTTAAGGTGGATTTTGAAGAGTAGGGGGGAGAAGATGATGAAATTGGGTGTTCTATTGTTTTGTTTTATTTTTAAAGTCAAAAGTCCTTTTTACCCTTAATGAAAATGGGTTATTACCATAGTATAAAATCCATGGTTATTTGGGTTTAATTTAAAACAAGTCCAACATATTTTTATTTGTTTTGAAAATACAAGGCCAAAAATAATATTTTAATTTCACCCAACCCCCAAACCCGAGTGTTACACGTAAAATGGACCCCTTGAACTTTTAATTGTGTAAAAAGTACAGAAATTGAGTTTTTCCAATATAATCATGATGAAAAGCTCGTAATCAGTGATATGAACTCCTAAAATTTCATTGAAACTTATTTTGGGGCCGTTTTTGTAAAGGTTCCGGACGAGCGGGTCTAAATTGCTCGTAAAATGTACCTGTTGGACTTTTAACTAAGTAAAACGTACATAAATTGAGTTTTTTTTCAATATAATCGTGTTGAAAAGCTCGTAATCAATGATATGATCTGCTAAATGTTGATTAAAACTTGTTTTGTGGTCCATTTTGTATAAGTTTCAAACAAACGGGTCTAAATGGGCCATAAAAAGGACCCGTTGGACTTTTAATTGAGTAAGAAGTACATAAAATGAGTTTTTCCAATATAATCGTGTTGAAAAGCTTGTAATCAATAATATGTTCTCTTCAAATTTGATTAAAACTTATTTTGCGGTCCTTTTTACAGAGGTTTCGGACGAGTGGGTCTAAATGGGTCGTAAACTGGACCCGTTGGAATTTTAACTGAGTAAAAATTACACAAATTGAGTTTTTACAATATAATCGTGTTGAAAAGCTCATAATCAGTGATATGAACAACTAAATTTTGATTAATACTTGTTTTGCGATCCTTTAAGTAGAGGTTTCGTACGAGCGAGTCTAAATGGGTCGTAAAATGGACACGTGTGACTTTTAACTGAGTAAAAAGTACATAGAATGAATTTTTACAATATAATCGTGTCAGAAAGCTTTTATTCAGTTATATGAATTCCTAAAATTTGATTAATACTTGTTTTGCGGTCCTTTTTGTAGAGGTTTCGGACGAGCGGGTCTAAATGGGCCGTAAAATGGACCCGTTGGACTTTTAACTTAGTAAAAAGTACAGAAATTGAGTTTTTGCAATATAATCATGTTGAAAACCTCATAATCAGTGATATGAACTCTTAAATTTTGATTAATACTTGTTTTGCGGTCCTATAAGTAGAGGTTTCGTACGAGCTGGTCTAAATGGGCCGTAAAATGGAGCCGTTGGACTTTTAACAGAGTAAAAAATACATAAATTGAGTTTTTGCAATATAATCATGTTGAAAAGCTCGTATTCAGTTATATGAACTCCTAAAATTTTATTAACACTTGTTTTTTGGTCCTTTTGTAGAGGTTTCGGACGAGCGGGTCTGAATGGGCCATAAACTGGACCCATTGGACTTGAAAGCTGAGTAAAAAGTACATAAATTGAGTTTTTACAATATAATCGTGTTGAAAAGCTCCTAATCCATGATATGAACTCCTAAAATTTTATTAATACTTGTTTTGCGATCCTTTAAGTAGATGTTTCGGACGATCGGGTTTAAATGTGTCGTAAAATGGACCCGTTAGACTTTTAACTGATTAAAAAAATACATAGATTGAGTTTTTGGAATATAATCGTGTTGAAAAGCTCGTATTTAGTTATATGAACTCCTAAATTTTGATTAACATTTGTTTTGCGGTCCTTTTGTAGAGTTTTCGGATGAGCGGGTCTAAATGAGCCATAAAATGGACCCGTTGCACTTTTAACTAAGTAAAAAGTACATCAATTAAGTTTTTGCAATATAATAATGTTGAAAAGCTCGTAATCAATGATATGAACTGCTAAATATTTATTAAAACTTGTTTTGTGGTCCATTTTGTAGAGGTTTCAGACGAGCGGGTCAAATGGGTCGTAAAATGGATAGATTGGACTTTTAAATGAGTAAAAAGTACATAAAATGAGTTTTTGCAATATAATCATGTTGAAAAGCTCGTGATAGTTATATGATTTCTTAAATTTTGATTAACACTTGTTTTGCGGTCCTTTTTGTACAAGTTTCGGACGAGTGGGTCTAAATGGGCCGTAAACCGGACCCGTTGGACTTTTAACTGAGTAAAAAGTACAGAAATTTAGTTTTTGCAATACAATCGTGTTGAAAAGCTCATAATCAGTGATATGAACTCCTAAATTTTGATTAATACTTGTTTTGCAGTCCTTTAAGTAGAGGTTTCGTATGAGTGGGTCTAAATGGGCCGTAAAATGGAGCCGTTAGACTTTTAACTATGTAAAAAGTACATAGATTGAGTTTTTGCAATATAATCATGTTGAAAAGATCGTATTCAGTTATATGAACTCATAAAATTTTATTAACACTTGTTTTAAGGTCCTTTTGTAGAGGTTTCAGACGAGCGGGTCTAAATGGGCCGTAAAATGGACCCGTTGGACTTGAAAACTGAGTAAAACATACATAAATTGAGTTTTTGCAATCTAATCGTGTTGAAAAGCTCCTAATCCATGATATGAACTCCTAAAATTTGATTAATACTTGTTTTGTGGTCCTTTAAGTAGAAGTTTCGGACGACCGGGTTTAAATGGGTCGTAAAATGGACCCGTTGGAGTTTTAACTGATTAAAAAGAACTAGATTGAGTTTTTGGAATATAATCGTGTTGAAAAGCTCGTATTTAGTTATATGAACTGCTAAAATTTAATTAACCCTTGTTTCGTGGTCCTTTTGTAGAGGTTTCGGATGAGCAGGTCTAAATGGGCCATAAAATGGACACGTTGGACTTTTAACTGAGTAAAAAGTACATAAATTGAGTTTTTGCAATATATTCGTGTTGCAAAGCTCGTAATCAATGTTATGAACTGCTAAATATTGATTAAAATTTTTTGTGATCCATTTTATAGAGGTTTCGGACGAGAGGGTCAAAATGGGTCGTAAAATGGACATGTTGGACTTTTAACTGAGTAAAAAGTACGTATAAGTTTTTGCAATATTGTAACACCCCAATTTTGGGCTTAGAAGTTTAGGGTTTGAACCGGATCGGTCTGGAAAACGGTTCCAATCTAAAAGAGAGTTTTAGGGAAAACCTAGTTCGGGATGTTTTAAAAATATATAAAAATATCTAAAAATCCTCTTTTAATATATAAAGGTGTTTGGTGAAATTAATTTTACAAAATAAGGTTTGGAAATACTACATTTCGGTGTAGTGACCAAATTGCGATTTTTTGCAAAGTTTAGTAGTGACTGTTTTGTAAAGGATTGAAACTTTGAATCTTTAAGGAGCTAATTTACCCAAAATGTTTTCTCCAGATTTTTCCTTAATTTGGGTGATTTAATTAATGTTTTAATTAAATAAAAGAAAGGTGGAAACTACTTTTTAACTTTCACAACTACTTTTCCTAATTTTCTCATATTCCTTTTTCTCTCAAAATCCCATCATCCAAACACATTTTCTCCAGAAAAATTCACATTGATTTTCACTTCATTTGATGAGATTTTCATTACTCAATGATTCCTAATCAATCTTGCAACAAATCCTTGTGATTTCTACATTGCATTTTCATGAAATTTTGCCCAAATTAATGAGAAATCATCATTTAGTGGTAAGATTGTTCTTCTCCTCTAAATACACAGTTCTTTACTGAAATTCCCAAGTTGTCAATCCTTTATTAAAGATTTATGAATGGTTTTAATGTTAGAAACAAGATTTTGGCTGAAAACTCAAGATTTTGGAAGAGATCTTGAGGATTTTCGTTGTAATTGATTGGGCTCTGTTTTGAGATGGTTTTCTAATGTATTTTGAATGTTAAATGATGTTAGAAAAGAGGTTTTATCAATCCAATCCCGAATAGGTTGTGTTTCTTGAGTTTTTGCTTGGGAAAATGGTAGTTTTTGGGGTGATTTTGGTGTTCTGTTATAGCTGGAGGTATAAGGACGAGTTTAGGGTTGTTTTTTATGTTAATTGATGTTTAGAAATGGTTAGAAGTGATAGATCTTGGCTGGGCTTTGTTTTGAAAGAGTTTGGAGGTGATTTCGGTTGTTTTTGGAAGCCGAAATGAGGTTCTTGAGTAGAGCAGCTAGTTTAGGTTGTATTGCTGGTGATTTTAATGCATTGTGATGCATTAATCCTCTGTTGTTATGTGTTAAAAATAGGGGAGAATGATCCGGAAGCGATAGAGGTGGCGTTGGAGGTTTCGGACGCTTGGGAGGCTTGTCGGCTAGCATAGTTTTGTGTATCGGTGAGTGGAGACGGTTTTTCAGGTTTGAAACGATTATTTGGAGCTTTTGGGAGCTTAGTTTAAGTCTAAACAACTTGGCTAAGCTCAAGAGTAAGTTTTCGGAAAAACTCCCTCGGATGTGCTAAGTTATTGTTTGATGCATTAGTTATGAGATGCATGTTTAATTAACGTTTTTAAGCATGTTTAAGCATGGTTTAATGTTGAGTTTTGATGTCATTATGTTAAGGATGCACTAGGTAAGTGATCCTTGGTTTTCATATGAAAATGCATATGATGTTAAGCATGTGTGCTTGTGTAAATGACATTGTGGTTATGCTTGAAAAATAATGGATTAATATGGATAAATGTTTATATTAGCAAGTGATGAGTATGGTTTTTGGTTACTTTAATCGGATATAGTTATCCGGCTATAGGATTGGGTGCACCGTAAGTAAAGTCGCCTTGGATGTCGAGGGGTTTTGATTGTACCGTAAACTCCATCCAAGTACACTAGCGATTGAGGAAAATGGCGTCACCACAATGGAGGATGACTCTCGTGGGTGGACTTTGTTAAGCGTCACAACGGTGGAGGGTTGCTCCCGTGTGTGAGCTTGGTTAAGGTGATTTCAATGGTTGAGGTAGCTCCCATGTGTAAGCCTTGTGTTGTGTCCCGGCTCTCGCTAGTGGGTTATACAACTACTGATGAGTGATGTTGAGGGGTTGTGATTGTACCGTTATACTCCATCACGGGTGTTGAGGGGTTGTGATTGTACCGTTATACTCCACCTTGTGTAGTCCGGTAGTGTGTATGAAGCGTGTGGGACAACGCTTGTAATCCGCGTATCCGATTGTATCTTGTGTCGAAATGGTTATGAACTATCACTTGAAGCCAATATAATGTATTGATTGTAACGAAGCGTGAGATGCTTGAAAATGTTGCAAGGTAGCATGAGAAAGTGATGAGCATGTGGTTTAAAAGTTTTGTTGAAAGTATTTTCTAAAAATGCCAATATATGAGAATGAAATGTGTCACATGTGCCAATGCTTGAGATGTTGTATGTTTTGAGAAATGCATATGAGATAATAATTTTATGAAATGTTTTTGTATATCAAGCATATGTGGCCTTGCCATGAGATTTGCATAGGTTGTATGCATGTGTTAGCTAGAGGGTACATGTGGTTTTCAAAATATAGATTTGCTTATGCAAATGGGGTTTTGAGTTTATGAAATGCTTTTGAGTGACAAGCATGTATGGCTTTGCCATGAGTTTTGCATTTGTTGAATGCATGAGACAGATAAAAGGAACATATGGTTTCAAAAGGTATTTTTCTTTGAAATGATCATCAAGCATGAAAAGAGTATAGTGTGAAGTGGAAGTGATTTCCAAGGAAATTGGTTTAAACTTTGCATAAGTAATTGTGCATGGAAAGGTTTAAATGGTAGTAATTGCAAGGATGTTGTTTGGTGAGAGTTGTTTTTGTATCAAAGTTAAATGTTGGTTTTTCTTGTTGAGCAATGCATGTTTTAAAGCAATGGTTTCCTCAAAGGAGATTTTCAATCAATATTTTGGGCTTTTGAGTTGTGATTACATTTTAAGATGGTTTTATGATTCGCTGCATTGATGGTGTTTTGGTTTTGAGCATTCCTCACTAAGCATTATGTGCTTACGCTCCTTTTTGTCCATCAATGCAGATATTTGAAGTTGGGACAGCAGGAAGCAAGGGATTCAAGAAGAGCTCCACTTGAGAAGTATGTTTTGGTTTATAGCTATAGATAATAAAGGCAATGGGGGGAGAGTCTTTTACGTTGATGTGTAATGAGATTGTTTATCTTAACCGTGTTCGGTTTATGGTTTGAATCTTGTTGAGGATCGTTTTGCAATATTTGAATCTTCTTCTTCATATGTTGATATGCTATGTTCTTTTTTTAAAAGCAAGATCATGTATTGAGTGTGGTATTTGAGTAGGTGTGCTTAATACTTGTAATGTATCTAGTTTCTGATGCAATTTGGTAGTTACAATGCTTGGCATGTTGTTGATATGTTGTGGAATGGTTTAAAGTATGTTTGTTGGTGATTTGATGTGAAAAACCAGAAATTTCTGCTGTTTCTGGGCAGGGTGTATCGAAACACCCTTAGCTGTTTCGAAACGGGTACCTGTAATGGCCTGGGCGTTTCGGAACGACTAGAAGTGTTTCGAAACACTTTGGCTACTAGAATGCCATGTTTCGGAACCAGTTTCGAAACGGGTGGGTGTTTTGATCCAGTGTTTCGACACGACAGGCAGGTGTTTCGAAACGGGTGACCGTTGGTCACATATTTGAATTGCTTTGAAGTTTGCATGCTTTACATTTTAGTCTTGAATTTTGTAATGGCAATTGCTTGAGCTTGAGATGTCTTTCTAAGCTGAAATTTGGCAGAGAGGCTTGTAATATGATTAATTAAGGTTCGGTAAAGCTAAAATCTACAAAGTCCTTATATTTTCAAAAATTTACATTTTGGTCCCTAAATGTGGATTTCTTGCAATTGAGTCCTTAAATGTTTTCCGATCGTTGTGCTTTTCTCTTCCAAGGTTCTTGAGCACTCACACATGCTTAATGCGCATCTAGAAAAGATAAAACAAATAAAATGAAGGGTCGTTAATCAAGGTTAACTTTCGGGTTGACTTTGGTTTTCCCCGTGTGACCTTCGTAGTTCGGGTCTAATGCCTAGCCCGGGCTAAGGGGGTTACAAATATAATCATGTTGAAAAGCTCGTATTCAGTTCTATGAACTCCTAAAATTTGAATAACACTTGTTTTGCGGTCCTTTTGTAGAGGTTTCGGACGAGTGGGTCTAAATGGGACGTCAAATGGACCAGTTGGACTTTTAACTGTGTAAAAAGTAAATAATGTGAGTTTTTACAATAAAATCGTGTTGAAAAGCTCATAATCAGTTGTATGAACTCCTAAATTTTTATTAATACTTGTTTTGTGGTCCTTTAAGTAGAGGTTTTTGACGAGCGGGTCTAAATGGGCCGTAAAATGGAGCCGTTGGACTTTTAACAGAGTAAAAAGTACAGAAATTGAGTTTTTGCAATATAATCTTGTTGAAAAGCTCGTATTCGGTTATATGAACTCCTAAAATTTGATTAATACTTGTTTTGTGGTCCTTTTTGTAGATGTTTCGGAGGAGCAGGTCTAAATGGGCCGTAAAATGGACTCGTTAGACTTTTAACTGAGTAAAAAGTAAACAAATTGGGTTTTTGCAACATAATCATGTTGAAAAACTCGTAATCAATGATATGAACTCCTACAGTTTCATTAAAACTTGTTTTGCGGCCCTTTTTGTTGACGGTTCGGACGAGCGGGTCTAATTGACCGTAAAATGGACCCATTGGACTTTTAACTGAGTAAAAAGTACAGAAATTGAGTTTTTGCATTATAATCGTGTTGAAAAGCTCGTAATCAATGATATGAACTGCTAAGTATTGATTAAAACTTGTTTTGCGGTCCATTTTGTAGCGGTTTCGGACGAGCGAGTCTAAATTGGTCGTAAAATGGACCCATTGGACTTTTAACTAAGTAAAAAGTACATATATTTAGTTTTTACAATATAATCGTGTTGAAAAGCTCGTAATCAATGATATGAACTTCTAAGTATTGATTAAAACTTGTTTTGCGGTACATTTCGTAGAAGTTTCGGACGAAAGGGTCTAAATGGGCCGTAGAATGGACCCTTTAGACTTTTAGCTATGTAAAAAGTACATAAATTGAGTTTTTGCAGTGGAATCATGTTGAAAAGCTCATAATCAATGATATGAACTCCTAAAATTTCATTAAAACTTCTTTTGCGGCCTTTTTTGTAGAGGTTTCGGACAAGCGGGACTAACTGACCGTTAAATGGACCTGTTGGACTTTTATCTGAGTATAAAATACAAAAATAGAGTTCTTGCAATATAATCTTGTTGAAAAGATCGTAATCAATGATATAAACTCCTAAAATTTGATTAATACTTGTTTTGCGGTCCTTTAAGTAGAGGTATCGGATGAACTGGTCTAAATGGGCCGTAAAATGGACCCGTTGGACTTTTAACTAAGTAAAAAATACATAAATTAAGTTTTTGCAATATAATCATGTTGAAAAGCCCGTAATCAATGATGTTTTCTCCTAATATTTGATTAAAACTTGTTTTGTGATCCTTTTTGTAGAGGTTTCGAATGAGCGGGTCTAAATGGGCCGTGAAAAGCACATAATCAATGATTTGAACTGTTAAATATTGATTAAAACTTGTTTTGTGGTCCTTTTGAGAGGTTTAGGACGAGCGGGTCTAATTCGCTGTAAAATGGACCCGTTGGACTTTTAATTGAGTAAAAAGTACAGAAATTGAGTTTTTGCAACATAATCATTTTGAAAAGCTCGTAATCAATGATATAAACTCCTAAAATTTGATTAATACTTGTTTTGCGGTCCTTTAAGAAGGGGTTTCGGATGAGTGGGTCTAAATGGGGCGTAAATAGGATACGTTGGACTTTTAACTGAGTAAAAAGTATAGAAATTGAGTTTTTGCAATATAATCGTGTTAAAAAGCTCATATTCAGTTATATGAACTCCTAAAATTTGATTAACACTTGTTTTGCAGTCCTTTTGTAGAGGATTTAGACGAGCGGGTCTAAATGGGCCGTAAATGGATACATTGGACTTTGAACTGAGTTAAAACTAAAAAATTTTAGCTTTTGCAATATTATCATGTTGAAAAGCTCGTATCCATTTATATGAAATCCTAAAATTTGATTAATACTTGTTTTGCGGTCCTTTTGTAGAGGTTTCGGACGAGCGGGTCTAAATGGGCTATAACATGGACCCATTGGACTTTTAACTTAGTAAAAAGTACATAAATTGGATTTTTGCAATATAATCGTGTTGAAAAGCTCCTAATCAATGATATGAACTCCTAAATTTTGATTAAATTTTTTTTTGCGGTCCTTTAAGTAGAGGTTTAGGACGAGCGGGTTTAACTGGGTCGTAAAATGGTCTCGTTCGACTTTTAACTGAATATAAAGTACATATATTGAGTTTTTGCAATATAATCACGTTGAAAAGCTCGTATTCTGTTATATGAACTCCTAAAATTTGATTAACACTTGTTTTGCGGTCTTTTTTGTAGAGGTTTCGGACGATCGGGTCTAAATGGGCCGTAAAATGGACCCGTTGGACTTTTAACTGAGTAAAAAGTAAAGAAAAAAGAGTTTTTGCAATATAATCGTGTTGAAAAGCTCGTAATCAATGATATGAACTGCTAAATATTGATTAAAACTTGTTTTCGGTCCTTTTGTAGAGGTTTCGGACGAACGGGTCAAAATGGGTCATAAAATGGACCCGTTAGACTTTTAAATAAGTAAAAAGTACATAAATTGAGTTTTTGCAATATAATCGTGTTGAAAAGGTCCCAATCAATGATATGAACTCCTAAAATTTGATTAATACTTGTTTTGCGGTCCTTTAAGTGGAGGTTTCGGACGAGCGTGTTTTATTGGGTTATAAAATGGACCCGTTGGACTTTTAACTATGTAAAAAGTACATAGATTAAGTTTTTCCAATATAATCGTGTTGAAAAGTTCGTATTTAGTTATATGAATTCCTAAAATTTGATTAACACTTGTTTTGTGGTCCTTTTTAGAGGTTTCGGACGAGCAGGTCTAAATGGGCCGTAAAATGGACTTATTGGACTTTTAACTGAGTAAAAAGTACAAAAATTGAGTTTTTGAAATATAATCGTGTTGAAAAGCTCATAATCAATAACATGAACTCCTAAAATTTGATTAATATTTGTTTTGTGGTTCTTTAAGTTGAGGTTTCAGACGAGCGGGTCCAAATGGGCCGTAAAATGGACCTGTTGGACTTTTAAAGAAGTAAAAAATACATAAATTGTGTTTTTGCAATATAGTCATATTGAAAAGCTCGTAATCAAAAATATGTTCTCCGAAAATTTGATTAAATCTTATTTTGCGGTCCTTTTTGTATAGGTTTCGGACAAACGAGTCTAAATGGGCCGTAAAATGGACATGTTGGACTTTTAACTGAGTAAAAAGTACATAAATTGAGTTTTTGCATTATAATCATTTTGAAAAGCTCGTAATCAATGATACAAACTGTTAAGTATTTATTAAAACTAGTTTTGTGGTCCTTTTGTAGAGATTTCGGACGAGCGGGTCTATTTGGTTGTAAAATGAAGCCGTTGGACATTTAATTGAGTAAAAAGTACAGAAATTGAGTTTTTGCAATATAATTGTGTTGAAAAGCTCGTAATCAATTATATAAACTCATAAAATTTGATAAATACTTGTTTTGCGGTCCTTTAAGTAGAGGTTTCGGTTGTGCGGGTCTAAATGGGCCGTAAAATGGATACGTTGGACTTTTAACTGAGTAAAAAGTACAGAAACTGAGTTTTTGCAATATAATCGTGTTGAAAAGCTCACAATCAGTGATGTGAACTCCAAAATTTTGATTAATACTTGTTTTGCAGTCCTTTAAGTAGAGGTTTCGTACGAGCGAGTCTAAATGGGCCATAAAATGGAGCCGTTGGACTTTTAACAAAGTAAAAAATACAGAAATTGAGTTTTTGTAATATTATCATGTTGAAAAGCTCGTAATCAATAATATGTTCTCCTAAAATTTGATTAAAACTTATTTAGCGGTCCTTTTGTATAGTTTTCGGACGAGCAGGTCTAAATGGGTCGTAAAATGGACCCGTTGGACTTTTAACTGAGTAAAAATTACATAAATTGAGTTTTTGCAATATAATCATTTTTAAAGCGCGTAATCAATGATATGAACTGCTAAATATTGATTTAAACTTGTGTTGTGGTCTTTTTGCCGAGGTTTCGGACGAGCGGGTCAAAATGAGTCGTAATATGGACACGTTAGACTTTTAATTGAGTAAAAATACAGAAATTGAGTTTTTGTAATATAATCATGTTGAAAAGTTCGTAATCAATAATATGTTCTCCTAAAATTTGATTAAAACTTATTTTGTGGTCCTTTTGTATAGTTTTCGGACGACCAGGTCTAAATGGGTCGTAAAATGGATCCGTTGGACTTTTAATTGAGTTTTTACATTATAACCGTGTGGAAAAACTCCTAATAAATGATATTTTCTCATAAAATTTGATTAAAACTTGTTTTGCGGTCCTTTTTGTAGAGGTTTCGGACGAGCGGGTCTAAATTAGCCATAAAATGGACCCGTTGGACTTGAAAACTGAGTAAAAAGTACATAAATTGAGTTTTTGCAATATAATCGTGTGGAAAAGCTCCTAATCCATGATATGAACTTCTAAAATTTGATTAATACTTGTTTTGCGGTCCTTTAAGTAGAGGTTTCGGACGAACGAGTTTAAATGGGTCGTAAAACAGACTCGTTGGACTTTTAACTGATTAAAAAGTACATAGATTGAGTTTTTGGAATATAATCATGTTGAAAAGCTCATATTTAGTTATATGAACTCCTAAAATTTAAGTAACACTTGTTTTGCGGCCCTTTTGTAGAGGTTTCAGATGAGCGGGTTTAAATGGGCCATAAAATGGACCCGGTGGACTTTTAACTAAGTAAAAATTACATAAATTGAGTTTTTTCAATATAATCATGTTGAAAAGCTCTTAATAAATGTTATGAACTGCTAAATATTAATTAAAACTTTTTGTGGTCCATTTTGTAGATGTTTCGGACGAGCGGGTCAAAATGGGTCGAAAAATGGACACGTTGGACTTTTAACTGACTAAAAAGTACCTAGATTGAGTTTTTGCAATATAATCGTGTTGAAAAGTTCGTATTCAGTTACATGAACTCATAAAATTTGATTAACACTTGTTTTGCGGTAGTTTATGCAGAAGTTTCGGACGAGTGGGTCTAAATTAGGCCGTAAAATAGACCCGTTGGACTTTTAACTGAGTAAAATGTATAAAAATTGAGTTTTTGCAGTATAATTGTGTTGAAAAGCTCATAATCAGTGATATGAACTCCTACATTTTGATTAATACTTGTTTTGCGGTTCTTTAAGTAGAGGTTTCGTACGAGCGGGTCTAAATGGGCCGTAAAATGGAGCCGTTGGACTTTTAAAATAGTAAAAAATACATAAATTGAGTTTTTGCAATATAATTATGTTGAAAAGCTCGTATTCAGTTATATGAACTCCTAAAATTTGACTAACACTTGTTTTGCGGTCCTTTTGTAGAGGTTTCGGACGAGCGGGTCTGAATGGGCCATAAAATGGACCCGTTGGACTTGAAAACTGAGTAAAAAGTACATAAATTGAGTTTTTGCAATATAATCATGTTAAAAAGCTCATAATCCATGATATGAACTCCAAAAATTTATTAATACTTATTTTGCGGTCCTTCAAGTAGAGGTTTCGGACGACCGGGTTTAAATGGGTCTTAAAATGGACCCGTTGGACTTTTTACTAATTAAAAAGTACATAGATTGAGTTTTTGGAATATAATCGTGTTGAAAAGCTCGTATTTAGTTATATGAACTCCTAAAATTTGATTAACACTTGTTTTGCGGTCCTTTTGTAGAGGTTTCGGACGAGTGGGTCTAAATGGGTCGTAAAATGGACACGTTGGACTTTTAACTGAGTAAAAAGTACATAGACTGAGTTTTTGCAATATATTCATGTTGAAAAGCTCGTATTCAGTTATATGAACTCCTAAAATTTGATTAACACTTGTTTTGTTGTCCTTTTTGTAGAGGTTTCGGACGAGTGGGTCTAAATGGGCCATAAAATGGACCTGTTGGACTTTTAACTGAGTAAAAAGTATAGAAAGTGAGTTTTTGCAATATAATCGTGTTGAAAAGCTCATAAGCAGTGATATGAACTCCTGAATTTTGATTAATACTTGTTTTGCGGTCCTTTAAGTAGGGGTTTCGTACGAGCGGGTCTAAATGGGCCGTAAAATGGAGCCGTTCGACTTTTAACAGAGTAAAAAGTACAGAAATTGAGTTTTTGCAATATAATCCCGTTGAAAAGCTCGTATTCAATTATATGAACTCCTAAAATTTGATTAACACTTGTTTTGTTGTCATTTTTGTAGATGCTTCGGAGGAGGAGGTCTAAATGGGCCGTAAAATGGACTCGTTGGACTTTTAACTGAGTAAAAAGTAAATAAATTGAGTTTTTGCTATATAATCACTTTTAAAAACTCGTAATCAATGATATGAACTGCTAAAATTGATTAAAACTTGTTTTGCGGTCAATTTTGTAGATGTTTTAGACGAGCGGGTCTAAATGGGTCGTAAAATGGACCCGTTGGACTTTTTTTTGAAACGAAGGCCTCGTTAAAAACCCTTACTACTGTCCTTCAAGCAGAGCTAGAGGACCCTAAAAAGGGGAAAAGAGTGCCTATATTTTATTTCATGAGAGAGTTGTTACAAGATGATTGATACAAGGGGGAATATCAGAAGTAAAAGACAAGGCAGACATATTGCCGAGCGAAAAAGTCGCCAAAGAATGTGTTATATGATTTGCCTCACGGCGTACAAAGGAAACAGAAGCAGATACAAATCCATGAAGTGATTCCCGAATTTGATGAAGAAGAGGCCCCAACGTGGAGAGGTCTAATCCTGGATTGTTGATTCTATTTGCGATGGAAGCACAATCAGTTTCCAGAAGAATCTGAGTCCATCCTTGAGAGCGAGCGAAGGTGACTCCGGCAAGAAGGCTTTCACCTTCACAAGTAACTGCATCCGGGCGGCTACCAAGCAGATAAGCGAGGCCCCCCACCACTGCACCTGTAGAATCACGTACAACAGCACCAACTGCCACAGCACGAGTAGAAGGATTGAAAGCCCCATCTATATTAATTTTGATATGGTCAGAAGGATGAGGACTCCAATTTGTAGAGGAAAGAAGAGAAGGCGCATGAGTGGAAGGCGCAGTTGCATTGTAGAAGTCATTATGTAGACTAATGGAGTTGACGGCAGTAAGCCATGATGGTTGCAAATGGCGATTATGAATCCAGTCATTACGCATGTTCCATATATTCCAAATAGTAGTAAGGAAAAGACCAAATGTATCGGAGGATAGAAAGTGGGCGGCTTCCTCCAACCATTGCAGAGGTGTAGGTGCCGAACTTCTATAAAGACGAATGGGAATACCAGATAACTGAAGGGCTTCAGTGGCCCCTGAACAATCTCGAAGAGTATGGAGAATAGTCTCTGAGTGATCACCACAAATGGGACAGGGCCCCGAATCTGGAGCAAAGACTTGCATTTTAGAACAAACTGGTAAGGCACCAGATGCCATGCGCCATCCAAAAGTTTTGACTTTAGGTAAGGCCTTAATTTTTGATAGAAATTTCCAAAAACGATTGGGTGGGTTTTGTGGGAGCACAGGGCGCTGTAAGAAAAGATAACCAGAGCGAACCGAGTAAATGCCCGAGTCGTTAGAAGACCAGAGAATAGAGTCACGCTGATCATTTATAATCGGAATACCAAGTATGGAGGAGGCGTCTGTTGGAGTAAAATAACGATGTACTTTGTCATGATCCCAAGCGGTTTGGTTACGGATCATGAAATCACGGCACCAGATGTGTACTTCCTCTGAGATTTCATAATTCCCAGTAAGGGTAATAGGGGAATGACCACCCCAGATGTCTTTATGAACTCTTATATTACTATTAATTCCTGGGCGATATAGGAAACCTGGGAGTAGGCATTGAATAGCATTGTACAGACCTTGCCATGCGAAGGAGCCACGAATAGGCCTAGAAGAATCAAGAATATTCCCAGAAGGGAAATATTTAGCACGATATATCTGGCCTAGTAGAGAATTTGGTTCACAAATTAGTTTCCATATTTGTTTGCCCAATAGAGCAATATTGAAGTCATGTAAATCTTTAAATCCCATTCCTCCAGCAGCCTTGGGTAAACAGACATTGTTCCATGGTAGCATATGCCATCCTTTTTTGTTGGATTTACCAGACCACCAATATTATCTGATAGCTGAAGTCATATCATCAATGATGTTTTGAGGTAGGAGGTAACAAGACATAACATATTGAGGTAAGGATTGGAGAACAACTTTAATGAAGATCTCGCGCCCACTAAAAGACAGAAGATGTTTATCCCAGCTAGAAAGACGGTCGTGGACTTTATCACGCACAAATCCTAGGGATTCAGTTTTGTTCTTGCCTATGAGCAGAGGAATACCTAGATAAACCCCAGGGTTGGACACCTCACGTACTTGCAGAAGATTATTTATCGCCGACCTCGTAGAGGATGGGGTACGTGGGTGATAGAATATTGTTGATTTCTCAAAGTTTACCGCTTGACCGGAAGCAGCAGCATAAGTTTGCAGAGCTCTTTTAAGATGAGCAGCTTCAGTTGCAGAGTTGTTGATGAAAACCATACAATCATCTACAAAAAGAAGGTGATTGACTTTGGGTCCATATTTGCATGCACCAAGTCCCGGAAGAATGTTCGTTTGTTGAGCGGCAGATAAGTAGGCAGAGAGTCCTTGTGTACAGAATAGGAAAAAGGAATGGGGAGAGAGGATCACCCTGTTGTAATCCACGCTGAGGTTGAAAGACAGGGGATAAAGAATTGTTAATTTTAACTGAAAAAGAAACTGTGGTAATACAGCGCATTATAAGGGAAATCCAGTCAGGTGCAAAGCCCATGCGTTCCATAACATTTGCTAAGAAGGACCATTCCACTCGATCAAAAGCTTTTTCCATATCGAGTTTGAGAGCAGCCCCTTGAGATGATTTGGTTGCCCCTGAGTTAATATTGTGAATAATTTCATGGGCGATCAGAATGTTATGAGAGATGTTATGCCCTTGGACAAAAGCTGCTTGATTAGGGCTGATACAAATGGGAATTGTTTGCTTCATTCTATTGACAATGGTTTTAGATACTATCTTGTATAGAACAGTACAAAGACTGATTGGCCTGAGATGTTTCATAGTAGTCGGGTCATTGATTTTGGGAATCAGGACCAAAATAGTCTTATTGACCAAAGACATGTCAATAGTTCCTTTTAATAAGTTGAGACAAAGGTTGGTAACGTCTTCTCCAATAGTGTCCCAGTGCTGACGGAAGAAACTACTAGGTAGTCCATCAATACCAGGAGCTTTCCTAGGATCAATGTCCCGGAAAGCGTGGAGTATTTCTTCCTTAGTGAAAGGGCGTTGTAAATTGTCATTCATCGCCTGGGTAATGGAAGGGGAAATTTTATTAAGGATGATATCGGAAATTTGGGGGTTAGAAGATGTAAAGAGATTTTGGAAGTAGCTAGAAGCAATAGACATGATGTCTGATTCAGCTGTACACCAGTTAGAGTTGGAGTCAAATAAGCCATTAATCGAGTTTTTTTCCTTCTATTATTTGCCCGAGCATGAAAGAATCTCGTATTTTCATCACCTTGAGAAAGCCAAAGTGTGCGAGATCTTTGAGCCCAATAAGTTTCTTGTTCCATTAGCAGTTTGTTGAGTTCAGTCCGGTATTTTAAGTAAGTATTTTCAGTTGCAGCGGTTAAAGGCCGACATAAGAATTTGTTAATTTTTTTCGTTAGGTAATTAATACGCCTAGATGACTTAAGTCTTTGTTGATTCTGCCAATCCTCTAAGCTCGCACCAACAGCATGTATTTTATCAATAGTTGTGCCAGGGGTATTTATCCAAGTATGTTTAACAGTTGAGATATTATCCTTATGATTGGCCCAGCAGTTCTCAAAACGGAAAGTGATGGATGAGCGGTTAAGACGATTGAACGTAGGGGATGTGTCAAGAGACATGAAGCAGTGGTCAGACTTGGCAACATATTTCGTTGTGATGCGAAATGAAGGAAAAAGGTTTTGCCAAGCCGAATTAGCAAAGAATCGGTCTAGTCTTTCGTGAATAGTTGGAGTAAGGGGCCCAACTTTCGACCAGGTAAACCAGCCCGATGTTGGCTTACAATCAAAAAGATTTTTGCGTGAGAGGCAATGACGAAAATTGGATATTTGTGATCTAGCCCTACGACTCCCACCTTGTTTTTCAGAGTCGGATAGGATTTCGTTGAAATCTCCTCCTAGAATCCAAGGGAAATTGCTATTATTTGTATTTAAGGAGTCAATAATTTCTCAAGTTTTGTATTTTTGGCTTGTTTCAGAGTGGCCATGTATACCAGTGAATAAAATATTGCAATTGTCTAATGTAATTTGAGAATGTATGTAACGCTGAGAGTACGAAATTAAACTAATATTAATTGAGTTGGTAGCGAATAAAGCGATTCCGGAACACCCCTCCGAAGGGGGAATAGAAATAACGTTTAAATAACCTAAAGAAATGCATAGTTGGCTACAAGCCACATTATTGAGTTTAGTTTCACATAGGAAAATAACGTCGGGGATGGATTCCCGGACATAATCTCGAAGATGTTGAACCACCGGGGCTTGTCCTAGACCCTGGCAGTTCCAGCATAGGATCTTCATTTCGCTCGGCGGGGCTGGGAATCAGCCGCCGCCGGAGAGTTTTTAGAGCTGCTCATCCCAGCTTTTGGGGTGGAACCGGACGGTTTGGATTTTTTTGGCGGGAGCGACACTTGAATGGGGGAGCGGCGTTTCATGCCACGATTTGGTGGGGCTGGAGCAGGGGCCGGAGCTGCATTATTTGGATAATTTTTCAGTAACCAGTGGTTAAAATCATTGAAAATGGTATCGGTAGAAATAGGGGGCTTACGCAGTTCGGATTCTATTTTCTTAATTTGCTGGGCAGTTGGACTTGGTACACCATCATCAGTGGTATCCCATTCCCCATCAGAATCATCTTCGGGAATCGGGTAGATGGTGTTCAGAGGTTGGGGCTCGAGAGGGGCTTTCTGCTTGGATTTTGTAGCTGGTGTTTCATTTATAGGGGCATCCCCCATGGCAGTATCTATATTGGGTGCATCCGCGGTGGGCTGCTCCGAAAAGGATGCGGCATCGCCCTCATTGAGAGAGCCTGCAGTAGAGTTAAAACATATTAAATTAGTAAAGGAAGATATTTTGAATAGGAATTTAATGTTGATGGGAAGATTAAGAGGCTTACCCATAGCAGTAGGTTCATTGATTGGAATAGGATTATTGTTGGCAGCAGCAACTGGAGTAGGATTAGCTGGGAATGATAAAAGTAAAAACGTAAATAGAGGAAGCAGTAAAGTTAAAATAAATTTATATCGAAGATGAAAGAAGGATGAAAAATTTGTAAAAAAGAAGGGAAGGTACCATTCGGTAACGGATTGGCCTGGTTGAGTTCGGGTTCGACATAGCGAAGACGCCCCCTTGTACCAGCTGGGCGACGTCTTGGAGGGAGATAGCGGAGCCATTCTCCGTATTGCAGTTTGTTCAGATCAAGAGATGCTCGATTGGGGCAGTTTTCAATCGTGTGACTGATAATTCCGCATCCAAGACAGAGGGAGGGAAGTCGTTCATATTGGATTCGACACATGGTTTTGTTTGTACCCGATCCTATGAAGACAAAGCGGGTAACTGGTTTGGTTATGTTCAGGAAGATCTCCACTCGTAGAAATTCTTTCATATTTCCATCAGCTTCTCGGGTATCAGTTCGGATAACATTCCCAACCATCATCCCGAGGGCATGTCCCACAAGGTGCGAGCGGTCAAAGTCCTCATAGAGTGAGGCTGGGAGAGAGAAGAAGCGTATCCAGATCCTCATAGTGTTGAAGGCATATTCCCCAAGCGGCTTTGCAGGGTCATACTCAATAATGGCAAGCCATTCGTCCTTATACAGCCAAGGGCCCCGATTAAGGACCTCATAACATGACTTAACGTCCTTGAACTTGATCTTCAAATAGTTGTCTTGAATGACAGAGATGGACACAACGTTGTTTGGCTTCCATATGCCTTCGAATGCGTTGACAACAGCATAAATGTCAACAGTTTTGGAGGTTATGAAACATCCTAAAAGACATGCCTTGGGGTCTTCCTCAACAAAGTCCCAGCCGAAGTCTGGGGTGTACAAGAGTTCTGTTTCCTCACTGGTAAGGTTGAGAGAGCTTAATTGTGGGATAGATGATGCCATAGTAGATGGGGTTTGAGAGAATAGAGGCTTGGAATAAGAGAAGGCTTGTGAGAATGTGCTTAATTGTTGAACGTATATAAAGAAGTGATTTACGGTGATTGTACTATGGTAAGAGTTGAGAAAAGGAAGGGAATAAAAGTTTTATATGGAAAGATTTAAGACCCATAAATCACGGTTTGAAGAAATTTTAGTGAACAAAAGGAACAAAAGTTTAAAATGGAAAGATTTAGGTTGGAGTGATTGATAAACGACATAATAATATAGTAATTTAATATTTAAGGAGGAAATCAGTTTTGAAAAGTTTGATATTAATGTGTAAGGAATATTAGTAAATTTAGGGAATGCAATATATTTATAGTAGTATGAAAAGGAAGTATTAAAAGTTTGACTAATATTGGCAATATAGCAGAATTTTTGATTAAAGAATATTCTATTACCATAAATTAGATAGAAATAAAGAGGAAATTTAATACTAGTTATGAATACTAATAAAATTAATTCAGAGTTTGAAGAATTAAAGCCTTGATACTGGTGGAATTGTTCCATAGAATTTAAAAGGCAAGAACGGTTATAATTGAGTATGTAATTACTCATATTAATAAATAAAATTGGAAAGACTGGGTAGCTAGTATTAATTTTTGAAAGCAAAATTAAAGGATAACTGATTAGGCTATTTATAAATTTATTATTGAATGTTAGACCTGAAAAGAAATAGTTAAGTAAAAAGGAAAGGTTGGAATCGAAAGTAAGACGATTGCAGTTAAGAAGAAAGGGGAAAGAATAATTAATTAAAGAAGACTGAGGTGTTAGTGTTATAAAAGGCCCTGAAAAAGCTGTATTACATATATGAGTAGAAAAGATCGGAGTAAATAATGATACGTCATTTAAAATAGTAATTGAAAGTAGTGGATAAAAATTTGAAAGTTTGGAAAGTTGATAGACGTGTGAAGAAAAAGGAATGAGGGAGGAAGAAAAAAGAACCCTATAAAATAGAGTTTTGCGAATATCCTTAATAGGGCTAGTTGGTGGTCACCTAAAGAGGCGTAGTAGGAACCAAGTTCCTTAGTGTTAATCGGACAGAGATGTATATGGTAGCATTCATGAATTAAGTAACAGTAAACATCCATAGCAGAATAAAGGCATAAAGACATACATCTACGGATATAAAGAAAATAAACGAAGAACGGAGCATAAAGAAAAGCAAGAAAAAAGCAACCATAAGGAGATACAAACCCAGGGAAAGGAAGAAGCGGGGTAAAGAAATTTAATACAGACCAAAAGAGCAAATGGGGGGATAAATGAAGAAATTTAAATACTGAGAAAAATTACAAAACCAGAGAGCTGGATAGAAGGGAGTCCCGTATTGATGCTCGATTATATTGGCAGAGAGGTACATGATCTGCAAAAAATTAAGAATGTGGGCAGATTAGTGAGCTTCATGCAAAGGCCAGGAAGACATATAGTAAGGTGAAGAGAATTATGGATTAAATGATAAAATGAATTGCCATAGGAAAGGTTATAGAAATGATTTAGAAAAAAATTACACTTAATAGATTTAGAAGGATGATTAATAATATTCCACCAACAGAGCATATATGCAATGATAGAGTTCCATTTAGTATAATAGCATTTAATAATTTTAAAAGGAAAAATCAAATTCAACAAGTCATACAATATTTTGTGTTCTGGAAACGAGAATTTAGAACTAGTAGTCCATATATAAATTCCTAGGGTATTGTATAGAGCTATTTCCACATAGTTAGTTAAAGAATTACACGAGTGGTTTGTGCAGTTTGATAAAGGAATAATCGCCTGAAGATAAAGCATGTCTCTATTATGTTTAAGGGAGATTAACATGATAAAGAATGGCTTAGAGAGTGGATGCAGAAAATTTGAATATATTCCAGTAAGAAAATATGTAAAAGGATTAAACCCTAATGCAATAAGGTTATTGTAAATATAAAAGTTGATAGAGGTGAACCTCTGTGGCAGCCAGGTGAGGAAGAAGGTGGGTTCTTGGGGTTGAGCAGAAAGGAGTCGAGTAGGACTTGCTTGGAAGTGATGATTTATGGAAAGCCCAACAAATAAGATAAAGATGTAAGGAGTTAGTGAAACAATGTAAACATGGATGAAATATTGAAGGAAATAGACATATGTAATAGTTATAAATCCCAAGAAGTGGGCTGGTGTAGAATTCCCTGGAAGGGCTCGATTTATATATGACATAAATTTATATGTCAATGATATAACAGAAGTATTATAATATAGCTTGAATAAAGATAGAATAAGGATATGTTTCAGAGTCGTGACATAAGTCAATAGCATAGCAGATGTGTTTTTGAGATAATGTAAAAGAGTATGAGGGATGAATGGATGGTAAAACCCGTTGGACTTTTAACTAAGTAAAAAGTACAGAAATTAAGTTTTTACAATATAAACGTGTTGAAAAGCTCGTAATTAATAATATGAACTTCTAAGTATTGATTAAAACCTTTTTTTGCGGTACATTTTGTAGAGGTTTCGGACGAACGAGTTTAAATGGGCCGTAAAATGGACCCCTTGGACTTTTAACTGTGTAAAAAGTACAAAAATTGAGTTTTTGCAATATAATCATGTTGAAAAGCTTGTAATCAATGATATGAACTCCTGAAAATTTCATTAAAACTTCTTTTGCGGCCTTTTTTGTAGAGGTTTCGGAGAAGCGGGACTAACTGGCCGTAAAACGGACCCGTTGGACTTTTAATTGAGTATAAAGTACATAAATTAAGTTTTTGCAATATAATCTTGTTGAAAAGCTCGTAATCAATGATATAAACTCCTAAAATTTGATTAATTCTTGTTTTGCGGTCCTTTAAGTAGAGGTTTCGGATGAGCGGGTCTAAGTGGGCCGTAAAATGGACCCGTTGGACTTTTATCTGAGTAAAAAAATACAGAAATTAAGTTTTTGCAATATAATCATTTCTAAAAGCCCGTAATCAATGATGTTTTGTCCTAATATTTGATTAAAACTTGTTTTGTGGTCCTTTTGTAGAGGTTTCAGACGAGCGGGTCTAAATGGGCCCTGAAAAGCACGTAATCAATGATATGAACCGTTAAATATTAATTAAAACTTGTTTTGCGGTCCTTTTGAGAGGTTTCGGACGAGCGAGTCTAATTGGCTGTAAAATGGACCCGTTGGACTTTTAATTGAGTAAAAAGTACAGAAATTTAGTTTTTGCAACATAATCATGTTGAAAAGCTCGTAATCAATGATATAAACTCCTAAAATTTGATTAATACTTGTTTTGCGGTCCTTTAAGAAGGGGTTTTGGATGAGCGGGTCTAAATGGAGCGTAAATAGGATGTGTTGGGCTTTTAACTGGGTAAAAAGTATAGAAATTGAGTTTTTGCAACATAATCGTGTTGAAAAGCTCGTATTCAGTTATATGAACTCCTAAAATTTGATTAACACTTGTATTGCGGTCCTTTTGTAGAGGATTCAGATGAGCGGGTCTAAATGGGCCGTAAATGGATACGTTGGACTTTAAGCTGAGTTAAAAGTACATAAATTTAGTTTTTTCAATATAATCATGTTGAAAAGCTCGTATCCATTTATATGAACTCCTAAAATTTGATCAACATTTGTTTTGCGGTCCTTTTGTAGAGGTTTCAGACAAGCGGGTCTAAATGGGCTATAAAATGGACCCGTTGGACTTGAAAACTGAGTAAAAAGTACATAAATTGAATTTTTACAGTATAATTGTGCTGAAAAGCTCCTAATGATGATATGAACTCCTAAAATTTGATTAATATTTGTTTTGCGATCCTTTAACTAGAGGTTTCGGATGAGCGGGTTTAACTGGGTCGTAAAATGGTCTCGTTCGACTTTTAACTGAATAAAAAGTATAAAGATTGAGTTTTTGCAATATAATCACGTTGAAAAGCTCGTATTCAGTTATATGAACTCATAAAATTTGATTAAAACTTTTTTTTGGCATTTTTTAGAGGTTTCGGACGAGCGAGACTAACTGGCCATAAAATGGACATGTTGGACTTTTAACTGAGTATAAAGTACATAAATTGTTTTTTTGCAATATAATCTTGTTGAAAAGCTCGTAATCAATGATATAAACTCCTAAAATTTGATTAATACATGTTTCGCGGTCCTTTAAGTAGAGGTTTCTGATGAGCAGGTCTAAGTGGGCCGTAAAATGGACCCGTTGGACTTTTCACTGAGTAAAAAAAGGAGAAATTAAGTTTTTGTAATATAATCATGTTTAAAAGCCCGTAATCAATGATGTTTTCTCCTAATATTTGATTAAAACTTGTTTTGTAGTCCTTTTGTAGAGGTTTCGGACGAGCGGGTCTAAATGGGCTAGGAAAAGCACGTAATCAATGATATGAACTGTTAAATATTAATTACAACTTGTTTTACGGTCCTTTTGAAAGGTTTCGGACGAGCGAGTCTAATTAGCCGTAAAATGGACCCGTTGGACTTTTAATTGAGTAAAAAGTACAGAAATTGAGTTTTTGCAACATAATCATGTTGAAAAGCTCGTAATCAATGATATAAACTCCTAAAATTTGATTAATACTTGTTTTGCAGTCCTTTAAGAAGGGTTTTCGGATGAGTAGGTCTAAATGGAGTGTATATAGGATACGTTGGGCTTTTAACTGTGTAAAAAGTAGAGAAATTGAGTTTTTGCAATATAATCATGTTGAAAAGCCCGTAATCAATGATGTTTTCTCCTAATATTTGATTAAAACTTGTTGTGGTCCTTTTGTAGAGGTTTCGGACGAGCGGGTCTAAATGAGCCGTGAAATGCACGTAATCAATGATATGAACTGTTAAATATTGATTAAAACTTGTTTTGCTGTCCTTTTGTAGTGGTTTCGGACGAGCGGGTCTAAATGGGCTATAAAATGGACTCATTGGACTTTCAACTGAGTAAAAAGTACATAAATTGAGTTGTTGCAATATAATCGTGTTGAAAAGCTCCAATAAGTGATATGAACTCCTAAAATTTGATTAATACTTGTTTTGCGGTCCTTTAAGTAGAGGTTTCGGACGAGCGGGTTTAACTAGGTCCTAAAAAGGACCCGTTCAACTTTTAACTGAATAAAAAGTACAAAGATTGAATTTTTGCAATATAATCATGTTGAAAAGCTCGTATTCAGTCATATGAACTCCTAAAATTTGATTAATACTTGTTTTGCGGTCCTTTTTGTAGAGGTTTCGGACGATCGGGTCTAAATGGGCCGTAAAATGGACCCGTTGGACTTTTAACTAAGTAAAAAGTATAGAAAAAGATTTTTGCAATATAATCGTGTTGAAAAGCTCGTAATCAACGATATGAACTGCTAAATATTGATTAAAACTTGTTTTCGGTCCTTTTGTAGAGGTTTCGGACGAACGGGTCAAAATGGGTAATAAAATGGACCCGTTGTACTTTTCAATAAGTAAAAAGTACATAAATTGAGTTTTTGCAATATAATCGTGTTGAAAAGGTCCCAATCAATGAAATGAACTCCTAAATTTTTATTAACACTTATTTTGCGGTCCTTTAAGTAGAGGTTTCGGACGAGCGGATTTAACTGGGTCGTAAAATGGACCCGTTGGACTTTTAAATGAGTAAAAAGTACATATTTTGAGTTTTTGCAATATAATCGTGATGAAAAGTTCGTATTCAGTTATATGAATTCCTAAAATTTGATTAACACTTGTTTTGTGGTCCTTTTTGTAGAGGTTTCGGACGAGCGGGTCTAAATGGGCCGTAAAATGGACTCATTGGACTTTTAATTGAGTAAAAAATACAGAAATTGAGTTTTTGCAATATAATCGTGTTGAAAAGCTCATAATAAATGATATAAACTCCTAAAATTTGATTAATACTTGTTTTACGTTTCTTTAAGTAGAGGTTTCGGACAAGCGGGTCTAACTGGGCCGTAAAATGGACATGTTGGACTTTTAACTGCGTAACAAATACATAAATTGACTTTTTGCAATATAATCATATGGAAAAGCTCGTAATTAATAATATGTTATCCTAAAATTTGATTAAATCTTATTTTGCGGTCCTTTTTGTATATGTTTCAGACAAGCGGGTCCAAATGGGCCGTAAAATGGACATGTTGGACTTTTAACTAAGTAAAAAGTACATAAATTGAGTTTTTGCATTATAATCATTTTGAAAAGCTCGTAATCAATGATATGAACTTCTAAGTATAGATTAAAACTTGTTTTGCAGTCCTTTTGTACAGGTTTCGGACGAGCGGGTCTAACTGGTTGTAAAATGGACCCGTTGGACTTTGAATTGAGTAAAAAGTACATAAATTGAGTTTTTGCAATATAATCGTGTTGAAAAGCTCGTAATCAATGATATAAACTCCTAAAATTTGATTAATATTTGTTTTGCGGTCCTTTAAGTAGAGGTTTCGGATGTGCGAGTCTAAATGGGCCGTAAAATAGATACATTGGACTTTTAACCGAGTAAAAAGTACAAAAATTGAGTTTTTATAATATAATCGTGTTGAAAATCTTGTATTCAGTTCTATGACCTCCTAAAATTTGATTAACACTTGTTTTGAAGTTCTTTTGTAGACGTTTCGGACGAGCGGGTCCAAATGGGCTTTAAAATGGACCCGTTAGACTTTTAACTAACTAAAAAATTACAGAAATTGAGTTTTTGCAATATAATCATATGGAAAAGCTCATAATCAATATGTTCTCCTAAAATTGGATTAAATCTTATTTTGCGGTCCTTTTTGTATATGTTCCGGACAAGCGGGTCTAAATGGGCCGCAAAATGGACATGTTGGACATTTAATTGAGTAAAAAGTACATAAATTGAGTTGTTGCATTATAATCATTTTGAAAAGCTCGTAATCAATGATATGAACTTCTAAGTATTGATTAAAACTTGTTTTCAGTCCTTTCGTAGAGGTTTCGGACGAGCGGGTCAAACAAGTTGTAAAATGGACCCGTTGGACTTTGAATTGAGTAAAAAGTACATAAATGTAGTTTTTGCAATATAATTGTGTTGAAAAGATCGTAAGCAATAATATAAACTCCTAAAATTTGAATAATACTTTTTTGCGGCCCTTTAAGTAGAGGTTTCGAATGTGCGGGTCTAAATGGGCCGTAAAATGGATACGTTGGACTTTAACTGAGTAAAAAGTACGCAAATTGAGTTTTTGCAATATAATCGTGTTGAAAAGCTTGTATTCAATTCTATGAACTCCTAAAATTTGAGTAACACTTGTTTTGCAGTTCTTTTATAGAGGTTTCGGACGAGCGTGTCCAAATGGGCTGTAAAATGGACCCGTTGGACTTTTAACTAAGTAAAAAGTACATAAATTGAGTTTTTGCAATAAAATTGTGTTGAAAAGCTCGTAATAAATTATATGAACTGCTAAATATTGATTAAAACTTGTTTTGCGGTCCTTTTTGTAGAGGTTTCGGACGACTGAGTCTAAATGGGCCTTATAATGGACTCGTTGGTATTTTAACAAAGTTAAAATTACAAAAATTAGATTTGTCAATATAATTGTGTTGAAAAGTTCCTAATCAATATATAAACACTTAAAATTTATTTGAAACATGTTTTGTGGTCCTTTTTGCAGAGGTTTCGGATGAGCGGGTCTAAATGGACCTTACAATAGACCCGTTGGAATTTTAACTAAGTAAAAAGTACATAAATTCAGTTTTTGCAAAATAATTGTGTTGAAAAGCTCGTAATAAATTAATTCATCTCCTAAAATTTGATTAATACTTGTTTTGCGGTCCTTTTTGTAGAGGTTTCGGACGACCCAGTCTAAATGGGCCTTACAATGGACCCGTTGGAATTTTAACTGAGTAAAAAGTACAAAAATTTAGATTTGCCAATGCAATTGTGTTGAAAAGTTCCGAATCAATTACGTAAACCCTTAAAATTTATTTAAAACTTGTTTTGCGATCCTTTTTGTTGAGGTTTCAGACGAGCGGTTCTAAACGAGCCTTACAATAGACCCGTTGGAATTTTAACTAAGTAAAAAGTACATAAATTCATTTTTTTCAATATAATTGTTTTGAAAAGCTCGTAATCAATTACATGATCTCCTAAAATTTTATTACAATTAACTTTGCGGTCCTTTTTGTAGAGGTTTCGGACGAGCGGTTCTAAATGGGCCTTACAATAGACACATTGGAATTTTAACTGAGTAAAAAGTACATAAATTCAGTTTTTGCAAAATAATTGTGTTGAAAAGCTTGTAATCAATTAATTGATCTCCTAAAATTTGATTAATACTTGTTTTGCGGTCCTTTTTGTAGAGGTTTCGGACGACCGAGTCTAAATGGGCCTTACAATGGACCCGTTGGAATTTTAAATGAGTAAAAAGTACAAAAATTAAGATTTATCAATATAATCCTGTTTAAAAGTTCCTAATCAATTAGATGAACCCCTAAAATTTATTGAAAACTTGTTTTGCGGTCATTTTTGTAGAGGTTTCGGACGAGCAGTTCTAAACGGACCTTACAAAAGACCCGTTGGAATTTTAACTGAGTAAAAAGTACATAAATTCAGTTTGTAAAATAATTGTGTTGAAAAGCTCGTAATCAATTAATTAATCTCCTAAAATTTTATTAATACTTGTTTTGCGGTCCCTTTTGTTGAGGTTTTGGACGATCGAGTCTAAAGGGGCCTTACAATGGACCCGTTGGAATTTTAACTGAGTAAAAAGTACAAAAATTTTGATTTGTCAATATAATTGTGTTGAAACATTCCTAATCAATTAGATGAACCCTTAAAATTTATTTAAAACATGTTTTGTGGTCCTTTTTGTAGTGGTTTCGGATGAGCGGGTCTAAAAGGACCTTACAATAGACTCGTTGGAATTTTAACTGAGTAAAAAGTACATAAATTCAGTTTTTGCAAAATAATTGTGTTGAAAAGCTCGTAATAAATTAATTGATCTCCTAAAATTTGATTAATACTTGTTTTGCGGTCCTTTTTGTAGAGGTTTCGGACGACCGAGTCTAAATGAGCCTTACAATGGACCTGTTGGAATTTTAACTGAGTAAAAAGTACAAAAATTTAGATTTGTCAATATAATTGTGTTGAAAAGTTCCTAATCAATTAGATGAACCTTTAAAATTTATTTAAAACTTGTTTTGCGATCCTTTTTGTAGAGGTTTCGGACGAGCGGTTCTAAACGGGCCTTACAATAGACCCGTTGGAATTTTAACTGAGTAAAAAGTACATAAATTCTATTTTTGCAATGTAATTGTTTTGAAAAGCTCGTAACCAATTACATGATATCCTAAAATTTGATTAAAATTAATTTTGCTGTCCTTTTTTAGAGGTTTCGGACGAGCGGTTCTAAATGGGCCTTCCAATAGACACATTGGAGTTTTAACTAATTAAAAAGTACATAAATTTAGTTTTTGCAAAATAATTGTGTTGAAAAGCTCGTAATCAATTAATTGATCTCCTAAAATTTGATTAATACTTGTTTTGCGGTCCTTTTTGTAGAGGTTTAAGACGATCGAGTCTAAATGGGCCTTACAATGAACCCGTTGGAATTTTAACTGAGTAAAAATTACAAAAATTTAGATTTGTCAATGTAATTGTGTTGAAAAGTTCCTAATAAATTAGATGAACCCTTAAAAAATTTTTAAAACTTGTTTTGCGGTCCTTTTTGTAGAGGTTTCGGACTAGCGGTTCTAAACGGGCCTTACAATAGACCCGTTGGAATTTTAACTGAGTAAAAAGTACATAAATTTTGTTTTTTCAATATAATTGTTTTGAAAAGCTCGTAATCAATTACATGATATCCTAAAATTTGATTAAAATTAATTTTGCGGTTATTTTTTTTTGGAGGTTTCAGGCGAGCGGTTATAAATGGGCCTTACAATAGACACATTGGAATTTTAACTGAGTAAAAAGTACATAAATTCAGTTTTTGCAAAATAATTGTGTTGAAAAGCTCGTAATCAATTAATTGATCTCCTAAAATTTGATTAATACTTGTATTGCGGTCTTTTTTGTAGAGGTTTCGGACGACCGAGTCTAAATGGGCATTACAATGGACCCGTTGGAATTTTAACTGAGTAAAAAGTACAAAAATTTAGATTTGTTAATATAATCGTGTTGAAAAGTTCCTAATCAATTAGATGAACCCCTAAAATTTATTGAAAACTTGTTTTGCGGTCATTTTTGTAGAGGTTTCGGACGAGCAGTTCTAAACGGGCCTTACAAAAGACCCGTTGGAATTTTAACTAAGTAAAAAGTATATAAATTCAGTTTTTGCAAAATAATTGTGTTGAAAAGCTCGTAATCAATTAATTGATCTCCTGAAATTTGATTAATATTTGTTTTGCGGTCTTTTTTGTGAGGTTTCGGACGACCGAGTCTAAATGAGCCTTACAATGAACCCGTTAGAATTTTAACTGAGTAAAAAGTACAAAGATTTAGATTTTTCAATATAATTGTGTTTAAAAGTTCCTAATCAAGTAGATGAACCCTTAAAATTTATTTAAAACATGTTTTGTGGTCCTTTTTGTAGTGATTTCGGATGAGCGGGTCTAAATGGACCTTACAATAGACCCGTTGGAATTTTAATTGATTAAAAAGTACATAAATTCAGTTTTCACAAAATAATTGTGTTCAAAAGCTCGTAATCAATTAACTGATCTCCTAAAATTTGATTAATACTTGTTTTGCGGTCCTTTTTGTAGAGGTTTCGGACGACCGAGGTCTAAATGGGCCTTACAATGGACCTGTTGGAATTTTAACTGAGTAAAAAGTACAAAAATTTAGATTTGTCAATATAACTGTGTTGAAAAGTTCCTAATCAATTAGATGAACCCTTAAAATTTATTTAAAATTTGTTTTGCGGTCCTTTTTGTAGAGGTTTCGGACGAGCGGTTCTAAACGGGCCTTAAAATAGACCCGTTTAAATTTTAACTAAGTAAAAAGTACATAAATTTAGTTTTTGAAATATAATTGTGTTGAAAAGCTCGTAATCAACTAATTGATCTCCTAAAATTTTATTAATACTTGTTTTGCGGTCACTTTTGTTGAGGTTTCAGACGATCGAGTCTAAATGGGCCTTACAATGGACCTGTTGGAATTTTAACTGAGTAAAATGTAACACCCCAATTTTAGGCTTGGAAGTTTAGGGTCTGAACCGGACCGGTCTGATTTTCGGTTCGAATATAAAAGGTGGTTTTAGGAAAAGCCTAGTTCGGGATGCATTAAAAATATTGAAAAATATCTAAAAATCCTCTTTTAATATATATAAGAGAGTGGTTAAATCAATTTTACAAAATAAGGTTTGGAAGTGCGACATTTTGAAATAGTGACTAAAATGCGATTTTTGAAAAGTTCAGTGGTGACTGTTTTGTAAGGATTGAAACTTTGAATCTTTAAGGAGCTAATTTACCCAAGAAAGATTTCTCCAGATTTTTCTTAGATTTTAATGATTTAATTAATGTTTAATTAATTAAAGGAAAAGTGAAAAACCATATTTTAGACTTTCAAAACTAACTTTTGTTAAAACTTTCTCATCTCATTTTCTCCCAAAATTCTCTCAGCCAAACACATTTCTACAACAACATTTCTATTGATTTTCACACCAAATGATGAGTTTTCAATAATCAATTGATTCCTAATCCTTTCTACATCAAATTCTATTGTTTTGCTTATTGGATTTTCAAGGAAATTGTCTCTAATCAAGGAGAAATCTACATTTAGAGGTAAGGATGTTCTTCTCCTCTAAATACTCAGTTCTTTACTGAAATTCCCAAGTTCTCAATCCTTAAATTAAGTTTTATAAATGGATTTAATGTTATGAACTTGATTTTGGCTTAAAACTCAAGATTTGAAAGAAATCTTGAAGAAATTCGTGGTGATTGTTTGGGCTCTGTTTTGAGATGGATTTTAAATGTGTTTTGGTTGTTTAATGATGTGTAATTGAGGTTTAATCAATGCAATCCCGAATAGGATGAATTTCCTAAGTTTTTACTTATGAAAATGATGGTTTTTTGGGGTGATCTTGGTGTTCTATTATAGCTAGAGGTATAAGGACAGATTTAGGTTCTTTTTGGATGTTAATTGATGTTTAGGAATGTTTAGAAGTGATGGATCTTGTCTGGGTTATGTTGTGGAGGAGTTTAGACGTGATTTCGATTGTGTTTGGTAGCTGAAATGTTAGATTTGGTTAGAGCAGCGAGTTTAGGTGTATTGGCTTAAGATTTTAATGCATGATGATGCATTAATCCTCTGCTTTGATGTGTTTAAAACAGGGGAGACTTCTTCGGATACTTGTGGTGTTGATCCGGAGGCTTGAACGGCGTTTCGGCAAGCTTGCGAAACGGAATTGGTGAGTGAAGTTGGGTTTTCAGCTTTGAACCAATGTTTGAAGGTTTTGGGAGCTTAGTTTAAGTCTAAGCAACTTAACTAAGCTCAAGAGTAAGTTTTCGGGGAAACTCTCTCTTTGATGAACCATAAGATGGTTGGATGTAATGTATTTAGTTTTCATGTTTAAATTCTGTTTTGAAAGCATGTTTTAGCATGATTAATGCTGGTTTTGAAAGCCATGTGTTGAAGGATGCTCAAGGTAAGAGATCCTTGGTTTGTTATTAGTAAATGTGGTTTTGATGCATAGTGATGCATGGTGGTTAAAATGGCTTTGGTAAAATGCTTTAAAATAGTGGATTATTGAAGATAAATGATGCATATTGGCAAGTGATGTGCTGGTTTTAAAGTACTTGAATCGTATATAGTTAGTCAGCTATAGGATTGGGTGCACCGTGAATAAAGTCGCCTTGGATGTTGAGGGGTTGTAATTGTACCGTAAACTCCATCCAAGTACACTAACGAGATGGTTAAGATCACAATGGTGGTTAAAAGTCCATGTGTGGATCTTGTGTTGTGTGTCCCGTGTTCTCGTTACTGATGTTATACAACTACCGATGAGTGATGTTGAGGGGTTCTGATTGTACCGTTAAACTCCATCACGGGTGTTGAGATTGTACCGGTAAACTCCACCTTGTGTGTTCGGTAGTGTGTATGAAGCGTATGGGACAACGCTTGTAAACCGCGTATCCGATTGTGTTTTATGTTGTAAATGGTTATGGTTTATCACTTGGAAGCCAATATGACATGTTGATGTTAATGAAGCATGAGATGCTTGTTGTGTATGCATTGTTGCATGAGAAATGATGTTTATGGGTTAAAAGGCCTTATGAAAGGTGTTTTATAAAATGCATTATTGTGTTGTTCCTTTAGAGTATGCCTCACTAAGCAAATGTGCTTACGCTCTCTTTCTTGAACCACTAATGCAGAAAATTGAAGTGTTTTGAGGGCAGCAAGGAGGCTAAGAATCCAAGGGAAAGCTAAGCTCATGTATGGTAATGTTTTCACAACACTATTAGTTTTTGATATTTTGGCAATGGGAACCTAGGTTGTGTTTTGGGAGATGCTTTGGACTCCCTAATTGTGGCATGATGCCTTTGATGTTTTGGATTTGTAAATGGCCATTTTGATGCTTATATTGGTGTTTTGATGTTTGGTTGGTTTTGGATATTAGGATGCATGGCTATAGAATAGTGGATTTCCTAGAGTGATGCCATGAATGTGTTTTGATGATGCAAACATGTACCTTATATGCATAATGACTTGTTGGCATGATTAGTAAGTCGTGGGGATGTTTTAGAGTGGTTAAATGCATGTTAAACCAGCAATTTCTGCAATTTCTGGGCAACCCGTATCGATACACTCACAGGCGTTTTGAAACGGGGGCCTGTAATGGCCTTGGTGTTTCGAAACGACTGGTGACCGTATCGAAACGGTTTGGCCACTGGAAGGCCCTGTTTCGAAACAGGTCTCGAAACGAACCCGCGTATCAGTACGGACAATCCCGTATCGAAATAGGTGACCGTTGGGCACTGATTTGAATGGTTTTGAGGTTTGTAAGCTTTACATTTTAGTCCTGAAATTTGTATTTGCAATTGGATGAGTTTGAGATGTCCGATTAAAGTGAAATTTGACAGGGAAGCATGTAATATGACTAATTTGATATTGGTAACTTAAAAATCAGTTAAGTCCTCTTAATTTCCAGAATTTACATTTTGGTCCCTAATATTTGTAATTTGTGCAATTGAGTCCCTTAATGTAATCCGATCGCTGTGCTTTTCAAGTATGTGTTTCTCAAGAGTATGCTTAAGATTAATGTGCATCTAGAAAAGTTTAAAAAGGGGAAAAAAGGGGTCGTTAATCAAGGTTGACTTTGGTTTTCCCCGTGTAATCTTCGTAGTTCGGGTCAACCGTCTAGGCCGGGCTAAGGGGCTACATTTGGTGGTATCAGAGCTGAGTTCTCGAGTAAACGGGAATGGTTATGTGGGTGATGTATGTGTGTTTGCATGATATGTCTTTTAAATGGAAGTATGGTGTATAAATTGTTAAGTATGTTGCAATTGTGATGTTATGCTAAAGTTGAAGCATGTTAGAGGGACCCATTGCCATATCAAAACTAATGAAATGAATTGTTTTTGAAAAAATGAGCTTGAGTGCTTGGATTACTTACCTTGTTGAGCCTAATTATATTTATTGCATTTGTGTTAGTGCATTGTCTTAGTGAATGGGACCTCGTAGAGAGACGAGAGTTAATACGCGAGCTATGGCTCAGAACGAGAATGAGAACAATGCTGATAATGTTGTGGATTTACCTCCTCCCCCTGGTGCTGGACCACCTGGCGGTGATGGTGCTGGGGGTGAGAACGCTGGTGTTGGTGCTGGGGTCGCTGCACCTGATGGTGTTCAGGGGCAAGCTGCTCCTGACATGACTGTTTTAATACATGCTATTGCTGGAGCCTTTCAGGCGGCAATAGCTGGAGCTCATGGAGCTGGGCATCAGGGAGATGCTAATGCGAGATTACCTTTGGAACGCCTGCGCAGTCTGGGAGGGACTGAGTTCAGAGGTTTATCTGCTGAGGGTTCCGAATCTTGGTTGGAAAGTACCAAGAGGATTTTGGGACAAATGAACTGCAATGATGTGCATAAGTTAGGTTGCGTGGTATCGCTGTTACATGATGATGCGTATACCTGGTGGACGACCACTATTTCCGAAATGGAGGAAGTTGATGTGACTTGGACGTTCTTTCTGAACGCGTTCAAGCGGAAGTATCTAGGTGTGCGATACCTGGATGAAAAGAAGAGAGAATTCATGTCTCTTGTACAAGGAAGTATGTCGGTGGCTGAGTACGATATCTAGTTTGTCCGTCTCAGTCAATACGCACCTGAGCTTATCCCTGATGAGCGGGAGAGGTGTGAACGTTTTCGATATGGTTTGATGCCGGATGTGAAGACCTTTATGCTTGCTGATGAGTACACGGATTTTGATATGCTGGTTAGTAGGGCGACAGACATTTAGCAGAACCTGGGTTTATCTTCTAGAGGTGTTGGTTCGAGCTCGGGCAAAAGAGCTGCTGAGTATAGTTCTGGTGGTGGACAGAACAAGAGAGGACGAGATAAGAGGTATCAGTCTTCTGCTAGGCGTGGTAATGGAGGGCATGGTGTGCCTGTTCAGGGAGACAGGATGAGAGCTGATCAGAACACGTGTTGGACGTGTGGATCGCATGGTCATTTGAGGCGTGGTTTTCCTCAAGCAGCGAGGGAGGTTCAGACTTCTGTTGCAGTGACCGGTAATTCATGCTAGATTTGTGGTTCGGCAGACCATATGAGGAGGGAGTGTCCTTTGTTGGCTGGTGGTGGTCAGGGACGTGCTCCTGGGGTTGTTGCACCACAGAGGGGTCGTGGGCGCGGCCGAGGTAACTTCCAGCGCAGGGATGATGGTGGAAGGAATGTGGCACATGTGGTGGCTGTCCAACCTGAGGGTGGTGGCCAGGCTCGAGTGTATGCTCAGCGAGAGGGGAGAAATGACACGGATGTGATCGCAGGTACCTTTACTTTGCAATCCTTGTCATTACTTTCCTTGATTGATTCTGGATCTACACACTCATACATATTGCGTGAACATGCTCAATTGCTTGGTTTACCTGTTGAGTCTTTGGATGTTGGTATGCATGTAACTAGTTCCTTTGGTGAGACCGTTGTGACCCGGAAGTTGTATAGAAGATGTCCTTTGGTAGTGCAAAATCATGTTTTTCATGTTGATCTCATGGAATTGCCATTCTATGGTTTTGATGTAATCCTTGGTATGGATTGGCTTGTTGAACATCGAGCTGTGGTGGATTTTGAGAACAAGCGAGTTTCGTTGAAGCTTGCTGATGATTATGAGGTAGTGGTGGTTGGTGAGAATGTGAAGTTTCTTGCCAATGTGGTGTCTACATTGGAAGTGAGCCGGATGCTGAGACAAGGGTGTGAAGCTTATCTGGCCTTTGTGATGAATCCTAGCACTAAGGAGTTGCGAGTGCAAGATATTAGGACTGTGCGAGAGTTTCCTGGTGTTTCTGGAGGAGTTACCTGGATTGCCTCCTAACTGAGAGGTGGAGTTTGGAATTGAGCTGTATGAGAATACAACTCCAGTGTCTATTACTCCTTATCGAATGGCACCTAAGGAGTTGAAGGAGCTGAAGACATAACTTCAGGAGTTGCTTGATCGTGGTTTCATTCGGCCGAGTGTGTCACCTTGGGGTGCACCGGTCTTGTTTGTGAAGAAAAAGGATGGCACTATGAGAATGTGCATCGACTACCGTCAGCTGAACAAGTTGACTATCAAGAATCGGTATCCATTGCCGAGGATTGATGATCTTTTTGATCAATTTCGGGGAGCAGCTGTGTTCTCTAAAATTGACTTAAGGTCAGGTTATTACCAGTTGAAGGTGAATGATGTGGATGTGCCAAAAACAGCTTTCAGAACGAGATATGGGCATTATGAGTTCCTTGTGATGCCGTTTGGTTTGACGAATGCTCCTGCAGCCTTTATGGACATGATGAATAGGGTGTTTCATGAGTATTTGGACAAGTTTGTTGTGGTGTTCATTGATGATATCCTTGTGTACTCTCGTACTGAGGAGGAGCATGAGGGGCATTTGAGGATTGTGTTGCAGGCTTTGTTGGAGAATCAGCTTTATGCTAAGCTAAGCAAGTGTGAATTTTGGCTTAGGGAAGTTGTGTTCCTTGGTCATTTGGTTTCTGCTGAGGGGGTTCGTGTTGATCCTCAGAAGATTGAGGCAGTAATGAATTGGAAGCCTCCTAAGTCCGTTCATGAAGTATGTAGTTTCCTTGGTTTGGCAGGATACTACCGGAGATTCGTGGATGGATTTTCAAAGATTGTTGCACCTTTGACGAAGTTGTTGCAGAAGGATGTTAAGTATGAGTGGACAGAAGTGAGACAACAGGCTTTTGAGAAGCTTAAGGCAGCTTTGACGCAAGCTCCTATCTTGGTTCAACCTGAAGCAGGGAAAGAGTTTGTGGTGTACAGTGATGCATCCTATGTTGGTTTGGGGTGTGTGTTGATGCAAGAGGGTAAGGTGGTGGCTTATGCATCGCGCCAGTTGAAGGTGCATGAGCGCAACTATCCTACGCATGATATTGAGTTAGCTGCGGTGGTCTTTGCTTTGAAAATTTGGAGACATTACATGTATGGTGAGAAGTGTATTGTGTACACGGATCACAAAAGTTTGAAGTATCTGATGTCTCAGGAAGAGTTGAATCTTAGGCAACGACGTTGGGTGGAGTTGCTTAAAGATTACGATATGACGATCGAGTACCATCCGGGAAAAGCTAATGTTGTAGTGGATGCCTTGAGTAGGAAGGTGGCAGTGGAGTTGAGGGCTATGTTTGCCAGTTTGAGCATTTCGCGAGATGGAGGTCTTGTGGCTGAGTTGCAAGTGAAACCATCTTTGGTTCAGTTGATAAAGGATAAGCAGTTGTTGGATGATTCCTTGGTGTCACATGTTCAGGATATTGCTGAGGATAGACCATCAGATTTCTGCTTTAATGATGATGGAGTTCTATGTTTTGGGAGTCGGATAGTAGTGCCCGATGATGCTGAGTTGAGGCGTGCTATTCTGACTGAAGCTCATAGCAGTCCTTTTGGTATGCACCCTGGTAGTACTAAGATGTATCGTGATCTTAAAGATGAGTACTATTGGGTGGGTTTGCAAAGAGATGTTGCTGAGTATGTGAGTAAGTGCATGGTTTGTCATCGAGTTAAGGCTGAGCATCAGTTTACTTCTGGGTTGTTGCAACCGTTGAGGATTCCTGAGTGGAAGTGGGAAAGGATTACCATTGACTTTGTGTCTGGTTTACCTTTGTCGCCATCGAAGAAGAATTCGGTGTGGGTGATTGTGGATCGCCTGACGAAGTGTGCGCATTTCTTGCCTGTGCATACTACGTATACTTTGGACAAGCTTGCAGAGTTGTACATTGCTGAGATTGTGCGACTGCATGGTGTGCCAAAGTCTACAGTGTCGGATAGAGATCCGAGGTTTACATCGCGTTTCTGGGAATGTTTGCATCAAGCTTTGGGTACACGGTTGAATTTCAATACTTCTTATCATCCACAGTCAGATGGACAGTCTGAGCGTGTTATCCAAGTGCTGGAGGATATGTTGAGGTGCTGTGTGATTGAGTTTCAGGGTTCTTGGGAGAAGCATTTGCCTTTGGTGGAGTTTGCTTATAACAATAGCTACCAGGCAAGTATTCAAATGGCACCTTATGAAGCCTTGTACGGGAGGAAATGCAGAACTCCTCTTTGTTGGGCTGAAACAGGTCAGAAGTTGGTTTCAATGCCAGCTTTGTTGAAAGGAACCACCGAGAAGGTGAAGCTCATTTGTGAGCGATTGAAGGCAGCTGCTGATCGACAGAAGTCTTACGCGGATTTAAAGCGTAAGGAAATTGAGTTTGCGGTAGGAGACCGTGTGTTTTTAAAAGTTTCGCCGTGGAAAAAGGTGATGAGGTTTGGCCGAAAGGGTAAGTTGAGCCCTAAGTACATTGGACCATACAAGGTGATTGAACGTGTGGGTCCTGTTGCGTATAAGCTGAGATTGCCGCAAGAGTTGGAAAAGATTCATGATGTGTTTCATGTCTCTATGCTTCGGAGGTATAGATCAGATCCTTCGCATGTTATGCCTGTGGAGGAAGTGGAGTTGAATCCAGACTTGACCTATGATGAGGAGCCGATGGAAATTCTGGATTCAGACAGTAAAGTTCTTCGAGGCAAGACCATTGAGTTGGTAAAGGTGTTGTGGAAGCATCGTGGTGTTGAGGAAGCCACGTGGGAACGGAAGGATGACATGAAGGAGCAGTTTCCGTACCTTTTTCCTCCAGGTAAATTTCGAGGACGAAATTTCTTAAGGGGCGAGAGTTGTAACACCCCAATTTTGGGCTTGGAAGTTTAGGGTCTGAACCGGACCGGTCTGATTTTCGGTTCTAATATAAAAAGGTGGTTTTAGGGAAAGCCGAGTTCGGGTTGCATTAAAAATATGGAAAAATATCTAAAAATCCTCTTTTAATATATATAAGCGAGTGGTGAAATCAATTTTATAAAATAAGGTTTGGAAGTGTGACATTTCGAAATAGTGACTAAAATGTAATTTTTGAAAAGTTTAGTGGTGACTGTTTTATAAGGATTGAAACTTTGAATCTTTAAGGAGCTAATTTACCCAAGGAAGGATTTCTCCAGATTTTTCTTAATTTTAATGACTCATTTAATGTTTAATTAATTAAAAGAAAAGAGGGAAACCATATTTTAGCTTTTCATAACTAACTTTCTTAAAAACTTTCTCATCTCATTTTCTCTCAAAATTCCCTTAGCCAAACACATTTCCACAGCAGCATTTCTTTTGATTTTCACACTAAATGATGAGGTTTCAATCATCAAGTGATTCCTAAACCTTTCTACATCAAATCCTCTTCATTTGCTTATTGAATTTTCAAGGATTTTGGCTCTAAACAAGGAGAAATCTACATTTAGAGGTAAGGATGTTCTTCTCCTCTAAAAACTCGGTTCTTTACTGAAATTCCCAAGTTCTCAATCCTTAATTTTATAAAAAGATTGAAACTTTGAATCTTTAAGGAGCTAATTTACCCAAGAAAGATTTCTCCAGATTTTTCTTAGATTTTAATGATTTAATTAATGTTTAATCAATTAAAGGAAAAGTGGAAAACCATATTTTAGACTTTCATAACTAACTTTTGTTAAAACTTTCTCATCTCATTTTCTCTCAAAATTCCCTCAGCCAAACACATTTCTACAGCAACATTTCTATTGATTTTCACACCAAATGATGAGGTTTCAATCATCAATTATTTCCTAATCCTTTCTACATCAAATTCTATTGTTTTGCTTATTGGATTTTCAAGGAAATTGTCTCTAATCAAGGAGAAATCTACATTTAGAGGTAAGGATGTTCTTCTCCTCTAAATACTCAGTTCTTTACTGAAATTCCCAAGTTCTCAATCCTTAAATTAAGTTTTATAAATGGATTTAATGTTATGAACTTGATTTTGGCTTAAAACTCAAGATTTGAAAGAAATCTTGAAGAAATTCGTGGTGATTGTTTGGGCTCTGTTTTGAGATGGATTTTAAATGTGTTTTGGTTGTTTAATGATGTGTAATTGAGGTTTAATCAATGCAATCCCGAATAGGTTGAATTTCCTAAGTTTTTACTTATGAAAATGGTGGTTTTTGGGGTGATCTTGGTGTTCTGTTATAGCTGGAGGTATAAGGACGGGTTTAGGTTCTTTTTGGATGTTAATTAATGTTTAGGAATGGTTAGAAGTGATGGATCTTGGCTGGGTTATGTTGTGGAGGAGTTTGGAACTGATTTCGGTTGTGTTTGGTAACTGAAATGTTAGATTTGGTTAGAGCAGCGAGTTTAGGTGTATTGGCTGAAGATTTTAATGAATGATGATGCATTAATCCTCTGATTTGATGTGTTTAAAACAGGGGGACATCTTCGGATACTTGTGGTGTTGATCCGGAGGCTTGAACGACGTTTCGGCAAGCTTGCGAAACGGAATTGGTGAGTGAAGTTGGGTTTTCAGCTTTGAAACCAATGTTTGAAGGTTTTGGGAGCTTAGTTTAAGTCTAAGCAACTTAACTAAGATCAAGAGTAAGATTTCGGGGAAACTCTCTCTTTGATGAACCATAAGATGGTTGGATGCAATGTATTTAGTTTTCATGTTTAAATTCTGTTTTGAAAGCATGTTTTAGCATGATTAATGCTGGTTTTGAAAGCCATGTGTTGAAGGATGCTCATGGTAAGAGATCCTTGGTTTGTTATTAGTAAATGTGGTTTTGATGCATAGTGATGCATGGTGGTTAAAATGGCTTTGGTTAAATGCTTTAAAACAGTGGATTATTGATGATAAATGATGCATATTGGCAAGTGATGTGTTGGTTTTAAAGTACTTGAATCAGATATAGTTAGCCGGCTATAGGATTGGGTGCACCGTGAATAAAGTCGCCTTGGATGTTGAGGGGTTGTAATTGTACCGTAAACTCCATCCAAGTACACTAACGAGATGGTTAAGATCACAATGGTAGTTAAAAGTCCATGTGTGGATCTTATGTTGTGTGTCCCGTGTTCTCGTTAGTGGTGTTATACAACTACCGATGAGTGATGTTGAGGGGTTGTGATTGTACCGTTAAACTCCATCACGGGTGTTGAGGGGTTGAGATTGTATCGGTAAACTCCACCTTGTGTGTTCGGTAGTGTGTATGAAGCGTATGGGACAACGCTTGTAATCCGCGTATCCGATTGTGTTTTATGTTGTAAATGGTTATGGTTTATCACTTGGAAGCCAATATGACATGTTGATGTTAATGAAGCATGAGATGCTTGTTGTGTATGCATTGTTGCATGAGAAATGATGTTTATGGGTTAAAAGGCCTTATGAAAGGTGTTTTATAAAATGCATTATTGTGTTGTTCCTTTAGAGTATGCCTCACTAAGCAAATGTGCTTACGCTCTCTTTCTTGAACCAATAATGCAGAGAATTGAAGTGTTTTGAGGGCAGCAAGGAGGCTAAGAATCCAAGGGAAAGCTAAGCTCATGTATGGTGATGTTTTCACAACACTATTAGTTTTTGATATTTTGGCAATGGGAACCTAGGTTGTGTTTTGGGAGATGCTTTGGACTCCCTAATTGTGGCATGATGCCTTTGATGTTTTGGATTTGTAAATGGCCATTTTGATGCTTATATTGGTGTTTTGATGTTTGGTTGGTTTTGGATATTAGGATGCATGCCCATAGAATAGTGGATTTCCTAGAGTGACGCCATGAATGTGTTTTGATGATGCAAACATGTACCTTATATGCATAATGACTTGTTGGCATGATTAGGAAGTCGTGGGGATGTTTTAGAGTGGTTAAATGCATTTTAAACCAGCAATTTCTGCAATTTCTGGGCAACCCGTATTGATACACTCACAAGCGTTTCGAAACGGGGGCCTGTAATGGCCTTGGTATTTCGAAACGGCTGGTGACCGTATCGAAACGGTTTGGCCACTGGAAGGCCCTGTTTCGAAACAGGTCTCGAAACGAACCCGCGTATCGGTATGGTCAATCCCGTATCGAAACAGGTGACAGTTGGGCACTGATTTGAATGGTCTTGAGGTTTGTAAGCTTTACATTTTAGTCCTAAAATTTGTATTTGCAATTGGATGAGTTTGAGATGTCCGATTAAAGTGAAATTTGACAGGGAAGCATGTAATATTACTAATTTGATATTGGTAACTTATAAATCAGTTAAGTCCTCTTAATTTCCAGAATTTACATTTTGGTCCCTAATATTTGTAATTTGTGCAATTGAGTCCCTTAATGTAATCTGATCGTTTTGCTTTTCAAGTATGTGTTTCTCAAGAGTACGCTTAGGATTAATGTGCATCTAGACAAGTTTAAAAAGGAAAAAAAAGGGGTCGTTAATCAAGGTTGACTTTCGGGTTGACTTTGGTTTTCCCCGTGTAATCTTCGTAGTTCGGGTCAACCGTCTAGGCCGGGCTAAGGGGGTTATATAAAAAGTACATAAATTCAGTTTTCACAAAATAATTGTATTGAAAAGCTCGTAATCAATTAACTGATCTCCTAAAATTTGATTAATACTTGTTTTGCGGTCCTTTTTGTTGAGGTTTCGGACGACCGAGTCTAAATGGGCCTTACAATGGACCCTATGGAATTTTAACTGAGTAAAAAGTACAAAAATTTAGATTTGTCAATATAATTGTGTTGAAAAGTTCCTAATAAATTAGATGAACATTTAAAATTTATTTAAAACTTGTTTTGCGGTCCTTTTTTTAAAGGTTTCGGACGAGCGGTTCTAAACGAGCCTTACAATAGACCCGTTCGAATTTTAACTAAGTAAAAAGTACATAAATTCAGTTTTTTGAAATATAATTGTGTTGAAAAGCTCGTAATCAATTACATGATCTCCTAAAATTTGATTAAAACTTGTTTTGCGGTCCTTTGTGAAGAGGTTTCGGACGAGCGGTTCTAAATAGGCCTTACAATATACCCATTGGAATTTTAACTAAGTAAAAAGTACATAAATTCAGTTTTTGCAATATAATTGTGTTGAAAAGCTCGTAATCAATTACATGATCTCCTAAAATATGATTAAACTTGTTTTGTGGTCCTTTTTGTAGAGGTTTCGGACGACCGAGTCTAAATGGGCCTTACAATGGACCCGTTGGAATTTTAAATGAGTAAAAAGTACATAATATCAGTTTTTGCAATATAATTGTGTTGAAAAGCTCGTAATAAATTACATGATCTCCTAATATTTGATTAAATTTGTTTTGCGGTACTTTTTGAAGAGGTTTCAGACGAGCGGTTCTAAATGGGCCTTGCAATGGACCCGTTGGAATTTTAACTGAGCAAAAAGTACATAAATTCAGTTTTTGCAATATAATTGTGTTGAAAAGCTCGTAATCAATTACATGATCTCCTAATATTTGATTAAAATTAGTTTTGTGGTCCTTTTTGCAGAGGTTTCGGACGAGCGGTTCTAAATGGGCCTTACAATAGACCCGTTGGAATTTTAACTGAGTAAAAAGTACATAAATTCAGTTTTTGCAAAACAATTGTGTTGAAAAGCTCGTAATAAATTAGATGATCTTCTAAAATTTGTTTAAAAACTTGTTTTGCGGTCCTTTTTGTAGAGGTTTCGGATGACCGAGTCTAAATGGCCCTTATAATTGACCCGTTGCAATATAATTGTGTTAATGTAACACCCGGGTTTGGGGGTCGGGTGAAAATAATATTAAAATAATGTTTTGAGTTTCAGGTTTATAATTTAAATAATAAAATATTTTTCATGGGCTTCGTGTTTGCAAAATAATTAAAGTATATGTTGGGCCTATCTCCTAAGTCCAATGTAACACCCCAATTTTGGGCTTAGAAGTTTTGGGTTTGGACCGGACATGTCGGGTTGCGGTTCGAATATAAAAGGGTGAATTTAGGAAAGCCTAGTTCGGGTTGCATTAAAAATATGGAAAAATGTCTTAAAATCATCTTTTATTATATATAAGAGAAAGGTGAAATCAATTTTACAAAATGAGGTTTGGAAGAGTGACATTTTGGGTTAGTGACCAAAATGTAATTTTTGAAAACTGGGTGACTGTTTTAAAAAGGATTGAAACTTTGAATCTTTAAGGAGCTATTTACCCAAAAGAGTTTCTCCAGATTTTTCTGAATATTAATCAATTTAATTAATGGTTTTTAATTAAGTGCAAAAGGAGGGAAAAGATATTTTGGCATTTTAACTAACTTTTCTCTAAATTTCCATTTTCTTTTCTCTCAACCCAAACACATTTCTCCAGCAAAATTCTCTCTGATTTTGACAACTAAAGATTATATTTCAATCCTCATTTGATCTCTAATCAATTCTACAACAAAACCTTAGCATTTGCTTATTGGATTTTCAAGAATTGTGGTTCCAAAAAGGGAGAAACTCAAGTTTAGAGGTATGAACGTCCTTCTCCTCTAAATTCTCAGTTCTTTACTGAAATTCCCAAGTTCTCAATCCTTGATTTGTGTTTTATTAAAGGTTTTACAATTGTGTTCTTGATCTTGGCTTTAAATGCAAGATTTGGTTAATTTGTGATGGAATTCGTATGAAATGGTTGGTTACTGTTTTGAGATGTGTTTTTAATGTAAAATGGATGTATATTTGATGAGAAATTGAGGTTTAATCAATGCAATCCCGGATAGGTTGATTTTCCTAAGTTTCTACTTGTGAAAATGGTGGTTTTTGGGGTGATCTTGGTGTTTTGTTAATGCTGGAGGTATAAGGACGTGTTTGGGATCATTTTGGATGTTAATTGATGTTTAAAAATGGTTAGAAGTGATGGATCTTGGCTGGGTTAGGTTTTGGAAGTGTTTGGATGTGATTTCGGTTGTGTTTGGTAGCCGAAATGTTGGATTTGCAAAGAGCAGCGAGTTTAGGTGTGTTGCTGGTGTTTTTAATGCATAATGATGCATTAATTCTCTGTTGTTATGTGCTTGAAACAGGGGAGAATGATCCGTGAGCAATAGAGGAGGCATTGGAGGGTTTCGGATGCTTGGAAGGCTTGTTGGCTAGCCTTGTTTTGTGTATCGGTGAGTGAAGTTGGGTTTTCAGCTTTAAAACCAAGGTTTGAAGGTTTTGGGAGCTTAGTTTAAGTCTAAACAACTTAGCTAAGCTCAAGAGTAAGTAAATGGAATTTCTCTCTTGGTTGTGTTATGAATTGGTTTTTAAGGCACTTATGATTGTTGGATGCAATGCATGTGAATTGCATGTTTTAAATTCTGTTTTGAAAGCATATTTTAGCATGGTTTAATGCTGGTTTTGAAAGCCATGTGTGAAGGATGCTCAAGGTAAGAGATCCTTGGTTTAGTACATTGGAATTGTGGAATTATTGCATAGTGTTGCATGTTGTTTAATGGCTTTGTATAATGCTTCAAAAACAGTGGATTGATTATGGTAATTGGTGGTTTTAGGCATTTTGGTTATGCTTGTAAAACAATGGATTAATGTGGTAAATTGGTTATATTGGCAAGTGATGTAGTGGTTCTTGGTTACTTGAATCGGATATAGTTAGCCGGCTATAGGATTGGGTGCACCGTGAATAAAGTCGCCTTGGATGTGGAGTGGTTGTGATTATACCGGTAACTCCATCCAAGTACACTAACGAGATGGTTAAGAACACCATGGTGGTTAAAAGTCCATGGGTGGGTCTTGTGTTAAGGTCATAATGGTGGTTAAAATTCCATTTGAGGACCTTGTGTATGTTAAGGTCATAATGGTGGTTAAAATTCCATTTGAAGACCTTGTGTATGGTAAGATCACAATGGTGGTGTAAAGTCCATGTGTGGATCTTGTATGTCCCGTGATCTCGTTAGTGATGTTATACAACTACCAATGAGTGATGGTAAGGTCATAATGGTGGTTAAAATTCCATTTGAGGACCTTGTGAATGTTAAGGTCATATGGTGTTTAAAAGTCCATATGAGGACCTTGTGTATGGTAAGGTCATAATGGTGGTTAAAATTCCATTTGAGGACCTTGTGAATGTTAAGGTCATATGGTGTTTAAAAGTCCATATGAGGACCTTGTGATTGGTAGTGTGTATGAAGCGTGGGGACAACGCTTGTAATCCGCGTATCCGATTGTGTCTTGCGTTATGATGGTTTGTGAATTATCACTTGGAAGCCAATATAATGTTCTTGAATATGATGAAGCTTGAGATGCTTGAAATGATGCATGATTGCATGAGAAGTGTGTAATGTTCTATGAATGCATGTTTACTTGTTAGCTTGAACAAGAGTTTATTTTCTAATGAGAATGGTGTATGTGTGCATGAAATCTCTTTAGTGCATTGAAGTCTTGTGAAGGCTTGTTTTAAAAATGCATGTAATGCAAATGTTGATTTTGTGGTTCATGTATTGTATTTGTTCAATGCATGGGATAAAATTGAGGGTGTAAGTGGTTTTTAAAGGTTTCTTGCTTTGAAATGATTTTTCAAGTATAAGAAAAGTATAATGTGAAGTGGAAGTGTTTTCCAAGGATCTTGTATTTAACTTTGCATAGGATGTTCATGCATGGAATGGTTAAATTGATGGTTTTGCAAGGTTGTGCTTTGAAGTGAATTACTTAGCTTTTCTAAGCTAAGGGTTGGTTTTTCATGTTTGAGCAATGCATGGTTTAAAGCATGTTGTTTAAAGGGGTTTTTCAAACATTGCTTTGGTTTATTGAATTGTGTTTACTTTTAAAAGAGGTTTTATGACTCGCTGCATTGATGGTGTTTTGGTTTTGAGCATTCCTCACTAAGCATTATGTGCTTACGCTCTTTTTTGTCCATCAATGCAGATATTTGAAGTTGGAACAGCGAGAAGCAAGGGATTCAAGGAGAACTCCACTTGAGATGTATGTCTCGGTTAATAGCTATATATATAATAAAGGCAATGGGGGGAGAATCTCTTAAGTTGACGTTTAATGAGATTGTGTATGTTGGACAAGTTTGATTTATGATTTTGAACTATGTGGTTTGACGCTTGCAACGTTTGAATCTTCTTATTCTTAAGTTGTTATGCTATGCTTCTTGTTTTATAAGCATAATTGAGTGTTGGATGTGTTGAATGAGTTGGTGCATCTAGGGGTGGTTTTGTATCTAGATTTTGATGCAATTATGTTCCTTGGGTGTTGAATGACTTGATGGTATATTTTGGTTGCTTTTGGAGCATGTTTGATTGATCAATTGTGTAATAAACCAGCGAAATTTCTGCAATCTGGGCAGCCTGTTTCGGAACAGGAGCTACCGTATCGGAACGGAGGACCTGAAATGGCCTAGGCGTTCCGAAACGGGTAGAACCGTTCCGGAACGGTTTTGCCACTGCCAGGCCCTATTTCGGAACTGGTTTCGGAACGGTCCCGCGTTTCGGAACGGATCGTCCCTGTTCCGAAACACCCGACCGTTGGGCACTGAAATTGTTGGTTATATGTTTTGAAATCTTCGCGTTTTGGTCCTGAACTTTGTATATGCAATTGAATGAGTTTAAGATGTCCGTTTGAGTTGAAATTTGACAGAGAAGCATGAAATATGACTAATTCCAATAAGGTAACTTTAAAGTGGGTTAAGTCCTTATAATTTTCAGAATTTACGTTTTGGTCCCTAAATTCATGATTTATGCAATTGAGTCCCTAAATGTGTTCTGATTGCTGTGACCTTTGAACATGCTGTTGTTATGAACATATCTAGGGTTAATGTGCATTTAGATAAGATTAAAAAGAAAAAAAAGGGTCGTTAATCAAGGTTGACTTTCGGGTTGACTTTGGTTTTCCCCTTGTAATCTTCGTAGTTCGGGTCAACCGTCTAGACCGGGCTACGGGGGTTACATTTGGTGGTATCAGAGCTGAGTTGCGGAAGCTTGGGGAAAATGGTAAATTGTTGTAATAAGTGTTTAATGTTTATTCTGTTGTGTGGTTGAAAGTCGGTTGGAATGCGTGTTTATGAGCGAATTGTTGATGTTCTTGTCATGCTTTTTGATTGTGAATCTTCATTGAGCTAATGTGGATTTGTGCTGATGTTATGCTGGTGTTGTGAGCTGATTTTATGAATAATGAAAGTGTAATGGGTATGATAGGTTGATATTATGCTGTTACGAGTGAATGTTGTTTGATGAGAGCATGATCGAAATATGTGGATTGATATGCTTGATGTCGTGATATCCATGTTTTTATTGACTGTTATGTCATGTAAAAGGGGAGAATTTGGGATACCCATTGCCTTATTATTATAGCTATTATGTTATTTTGGAGTTGGAGTTTTGAATCCTTGCTTAAAGCTGGTCTGACCGATTTGTTTGTTTTGTTATGATTGTTTGCTGTTAATAGCATGGTAAAATCGATGAGAGTATGGCAGTTGGGTGAGATGGTTGCTGCTTTAGAGCATGTTGTTAAGGCGTGGAATTCACCTTTTAATGGAGGTGTTTCGTCTCAGTCTTCAGTGCCTGAAGTTGAGGTTGTAAGGCAGGAGGAAGAAGTTGGTTCTGTGATGAAGAGTTCATCACCTATAGTTCAAGAGGTGTTGGGAACATCTCAAGCTGTGGAAAAGGTAAGGCCTGTAGACGTGCCGGCTGTGGGATGTGCGGGTTTGTCGAAACAACGTTTACATGAATTGGGGGCTGTGGAGTATCATGGTTCGACACCTGAAACGTTCGAGGCCTGGTTGGCCAGTGTAATTCTGATTTTGGATCAGGAAGGTTGTGACTATGCCTGTAAGCTGGGAAGTGTTGTCTCATTGTTGTTGGAGGACGCTTGTGCCTGGTGGACGTCTGTGGCGGTGGCATCGCACATCCATGATATAGATTGGGACTTCTTGTGTCTGCCTTTTATGAAAGGTACCTTGGAGAGAAATTCCCAAGAGTTAAGCAACGTGACGGTGTGGTATCAGTTTATGAAGGTGAGAAAAGTTTAAGTGAGAGAGTTATGGGTACTGACCTCCAGAGCGGTCAGCGTAAGAGGCTACGTGATAGAAGGTTTTGCTTGAATCGAAGTCTGGGTGGTAGTGCAAATCTGGGGCAAGTGCTGCATGATCAAGGAGTGGAAGCTCAGCTACCAGTGTGTGACCGTTGTGGAAGGCGCCATGTTGGAGGTTGTTGGGGCGCAGGAGTTTGTTGGAACTGTGGTTCTAAAGAACATGTGAAGCGGGATTGTCCTCAAGTGGTGAGATCAGCTTCAGTGGTAGCAGAAGGGTCTCTGAAGGGTCGTGGGCACGGCCAAGACAAGGTTCGAAGAAGGTAGGAAGGGCTGAAAGGTGTGAGGAGCTTGCAGAATTAATCTTGTTGGAATTGTGGGTCTGTTGGACATTTGAGACGTAATTGTTTGAAGTTGGCTCAGGGTAGTCAGGGTTCTTTACCGCAGGGAGATGGTGATGACCTTAATGTGTTAGTTGATGCTGCAGCGGTGCGGTTGGAGAATGATGGTTCTGCGGGAAAGAGAGTTCGTCTGTTGAAGCTCCGGGGCAGTGAGGTGTTTATAGGTAACCTTGTTAAGTAACCTTTGCTCTAGTATCTTAGTTTGGTTTCAGTTGGTATTTTCCCTTGTGTAGTGGGTGAGGTCTTGTTGCTAGCATGTTTGAGGTAGTAGTTGGTGTTGTTTTGAAAACAACTTTAGTGTGAAGAGGGCATTAGTGAGTATCTTGTGGATAATGGGTTGTTAGAATGATGAAGTTGGTTAAGTTAGAAGTGAGATGGGAGGTTGTTTTAGGCGGATTCTGAGGATGTTATTGGTGGGTGTGAACCGACATACATGCACAGTTAAAATCATTTGTTATACGCTATATTATATATGTACTGGTCCATGCATACATGTGACATGACATTAGAGGTTTTACATGCATGTACATCAGGCATTGTTAGGGCATATTGGTGACCATGCATACGAACGTTCACACTCGCTGATAGTTAATCGGGTCCGTTAGTGTTGGGATAGGGTTAGGTTGGATGATGGGTTTAAAAGTTGTGTTGGTGCTAGGAGAATGTTAGAAGTAATGGAGGGTATTAAGAGAGTTGTCAGTAATAGTGAGTGCGATATAGCATGTTGGTAGAAGGAAAGTGTTTGGCGCTTAATGAGTTTAGCGGTATGGTGGTGAGGAGATTACCGTTTGAGTTAGAATCAGTCAAAGTGGTTGTGAATAGCTGGTAGAAGTGGTAGTTTCTTGGTGTTAAGTGATGTAGTAAGTTAGTGGATGTGTTCCAAAGTGCTGAGGTAACTTGGCATTGATGTTGTAGTAGAAGGGTTGTTTTTGTAGGTGATGGTTCGTAGCAACCTTCGAAGAGTTGAGAAGATGTTGTGTTGTGGGTTGTAGAAACGGGTTAGCCGGGGAGAATAGAAGTTTCGTAACCTAAATATGTATGTATAGGTTGGGCGATGTTCTAGTAAGGCTAGTATTGTAGTCAAAGTTTGAAGTGGAAAAGCAATGTAAGTGCAAGGGCCATTGTTGGTTGGACGGGTTCTTGTGAGAAGTGGCTGGCTAGTTGTGTATAAGTAAATTCCTTCTGAAGTCAGCTGGTGGTGTATGGAACGGCTAGCGGAGTCAAGGTTGGGGTTTTGTGTCGTGATTTTCGGATGTTAGGTGAGTAGTCCTGGTGAGTCGTTATGGTGATAATAGCGGCGGATGTGAAGGAATGTCATCAATACGTTGAGAAGTTTGAATAAACAGTTGATGCTTAAGAATTTTTGCTTGATGTGGTAACCTTTGGAAGAGGTTGAGCAGTTGTGCAGGGGTTTTAGAAGCAGTGAAGATTGTGGGTCACATGGTGGCTGAACTGGATTGGTTGGTGTCACCGTGTGTACGAGTTATGGGAGTTATGAGCTGGGGTGGTGTTTGCTGTAAAAGTTTGGAGGTTCTTCAGGTTTTTGTTGGGGCTATGAGTAATCTGGAAGTGTAAAAGCTTAAGATGTGGTTAACATTTGAGTGTTCTGGAATTCGTGAACAATATGTGGTGGTTAAGTCTCCTGTGTTGCCTTGTGTGTTGCTTTGAGAAGTTTGGTTGTTCTCTTTTCGCCAGTTGAAATTTCGAGGACGAAATTTCTTAAAGGGGGGGAGAGAGTTGTAACACCCCAATTTTGGGCTTAGAAGTTTTGGGTTTGGACCGGACCGGTCGGGTTGCGGTTCGAATATAAAAGGGTGAATTTAGGAAAGCCTAGTTCGGGTTGCATTAAAAATATGGGAAAATGTCTTAAAATCCTCTTTTATTATATATAAGAGAAAGGGGAAATCAATTTTACAAAATGAGGTTTGGAAGAGTGACATTTTGGGTTAGTGACCAAAATGTAATTTTTGAAAATTGGGTGACTGTTTTAAAAAGGATTGAAACTTTGAGTCTTTAAGGAGCTATTTACCCAAAAGAGTTTCTCCAGATTTTTCTGAATATTAATCAATTTAATTAATGGTTTTTAATTAAGTGCAAAAGGAGGGAAAAGATATTTTGGCATTTTAACTAACTTTTCTCTAAATTTCCATTTTCTTTTCTCTCAACTTTTCTCTCAACCCAAACACATTTCTCCAGAAAAATTCTCTCTGATTTTGACAACTAAAGATTAGATTTCAATCCTCATTTGATCTCTAATCAATTCTACAACAAAACCTTAGCATTTGCTTATTGGATTTTCAAGAATTGTGGTTCCAAAAAGGGAGAAACTCAAGTTTAGAGGTATGAACGTCCTTCTCCTCTAAATTCTCAGTTCTTTACTGAAATTCCCAAGTTCTCAATCCTTGATTTGTGTTTTATTAAAGGTTTTACAATTGTGTTCTTGATCTTGGCTTTAAATGCAAGATTTGGTTAATTTGTGATGGAATTCGTATGAAATGGTTGGGTACTATTTTGAGATGTGTTTTTAATGTAAAATGGATGTATATTTGATGAGAAATTGAGGTTTAATCAATACAATCCCGGATAGGTTGATTTTCCTAAGTTTCTACTTGTGAAAATGGTGGTTTTTGGGGTGATCTTGGTGTTTCGTTAATGCTGGAGGTATAAGGACGTGTTTGGGATCATTTTGGATGTTAATTGATGTTTAAAAATGGTTAGAAGTGATGGATCTTGGCTGGGTTAGGTTTTGGAAGTGTTTGGATGTGATTTCGGTTGTGTTTGGTAGCCGAAATGTTGGATTTGCAAAGAGCAGCGAGTTTAGGTGTGTTGCTGGTGTTTTTAATGCATAATGATGCATTAATTCTCTGTTGTTATGTGCTTGAAACAGGGGAGAATGATCCGTGAGCAATAGAGGAGGCATTGGAGAGTTTCGGATGCTTGGAAGGCTTGTTGGCTAGCCTTGTTTTGTGTATCGGTGAGTGAAGTTGGGTTTTCAGCTTTAAAACCAAGGTTTGAAGGTTTTGGGAGCTTAGTTTAAGTCTAAACAACTTAGCTAAGCTCAAGAGTAAGTAAATGGAATTTCTCTCTTGGTTGTGTTATGAATTGGTTTTTAAGGCACTTATGATTGTTGGATGCAATGCATGTGAATTGCATGTTTTAAATTCTGTTTTGAAAGCATATTTTAGCATGGTTTAATGCTGGTTTTGAAAGCCATGTGTGAAGGATGCTCAAGGTAAGAGATCCTTGGTTTAGTACATTGGAATTGTGGAATTATTGCATAGTGTTGCATGTTGTTTAATGGCTTTGTATAATGCTTCAAAAACAGTGGATTGATGATGGTAATTGGTGGTTTTAGGCATTTTGGTTATGCTTGTAAAACAATGGATTAATGTGGTAAATTGGTTATATTGGCAAGTGATGTAGTGGTTCTTGGTTACTTGAATCGGATATAGTTAGCCGGCTATAGGATTGGGTGCACCGTGAATAAAGTCGCCTTGGATGTGGAGTGGTTGTGATTATACCGGTAACTCCATCCAAGTACACTAACGAGATGGTTAAGAACACCATGGTGGTTAAAAGTCCATGGGTGGGTCTTGTGTTAAGGTCATAATGGTGGTTAAAATTCCATTTGAGGACCTTGTGTATGTTAAGGTCATAATGGTGGTTAAAATTCCATTTGAAGACCTTGTGTATGGTAAGATCACAATGGTGGTGTAAAGTCCATGTGTGGATCTTGTCTGTCCCGTGATCTCGTTAGTGATGTTATACAACTACCAATGAGTGATGGTAAGGTCATAATGGTGGTTAAAATTCCATTTGAGGACCTTGTGAATGTTAAGGTCATATGGTGTTTAAAAGTCCATATGAGGACCTTGTGTATGGTAAGGTCATAATGGTGGTTAAAATTCCATTTGAGGACCTTGTGAATGTTAAGGTCATATGGTGTTTAAAAGTCCATATGAGGACCTTGTGATTGGTAGTGTGTATGAAGCGTGGGGACAACGCTTGTAATCCGCGTATCCGATTGTGTCTTGCGTTATGATGGTTTGTGAATTATCACTTGGAAGCCAATATAATGTTCTTGAATATGATGAAGCTTGAGATGCTTGAAATGATGCATGATTGCATGAGAAGTGTGTAATGTTCTATGAATGCATGTTTACTTGTTAGCTTGAACAAGAGTTTATTTTCTAATGAGAATGGTGCATGTGTGCATGAAATCTCTTTAGTGCATTGAAGTCTTGTGAAGGCTTGTTTTAAAAAGGCATGTAATGCAAATGTTGATTTTGTGGTTCATGTATTGTATTTGTTCAATGCATGGGATAAAATTGAGGGTGTAAGTGGTTTTTAAAGGTTTCTTGCTTTGAAATTATTTTTCAAGTATAAGAAAAGTATAATGTGAAGTGGAAGTGTTTTCCAAGGATCTTGTATTTAACTTTGCATAGGATGTTCATGCATGGAATGGTTAAATTGATGGTTTTGCAAGGTTGTGCTTTGAAGTGAATTACTTAGCTTTTCTAAGCTAAGGGTTGGTTTTTCATGTTTGAGCAATGCATGGTTTAAAGCATGTTGTTTAAAGGGGTTTTTCAAACATTGCTTTGGTTTATTGAATTGTGTTTACTTTTAAAAGAGGTTTTATGACTCGCTGCATTGATGGTGTTTTGGTTTTGAGCATTCCTCACTAAGCATTATGTGCTTACGCTCCTTTTTGTCCATCAATGCAGATATTTGAAGTTGGAACAGCGAGAAGCAAGGGATTCAAGGAGAACTCCACTTGAGATGTATGTCTCGGTTAATAGCTATATATATAATAAAGGCAATGGGGGGAGAATCTCTTATGTTGACGTTTAATGAGATTGTGTATGTTGGACAAGTTTGATTTATGATTTTGAACTATGTGGTTTGACGCTTGCAACGTTTGAATCTTCTTATTCTTAAGTTGTTATGCTATGCTTCTTGTTTTATAAGCATAATTGAGTGTTGGATGTGTTGAATGAGTTGGTGCATCTAGGGGTGGTTTTGTATCTAGATTTTGATGCAATTATGTTCCTAGGGTGTTGAATGACTTGCTGGTATATTTTGGTTGCTTTTGGAGCATGTTTGATGGATCAATTGTGTAATAAACCAGCGAAATTTCTGCAATCTGGGCACCCTGTTTCGGAACAGGAGCTACCGTATCGGAACGGAGGGCCTGAAATGGCCTAGGCGTTCCGAAACGGGTAGAACCGTTCCGGAACGGTTTTGCCACTGCCAGACCCTGTTTCAGAATTGGTTTCAGAACGGTCCTGCCTTTCGGAACGGATCGTCCCTGTTCCGAAACACCCGACCGTTGGGCACTGAAATTGTTGGTTATATGTTTTGAAATCTTCGCGTTTTGGTCCTGAACTTTGTATATGCAATTGAATGAGTTTGAGATGTCCGTTTGAGTTAAAATTTGACAGAGAAGCATGAAATATGACTAATTCCAATAAGGTAACTTTAAAGTGGGTTAAGTCTTTATAATTTTCAGAATTTACGTTTTGGTCCCTAAATTCATGATTTGTGCAATTGAGTCCCTAAATGTGTTCTGATTGCTGTGACCTTTGAACATGCTGTTTTTATGAACATATCTAGGGTTAATGTGCCTTTAGATAAGATTAAAAAGAAAAAAAAGGTCGTTAATCAAGGTTGACTTTCGGGTTGACTTTGGTTTTCCCCGTGTAATCTTCGTAGTTCGGGTCAACCGTCTAGACCGGGCTACAGGGGGTTACATCCAAATTCCATGGACTTTAGGAGATGAGGGCTTTAGCCATTCATTAATGGCATAATGGTAATTATGATTTTTTTGGTGAATTAAAATAAAACAAAAACAAAGATGAATACATGTGCTCAGCTTCTTCCTCATTTCCATTTTCAAATCTAACAACATTGAAGAGCTCTCTACACCAAGTCACTATTCCATCTCATTTCTCCTTCATTTTTGGTCGGTTTTGAAAGGTAATTATATCCCCATTTTGCTCTCATCTTCCTCTCTTCAAAAGTACCATTAGATTTCATTTTCATCATTGTTTTAGAAATTTGGTTTTCCATGGGAAAATGTTAAAGGTTGCTACTTTATGGGTTTTGATTTAAGTTTTTGATTTGTTAATGTTTGATATGATCTTAGAAAAACCAAAAAGGTCCAACATATCTTAATTTTGGATGAATTTAAGCTAATTTTCGGAAATGGGTTTTGTTGGGGTTTTGGAGAGGTTTTAGAGTTGGTTTAAGGGCTATTTTAATTGGGAAAATGTTTGGTTATGATAGTATGGCATATGAGGATCGTTTTGGGTGTGTTTGATGACCGTTTGGTTGTTCGAAATGGAAGATTTCAGTGGGTATAGAGGGCTCATCAAAAATTAGAAGTTTTGTGAGTGTTCTTGGCTTGATTTGATGCTTAATTGGTGTTATAAGTTACAGCAGGGGTTTATGGTTTTTTTGGTGATTAATAGAGTGTGTTTGATTGTTTAGAGACAAGGAATTGTGTTGGTGACGCATCGGGAGTGAATTCGGAAGCTTGAAGGTCTTGGTTGCTTGGTTGTTGAGCTCGGAAGTGAAGGTGAGTGGTTAAATGCTTTTAAATGGTTTTAAAGTGTTGGTTCAAGCATGTGGAGTAGGTTGGGCTTGGTAGACCCACCTAGAGTTGGGATTAGATTGGTAGTCTAATCCCAAGCTATAGTTAGAGACTATGGTTGATCTTTGAATGTGTTTATGCCTCATGTTTAATTGTGATTGTGTTGGCTATGTATATGGTGTTATACATGTATGTTGAGGCTTGGATTGATGTATTGTTATATGCATGTGGATTGTGAATGATGTTAATCATGGTGAGTACGTGCTAAACACGGAAGTATTATGAAATGATGTTGTGAAAGGTTGTGGATTGTGTTTAATATTGGCACTAGTATGCTTGGGTACAAATGATCGATCATTAGGATGTTAGTGTGCGCACGTGAGTCAAATGCGCGCGTGGTATTGGTGATGGTAGTCATCAAGATGGAGTACGGGTTCGCCCGGAAAACCTTCATATATATATGTTAGTCGATGATGAGTATAATCCCATCGACGGGGCGTGAGGATGAGTGGAATCCCCTCCGCGTGAACGGTGATGAGTGTAATCCCACCGTAAGGTAATGATTGTGTTGGATGTGAGTTCCAACTTGAGTAGATTATGATAAACGAATCTCTATGATATCTCATATCATAATATTCGAGTATGGCCATGCATTTTCTAATCTCACTCAATCATGTGGCCGAAGATATTTCTCCCATTATGTAGGAGGGACAAATCCTTTCTTGATCAACCATATTTCACTACATAGGTCATCACGTATCCAATCATTAGTCTTTATAATGTAGTCAGTTACGACACACGTTTGACTATGTCAAAATACGTAAATCTTTATGTTGAAATCATGTTGATCTCAAGTCTGAGGATTATACATATGTTTATCATGAGCAATGTTGTGATTGTCACATAATTACCAAAGAAACATGCTCATAGCGGGTCAATCCAGTATGTTGTTCTCTAACAAATACTTATGTGTTGATTTTGACATCTCTATGTCAATGACAACACTTGTTATCAATCAACCACATATTAGTCTTTATATATTGTCACTGTTCATACCCGTAATAATATTCGACTAAGGATCTTATTTAACAATAATCGTATTATTGTATGGACATTATTATCCAATGGTTAGTTTGATGCACAGAAACATACCAAATGATAATAACGGCAATGCCATTACTTGATAAATCTAGTAAAATAGTATGTCTATTCAATCATCATATGATTGGTCTTTGGGCATACTCCAACAATCTCCCACTAGCACTAAGACCAATAATTCTCGTATTTAATACGATATGGCTTAGTGTAACTGACATGCTTATGCTGTGTCAAAAGCTTTGTCAGGGAGTTGACAAAGTTATCAACTTTGTGCGTATGTTGCATACTTTCACATCTCCAAGATGTAAGCATTTTAGAATATGTTTGGATTTATTGATGAGATTTGGGTTTTATTTGCTTATGCAAAGGTTCCATCATAACAGAGTTATGTAGCATCTAATATGCTTGGAACAACCCTTAGTTCAGAAGTGAACCCTTTAGATCCAAACATCCTTCTGTAATACATTCAGCCTATGTTGTAGAGTTAGATACTGTCTCATGTTGCTAACTCGCAGTATCTTTTATTAATGCAAAACGGATTGCGATCTTTAGTTCCTTTTGATGAGTATGTCATCTACATTCAATACTTAGGAAAGTAACAATGCTCCCACTAGCTCTTTTGAAAACAAGACTCCTCTTTGTTTCTAGATAAACCAAACCTTTTGATTGTATCTTCTGAAACGAATATCCCAACTTCGAGAAGCTTGCCTTAGTCTACGGATAGACCTTTGTAGCTTACATACCTTCCAAGTGTTTTACTTGAGTGAAAAAACCTTCTGGATGTGTCATGTACACATCCGTTTCAAGTTTTCCCTTAGGAAAGCGGTTTTGACATTCCTTTATTTGATTCCATAATCATGGTATGTAACTACTTGCAAGTGAGATTAAAATGGATTAAACATAGCTACAAGGAAGATGCTTTATCATAGTCTATACTATGAAGTTTGTCGAAAACTTTTAGCGACGAATCATCCTTTGTATGTTTTATCATCCATGTCGGTTTTTCCTTTTTGAAAAACTCATCCATACCTCTTAGGTTTTACCCTTTTAGGTAACCAAAGTCTATACTTGGTTTTAGACATGGATTCAATCTCATATCTCATGGCTCTTAGCCATTTCTCGAATTTTGGGCTCACCATTGTTTTCTGATAAGACATAGTCTTTATCTTGATCCGAAAATAGAGTGTTTCCATGTACATATAGCGAGAAATCCATATTTCTCAAGTATATGGTATTCTCTTAAGGATCAACACAATGGTTGTGTTTTGTTCCAATGTTCCTTGATCATTTGTGGAACATTCTCAATCTTTGGTTCATAAATTTGTTGTCTAAAATTTCTTCAAAATCCAAATTCCATTTTTCTTTTGTGAGAGGTTATCTCTTTCGAGAGAAACTCTCGTTTGAGCAACAAACATTTGTTCTCGTTAAAGTTGAAGAAATAATATCCCTTTGTGAGAATTAATCTATTTCAAGATAAACTCTCGTTTGAGAAACAAATGCTTTGTTCATGTTAGGATAAACAACAAATGGAATTTTTAAGGTTCGAACTTTGTAAACATTTTAACATGTAAGTTTTGTAACCTTAAAACATCAAAGGTATTCTAGAACAATTCTTAGTCCATATCTTATTTGGCGTTTTTGAACCAAGTTTTGAAAAAAAAACACGATTAAGTATGAGAGTTGTTTTTCTAGTGTGTAAAGAAGTCGAAAAATGACTTGTTCTGAATCAAAACGTGTTTAACATATTTGATTCTCTTTCAAAGATTTTTCGTTCCACTTGTGGGATTTAATTATGGGACAATCCCATATTCTTTGAAAGTTCATTAAACTTTAAGTATTCTTGAATTTGATCTCATCAAATTACCTTAATACTTTTACGAGTTTGAGATTAGTCATTTGTTTTATTTATCTTATAAATATTATTGATTTGATTAGTTTAAAGATCATTGATTCGTTGTACCATAAGAGATTAAAAGAATAACATTTATTTAAATAATCTCAAAATTAAAATATCTTGTCCTTACAAGATAACTAAAACTTAGGCACAAAATAATAATCTTAAAAACTAAAACAAAACTATTTAAGCAAAAACACATGTCCTAATGGATGATGTAGCAACTCTTGCTTTATTTCCATTCGCAAGTCCATGTCTATTCTGATGCCTTCTCTTTAGAAGCCTCTGAGGTTGATGCCTCACTCGTTTTTGCTTTCTTGACTTCTTGTAGGTGTGTGGGGCAGTTTCTCTTCCAATGTCTGGTCTTGCCGCAATGGAAACATTTTCCATCCTTCTTGATTCCCTTCTTAGGTTTCAATGCCTCCTTTCCATCGATTTTGGTCTTACCATCACCTTTAGACTTTGCTGCCCTTGCGGACCATCAGAACAAGTTTAGGTCCTACCTTCTTCAGGTTGATTTCAGCAGTTCTCAACATGCCGGGCAATTGTGGCAGCGTCTTGTTAATTTCATTCATATTGAAATTAAGGACGAACTGATTGAAACTATCCGGCAACGATTGCAGGATGACATCAGTAGCTAATTCGTCTTTCAGCGGAAAGCCGAGCTTCTCCAATGTTTGGATGTAGCCCATCATTTTGATGACGTGAGCTCCTACGAGAGATCCCTCACTCATCTTGCATTGAAACAGAGCTTTAGTGGTCTCGTACCTCTCTTGACGAGCTTGCCCTTCATAAATCTCCTTGAGATTTTGAATCATATCATAAGCTACCATGTCCTCATGTTGCTTCTGAAGCTCAGGGGTCATGGAGGCAAGCATAAGACAACCGACATCCAACATGTCGTCCATGTATTTCTCAAACTTGTATTTGTCAGCTCTGGAAGCAGTGGCAACCGGTTCATCAGGAACAGGTTCTTCAATGACATATTCCTTCTTTTCCTGTTTGAGAACAATTCTCAAGTTGCGGAACCAGTCAAGGAAGTTTATGCCATTGAGCTTATCCTTCTCAATGACAGATCGCAGAGATAGAGTATTATTTGCCATTAATTCTACAACAAATAAAATATGCTACATAAGTTTTACTAAATTTTAAAATTTATAAATAGGTCTTTACTATAAATTTACTCCCACTATTTTATTCAAAATTAAAAACCCTCTAGTTTTAATTTCAGAAAATGTTTTGATAGTTTTCTAGTGAGTGAGGATCCATATTTCACCATTCCTAAATCAGCTTTGGCCAGTCTTTTAGGAAATAGTTATTTAGGTAAGTAACACCTTACTAATTACATCTCATGTAATTCCTCATCTTTTGGCGAACAACTCTTGTTCTTTAAATCATCTTATGATTAACCAAAACTTTTAACCACTAGGTTTTCTAATCCTATTAGAACAACCCAGCTAAGTCAATGCCAATATCTCAACCGGCGAATATCACTAGCTTATTCTTCGCGTTTAACTAAGATAGATAAATGTGACATTGCTTTGGCAAAGCTCGCATTATATCGATCGAAGCTTTAACAAGGGTAAATATTGGATGGTTAAAACAGACTTAGAATTATAGTGAGAGATTTACTTAATTATCTCATCATTTTTAACATTGATCCTATCAATAGAACTATGTTTAATCATGCTTATAAAACATCCATTGCATCACATACAAGGTAAATATAAGCGGTAAATAAATATGCAATGATTATAGCCCTTCTTAACCTAAGGCGACCCGTCCCAAGCCAATGGGAGGACCATTCTACTGAAGATAGAATCTGCTTCTGAAATGCCTGGTCCACAAGGGAAGGCCCACCACGCTGCTATGTTGGTCCTTGCTTGATCTCCATGAGTATTTACAATTTTCAGAAACTCGCGTTACATGCGAGGGAGTGAGATGAGAAGAGAAGTACAATAGAAGATAGAGAAAGGCACGCCACGCAGGCCGTATTTATAAAAACCAAAACTATAAATGCTATGTGCTATAACCATGCAAAACAAACACCGTGCAATCTAACATGCATTTCAAACATCCTGCGAACAAAGTAACGACGTGTTTACGGAGTTTTAAACTGATTATCCCTATGTTGCGGTTAATTGGCCAAAGAAGGATCACGAGGTTTCATAAATCATTTGGGTTAACGAACAAATGCACCAGGTAGGTCAACATGAAAGAGAGGTGGCGCACTAGGCACACTTAAGTACCAGGTCTTTGATGATGCCAATCCTAGACATGCATTTTTCACAACGTCTAATAATAACTCTTATGGATTCACCGTGAAAGATAGTTTGATAACTTTTATCAAATTAGAAGCCCTTTCAGAGATTTCATAAATCTATGAAACTATGAACAACTACTTGTTCTCTAGACTAACTATTAGTCTCAACATGTTAACATTTAACATTGAAGCAACCTAACATAGTTATGATTAACTCTTAATCATTCAGTGATAATCAAAATAAGTCTTTATTAGGTGTGATATGATAAACGATAAATATCTAAATCGAATCAAACAGCATGCATCTCATACATAAACATCACCCAAGAATTTAAGTCCGAATTCGTATGATACAAGTGGCTCTGATACCACTGTTAGGTCACGTCGATACGCCCCGTGGCGCAGCGGAAAAATAAATCCGACGTAATCCAGCCAGGATCCATGTACAGGAACGAATCCGGGGTGAAAAGATGAAAAGTTACCTTTTTAAAACTCTGGAAACTGGAAAACCGACGGTATGTCGGAATAACCACGTCAAGTAAAACTAGAATCGTCACTGGTTCACAACGACCTCTATGGAGTCCACCCGAACAAAACGAACAAAGTTTCAGCCTCCCCAACACTTAGGGATAAATTTCGACAGGTTTGAACACCTTCCAGGGAGAAGTTGAAACCCCTCCAGGGATTCCTGAGGGAGTCTGAAATCGACCAGGGGTTCTACCGGGACTTGAATTCGAACTAGGAAATCGCCAGGGGGCAAGAGGAACACTAGAAAAATATCGAACAGCTTCTCAGAAGAAATTTGGGACTTGTCGAAAATTCCAGAGGGGAATTCACAGGGATATGTCGAAATTTGCAAGGAGTAATAGGGATGATTTGGTTGCTAGCCCTTGTCCCTTTAAATAGTATTCAGAGACTTAATTCTAATTGAATACCTTAAATCCAAGTTCAACCAAAATTCATAGAATCTAATTCTACTTGAAATTGGTTTATATTAAATATACATTATATTTAATAATATTAAATGAAATATATATATTTAATTATGTAGAATCTTATTCTACATAAAACATGGATTTAAATATACATTATATTTAATCCAAATATATATATTTTATTATATAGAATCTCATTCTATCTTTACTTGGATTTAAATATATTTAAATATATATTTTTTAATTATGTAGAATCTAATTCTACATAAACTTGGAATTAAATATACATTATATAAATTCCAATATATATTTAAATTTATAGAATCTTATTCTATAATATTTAAGTCTCTAAATATTTTCCATACTCTAAATAATATATGATAAATACAATATTTATCCAAGATTATTCCCATTTAAGGGAGTTGCCGATTTCCCCTATCCCATAGGGGATTTTCGGCAACCTCCCTAAAATAGGGAGTATGGTTTCCAATTTTTTTTGTTCATTTCATTCGAAGGGTGTGACCCTTGTAGGTTCATGCAACGTTAGCAGCAAAATTACAATTGTTCTAATTTTACAAACAATGAGTGGCATCTAGCAATACATCATTGCTACCTAAGTTGCATGAAGTCATGGTTTGACTTTCCTAATTCCTGAATAAACTTCCATTATGTATTTCATCCTTTTGTCCTTTATATCTTAGATGAACACAAGTCATGGGTTAGTCACACTTGCGTTGTCCATCTAGTGTTTCTTGATGTCTTGAGTAGATTATGATAAACGAATCTCTATGATATCTCATATCATAATATTCGAGCATGGCCATGCATTTTCTAATCTCACTCAATCAACTGGCCGAAGATATTTCTCCCATTATGTAGGAGGGACAAATCCTTTCTTGATCAACCATATTTCACTACATAGGTCATTACGTATCCAATCATCAGTCTTTATAATGTAGTCAGTTACGACACACGTTTGACTATGTCAAAATACGTAAATCTTTATGTTGAAATCATGTTGATCTCAAGTCTGAGGATTATACATATGTTTATCATGAGCAATGTTGTGACTGTCACATAATTACCCAAGAAACATGCTCATAGCGAGTCAATCCAGTATGTTGTTCTCTAACAAATACTTATGTGTTGATTTTGACATCTCTATGTCAATGACAACACTTGTTATCAATCAACCACATATTAGGCTTTATATATTATCACTGTCCATACCCATAATAATATTCGACTAAGGATCCTATTTAACAATAATCGTATTATTGTATGGGCATTATTATCCAATGGTTAGTTTGATGCACAGAAACATACCAAATGATAATAATGGCAATGCCATTACTTGATAAATCTAGTAAAATAGTATGTCTATTTAATCATCATATGATTGGTCTTTGGGCATACTCCAACAATCTCCCACTAGCACTAAGACCAATCATTCTCGTATCTAATACGATATGGCTTAGTGTAACTGACATGCTTATGATGTGTCAAAAGCTTTGTCAGGGAGTTGACAAAGTTATCAACTTTGTGCGTATGTTGCATACTTTCACATCTCCAAGATGTAAGCACTTTAGAATATGTTTGGATTTATTGATGAGATCTGGGTTTTATTTGCTTATGCAAAGGTTCCATCATAACAGAGTTATGTAGCATCTAATATGCTGGGAACAACCCTTAGTTCAGAAGTGAACCCTTTAGATCCAAACATCCTTCTGTAATACATTCAGCCTATGTTGTAGAGTTAGATATTGTCTCATGTTGCTAACTCGCAGTATCTTTTATTAATGCAAAACGGATTGCGATCTTTAGTTCCTTTTGATGAGTATGTCATCTACATACAATACTTAGGAAAGTAACAATGCTCCCACTAGCTCTTTTGAAAACAAGACTCCTCTTTGTTTCTAGATAAACCAAACCTTTTGATTGTATCTTCTGAAACGAATATCCCAACTTCGAGAAGCTTGCCTTAGTCTACGGATAGACCTTTGTAGCTTACATACCTTCCAAGTGTTTACTAGAGTGACAAAACCTTCTAGATGTGTCATGTACACATCTATTTCAAGTTTTTCCTTAGGAAAGCGGTTTTGACATCCCTTTATTTTATTCCATAATCATGGTATGTAACTACTTGCAAGTGAGATTAAGATGGATTAAACATAGCTACAAGGAAGATGCTTTATCATAGTCTATACTATGAAGTTTGTCGAAAACTTTTAGCGACGAATCATCCTTTGTATGTTTTATCATCCATGTCAGTTTTTCCTTTTTGAAAAACTCATCCATACCTCTTAGGTTTTACCCTTTTAGGTAACCAAAGTCTATACTTGGTTTTAGACATGGATTCCATCTCATATCTCATGGCTCTTAGCCATTTCTCGAATTTTGGGCTCACCATTGCTTTCTGATAAGACCTAGTCTTTAACTTGACCCGAAAAGAAGAGTGTTTCTATGTACGGATAGTGAGAAATCCATATTTCTCAAGTATATGGTATTCTCTTAAGGATCAACACAATGGTTGTGTTTTGTTCCAATGTTCCTTGATCATTTGTGGAACATTCTCAATCTTTGGTTCATAAATTTGTTGTCTAAAATTTCTTCAAAATCCAAATTCCATTTTTTCTTTTGTGAGAGGTAATCTCTTTCGAGAGAAACTCTCGTTTGAGCAACAAACATTTGTTCTCGTTAAAGTTGAAGAAATAATATCCCTTTGTGAGATTAATCTCTTTCAAGATAAACTCTCGTTTGAGAAACAAACGCTTTGTTCTCGTTAGGATAAACAACAAATGGAGTTTTTAAGGTTCGAACTTTGTAAATATTTTAACATGTAAGTTTTGTAACCTTAAAACTTCAAAGGTATTCTAGAACAATTCTTAGTCCATATCTTATATGGCGTTTTTGAACCAAGTTTTGAAAAAAAAAACACGATTAAGTATGATAGTTGTTTTTCTAGTGTGTAAAGAAGTCAAAAATGACTTGTTCTGAATCAAAACATGTCTAACATATTTGATTCTCTTTCAAAGATTTTTCGTTCCACTTGTGGGATTTAATTATGGGACAATCCCATATTCTTTGAAAGTTCATTAAACTTTAAGTATTCTTGAATTTGATCTCATCAAATTACCTTAATACTTTTACGAGTGTGAGATTAGTCATTTGTTTTATTTATCTTATAAATATTATTGATTTGATTAGTTTAAAGATCATTGATTCGTTGTGCCATAAGAGATTAAAAGAGTAACATTTATTTAAATAATCTCAAAATTAAAATATCTTGTCCTTACAAGATAACTAAAACTTAGGCACAAAATAATAATCTTAAAAACTAAAACAAATCAATTTAAGCAAAAACACATGTCCTAATGGATGATGTAGCAACTCTTGCTTTATTTCCATTCGCAGGTCCATGTATATTCTGGTGCCTTCTCTTTAGAAGCCTCTGAGGTTGATGCCTCACTCGTTTTTGATTTCTTGACTTCTTGTAGGTGTGTGGGGCAGTTTCTCTTCCAATGTCCTGTCTTGCCGCAATGGAAACATTTTCCATCCTTCTTGATTCCCTTCTTAGGTTTCAATGCCTCCTTTCCATCGATTTTGGTCTTACCATCACCTTTAGACTTTGCTGCCCTTGCGGACCATCAGAACAGGTTTAGGTCCTACCTTCTTCTGGTTGATTTCAGCAGTTCTCAACATGCCGAGCAACTGTGGCAGCGTCTTTTTAATTTCATTCATATTGAAATTAAGGACGAACTGATTGAAACTATCCGGCAACGATTGCAGGATGACATCAGTAGCTAATTCGTCTTTCAGCGGAAAGCTGAGCTTCTCCAACGTTTGGATGTAGCCCGTCATTTTGATGACGTGAGCTCCTACGGGAGATCCCTCACTCATCTTGAATTGAAACAGAGCTTTAGAGGTCTCGTACCTCTCTTGACGAGCTTGCCCTTCATAAATCTCCTTGAGATTTTGAATCATATCATAAGCTACCATGTCCTCATGTTGCTTCTGAAGCTCAGGGGTCATGGAGGCAAGCATAAGACAACCGACATCCAGCATGTCGTACATGTGGTTAGAGAAGACAGTCTGCATCTTAGCTCAGATGGGTTGTGTGGGTGCTCGCAAATTGGGCTGTGTGATTTCTTTGCTACAGGGTGATGCCTACACCTGGTGGGTCACCATTACTACTGGGGTTCCTGAGGCTGAGATTGGTTGGGATTTCTTCGAGTTTGCTTTCAGGAAGTGGTACTTGGGACCGAGATATCTTGATGAGAAGAAGCGAGAGTTCATGGCTCTCGTTCAGGGAGATGCTTCTGTGACTGACTACGAGATTCGTTTTGTTCGTTTGAGTTAGTATGCTCCAGAGTTGGTTCCTACTGAGAGGGACCGTTGTAATTGTTTCAGATATGGGCTTCATGAAAAAGTTAAGAGGTACACCTTAGCTTCAGATTACACTGATTTTGATGTCTTGGTTGCTAGAGCCAAGGACATTGAGCACAGCTTGGGGCTGACCAAGCGTTCAGGAGGATCTAGTTCTGGTAAGAGACATAACAACTTTGACCGTGGAGATGCCAAGAGGCATAGAGGTAGCGGACAGCAGTTTGACCATGGGCGTGGCGGTGGCCACCATGGTAGAGGCCACCAGGGCCATAGAACTGGAGGGCGTTTGCCCGAGTGCACACGTTGTGGGAGACATTATTCTGGTGAGTATTGGGGTAACTTCCATGCTTGTTGGAACTGTGGTTCGAGGGACCACTTTAGGAGGGAGTGTCAGCATCAGGCGGCACAGGCACCGAACATAACACAGGCTCTTGCGAGAGCGATAGATTATCAAAGAGGCTGTGGGTGCGGTCGAGGCTGCTTCCAGCCTAGGGCTAATGCACCTAGGGTAAATGCTCAGAGGAACCTTGCTCATGTTGTGGCAGTACAGCCAGAGGCAGGAGGACCAGCGAGAGTCTATGCTCAGAGAGAGGCCGGGAACGACACTAATGTGATAGTAGGTAATTTTGAGTTACAGTCTATGTCTTTGCTTTCGTTGGTTGATTCGGGTTCTACGCATTCCTACATTTTGAGTGAGCGTGCAAAGAAGTTAGATATACTTGTTGAGATCTTAGTTGTAGGTATGCATGTGACTAGTTCCTTTTGTGAGACAGTTGTAGTTAGACGGATGTATAGGAGTTGTCCGCTGAAGATTTAGGGTCATGTATTTCCTGTTGATATGATGGAGCTTCCGTTTTATGGCTTTGACATTATTCTGGGTATGGATTGGTTGGTTGAGCACCGAGCTAGTGTAGACTTTGGGACGAAGATGATTGCTTTGAAACTTTCTGATGATTACGAGGTAATAGTAGTAGGCGAGAACATTAAGTTCTTGTCTAATGTTGTGTCAGCTTTAGAGGCTCATAGGTTGATGGATTTTGGTTGTGGGTCTTACTTAGCTTATGTTATGAATCCGAATACGAGTGAGGCTAGACCGAAGGACATTAGAACAATTTGTGATTTTCCGGATGTGTTTCCTCAAGAGTTACCAGGTTTGCCTCCTGACAGAGATGTTGAGTTTGTGATTGAGACTGTTTCAGGGTCTACTCTAGTTTCTATTGCTCCGTATCGTATGGCTCCGAAAGAGTTGAAGGAATTGAAGAGTCAGCTTCAGGAGTTATTAGACCGTGGTTTCATTAGGCCTAGTAGTTCACCTTGGGGTGCTCCTGTGTTGTTTGTAAAGAAGAAAGATGGCAGCATGTGAATGTGTATAGACTACATGCAGTTGAATCAGTTGACCGTGAAGAACAAGTATCCGTTGCCTCGTATAGATGACTTGTTTGATTAGTTGAGGGGAGCTTCAGTGTTCTCAAAGATAGATTTGAGGTTAGGGTACTATCAGTTGAAAGTAAAAGAGTGTGATGTTCTGAAGACAACTTTTAGGACTAGATATGGTCACTATGAGTTTCTTGTGATGCCATTTGGGCTCACGAATGCACTTGCAACATTCATGGATATGATGAACAGAATTTTTAGAGACTATCTAGACCGGTTTGTAGTTGTCTTCATAGATGATATCCTGGTATACTCAAGATCAAGAGAAGAGCATGACGAGCACTTGAGACTTGTTCTACAAAGATTGTTGAGCAATCAGTTGTATGCGAAGTTTAGCAAATGTGAGTTCTGGATTCGAGAGGTTGTATTTCTTGTCCATGTAGTTTCAGCTAAAGGTATTCGTGTTGATCCGTCGAAGATTGAGGTTATTGTTGAGTGTAAACAACCTAAGTCTGTGACTGAGATTAGGAGTTTCCTAGGATTAGCCGGTTACTATAGGAGATTTGTTGATGGTTTCTCTAGAGTAGCTGCTCTTTTGACTAAGTTGTTGCAAAAATGAGTTAAGTTCGAGTGGTCAGATGCAAGACATAAGGCTTTTGAGAAATTGAAAGAGGCTTTGACAAATGCTCCGGTGTTAGTGCAACCAGTTTCCAGTAAAGAATTTGTGATCTATAGTGATGGTTCCTACATAGGTTTAGGGTGTGTTCTGATGCAAGAAAGAAGAGTTGTTGCCTATGCTTCGAGACAGTTGAAAGTGCATGAGAAGAACTATCCTACTCACGATATTGAGTTAGCCGCGGTTGTGTTTGCATTGAAGATTTGGCGTCACTACTTGTATGGTGAGTAGTGTATAGTTTATACCAATCATAAGAGCTTAAAGTATTTGATGACATAGAGAGAGTTGAACTTAAGACAGAGAAGATGGCTTGAGTTGTTGAAAGATTATGATTTGACCATTGAGTACCATCCGAGTAAGGCAAATGTAGTAGCCGATGCTTTGAGTAGAAATGTTGCAGTTGAGTTGCGAGCTATGTTTGCTAGATTGAGTGTATCCGGTGATGGAGGTTTGATCACAGAGCTGCAAGTGAAACCTTCCTTGATTCAGTTGATTAGAGAGAAGCAGTTGCAAGATGTGTCATTAGTTCCTCATGTTCAGGATATAGCTGAAGGTAGACCGACCGAGTATAGTTTCAGTGGTGAGAATGTGTTGTGTTTCAGAGACAGAGTTGTTGTACCAGAAGATGTTGAGTTGAGACGTCTGATTCTGAGCGAAGCACATTCGAGTCCTTTCTCCATGCATTCGAGTAGTACCAAGATGTACCGTGACTTGAAGAATGATTATTATTGGGTTGGTTTGAAGAAGGATGTAGCCGAGTATGTGAGTCGTTGTATGGTTTGTCAGAGAGTGAAGGCAGAACATCAGGTTCATTCAGGTTTGTTACAGCCTTTGAAGATTCCGGAATGGAAATGGGAGAGAATTATTATGGACTTTGTGTCGGGGTTACCATTTTCTCCTTCGAAGAAGAATTCTGTTTGGGTGATTGTTGATAGATTCACTAAATGTGCTCACTTTTTAGCAGTGAACACTACGAATTCTTTAAACAAGTTGGCTAGTTTGTATATCCGTGAGATTGTGAGACTTCATGGAGTTCCGAAGTCTATTGTTTCAGATAGGGATCCAAGATTCACATCGAGGTTCTGGGGTTGTTTGCATAGTGCTTTAGGTAGCCGTTTGCATTTCAGTACTTCATATCAGCCACAGTTCGATAGACAGTCAGAGCGAGTGATACAAATTCTTGAGGACATGCTTCGTTGTTGTGTGATTGACTTCCAGGGTTCTTGGGAGAAGCACGTGCCTTTAGTTGAGTTTGCTTACAACAACAGTTACCAGGCTAGTATACAGATGGCTCCCTATGAGGCTTTGTATGGTAGGCAATGTAGGACTCCGATCTGTTGGGCTGAAACGGGTCAGAGATTGTTACCTATGCCGGACTTGCTTAAGGGGACTACTAAAAAAGTGAAGTTGATCTGTGACTGTTTGAAAGCAGCTTCCGATCGTCAAAAGTCTTACGCAGACTTGAAGAGAAAAGAAATTGAGTTCTCAGTGGGTGAGAAAGTGTTCCTGAAAGTATCTCCGTGGAAGAAGGTAATGAGATTTGGCCGGAAAGGTAAGTTGAGTCCGAGGTTTATTGGACCGTATGAGATAGTTGAGCGGATTGGGCCAGTAGCTTACCGTTTGAGATTGCCTTCAGAGTTAGAGAAGATCCAAGATGTGTTTCATGTGTCGATGCTTAGGAGATATAGATCAGATCCGTCTCATGTTATGCATGTTGATGAGATAGAGTTGAATCTGGATTTGTCTTATAATGAAGAACCAGTTGAGATACTTGCTTCTGATAGCAAGGTGTTGCGTGGCAAGACCATAGAGTTGGTCAAGGTGTTGTGGAGACATAGAGGTGTGGAAGAGGCCACGTGGGAGAGGAAAGCTGATATTCTTGAGCAGTTTCTGTATTTGTTTCCGTCATGTAATTTCGGGGACGAAATTCCTTAAGTGGGGGAGAGTTGTAACACCCAGGTTTAGGGGTCGGGTGAAAATACTATTAAAATAATGTTTTGAGTTTCGGGTTTATAATTTAAATAATAAAACATTTTTCATGGGCTTCGTGTTTGCAAAATAATTAAAGTATATGTTGGGCCTATCTTCTAAGTCCAAATTCCATGGACTTTAGGAGATGAGGGTTTTAGCCATTCATTAATGGCATAATGGTAATTATGATTTTTTTGGTGAATTAAAATAAAACAAAAACAAAGATGAAGACATGTGCTCATCTTCTTCCTCATTTCCATTTTCAAATCTAACGACATTGAAGAGCTCTCTACACCAAGTCACTATTCCATCTCCTTTCTCCTTCATTTTTGGTCGATTTTGAAAGGTAATTATATCCCCATTTTGCTCCCATCTTCCTCTCTTCAAAAGTACCATTAGATTTCATTTTCATCATTGTTTTAGAAATTTTGTTTTCCATGGAAAATGTTAAAGGTTGCTACTTTATGGGTTTTGATTTAAGTTTATGATTTGTTAATGTTTGATATGATCTTAGAAACCAAAAAGGTCCAACATATCTTAATTTTGGATGAATTTAAGCTAATTTTCGGAAATGGGTTTTGTTGGGGTTTTGGAGAGGTTTTAGAGTTGGTTTAAGGGCTATTTTAAGTGGGAAAATGTTTGGTTATGATAGTATGGTATATGAGGATCGTTTTGGGTGTGTTTGATGACCGTTTGGTTGTTTGAAATAGAAGATTTCAGTGGGTATAGAGGGCTGCTCGAAAATGAGAAGTTTTGTGGGTGTTCTTGGCTTGATTTGATGCTTAATTGGTGTTATAAGTTACATCAGGGGTTTGTGGCTGTTTTGGTGATTAATAGAGTGTGTTTGATTGTTTAGAGACAAGAAATTGTGTTTGTGAAGCATCGAGAGTGAATCCGGAAGCTTGAAGGTCTTGGTTGCTTGGTTGTTGAGCTCGGAAGTGAAGGTGAGTGGTTAAATGCTTTTAAATGGTTTTAAAGTGTTGGTTCAAGCATGTGGACTAGGTTGGGCTTGGTAGACCCACCTAGAGTTGGGATTAGATTGGTAGTCTAATCCCAAGCTATAGTTAGAGACTATGGTTGATCTTTGAATGTGTTTATGCCTCTTGTTTAATTGTGATTGTGTTGGCTATGTATATGGTGTTATACATGTATGTTGAGGCTTGGATTGATGCATTGTTATATGCATGTGGATTGTGCATGATGTTAATCATGGTGAGTACATGCTAAGCACGGAAGTATTATGAAATAATGTTGTGAAAGGTTGTGGATTGTGTTTAATATTGGCACTAGTATGCTTGTGTACAAATGATCGATCATTAGGATGTTAGTGTGCACACGTGAGTCAAATGCGCGCATGGTCTTGGTGATGGTAGTCATCAAGATGGAGTACGGGTTCGCCCGGAAAGCCTTCTTATATATATGTTAGTCGATGATGAGTGTAATCCCATCGACGGGGCGTGAGGATGAGTGGAATCCCCTCCGCGTGAACGGTGATGAGTGTAATCCCACCGTAAGGTAATGATTGTGTTGGATGTGAGTTCCAACGTGTTATCCGCATATTTGAGTCATAGCTAGGTGCTAATATGATATGAAATGTGATTCCTATATGGATTGATGTATGCGCTTGCATATGATGTGGTTATGGACTCGATGAGCATGGCATAATATTGATTATATGTTCATGCATCATGTATATTTTGGCTCATGTGGATCGAAGGTAAGATCATGCATTCTACCTTGGTTGTACTCGTGCTTGGACCCTGCATTGTCGAGGTTTGTTTCAATGAGCTTACCCTCACTAAGCTTTATGCTTACGCTCTCTTTTGTTCGACAATGCAGATCCGTAGTTCGTGGGTTGCTAGTGCAAGAAGGGGCCTCCAAGTGTGCTTTGTGGTGCTATCTTAGCTATCAAGTATGGATATTTTAGTTAAAGGATGTAATAGTCAAGCAATGGGATATGTATTTTTTGCTTTGATGCTTTTGAAGTATGTTTGTGTTGGTTGTTTAGGAGCATGCTAGACTCCTTTTATGTGTTATGTTGGTTTGGCTTTTGGATGCCATGTTTGGATTGTAAACCATGTTTGAATTGCCTACCTTGAATGCTTAAGTGTATGTCTTGTGAAGCATGAGTCTTTAATGCCATGTATGATTCATATGTTGTTGATTCCTTTAATGTATGATCTTGATATGTTTGAAGTGTGTTAAGCATGCTTGTAATGTTTGGTTTGCTTTAATGTTGTTGTATGTGTGATAAGAGAGGTTGTAGTGGGGTTTTGGGACATCATTGTGTCTTAAAACCAGCTAAAACCAATCTATAGACAGAGGGCATTTTGAAAAGGTTGGTCCCGTTTCGATACGGTCCCTTTGTTGCGGGCCAGGCGTTTCGGTACGCTAGGGGGGACCGTTTCGATACTATTTTGCTATTGGAAATCTAAGAATTTGACGATAAATTAACGTATCAAAACGGGCTTTAGTGTTTCGGAACGGCCTTCGTATCGTTGACCATGAGAAGTTGACCGTTGAGGTCGTTTCGATACGGGTCACCCCTGTTTCGAAACGGTCTCATCAAGTTGACTTTGGCCAGTTGACCTAGTCAAGGCGTATCGAAACACCCTATGGGCGTTCTGATACGGCCTACTGTATAAGAATAAAATGGACTGTTTTAAGTGGAATTTGTCTGTTTACTTCGATGTTTCTTCCGCTCTTTCTTTTCTCACCTATGGTTTGATGTCTCCTCTAGATAAGATAATAATAATGAAAAAGTTTTTCCTTGGGTCGGTAACCGAAATGGAGCCTTAACGGGTTTCGCCTCGGTTATCCCCGTGTAGCCCACTCGGATAGGTCAAGCATCCGGGCCGGGACGAGGGTGTTACAGTTGAAAAGTTCCTAATCAATTAGATGAACCCTTAAGATTTATTTAAAACTTGTTTTGCGATCCTTTTTTAGAGGTTTCGGAAGAGCGGTTCTAAACGGGCCTTACAATAGACCCGTTCGAATTTTAACTAAGTAAAAAGTACATAAATTCAGTTTTTGAAATATAATTGTGTTGAAAAGCTCGTAATCAATTACATGATCTCCTAAAATTTGATTAAAACTTGTTTTGCGGTCCTTTTTGAAGAGGTTTCGGACGAGCGGTTCTAAATAGGCCTTACAATATACCCATTGGAATTTTAACTGAGTAAAAAGTACATAAATTCAGTTTTTGCAATATAATTGTGTTGAAAAGCTCGTAATCAATTACATGATCTCCTAAAATATGATTAAATTTGTTTTGTGGTCCTTTTTGTAGAGATTTCGGACGACCGAGTCTAAATGGGCCTTACAATGGACCCGTTGGAATTTTAAATGAGTAAAAAGTACATAATATCAGTTTTTACAATATAATTGTGTTGAAAAGATCGTAATAAATTACATGATCTCCTAATATTTGATTAAAATTTGTTTTGCGGTACTTTTTGAAGAGGTTTCGGACGAGCGGTTCTAAATGGGCCTTTCAATGGACTCGTTGGAATTTTAACTGAGTAAAAAGTACATATATTCAGTTTTTGCAATATAATTGTGTTGAAAAGCTCGTAATCAATTACATGATCTCCTAATATTTGATTAAAATTAGTTTTCCAGTCCTTTTGTAGAGGTTTCGGACGAGCGGTTCTAAATGAGCCTTACAATAGACCCGTTGAAATTTTAACTGAGTAAAAAGTACATAAATTCAGTTTTTGCAATATAATTGTGTTGAAAAGCTTGTAATCAATTACATGATCTCCTAAAATTTGATGAAAACTTGTTTTGCGGTCCTTTTTGTAGAGGTTTCGGACGACCGAGTCTAAATGGGCCTTACAATTGACCCGTTGGAATTTTAACTGAGTAAAAAGTACAAAAATTAAGATTTGTCAATATAATTGTGTTGAAATGTTCCTAATCAACTAGATGAACCCCTAAAATTTATTTAAAACTTGTTTTGCGGTCCTTTTTGAAGAGGTTTCGGACGAGCGGTTCTAAATAGGCCTTACAATATACCCATTGGAATTTTAACTAAGTAAAAAGTACATAAATTTAGTTTTTGCAATATAATTGTGTTGAAAAGCTCGTAATCAATTACATGATCTCCTAAAATATGATTAAACTTGTTTTGTGGTCCTTTTTGTAGAGGTTTCGGACGACCGAGTCTAAATGGGCCTTACAATGGACCCGTTGGAATTTTAAATGAGTAAAAAGTACATAATATCAGTTTTTACAATATAATTGTGTTGAAAAGATCGTAATAAATTACATGATCTCCTAATATTTGATTAAAATTTGTTTTGCGGTACTTTTTGAAGAGGTTTCGGACGAGCGGTTCTAAATGGGCCTTTCAATGGACTCGTTGGAATTTTAACTGAGTAAAAAGTACATAAATTCAGTTTTTGCAATATAATTGTGTTGAAAAGCTCGTAATCAATTACATGATCTCCTAATATTTGATTAAAATTAGTTTTCCAGTCCTTTTGTAGAGGTTTCGGACGAGCGGTTCTAAATGGGCCTTACAATAGACCCGTTGAAATTTTAACTGAGTAAAAAGTACATAAATTCAGTTTTTGCAATATAATTGTGTTGAAAAGCTTGTAATCAATTACATGATCTCCTAAAATTTGAGGAAAACTTGTTTTGCGGTCCTTTTTGTAGAGGTTTCGGACGACCGATTCTAAATGGGCCTTACAATTGACCTGTTGGAATTTTAACTGAGTAAAAAGTACAAAAATTAAGATTTGTCATTATAATTGTGTTGAAATGTTCCTAATCAACTAGATGAACCCCTAAAATTTATTTAAAACTTGTTTTGCGGTCCTTTTTGAAGAGGTTTCGGACGAGCGGTTCTAAATAGGCCTTACAATATACCCATTGGAATTTTAACTGAGTAAAAAGTACATAAATACAGTTTTTGCAATATAATTGTGTTGAAAAGCTTGTAATCAATTACATGATCTCCTAAATTTTGATGAAAACTTGTTTTGCGGTCCTTTTTGTAGAGGTTTCGGACGACCGAGTCTAAATGGGCCTTACAAGAGACCCGTTGGAATTTTAACTGAGTAAAAATTACAAAATTAAGGATTGTTAATATAATTGTGTTGAAAAGTTCCTAATCAATTAGATGAACCCTTAAAATTTATTAAAAACTTGTTTTGTGGTCCTGTTTGTAGAGGTTTCGGATGAGCGGGTCTAAATGAGCCTTACATTAGACCCGTTGGAATTTTAACTGAGTAAAAAGTACATAAATTCAACTTTTGCAAAATAATTGTGTTAAAAAGCTCGTAATCAATTAATTGATCTCCTAAAATTTGATTAATACTTGTTTTGCGGTCCTTTTTGTATAGGTTTTTGACGACTGAGTCTAAATGGGCCTTAGAATGGACCCGTTGGAATTTTAACTGAGTAAAAAGTACAAAAATTTATATTTGTCAATATAATTGTTTTGAAATGTTCCTAGTCAATTAGATGAACCCTTAAAATTTATTTAAAACATGTTTTGTGGTCCTTTTGGTAGAGGTTTCGGATGAGCGGGTCTAAATGGACCTTACAATAGACCCGTTGGAATATTAACTGACTAAAAAGTACATAAATTCAGTTTTTGCAAAATAATTGTGTTGAAAATATCGTAATCAATTAATTGATCTCCTAAAATTTGATTAATACTTGTTTTGCGGTCCTTTTGTAGAGGTTTCGGTCGACCGTGTCTAAATGGGCCTTACAATGGACGCGTTGGAATTTTATCTGAGTAAAAAGTAGAAAAATTTAGATTTGTCAATATAATTTTGTTGAAAAGTTTCTAATCAATTAGATGAACCCTTAAAATTTATTTAAAACATGTTTTATGGTCTTTTTTGCAGATGTTTCGGATGAGCGGGTCTAAATGGACCTTACAATAGACCCGTTGGAATTTTAACTGAGTAAAAAGTACATAATTTATTTTTTGAAATAAAATTGTGTTGAAAAGCTCGTAATCAATTACTTGATCTCCTAAAATTTGATTAAAACTTGTTTAATGGTCTTTTATGAAGAGGTTTCGGACGAGCGGTTCTAAAAAGGCCTTACAATAGACCCGTTAGAATTTTAACTGAGTAAAAAGTACATAAATTCAGTTTTTGCAATATAATTGTGTTGAAAAGCTCGTAATCAATTACATGGTCTCCTAAAATATGATTAAACTTGTTTTTCGGTTCTTTTTGTAGAGGTTTCAGACGACCGAGTCTAAATGGGCCTTACAATGGACCTGTTGGAATTTTAAATGAGTAAAAAGTACATAAATTTAGTTTTTGCAATATAATTGTGTTGAAAAGCTCGTATTAAATTACATGATCTCCTAATATTTGATTAAAAATTGTTTTGTGGTCCTTTTTGAAGAGGTTTCGGACTAGCGGTTCTAAATGGGCCTTACAATGGACCCGTTGGAATTTTAACTGAGTAAAAACTACATAAATTCAGTTTTTTTTCAATATAATTGTTTTGAAAAGCTCGTAATCAATTACATGATATCCTAAAATTTGATTAAAATTAATTTTGCGGTCCTTTTTGTAGAGGTTTTGGACGAGCGGTTCTAAATGGGCCTTACAATAGACACATTGGTATTTTACATGAGTAAAAATACAAAAATTCAGTTTTTGCAAAATAATTGTGTTGACAAGCTCGTAATAAATTAATTTATCTCATAAAATTTGATTAATACATGTTTTGCGGTCCTTTTTGTAGAGGTTTCGGATGACCGTGTCTAAATGGGTCTTACAATGGACCCGTTGGAATTTTAACTGAGTAAAAAGCACACAAATTTAGATTTTTCAATATAATTGTGTTGAAAAGTTCATAGTCAATTAGATGAACCTTTAAAATTTATTTAAAACTTGTTTTGCGGTCCTTTTTGTAGAGGTTTCGGACGAGCGGTTCTAAACGGGCCTTACAGTAGACCCGTTAGAATTTTAACTGAGTAAAAAGTACATAAATTCGGTTCTTGCATTATAATTGTTTTGAGAAGCTCGTAATTAATTACATGATATCCTAAAATTTGATTAAAATTAATTTGTGGTCCTTTTTGTAGAGGTTTCAGACGAGCGGTTCTAAATGGGCCTTACAATAGACACATTGGAATTTTAACTGAGTAAAAAGTACATAAATTCAGTTTTTGCAAAATAATTGTGTTGAAAAGCTCGTAATCAATTAATTGATCTCCTAAAATTTGATTAATACATGTTTTGCGGTCCTTTTTGTAGAGGTTTCAAACGACCGAGTCTAAATGGGCCTTATAATGGACCCGTTGGAATTTTAACTGAGTAGAAAGTACAAAAATTTAGATTTGTCAATGTAATTGTGTTGAAAAGTTCCTAATCAATTAGATGAACCCTTAAATTTTTTTTAAAACTTGTTTTGCGGTCCTTTTTGTAGAGGTTTCGGACTAGCGGTTCTAAACGGGCCTTACAATAGACCCATTGGAATTTTAACTGAGTACATAAATAGGACTAGCGGTTCTAAACGGTCCTTTTTAAAACTTGTGTTGAAAAGTACATAAATTCAGTTTTTGAAATATAATTGTGTTGAAAAGCTCGTAATCAATTACATGATCTCCTAAAGTTTGATTAAAACTTGTTTTACGGTCCTTTTTGACGAGATTTCGGACGAGCGATTCTAAATAGGCCTTACAATAGACCCGTTGGAATTTTAACTAAGTAAAAAGTACATAAACTCCGTTTTTGCAATATAATTGTGTTGAAAAGCTCGTAATCAATTACATGATCTCCTAAAATATGATTAAACTTTTTTTTCGGTCCTTTTTGTAGAGGTTTCAGACGAACGAGTCTAAATGGGCCTTACAATGGACTCATTAAAATTTTAAATGAGTAAAAAGTATATAAATTTAGTTTTTACAATATAATTGTGTTGAAAAGCTCGTTTTAAATTACATGATCTCCTGATATTTGATTAAAATTTGTTATGCGGTCCTTTTTGAAGAGGTTTCGGACGAGCGGTTCTAAATGTGCCTTACAATGGACCCGATGGAATTTTAACTGAGTAAAAAGTACAAAAATTGAGATTTGTCAATATAATTGTGTTGTAATGTTCCTAATCAATTACATGAACCCCTAAAATTTATTTTAAACTTGTTTTGCGGTACTTTTTTTATTGGTTTCGGACGAGCGGTTCTAAACGGGGCTTACAATAGACTCGTTAGAATTTTAACTGAGTAAAAAGTACATATATTCAGTTATTACAATATAATTGTGTTGAAAAGCTCGAAATCAATTACATGATCTCCTAAAATTTTATTAACACTTGTTTTGCGGTCCTTTTTGAAGAGGTTTCGGACGAGCGGTTCTAAATGGGCCTTGTAATGGACCCGTTGGAATTTTAACTTAGTAAAAAGTACATAAATTCATTTTTTGCAATATAATTGTGTTGAAAAGCTTGTAATCAATTACATGATCTCCTAAATTTTGATTAAAATTAGTTTTAATGTCCTTTTTGTAGAGGTTTCGGACGAGCGGTTCTAAATGGGCCTTACAATAGCCCCGTTGGAATTTTAACTGAGTAAAAAGTACATAAATTCAATTTTGCAAAACAATTGTGTTGAAAAGCTCGTAATGAATTACATGATCTTCTAAAATTTGATTAAAACTTGTTTTGTGGTCCTTTTTGTAGAGGTTTCGGATGATCGAGTCTAAATGGCCCCTATAATTGACCCGTTGGAATTTTAACTTAGTAAAAAGTACAAAAATTGAGATTTGTCAATATAATTGTGTTGAAATGATCCTAAAATTGAGTAAAAAGTACATAAATTTAGTTTTTGAAATAAAATTGTGTTGAAAAGCTCGTAATCAATTACATGATCTCGTAAAAATTGAATAAAACTCGATTTACGGTCCTTTTTGACGAGGTTTCGGACGAGCGGTTCAAAATAGGCCTTACATTAGACCCGTTGGAATTTTAACTAAGTAAAAAGTACATAAATTCAGTTTTGCAATATAAATGTGTTGAAAAGCTCGTAATCAATTACATGATCTCCTAAAATATGATTAAACTTGTTTTGCGGTCCTTTTTGAAGAGGTTTCGGACGAGCGGTTCTAAATAGGCCTTACAATATACCCAGTGGAATTTTAACTGAGTAAAAAGTACATAAATTCAGTTTTTGGAGTATAATTGTGTTGAAAAGCTCGTAATCAATTACATGATCTCCTAAAATATGATTAAACTTGTTTTGCGGTCATTTTTTAGAGGTTTCGGACGGCCGAGTCTAAATGATCCTTAAATGGACCCGTTGGAATCTTAAATGAGTAAAAAGTACATAATATCATTTTTTGCAATATAATTGTGTTGAAAAGATCGTTATAAATTACATGATCTCCTAATATTTGATTAAAATTTGTTTTGCGGTACTTTTTGAAGAGGTTTCGGACGAGCAGTTATAAATGGGCCTTGCAATGGACCCGTTGGAATTTTAACTAAGTAAAAAATACATAAATTCAGTTTTTGCAATATAATTGTGTTGAAAAGCTCGTAATCTATTACATGATCTCCTAAAATTTGATTAAAATTAGTTTTGCGGTCCTTTTTGTAGAGGTTTGGGACGAGCGGTTCTAAATGGGCCTTAAAATAGGCTCGTTGGAATTTTAACTGAGTAAAAAGTACATAAATTCAATTTTGCAAAACAATTGTGTTGAAAAGCTCGTAATGAATTACATGATCTTCTAAAATTTGATCAAAACTTGTTTTGTGGTCTTTTTTGTAGAGGTTTCGGACGACCGAGTCTAAATGGCCCTTACATTTGACCCGTTGGAATTTTAACTTAGTAAAAAGTACAAAAATTGAGATTTGTCAATATAATTGTGTTGAAATGACCCTAATCAACTAGATGAACCCCTAAAATATATTTAAAACTTGTTTTGTGGTCCTTTTTGAAGAGGTTCTGGATGAGCGGGTCTAAATGGGCTTTAGAATAGACCCGTTGGAATTTTAACTGAGTAAAAAGTACAAAAGTTCAGTTTTTGCAATATAATTGTGTTGAAAAGCTTGTAATCAATTACATGATCTCCTAAAATTTAATAAAATCTCGTTTTGCGGTCCTTTTTGTAGAGGTTTCGAACGACCGAGTCTAAATGGGCCTTACAAGAGACCCGTTGGAATTTTAACTGAGTAAAAAGTACAAAAATTAAGATTTGTCAATAGAATTGTGTCGAAAAGTTCCTAATCAATTAGATGAACCCTTAAAATTTATTTAAAACTTGTTTTGTGGTCCTGTTTGCAAAGGTTTCGGACGAGCGGGTCTAAATGGGCCTTACAATAGACCCGTTCGAATTTTAACTAAGTAAAAAGTACATAAATTCAGTTTTTGGAATGTAATTGTGTTGAAAAGCTCGTAATCAATTACATGATCTCCTAGAGTTTGATTAAAACTTTTTTTGCGGTCTTTTTTGAAGAGGTTTCGGACGAGCGGTTCTAAATAGGCCTTACATTAGACCCGTTGGAATTTTAACTGAGTAAAAAGTACATAAATTCAGTTTTTGCAATATAATTGTGTTGAAAAGCTCGTAATCAATTACATGGTCTCCTAAAATATGATTAAACTTGTTTTTCGGTTCTTTTTGTAGAGGTTTCAGACGACCGAGTCTAAATGGGCCTTACAATGGACCCGTTGGAATTTTAACTGAGTAAAAAGTACAAAAATTTAGATTTGTCAATATAATTTATTTGAAAAGTTCCTAATCATTTAGATGAACCCTTAAAATTTATTTAAAACATGTTTTATGGTCCTTTTTGCAGATGTTTCGGATGAGCGGGTCTAAATGGACCTTACAATAGACCCGTTGGAATTTTAACTGAGTTAAAAGTACATAAATTTAGTTTTTGCAGTATAATTGTGTTGAAAAGCTCGTAATCAATTACATGATATCCTAAAATATGATTAAACTTGTTTTGCGGTCATTTTTTTAGAGGTTTCGGACGACCGAGTCTAAATGATCCTTAAATGGACCCGTTGGAATTTTAAATGAGTAAAAAGTACATAATATCAGTTTTTGCAATATAATTGTGTTGAAAAGCTCGTAATCAATTACATGATCTCCTAAAATTTGATTAAAATTAGTTTTGCGGTCCTTTTTGTAGAGGTTTCGGATGAGCGGTTCTAAATGGGCCTTACAATAGACCCGTTGGAATTTTAACTGAGTAAAAAGTACATAAATTCAATTTTGCAAAACATTTGTGTTGAAAAGCTCGTAATGAATTACATGATCTTCTAAAATTTGGTTAAAACTTGTTTTGTGGTCCTTTTTGTAGAGGTTTCGGACGACCGAGTCTAAATGGCCCCTAGAATTGACCCGTTGGAATTTTAACTTTGTAAAAAGTACAAAAATTTAGATTTGTCAATATAATTGTGTTGAAATGTTCCTAATCAACTAGATGAACCCCTAAAATTTATTTAAAACTTGTTTTGTGGTCCTTTTTGTAGAGGTTCCAGATGAGCGGGTCTAAATGGGCTTTACAATAGACCCGTTGGAATTTTAACTGAGTAAAAAGTACAAAAATTCAGTTTTTGCAATATAATTGTGGTTAAAAGCTTGTAATCAATTACATGATCTCCTAAAATTTGATGAAAAGTTGTTTTGCGGTCCTTTTTGTAGAGGTTTCGGACGACTGAGTCTAACTGGGCCTTACAAGAGACCCGTTGGAATTTTAACTGAGTAAAAAGTACAAAAATTAAGATTTGACAATAGAATTGTGTTGAAAAGTTCCTAATCAATTAGATGAACACTTAAAATTTATTTAAAACTAGTTTTGTGGTCCTATTTGTAGAGGTTTCGGATGAGCGGGTCTAAATGGGCTTTATAATAGACCCGTTGGAATTTTAACTGAGTAACAAGTACATAAATTCAACTTTTGCAAAATAATTGTGATGAAAATCTCGTAATCAATTTATTGATCTCCTAAAATTTGATTAATACTTGTTTTGCGGTCCTTTTTGTATAGGTTTTGGACAACCGAGTATAAATGGGCATTACGATGGACCCGTTTGAATTTTAACTGTGTAAAAAGTACAAAAATTTAGATTTGTCAATATATTTGTGTTGAAAAGTTCCTAGGCAATTAGATGAACCCTTAAAATTTATTTAAAATATGTTTTGTGGTCCTTTTTGTAGAGGTTTCGAATAAGCGAGTCTAAATGGACCTTACAATAGACCCGTTGGAATTTTAACTGATTAAAAATTACATGAATTCAGTTTTTGCAAAATAATTGTGTTGAAAAGCTCGTAATCAATTAATTGATCTCCTAAAATGTGATTAATACTTGTTTTGCGGTCCTTTTGTAGAGGTTTCGGACGACCGAGTCTAAATGGGCCTTACAATGGACCCGTTGGAATTTTAACTGAGTAAAAAGTACAAAAATTTAGATTTGTCAATATAATTTATTTGAAAAGTTCCTAATCATTTAGATGAACCCTTAAAATTTATTTAAAACATGTTTTATGGTCCTTTTTGCAGATGTTTCGGATGAGCGGGTCTAAATGGACCTTACAATAGACCCGTTGGAATTTTAACTGAGTTAAAAGTACATAAATTTAGTTTTTGCAATAAAATTGTGTTGAAAAGCTCGTAATCAATTACACGATCTCCTAAAATTTGATTAAAACTTGTTTTACGGTCCTTTTTGACGATGTTTCGGACGAGCGGTTCTAAATAGGCCTTACAATAGACCCGTTGAAATTTTAACTAAGTAAAAAGTACATAAATTCAGTTTTTGCAATATAATTGTGTTGAAAAGCTCGTAATCAATTACATGATCTCCTAAAATATGATTAAACTTGTTTTTCGGTCCTTTTTGTAGAGGTTTCAGACGACCGAGTCTAAATGGACCTTACAATGGACCCGTTGGAATTTTAAATGAGTAAAAAGTACATAAATTTAGTTTTTGCAATATAATTGTGTTGAAAAGCTCGTATTAAATTACATGATCTCATAATATTTGATTAAAAATTGTTTTGCGGTCCTTTTTGAAGAGGTTTCGGACGAGCGGTTCTAAATGAGCCTTACAATGGACCCGTTGGAATTTTAACTGAGTAAAAAGTACAAAAATTGAGATTTGTCAATATAATTGTGTTGTAATGTTCCTAATCAATTACATGAACCCCTAAAATTTATTTTAAACTTGTTTTGGGGTCCTTTTTTTATAGGTTTCTGACGAGCGGTTCTAAACGGGGCTTACAATAGACTCGTTGGAATTTTAACTGAGTAAAAAGTACATACATTCAGTTTTTGCAATATAATTGTGTTGAAAAGCTCGAAATCAATTACATGATCTCCTAAAATTTTTATTAATACTTGTTTTGCGGTCCTTTTTGAAGAGGTTTCGGACGAGCGGTTCTAAATGGGCCTTACAATAGACCCGTTGGAATTTTATCTGAGTAAAAAGTACATAAATTCAGTTTTTGCAATATAATTTTGTTGAAAAGCTCGTAATCAATTAAATGATCTCCTAAAATTTGATTAAAATTAGTTTTGCGGTTCTCTTTGTAGAGGTTTCGGACGAGCAGTTCTAAATGGGCCTTACAATAGACCCGTTGGAATTTTAACTGAGTAAAAAGTACATAAACTCAGTTTTTGCAATATAATTGTGTTGAAAAGCTCGTAATCAATTAATTGATCTCCTAAAATTTGATAAATACTTGTTTTGCGGTCCTTTTTGTAGAGGTTTCGGACGACCGAGTCTAAATGGGCCTTATAATGGACCCGTTAGAATTTTAATTGAGCAAAAAGTACAAAAATTTAGATTTGTCAGTATAATTGTGTTGAAAAGTTCCTAATCAATTACATGGTCTCCTAAAATTTGATTAAAACTTGTTTTGTAGTCCTTTTGAAGTGGTTTCGGACGAGCGGTTCTAAATAGGCCTTACAATAGTCCTGTTGGAATTTTAACTGAGTAAAAAGTACATAAATTCAGTTTTTGAAATATAATTGTGTTGAAAAGCTCGTAATCAATTACATGATCTCTTAAAATTTGATTAAAATTTGTTTTGCGGTCCTTTTTGAAGAGGTTTCGGACGAGCTGTTCTAAATAGGCCTTACAATAGACCCGTTGAAATTTTAACTAAGTAAAAAGTACATAAATTCAGTTTTTGCAATATAATTGTGTTGAAAAGCTTGTAATCAATTACATGATCTCCTAAAATATGATTAAACTTGTTTTGTGGTCCTTTTTGTAGAGGTTTCGGACGACGGAGTCTAAATGGGCCTTACAATGGACCCGTTGATTTTTTTTGAAGCATGCAAATATGGAAAACTTTGTATAAGGAAAACAAATAGTGAAGTACAAGTTTGGCTATCCTCTTGAAACTATTTACCATGTATGCACAATCTGCTTTGTAAAACCAAAAACTAAGACTATAAACTGATCTGAACAGTGTTAGATTATGTAGAATTCCAACCTCATGTATGTTTATCTATTCCTTTGCCATTTGTGAAATTAAACAGGGAAGCGGCAGCCCCATTCAGATCAGGCTTTAGCTCATGTTGAATTGACCCACCAGCCCTTTCCTTCACCACAAGTTTATCACTGCTTTGAGATTTTGATCCACCCGAGTCGAAGCCATATATTTGATGATCTCTCTTATCATCTAAGAACGAAAGCAATGGCTTGATATCTTCACCTACATCCGAGAGAACATTACCTTGTTGTGTACATGATGGATTCCATTCGAATCTGCTGCCTCCAATTCAACTTTAACAGGAATAGAATCAAACACGTCGTAAACAGACATCAAAGATGACGACCCATCACCATTTAAATACTGAGAATAATGATTATCGATCCGAATCGAATATATTAAAACCATCAAAATTAGCTTGTTCTACATCATTTTCCGCTACAATTTGTTTCTATTTTTGCGCCGATTCTTGTTGATGCTGATGCTGTTGGTATTGAGTAAACATCGATTGCGCTTTACAAATGGAAAGCTGTTGATTTACGAGATCAAGTTCAGACTGGTACCGAGTGATCTGCTTGTTCAACTCGTATATATACTTATAACAACCGCCGACGGGGTTAGCTGCCCTCACGTTAGCTTCGAAGACGACGTTTTTCCCGGCAATAACTCGCTGCTGGAAGCTGAGATTCTCGATGAGCTTGATGATGTTTCGAACCACAAAAAGCTTACGGGTATTGAGGAAATCTTTATGGCGATTCGCATGAAAAAAACGGAGCAAGGAGACAGTTAGTGGTGCATTTCCTACGTTGGTATTTGCAAACAGCACAAGCTTGGGAACCTATGGCGGTGTTGCTCGCCGTCACCCGTTGGAATTTTAAATGAGTAAAAAGTACATTAATTCAGTTTTGCAATATAATTGTGTTGAAAAGCTCGTAATAAATTACATGATCTCATAATATTTGATTAAAATTTGTTTTGCGGTCCTTTTTGAAGAGGTTACGGACGAGCGGTTCTAAATGGGCCACACAATGGACCTGTTGGAATTTAAACTGAGTAAAAAGTACAAAAAATGAGATATGTCAATATAATTGTGTTGAAATGATCTTAATCAATTAGATGAACCCCTAAAATTTATTTAAAACTTGTTTTCGGTCCTTTTTTAGAGGTTTCGAACGAGCGGTTCTAAATGGGCCTTACAATAGACCCGTTGGAATTTTAACTAAGTAAAAAGTATAAAAATTGAGATTTGTCAATATAATTTTGTTGAAATGTTCCTAATCAATTGGATGAACCCTTAAGATTTATTTAAAACTTGTTTTGCGATCATTTTTCTAGAGGTTTCGGATGAGCGAGTCTAAATGGGCCTTACAATAACCCCGTTGGAATTTTAACTAGGTAAAAAGTACATAAATTCAGTTTTGCAATATAATTGTGTTGAAAAGCTCGAAATCAATTACATAATCTCCTAAAATTTGATTAATACATGTTTTGCGATCCTTTTTGAAGAGGTTTCGAACGAGCGGTTCTAATTAGGCCTTACAATAGACCCGTTGGAATTTTAACTGAGTAAAAAGTACATAAATTCAGTTTTTGCAATGTAATTGTGTTGAAAAGCTCGTAATCAATTACATGATCTCCTAAAATTTGATTAAAACTAGTTTTGCGGTCCTTTTTGTAGAGGTTTCGGGCGAGCGGTTCTAAATGGGCCTTACAATAGACCCGTTGGAATTTTAATTGAGTAAAAAGTACATAAATTCAGTTTTTGCAAAATAACTGTGTTGAAAGGCTTGTAAAGAATTACATGATCTCCTAATATTTGATTAAAACTTTTTTTGCGGTCCTTTTTGTAGAGCATTCGGACGACCGAATCTAAATGGGCCTTACAATGAACCTGTTGGAATTCTAACTGAGTAAAAAGTATATAAATTCAGTTTTTGCAATATAATTGTGTTCAAAAGTTCCTAATCAATTAGATGAACCCTTAAAATTTATTTAAAACATGTTTTGTGGTCCTTTTTGTAGAGGTTTCAGATGAGCGGGTCTAAATGGGCCTTAAAATAGACCCGTTGGAATTTTAACTGAGTAAAAAGTACATAAATTCAGTTTTTGCAATATAATTTTTTTGAAAAGCTTGTAATCAATTACATGATCTCCTAAAATTTGATTAAAACTTGTTTTGCGGTCCTTTCTGTAGGGGTTTCAGACGAGCAGTTCTAAATGGGCCTTACAATAGACCCGTTGGAATTTTAACTGAGTAAAAAGTACATAAATTCAGTTTTTGCAATATAATTGTGTTGAAAAGCTCGTAATCAATTACATGATCTCCTAAATTTGATTAAAACTAGTTTTGCGGTCCTTTTTGTAGAGGTTTCGGACGAGCGGTTTTAAATTGGCCTTGCAATAGACCCGTTGGAATTTTAACTGAGTAAAAAGTACATAAATTCAGTTTTTGCAAAATAATTGTGTTGAAAGGCTCGTAATGAATTAGATGAACCCCTAAAATTTATTTAAAACTTGTTTTTCGGTCCTTATTTAGAGGTTTCGAACGAGCGGTTCTAAACGGGCCTTACAGTAGGCCCGTAGGAATTTTAACAAATTAAAAAGTATAAAAATTGAGATTTGTCAATATATTTGTGTGGAAATGTTCCTAATCAATTGGATGAACCCTTAAAGTTTATTTAAAACTTGTTTTGCGATCATTTTTCTAGAGGTTTCGGATGAGTGGGTCTAAATGGGCCTTACAATAACCCCGTTAGAATTTTAACTAGGTAAAAAGTACATAAATTCAGTTTTGCAATATAATTATGTTGAAAAGATCGAAATCAATTACATAATCTCCTAAAATTTGATTAATACATGTTTTGCGGTCCTTTTGAAGAGGTTTCGAACGAGCGGTTCTAATTAGGCCTTACAATAGACTCGTTGGAATTTTAACTGAGTAAAAAGTACATAAATTCATTTTTGCAATATAATTGTGTTGAAAAGGTCGTAATGAATTACAGGATCTCCTAAAATTTGATTAAAACTAGTTTTGCGGTCCTTTTTGTAGAGGTTTCGGACGAGCGGTTCTAAATGGGCCTTACAATAGACCCGTTGGAATTTTAATTGAGTAAAAAGTACATAAATTCAGTTTTTGCAAAATAATTGTGTTGAAAGGCTCGTAATGAATTACATGATCTCCTAAAATTTGATTAAAACATTTTTTGCGGTTCTTTTTGTAGAGTATTCGGACGACCGAATCTAAATGGGCCTTACAATGGACCTGTTGGAATTCTAACTGAGTAAAAAGTACATAAATTCAGTTTTTGCAATATAATTGTGTTGAAAAGTTCCTAATCAATTAGATGAACCCTTAAAATTTATTTACAACATGTTTTGCGGTCCTTTTTGTAGAGGTTTCAGATGAGCGGGTCTAAATGGGCCTTACAATAGACCCGTTGGAATTTTAACTGAGTAAAAAGTACATAAATTCAGTTTTTGCAATATAATTGTGTTGAAAAGCTTGTAATCAATTACATGATCTCCTAAAATTTGATTAAAACTTGTTTTGCGGTCCTTTTTGTAGGGGTTTCGGACGAGCAGTTCTAAATGGGCCTTACAATAGACCCGTTGGAATTTTAACTGAGTAAAAGTACATAAATTCAGTTTTGCAATATAATTGTGTTGAAAAGCTCGTAATCAATTACATGATCTCCTAAATTTGATTAAAACTAGTTTTGCGGTCCTTTTTGTAGAGTTTTCGGACGAGCGGTTTTAAATGGGCCTTGCAATAGACCCGTTGGAATTTTAACTGAGTAAAAAGTACTTAAATTCAGTTTTTGCAAAATAATTGTGTTGAAAGGCTCGAAATGAATTACATAATCTCCTAAAATTTGATTAAAACCTTTTTTGCGGTCCTTTTTGTAGAGCTTTCGGACGACTGAATCTAAATGGGCCTTATAATGGACCTGTTAGAATTCTAACTGAGTAAAAAGTACATAAATTCAGTTTTTGCAATATAATTTTGTTGAAAAGTTCCTAATCAATTAGATGAACCCTTAAAATTAATTTAAAACATGTTTTGTGGTCCTTTTTGTAGAGGTTTCAGATGAGCGGGTCTAAATGGGCCTTACAATAGACCCGTTAGAATTTTAACTGAGTAAAAAGTATATAAATTCAGTTTTTGCAATATAATTGTGTTGAAAAGCTTGTAATCAATTACATGATCTCCTGAAATTTAATTAAAACTTGTTTTGCGGTCCTTTTTGTTGAGGTTTCGGACGAGCGGTTCTAAATGGGCCTTACAATAGACCCGTTGGAATTTTAAATGAGTAAAATGCACATAAATTCAGTTTTTGCAATATAATTGTGTTGAAAAGCATGTAATCAATTACATGATCTCCTAAATTTTGATTAAAACTTGTTTTGCGGTCCTTTTTGTAGAGATTTTGGACGAGGAGTTCTAAATGGGCCTTACAATAGTCCCGTTGGAATTTTAACTGAGTAAAAAGTACATAAATGCCGTTTTTGCAATATAATTATGTTGAAAAGCTCGTAATCAATTACATGATCTCCTAAAATATGATTAAGCTTGTTTTGCGGTCCTTTTTCTAGAGGTTTCGGACGACCGAGTCCAAATGGTCCTTACAATGGACCTGATGGAATTTTAACTGAGTAAAAAGTACATAAATTATGTTTTTGCAATATAATTGTGTTGAAAAGTTCCTAATCAATTAGATGAACCCTTAAAATTTATTTAAAACATGTTTTGCGGTCCTTTTTGTAGAGGTTTCGGATGAGCTGGTCTAAATGGGCTTTACAATAGACCCGTTGGAATTTTAACTGAGTAAAAAGTACATAAATTAAGTTTTTGCAGTATAATTGTGTTGAAAAGCTCGTAATCAATTACATGATCTCCTAAATTTTTATTAAAACTAGTTTTGCGGTTCTTTTTGTAGAGGTTTCGAACGAGCAGTTCTAAATGGGCCTTACAATAGACCTGTTGGAATTTTAACTGAGTAAAAAGTACATAAATTCAGTTTTTGCAATATAATTGTGTTGAAAATCTTGTAATCAATTACATGATCTCCTAAAATTTGATTAAAACTTGTTTTGCGTTCCTTTTTGTAGAGGTTTCGGACGACCGAGTTTAAATGGGCCTTCAATGGACCCGCTAGAATTTTAACTGAGTAAAAAGTACAAAAAAAGAGATTTGTCAATATAATTGTGTTGAAATGTTCCAAATCAATTAGATGAACTGTAACACTCGAGGTTGGGGGTCGGTGAAATTAAATTATTAAAATATTATTTTGGGCCTTGTATTTTCAAAACAAATAAAAATATGTTAGGCTTGTTTTAAATTAAACCCAAATAGCCATGAATTTTACACGTTTGTAATTATCCATTTTCATTAAGGTTAAAAATGTCTTTTGGCTTTTAAAATGAAGCAAAACAAATAAAATTACATTTTTCATCATCTTCTTCCCCACCCACTTTCAAAACCAACGACAACTTCCCCTCCGCTTTGAAGTTTACTATTCCATCTCATCATCTCTTCATTCTTGAAGATTTTTGAAAGGTAATTATGTTTTTGAGTTGTCCTTATCTTCCTTTTCATGTCCATACCTTTAGTTTTCATTAAAACCCATTGTATTACATTTTGAAGTTTTTGGGTTTTGAGATAAAAATGATAACTTTGATAGCTTTTAGTTATGCTTTTGATTTGTTGTTGTTAGATAAGTTATTTACTATTCAAAAGGTCCAACATATCTAGTTTTTACATGGTTTTATAATGATTCTCGAATATGGGTTTTAGAGAGATTTTAGGTGGTTCAAAGGATGGTTTTTGGGGCTGTCTATGAGTGGAAATTGATGGCTGATGATTATATGATGTTTAAGGGTTAATTTGGAAGCTTATGGGTATGTTAAAAGTGTTGGAATCGATGGTTAATCGCTGTGTGTTTGGGCTGCTCGGAAATGCTAGTTTGGGTGTGTTCTTAGTTGGCTATTTGCTTGAAAATGTGTTACGGGTTTGCTTCGGTGATTGTGGATTGATTGTTGATGTTTTTGCTTGTGCTGGATTGCTTAGAACCAAGGTTTTGTGTTGGTGAGACATCGAGAACTAATCCGGGAAGCTTGGAAGATTGATTGGCTAGAGTTGTTGAGCTTGGAGTAGTCGGTGAGTGGTCCTTCGATTTTAAATTGGTTTTCAAAATGTTTTGTTCGAGGATGTAGACCTAGGTCGGGCTTGGTAAACCCAACTAGAGTTGGGATTAGATTGGTAGTCTAATCTCAAGCTTTAGTGTAGAAGACTATGGTTGAACTTTGAATGTTGTGTGATTATGCCTCTTGTTCTATATTTATGTGATTGATGTTGTTAAGTATATTGTGATATACATGTGTGTTGAGGCATGATGTCTTATGCATTGTGACATGCATAGTTGTTGGAATGTGGTTTGTGCATGATGGTGGATCATGGTGAGTACGTGCTACGCACAAAAATTGGTAAGAATGTTGTGAGGTTGAGCTATGAAATGAGTTAGTATTGGCACTAGTATGCTTGGGTACAAATGATCGATCATTAGGATATTAGTGTGCACACGATTGTCGAAATGCGCGCGTGGTCTTGGTGATGGTAGTCACCAAGATGGAGTACGGGTACGCTCGGAAATCTTCATGTATATTTTAGTCGGTGATGAGTAGAATCCCATCGACGAGGCGTGAGGATGAGTGGAATCCCCTCCACGTGAAACGGTGATGAGTGTAATCCCACCGTAAGGTAATGTAATGGTTAAGTTGTTGGATGTGTGTTCCAACGGTTTTTATCCACGTATTCGGGTCATAGCTAGGTGCCAATACAGTTTGTTAAATGTGTTTCCATATGGTTGTATTGTGGACATGTTGAGCATGGCATGATAATTGATGTTATGATCATGCATTTCATATATATGATTCTTGTGGCTTCGAAGGTAAGGAAGCATGCATTCATCCTTGGTTTTGTTGCTCGTGCTTGGACCCTGCATTGTCGAGGTTTGTTTTATGAGCTTACCCTCACTAAGCTTTACGCTTAAGCTCTCTTTGTTTGACAATGCATATCCTTAGTTCGTGGGTTGCTTGTGCGAGGAGAAGGGCCTCCAAGTGTGCTTTTTGCTATCAAGTATGAGCTTTTAAGTTAAAAGATGTAATAGATAAGCAATGGGGATTTGTGTATGTTGCCTTGTGTTAAGGAGCTTGTTAAGACTCCTTTAGTATGTTGACATTTTGTTTGTGGCTTGCTTGTGCCATGTATGTTGGCCTTGTGCCCTTATCTTATGCTTTTGTGTATGTTTTGTTCTAAGGCATGAAATCTTGATAAGCAATGTATGCCTCTTTTGGTGAATGCTTGATTCCTTAAATGTATGGCCTTATCATGTATGTTGTGTGTTGATCATGTGTGGAGTAGGGTAAATGTCTATAGAGTATGAAAATGCATGTTATATCTTGTTTCTTGATGTTTGAGGCTTGTTGGGAGCTTTTGGAGATGCAAAAATCTGGTTTTTAGAAACACACAGATTGCATGCATTTCGGAACGGGTAAGGTTGTTTCGGAACGTGTGTGGTTCAAGGGACACTCGTATCGGAACGTGTTCCGGTACGGTTTGGCTACTGTGAACCCCTATACTGATACGAGTATCGAAACGTTTTTGCTACTGTGAGGGCCTATTCCGGAACGTGTTTCGGAACGCCTAGGTGAAATGGACCCCTGTACCGAAACGGGGTGGTGCGTATCGGTACGGATGTTCAGGATTTTTAAACTGGGGCCCGTGTATCGAAACGGGCAAGCCTCTTTCGAAACACGGGCCGAAATGTGGGCTTTTGACATCTCTAAAGGTTCTCAAGTGTTGGGCTTAGGCCCTATTTGATGTTAGCTTTCTTGTGAGCCTTGTTCGTGATCGTTTATGTGTGTTTGAGTCCCGTTTGCAAGAAATCAGATTAACTTGACAATTGGTAAATTTAAATTAACTTACGCTCTCCTGCTTAGTCTTGTCCTCGTTTTCCGCTGCCGTTTGTCACACATAGGACTAACTAAATATCTAGACAAGACAATAAATCAAAGAAAATTTTCTAGGGTCGTTAACCGAAGTGGAGCCTTAACGGGTTTCGCCTCGGTTTTCCCCGTGTGTGACCCACTCGGACCGGTCAGCCGCCCAGGCCGGGACGAGGGGGTTACAATTGTTGGTATTAGAGCCTAAGGTTTCCGAGACCTTAGGCAGGTAAGTGAGGTAAGTTAAATTCTTGTATTGTAATTGCACGGTGTTTGCTTGCCCTGTAAGTATGTTTTCTTGCTTATCAAGTATGCTTTGATGTTTGTTTAATGGATCGCATGTGTGCGTTGTTTGAAGCATGTTGATGTGTGGTTTGTCCGTTAAGTGTTGAGTAGAGTCCCATTGCTTCTATTACATCGGAAAAAAGAGATTTTTAGTAAGGGAAACATACTTGAGCCACTTGGACCCTTGCCCTTGCTAATTCAATTTTTGTATGTCGTTGTTGTTGTTGTAGTTGTTTTCTGTGAGCTTTTATGTCGAGGCCTAGAGATAGACCCAGGTTGGTTCGTCAGGAACCCCGTGTTGCGGCTCCTGTTGGTGAGCCGGTGGTTGGGGTAGAGGCTCCGATGGAAGAATCTGTTGTTGGAGTCGGAGCTCCTCCACCACCACCACCTCCTCAGCCTGATGTGGAAGGTGAGGCTAGAGCAAAGGGAGAAGGACCTCAAGTTGGACAGGGTGGCCAAGGTACTGCAGGGATAGACATGGCTCCGCTAGTTCAAGCTATAGCGGGAGCGTTTCAGGCTGCAGCTCAGCCGAGAGGGGATGATGCTAGCTTACCCTTAGAGAGGCTTCGTAGCCTCGGAGCGGATGAGTTCAGGGGATCTACACCTGAGAGATCAAAGTTATGGCTAGAGAAGACAGTTCATATTTTGGCTCAGATGGGATGTGTTGGGGCTTGTAAGTTGGGCTGTGTAGCTTCGTTACTTCAGGGTGATGCCTACCCATGGTGGGTCACCATTACTACCGCCGTGCCTGAGGCCGAGATCGGTTGGGATTTCTTTGAGACTACTTTCCGAAAGAGATATTTAGGCCCGAGATATTTAGATGAGAAGAAGATGGAGTTCATGGCTCTTGTTCAGGGAGACACATCAGTGACAGATTACGAGATCCGCTTTGTCCGACTGAGTCAGTATGCTCCGGAGTTGGTTCCTACTGAGAGGGACCGTTGTGATCGGTTCAGGTACAGACTTCATGAGGAGGTTAAGAGGTACACCTTGGCTACAAATTATTCTGATTTTGATGTCTTAGTCGCTAGGGCCAAGGACATCGAGCATAGCTTGGGCTGACCAAGCGTTCGGGAGGATCCAGTTCAAGGAAGAGGCACAACAACTTTGATCGTGGTGATTCCAAGAGGCATCGGGCCAGTGGACAGCAGTATGATCATAGGCGTGGCGGTGGCCACCACGGTAGGGGCCATCAGGGCCAGAGAGCTGGAGGGCGTTTGCCCGAGTGTGCCTGATGTGGGAGACAACATTCATGAGAGTGTTGGGGAAACTATCATGCTTGCTGGAACTGCAGATCGAGAGACCACTTCAGGAGAGAGTGTCCGCATCAGGCGGCATAGGCACCGATTCAGGCCCAGGCTCCTACGAGAGCGATTGACTATCCGAGAGGCCGTGGGCGCGGTCGTGGTTATTTCCAGCCGAGGACTTGTAACACCCGGGTTTGGGGGTCAGATGAATTAAATAATTAAAATAATGTTTCGGGTTTTCCCTTTTCTTTTTAAAATTCATTTAATATGTTGGACCCGATTTCGATTTAAAGCCCAAATTTCCATGGATTTTAGAATATTGGATGATGGCCAATTTTCATTAATGGCAATTTTGTAATTACAGGGTCTTTGTAAAATAAAATCCCTTTTATTTCAAATACCCAAAATTTCCTATCATCTTCTACCTCCCAAAACAAAACTGTAACCCCCTCGTCCCGGTCTGGACGACTGACCGGTCCGAGTAGGCTACACGGGGAAAACAGAAAAGAAACCCGTTAGGGCCCTACCTTGGTTAGCAACCCTAAAAATTTCTTTTAATTCTTATCTTGTCTATAGGCATTCATACATCCTATGTGTGATATGACAGCGAAACGACAATAAGCGATGCGAAGCAATCAAACAAGCAATTTAAAACGTCCCATCTTACTTTGTTCAACAGGCCGTATCGATACACTAGAAGAGGGTATCGATACGCCTTGACCAGGTCAACTGTCTCAAGTCAACCTAGGGAGACCATATCGGTACACTGGTTGACCGTACCGATACGCCCTCCTTGGTCAACATCTCGCGGTCAACGATAAACGACCATACCGAAACGCCTAGAGCTCGTACTGATACGCCAAAATCTCGTCAAAATCTCAGATTTCCAGAGAGGTTTTGGCGTATCGATACACCCTCGTGTATCGGTACGCTAAGCCAAATCTGAGCCCCAAAGTGTAGGACCGTATCGATACGGCCCTTGGGCGTACCGATATGCCCTGCACTGCAAGACTCAAATTTGTAGCAAAACGAACCAAGACTCAACTCTAAATGCTTTTTATGACTCCCTAACCACAATCAACATTCATACAGCATTTAACGAGCAAGATCAATCATGCGAGACTACTTAAAACGAACTAACATGGCATACATCTCAAGATAGGGATTTAGGTAGAATACTAGCATAAGACATACATGGCTTTACCATTTCATACAAGGCAAAAGACACTCAAATAGGCATATCAAGGCAAGGTTTCACCTACTTTTAAACAATCACATGAGCATTCATAGATCAAGGTCATAAACTCTCAAACACAAGGCATTTAAGCAACGAAGTAGACATGGTTTCAATCCACGACATAAAAGCATAAACATATCCAACATAGCATCAACAACTCAAAATGCTCATTCATCAACAAAACCAAACTAAGGAGTTTGACACCAACTCCAAACAAGTCTAGTACCCCCATCGTCTAGGCATTATTACAAAGACATAAATCATACATGAGCTACTTGAGAACTCCAAAAAGGCTCCTCCCTTGCCCACTTACCTCCCGAACTCTGGCGATCTGCATGTTGGAAAAAGGAGAGCGTAAGCTTGATAGCTTAGTGAGCAAAGCTCTAAAACTCAACAATCATGCAGTTTTCAAAACACTTTTCTTATAATAAATAAATAAACTATTGATTGCACGAGAGATATCACAACAAGACTACTACATGGTTTGCACATGCACAACCAACACACACGGTGGGACCACACATCACCGTTCGACTAGTAGTTTTCCGATGGGACCACTCATCACCTTACTCTACTTCTAGTCACTACCGGTGGGACCACTCATCACCATAGTTATGACAACCATCACGTGATGCTCGACATCAACAACGACTACAAAACACAACAGATGTAAAGCAATCCAAGATGCACATGATACCACAACAAATAGCCACTCATCAACACATAACCAATAAGGTAGGGTTAGTAAACTTACACTTGGGCTTGGTGAGCCCTCAAGGCTCCATCCAAACCCCCAAGAATTCCATTTCGAAAGCAAAACAAGGTTAAACATTTCCACTCACCGTTGCAACCCAAACAGAAGCCGAACACCGATCTCAATTCTCTAAATTCCCCGAATTCGTGCCCGAAGCCTCTCCAGCGGTTTTCCTTGCTTCTAACCAACCAAAAAAAATGCATCAGTTAACCAAATCATCACCAAACATAGCCAAAAAACCCAAACTACATTCACAAGCCAAAACCTTATAATTTCAAGCCCAAGCTAACAACCAAAATCCCATTTTCGTACTCCCCTTAAACCCAGCTGTAAACTACCAATTCCAACACCCAAAACACCTTTAAAAACCTTCAAAACACTTCTCTAACAACATTATATCATCAGGCCTTCAACCCATCACAGAACCACTTCAAAAACATAAGTTTAAACACCTTTAAAGAGCTCCCAAAAACCCATTTCAGGATTTTGACCAAAACCCCACCATTTTAAGTTTCAAAACACCTTAGGACTAGATTAAATCTTAAATAAACTTATCAAATTAAGAGCTAAACGAAAACCCCCTAAAGATCCTTCATTTTCCCTTAAAAGTTTGAAAACTTGAAATCTAAAAAGATGATGTTTTCAGAATTTAAAACCATAGAAGTGTTCGAAATAACGAGGAGAAGTCAAAAACATGTTTACCTTGTTAAAATCACTTGAAACGATGAAGAGCCTTGATGGAATAGTGACTATGGGAGGTTTGGGGTTTTTTTGTCGTTGAAAATGAAAATAAGGAAGAAGAAGAAGACCATTTTCTTTTTGTTTTCAAAAGCTCATTTTTTCCCCTATTTTTGGATACTTACGAAAATGTCATTAATGAGATTTAAATCCTTTTTAAAATAAAACTAAGCCTATTTTAATTAAACCGAGTCTAACGACTCGAACCTGACTCACACGCCCGACTCCCGACCCCAAAACACGAGTGTCACAACTTTACCCCAGTAAGGAATTTCGTCCTCGAAATTACCTGACTGAAATAGATAAGGAAACTGCCTTTCCATATCCTCCTTTCTCTCCCAAGTGGCCTCGTCCACCCCTCAACGTTGCCACCTCAATTTGACTAACTCAATTAACCTTCCTCGCAACAACTTGTTGTCTGATGCTAAGATCTTAGCTGGTTCTTCATCATAAGTCAAATTCGGATTCAATTTAATCTCTTCTACGGGCATTCCATGGGACGGATCCAACCTATACTTACAAAGCATCGACACGTGGAATACATCATGAATCTTCTCTAACTCGGCCGGGAGTCTCAATCTGTATGCAACGAGACCAATCCTCTCAACTACCTCATAGGGTCCAATAAATCTTGGGCTTAACTTACCCTTCCTACCAAACCTCATCACCTTCTTCCAAGGTGAGACTTTCAAAAACACTTTATCTCCCACGGAATACTCAACCTCTTTCCTCTTTAAGTCGGCATAGAACTTCTGTCGATCTGAAGCTGCCTTCAAATGATCGCATATCAACTTTACCTTCTCGGTGGCGCCCTTAAGCAAATTGGGCATCAGTACAAGCTTCTGTCCGGCTTCGGTCCAACAAATCGGAGTTCTGCACTTCCTACCATACAAGGCCTCATACGGAGCCATTTGAATGCTCGACTTAAAACTGTTATTATAAGCAAACTCGACTAGCGTCAGTTGTTTCTCCCAAGACCCCTGAAAGTCGATGATACAACACCTCAACATATCTTCCAACACCTGAATCACCCTCTCTGACTGAACATCTGACTGCAGATGATACGAAGTACTGAAGTTCAACCAAGTACCCAAGGCTCGATGCAAACACTCCCAAAATCTAGCTGTAAACCTCGGATCTCGGTCTGACACAATCGATTTCGATACCCCATGTAGTCTCAATATCTCACAGATGTACTTATCGGCCAACTTATCTAAAGTATAGGTGGTATGAACAGGTATGAAGTGGGCACACTTGGTAAATCTATCTACTATTACCCGCATTGAATCTTCAACGGAATCTTCAACGGAATCTTCAACGGTGATACGTTCCCACTTCCATTCCGGAATCTTCAACGGCTGTAACAACCCTGAGGGAAACTGATGTTCGGCCTTGACTCGCTGAAAAACCATACACTTACTTACGAACTCGGCCACACCCTTCTTCAACCCAACCCAATAGTACTCTTCTTTTAACCCTCGATACATCTTCGTACTACTCAGATGCATAGTAAAAGGACTGTTATGAGCTTCATTCAAGATCGTACGCCTCAACTCGGCATCTTCCAGAACCACTATCCTATCCTTGAAACATAGGATCCCATTCTCACCAAAACAATAACCGGTAGGCCTATCTTCAGCTATATCTTGCACATGAGGTGCCAAAGACCCATCTCGCAACTGCTTCTCTCGAATAAACTGAACTAATGAAGGCTTAACCTGAAGCTCAGCTATCAACCCACCATCACTGGACACGCTCAATCTCACAAACATAGCTCGTAACTCAACGACCACCTTTCTACTCAAGGCATCGACCACTACGTTTGCGTTCCCCATATGGTATTCTATCGTAAGGTCATAATCCTTAAGAAGCTCTAACCACCTACGTTGCCTGAGGTTCAACTCCCTCTGAGACATCAAATACTTCAAACTCTTGTGGTCGGTATACACGGTAAACTTCTCACCATAAAGATGGTGTCTCCAAATCTTCAATGCAAACACCACTGTGGCTAACTCTATGTCATGGGTGGGATAGTTCTTCTCGTGAATTTTCAACTGCCCCGAAGTGTAAGCCACCCCTTACCTTCTTGCATAAGCACACAACCTAAGCCTACGTATGATGCATCACTATAGACCACAAATTCTTTTCCCGGCTCAGGCTGTATCAAGATAGGAGCTTCGGTCAAAGCTTTCTTCAACTTCTCAAACGCTTCTTGTCTTGCATCTGACCACTCATAGGGGACATTCTTCTGAAGCAACTTAGTCAAAGGAGCCGCTATCCTAGAAAATCCCTCAAAAAATCTTCTATAGTACCCAGCCAAACCTAGAAAACTGTGGATTTTTGTCACTGACTTCGGTTCTTTCCAATTCACTATAGCTTCTATCTTCTTGGGATCCACACTAATCCCATTAGCCGAGATCACGTGACCTAGGAAGACCACCTCCCTAATCCAAAACTCACATTTGCTTAGCTTGGCATACAACTGATTCTTTAGCAGGGTCTGAAGCACTAACCGTAAATCCTCATCGTGCTCCTCTTCGGTCCTAGAGTATACTAGGATGTCATCTATGAACACTACCACAAATCTGTCTAAGAACTCATGAAACACACGGTTTACTATATCCATGAAAGCCGCTGGAGTGTTAGTCAACCCAAAAGGCATCACCAAGAACTCATAGTGCCCATAACGTGTACGAAAGGCCGTCTTTGGTATGTCCACATCCTTTACTTTCAACTAATAGTACCCAGATCTCAAGTCGATCTTCAAAAACACTGAAGCACCCCTCAACTGATCAAGCAAGTCGTCTATCCTAGGCAAATGGTACTTTTTCTTCACTGTCACTTTGTTCAACTACATATAATCTATACACATCCTCATGCTACCATCTTTCTTTTTCACAAACAAGACCGGAGCACCCCACGGAGAAATACTAGGTCTAATGAAACCTCTATCAGACAACTCCTGAAGCTGTGTCTTCAACTCTTTCAGTGCCATTCTGTACGGAGCAATAGACACTGGTGCATAATCAGAATACGTCTCAATAGCAAACTCGACTGCTCTGTCTGGAGGCAAACCAGACAATTCTTCCGGAAAAACACTCGGAAAATCACATACTTTCCTGATGTCTTGTGGTCTAACCTCACTTATATTCGGATTCATTACATAAGCCAAATAAGCCTTACACCCCGAATTCAACAACCTCTGAGCTTCCAAGGCATAAACAACATTGGACAAGAACCTAGCGTTCTCGCCAACTACCACAACCTTGAAATCATCTGTAAGCTTTAAGGAGACTCTTTTGGTCTCAAAGTCAACCCTAGCTCTATGCTCTACGAGCCAATCCATGCCCAAAATTACGTCAAAACCGTAGAATGGTAACTCCATCATATCGACCGGAAACACGTGGCCCTGAACCATCAAGGGACACCTCTTATACACTTTCCTAACTACCACTGTATCACCAAAAGAGCTAGTAACATTTACACCTACCTCTAGCCATTCACATGGTAACCCTAATGACCTTGTGTGCTCAACCAAAATGTACGAATGTGTCGACCCTGAGTCTATCAAAGAAAGCAAACTCAAAGATTGTAACGAGAAATTACCTACAATGACGTCCGTGTCATTCCCAGCCTCTCGCTGTGCATACACCCTGGCCGGTCCTCCTCCCTCGGGCTGGACTGCTACTACATGAGCTAAGTCCTCTGACTCTCATTCCTTAGCTGAAAGTTTCCACGACCGCGCCCACGGCCTCTCTGCTGCTCATAACCCCTAGCTGGAGCCGGTCCGCCCCTAGCCGGGTGTGGACAGTTACGCCTCATATGGTCTCGGGAACCACAGTTCCAACACGGCCCAAAGGTACCCGCACACTCGCCCTGATGGCGTCTCCCGCATCTAATGCACTCCGAAGTGTGTATAACAGCTTCTTGGCCATGATGGCCCTGTCCATAGTTACCACCCCTATGCCTCGAATCGGGCTGGTACCTCCTATCCCTATGCCTCTTGACATGATCTCTATCCCAGTTCGCGTGTCTCTTCCTGGATTCGAACCCACTAGCTCGGGAATTGGAGCCCAAGTTCTGCTCAATATCTTTGGCCCTAGAGACCAAAACATCGAACTCAGTGTAGTCGGAGGCAAGCATGTAGGTCTTCACATCTTTAGTCAACCCATACCGGAAGCGCTCACTCCGCTCCGTCTCATTAGGAACCAGCTCAGGAGCATACTGGCTCAATCTCACAAACTGAACCTCGTACTCAGACACGATCCTATTACCCTGAACCAAGGCCATAGACTCCCTCTTCTTCTCATCCAAGTAACAAATTCCAAGATACTTCCTCTTGAAGGCATTTCTGAAGAACTCCCACGTGATATCCGCTTCGGCCATACCCGAAGTAATAGTGATCCACCAAGTATATGCGTCCCCCTGAAGCAAGGAAACAATGCACCCCAACTTACGGGTGTCTGAGCACTCCATCTGACCTAAGATGCGTGTGGTACTCTCAAGCCACGCCTCCTAACCCTCAGGAGTCAACCCTCAGAACTCAACTCCGCCCAAACTACGGACCCTCTCTAGGGGTAATCTTGTCCCCGCACCCTGAGGTGGTGCTGCAGCTTGTACACCGGCCAAAGCTTTCTGAAAAACTCCAGCTATGGTCTGAATCAAATGGGTCATGTCTGCGCCCGCTGGACCCTGACCCGCCTGTCTCCAACACCTCCAACATTAGCATCATCCTGAGGCCCATTACCATCACCCTCGACTTGCGCACCAGCCTGAGGCACATTTCCTTCGCCACCTACTCCATTACCACCGGGAGTAGGAGGAATAGGAGGCTCACCCCCGGTTGCCTGGTCACCCGCTCTAGGTCGCCCCCTCGGTCTCACCATAATAAGATAGAATTTAAAACAACAAACACACAACACACAAGAAAAACATTAGGTTAGCAAAAGGGCAAGGACTCAGGTTCTCAAGCTCGTTAAACCAAAACCATATTTTTTTGACAACAACACCCAACAATGAGGACATTTGACTAACCCTCAACCAAAACCAAAGGCCATTTAAGCATGCTTCCAAACATAGTACATGCAAGCAACTTCAAGCATACATGGTAAAACACCCACCGAGATATAGCAATACATAACACATTAACTTACCTCACTTACCTACCCGAGGTCTCGGAAACCTCAGGCTCTGATACCACCAAATGTAACCCCCTCGTCCCGGTCTAGACGACTGACCGGTCCGAGTAGGCTACACGGGGAAAACCGAAATGAAACCCGTTAGGGCCCCACCTCGGTTAGCAACCCTAAAAATTTCTTTTAATTATTATCTTGTCTATAGGCATTCATACATCCTATGTGTGATATGACAGCGGAAAGACAACAAGCGATGCGAAGTAATCAAAATAGCAATTTAAAACGTCCCATATTACTTTGTTCAACAGACCGTATCGTTACACTAGAAGAGGGTATCGATACGCCTTGACCAGGTCAACTGTCCCAAGTCAACCTAGGGAGACCATATCGGTACACTGGTTGACCGTACCGATACGCCCTCCTTGGTCAACATCTCGCGGTCAACGATAAACGACCGTACGGAAACGCCTAGAGTCCGTACCGATACGCCAAATTCTCGTCAAAATCTCAGATTTCTAGAAAGGTTTTGGCGTATCGATACACCCCCGTGTATAGGTACGCTAAGCCAAATCTGAGCCTCAAAGTGTAGGACCGTATCGATACAGCCCTTGGGCGTACCGATACGCCCTACACTGCAATACTCAAATTTGAAGCAAAACGAACCAAGACTCAACTCTAAATGCTTTTTATGACTCCCTAACCACAATCAACATTCATACAACATTTAACGAGCAAGATCAATCATGCGAGACTACTTAAAACGAACTAACATGGCATACATCTCAAGATAGGCATTTAGGTAGAATACTAGCATAAGACATACATGGCTTTACCATTTCATACAAGGCAAAAGACACTCAAATAGGCATATCATGGCAAGGTTTCACCTACTTTTAAACAATCACATGAGCATTGATAGATCAAGGTTATAAACTCTCAAACACAAGGCATTTAAGCAACGAAGTAGACATAGTTTCAATCCACGACATAAAAGCATAAACATATCCAACATAGCATCAACAACTCAACATGCTCATTCATCAATAAAACCAAACTAAGGAGTTTGACACCAACTCCAAACAAGTCTAGTACCCCTATCGTCTAGGCATTATTACAAAGACATAAATCATTCATGAGCTACTTGAGAACTCCAAAAAGGCTCATCCCTTGCCCACTTGCCTCCCGAACTCTAACGATCTGCATGTTGGAAAAAGAAGAGCGTAAGCTTGATAGCTTAGTGAGCGGAGCTCTAAAACTCAACAATCATGCAGTTTTCAAAACACTTTTCTTATAATAAATAAATAAACCATTGAATGCACGAGAGATATAACAACAAGACTACTACATGGTTTGCACATGCACAACCAACACACACGGTGGGACCACACATCACCGTTTGACTAGTAGTTTTCTGATGGGACCACTCATCACCTTACTCTACTACTAGTCACTACCGGTGGGACCACTCATCACCGTAGTTATGACAACCATCACATGAGGCTCGACATCAACAATGACTACACAACACAACGGATGTAAAGCAATCCAAGATGCACATGATACCACAACAAATAGCCACTCATCAACACATAACCAATAAGGTAGGTTTAGTAAACTTACACTTGGGCTTAGGTGAGCCCTCAAGGCTCCACCCAAACCCCCAAGAATTCCATTTCGAAAGCAAAACAAGGTTAAACATTTCCACTCACCGTTGCAACCCAAACAGAAGCCGAACACCGATTTCAATTCTCCAAATTCCTCGGATTCGTGCCCGAAGCCTCTCCAACGGTTTCCCCTGCTTCTAACCAACCAAAAACAATGCATCACTTAACCAAATCATCACCAAACACAGCCACAATCCCAAACTACAATCACAAGCCAAAACCTTATAATTTCAAGCCCAAACTAACAACCAAAATCCCATTTTCGTACTCCCCTTAAACCCAGCTCTAAACTACCAATTCCAACACCCAAAACACCTTTAAAAACCTTCAAAACACTTCACTAACAACACTATATCATCAGCCCTTCAACCCATCACAGAACCAGTTCAAAAACATAAGTTTAGACACCTTTAAAAAGCTCCCAAAAACCCATTTCGGGATTTTGACCAAAACCCCAACACTTTAAGTTTTAAAACACCTTAGGACTAGATTAGAGCTTAAATAAACTTATCAAATTAAGAGCTAAACGAAAAACCCCTAAAGATCCTTCCTTTTCTTAAAAGTTTGAAAACTTGAAATCTAAAAAGACGATGTTTTCAGAATCTAAAACCATGGAAGTGTTCGAAATAAGGAGGAGAAGTCAAAAACGTGTTTACCTTGTTAAAATCACTTGAAACGATGAAGAGCCTTGATGGAATAGTGGCTATGGGAGGTTTGGGGTTTTTTTATCGTTGAAAATGAAAATAAGGAAGAAGAAGAAGACCATTTTCTTTTTGTTTTCAAAAAGCTCATCTTTTCCCTTGTTTTTGAATAATTACGAAAATTCCATTAATGAGATTTAAATCCTTTTTAAAATAAAACTAAGCCTATTTTAATTAAACCGAGTCTAACGACTCGAACCCGACTCACACGCCCGACTCTCGACCCCAAAACACGGGTGTCACAAAAACCAACATGAAACCCCTCCCCTCCATTGAAGTTATTATTCCATCACCATCCTCCTTCATCCTTGATGATTTTTAAAAGGTAATAACATTTTTGAGTTGTCCTCAACTTCCTCTTTCTCTACATGTTTTTAGTTTTCATGGAAACTCATTATTTTGTGTTTTAAGTTTTTGAGTTTAAATAATAAAAATCCAAACTTTATTGACTTCTGATTGAGCTTTTGATTTCTTGAAGTTAGATAAGTGTTTAGTAACCCAAATGGTCCAACATATATAATTTTTACTTAGTTTTATAAGGATTTTCGGATATGGGTTTTAGGGAGGTTTTAGGTGGTTCAAAAGATGAGTTTTGGGGCTGTTTATTGTTGGAGATTTATGGCTGATGGTTGTATGATGTTTAAGGGTTATTTTGGAAGCTATTAGGTGTGTTAAAAGTGTTGGAATCAATGGTTTTTGGCTGTGCAAATGGGCTGCTCGAAAATATGGGTTTTGAGAGTGTTCTTGGTTTTGTTTTGATGCTTGATTGGTGCTCTGAGTTTACAGCAGTGGTTTGTGTTTATTTTGGTGATTAATAGAGTGTGTTTGATTGTTTAGAAACAAGGAACTTTGTTGGTGAAGCCTCGCACTCAAATCTGGAACCTTTGGGAGCTTGATCGGTTGTTTGCTTATGTTTGGAAAGTCCAGTGAGTGGTTCTTTGGTTTTAAATTGGTTTTTAAACGTTGGTTCTTGCTTGTGGACCTAGGTCGGGCTTGGTTAACCCACCTAGAGTTGGGATTAGATTGGTAGGCTTATCTCAAGCTTTAGTTAGAGACCTTTGGTTGAACTTTGAATGTTGTGTTTATGCCTCACATGTTAATTGTGATTAATGTTGCTATGCACATTGTGGCTATGTGTGTTATTGAGGCATGATGATTTGTTTATGCATTATGATATGCATGTGGTTGATGTAATGTGAGTACATGATTGTGAATCATGGTGGCTACGTGCTAGGTATGGGAAATGGTAAGAAATTTGTGTTATGAAAGATTGTGAAATGAGTTAGTATTGGCACTAGTATGCTTGGGTACAAATGATCGATCATTAGGATGTTAGTGTGCACACGAGAGTCGAAATGCGCGCGTGGTCTTGGTGATGGTAGTCATCAAGATGAAGTACGGGTACGCCCGGAAATCTTATTTTATATATTAGTCGGCGATAAGTGGAATCTCATCGACAGGGCGTGAGGATGAGTGGAATCCCCTCCGCGTGAAACGATGATGAGTGTAATCCCACTGTAAGGTAAAGGTTGAGTGTTGGAAGTGAGTTCCAACGGTTGTTATCCGCGTATTCGGGTCATAGCTAGGTGCCAATACGTATTGTTAAATGTGTTTCCATATGGTTGTGTTTATGGACATGTTGAGCATGGAATGATATTGATATTATGTTCATGCATCATATATATTTGACTCTTGTGGCTTCGAAGGTAAGAAAACATGCATTCTTCCTTGGTTGTGTTGCTCGTGCTTGGACCCTGCATTGTCGAGGTTTGTTTTATGAGCTTACCCTCACTAAGCTTTACGCTTACGCTCTCTTTTGTTCGACAATGCAGATCCTTAGTTCGTGGGTTGCTTGTGCAAGGAGAGGGCCTCCAAGTGTGCTATTTGTGCTTTTGCTATCATAAGTATGGAATTTTAAGTAATTGATGTAATAGTTAAGCAATAGGGATTTGTGTTGTTATTTTGTGTTAGGAGCTTGTCTAGACTCCTTTGATATGTTGATGTTTTGGTGTGGCTTGTTGATGCCTTATTTTGGATTGTAAATCATGCTTATGTTGCATGTCATGAATGCTTATGTGTTTTGTTTCTAAGGCATGAAAATCTTGAATGCTATGTATGTCCCCTTTGGTGAATGCATGATCCTTTTTAATGTATGCCCTTATCTTGTATATTGTGTGTTTAAGCATGCTTGCACTAGGGTGTATGCCTCTAGAGTTGTGTTTACATGTCGTGTCTTTCTTCTTGAAGTCGTTGGGGTCGTTTGGGATCGTTTAGAGATGTTTAAATCTGGTTTTGGAAATTCACTGGTTGCAGGTGTTTCAGAACGGGTACGGTTGTTTCGGAACGGGTGTGGCTCTAGGGACACCCGTATAGGAATGCGTTCCGGTACGATTTGACTACTGTGAACCCCTATTCCGATACGAGTTTCGAAATGTTTTGGCTACTGTGATTGCCTGTTTCGGAACGTGTTCCGGAACTTCTAGGCGAAACGGACCTCAGTTCCGAAACGGGGTGGATGCGTTTCGGTACGGATGGTTGGCTTTTTAAACTGGGCCCGTGTTTCGAAACGGGCAAGCCTGTTTCGAAACGGGCAAGCCTGTTTCGAAATGCAGGCCTGAAAAGTGGGCTTTTGACATCTCTAAAGGTTCCCATGTGTTGGGCTTAGGCCCTGTTTGATGTTTGTCTTCTTGTGAGTCTTGTTTTCCGCTGTCGCTTCACACATAGGTCTAATGGGATCCATCTAGACAAGTTAATTAATGAAAAAGTTTTCTCGAGTTGTTAACCGAAGTGGAGCCTTAACGGGTTTCGCCTCGGTTATCCCCGTGTAGCCCACTCGGACCGGTCAGTCGCCCGGACCAGGACGAGGGGGTTACACTTGTTGGTATCAGAGCCTGAGGTTTCTGAGACCTCGGGCAGGTAAGTAAGGTAAGTTAAATTCTTGTATTGCAATTGCACGGTGTTTGCTTGCCATGTAAGTATGTTTGCTTGCTTATCAAGAATGCCTTGATGCTTGTTTGATTGATCGTTGGTGTGTGTTGTTTGAAGCATGTTGAGTAGAGTCACATTCCTTCTGTTACATCGGAAAAAGGATTTTTAAGTGAGGGAAACATACTTGAGCCCCTTGGACCTTTGCCCTTGCTAACCCTATCTTGTATGTTGTTGTTGTTGTAGTTGTTATCTGTGAGCTGTTATGTCGAGGCCTAGAGGTAGACCGAGGTTGGTTCGTCAGGAAACCCGTGTTGTGGCTCCTGTTAATGAGCCGGTGGTTGGAGTAGAGGCTCCTATGGAAGAGCCTGTTGTTGGAGTCAGAGCTCCTCCACCACCACCTCCTCATCCTAATGTGGAAGGCGAGGCTGGAGCTGAGGGAGCGGGACCTTAGGATGGCCAGGGTAGCCAAGGTCCTGCAGGGATAGACATGCCTCCGCTAGTTCAGGCTATAGCGGGAGCGTTTCAGGCTGTAGTTGCCGGAGCTCATACTACAGCTCAGCCGAGAGGGGATGATGCTAGCTTACCTTTAGAGAGGCTCCGTAGCCTCGGAGCAGATGAGTTCAGAGGATCTACGCCTGAGAGATCAGAGTTGTGGCTAGAGAAGACGGTTCGTATTCTAGCTCAGATGGGATGTGTTGGGGCGTGTAAGTTGGGCTGTGTAGTTTTTTTGCTACAGGGTGATGCTTACACCTGGTGGGTCACCATTACTACCGACGCGCCTGAGGCCGAGATCAGTTGGAATTTCTTTGAGACTGCCTTCAAAAAGAGGTATTTGGGCCCGAGATATTTGGACGAGAAGAAGAGGGAATTCATAGCTCTTGTTCAGGGAGACGTATCAGTGACAGATTATGAGATCCGCTTTGTCCGACTGAGTCAGTATGCTTCGGAGTTGGTTCCTACTGAGAGAGACCGTTGTGATCGGTTCGGGTATAGACTTCATGAGGAAGTCAAGAGGTACACCTTGGCTACTGATTATTCTTATTTTGATGTCTTGGTCGCTAGGGCCAAGGACATCGAGCATAGCTTGGGGCTGACCAAGCGTTCGGGAGGATCTAGTTCAGGGAAGAGGCACAACAACTTTGATCTTGGTGATGCCAAGAGGCATCGGGGCAGTGGACAGCAGTTTGATCATAGGCTTGGCGGTGCCACCATGGTAGAGGCCATATGGGCCAGAGAGCTGGAGGGCATTTGCCTGAGTGTGCCCGATGTGGGAGACAACATTTAGGAGAGTGTTGGGGAAACTATCATGCTTGTTGGAACTTTGGATTGAGAGACCACTTCAGGAGAGAGTGTCCGCATCAGGCGACACACGCACAGATTTAGGCACATGCTCCTGCGAGAGCGATCGACTATCAGAGAGGTCGTGGGCGCGGTCGTGGTTACTTCCAGCCGAGGGCTGATACACCTAGGATAGAGGCACCGAGGAATCGTGCTCATGTAGTGGTAGTTTAGCCAGAGGCCAGTGGACCAGCTAGAGTCTACGCACACAGAGAGGCAAGGAATTACACATATGTGATAGCAGGCAATTTTGAGTTACAGTCCATGTCTTTGCTTTCCTTAGTTGATTCGGGTTCCACACATTCTTACATTTTGAGTGAGCATGCAAAGAAGTTAGACATACCTGTTGAGATTTTAGATATAGGTATGCATGTGACTAGTTCCTTCGGTGAGACAGTTGTAGTTAAACAGATGTATAGGAGGTGTCCATTGAAGATTCAGAGTCATGTGTTTCCGATTGATATGATGGAACTTCCGTTCTACGGTTTTGATATCATTTTGGGTATGGATTTTTTGGTTGAGCATAGAGCTAGTGTAGATTTTGAGACAAAGAGAATTTCGTTGAAGCTTTTTGATGACTACGAGGTAGTAGTAGTAGGCGAGAATGTTAAGTTCTTGTCGAATATTGTGTCAGATTTAGAGGCTCATAGGTTGATGGACTCCGGTTGTGGGGCTTATTTTGTAACGCCCCAGTTTTGGGCTTGGAAGTTTTGGGTGTTGACCGGTTTGGTCAAAGTGCGGTTCGAATATATAAGAGTGAATTTAGGAAAGCCTAGTTCGGGTTGCATTAAAAATATGGAAAAATGTTCTAAAATCCTCTTCTAATATATATAAGTGAACTGTGAAATCAATTTTACAAAATGAGGTTTGGAAGGGTGACATTTTGGCTAGTGACCAAAATGTAAATTTTGAAAACTGCGTGACTGTTTTAGAAAGGATTGAAACTTTGAATCTTTAAGGAGCTAATTACCCAAAGGGAGTTTCTCCAGATTTTTCTAAGATATTTTATGCTTTAATTCTGATTTTAAACAAAAGGAAAAGTGGAGGGAAGTTATTTCCTAACTAATTTTCCTAAAATCTCATTTTTCTCTTCTCTCATTTTCTCTCAAACCAAACACTTTTCTCCAGAGATTTCACCTCTGATTTTGACACTAAAATCTCTCTTTTCAATCCTCTTTTGATTGCTAATCATCTTATCAACAAAACCTCACCAATTGCCATTGGATTCTTCAAGCTTTTTGGTTCTAAAAGAGGAGAAACTCAAGTTTGGAGGTAAGAACGTCCTTCTCCTCTGAACTTCAAGTTCTTTAATGAAATTCCTAAGTTCTCAATCCTTATTTGGTGATTTATAAAAGGTTTTTAAGGTTGTGTAATGGATCTTGGCTTTAAATGCAAGATTTGATGATTTTTGATGAATTTTCGTTGGATCTGTTAAAGCAGTGATTTGAGGTGTATAATTGGTGATAAATGAATGTTAATTTGATATGGAATTGAGTTTTAACTAATGCAATCCCGGATAGGTTGAATTTCCTAAGTTTAGCTTGTGATTCTTGGTTGTTTTTGGGTGATCTTGTGGATCTGTTGTTGCTGGAGGTATAAGGATGTTGTTAGGTCCTTTTTAGATGTTGAATGATGTTTAAGGATGCTTAGTTTGGATGGTTTATGGCTGGGCTTTGTTGAGGAGTTGTTTGGATGCATTTTCGGTTGTGTTTGGTGGCCGAAAATGGAGTGTGGATGAGAGCAGCGAGTTTAAGTGCTTTCATTGAAGCTATTAATGCATGATGATGCATTAATCTACTGTTTTAATGTGCTAAAACAGGGGAGTCATCTTTGGATCCAAGTGGTGGTGATCCGGAGGCTTGATTTGGTGTTTCGGCAAGAGGCGAAACGGAATCGGTGAGTGGATTTTGGTTTTCGGCTTTGAAACCAATGTTTTGGAGGTTTGGGAGCTTAGTCTAAGTCTAAACAACTTTGCTAAGCTCAAGAGTAAGTTTTCGGAAAAACTCTCTTGTTGAGGAACCATGTGATGGTTGGGTGCAATGTGTTTGTTACATGTTTAAATTCTGTTTTTAAAGCATATCTAGCATGTGTGTTGCTGAGATTATAAGCCATGTGTTTAAGGAAGCTCAAGGTTAGAGTTCCTTGTTTTTGAACATTGTATAAATGTTGTTTGATGCTTAAAGATGCATGATGTTTATGGCTTGGTCAAATGCTTTAAAACAGTGGATTATTGATGATATATGATGTATATTGGCAAGTGATGTTTTTGAAAAGGTTAAGGTCACTAAGGTGGTTAAAAGTCCTTGAGTGAGCCTTGTTTACTTAAGAACATCAAGGTGGTTAAAAGTCCTTGGATGGTTCTTGTTACGGACACAAAGGTGTTTAAAAGTCCTTGTGTGGTCCTTTCCAAGATGTTTAAAAGTCCTTGGGCCAAGGTGTTTAAAAGTCCTTGGGGTGATTTATATCATGGTGTTTAAAAGTCTATGGCCAAGGTGTTTAAAAGTCCTTGGGGTCAAGGTGTTTAAAAGTCCTTGAGGTGAAACTTGTTAAGGACACAAAGGTGTTTAAAAGTCCTTGTGTGGTCCTTGCCATGGTGTTTAAAAGTCCATGGGCCAAGGTGTTTAAAAGTCCTTGGGGATAAGATCACAATGGTGTTTAAAAGTCCATGTGTGAGTCTTATGTTGATCTTGTTTTAAAGATGGTAATTATCACTTGTGGCCAATATGACATGTTATGATGTGAAGCATGAGATGCTTGTTTAAGATTGCTTGTGAGCATGTCTAAATGTATTTTGAAGTATGATTTATAAATGAGTTTTATAAATGCATTATTGTGTGGTTCTAAGGAGCTTTCCTCACTAAGCTTTTGCTTACGCTCTCTCTCTTTTCTTAAACCAATAATGCAGAGCATTAAGGTGCATTGAGGGCAGCACGGAAGGCAAGCAATCAAGTGGAAGTTGAGCTCAAGTATGGAAAGGTTTTCTTAAACATTTTTAGCTTTTGGCATTTGGCAATGGGGGACCTATGTTGTTGTTTTGGGAGATGTTTGGAACTCCCTAAGTTGGATTTATGTTGTTGTTAATGTTGGTTTTTGTAATTGGCCATTATGTGTTGGTTTGAAGGCTTTTGTGCATGAATGGTTGCTTGTGTAGGAAGCATGCCTTTAGATTTGGGGCTTTTCATATATGTTGATATAATGATGATTGGTTGATGCAAATATGTCTCCTGTATGTTGTATGAGATGCTGGTAAAGTTTGATAGCATTTGGAGCATGATTGGTTGGTCAATTGCATGTTTAGGCAAGCGAATTTCTGCATTTTGTGCAGGCCGTATCGGAACAGTGCCTGCCGTTTCGGAACGGGTGCCTCGAAGCAGCCCAGGCGTCCGAAACGGGTGACACTGTTCCGAAACGGAAAGGCTACTGTCAGCCCTCGTTTCGGTACGCGTTGCGGAACGGCCCCGCGTTTCGAAACGGGCTGTCTCCCGTTTCGGAACGGATGACCGTTGGGGGCTGACATTGGTAGTTATATGTTTCAAAATGTTTGCATTTTGGTCCTGAAACTTGTATGTGCAATTGTATGAGTTTGGAATGTCCGTTTGAGCTGAAATTTGGCCGAGATGCATGAAACATGATTAATTTCAAGTTGGTAACTTTAATTTGGGTGAAGTCCTTATATTTACCAGAATTTACATTTTGGTCCCTAAAGTTGTAATTTGTTCAATTGGGTCCCTGTTCGATCTCTGATGTTTATGATCTTTGAGTATGTTGTTTGAATGACCATAACTAGGGTTAATGTGCATCTAGACAAGTTTAAAAAGAAAAAAAAGGGTCGTTAATCAAGGTTGACTTTCGGGTTGACTTTGGTTTTCCCCGTGTGACTTTCTTAATTCGGGTCAACCGTCTAGGCCGGGTTAAGAGGGTTACATATTTAGCGTATGTGATGAATCCGAATATGAGTGATGTTAGACCGAAAGATATCAGGACAATTTGTGATTATCCGGATGTGTTTCCATAAGAGTTACCAGGTTTGCCTCCTGACAGAGATATAGAGTTTGTGATTGAGACTGTTTCAGGGTCTACTCCAGTTTCTATTGCTCCGTACCGTATGGCTCCGAAGGAGTTGAAAGAGTTGAAAAGTCAGCTTCAGTAGTTGTTAGACCGAGGCTTTATTAGGCCTAGTAGTTCGCCTTGGGGTGCTCCCGTGTTGTTTGTGAAGAAGAAGGATGGCAGTATGAGGATGTGTATCGACTACCGGTAGTTGAACCAGTTGATAGTAAAGAACAAGTATTTGTTGCCTCATATAGATGACTTGTTTGATCAGTTGAGGGGTGCCTCAGTGTTTTCGAAGATAGATTTGAGATCAGGGTACTATCAATTGAAGGTGAAAGAGTGTGTTGTTCCGAAGACAGCCTTTAGTACTAGATACGGTCTCTATTAGTTCCTTGTGATGCCGTTTGGGCTCACAAATGCACTAGCAGCTTTCATGGACATGATGAACAGAGTTTTCCGAGACTATCTAGACCAGTTTGTAGTTCTTTTCATAGACGACATCCTTGTGTATTCGAGATTAGAAGAAGAGCATGATGAGCATTTGAGACTTGTATTGCAGAGATTTATGAGTAATCAGTTGTATGCTAAACTGAGTAAATGTGAGTTCTGGATTAGAGATGTTGTGTTTCTTGGCCATGTCGTATCAGCCGAAGGTATCCGTGTCGATCCGACGGAGATTGAAGCCATTGTTGAGTGGAAACAACCTAAGTCAGTGACTAAGATTAGGAGTTTCCTAGGATTAGCTGGTTACTATAGGAGGTTCGTTGATGGTTTCTCTAGAGTAGCTGCTCTGTTGACTAAATTGTTAAAAAAACAAGTGAAGTTTGAGTGGTCAGATACGAGACAGAATGCTTTTGAGAAATTAAAAGAAGCTTTGACGAATGCTCCAGTGTTAGTACAGCCTGTTTCAGGGAGAGAGTTCGTGATCTATAGCGATGCTTCCTACGTAGGTCTACGTTGTGTTCTGATGCAAGAAATGAGAGTTTTTGCTTATGCTTCGAGACAGTTGAAGGTGCATGAGAAGAACTACCCTATGCACGACATTGAGTTAGCAGTAGTTGTGTTTGCGTTGAAGATTTGGTGTCACTATTTGTATGGTGAGAAGTGCACGGTCTACACTGATCATAAAAGCTTGAAGTATTTGATGACTCAGAGAGAGTTGAACTTGAGACAAAGAAGATGGCTTGAAATGTTGAAAGACTATGATTTGACTATCGAGTACCATTCGGGTAAGGCAAATGTAGTGGCTGATGCGTTGAGCATAAAACTTGCAGTTGAGTTGGTAGCTATGTTTGCTAGGCTGAGTGTATCAGATGATGGTGGTTTGATTACCGAGTTGCAAGTGAAGCCTTCGTTGATTCAGATGATCCGGGAGAAACATTTGCAAGACGTATCTTTAGTTTCGCATGTTCTGGACATTTCAGAAGGTAGACCGACATAGTACAGTTTTAGTGATGAGAATGTGTTGTGTTTTAGAGACAGAGTTGTAGAACCTGAAGATGTTGAGTTGAGACGTATGATTCTGAGCGAAGCAAATTTGAGACCTTTTTCTATGCATCCGGGCAGTACTAAGATGTACCGAGATCTGAAGAATGATTATTTCTGGGTTGGTTTGAAGAAGGATGTAGCCGAGTATGTGAGCCATTGCATGGTTTGACAGAGAGTAAAGGCAGAACATCAGGTTCCTTCAGGTTTGTTACAGCCTTTGAAAATTCCGGAATGGAAGTGGGAAAGAATCACTATGGACTTTGTGTCAGGGTTGCCGTTGTCTCCTTCGAAGAAGAATTCTGTTTGGGTGATAGTTGATAGATTCACTAAGTGTGCTCATTTCTTAGCAGTGAACACTACAAATTCTTTAGACAAATTGGCAGATTTGTACATCTGCGAGATTGTGAGGTTACATGGAGTTCCGAAGTCTATTGTACCAGACAGAGATCCGAGATTCACATCGAGGTTCTGGGGTTGTTTGCATAGTGCCCTAGGTAGTCGTTTATATTTCAGTATTTCATCTCATCCGCAGTCTGATGGTCAGTCAGAGCGAGGGATACGTGTATTAGAGGATATGCTCCGTTGTTGTGTGATTGACTTCCAGGGTTCGTGGGAGAAACAGTTACCCTTAGTCGAGTTTGCTTACAACAACAGTTACCAGTTTTGCATGTAAAAGAGTATCACAATAGAGTGCAAGTGTACACGACGCAAGTAGTAAAGTGATACATGAAGTATCGGATGTCGAATCCACATGGACTGGAAATAGCTCTATCCTTGTATTAATACACAAAAGAGAAAAAAAGAGTTCAATTGTTTGTAAGGAAATATTGAAGAATACTGAAGATGAAAGATTAAAAGATTCAGGGTAAAGAAATAGGCTGGTATTGATTTGCTCAGTAGTGCAGGTGTTGCACTGTATAGGACTTCATGTTCTGTCGTCGTTCCTGTCGCGGCAGCACCTGCGGCGGCAGCAGTCTGTTGTTGTCGCGGCAGCGATCACACAACTCTGTACTTCAAGCTTGGCAAGAATCTCTGATGTGCCTTGTCCTATCCCTAGGTCCAAGTCTATCGATGAACACGTCTTAGATGATACCTCCCGGCATGAATCGAAGGATGAACACCGATGTTGTTGAATTCTTCCTTAGCCACTTAACCTCGTCCTATCCCTAGGTCCGAGATAGTTCAACCATAAAATGCAGAACTCGTACTTATTCCTTTCGTATACTTAACTCTCCCGATATTAAGTAAATGAGTAATCTCACAATGCTCTCCCGATACTCTTGCAAGACGTTTGAAAACCAGAATAAGCAAACTTGAAGTCTATTTTATTGAACAGAAAAAATCCTAAAACAGTACAATCCTTGCAACTACTTTACAAAATCAACCCTTAGCCCTAGGGGAAGTTTAGAACATAATGAGAATGGGGGAAACAACTAGGGTTTTGGGGAAGACGGCTAGAGAATAAGATATCCTTTCCTAGGTCGAATTACATGCCTCTATATAGGCCTTGGGTTCAAGTTTTCTAATATGGCAAGAATACAAGTTTAAACTAAAGTACAACTCTATTAAAGACTAAATCTTCAGAGTAGATGCCTTTAATTCGTCCTCTTTTCTTGCTTTGGGTTTCTTCCTTGAACTTTGGGCTTGGCCTTCATTCTGATCTAGGGCTCAAAAAAATATAGGAGTGATCCACGACAGACCGGCTTAATTTCCTCTTTCTGTCGAGCTCCACTTCACTTTTCCCTTCACCATTGATGTCGTCATTGGCTGCCACGGTAGTGGCCACGGTAGTGTCGTCCTTCTCGACTTCAGTCCTGTGTTCTAGCTCTGCTTCTCCACTGCCCTGAGTCTGCTACAGCGGCTACCTGCAAAAGTAACCAAAATCAGTAGCAACTATGCCATTTTATATAATTGTAATGTATATGTGAAATATATCCTAAATGCAATGAATTATGCTTGAATGTAGCAGAAATATAGGTTAAATAGGGGGTAAAAAGTAGAACTTTTGCACACTCAACACACCTCCAAACTCAAGTTCTTGTTTGTCCTCAAGCAATTAAGACCTAAAAATAAAAAGAAATAAAAAATTTTTGTTTGGCTTAAAACAGTGAACTTTTCCTTACCTACCCTTCATGCCCTATTGTGAATAACACCCTGTTGGATAATTCAGAATTCATTCGGAACCTTGCTATAATTCTCGTGTAGTGTGTGCATGTTTTGTGAACAATTATATGCCTAGACTCCCTTAGCTTACTAGAATAGCTAAGCCACTTACTTGAATTTTTATGCCAACTTTCATTTTCTTGGAGGCAATTCTTAGGCTCCTTTAGTTTTTCCTTAGACTCGATTTTCTTTTCTTCATGTATGTTTGACTAGAGCCTGTTTCGGGCACCTCTAGCTAACTTCCTAGAGCCGGTTTCGGGCACCTCTAGGTGTATTGAGTCTATTTTTTCTTACTTCTTTTCCTAGAGCCAGTGTTAGGCACCTCTAGGGGCAACTCAAGTGTTTCAGCTCTTTCCTATTCTAGTTTACCAGTAGAGTTCTAGACAGTATAAGAGTCACAAAGGGTGTTTTAAGATCAGAACTATAGTAAGGCTCTAAACTGCTCCTATAAATATCCTATAGGCACTGCCACGACAGAGGCTGTCACAGCATGTAAGTTCAGTTCACAGACTTAAGCCATTTTTAAGCAAAAATAAACTAAACACTTAGACACAATTTTGAACCTAAAAACATTTCATATTACTGGAGGGATGCCACCCCCAAACTCAAGGGTTGCATTGCCCTCAATGCATGATGACAAAAAATAAAAAACAGAAAATAAAAACAAAAACAAAAAAATATCACAATTATAATGAAACAGTAGAACAACAAAAATAAGATAGAAACTTAAATTTAGGTGATGTCGTCGCTGCTGCTGCTGCTGATCTCTAGCTGCCTACGGGAAGTGACCTTCGTTGTGGGTGTCGGCAGAATGATCGGAGAGGCGGAGGCAGTCTTCTTCTTGGCTTCCCTTGGAGGCTGGATGCGTGTAGGTGAGATCTGGGGTGGCCTTTCCAGCACTTGTACCTCTTCAGAAGAGCTGCTGCTGCTGCTGCCAGACTTGCCCTGGCCGGATGGTCCTTCACCAGTGTTGGGCTTCTACCTTTTCATCGGAGTGAACTCCTTTGAAAGGTTTCTTTTGACAGAGGGCTCCCCATCAGATTCCTGCCAAATGGAGGAGGAAGAGAACCCGACGATAAAATCATCAAGTTCGCCCAGCGGCTCCTTTCGTTTCTCTCCTCTGGCAGAGACATTGGCGGTGTGGCTGCCGCCTTCAGCTGTCGCGGCCGGGGTTGGAGTGGATGCAGCAAAGGGTGTTTTTGGTGTGGCAGCAGGAGTAGGAGTATGGGCAGGTGTAGGGGCAGCAAAATAATGCTCTGGGAAAGCAGGAAATTGTACATTTGCAAAATTTAAATTGTTTTGAATAAAATGTACCGTTGCTGTTGTGAAGTCTCTGACGAAACTCATCAGACCAAGCTGTCGTTCCTCTATCTTTTGCAGGGTGGCTAGGATTTAAGTGGAGGAGTCTGCTGGAGGAGCTGCTGCTGTTGGCTGCTGCTGCTCTACGACGGCAGGTTCTGTCTGAGTGGGCTCTGCTGGCTCCTCTACTGCGGCAGACGGGTTGAAGAAGGAGATGGGTATGGCTGCTTTCAGCTCCATCAAACTGAATATGTTGCGCTCTGTCCATCCCTTTCCTTAGACCTTTTAATCTTCAGGGATTTCGAGAACGTTGTGGCCGCGACTGATCTCGGTGATGAGGTTCAAGAAGAAAAGGGGTCCCGATGGCTTAAGGGCACACTCCAAAATTCCCTCTCGTATATATCGGCCGACATTAATAGGTCTCTCATTTAAAATGGAGTGAACGAGGGCTAACCTGGGTCTATGGACCTTGCTGTTGTGGGAAGAAGGCATTATCCTCTTCTTGACGAAGTGGTTCCATAGTTTTGCCTCTAGCGTGAGCTGAGTGCGTTTCACTGTCCAACGATGCTTGGGATCAGTATTCCACTCTGTCCCCTCTTCAGTTAATTCTACCATGACAGCATCGTAGTCTGTCGGCGACAGCCTTTCCACGAACCTCTTGTGTCTATTCTCCCGTTTGCTAACGTAGATTCCGTAGAGGGTATTAATGTATTCCGGCTCGAAAGTAACCTCTTTACCTCGTACGGTCACGGTCTTCGTATCCTTGCTGTCGATAGCAACATAAAATTCTAGGACCAAAGTGACATTCATCTCCTCGGGATGGGCAACAAACATCTGCCATTTGAGGGCTCTGATTTTTCGAGCTATGAACGGTTCGAGCCCGAAATCTTCCGTGCGTTTTGTGTAAAGGAACCCTCTCTCTTCCCACATCTCCCTCGTTTGGAAGGAGGTGTAGTATCGGTCGACGGAGTCGGTGGTGGCAAAGCGGTTAGGGAGTCTGTTGTGGCTGGGTGTGCCGGCTGCTGCGGCAGAGCTGGAGGCAGCACTTCGTCTTGTTTGTCTGGTACTCATAGTTGCAAGGCTGTGGAAAATGAAAGAAAATTGAGATCTAGAGTGAAAGCAAGTTGAGAGAGTAAAAGTGAGGTGAAAATGAATAGTAAATAGGGTTTATATAGATGGATGGTTTGCCGCCCGTTGGAGCTGTAACGGTAGGCACAAATAACGAGGCCAGCTGTTACGCGGTTTCTGACGCGTCTGTCACGCGTTTCCGTGTCTACTGCGCGTCTGTTACGCGTTTGCGTGTCTGTCGCGATAGCTTGGTGACAAGTTGTCTTTTCCGCGTCTGTCGCGACAGCTGTTGGCAGGCTGTGACGATAGACTCCTCCTTTGGGCTTTTTGGGCTGCTGGTGAGATGGTGGGCTGGTTCACTTCTTCTCCTATCCTTCTTCTCCTCTCCTTGTTTCCCTTATTTCCTAAAAATAATTAAAATAAAAACATAGTGGGAAATTGCCGCATGGTGGTCGGAGATGCCGCATGGTGGTCAGGTCTTTGGCGACAATTTTATAGATCATTGTGCAAAGACTAATGGGACGGAGATGCTGCATGGTGGTCGGGTCTTTGATTTTGGGAATAAGGACCAAGATAGTTTTATTGACCGAAGCCATGTCTGCAGTACCATTAAGGAGGTTGAGACAGAGTGAGGTAACATCAGCACCCAAAGTGTCCCAATGCTGACGAAAGAACCCACTAGGAAGGCCATCTATACCTGGAGCCTTCTGGGGGTCAATGTCACGGAAAGCATGAAGGATCTCATCAGCCGTGAAGGCCCTTGTAAGGGACTCATTCATAGTGGGAGTAATAGTGGATGGAATTTTGGATAAGATTTGTTCCGAAAGTTGAGGATTAGAGGATGTGAAAAGGTTTTGGAAATAGTTGTAAGTGACATTCATAATGTCATTTTTATCAGTGCACCAGTTAAGGTTAGAGTCATATAGGCCGGTGATGGTATTCTTTCTCCGTCTGTTGTTTGCACGGGCATGGAAGAAGCAAGTATTTTTGTCCCCCTGAGAAAGCCATAGATTACGAGATCTTTGAGCCCAGTAGGTTTCTTGTTCATTAAGTAGTTTATTAAGTTCAAATCTTGTCTTTAAATAAGCATCTTCAGTATAAGACGTTAGTAGTCTGCGAAGATATTTATTAATTTTGTTAATTGGGAAGGTGATTCGCCCTGAAGTTTTGGATCGTTGCTGTGATTGCCATACATCTAAACAAGAGACAATAGCATGGATTTGGTCTAGAGTATTTACCTTTGGTACCAGCCCAAGTGCGTTGAACAAGAGAGATATTGTCTTCGTAAGTACCCCAACAACTCTCAAAGCAAAATTTAGGGGGAGAAGTTTTATTGGGTTTGTGTAAGTTGGGGGAGGTATCAAGTAACAAGAAACAATGATCGGATTTGGCGACAAAATCCGAGTATATCCGATGGGAGGGATGTAAGGCTTTCCAAGCCGAGTTACCGATGAATCGGTCAAGGCGTTCATGAATTGTTGGAGTTTGTGGTCCAATTTTCGTCCAAGTGAACCATCCAGAAGTTGCTTTGCAATCATAAAGGTTATTTCGTGAAAGGCAATGGCGAAAGTTATTTATTTGGGATCTAGCACGACGAATACCACCTTGTTTCTCATTGTCCGAAAGGATTTCATTAAAGTCTCCACCAAGGAGCCAAGGAATACCATTGTTATTGTTTAGAGAATCTATAATGTCCCAAGTTTTATATTTTTGGCTAGTTTCAGAATATCCATGTATACCAGTAAAGTTCATTGAAGACGTTTCAAGTTGGATTAGGGTATGAATAAAGCGGTATGAATACGAAAGCAAATTGACATTTATATTAATGGATTTAAATAGCACGATACCAGAGCAATTGTCGTTTGGAGGAATAGAAATAACTTCAATCATACCTAGGGAAAGACTAAGACACCTACATGCCTCATTATTTAATTTAGTTTAACATAGGAATAAAATATCCGGGGAGGAACGTCGAACATATTGCTGCAAATGATGAACTGCCTGGACCTGACCAAGACCCTGGCAGTTCCAACATAGAACTATCATTTCCCTCAGCGGGGTTGAGAGTCAACCGCCGCCAGAGAGTTTTTTGAGCTGCTCATCCCAGTCTTAGGAGTAGAACCGGAGGGCTTTGCTTTCTTAGGTTAGAGGACCACTTGAATAGGGGACCGACATTTAGTGCCACGGTTTGTGGGGGCAGGAGCATTAGCTGCATCATTTGGGTAAGTCTTTAGTAGCCAAAGGTTAAATTCATGAATAAAGGGGAATCGGTTGTAACGAGTGGCTTACGTAGTTCAGCATCAATTTTTTTGATATGTTGGGTTGTGGGGCTTGGAATACTATCATTTTGAGCATCCCAATCATAATCAGTAGAATCCTCTGGAATCAGGAAAATTGTGTTCAAAGGTTGTGGCTCCATAACCCTTGGGGGTAACATGACTTGCGAATTAGAGCGAGGGGAGGGATTTTTCATCTTAGAACCAGATGCATTGTTTTCTTTCGGCAGAGGGGAGGCTTCGCCCATAGTCTCGTCATTATTAGGTGCCTCCTCTAAAGGTTGTTCCGAGAAGGATGCAGCATCACCATCGTTGAGATTGCTTATGAAAGCGAATGGGTATATTGTTAGATTTAGATAAAAAAGTCAAAAGGAAAGAAGGAATAAGGAATGAGTTGGATGAGGAAAAAGACCTGCGTTATTCTAGTCAGCAGGTTCAGATGCATTGACAGTTGGAGCTATAGGAAAGAAAAGGGATATTAGTCGAAGGATTAGAAAGTAGTAAAATAAAGTTGAAGCAAAAAGGAAAAAATAGCTATAAAATACGTATATGATGGATGTATCCTACCAGAGGGGTTTGGGTTTGCTTGGTTGCATTCAGCACCAACGATTCTAATTCTGCCTCGAGGACCAAGAGGACGACGTCGAGGAGGGAGGTAGCGAAGCCATTCCCCATGTTGCAGTTTAGCTAGGTCAAGAGAGGGACGGATCGGACTGTTGTCAATAGTGTGGCTGATAATCCCACAGCCATGGCACAAAGTAGGGATGCGTTCATATTACAAACGGCACATTGTCTTGTTGGTGCCATTCCCGATGAAAAGGAAGCGAGTAACTGGTCGGGTAACATCGAGCATGATTTCAACTCTTAGGAATTCTTTCATATTGCCTTCAAGTTCGTGTGTGTCGGTGCGAAGGACATTGCAAACCATTGAGCCAAGCGCATGTCCGACAAGATGAGCACGATCAACATCTTCATAGAGGGAAGCGGGTAAACCAAAGATTCGAATCCAAATACGCATAAGAGTGAATGGGTAATCATCAGTATTTTTGGAAGGGTTGTATTCAGTCAAGGAAAGCCATTCTTCCTTGTATAACCAAGGCCCTCGGTTGAGAACCTCATAGCAATATTTAGTCTCATTGAATTTGATTTTAAAGAAATTGTCATTGATGACCGAGGTAAGACCAGGTTGATGGATTTCCAGATACCTTCGAACGCACTAAGAACTGCATAGCTGTCAATTGGTTTAGACGAGATGAAGCATCCAATGAGAAAGAGTTTAGGGTCTTCCTCTGTAAAATCCCAACCGAAGTCAGGTGTGTACAGAAGTTCCGCTTCTTCATTGGTAAGGGCAAGGGAGTTGAGTTGAGGGAAGGAAGAAGACGCCATGTAGTAGGGAGGTAGGTCATGAGGAAGGAGAAGTAAGGAGAATGGGTGGTCGGTGTTGGATTTGGGATGATTATGTCGGATATAAATAGTTGGGGGGAGAGTAGTAGGGGTGGTTAAGGTTAAAGTATGGAAAAAGGTAAGAGAAGGAAAGAATAATTGATTACAAGAGATTGTAATCAAGGACAAATCCCTAAGAATTAGGGGTAAACGATTATATAAGGAGAGAGAATTCCAATAAATATTTGGCGTATCGATACGCTCCCGAATATCGGTACCCTAAGCCAATTCTGAGTCCCAAAGTGTAGGACTGTATCGATACGGCCCTTAGGTGTATCGATACGCCCTGCACTGCAAGACTCTAAATTGCAGTAAAAGACCCTCAAACACGACTCTAGATGCATTTTAAGACTTCCCTAGCCAAATACAAGCATACATACAACATTCAACAACCAAGAACTAACATGAAGAACAATTTAGGTGATCAACGAAGCATTTCCAACATGTCATTCATACATAGATGGATATTGCATTTCAAGGCATACTCAAAAGCTTAAGAGCCAAAAAGGCACATGTCTTCACATAAGGTTTACATGCTTGCCAAAACAACATATAACATAAACAACATTCAACATTTATAAGTCATACAATGCTCATACAAACACATAGTAGCCCTATTGCTAAACTACTACTTTATTTACTAAACCATACTTGAGCAACTACAAAAGCTTGGAATGCCCCTTTCCTTGCTCCTTGCTAACTCCACGCTAATGATCTGCATTGTCGAAAACGAGAGCGTAAGCTAGAAGCTTATTGAGGATGCTCTAAAACCAAAAACAACGACAATGCAGGGTTCAAGCATATAATCCTTAACCTCACACTCAAACATTCATAAGCATCAATATAGCAATCTAGCTAGCAACTCAAAAGACAATAATATGGCATCTTACTTCATATTAAACTCAACAAGATAAAGCATTTATCTAAGCAACATAACCACAAGAGCAAGTACATTGGTCACTATTAGTTTACTCGGATATGCAGATTACTCTCAACAACAACATTACCTCGGTAGGATTACACTCATCACCGGACCTCGCATGGATGGGATTACACTCATCACCACATGCCCTACGGATGGGATTCCACTCATCATCACGGATAATATAAACATTTCCGGTGGAATGTTACATCACCGTACTCCTCCTTGATGGCTTAACGCCACCAAGGCCACGCGCGAATTTGACTCAACCATGTGCACACTAATCATAATGATCGATCATTTATACCCTGTAAGTTAACTAGTGCCAATCATACTTTTAAAACCACATCATGATAACTATCATTCATATCACACATCCATCATCACACTCACCAATGTATACTCATACATACACAATTCGTGCTTCACAATATCATAATAGGCATAAACATCTAAAGCTTATAAACACACAAGAATTTAAGCTACCAACTTAACTTCCACCTTGGAAAGGCCTACCAAGCACATCTCAAAACCTCAAGTACACACACCTGAACCAATTTAAATAAATTGAAAGTTTCACTCACCACCCTTCCTTAAGCAAACCAAGCAAAGCCACTCAAGCCTCCGAAATTTCCGGAATCGATCCCGAACCTTCTCCGATGTTTCCTCTTGCTTCTAACCAATCAAAAGACAAGGTATTACTCAACCAAATCATTTCCAAACTTAGCCTCAATCTCAACCCACAAACACAAGTCAAAACCTCATAATTTCAAACTCAAACCAACCACAAAACTCACATTTTCGTACTCCCTTTATACCCAGCTGAAATCCACCATTTCCTACATCCAAATTACCTCTAAATACTTCCAAAAAACTTCCATAACAACCATACACCATCAGCCCTTCAACCCAACACAAAACCACACCAAAATCTCAAGTTTTGACACTTTCAAAATTGCCCCCAAGACTCATTTCGGGATTTTTGTCAAAATCCTTCCATTTCAAGATATAATGTGTATTAAGGTAAGGTTAACTCAAAACTTAACTAAACAAACCAAAAACAAGTTGAAAACCCATTAAAGTTTCATGCTTTCTTCAACCTTGAAAAACTTGAAATACTAAAAGATGATCCATTTTGAAATCTAAAACCATGGAGATGCTTGGAATTAGGAGAAGAAATAAAAAAACGAAGTTACCTTGCGAAAATCCCTTGAAATGGTGAAGCACCTTAATGGAATAGTGAACTTCGGAGGGGTTTGGGTTTTTGGTCGTGAGATGAAGAAGTAAAGAAGAAGACTCTTTTTTTTAAAGACTCATCTTTTTTTCCTTGTTTTAAAACATTTACAAAAATGCCATTATTAGGATTTTAGGCTCATTTAAATTAAACTAAGGTCTAATTAATTTAAACCAAAACTGACAACTCGAACCCAACACACATACCAAACTCCCGACCCCAAAATACGAGTGTTACAACTCTCCCCCACTTAAGGAATTTCGTCCCCGAAATTACCTGACTGAAAGAGATAAGAAAACTGCCTTTCCATATCCTTCTTCCTCTCCCAAGTGGCCTCGTCCAGCCCCCGACGTTGCCACCGCTCTTTTACTAACTCAATCGATCTACCCCGCAACACCTTGCTGTCTGAAGCTAAGATCTCAACCGGTTATTCGTCATAAGTCAAATCCGGATTCAATTCAATCTCTTCTACAGGCATAACATGTGATGGATCTGACCTATGCTTATGGAGCATCGAAACATGAAAAACATCGTGTATCTTCTCTAGCTCGGATGGCAAACGCAACTAATAAGCAACTGGGCCAACCCTTTTCACAATCTCATACGGTCCTATGTACCTCGGACTCAACTTCCCTTTTCTGCCAAATCTCATCACTTTCTTCCACGGAGACACTTTTAGGAACACCTTCTCACCCATTGAAAACTCAACTTCCTTCCTCTTCAAGTCGGCATAGGACTTCTGTCTATCCGAAGCTGCCTTCAAGCGATCACAAATCAATTTCACTTTATCGGTTGTCCCCTTAAGCAAATCTAGCATAGGTAACAACTTATGTCCCACATTAGCCCAACAAACTGGAGTTCTACACTTTCTACCATACAAGCCTCATACGGAGCCATCTAAATGCTCGACTGAAAACTGTTATTTTAAGCAAACTCAACTAAAGGCAAGTGCTTCTCCCATGTACCCTGAAAATCAATGATGCAACAACGCAACATATCCTCTAAAATTTGTATAACCCTCTCTGACTGACCATATGTCTGAGGATGATATGACGTACTGAAATTCAAACGGGTACCCAAAGTTGTATGCAGACACTTCCAAAATCGAGCTGTAAACCTCGGATCTCTATCGGACACAATAGACTTCGGCACACCATGTAGTCTAACAATCTCACCAATGTACAAATCGGCCAATCTATCTAAGGTGTAAGTCGTATTGACTGCTAGGAAGTGAGCACACTTCGTGAAACGGTCTACTATAACCCAAACTGAGTTCTTCTTCGTAGGAGTCAAAGGCAAGCCCGAAACAAAATCCATGGTTATATTCTCCCATTTCCATTCCGGAATTCTCAACGGTTGCAAGAAACCTAAGGGAATCTGATGTTCCACCTTCACTCTCTGACACACCATACATTTACTCACGAAGTCGGCTACGTCTCTCTTCAAACCAACCCAAAAGTACTCATTCTTCAAATCACGGTACATCTTCGTACTTCCAGGATGCATAGCAAATGGACTACTGTGCGCTTCAGTCAAGATCGTATGTCTCAAGTCACTGTCTTCTTGCATGACTATCCTACTTCTGAAACACAAGACCCCATCGGTACTGAAACTGTAGTCTGAAGGTCTGCCCTCGGCTATGTCTTGCACGTGAGGTGCCAAAGATCTATCTAAGAGTTGTTTCTCTCTAATCAACTGACCTAGAGTAGGCCTGACCTGAAGCTCGGCCACTAAGCCACCATCCCCGGACAAGCTAAATCTAGCAAACATGGCTCTCAAATCTACAGCTACCTTTCTACTCAAAGCATCGGCCACTACATTGGCCTTACCCGGATGGTACTCAATCATAAGATCATAGTCCTTTAGCAACTCTAACCACCTACGATGTCTGAGATTCAACTCTCGCTGAGTCATGATATACTTCAAACTCTTGTGATCTGTGTACACTGTGCACTTCTCACCGTACAAATAATGCCTCCAAATCTTCAAAGCAAACACAACTGCAACTAACTCTATGTCGTGGGTCGGATAGTTACGCTCGTCAGTCTTCAATTGTCTTGAGGCATAAGCCACCACTCTCTTGTCTTGCATGAGAACACAACCTAGGCCTACATAGGAAGCATCACTGTAAACTACATACTCTTTCCCTGACTCTGGCTGAATCAAGATCGATGCTTGGGTCCAAGCTTCTTTCAACTTCTCAAAGGCTCGTTGTCTTGCATCTGACCACTCAAACTGAACACTCTTCTGAAGTAACTGTGTCAATGGAGCGGCTAACTTCGAGAAACCTTCTACCAACCTTCTATAGTATCCAGCTAAGCCTAGAAAGCTACGGACCTCTATTACTGACTTCAGTTGCTTCCACTCAACGATAGCTTCTATTTTCTTCGGATCAACTCTAATCCCATCGGCAGACACTACGTGCCCTAGGAAGACTACCTCTCGAATCCAGAATTCACACTTACTCAACTTTGCATACAACTGATTATCTAACAAAGTCTGTAAAACTAGCCTCAAGTGTCAGCCATGGTCTTCCTCGGTACGCGAATACAGCAAAATGTCATCTATGAATACAACTACAAACTGATCTAGATACTGATGGAAGATCCTATTCATCATATCCATGAAAGCAGCCGGTGCGTTAGTCAACCCAAAAGGCATGACTAAGAACTCATAGTGACCATATCTAGTCCTAAAGGCCGTCTTCGGTACATCAACTTCTCTTACCTTCAGTTGGTAGTAACCGGATCTCAAGTCGATCTTTGAAAAGACTGATGCCCCTCTCAACTGGTCAAACAAGTCATCAATTCTCGGCAACGGATACTTGTTCTTCACTATTAACTGATTCAACTGTCTGTAGTCTATACACATTCTCATGCTTCTGTCTTTCTTCTTTACAAACAAAACTGGAGCGCCCCAAGGCGAAGAACTCGGTCGAATGAAGCCTCTATCTGTCAACTCTTGCAATTGAGTCTTCAACTCTTTCAGTTCTTTCGGTGACATACGATATAGAGCAATCAAAACAGGAGCTGAATCTAAATAAGTCTCTATAGCAAACTCTACCTCTCTATCAGGTGGTAAACCTAACAATTCTTCCAGAAACACACTTGGAAAGTCACACACTGTCCGGATGTCTTGAGGTCTAACCTCACTCATGTTTGGTTTCATCACATAGGCCAAATATGCTTCGCAACCCGTCTCAACTAGCCTCTTAGCCTCTAAAATTGAAACTACATTCGAAAAGAACTTTACGTTCTCACCTACCACCACTATCTCATAATCATCCGCGAGTCTCAAAGAAATCTTCTTAGTCTTAAAATCTATCCTAGCTCTATGCTCAGTGAGCCAGTCCATACCCAAAATCACATTAAAGCCATAAAACAGTAGCTCCATCATATCCACTGGAAACACATGTCCCTGAACCATAAGCAGACATCTTCTGTACATCTTTCTAACTACTACTGTATCCCCGAAGGAACTAGTAACACTAACTCCCACCTCTAATACCTCACAAGGCAATTTCAACAACTTTGCATGCTCACTCAGTATATAAGAATGTGTAGACCCGGAGTCAATCAAAGAAAGCAAACCCAAAGACTATATCGAGAAGTTACCTGCAATCACATCTGTGTCGTGTTGACCCTCACTCTGAGCGTAAACTCTGGCCTGGCCTCCACCCTCTGGCTGAACAACAACTACATGCTCTATGTTCCTCTGGCCATCATTTCTTAGTTGGAAGTTACCTCTACCGCGCCCGCGGCCTCTCTAAAAGTCATTAGCTCTAGCAGGAGCCTGAGCCTGAACTGGTGCCTGCCCCACCTGATGTGGACAGTCACGCCTAATATGATCCCTAGCTCCACAGCTCCAACATGAGTGGAAATTCCCCCAACACTCACCGGTGTGATTCCTCCCGTAACGAGCACACTCGGGCAAACGCCTACCAGCCCTCTGGCCCTGATGGCCCCTACTGTGGTTACCACTACCACGTCTATGGTCATAGTGATGCCTGTTGTCCCGATGCCTCTTGGCATCACCTCTATCAAAGTCACTAGATCTCTTCCCAAAACTAGAACCACCAGATCGTTTGGTCAAGCCCAAACTGTGCTCTAAGTCCTTGGCCCTCGCGACCAAGACATCAAAATCTGTGTAGTCAGAAGCTAAAGTGTACCTCTTGATCTCTTCGTTCAACCCATAGCGGAAACGGTTACAACGTTCCTCCTCAGTAGGAACAAGCTCATATGCATACTTACTCAGTCTGAAAAATCGGATCTCATAGTCTGTCATTGTCATACTCCCTTGAAGCAAAGCCATAAATTCCCTCTTCTTCTCATCGAGATAACGGGGACCCAAATATTTCTTACGAAAAGCTGACTTGAAAAACTCCTAAGTGATCTCAGCCTCTGCCATACCCGTAGTGATGGTGACCCACCAAGTGTATGCATCACCCTGAAGCAGAGACACAACACACCCTAGCTTGTGTTCCCCGGTACATCCTATCTGTGCCAGAATATGGTCGGTCTTCCCAAACCAAGTCTCGGACCTCTCGGGTGTCGACCCTCTGAACTCTTCACCTCCCAAACTACGTAGTCTCTCTAAAGGTAAACCAGTACCCTCTCCCTGGGGTTGTGCCACTGCCTGACCCCCAGCCACTGCAGCCTGAAAAGTCCCGGCTATCGCCTGAACTATAGGATCCAAATCTATTCCGGCTGGTCCTTGGCCAACTTGAGGTTCTACGCCTTCGGCTCTCGCCTCGCCTCCCTCTCCTTGATGAGGAGGAGAAGAAGGAGGTTGAGGAGCCTACGCCTCACCAACTGGCTCAACTCCTGGAGCTGCTGCCCATGGTTCCGGTTGAACCATCCTAGGCCTCCCCCTTGGTCTCATATTACAACTAGCAAGATAACAACTACAACAAACAAACATATAAGGATTAAGTTAGCAAAGGCAAGGGTCCAACTGTGCTCAAGTATCTTCCTTTACAAAACTTTTTCAAATTAAGTAATAGTAGCAATGGGAACTCGACACTACACCAGACACAAAAACCATGCTTCCAAACACCATACGAACGTACAAACAACAAGCATACATGGCAAAGCATACATCGAGACATAACAATTACTTAACACTTCAAGCATACCTCACTTACCTGCCCAAGGTCTCGGTAACCTCAGGCTCTGATACCAACAAATGTAACCCCCTCGTCCCGGTCTGGTCGACTGACCGGTCTGAGTAGGCTACACGGGGAAAACCGACGTGAAACCCGTTAAGGTCCTACCTCGGTTAGCAACCCTAGAAAATTTATTTTAATCATATCTAGTCTAAAGGCATATTATTTCCTAAGTGATCACGACAGCGGAAAACATCACGAAATAAAAGCAACCAAGCCCAATCACATGTTAAACAACCCATTTTAAACTTACACCACAGGCCGTATCGATACACCAGACAATGGTATCGATACGCCTTGACCAAGTTAACTGCCTTCAGTCAACTCAGGGAGACCGTATCGATACAGCCCTTGGGCGTATCGATACACCCTCCTCGGTCAACATCTCGCGGTCAAAGATACAAAATCGTACCGATACGCAAAAAACTCGTTAAAATCTCAGAATTCCAGTAAAGATTTGGCGTATCGATACGCCCCCGAGTATCGGTACCCTAAGCCAATTATGAGTACCAAAGTGAAGGACTGTATCGGTACGACCCTTAGGCGCATCGATACGCTCTGCACTGCAAGACTCCAAATTGCAGCAAAAGACCCTCAAACACGACTCTAGATGCATTTTAAGACTTCCCTAGCCACATACAAGCATAGATACAACATTCAACATTCAACAACCAAGAACTAACATGCAGAACAATTTAGGTGATCAACGAAGCATTTCCAACATGGCATTCATACATAGATGGATATTGCATTTCAAGGCATACTCAAAAGCTTAAGAGCCAAAAAGGCACATGTCTTCACATAAGGTTTACATGCTTGCCAAAACAACATATAACATAAACAACATTCAACATTTATGAGTCATACAACGCTCATACAAACACATAGCAGCCCCATTGCTAAACTACTACTTTATTTACTAAACCATACTTGAGCAACTACAAAAGCTTGGAATGCCCCTTTCCTTGCTCCTTGCTAACTCCATGCTAATGATCTGCATTGTCGAAAATGAGAGCGTAAGCTAGAAGCTTAGTGAGGATGCTCTAAAACCAAAAACAACGACAATGCAGGTTCAAGCATATAATCCTTAACCTCACACTCAAACATTCATAAGCATCAATATAGCAATCTAGCTAGCAACTCAAAAGACAATAATATGGCATCTTACTTCATATTAAAGTCAACAAGATAAAGCATTTATCTAAGCAACATAACCACAAGAGCAAGTACATTGGCCACTATTAGTTTACTCGGATATGCGGATTACTCTCAACAACAACATTACCTCGTTGGGATTACACTCATCACCGGATCTCGCATGGATGGGATTACACTCATCACCACATGCCCTACGGATGGGATTCCACTCATCATCACGCATAATATAAACATTTCCGGTGGAATATTACATCACCGTACTCCTCCTTGATGGCTTAACGCCACCAAGGCCACGCGCGAATTTGACTCAACCGTGTGCACACTAATCATAATGATCGATCATTTATACCCGGTAAGTTAACTAGTGCCAATCATACTATTAAAACCACATCATGATAACTATCATTCATATCACACATCCATCATCACACTCACCAATGTATACTCATACATACACAATTCATGCTTCACAATATCATAATAGGCATAAACATCTAAAGCTTATAAACACACAAGAAGTTAAGCTACCAACTTAACTTCCACTTTGGAAAGGCCTACCAAGCACATCCCAAAACCTCAAGTACACACACTTGAACCAATTTAAATAAATTGAAAGTTTCACTCACCACCCTTCCTTAAGCAAACCAAGCAAAGCCACTCAAGCCTCCGAAATTTCCGGAATCGATCCCGAACCTTCTCCGATTTTTCCTCTTGCTTCTAACCAATCAAAAGACAAGGTATTGCTCAACCAAATCATTTCCAAACTCAGCCTCAATCTCATCCCACAAACACAAGTCAAAACCTCATAATTTCAAACTCAAACCAACCACAAAACTCACATTTTCGTACTCCCTTTATACCCAGCTGAAATCCACCATTTCCTACACCCAAATTACCTCTAAAGACTTCCAAAACACTTCCCTAACAACCCTACACCATCAGCCCTTCAACCCAACACAAAACCACACCAAAATCTCAAGTTTTGACACTTTCAAAAATGCCCCCAAGACCCATTTCGGGATTTTTGTCAAAATCCTTCCATTTCAAGATATAATGTGTATTAAGGTAAGGTTAACTCAAAACTTAACTAAACAAACCAAAAACAAGTTGAAAACCATTAAAGTTTCATGCTTTCTTCAACCTTGAAAAACTAAAAGATTGTCCATTTTGAAATCTAAAACCATGGAGATGCTTGGAATTAGGAGAAGAAATCAAAAACGAAGTTACCTTGCGAAAATCCCTTGAAATGGTGAAGCACCTTAATGGAATAGTGAACTTGGGAGGGGTTTGGGTTTTTGGTCGTGAGATGAAGAAGTAAAGAAGAAGACTCTCTTTTTTTGTTTTGTTTTCAAAGGCTCATCTCTTTTTCCTTGTTTTGAAACATTTACAAAAATGTCATTATTAGGATTTTAGGCTCATTTAAATTAAACTAAGGTCTAATTAACTTAAACCGAAATTGACAACTCGAACCCAACACAAATACCAAACTCCCGACCCCAAAATACGGGTGTTACAGTTGCAGTAATCTTTATGTAGGCTCATAGAGTTGATTGCAGTAAGCCAAGGGGTTGTAAATGGTGATTGTGGACCCAGTCATTACGCCTATTCCAGATATTCCAAATAGTAGTGAGAAAAAAACCAAAAAGGTCACGAGATAAAAGACGGGCACCCTCCTCCAACCATTGGATGCCAGAAGCAGCCAAACTATTGGAAAGGATATTGGGAATGCCTGCTAAACAGAGAGCCTCAGAGGCTCCAGGACAGTCACGAAGAGCATGCAGAGTGGATTCCGAAGATGTTCCGCAAATAGGACAAGGTCCAGAATTTGGTGCAAAAGTTTGCAGTCTCGAGCCACCAGGTAGAGCCTCAGAGCCCATGCGCCAACCAAAGGTTTTAACCTTAGGAAGAGCCTTAACCTTAACCAGGACTTTACAAATCCTAGCTGGACGGTTTCGAGGTTCTGGTGGACGCTGGAGATATTTGTAGCCAGAGCGAACCGAATAGATACCAGTGTCATTGGGAATCCAAAGAATGGAATCAAGAGTATCATTGATTATTGGAAAACGAAGGATAGTATCAGCATCATCAGCACTGAATTAGCGTTGAACCTTAGAAGGATCCCAAGCAGCCTGATTCCGGATCATAAAGTCACGACACCGAACATATACTTCATCAGAGGTCTCATACTCCCCATAGAGATTAACAGGAGAGGAGCCTCCCCAATTATCCTTATGGACACGAATATTACTATTAATACCAGGGCAGTAAAGAAACCCACCAAAGAGGTGCTGCATGGTATTGTAAAGGCCTTGCCATGCAAATGACCCCCGTTGCGGACGGGTAGCATCTAAAATGTTGCAAGAGGGCAAATACTTTGCACGGTAAATTTGACCCAGCAAGGATTCCGGCTCGCAAATAAGCCTCCAAAGTTGCTTCCCAGGGACAGGAATGTTGAAATCATTGAGATCCCGGAAGCCCATGCCCCCAGCCGATTTTGGTAAGCAAACTTGATTCCAATGGAGCATGTGCCAGCCTTTTTTGTTGGTCTTGCCAGACCACCAGTACTGACGAATGGCAGAAGTCATATCGTCCATAATGTTTTGAGGTAATAGATAGCACGACATAACATACTGAGGTAGAGATTGCAAAACCGCTTTGATAAATATTTCTCTACCACTAAAGGAGAGAAGTTGTTTATCCCAAGTAGAGAAGCGATCATGAACTTTGTCACGAATGAAGCCTAAAGATTCAATTTCATTTTTACCAATGAGGAGTGGAACATCTAGAAAGACACCATGGTTATTAACCTCGCGAACCTACACGGAGCCGTTAATAGCATCAAGGATCGAGCGAGGGGTACGCAAATTATAGAAAATAGTTGACTTTTCAAAGTTGACAGCTTGTCCTGACGCAGAGGCATAGGTTTGGAGAGCCGTTTTAAGATGTGTCACTTCCTCTGGGTTTGTGCTGAGGAAGACCATACAATCATCCGCAAAATGGAGATGGTTGATCTTGGGGCCCAATCTACCAGCACCAAGGCCAGGTATGGAATTAAGCTGTTGAGCTTCAGTGAGGTACACAGAGAGACCTTGGGTACAGAAGAGGAAAAGAAAATGTGATAGGGGGTCGCCTTGCCGAAGACCCCGTTGTGGATGAAAAAAGGGTGAAAATGAGTTATTAACCTTAACAGAAAAAGAAATCGAAGAAATGCATCGCATGATAAGAGAGACCTAGGAGGGTGCAAAACCCATACGGTGTATGACATTCGCAAGAAAGGACCATTCAACTCTATCAAAAGCTTTTTCCATATCTAACTTAAGAGCAGCCCCTTGGGAGGACTTGGTGTTCCCAGAGTTTATGTTGTGTATCATTTCATGGGAGATGAGTATGTTGTCCGATATATTACGTCCTTGAACGAAGGCAGCATGATTTGTACTAATACAGAAGGGGATCGTTTGTTTCATCCTATTGACCAGGACTTTAGCGACAATTTTATAGATCATTGTGCAAAGACTAATGGGACGAAGGTGCCGCATGGTGGTCGGGTCTTTAATTTTGGGAATAAGGACCAATATGGTCTTATTGACCGATGCCATGTCTGTTGTACCATTAAGGAGGTTGAGGCAAAGCGAGGTAACATCTGCAACTATAGTGTCCCAATGCTGACGAAAGAACCCACTAGGAAGACCATCTATACCTGGAGCCTTTTGGGGGTCAATGTCTCGAAAAGCATGAAGGATCTCATCAGCCGTGAAGGCCCTTGTAAGGGACTCATTCATAGTGGGAGTAACAGTGGATGGAATTTTGGATAAGATTTGTTCCGAAAGTTGAGGGTTGGAGGATGTGAATAGGTTTTGGAAGTAGTTGGAAGCGACATTCAAAATGTCATTTTCATCAGTGCACCAATTAAGGTTAGAGTCATATAGGCCGGTGATGGTATTTCTTTCCGTCTGTTGTTTGCTCGGGCATGGAAGAAGCGGGTATTTTTGTCCCCCTAGGAAAGCCATAGATTACGAGATCTTTGAGCCCAGTAGGTTTCTTGTTCATTAAGTAGTTTATTAAGTTCAGATCTTGTCTGTAAGTAAGCCTCTTCAGTTGAAGACGTTAGTGGTTTGCGAAGGTATTTATTAATTTTGTTAGTTAGGAAAGTGATGCGCCCTGATGTTTTGGAACGTTGCTGTGATTGACACCCAGCATGAGCCAATAGCATGGATTTTGTCTAGAGTATTACCTTTGGTACAAGCCCAAGTACGTTGAACAAGAGAGATATTGTCTTCATTTGTAGCCCAACAACTTTCAAAACGAAATTTAGGGGGAGAAGTTTGATTGGGTTTGTGTAAGTGGGGGGAGGTATCGAGTAACAAAAAATAGTGATCGGATTTGGCGACAAAATCCGAGTATATCCGATGGGAGGGATAAAAGGCTTTCCAAGCCGAGTTACCTATGTAGCGGTCAAGGCATTCAAGGATTGTCGGGGTTTGTGGACTGATTTTCGTCCAAGTGAACCATCCGGAAGTTGGTTTACAGTAAAAAAGGTTATTACGTGAAGGACAATGGCGAAAATTATTTATTTGGGATCTGGCACGACGAATACCCCCTTGTTTCTCATTATCCGAAATGATTTCATTAAAGTCCCCCCCCAAGGAGCCAAGGAAGACCATTGTTATTATTTAAAGAATCAATAATGTCCCAAGTTTTAAATTTTTGACTAGTTTCCGAAAATCCATGTATACCGGTAAAGTACATTGTAGATGTTTCAAGTTGTATTAGGGTATGAATAAAGCGGTCCGAGTACGAAAGCAAAGTAACATTTATATTATTAGATGTAAAAAGCGCAATACCAGAACAATTATCGTTTGGGGCAATAGAAGTAACTTCAATCATGCCTAGGGAAAGACTAAGACGGCTACATGTCGCATTACTTAACTTTGTTTCACAGAGAAATAAAATATCTGGGGAGGTACGTCGAATATATTGATGCAGATGATGAACTGCCTGGACCTGACCAAGACCCTGGCAGTTCCAACATAAAACTATCATTTCCCTCGGCGGGGTTGAGAGTCAACCGCCACCGGAGAGTTTTTTGAGCTGCTCATCCCAGCTTTAGGAGTAGAACCGGAGGGCTTCGCTTTCTTAGGTTGGAGGACCACTTGAATAGGGGACTGACGTTTAATGCCACGGTTAGGGGGCTGGGACAGGAGCTGGAGCATTAACTGCATCATTTGGGTAAGTCTTTAATAGCCAAAGGTCAAATTTATGAATAAGGGGATATCGGTTTTAAGGAGAGGCTTACGCACTTCGGCGTCCAATTTTTTGATCTGTTGGGCTGTGGGGCTTGGAACACTGTCGTCCTGGGCATACCAGTCATCATCAGTAGCATCTTCCAGAATTGGGAAAATTGTGTTCAGAGGCTGCGGATCAATGACCCTGGGGGTAGCGTGACTTGCGGATTAGAGCGAGGAGAGGGATTTTTCATCTTAGAACCAGATGCATTATTTTCTTTCGGCAAGGGAGAAGCTTCACCCATAGCCGCATCATTATGAGGTGCCTCCTCTAGGGGTTGTTCCGAGAAGGATGTAGCATCACCATCGTTGAGATTACCTATGTAAGCGAAGGGGTGCATTAGTTGATGTAGATAGAAGATACGAGAGGAAAGTAGAAATAAAGTATAAGTTGAGCGAGGGGAAGAACCTGTGTTATTCAAGTCAGCGGGTTCAGGCACATTAGTGGTCGGAACTATAAGAAAGGGGAGGGAGAATATTCGAAGGTTAAAGAACCGGTGAAACAAAATTAAAATATAATGGAAAAAATAGGTACATAATATGGGTAAGATGGAATTATCCTACCAGATGGGTGTGGGTTTGCCTGGCCGCATTCGGCTCCAACAGTCCTAATCCTGCCCCGAGGGCCTAGAGGAAAACGTCGAGGAGGGAGGTAGCGCAACCATTCCCTATATTGTAGTTTAGATAGGTCAAGAGTGGGTTGAATCAGACAGTTGTCAATTGTGTGGCTGATAATCCCACAGCCATGGCACAGAGTAGGGAGGCGTTCATATTGCAAATGACACATCGTTTTGTTTGATCCGTTCCCGATGAAGAGAAAGCGAGTCACTGGACGGGTAACATCGAGCGTAATTTCGACTCTCAGAAATTCTTTCATATTGCCCTCAATTTCTCGTGTGTCAGTTCGAAGGACATTGCCAACCATTGAACCAAGCGCATGTCCTACAAGATGGGCACGATCAACATCTTCGTAGAGAGAGGCTGGTAATCCAAAGATTCGAATCCAAATGCGCATAAGAGTGAAAGAATAGTCATCCATGTTTTTGGAGGGGTCATATTCAGTCAAAGCGAGCCATTCATCCTTGTATAACCAAGGCCCTCGGTTGAGAACCTCATAGCAGTGTTTAGTTTCCTTGAATTTGATTTTGAAGAAATTTTCCTTAATAACCGAGATAGAGACTAGGTTGCTATATTTCCAGATTCCTTCAAACGCACTGAGAACTGCGTAGCTGTCGATGGGTTTAGAAGAGATAAAGCATCCAATAAGAAAGAGTTTGGGGTCCTCTTCAGGAAAATCCCAACCGAAGTCATGGGTGTATAGAAGTTCAACTTCTTCATTGGTAAGGGCAAGGGAATTGAGTTGAGGGAAGGAGGAAGATGGCATAGGGAAGGGTGCAAGAATGCAAAGAGGGAGTAGAGAGAGAAAAGGGAGTTCGATATTGGAGCTAGGGTGGGCACGTCGAATATAAATAGTGAGAGAAGGATTAATAACAATTACCAAAGTAGTGGGGTGGAGGGAAATAAAATAAGGAAAAAGAATTTGAATGCATAGAATTGCAATCAAAGATGAATCCCTAGAAGTTAGGGTGAAACGATTGAAAGAGGAAGTAAAACAGGTTGGTAAGGCAAGAAATAAATTTGATGGGATAGATAACATGGGAATTAATAGAATTAAGAAGACATAAATGGCAATAGGACAATTAAAGGAGGCATAATTTAAAGAAGGAAAAATAATTGTATTGTATGTAAGAAAAAAGGTTAAAAGACAAAAAAAGAAAGTTTATATAAGGCCAAGCCGTGTGACGCACTCGCCCGGGAATGCGAGCGAGGAGCGTTACATTTGCAGCGTATTATTATTCGGATTCATATTATACATATTCATGACATACATAAGCAATTCCAATTATCATAACATACTTGACATACAAGTTTCTTTATGAAACATACTTTAAATTTATACTACATATACATGCGGAAGCTTACTCTAACATTCAACCAAAAATGTAAACATACATATATGTGGGCTAACAAAAACCTTAACTATTACATACAAGCGATCATGTTACAATCATAACAATTACATACATGTACTAACACAACAAGATAATCATTTAATCATGCTTATACATTCAACATCCATTACATAATCATGTTACCAAACCAATATCTTAATCTACCCTATTCGAATCATACATATAAACAAGGCTCATTCCATAGGTACATTCTAACTAAGCATAGCAATACATTTTAATCTTCATTTTATATCATACATCTAGATGCATATTACAATCCTATAGTTCATGTCTCATTAACACAATCAATTTTCCAAGATCACATAATCATACAAGCACACTTTAAATCCCATAGCAATCATCATATCAAACTTAAAGTTAACAAACATCACTTATATACCTGCCAACATAAAGTTATTACAAAACAAGCTTATGCTTACATATATATACAAAACCAAACCAAGTCTTAAACATTGCAATTACATGACAAGCATCCAAAATACATGTATCATATGCATGTGACACTTATATACATCTATGCCACCAACTATAATAACCAAAAGAGTCATACTTGTGCTTGGACTTCAAGGTCAGCTCTCTAAGACAATCGACTAGCTTTCGGGACTAGCACCTAAAAGTTTTGGAAGAAGGGAACATAAGAGTGATAAGTACAAGGTATGTACTTAGTGAGGCAGCCCTAAACTTTACTAATGTCTATCTCTTAGAGCATTATTCAATCTTTAAGGTTACCTAACTAGGCTTTAATCAAAGTTCACCTAGCTAGTCCATCATACATAAGTAGACTTAGCTAATCTTGTAACCATTTCAAGTAACCATTGATGTAACATAAATAACATACTTTTATGTTCATTCATACAGCAAGTATCAATCAAAACATTATCATATACAACAACAAGCATCATTTAAAAGCATTAGCATATACAAGGCAAGTAGGCATATCAATTTCATTTCATTGGTACTTATTATTTAGGTACTTATCTTTCAAGTCATGTAACTTTTAAATATGTTGCCTTGGATGATTAATGAACAAGGTAATCGAGTCTATGTGTGACATATGACTTTGGATACCCAAAGGTATCAATGCTTTGTAACCAACTTGTGACATGTAATCAGAGGATGCCATAGCATCAAGGTGACTTACCACCTTAAGGTATATTGGTGACTAATCACCATCCTTTAACAATAATCAGAGGAGCTCAATGACTCTAAGGCATGCCCTTCTACCTATAGACACTAATCAAACCAAGGTATTATCTTATCTTATATGTTTAACAAAACCAATTGCTTGTTATTCAACAATTCACCAAACATGTAACAATATCGATCTTTATTTCAGAGCAATCATTCAATTCATGATAACATGAAAAATCAGCAAGCACATATTGTCATTTTCATCATGTAAACATAAAAATACAGTAGCTAAACTCATCATATAAGTTCATGTCATATGGTTTATTCAATCATCAACCCAATGTAACATATCTAAGCCAAAGTAAGCATATCTAACTAGCATAGTCAACATATCATAAGTCTTTCCTTTAATCCTTCTTCCTTAGCATTTTAATTTTTACCAACCATTATTAGGTTCATTTCATGCTTCCTTCATGTTATCTAATAATCAAAAATAAAAAGGTTAGGATACTAATCCTAACACTTTAAACAAAACTACACTCACAATACTCCAAGCTACTTGTTGTCCCTTATCACAATGCCCTTGTCTCTCCTTCTTGATTGTTCACTCCTTGTATCCTCTATTGCCTCTTCCTCAATAGGCTCTTGAATCATATTAAAACATATATAACATCCATTAGTATCAACCTTAGCATAAAAATCCCACCAAATCAAGCAAACAACAATAAACACACAAGTTGTCCCTAACATGGCAGTTTTGAGCAGTGTCCATTAATCTGTTCATAACTCTTTATTCCTAAATCCAAATAAAGCATATCATACCATTCTGGAAAGCTTATAAAGACACCATTAAAATCATGTATGGCACATATTTTTAGCATTTCCCAATCAGTACAGTTTTGCATTTGAAAACAGGTCAATTTCAGGATCAAATCTGTCCAAACTAAACTTAGTGGATTTAATGCATATAAATTATATGTTTCACAATTCATTTGGTTCTGAAATTTTAACTATATTAACTTACATGTATTAGCATAATAATGAAGTTCTAACATCTTTAAAAACAGAGCATTCAAGTCCTCATTTTAACAATTTTCACAAAACAGTCCCCTTTAATCCTTTAATAATCCTATATGTGATCTAAATGCATTTAACCTACCAATTGAGACTTAATTTAAGCTTGGCCATTTAATTTAATTCATTTCATGAATCCCATGTTTCAAGCAAAAATTTCCAGAATTTTATTGGCATTATTTAAGCCCCTATAATTTTCGAATTTTACAATTTAGTACAGCAGATTCCAGATTCATTCAGTTTTAGTCCAGTAATTTCTAATAACAATTCAGAGACCTATACTTAACTTTTTCATGCAATTCTTAGCTCTATCTCATGTAAAATTTTGTCCTCTACAACTTTTTAGAAGGACACTTTTTCCAGAAACAACTCTAACATGCTCAATTTTCCAGATTTCCGAAAGGTGTCTAAAACTAACAATTTTGGGCAGATTCATGTGTTCTAGCTTAAATTCAAGACATTTTCTAGATTTTGTTCAACATCAACATGAACCCAACAATATAAAAACATTATGAATCATTCACCATCATTTTCCAGCAGCAAACACATCAAAAATTCAACAATATAAACCCTAAAATTCAAATATACAACCGGGTAATCACAAAACAACTTACTTGAATTCTAGATGAACATGCATGCTTCCCTTTCAATTTTTCCAGCTTTAATCTCTATAAATTCACTCTCTCTCTCTCTTATTTTCTCTTAGTTTCGGTTGTGTGAGGAAATGGGAGAAAGATGATAGCATTTAGGGGTTGTTTCCCCTTGTAGCCGTGTGTCTCTTAGAGACAAAAGAAAGGGACACATGGTTTATTTTAAGCCATGTATTAAGACACCTAAATTTCACTATCTTATGTATATTATATTATAATGTATTCAGCCACAATTATATATATATATATATATATATATATATATATATATATATAAATCTATTATAAGTTTAATTCCCACTAACATATTATTATATATCATATTATAATGTTAATCTAACATAAAATCCCATTATTTTATACATATTATATATTGTACATGTTAATTTCCATTACCACCGTAAGTATATACTTGCTGTTTTTAATCCAATTGTAACTTATTAGGACATAACCTATCTTGTTTTATTATAACCATAGCTAAAGTGTAAAATGTTTACACTTTTCATGTTATTTTTTCTATAATTCCAACTAGGGTAGTTTTAGGGTGTTACAACTTGTAACACCCCAATTTTGGGCTTAGAAGTTTTGGGTTTGGACCGGACTGGTCGGGTTGCGGTTCGAATATAAAAGGGTGAATTTAGGAAAGCCTAGTTCGGGTTGCATTAAAAATATGGAAAAATGTCTTAAAATACTCTTTTATTATATATAAGAGAAAGGTGAAATCAATTTTACAAAATGAGGTTTGGAAGAGTGACATTTTGGGTTAGTGACCAAAATATAATTTTTGAAAACTGGGTGACTGTTTTAAAAAGGATTGAAACTTTGAATCTTTAAGGAGCTATTTACCCAAAAGAGTTTCTCCAGATTTTTCTGAATGTTAATCAATTTTATTAATGGTTTTAATTAAGGTAAAAAGGGAGGGAAGAAGATATTTTGTCATTTTAACTAACTTTCTCAAATTTTCCATTTTCTTTTCTCTCAACCCAAACACTTTTCTCCAGCAAATTTCCCTCTGATTTTGACAACAAAAGATGAGATTTCAATCCTCATTTGATCTCTAATCATTTCTACAACAAAACCTTAGCATTTGCTTATTGGATTTTCAAGAATCTTGGTTCCAAAAAGGGAGAAACTCAAGTTTAGAGGTATGAACGTCCTTCTCCTCTAAATTCTCAGTTCTTTACTGAAATTCCCAAGTTCTCAATCCTTGAATTATGTTTTATTAAAGGTTTTGCAATTGAGTTCTTGATCTTGGCTTTAAAATGCAAGATTTGCTTTAATTTTGATGAAATTCGTATGATCTGATTGGGCATTGTTTTGAGATGTGTTTTTGATGTAAAATGGATGTATAATTGATGATAAATTGAGGTTTAATCAATGCAATCCCGAATAGGTTGATTTTCCTAAGTTTTGTTTAAGTTTTTGGTGGTTTTTGGGGTGATCTTGATGTTCTGCTATAGTTGGAGGTATAAGGACGTGATGAGATCCATTTTGGATGTTAATTGAGGTTTATGGATGTTTGGAATTGATGGATCTTGGCTGGGTAGTGTTGTGGAGATGTTTGGATGTGATTTCGGTTGTGTTTGGTAGCCGAAATGTGAGTGTTGATGTGAGCAGCGAGTTTAGATGTCTTGTTGGGGATATTAATGCATGATGGTGCATTAATCTACTGTTTTGATGTGTTTAAAACATGGGAGACATCTTCGGATCCTTGTGGTGTTGATCCGGAAGCTTGATTGGTGTTTCGGCAAGTGGCGAAACGGAATCGGTGAGTGGATTTTGGTTTTCAGCTTTGAAACCAATGTTTTGAAGGTTTGGGAGCTTAGTTTAAGTCTAAACAACTTTGCTAAGCTCAAGAGTAAATTTTCGGAAAAACTCTCTTGTTGATGAACCATGTGTTGGTTGTGTGCAATGTGATTGTTTGCATGTTTTAAATTTTGTTTTGAAAGTATATATATCATGTTTATTGCTGGTTTTATAAGCCATGTGTTGAAGGATGCTCAAGGTAAGAGATCCTTGTCTTGAACATTTGATAAAATGTGGTTTTGTTGCATAATGATGCATGATGATTGATGGCTTTGTTAAATGCTTTAAAACAGTGGATTATTGTTGTTAAATGATGCATATTGGCAAGTGATGTTTCGAGAAAGGTTAAGAACACTATGGTGGTTAAAAGTCCATAGGTGGTTCTTGTGTTAAGAACAACATGGTGGTTAAAAGTCCATGATTGGTTCTTGTGCTAAGGTCACAAAGGTGGTTAAAAGTCCTTGTGTGAGCCTTGTGTATTGTAAGGTCACAAAGGTGGTTAAAAGTCCTTGTGTGAGCCTTGTGTATTTTAAGAACACCATGGTGGTTAAAAGTCCATGGGTGATTCTTGTGTTAAGGTCACAAAGGTGGTTAAAAGTCCTTGTGTGAGCCTTGTGTATTTTAAGAACACCATGGTGGTTAAAAGTCCATGGGTGATTCTTGTGTTAAGGTCACAAAGGTGGTTAAAAGTCCTTGTGTGAGCCTTGTGTATTTTAAGAACACTATGGTGGTTAAAAGTCCATGGGTGATTCTTGTGTTAAGGTCACAAAGGTGGTTAAAAGTCCTTGTGTGAGCCTTGTGTATTTTAAGAACACCATGGTGGTTAAAAGTCCATGGGTGATTCTTGTGTTAAGGTCACTAAGGTGGTTAAAAGTCCTTGTGTGAGCCTTGTGTATTTTAAGAACACCATGGTGGTTAAAAGTCCATGGGTGATTCTTGTGCTAAGGACACAATGGTGGTTAAAAGTCCATGTGTGGTCCTTGTGAATTATAAGATCACAATGGTGGTTAAAAGTCCATGTGTGGATCTTATGTTGATTGTATTGTGAAATGGAAAGATTATGATTATCACTTGTGGCCAATATGACATGTTAATAATTTGAAGCATGTATGCTTGTTTTAAATGCTTTTGTGCATTTTCAATGGACCCGTTGGAATTTTAATTGAGTAAAAAGTTCAAAAATTGAGGTTTTGCAATATAATTGTGTTGAAAAGCTCCTAATAAATTATTTGAACTCCTAAAATTTGATAAAACTTGTTTTGCGGTCCTTTTTGTAGAGGTTTCGGACGAGCGGGTCGAAATGGGCCTTTCAATGGACCCGTTGGAATTTTAACAGAGTAAAAAGTACAGAAATTGGGGTTTTGAAATATAATTGTGTTGAAAAGTTCCAAATCAATTATTTGAACTCCTAAAATTTGATAAAAACTTGTTTTGCGGCCCTTTTTGTAGATGTTTCGGACGAGCAAGTCTAAATGGGCCTTTCAATGGACCCTTTGGAATTTTAACTGAGTAAAAAGTACAGAAATTGAAGTTTAGCAATATAATTGTGTTGAAAATCTCCAAATCAATTATTTGAAGTCCTAAAATTTAATTAAAACTTGTTTTGCAGTCCTTTTTGTAGAGGTTTCGGACGAGCGGGTCTAAATGGGCCTTACATTGGACCTGTTGGACTTTTAACTGAGTAAAAAGTACAAAAAATAAGGTTTTGCAACATAATTGTGTTGAAAAGCTGTTAATCAATTATTTGAACTCCTAGATTTTATAAAAACATGTTTTCTGATCCTTTTTGTAGAGGTTTCGGACGAGCAGGTCGAAATGGGCATTTCAATGGACCCGTTGGAATTTTAAAAAATTAAAAAGCAAAGAAATTAAGGTTTTGGAATATAATTGTGTTCAAAAGCTCCTTATAAATTATTTGAACTCCTAAAATTTCATTAAAACTTGTTTTGCGGCCCTTTTTGTCGATGTTTCGAACGAGCAGGTGTAAATGGGCCTTTCAATGGACCCGTTGGAATTTTAACTGAGTAAAAAGTTTAAAAATTGAGGTTTTTCAATACAATTGTGTTGAAAAGCTCCTAATCAATTATTTGAACTCCTGAAATTTGATTAAAACTTGTTTTGCGGTACTTTTTGTCCGGGTTTCGGACGAGCAGGTCTAAATGGGCCTTCCAATGGACCCGTTGGAATTTTAACTGAGTAAAAAGTACATAAATTGAGGTTTTGCAATATAATTGTGTTGAAAAGCTCCTAATCAATTACATGAACTCCTAAGATTTGATTAAAACTTGTTTTACAGTCCTTTTTGTAGAGGTTTCGGAAGAGCGGGTCGAAATGGGCCTTTCAATGGACCCGTTGAAATTTTAACTGAGTAAAAAGTACAGAAATTGAGGTTTTGCAATATAATTGTGTTGAAAATCTCATAGTCAATTATTTGAACTCCTAAAATTTGATAAAACTTGTTTTGCGGTCCTTTTTGTAGAGGTTTCGGACGAGCGGGTCCAAGTGGGCCTTTCAATGGACCCGTTGAAATTTTAACAGAGTAAAAAGTACAGAAATTGAGGTTTTGCAATATAATTGTGTTGAAAATCTCCTAATAAATTATTTGAACTCCTAAAATTTGATTAAAACTTTTTTGAGATCCTTTTTATCGATGTTTTGGACGAGTGGGTCTAAATGGGCCTTTCAATGGACCCGTTGGAATTTTAACTCAGTAAAAAGTACATAAATTGAGGTTTTGCAATATATTTGTGTTGAAAAGCTCCTAATCAATTATTTGAACTCCTAAAATTTGATAAAACTTGTTTTACGGACCTTTTTGTAGAGGTTTCGGATTAGCGGGTCGAAATGGGCCTTTCAATGGACCCGTTGGAATTTTAACTGAGAAGAAGTTCAAAATTGAGGTTTTGCAATATAATTGTGTTGAAAAGCTCCTAATAAATTATTTGAACTCCTAAAATTTGATAAAACTTGTTTTGCGGTCCTTTTTGTAGAGGTTTCGGACGAGCGGGTCGAAATGGGCCTTTCAATGGACCCGTTGGAATTTTAACTGAGTAAAAAGTACAGAAATTGAGGTTTTGCAATATAATTGTGTAAAAAATCTCATAGTCAATTATTTGAACTCCTAAAATGTGATAAAACTTGTTTTGCGGTCCTTTTTGTAGAGGTTTCGGACGAGCGGGTCGATGTGGGCCTTTCAATGGACCCGTTGAGGTTTTAACAGAGTAAAAAGTACAGAAATTGAGGTTTTGCAATATAATTGTGTTGAAAATCTCCTAGTAAATTATTTGAACTCCTAAAATTTGATTAAAACTTTTTTGCGGTCCTTTTTATCGATGTTTCGGACGAGCGGGTCTAAATGGGCCTTTCAATGGACCCGTTGGAATTTTAACTAAGTAAAAAGTACATAAATTGAGGTTTTGCAATATATTTGTGTTGAAAAGCTCCTAATCAATTATTTGAACTCCTAAAATTTGATAAAACATGTTTTTCGGACCTTTTTGTAGAGGTTTCGGATTAGCGGGTCGAAATGGGACTTTCAATGGACCCGTTGGAATTTTAACTGTGTAAAAAGTTCAAAAATTGAGGTTTTGCAATATAATTGTGTTGAAAAGCTCATAATAAATTATTTGAACTCCTAAAATTTGATAAAACTTGTTTTGCGGTCCTTTTTGTAGAGGTTTCGGACGAGCGGGTCGAAATGGGCCTTTCAATGGACCCGTTGGAATTTTAACTGAGTAAAAAGTACAGAAATTGAGGTTTTGCAATATAATTGTGTAAAAAATCTCATAGTCAATTATTTGAACTCCTAAAATGTGATAAAACTTGTTTTGCGGTCCATTTTGTAGAGGTTTTGGACGAGCGGGTCGATGTGGGCCTTTCAATGGACCCGTTGAGGTTTTAACAGAGTAAAAAGTACAGAAATTGAGGTTTTGCAATATAATTGTGTTGAAAATCTCCTAGTAAATTATTTGAACTCCTAAAATTTGATTAAAACTTTTTTGCGGTCCTTTTTATCGATGTTTCGGACGAGCGGGTCTAAATGGGCCTTTCAATGGACCCGTTGGAATTTTAACTGAGTAAAAAGTACATAAATTGAGGTTTTGCAATATATTTGTGTTGAAAAGCTCCTAATCAATTATTTGAACTCCTAAAATTTGATAAAACATGTTTTTCGGACCTTTTTGTAGAGGTTTCGGATTAGCGGGTCGAAATGGGACTTTCAATGGACCCGTTGGAATTTTAACTGAGTAAAAAGTTCAAAAATTGAGGTTTTGCAATATAATTGTGTTGAAAAGCTCATAATAAATTATTTGAACTCCTAAAATTTGATAAAACTTGTTTTGCGGTCCTTTTTGTAGAGGTTTCGGATGAGCGGGTCGAAATGAGCCTTTCAATGGACCCGTTGGAATTTTAACAGAGTAAAAAGTACAGAAATTGGGGTTTTGCAATATAATTGTGTTGAAAAGCTCCAAATAAATTATTTGACTCCTAAAATTTGATCAAAACTTGTTTTGCGGCCCTTTTTGTAGATGTTTCGGACGAGCAGGTCTAAATGGGCCTTTCAATGGACCCTTTGGAATTTTAACTGAGTAAAAAGTACATAAATTGAAGTTTAGCAATATAATTGTGTTGAAAATCTCCTAATCAATTATTTGAAGTCCTAAAATTTAATTAAAACTTGTTTTGCAGTCCTTTTTGTAGAGGTTTCGGACGAGCGGGTCTAAATGGGCCTTACGTTGGACCTGTTGGACTTTTAACTGAGTAAAAAGTACAAAAATTAAGGTTTTGCAACATAATTGTGTTGAAAAGCTATTAATCAATTATTTGAACTCCTAGATTTTATAAAAACATGTTTTCCGATCCTTTTTGTAGAGGTTTCGGACGAGCAGGTCGAAATGGGCATTTCAATGGACCCGTTGGAATTTTAAAAAATTAAAAAGCAAAGAAATTAAGGTTTTGGAATATAATTGTGTTCAAAAGCTCCTTATAAATTATTTAAACTCCTAAAATTTCATTAAAACTTATTTTGCGGCCCTTTTTGTCGATGTTTCGGACGAGCAGGTGTAAATGGGCCTTTCAATGGACCCGTTGGAATTTTAACTGAGTAAAAAGTTTAAAAATTGAGGTTTTTCAATACAATTGTGTTGAAAAGCTCCTAATCAATTATTTGAACTCCTGAAATTTGATTAAAACTTGGTTTGCGGTCCTTTTTGTCGGGGTTTCGGACGAGCAGGTCTAAATGGGCCTTCCAATGGACCCGTTGGAATTTTAACTGGGTAAAAAGTACAGAAATTGAGGTTTTGCAATATAATTGTGTTGAAAAGCTCCTAATCAATTACATGAACTCCTAAGATTTGATTAAAACTTGTTTTACAGTCCTTTTTGTAGAGGTTTCGGACGAGCGGGTCGAAATGGGCCTTTCAATGGACCCGTTGAAATTTTAACTGAGTAAAAAGTACAGAAATCGAGGTTTTGCAATATAATTGTGTTGAAAATCTCATAGTCAATTATTTGAACTTCTAAAATTTGATAAAACTTGTTTTGCGGTCCTTTTTGTAGAGGTTTCGGACGAGCGGGTCGAAGTGGGCCTTTCAATGGACCCGTTGAAATTTTAACAGAGTAAAAAGTACAGAAATTGAGGTTTTGCAATATAATTGTGTTGAAAATCTCCTAATAAATTATTTGAACTCCTAAAATTTGATTAAAACTTTTTTGAGATCCTTTTTATCGATGTTTCGGACGAGTGGGTCTAAATGGGCCTTTCAATGGACCCGTTGGAATTTTAACTCAGTAAAAAGTACATAAATTGAGGTTTTGCAATATATTTGTGTTGAAAAGCTCCTAATCAATTATTTGAACTCCTAAAATTTGATAAAACATGTTTTTCGGACCTTTTTGTAGAGGTTTCGGATTAGCGGGTCGAAATGGGACTTTCAATGGACCCGTTGGAATTTTAACTGAGTAAAAAGTTCAAAAATTGAGGTTTTGCAATATAATTGTGTTGAAAAGCTCATAATAAATTATTTGAACTCCTAAAATTTGATAAAACTTGTTTTGCGGTCCTTTTTGTAGAGGTTTCGGATGAGCGGGTCGAAATGAGCCTTTCAATGGACCCGTTGGAATTTTAACAGAGTAAAAAGTACAGAAATTGGGGTTTTGCAATATAATTGTGTTGAAAAGCTCCAAATAAATTATTTGACTCCTAAAATTTGATCAAAACTTGTTTTGCGGCCCTTTTTGTAGATGTTTCGGACGAGCAGGTCTAAATGGGCCTTTCAATGGACCCTTTGGAATTTTAACTGAGTAAAAAGTACATAAATTGAAGTTTAGCAATATAATTGTGTTGAAAATCTCCTAATCAATTATTTGAAGTCCTAAAATTTAATTAAAACTTGTTTTGCAGTCCTTTTTGTAGAGGTTTCGGACGAGCGGGTCTAAATGGGCCTTACGTTGGACCTGTTGGACTTTTAACTGAGTAAAAAGTACAAAAATTAAGGTTTTGCAACATAATTGTGTTGAAAAGCTATTAATCAATTATTTGAACTCCTAGATTTTATAAAAACATGTTTTCCGATCCTTTTTGTAGAGGTTTCGGACGAGCAGGTCGAAATGGGCATTTCAATGGACCCGTTGGAATTTTAAAAAATTAAAAAGCAAAGAAATTAAGGTTTTGGAATATAATTGTGTTCAAAAGCTCCTTATAAATTATTTAAACTCCTAAAATTTCATTAAAACTTATTTTGCGGCCCTTTTTGTCGATGTTTCGGACGAGCAGGTGTAAATGGGCCTTTCAATGGACCCGTTGGAATTTTAACTGAGTAAAAAGTTTAAAAATTGAGGTTTTTCAATACAATTGTGTTGAAAAGCTCCTAATCAATTATTTGAACTCCTGAAATTTGATTAAAACTTGGTTTGCGGTCCTTTTTGTCGGGGTTTCGGACGAGCAGGTCTAAATGGGCCTTCCAATGGACCCGTTGGAATTTTAACTGGGTAAAAAGTACAGAAATTGAGGTTTTGCAATATAATTGTGTTGAAAAGCTCCTAATCAATTACATGAACTCCTAAGATTTGATTAAAACTTGTTTTACAGTCCTTTTTGTAGAGGTTTCGGACGAGCGGGTCGAAATGGGCCTTTCAATGGACCCGTTGAAATTTTAACTGAGTAAAAAGTACAGAAATCGAGGTTTTGCAATATAATTGTGTTGAAAATCTCATAGTCAATTATTTGAACTTCTAAAATTTGATAAAACTTGTTTTGCGGTCCTTTTTGTAGAGGTTTCGGACGAGCGGGTCGAAGTGGGCCTTTCAATGGACCCGTTGAAATTTTAACAGAGTAAAAAGTACAGAAATTGAGGTTTTGCAATATAATTGTGTTGAAAATCTCCTAATAAATTATTTGAACTCCTAAAATTTGATTAAAACTTTTTTGAGATCCTTTTTATCGATGTTTCGGACGAGTGGGTCTAAATGGGCCTTTCAATGGACCCGTTGGAATTTTAACTCAGTAAAAAGTACATAAATTGAGGTTTTGCAATATATTTGTGTTGAAAAGCTCCTAATCAATTATTTGAACTCCTAAAATTTGATAAAACATGTTTTTCGGACCTTTTTGTAGAGGTTTCGGATTAGCGGGTCGAAATGGGACTTTCAATGGACCCGTTGGAATTTTAACTGAGTAAAAAGTTCAAAAATTGAGGTTTTGCAATATAATTGTGTTGAAAAGCTCATAATAAATTATTTGAACTCCTAAAATTTGATAAAACTTGTTTTGCGGTCCTTTTTGTAGAGGTTTCGGATGAGCGGGTCGAAATGAGCCTTTCAATGGACCCGTTGGAATTTTAACAGAGTAAAAAGTACAGAAATTGGGGTTTTGCAATATAATTGTGTTGAAAAGCTCCAAATAAATTATTTGACTCCTAAAATTTGATCAAAACTTGTTTTGCGGCCCTTTTTGTAGATGTTTCGGACGAGCAGGTCTAAATGGGCCTTTCAATGGACCCTTTGGAATTTTAACTGAGTAAAAAGTACATAAATTGAAGTTTAGCAATATAATTGTGTTGAAAATCTCCTAATCAATTATTTGAAGTCCTAAAATTTAATTAAAACTTGTTTTGCAGTCCTTTTTGTAGAGGTTTCGGACGAGCGGGTCTAAATGGGCCTTACGTTGGACCTGTTGGACTTTTAACTGAGTAAAAAGTACAAAAATTAAGGTTTTGCAACATAATTGTGTTGAAAAGCTATTAATCAATTATTTGAACTCCTAGATTTTATAAAAACATGTTTTCCGATCCTTTTTGTAGAGGTTTCGGACGAGCAGGTCGAAATGGGCATTTCAATGGACCCGTTGGAATTTTAAAAAATTAAAAAGCAAAGAAATTAAGGTTTTGGAATATAATTGTGTTCAAAAGCTCCTTATAAATTATTTAAACTCCTAAAATTTCATTAAAACTTATTTTGCGGCCCTTTTTGTCGATGTTTCGGACGAGCAGGTGTAAATGGGCCTTTCAATGGACCCGTTGGAATTTTAACTGAGTAAAAAGTTTAAAAATTGAGGTTTTTCAATACAATTGTGTTGAAAAGCTCCTAATCAATTATTTGAACTCCTGAAATTTGATTAAAACTTGGTTTGCGGTCCTTTTTGTCGGGGTTTCGGACGAGCAGGTCTAAATGGGCCTTCCAATGGACCCGTTGGAATTTTAACTGGGTAAAAAGTACAGAAATTGAGGTTTTGCAATATAATTGTGTTGAAAAGCTCCTAATCAATTACATGAACTCCTAAGATTTGATTAAAACTTGTTTTACAGTCCTTTTTGTAGAGGTTTCGGACGAGCGGGTCGAAATGGGCCTTTCAATGGACCCGTTGAAATTTTAACTGAGTAAAAAGTACAGAAATCGAGGTTTTGCAATATAATTGTGTTGAAAATCTCATAGTCAATTATTTGAACTTCTAAAATTTGATAAAACTTGTTTTGCGGTCCTTTTTGTAGAGGTTTCGGACGAGCGGGTCGAAGTGGGCCTTTCAATGGACCCGTTGAAATTTTAACAGAGTAAAAAGTACAGAAATTGAGGTTTTGCAATATAATTGTGTTGAAAATCTCCTAATAAATTATTTGAACTCCTAAAATTTGATTAAAACTTTTTTGAGATCCTTTTTATCGATGTTTCGGACGAGTGGGTCTAAATGGGCCTTTCAATGGACCCGTTGGAATTTTAACTCAGTAAAAAGTACATAAATTGAGGTTTTGCAATATATTTGTGTTGAAAAGCTCCTAATCAATTATTTGAACTCCTAAAATTTGATAAAACTTGTTTTACGGACCTTTTTGTAGAGGTTTCGGATTAGCGGGTTGAAATGGGCCTTTCAATGGACCCGTTGGAATTTTAACTGAGAAGAAGTTCAAAATTGAGGTTTTGCAATATAATTGTGTTGAAAATCTCCTAATAAATTATTTGAACTCCTAAAATTTGATAAAACTTGTTTTGCGGTCCTTTTTGTAGAGGTTTCGGACGAGCGGGTCGAAATGGGCCTTTCAATGGACCCGTTGGAATTTTAACTGAGTAAAAAGTACAGAAATTGAGGTTTTGCAATATAATTGTGTAAAAAATCTCATAGTCAATTATTTGAACTCCTAAAATGTGATAAAACTTGTTTTGCGGTCCTTTTTGTAGAGGTTTCGGACGAGCGGGTCGATGTGGGCCTTTCAATGGACCCGTTGAGGTTTTAACAGAGTAAAAAGTACAGAAATTGAGGTTTTGCAATATAATTGTGTTGAAAATCTCCTAGTAAATTATTTGAACTCCTAAAATTTGATTAAAACTTTTTTGCGGTCCTTTTTATCGATGTTTCGGACGAGCGGGTCTAAATGGGCCTTTCAATGGACCCGTTGGAATTTTAACTGAGTAAAAAGTACATAAATTGAGGTTTTGCAATATATTTGTGTTGAAAAGCTCCTAATCAATTATTTGAACTCCTAAAATTTGATAAAACTTGTTTTGCGGACCTTTTCGTAGAGGTTTCAGATTATCGGGTCGAAATGGGACTTTCAATGGACCCGTTGGAATTTTAACTGTGTAAAAAGTTCAAAAATTGAGGTTTTGCAATATAATTGTGTTGAAAAGCTCATAATAAATTATTTGAACTCCTAAAATTTGATAAAACTTGTTTTGCGGTCCTTTTTGTAGAGGTTTCGGATGAGCGGGTCGAAATGAGCCTTTCAATGGACCCGTTGGAATTTTAACAGAGTAAAAAGTACAGAAATTGGGGTTTTGCAATATAATTGTGTTGAAAAGCTCCAAATAAATTATTTGACTCCTAAAATTTGATCAAAACTTGTTTTGCGGCCCTTTTTGTAGATGTTTCGGACGAGCAGGTCTAAATGGGCCTTTCAATGGACCCTTTGGAATTTTAACTGAGTAAAAAGTACAGAAATTGAAGTTTAGCAATATAATTGTGTTGAAAATCTCCTAATCAATTATTTGAAGTCCTAAAATTTAATTAAAACTTGTTTTGCAGTCCTTTTTGTAGAGGTTTCGGACGAGCAGGTCTAAATGGGCCTTACATTGGACCTGTTGGAATTTTAACTAAGTAAAAAGTACAAAAATTAAGGTTTTGCAACATAATTGTGTTTAAAAGCTGTTAATCAATTATTTGAACTCCTAAATTTGATAAAAACATGTTTTCCGGTCCTTTTTGTAGAGGTTTCGGACGAGCAGGTCGAAATGGGCATTTCAATGGACCCGTTGGAATTTTAAAAAATTAAAAAGTACAGAAATTAAGGTTTTGGAATATAATTGTGTTCAAAAGCTCCTTGTAAATTATTTGAACTCCTAAAATTTCATTAAAACTTGTTTTGCGGCCCTTTTTGTCGATGTTTCGGACGAGCAGGTGTAAATGGGCCTTTCAATGGACCCGTTGGAATTTTAACTAAGTAAAAAGTTTAAAAATTGAAGTTTTTCAATGCAATTGTGTTGAAAAGCTCCTAATCAATTATTTGAACTCCTAAAATTTGATTAAAACTTGTTTTGCGGTCCTTTATGTCGAGGTTTCGGACGAGCAGGTCTAAATGGGCCTTCCAATAGACCCGTTGGAATTTTAACTGAGTAAAAAGTACATAAATTGAGGTTTTGCAATATAATTGTGTTGAAAAGCTCCTAATCAATTACATGAACTCCTAAGATTTGATTAAAACTTGTTTTACAGTCCTTTTTGTAGAGGTTTCGGACGAGCGGGTCGAAATGGGCCTTTCAATGGACCCGTTGAAATTTTAACTGAGTAAAAAGTACAGAAATTGAGGTTTTGCAATATAATTGTGTTGAAAATATCATAGTCAATTATTTGAACTCCTAAAATTTGATAAAACTTGTTTTGCGATCCCTTTTGTAGAGGTTTCGGACTAGCGGGTCGAAGTGGGCCTTTCAATGGACCCGTTGAAATTTTAACAGAGTAAAAAGTACAGAAATTGAGGTTTTGCAATATAATTGTGTTGAAAATCTCCTAATAAGTTATTTGAACTCCTAAAATTTGATTAAAACTTTTTTGCGGTCCTTTTTATCGATGTTTCGGACGAGGGGGTCTAAATGGGCCTTTCAATGGACCCGTTGGAATTTTAACTCAGTAAAAAGTACATAAATTGAGGTTTTGTAATATATTTGTGTTGAAAAGCTCCTAATCAATTATTTGAACTCCTAAAATTTGATAAAACTTGTTTTACGGACCTTTTTGTTGAGGTTTCGGATTAGCGGGTTGAAATGGGCCTTTCAATGGACCCGTTGGAATTTTAGCTGAGTAAAAAAGTTCAAAATTTGAGGTTTTGCAATATAATTGTGTTGAAAAGCTCCTAATAAATTATTTGAACTCCTAAAATTTGATAAAACTTGTTTTGCGGTCCTTTTTGTAGAGGTTTCGGACGAGCGGGTCGAAATGGGCCTTTCAATGGACCCGTTGGAATTTCAACAGAGTAAAAAGTATAGAAATTGGGGTTTTGCAATATAATTGTGTTGAAAAGCTCCAAATCAATTATTTGAACTCCTAAAATTTGATAAAAACTTGTTTTGCGGCCCTTTTTGTAGATATTTCGGACGAGCAGGTCTAAATGGGCCTTTCAATGGACCCTTCTGAATTTTAACTGAGTAAAAAGTACATAAATTGAAGTTTAGCAATATAATTGTGTTGAAAATCTCCTAATCAATTATTTGAAGTCCTAAAATTTAATTAAAACTTGTTTTGCAGTCCTTTTTGTAGAGGTTTCGGACGAGCGGGTCTAAATGGGCCTTACATTGGACCTGTTGGAATTTTAACTGAGTAAAAATTACAAAAATTAAGGTTTTGCAACATAATTGTGTTGAAAAGCTGTTAATCAATTATTTGAACTCCTAAATTTTATAAAAACATGTTTTTCGATCCCTTTTGTAGAGGTTTCGGACGAGCAGGTCGAAATGGGCATTTCAATGGACCCGTTGGAATTTTAAAAAATTAAAAAGTACATAAATTGAGGTTTTGGAATATAATTGTGTTCAAAAGTTCCTTATAAATTATTTGAACTCCTAAAATTTGATTAAAACTTGTTTTGCGGCCCTTTTTGTCGATGTTTCGGACGAGCAGGTGTAAATAGGCCTTTCAATGGACCCGTTGGAATTTTAACTGAGTAAAAAGTACATAAATTGAGGTTTTGCAATATAATTTTCTCGAAAAGCTCCTAATCAATTATTTGGACTCCTAAATTTTCATAAAACTTGTTTTGCGGACCTTTTTGTAGAGGTTTCGGATGAGCGGGTCGAAATGGGCCTTTCAATGGACCCGTTGGAATTTTAACTGAGTAAACAGTACAAAAATTGAGGCTTTGCAATATAATTGTGTTGTAAAGCTCTTAATAAATTATTTGAACTCCTAAAATTTCATAAAACTTGTTTTGCTGTCCTTTTGTGGAGGTTTCGGACGAGCTGGTCGAAATGGGCCTTTCAATGGACCCGTTGGAATTTTAACAGAGTAAAAATTACATAAATTGGGGTTTTGCAATATAATTGTGTTGAAAAGCTCCAAATCAATTATTTGAACTCCTAAAATTTGATCAAAACTTGTTTTGCGGCCCTTTTTGTAGATGTTTCGGATGAGCAGGTCTAAATGGGCCTTTCAATGGACCCTTCGGAATTTTAACTAAGGAAAAAGTACAGAAATTGAGGCTTTGCAATATAATTGTTTTGAAAATCTCCTAATCAATTATTTGAATTCCTAAAATTTGATTAAAACTTGTTTTGCAGTCCTTTTGTAGAGGTTTCGGACGAGCGGGTCTAAATGGGCGTTACAATGGACATGCTGGAATTTTAACTGAGTAAAAAGTACAAAAATTAAGGTTTTGCAATTTAATTGTGTTGAAAATCTGTTAATCAATTATTTGAACTCCTAAATTTGATTAAAACATGTTTTGCGGTCCTTTTTGTAGAGGTTTCGGACAAGCAGGTCGAAATGGGCCTTTCAATCGACCCGTTGGAATTTTAACTGAGTAAAAAGTACAGAAATTGAAGTTTTGCAATATAATTGTGTTGAAAAGCTCCTATTCAATTATTTGAACTCCTAAAATTTGATAAAACTCATTTTGCGGTCCTTTTGTAGAGGTTTCTGATGAGGGGGTCGAAATGGGCCTTTCAATGGACCCGTTGGAATTTTAAGAGAGTAAAAAGTATAGAAATTGAGGTTTTGCAATATAATTGTGTTGAAAAGCTCCTAATAAATTATTTTAACTACCAAAATTTGATTAAAACTTGTTTTGCAATCCTTTTTGTAGAGGTTTCGGATGAGCGGGTCGAAATGGGCCTTTCAGTGGACCCGTTGGAATTTTAACAGAGAAAAAAGTACATAAATTGAGGTTTTGCAATATAATTGTGTGGAAAAGATCCTAATCAATTATTTGAACTCCTAAAATTTGATTGAAACTTGTTTTGCGGTCCTTTTTGTCGATGTGTCGGAGGAACATGTCTAAATGGGCCTTTCAATGGACCCTTCAGAATTTTAACTAAGTAAAAAGTACAGAAATTGAGGCTTTGCAATATAATTGTGTTGAAAATCTCCTAATCAATTATTTGAATTCCTAAAAATTTGATTAAAACTTGTTTTGCAGTCCTTTTTGTAGAGGTTTCGGATGAGCGAGTCTAAATGGGTCTTACAATGGACCTGTTGGAATTTTTTTTGAAAGAAAAGGCCTCGTTAAAAACCCCTACTAATTTCCTCTGACGAGAAGTCAGGGGACCCCTAAAAGGGGAAAAGAGTACCTTATGTTTTATTAATAGAGATATTGATTTATACAAGGTGAGTAATACACAGAGGAACATCAGAACCAAAAGACATGGAAGTAATGGTACTGAGAGCATGAGAGGCCAGTGTATGGGCCACAGTATTTGCCTCGCGGCTTACATAGGAAACTAGAGCAAAAGGCAAAGAAAAAAGAGCGTCTCGTAATTGAGGAAGCAAAGGCCCCAGTGTGGAGAGATCCGGACTTGGGGTGCTGACTCTGTTCGCTAAAGAGGCACAGTCCGTTTCGAACAGTAACCAATCCCAGCCTTGGCTTTGAGCGAATGTAATTCCCGCAAGAAGACCCAGACCTTCGCAAGTGGCAGCATCCAAACAACTGCCTAAAGGGTAAGCAAGGCCCCCAATGACCGCACCCGTAGCATCACGCGCCACAACTCCAACAGCAGCTGCACGAGTGATTGGATTAAAAGCCCCATCCACATTAATCTTTATGTGATCTTGTGGGGGAGGCTTCCAGCAAGGAGGTGAAAGAATAGGAATGTTTGACTGGGGGGTTTGTAGATATAGCATTGCAGAAATCAGTATGTAAGCTAATCGAGTTAATAGCAATAAGCCACGGGGGTTGCAAATGGTGATTGTGAACCCAGTCATTACGTCGGTTCCAAATGGTAGTAAGAAAGAGACCAAATTGGTCATAAGCTAATAAGGTAGCTGCCTCCTCAAGCCAATGTACAGCAGAAACAGCCGTACTCTTGGAGAGAACAGCAGGGACGCCAGAGAGTTGTAGAGTTTCAGAGGCTCCAGAACAATCACGGAGAGCATGGAGGGTAGATTCGGAGGAAAACCCGCAAAGTGGGCAGGGTTCAGAGTTGGGGGGAAAATCTTGTAGCCTTAGCCCCACCGGTAATGCTTCAGAGACCATACGCCATCCGAAAGTTTTACCTTTTGGGAGTGCTTTTACTTTAGCAAGTACCTTCCAAATTCGCGATGTAGGCCTTCGGGGTTCCGGAGGACGTTGCAGAAATAAGTAGGATTGAAATAGCTGCGAACCTTAGACTGGTCCCAGGCAGTTTGATTACGAATCATAAAATCACGACATCAAACATATACTTCCTCGAAGGTCTCATAGTCACCAGAAAGATTGATAGGGGAGGAACCGCCCCAATTGTCCTTATAGACACGAATATTGCTATTAATACCTGGTCGGTATAGATACCCATTAAATAGACGTTGTAGAGCAGAATAGATGCCTTGCCAAGCAAAAGAACCTCTAGATGGACGTGTGGCGTCGAGGATGTTACCTGAGGGAAAGTATTTATAACGGTAAATTTGGCCCAAAAGGGAGTCAGGTTCACAAATAAGTTTCCAAATTTGCTTTCCAAGAAGATCAATGTTAAAATCATTTAAATCTTTGAAACCCATGCCACCTGCCGCTTTAGGTAGACATACACGGTTCCAAGGGAGCATATGCCAACCTTTTTTATTAGATTTTCCAGACCACCAATATTGATGGATTGCTGAAGTCATATCATCAATAATGTTTTGCGGTAGTAGATAGCAAGACATGACATATTGAGGTAAATATTGTAGAACGACTTTAATGAAAACTTCACGACCACTAAATGAGAGGAGTTGTTTGTCCCAGGTGGATAGACAGTCATGAACTTTATCACGAACAAAACCTAAGGCTTCAGTTCTGTTATTCCCAATGAGCAGAGGAACTCCAAGATATACACCAGGGTTGGTAATGTAACACCCCAATTTTGGGCTTAGAAGTTTTGGGTTTGAACCGGACCGGTCGGATTTTCGGTTCGAATATAAAAGGTGGTTTTAAGGAAAGCCTAGTTCGGGATGCATTAAAAATATGGAAAAATATCTAAAAATCCTCTTTTAATATATATAAGAGGGTGGCGAAATCAATTTTACAAAATGAGGTTTGAAAATATGACATTTTGAGTTAGTGACTAAAATGTAATTTTTGAAAAGTTCGTGACTGTTTTAAAAGGATTGAAACCTTGAATCTTTAAGGATCTAATTTACCCAAGGGAGGATTTCTCTAGATTTTTCTTGATTTTTAAGACTCATTTAATGTTTAATTAATAAAAAGAAAAGAGGGAAAAATATATTTTTAGTTTCATAACTAACTTTTACCAAAATTTTCCCATTTCATTTTCTCTCAAAATTCCCTCAGCCAAACACATTTCCACAGCAACTTTTCCTTTGATTTTCACACCTAAAGTTGAGATTTCAATTCCTAAATGATTCCTAATCATTTCTACATCAAATCCTCACCATTTGCTTAATGTATTTTCAAGGATTTTGGCTCTAAACAAGGAGAAATCCACATTTAGAGGTATGAACGTCCTTCTCCTCTAAATACTCAGTTCTTTACTGAAATTCCCAAGTTCTTAATCCTTAAATTGAGTTTTATTAAAGGTTTTAATGTTGTGATCTTGATTTTGGCTTAAAATGCAAGATTTGGATTTAATTTTGAAGATATTCGTAATAGATGATTGGGCTATGTTTTGAGATGTCTTTTTGATGTATTTTGGATGTCTAAATGATGTGAAATGGAGGTTTAATCAATGCAATCCCGAATAAGTTGATTTTCCTAAGTTTTTACTTGTGAAAATGGTAGTTTTTTGGGTGATCTTGGTGTTCTGTTAATGCTGGAGGTATAAGGACGAGTTTGGGTTCATTTTGGATGTTAATTGATGTTTAAAAATGGTTAGAAGTGATGGATCTTGGCTGGGTTAAGTTTTGGAAGAGTTTGGAGGTGTTTCCGGTTGTGTTTGGTAGCTGAAATGTTGGATTTATGTAGAGCAGCGAGTTGAGTTGTGTTGCTGGTGTTTTTAATGCATGATGATGCATTAATCCTCTGTTGTTATGTGTTTAAAACAGGGGAGAATGATCCGGAAGCAATAGAGGTAGCGTTGGAGGGTTTCAGATGCTTGGAAGGCTTAACGGCTAGCGTACTTTTGTGTATCGGTGAGTGAAGTTGGGGTTTTCAGCTTTAAAACCAATGTTTGAAGGTTTTGGGAGCTTAGTTTAAGTCTAAGCAACTTAACTAAGCTCAAGAGTAAGTAAATGGAATTTCTCTCTTGGTTTGTGTTTTGAATTGGTTTTTAATGCACTTGAGATGGTTGGATGCAATGTATGTGATTTGCATGTTTAAATTCTGTTTTGAAAGCGTGTTTTAGCATGGTTTAATGCTAGTTTTGAAAGTCATGTGTTGAAGGATGCTCAAGGTAAGAGATCCTTGGTTTTGTACAATGGAATTGTGGAATTGATGCATAGTGTTGCATGTTGTTTAATGGCTTTGTTTAATGCTTTAAAACAATGAATTGATGATGGTAATTGTTGGTATTGGCAAGTGATGTAAGTGTTTGTTGGTTACTTTAATCGGATATAGTTAGCCAGCTATAGGATTGGGTGCACCGTGAATTGAGTCGCCTTGGATGTCGAGGGGTTGTAATGGTACCGTAAACTCCATCCAAGAATCCTAGCGATTGAGATAGATGGTGTCACCACGATGGAGGATGGCTCTCCTGGGTGGGCTTTGTTAAGTGCCACCACGATGGAGGATGGCTCTCGTGGGTGGGCTTGGTTAAGTGCCACCACGATGGAGGATGGCTCTCGTGGGTGAACCTCGTTAAACGTCACCACGATGGAGGATGGCTCTCGTGGGTGGTGTAACCCCCTTAACCCGGCCTAGACGGTTGACCCGAATTAAGAAAGTCACACGGGGAAAACCAAAGTCAACCCGAAAGTCAACCTTGATTAACGACCCTTTTTTTTTCTTTTTAAACTTGTCTAAATGCACATTAAGCCTAATTGTGATCACACAAACATCATACCAAAAGATCACAAACATCAGAGATCAAATAGGGACTCAATTGAACAATTTACAACTTTAGGGACCAAATTGAAAATTCTGATAATTATAAGGACTTAATCCAAATTGAAGTTACCAACTTGAAATTAATCAGGTTTCATGCTTCTCTGTGAAATTTCAGCTCAAAAGGACTTCCCAAACTCATACAATTGCACAAACAAGTTTCAGGACCAAAACGCAAACAATTCAAAACACATAACTGCCAATGTCAGCCCCCAACGGTCAACCGTTCCGAAACGGGAGACAGCCCGTTCCGAAACGCGGGGCCGTTCCGAAACAGGCATAGCCCGTTTCGAAACGGGGGTCTGGCAGTGGCCTTTCCGTTTCGGAACGGCCCCTCCCGTTTCGGACGCCTGGGCACGATTAAGGCACCCGTTCCGAAACGGTAGGTGCTGTTCCGAAACACCCTGCCCAGATTGCTCCAAAACTCCACTTTAAACATGCAATTACACAACCAAACATGCTCCAAATGTCACCAAACTTTGCCAACATGCAATTCAACATATAAGGGACATATTAGCATCATCAATTCAACCAAACATCATCATATGCAAAAAGCCCCAATTCTATAGGCATGCTTCCTACACAAGCTAGATATTCAAGCACCAAACTTACAAAACAAGCATATAAAGATCCAATCCAAAGACCAACAATCTTAACATCAAGAAACATACTTAGGGAGTACAAAACACCTCCCAAAACATACACATGGTTTCCCCATTGCCAAATCACCCAAAAGCTAAAATGTTTAACAAAAACCTTCCATACATTGAGCTTTACTTGCACTTGAATTCTTGCCCTTCTTGCTGCCCTCAAAAGGTCTCTAATGCTCTGCATTATTGAATCAAGGAAAACGAAGAGAGCGTAAGCAAAAGCTTAGTGAGGAATGCTCAATAAAACCATCCAATAATGCATTTGTAAAACACTTTCTAAAACATGCTTCAAACCATCATTTACACATGCTCAAAAGCATACTTAAACATGCATCTCATGCATCAAATCATAACATGTCATATTGGCTACAAGTGATAAATTCCATTTCTTTAAACACAAGTTCATCAACTTTCACCCCAAGGACTTTTAAACACCTTGGCCCCAAGGACTTTTAAACACCTTAGCCTATGGACTTTTAAACACCATAGAATGCATCTCATCAAGGACTTTTAAACACCTTGATCCCAAGGACTTTTAAACACCTTGGCCATGGACTTTTAAACACCATGAAACGTAACTCATCAAGGACTTTTAAACACCTTGATCCCAAGGACTTTTAAACACCTTGGCCATGGACTTTTAAACACCATGAAACGTAACTCATCAAGGACTTTTAAACACCTTGATCCCAAGGACTTTTAAACACCTTGGCCTATGGACTTTTAAACACCATAGAAAAGGATCACCTAAGGACTTTTAACCACCTTAGTGTCCACAACATGAACCATCCAAGGACTTTTAACCACCTTGATGTTCATAAGTAACAAGGCTCACTCAAGGACTTTTAACCACCTTAGTGACCTTAACATTTTAAAAACATCACTTGCCAATATACATCATTTTTATCACTTACATCACTGTTTTAAAGCATAAAACCAAGCCATATTCATCATGCATTTAAAAGCATTAAACCACATCATTTCAATGTACAAAAGCAAGGAACTCCTACCTAGAGTTACCTTCAACATATGGCTTACATCATCAGCAAAAACCATGCTAAAACATGCTTCCAAAACAGTATGTAAAACATGCAAATTATCATTTCGCATCACAACAAAATCATGGCCACCACTAGAGAGAAATTCCGAAAACTTACGCTCGAGCTTAGCAAAGTTGTTTAGACTTAAACTAAGCTCCCAAGACATTGGTTTCAAAGCCGAAAACCCAATTTCACTCACCGATTCCACTTCGCCACTTGCCGAAGCACGAAATCAAGCTTCCGAATCAACAACTCTTGGATCCAAAGATGCCTCCCCTGATTAAACACATTAAAGCAGAGGTTTAATGCATCATCAAGCATCAAAAGCTTCAATGAAAGCACTCAAACTCGCTGCTCTCATTCATACTCCAATTTCGGCCACCAAACACAACCGAAATTGCACCAAAACCACTTCTCAACAAAGCCCAGCCATAAACCAGCAAAACCTAACATCCATAACACCATTTAACATCTAAAAACAACCTACAAACATCCTTATACCTCCAGCAACAACAGATCCACAAGATCACCACAAAAACATCCAAGAAACATAAGCTAAACTTAGGAAACTCAACCTATCCGGGATTGCATTAATCAAAACTCATTTCCTTATCAATTTAGAGTTCATTTAACATCAAAAACACATCTCAAATCACAGATTAATCAGATCTAACGAAAAATCATGAAAAACCATCAAATCTTGCATTATAAGCCAAGATACAATTCCAAACTCAAAAGCCTTTAATTAAACATCAATTAAGAGTTGAGAACTTGGGAATTTCAGTAAAGAACTGGTAGTTTAGAGGAGAAGGACGTTCTTACCTCCAAACTTGTGTTTCTCCACTTTTTGGAATGAAAATCCTTGTTGAATCAAGAAGCAATTGAAGAGGTTTTGAAGATATGTTGATTAGGAATCAAATGAGAGTTAAAAGGAGAGATTTAAGTGAGAAAAACAGAATCAAATCTCTGGAAATGGTGTGTTTGGTTTGAGAGAAAAAGAGAGAAGAAAATTGGAAGTTAGTTGAGAAAATTGCCAAATGAGTTTTTCCCTCCTTTTGATTCACTTTAAAATCAGAATTAAAACTCTAAATATCTTAGAAAAATCTGGAGAAATCACCTTTGGATTAATAGCCCCTTAAAGATTCAAAGTTTCAACTCTTTATAAAATAGTCACAAAACTTTCAAAAATTACATTTTGGTCACTAGTCAAAATGTCATACTTCCAAAACCCATTTTTCAAAATTGATTTCACAGTTCACTTAATTATATTAAAAGATGATTTTAGAACATTTTTCCATATTTTTAATGCAACCCGGACTAGGCTTTCCTAATTTCACCTCTTTAGATTCGAACAGCACTTTGACCAAACCGGTCAACGCCCAAAACTTCTAAGCCCAAAACCGGGGCGTTACAGGTGGACTTTGTTAAGTGTCACAACGGTGGAGGGTTGCTCCCGTGTGTGAGCTTGGTTAAGGTGATTACAATGGTTGTGGTAGCTTCCATGTGTAAGCCTTGTGATGTGTCCCGGCTCTCGCTAGTGTGTTATACAACTTCCGATGAGTGATGTTGAGGGGTTGTGATTGTACCGTTAAACTCCATCACGGGTCTTGAGGGGGTTGTGATTGTACCGGTAAACTCCACCTTGTGTTGTTTGGTTGTGTGTATGAAGCGTGTGGGACAACGCTGGTAATCCGCGTATCTGATTGTGTCTTGTGTTGTGATGGTTTGTGAATTATCACTTGGAAGCCAATATAATGTTCTTGGATGTAATGAAGCATGAGATGCTTGAAATGATGCAAGGTTGCATGGGAAGTGTGTGATGTTCTAAGAATGCATGTATTACTTGTTAAGCTTGAACAAGTGTTTATCTTCTTTTATGAATGGTGTTTATGTGCAAGGAATCTCTTAAATGCATTGAAGTCTTGTGAAGACTTGTTTAGAAAGGCATGAAATGTAAATGTTGCTTTGGTAGATCATGTGTTGTGCATTTGTTGAATACATGAGATAGTTAGAGGGAACAATTGGTTTTCCAAAGATTTTGCTTGAATGGATCATTAAGCATGAGAAAAGCATGTTATGAAGAGGAAATGTTTTTCAAGGTATTTGAGTTTAACTTTGCATAAGGTGTTCATGCTTGGAAATGTTTTAATTGATGGTTTTGCGAGAATGTGCTTTGAAGTGAGTTTTTAGCTTTTCTAAGCTAAGGGTTGGTTTTCATGATTGAGCAATGCATGATTTAAAGCATGTTGTTTTAAAAGGAGTTTTCAAACAATGCTTTGGTTTATCGAATTGTATCTACTTTTTAAGAAGGTTTTGTGATTCGCTGCATTGATGGTGTTTTGGTTTTGAGCATTCCTCACTAAGCATTATGGCTTACGCTACTTTTTGTCCATCAATGCAGATTATTGAAGTTGGGACAGCAAGAAGCAAGGGATTCAAGGAGAGCTCCACTTGAGATGTATGTCTCGGTTAATAGCTATAGATAATAAAGGCAATGGGGGAGAGTCTTTTATATTGATGTGTAATGAGATTGTGTATGTTGGGCAAGTTTGGTTTATGATTTGAACTATGTGGTTTAACGCTTGCAACGTTTGAATCTTCTTATTCATAAGTCGTTATGCTATGCTTCTTGTTTTAAAAAGCATGATTAAGTGTTGGATGTGTTGAAAGAGTTGGTGCACCTAGGGGTTGTTTTGTATCTAGATTTTAATACAATTTGGTAGTTATGATGCTTGGCATGTTGTTGATTTGTTGAGGATTGATTTAGAGTACGTTCGATGGTGTTTAGACGAGTTAAAACAGGCTTTTCTGCTGTTTCTGGGCAGGGTGTTTCGAAACACCCTTGCCTGTTTCGAAACAGGTGCTGCAATTGGCCTAGGTGTTTCGAAAAGGGTAGAGGTGTTTCGAAACACTTTGGCTACTGCCAATCCCCGTTTCTGAACGGTCTATTCCCATTTCGAAACACTTGACCGTTGGGCACTGATTTGAATGGTTTTGAAGTTTGCAAGCTTTACGTTTTAGTCCTGATTTTTGTATGTGCAATTGCTTGAGTTCGAGATGTCCGTTTAAGGTGAAATTTGGCAGAGAGGCATGAAACATGATTAATTTCATAATGGTAACTCAAAAATTGGTAAAGTCCTCTTAATTTCCAGAATTTACAAATTGGTCCCTAAATTCGTATGTTGTGCAATTGAGTCCCTTATTGTTTTCCGATTGCTGTGATTTTTGAGTATGCTTACCTCAAGAGTACACCTAGGGTTAATGTGCATCTAGACAAGCTTAAAAAGAAAAAAAGGGTCGTTAATCAAGGTTGACTTTCGGGTTGACTTTGGTTTTCCCCGTGTAATCTTCGTAGTTCGGGTCAACCGTCTAGGCCGGGCTAAGGGGGTTACATTTGGTGGTATCAGAGCTGAGTTGCGAATGCTTGGGGAAATGGTAAATTGTTGTAATAAGTGTTTGATGTTTATTCTGATGTGTGGTTGAAAGTCGGTTGAAATGTGTCTTTGAGCGAATTGTTGATGTTTTTATCATGCTTTTTGGTTGTGAATCTTCATTGAGCTAATGTAGATTTGTGCTGATGATATGCTGGTGATGTGAGCTGATTTTATGAATGATGAAAGTGTGATGGGTATGATATGTTGATGTTATGCTGTTGCGGGTGAATGTTGTTTGATGAGAGCATGATCGAAGTATGTTGATTGATATGCTCGATGTTGTATTAATCATGTTTTTATTGATTGTTATGTTGTGTAAAAAGGGGAGAATTCGGGATACCCATTGCCTTATTATTATGGATATTGTGTTATGTTGGAGTTGGAGTTTTGAATCCTTGCTTGAAGCTGGCCTGATAGTTTTGTTTGTTTTGTTATGATTGTTTGTTGTTAATAGCATGGTGAAATCGATGAGAGAATGGCAGTTGGGTGAGATGGTTGCTGCTTTAGAGCAGGTTGTTAGGGCGTGGAATTCACCTTTTAGTGGAGGTGTTTCGTCTCAGTCTTCAATGCCTGGAGTTGAGGTAGTGAGGCAGGAGGAAGAAGCTGGTTTTGTGATGAAGGGTTCATCACCTATAGTTCAAAAGGTGTCGGGAACATCTCAGGCTGTGGCGAAAGTGAGGCCTGTAGACGTTCTGACTGTGGGACGTGCGAGTTTGTCGAAACAGCGTTTACATGATTTGGGAGGTGTGGAGTATCATGGTTCGACACCTGAGACGTTCGAGGCCTGGTTGGCCAGTGTAATTCTGATTTTGGATCAGGAGGGTTGTGACTACACTTGTAAGCTAGGAAGTGTTGTCTCATTGATGTTGGAGGACGCTTGTGCTTGGTGGACATCTGTGGCGGTGGCATCGCGTATCCACGATATAGATTGGGACTTCTTTGTGTCTGCCTTTTATGAAAGGTACCTTGGAGAGAAATTTCCAAGGGTTAAGCAGCGTGGGGGTGTGGCTTCAGATTATGAAGGTGAGAAAAGTTTAAGCAAGAGAGTTGTGGGTACTGACCTCGGGAGCGGTCAGCGTAAGAGGCTACGTGATAGAAGGTTTTGCTTGAATCGAAGTCTGGGTGGTGGTGCAGACGTGGGTCAAGTGCGGTATGATCAAGGAGTGGTAGTTCGGTTGTCGAAGTGTGACCGTTGTAGAAGGTGTCATGTTGGAGGTTGTCGGGGCGCGAGAGTTTGTTGGAACTGTGGTTCTAAGGAGCATGTGAAGAGAAATTGTCCTCAAGTGGTGAGATCAGCTTCAGTGGTAGCAAAGGGGTCTCAGAAGGGTCGTGGGCACGGCCGAGACAAGGTTCGAAGGTGGAAGGAAGGGCAGAAAGGTGTGAGGAGCTTGGGGAATGAATCTTGTTGGAATTGTGGGTCTGTTGGACATTTGAGACGTAATTGTTTGAAGTTGGCTCAGGGTAGTCAGGGTTCTTTACCGCAGGGAGATGGTGATGATCTTAAGGTGTTGGCTGATGTTGCGGTGGTGCGGCTAGAGAATGATGGTTCTGCGAAGAAGAGAGCTTGTCTGTTGAAGCCCCAAGGCAGTGAGATGTTTACAAGTAACCTTGTTAAGTAACCTTTACCCTAGTTATCTTAGTTTAGTTTCAGTTTGGTTTTCCCTTGCGTGGTGGTATGGTCTTATAGCTAGCAAGTTTGGGGTAGTAGTTGGTGTTGTTTTGAAAACAACTTTAGTGTGAAGAGGGCATTAGTGGGTATTTTGTGGTTAGTGGGTTGTTAGAATGGTAGGGTTGGACAAGTTGGAAGTGAGATAGGAGGTTGTTCTTAGGCAGATCCTGAGGATGTTATTGGTGGGTGTGAACTGACATACATGCACAGTTAAAACCATTTGTTATATACTATATTATATATATGTGTTGGTACATGCATACATGTGACATGACATTAGAGGTTTTGCATACATGTACACAGGCATTGATAGGGCATATTGGTGACCATGCATACGAACGTTCACACTTGCTAATAGTTAGTTGGGTCCGTTAGTGTTGGGATAGGGTTAGGTTGGATGATAGGTTTTAAAAGTTGTTTTGGTGCTGGGAGAATGTTAGAAGTAATGGAGGGTATTAAGCGAGCTGTCAGTAATAGTGAGTGCGATATAGCATGTTGGCAGAAGGAAAGTGTTTTGGTGCTTAAAGAGTTTAGCGGTGTGGTGGTGAGGAGATTACCGGTTGAAGTTAGAATCGGTCAGAATGGTTGTGAATAGCTGGTAGAAGTGGTAGTCTCTTGGTGTTAAGTGATGTAGTAAGTTAGTGGATGTGTTCCAGAGTGTTGAGGTAACTTGGCATTGATGTTGTAATAGAAGGGTTGTTTTTGTAGGTGATGGTTCGTAGCAACCTTCGAAGAGTTGAGAAGAGGTTGTGTTGAGGGCTGTAGAAAAGGGTTGGCCTGGGGTGAATAGAAGTTTCGTAATCTTAATATGTATGTATAGAATGGGCGGCGTCCTGGTAAGGCTATTGTTTTAGTCAAAGCTTGAGGTGGAAAGGCAATGTAAGTTGAAGGGCCATTGTTGGTTGGACGGGTTCTTGTGAGAAGTGTTTGGCTAGTCGCGTATAAGTAAATCCCTTCTGTAGTCAGCTAGTGGTATGTAGAACGGCTGGCGGAGCCAAGGTTGGGGTTTTGTGACGTGAATTTCGGATGTTGGGTGAGTAGTCCTGGTGAGTCGTTATAGTAATGATAGTGGCGGATGTGAAGGAATGTCATCAATACGTTGAGAAGTTTGAGTAAGCAGTTGATGCTTAAGAATTTTTGCTTGATGTGGTAACCTTTGGAAGAAGTTGAGCAGTTTTGCAAGGGGTTTTAGAAGCAGTGAAGGTTGTGGGTCACATGGTGGCTGAAACTGGATGGGTTACTGTCACCGTGTGTACGAGTTTTGGGAGTTATGAGTTAAGGTGGTGTATGCTGAAAAAGTTTGGAGGTTCTTCGGGTTGTTGGGGCTATGCGCAGTTCGGAAGTGTGAAAGGTTAAGTTGTGGTTAACATCTGAGTGTTCTGGAAATTGTGAACAGTATGCGGTGGTGTTGGGTTTGGTTATAGTGTAAGTTGATTTGTGGAGAAGTTGGTTTGGTGGAGTTTTGTGTGGAGAGTGTTCAGTGGTGGTTAAGTCTCCTGTGTTGCTTTGTGGGTTGCTTTGAGAAGTTTGGTTGTGCTCTTTTCGCCGGTTGAAATTTCGAGGACGAAATTTCCTAAGAGGGGGAGAGTTGTAACACCCCAATTTTGGGCTTAGAAGTTTTGGGTTTGAACCGGACCGGTCGGATTTTCGGTTCGAATATAAAAGGTGGTTTTAAGGAAAGCCTAGTTCGGGATGCATTAAAAATATGGAAAAATATTTAAAAATACTCTTTTAATATATATAAGAGGGTGGCGAAATCAATTTTACAAAATGAGGTTTGGAAATATGACATTATGAGTTAGTGACTAAAATGTAATTTTTGAAAAGTTCGTGACTGTTTTAAAAGGATTGAAACTTTGAATCTTTAAGGAGCTAATTTACGCAAGGGAGGATTTCTCCAGATTTTTCTTAATTTTTAAGACTCATTTAATGTTTAATTAATAAAAAGAAAAGAGGGAAAAAGATATTTTTAGTTTCATAACTAACTTTTACCAAAATTTTCTCATTTCATTTTCTCTCAAAATTCCCTCAGCCAAACACATTTCCACAACAACTTTTCCTTTGATTTTCACACCTAAAGTTGAGATTTCAATTCCTAAATGATTCCTAATCATTTCTACATCAAATCCTCACCATTTGCTTAATGTATTTTCAAGGATTTTGGCTCTAAACAAGGAGAAATCCACATTTAGAGGTATGAACGTCCTTCTCCTCTAAATACTCAGTTCTTTACTGAAATTCCCAAGTTCTCAATCCTTAAATTGAGTTTTATTAAAGGTTTTAATGTTGTGATCTTGATTTTGGCTTAAAATGCAAGATTTGGATTTAATTTTGAAGAAATTCGTAATAGATGATTGGGCTCTGTTTTGAGATGTCTTTTTGATGTATTTTGGATGTCTAAATGATGTGAAATGGAGGTTTAATCAATGCAATCCCGAATAGGTTGATTTTCCTAAGTTTTTACTTGTGAAAATGGTAGTTTTTGGGGTGATCTTGGTGTTCTGTTAATGCTGGAGGTATAAGGACGAGTTTGGGTTCATTTTGGATGTTAATTGATGTTTAAAAATGGTTAGAAGTGATGGATCTTGGCTGGGTTAAGTTTTGGAAGAGTTTGGAGGTGTTTTCGGTTGTGTTTGGTAGCCGAAATGTTGGATTTATGTAGAGCAGCGAGTTGAGTTGTGTTGCTGGTGTTTTTAATGCATGATGATGCATTAATCCTCTGTTGTTATGTGTTTAAAATAGGGGAGAATGATCCGGAAGCAATAGAGGTAGCGTTGGAGGGTTTCGGATGCTTGGAAGGCTTAACGGTTAGCGTAGTTTTGTGTATCGGTGAGTGAAGTTGGGGTTTTCAGCTTTAAAACCAATGTTTGAAGGTTTTGGGAGCTTAGTTTAAGTCTAAGCAACTTAGCTAAGCTCAAGAGTAAGTAAATGGAATTTCTCTCTTGGTTTGTGTTTTGAATTGGTTTTTAATGCACTTGAGATGGTTGGATGCAATGTATGTGATTTGCATGTTTAAATTCTGTTTTGAAAGCATGTTTTAGCATGGTTTAATGCTGGTTTTGAAAGTCGTGTGTTGAAGGATGCTCAAGGTAAGAGATCCTTGGTTTTGTACAATGGAATTGTGGAATTGATGCATAGTGTTGCATGTTGTTTAATGGCTTTGTTTAATGCTTTAAAACAGTGAATTGATGATGGTAATTGTTGGTATTGGCAAGTGATGTAAGTGGTTGTTGGTTACTTTAATCGGATATAGTTAGCCGGCTATAGGATTGGGTGCACCGTGAATTGATTCGCCTTGGATGTCGAGGGGTTGTAATGGTACCGTAAACTCCATCAAAGAATCCTAGCGATTGAGATAGATGGTGTCACCACAATGGAGGATGGCTATCGTGGGTGGGCTTTGTTAAGTGCCACCACGATGGAGGATGGCTCTCGTGGGTGGGCTTGGTTAAGTGCCACCACGATGGAGGATGGCTCTCGTGGGTGAACCTCGTTAAACGTCACCACGATGGAGGATGGCTCTCGTGGGTGGACTTTGTTAAGTGTCACAATGGTGGAGGGTTGCTCCCGTGTGTGAGCTTGGTTAAGGTGATTACAATGGTTGTGGTAGCTTCCATGTGTAAGCCTCGTGATGTTTCCCGGCTCTCGCTAGTGTGTTATACAACTTCCGATGAGTGATGTTGAGGGGTTGTGATTGTACCGTTAAACTCTATCACGGGTCTTGAGGGGGTTGTGATTGTACCGGTAAACTCCACCTTGTGTTGTTCGATTGTGTGTATGAAGCGTGTGGGACAAAGCTTGTAATCCGCGTATCCGATTGTGTCTTGTGTTGTGATGGTTTGTGAATTATCACTTGAAAGCCAATATAATGTTCTTGGATGTAATGAAGCATTAGATGCTTGAAATGATGCAAGGTTGCGTGGGAAGTGTGTGATGTTCTAAGAATGCATGTATTACTTGTTAAGCTTGAACAAGTGTTTATCTTCTTTTATGAATGGTGTTTATGTGCAAGGAATCTCTTAAATGCATTGAAGTCTTGTGAAGACTTGTTTAGAAAGGCATGAAATGTAAATGTTGCTTTGGTAGATCATGTGTTGTGCATTTGTTGAATACATGAGATAGTTATAGGGAACAATTGGTTTTCCAAAGATTTTGCTTGAATGGATCATTAAGCATGAGAAAAGCATGTTATGAAGAGGAAATGTTTTTCAAGGTATTTGAGTTTAACTTTGCATAAGGTGTTCATGCTTGGAAAGGTTTTAATTGATGGTTTTGCGAGAATGTGCTTTGAAGTGAGTTTTTAGCTTTTCTAAGCTAAGGGTTGGTTTTCATGATTGAGCAATGCATGATTTAAAGCATGTTGTTTTAAAAGGAGTTTTCAAACAATGCTTTGGTTTATCGAATTGTATCTACTTTTTAAGAAGGTTTTGTGATTCGCTGCATTGATGGTGTTTTGGTTTTGAGCATTCCTCACTAAGCATTATGTGCTTACGCTCCTTTTTGTCCATCAATGCAGATTATTGAAGTTGGGACAACAAGAAGCAAGGGATTCAAGGAGAGCTCCACTTGAGATGTATGTCTCGGTTAATAGCTATAGATAATAAAGGCAATGGGGGGAGAGTCTTTTATATTGATATGTAATGAGATTTTGTATGTTGGGCAAGTTTGGTTTATGATTTGAACTATGTGGTTTAATGCTTGCAACGTTTGAATCTTCTTATTCATAAGTCGTTATGCTATGCTTCTTGTTTTAAAAAGCATGATTAAGTGTTGGATGTGTTGAAAGAGTTGGTGCACCTAGGGGTTGTTTTGTATCTAGATTTTAATACAATTTGGTAGTTATGATGCTTGGCATGTTGTTGATTTATTGAGGATTGATTTAGAGTACGTTCGATGGTGTTTAGACGAGTTAAAACAGGCTTTTCTGCTGTTTCTGGGCAGGGTGTTTCGAAAAACCCTTGCCTGTTTCGAAACAGGTGCTGGAATTGGCCTGGGTGTTTCGAAACGGGTAGAGGTGTTTAGAAACACTTTGGCTACTGCCAAGCCCCGTTTCTGAATGGTCTATTCCCGTTTCGAAACACTTGACCGTTGGGCACTGATTTGAATGGTTTTGAAGTTTGCAAGCTTTACGTTTTAGTCCTGATTTTTGTATGTGCAATTGCTTGAGTTCGAGATGTCCGTTTAAAGTGAAATTTGGCAGAGAGGCATGAAACATGATTAATTTCATAATGGTAACTCAAAAATTTGTAAAGTCTTCTTCATTTCCAGAATTTACAAATTGGTCCCTAAATTCGTATGTTATGCAATTGAGTCCCTTATTGTTTTCCGATTGTTGTGATTTTTGAGTATGCTTACCTCAAGAGTACACCTAGGGTTAATGTGCATCTAGACAAGCTTAAAAAGAAAAAAAGGGTCGTTAATCAAGGTTGACTTTCGGGTTGACTTTGGTTTTCCCCGTGTAATCTTCGTAGTTCGGGTCAACCGTCTAGGCCGGGCTAAGGGGGTTACAGGTAACCTCACGCACTTGTAAGGGGGTATTAATCGCGTCCCGAATTGAGCCAGGGGTTCGTGGGTTATAAAAGATAGTCGACTTTTCAAAATTCACTGCTTGCCTGAGGCAGAAGCATAAGTTTGTGGTGCTTGTTTCAGTTCGAATGCTTCCTCAGGTTTAGTATTAAGGAAAACCATGCAGTCTTCAGCAAAAAGAAGATGGTTGACTTTTGGACCAAAACGGCATGCTCCTAAGCCGGGTAGGGAATTAGTCTGTTGAGCATCAGATAGATAAGCGGATAGACCTTGTGTACAAAAAAGGAAAAGAAAGGGCGAAAGGGGATCACCTTGTCGGAGACCGCGTTGAGGTTGAAAAAAAGGCGAGAAAGAGTTGTTAATTCGAACCGTGAATGAAACTGTGGAAATACAACGCATAATGAGGGATACCCATGCGGGGGCAAAGCCCATGCGGTGCATTACATTTGCCAGAAAAGACCATTCTACTCTGTCGAATGCTTTCTCCATATCTAACTTTAGTGCAGCACCTTGTGATGATTTTGTTGTCCCGGAGTTAATATTGTGTATTATTTCATGGGCTATAAGAATATTATCTGAAATATTCCAGCCTTGAACAAAAGCAGCTTGGTTGGAGCTGATACAAAATGGAATTGTGTGCTTCATTCTATTGACAATGACCTTCGCAACAATTTTATAGATAATAGTGCATAGGCTGATTGGGCGAAGGTGCCTCATAGTAGTCGGGTCTTTAATTTTAGGAATGAGGACTAAGATTGTTTTATTAACCGAAGCCATATCCGTATTGCCATTAAGAAGGCTAAGACAAACGTCTATGACATCACCACCCACGGTGTCTCAATGTTGTCTAAAGAAACCACTGGGCAATCCATCGATGCCCGGCGCTTTCCTCAGATCAATATCACGGAAAGCAAGTATTATTTCCTCCTTAGTGAAGGCCATGGTAAGAGAATTATTCATAGCTGGTGTTATAGTATAGGGGATCCTTGATAAAATTTGTTCCGAAAATTGTGGATTTGAGGACGTAAAAAGGTTTTGAAAATAATTTGAAGCGATTGACATAATATCATTTTCAGTGGTGCACCAAGTGGAATCAGAGTAAAAAAGGCCAGTGATTGTATTTTTTTTCCTTCTATTACACGCACGGGCATGAAAAAATCTTGTATTTATGTCCCCTTGAGATAGCCATAAATTGCGTGAACGCTGCCGCCCAATACGTTTCTTGTTCGAGAAGAAGCCTATTAAGCTCAGTTCGGCACTTTAGGTAAGAGATTTCTTTTAAAGGCGATAAAGGACGTTGTAGAAATTTATTAATTTTTTTAGTTAGGAAGGTGATGCGACCTGAGGTTTTTGTTTTTTGTTGAGTTTGCCAATTGTCAAGACATGAACCAATTGCTTGAATTTTTTCAAGTGTTGGCCCATGTGTTTTGGACTAGTGTAATGTTGTCATTACGGCCAGCCCAGCAATTTCCGAACCGAAAGCTGTGTGGAAGATGTGGAGATGATGTGCAAGGGATAGGGGAAGTATCGAGGAGTAAGAAACAATGATCGGATTTTGCAACAAAATCTGAAGAGATCCGATATGAGGGGTATAATGATTTCCAGGCCTGGTTACCAATAAAACAGTCAAGACGCTCATGGATAGTTGGAGTGAGTGGTCCAATTTTTGTCCATGTAAACCAACAGGAGGTAGGTTTGCAATCGTATAGATTATTTCGTGATAAACAATGGAGGAAGTTGTTTATTTGTGATCGAGCGCGGCGAGATCCACCCTGTTTTCGCAATCGGACAGTATTTCATTAAAGTCCCCGCCAAGGAGCCAGGGAGTATTGTTATCATTATTTAAGGAGTCTATAATGTCCCAAGTTTTATATTTTTGACTAGTTTCAGAATATCCATGCATACCGGTGAATTTAATAGAGAAAGAGTCAAACTAAATTAAACTATGAATGAATCGTCTCGAGTACGAAAGCAAATCAATATTAATATTATTTGATTTAAATAGGGCTAAACCGGAACAACTATTGTCTGGGGATGGAAATAACTTCTAACATACCAAGAGAAAGACAAAGGCGGCTACATGCCGCATTATTTAGCTTAGTTTCACAGAGGAATAATATATCCAAAGAGGATTGCTGGACATAATGCTGAAGGTGTTGAACTGCCTGGACTTGTCCTAACCCATGACAGTTCCAGCAAAGGATTCTCATTTCGCTCGGCGAGACTGAGAGTCAGCCGCCGCCGGAGAGTTTTTTGAGCTGCTCATCCCAGCCTTAGGAGTCGAACCGGAGGCCTTTGCCTTCTTTGGATGGAGGTCCACTTGGATTGGGGAACGACGTTTGGTACCGCGGCTTGCGGAGGGAGCAGGAGCAGTAGCTGTATCATTCGAATAATTCTTTAGTAGCCAAGTATTAAATTCATGAAAATTGGAGGAATCAGGATGAACAGTAGGCTTACGTAAATCAGCATCAAACTTCTTGATTTGTTCAGCGGTAGGGCTGGGAATGCTGTCATCCTGGGCAGCCCAGTCGTCATTAGAGGTGTCCTCAGGAATTGGGAAAATAGTGTTTAGTGGTTGAGGTTCTAGAGCCCGAGAAGGGAGAATGACTTTCGAATTATGGCAGGATTGTGTGCTTTTCAGTTTAGAACCCGAGGCAGAGGTATCCTTCGAAGGTGTTAAATCATCCATATTAGCATCAACATTGGAATTCTCCTCAACAGGCTGCTCTGAGAAGGATGTATCATTACCTTCATTAAGAGAGCCTGTAAATGTGAAAAAAGATGCATTAAGGGGTATGTCGGAAAAATGGAATAGAAAATAGGAGAGATGGGAAGAGGATTTAGAAAATGACCTATGTTGTTATGATCATTAGGTTCTGGCCCATTGACAATTGGAACTGAGAAAAATGAAGTGCACATTAGGTAAGCCCCAAATTTATGGTAATAAAAAAGTTTTGAGCAAGATGTAAAGAAAGAAAAGGCCTTACCCGAGGGATTCAGATTAGATTGGTTAAGCTCAGTCTCAATAGTGCGGATTCGACCTCGGGTACCGATTAGACGGCGTCGAGGGGGGAGATACCTAAGCCACTCCCCATATTGTAACTTGTTCAGGTCAAGTGACAAACGGATCGGGCAGTTTTCGAGTGAATGACATACAATGCCACAGCCATGGCAAAGAGTAGGGAGTCGTTCATAATGAAGACGACACATGGTCTTATCAGAGCCAGTTCCGATGAAAAGGAATCGGGTGATAGGTCGGGTGACATCGAGCAATATTTCTACTCGCAGAAAGTCGGACATATTTCCTTCTTGTTCACGGGTTTCAGTGCGTAGAGCATTTCTAACCATAGATCCCATGGCGTGGCCCACGAGATAAGAGCGATCAACATCTTCAAAAAGTGAAGTAGGTAAGCTGAAGATACAGATCCAGATGCGCATGGTATTGAAGGAATAGTCTTCAACATTCTTTGAGGGATTGTATTCGGTCAGGGCCATCCACTCATCTTTGTATAACCAGGGTCCTCGGTTGAAAACTTCATAGCAGGCTTTTACGTCCTTGAATTTGATTTTAAGAAAGTTTTCTTTGAGGATAGAAATAGAGGCCAGGTTACTAGATTTCCAAATGCCCTCAAAGGCGCTAAGAACAGCATAGATATCGATCGGTTTAGACGATATGAAACACCCTATGAGGAAGAGGTTTGGATCTTCTTTAACAAAGTCCCATCCAAAATCTGGTGTATAGAGGAGTTCAGCTTCTTCGGTAGTAGGAGCTAGGGAGTTGGGGTTAGGAAAGGAGGAAGAAGCCATGTCAGAAGAGGGAGATGAAATAGTGTAGGTAAAAGGAAAAGAGTAATTGTCGATGTAGAGTAAGTGATGAATACGTTTGGAATAAATAGATGATTGGAGAGTGAGAAGTAAAAGAGGAAAAAATAGGAAGTTTTTGATGCAAAAGGGGGTAATTGATGTCAAATCCCTACAAAGTAGGGGATGTTTAATGAAAGCATGGAAACCCCAATTATTTATGGAAATTATGGAAATTAAAAAAGTTAAAGTGGAAAAGACAAATTTCAGGCATTCACACCAAATTGATGGGGAATACGGAAGTTGCGGGAGATCAGCAGTATTATGGAAGTAAAGGAACAAAAGAGGAAAAAATGAGAAAGAAGGAATAAATAGTGGATTGTGTCATAAAGTGTGTAGTTGGGATTTTGTTTTGGAAAGTCAACCAAGTTATGAATGAAAAATTTAAATGTACGGAATAATAAATTGTATTAATGGAATATATCACTGGCAGAAAATAAGGGAATAAAAAGGAAAATTTTAGATGTACAAAGACAGAATTCATACTTACCTTAAAAAGGTAGTTATAAAAAACACAATAATGAGTTTTTTCCAAGCAAGTGTGAAACGATATTATATTGTTAATATGAAAGGAATCTAGTTGAAAGATTTGAGTTTTGAAAGGCTTTCGAAAATACTTAATTATATTGGAAAAGAAAGGAGTATATTGTTTGTCCGCTGTACAAGCGGTCGAGATGGAATCCCTAAGAAGGGCTTGACAAGGATCACCAAAAGAGGTGTAGTAGATTATACAAAATTTTATTAAAAGGGCAGTTTGACAAGTAGATACATAACAAAAGCATAAGCAGCGGCATAGAAAATCATCAAAGCAAACAACCCATTGACAGCTGAAATTAAGCATAGGGAAATTAAAAGAGCATAATAGAAAAAACAAAAGGAAAATAAAGCAGGAAATAAAGGCATGGAAATAAAAATATTACAAACCGAGGGGAAAGCAGAAGTGGGGCTAAGAAATATAATACAGACAAAAAGAGCAAATAATTAGGGGGATTAAATAAAAGGAAATAAATGAATAATTAATACAGACCAGGAATAAAAGAAATAATACATGTTGAGTAGCCGAAATGTTGAACCAATGGCTAGTTTGCTCGTGGAAAATCCTCATGAGGATGGTAGTGTGAGCAGCAAGAAATAAACAAAACCAATAGACAAGAGTGAGTATCCAGCCTAGATTGAATACAAAAAATAAAGCATGGGAAAAAAGAGTAATGTTGATACGGTAGAAGGCAAACAAAAATATGATATAGTAATTGAAGGTCAAGAGTGTATATATTAGGAAATCTATAGGAGAAAAAAGAGGGAGGAAAGCAGTTATAGCAGATAAAGTATACTGATCAAAGGTAAAAATATGGATATAAAGAACTAAGTGTGTAAGAACAAAAGAGGATGTGAGTGAATAGAAGATTCCCATTTTGTGGGTTGATAAAATTTTCCCTAGAAGGGATCGGTTATTGTAGACTGAAAACATCTTGTTTAGAGAAGGAAACATATAAATTATACACAAAGAGCAAGCAAGAAAGGTAATTAAGATGTAACTTAACAATGATTCTAAACAAGATGGTGAGAGGTTACAGATTAGAATGGAGCAGGCATAGCTATTATTTAGATACAACAAAAAGTAAAAGGCATACAACCAAAAGGCAACATAGGTTAAGAGTTCAGACATAAAGACAAGGAAAATTACATGAGAAGATAAAGCAAAGAAGGAGAAAGGTATAGAATTATACATGAAAGATAAGATAGATTTCAGTAAAGCAAAGACAAGGTGTGCATAGGTTAGAGGCAAGCAGACAATAAACAGAAGCTGAGCAATATACAGATAGGTGGAAAGAGAAGCTCTTTTACTAAAAATGAAAGGTAACGGGAGAGGCCAATGTGGATTAGATAAGGGAACTCTTGTACTATAATACTTGGTAACCCAATAGATGGCCAAAAGCATATGAATTAAAAGAATAGGCAAAGGGATTAACAAAACAGACATGCTCAAATGAAAGAGAGGAAAAGGAGGATAGGCATTAAACATATAGTGGAGGAAAGCAAGTAAGAAAAGTAATTTAAACATTATTAACAGGAAAAAATAATAGTTTACAGGTTTACCTGCTTGAAAGGAAGCAGAGAGAGTGGAGGCCAGACTTAGCGGAGCTTGCATAAGAAATTGTAATGGAGAATTAAAATTGAATGAGAAACCATACCACATAAAGGAGCAAGGCAACATTGGCCAAAATTGATAGGTCCCTATAACACCAAAATTGAAATAATCGTAGCATACTAAACAGAAAGAGGGAGACAGATTAGACAAAGTGAATATTCCCAAAAGGGGTCGTAAAAGACAAAAATTAGGCATAGAGAGCAGGAAATGAATAGTTACATTATAGATGAGAAAGTGTATGGAAGCAAACAGATTTTCTATATGGATTTTAGTGTTGCAATTTATGGGGAAGCCATCATGTATAAAAAATACATAACAGGCAATATAAAATTAAACATTAAAGAGGACTCATACAACATAAATAAACAAGGCAACAGAAGCAAAAAAGTGTAGGTCCTTATCTCACAAAATTTAGAATGAACATAGCAAACTAAGCAGGCAGCATGAGAGGAATTGTAAATTTCCACAAGGTGGGTTGAAATTGATTCCCCTAGAAGGGGTCGTAGTATAGGGTAATGAAACATAGAGAGCAAGAAATGAATAGACAGATAATAGTGAAGAACATGCATGGGTACAAACTGATTTTTAATGAGAATTGTAAAATAGGAAAGATATGTAACTAATAAGCAATCTATGAATAATATAAATGCAGAAATGAAAATAAACTAGCATAGTTCGAGGGAAAACCCATAGGTCGCAGGAATTAAAAACGATAAACTAAAAGAAGAATAAGATTTACCGGAGGACAGAAGGAATCCCCAGATTCTTTGTTGCGGCCGGACTGAGGAACAATCCCAGGGTTGGTGAAGAAGATAGATCCAAAGCCGCTCTGATAAATGATAGAAGAAAACTATGAGATGGAAAGAAATTATGGAGAAAAATGCAAGATCAAATAGATTCGATTTGGGGGAAAAAACAAATCGTAAGGAAAGAAGATAGATATGGCAGATCCAAAATAGGGAAAACCAAGACGAGTCCAGATCTATTTTTCGGATAGGTGAAATAGCCTAAAACTTGTGATCGGAGAAAGCATATCTGATGAAACCGATGGGGGAGAGTTATCGATTGGGTGAATCTGCATAAAAAAAAGAAACAAAGGAAGATGTGAGTGGAAAATTGGGAAGATGGAGCAAAAAAGTAAAAGAGAGAAAAATAAAATGAGAGAAACTCATCCATGGGTAGAAAAGGTCGGTCTGGAACTTGTGGTGGTTGGTGAACCCCATCTCAGTCCGATGCGAGCGACGGACGGAGTAAGCAGACGAAATTTGGAGAAAAAATAGGAAAAAGTTAGGGTATAATAAACAAAGAAAACCATAGAAAATGAAATCCAGAGAAAATATGCATTAAAAAATAAACATAGTGATGATCGGGGGATGACTCTTGAAAAACTCTTACCCTTGAATCCTTGTTCCATAGACTGTTGGTTGCCTTGTGAGATGAAAAAAATGAGCGGCAGAGAAAAGAGATGAGCCGTGCGGGGGAGGGGACGCGTAGTGGAGGAAAAGACAAAGAGAAACACTGGAAAAAGGGGGAGGGGGAAGACGAAAAGGCAGGAACCAAAACCAGAGAAACTCAGAGAGAGGGAGAGAGAAACGAGAGCCATCCCACCTGTTGGAATTTTAACTAGACCGGTTGGAATTTTAACTAAATAAAAAGTACAAAAATTAAGGTATTGCAATATAATTGTGTTGAAAAGCTGTTAATCAATTATTTGAACTCCTAAAATTTGATTAAAACATGTTTTGCGATCCTTTTGTAGAGTTTTCAGACGAGCACGTTGAAATGGGCTTTTCAATGGACCCTTTGGAATTTTAACCGAGTAAAAAGCACAGAAATAGAGGTTTTGCAATATAATTGTTTTGAAAAACTCCTAATCAATTACACAAATTCCTAAAATTTGATTAAAACTTGTTTTGTTGTCTTTTTGTACAGGTTTCGAACGAGCAAGTCGAAATGGGCCTTTCAATGGACCCGTTAGAATTTTAACTGAGTAAAAAGTATAGAAATTGAGGTTTTACAATATAATTGTGTTGAAAATATCCTAATCAATTATTTGAACTCCTAATATTTGATTAAAACTTGTTTTGCGGTCCTTTTTGTCTATGTTTCAGATGAGCAGGTCTAAATGGGCGTTACAATGGACCTGTTGGAATTTTAACTAAGTAAAAAGTACAAAAAATAAGGTTTTGCAATTTATTTGTGTTGAAAATCTGTTAATCAATTATTTGAACTCCTAAATTTGATTAAAACATGTTTTGCGGTCCTTTTTGTAGAGGTTTCGGACAAGCAGGTCGAAATGGGCCTTTCAATGGACCCGTTGGAATTTTAACTGAGTAAAAAGTACAGAAATTGAAGTTTTGCAATATAATTGTGTTGAAAAGCTCCTATTCAATTATTTCAACTCCTAAAATTTGATAAAACTCGTTTTGCGGTCCTTTTGTAGAGGTTTCTGATGAGGGGGTCGAAATGGGCCTTTCAATGGACCCGTTGGGATTTTAAGAGGGTAAAAAGTATAGAAATTGAGGTTTTGCAATATAATTGTGTTGAAAAGCTCCTAATAAATTATTTTAACTACCAAAATTTGATTAAAACTTGTTTTGCGATCCTTTTTGTAGAGGTTTCGGATGAGCAGGTCGAAATGGGCCTTTTAGTCGACCCGTTGGAATTTTAACAGAGAAAAAAGTACATAAATTGAGGTTTTGCAATATAATTGTGTGGAAAAGATCCTAATCAATTATTTGAACTCCTAAAATTTGATTAAAACTTGTTTTGCGGTCCTTTTTGTCGATGTTTCGGAGGAACATGTCTAAATGGGCCTTTCAATGGGCCCTTCGGAATTTTAACTAAGTAAAAAGTACAGAAATTGAGGCTTTGCAATATAATTGTGTTGAAAATCTCCTAATCAATTATTTCAATTCCTAAAAATTTGATTAAAACTTGTTTTGCAGTCCTTTTTGTAGAGGTTTCGGATGAGCGAGTCTAAATGGGTCTTACAATGGACATGTTGGAAATTTTTTTTGAAAGAAAAGGCCTCGTTAAAAACCCCTACTAATTTCCTCTGACGAGAAGTCAGGGGACCCCTAAAAGGGGAAAAGAGTACCTTATGTTTTATTAATAGAGATATTGCTTTATACAAGGTGAGTAATACACAGAGGAACATCAGAACCAAAAGACATGGAAGTCATGGTACTGAGAGCATGAGAGGCCAGTGTATGGGCCACAGTATTTGCCTCGCGGCTTACATAGGAAACTAGAGCAAAAGGCAAAGAAAAAAGAGCGTCTCGTAATTGAGGAAGAAAAGGCCCCAGTGTGGAGAGATCCGGACTTGGGGTGCTGACTCTGTTCGCTAAAGTGGCACAGTCCGTTTCGAACAGTAACCGATCCCAGCCTTGGCTTTGAGCGAATGTAATTCCCGCAAGAAGACCCAGACCTTCGCAAGTGGAAGCATCCAAACAACTGCCTAAAGGGTAAGCAAGGCCCCCAATGACCGCACCCGTAGCATCACGCGCCACAACTCCAACAGCAGCTGCACGAGTGATTGGATTAAAAGCCCCATCCACATTAATCTTTATGTGATATTGTGGGGGAGGCTTCCAGCAAGGAGGTGGAAGAATAGGAATGTTCGACTGGGGGGTTGTAGATATAGCATTGCAGAAATCAGTATGTAAGCTAATCGAGTTAATAGCAATAAGCCACGGGGGTTGCAAATGGTGATTATGAACCCAGTCATTACGTCGGTTCCAAATGTTCCAAATGGTAGTAAGAAAGAGACCAAATTGGTCATAAGCGAATAAGGTAGCTGCCTCCTCAAGCCAATGTACAGCAGAAACAGCCGTACTCTTGGAGAGAACAGCAGGGTCGCCAGAGAGTTGTAGAGTTTCAGAGGCTCCAGAACAATCACGGAGAGCATGGAGGGTAGATTCAGAGGAAAACCCGCAAAGTGGGTAGGGTTCAGAGTTGGGGGGAAATCTCGTAGCCTTAGCCCCACCGGTAATGCTTCAGAGACCATACGCCATCCGAAAGTTTTAACTTTTGGGAGTGCTTTTACTTTAGCATGTACCTTCCAAATTCGCGATGTAGGCCTTCGGGGTTCCAGAGGACGTTGCAGAAATAAGTAGCCAGAGCGGACTGAGTAAATACCAGAGTCATTAGGGGACCATAGATTAGAGTCTCGAGTGTCATTAATGATGGGGACGTGGAGAATAGCATCTGCATCACTAGGATTGAAATAGCTGCGAACCTTAGACTGGTCCCAGGCAGTTTGATTACGAATCATAAAATCACGACATCAAACATATACTTTCTCGGAGGTCTCATAGTCACCAGAAAGATTGATAGGGGAGGAACCGCCCCAATTGTCCTTATGGACACGAATATTGCTATTAATACCTGGTCGGTATAGATACCCATTAAATAGACGTTGTAGAGCAGAATAGATGCCTTGCCAAGCAAAAGAACCTCTAGATGGACGTGTGGCGTCGAGGATGTTACCTGAGGGAAAGTATTTATAACGGTAAATTTGGCCCAAAAGGGAGTCAGGTTCACAAATAAGTTTCCAAATTTGCTTTCCAAGAAGAGCAATGTTAAAATCATTTAAATCTTTGAAACCCATGCCACCTGTCGCTTTAGGTAGACATACACGGTTCCAAGGGAGCATATGCCGACCTTTTTTATTAGATTTTCCAGACCACCAATATTGATGGATTGCTGAAGTCATATCATCAATAATGTTTTGCGGTAGTAGATAGCAAGACATGACATATTGAGGTAAAGATTGTAGAATGGCTTTAATGAAAACTTCACGACCACTAAATGAGAAGAGTTGTTTGTCCCAGGTGGATAGACGGTCATGAACTTTATCACGAACAAAACCTAAGGCTTCAGTTCTGTTTTTCCCAATGAGCAGAGGAACTCCAAGATATACACCAGGGTTGGTAACCTCACGCACTTGTAAGGAGGTATTAATCGCGTCCCGAATTGAGCGAGGGGTGCGTGGGTTATAAAAGATAGTCGACTTTTCAAAATTCACTGCTTGTCCTGAGGCAGAAGCATAAGTTTGTGGTGCTTGTTTCAGTTCGAATGCTTCCTCAGGTTTAGTATTAAGGAAAACCATGCAGTCTCAGCAAAAAGAAGATGGTTGACTTTTGGACCAAAACGGCATGCTCCTAAGCCGGGTAGGGAATTAGTCTGTTGAGCATCAGATAGATAAGCGGATAGACCTTGTGTACAAAAAAGGAAAAGAAAAGGGCGAAAGGGGATCACCTTGTCGAAGACCGCGTTGAGGTTGAAAAAAAGGCGAGAAAGAGTTGTTAATTCGAACCGTGAAAGAAACTGTGGAAATACAACGCATAATGAGGGATACCCCTGTTGGGGCAAAGCCCATGCGGTGCATTACATTTGCCAGAAAAGACCATTCTACTCTTTCGAATGCTTTCTCCATATCTAACTTTAGTGCAGCACCTTGTGATGATTTTGTTGTCCCGGAGTTAATATTGTGTATTATTTCATGGGCTATAAGAATATTATCTGAAATATTCCGGCCTTGAACAAAAGCAGCTTGGTTGGAGCTGATACAAAATGGAATTGTGTGCTTCATTCTATTGACAAGGACCTTTGCAACAATTTTATAGATAACAGTGCATAGGCTGATTGGGCGAAGGTGCCTCATAGTAGTCGGGTATTTAATTTTAGGAATGAGGACTAAGATTGTTTTATTAACCGAAGCCATATCTGTATTGCCATTAAGAAGGCTAAGACAAACGTCTATGATATCACCACCCACGGTGCCCCAATGTTGTCTAAAGAAACCACTGGGCAATCCATCGATGCCCGGCGCTTTCCTCGGATCAATATCACGGAAAGCAAGTATTATTTCCTCCTTAGTGAAGGCCATGGTAAGAGAATTATTCATAGCTGGTGTTATGGTATAGGGGATCCTTGATAAAATTTGTTCCGAAAATTCTGGATTTGAGGACGTAAAAAGGTTTTGAAAATAATTTGAAGCGATTGACATAATATCATTTTCAGTGGTGCACCAAGTGGAATCAGAGTAAAAAAGGCCAGTGATTGTATATTTTTTCCTTCTATTACACGCACGGGCATGAAAAAATCTTGTATTTATGTCCCCTTGAGATAGCCATAAATTGCGTGAACGCTGCGCCCAATACGTTTCTTGTTCGAGAAGAAGCCTATTAAGCTCAGTTCGACACTTTAGGTAAGAGATTTCTTTTGAAGGCGATAAAGGATGTTGTAGAAATTTATTAATTTTTTTAGTTAGGAAGGTGATGCGACCTGAGGTTTTTGTTTTTTGCTGAGATTGCCAATTGTCAAGACATGAACCAATTGCTTGAATTTTTTCAAGTGTTGGCCCATGTGTTTTGGACTAGTGTAATGTTGTCATTACGGCCAGCCCAGCAATTTCCGAACAGAAAGCTGTGTGGAAGATGTGGAGATGATGTGCAAGGGATAGGGGAAGTATCGAGGAGTAAGAAACAATGATCGAATTTTGCAACAAAATATGAAGAGATCCGATAGGAGGGGTATAATGATTTCCAGGCCTGGTTACCAATAAAACGGTCAAGACGCTCATGGATAGTTGGAGTGAGTGGTCCAATTTTTGTCCATGTAAACCAACCGGAGGTAGGTTTGCAATCGTATAGATTATTTCGTGATAAACAATGGAGGAAGTTGTTTATTTGTGATCGAGCGCGGCGAGATCCACCCTGTTTTCGCAATCGGACAGTATTTCATTAAAGTCCCCGCCAAGGAGCCAGGGAGTATTGTTATCATTATTTAAGGAGTCTATAATGTCCCAAGTTTTATATTTTTGACTAGTTTCAGAATATCCATGCATACCGGTGAATTTAATAGAGAAAGAGTCAAACTGAATTAAACTATGAATGAATCGGCTCCAGTACGAAAGCAAATCAATATTAATATTATTTGATTTAAATAGGGCTAAACCGGAACAACTATTGTCTGGGGGATGGAAATAACTTCTAACATACCAAGAGAAAGACAAAGGCGGCTACATGCCGCATTATTTAGCTTAGTTTCACAGAGGAATAATATATCCAGAGAGGATTGCTGGACATAATGCTGAAGGTGTTGAACTGCCTAGACTTGTCCTAACCCATGGCAGTTCCAGCAAAGGATTCTCATTTCGCTCGGCGGGGCTGAGAGTTAGCCGCCGCCGGAGAGTTTTTTGAGCTGCTCATCCCAAACTTAGGAGTCGAATCAGAGGCCTTTGCCTTCTTTGGATGGAGGTCCACTTGGATTGGGGAACGACGTTTGGTACCACGGTTTGCAGAGGGAGCAGGAGCAGTAGTTGTATCATTCGGATAATTCTTTAGTAGCCAAGTATTAAATTCATGAAAATTGGAGGAATCAGGATGAACAGTAGGCTTACGTAAATCAGCATCAAACTTCTTGATTTGTTCAGCGGTAGGGCTGGGAATGCTGTCATCCTGGGTAGCCCAGTCATCATTAGAGGTGTCCTCAGGAATAGGGAAAATAGTGTTCAGTGGTTGAGGTTCTAGAGCCTGAGGAGGGAGAGTGACTTTCGGATTATGGCGGGATTGTGTGCTTTTCAGTTTAGAACCCGAGGCAGAGGTATCCTTCGAAGGTGGTAAATCATCCATATTAGCATCAACATTGGAATTCTCCTCAACAGGCTGCTCTGAGAAGGATGCAGCATCACCTTCATTAAGAGAGCCTGTAAATGTGAAAAAAGATGCATTAAGGGGTATGTCGAAAAAATGGAATAAAAAATAGGAGAGATGGGAAGAGGATTTAGAAAACAACCTATGTTGTTATGATCATTAGGTTCTGGCCCATTGACAATTGGAACTAAGAAAAATGAAGTGGACATTAGGTAAGCCCCAAATTTATGGTAATAAAAAAGTTTTGAGCAAGATGTAAAGAAAGAAAAGGCCTTACCCGAGGGATTCAGATTAGATTGGTTAAGCTCAGTCTCAATAGTGCGGATTCGACCTCGGGTACCGATTAGACAGCGTCGAGGGGGGAGATACCTAAGCCACTCCCCATATTGTAACTTGTTCAGGTCAAGTGACGAACGGATCAGGCAGTTTTCGAGTGAATGACATACAATGCCACAACCATGGCAAAGAGTAGGGAGTCGTTCATATTGAAGACGACACATGGTCTTATCGGAGCCAGTTCCGATGAAAAGGAATCGGGTGATAGATTGGGTGACATCGAGCAATATTTCTACTCGCAGAAAGTCGGACATATTTCCTTCTTGTTCACGGGTATCAGTGCGTAGAGCATTTCTAACCATAGATCCCATGGCGTGGCCCACGAGATAAGAGCGATCAACATCTTCAAAAAGTGAAGTAGGTAAGCTGAAGATACGGATCCAGATGCGCATGGTATTGAAGGAATAGTCTTCAACATTCTTTGAGGGATTATATTCGGTCAGGGCCATCCACTCATCTTTGTATAACCAGGGTCCTCGGTTGAGAACTTCATAGCAGGCTTTGACGTCCTTGAATTTGATTTTAAGAAAGTTTTCTTTGAGGATAGAAATAGAGGCCAGGTTACTAGATTTCCAAATCCCCTCAAAGGCGCTTAGAACAGCATAGATGTCGATCGGTTTAGACGATATAAAACAACCTATGAGGAAGAGTTTTGGATCTTCTTTAACAAAGTCCCATCCAAAATCTGGTGTATAGAGGAGTTCAGCTTCTTCGATAGTAGGAGCTAGGGAGTTGGGGTTAGGAAAGGAGGAAGAAGCCATGTCAGAAGAGGGAGATGAAATAGTGTAGGTAAAAGGAAAAGAGTAATTGTCGATGTAGAGTAAGTGATGAATACGTCTGGTATAAATAGATGATTGGAGAGTGAGAAGTAAAAGAGGAAAAAATAGGAAGTTTTTGATGCAAAAGGGGGTAATTGATGTCAAATCCCTACAAAGTAGGGGATGTTTAATGAAAGCATAGAAACCCCAATTATTTATGGAAATTATGGAAATTAAAAAAGTTAAAGTGGAAAAGACAAATTTCAGGCATTCACACCAAATTGATGGGGAATACGGAAGTTGCGGGAGATCAGCAGTATTATGGAAGTAAAGGAACAAAAGAGGAAAAAAATGAGAAAGAAGGAATAAATCGTGGATTGTGTCATAAAGTGTGTAGATGGGATTTGTTTTGGAAAGTCAACCAAGTTATGAATGAAAAATGTAAATGTACGGAATAATAAATTGTATTAATGGAATATATCACTGGCAGAAAATAAGGGAATAAAAAGGAAAAATTTAGATGTACAAAGACAGAATTCATACTTACCTTAAAAAGGTAGTTATAAAAAACACAATAATGAGTTTTTTTCCAAGCAAGTGTGAAACGATATTATATTGTTAATATGAAAGGAATCTAGTTGAAAGATTTGAGTTTTGAAAGGCTTTCGAAAATACTTAATTATATTGGAAAAGAAAGAAGGAGTATATTGTTTGTCCGCTGTACAAGCGGTCGAGATGGAATCCCTAAGAAGGGCTCTTGACAAGGATCACCAAAAGAGGTGTAGTAGATTATACAAAATTTTATTAAAAGGGCAGTTTGACAAGTAGATACATAACAAAAGCATAAGCAGCGGCATAGAAAATCATCAAAGCAAACAACCCATTGACAGCTGAAATTAAGCACAGGGAAATTAAAAGAGCATAATAGAAAAACAAAAGGGAAATAAAGCAGGAAATAAAGGCATGGAAATAAAAATATTACAAACCGGGGGGAAAGCAGAAGTGGGGCTAAGAAATATAATACAGACCAAAAGAGCAAATAATTAGGGGGATTAAATAAAAGGAAATAAATGAATAATTAATACAGACCAGGAATAAAAGAAATAATACATGTTGAGTAGCTGAAATGTTGATCCAATGGCCAGTTTGCTCGTGGAAAATCCTCATGAGGATGGTAGCGTGAGCAGCAAGAAATAAACAAAACCAATAGACAAGAGTGAGTAGCCAGCCTGGATTGAATACAAAAAATAAAGCATGGGAAAAAATAGTAATGTTGATACGGTAGAAGGCAAACAAAAATAAGTTATAGTAATTGAAGGTCAAGAGTGTATATATTAGGAAATCTATAGGAGAAAAAAGAGGGAGGAAAGCAGTTATAGCAGATAAAGCATACTGATCAAAGGTAAAAATATGGATATAAAGAACTAAGTGTGTAAGAACAAAAGAGGATGTGAGTGAATAGAAGATTCCCATTTTGTGGGTTGATAAAATTTTCCCTAGAAGGGATCGGTTATTGTAGACTGAAAACATCATGTTTAGAGAAGGAAACATATAAATTATACACAAAGAGCAAGCAAGAAAGGTAATTAAGATGTAACTTAACAATGATTCTAAACAAGATGGGGAGAGGTTACAGATTAGAATGGAGCAGGCATAGCTATTATTTAGATACAACAAAAAGTAAAAGGCATACAACCAAAAGGCAACATAGGTTAAGAGTTCAGACATAAAGACAAGGAAAATTACATGAGCAGATAAAGCAAAGAAGGAGAAAGGTATAGAATTATACATGAAAGATAAGATAGATTTCAGTAAAGCAAAGACAAGGTGTGCATAGGTTAGAGGCAAGTAGACAATAAACAGAAGCTGAGCAATATACATATAGGTGGAAAGATAAGCTCTTTTACTAAAAATGAAAGGTAACGGGAGAGGCCAATGTGGATTAGATAAGGGAACTCTTGTACTATAATACTTGCTAATCCAATAGATGGCCAAAAGCATATGGATTAAAAGAATAGGCAAAGGGATTAACAAAACAGACAGGCTCAAACGAAAGAGAGGAAAAGTAGGATAGGCATTAAACATATAGTGGAGGAAAGCAAGTAAGAAAAGTAATTTAAACATTATTAACAGGAAAAAATAATAGTTTACAGGTTTACCTGCTTGAAAGGAAGCAGAGAGAGTGGAGGCCAGACTTAGCGAAGCTTGCATAAGAAATCGTAATGGAGAATTAAAATTGAATGAGAAACCATACCACATAAAGGAGCAAGGCAACATTGGCCAAAATTGATAGGTCCCTATAACACCAAAATTGAAATAATCGTAGCATACTAAACAAAAAGAGGGAGACAGATTAGACAAAGTGAATATTCCCAAAAGGGGTCGTAAAAGACAAAAATTAGGCATAGAGAGCAGGAAACGAATAGTTACATTATAGATGAGAAAGTGTATGGAAGCAAACAGATTTTCTATATGGATTTTAGTGTTGTAATTTATTGGGAAACCATCATGTATAAAAAAATACATAACATGCAATATAAAATTAAACATTAAAGAGGACTCATACAACATAAATAAACAAGGCAACAGAAGCAAAAAAGGGTAGGTCCTTATCTCACAAAATTTAGAATGAACATAGCAAACTAAGCAGACAGCATGAGAGGAATTGTAAATTTCCACAAGGTGGGTTGGAATTGATTCCCCTAGAAGGGGTCGTAGTATAGGGTAATGAAACATAGAGAGCAAGAAATGAATATACAGATAATAGTGAAGAATATGCATGGGTAAAAACTGATTTTTAATGAGAATTGTAAAATAGGAAAGATATGTAACTAATAAGTAATCTATGAATAATATAAATGCAGAAATGAAAATAAACTAGCATAGTTCGAGGGAAATCCCATAGGTCGCAGGAATTAAAAACGATAAACTAAAAGAAGAATAAGATTTACCGGAGGACAGAAGGAATCCCCAGATTCTTTGTTGCGGCCGGACTGAGGAACAATCCCAGGGTTGGTGAAGAAGATAGATCCAAAGCCGCTCTGATAAATGATAGAAGAAAACTATGAGATGGAAAGAAATTATGGAGAAAAATGCAAGATCAAATAGATTCGATTTAGGGAAAAAATAAATCGTAAGGAAAAAAGATAGATATGGCAGATCCAAAATAGGGAAAACCAAGACGAGTCCAAATCTATTTTTCGGATAGGTGAAATAGCCCAAAACTTGTGATCAGAGAAAGTATATCTGATGAAACCGATGGGGGAGAGTTATCGATTGGGTGAATCTGCATAAAAAACGAAACGAAGGAAGATGTGAGTGGAAAATTGGGAAGATGGAGCAAAAAAGTAAATAAGAGAAAAATAAAATGAGAGAAACTCATCCATGGGTAGAAAAGATCGGTCTGGAACTTGTGGTGGTTGGTGAACCCCATCTCAGTCCGATGCGAGCGACGGACGGAGTAAGCAGACGAAATTTGGAGAAAAATAGGAAAAAGTTAGGGTATAATAAACAAAGAAAACCATAAAAAATGAAATACAGAGAAAATATGCATTAAAAAATAAACATAGTGATGATCGGGGGATGACTCTTGAAAAACTCTTACCCTTGAATCCTTGTTCCATAGACTGTTGGTTGCCTTGTGAGATGAAAAAAATGAGCGGCAGAGAAAAGAGATGAGCCGTGCGGGGGAGGGGACGCGTAGTGGAGGAAAAGACAAAGAGAAACACTGGAAAAAGTGGGAGGGGGAAGACGAAAAGGCAGGAACCAAAATCAGAGAAACTCGGAGAGAGGGAGAGAGAAACGAGAGCCATCCCACCTGTTGGAATTTTAACTAGACCTGTTGGAATTTTAACTGAATAAAAAGTACAAAAATTAAGGTATTGCAATATAATTGTGTTGAAAAGCTGTTAATCAATTATTTGAACTCCTAAAATTTGATTAAAACATGTTTTGCGATGCTTTTGTAGAGTTTTCAGACGAGCACGTTGAAATGGGCTTTTCAATGGACCCTTTGGAATTTTAACTGAGTAAAAAGCACAGAAATTGAGGTTTTGCAATATAATTGTTTTGAAAAACTCCTAATAAATTACACAAATTCCTAAAATTTGATTAAAACTTGTTTTGATGTCTTTTTGTACAGGTTTCGAACGAGCAAGTCGAAATGGGCCTTTCAATGGACCCGTTGGACTTTTAACTGAGTAAAAAGTATAGAAATTGAGGTTTTACAATATAATTGTGTTGAAAATATCCTAATCAATTATTTGAACTCCTAATATTTGATTAAAACTTGTTTTGCGGTCCTTTTTGTCTATGTTTCAGATGAGCAGGTCTAAATGGGCGTTACAATGGACCTGTTGGAATTTTAACTGAGTAAAAAGTACAAAAATTAAGGTTTTGCATTTTAATTGTGTTGAAAATCTGTTAATCAATTATTTGAACTCCTAAATTTGATTAAAACATGTTTTGCGGTCCTTTTTGTAGAGGTTTCGGACAAGCTGGTGGAAATGGGCCTTTCAATGGACCCGTTGGAATTTTAACTGAGTAAAAAGTACAGAAATTGAAGTTTTGCAATATAATTGTGTTGAAAAGCTCCTATTCAATTATTTCAACTCCTAAAATTTGATAAAACTCGTTTTGCGGTCCTTTTTGTCAATGTTTCAAATGAGCAGGTCTAAATGGGCCTTTCAATGGAACCGTTGGAAATTTAACAGAGTAAAAAGTACATAAATTGAAGTTTTGCAATATAATTGTGTTGAAATCTTCTAATCAATTATTTGAATTCCTAAAATTTGATTAAAACTTGTTTTGTAGTCCATTATGTAGTGGTTTCTGACGAGCAGGTCTAAATGGGCCTTACATTGGACCTATTGGAATTTTAACTGAGTAAAAAGTACAAAAATTAAGTTTTTGTAATATAATTGTGTTGAAAAGCTGTTAATCAATTATTTGAACTACTAAATTTTGATTAAAACATGTTTTGCGGTTCTTTTTGTAGAGGTTTTGGAAGAGCAGGTCGAAATGGGCCTTTCAATGGACCCGTTGGAATTTTAACTGAGTAAAAAGTACAAAAATTGAGGTTTTGCAATATAATTATGTTGAAAAGCTCCTAGTCAATTATTTGAACTCCTAAAATTTGATAACACTCGTTTTGCGGTCCTTTTTGTAGAGGTTTCTGATGAGCGGGTCAAAATGGGCCTTTCAATGGACCCGTTGGAATTTTAACTGAGTAAAAAGTACAGAAATTGAGGTTTTGCAATATAATTGTGTTGAAAATCTCCTAATAAATTATTAGAACTCCTAAAATTTCATTAAAACCTGTTTTGCGGTCCTTTTTGTAGAGGTTTCTGATGAGCGGGTCGAAATGGGCCTTTCAATGGACCCGTTGGAATTTTAACTGAGTAAAAAGTTCAAAAATTAAGGTTTTGCAATATAATTTTTTTGAAAAGCTGTTAATCAATTACTTGAACTCCTAAAATTTGATTAAAACTTGTTTTGCGGTCCTTTTGTAGAGGTTTCGGACGAGCAGGTCGAAATGGGCCTTTCAATGGACCCGTTGGAATTTTCCAAAGTGTCGTAGGTCGTTCCAGCGGCCTGGGTGGCGCATTCAAAAAGAAGTATCCCGAGCGAACGAAATAGGTCCCGGAGTCATGGTGTCCCCAGACCAGGGTATCCGGACGAGCACAATCTTTGGGAACGTTTAGTATACGGTCAACATCATCCCAATCAAAGAAACGACGAAGCTTGTCTTCATCCCAGCTATTAGTGCTGCGAGATATAAAATCACGACAGCGGGCAGGCAGCTCGTCATTGTCCGTGTAGTCCCCAAACAAAGCAATCAGAGAGTCACCTCCCCATTTGTCCTCAATGATGCGTATATTACTTCTTATCCCAGGCCTCCAGAAATAGCCTGGGCCTAGAAGCTGTAAAGCTTTACTAATACCTTTCTAGGCGAAAAAGGCATGTTTATCCGCTTGAGCATGCAGCAAATCACCCGAAGGGTAGTACTTAGCCCGGAGGACACGTGCTAAGAGCGATTCTGGGTTGGAGATAAGATGCCAAATCTGTCTCCCTAAAAGAGAGACGTTAAATGCTTTTAGATCCCTAAGCCCCAGACCACCTGCGGCTTTAGGTGTAGAAAGGGAATCCTAAGAAAGAAGCGGCCAGCCACGCTTGTTGCTTCGTCCCGACCACCAGTAACGGCGTATGGAAGCAGTGATATCATCTATGATGTTTTGAGGTAGCAAGTAAACCGACATAATGTATTGAGGCATCACCAAGGCCACTGATTTGATAAGAATCTCTCGACCACTGTATGAGAGAAAGTTTCTATCCCATTTGCTCATTCGGGATTGTACTTTGTCACGAACAAAACCTAAAGAGGTAGTTTTGTTACGCTTGATTAAAAGGGGGACCCCCAAGTATATACCAGGGTCGTCAACCAAACGTACTCCTAAGGTAGATCGCATCGTATCGAGGAATGTAGGAGAACATTTGGGGCTACAAAAAGCCGTAGATTTATCAAAGTTAACAATTTGTCCCGAAGACGCAGCATAGAGGGATAGAACTTCTCTCAGTCGCTCGACTTCCTCAGGGCAGTTACGCAAAAAAACTATGCTGTCATCAGCAAAGAGAAGATGGGTAACACGCGGTCCATTCCTACACGTATTAAGACCCAGCGGCCTTCCCTCCCATTATTCTGTCTCTAGGGCTGCTGAAAGCCCTTGAGAGCAAATAAGGAAGAGAAAAGGTGACAGTGGATCTCCTTGGCGAATACCCCTCGATAGTAAAAATTCCCGGGATAGGGAGCCATTGACCCTGACTGAGAACGAAACCGAAGAAACACAACGAAGGATAAGATGCACCCATTCTGGCGCGAACCCCATACGTAGCATAATATCACGCAAGAATGACCATTCAACCCGGTTGAATGCTTTCTCCATATCGAGCTTGACTGCCGCCCCTTGAGCACTAGCGGACCCATTCGACTAGAGTGAATGTACAATTTCATGCACTATGAGGATATTATCGGTAATGTTACGCCCTCTGAGGAACGCAGCTTGAGAGTCACTTATACAGCATGGTAGTATATTCTTAAGACGGTTAACTAGAACTTTGGAAACCGTTTTATATATGAATGTACATAGACTGATGGGTCAGAATTGTTTCATGGTGGTCGGCTCCGGCACTTTGGGGATGAGCACGATCACTGAATGGTTAATCGATGCCATGTCCGCTTTACCGTTGAGAAGGTCCAGGCAAAGAGAAATGAAATCCGGGCCTATCAGGTCCCAATGTTGCCTGTAAAAACTACTTGGAAAGCCATCAATACCCGATGCCTTCCTTGGGTTAATATCCCGGAAGGTAGTTAAAACCTCTGCCTCAGTAAAGGGCTGTAACAGTGATGCATTCATGTCCGACGTGATAGTAGAGTGAACATGCTCGAGTAACGCTGGGGAGTAGGTACTAGTGGATGAGGTAAACATCTTTTGGAAGTAGGATGAGGCAATATGGAGAATATCCGAATTTGATGTATGCCAGGTGCCATCATTATCAAAGTTGCCTCGGACGGTGTTCTTCTTCCAATGCCGGGATGCCCGCGCGTGGAAGTAATTGGTGTTCTTATCACCATTGGATAGCCAGGAGACACGTGAGCGCTGAGGCCAATACGCTTCTCTTACATCCAAAAGTCATCTAAGCTCGGACTTCGCGTTGTGAAGGGTAGCCAGGTCCTTATATGAGAGGCGATGTCGCCTCAGGTAATGGTTGATCCGCTTTTGCAACAATGCAATTCGTTTTGCGGAACGTTGCCGATGGGCCACTTGCCATTCATGGAGCTTACGGCCGATTGTGGCAAGTTTGTCTACAAGCTTTCCGGATGTGGAAGCCCACGTTTGTTGACAAAGTTGCACACAAGCTGGGTCAGAGGCCCAACATGCTTCGAATCAGAAATGATCCGGTGCTGAGTGGTTGGAGCCATGCGGATTGCAAGTGAATGTTGTGTCCATAAAGATAACACTATGGTCCGATTCCGCGGAAAAGAGGTGAGAGGTGAAAAAATGGGGATGATTGTGCAACCAACGGGAGCAAGCCAAAAACCGATCCAAACGTTCACAAACAAGGTTGACGTTGGGCCCCGTTTTCGTCTAAGTAAACCACCCATTAGTGGGCTTGCAATTATATAAGTCATTACGAGATAGACAGTCTCGAAAGTTATTGATTTGGGTGCGAGGTCTACGCCATCCTCCCTGTTTTTCTGAGTCATCGAGGATGTCGTTAAGATCTCCTCCAATTAACCAAGGAGCGAGCGAATTGTGGCATAGCGAATCGATGATATCCCAAGTTTTCGATTTTAAATTAGTGGCCGCAAAACCGTATAATCCAGTAAATCGAAAACAATTGTTATCATAATTCAAAAGGACATCTATATATCTCTCGGAGGACGAGAGCAAATCAAGAGTAATATTTTTATTCCATAAAATGCCTAGGCCCGAACAAGAAGAGCTGATGTCCACAGCAAAACAAAAATCCATATCTAATAAAAGTTTCAACCTTTCAACCTTAGAAGAAAATAAACGAGTTTCAGACAAAAATAAAATATCTGGTTTTAAACGAAAATAGATGTAGCGTAATTCATGAACTGCTGAGGGCTTACCCAAGCCCCGACAGTTCCAACATAGGATCCTCATTTCTCTCGGCGGGGTTGACCGTCAACCACCGCCGAAGAGTTTTTGCTGCTCATCCCAGCATTCAGAAATTTGGAACCTTTGTCATTAACTTTAGGTGAAGTTTGCTTCCCAGATGTGCGTAAGCGCTTGGCAATGCCTCCTGTTATTACAGGAGGGCTTCTCTTGGATTTCCTATGGCCGGCATTAGTTTTCCCAGAGGTTGCAATGAGCCAAGCCTCAAAATCTGGATTCATTGCCTCCTCTCCCCCGGGTGCAGCCTCATCAATCGTGGGTAGAGGGAAGTCATCCTCCTCAATAAGGATGAAACGCTTATCAGGTGGTGTTGTCTCCTCGTCTGCGTTGTCAACCTCAGCAGAACCTTGCACGACAGATTCTTCATCCGCCAGAATCATGTCGAGCAGGGTTACCTCAAGGGGCAGCGGTTCTTTTTCATCTTGGTGAGTTTCCTCAATGGCTGGATTTTCAGCATCATCAACAACCTTCTCGACCGCTGGGGAAATTTCCTCCTCCACCGGCAGAGTGGGTGCAGTGAATTCAGCGTGCAAGGTATGGTCGACGATGTCATTGCCTTTCCTCTGACGTGATGCAGAAGGAGGCTTCAGTGATGCAGCCGGGGCAGCACCTGCAGTTAATGTGACCGACATGGCCCAGCATGTGAGTACCTTATTCAATATTATATAAGGCAAGATAGGTATTGTCTTAATAGCAACCATTATGATAATAAGATCGAAAGCAATAGTATTACCCGACGCAATCGTTGGGTTTTTGGAGGATGGACCAGGTTCAAAGTGCTCACTACCTAAAGGTAGGGAAACAGTCAGACCCCAGTTCATTATATGTTTAGGCAAAGTACAGCAAAAAAGTCTTGAGATAATATAGAAGGTAAGCATCATAAGATGAAGGATAAACTCTAGAGAAGAATGAAAAAAGTTGAGAGTGGTACCCGTAGTTGTTGTTTGGTGTTTGGAGGAGGTACCAGGTTCGAAATAACAAACTTTGCCTTTCAATTGTGGCTTAATAGATGGCTTTGCTGGAGGGGCTCTCAGCCAATCACCATACTGAAGAGTAGTAGCAGGGAGATCTTTGAATTGCTCACAGCTGGATCGGAGATGCCCAAGTACACCGCAACCGTGACAGAACGATGGCAGCTTCTCATATTGGACTGGAATCATCTTAGTTTTGGGTTTGTCACCCCTCTCGACATAAGCAACTCCCCTCCGCAGGGGTTGTTCGATGTCCACTAGGACACAAACCCTTAGAAACTGGACCATGTTCCCTTCCTCATCTCGTCGTGAGTCCGTTCCAATCATTGTGCCTAAACCGACCCCGAGCGAGCGACCGGTGATGTTGGCAGCAGTATCACTCACCATGAATTCGAGAGGAACGCGAAGGATGCGTACCCAAATACGCATAAATTGAAATTTATACTCGTCAATCGTGAGATTGGGTTGTAAAGGTTGTAAAGCTAACCAGTCCCGTTTGAATTTCCAAGGTTCCCGTTTGATGATTTCCTTCATGTTTCGAACAAATTCGAATTTTATGAGGAAAAAGCCTAAGCCTAGGGCGGAGAAGAGGCTAAGCTTGTCCCCTTTCCAAATAGACGTGAAGACTCTTGTAACAGCAGCTTCATCGATGGGTGATGTGGCAAAGAGCTTGCCAATCAGTGAGGTTTTGTGGTCATCGACAGGTATGACATTGTATGTGGAGGGAGTGAACACACAGCTCTGTTCCTCAACTGTAAATTGTAGGTTGTCGAATCTTTCCAGGAAAGAGTCTGAGGATGCCATGGTCGTTGGAGCAAGAAGGAGGGGGAATAGAGGCAAAAGTGGTAAGTGCTCATGAGTTTCGAATGTATTGGACCAAGTGGGTAGGTGTTTGATTTTAAAATAATAAAACCAACCTTGTAATCCCAAAAAGGTCGGTGTGATTAAATGGGATAATTTAAATATGTAGTTTAAATTAATTGTGAGATAATCCCATAAACAAATTAAAAAGCCTAAAAAAGGGGGGGATATAAGCAAGATATTTTCGGAATAACATAGATTCCTATGGGAATTGAATTTGAAATTCAAACATTGGATGGATAAGGAAATTTTATTCCTTGTATTTTTGGAAGATATCAAAACCCATAAAAAAGGAACAAAACGTTGGAAACAATAGGATGTAATCTCCTAAGAATCCGGTGAAGACTCAAGAGTTTGAGTGTAATTAGACTGTTAAACAATCCTACCAAATTGCAGTAGTTTGGATTTCTAGGGGGCCCTACTTCAATTGTATCCGTGCCACCGTTGCCGGTGGAGGTTTGCCGGGTTCCGTTACCGCCACTGGTTTCAAAGGCCTGTTCATAGGCTCTTGAGGCGATCGACTGGGTATGTAAAAGAACCCGATAGTCGAAAGATATGAATAACCTTAAACAATCTGTGAATTTTGATGTAATTTGGGCCTGCTCAAGACAAAGGAACAAGTAAAGTACCTTATGCATGAGCCATACAAATTGATGCAAGGGCCAATCATTGGCGATGGGCCAGTTGTACACCATATCCCTTGATTTGGTGGGCCACCATTGTGTCAGCGCTCCTTGATGTTTGGCTGGGAACAGCCATGTATTAGGGGCCCGATTGACATGCCAAAATGGCGGCTGATAAGTTATATTGCAAAGCCTAAAAGGCCATGAACATGAATATCGAACTAATAATATTAATTCGATAAAGATACAAGGTCATAGCCAGGAAGCAGCCCGAACACTTTGAAAAAGTGACGGTGAGAGAAGGGAGAATAAATTGCTCCCAACAAGAAGGAGTTTGGTGAAATTAAAAGGCGTTAAGCCTATCCCTTTAAGCATTGAAACATTTGATGGATCATGTAACAATCCTTGGTAAAAAGGGGTGATAAAAATGGATGAAATCCAGTAAGTGAAAATGCTTCGGATGAGACTAAAAATTCTAATAAACTCAATAAACTTACCTTTGCTGTAGACGAGACGAGCCCAACCAGAAGTGTCAAGAAATGACACGGCCATATGGAGGGCGGATGAAGGATAGATGGCGTCCATAGGTGGAGGAGGAAGGGAAGGAGGAGGGGACGGAGGAGGAGGTGGTGGAAGGTGGCCGGAGGAAAGAAGGGCTGTGAGAGCAAATGAAAGTTAAGAGAGAATTTTGAGAGAAATTTCATTCAGAAAACACCCGTTAAAATGATGCCTGACCCGTTGGAATTTTAACTACCCGTTGGAATTTTAATTGAGTAAAAAGTAAAGAAATTGAGGTTTTGCAATATAATTGTGTTGACAATCTCCTAGTCAATTATTTGAATTCCTAATATTTGATTAAAACTTGTTTTGCAGTCCTTTTTGTAGAGGTTTCGGACGAGCGGGTCTAAATGGGCCTTACAATGGACATGTTGGAATTTTAACTGAGTAAAAAGTAAAAACAATTAAGGTTTTGCAATATTATTGTGTTGAAAAGGTGTTAATCAATTATTTGAACTCCTAAAATTTTATTAAAACATATTTTGCGGTCCTTTTTGTAGAGGTTTCGGCCGAGCAGGTCGAAATGGACCCGTTGGAATTTTAACTGAGTAAAAAGTACAGAAATTGATGTTTTGGAATATAATGTTGTTGAAATGCTCCTAGTCAATTATTTGAACTCCTAAAATTTGATTAAAACTCGTTTTGCGGTCCTTTTGTAGAGGTTTCTGACGAGCGGGTCGAAATGGGCCTTTCAATGGACCCGTTGGAATTTTAACTTAGTAAAAGGTAAAGAAATTGAGGTTTTGCAATATAATTGTGTTGAAAAGCTCCTAATCAATTATTTGAACTCCTACAATTTGATTAAAACTTGTTTTGCGGTGTTTTTTGTAGAGGTTTCGGAGGAGCATGTCGAAATGGGCCTTTCAATAGACCCGTTGGAATTTTAACTGAGTAAAAAACACATAAATTGAGGTTTTGCAATATAATTGTGTTGAAAAGATCCTAATAAATTATTTGAATTCCTAAAATTTGATTAAAACTTGTTCTGCGATCCTTTTTGTCGATGTTTCGGAGGAGAAGGTATAAATGGGCCTTTCAATGGACCCGTTGAAATTTTAACTGAGTAAAAAGTAAAGAAATTGAGGTTTTGCAATATAATTGTGTTGAAAATATCCTAATCAATTATTTGAATTCCTAAAATTTGATTAAAACTTGTTTTGTAGTCCTTTTTTTAAGGTTTCGGACGAGCGAGTCTAAATGGGTCTTATAGTGGACCTGTTGGAATTTTAACTGAGTAAAAAGTACCAACATTAAGGTTTTGCAATATAATTGTGTTGAAAAGATGTTAATCAATTATTTGAACTCCTAAAATTTGATTAAAACATGTTTTGCGGTCCTTTTTGTAGAGTTTTCGAACGAGCAGGTCGAAATGGGCCTTTCAATGGACCCTTTGGAATTTTAACTGAGTAAAAAGCACAGAAATTGAGGTTTTGCAATATAATTGTGTTGAAAAACTCCTAATCAATTACACGAATTCCTAAAATTTGATTATAACTTGTTTTGCTGTCTTTTGTACAGGTTTCGGACGAGCAGGTCGAAAATGGCCTTTCAATGGACCCGTTGGAATTTTAACAGAGTAAAAAGTACATAAATTGAAGTTTTACAATATAATTGTGTTGAAAAGATCCTAATCAATTATTTGAACACCTAATATTTGATTAAAACTTGTTTTGGGTCCTTTTTGTCTATGTTTCGGAAGAGCAGGTCTAAATGGGGCTTTCAATGGACCCATTGGAATTTTAACTGAGTAAAAATTACAGAAATTGAGGTTTTGCAATATAATTGTGTTGAAAATCACCTAATCAATTATTTGAATTCCTAAAATTTGATTAAAACTTGTTTTGTGGTCCTTTTTGTAGAGGTTTCGGACGAGCGGGTCTAAATGGGCCTTACAATGGACTTGTTGGAATTTTAACTAAGTAAAAAGCACAAAAATTAAGGTTTTACAATATAATTGTGTTGAAAAGTTGTTAATCAATTATTTGAACTCCTAAAATTTGATTAAAACATGTTTTGCGGTCCTTTTTGTAGAGGTTTCGGACGAGCATGTCGAAATGAGCCTTTCACTGCACCCGTTGGAATTTTAACTGAGTAAAAAGTACAGAAATTGAGGTTTTGCAATATAATTGTGTTGAAAATATCCTAATCAATTATTTGAACTCCTAAAATTTGATAAAACACGTTTTGTGGTCCTTTTTGTAGAGGTTTCGGACGAGCGGGTCGAAATGGGCCTTTCAATGGACCCGTTGGAATTTTAACTGAGTAAAAAGTACAAAAATTGAGGTTTTGCAATGTAATTGTGTTGAAAAGCTCCTTGTAAATTATTTGAACTCATAAAATTTGATAAAACTCGTTTTGCGGTCCTTTTTGTAAAGGTTTCTGACGAGCGGGTCGAAATGGGCCTTTCAATGGACCCGTTGGAATTTTAATTAGGTAAAAGGTAAAGAAATTGAGGTTTTTCAATATAATTATGTTGAAAAGCTCCTAATCAATTATATGAACTCCTAAAATTTGATTAAAACTTGTTTTGCGGTGTTTTTTGTAGAGGTTTCTGACGAGCAGGTCGAAATGGGCCTTTCAATGGACCCGTTGGAATTTTAACTGAGTAAAAAGTAAAGAAATAGAGGTTTTGCAATATAATTGTGTTGAAAAGCTCCTAATCAATTATTTGAATTCCTAAAATTTGATTAAAACTTGTTTTGCAGTCCTTTTTGTAGAGGTTTCGGACGAGCGGGTCTTAATGGGCCTTTCAATGGACCCATTGGAATTTTAACTGAGTAAAAAGTTCAAAAATTAAGGTTTTGCAATATAATTGTGTTGAAAAGTTGTTAATCAATTATTTGAACTCCTAAAATATGATTAAAACTTGTTTTGCGGTCCTTTTGTAGAGGTTTCGGACGACCGGGTCTAAATGGGTCTTACAATGGACAGGTTTTGGAATATAATTTTGTTGAAATGCTCCTAGTCAATTATTTGAACTCCTAAAATTTGATTAAAACTCGTTTTGCGGTCCTTTTGTTGAGGTTTCTGACGAGTAGGTCGAAATAGTCCTTTCAATGGACCCGTTGGAATTTTAACTGTGTAAAAAGTACAAAAATTGAGGTTTTGCAATGTAATTGTGTTGAAAACCTCCTAGTCAATTATTTGTACTCCTAAAATTTGATAAAACTCGTTTTGCGGTCCTTTTTGTAGAGGTTTTTGACGAGCGGGTCGAAATGGGCCTTTCAATGGACCCGTTGGAATTTTAACTGAGTAATAGGTAAAGAAACTGCGGTTTTGCAATATAATTGTGTTGAAAAGCTCCTAATCAATTTTTTGAACTCCTAAAATTTGATTAAAACTTGTTTTGCGGTGTTTTTTGTAGAGGTTTCTGACGAGCAAGTCGAAATGGGCCTTTCAATGGACCCGTTGGAATTTTAACTGAATAAAAAGTACAAAAATTGAGGTTTTGCAATATAAATGTGTTGAAAATCTCCTAATAAATTGTTTGAATTCTTAAAATTTGATTAAAACTTGTTTTGTAGTCCTTTTTGTAGAGGTTTCGGACGAGCAGGTCGAAATAGGCCTTTCAGTTGACCCGTTGGAATTTTAACTGAGTAAAAAGTTCAAAAATCAAGGTTTTGCAATATAATTGTGTTGAAAAGCTGTTAATCAATTATTTGAATTCCTAAAATTTGATTAAAACTTGTTTTGCAATCCTTTTTGTAGAGGTTTCGAATGAGCGGGTCTTAATGGGCCTTTCAATGGACCCGTTGGAATTTTAACCGAGTAAAAAGTTCAAAAATTAAGGTTTTGCAATATAATAGTGTTGAAAAGCTGTTAATCAATTATTTGAACTCCTAAAATTTGATTAAAACTTGTTTTGCGGTCCTTTTGTAGAGGTTTCGGACGACCAGGTCGAAATGGGCCTTTCAATGGACCCGTTGGAATTTTAACTGAGTAAAAAGTACATAAATTGAGGTTTTGCAATATAATTGTGTTGACAATCACCTAGTCAATTATTTGAATTCCTAATGTTTGATTAAAACTTGTTTTGCATTCCTTTTTGTAGAGGTTTCGGACGAGCGGGTCTAAATGGGCCTTACAATGGACATGTTAGAATTTTAACTAAGTAAAAAGTAAAATAAATTAAGGTTTTGCAATATAATTGTGTTGAAAATATGTTAATTAATTATTTGAACTCCTAAAATTTGATTAAAACATGTTTTGCGGTCCTTTTGTAGAGGTTTCGGACGAGCAGGTCGAAATGGGCCTTTCAATGGACCCGTTGGAATTTTAACATAGTAAAAAGTACAGAAATTGAGGTTTTGGAATATAATTTTGTTGAAATGCTCCTGGTCAATTATTTGAACTCCTAAAATTTGATTAAAACTCGTTTTGCGGTCCTTTTGTAGAGCTTTCAGACGAGCGGGTCGAAATGGTCCTTTCAATGGACCCGTTGGAATTTTAACTGAGTAAAAAATACAAAAATTGAGGTTTTGCAATGTAATTGTGTTGAAAAGCTCCTAGTCAATTATTTGAACTCCTAAAATTTGATAAAACTCGTTTTGCGGTCCTTTTTGTAGAGGTTTCTGACGAGCGGGTCGAAATGGGCCTTTCAATGGACCCGTTGGAATTTTAACTGAGTAGAAGGTAAAGAAATTGAGGTTTTGCAATATAATTGTGTTGAAAAGCTCCTAGTCAATTATTTGAACTCCTAAAAATTGATTAAAACTTGTTTTGCATTGTTTTTTGTAGATGTTTCTGACGAGCAGGTCGAAATGGGCCTTTCAATGGACCCGTTAGAATTTTAACTGAGTAAAAAGTACAGAAATTGAGGTTTTGCAATATAATTGTGTTGAAAATCTCCTAATCAATTATTTGAATTCCTAAAAATTGATTAAAACTTGTTTTGCATTGTTTTTTGTAGATGTTTCTGACGAGCAGGTCGAAATGGGCCTTTCAATGGACCCGTTAGAATTTTAACTGAGTAAAAAGTACAGAAATTGAGGTTTTGCAATATAATTGTGTTGAAAATCTCCTAATCAATTATTTGAATTCCTAAAATTTGATTAAAACTTGTTTTGCAGTCCTTTTTGAAGAGGTTTTGGACGAGCTAGTCTAAATGGGCCTTACAATGGACATGTTGGAATTTTAACTGAGTAAAAAGTACAAAAATTAAGGTTTTGCAATATAATTGTGTTGAAAAGCTGTTAATCAATTATTTGAACTCCTAAAATTTGATTAAAACATGTTTTGCGGTCCTTTTTGTAGAGTTTTCGGACGAGCAAGTCGAAATGGGCCTTTCAATGGACCCTTTGGAATTTTAACTGAGTAAAAAGCACAGAAATTGAGGTTTTGCAATATAATTGTTTTGAAAAACTCCTAATCAATTACACGAATTCCTAAAATTTGATTATAACTTGTTTTGTTGTATTTTTGTACAGTTTTCGGACGAGCATGTCGAAATGGGCCTTTCAATGGACCCGTTAGAATTTTAACTGAGTAAAAAGTACAGAAATTGAGGTTTTGCAATATAATTGTGTTTAAAAGCTCCTAGTCAATTATTTGAACTCCTAAAATTTGATAAAACTCGTTTTGCGGTCCTTTTGTAGAACTTTCTGACGAGCGGGTCCAAATGGGCGTTACAACGGACCTGTTGGAATTTTAACTAAGTAAAAGGTAAAGAAATTGAGGTTTTGCAATATAATTGTGTTGAAAAGCTCCTGATCAATTATTTGAACACCTAAAATTTGCTTAAAACTTGTTTTGAGGTGTTTTTTGTAGAGGTTTCGGACGAGCTGGTCGAAATGGGCCTTTCAATGGACCCGTTGGAATTTTAACTGAGTAAAAAGTACAGAAATTGAGGTTTTGCAATATAATTGTGATGAAAATCTCCTAATCAATTATTTGAATTCCTAAAATTTGATTAAAACCTGTTTTGCAGTCCTTTTTGAAGAGGTTTCGGACGAGCGGATCTAAATGGGCCTTACAATGGACATGTTGGAATTTTAACTGAGTAAAAAGTACAAAAATTAAGGTTTTGCAATATAATTGTGTTGAAAATCTCCTAATCAATTATTGAAATTCCTAAAATTTAATTAAAAGATGTTTTGCGGTCCTTTTTGTAGAGGTTTCGGACGAGCAGATCGAAATGGGCCTTTCAATGGACCCGTTGGAATTTTAACTGAGTAAAAAGTACAAAAATTAAGGTTTTGCAATATAATTGTATTCAAAAGCTATTAATCAATTATTTGAACTCCTAAAATTTGATTAAAACATGTTTTGCGGTCCTTTTTGTAGAGGTTTCGGACGAGCAGGTCGAAATGGGCCTTTCAATGGACCCGTTGGAATTTTAACTGAGTAAAAAGTACATAAATTAAGGTTTTGGAATATAATTGTGTTGAAATGCTCCTATTGAATTATTTGAACTCCTAAAATTTGATTAAAACTCGCTTTGCGGTCCTTTTTGTAGAGGTTTGTGATGAGCGAGTCGAAATGGGCCTTTTAATGGACCCGTTGGAATTTTAACTGAGTAAAAAGTACAAAAATTAAGGTTTTGCAATATAATTGTTTTGAAAAGCTGTTAATAAATTATTTGAACTCATAAAATTTGATTAAAACTTGTTTTGCGGTCCTTTTTGTAGAGGTTTCGGACGCGCAGGTCGAAATGGGCCTTTCAATGGACCCATTGGAATTTTAACTGAGTAAAAAGTACTTAAATTAAGGTTTTGGAATATAATTGTGTTGAAATGATCCTAGTAAATTATTTGAACTCCTAAAATTTGATTAAAACTCGTTTTGCGGTCCTTTTTGCATAGGTTTCTGACGAGCGGGTCGAAATGGGCCTTTCAATGGACCCGTTGGAATTTTAACTAAGTAAAAGGTAAAGAAATTGAGGTTTTGCAATATAATTGTGTTGAAAAGCTGCTAATCAATTATTTGAACTCCCAAAATTTGATTAAAACTTGTTTTGCGGTGTTTTTTGTAGAGGTTTCGGACGATTAGGTCGAAATGGGCCTTTTAATAGACCCGTTGGAATTTTAACTGAGTAAAAAGTACAAAAATTGAGGTTTTGCAATATAATTGTGTTGAAAATCTTCTAATCAATTATTTGAATTCCTAAAATTTGATTAAAACTTGTTTTGTAGTCCTTTTGTAGAGGTTTCGGACGAGCGGGTCTAAATGGGCCTTACAATGGACCTGTTGGAATTTTAACTGAGTAAAAAGTACAGAAATTGAGGTTTTGCAATATAATTGTGTTGAAAAGCTGTTAATCAATTATTTGAACTCCTAAAATTTGATTAAAACATGTTTTGCGGTCCATTTTGTAGAGGTTTCGGACGAGCAGGTCGAAATGGGCCTTTCAATGGACCCGTTGGAATTTTAATTGAGTAAAAAGTACAAAAATTAAGGTTTTACAATATAATTGTTTTGAAAAGTTGTTAATCAATTATTTGAACTCCTAAAATTTGATTAAAACTTGTTTTGCGGTGTTTTTCGTAGAGGTTTCGGGCGAGCAGGTCGAAATGGGCCTTTCAATGGACCCGTTGGAATTTTAACTGAGTAAAAAGTACAGAAATTGAGGTTTTGCAATATAATTGTGTTGAAAAGCTCATAGTCAATTATTTGAACTCCTAAAATTTGATAAAACTCGTTTTGCGGTCCTTTTTGTAGAGGTTTGTGATGAGTCGGTCGAAATGGGCCCTTCAATGGATCAATTGGAATTTTAACCGAGTAAAAGGTAAAGAAATTGAGGTTTTGCAATATAATTGTTTTGAAAAGCTTATAATCAATTATTTGAACTCATAAATTTTTTATTAAAACTTGTTTTGCGGTTTTTTTGTAGAGGTTTCGGACGAGCAGGTCGAAATGGGCCTTTCAATGGACCAATTGGAATTTACACTGAGTAAAAAGTACAGAAATTGAGGTTTTGCAATATAATTATTTTGAAAATCTCCTAATCAATTACATGATCTCCTAAAATTTGATTAAAACTTGTTTTGCGGCCCTTTTATAGAGGTTTCGGACGAGCATGTCTAAATGGGCCTTTCAATAGACCCGTTGGAATTTTAACTGAGTAAAAAGTATAAAAATTGAGGTTTTAACTGAGTAAAAAGTACAGAAATTGAGGTTTTGCAATATAATTGTGTTGAAAAGATCCTAATCAATTACATGAACTCCTAAAATTTGATTAAACTTGTTTTGCAGTCCTTTTTGTAGAGGTTTCGGACGAGCGGGTAGAAATGGGCCTTTCAATGGACCCGTTGGAATTTTAACTGAGTAAAAAGTATAGAAATTGAGGTTTTGCAATATAATTGTGTTCAAAATCTCCTAATCAATTACATGATCTCCTAAAATTTATTAAAACTAGTTTTGCGGCCCTTTTGTAGAGGTTCCGGACGAGCATGTCTAAATGGGCCTTTCAATGAACCTGTTGGAATTTTAACTGAGTAAAAAGTATAAAAATTGAGGTTTTGCAATATAATTGTGTTGAAAAGCTACTAATCAATTATTTGTACTCCTAAAATATGATCAAAACTTGTTTTGAGGTCTTTTATGCAGAGGTTTCGGACGTGCGGGTCTAATTGGGCCTTTCAATGGACCCATTGGATTTTAACTGAGTAAAATGTATAAAAAATGAAGTTTTGCAATATAATTGTGTTGAAAATCTCCTAATCATTTATTTGAACTCCTAAAGTTTGATTAAAACTTTTTTGCGGTCCTTTTTGTATCGGTTTTGGATGAGCTGCTCTAAATGGGCCTTACAATGGACCCGTTGAAATTTTAACTAAGTAAAAAGTAAAGAAATTGAGGTTTTGCAATATAATTGTGTTGAAAAGCTCCTAATCAATTATTTGAACTCCTAAAATTTGATAAAACTTGTTTTGCGGTCCTTTTTGTCGAGGTTTCGGACGAGCATGTCTAAATGGACTTAAAATGGACCCGTTGGAATTTTAACTGAGTAAAAAGTACAGAAATTTAGGTTTTGCAATATAATTGTGTTGAAAAGCTCCTAATCAATTACATGAACTCCTAAAATTTGATTAAAACTTGTTTTGCAGTCCTTTTTGTGGAGGTTTCGGACGAGCGGGTCGAAATGGGCCTTTCAATGGACCCGTTGGAATTTTAACTGAGTAAAAAGTACAGAAATTGAGGTTTTGCAATATAATTGTGTTGAAAAGATCCTAATCAATTACATGAACTCTTAAAATTTGATTAAAACTTGTTTTGCAGTCCTTTTTGTAGAGGTTTCGGACGAGCGGGTAGAAATGGGCCTTTCAATGGACCCGTTGGAATTTTAACTGAGTAAAAAGTACAGAAATTGAGGTTTTGCAATATAATTGTGTTGAAAAGATCCTAATCAATTACATGAACTCCTAAAATTTGATTAAAACTTGTTTTGCAGTCCTTTTTGTAGAGGTTTCGGACGAGCGGGTAGAAATGGGCCTTTCAATGGACCCGTTGGAATTTTAACTGAGTAAAAAGTATAGAAATTGAGGTTTTGCAATATAATTGTGTTCAAAATCTCCTAATCAATTACATGATCTCCTAAAATTTATTAAAACTAGTTTTGCGGCCCTTTTGTAGAGGTTCCGGACGAGCATGTCTAAATGGGCCTTTCAATGAACCTGTTGGAATTTTAACTGAGTAAAAAGTATAAAAATTGAGGTTTTGCAATATAATTGTGTTGAAAAGCTACTAATCAATTATTTGTACTCCTAAAATATGATCAAAACTTGTTTTGAGGTCTTTTATGCAGAGGTTTCGGACGTGCGGGTCTAATTGGGCCTTTCAATGGACCCATTGGATTTTAACTGAGTAAAATGTATAAAAAATGAAGTTTTGCAATATAATTGTGTTGAAAATCTCCTAATCATTTATTTGAACTCCTAAAGTTTGATTAAAACTTTTTTGCGGTCCTTTTTGTATCGGTTTTGGATGAGCTGCTCTAAATGGGCCTTACAATGGACCCGTTGAAATTTTAACTAAGTAAAAAGTAAAGAAATTGAGGTTTTGCAATATAATTGTGTTGAAAAGCTCCTAATCAATTATTTGAACTCCTAAAATTTGATAAAACTTGTTTTGCGGTCCTTTTTGTCGAGGTTTCGGACGAGCATGTCTAAATGGACATAAAATGGACCCGTTGGAATTTTTTTTTTTTGAAGAAAAAGGGCCTCATTAAAAACCCCTCTAACCACCTTGTGCTGAAGCACGCGGTGAACCTAAGGGGAAAAGAGTGCCCTGAGCGTTGTTATTATTATAACAAGAGGGAGGCTGAGAATCAGCCAGTACATCGACGTTAATACAGTCAGGAATAACTGAATCAAAGTACACAGAAGATGTAAAGCGTAAAGCCCAAGTGGCTAAGTTATGGGCCAAAAAATTGGCCGATCTAGGTACAAAAGAAATAGTGACTAAAGGAAAAGCCTTAAGCAAGGCCTGTGCATCTGCAATCTGTGGTCCCAGCAGGGAATTGTCCTCAGTGTTACGCGAGAGCTTGTTGATCACCGTAGCCGAGTCGGATTCAATGATCACCTCGCCCCACCCTCTATCTTGGGTCAACATAATACCCACAATGATGGCATGTAATTCGACCATGACGGCATCGCGACAACCTGCCTCATGGACAGCACATCCTCCAACAATCGAGCCATGTGCATCCCTGGCAATGACTCCGATAGCTGCATCACCGGATCCGGGATGAAAGGCTCCATCTACGTTTATCTTTATACATCCCGGGCTGGGCGTCTTCCATCGTGGGGGGCTGCGGCTGGTACGGCGGCTGACACGGCGGGGAGAGCGTTAGCGGCTGCATATTCCTGTAGAAGACCGGTAGCATTCATGGCCGTAAGCCAGGACGGCTGAAGTCTTTGGGAATGAACCCAATCATTACGACGGTTCTAGATATTCCAAATCGTTGTGAGGAGTAAAGCGAAGCCGGAAGCGTCTAAACAATAAGACCCTTCTAATAGCCATGCTACCATTATGCTGGTGTTACTAGTGTAGACGCTCGAAGGGAGTCCCACTAGGCGGAGAACTTCCTGAGCAGTTGGGCAATCACGAAGGGCATGCATAGCGGATTCCAGCACCGTTGGGCAGAAGGGACAATGTCCATCCGTATGATGTATCGCCCTGAGCTTGTCCCCAGTGGGTAAAGCATCACGGCCCGCTTGCCAGCTGAAGGAGCGTATTTTCGGCAAAGTCGGAGATTTAGAAATTACTTTCCAAAGACGTGTAGGTCGCTGCAGCGGCCTCGCAGGTTGGTGAAGAAAAAAGTACCCTGATCTGACTGTATAGGTCCCAGAGTCATGTTGTCCCCAGACCAGTTTGTCCGGTCTATCCTTATAGATTGAGACCCGAAGGATACTTTCGACATCATCTTTGTCGAAGTCCTTTCGAAGTTTGGACTCATCCCATGAAGCATTGTCACGCAACATGTAGTCCCGACAACGCAACGGGATCTCTTCATTGTCCATATATTGTCCAAAAAGAGTGATTGGTTTATCCCCTCCCCAATTATCACTGAGCAGACGAATTGAGCTTCTGGTCTCGGGTCGCCAAAAATAACCAGGCCCAAGGGAGTGGAGTGCGTGGTGCATACCTTTCCAAGCAAACGAAGCCCGCTTGTCTGCTGAGGCATGCAAGAGGTCTCCGGAAGGGTAGTATTTAGCTCGAAGGACCCTTGCCAAGAGAGAGTCTGGGTGTGATAGCAGATGCCAAATCTGCTTCCCTAAAAGGGCAATATTAAAAGAACGCAGATCGCGGAAACCTAAGCCTCCCGCATTCTTCGGCGTGCAGAGAGAATCCCACGACAAAAGCGGCCAGCCACGCTTATCACTACGCCCTGACCACCAATATCGCCGTATGGACATGGTAATGTCATCAATTATGTTTTGGGGCAGAAGGTAGCATGACATCACATATTGTGGCATAGCTTGTGCGACTGCCTTAATGAGGATTTCTCTTCCACTATATGAAAGGAAACTGTTATCCCATTTGCTCATACGGGATTGGACTTTATCTCTCACAAAGCCTAAGGAGGCAGTCCTATTCCTTTGGATTAAAAGGGGAACTCCCAAATATATGCCTGGGTCATCCACTAGGCGTACACCCAGAGTTGAACGCATAGCATGGAGAAAGGTGGAGGAACACCCGCGACTGCAGTAAGCGGTAGACTTATCAAAGTTTACCGTTTGACCGGAAGAAGATGCATATAGAGAAAGAATGTAACGTAATCTATCCACTTCTGTTGGTTCATTGCGGAGAAACACCAAACTATCATCCGCGAAGAGTAGATGTGTAACCCTAGGTCCTCGGCGACTAGCACTAAGTCCCGAAAGACGTCCATCTTGTTGCTCTGTTTCCAAAGCCGCTGAGAGCCCTTGGGAGCAAATGAGGAACAGGAAAGGTGACAAAGGGTCACCCTGACGGATACCCCGGGTAGGGAAGAACTCCTCCGATATCGTGCCGTTAATTCTTACCGAAAAGGAGACCGAGGAAACGCAACGTAGGATAAGGTTAACCCAATCCCGATCAAACCCCATACGAAGCATGACATCCCTTATAAAGGACCATTCGACCCTATCAAAGGCTTTTTCCATATCTAATTTGACAGCCGCCCCTTGAGAGGATAGAGTGCCACTAGAGTGAAGGGTATGCACCAGCTCATGAGCGATCAAAATATTGTCGGTAATATTGCATTCGCTGATGAACGCTGCTTGCAAGTCGCTGATACAAGAAGAGAGGGCTAGTTTCAGGCGATTCACCAGAACCTTTGAAACCGTTTTGTAAATGACGGTACACAGGCTGATCGGACGAAAATGCTTCATAGTGGTGGGGTCAGAGATCTTAGGTATAAGCACTATGACCGATCGGTTAACCGATGCCATATCGGTTTTCCCTTGTAGGAGATCCATGCAAAGAGAGATGAAATCAGGGCCAATCATATCCCAATACTGCTTGTAGAAACTACTGGGGAAACCATCGATACCAGGTGCTTTCTTAGGGTTGATATCCAAAAAAGCAGCACGGATCTCTTCAGCCGTGAAAGGCCGTAGAAGAGCATCATTCATAGGTGTGGTCACAGTAGGCCGAATGTTATTCAGCAACTCTGGTGAGGACACCGGACATGATGATGAAAAAATACGTTGGAAGTAGGACGACGCAATTTGTAATACGTTGGGAGTGGAAGACTGCCAAACTCCGTTGTCATCCATTAAGCCCTTGATTGCATTTTTCCTACGTCGTTTGGTGGCCCTCGCGTGGAAGTAGGTGGTATTTTTATCCCCATTGGTTAACCAGGAGATACGAGAGCGTTGAGCCCAGTAAGCTTCTTTAGCCACCGTTAATTTTCGAAGTTCCAATTTAGCATTATGAAAAGTGGAAAGAGCTTTCCGGGATAGGTGTCTACGTCGTAGAAGATTATTAATGGAACGTTGCAAATGTTGCATGCGGATAGTGGACTGTTTGCGTTGATCATGCTGCCACTCTCGAAGATTATGACCCAAGGCGGATAGTTTGTCCAAAATGGTCCCCGGCGTGGCAGCCTAAGTTCGTTTACAAACTTGTATGCCTGCTGGGTCATGCGCCCAACAGGTTTCGAATCGAAAATGGTCCCCGGCCTGCTGGTTATAAGTGTTCGGTGTAGGGGCATTATCGGTGTCCAAGATAATGACACTATGGTCCGATTTGAGTGAAAAGGAGTGAAAATGACCGAAGTTGGGAAAGTGATGTAACCATTGTGAGGATGCCAAAAAACGGTCAAGCCTTTCACAAACCGGATTGACATTAGGCCCTGTGCGGGTCCAAGTGAACCAGCCCGAGTTCGGTTTACAATCAAACAAATTGTTCCTAGTAAGACAATCTCGAAAGTTTAGAAGTTGTGATCGAGGCCTACGATTACCGCCTTGTTTTTCTGAGTCATCTAAGATATCGTTAAGGTCACCACCGATGAGCCAAGGAAGATTTGATTTTGATTTGAGGGAATCAATGAGTTCCCAAGTATGTTTTTTCATGTTTGTGGCTGCATATCCGTAAATACTGGTAAAGCGAAAGCGAGAATTCGAATTATTCACTATAACATCAATGTATCTCGTCGAAGACGAGAGAAAATCTACTTTAACGTTTTTATTAAAAAGCAGGCATAAACCTGCACAAGAAGGGCTGCTATCCATAGCAAAAAAACCCTCCATTTCAAGATAGAGTTTAAGAGATTCAAACTTAGAAGTATTCAAACGAGTTTCTGAAAGGAAAATAAAATCTGGACATAAGCGTAAAATAATAGAACGAAGTGCATGAACTACCGAGGGCATACCAAGTCCCCGACAGTTCCAACATATGGCCCTCATTTCTCTCGGCGGGGTTGACCGTCAACCACCGCCGAAGAATTTTTGCTGCTCATCCCAGCTTTCCTTTGATTTTTGTCTCCTTGTTTCATTGTTTTGCCGGCAACCAGAGGAGAAGTACGTGGCCGTTTGGTAATTCCTCCGGTGATAATAGGTGACGTACGCTTAGACTTTTTTAGAACCGCAGGATCCGGTTCTTTGTCGGTTGTGGCAGCCAACCAAACTTCGAATTCCAGATTGACCGGTTCTTTACCATTGTCCTTAGGACCCTTGCCTTTATTCGAGCTTTCCCCAGTAGCCGTGTCATCCACAATTGGCGCCGGGATGGCGTCTTCATCAAGCAGAATGAAACGCTTATCCGGTGATATATCGTGCTTGTATGGCTGCACAGCGAGGCCATCCTGCAAATCAGCCTCTTTTGAGCCGTCATCCAGCTCCACCTCCTTCGAACCGTTAACAACAGATTCTGCATCTACTGGAACCATGTTCAGTGGCACAACATAAAGTGGTTCCATCTGTGCAACCGCAGCCTCAACAGTACCCTCAGCGGCTGTTCCGACTGCCGGCAGTGGCAGTTTTGTAGCAGGAGAAGCGGCAAGCTCTTCACCCAGCAAATCGTCCTCCTCTATGTTCATCGAACCACCTCCCGGCGGTATTGCAGGCGAGCCCTTCACCACGTCTGGGGTGGCTGTAGCCGTTCCCTTCCCGTTGTTCACTGTAAGAAAAACAGTGGACGACATGTATATTAAGGAAGCAATAATGGGATAAGCAAACGTGATATACCCTAATCCTACATTGCACAGCCGGAAAACTGGAATTGAAGGCAGGTATATAAACATTATATATAGTCGAAATAAGGAATATGACAGTAAACATATGTATTGCATCCATTTATTGTTGTCCCCAAAAAATAAATCCCATGTATGGGTATTGCATATACGGCGAAAAGGGAATAAAATTAAGCTTATAATTCCAATACATGCACTAGGAAAATATAGGAATATAAACTGAAAAATGAGGCACGTGTGGTGTAATAGTCATGGGGAAAATAGTAGTATAAACTGACTCTCCATATACATACATTGTTACAACCATTAAAAAAAAGAATAAAACCTGTGAATTGTTCTTTCGAGTTAGAAGATGATCCTGGTTCGAAGTATCGGACCCGGCCTCTAACATTTGTTTTAACCTTCGGTTTAGGGGCAGGTGCCCGAAGCCACTCACTGTAAGGCAGATCAGCACTTGGCTTATCCTTGAAGGCTGCACAAGTTTCGCGGATATGAAATAGCATCCCACAACCAAGACAGAAAGTGGGTAATTTCTCGTATCTCACTGGAAGCATTTTGGGCTTATCCGGGTGTTCTTCATCTGCTAACGCAACACCTCGACGGAGAGGTCGATTAACATCAATGAGTACTCCCACCCTTAGGAACTGAACCCGATTCCCTTCATCATCTTTGCGGGTGTCGGTGCTTATCACTGCACCAAGGCCACTGCCTAGGGCACGTCCAGATGCATTGGCCACTGTGTCGCCTATCATCATGGCCAGGGGCACACGTAGGATTCGGACCCAAATCCTCATATGGGTAAATTTATATTCCTCCAGTGTCAGTTGAGGCTGGATGGGGGCAAGGGCGAGCCAGTCACGTTTGAAGGTCCATGGCCCTCTCTTGAGAATATCCTTGACCTTTGCCGCGGTTTCAAACTTAAACGGGAAGTAACCCGAGCCAAGGATTGTGGTGGAGATAAGCTTATCTTCCTTCCAAATGGCCGTGAACACCTTCACCAGGCCAGTGTCGTCCGGCTTGGTTGTGGGAAAGAGCTTCCCTAACAGTGAGCATCGTTGATCCTCCAAGGGTATGGCCTTCGTGGCCTTAGGGGCGTAAACGACGGCTTGTTCCTCTACAATAAACTGGAGGTTATCGAAGTGATCCAGGAAAGAATCTGAGGAGGCCATTGTTTGTGAAAAACGAAGGATGTGAAATCGAATGATACAAAAGGTTATACGAGAAAAACACTGAGAGATGTTACTCCAATAGTAACCTTGTTTATTTGATGTGGTGAAGTAGTCCACTGTCAAATGTTGGATAAGGTTTAAGATTAGAATTTTAAAATTTGAATGTAGATAAATATGTGGACTTAAAATAAATCTAATGATTCGATTACTTCCCCTATTGTTGAGGAGTGTATCCGGTAAAACTACCTGAGAGGTAGATAAATTAAAATTTAATTTAAAGGATAAATAAATTAAATTTGATTGGTGTGATAAAAACCATTCAAAATTTAATTTATGAGGAAAATAAATTAAACTTAGCCGATGTGATAGTATCCAGTCAAAATTTAATTTATGAGAGAGATAGATTAAATTTAATCCAAGTGGTAATAACCCTTCGAATTTTAACTTGTAAGATGAGTGAGTTAAATTTAATTTATGGAATAATATCCATTGAAAATTTAATTTATATGATAAATAAATTTAATTTAATCCATGAGATAAAATCCACTCAAAATTTAACTTGCGAGATAAGGAAGTTAATTTTAATTGATGGGATAATATCCATGCAAGATTTAATTTATGGGATAGATAAATTAAATTTAATCCATGTGATAATATCCATTCAAAATTTAACTTGTAAGATAAGTGAGGTAAATTTAATGTATGGGATACTATCCATTCAAAATTTAATTTATATGATAGACAAATTAAATTTAATCCATGTGATACTATCCATTCAAAATTTAACCTGTATGATAAGTGAGTTAAATTTAATATATGGGATAATGTCCATTTAAAATTCAATTTATAGGATAGATAAATTTAATTTAATTTAGTGATATGGACCCCAGTATATCTCCTATATTGTAGGATTTTTGTTATTTGGTGGTGATAGAGTCCCAGTATGAGACTCCAAGACGATTGGATTTTGCATTTGAAACAACCCAGATCAGAAATTAATTTTAATTTAATTGATAATATCCACACCAGATTCAATATATGTAAAACATAGCTTAAATTTATAATGTGTGATAATATCCATAATTTATGTGGTGAATAAATTAAGCTTAATTTATGTGGTGAAAATATTAAATATAATTTAATATTAACGGTCCCATTGATTTTGAATTTGAAAGGTATCAAATCCCAAAATAATAGGGATGATATGTCGGTTGGGACGTTCTTGGAAACCCTGGAATCGGTTATCGAAGGTAATGCTGGTGGCCGGAGGATGCCAACCACCTCCTTGGCCGACTGACGCCTCCTCCCCCAACAAGGTGTAGCGGCTGTCGATAGTCTCGACTGCATGTGTCGTGCATGCAGTTTGGGAAATATCAGCTCCAACGTAGCTGCCGCCAGCAGCCTTATTTGCATGTGCCATGCACGTCCGTCGTGGGAGACGGTCTTCCACTGCCCAGTTATCAGCCATAGGGGCTGTATTTGCCATCGAAACGATAGCCCTCTTGATCTTATTCGAGTGAATAAGCCGTGGCAAGGCCCGAAGGGCCAAGAAAACAACCATTCTATCGAATGGAACTATTTGGTACAAGGCCTCGAGGGCCAGGATCGGTGCATCATCGTTAAAACCTGATGCTGAAACCACCTCCTTATTGTGCAAAAGACAAAGGAAATGTTGCCAGATTGATCGAGCCAAGGCTTGATCCAAGCAATTAATATAAAATTATTACAACCATTAATAATGGTAAAAGAGTTTAAAAAAACATGAGGAGAGATACTTACCTTTGCCAACTCTACTCTAATATGGACTTGCAACAATCGGGTATGCAAGTGTTGCATATTGTTGTAAGACAATTTGCTGCCAGGCAGCTTTGAGGAGGGGATGGACGCATGAGACCACGATAAGTGGTGGCATGCTGGTGGAGGGGGAAGGGTTGTGCGGTGTCTATGTGGTGGCTACGGGAGTGGAGGGTCAAGGATATGGCGGGGGGGTGGTTGGTGATGAGAAAGATAGAAAGAGAGAGGAGAAGCAAAGGGAGGAAATGAGAGAGTTCATAGAGAATTTTCATTTCCCTGTTACCCGTTACCCGTTGGAATTTTAACTGACCCGTTGGAATTTTAACTGAGTAAAAAGTACAGAAATTTAGGTTTTGCAATATAATTGTGTTGAAAAGCTCCTAATCAATTACATGAACTCCTAAAATTTGATTAAAACTTGTTTTGCAGTCCTTTTTGTGGAGGTTTCGGACGAGCGGGTCGAAATGGGCCTTTCAATGGACCCGTTGGAATTTTAACTGAGTAAAAAGTACAGAAATTGAGGTTTTGCAATATAATTGTGTTGAAAAGATCCTAATCAATTACATGAACTCTTAAAATTTGATTAAAACTTGTTTTGCAGTCCTTTTTGTAGAGGTTTCGGACGAGCGGGTAGAAATGGGCCATTCAATGGACCCGTTGGAATTTTAACTGAGTAAAAAGTACAGAAATTGAGGTTTTGCAATATAATTGTGTTGAAAATCTCCTAATCAATTACATGAACTCCTAAAATTTGATTAAAACTTGTTTGCAGTCCTTTTTGTAGAGGTTTCAGACGAGCGTGTCGAAATGGGCCTTTCAATGGAGCCGTTGGAATTTTAACTGAGTAAAAAGTACAGAAATTAAGGTTTTGCAATATAATTGTGTTGAAAAGCTCCTAATCAATTATTTAAACTCCTAATATTTGAATAAAACTTTTTTGCGGTCCTTTTTGTAGAGGGTTCGGACGAGCAGGTCTAAATGGGCCTTTCAATGGACTCGTTGTAATTTTAACTGAGTAAAAAGTATAAAAATTGAGGTTTTTCAATATAATTGTACTGAAAAGCTCCTGATCAATTATTTGAACTCCTAAAATTAGATTAAAACTTGTTTTGCGGTCATTTTTGTCGAGGTTTCGGACGAGCAGGTCTGAATGGGCCTTTCAATAGACCCGTTGGAATTTTAACTGAGTAAAATGTATAAAAATTGAAGTTTTGCAATATAATTGTGTTGAAAAGCTCCCAAACATTTATTTGAACTCCTAAAATTTGATTAAAACTTTTTGCGGTCCTTTTTGTATCAGTTTCGGACGAGCATGTCTAAATGGGCCTTACAATGAACCCGTTGGAATTTTAACTGAGTAAAAAATATAAAAATTGAGGTTTTGCAATATAATTGTGTTGAAAAGCTACTAATCAATTTTTTGTACTCCTAAAATATGATCAAAACTTGTTTTGAGGTCTTTTATGCAGAGGTTTCGGACGTGCAGGTCTAATTGGGCCTTTCAATGGACCCGTTGGATTTTAACTGAGTAAAATGTATAAAAAATGAAGTTTTGCAATATAATTGTGTTTAAAATCTCCTAATCATTTATTTGAACTCCTAAAGTTTGATTAAAACTTTTTTGCGGTCCTTTTTGTATCGTTTTGGATGAGCTGCTCTAAATGGGCCTTACAATGGACACGTTGAAATTTTAACTGAGTAAAAAGTAAAGAAATTGAGGTTTTGCAATATAATTGTGTTGAAAAGCTCCCAAAAATTTATTTGAACTCCTAAAATTTGATTAAAACTTTTTGCGGTCCTTTTTGTATCAGTTTCGGACGAGCATGTCTAAATCGGCCTTACAATGAACCCGTTGGAATTTTAACTGAGTAAAAAGTATAAAAATTGAGGTTTTGCAATATAATTGTGTTGAAAAGCTACTAATCAATTATTTGTACTCCTAAAATATGATCAAAACTTGTTTTGAGGTCTTTTATGCAGAGGTTTCGGACGTGCGGGTCTAATTGGGCCTTTCAATGGACCCGTTGGATTTTAACTGAGTAAAATGTATAAAAAATGAAGTTTTGCAATATAATTGTGTTGAAAATCTCCTAATCATTTATTTAAACTCCTAAAGTTTGATTAAAACTTTTTTGCGGTCCTTTTTGTATCGGTTTTGGATGAGCTGCTCTAAATGGGCCTTACAATGGACCCGTTGAAATTTTAACTAAGTAAAAAGTAAAGAAATTGAGGTTTTGCAATATAATTGTGTTGAAAAGCTCCTAATCAATTATTTGAACTCCTAAAATTTGATAAAACTTGTTTTGCGGTCCTTTTTGTCGAGGTTTCGGACGAGCATGTCTAAATGGACTTAAAATGGACCCGTTGGAATTTTAACTGAGTAAAAAGTACAGAAATTTAGGTTTTGCAATATAATTGTGTTGAAAAGCTCCTAATCAATTACATGAACTCCTAAAATTTGATTAAAACTGTTTTGCAGTCCTTTTTGTGGAGGTTTCGGACGAGCGGGTCGAAATGGGCCTTTCAATGGACCCGTTGGAATTTTAACTGAGTAAAAAGTACAGAAATTGAAGTTTTGCAATATAATTGTGTTGAAAAGATCCTAATCAATTACATGAACTCTTAAAATTTGATTAAAACTTGTTTTGCAGTCCTTTTCGTAGAGGTTTCGGACGAGCGGGTAGAAATGGGCCTTTCAATGGACCCGTTGGAATTTTAACTGAGTAAAAAGTACATAAATTGAGGTTTTGAAATATAATTGTGTTGAAAAGATCCTAATCAATTACATGAACTCCTAAAATTTGATTAAACTTGTTTTGTAGTCCTTTTTGTAGAGGTTTCGGACGAGCGGGTCGAAATGGGGCTTTCAATGGACCCGTTGGAATTTTAACTGAGTAAAAAGTACAGAAATTGAGGTTTTGCAATATAATTGTGTTGAAAAGTTCCTAATCAATTACATGAACTCCTAAGATTTGATTAAAACTTGTTTTGCAGTCCTTTTTATAGAGGTTTCGGACGAGCGGGTCGAAATGGGCCTTTCAATGGACACGTTGGAATTTTAACTGAGTAAAAAGTACAGAAATTGAGGTTTTGCAATATAATTATGTTGAAAAGCTCCTAATCAATTACTTGAACTCCTAAAATTTGATTAAAACTTGTTTTGCGGCCCTTTTTGACGAGGTTTCGGACGAGCAGGTCTAAATGGGCCTTTCAATGGACCCGTTGGAATTTTAACTGAGTAAAAAGTACAGAAATTTAGGTTTTTCAATATAATTGTGTTGAAAATCTCCTAATCAATTATTTGATCTCCTAAAATTTGATTAAAACTTGGTTTGTGGTCCTTTATGTAGAGGTTTCGGACGAGCGGGTCGAAATGGGCCTTTCAATGGACCCGTTGGAATTTTAACTGAGTAAAAAGTATAGAAATTGAGGTTTTGCAATATAATTGTGTTGAAAATCTCCTAATCAATTACACGATCACCTAAAATTTATTAAAACTAGTTTTGCGGCCCTTTTGTAGAGGTTCCGGACGAGCATGTCTAAATGGGCCTTTCAATGGACCTGTTGGAATTTTAACTGAGTAAAAAGTATAAAAATTGAGGTTTTGCAATATAATTGTGTTCAAAAGCTACTAATCAATTATTTGTACTCATAAAATATGATCAAAACTTGTTTTGAGGTCCTTTATGCAGAGGTTTCGGACGTGCGTGTCTAAATGGGCCTTTCAATGGACCCGTTGGAATTTTAACTGAGTAAAATGTATAAAAATTGAAGTTTTGCAATATAATTGTGTTGAAAATCTCCTAATAATTTATTTGAAATCATAAAATTAGATTAAAACTTTTTTGCGGTCCTTTTTGTATCGTTTTCGAACGAGCTGGTCTAAATAGGCCTTACAATTGACCCGTTAGAATTTTAACTGAGTAAAAAGTACAGAAATTAAGGTTTTGCAATATAATTGTGTTGAAAAGATCCTAATCAATTATTTGAACTCCTAAAATTTGATTAAAACTTGTTTTGCGGTCCTTTTTGTCGAGGTTACGGACGAGCAGGTCTAAATGGGCCTTTCAATGGACCCATTTGAGTTTTAATTGAGTAAAAAGTATAGAAATTGAGGTTTTGCTATATAATTGTGTTGAAAAGCTCCTAATCAATTACATGAACTCCTAAAATTTGATTAAACCTTGTTTTGCAGTCCTTTTTGTGGAGGTTTCGGACGAGCGAGTCGAAATGGGCCTTTCAATGGACTCATTGGAATTTTAACTGAGTAAAAAGTACAGAAATTGAGGTTTTGCAATATAATTGTGTTGAAAAGATCCTAATCAATTACATGAACTCCAAAAGTTTGATTAAAACTTGTTTTGCAGTCATTTTTGTAGAGGTTTTGGACGAGCTGGTCGAAATGGGCCTTTCAATGGACCCGTTGGAATTTTAACTGAGTAAAAAGTACAAAAATTGAGGTTTTACAATATAATTCTATTAAAAAGCTCCTAATCAATTATTTGTACTCATAAAATTTGATTAAAACTTGTTTTGCGGTCCTTTTTGTCGAGGTTTCGGACGAGCAGGTCTGAATGGGCCTTTCAATGGACCCGTTGGAATTTTAACTGAGTAAAAAGTACAGAAATTGAGGTTTTTCAATATAATTGTGTTGAAAAGCTCATAATCAATTACATGAACTCCTAAAATTTGATTAAAACTTGTTTTGTAGTCCTTTTTGTAGAGGTTTCGGACGAGCGGGTTGAAAAAGGCCTTTCAATGGACCCGTTGGAATTTTAACTTAGTAAAAAGTACAAAAATTAAGGTTTTGCAATATAATTGTGTTGTAAAGCTCCTAATCAATTATTTGAACTCCTAATATTTGAATAAAACTTTTTTGCGGTCCTTTTTGTCGAGGGTTCGGACGAGCAGGTCTAAATGGGCCTTTCAATGGGCCCGTTGGAATTTTAACTGAGTAAAAAGTACAGAAATTGAGGTTTTGCAATATAATTGTTTTGAAAAGCTCCTAATCAATTATTTGAACTCCTAAAATTTTATTAAAACTTGTTTTGCGGTTCTTTTTGTTGAGGTTTCGGACGAGCGGGTCGAAATGGGCTCTCAATGGACCCGTTGGAATTTTCACTGAGTAAAAAGTATAAAAATTGAGGTTTTGCAATATAATTGTGTTGAAAAGCTACTAATCAATTATTTTTACTCTTAAAATATGATCAAAACTTGTTTTGAGGTCCCTTATGCAGAGGTTTCGGACGTGTAGGTCTAAATTTGCCTTACAATGGACCCGTTGGAATTTTAACTGAGTAAAAAGTAAAGAAATTGAGGTTTTGCAATATAATTGTGTTGAAAAGCTCCTAATAAAATATTTGAACTCCTAAAATTTGATTAAAACTTGTTTTGCGGTCCTCTTTGTCGAGCTTTCGGACGAGCAGGCCTAAATGGGCCTTTCAATGGACCCGTTGGAATTTTTTTTTTGAAGGAAAAGGGCCTCATTAAAAACCCCTCTAACCACCTTGTGCCGAGACACAAGATGAACCTAAGGGGAAAAGAGTGCCCTGAGCTCTGTTATTATTATAACAAGAAAAAGGCTGAGAGTCAGCCAGTACATCAACGTTAATACAGTCAGGAACAACTGAATCAAAATACACCGAAGAAATAGAATGTAAAGCCCAGGCGGCTAAATTATGAGCCACAAAATTGGCTGATCTAGGTACAAAAGATAAGGTGATCAAAGGAAAAGACCTAAGCAAGGCCTTCGTATCTGCAATCTGCGGCCCCAGCAGGGAGTTATCATCAGTAGTGCGCGAGAGCTTGTTGATCACCGTAGCCGAGTCGGACTCGATGAGCACCTCGCCCCAGCCTCTATCTCGGGTCAACATGATACCCGCAACTATGGCATGTAGCTCGACCATGATGGCATCATGACAACCTGCCTCATGGACAGCACATCCTCCAACAATCGAGCCCTGCGCGTCCCTAGCAATGACTCCGATAGCTGCAGCACTGGATCCTGGATGGAAGGCTCCGTCAACATTTATCTTTATACACCCCGGGCTTGGCGTCGTCCATCGTGGCGGGTATGGCTGCGGCTGGTATGGCTGCTGACATGGTGGGGAGAGCGTTAGCGGCGGCGTATTCCTGTAGGAGACCTGTAGCATTCATGGCTTTAAGCCAAGTTGGCTGAAGTCTTTGGGAGTGAATCCAGTCATTACGACGGTTCCAGATATTCCAAATTGTTGTTAGGAGCAGAGCAAACCCTGTAATGTCGAAACGGTAAGTTCCTTCCGATAACCATGCCGCCATTGTGCCGGTGTGGCTGGCATAGACACCCGAAGGAAGCCCCACTAGGCGAAGAATATCTTGGGCACTTGGGCAATCACGGAGGGCATGTATAGCGGATTCCAGCACTGCTGGGCAAAAAGGGCAGTGCCCATCCGTGTGATGTATCGCTCGGAGTTTGTCCCCAGTGGGTAAAGCATCACGGCCCGCTCGCCAGCTGAAAGAGCGAATCTTCGGTAAAGTCAGAGCTTTAGATATTACTTTCCAGAGACGGGTAGGTCGTGTCACCGGTCTCGCAAGTTGATGGAGAAAAAAATACCCCGACCTGACGGTATAGTTGCCAGAGTCATGTTGTCCCCAAACAAGCTTATCCGGCCTATTTCGATAAATCGGGACTCTAAGGATGCGTTCGACATCATCCTCATCGAAGTCATTTCGAAGTTTGGACTCATCCCATGACGTATAGTCACGTGACATGTAATCCCGACATCGCAACGGTAGCTCGTCATTGTCCATATATTGCCCAAAGAGCGTAAGTGGTTTATCCCCTCCCCAGGTATCGCTGAGCAGACGTATCGAACTCTTGACTCCTGGCCGCCAAAAATAACCAGGCCCAAGGGAGTGGATTGCTTGGTGTATACCTTTCCATGCAAACGAAGCCCGCTTGTCTGCTGAGGCATTCAGTAGGTCACCTGAGGGGTAGTATTTCGCGCGAAGAACACGTGCCAAGAGAGAGTCCGGGTGTGATAGCAGTTGCCAAATCTGCTTCCCCAAAAGGGCGATATTAAAAGTGTGCAGATCGCGGAAACCTAGTCCTCCCACATTTTTAGGTGTGCAAAGAGATTCCCACGATAAAAGCGGCCAGCCTCGCTTATTACTGCGCCCTGACCACCAGTAACGCCGTATGAACATAGTAATGTCATCAATTATGTTTTGGGGTAATAGGTAGCAGGACATTACATATTGTGGCATTGCTTGTGCAACCGACTTAATGAGAATTTCTCTCCCACTATATGAAAGGAAGTTGTTATCCCATTTGCTCATCCGGGATTGGACTTTATCCCTCACAAATCCTAATGAGGCGGTCCTATTCCTTTTAATTAAAAGAGGGACCCCCAAATATATGCCTAGGTCATCCACTAAGCGTACACCCAGGGTTGAACGCATAGCATGGAGAAAGTCAGAGGAACACTTGTGACTGCAGTAGGCTGTTGACTTATCAAAATTTACCGTTTGTCCGGAGGAGGAGGCATACTGGGAGAGGACGTATCGTAATCTATCCACCTTCGCTGGCTCATTGCGTAGGAACACCATACTATCATCCGCAAAGAGCAAATGGGTAACCCTGGGCCCATGGCGGCTAGCGCTAAGTCCCGATAGGCGCCCTTCCTTTTGCTCCGTTTCCAAGGCCGTTGAGAGCCCTTGGGAACAAATGAGGAAAAGGAAAGGTGACAGAGGGTCTCCTTGACGGATACCCCTGGTAGGGAAGAATTCCTCTGATAGTGTGCCATTAACTCGTACCGAAAACGAGACCGAGGAGACACAACGTAAGATAAGGTTGACCCAATCCCTAGCAAACCCCATACAGAGCATGACATCCCTTAAAAAGGACCATTCGACCCTATCAAAGGCCTTCTCCATATCAAGCTTAACAGCAGCCCCTTGGAAGGACATTGTGCCACTAGAGTGAAGGGTGTGCACCAACTCATGTGCAATTAGAATGTTGTCAGTGATATTGCGTCTGTTGTTGAACGCAGCCTGAGAATCACTGATACAAGAAGATAAGGATAGTTTGAGGCGATTAACCAGAACCTTTGAAACCGTCTTGTATATGACAGAACAAAAACTGATTGGTCTAAAGTGCTTCATAGTGGTGGGGTCAGAAATCTTGGGTATAAGCACAATGACCGATCGATTAACCGACGCCATATCGGCTTTCCCTTGTAGGAGATCCATGCAAAGAGATAGGAAATCAGGACCAATCATATCCCAGTGCTGTCGGTAGAAACTACTGGGGAAACCATCAATCCCTGGTGCTTTTTTAGGATTGATATCCAGAAAAGCGGCGCGGATTTCATCTACAGTGAAGGGGCGTAGAAGAGTAGCGTTCATATCCGTAGTCACTGTAGGGCGAATATTGTGCAACAATTCCGGTGAAGACACCGGACAAGATGAGGAAAAAATTTCTTGAAAGTAGGACGACGCAATTTGTAACGTGTCAGCAGTGGAAGTTTGCCAAACTCCGTTTGCATCCATTAGTCCCCGGATTGCGTTTTTCCTACGTCTTTTTGTGGCCCTCGCATGGAAGTAGGTGGTATTCTTATCCCCATTGGTTAACCAAGAAATGCGAGAGCGTTGGGCCCAGTACGCCTCTTTAGCCACTGTCAATTTCCGGAGTTCCAATTTAGCGCTGTGAAGCGTGGAAAGTGCTTTCTGGGAAAGATGGCGCCGACGTAGAAGAGTATTAATAGAACGTTGCAGCTTTTGCATGCGGAGAGTGGAAAGCTTACGTTGAGCATGCTGCCACTCTTGGAGATTACGGCCCAATGCAGATATTTTATCTAGAATGGACCCTTGCGTGGCAGCCCATGTTTGTTTACAAACTTGAATGCCTGCTGGGCCATGAGCCCAACAAGCTTCAAACCGAAAATGATCCATGGCCTGTGTGGTATATTGGTTCGTTATGGTGGCATTGTCAGTGTCCATAATGATAACGCTATGGTCCGATTCGAGTGAGAATGAATGAAAAAGGCTGAAGTTGGGAAAGTCGTGCAACCATTGGGAACATGCCACAAAACGGTCGAGTCTTTCACAAACCGGGTTAACATTAGGCCCCGTGCGGGTCCAAGTGAACCAACCAGTGTTGGGTTTACAATCAAACAAATTATTTTGTGTGAGACATTCACGAAAGTTGAGGATTTGTGATCGAGGCCTACGATTACCCCCTTGTTTTTCCGAGTCATCTAGGATGTCATTTAAGTCACCACCGATGAGCCAAGGAAGAGTCGAGTTTGTCTTAAGGGAGTCAATGAGCTCCCACGTGTGTTTTTTCATGTTCGTGGCTGCGTACCCGTATATACCAGTAAAACGAAATCGACAATTTAAACCATTCACAATAACATCAATGTATCTCGTCGATGACGAGAGAAAATCTAAAGTAATGTTTTTATTAAAAAGCAAGCATAAACCTGCACAAGAAGGGCTGCTATCCACAGCAAAAAAACCCTCCATTTCAAGGTAAAGTTTAAGAGAATCAAACTTAGAAGAGTTTAAACGAGTTTCTGACAGGAAAATGAAATCTGGACATAAACGAAAAATAATGGAACGAAGCTCGTGAACTGCCGAGGGCATACCAAGTCCCCGACAGTTCCAACATATGGCCCTCATTTCTCTCGGCGGGGTTGACCGTCAACCACCGCCGAAGAGTTTTTGCTGCTCATCCCAGCTTTCTTTTGATTTTTTTCGATCTGTTTCACTACTTTGCCGGCAACCAAAGGTGATGTTCTCGGCCGTTTGGCAATCCCTCCGGTAATAATATGTGACGTGCGTTTAGATTTCTTAAGGACAACAGCATCCAGTCCCTTATCTGTCGTGGCAGCCAACCAAACTTCAAATTCCGGATTAACCGGTTCCTTGCCTTTGTCCCTCGGACCTTTACCTTTGTTCGAGCTTTCCCTTGTGGCTGTGTCATCCACGATAGGCACTGGAAAAGCATCCTCATCAATCAAAATGAAACGTTTGTCCGGTGGTGTGTCAGACTTGTAAGGCTGCATAGCGTGGTCTTCATCCACTTCAGCCTCCTTCGAGCCGTTAACCACGGACTCTTCATCCGCTGGAATCATTTCTAGTGGTGCAACATCCAGTGGCTCCAGCTGTTCAGAGTCTGCATCGACAGCAACATCAGCGACTGTCCCTTCTACCGGCAGTGGCGATGCTGCATTAGGAGGAGAGGTGGCAAGCTCCTCGCCCAGCAGATCATCCTCCTCCAGATTCATCGTACCATCTCCCGGTTGCACCGTGGGTGTTCCCTGCACCACGTCCGGGGTGGCCATAGGGGTGGGAGTAGCCTTGTCCTTCCCATTGTTCACTGAAATGGAAACAGTGGAGGATACATGTTTTTGTAAGTATATAGCAGTTAAAGATGCAAGCATATATAGTAACATTACATCCCATGAATAAGCACTGCACAGCCGGTAAAAGGAACATGAAAACAAGCTTATAAACCATATACATGCATTGTGAAACCGGTAGAGGGAGCATGAGAGGGATCTTATAGGCCCTATATATATACTGTAGAAATCTTGAAAAAAATAGGGTTTTAGCCCTAGAATCGAGACACATGTGGCATAACAACCATGCATAAAATAGGAATAAAAACCTACAATCCACATACATATTCCATAAAAATCATGAAGAAAAGGGAAAAAACCTGTGGATTGTTCCTACGGATTAGAAGAGGATCCTGGTTCAAAGTAACAGACCCGGCCTCTAACGTTCGTTTTAACCTTTGGTTTAGGAGCAGGTGCATGAAGCCAATCACCCTATGGCAGCCCTGCACTTGGCTTATCCTTGAAAGCAGCACAAGTTGCACGGAGATGGAACAACATCCCACAACCGTGACAGAAATTAGGTAATTTCTCATATCTCACCGGAAGCATTTTAGGCTTTTCCGGATTCTCCTCATCTGCTAGTGCTACACCTCGCCGGAGGGGCTGATTAACATCGATGAGCACACCAACCCTTAGGAACTGTACCCGGTTCCCTTCATCGTCTTTGCGAGTGTCGGTGCTTATCACTGCACCTAGGCCACTGCCTAGGGCACGTCCGGATACATTGGCCACAGTGTCGCCTATCATCATCGCTAGGGGCACACGTAGGATACGGACCCATATCCTCATGTGCGTAAATTTATATTCCTCCAACGTCAGCTGAGGTTGAATGGGAGCGAGGGCTAGCCAGTCACGCTTGAATGTCCATGGCCCTCTCTTAAGAATGTCCTTGACCTTTGCAACGGATTCAAACTTGAACAGGAAGTAACTCGAGCCAAGAATCATGGTGGAGATAAGTTTATCTTCCTTCCAAACAGCCGTGAAAACCTTTACCAGGGCAGTGTCGTCCGGTTTGGTTGTGGGAAAAAGCTTCCCTAACAGTGAGCATCGTTGATCCTCCAACGGTATGGCCTTCGTGGCCTTGGGAGCGTAAACCACAGCATGCTCCTCTGCAGTAAACTGCAGGTTGTCGAAGTGATCTAGGAAAGAATCCGAGGAGGCCATTGTTTGTGAAGACCTAGAGTAGGGAAATTGAAAGAAGCAGAAAGCTAGAATGGAGATACAGCAGGAAGTGTTACTCCAATAATATCCCTCTCTATTCGATAAGGTGAGGTAATCCACTAGAAAAATTTGAATTAATTCTAAATTTAGGAATTCAAAATTTAATTGGTGAAAATTATATGGATTGAAGATAATCCCTCTAGGGTAGAGACGTATGAGTCTAATAATTCTCCTTTCTTTTAGGAGTGTATCCGATATGAATACATGGATTATATTAAAAGATGATAATTCAAAAACATTTTATGTGATAGAATCCATCCAACAAATATCCTAGATTTTAGGAGGCTTGATGTTGGGTAGTGGTTGAGTCCCAACAGAAGACCCCAAGGTAATTTGGATTTGAATTCAAAAGAAAGCAAATCTCGTAAAAATAGGGGCTGAACGTTAATCAGTATATTCCAGATATTCCGGGATTTGGAAGCCGATGGCAGTGGTGGTGGCCGGAGGATGCCGACCATCGAAAGCGTCAGAAGCCACTGCCTCCATTGAATTCGATAGCCTCTCGGTGCAGCAGCCACCATGAACCCCGTCTGCATGTGCCATGCATGTAGTATGAGGGTTTCAGTTTCAGGGACGCGTAATCCCTGCCATGCATGCAGTAGAAGGCCTCCATCGTTAGGAACGTGCTTCCTATGCCTAGAGACCAGCCACGAGGGCTCCAATTGCCACCAATTCGATGGCCCATTTGACGTTATTCTTACGAATAAGCCGATAGATTGACAAGGCCCAGAGGGCCAGGAAAATTTCCATTCAAAGGAACGGAGTAAATGTTTACAAGGCCTCGAGGGCCAGGATCGTTGCACCGCTGCCGGGAGAATTAGGAGTAATGCAAGGCCCGGCCAATGCTGGAACCACATCCATAATGCACTAATGACATAAGGAATGTGGCCGGAGTGATCGAGCCAAAGCTTGATCCAGAAAATTATAAATAAAATATTACAAGAGTAAATAACAGGAGAAAAAATTAAAAAAACAAGAGGAGATGTACTTACCTTTGCCAACTCTGCTCTGCTCGTAGCGTGAAACCATTGCCAATGGTTGCAGAAATGGTTGCTGCAAGGCAGCGGTGAGGGGAGGATAAGGTGGCGTTTGGTGGCATGAAACCAATAACATCAGTTGCATGCTGGCAGAAAGAGGAAATTTAGGTGGTGGATATGTGGTGGCCGTGGGGGTGGGGTTTCAAAATTGTGGCGGAGGGGACGGTGGTTGAGGTTGAGGAGGAGAGAGAGGGAGAGAAAAAGCAAAGGAAGGAAATGAGAGAGTTCAGAGAGAATTTTCATTCCCCATTGAAATTTTAACTGAGTAAAACCCGTTGGAATTTTAACTGAGTAAAAAGTACATAAATTGAGGTTTTGCAATATAATTTTGTTGAAAAGCCCCTAATCAATTACATGAACTCCTAAAATTTGATTAAAACATGTTTTGCAGTCCTTTTTGTAGAGGTTTCAGACGAGCGGTTCGAAATGAGCCTTTCAATGGACCCGTTGGAATTTTAACTGAGTAAAAAGTACAGAAATTGAGGTTTTGCAATATAATTGTGTTGAAAAGCTCCTAATCAATTACATGAATTCCTAATATTTGATTAAAACTTGTTTTGCGGTCCTTTTTGTAGAGGTTTCGGATGAGCGGGTGGAAATGGGCCTTTTAATGCACCCGTTGGAATTTTAACTGAGTAAAAAGTACAAAAATTGAGGTTTTGCAATAGAATTGTGTTGAAAAGCTCCTAATCAATTATTTGGACTCCTAATATTTGAATAAAACTTTTTTGCGATCCTTTTTGTAGAGGTTTCGGACGAGCAGGTCTAAATGGGCCTTTCAATAGGCCTGTTGGAATTTTAACTGAGTAAAAAGTTTAAAAATTGAGGTTTTTCAATACCATTGTGTTGAAAAGCTCCTAATCAATTATTTGAACTCCTAAAATTTGATTAAAAATTGTTTTCTGGTCCTTTTTAACGAGGTTTCGGATGAGCAGGTCTAAATGGGCCTTCCAATGGACCCGTTGGAATTATAACTGAGTAAAAAGTACAGAAATTGAGGTTTTGCAATATACTTGTTTTGAAAAGCTCCTAATCAATTACATGAACTGCTAAGATTTGATTAAAACTTGTTTTACAGTCCTTTTTGTAGAGGTTTTGTAACCCCCTTAACCCGGCCTAGACGGTTGACCCGAATTAAGAAGTTTACACGGGGAAAACCAAAGTCAACCCGAAAGTCAACCTTGATTAACGACCCTTTTTTTTCTTTTTAATCTTGTCTAAATGCACATTAACCCTAGATATGTTCACAAGATAATCATACTCAAAGATCAAAACAATCAGAGAACATTCAGGGACTCAATTGAACAAATTACAACTTTAGGGACCAAAATGTAAATTCTGATAATTATAAGGACTTAACCCAATTAGAAGTTACCCACTTGAAATTAATCATCTTTCATGCTTCTCTGCCAAATTTCAGCTCAAACGGACATTCCAAACTCATTCAATTGCAATAACAAATTTCGGGACCAAAACGCAAGCATTTCAAAACATATAACCATCAATTTCAGAGCCCAACGGTCGAGTGTTCCGAAACAGGGAGGACCTGTTCCGAAACACGGGACCGTTCCGAAACTGGTTCCGAAACGAGGCTTGGCAGTGGCATTTCCGTTCCGGAACGGTTCCTCTCGTTTCGGAACGCCTAGACCATTTCAGGCCCCTGTTCCGAAACGGTAGCACCCGTTCCGATACGGCCTGCCCAGATTTGCAGATTTTTGCTGAATTAACACATATTTGACCCATCAAACATGCTCCAAATGCCACCAAAATATACCAGCAAGTCATTCAACAATCAAGGAACATAATTGCTTCAATCATACTCAAACATGGCATCAATTAAGCAAATCCCCAATTCTATAGGCAAGCTTCCTATTTCATAAACCATTCAAGCATCAAAATACCAAATCAACCACATAAAGGCCATTTACATGTTCCAACAACATTAACAACATAAAACCAACTTAAGGAGTCCAAAACATCTCCTAAAACATCAACATAGGTTCCCCATTGCCAAATGCCAAAAGCTAATAGTGTTTAAGAAACCTTCACCATACATGAGCTTAGTTCACCACTTGGATTCTTCACCTCCTTGCTGCCCTCAATGCACTTTAATGCTTTGCATTATTGGTTTAAGAAAAGAGAGAGAGAGAGCGTAAGCGAAAAGCTTAGTGAGGAATGCTCATTTAAAACCACACAATAATGCATTTAAGAAACACCTTTAAAACCTTAAATCATACATCATTTGCACATGCACTAAAGCATTTAAAACAAGCAATTCATGCTTCAAGTTCATAACATGTCACATTGGCAACAAGTGATACATTCAACATAAGATCCACACATGGACTTTTAAACACCATTGTGATCTTATAATTTCCAAGGACCACACATGGACTTTTAAACACCATTGTGTCCTTAACAAGAATCATCCATGGACTTTTAAACACCATGACAAGGACCACACAAGGACTTTTAAACACCTTTGTGTCCTTAACAAGAATCACCCAAGGACTTTTAAACACCTTGGTGTTCTTAAATAACAAGGCTTACACAAGGAATTTTAACCACCTTTGTAACCTTAACCAAGAACCAACCATGGACTTTTAAACACCATGTTGTTCTTAAAATACACAAGATTCACACAAGGACTTTTAACCACCTTTGTGATCTTAACCAAGAACCAACCATGGACTTTTACCCACCATGTTGTTCTTAAATAAACAAGGCTCACACAAGGACTTTTAAACACCTTTGTGACCTTAACCATCACTTGCCAATATGCATCATTAACAACAATATTCCACTGTTTTTAAGCATTTAACAAAGCCATAAACATCATGCATCCTTAGGCATCAAACCACATTTAAACAATGTTCAAAAACAAGGATCTCTTACCTTGAGCATCCTTCAACACATGGCTTATAATCTCAGCAAATAAACATGCTAAATATGCTTCCATAACAGGATTTAAAACATGCAAACAAACCACATTGCACACAACCAATCCATGGTTCATCATCAAGAGAGTTTTTCCGAAAACTTACTCTTGAGCTTAGCTAAGTTGCTTAGACTTAAACTAAGCTCCCAAACCTTCAAAACATTGGTTTCAAAGCTGAAAACCAAAATCCACTCACCGATTCCGTTTCGCCTCTTGCCGAAACACCAATCAAGCTTCCGGATCTCCACCACTAGAATCCAAAGATGACTCCCCTGTTTTAAACACATCAAAACAGTAGATTAATGCATCATCATGCATTAATATCTACAATGAAAGCACCTAAACTCGCTGCTCTCATCCACACTCCATTTTCGGCTACCAAACACAACCGAAAACACAACCAAACAACTCCACAACACTACCCAGCCAAGATTCATCAACTCTAAACATCTTTAAACATTAATTAACATCCAAAATGGATCTCAACACATCCTTATACCTCCAGCCATAACAGATCATCAAGATCACTCCACAAACCATCACTATTACAAGTAAAACTTAGGAAATTCAACCTATCCAGGATTGCATTGATTAAATCTCAATTTCTCATCAATTAAACATTCATTTAACATCAAATTGACACCTCAAAACACTGCCCAATCAGATTATACGAAATTTCATCAAAATCAAACAAATCTTGCATTTTAAAGCCAAAATCAATAATACAATTGTAAAACCTTTAATTAAACACAAATCAAGGATTGAGAACTTGGGAATTTCAGTAAAGAACTGAGAATTTAGAGGAGAAGGACGTTCATACCTCTAAACTTGAGTTTCTCCCTTTTTAGAATCAAAATTCTTGAAGATCCAAGTAGCAAATGGTGAGGTTTTGTTGAAGAGATGATTAGAGATCAAAAGAGAATTAAAATCTCATGTTTGGATGTCAAAAATCAGAGGAAAAAGCTCTGGAGAAATGTGTTTGGTTTGAGAGAAAAGATGAGAGAAAATGAAAATAGAATTTTAGGAAAAGTTAGTTGGAAAATGCCAAAATATCTTCCCTCTCTTTTTCTTTTATTTAAAAACCATTTATTAAACCTTTAATATTTAGGAAAAATCTGGAGAAACTCCTATTGGGTAAATAGCTCCTTAAAGATTCAAAGTTTCAATCATTTTTAAAACAGTCTCACAGTTTTCGAAAATTACATTTTGGTCACTAACCCAAAATGTCACACTTCCAAACCTTATTTTGTAAAATTGATTTCACTTTTCTCTTATACATAATAAAAGAGGATTTTAAGACATTTTTCCACATTTTTAACGCAACCCGAACTAGGCTTTCCTAAATTCACTCTTTTATATTCGAACCGCGAACCGACCGGTCCGGTCCAAACCCAAAACTTCTAAGCCCAAAATTGGGGTGTTACAACTCTCCCCCCTTAAGAAATTTCGTCCTCGAAATTTACATGAAGGAAAGAAATACGAAAACTGCTCCAGCATGTCATCTTTCCGTTCCCACGTGGCTTCCTCAGCACCACGATGCTTCCACAACACCTTTACCAACTCAATGGTCTTGCCACGAAGAACCTTACTATCCGAATCCAGAATCTTCACCGGTTCCTCATCATAGGTCAAATCCGGATTCAATTCCACTTCTTCCACAGGCATCACATGTGAAGGATCCGATCTATACTTCTGAAGCATAGAAACATGAAACACATCATGAATCTTCTCCCACTCCTGAGGTAACCTCAACTTATACGCAACAGGACCCACACGCTCAATCACCTCGTATGGTCCAATGTACCTAGGGCTCAACTTACCCTTACGGCCAAATCTCATCACCTTTTTCCAAGGCGAAACCTTCAAAAACACACGGTCACCCACCACATACTCAATCTCCTTACGCTTCAAATCCGCGTAAGACTTTTGCCGATCAGATGCTGCCTTCAAGCGCTCACAAATGAGCTTCACCTTCTCGGTGGTTCCCTTCAACAAAGCTGGCATCGAAACCAACTTCTGTCCCGTTTCAGCCCAACACAGAGGAGTCCTACACTTCCTCCCGTACAAAGCCTCATAAGGTGCCATTTGAATACTTGATTGATAACTATTGTTATAGGCAAACTCCACCAAAGGCAAATGTTTCTCCCATGAGCCCTGAAACTCAATTACGCAGCACCTCAACATATCCTCCAAAACCTAGATAACACGCTCGGACTGACCATCCGACTGAGGATGATAAGATGTACTAAAATTCAACCGCGTACCCAAAGCTTGATGCAAACACTGCCAGAAACGCGATGTAAACCTCGGATCCCTATCCGACACAATCGACTTAGGCACACCATGCAGCCGCACAATCTCAGCAATGTACAGCTCCGCAAGCTTATCCAAAGAATACGTAGTATGCACAGGCAAGAAATGCGCACACTTCGTCAAGCGATCCACAATTACCCACACCGAATTCTTCTTCGATGGTGACAAGGGAAAACCAGATACAAAATCCACGGTAATCCTTTCCCACTTCCATTCAGGGATTCTCAACGGTTGCAACAACCCTGAAGGAAACTGATGCTCAGCCTTAACTCGCTGACACACCATGCACTTGCTCACAAACTCAGCAACATCCTTCTTCAAACCCACCCAATAGTACTCATCACGAAGATCATGATACATCTTAGTACTACCAGGGTGCATAGCAAAAGGACTACTATGACCTTCAGTCAGAATAGCACGCCTCAACTCAGCATCATTGGGCACTACTATCCGACTCCCAAAACACAACACTCCATCATCATTAAAACAGAAATCCGAAGGCCTACCCTCCGCGATATCCTGAACATGAGATACCAAGGAATCATCCAACAACTGCTTTTCCTTGATCAACTGAACCAAAGATGGTTTCACCTGCAACTCAGCCACAAGACCACCATCATGCGAAATACTCAAACTGGCAAACATAGCCCTCAACTCAACAGCTACCTTCCTACTCAAGGCATATGCTACAACATTAGCCTTCCCAGGGTGATACTCAATCGTCAAATCATAATCCTTGAGCAACTCCACCCAACGTCGCTGCCTAAGGTTCAACTCCTTCTGAGACATCAGATACCTCAAACTCTTGTGATCCGTGTACACAGTACACTTCTCACCATACAGATAATGCCTCCAGATCTTCAAAGCAAAAACCACCGCAGCCAACTCAATGTCATGCGTAGGATAATTGCGCTCATGCACCTTCAACTGCCGCGATGCATAAGCCACCACCTTACCCTCTTGCATCAACACACAACCCAAACCAACATAGGATGCATCACTATACACCACAAACTCTTTCCCTGATTCAGGTTGAACCAAGATAGGAGCTTGCGTCAAAGCTGCCTTAAGCTTCTCAAAAGCCTGTTGTCTCGCTTCCGTCCACTCATACCTAACATCCTTTTGTAACAACTTTGTCAAAGGTACGGCAATCTTCGAAAACCCATCCACGAACCTCCGGTAGTATCCTGCCAAACCGAGGAAACTACGGACTTCATGAACCGACTTAGGAACCTTCCAATTCATCACCGCTTCAATCTTCTGAGGATCAACACGAATCCCCTCAGCAGAAACCACATGCCCAAGAAACACCACTTCTTTAAGCCAGAACACACACTTGCTCAGCTTAGCATAAAGCTGATTCTCCAACAAAGCTTGCAACACAACTCTCAAATGCTCTTTATGCTCCTCCTCAGTACGCAAGTACACGAGGATATCATCAATGAACACCACAACAAACTTATCCAGGTATTCATGAAACACACGATTCATCATGTCCATGAAAGCTGCAGGAGCATTTGTCAAACCAAACGGCATCACAAGGAACTCATAATGCCCATACCTCGTCCTGAAAGCTGTCTTAGGCACATCCACATCTTTCACCTTCAACTGGTAATACCCTGACCTCAAGTCAATCTTAGAGAACACAGCTGCTCCCCGAAATTGATCAAAGAGATCATCAATTCTCGGCAAAGGATATCGATTCTTGATAGTCAACTTGTTCAGCTGACGATAATCAATGCACATTCTCATAGTGCCATCCTTCTTCTTCACAAACAAGACTGGTGCACCCCAAGGTGACACACTCGGCCGAGTGAACCCACGATCAAGCAACTCTTGCAATTGTGTCTTCAGCTCTTTCAATTCTTTAGGTGCCATTCTATAAGGAGTAATGGACACAGGAGTTGTGTTCTCATACAGCTCAATCCCAAACTCCACCTCACGATTAGGAGGTAATCCAGGCAAATCCTCAGGAAACACGCCAGGAAACTCTTTCACAACCCTGATATCTTGCACACGCAACTCCTTAGAACAAGGATTCATCACAAAAGCTAGATAAGCTTCACAACCTTGCCTCAGCATCCGGCTCGCCTCCAATGTAGACACCACATTGGCAAGAAACTTCACATTCTCACCGACCACAACAACCTCATAATCATCCACAAGTTTCAAAGAAACTCGCTTATTCTTACAATCCACTACAGCACGATGCTCAGCAAGCCAATCCATACCAAGGATTACATCAAAACCATAGAAAGGCAACTCCATAAGATCAACATGAAAAACATGATCTTGAACAACCAAAGGACATCTTCTATAAAGCTTTCGAGTCACAACAGTTTCACCAAAAGAACTAGTGACACGCATACCAACATCCAAAGACTCAACAGGCAAACCAAGCAACTCAGCATGCTCACGCAATATATATGAGTGTGTAGAGCCAGAATCAATCAAGGAAAGTAATGACAAGGATTGCAGAGTGAAAGTACCTGCGATCACATCCGCGTCATTCCTCCCCTCCCTTTGAGCAAACACTCTAGCCTGACCACCACCTTCAGGCTGAACAGCTACAACATGAGCCACATTACGAACACCATCCTCCCTACGCTGGAAGTTAACACGGCCGCGCCCACGACCTCTTTGTGGTGCAGCAACTACAGGAGCACGCACTTGGCCACCAGCCAACATAGGACACTCTCGCCTCATATGATCCGTAGATCCATAGTTCCAGCACGCATTACCAGCTGCCACAACAGGAGCCTGCACCTCCCTCACAGCTCGAGGACAATCACGTTTCATGTGGCCACGCGAACCACATGTCCAACATGCACTCGGATCAACTCTAGCGTTGCCTCCCCGAGCAGGCGCACCACCACCTCGCTTAGCTGAGGACTGATACTTCTGATCACGCCCCCTCTTGTTCCGTCCACCACCGGAACTATACTCGGCTGCTCGCTTGCCAGCACTTGACCCAGCACTTCTAGCAGATAAACCCAAGTTCATCTCAATGTCCTTTGCTCGGCCAACCAGCACATCAAAATCATTATACTCGGTAGCCAGCACATACATCTTTACATCCGTCACCAAGCCATAACGGAACCTTTCACACCTTTCCCGCTCATCCGGGACAAGCTCAGGTGCATACTGACTGAGTCGAACAAACTGGACCTCGTACTCAGCCACAGACATGCTCCCCTGGGTAAGAGACATGAACTCCTTTTTCTTTTCATCTAGGTACCTCACACCTAGATACCTTCTCTTGAACACACTCTGGAAGAACGTCCAAGTTACATCAGCTTCCGCCATCCTAGCGATTGTGGTTGTCCACCACGTGTATGCATCATCCTGCAGCAATGACACCACACACCCCAGCTTCTGCACATCAGTGCAACTCATTTGACCCAAGATTCTCTTGGTACTTTCCAACCAAGCCTCAGAACCTTCCGCCGACAAACCCATGAACTCAGTCCCTCCCAGACTGCGCAAACGCTCCAAGGGTAGTCTAACTCCAGCATCTCCCTGATGCCCAGCTCCTTGAGCTCCAGCTACTGCTGCTTGAAAAGCTCCAGCAATAGCTTGAATCAACACTATCATGTCAGGTACAGCTTGCCCCTGACCAGCTTCAGGTCCAGCGACCCCAGCACCAGCTGCCGCTCCAGCTCTTTCACCCTCAGCACCACCACCACCAGGTGGAGGAGGTAAATCCACCGCACTTTCAACATTCTCATCGTTCTCATTCTCATTCTGAGCCGTAGCTCGCACATTACCCCGCGTCTCTCTACGAGGTCCCATTCACTAACAACGCAATCACAATGCAAATAAACAAAGTCAGGCTCAGCAAGGTAAGCAATCCAAGTACTCAAGCTCATTTCCAAATTAAAAACAACATCATTTCATTAGCTTTGTTTTGGCAATGGGTCTCCCTATCATGCTTCACTACAGTATACACCACAATTGTAACATGCTTACAATTCACACATCATGCTTTCACTCAACAAGCATACAAAGCATACATACATCAATCACCCACATAATCATTCCCAATTACTCGAGAACTCAGCTCTGATACCACCAAATGTAACCCCCTTAACCCGGCCTAGACGGTTGACCCGAATTAAGAAGTTTACACGGGGAAAACCAAAGTCAACCCGAAAGTCAACCTTGATTAACGACCCTTTTTTTTCTTTTTAATCTTGTCTAAATGCACATTAACCCTAGATATGTTCACAAGATAATCATACTCAAAGATCAAAACAATCAGAGAACATTCAGGGACTCAATTGAACAAATTACAACTTTAGGGACCAAAATGTAAATTCTGAAAATTATAAGGACTTAACCCAATTAGAAGTTACCCACTTGAAATTAATCATCTTTCATGCTTCTCTGCCAAATTTCAACTCAAACGGACATTCCAAACTCATTCAATTGCAATAACAAATTTCGGGACCAAAACGCAAGCATTTCAAAACATATAACCATCAATTTCAGAGCCCAACGGTCGAGTGTTCCGAAACAGGGAGGACCTGTTCCGAAACGCGGGACCGTTCCGAAACTGGTTCCGAAACGAGGCTTGGCAGTGGCATTTCCGTTCCGGAACGGTTCCTCCCGTTTTGGAACGCCTAGACCATTTCAGGCCCCTGTTCCGAAACGGTAGCACCCGTTCCGATACGGCCTGCCCAAATTTGCAGATTTTTGCTGAATTAACACATATTTGACCCATCAAACATGCTCCAAATGCCACCAAAATATACCAGCAAGTCATTCAACAATCAAGGAACATAATTGCTTCAATCACACTCAAACATGGCATCAATTAAGCAAATCCCCAATTCTATAGGCAAGCTTCCTATTTCATAAACCATTCAAGCATCAAAATACCAAATCAACCACATAAAGGCCATTTACATGTTCCAACAACATTAACAACATAAAACCAACTTAAGGAGTCCAAAACATCTCCTAAAACATCAACATAGGTTCCCCATTGCCAAATGCCAAAAGCTAATAGTGTTTAAGAAACCTTCACCATACATAAGCTTAGTTCACCACTTGGATTCTTCACCTCCTTGCTGCCCTCAATGCACTTTAATGCTCTGCATTATTGGTTTAAGAAAAGAGAGAGAGAGAGCGTAAGCGAAAAGCTTAGTGAGGAATGCTCATTTAAAACCACACAATAATGCATTTAAGAAACACCTTTAAAACCTTAAATCATACATCATTTGCACATGCACTAAAGCATTTAAAACAAGCAATTCATGCTTCAAGTTCATAACATGTCGCATTGGCAACAAGTGATACATTCAACATAAGATCCACACATGGACTTTTAAACACCATTGTGATCTTATAATTTCCAAGGACCACACATGGACTTTTAAACACCATTGTGTCCTTAACAAGAATCATACATGGACTTTTAAACACCATGACAAGGACCACACAAGGACTTTTAAACACCTTTGTGTCCTTAACAAGAATCACCCAAGGACTTTTAAACACCTTGGTGTTCTTAAATAACAAGGCTTACACAAGGAATTTTAACCACCTTTGTAACCTTAATCAAGAACCAACCATGGACTTTTAAACACCATGTTGTTCTTAAAATACACAAGATTCACACAAGGACTTTTAACCACCTTTGTGATCTTAACCAAGAACCAACCATGGACTTTTACCCACCATGTTGTTCTTAAATAAACAAGGCTCACACAAGGACTTTTAAACACCTTTGTGACCTTAACCATCACTTGCCAATATGCATCATTAACAACAATATTCCACTGTTTTTAAGCATTTAACAAAGCCATAAACATCATGCATCCTTAGGCATCAAACCACATTTAAACAATGTTAAAAAACAAGGATCTCTTACCTTGAGCATCCTTCAACACATGGCTTATAATCTCAGCAAATAAACATGCTAAATATGCTTCCATAACAGGATTTAAAACATGCAAACAAACCACATTGCACACAACCAATCCATGGTTCATCATCAAGAGAGTTTTTCCGAAAACTTACCCTTGAGCTTAGCTAAGTTGCTTAGACTTAAACTAAGCTCCCAAACCTTCAAAACATTGGTTTCAAAGCTGAAAACCAAAATCCACTCACCGATTCCGTTTCGCCTCTTGCCGAAACACCAATCAAGCTTCCGGATCTCCACCACTAGAATCCAAAGATGACTCCCCTGTTTTAAACACATCAAAACAGTATATTAATGCATCATCATGCATTAATATCTACAATGAAAGCACCTAAACTCGCTGCTCTCATCCACACTCCATTTTTGGCTACCAAACACAACCGAAAACACAACCAAACAACTCCACAACACTACCCAGCCAAGATTCATCAACTCTAAACATCTTTAAACATTAATTAACATCCAAAATGGATCTCAACACATCCTTATACCTCCAGCCATAACAGATCATCAAGATCACTCCACAAACCATCACTATTACAAGTAAAACTTAGGAAATTCAACCTATCCGGGATTGCATTGATTAAATCTCAATTTCTCATCAATTAAACATTCATTTAACATTAAATTGACACCTCAAAACACTGCCCAATCAGATTATATGAAATTTCATCAAAATCAAACAAATCTTGCATTTTAAAGCCAAAATCAAGAATACAATTGTAAAACCTTTAATTAAACACAAATCAAGGATTGAGAACTTGGGAATTTCAGTAAAGAACTGAGAATTTAGAGGAGAAGGACGTTCATACCTCTAAACTTGAGTTTCTCCCTTTTTAGAATCAAAATTCTTGAAGATCCAAGTAGCAAATGGTGAGGTTTTGTTGAAGAGATGATTAGAGATCAAAAGAGAATTAAAATCTCATGTTTGGATGTCAAAAATCAGAGGAAAAAGCTCTGGAGAAATGTGTTTGGTTTGAGAGAAAAGATGAGAGAAAATGAAAATAGAATTTTAGGAAAAGTTAGTTGGAAAATGCCAAAATATCTTCCCTCTCTTTTTCTTTTATTTAAAAACCATTTATTAAACCTTTAATATTTAGGAAAAATCTGGAGAAACTCCTATTGGGTAAATAGCTCCTTAAAGATTCAAAGTTTCAATCCTTTTTAAAACAGTCTCACAGTTTTCGAAAATTACATTTTGGTCACTAACCCAAAATGTCACACTTCCAACCCTTATTTTGTAAAATTGATTTCACTTTTCTCTTATACATAATAAAAGAGGATTTAAAGACATTTTTCCACATTTTTAACGCAACCCGAACTAGGCTTTCCTAAATTCACTCTTTTATATTCGAACCGCGAACCGACCGGTCCGGTCCAAACCCAAAACTTCTAAGCCCAAAATTGAGTAAAAAGTACAGAAATTGAGGTTTTGCAATATAATTGTGTTGAAAAGCTCCTAATCAATTATTTGAACTCATAAAATTTGAATAAAACTTTTTTGCGGTCCTTTTTGTAGAGGTTTCGGACGAGCATGTCTAAATGGGCCTTACAATGGACCCGTTGGAATTTTAACTGATTAAAAAGTAAAGAAATTGAGGTTTTGCAATATAATTGTGTTGAAAATCTCCTAATAAAATATTTTAACTCCTAAAATTTGATTAAAACTTGTTTTGCGGTCCTCTTTGTCGAGCTTTCGGACGAGCAGGCCTAAATGGGTCTTTCAATGGACCCGTTGGAATTTTAACTGAGTAAAAAGTACATAAATTGAGGTTTTGCAATATAATTGTGTTGAAAAGCGCCTAATCAATTACATGAACTCCTAAAATTTGATTAAAACATGTTTTGCAGTCCTTTTTGTATAGGTTTCAGACGATCGGGTCGAAATGGGCCTTTCAATGGACCCGTTGGAATTTTAACTGAGTAAAAAGTACAGAAATTGAGGTTTTGCAATATAATTGTGTTGAAAAGCTCCTAATCAATTACATGAATTCCTAATATTTGATTAAAACTTGTTTCGCAGTCCTTTTTGTAGAGGTTTCGGATGAGCGGGTCGAAATGGGCCTTTCAATGGACCCGTTGGAATTTTAACTGAGTAAAAAGTACAAAAATTGAGGTTTTGCAATATAATTGTGTTGAAAAGCTCCTAATCAATTATTTGGACTCCTAATATTTGAATAAAACTTTTTTGCGATCCTTTTTGTAGAGGTTTCGGACAAGCAGGTCTAAATGGGCCTTTCAATGGACCCATTGGAATTTTAACTGAGTAAAAAGTACATAAATTGAGGTTTTGCAATATAATTGTGTTGAAAAGCTCCTAATCAATTACATGAATTCCTAATATTTGATTAAAACTTGTTTCGCAGTCCTTTTTGTAGAGGTTTCGGATGAGCGGGTCGAAATAGGCCTTTCAATGGACCCGTTGGACTTTTAACTGAGTAAAAAGTATAAAAATTGAGGTTTTGCAAGATAATTGTGTTGAAAAGCTCCTAATCAATTATTTGAACTCCTAATATTTGAATAAAACTTTTTTGCGGTCCTTTTTATAGAGGTTTCGGACGAGCAGGTCTAACTAGGCCTTTCAATAGGCCCGTTGGAATTTTAACTGAGTAAAAAGTTTAAAAATTGAGGTTTTTCAATACAATTGTGTTGAAAAGCTCCTAATAAATTATTTGAACTCCTAAAATTTGATTAAAAATTGTTTTGTGGTCCTTTTTAACGAGGTTTCGGACGAGCAGGTCTAAATGGGCCTTCCAATGGACCTGTTGGAATTATAACTGAGTAAAAAGTACAGAAATTGAGGTTTTGCAATATAATTGTGTTGAAAAGCTCCTAATCAATTACATGAACTCCTAAGATTTGATTAAAACTTGTTTTACAGTCCTTTTTGTAGAGGTTTCGGACGAGCGGGTCGAAATGGGCCTTTCAATGGACCCGTTGAAATATTAACTGAGTAAAAAGTACATAAATTGATGTTTTGCAATATAATTGTGTTGAAAAGCTCCTAATAAATTATTTGAACTCATAAAATTTGAATAAAACTTTTTTGCGGTCCTTTTTGTAGAGGTTTCGGACGAGCAGGTCTAAATGGGTCTTACAATGGACTCGTTGGAATTTTAACTGAGTAAAAAGTAAAGAAATTGAGGTTTTGCAATATAATTGTGTTGAAAAGCTCATAATAAAATATTTGAACTCCTAAAATTTGATTAAAACTTGTTTTGCGGTCCTCTTTGTCGAGCTTTCGGACGAGCAGGACTAAATGGGCCTTTCAATGGACCCGTTGGAATTTTAACTGAGTAAAAAGTACAAAAATTGAGGTTTTGCAATATAATTGTGTTGAAAAGCTCCTAATCAATTATTTGGACTCCTAATATTTGAATAAAACGTTTTTGCGATCCTTTTGTAGAGGGTTCGGACGAGCAGGTCTAAATGGGCCTTTCAATAGGCCCGTTGGAATTTTAACTGAGTAAAAAGTTTAAAAATTGAGGTTTTCCAATACAATTGTGTTGAAAAGCTCCTAATCAATTATTTGAACTCCTAAAATTTGATTAAAACTTGTTTTGCGGTCCTTTTTAACGAGGTTTCGGACGAGCAGGTCTAAATGGGTCTTCCAATGGACCCGTTGGAATTATAACTGAGTAAAAAGTACAGAAATTGAGGTTTTGCATTATAATTGTGTTGAAAAGCTCCTTATCCAATTACATGAACTCCTAAGATTTGATTAAAACTTGTTTTACAGTCCTTTTTGTAGAGGTTTCGGACGAGCGGGTCGAAATGGGCCTTTCAATGGACCCGTTGAAATTTTAACTGAGTAAAAAGTACAGAAATTGTGGTTTTGCAATATAATTGCGTTGAAAAGCTCCTAATCAATTATTTGAACTCATAAAATTTGAATAAAACTTTTTTGCGGTCCTTTTTGTAGAGGTTTCGGACGAGCAGGTCTAAATGGGCCTTACAATGGACCCGTTGGAATTTTAACTGAGTAAAAAGTAAAGAAATTGAGGTTTTGCAATATAATTGTGTTGAAAAGCTCCTAATAAAATATTTGAACTCCTAAAATTTGATTAAAACTTGTTTTGTGGTCCTCTTTGTCGAGCTTTCGGACGAGCATGCCTAAATGGACCTTTCAATGGACCCGTTGGAATTTTAACTGAGTAAAAAGTACACAAATTGAGGTTTTGAAATATAATTGTGTTGAAAAGCCCCTAATCAATTACATGAACTCCTAAAATTTGATTAAAACATGTTTTGCAGTCCTTTTTGTAGAGGTTTCAGACGAGCGGGTTGAAATGGGACTTTCAATGGACCCGTTGGAATTTTAACTGAGTAAAAAGTACAAAAATTGAGGTTTTGCAATACAATTGTGTTGAAAAGCTCCTAATCAATTACATGAATTCCTAATATTTGATTAAAACTTGTTTCGCAGTCCTTTTTGTAGAGGTTTCGGATGAGCGGGTCGAAATGGGCCTTTCAATGGACCCGTTGGAATTTTAACTGAGTAAAAAGTACAAAAATTGGGTTTTGCAATATAATTGTGTTGGAAAGCTCCTAATCAATTATTTGGACTCCTAATATTTGAATAAAACTTTTTTGCGATCCTTTTTGTAGAGGTTTCGGACGAGCAGGTATAAATGGGCATTTCAATAGGCCCGTTGGAATTTTAACTGAGTAAACAGTTTAAAAATTGAGGTTTTTCAATAAAATTGTGTTGAAAAGCTCCTAATCAATTCTCTGAACTCCTAAAATTTGATTAAAACTTGTTTTGCGGTCCTTTTTAACGAGGTTTCGGACGAGCAGGTCTAAATGGGCCTTCCAATGGACCCGTTGGAATTATAACTGAGTAAAAAGTACAGAAATTGAGGTTTTGCAATATAATTGTGTTGAAAAGCTCCTAATCAATTACATGAACTCCTAAGATTTGATTAAAATTTGTTTTACAGTCCTTTTTGTAGAGGTTTCGGATGAGCGGGTCGAAATGGGCCTTTCAATGGACCCGTTGAAATTTTAACTGAGTAAAAAGTACCGAAATTGAGGTTTTGCAATATAATTGTGTTGAAAAGCTCCTAATAAATTATTTGAACTCATAAAATTTGAATAAAAATTTTTTGCGGTCCTTTTTGTAGAGGTTTCAGACGAGCAGGTCTAAATGGGCCTTACAATGGACCCGTTGGAATTTTAACTGAGTAAAAAGTAAAGAAATTGAGGTTTTGCAATATAATTGTGTTGAAAAGCTCCTAATAAAATATTTGAACTCCTAAAATTTGATTAAAACTTGTTTTGCGGTCCTCTTTGTCGAGCTTTCGGACGAGCATCCCTAAATGGACCTTTCAATGGACCCGTTGGACTTTTAACTGAGTAAAAAGTACATAAATTGAGGTTTTGCAATATAATTGTGTTGAAAAGCCTCTAAACAATTACATGAACTCCTAAAATTTGATTAAAACATGTTTTGCAGTCCTTTTTATAGAGGTTTCAGACGAGCGGGTCGAAATGGGCCTTTCAATGGACCCGTTGGAATTTTAACTGAGTAAAAAGTACAGAAATTGAGGTTTTGCAATATAATTGTGTTGAAAAGCTCCTAATCAATTACATGAACTCCTAAAATTTGATTAAAACTTGTTTTGCAGTCTTTTTTGTAGAGGTTTCGGACGAGCGGATCGAAATGGGCCTTTCAATGGACCCTTTGGAACTTTCACTGTGTAAAAAGTATAAAAATTGAGGGTTTTCAGTATAATTGTGTTGAAAAGCTACTAATCATTTATTTGAACTCCTAAAATTTGATTAAAACTTTTTTGCGGCCCTTTTTGTATTGGTTTCAGACGAGCTGGTCTAAATGGGCCTTACAATGGACCCGTTGGAATTTTAACTGAGGAAAAAGTATAGAAATTGAGGTTTTGCATTATAATTGTGTTGAAAAGCTCCTAATCAATTACATGAACTCCTAAAATTTGATTAAAACTTGTTTTCCAGTCCTTTTTGTAGAGGTTTCGGACGAGCGGGTCGAAATGGGCCTTTCAATGGACCCGTTGGAATTTTAACTGAGTAAAAAGTACAAAAATTGAGGTTTTGCAATATAATTGTGTTGAAAAGCTCCTAATCAATTATTTGAACTCCTAATATTTGAATAAAACTTTTTTGCTATCCTTTTTGTAGAGGTTTCGGACAAGCAGGTCTAAATGGGCCTTTCAATGGGCCCGTTGGAATTTTCACTGAGTAAAAAGTATAAAAATTGAGGTTTTTCAATATAATTGTGTTCAAAAGCTCCTAATCAATTATTTGAACTCCTAATATTTGAATAAAACTTTTTTGCGGTCCTTTTTGTAGAGGGTTCGGACGAGCAGGTCTAAATGGGCCTTTCAATGGACTCGTTGTAAATTTAACTAAGTAAAAAGTATAAAAATTGAGGTTTGGAAATATAATTGTGTTGAAAATATCCTAATCAATTACATGATCTCCTAAAATTTGATTAAAACTTGTTTTGCGGCCCTTTTTGTAGAGGTTTCAGACGAGCATGTCTAAATGTGCCTTTCAATGGACCCATTGGAATTTTAATTGAGTAAAAAGTATAAAAATTGAGGTTTTGCAATATAATTGTGTTGAAAAGCTCCTAATAAATTATTTGAACTCCTAAAAGTTGATCAAAACTTGTTTTGCGGTCCTTTATGTAGAGGTTTCGGACGTGCGGGTCTAAATGGGCCTTTCAATGGACCCGTTGGAATTTTAACTGAGTAAAATGTATAAAAATTGAAGTTTTGCAATATAATTGTGTTGAAAAGCTCCTAATAAATTATTTGAACTCCTAAAATTTGATTAAAACTTTTTTTGCGGTCTTTTTTGTATCGGTTTCGAACGAGCAGGTCTAAATGGGCCTTACAATGGACCCGTTGGAATTTTAACTGAGTAAAAAGTAAAGAAATTGAGGTTTTGCAATATAATTGTGTTGAAAAGCTCCTAATAAAATATTTGAACTCCTAAAATTTGATTAAAACTTGTTTTGCGGTCCTCTTTGTCGAGCTTTCGGACGAGCAGGCCTAAATGGGCCTTTCAAAGGACCCGTTGGAATTTTAACTGAGTAAAAAGTACATAAATTGAGGTTTTGCAATATAATTGTGTGGAAAAGCCCCTAATCAATTACATGAACTCCTAAGATTTGATTAAAACATGTTTTGTAGTCCTTTTTGTAGAGGTTTCAGACGAGCGGGTCGAAATTGGCCTTTCAATGGACCCGTTGGAATTTTAACTGAGTAAAAAGTACAGAAATTGAGGTTTTGCAATATAATTGTGTTGAAAAGCTCCTAATCAATTACATGAATTCCTAGTATTTGATTAAAACTTGTTTCGCAGTCCTTTTTGTAGAGGTTTCGGATGAGCGGGTCGAAATGGGCCTTTCAATGGACCCGTTGGAATTTTAACTGAGTAAAAAGTACAAAAATTGAGGTTTTGCAATATAATTGTGTTGAAAAGCTCCTAATAAATTATTTGAACTCCTAATATTTGAATAAAACTTTTTTGCGATCCTTTTTGTAGAGGTTTCGGACGAGCAGGTCTAAATGGGCCTATCAATAGGCCCGTTGGAATTTTAACTGAGTAAAAAGTTTAAAAATTGAGGTTTTTCAATACAATTGTGTTGAAAAGCTCCTAATCAATTATTTGAACTCCTAAAATTTGATTAAAACTTGTTTTGCGGTCCTTTTTAACGAGGTTTCGAACGAGCAGGTCTAATTAAGCCTTCCAATGGACCCGTTGGAATTATAACTGAGTAAAAAGTACATAAATTGAGGTTTTGCAATATAATTATGTTGAAAAGCTCCTAATCAATTGCATGAACTCCTAAAATTTGATTAAAACTTGTGTTCCAGTCCTTTTTGTAGAGGTTTCGGACGAGCGGGTCGAAATGGGCCTTTCAATGGACCCGTTGGAATTTTAACTGAGTAAAAAGTACAAAAGTTGAGGTTTTGCAATATAATTGTGTTGAAAAGCTCCTAATCAATTATTTGAACTCCTAATATTTGAATAAAACTTTTTTGCTATCCTTTTTGTAGAGGTTTCGGACAAGCAGGTCTAAATGGGCCTTTCAATGGGCCCGTTGGAATTTTCACTGAGTAAAAAGTATAAAAATTGAGGTTTTTCAATATAATTGTGTTCAAAAGCTCCTAATCAATTATTTGAACTCCTAATATTTGAATAAAACTTTTTTGCGGTCTTTTTTGTAGAGGGTTCGGACGAGCAGGTCTAAATGGGCCTTTCAATGGACTCGTTGTAATTTTAACTAAGTAAAAAGTATAAAAATTGAGGTTTGGAAATATAATTGTGTTGAAAATATCCTAATCAATTACATGATCTCCTAAAATTTGATTAAAACTTGTTTTGCGGCCCTTTTTGTAGAGGTTTCGGACGAGCATGTCTAAATGTGCCTTTCAACGGACCTGTTGGAAATTTAATTGAGTAAAAAGTATAAAAATTGAGGTTTTGCAATATAATTGTGTTGAAAAGCTCCTAATCAATTATTTGAACTCCTAAAAGTTGATCAAAACTTATTTTGCGGTCCTTTATGTAGAGGTTTCGGACGTGCGGGTCTAAATGGGCCTTTCAATGGACCCGTTGGAATTTTAACTGAGTAAAATGTATAAAAATTGAAGTTTTGCAATATAATTGTGTTGAAAAGCTCCTAATCAATTATTTGAACTCCTAAAATTTGATTAAAACTTTTTTTGCAGTCTTTTTTGTATCGGTTTCGAACGAGCAGGTCTAAATGGGCCTTACAAAGGACCCGTTGGAATTTTAACTGAGTAAAAAGTAAAGAAATTGAGGTTTTGCAATATAATTGTGTTGAAAAGCTCCTAATAAAATATTTGAACTCCTAAAATTTGATTAAAACTTGTTTTGCGGTCTTCTTTGTCGAGCTTTCGGACGAGCAGGCCTAAATGGGCCTTTCAATGGACCCGTTGGAATTTTAACTGAGTAAAAAGTACATAAATTGAGGTTTTGCAATATAATTGTGTTGAAAAGCCCCTAATCAATTACATGAACTCCTAAAATTTGATTAAAACATGTTTTGTAGTCCTTTTTGTAGAGGTTTCAGACGAGCGGATCGAAATTGGCCTTTCAATGGACCCGTTGGAATTTTAACTGAGTAAAAAGTACATAAATTGAGGTTTTGCAATATAATTGTGTTGAAAAGCCCCTAATCAATTACATGAACTCCTAAAATTTGATTAAAACATGTTTTGTAGTCCTTTTTGTAGAGGTTTCAGACGAGCGGGTCGAAATTGGCCTTTCAATGGACCCGTTGGAATTTTAACTGAGTAAAAAGTACAAAAATTGAGGTTTTGCAATATAATTGTGTTGAAAAGCTCCTAATCAATTATTTGAACTCCTAATATTTGAATAAAACTTTTTTGCTATCCTTTTTGTAGAGGTTTCGGACAAGCAGGTCTAAATGGGCCTTTCAATGGGCCCGTTGGAATTTTCACTGAGTAAAAAGTATAAAAATTGAGGTTTTTCAATATAATTGTGTTCAAAAGCTCCTAATCAATTATTTGAACTCCTAATATTTGAATAAAAAAATTTTGCGGTCCTTTTTGTAGAGGTTTCAGACGAGCAGGTCTAAATGGGCCTTACAATGGACCCGTTGGAATTTTAACTGAGTAAAAAGTAAAGAAATTGAGGTTTTGCAATATAATTGTGTTGAAAAGCTCCTAATAAAATATTTGAACTCCTAAAATTTGATTAAAACTTGTTTTGCGGTCCTCTTTGTCGAGCTTTCGGACGAGCATCCCTAAATGGACCTTTCAATGGACCCGTTGGACTTTTAACTGAGTAAAAAGTACATAAATTGAGGTTTTGCAATATAATTGTGTTGAAAAGCCTCTAAACAATTACATGAACTCCTAAAATTTGATTAAAACATGTTTTGCAGTCCTTTTTATAGAGGTTTCAGACGAGCGGGTCGAAATGGGCCTTTCAATGGACCCGTTGGAATTTTAACTGAGTAAAAAGTACAGAAATTGAGGTTTTGCAATATAATTGTGTTGAAAAGCTCCTAATCAATTACATGAACTCCTAAAATTTGATTAAAACTTGTTTTGCAGTCTTTTTTGTAGAGGTTTCGGACGAGCGGATCGAAATGGGCCTTTCAATGGACCCTTTGGAACTTTCACTGTGTAAAAAGTATAAAAATTGAGGGTTTTCAGTATAATTGTGTTGAAAAGCTACTAATCATTTATTTGAACTCCTAAAATTTGATTAAAACTTTTTTGCGGCCCTTTTTGTATTGGTTTCAGACGAGCTGGTCTAAATGGGCCTTACAATGGACCCGTTGGAATTTTAACTGAGGAAAAAGTACAGAAATTGAGGTTTTGCATTATAATTGTGTTGAAAAGCTCCTAATCAATTACATGAACTCCTAAAATTTGATTAAAACTTGTTTTCCAGTCCTTTTTGTAGAGGTTTCGGACGAGCGGGTCGAAATGGGCCTTTCAATGGACCCGTTGGAATTTTAACTGAGTAAAAAGTACAAAAATTGAGGTTTTGCAATATAATTGTGTTGAAAAGCTCCTAATCAATTATTTGAACTCCTAATATTTGAATAAAACTTTTTTGCTATCCTTTTTGTAGAGGTTTCGGACAAGCAGGTCTAAATGGGCCTTTCAATGGGCCCGTTGGAATTTTCACTGAGTAAAAAGTATAAAAATTGAGGTTTTTCAATATAATTGTGTTCAAAAGCTCCTAATCAATTATTTGAACTCCTAATATTTGAATAAAACTTTTTTGCGGTCCTTTTTGTAGAGGGTTCGGACGAGCAGGTCTAAATGGGCCTTTCAATGGACTCGTTGTAAATTTAACTAAGTAAAAAGTATAAAAATTGAGGTTTGGAAATATAATTGTGTTGAAAATATCCTAATCAATTACATGATCTCCTAAAATTTGATTAAAACTTGTTTTGCGGCCCTTTTTGTAGAGGTTTCAGACGAGCATGTCTAAATGTGCCTTTCAATGGACCCATTGGAATTTTAATTGAGTAAAAAGTATAAAAATTGAGGTTTTGCAATATAATTGTGTTGAAAAGCTCCTAATAAATTATTTGAACTCCTAAAAGTTGATCAAAACTTGTTTTGCGGTCCTTTATGTAGAGGTTTCGGACGTGCGGGTCTAAATGGGCCTTTCAATGGACCCGTTGGAATTTTAACTGAGTAAAATGTATAAAAATTGAAGTTTTGCAATATAATTGTGTTGAAAAGCTCCTAATAAATTATTTGAACTCCTAAAATTTGATTAAAACTTTTTTTGCGGTCTTTTTTGTATCGGTTTCGAACGAGCAGGTCTAAATGGGCCTTACAATGGACCCGTTGGAATTTTAACTGAGTAAAAAGTAAAGAAATTGAGGTTTTGCAATATAATTGTGTTGAAAAGCTCCTAATAAAATATTTGAACTCCTAAAATTTGATTAAAACTTGTTTTGCGGTCCTCTTTGTCGAGCTTTCGGACGAGCATCCCTAAATGGACCTTTCAATGGACCCGTTGGACTTTTAACTGAGTAAAAAGTACATAAATTGAGGTTTTGCAATATAATTGTGTTGAAAAGCCTCTAAACAATTACATGAACTCCTAAAATTTGATTAAAACATGTTTTGCAGTCCTTTTTATAGAGGTTTCAGACGAGCGGGTCGAAATGGGCCTTTCAATGGACCCGTTGGAATTTTAACTGAGTAAAAAGTACAGAAATTGAGGTTTTGCAATATAATTGTGTTGAAAAGCTCCTAATCAATTACATGAACTCCTAAAATTTGATTAAAACTTGTTTTGCAGTCTTTTTTGTAGAGGTTTCGGACGAGCGGATCGAAATGGGCCTTTCAATGGACCCTTTGGAACTTTCACTGTGTAAAAAGTATAAAAATTGAGGGTTTTCAGTATAATTGTGTTGAAAAGCTACTAATCATTTATTTGAACTCCTAAAATTTGATTAAAACTTTTTTGCGGCCCTTTTTGTATTGGTTTCAGACGAGCTGGTCTAAATGGGCCTTACAATGGACCCGTTGGAATTTTAACTGAGGAAAAAGTACAGAAATTGAGGTTTTGCATTATAATTGTGTTGAAAAGCTCCTAATCAATTACATGAACTCCTAAAATTTGATTAAAACTTGTTTTCCAGTCCTTTTTGTAGAGGTTTCGGACGAGCGGGTCGAAATGGGCCTTTCAATGGACCCGTTGGAATTTTAACTGAGTAAAAAGTACAAAAATTGAGGTTTTGCAATATAATTGTGTTGAAAAGCTCCTAATCAATTATTTGAACTCCTAATATTTGAATAAAACTTTTTTGCTATCCTTTTTGTAGAGGTTTCGGACAAGCAGGTCTAAATGGGCCTTTCAATGGGCCCGTTGGAATTTTCACTGAGTAAAAAGTATAAAAATTGAGGTTTTTCAATATAATTGTGTTCAAAAGCTCCTAATCAATTATTTGAACTCCTAATATTTGAATAAAACTTTTTTGCGGTCCTTTTTGTAGAGGGTTCGGACGAGCAGGTCTAAATGGGCCTTTCAATGGACTCGTTGTAAATTTAACTAAGTAAAAAGTATAAAAATTGAGGTTTGGAAATATAATTGTGTTGAAAATATCCTAATCAATTACATGATCTCCTAAAATTTGATTAAAACTTGTTTTGCGGCCCTTTTTGTAGAGGTTTCAGACGAGCATGTCTAAATGTGCCTTTCAATGGACCCATTGGAATTTTAATTGAGTAAAAAGTATAAAAATTGAGGTTTTGCAATATAATTGTGTTGAAAAGCTCCTAATAAATTATTTGAACTCCTAAAAGTTGATCAAAACTTGTTTTGCGGTCCTTTATGTAGAGGTTTCGGACGTGCGGGTCTAAATGGGCCTTTCAATGGACCCGTTGGAATTTTAACTGAGTAAAATGTATAAAAATTGAAGTTTTGCAATATAATTGTGTTGAAAAGCTCCTAATAAATTATTTGAACTCCTAAAATTTGATTAAAACTTTTTTTGCGGTCTTTTTTGTATCGGTTTCGAACGAGCAGGTCTAAATGGGCCTTACAATGGACCCGTTGGAATTTTAACTGAGTAAAAAGTAAAGAAATTGAGGTTTTGCAATATAATTGTGTTGAAAAGCTCCTAATAAAATATTTGAACTCCTAAAATTTGATTAAAACTTGTTTTGCGGTCCTCTTTGTCGAGCTTTCGGACGAGCAGGCCTAAATGGGCCTTTCAAAGGACCCGTTGGAATTTTAACTGAGTAAAAAGTACATAAATTGAGGTTTTGCAATATAATTGTGTGGAAAAGCCCCTAATCAATTACATGAACTCCTAAGATTTGATTAAAACATGTTTTGTAGTCCTTTTTGTAGAGGTTTCAGACGAGCGGGTCGAAATTGGCCTTTCAATGGACCCGTTGGAATTTTAACTGAGTAAAAAGTACAGAAATTGAGGTTTTGCAATATAATTGTGTTGAAAAGCTCCTAATCAATTACATGAATTCCTAATATTTGATTAAAACTTGTTTCGCAGTCCTTTTTCTAGAGGTTTCGGATGAGCGGGTCGAAATGGGCCTTTCAATGGACCCGTTGGAATTTTAACTGAGTAAAAAGTACAAAAATTGAGGTTTTGCAATATAATTGTGTTGAAAAGCTCCTAATAAATTATTTGAACTCCTAATATTTGAATAAAACTTTTTTGCGATCCTTTTTGTAGAGGTTTCGGACGAGCAGGTCTAAATGGGCCTATCAATAGGCCCGTTGGAATTTTAACTGAGTAAAAAGTTTAAAAATTGAGGTTTTTCAATACAATTGTGTTGAAAAGCTCCTAATCAATTATTTGAACTCCTAAAATTTGATTAAAACTTGTTTTGCGGTCCTTTTTAACGAGGTTTCGAACGAGCAGGTCTAATTAAGCCTTCCAATGGACCCGTTGGAATTATAACTGAGTAAAAAGTACATAAATTGAGGTTTTGCAATATAATTATGTTGAAAAGCTCCTAATCAATTGCATGAACTCCTAAAATTTGATTAAAACTTGTGTTCCAGTCCTTTTTGTAGAGGTTTCGGACGAGCGGGTCGAAATGGGCCTTTCAATGGACCCGTTGGAATTTTAACTGAGTAAAAAGTACAAAAGTTGAGGTTTTGCAATATAATTGTGTTGAAAAGCTCCTAATCAATTATTTGAACTCCTAATATTTGAATAAAACTTTTTTGCTATCCTTTTTGTAGAGGTTTCGGACAAGCAGGTCTAAATGGGCCTTTCAATGGGCCCGTTGGAATTTTCACTGAGTAAAAAGTATAAAAATTGAGGTTTTTCAATATAATTGTGTTCAAAAGCTCCTAATCAATTATTTGAACTCCTAATATTTGAATAAAACTTTTTTGCGGTCTTTTTTGTAGAGGGTTCGGACGAGCAGGTCTAAATGGGCCTTTCAATGGACTCGTTGTAATTTTAACTAAGTAAAAAGTATAAAAATTGAGGTTTGGAAATATAATTGTGTTGAAAATATCCTAATCAATTACATGATCTCCTAAAATTTGATTAAAACTTGTTTTGCGGCCCTTTTTGTAGAGGTTTCGGACGAGCATGTCTAAATGTGCCTTTCAACGGACCTGTTGGAAATTTAATTGAGTAAAAAGTATAAAAATTGAGGTTTTGCAATATAATTGTGTTGAAAAGCTCCTAATCAATTATTTGAACTCCTAAAAGTTGATCAAAACTTATTTTGCGGTCCTTTATGTAGAGGTTTCGGACGTGCGGGTCTAAATGGGCCTTTCAATGGACCCGTTGGAATTTTAACTGAGTAAAATGTATAAAAATTGAAGTTTTGCAATATAATTGTGTTGAAAAGCTCCTAATCAATTATTTGAACTCCTAAAATTTGATTAAAACTTTTTTTGCAGTCTTTTTTGTATCGGTTTCGAACGAGCAGTTCTAAATGGGCCTTACAAAGGACCCGTTGGAATTTTAACTGAGTAAAAAGTAAAGAAATTGAGGTTTTGCAATATAATTGTGTTGAAAAGCTCCTAATAAAATATTTGAACTCCTAAAATTTGATTAAAACTTGTTTTGCGGTCTTCTTTGTCGAGCTTTCGGACGAGCAGGCCTAAATGGGCCTTTCAATGGACCCGTTGGAATTTTAACTGAGTAAAAAGTACATAAATTGAGGTTTTGCAATATAATTGTGTTGAAAAGCCCCTAATCAATTACATGAACTCCTAAAATTTGATTAAAACATGTTTTGTAGTCCTTTTTGTAGAGGTTTCAGACGAGCGGATCGAAATTGGCCTTTCAATGGACCCGTTGGAATTTTAACTGAGTAAAAAGTACATAAATTGAGGTTTTGCAATATAATTGTGTTGAAAAGCCCCTAATCAATTACATGAACTCCTAAAATTTGATTAAAACATGTTTTGTAGTCCTTTTTGTAGAGGTTTCAGACGAGCGGGTCGAAATTGGCCTTTCAATGGACCCGTTGGAATTTTAACTGAGTAAAAAGTACAAAAATTGAGGTTTTGCAATATAATTGTGTTGAAAAGCTCCTAATCAATTATTTGAACTCCTAATATTTGAATAAAACTTTTTTGCTATCCTTTTTGTAGAGGTTTCGGACAAGCAGGTCTAAATGGGCCTTTCAATGGGCCCGTTGGAATTTTCACTGAGTAAAAAGTATAAAAATTGAGGTTTTTCAATATAATTGTGTTCAAAAGCTCCTAATCAATTATTTGAACTCCTAATATTTGAATAAAAAAATTTTGCGGTCCTTTTTGTAGAGGTTTCAGACGAGCAGGTCTAAATGGGCCTTACAATGGACCCGTTGGAATTTTAACTGAGTAAAAAGTAAAGAAATTGAGGTTTTGCAATATAATTGTGATGAAAAGCTCCTAATAAAATATTTGAACTCCTAAAATTTGATTAAAACTTGTTTTGCGGTCCTCTTTGTCGAGCTTTCGGACGAGCATCCCTAAATGGACCTTTCAATGGACCCGTTGGACTTTTAACTGAGTAAAAAGTACATAAATTGAGGTTTTGCAATATAATTGTGTTGAAAAGCCTCTAAACAATTACATGAACTCCTAAAATTTGATTAAAACATGTTTTGCAGTCCTTTTTATAGAGGTTTCAGACGAGCGGGTCGAAATGGGCCTTTCAATGGACCCGTTGGAATTTTAACTGAGTAAAAAGTACAGAAATTGAGGTTTTGCAATATAATTGTGTTGAAAAGCTCCTAATCAATTACATGAACTCCTAAAATTTGATTAAAACTTGTTTTGCAGTCTTTTTTGTAGAGGTTTCGGACGAGCGGATCGAAATGGGCCTTTCAATGGACCCTTTGGAACTTTCACTGTGTAAAAAGTATAAAAATTGAGGGTTTTCAGTATAATTGTGTTGAAAAGCTACTAATCATTTATTTGAACTCCTAAAATTTGATTAAAACTTTTTTGCGGCCCTTTTTGTATTGGTTTCAGACGAGCTGGTCTAAATGGGCCTTACAATGGACCCGTTGGAATTTTAACTGAGGAAAAAGTACAGAAATTGAGGTTTTGCATTATAATTGTGTTGAAAAGCTCCTAATCAATTACATGAACTCCTAAAATTTGATTAAAACTTGTTTTCCAGTCCTTTTTGTAGAGGTTTCGGACGAGCGGGTCGAAATGGGCCTTTCAATGGACCCGTTGGAATTTTAACTGAGTAAAAAGTACAAAAATTGAGGTTTTGCAATATAATTGTGTTGAAAAGCTCCTAATCAATTATTTGAACTCCTAATATTTGAATAAAACTTTTTTGCTATCCTTTTTGTAGAGGTTTCGGACAAGCAGGTCTAAATGGGCCTTTCAATGGGCCCGTTGGAATTTTCACTGAGTAAAAAGTATAAAAATTGAGGTTTTTCAATATAATTGTGTTCAAAAGCTCCTAATCAATTATTTGAACTCCTAATATTTGAATAAAACTTTTTTGCGGTCCTTTTTGTAGAGGGTTCGGACGAGCAGGTCTAAATGGGCCTTTCAATGGACTCGTTGTAAATTTAACTAAGTAAAAAGTATAAAAATTGAGGTTTGGAAATATAATTGTGTTGAAAATATCCTAATCAATTACATGATCTCCTAAAATTTGATTAAAACTTGTTTTGCGGCCCTTTTTGTAGAGGTTTCAGACGAGCATGTCTAAATGTGCCTTTCAATGGACCCATTGGAATTTTAATTGAGTAAAAAGTATAAAAATTGAGGTTTTGCAATATAATTGTGTTGAAAAGCTCCTAATAAATTATTTGAACTCCTAAAAGTTGATCAAAACTTGTTTTGCGGTCCTTTATGTAGAGGTTTCGGACGTGCGGGTCTAAATGGGCCTTTCAATGGACCCGTTGGAATTTTAACTGAGTAAAATGTATAAAAATTGAAGTTTTGCAATATAATTGTGTTGAAAAGCTCCTAATAAATTATTTGAACTCCTAAAATTTGATTAAAACTTTTTTTGCGGTCTTTTTTGTATCGGTTTCGAACGAGCAGGTCTAAATGGGCCTTACAATGGACCCGTTGGAATTTTAACTGAGTAAAAAGTAAAGAAATTGAGGTTTTGCAATATAATTGTGTTGAAAAGCTCCTAATAAAATATTTGAACTCCTAAAATTTGATTAAAACTTGTTTTGCGGTCCTCTTTGTCGAGCTTTCGGACGAGCAGGCCTAAATGGGCCTTTCAAAGGACCCGTTGGAATTTTAACTGAGTAAAAAGTACATAAATTGAGGTTTTGCAATATAATTGTGTGGAAAAGCCCCTAATCAATTACATGAACTCCTAAGATTTGATTAAAACATGTTTTGTAGTCCTTTTTGTAGAGGTTTCAGACGAGCGGGTCGAAATTGGCCTTTCAATGGACCCGTTGGAATTTTAACTGAGTAAAAAGTACAGAAATTGAGGTTTTGCAATATAATTGTGTTGAAAAGCTCCTAATCAATTACATGAATTCCTAATATTTGATTAAAACTTGTTTCGCAGTCCTTTTTCTAGAGGTTTCGGATGAGCGGGTCGAAATGGGCCTTTCAATGGACCCGTTGGAATTTTAACTGAGTAAAAAGTACAAAAATTGAGGTTTTGCAATATAATTGTGTTGAAAAGCTCCTAATAAATTATTTGAACTCCTAATATTTGAATAAAACTTTTTTGCGATCCTTTTTGTAGAGGTTTCGGACGAGCAGGTCTAAATGGGCCTATCAATAGGCCCGTTGGAATTTTAACTGAGTAAAAAGTTTAAAAATTGAGGTTTTTCAATACAATTGTGTTGAAAAGCTCCTAATCAATTATTTGAACTCCTAAAATTTGATTAAAACTTGTTTTGCGGTCCTTTTTAACGAGGTTTCGAACGAGCAGGTCTAATTAAGCCTTCCAATGGACCCGTTGGAATTATAACTGAGTAAAAAGTACATAAATTGAGGTTTTGCAATATAATTATGTTGAAAAGCTCCTAATCAATTGCATGAACTCCTAAAATTTGATTAAAACTTGTGTTCCAGTCCTTTTTGTAGAGGTTTCGGACGAGCGGGTCGAAATGGGCCTTTCAATGGACCCGTTGGAATTTTAACTGAGTAAAAAGTACAAAAGTTGAGGTTTTGCAATATAATTGTGTTGAAAAGCTCCTAATCAATTATTTGAACTCCTAATATTTGAATAAAACTTTTTTGCTATCCTTTTTGTAGAGGTTTCGGACAAGCAGGTCTAAATGGGCCTTTCAATGGGCCCGTTGGAATTTTCACTGAGTAAAAAGTATAAAAATTGAGGTTTTTCAATATAATTGTGTTCAAAAGCTCCTAATCAATTATTTGAACTCCTAATATTTGAATAAAACTTTTTTGCGGTCTTTTTTGTAGAGGGTTCGGACGAGCAGGTCTAAATGGGCCTTTCAATGGACTCGTTGTAATTTTAACTAAGTAAAAAGTATAAAAATTGAGGTTTGGAAATATAATTGTGTTGAAAATATCCTAATCAATTACATGATCTCCTAAAATTTGATTAAAACTTGTTTTGCGGCCCTTTTTGTAGAGGTTTCGGACGAGCATGTCTAAATGTGCCTTTCAACGGACCTGTTGGAAATTTAATTGAGTAAAAAGTATAAAAATTGAGGTTTTGCAATATAATTGTGTTGAAAAGCTCCTAATCAATTATTTGAACTCCTAAAAGTTGATCAAAACTTATTTTGCGGTCCTTTATGTAGAGGTTTCGGACGTGCGGGTCTAAATGGGCCTTTCAATGGACCCGTTGGAATTTTAACTGAGTAAAATGTATAAAAATTGAAGTTTTGCAATATAATTGTGTTGAAAAGCTCCTAATCAATTATTTGAACTCCTAAAATTTGATTAAAACTTTTTTTGCAGTCTTTTTTGTATCGGTTTCGAACGAGCAGTTCTAAATGGGCCTTACAAAGGACCCGTTGGAATTTTAACTGAGTAAAAAGTAAAGAAATTGAGGTTTTGCAATATAATTGTGTTGAAAAGCTCCTAATAAAATATTTGAACTCCTAAAATTTGATTAAAACTTGTTTTGCGGTCTTCTTTGTCGAGCTTTCGGACGAGCAGGCCTAAATGGGCCTTTCAATGGACCCGTTGGAATTTTAACTGAGTAAAAAGTACATAAATTGAGGTTTTGCAATATAATTGTGTTGAAAAGCCCCTAATCAATTACATGAACTCCTAAAATTTGATTAAAACATGTTTTGTAGTCCTTTTTGTAGAGGTTTCAGACGAGCGGATCGAAATTGGCCTTTCAATGGACCCGTTGGAATTTTAACTGAGTAAAAAGTACATAAATTGAGGTTTTGCAATATAATTGTGTTGAAAAGCCCCTAATCAATTACATGAACTCCTAAAATTTGATTAAAACATGTTTTGTAGTCCTTTTTGTAGAGGTTTCAGACGAGCGGGTCGAAATTGGCCTTTCAATGGACCCGTTGGAATTTTAACTGAGTAAAAAGTACAAAAATTGAGGTTTTGCAATATAATTGTGTTGAAAAGCTCCTAATCAATTATTTGAACTCCTAATATTTGAATAAAACTTTTTTGCTATCCTTTTTGTAGAGGTTTCGGACAAGCAGGTCTAAATGGGCCTTTCAATGGGCCCGTTGGAATTTTCACTGAGTAAAAAGTATAAAAATTGAGGTTTTTCAATATAATTGTGTTCAAAAGCTCCTAATCAATTATTTGAACTCCTAATATTTGAATAAAAAAATTTTGCGGTCCTTTTTGTAGAGGTTTCAGACGAGCAGGTCTAAATGGGCCTTACAATGGACCCGTTGGAATTTTAACTGAGTAAAAAGTAAAGAAATTGAGGTTTTGCAATATAATTGTGATGAAAAGCTCCTAATAAAATATTTGAACTCCTAAAATTTGATTAAAACTTGTTTTGCGGTCCTCTTTGTCGAGCTTTCGGACGAGCATCCCTAAATGGACCTTTCAATGGACCCGTTGGACTTTTAACTGAGTAAAAAGTACATAAATTGAGGTTTTGCAATATAATTGTGTTGAAAAGCCTCTAAACAATTACATGAACTCCTAAAATTTGATTAAAACATGTTTTGCAGTCCTTTTTATAGAGGTTTCAGACGAGCGGGTCGAAATGGGCCTTTCAATGGACCCGTTGGAATTTTAACTGAGTAAAAAGTACAGAAATTGAGGTTTTGCAATATAATTGTGTTGAAAAGCTCCTAATCAATTACATGAACTCCTAAAATTTGATTAAAACTTGTTTTGCAGTCTTTTTTGTAGAGGTTTCGGACGAGCGGATCGAAATGGGCCTTTCAATGGACCCTTTGGAACTTTCACTGTGTAAAAAGTATAAAAATTGAGGGTTTTCAGTATAATTGTGTTGAAAAGCTACTAATCATTTATTTGAACTCCTAAAATTTGATTAAAACTTTTTTGCGGCCCTTTTTGTATTGGTTTCAGACGAGCTGGTCTAAATGGGCCTTACAATGGACCCGTTGGAATTTTAACTGAGGAAAAAGTACAGAAATTGAGGTTTTGCATTATAATTGTGTTGAAAAGCTCCTAATCAATTACATGAACTCCTAAAATTTGATTAAAACTTGTTTTCCAGTCCTTTTTGTAGAGGTTTCGGACGAGCGGGTCGAAATGGGCCTTTCAATGGACCCGTTGGAATTTTAACTGAGTAAAAAGTACAAAAATTGAGGTTTTGCAATATAATTGTGTTGAAAAGCTCCTAATCAATTATTTGAACTCCTAATATTTGAATAAAACTTTTTTGCTATCCTTTTTGTAGAGGTTTCGGACAAGCAGGTCTAAATGGGCCTTTCAATGGGCCCGTTGGAATTTTCACTGAGTAAAAAGTATAAAAATTGAGGTTTTTCAATATAATTGTGTTCAAAAGCTCCTAATCAATTATTTGAACTCCTAATATTTGAATAAAACTTTTTTGCGGTCCTTTTTGTAGAGGGTTCGGACGAGCAGGTCTAAATGGGCCTTTCAATGGACTCGTTGTAAATTTAACTAAGTAAAAAGTATAAAAATTGAGGTTTGGAAATATAATTGTGTTGAAAATATCCTAATCAATTACATGATCTCCTAAAATTTGATTAAAACTTGTTTTGCGGCCCTTTTTGTAGAGGTTTCAGACGAGCATGTCTAAATGTGCCTTTCAATGGACCCATTGGAATTTTAATTGAGTAAAAAGTATAAAAATTGAGGTTTTGCAATATAATTGTGTTGAAAAGCTCCTAATAAATTATTTGAACTCCTAAAAGTTGATCAAAACTTGTTTTGCGGTCCTTTATGTAGAGGTTTCGGACGTGCGGGTCTAAATGGGCCTTTCAATGGACCCGTTGGAATTTTAACTGAGTAAAATGTATAAAAATTGAAGTTTTGCAATATAATTGTGTTGAAAAGCTCCTAATAAATTATTTGAACTCCTAAAATTTGATTAAAACTTTTTTTGCGGTCTTTTTTGTATCGGTTTCGAACGAGCAGGTCTAAATGGGCCTTACAATGGACCCGTTGGAATTTTAACTGAGTAAAAAGTAAAGAAATTGAGGTTTTGCAATATAATTGTGTTGAAAAGCTCCTAATAAAATATTTGAACTCCTAAAATTTGATTAAAACTTGTTTTGCGGTCCTCTTTGTCGAGCTTTCGGACGAGCAGGCCTAAATGGGCCTTTCAAAGGACCCGTTGGAATTTTAACTGAGTAAAAAGTACATAAATTGAGGTTTTGCAATATAATTGTGTGGAAAAGCCCCTAATCAATTACATGAACTCCTAAGATTTGATTAAAACATGTTTTGTAGTCCTTTTTGTAGAGGTTTCAGACGAGCGGGTCGAAATTGGCCTTTCAATGGACCCGTTGGAATTTTAACTGAGTAAAAAGTACAGAAATTGAGGTTTTGCAATATAATTGTGTTGAAAAGCTCCTAATCAATTACATGAATTCCTAATATTTGATTAAAACTTGTTTCGCAGTCCTTTTTGTAGAGGTTTCGGATGAGCGGGTCGAAATGGGCCTTTCAATGGACCCGTTGGAATTTTAACTGAGTAAAAAGTACAAAAATTGAGGTTTTGCAATATAATTGTGTTGAAAAGCTCCTAATCAATTATTTGAACTCCTAATATTTGAATAAAACTTTTTTGCGATCCTTTTTGTAGAGGTTTCGGACGAGCAGGTCTAAATGGGCCTTTCAATAGGCCCGTTGGAATTTTAACTGAGTAAAAAGTTTAAAAATTGAGGTTTTTCAATACAATTGTGTTGAAAAGCTCCTAATCAATTATTTGAACTCCTAAAATTTGATTAAAACTTGTTTTGCGGTCCTTTTTAACGAGGTTTCGAACGAGCAGGTCTAATTAAGCCTTCCAATGGACCCGTTGGAATTATAACTGAGTAAAAAGTACATAAATTGAGGTTTTGCAATATAATTATGTTGAAAAGCTCCTAATCAATTGCATGAACTCCTAAAATTTGATTAAAGCTTGTGTTCCAGTCCTTTTTGTAGAGGTTTCGGACGAGCGGGTCGAAATGGGCCTTTCAATGGACCCGTTGGAATTTTAACTGAGTAAAAAGTACAAAAGTTGAGGTTTTGCAATATAATTGTGTTGAAAAGCTCCTAATCAATTATTTGAACTCCTAATATTTGAATAAAACTTTTTTGCTATCCTTTTTGTAGAGGTTTCGGACAAGCAGGTCTAAATGGGCCTTTCAATGGGCCCGTTGGAATTTTCACTGAGTAAAAAGTATAAAAATTGAGGTTTTTCAATATTATTGTGTTCAAAAGCTCCTAATCAATTATTTGAACTCCTAATATTTGAATAAAACTTTTTTGCGGTCTTTTTTGTAGAGGGTTCGGACGAGCAGGTCTAAGTGGGCCTTTCAATGGACTCGTTGTAATTTTAACTAAGTAAAAAGTATAAAAATTGAGGTTTGGAAATATAATTGTGTTGAAAATATCCTAAACAATTACATGATCTCCTAAAATTTGATTAAAACTTGTTTTGCGGCCCTTTTTGTAGAGGTTTCGGACGAGCATGTCTAAATGTGCCTTTCAACGGACCTGTTGGAAATTTAATTGAGTAAAAAGTATAAAAATTGAGGTTTTGCAATATAATTGTGTTGAAAAGCTCCTAATCAATTATTTGAACTCCTAAAAGTTGATCAAAACTTGTTTTGCGGTCCTTTATGTAGAGGTTTCGGACGTGCGGGTCTAAATGGGCCTTTCAATGGACCCGTTGGAATTTTAACTGAGTAAAATGTATAAAAATTGAAGTTTTGCAATATAATTGTGTTGAAAAGCTCCTAATAAATTATTTGAACTCCTAAAATTTGATTAAAACTTTTTTTGCGGTCTTTTTTGTATCGGTTTCGAACGAGCAGGTCTAAATGGGCCTTACAATGGACCCGTTGGAATTTTAACTGAGTAAAAAGTAAAGAAATTGAGGTTTTGCAATATAATTGTGTTGAAAAGCTCCTAATAAAATATTTGAACTCCTAAAATTTGATTAAAACTTGTTTTGCGGTCCTCTTTGTCGAGCTTTCGGACGAGCATCCCTAAATGGACCTTTCAATGGACCCGTTGGACTTTTAACTGAGTAAAAAGTACATAAATTGAGGTTTTGCAATATAATTGTGTTGAAAAGCCTCTAAACAATTACATGAACTCCTAAAATTTGATTAAAACATGTTTTGCAGTCCTTTTTATAGAGGTTTCAGACGAGCGGGTCGAAATGGGCCTTTCAATGGACCCGTTGGAATTTTAACTGAGTAAAAAGTACAGAAATTGAGGTTTTGCAATATAATTGTGTTGAAAAGCTCCTAATCAATTACATGAACTCCTAAAATTTGATTAAAACTTGTTTTGCAGTCTTTTTTGTAGAGGTTTCGGACGAGCGGATCGAAATGGGCCTTTCAATGGACCCTTTGGAACTTTCACTGTGTAAAAAGTATAAAAATTGAGGGTTTTCAGTATAATTGTGTTGAAAAGCTACTAATCATTTATTTGAACTCCTAAAATTTGATTAAAACTTTTTTGCGGCCCTTTTTGTATTGGTTTCAGACGAGCTGGTCTAAATGGGCCTTACAATGGACCCGTTGGAATTTTAACTGAGGAAAAAGTACAGAAATTGAGGTTTTGCATTATAATTGTGTTGAAAAGCTCCTAATCAATTACATGAACTCCTAAAATTTGATTAAAACTTGTTTTCCAGTCCTTTTTGTAGAGGTTTCGGACGAGCGGGTCGAAATGGGCCTTTCAATGGACCCGTTGGAATTTTAACTGAGTAAAAAGTACAAAAATTGAGGTTTTGCAATATAATTGTGTTGAAAAGCTCCTAATCAATTATTTGAACTCCTAATATTTGAATAAAACTTTTTTGCTATCCTTTTTGTAGAGGTTTCGGACAAGCAGGTCTAAATGGGCCTTTCAATGGGCCCGTTGGAATTTTCACTGAGTAAAAAGTATAAAAATTGAGGTTTTTCAATATAATTGTGTTCAAAAGCTCCTAATCAATTATTTGAACTCCTAATATTTGAATAAAACTTTTTTGCGGTCCTATTTGTAGAGGGTTCGGACGAGCAGGTCTAAATGGGCCTTTCAATGGACTCGTTTTAAATTTAACTAAGTAAAAAGTATAAAAATTGAGGTTTGGAAATATAATTGTGTTGAAAATATCCTAATCAATTACATGATCTCCTAAAATTTGATTAAAACTTGTTTTGCGGCCCTTTTTGTAGAGGTTTCAGACGAGCATGTCTAAATGTGCCTTTCAATGGACCCATTGGAATTTTAATTGAGTAAAAAGTATAAAAATTGAGGTTTTGCAATATAATTGTGTTGAAAAGCTCCTAATAAATTATTTGAACTCCTAAAAGTTGATCAAAACTTGTTTTGCGGTCCTTTATGTAGAGGTTTCGGACGTGCGGGTCTAAATGGGCCTTTCAATGGACCCGTTGGAATTTTAACTGAGTAAAATGTATAAAAATTGAAGTTTTGCAATATAATTGTGTTGAAAAGCTCCTAATAAATTATTTGAACTCCTAAAATTTGATTAAAACTTTTTTTGCGGTCTTTTTTGTATCGGTTTCGAACGAGCAGGTCTAAATGGGCCTTACAATGGACCCGTTGGAATTTTAACTGAGTAAAAAGTAAAGAAATTGAGGTTTTGCAATATAATTGTGTTGAAAAGCTCCTAATAAAATATTTGAACTCCTAAAATTTGATTAAAACTTGTTTTGCGGTCCTCTTTGTCGAGCTTTCGGACGAGCAGGCCTAAATGGGCCTTTCAAAGGACCCGTTGGAATTTTAACTGAGTAAAAAGTACATAAATTGAGGTTTTGCAATATAATTGTGTGGAAAAGCCCCTAATCAATTACATGAACTCCTAAGATTTGATTAAAACATGTTTTGTAGTCCTTTTTGTAGAGGTTTCAGACGAGCGGGTCGAAATTGGCCTTTCAATGGACCCGTTGGAATTTTAACTGAGTAAAAAGTACAGAAATTGAGGTTTTGCAATATAATTGTGTTGAAAAGCTCCTAATCAATTACATGAATTCCTAATATTTGATTAAAACTTGTTTCGCAGTCCTTTTTCTAGAGGTTTCGGATGAGCGGGTCGAAATGGGCCTTTCAATGGACCCGTTGGAATTTTAACTGAGTAAAAAGTACAAAAATTGAGGTTTTGCAATATAATTGTGTTGAAAAGCTCCTAATAAATTATTTGAACTCCTAATATTTGAATAAAACTTTTTTGCGATCCTTTTTGTAGAGGTTTCGGACGAGCAGGTCTAAATGGGCCTATCAATAGGCCCGTTGGAATTTTAACTGAGTAAAAAGTTTAAAAATTGAGGTTTTTCAATACAATTGTGTTGAAAAGCTCCTAATCAATTATTTGAACTCCTAAAATTTGATTAAAACTTGTTTTGCGGTCCTTTTTAACGAGGTTTCGAACGAGCAGGTCTAATTAAGCCTTCCAATGGACCCGTTGGAATTATAACTGAGTAAAAAGTACATAAATTGAGGTTTTGCAATATAATTATGTTGAAAAGCTCCTAATCAATTGCATGAACTCCTAAAATTTGATTAAAACTTGTGTTCCAGTCCTTTTTGTAGAGGTTTCGGACGAGCGGGTCGAAATGGGCCTTTCAATGGACCCGTTGGAATTTTAACTGAGTAAAAAGTACAAAAGTTGAGGTTTTGCAATATAATTGTGTTGAAAAGCTCCTAATCAATTATTTGAACTCCTAATATTTGAATAAAACTTTTTTGCTATCCTTTTTGTAGAGGTTTCGGACAAGCAGGTCTAAATGGGCCTTTCAATGGGCCCGTTGGAATTTTCACTGAGTAAAAAGTATAAAAATTGAGGTTTTTCAATATAATTGTGTTCAAAAGCTCCTAATCAATTATTTGAACTCCTAATATTTGAATAAAACTTTTTTGCGGTCTTTTTTGTAGAGGGTTCGGACGAGCAGGTCTAAATGGGCCTTTCAATGGACTCGTTGTAATTTTAACTAAGTAAAAAGTATAAAAATTGAGGTTTGGAAATATAATTGTGTTGAAAATATCCTAATCAATTACATGATCTCCTAAAATTTGATTAAAACTTGTTTTGCGGCCCTTTTTGTAGAGGTTTCGGACGAGCATGTCTAAATGTGCCTTTCAACGGACCTGTTGGAAATTTAATTGAGTAAAAAGTATAAAAATTGAGGTTTTGCAATATAATTGTGTTGAAAAGCTCCTAATCAATTATTTGAACTCCTAAAAGTTGATCAAAACTTATTTTGCGGTCCTTTATGTAGAGGTTTCGGACGTGCGGGTCTAAATGGGCCTTTCAATGGACCCGTTGGAATTTTAACTGAGTAAAATGTATAAAAATTGAAGTTTTGCAATATAATTGTGTTGAAAAGCTCCTAATCAATTATTTGAACTCCTAAAATTTGATTAAAACTTTTTTTGCAGTCTTTTTTGTATCGGTTTCGAACGAGCAGGTCTAAATGGGCCTTACAAAGGACCCGTTGGAATTTTAACTGAGTAAAAAGTAAAGAAATTGAGGTTTTGCAATATAATTGTGTTGAAAAGCTCCTAATAAAATATTTGAACTCCTAAAATTTGATTAAAACTTGTTTTGCGGTCTTCTTTGTCGAGCTTTCGGACGAGCAGGCCTAAATGGGCCTTTCAATGGACCCGTTGGAATTTTAACTGAGTAAAAAGTACATAAATTGAGGTTTTGCAATATAATTGTGTTGAAAAGCCCCTAATCAATTACATGAACTCCTAAAATTTGATTAAAACATGTTTTGTAGTCCTTTTTGTAGAGGTTTCAGACGAGCGGATCGAAATTGGCCTTTCAATGGACCCGTTGGAATTTTAACTGAGTAAAAAGTACATAAATTGAGGTTTTGCAATATAATTGTGTTGAAAAGCCCCTAATCAATTACATGAACTCCTAAAATTTGATTAAAACATGTTTTGTAGTCCTTTTTGTAGAGGTTTCAGACGAGCGGGTCGAAATTGGCCTTTCAATGGACCCGTTGGAATTTTAACTGAGTAAAAAGTACAAAAATTGAGGTTTTGCAATATAATTGTGTTGAAAAGCTCCTAATCAATTATTTGAACTCCTAATATTTGAATAAAACTTTTTTGCTATCCTTTTTGTAGAGGTTTCGGACAAGCAGGTCTAAATGGGCCTTTCAATGGGCCCGTTGGAATTTTCACTGAGTAAAAAGTATAAAAATTGAGGTTTTTCAATATAATTGTGTTCAAAAGCTCCTAATCAATTATTTGAACTCCTAATATTTGAATAAAAAAATTTTGCGGTCCTTTTTGTAGAGGTTTCAGACGAGCAGGTCTAAATGGGCCTTACAATGGACCCGTTGGAATTTTAACTGAGTAAAAAGTAAAGAAATTGAGGTTTTGCAATATAATTGTGATGAAAAGCTCCTAATAAAATATTTGAACTCCTAAAATTTGATTAAAACTTGTTTTGCGGTCCTCTTTGTCGAGCTTTCGGACGAGCATCCCTAAATGGACCTTTCAATGGACCCGTTGGACTTTTAACTGAGTAAAAAGTACATAAATTGAGGTTTTGCAATATAATTGTGTTGAAAAGCCTCTAAACAATTACATGAACTCCTAAAATTTGATTAAAACATGTTTTGCAGTCCTTTTTATAGAGGTTTCAGACGAGCGGGTCGAAATGGGCCTTTCAATGGACCCGTTGGAATTTTAACTGAGTAAAAAGTACAGAAATTGAGGTTTTGCAATATAATTGTGTTGAAAAGCTCCTAATCAATTACATGAACTCCTAAAATTTGATTAAAACTTGTTTTGCAGTCTTTTTTGTAGAGGTTTCGGACGAGCGGATCGAAATGGGCCTTTCAATGGACCCTTTGGAACTTTCACTGTGTAAAAAGTATAAAAATTGAGGGTTTTCAGTATAATTGTGTTGAAAAGCTACTAATCATTTATTTGAACTCCTAAAATTTGATTAAAACTTTTTTGCGGCCCTTTTTGTATTGGTTTCAGACGAGCTGGTCTAAATGGGCCTTACAATGGACCCGTTGGAATTTTAACTGAGGAAAAAGTATAGAAATTGAGGTTTTGCATTATAATTGTGTTGAAAAGCTCCTAATCAATTACATGAACTCCTAAAATTTGATTAAAACTTGTTTTCCAGTCCTTTTTGTAGAGGTTTCGGACGAGCGGGTCGAAATGGGCCTTTCAATGGACCCGTTGGAATTTTAACTGAGTAAAAAGTACAAAAATTGAGGTTTTGCAATATAATTGTGTTGAAAAGCTCCTAATCAATTATTTGAACTCCTAATATTTGAATAAAACTTTTTTGCTATCCTTTTTGTAGAGGTTTCGGACAAGCAGGTCTAAATGGGCCTTTCAATGGGCCCGTTGGAATTTTCACTGAGTAAAAAGTATAAAAATTGAGGTTTTTCAATATAATTGTGTTCAAAAGCTCCTAATCAATTATTTGAACTCCTAATATTTGAATAAAACTTTTTTGCGGTCCTTTTTGTAGAGGGTTCGGACGAGCAGGTCTAAATGGGCCTTTCAATGGACTCGTTGTAAATTTAACTAAGTAAAAAGTATAAAAATTGAGGTTTGGAAATATAATTGTGTTGAAAATATCCTAATCAATTACATGATCTCCTAAAATTTGATTAAAACTTGTTTTGCGGCCCTTTTTGTAGAGGTTTCAGACGAGCATGTCTAAATGTGCCTTTCAATGGACCCATTGGAATTTTAATTGAGTAAAAAGTATAAAAATTGAGGTTTTGCAATATAATTGTGTTGAAAAGCTCCTAATAAATTATTTGAACTCCTAAAAGTTGATCAAAACTTGTTTTGCGGTCCTTTATGTAGAGGTTTCGGACGTGCGGGTCTAAATGGGCCTTTCAATGGACCCGTTGGAATTTTAACTGAGTAAAATGTATAAAAATTGAAGTTTTGCAATATAATTGTGTTGAAAAGCTCCTAATAAATTATTTGAACTCCTAAAATTTGATTAAAACTTTTTTTGCGGTCTTTTTTGTATCGGTTTCGAACGAGCAGGTCTAAATGGGCCTTACAATGGACCCGTTGGAATTTTAACTGAGTAAAAAGTAAAGAAATTGAGGTTTTGCAATATAATTGTGTTGAAAAGCTCCTAATAAAATATTTGAACTCCTAAAATTTGATTAAAACTTGTTTTGCGGTCCTCTTTGTCGAGCTTTCGGACGAGCAGGCCTAAATGGGCCTTTCAAAGGACCCGTTGGAATTTTAACTGAGTAAAAAGTACATAAATTGAGGTTTTGCAATATAATTGTGTGGAAAAGCCCCTAATCAATTACATGAACTCCTAAGATTTGATTAAAACATGTTTTGCAGTCCTTTTTGTAGAGGTTTCAGACGAGCGGGTCGAAATTGGCCTTTCAATGGACCCGTTGGAATTTTAACTGAGTAAAAAGTACAGAAATTGAGGTTTTGCAATATAATTGTGTTGAAAAGCTCCTAATCAATTACATGAATTCCTAATATTTGATTAAAACTTGTTTCGCAGTCCTTTTTGTAGAGGTTTCGGATGAGCGGGTCGAAATGGGCCTTTCAATGGACCCGTTGGAATTTTAACTGAGTAAAAAGTACAAAAATTGAGGTTTTGCAATATAATTGTGTTGAAAAGCTCCTAATCAATTATTTGAACTCCTAAAATTTGATTAAAACTTTTTTGCGGCCCTTTTTGTATTGGTTTCAGACGAGCTGGTCTAAATGGGCCTTTCAATAGGCCCGTTGGAATTTTAACTGAGTAAAAAGTTTAAAAATTGAGGTTTTGCATTATAATTGTGTTGAAAAGCTCCTAATCAATTACATGAACTCCTAAAATTTGATTAAAACTTGTTTTCCAGTCCTTTTTGTAGAGGTTTCGGACGAGCGGGTCGAAATGGGCCTTTCAATGGACCCGTTGGAATTTTAACTGAGTAAAAAGTACAAAAATTGAGGTTTTGCAATATAATTGTGTTGAAAAGCTCCTAATCAATTATTTGAACTCCTAATATTTGAATAAAACTTTTTTGCTATCCTTTTTGTAGAGGTTTCGGACGAGCGGGTCGAAATGGGCCTTTCAATGGACCCGTTGGAATTTTAACTGAGTAAAAAGTACAAAAGTTGAGGTTTTGCAATATAATTGTGTTGAAAAGCTCCTAATCAATTATTTGAACTCCTAATATTTGAATAAAACTTTTTTGCTATCCTTTTTGTAGAGGTTTCGGACAAGCAGGTCTAAATGGGCCTTTCAATGGGCCCGTTGGAATTTTCACTGAGTAAAAAGTATAAAAATTGAGGTTTTTCAATATAATTGTGTTCAAAAGCTCCTAATCAATTATTTGAACTCCTAATATTTGAATAAAACTTTTTTGCGGTCTTTTTTGTAGAGGGTTCGGACGAGCAGGTCTAAGTGGGCCTTTCAATGGACTCGTTGTAATTTTAACTAAGTAAAAAGTATAAAAATTGAGGTTTGGAAATATAATTGTGTTGAAAATATCCTAATCAATTACATGATCTCCTAAAATTTGATTAAAACTTGTTTTGCGGCCCTTTTTGTAGAGGTTTCGGACGAGCATGTCTAAATGTGCCTTTCAACGGACCTGTTGGAAATTTAATTGAGTAAAAAGTATAAAAATTGAGGTTTTGCAATATAATTGTGTTGAAAAGCTCCTAATCAATTATTTGAACTCCTAAAAGTTGATCAAAACTTATTTTGCGGTCCTTTATGTAGAGGTTTCGGACGTGCGGGTCTAAATGGGCCTTTCAATGGACCCGTTGGAATTTTAACTGAGTAAAATGTATAAAAATTGAAGTTTTGCAATATAATTGTGTTGAAAAGCTCCTAATCAATTATTTGAACTCCTAAAATTTGATTAAAACTTTTTTTGCAGTCTTTTTTGTATCGGTTTCGAACGAGCAGGTCTAAATGGGCCTTACAAAGGACCCGTTGGAATTTTAACTGAGTAAAAAGTAAAGAAATTGAGATTTTGCAATATAATTGTGTTGAAAAGCTCCTAATAAAATATTTGAACTCCTAAAATTTGATTAAAACTTGTTTTGCGGTCTTCTTTGTCGAGCTTTCGGACGAGCAGGCCTAAATGGGCCTTTCAATGGACCCGTTGGAATTTTAACTGAGTAAAAAGTACATAAATTGAGGTTTTGCAATATAATTGTGTTGAAAAGCCCCTAATCAATTACATGAACTCCTAAAATTTGATTAAAACATGTTTTGTAGTCCTTTTTGTAGAGGTTTCAGACGAGCGGATCGAAATTGGCCTTTCAATGGACCCGTTGGAATTTTAACTGAGTAAAAAGTACATAAATTGAGGTTTTGCAATATAATTGTGTTGAAAAGCCCCTAATCAATTACATGAACTCCTAAAATTTGATTAAAACATGTTTTGTAGTCCTTTTTGTAGAGGTTTCAGACGAGCGGGTCGAAATTGGCCTTTCAATGGACCCGTTGGAATTTTAACTGAGTAAAAAGTACAAAAATTGAGGTTTTGCAATATAATTGTGTTGAAAAGCTCCTAATCAATTATTTGAACTCCTAATATTTGAATAAAACTTTTTTGCTATCCTTTTTGTAGAGGTTTCGGACAAGCAGGTCTAAATGGGCCTTTCAATGGGCCCGTTGGAATTTTCACTGAGTAAAAAGTATAAAAATTGAGGTTTTTCAATATAATTGTGTTCAAAAGCTCCTAATCAATTATTTGAACTCCTAATATTTGAATAAAACTTTTTTTCGGTCCTTTTTGTAGAGGGTTCGGACGAGCAGGTCTAAATGGGCCTTTCAATGGACTCGTTGTAAATTTAACTAAGTAAAAAGTATAAAAATTGAGGTTTGGAAATATAATTGTGTTGAAAATATCCTAATCAATTACATGATCTCCTAAAATTTGATTAAAACTTGTTTTGCGGCCCTTTTTGTAGAGGTTTCGGACGAGCATGTCTAAATGTGACTTTCAACGGACCCGTTGGAATTTTAATTGAGTAAAAAGTATAAAAATTGAGGTTTTGCAATATAATTGTGTTGAAAAGCTCCTAATCAATTATTTGAACTCCTAAAAGTTGATCAAAACTTGTTTTGCGGTCCTTTTTAACGAGGTTTCGGACGAGCATGTCTAATTAGGCCTTCCAATGGACCCGTTGGAATTATAACTGAGTAAAAAGTACATAAATTGAGGTTTTGTAATATAATTGTGTTGAAAAGCTCCTAATCAATTACATGAACTCCTAAGATTTGATTAAAACTTGTTTTACAGTCCTTTTTGAAGAAGTTTCGGACGAGCGGGTCGAAATGGGCCTTTCAATGGACCCGTTGAAATTTTAACTGAGTAAAAAGTACAGAAATTGAGGTTTTGCAATATAATTGTGTTGAAAAGTTCCTAATCAATTATTTGAACTAATAAAATTTGAATAAAACTTTTTTGCGGTCCTTTTTGTAGAGGTTTCGGACGAGCACGTCTAAATGGGCCTTTCATGGGCCCGTTGGAATTTTCACTGAGTAAAAAGTATAAAAATTGAGGTTTTTCAATATAATTGTGTTCAAAAGCTCATATTCAATTATTTGAACTCCTAAAATTTGATTAAAACTTGTTTTGCGGTCCTTTTTGTTGAGGTTTCGGACGAGCAGGTCTAAATGGGCCTTTCAATGGATCCGTTGGAATTTTAACTGAGTAAAAAGTACATAAATTGAGGTTTTGCAATACAATTGTGTTGAAAAGCTCCTAATCAATTACATGAACTCCTAAAATTTGATTAAAACTTGTTTTGCAATCCTTTTTGTAGAGGTTTCGGACGAGCGGGTTGAAAAAGGCCTTTCAATGGACCCTTGGAATTTTAACTGAGTAAAAAGTACAAAAAGTAAGGTTTTGCAATATAATTGTGTTGAAAAGCTCCTAATCAATTATTTGAACTCCTAATATTTGAATAAAACATTTTTGTGGTCCTTTTTGTAGAGGTTTCGGACGAGCGGGTCGAAATGGGCCTTTCAATGGACCCGTTGAAATTTTAACTGAGTAAAAAGTACAAAAATTGAGGTTTTTCAATATAATTGTGTTGAAAAGCTCCTAATCAATTATTTGAACTAATAAAATTTGAATAAAATTTTTTTGCGGTCCTTTTTGTAGAGGTTTCGGACGAGCAGGTCTAAATGGGCCTTTCATGGGCCCGTTGGAATTTTCACTGAGTAAAAAGTATAAAAATTGAGGTTTTTCAATATAATTGTGTTCAAAAGCTCATAATCAATTATTTGAACTCCTAAAATTTGATTAAAACTTGTTTTGCGGTCCTTTTTGTAGAGGTTTCGGACGAGCGGGTCGAAATGGGCCTTTCAATGGACCCGTTGGAATTTTAACTGAGTAAAAAGTACAGAAATTGAGGTTTTGCAATATAATTGTGTTGAAAAGCTCCTAATCTATTACATGAACTCCTAAAATTTGATTAAAACTTGTTTTACAGTCCTTTTTGTAGAGGTTTCGGACGAGCGGGTCGAAACGGGCCTTTCAATGGACCCGTTGGAATTTTAACTGAGTAAAAAGTTCAGAAATAGAGCTTTTGTAATATAATTGTGTTGAAAAGCTCCTAATCAATTACATGAACTCCTAAAATTTGATTAAAACTTGTTTTGCAATCCTTTTTGTAGAGGTTTCGGACGTGCGGGTCGAAATGGGCCTTTTAATGGACCCGTTGGAATTTTAACTGAGTAAAAAGTACAGAAATTGAGGTTTTGCAATATAATTCTATTGAAAAGCTCCTAATCAATTATTTGAACTCCTAAAGTTTGATTAAAACATGTTTTGCGGTCCTTTTTGTCGAGGTTTCGGACGAGCAGGTCTAAATGGGCCTTTTAATGGACCCGTTGGAATTTTAACTGAGTAAAAAGTACAGAAATTGAGGTTTTGCAATATAATTCTATTGAAAAGCTCCTAATCAATTATTTGAACTCCTAAGATTTGATTAAAACTTGTTTTGCGGTCCTTTTTGTCGAGGTTTCGGAGGAGCAGGTTTAAATGGGCCTTTCAATGGACCCGTTGGAATTTTAACTGAGTAAAAAGTACAGAAATTGAGGTTTTTCTATATAATTGTGTTGAAAATCTCCTAATCAATTATTTGAACTCCTTAAATTTGATTAAAACATGTTTTACGGTCCTTTTTGTCGAGGTTTCGGACGAGCGGGTCTAAATGGGCCTTTCAATGGACCCGTTGGAATTTTAACTGAGTAAAAAGTACAGAAATTGAGGTTTTTCAATATAATTGTGTTGAAAATCTCCTAATCAATTATTTGAACTCCTTAAATTTGATTAAAACATGTTTTACGGTCCTTTTTGTCGAGGTTTCGGACGAGCGGGTCTAAATGGGCCTTTCAATGGACCCGTTGGAATTTTAACTGAGTAAAAAGTACACAAATTGAGGTTTTGCAATATAATTGTGTTAAAAAGCACCTAATCAATTACATGAACTCCTAAAATTTGATTAAAACGTGTTTTGCAGTCCTTTTTGTAGAGGTTTCGGACGAGCGGGTCGAAATGGGCCTTTCAATGGACCCGTTGGAATTTTAACTAAGTAAATAGTACAGAAATAGAGGTTTTGTAATATAATTGAGTTGAAAAGCTCCTAATCAATTACATGAACTCCTAAAATTTGATTAAAACTTGTTTTGCAGTCCTTTTTGTAGAGGTTTCGGACGAGCGGGTCGAAATGGGCCTTTCAATGGACCCGTTGGAATTTTAACTGAGTAAAAAGTACAGAAATTGAGGTTTTGCAATATAATTCTATTGAAAAGCTCTTAATCAATTATTTGAACTCCTAATGTTTGATTAAAACATGTTTTGCGGTCCTTTTTGTCGAGGTTTCGGACGAGCAGGTCTAAATGGGCCTTTCAATGGACCCGTTGGAATTTTAACTGAGTAAAAAGTACATAAATTGAGGTTTTTCAATATAATTGTGTTGAAAATATCCTAATCAATTACATGATCTCCTAAAATTTGATTAAAACTTGTTTTGCGGCCCTTTTTGTAGACGTTTCGGACGAGCATGTCTAAATGTGCCTTTCAATGGACCTGTTGGAAATATAATTGAGTAAAAAGTATAAAAATTGAGGTTTTGCAATATAATTGTGTTGAAAAGCTCCTAATCAATTATTTGAACTCCTAAAAGTTGATCAAAACTTGTTTTGCGGTCCTTTATGTAGAGGTTTCGGACGTGCGGGTCTAAATGGGCCTTTCAATGGACCCGTTGGAATTTTAACTGAGTAAAATGTATAAAAATTAAAGTTTTGCAATATAAATGTGTTGAAAAGCTCCTAATCAATTATTTGAACTCCTAAAATTTGATTAAAACATTTTTTGCAGTCTTTTTTGTATCGGTTTCGAACGAGCAGGTCTAAATGGGCCTTACAATGGACCCGTTGGAATTTTAACTGAGTAAAAAGTAAAGAAATTGAGGTTTTGCAATATAATTGTGTTGAAAAGCTCCTAATAAAATATTTGAACTCCTAAAATTTGATTAAAACTTGTTTTGCGGTCTTCTTTGTCGAGCTGTCGGACGAGCAGGCCTAAATGGGCCTTTCAATGGACCCGTTGGAATTTTAACTGAGTAAAAAGTACATAAATTGAGGTTTTGCAATATAATTGTGTTGAAAAGCCCCTAATCAATTACATGAACTCCTAAAATTTGATTAAAACATGTTTTGTAGTCCTTTTTGTAGAGGTTTCAGACGAGCGGGTCGAAATTGGCCTTTCAATGGACCCGTTGGAATTTTAACTGAGTAAAAAGTGCAGAAATTGATGTTTTGCAATATAATTGTGTTGAAAAGATCCTAATCAATTACATGAACTCTTAAAATTTGATTAAAACTTGTTTTGCATTCCTTTTTGTAGAGGTTTCGGACGAGCGGGTCGAAATGGGCCTTTCAATAGACCCGTTGGAATTTTTACTGAGTAAAAAGTATAAAAATTGAGGGTTTGCAATATAAATGTGTTGAAAAGCTCCTAATCAATTATTTGAACTCCTAAAATTTGATTAAAACTTTTTTTTCAGTCTTTTTTGTATCGGTTTCGAACGAGCAGGTCTAAATGGGCCTTACAATGGACCCGTTGGAATTTTAACTGAGTAAAAAGTAAAGAAATTGAGGTTTTGCAATATAATTGTGTTGAAAAGCTCCTAATAAAATATTTGAACTCCTAAAATTTGATTAAAACTTGTTTTGCGGTCTTCTTTGTCGAGCTTTCGGACGAGCAGGCCTAAATGGGCCTTTCAATGGACCCGTTAGAATTTTAACTGAGTAAAAAGTACATAAATTGAGGTTTTGCAATATAATTGTGTTGAAAAGCCCCTAATCAATTACATGAACTCCTAAAATTTGATTAAAACATGTTTTGTAGTCCTTTTTGTAGAGGTCTCAGACGAGCGGGTCGAAATTGGCCTTTCAATGGACCCGTTGGAATTTTGACTGAGTAAAAAGTGCAGAAATTGATGTTTTGCAATATAATTGTGTTGAAAAGATCCTAATCAATTACATGAACTCTTAAAATTTGATTAAAACTTGTTTTGCAGTCCTTTTTGTAGAGGTTTCGGACGAGCGGGTCGAAATGGGCCTTTCAATAGACCTGTTGGAATTTTTACTGAGTAAAAAGTATAATAATTGAGGGTTTGCAATATAATTGTGTTGAAAAGCTACTAATCAATTATTTGTACTCCTAAAATATGATCAAAACTTGTTTTGAGGTCCTTTATGCAGAGGTTTCGGACGTGCAGGTCTAAATGGGCCTTTCAATGGACCCGTTGGAATTTTAACTGAGTAAAAAGTTCAGAAATTGAGGTTTTTCAATATAATTGTGTTGAAAAGTACATAAATTTTAACTGAGTAAAAAGTACAGAAATTGAGGTTTTGCAATATAATTGTGTTGAAAAGATCCTAATCAATTACATGAACTCCTCAAATTTGATTAAAACTTGTTTTGCAGTCCTTTTTGTAGAGGTTTCGGACGAGCGGGTCGAAATGGGCCTTTCAATGGACCCGTTGGAATTTTAACTGAGTAAAAAGTACAGAAATTGAGGTTTTGCAATATAATTGTGTTGAAAAGCTCCTAATCAATTACATGAACTCCTAAAATTTGATTAAAACTTGTTTTGCAGTCCTTTTTGTAGAGGTTTCGGACGAGCGGGTCGAAATGGGCCTTTCAATGGACCCGTTGGAATTTTAACTGAGTAAAAAGTTTAGAAATAGAGGTTTTGTAATATAATTGTGTTGAAAAGCTCATAATCAATTACATGAACTCCTAAAATTTGATTAAAACTTGTTTTGCAGTCCTTTTTGTAGAGGTTTCGGACATGCGGGTCGAAATGGGCCTTTTAATGGACCCGTTAGAATTTTAACTGAGTAAAAAGTACAGAAATTGAGGTTTTGCAATATAATTCTATTGAAAAGCTCCTAATCAATTATTTGAACTCCTAAAGTTTGATTAAAACATGTTTTGCGGTCCTTTTTGTCGAGGTTTCGGACGAGCAGGTCTAAATGGGCCTTTCAATGGACCCGTTGGAATTTTAACTGAGTAAAAAGTATAGAAATTGAGGTTTTTCGATATAATTGTGTTGAAAAGCTCCTAATCAATTATTTGAACTCATAAGATTTGATTAAAACTTGTTTTGCGGTCCTTTTTGTCGAGGTTTCGGAGGAGCGGGTCTAAATGGGCCTTTCAATGGACCCGTTGGAATTTTAACTGAGTAAAAAGTACAGAAATTGAGGTTTTTCAATATAATTGTGTTGAAAATCTCCTAATCAATTATTTGAACTCCTTAAATTTGATTAAAACTTGTTTTGTGGTCCTTTTTGTCGAGGTTTCGGACGAGCGGGTCTAAATGGGCCTTTCAATGGACCCGTTGGAATTTTAACTGAGTAAAAAGTACATAAATTGAGGTTTTTCAATATAATTGTGTTGAAAAGCTCCTAAACAATTATTTGAACTCCTAAAATTTGAGTAAAACTTGTTTTGCGGTCCTTTTTGTCGAGGTTTCGGACGAGCAGATCTAAATGGGCCTTTCAATAGACCTGTTGGAATTTTAACTGAGTAAAAAGTACAGAAATTGAGATTTTGCAATATAATTGTGTTGAAAATCTCCTAATCAATTACATGATCTACTAAAATTCTCTTAAAACTAGTTTTGCGGCCCTTTTTGTAGAGGTTCCGGACGAGCAAGTCTAAATGGGCCTTTCAATGGACCCGTTGGAATTTTAACTGAGTAAAAAGTATAAAAATTGGGGTTTTGCAATATAATTGTGTTGAAAAGCTACTAATCAATTATTTGTACTCCTAAAATATGATCAAAACTTGTTTTGAGGTCCTTTATGCAGAGGTTTCGGACGTGCGGGTCTAAATAGGCCTTTCAATGGACCCGTTGGAATTTTAACTGAGTAAAATGTATAAAAATTGAAGTTTTGCAATATAATTGTGTTGAAAATCTCCTAATCATTTATTTGAACTCCTAAAATTTGATTAAAACTTTTTTGCGGCCCTCTTTGTATTGGTTTCGGAAGAGCTGGTCTAAATGGGCCTTACAATGGACCCGTTGGAATTTTAACTGAGGAAAAAGTAGAGAAATTGAGGTTTTGCAGTATAATTGTGTTGAAAAGCTCCTAATAAATTACATGAACTCCTAAAATTTGATTAAAACTTGTTTTCCAGTCCTTTTGTCGAGGTTTCGGACGAGCGGGTCAAAATGGGCCTTTCAATGGACTCGTTGGAATTTTAACTGAGTAAAAAGTATAAAAATTGAGGTTTTTCAATATAATTGTGTTGAAAAGCTCCTAATCAATTATTTGAACTCCTAAAATTTGATCAAAACTTGTTTTGCAGTCCTTTATGTAGAGGTTTCGGATGTGCGGGTCTAAATGGGCCTTTTAATGGACCCATTGGAATTTTAACTGAGTAAAATGTATAAAAATTGAGGTTTTGCAATATAATTGTGTTGAAAAGCTCCTAATAAATTATTTGAACTCATAGGATTTGATTAAAACTTGTTTTGCGGTCCTTTTTTTCGAGGTTTCGGAGGAGCTGGTCTAAATGGGCCTTTCAATGGACCCGTTGGAATTTTAACTGAGTAAAAAGTACAGAAATTGAGGTTTTTCAATATAATTGTGTTGAAAATCTCCTAATAAATTATTTGAACTCCTTAAATTTGATTAAAACTTGTTTTGTGGTCCTTTTTGTCGAGGTTTCGGACGAGCGGGTCTAAATAGGACTTCCAATGGACCCGTTGGAATTTTAACTGAGTAAAAAGTACATAAATTGAGGTTTTTCAATATAATTGTGTTGAAAAGCCTAATCAATTATTTGAACTCCTAAAATTTGAGTAAAACATGTTGTGTGGTCCTTTTTGTCGAGGTTTCGGATGAGCAGGTCTAAATGGGCCTCTTAGTGGGCCTGTTGGAATTTTCACTGAGTAAAAATTATAAAAATTGAGGTTTTTCAATATAATTGTGTTGAAAAGCTCCTAATAAATTACATGAACTCATAAAATTTGATTAAACTTGTTTTGCAGTCCTTTTTGTGGAGGTTTCGGACGAGCAGGTCGAAATGGGTCTTTTAATGGACCCGTTGGAATTTTAACTGAGTAAAAAGTGCAGAAATTGAGGTTTTGCAATATAATTGTGTTGAAAAGATCCTAATCAATTACATGAACTCCTAAAATTTGATTAAAACATGTTTTGTTGTCCTTTTTGTAGAGGTTTCGGAGGAGCGGGTCGAAATGGGCCTTTCAATGGACCCGTTCGAATTTTAACTGAGTAAAAAGTACAGAAATTGAGGTTTTGCAATATAATTGTGTTGAAAAGCTCCTACTCAATTACATGAATTCCTAATATTTGATTAAAACTTGTTTCGCAGTCCTTTTTGTAGAGGTTTCTGATGAGCGAGTCGAAATGGGCCTTTCAATGGACCCGTTGGAATTTTAACTGAGTAAAAAGTACAAAAATTGAGATTTTGCAAAATAATTGTGTTGAAAAGCTCCTAATCAATTATTTGAACTCATAATATTTGATTAAAAGTTTTTTGCGATCCTTTTTGTAGTGGTTTCGGACGAGCAGGTCTAAATGGGCCTTTCAATAGGCCCGTTGGAATTTTAACTGAGTAAAAAGTTTAAAAATTGAGTTTTTTTAATACAATTGTGTTGAAAAGCTCCTAATCATTTATTTGAACTCCTAAAATTTGGTTAAAACTTTTTTTACTGTCCTTTTTGGATCAGTTTCGGACGAGCAGGTCTAAATGGGCCTTACAATGGACCCGTTGGAATTTTAACTGAGTAAAAAGTACAGAAATTGAGGTTTTTTAATATAATTGTGTTGAAAAACTCCGAATAAATTATATGAACTCGTAAATTTTGATTAAAACTTGTTTTCCGGTCCTTTTTGTCGAGGTTTCGGACGAGCATGTCTAAATGGGACTTTCAATGGAACCGTTGGAATTTTAACTGAGTAAAAAGTACAGAAATTGAGGTTTTTCAATATAATTGTGTTGAAAAGCTCCTAATCAATTATTTGAACTCCTAAAATTTGAGTAAAACTTGTTTTGCGGTCCTTTTTGTCGAGGTTTCGGATGAGCAGGTCTAAATGGGCCTTTCAGTGGGCCCGTTGGAATTTTCACTGAGTAAAAAGTATAAAAATTGAGGTTTTTCAATATAATTGTGTTGAAAAGCTCCTAATAAATTACATGAACTCCTAAAATTTGATTAAAACTTGTTTTGCAGTCCTTTTTGTGGAGGTTTCGGACGAGCGGGTCGAAATGGGCCTTTTAATGGACCCGTTGGAATTTTAACTGAGTAAAAAGTGCAGAAATTGAGGTTTTGCAATATAATTGTGTTGAAAATATCCTAATCAATTACATGAACTCCTAAAATTTGATTAAAACTTGTTTTGCAGTCCTTTTTGTAGAGGTTTCGGACGAGCGGGGCGAAATAGGCCTTTCAATGGACCCGTTGGAATTTTAACTGAGTAAAAAGTACAGAAATTGAGGTTTTGCAATATAATTGTGTTGAAAAGATCCTAATCAATTACATGAACTCCTAAAATTTGATTAAAACATGTTTTGTAGTCCTTTTTTAGAGGTTTCGGACGAGCAGGTCTAAATGGGCCTTTCAATAGGCCCGTTGGAATTTTAACTGAGTAAAAAGTTTAAAAATTGAGGTTTTTCAATACAATTGTGTTGAAAAGCTCCTAATCAAATATTTGAACTCCTAAAATTTGATTAAAACTTGTTTTGCGGTCCTTTTTAACGAGGTTTCGGACGAGCAGGTCTAAATGGGCCTTCCAATGGACCCGTTGGAATTATAACTGAGTAAAAAGTACACAAATTGAGGTTTTGCAATATAATTGTGTTGAAAAGCTCCTAATCAATTACATGAATTCCTAATATTTGATTAAAACTTGTTTTACAGTCCTTTTTGCAGAGGTTTCGGACGAGCGGGTCGAAATGGGCCTTTCACTGGACCCGTTGAAATTTTAACTGAGTAAAAAGTACAGAAATTGAGGTTTTGCAATATAATTGTGTTGAAAAGCTCCTAATCAATTATTTGAACTCATAAAATTTGAATAAAACTTTTTTGCGGTCCTTTTTGTAGCGGTTTCGGACGAGCAGGTCTAAATGGGCCTTTCAATGGGCCCGTTAGAATTTTCACTGAGTAAAAAGTATAAAAATTGAGGTTTTTCAATATAATTGTGTTCAAAAGTTCCTAATCAATTATTTGAACTCCTAAAATTTGATTAAAACTTGTTTTGCGGTCCTTTTTGTTGAGGTTTCGGACGAGCAGGACTAAATGGGCCTTTCAATGGACCCGTTGGAATTTTAACTGAGTAAAAAGTACATAAATTGAGGTTTTGCAATACAATTGTGTTGAAAAGCTCCTAATCAATTACATGAACTCCTAAAATTTCATTAAAACTTGTTTTGCAATCCTTTTTGTAGAGGTTTCGGACGAGCGGGTTGAAAAAGGCCTTTCAATGGACCCGTTGGAATTTTAACTGAGTAAAAAGTACAAAAATTAAGGTTTTGCAATATAATTGTGTTGAAAAGCTCCTAATCAATTATTTGAACTCCTAATATTTGAATAAAACTTTTTTGCGGTCCTTTTTGTCGAGGGTTCGGACGAGCAGGTCTAAATGGGCCTTTCAATGGGCCCGTTGGAATTTTAACTGAGCAAAAAGTACAGAAATTGAGGTTTTGCAATATAATTGTTTTGAAAATCTCCTAATCAATTATTTGAACTCCTAAAATTTGATTAAAACTTGTTTTGCGGACCTTTTTGTCGAGGTTTCGGACGAGCAGGTCTAAATGGGCCTTTCAATGGACCAGTTGGAATTTTAACTGAGTAAAAAGTACATAAATTGAGGTTTTTCAATATAATTGTGTTGAAAAGCTCCTAATCAATTATTTGAACTCCTAAAATTTGATTAAAACTTGTTTTGCGGTCCTTTTTGTCGAGGTTTCGGACGAGCAGGTCTAAATGGGCCTTTCAATGGACCAGTTGGAATTTTAACTGAGTAAAAAGTACATAAATTGAGGTTTTGCAATATAATTGTGTTGAAAAACTCCTAATCAATTACATGAATTCCTAATATTTGATTAAAACTTGTTTTACAGTCCTTTTTGCAGAGGTTTCGGACGAGCGGGTCGAAATGGGCCTTTCACTGGACCCGTTGAAATTTTAACTGAGTAAAAAGTACAGAAATTGAGGTTTTGCAATATAATTGTGTTGAAAAGCTCCTAATCAATTATTTGAACTCATAAAATTTGAATAAAACTTTTTTGCGGTCCTTTTTGTAGCGGTTTCGGACGAGCAGGTCTAAATGGGCCTTTCAATGGGCCCGTTGGAATTTTCACTGAGTAAAAAGTATAAAAATTGAGGTTTTTCAATATAATTGTGTTCAAAAGTTCCTAATCAATTATTTGAACTCCTAAAATTTGATTAAAACTTGTTTTGCGGTCCTTTTTGTTGAGGTTTCGGACGAGCAGGACTAAATGGGCCTTTCAATGGACCCGTTGGAATTTTAACTGAGTAAAAAGTACATAAATTGAGGTTTTGCAATACAATTGTGTTGAAAAGCTCCTAATCAATTACATGAACTCCTAAAATTTCATTAAAACTTGTTTTGCAATCCTTTTTGTAGAGGTTTCGGACGAGCGGGTTGAAAAAGGCCTTTCAATGGACCCGTTGGAATTTTAACTGAGTAAAAAGTACAAAAATTAAGGTTTTGCAATATAATTGTGTTGAAAAGCTCCTAATCAATTATTTGAACTCCTAATATTTGAATAAAACTTTTTTACGGTCCTTTTTGTCGAGGGTTCGGACGAGCAGGTCTAAATGGGCCTTTCAATGGACCAGTTGGAATTTTAACTGAGTAAAAAGTACATAAATTGAGGTTTTTCAATATAATTGTGTTGAAAAGCTCCTAATCAATTATTTGAACTCCTAGGATTTGATTAAAACTTTTTTTGTGGTCCTTTTTGTCGAGGTTTCGGAGGAGCATGTCTAAATGGGCCTTTCAATGGACCCGTTGGAATTTTAACTGAGTAAAAAGTACAAAAATTGAGTTTTTTCAATATAATTGTGTTGAAAATCTCCTAAACAATTATTTGAACTCCTTAAATTTGTTTAAAACTTGTTTTGCGGTCCTTTTTGACGAGGTTTCGGACGAGCGGGTCTAATTGGGCCTTTCAATGGACCTGTTGGAATTTTAACTGAGTAAAAAGTACATAAATTGAGGTTTTTCAATATAATTGTGTTGAAAAGCTCCTAATCAATTATTTGAACTCCTAAAATTTGAGTAAAACTTGTTTTGCGGTCCTTTTTGTCGAGGTTTCGGACGAGCAGATCTAAATGGGCCTTTCAATGGACCCGTTGGAATTTTAACTGAGTAAAAAGTACAGAAATTGAGGTTTTGCAATATAATTGTGTTGAAAATCTCCTAATCAATTACATGATCTACTAAAATTCGCTTAAAACTAGTTTTGCGGCCCTTTTTGTAGAGGTTCCGGACGAGCAAGTCTAAATGGGCCTTTCAATGGACCCGTTGGAATTTTAACTGAGTAAAAAGTATAAAAATTGAGGTTTTGCAATATAATTGTGTTGAAAAGCTACTAATCAATTATTTTTACTCCTAAAATATGATCATAACTTGTTTTGAGGTCATTTATGCAGAGGTTTCGGACGTGCGGGTCTAAATGGGCCTTTCAATGGACCCGTTGGAATTTTAACTGAGTAAAATGTATAAAAATTGAAGTTTTGCAATATAATTGTGTTGAAAATCTCCTAATCATTTATTTGAACTCCTAAAATTTGATTAAAACTTTTTTGCGGCCCTTTTTGTATTGGTTTTGGACGAGCTGGTCTAAATGAGCCTTACATTGGACCCGTTGGAATTTTAACTGAGGAAAAAGTACAGAAATTGAGGTTTTGCAGTATAATTGTGTTAAAAAGATCCTAATAAATTACATGAACTCCTAAAATTTGATTAAAACTTGTTTTCCAGTCCTTTTTGTAGAGGTTTCGGACGAGCGGGTCAAAATGGGCCTTTCAATGGACTCGTTGGAATTTTTTTTTTTGATAGAAAGGCCTCGTTAAAAACCCCTACTACTGTCCTTCAAGCAGAGCTAGAGGACCCTAAAAAGGGGAAAAGAGTGCTTAGATTTTATTTCATGAAAGAGTTGTTACAAGATGTTTGATACAAGGAGGAATATCAGAAGTAAAAGATAAGGCAGACATTTTGCCAAGCGAAAAGGTCGCCAAAGAATGCGCTACATGATTTGCCTCACGGCGTACAAAGGAAACAGAAGCTGATACAAAGTCATGAAGAGATTCTCGAATTTGATGAAGAAGAGGCCCCAACGTGGAGAGGTCCAGCCCTGGATTTTTGATTCTATTTGCAATGGAAGCGCAATCAGTTTCCAGCAAAATCCTTGTCCATCCTTGAGATCGAGCGAAGGTGACCCCGGCAAGAAGGCTTTCACCTTCACAAGTTACTGCATCCAGACGGCTGCCTAGCGGAAAGGCGAGGCCCCCCACCACTGCACCTGTAGAATCACGTGCCACAGCACCAACCGCCGCAGCACGAGTAGAAGGATTGAAAGCCCCATCTACATTAATTTTGATATGGTTAGGCGGAGGAGGGTTCCAGTTTGTGGAGGAAAGGAAAGAAGGTGCTGGAATGGTAGGCACAGTTGCACTGTAAAAGTCATTATGAAGACTAAAAGAGTTGACGGCCGTAAGCCAAGATGGTTGCAAATGGCGATTATGAATCCAATCATTACGCCTGTTCCAAATGTTCCAAATAGTAGTGAGAAAAAGTCCAAATTTATCGGAGGATAGAAGGTGGGCGGCTTCTTCCAGCCATTGTAGAGTAGAAGAAACCGAACTTCTGTAAAGGCGAATGAGAATACCAGAAAGCTGAAGGGCCTCGGTGGCCCCTGAGCAATCTCGAAGGGCATGGAGGATAGTTTCTGAATGATGACCACAAATGGGACAGGGTCCTGATTCTGGTGCAAAGACTTGTAGTTTAGAGCCAACTGGTAAAGCACCAGACGCCACGCGCCATCCAAAAGTTTTGACTTTAGGCAAAGCTTGAATTTCTGACAGGAATTTCCAAAAACGATTAGGCGGAGTTTGTGGGAGTACAGGCCGTTGTAAGAAAAGATAACCAGAGCGAACCGAGTAAATGCCTGAATCGTTAGAAGACCAGAGAATAGAGTCACGATGATCGTTTATAATCGGTATACCAAGTACGATGGAAGCGTCAGTTGGAGCAAAATATCGATGTACTTTGACAGGGTCCCAGGCAGTTTGGTTACGGATCATGAAATCACGGCATCGGATATGAACTTCATCCGAAATTTCATAATTCCCCGTAAGGGTAATAGGGGAGTGACCTCCCCAGATGTCTTGATGTACTCTTATATTACTATTAATTCCTGGGCGATATAGGAATCTTGGGAGGAGGCGTTGAATAGCATTGTACATGCCTTGCCAAGCGAAAGAGCCACGAATAGGCCTGGAGGAATCAAGGATATTCCCAGAGGGGAAATATTTAGCTCGATAAATCTGACCTAAAAGAGAATTTGGTTCACAAATTAGTCTCCATATTTGTTTACCCAAAAGAGCAATGTTGAAGTCATGTAGATCCTTAAATCCCATTTCTCCGGCAGCCTTAGGTAAACAGACATTGTTCCATGGTAGCATATGCCATCCTTTTTTATTGGATTTATCTGACCACCAATATTGTCTAATAGCTGTGGTCATATCGTCAATGATGTTTTGTGGAAGTAGGTAACATGACATAACATATTGAGGTAGGGATTGGAGGACTGCTTTAATGAAGATCTCTCGGCCACTAAAAGAAAAAAGATGTTTATCCCAACTAGAAAGACGGTCATGGACTTTATCACGCACAAATCCTAGGGATTCAGTTTTGTTCTTTCCTATGAGCAGCGGGATACCTAAATAAACCCCAGGGTTAGACACCTCGCGTACATGCAGGAGGTTATTTATCTCAGATCTTATAGAAGATGGGGTACGCGGATTATAGAAGATTGTTGATTTTTCAAAGTTAACTGCTTAGCCGGAGGCATTAGAGTAAGTTTGCAGAGCTCGTTTAAGATAGGCTGCTTCAGTTGTAGAATTGTTAATGAAAACCATACAGTCATCAGCAAAAAGAATGTGATTGACTTTGGGTCCATATTTGCATGCACCAAGACCCGGAAGAATGTTCGTTTGTTGGGCAGCAGATAGGTAGGCAGAGAGCCCTTGCGTGCAGAATAGGAAGAGGAAAGGGGAGAGAGGATCTCCCTGTCGTAATCCGCGCTGAGGTTGAAAAGAAGGGGATAAAGTATTGTTAATTTTAACTGAAAGAGAGACTGTGGTGATACAACACATTATAAGGGAAATCCAGTTAGGAGCAAAGCCCATGCGATCCATAACATTTTCTAAGAAGGACCATTCCACTCGGTCAAAAGCTTTTTCCATATCGAGTTTGAGAGCAGCCCCTTGAGATGATTTGGTTGCCCCTGAGTTAATATTGTGAATGATTTCATGGGCGACAAGAATATTATCAGAGATGTTTCTCCCCTGGACAAAAGCTGCTTGATTTGGGCTGATACAAATGGGAATTGTTTGCTTCATTCTGTTAACAATGGTTTTAGCAACTATTTTGTACAGAACAGTGCAAAGACTAATCGGTCTAAGGTGTCTCATGGTAGTCGGGTCATTTATTTTGGGAATTAGAACCAAAATAGTTTTATTGACCAAAGACATGTCCATAGTTCCTTGTAATAAGTTGAGACAGAGATTGGTAACGTCTTCTCCAATAGTATCCCAATGTTGTCTGAAGAAACTACTGGGTGGTCCATCAATACAAGGAGCTTTCCTAGGGTCAATGTCCCGGAAAGCGTGGTGTATTTCTTCCTTAGTGAAAGGGCGTTGTAAGGTGTCATTCATAGCCTGGGTAATGGATGGGGTGATTTTATTAAGTATGTTAACGGATATGTGGGGGTTAGAAGATGTAAAGAGATTTTGGAAATAGCTAGAAGCGATAGACATAATGTCCGATTCAGCTGTACACCAGTTAGAGTTGGAGTCAAATAAACCATTAATCGAGTTCTTTTTCCTCCTATTGTTTGCTCGAGCATGAAAAAATCTCGTATTTTTATCACCTTGAGAGAGCCAAAGTGTACGAAATCTTTGAGCCCAATAAGTTTCTTGTTCCATTAGTAGTTTATTTAGTTCAGATCGGTATTTTAAGTAATTATTTTCAGTTGCAGCGGTTAAAGGGCGACATAAGAAATTATTTATTTTTTTCGTTAAAAATTTAATACGCCCAGTTGACTTGAGTCTCTGTTGGTTTTGCCAATCCTCTAGTTTTGTACCCACGGCATTTATTTTATTAATAGCCGTACCAGGGGTATTTATCCAAGTACTTTGAATAGTTGAGATATTGTCCTTATGATTGGCCCAGCAGTTCTCAAAACGGAAAGAACTGGATGTGCGGTAAGGACGGTTGGACGCAGGGGATGTGTCAAGTGACAAGAAGCAGTGGTCAGATTTGGCTACATATTTCGTTGTGATGTGAAAAGAAGGAAATAGGTTTTGCCAAGCTGGGTTGGCAACGAAACGATCTAGTCTTTCGTGAATAATTGGAGTTAGGGGCCCAACTTTCGACCAAGTAAACCAGCCCGATGATGGCTTACAATCGAAAAGGTTGTTGCGTGAAAGACATTGACGAAAATTTGATATTTGTGATCTAGCTCTACAAATCCCACCTTGTTTTTCAGAATCGGATAGGATTTCGTTGAAATCTCCACCTAAAATCCAAGGGGTATTGCTATTATTTGTATTTAAAGAGTCAATAATTTCCCAAGTTTTATATTTTTGGCTTGTTTCAGAGTGGTCGTGTATACCAGTGAATAACATATTGCAATTATCTAATGTAATTTGAGAATGTATGAAACGCTGGGAATAAGAAATTAAACTAATATTGATATTGTTTGTTGCGAATAAAGCGATTCCGGAACACCCCTCCGAAGGGGGAATAGAAATAACGTTTAAATAACCTGAAGAAATTCATAGTTGGCTACAAGCCACATTATTGAGTTTAGTTTCACATAAGAAAATAACGTCGGGGATGGATTGCCGGACATAATCACGAAGATGTTGAACCACCGGGGCTTGTCCTAGACCCTGGCAGTTCCAGCATAGGATCTTCATTTTGCTCAGCGGGGCTGGGAATCAGCCGCCGCCGGAGAGTTTTTAGAGCTGCGCATCCCAGCTTTTGGAGTGGAACCGGACGGTTTGGATTTTTTTGGCGGGAGCGACACTTGAATGGGGGAGCGGCGTTTCATGCCGCGATTCGGTGGGGCTGGAGCAGGTGCCGGAGCTGCATCATTTGGATAATTTTTCAGTAACCATTGGTTAAAATCATTGAAAATGGTATCGGTAGAAATATGGGGCTTACGTAGTTCAGCTTCTATTTTCTTAATTTGCTGCGCAGTTGGGCTTGGTACACCATCATCAGTGGCATCCTAGTCCCCATCATAATCATCTTCGGGAATCGTGTAGATAGTGTTCAAAGGTTGGGGCTCGAGAGGGGCTTTCTGCTTGGAGTCTGTAGCTTGAGTTTCATTAACCGGGGGGCATCCCCCATGGCAGTATCAGTATTGGGTGCATCCTCGGTGGGCTGTTCTGAAAAGGATGCGGCATCGCCCTCATTGAGAGAGCCTGCAGTAGAGTTAAACCAAAGTAATTTAATAAAGGAAATTTTTTTGAGTTGAACGTTACTGTTGGTGAGAAGGTTAAGAGTTATACCCATAGCAGCAGGTTCATTGATTGGATTAGGATTAGTATTGACAGCAGCAGTTGGAGCAGGATTTGCTGGGAGAAATAAAAAGAACAATATAAATAGAGAAAACATAATGGTTATAATAAATTTATAACGAAAATGAAGAGAGGATGAAAAATTTGAGAAAAAAGTATGAGAAGGTACCATTCGGTAACGGATTGTTCTGGTTCAGTTCTAGTTCGACATAGCGAAGACGCCCCCTTGTACCAGATGGGCGGCGTCTTGGAGGGAGATAGCGGAGCCATTCTCCGTATTGCAGTTTGTTCAGATCAAGAGATGCTCGATTGGGGCAGTTTTCAATCGTATGGCTAATAATTCCGCAGCCAGGACAGAGGATGGGGAGGCGTTCATATTGGATACGACACATAGTTTTGTTTGTACCCGAGCCTATGAAGACAAAACGGGTAACTGGTTTGGTGATGTTCAGGAAGATCTCCACACGTAGGAATTCTTTTATGTTTCCATCAGCTTCTCTTGTATCAGTTCGGATAACATTCCCAACCATCATCCCGAGGGCATGTCCCACAAGGTGTGATCGGTCAAAATCCTCATAGAGTGAGGCCGGGAGAGAGAAGAATCGTATCCAGATCCTCATAGAGTTGAAGGAATATTCCCCAAGCGGCTTGGCAGGGTCATACTCAGTTATGGCGAGCCATTCGTCCTTATATAGCTAAGGACCCTGATTAAGAACCTCATAGCATGACTTGACGTCCTTAAACTTGATCTTCAAATAGTTGTCTTGAATAACAGTGATGGATACTACGTTGTTTGGTTTCCAGATACCTTCGAATGCGTTGATGACAGCATAGATGTCAACAGTTTTGGAGGATATGAAGCATCCTAAAAGACATGCCTTGGAGTCTTCCTCAACAAAGTCCCAGCCGAAGTCTGGGGTATACAAGAGTTCTGTTTCCTCATTTGTGAGGTTGAGGGAACTTAGCTGTGGGATAGATGAAGATGTCATAGCAGAGGGAAATTGGGAAAGCAGAGGCTTAGAATAAGAGAAGACTTGTGAGAATGTGTTTACTTGGTGGACGTATAAAAAGAGGTGGCTTACTATAATGGTACTTTGGTAAGTGTCAAAAAAAGGAAGGGAATAAAATTTTAGTAAGGAAAGATTTATATCCCTTGAATCATGGGTTAAGTAGAATTTTAGAGGGAAAGATTGAAAAGTAATTGAATAATATGAGAATCTAATATAGTAGGAAAACAGTTTTAAAAACTTTGATTTTAATATATTAAGTCCTTTAGTAAATTCAGAGAAGGTAATAATTTTAACATAATAATAAAAGTAATTATAAGAAGTTTGATCAATAATATAACGGGTATTTTGACTAATGGATATTCTATTAGCAATAAATGGGTAGAAATAAAGAGAGATTTTATTACTATTTATGAATGCTAGTAAAGATAAGGCAAGTTTTGAGGGATTGATTTCTTGATTCGGGAGGGATTTTGGCAGAGAGATTGACAAGAAATAAGGGGAGTAATTAAAGAAATAATTACTCGTATTAAGTGAGAGAGAGGAAAAGTCTGAGTAACTTTTAATTTTTGAAAGCTGAATTAATGGATAATTGATTAGTCTAGTCATCAATTTATTTTTAAATATTGGAAGGTTGGTCTCCAAGGTAGTTAAGGAAAGGAAAGAATTGATTAAATTTTTTTGAAATATTATTGTTTTAAAGAGGCCGGGAAGGGATGTAATACATTTATGAGAACAGAAGTTCAGAGCACATAGAGGTAGGACGTTTAAAATAGTATTTGAAGATAAGAGAGAGGTTTTCGAAAGTATTAAATTTTGAAAATAGGATGGGGGTTTGAAAAAATCCCATAAATGGGCTGGTAAAGAGTCACCTAAAAAGGCGTTGTAGGAATAGAGTTCCTTAGTGACAATCGAATAGGGAAATAAGTCTATATAGAAACATACATGGAAAGAATAGTATAGAGCATGCATATAAGAAAGACGGCAGGAAACATACATGTAAGAAAACATACATCCAAGGGTAAAAAGAAAGCGAAAGAAAAGCAAAACAAAAAAGAAAGCAGGAAAAAAACAGCCATAAAGAAATACATACCCAGGGAAAGGAGAAGGCAGGGATAAGAAATTTAATACAGACCAAATGAGCAAATAAGGGGGTAAATAATTAAAAATAAAAACTAAGGAAAAATTACAAAACCAGCAAAGGAAAGGGGAGGACGTCCCGTAATATTGCCCTAATATATTAGTGAAAGTGTGTATAATCTGCATAAGAGTGATCATCATAGAAAGATTAGTGAGTTTCATGCAAAGATTATTTATGATAGAACAATAATTATTGTAGTGTAAGGGATAGATGAAACTGCCAGGGGAAAGTTGGTAGTACGTTTGAATATTGACTTGTGTAAAAGGGAACCAATTAAAATAAGAAAAAAAATTGCAGAGTCTATTCAGAATAATACTACACTTGGTAGAACTATGATTATATTTAAAAACCTTACACTGATGATGCATATAAGCAATAGTACAAATCCAGTTAGAAGGAGGGTGTATAATAAAATTAAAGGGAATAAGCAATATCAGGTAATCATATAGTATTTTGTGTCTTACAAGCGAGGATTTAAAGATGATAGTCCACTTATAATATCCTGGGGTATTGAGTATATTTATTGTTACACATGGAGACATGGGAGTAGTATTTGGTAGGGAGATATGTATATTTAAAGGATTACATAAGAGGGTTGGGTAGTCTGCTAAGGGGACTTTTATTTGCAAAAGAACCATTTCACAAGTATGAATAAAAGATTGCAACATTATAAAAGTTGATATGGGGAATAAATGCATAAAGAATATATAAGTCCCAAAATTAAAGGATTTGAACAGATTAACCCCTAATGCTTGGCATGTTAATATAAATATAGAGATGGATCTCTGAACCAGCCAAATAGGAGAAAGAAAAATAAAGATATGAAAGTATGAATAGCATCTATGAGTTTTGCCGTAGATTACCATAGTAGATGTTGATGTGGATTCCTGAGTTTGAGCTGAAGGGAGTCTATATTGACTAGCTTGCAACTGGTGAATCATGGAGGAATCAAAAAAACAAAGTGAAATTGTAAGGGGTCAGTGACGAGTCATGATCATAAATAGAATATTGAAAGAGATTGTAATAAGTAATAAATGAAAATCCCAAGAAGTGGGCTGGTGTAGAATTCCCTTGAAGGGCTCGATATATATATGAAACAATAGCAGATTTCAGAGGTATAATAGAGATATTATCTAAAAGATTTAAAAATAAGAGGTTTAGAATTAAAGATAAACCAAGCATTGGCATAACATAGGAGTAAACAAGGAGATTTATAGTTAAAGAAAGAATATAGAAGAGCTTCAAATGCATAATAGAAGTATCTATCTTAAAAAATATGTTTATATGATAAAGTAAAATAGAATGAGGGATGATGGGAAGGCAAACTGTGATAAGATGTGAGGTAAATGCAAGACATTTCATGGAATTTTGGAGACAATAACAGTAAGCAATAGGTTGGATTAAGAAGAGTAGAGTGGAAAACATAGCTAAGCACCAATTTAAAACAAAGACATATACACACAGGGAAACCTTGAATAGGAATAAAGGATCGAAAAAACAGTTCAAGCCAGGAAACATAAAGGAGGAGATGTATATCAAGGAGATAAAGTAGAAAGGAAAACACTGAGAAAGTCGAAGGGGATTATACCTCCGAAACATAGATCTTCTAATCCCAAGGCAGATGGTAGCATGTCCATAGTTGTTGGGACTGAAAGAAAAACGAACCTGGAGAGAAGAGATATGATAAAAAAATAATAAACAAAGAGAAAAGAGAAAAGTAAAATAAAAAAGAAAGAACAGAGATGGAAACCCTAGCCGGTTCATCGGTTTCAAAGGAAGTCGAAAAACCAGGTGGAAAATTGATGCCGAAGAATAAGACCTCCACCATTCCTTACCATGAAAGAAGGTACGATTTTCCTCCGATGATGATCTGAAGCAGAAGAGAAGGCAGAAAACCATAAGATGGAAAAAAACAATAATAAAAGGAGAGAAAAAGGACAGCGAAATGGGTTAGTCGAAAAGAGAGAGAGGAGATAAAAACAACGATCTCCAAGGGGGTTGAAACAAAACCCAGATCCGGAGAAAGGGAACAAGATAGATTGTTCGAGAAATCTGCAAACAAGAGAGAAAAAATTAGCGAAAGGCGCTGAATAAAAGGGAAGGAGGAAAAATTTAAGATTTTGTGAAACCCTAGCCGGTACGGTTTACTGAGAAAAATCAAAAAGGGGGGGTAAACCCTAGATGGCAGAGAGGGTAAGACTGCCGCCGTAAGCATCCGCCGGGAAAATCTTGCCCACTCCGATAACGATCTGAAAAGGAAAAGGATAAAAAATTGAAAAACAAAGAGATTAATAAAAGCCAGGTGAGTAAAACAAAAAAAATGAGGTAAAAAAATAAGGAGAAGACGGTTTGGGGGAAAACAAAAAGCAATCCAAACACCGATAAACAGGAAACCCTTGCAGTGACCAGATCTGGAAGGCACATGCAAGGATGAAACAGATCTGCATAAAAGGAAAGGAAAATTAGAGAGCATAAAGAAATATTAGAAAAAACCAAAGGCATAAAAAGGTGAGAAATAAGAGATTTGAAGCTTATCTGTGACGCCCGGAGAATTCCTTGGTTAGAGATGGACGGCCTAGACAGAGACTCCGTCCAATCATCCAGATCCGAGAAACGCCGGTGAGATCTCAAGAGTAGAAGCCAAATCAGTAAAAAAAAATGGTGATAAGAGAGGGAATAAAATACCCTTTATCAAAAACACTAGAGCCGATAGAATGAAAAAACAGAAACCACAAAAGAGAGGATGTTGCCTGAGCGATCTGGATATTGCAAGACGCAATATACGGCCGGAAGAGAAATGATAGAAGGAACAAAAGGGTTAGTAAACAAAGAAAAAAATAAAAGATAATAAAAAAATTACAAACCGTAAACGATATGTGATGGGTGAGTGGGATGACCCTCTGACTTCTCATCTCGATTTCCAAGGAAATCCAAATGAGTCGGTTCTCTTGTTGATAGGCTTGCAAAAACGGCAGAAAGATGGTAAGTGCCGTCTGGGGAGAGGGGATTGGTGGAAAGAAAGATGAAATTTCCACCGGAAAAAGAGGGAAAAAAATAAGAACAAGCCAAAACCCAACATAGACCCCCGAAAAAATTGAGAGAGAATTGAGAGCCGTTCTTTTACCCGTTGGAATTTTAACTAAGTACTCGTTGGAATTTTAACTAAGTAAAAAGTATAAAAATTGAGGTTTTTCAATATAATTGTGTTGAAAAGCTCCTAATCAATTATTTGAACTCCTAAAATTTGATCAAAACTTGTTTTGCAGTCCTTTATGTAGAGGTTTCGGACGTGTGGGTCTAAATGGGCCTTTTAATGGACCCATTGGAATTTTAACTGAGTAAAATGTATAACAATTGAAGTTTTGCAATATAATTGTGTTGAAAAGCTCCTAATCAATTATTTGAACTCCTAAAATTTGATCAAAACTTGTTTTGCAGTCCTTTATGTAGAGGTTTCGGACGTGCGGGTCTAAATGGGCCTTTTAATGGACCCGTTGGAATTTTAACTGAGTAAAATGTATAAAAATTGAAGTTTTGCAATATAATTGTGTTGAAAATCTCCTAACATTTATTTGAACTCCTAAAATTTGATTAAAACTTTTTTGCGGCCCTTTTTGTATTGGTTTCGGACGAGCTGGTCTAAATGGGCCTTACAATGGACCAGTTGGAATTTTAACTGAGGAAAAAGTACAGAAATTGAGGTTTTGCAGTATAATTGTGTTCAAAAGCTCCTAATAAATTACATGAACTCCTAAAATTTGATTAAAACTTGTTTTCCAGTCCTTTTTGTAGAGGTTTCGGACGAGCGGGTCAAAATGGTCCTTTCAATGGACTCGTTGGAATTTTAACTGAGTAAAAAGTATAAAAATTGAGGTTTTTCAATATAATTTCATTGAAAAGCTCCTAATCAATTATTTGAACTCCTAAAATTTGATCAAAACTTGTTTTGCAGTCCTTTAAGTAGAGGTTTCGGACGTGCGGGTCTAAATGGGCCTTTTAATGGACCCGTTGGAATTTTAACTGAGTAAAATGTATAAAAAATTAAAGTTTTGCAATATAATTGTGTTGAAAAGCTCATAATCATTTATTTGAACTCCTAAAATTTGGTTAAAACTTTTTTACAGTCCTTTTTGGATCAGTTTCGGACGAGCAGGTCTAAATGGGCCTTACAATGGACCCGTTGGAATTTTAACTGAGTAAAAAGTACATAAATTGAGGTTTTGCAATACAATTGTGTTGAAAAGCTCCTAATCAATTACATGAACTCCTAAAATTTGATTAAAACTTGTTTTGCAATCCTTTTTGTAGAGGATTCGGACGAGCGGGTTGAAAAAGGCCTTTCAATGGACCCGTTGGAATTTTAACTAAGTAAAAAGTACAAAAATTAAGGTTTTGCAATATAATTGTGTTGAAAAGCTCCTAATCAATTATTTGAACTCCTAATATTTGAATAAAACTTTTTTGCGGTCCTTTTTGTCGAGGGTTCGGACGAGCAGGTCTAAATGGGCCTTTCAATGGGCCCGTTGGAATTTTCACTGAGTAAAAAGTATAAAAATTGAGGTTTTGCAATATAATTATGTTGAAAAGCTACTAATCAATTATTTGTACTCCTAAAATATGATCAAAACTTGTTTTGAGGTCCTTTATGTAGAGGTTTCGGACGTGCGGGTCTAAATGGGCCTTTCAATGGACCCGTTGGAATTTTAACTGAGTAAAATGTATAAAAATTGAAGTTTTGCAATATAATTGTGTTGAAAATCTCCTAATAATTTATTTGAACTCCTAAAATTCGATTAAAACTTTTTGCGGTCCTCTTTGTATCGGTTTCGAACAAGCTGGTCTAAATGGGCCTTACAATGGACCCGTTAGAATTTTAACTGAGTAAAAAGTACAGAAATTGAGGTTTTGCAATATAATTGTTTTGAAAAGCTCCTAATCAATTATTTTAACTCCTAAAATTTGATTAAAACTTGTTTTGCGGTCCTTTTTGTCGAGGTTTCGGACGAGCATGTCTAAATGGACCTTTCAATGGACCCGTTGGAATTTTAACTGAGTAAAAAGTACAAAAATTGAGGTTTTTCAATATAATTGTGTTGAAAAGCTCCTTATCAATTATTTGAACTCCTAAGATTTGATTAAAACTTGTTTTGCGGTCCTTTTTGTCGAGGTTTCGGAGGAGCGGGTCTAAATGGGCCTTTCAATGGACCCGTTGGAATTTTAATTGAGTAAAAAGTACAGAAATTGAGGTTTTTCAATATAATTGTGTTGAAAATCTCCTAATCAATTATTTGAACACCTTATATTTGATTAAAACTTGTTTTGCGGTCCTTTTTGTCGAAGTTTCGGACGAGCGGGTCTAAATGGGCCTTTCAATGGACCCGTTGGAATTTTAACTGAGTAAAAAGTACAAAAATTGAGGTTTTTCATTATAATTGTTTTGAAAAGCTCCTAATCAATTACATGAACTCCTAAAATTTGATTAAAACTTATTTTGCAGTCCTTTTTGTAGAGGTTTCGGACGAGCGGGTCTAAATGGGCCTTTCAATTGACCCGTTGGAATTTTAACTGAGTAAAAAGTACATAAATTGAGGTTTTTCAATATAATTGTATTGAAAAGCTCCTAATCAATTATTTTAACTCCTAAAATTTGAGTAAAACTTGTTTTGCGATCCTTTTTGTCGAGGTTTCGGACGAGCAGATCTAAATGGGCCTTTCAATGGACCCGTTGGAATTTTAACTGAGTAAAAAGTACAGAAATTGAGGTTTTGCAATATAATTGTGTTGAAAATCTCCTAATCAATTACATGATCTACTAAAATTCGCTTAAAACTAGTTTTGCGGCCCTTTTTGTAGAGGTTCCGGACGAGCAAGTCTAAATGGGCCTTTCAATGGACCCGTTGGAATTTTAACTGAGTAAAAAGTATAAAAATTGAGGTTTTGCAGTATAATTGTGTTGAAAAGCTACTAATCAATTATTTGTACTCCTAAAATATGATCAAAACTTGTTTTGAGGTCCTTTATGCAGAGGTTTCGGACGTGCGGGTCTAAATGGGCCTTTCAATGGACCCGTTGGAATTTTAACTGAGTAAAATGTATAAAAATTGAAGTTTTGCAATATAATTGTGTTGAAAATCTCCAAATAATTTATTTGAACTCCTAAAATTCGATTAAAACTTTTTTGCGGTCCTCTTTGTATCAGTTTCGAACAAGCTGGTCTAAATGGGCCTTACAATGGACTCATTAGAATTTTAACTGAGTAAAAAGTACAGAAATTGAGGTTTTTCATTATAATTGTGTTGAAAAGCTACTAATCAATTACATGAACTCCTAAAATTTGATTAAAACTTGTTTTCCAGTCCTTTTTGTAGAGGTTTCAGACGAGCGGGTCGAAATGGGCCTTTCAATGGACCCGTTGGAATTTTAACTGAGTAAAAACTACAGAAATTGAGGTTTTGCAATATAATTGTGTTGAAAAGCTCCTAATCAATTATTTGAACTCCTAAAATTTGATTAAAACTTGTTTTGCGGTCCTTTTTGTCGAGGTTTCGGATGAGCGGGTCGAAATGCGCCTTTCAATGGACCCGTTGGAATTTTCACTGAGTAAAAAGTATAAAAATTGAGGTTTTGCAATATAATTGTGTTGAAAAGCTACTAATCAATTATTTGTACTCCTAAAATATGATCAAAACTTGTTTTGAGGTTCTTTATGCAGAGGTTTCGGACGTGCGGGTCTAAATGGGCCTTTCAATGGACCCGTTGGAATTTTAACTGAGTAAAATGTATAAAAATTGAAGTTTTGCAATATAATTGTGTTGAAAATCTCCAAATCATTTATTTGAACTCCTAAAATTCGATTAAAACTTTTTTGCGGTCCTCTTTGTATCGGTTTCGAACAAGCTGGTCTAAATGGGCCTTACAATGGACCCGTTAGAATTTTAACTGAGTAAAAAGTACAGAAATTGAGGTTTTGCAATATAATTTTTTTGAAAAGCTCCTAATCAATTATTTGAACTCCTAAAATTTGATTAAAACCTGTTTTGTGGTCCTTTTGTCGAGGTTTCGGACGAGCAGGTCTAAATGGGCCTTTCAGTGGACCCGTTGGAATTTTAACTGAGTAAAAAGTACAGATATTGAGGTTTTACAATATAATTGTGTTGAAAGGCTCCTAATCAATTATTTGAACTCCTAAAATTTGATTAAAACTTGTTTTGTAGTCCTTTTGTGGAGGTTTCGGACGAGCGGGTCTAAATGGGCCTTTCAATCGACCCGTTGGAATTTTAACTGAGTAAAAAGTGCAGAAATTGAGGTTTTGCAATATAATTGTGTTGAAAAGATCCTAATCAATTACATGAACTCGTAAAATTTGATTAAAACATGTTTTGCAGTCCTTTTTGTAGAGGTTTCGGACGAGCGGGCCGAAATGGGCCTTTCAATAGACCCGTTGGAATTTTCACTGAGTAAAAAGTATAAAAATTGAGGATTTGCAATATAATTGTGTTGAAAAGCTACTAATCAATTATTTGTACTCCTAAAATATGATCAAAACTTGTTTTGAGGTCCTTTATGCAGAGGTTTCGGACGTGCGGGTCTAAATGGGCCTTTCAATGGACCCGTTGGAATTTTAACTGAGTAAAATGTATAAAAATTGAAGTTTTGCAATATAATTGTGTTGAAAATCTCCAAATCATTTATTTGAACTCCTAAAATTCGATTAAAACTTTTTTGCGGTCCTCTTTGTATCGGTTTCGAACAAGCTGGTCTAAATGGGCCTTACAATGGACCCGTTAGAATTTTAACTGAGTAAAAAGTACAGAAATTGAGGTTTTGCATTATAATTGTGTTGAAAAGCTCCTAATCAATTACATGAACTCCTAAAATTTGATTAAAACTTGTTTTCCAGTCCTTTTTGTAGAGGTTTCGGACGAGCGGGTCGAAATGGGCCTTTCAATGGACCCGTTGGAATTTTAACTGAGTAAAAACTACAGAAATTGAGGTTTTGCAATATAATTGTGTTGAAAAGCTCCTAATCAATTATTTGAACTCCTAAAATTTGATTAAAACTTGTTTTGCGCTCCTTTTTGTCGAGGTTTCGGATGAGCGGGTCGAAATGGACCTTTCAATGGACCCGTTGGAATTTTCACTGAGTAAAAAGTATAAAAATTGAGGTTTTGCAATATAATTGTGTTGAAAAGCTACTAATCAATTATTTTTACTCCTAAAATACGATCAAAACTTATTTTGAGGTCATTTATGCAGAGGTTTCGGACGTGCGGGTCTAAATGGGCCTTTCAATGGACCCGTTGGAATTTTAACTGAGTAAAATGTATAAAAATTGAAGTTTTGCAATATAATTGTGTTGAAAATCTCCAAATCATTTATTTGAACTCCTAAAATTTGATTAAACTTTTTTGCGGTCCTCTTTGTATCGGTTTCGAACAAGCTGGTCTAAATGGGCCTTACAATGGACCCGTTAGAATTTTAACTGAGTAAAAAGTACAGAAATTGAGGTTTTGCAATATAATTTTTTTGAAAAGCTCCTAATCAATTATTTGAACTCCTAAAATTTTATTAAAACCTGTTTTGTGGTCCTTTTGTCGAGGTTTCGGACGAGCAGGTCTAAATGGGCCTTTCAGTGGACCCGTTGGTATTTTAACTGAGTAAAAAGTACAGAAATTGAGGTTTTACAATATAATTGTGTTGAAAATCTCCTAATCAATTATTTGAACACCTTAAATTTGATTAAAACTTGTTTTGCGGTCCTTTTTGTCGAGGTTTCGGACGAGCGGGTCTAAATGGGCCTTTCAAAGGACCCGTTGGAATTTTAACTGAGTAAAAAGTACAAAAATTGAGGTTTTTCATTATAATTGTGTTGAAAAGCTCCTAATCAATTACATGAACTCCTAAAATTTGATTAAAACTTATTTTGCAGTCCTTTTTGTAGAGGTTTCGCACGAGGGGGTCTAAATGGGCCTTTCAATGGACCCGTTGGAATTTTAACTGAGTAAAAAGTACATAAATTGAGGTTTTTCAATATAATTGTGTTGAAAAGCTCCTAATCAATTATTTGAACTCCTAAAATTTGAGTAAAACTTGTTTTGCGATCCTTTTTGTCGAGGTTTCGGACGAGCAGAGGTAAATGGGCCTTTCAATGGACCCGTTGGAATTTTAACTGAGTAAAAAGTACAGAAATTGAGGTTTTGCAATATAATTGTGTTGAAAATCTCCTAATCAATTACATGATCTACTAAAATTCGCTTAAAACTAGTTTTGCGGCCCTTTTTGTAGAGGTTCCGGACGAGCAAGTCTAAATGGGCCTTTCAATGGACCCGTTGGAATTTTAACTGAGTAAAAAGTATAAAAATTGAGGTTTTGCAATATAATTGTGTTGAAAAGCTACTAATCAATTATTTGTACTCCTAAAATACGATCAAAACTTGTTTTGAGGTCCTTTATGCAGAGGTTTCGGACGTGCGGGTCTAAATGGGCCTTTCAATGGACCCGTTGGAATTTTAACTGAGTAAAATGTATAAAAATTGAATTTTTGCAATATAATTGTGTTGAAAATCTCCAAATCATTTATTTGAACTCCTAAAATTCGATTAAAACTTTTTTGCGGTCCTCTTTCTATCGGTTTCGAACAAGCTGGTCTAAATGGGCCTTACAATGGACCCGTTAGAATTTTAACTGAGTAAAAAGTACAGAAATTGAGGTTTTGCATTATAATTGTGTTGAAAAGCTCCTAATCAATTACATGAACTCCTAAAATTTGATTAAAACTTGTTTTCCAGTCCTTTTTGTAGAGGTTTCGGATGAGCGGGTCGAAATGGGCCTTTCAATGGACCCGTTGGAATTTTAACTGAGTAAAAACTACAGAAATTGAGGTTTTGCAATATAATTGTGTTGAAAAGCTCCTAATAAATTATTTGAACTCCTAAAATTTGATTAAAACTTGTTTTGCGGTCCTTTTTGTCGAGGTGTCAGACGAGCGGGTCGAAATGGGCTTTTCAATCGACCCGTTGGAATTTTAACTGAGTAAAAAGTGCAGAAATTGAGGTTTTGCAATATAATTGTGTTGAAAAGATCCTAATCACTTACATGATCTCCTAAAATTTGATTAAAACATGTTTTGCAGTCCTTTTTGTAGAGGTTTCGGACGAGCGGGTCGAAATGGGCCTTTCAATAGACCCGTTGGAATTTTCACTACGTAAAAAGTATAAAAATTGAGGTTTTGCAATATAATTGTGTTGAAAAGCTACTAATCAATTATTTGTACTCCTAAAATACGATCAAAACTTGTTTTGAGGTCCTTTATGCAGAGGTTTCGGACGTGCGGGTCTAAATGGGCCTTTCAATGGACCCGTTGGAATTTTAACTGAGTAAAATGTATAAAAATTGAATTTTTGCAATATAATTGTGTTGAAAATCTCCAAATCATTTATTTGAACTCCTAAAATTCGATTAAAACTTTTTTGCGGTCCTCTTTCTATCGGTTTCGAACAAGCTGGTCTAAATGGGCCTTACAATGGACCCGTTAGAATTTTAACTGAGTAAAAAGTACAGAAATTGAGGTTTTGCATTATAATTGTGTTGAAAAGCTCCTAATCAATTACATGAACTCCTAAAATTTGATTAAAACATGTTTTCCAGTCCTTTTTGTAGAGGTTTCGGATGAGCGGGTCGAAATGGGCCTTTCAATGGACCCGTTGGAATTTTAACTGAGTAAAAACTACAGAAATTGAGGTTTTGCAATATAATTGTGTTGAAAAGCTCCTAATAAATTATTTGAACTCCTAAAATTTGATTAAAACTTGTTTTGCGGTCCTTTTTGTCGAGGTGTCAGACGAGCGGGTCGAAATGGGCTTTTCAATCGACCCGTTGGAATTTTAACTGAGTAAAAAGTGCAGAAATTGAGGTTTTGCAATATAATTGTGTTGAAAAGATCCTAATCACTTACATGATCTCCTAAAATTTGATTAAAACATGTTTTGCAGTCCTTTTTGTAGAGGTTTCGGACGAGCGGGTCGAAATAGGCCTTTCAATAGACCCGTTGGAATTTTCACTACGTAAAAAGTATAAAAATTGAGGATTTGCAATATAATTGTGTTGAAAAGCTACTAATCAATTATTTGTACTCCTAAAATATGATCAAAACTTGTTTTGAGGTCCTTTATGTAGAGGTTTCGGACGTGCGGGTCTAAATGGGCCTTTCAATGGACCCGTTGGAATTTTAACTGAGTAAAATGTATAAAAATTGAATTTTTGCAATATAATTGTGTTGAAAATATCCAAATCATTTATTTGAAGTCCTAAAATTCGATTAAAACTTTTTTGCGGTCCTCTTTGTATCGGTTTCGAACAAGCTGGTCTAAATGGGCCTTACAATGGACCCGTTAGAATTTTAACTGAGTAAAAAGTACAGAAATTGAGGTTTTGCATTATAATTGTGTTGAAAAGCTCCTAATCAATTACATGAACTCCTAAAATTTGATTAAAACTTGTTTTCCAGTCCTTTTTGTAGAGGTTTCGGACGAGCGGGTCGAAATGGGCCTTTCAATGGACCCGTTGGAATTTTAACTGAGTAAAAACTACAGAAATTGAGGTTTTGCAATATAATTGTGTTGAAAAGCTCGTAATCAATTATTTGAACTCCTAAAATTTGATTAAAACTTGTTTTGCGCTCCTTTTTGTCGAGGTTTCGGATGAGCGGGTCGAAATGGACCTTTCAATGGACCCGTTGGAATTTTCACTGAGTAAAAAGTATAAAAATTGAGGATTTGCAATATAATTGTGTTAAAAAGCTAATAATCAATTATTTGTACTCCTAAAATATGATCAAAACTTGTTTTGAGGTCCTTTATGCAGAGGTTTCGGACGTGCGGGTCTAAATGGGCCTTTCAATGGACCCGTTGGAATTTTAACTGAGTAAAATGTATAAAAATTGAAGTTTTGCAATATAATTGTGTTGAAAATCTCCAAATCATTTATTTGAACTCCTAAAATTTGATTAAACTTTTTTGCGGTCCTCTTTGTATCGGTTTCGAACAAGCTGGTCTAAATGGGCCTTACAATGGACCCGTTAGAATTTTAACTGAGTAAAAAGTACATAAATTGAGGTTTTGCAATATAATTGTTTTGAAAAGCTCCTAATCAATTATTTGAACTCCTAAAATTTGATTAAAACTTGTTTTGCGGTCCTTTTTGTCGAGGTTTCGGATGAGCATGTGTAAATGGACCTTTCAATGGACCCGTTAGAATTTTAACAGGGTAAAAAGTACAGAAATTGAGGTTTTTCAATATAATTGTGTTGAAAAGCTCCTTATCAATTATTTGAACTCCTAAGATTTGATTAAAACTTGTTTTGCGGTCCTTTTTGTCGAGGTTTCGGAGGAGCGGGTCTAAATGGGCCTTTCAATGGACCCGTTGGAATTTTAATTGAGTAAAAAGTACAGAAATTGAGGTTTTTCAATATATTTGTGTGGAAAATCTCCTAATCAATTATTTGAACACCTTATATTTGATTAAAACTTGTTTTGCGGTCCTTTTTGTCGAGGTTTCGGACGAGCGGGTCTAAATGGGCCTTTCAAAGGACCCGTTGGAATTTTAACTGAGTAAAAAGTACAAAAATTGAGGTTTTTCATTATAATTGTGTTGAAAATCTCCTAATCAATTACATGAACTCCTAAAATTTGATTAAAACTTATTTTGTAGTCCTTTTTGTAGAGGTTTCGGACGAGCGGGTCTAAATGGGCCTTTCAATGGACCCGTTGGAATTTAAACTGAGTAAAAATTACATAAATTGAGGTTTTTCAATATAATTGTGTTGAAAATCTCCTAATCAATTATTTGAACTCCTAAAATTTGAGTAAAACTTGTTTTGCGATCCTTTTTGTCGAGGTTTCGGACGAGCAGATCTAAATGGGCCTTTCAATGGACCCGTTGGAATTTTAACTGAGTAAAACGTACAGAAATTGAGGTTTTGCAATATAATTGTTTTAAAAGCTCCTAATCAATTATTTGAACTCCTAAAATTTGATTAAAACTTGTTTTGTAGTCCTTTTGTGGAGGTTTCGGACGAGCGGGTCGAAATGGGCCTTTCAATGGACCCGTTTGAATTTTAACTAAGTAAAAAGTACAAAAATTAAGGTTTTGCAATATAATTGTGTTGAAAAGCTCCTAATCAATTATTTGAACTCCTAATATTTGAATAAAACTTTTTTGCGGTCCTCTTTGTATCGGTTTCGAACAAGCTGGTCTAAATGGGCCTTACAATGGACCCGTTAGAATTTTAACTGAGTAAAAAGTACAGAAATTGAGGTTTTTCAATATATTTGTGTTGAAAATCTCCTAATAAATTATTTGTACTCCTAAAATATGATCAAAACTTGTTTTAAGGTCCTTTATGCAGAGGTTTCGGACGTGCGGGTCTAAATGGGCCTTTCAATGGACCCTTTGGAATTTTAACTGAGTAAAATGTATAAAAATTGAAGTTTTGCAATATAATTGTGTTGAAAATCTCCTAATCATTTATTTGAACTCATAAAATTTGATTAAAACTTTTTTGCGGTCCTCTTTGTATCGGTTTCGAACAAGCTGGTCTAAATGGGCCTTACAATGAACCCGTTAGAATTTTAACTGAGTAAAAAGTACAGAAATTGAGGTTTTGCAATATAATTGTTTTGAAAAGCTCCTAATCAATTATTTGAACTCCTAAAATTTGATTAAAACTTATTTTGCGGTCCTTTTTGTCGAGGTTTCGGACGAGCATGTCTAAATAGACCTTTCAATGGACCCGTTGGAATTTTAACTGAGTAAAAAGTACAGAAATTGAGGTTTTTCAATATAATTGTGTTGAAAAGCTCCTAATCAATTATTTGAACTCCTAAGATTTGATTAAAACTTGTTTTGTGGTCCTTTTTGTCGAGGTTTCGGAGGAGCGGGTCTAAATGGGCCTTTCAATGGACCCGTTGGAATTTTAATTGAGTAAAAAGTACAGAAATTGAGGTTTTTTAATATAATTGTGTTGAAAATCTCCTAATCAATTATTTGAACACCTTAAATTTGATTAAAACTTGTTTTGCGGTCCTTTTTGTCGAGGTTTCGGACGAGCGGGTCTAAATGGGCCTTTCAATGGACCCGTTGGAATTTTAACTGAGTAAAAAGTACAAAAATTGAGGTTTTTCATTATAATTGTGTTGAAAAGCTCCTAATCAATTACATGAACTCCTAAAATTTGATTAAAACTTATTTTGCAGTCCTTTTTGTAGAGGTTTCGGACGAGCGGGTCTAAATGGGCCTTTCAATGGACCCGTTGGAATTTTAACTGAGTAAAAAGTACATAAATTGAGGTTTTTCAATATAATTGTGTTGAAAAGCTCCTAATCAATTATTTGAACTCCTAAAATTTGAGTAAAACTTGTTTTGCGATCCTTTTTGTCGAGGTTTCGGACGAGCAGATCTAAATGGGCCTTTCAATGGACCCGTTGGAATTTTAACTGAGTAAAAAGTACAGAAATTGAGGTTTTGCAATATAATTGTGTTGAAAATCTCCTAATCAATTACATGATCTACTAAAATTCGCTTAAAACTAGTTTTGCGGCCCTTTTTGTAGAGGTTCCGCACGAGCAAGTCTAAATGGGCCTTTCAATGGACCCGTTGGAATTTTAACTGAGTAAAAAGTTTAAAAATTGAGGTTTTGCAATATAATTGTGTTGAAAAGCTACTAATCAATTATTTTTACTCCTAAAATATGATCAAAACTTGTTTTGAGGTCCTTTATGCAGAGGTTTCGGACGTGCGGGTCTAAATGGGCCTTTCAATGGACCCGTTGGAATTTTAACTGAGTAAAATGTATAAAAATTGAAGTTTCGCAATATAATTGTGTTGAAAATCTCCAAATCATTTATTTGAACTCCTAAAATTCGATTAAAACTTTTTTGCGGTCCTCTTTGTATCGGTTTCGAACAAGCTGGTCTAAATGGGCCTTACAATGGACCCGTTAGAATTTTAACTGAGTAAAAAGTACATAAATTGAGGTTTTGCATTATAATTGTGTTGAAAAGCTCCTAATCAATTACATGAACTCCTAAAATTTGATTAAAACTTGTTTTCCAGTCCTTTTTGTAGAGGTTTCGGACGAGCGGGTCGAAATGGGCCTTTCAATGGACCCGTTGGAATTTTAACTGAGTAAAAACTACAGAAATTGAGGTTTTGCAATATAATTGTGTTGAAAAGCTACTAATCAATTATTTGTACTCCTAAAATACGATCAAAACTTATTTTGAGGTCCTTTATGCAGAGGTTTCGGACGTGCGGGTCTAAATGGGCCTTTCAATGGACCCGTTGGAATTTTAACTGAGTAAAATGTATAAAAATTGAAGTTTTGCAATATAATTGTGTTGAAAATCTCCAAATCATTTATTTGAACTCCTAAAATTCGATTAAAACTTTTTTGCGGTCCTCTTTGTATCGGTTTCGAACAAGCTGGTCTAAATGGGCCTTACAATGGACCCGTTAGAATTTTAACTGAGTAAAAAGTACAGAAATTGAGGTTTTGCAATATAATTTTTTTGAAAAGCTCCTAATCAATTATTTGAACTCCTAAAATTTGATTAAAACCTGTTTTGTGGTCCTTTTGTCGAGGTTTCGGACGAGCAGGTCTAAATGGGCCTTTCAGTGGACCCGTTGGAATTTTAACTGAGTAAAAAGTACAGAAATTGAGGTTTTACAATATAATTGTGTTGAAAGGCTCCTAATCAATTATTTGAACTCCTAAAATTTGATTAAAACTTGTTTTGTAGTCCTTTTGTGGAGGTTTCGGACGAGCGGGTCTAAATGGGCCTTTCAATCGACCCGTTGGAATTTTAACTGAGTAAAAAGTGCAGAAATTGAGGTTTTGCAATATAATTGTGTTGAAAAGATCCTAATCAATTACATTAACTCCTAAAATTTGATTAAAACATGTTTTGCAGTCCTTTTTGTAGAGGTTTCGGACGAGCGGGCCGAAATGGGCCTTTCAATAGACCCGTTGGAATTTTCACTGAGTAAAAAGTATAAAAATTGAGGATTTGCAATATAATTGTGTTGAAAAGCTACTAATCAATTATTTGTACTCCTAAAATATGATCAAAACTTGTTTTGAGGTCCTTTATGTAGAGGTTTCGGACGTGCGGGTCTAAATGGGCCTTTCAATGGACCCGTTGGAATTTTAACTGAGTAAAATGTATAAAAATTGAAGTTTTGCAATATAATTGTGTTGAAAATCTCCAAATCATTTATTTGAACTCCTAAAATTCGATTAAAACTTTTTTGCGGTCCTCTTTGTATCGGTTTCGAACAAGCTGGTCTAAATGGGCCTTACAATGGACCCGTTAGAATTTTAACTGAGTAAAAAGTACAGAAATTGAGGTTTTGCATTATAATTGTGTTGAAAAGCTCCTAAAAAATTACATGAACTCCTAAAATTTGATTAAAACTTGTTTTCCAGTCCATTTTGTAGAGGTTTCGGACGAGCGGGTCGAAATGGGCCTTTCAATGGACCCGTTGGAATTTTAACTGAGTAAAAACTACAGAAATTGAGGTTTTGCAATATAATTGTGTTGAAAAGCTCCTAATCAATTATTTGAACTCCTAAAATTTGATTAAAACTTGTTTTGCGCTCCTTTTTGTCGAGGTTTCGGATGAGCGGGTCGAAATGGACCTTTCAATGGACCCGTTGGAATTTTCACTGAGTAAAAAGTATAAAAATTGAGGTTTTGCAATATAATTGTGTTGAAAAGCTACTAATCAATTATTTGTACTCCTAAAATACGATCAAAACTTATTTTGAGGTCCTTTATGCAGAGGTTTCGGACGTGCGGGTCTAAATGGGCCTTTCAATGGACCCGTTGGAATTTTAACTGAGTAAAATGTATAAAAATTGAAGTTTTGCAATATAATTGTGTTGAAAAGCTCCAAATCATTTATTTGAACTCCTAAAATTTGATTAAACTTTTTTGCGGTCCTCTTTGTATCGGTTTCGAACAAGCTGGTCTAAATGGGCCTTACAATGGACCCGTTAGAATTTTAACTAGGTAAAAAGTACAGAAATTGAGGTTTTGCAATATAATTTTTTTGAAAAGCTCCTAATCAATTATTTGAACTCCTAAAATTTGATTAAAACCTGTTTTGTGGTCCTTTTGTCGAGGTTTCGGACGAGCAGGTCTAAATGGGCCTTTCAGTGGAGCCGTTGGTATTTTAACTGAGTAAAAAGTACAGAAATTGAGGTTTTACAATATAATTGTGTTGAAAATCTCCTAATCAATTATTTGAACACCTTAAATTTGATTAAAACTTGTTTTGCGGTCCTTTTTGTCGAGGTTTCGGACGAGCGGGTCTAAATGGGCCTTTCAAAGGACCCGTTGTAATTTTAACTGAGTAAAAAGTACAAAAATTGAGGTTTTTCATTATAATTGTGTTGAAAAGCTCCTAATCAATTACATGAACTCCTAAAATTTGATTAAAACTTATTTTGTAGTCCTTTTTGTAGAGGTTTCGCACGAGGGGGTCTAAATGGGCCTTTCAATGGACCCGTTGGAATTTTAACTGAGTAAAAAGTACATAAATTGAGGTTTTTCAATATAATTGTGTTGAAAAGCTCCTAATCAATTATTTGAACTCCTAAAATTTGAGTAAAACTTGTTTTGCGATCCTTTTTGTCGAGGTTTCGGACGAGCAGAGGTAAATGGGCCTTTCAATGGACCCGTTGGAATTTTAACTGAGTAAAAAGTACAGAAATTGAGGTTTTGCAATATAATTGTGTTGAAAATCTCCTAATCAATTACATGATCTACTAAAATTCGCTTAAAACTAGTTTTGCGGCCCTTTTTATAGAGGTTCCGGACGAGCAAGTCTAAATGGGCCTTTCAATGGACCCGTTGGAATTTTAACTGAGTAAAAAGTATAAAAATTGAGGTTTTGCAATATAATTGTGTTGAAAAGCTACTAATCAATTATTTGTACTCCTAAAATACGATCAAAACTTGTTTTGAGGTCCTTTATGCAGAGGTTTCGGACGTGCGGGTCTAAATGGGCCTTTCAATGGACCCGTTGGAATTTTAACTGAGTAAAATGTATAAAAATTGAATTTTTGCAATATAATTGTGTTGAAAATCTCCAAATCATTTATTTGAACTCCTAAAATTCGATTAAAACTTTTTTGCGGTCCTCTTTGTATCGGTTTCGAACAAGCTGGTCTAAATGGGCCTTACAATGGACCTGTTAGAATTTTAACTGAGTAAAAAGTACAGAAATTGAGGTTTTGCAATATAATTTTTTTGAAAAGCTCCTAATCAATTATTTGAACTCCTAAAATTTGATTAAAACCTGTTTTGTGGTCCTTTTGTCGAGGTTTCGGACGAGCAGGTCTAAATGGGCCTTTCAGTGGACCCGTTGGAATTTTAACTGAGTAAAAAGTACAGAAATTGAGGTTTTACAATATAATTGTGTTGAAAGGCTCCTAATCAATTATTTGAACTCCTAAAATTTGATTAAAACTTGTTTTGTAGTCCTTTTGTGGAGGTTTCGGACGAGCGGGTCTAAATGGGCCTTTCAATCGACCCGTTGGAATTTTAACTGAGTAAAAAGTGCAGAAATTGAGGTTTTGCAATATAATTGTGTTGAAAAGATCCTAATCAATTACATTAACTCCTAAAATTTGATTAAAACATGTTTTGCAGTCCTTTTTGTAGAGGTTTCGGACGAGCGGGCCGAAATGGGCCTTTCAATAGACCCGTTGGAATTTTCACTGAGTAAAAAGTATAAAAATTGAGGATTTGCAATATAATTGTGTTGAAAAGCTACTAATCAATTATTTGTACTCCTAAAATATGATCAAAACTTGTTTTGAGGTCCTTTATGTAGAGGTTTCGGACGTGCGGGTCTAAATGGGCCTTTCAATGGACCCGTTGGAATTTTAACTGAGTAAAATGTATAAAAATTGAAGTTTTGCAATATAATTGTGTTGAAAATCTTCAAATCATTTATTTGAACTCCTAAAATTCGATTAAAACTTTTTTGCGGTCCTCTTTGTATCGGTTTCGAACAAGCTGGTCTAAATGGGCCTTACAATGGACCCGTTAGAATTTTAACTGAGTAAAAAGTACAGAAATTGAGGTTTTGCATTATAATTGTGTTGAAAAGCTCCTAATCAATTACATGAACTCCTAAAATTTGATTAAAACTTGTTTTCCAGTCCATTTTGTATAGGTTTCGGACGAGCGGGTCGAAATGGGCCTTTCAATGGACCCGTTGGAATTTTAACTGAGTAAAAACTACAGAAATTGAGGTTTTGCAATATAATTGTGTTGAAAATCTCCTAATCAATTACATGATCTACTAAAATTCGCTTAAAACTAGTTTTGCGGCCCTTTTTATAGAGGTTCCGGACGAGCAAGTCTAAATGGGCCTTTCAATGGACCCGTTGGAATTTTAACTGAGTAAAAAGTATAAAAATTGAGGTTTTGCAATATAATTGTGTTGAAAAGCTACTAATCAATTATTTGTACTCCTAAAATACGATCAAAACTTGTTTTGAGGTCCTTTATGCAGAGGTTTCGGACGTGCGGGTCTAAATGGGCCTTTCAATGGACCCGTTGGAATTTTAACTGAGTAAAATGTATAAAAATTGAATTTTTGCAATATAATTGTGTTGAAAATCTCCAAATCATTTATTTGAACTCCTAAAATTCGATTAAAACTTTTTTGCGGTCCTCTTTGTATCGGTTTCGAACAAGCTGGTCTAAATGGGCCTTACAATGGACCTGTTAGAATTTTAACTGAGTAAAAAGTACAGAAATTGAGGTTTTGCAATATAATTTTTTTGAAAAGCTCCTAATCAATTATTTGAACTCCTAAAATTTGATTAAAACCTGTTTTGTGGTCCTTTTGTCGAGGTTTCGGACGAGCAGGTCTAAATGGGCCTTTCAGTGGACCCGTTGGAATTTTAACTGAGTAAAAAGTACAGAAATTGAGGTTTTACAATATAATTGTGTTGAAAGGCTCCTAATCAATTATTTGAACTCCTAAAATTTGATTAAAACTTGTTTTGTAGTCCTTTTGTGGAGGTTTCGGACGAGCGGGTCTAAATGGGCCTTTCAATCGACCCGTTGGAATTTTAACTGAGTAAAAAGTGCAGAAATTGAGGTTTTGCAATATAATTGTGTTGAAAAGATCCTAATCAATTACATTAACTCCTAAAATTTGATTAAAACATGTTTTGCAGTCCTTTTTGTAGAGGTTTCGGACGAGCGGGCCGAAATGGGCCTTTCAATAGACCCGTTGGAATTTTCACTTAGTAAAAAGTATAAAAATTGAGGATTTGCAATATAATTGTGTTGAAAAGCTACTAATCAATTATTTGTACTCCTAAAATATGATCAAAACTTGTTTTGAGGTCCTTTATGTAGAGGTTTCGGACGTGCGGGTCTAAATGGGCCTTTCAATGGACCCGTTGGAATTTTAACTGAGTAAAATGTATAAAAATTGAAGTTTTGCAATATAATTGTGTTGAAAATCTTCAAATCATTTATTTGAACTCCTAAAATTCGATTAAAACTTTTTTGCGGTCCTCTTTGTATCGGTTTCGAACAAGCTGGTCTAAATGGGCCTTACAATGGACCCGTTAGAATTTTAACTGAGTAAAAAGTACAGAAATTGAGGTTTTGCATTATAATTGTGTTGAAAAGCTCCTAATCAATTACATGAACTCCTAAAATTTGATTAAAACTTGTTTTCCAGTCCATTTTGTATAGGTTTCGGACGAGCGGGTCGAAATGGGCCTTTCAATGGACCCGTTGGAATTTTAACTGAGTAAAAACTACAGAAATTGAGGTTTTGCAATATAATTGTGTTGAAAAGCTCCTAATCAATTATTTGAACTCCTAAAATTTGATTAAAACTTGTTTTGCGCTCCTTTTTGTCGAGGTTTCGGATGAGCGGGTCGAAATGGACCTTTCAATGGACCCGTTGGAATTTTCACTGAGTAAAAAGTATAAAAATTGAGGTTTTGCAATATAATTGTGTTGAAAAGCTACTAATCAATTATTTGTACTCCTAAAATACGATCAAAACTTATTTTGAGGTCCTTTATGCAGAGGTTTCGGACGTGCGGGTCTAAATGGGCCTTTCAATGGACCCGTTGGAATTTTAACTGAGTAAAATGTATAAAAATTGAAGTTTTGCAATATAATTGTGTTGAAAAGCTCCAAATCATTTATTTGAACTCCTAAAATTTGATTAAACTTTTTTGCGGTCCTCTTTGTATCGGTTTCGAACAAGCTGGTCTAAATGGGCCTTACAATGGACCCGTTAGAATTTTAACTAGGTAAAAAGTACAGAAATTGAGGTTTTGCAATATAATTTTTTTGAAAAGCTCCTAATCAATTATTTGAACTCCTAAAATTTGATTAAAACCTGTTTTGTGGTCCTTTTGTCGAGGTTTCGGACGAGCAGGTCTAAATGGGCCTTTCAGTGGAGCCGTTGGTATTTTAACTGAGTAAAAAGTACAGAAATTGAGGTTTTACAATATAATTGTGTTGAAAATCTCCTAATCAATTATTTGAACACCTTAAATTTGATTAAAACTTGTTTTGCGGTCCTTTTTGTCGAGGTTTCGGACGAGCGGGTCTAAATGGGCCTTTCAAAGGACCCGTTGTAATTTTAACTGAGTAAAAAGTACAAAAATTGAGGTTTTTCATTATAATTGTGTTGAAAAGCTCCTAATCAATTACATGAACTCCTAAAATTTGATTAAAACTTATTTTGTAGTCCTTTTTGTAGAGGTTTCGCACGAGGGGGTCTAAATGGGCCTTTCAATGGACCCGTTGGAATTTTAACTGAGTAAAAAGTACATAAATTGAGGTTTTTCAATATAATTGTGTTGAAAAGCTCCTAATCAATTATTTGAACTCCTAAAATTTGAGTAAAACTTGTTTTGCGATCCTTTTTGTCGAGGTTTCGGACGAGCAGAGGTAAATGGGCCTTTCAATGGACCCGTTGGAATTTTAACTGAGTAAAAAGTACAGAAATTGAGGTTTTGCAATATAATTGTGTTGAAAATCTCCTAATCAATTACATGATCTACTAAAATTCGCTTAAAACTAGTTTTGCGGCCCTTTTTATAGAGGTTCCGGACGAGCAAGTCTAAATGGGCCTTTCAATGGACCCGTTGGAATTTTAACTGAGTAAAAAGTATAAAAATTGAGGTTTTGCAATATAATTGTGTTGAAAAGCTACTAATCAATTATTTGTACTCCTAAAATACGATCAAAACTTGTTTTGAGGTCCTTTATGCAGAGGTTTCGGACGTGCGGGTCTAAATGGGCCTTTCAATGGACCCGTTGGAATTTTAACTGAGTAAAATGTATAAAAATTGAATTTTTGCAATATAATTGTGTTGAAAATCTCCAAATCATTTATTTGAACTCCTAAAATTCGATTAAAACTTTTTTGCGGTCCTCTTTGTATCGGTTTCGAACAAGCTGGTCTAAATGGGCCTTACAATGGACCTGTTAGAATTTTAACTGAGTAAAAAGTACAGAAATTGAGGTTTTGCAATATAATTTTTTTGAAAAGCTCCTAATCAATTATTTGAACTCCTAAAATTTGATTAAAACCTGTTTTGTGGTCCTTTTGTCGAGGTTTCGGACGAGCAGGTCTAAATGGGCCTTTCAGTGGACCCGTTGGAATTTTAACTGAGTAAAAAGTACAGAAATTGAGGTTTTACAATATAATTGTGTTGAAAGGCTCCTAATCAATTATTTGAACTCCTAAAATTTGATTAAAACTTGTTTTGTAGTCCTTTTGTGGAGGTTTCGGACGAGCGGGTCTAAATGGGCCTTTCAATCGACCCGTTGGAATTTTAACTGAGTAAAAAGTGCAGAAATTGAGGTTTTGCAATATAATTGTGTTGAAAAGATCCTAATCAATTACATTAACTCCTAAAATTTGATTAAAACATGTTTTGCAGTCCTTTTTGTAGAGGTTTCGGACGAGCGGGCCGAAATGGGCCTTTCAATAGACCCGTTGGAATTTTCACTGAGTAAAAAGTATAAAAATTGAGGATTTGCAATATAATTGTGTTGAAAAGCTACTAATCAATTATTTGTACTCCTAAAATATGATCAAAACTTGTTTTGAGGTCCTTTATGTAGAGGTTTCGGACGTGCGGGTCTAAATGGGCCTTTCAATGGACCCGTTGGAATTTTAACTGAGTAAAATGTATAAAAATTGAAGTTTTGCAATATAATTGTGTTGAAAATCTTCAAATCATTTATTTGAACTCCTAAAATTCGATTAAAACTTTTTTGCGGTCCTCTTTGTATCGGTTTCGAACAAGCTGGTCTAAATGGGCCTTACAATGGACCCGTTAGAATTTTAACTGAGTAAAAAGTACAGAAATTGAGGTTTTGCATTATAATTGTGTTGAAAAGCTCCTAATCAATTACATGAACTCCTAAAATTTGATTAAAACTTGTTTTCCAGTCCATTTTGTATAGGTTTCGGACGAGCGGGTCGAAATGGGCCTTTCAATGGACCCGTTGGAATTTTAACTGAGTAAAAACTACAGAAATTGAGGTTTTGCAATATAATTGTGTTGAAAATCTCCTAATCAATTACATGATCTACTAAAATTCGCTTAAAACTAGTTTTGCGGCCCTTTTTATAGAGGTTCCGGACGAGCAAGTCTAAATGGGCCTTTCAATGGACCCGTTGGAATTTTAACTGAGTAAAAAGTATAAAAATTGAGGTTTTGCAATATAATTGTGTTGAAAAGCTACTAATCAATTATTTGTACTCCTAAAATACGATCAAAACTTGTTTTGAGGTCCTTTATGCAGAGGTTTCGGACGTGCGGGTCTAAATGGGCCTTTCAATGGACCCGTTGGAATTTTAACTGAGTAAAATGTATAAAAATTGAATTTTTGCAATATAATTGTGTTGAAAATCTCCAAATCATTTATTTGAACTCCTAAAATTCGATTAAAACTTTTTTGCGGTCCTCTTTGTATCGGTTTCGAACAAGCTGGTCTAAATGGGCCTTACAATGGACCTGTTAGAATTTTAACTGAGTAAAAAGTACAGAAATTGAGGTTTTGCAATATAATTTTTTTGAAAAGCTCCTAATCAATTATTTGAACTCCTAAAATTTGATTAAAACCTGTTTTGTGGTCCTTTTGTCGAGGTTTCGGACGAGCAGGTCTAAATGGGCCTTTCAGTGGACCCGTTGGAATTTTAACTGAGTAAAAAGTACAGAAATTGAGGTTTTACAATATAATTGTGTTGAAAGGCTCCTAATCAATTATTTGAACTCCTAAAATTTGATTAAAACTTGTTTTGTAGTCCTTTTGTGGAGGTTTCGGACGAGCGGGTCTAAATGGGCCTTTCAATCGACCCGTTGGAATTTTAACTGAGTAAAAAGTGCAGAAATTGAGGTTTTGCAATATAATTGTGTTGAAAAGATCCTAATCAATTACATTAACTCCTAAAATTTGATTAAAACATGTTTTGCAGTCCTTTTTGTAGAGGTTTCGGACGAGCGGGCCGAAATGGGCCTTTCAATAGACCCGTTGGAATTTTCACTGAGTAAAAAGTATAAAAATTGAGGATTTGCAATATAATTGTGTTGAAAAGCTACTAATCAATTATTTGTACTCCTAAAATATGATCAAAACTTGTTTTGAGGTCCTTTATGTAGAGGTTTCGGACGTGCGGGTCTAAATGGGCCTTTCAATGGACCCGTTGGAATTTTAACTGAGTAAAATGTATAAAAATTGAAGTTTTGCAATATAATTGTGTTGAAAATCTTCAAATCATTTATTTGAACTCCTAAAATTCGATTAAAACTTTTTTGCGGTCCTCTTTGTATCGGTTTCGAACAAGCTGGTCTAAATGGGCCTTACAATGGACCCGTTAGAATTTTAACTGAGTAAAAAGTACAGAAATTGAGGTTTTGCATTATAATTGTGTTGAAAAGCTCCTAATCAATTACATGAACTCCTAAAATTTGATTAAAACTTGTTTTCCAGTCCATTTTGTATAGGTTTCGGACGAGCGGGTCGAAATGGGCCTTTCAATGGACCCGTTGGAATTTTAACTGAGTAAAAACTACAGAAATTGAGGTTTTGCAATATAATTGTGTTGAAAATCTCCTAATCAATTACATGATCTACTAAAATTCGCTTAAAACTAGTTTTGCGGCCCTTTTTATAGAGGTTCCGGACGAGCAAGTCTAAATGGGCCTTTCAATGGACCCGTTGGAATTTTAACTGAGTAAAAAGTATAAAAATTGAGGTTTTTCATTATAATTGTATTGAAAAGCTCCTAATCAATTACATGAACTCCTAAAATTTGATTAAAACTTATTTTGCAGTCCTTTTTGTCGAGGTTTCGGACGAGCAGGTCTAAATGGGCCTTTCAAAGGACCCGTTGGAATTTTAACTGAGTAAAAAGTACAAAAATTGAGGTTTTTCATTATAATTGTATTGAAAAGCTCCTAATCAATTACATGAACTCCTAAAATTTGATTAAAACTTATTTTGCAGTCCTTTTTGTAGAGGTTTCGCACGAGGGGGTCTAAATGAGCCTTTCAATGGACCAGTTGGAATTTTAACTGAGTAAAAAGTACATAAATTGAGGTTTTTCAATATAATTGTGTTGAAAAGCTCCTAATCAATTATTTGAACTCCTAAAATTTGAGTAAAACTTGTTTTGCGATCCTTTTTGTCGAGGTTTCGGACGAGCAGAGGTAAATGGGCCTTTCAATGGACCCGTTGGAATTTTAACTGAGTAAAAAGTACAGAAATTGAGGTTTTGCAATATAATTGTGTTGAAAATCTCCTAATCAATTACATGATCTACTAAAATTCGCTTAAAACTAGTTTTGCGGCCCTTTTTGTAAAGGTTCCGGACGAGCAAGTCTAAATGGGCCTTTCAATGGACCCGTTGGAATTTTAACTGAGTAAAAAGTATAAAAATTGAGGTTTTGCAATATAATTGTGTTGAAAAGCTACTAATCAATTATTTGTACTCCTAAAATACGATCAAAACTTGTTTTGAGGTCCTTTATGCAGAGGTTTCGGACGTGCGGGTCTAAATGGGCCTTTCAATGGACCCGTTGGAATTTTAACTGAGTAAAATGTATAAAAATTGAATTTTTGCAATATAATTGTGTTGAAAATCTCCAAATCATTTATTTGAACTCCTAAAATTCGATTAAAACTTTTTTGCGGTCCTCTTTCTATCGGTTTCGAACAAGCTGGTCTAAATGGGCCTTACAATGGACCCGTTAGAATTTTAACTGAGTAAAAAGTACAGAAATTGAGGTTTTGCATTATAATTGTGTTGAAAAGCTCCTAATCAATTACATGAACTCCTAAAATTTGATTAAAACTTGTTTTCCAGTCCTTTTTGTAGAGGTTTCGGACGAGCGGGTCGAAATAGGCCTTTCAATGGACCCGTTGGAATTTTAACTGAGTAAAAAGTATAAAAATTGAGGTTTTGCAATATAATTGTGTTGAAAAGCTCCTAATAAATTATTTGAACTCCTAAAATTTGATTAAAACTTGTTTTGCGGTCCTTTTTGTCGAGGTTTCGGACGAGCGGGTCGAAATGGGCTTTTCAATCGACCCGTTGGAATTTTAACTGAGTAAAAAGTGCAGAAATTGAGGTTTTGCAATATAATTGTGTTGAAAAGATCCTAATCACTTACATGATCTCCTAAAATTTGATTAAAACATGTTTTGCAGTCCTTTTTGTAGAGGTTTCGGACGAGCGGGTCGAAATGGGCCTTTCAATAGACCCGTTGGAATTTTCACTAAGTAAAAAGTATAAAAATTGAGGATTTGCAATATAATTGTGTTGAAAAGCTACTAATCAATTATTTGTACTCCTAAAATATGATCAAAACTTGTTTTGAGGTCCTTTATGTAGAGGTTTCGGACGTGCGGGTCTAAATGGGCCTTTCAATGGACCCGTTGGAATTTTAACTGAGTAAAATGTATAAAAATTGAATTTTTGCAATATAATTGTGTTGAAAATCTCCAAATCATTTATTTGAACTCCTAAAATTCGATTAAAACTTTTTTGCGGTCCTCTTTGTATCGGTTTCGAACAAGCTGGTCTAAATGGGCCTTACAATGGACCCGTTAGAATTTTAACTGAGTAAAAAGTACAGAAATTGAGGTTTTGCATTATAATTGTGTTGAAAAGCTCCTAATCAATTACATGAACTCCTAAAATTTGATTAAAACTTGTTTTCCAGTCCTTTTTGTAGAGGTTTCGGACGAGCGGGTCGAAATGGGCCTTTCAATGGACCCGTTGGAATTTTAACTGAGTAAAAACTACAGAAATTGAGGTTTTACAATATAATTGTGTTGAAAAGCTCGTAATCAATTATTTGAACTCCTAAAATTTGATTAAAACTTGTTTTGCGCTCCTTTTTGTCGAGGTTTCGGATGAGCGGGTCGAAATGGACCTTTCAATGGACCCGTTGGAATTTTCACTGAGTAAAAAGTATAAAAATTGAGGTTTTGCAATATAATTGGGTTAAAAAGCTACTAATCAATAATTTGTACTCCTAAAATATGATCAAAACTTGTTTTGAGGTCCTTTATGCAGAGGTTTCGGACGTGCGGGTCTAAATGGGCCTTTCAATGGACCCGTTGGAATTTTAACTGAGTAAAATGTATAAAAATTGAAGTTTTGCAATATAATTGTGTTGAAAATCTCCAAATCATTTATTTGAACTCCTAAAATTTGATTAAACTTTTTTACGGTCCTCTTTGTATCGGTTTCGAACAAGCTGGTCTAAATGGGCCTTACAATGGACCCGTTAGAATTTTAACTGAGTAAAAAGTACAGAAATTGAGGTTTTGCAATATAATTTTTTTGAAAAGCTCCTAATCAATTATTTGAACTCCTAAAATTTGATTAAAACCTGTTTTGTGGTCCTTTTGTCGAGGTTTCGGACGAGCAGGTCTAAATGGGCCTTTCAGTGGACCCGTTGGAATTTTAACTGAGTAAAAAGTACAGAAATTGAGGTTTTACAATATAATTGTGTTGAAAATATCCTAATAAATTACATGAACTCCTAAAATTTGATTAAAACTTGTTTTGTTGTACTTTTGTGGAGGTTTCGGACGAGCGGGTCGAAATGGGCCTTTCAATGGACCCGTTGGAATTTTAACTGAGTAAAAGGTATAAAAATTGAGGTTTTGCAATATAATTATGTTGAAAAGTTACTAATCAATTATTTGTACTCCTAAAATATGATCAAAACTTGTTTTGAGGTCCTTTATGCAGAGGTTTCGGACGTGCGGGTCTAAATGGGCCTTTCAATGGACCCTTTGGAATTTTAACTGAGTAAAATGTATAAAAATTGAAGTTTTGCAATATAATTGTGTTGAAAATCTCCTAATCATTTATTTGAACTCCTAAAATTCGATTAAAACTTTTTTGCGGTCCTCTTCGTATCGGTTTCAAACAAGCTGGTCTAAATGGGCCTTACAATGGACCCGTTAGAATTTTAACTGAGTAAAAAGTACATAAATTGAGGTTTTGCAATATAATTGTTTTGAAAAGCTCCTAATCAATTATTTGTACTCCTAAAATTTGATTAAAACTTGTTTTGCGGTCCTTTTTGTCGAGGTTTCGGACGAGCATGTGTAAATGGGCCTTTCAATGGACCCGTTGGAATTTTAATTGGGTAAAAAGTACAGAAATTGAGGTTTTTCAATATATTTGTGTTGAAAATATCCTAATCAATTATTTGAGCACCTTATATTTGATTAAAACTTGTTTTGCGGTCCTTTTTGTCGAGGTTTCGGACGAGCGGGTCTAAATGGGCCTTTCAAAGGACCCGTTGGAATTTTAACTGAGTAAAAAGTACAAAAATTGAGGTTTTTCATTATAATTGTGTTGAAAATCTCCTAATCAATTACATGAACTCCTAAAATTTGATTAAAACTTATTTTGTAGTCCTTTTTGTAGAGGTTTCGGACGAGCGGGTCTAAATGGGCCTTTCAATGGACCCGTTGGAATTTTAACTGAGTAAAAATTACATAAATTGAGGTTTTTCAATATAATTGTGTTGAAAATCTCCTAATCAATTATTTGAACTCCTAAAATTTGAGTAAAACTTGTTTTGCGATCCTTTTTGTCGAGGTTTCGGACGAGCAGATCTAAATGGGCCTTTCAATGGACCCGTTGGAATTTTAACTGAGTAAAACGTACAGAAATTGAGGTTTTGCAATATAATTGTGTTGAAAATCTCCTAATCAATTACATGATCTACTAAAATTCGCTTAAAACTAGTTTTGCGGCCCTTTTTGTAGAGGTTCCGGACGAGCAAGTCTAAATGGGCCTTTCAATGGACCCGTTGGAATTTTAACTGAGTAAAAAGTATAAAAATTGAGGTTTTGCAATATAATTGTGTTGAAAAGCTACTAATCAATTATTTGTACTCCTAAAATATGATCAAAACTTGTTTTGAGGTCCTTTATGCAGAGGTTTCGGACGTGCGGGTCTAAATGGGCCTTTCAATGGACCCGTTGGAATTTTAACTGAGTAAAATGTATAAAAATTAAAATTTTCCAATATAATTGTGTTGAAAATCTCCAAATCATTTATTTGAACTCCTAAAATTCGATTAAAACTTTTTTGCAGTCCTCTTTGTATCGGTTTCGAACAAGCTGGTCTAAATGGGCCTTACAATGGACCCGTTAGAATTTTAACTGAGTAAAAAGTACAGAAATTGAGGTTTTGCATTATAATTGTGTTGAAAAGCTCCTAATCAATTACATGAACTCCTAAAATTTGATTAAAACTTGTTTTCCAGTCCTTTTTGTAGAGGTTTCGGACGAGCGGGTCGAAATGGGCCTTTCAATGGACCCGTTGGAATTTTAACTGAGTAAAAACTACAGAAATTGAGGTTTTGCAATATAATTGAGTTGAAAAGCTCCTAATCAATTATTTGAACTCCTAAAATTTGATTAAAACTTGTTTTGCGCTCCTTTTTGTCGAGGTTTCGGATGAGCGGGTCGAAATGGGCCTTTCAATGGACCCGTTGGAATTTTCACTGAGTAAAAAGTATAAAAATTGAGGTTTTGCAATATAATTGTGTTGAAAAGCTACTAATCAATTATTTGTACTCCTAAAATATGATCAAAACTTGTTTTGAGGTCCTTTATGCAGAGGTTTCGGACGTGCGGGTCTAAATGGGCCTTTCAATGGACCCGTTGGAATTTTAACTGAGTAAAATGTATAAAAATTGAAGTTTTGCAATATAATTGTGTTGAAAATCTCCAAATCATTTATTTGAACTCCTAAAATTCGATTAAAACTTTTTTGCGGTCCTCTTTGTATCGGTTTCGAACAAGCTGGTCTAAATGGGCCTTACAATGGACCCGTTAGAATTTTAACTGAGTAAAAAGTACAGAAATTGAGGTTTTTCAATATATTTGTGTTGAAAATCTCCTAATCAATTATTTGAACACCTTAAATTTGATTAAAACTTGTTTTGCGGTCCTTTTTGTCGAGGTTTCGGACGAGCAGGTCTAAATGGGCCTTTCAGTGGACCCGTTGGAATTTTAACTGAGTAAAAAGTACATAAATTGAGGTTTTACAATATAATTGTGTTGAAAAGCTCCTAATAAATTACATGAACTCCTAAAATTTGATTAAAACTTGTTTTGTAGTCCTTTTGTGGAGGTTTCGGACGAGCGGGTCGAAATGTGCCTTTCAATGGACCCGTTGGAATTTTAACTGAGCAAAAAGTGCAAAAATTGAGGTTTTGCAATATAATTGTGTTGAAAAGATCCTAATCAATTACATGAACTCCTAAAATTTGATTAAAACATGTTTTGCAGTCCTTTTTGTAGAGGTTTCGGACGAGCGGGTCGAAATGGGCCTTTCAATAGACCCGTTGGAATTTTCACTAAGTAAAAAGTATAAAAATTGAGGATTTGAAATATAATTGTGTTGAAAAGCTACTAATCAATTATTTGTACTCCTAAAATATGATCAAAACTTGTTTTGAGGTCCTTTATGCAGACGTTTCGGACGTGCAGGTTTAAATGGGCCTTTCAATGGACCCGTTGGAATTTTAACTGAGTAAAAAGTACAGAAATTGAGGTTTTTCAATATAATTGTGTTGAAAAGTACATAAATTGAGGTTTTGCAATATAATTGTGTTGAAAAGATCCTAATCAATTACATGAACTCCTAAAATTTGATTAAAACTTGTTTTGCAGTCCTTTTTGTAGAGGTTTCGGACGAGCGGGTCGAAATGGGCCTTTCAATGGACCCGTTGGAATTTTAACTGTGTAAAAAGTACAGAAATTGAGGTTTTGCAATATAATTGTGTTGAAAAGCTCCTAATCAATTACATGAACTCCTAAAATTTGATTAAAACTTGTTTTGCAGTCCTTTTTGTAGAGGTTTCGGACGAGCGGGTCGAAATGGGCCTTTCAATGGACCCGTTGGAATTTTAACTGAGTAAAAAGTACAAAAATAGAGGTTTTGTAATATAATTTGTTGAGATGTGAGGGGCTCGATTCGTTCAACCGATTATGCTCACCAAGTGGTGGAGAGAAGGATTTTTGGGTGGAAGGGTTGTGGAAGCTAAAAGGAAATTTGAAACAATGATTTATAGTGGTTCAACCTTCTAACCAAGGTCTACATCCACTACCTTAGCTCCCACTAAGGATTTCTCAATCAATCCACTATTGATTCGTCCCCTTTTCTAGGATTAGAAGGAAACCCTTACAACCGATCAAGCTTCTACCCAAAGCCTTGATCAAAACCCTCTTTTACAAAGAGAAACAATAAGCAAACTTAAAACCCTCTAATAGGTGTTTGTTTGCACAATTAAGCACTCACCCAAAACCTAAAACACTTGAGCATATTTGACAATTTTGGCTCACTAGTGTTTGTCTATACAAGAAATGACAAAATAAGCACTAAGACAATTTCTTGATCATTTGATGTTTGACAATATGAGCATTAGCCTTCTCTTGATGCTTGGAGGTCCCTTTTATACTCCCAAATGAGTTTGTAGCCGTTACTAGCCGTTGGGATCATATTGGAGCCGTTGAGGACTTTAATTCCCACCATAAATGCAGTTCTGCAGCTTCCCGTTTCGAAACGCTCGAAGCCGTTTCGAAACACTCTCAATGTAGAAAGAGCCGTTGCATTCTGTCAGGGAACCCGTTTCGGAACACCCCCTTGTCGTTTCGAAACGCGTATCGAAACGCTATAGGTCCGTATCAAAACGCCTGCATTTGAAAGTTGGTTGGGAAAGAGCCGTTGGGGTTTATGACCGTTGTGGTCATTGCCACGTGGGCGTATCGAAACGACCTAGCCCGTTTCGAAACGCTGGGAAAAAATCCTATCCAGGGAAAGCCCGTTTTGAAACAAGTTTCGAAACGTTTTTGCTACTGGAATCCCCTGTTTCAAACGCCCTAAGGTGTTTCGAAACACCTGGACAGGTTTGAGAAGTTTGGCTTTGAAACACATTAAAAACCCTTTTATAAACTTCCTTAAACATAATTTCAAGTTGTTTGGACTTTGGAAATGTTTTAAATACTTTTTAAATTAGTCCAAAACATTTTTCAATTATTATATCAAAACATTAGTTCTACATAATTGTGTTGAAAAGCTCCTAATCAATTACATAAACTCCTAAAATTTGATTAAAACTTGTTTTGCAGTCCTTTTTGTAGAGGTTTTGGACGAGCGGGTCGAAATGGGCCTTTCGATGGACCCGTTGGAATTTTAACTGAGTAAAAAGTACAGAAATTGAGGTTTTGCAATATAATTCTATTGAAAAGCTCCTAATCAATTATTTGAACTCCTAAAGTTTGATTAAAACATGTTTTGCGGTCCTTTTTGTCGAGGTTTCGGACGAGCAGGTCTCAATGGGCCTTTCAATGGACCCGTTGGAATTTTAACTGAGTAAAAAGTACAGAAATTGAGGTTTTTCAATATAATTGTGTTGAAAAGCTCCTAATCAATTATTTGAACTCCTAAGTTTGATTAAAACTTGTTTTGCGGTCCTTTTTGTCGAGGGTTCGGAGGAGCAGGTCTAAATGGGCCTTTCAATGGACCCGTTGGAATTTTAACTGAGTAAAAAGTACAGAAATTGAGGTTTTTCAATATAATTGTGTTGAAAATCTCCTAATCAATTATTAGAACTCCTTAAATTTGATTAATACTTGTTTTGCGGTCCTCTTTGTCGAGGTTTCGGACGAGCGGGTCTTAATGGGCCTTAAAATGAACCCGTTAGAATTTTAACTGAGTAAAAAGTACATAAATTGAGGTTTTTCAATATAATTGTGTTGAAAAGCTCCTAATCAATTATTTGAACTCCTAAAATTTGAGTAAAACTTGTTTTGCGGTCCTTTTTGTCGAGGTTTCGGACGAGCAGATCTAAATGGGCCTTTCAATGGACCCGTTGGAATTTTAACTGAGTAAAAAGTACAGAAATTGAGGTTTTGCAATATAATTGTGTTTAAAATCTCCTAATCAATTACATGATCTACTAAAATTCGATTAAAACTAGTTTTGCGGCCCTTTTTGTAGAGGTTCCGGACGAGCAAGTCTAAATGGGCCTTTCAATGGACCCGTTGGAATTTTAACTGCGTAAAAAGTATAAAAATTGAGGGTTTTCAATATAATTGTGTTGAAAAGCTACTAATCAATTACTTGTACTCCTAAAATATGATCAAAACTTGTTTTGAGGTCCTTTATGTAGAGGTTTCGGACGTGCGGGTCTAAATGGGCCTTTCAATGGACCCGTTGGAATTTTAACTGAGTATAATGTATAAAAATTGAAGTTTTGCAATATAATTGTGTTGAAAATCTCCTAATCATGTATTTGAACTCCTAAAATTTGATTAAAACTTTTTTGCGGCCCTTTTTGTATTGGTTTCGGACGAGCTGGTCTAAATGGGCCTTACAATGGACCCGTTGGAATTTTAAGCGAGAAAAAAGTACAGAAATTGAGGTTTTGCAGTATAATTGTGTTGAAAAGCTCCTAATAAATTACATGAACTCCTAAAATTTGATTAAAACTTGTTTTCCAATCCTTTTTGTAGAGGTTTCGGACAAGCGGCTCGAAATGGGCCTTTCAATGGACTCGTTGGAATTTTAATTGAGTAAAAAGTATAAAAATTGAGGTTTTTCAATATAATTGTGTTGAAAAGCTCCAAATCAATTATTTGAACTCCTAAAATTTGATCAAAACTTGTTTTGCAGTCCTTTATGTAGAGGTTTCGGACGTGCGGGCCTAAATGGGCCTTTTAATGGACCCGTTGGAATTTTAACTGAGTAAAATGTATAAAAATTGAAGTATTGCAATATAATTGTGTTGAAAAGCTCCTAATCATTTATTTGAACTCCTAAAATTTGGTTAAAATTTTTTTACGGTCCTTTTTGGATCAGTTTCGGACGAGCAGGTCTAAATGGGCCTTACAATGGACCCGTTGGAATTTTAACTGAGTAAAAAGTATAGAATTTGAGGTTTTGCAATATAATTGTGTTGAAAAGCTCCGAATCAATTATATGAACTCCTAAATTTTGATTAAAACTTGTTGTGCGGTCCTTTTTGTCGAGGTTTCGGACGAGCATGTCTAAATGGGACTTTCAATGGACCCGTTGGAATTTTAACTGAGTAAAAAGTACAAAAATTGAGGTTTTGTAATATAATTTGTTGAGATGTGAGGGGCTCGATTCGTTCAACCGATTATGCTCACCAAGTGGTGGAGAGAAGGATTTTTGGGTGGAAGGGTTGTGGAAGCTAAAAGGAAATTTGAAACAATGATTTATAGTGGTTCAACCTTCTAACCAAGGTCTACATCCACTACCTTAGCTCCCACTAAGGATTTCTCAATCAATCCACTATTGATTCGTCCCCTTTTCTAGGATTAGGAGGAAACCCTTACAACCGATCAAGCTTCTACCCAAAGCCTTGATCAAAACCCTCTTTTACAAAGAGAAACAATAAGCAAACTTAAAACCCTCTAATAGGTGTTTGTTTGCACAATTAAGCACTCACCCAAAACCTAAAACACTTGAGCATATTTGACAATTTTGGCTCACTAGTGTTTGTCTATACAAGAAATGACAAAATAAGCACTAAGACAATTTCTTGATCATTTGATGTTTGACAATATGAGCATTAGCCTTCTCTTGATGCTTGGAGGTCCCTTTTATACTCCCAAATGAGTTTGTAGCCGTTACTAGCCGTTGGGATCATATTGGAGCCGTTGAGGACTTTAATTCCCACCATAAATGCAGTTCTGCAGCTTCCCGTTTCGAAACGCTCGAAGCCGTTTCGAAACACTCTCAATGTAGAAAGAGCCGTTGCATTCTGTCAGGGAACCCGTTTCGGAACACCCCCTTGTCGTTTCGAAACGCGTATCGAAACGCTATAGGTCCGTATCAAAACGCCTGCATTTGAAAGTTGGTTGGGAAAGAGCCGTTGGGGTTTATGACCGTTGTGGTCATTGCCACGTGGGCGTATCGAAACGACCTAGCCCGTTTCGAAACGCTGGGAAAAAATCCTATCCAGGGAAAGCCCGTTTTGAAACAAGTTTCGAAACGTTTTTGCTACTGGAATCCCCTGTTTCAAACGCCCTAAGGTGTTTCGAAACACCTGGACAGGTTTGAGAAGTTTGGCTTTGAAACACATTAAAAACCCTTTTATAAACTTCCTTAAACATAATTTCAAGTTGTTTGGACTTTGGAAATGTTTTAAATACTTTTTAAATTAGTCCAAAACATTTTTCAATTATTATATCAAAACATTAGTTCTACATAATTGTGTTGAAAAGCTCCTAATCAATTACATAAACTCCTAAAATTTGATTAAAACTTGTTTTGCAGTCCTTTTTGTAGAGGTTTTGGACGAGCGGGTCGAAATGGGCCTTTCGATGGACCCGTTGGAATTTTAACTGAGTAAAAAGTACAGAAATTGAGGTTTTGCAATATAATTCTATTGAAAAGCTCCTAATCAATTATTTGAACTCCTAAAGTTTGATTAAAACATGTTTTGCGGTCCTTTTTGTCGAGGTTTCGGACGAGCAGGTCTCAATGGGCCTTTCAATGGACCCGTTGGAATTTTAACTGAGTAAAAAGTACAGAAATTGAGGTTTTTCAATATAATTGTGTTGAAAAGCTCCTAATCAATTATTTGAACTCCTAAGTTTGATTAAAACTTGTTTTGCGGTCCTTTTTGTCGAGGGTTCGGAGGAGCAGGTCTAAATGGGCCTTTCAATGGACCCGTTGGAATTTTAACTGAGTAAAAAGTACAGAAATTGAGGTTTTTCAATATAATTGTGTTGAAAATCTCCTAATCAATTATTAGAACTCCTTAAATTTGATTAATACTTGTTTTGCGGTCCTCTTTGTCGAGGTTTCGGACGAGCGGGTCTTAATGGGCCTTAAAATGAACCCGTTAGAATTTTAACTGAGTAAAAAGTACATAAATTGAGGTTTTTCAATATAATTGTGTTGAAAAGCTCCTAATCAATTATTTGAACTCCTAAAATTTGAGTAAAACTTGTTTTGCGGTCCTTTTTGTCGAGGTTTCGGACGAGCAGATCTAAATGGGCCTTTCAATGGACCCGTTGGAATTTTAACTGAGTAAAAAGTACAGAAATTGAGGTTTTGCAATATAATTGTGTTTAAAATCTCCTAATCAATTACATGATCTACTAAAATTCGATTAAAACTAGTTTTGCGGCCCTTTTTGTAGAGGTTCCGGACGAGCAAGTCTAAATGGGCCTTTCAATGGACCCGTTGGAATTTTAACTGCGTAAAAAGTATAAAAATTGAGGGTTTTCAATATAATTGTGTTGAAAAGCTACTAATCAATTACTTGTACTCCTAAAATATGATCAAAACTTGTTTTGAGGTCCTTTATGTAGAGGTTTCGGACGTGCGGGTCTAAATGGGCCTTTCAATGGACCCGTTGGAATTTTAACTGAGTATAATGTATAAAAATTGAAGTTTTGCAATATAATTGTGTTGAAAATCTCCTAATCATGTATTTGAACTCCTAAAATTTGATTAAAACTTTTTTGCGGCCCTTTTTGTATTGGTTTCGGACGAGCTGGTCTAAATGGGCCTTACAATGGACCCGTTGGAATTTTAAGCGAGAAAAAAGTACAGAAATTGAGGTTTTGCAGTATAATTGTGTTGAAAAGCTCCTAATAAATTACATGAACTCCTAAAATTTGATTAAAACTTGTTTTCCAATCCTTTTTGTAGAGGTTTCGGACAAGCGGCTCGAAATGGGCCTTTCAATGGACTCGTTGGAATTTTAATTGAGTAAAAAGTATAAAAATTGAGGTTTTTCAATATAATTGTGTTGAAAAGCTCCAAATCAATTATTTGAACTCCTAAAATTTGATCAAAACTTGTTTTGCAGTCCTTTATGTAGAGGTTTCGGACGTGCGGGCCTAAATGGGCCTTTTAATGGACCCGTTGGAATTTTAACTGAGTAAAATGTATAAAAATTGAAGTATTGCAATATAATTGTGTTGAAAAGCTCCTAATCATTTATTTGAACTCCTAAAATTTGGTTAAAATTTTTTTACGGTCCTTTTTGGATCAGTTTCGGACGAGCAGGTCTAAATGGGCCTTACAATGGACCCGTTGGAATTTTAACTGAGTAAAAAGTATAGAATTTGAGGTTTTGCAATATAATTGTGTTGAAAAGCTCCGAATCAATTATATGAACTCCTAAATTTTGATTAAAACTTGTTGTGCGGTCCTTTTTGTCGAGGTTTCGGACGAGCATGTCTAAATGGGACTTTCAATGGACCCGTTGGAATTTTAACTGAGTAAAAAGTACAAAAATAGAGGTTTTGTAATATAATTTGTTGAGATGTGAGGGGCTCGATTCGTTCAACCGATTATGCTCACCAAGTGGTGGAGAGAAGGATTTTTGGGTGGAAGGGTTGTGGAAGCTAAAAGGAAATTTGAAACAATGATTTATAGTGGTTCAACCTTCTAACCAAGGTCTACATCCACTACCTTAGCTCCCACTAAGGATTTCTCAATCAATCCACTATTGATTCGTCCCCTTTTCTAGGATTAGGAGGAAACCCTTACAACCGATCAAGCTTCTACCCAAAGCCTTGATCAAAACCCTCTTTTACAAAGAGAAACAATAAGCAAACTTAAAACCCTCTAATAGGTGTTTGTTTGCACAATTAAGCACTCACCCAAAACCTAAAACACTTGAGCATATTTGACAATTTTGGCTCACTAGTGTTTGTCTATACAAGAAATGACAAAATAAGCACTAAGACAATTTCTTGATCATTTGATGTTTGACAATATGAGCATTAGCCTTCTCTTGATGCTTGGAGGTCCCTTTTATACTCCCAAATGAGTTTGTAGCCGTTACTAGCCGTTGGGATCATATTGGAGCCGTTGAGGACTTTAATTCCCACCATAAATGCAGTTCTGCAGCTTCCCGTTTCGAAACGCTCGAAGCCGTTTCGAAACACTCTCAATGTAGAAAGAGCCGTTGCATTCTGTCAGGGAACCCGTTTCGGAACACCCCCTTGTCGTTTCGAAACGCGTATCGAAACGCTATAGGTCCGTATCAAAACGCCTGCATTTGAAAGTTGGTTGGGAAAGAGCCGTTGGGGTTTATGACCGTTGTGGTCATTGCCACGTGGGCGTATCGAAACGACCTAGCCCGTTTCGAAACGCTGGGAAAAAATCCTATCCAGGGAAAGCCCGTTTTGAAACAAGTTTCGAAACGTTTTTGCTACTGGAATCCCCTGTTTCAAACGCCCTAAGGTGTTTCGAAACACCTGGACAGGTTTGAGAAGTTTGGCTTTGAAACACATTAAAAACCCTTTTATAAACTTCCTTAAACATAATTTCAAGTTGTTTGGACTTTGGAAATGTTTTAAATACTTTTTAAATTAGTCCAAAACATTTTTCAATTATTATATCAAAACATTAGTTCTACATAATTGTGTTGAAAAGCTCCTAATCAATTACATAAACTCCTAAAATTTGATTAAAACTTGTTTTGCAGTCCTTTTTGTAGAGGTTTTGGACGAGCGGGTCGAAATGGGCCTTTCGATGGACCCGTTGGAATTTTAACTGAGTAAAAAGTACAGAAATTGAGGTTTTGCAATATAATTCTATTGAAAAGCTCCTAATCAATTATTTGAACTCCTAAAGTTTGATTAAAACATGTTTTGCGGTCCTTTTTGTCGAGGTTTCGGACGAGCAGGTCTCAATGGGCCTTTCAATGGACCCGTTGGAATTTTAACTGAGTAAAAAGTACAGAAATTGAGGTTTTTCAATATAATTGTGTTGAAAAGCTCCTAATCAATTATTTGAACTCCTAAGTTTGATTAAAACTTGTTTTGCGGTCCTTTTTGTCGAGGGTTCGGAGGAGCAGGTCTAAATGGGCCTTTCAATGGACCCGTTGGAATTTTAACTGAGTAAAAAGTACAGAAATTGAGGTTTTTCAATATAATTGTGTTGAAAATCTCCTAATCAATTATTAGAACTCCTTAAATTTGATTAATACTTGTTTTGCGGTCCTCTTTGTCGAGGTTTCGGACGAGCGGGTCTTAATGGGCCTTAAAATGAACCCGTTAGAATTTTAACTGAGTAAAAAGTACATAAATTGAGGTTTTTCAATATAATTGTGTTGAAAAGCTCCTAATCAATTATTTGAACTCCTAAAATTTGAGTAAAACTTGTTTTGCGGTCCTTTTTGTCGAGGTTTCGGACGAGCAGATCTAAATGGGCCTTTCAATGGACCCGTTGGAATTTTAACTGAGTAAAAAGTACAGAAATTGAGGTTTTGCAATATAATTGTGTTTAAAATCTCCTAATCAATTACATGATCTACTAAAATTCGATTAAAACTAGTTTTGCGGCCCTTTTTGTAGAGGTTCCGGACGAGCAAGTCTAAATGGGCCTTTCAATGGACCCGTTGGAATTTTAACTGCGTAAAAAGTATAAAAATTGAGGGTTTTCAATATAATTGTGTTGAAAAGCTACTAATCAATTACTTGTACTCCTAAAATATGATCAAAACTTGTTTTGAGGTCCTTTATGTAGAGGTTTCGGACGTGCGGGTCTAAATGGGCCTTTCAATGGACCCGTTGGAATTTTAACTGAGTATAATGTATAAAAATTGAAGTTTTGCAATATAATTGTGTTGAAAATCTCCTAATCATGTATTTGAACTCCTAAAATTTGATTAAAACTTTTTTGCGGCCCTTTTTGTATTGGTTTCGGACGAGCTGGTCTAAATGGGCCTTACAATGGACCCGTTGGAATTTTAAGCGAGAAAAAAGTACAGAAATTGAGGTTTTGCAGTATAATTGTGTTGAAAAGCTCCTAATAAATTACATGAACTCCTAAAATTTGATTAAAACTTGTTTTCCAATCCTTTTTGTAGAGGTTTCGGACAAGCGGCTCGAAATGGGCCTTTCAATGGACTCGTTGGAATTTTAATTGAGTAAAAAGTATAAAAATTGAGGTTTTTCAATATAATTGTGTTGAAAAGCTCCAAATCAATTATTTGAACTCCTAAAATTTGATCAAAACTTGTTTTGCAGTCCTTTATGTAGAGGTTTCGGACGTGCGGGCCTAAATGGGCCTTTTAATGGACCCGTTGGAATTTTAACTGAGTAAAATGTATAAAAATTGAAGTATTGCAATATAATTGTGTTGAAAAGCTCCTAATCATTTATTTGAACTCCTAAAATTTGGTTAAAATTTTTTTACGGTCCTTTTTGGATCAGTTTCGGACGAGCAGGTCTAAATGGGCCTTACAATGGACCCGTTGGAATTTTAACTGAGTAAAAAGTATAGAATTTGAGGTTTTGCAATATAATTGTGTTGAAAAGCTCCGAATCAATTATATGAACTCCTAAATTTTGATTAAAACTTGTTGTGCGGTCCTTTTTGTCGAGGTTTCGGACGAGCATGTCTAAATGGGACTTTCAATGGACCCGTTGGAATTTTAACTGAGTAAAAAGTACAAAAATTGAGGTTTTGTAATATAATTTGTTGAGATGTGAGGGGCTCGATTCGTTCAACCGATTATGCTCACCAAGTGGTGGAGAGAAGGATTTTTGGGTGGAAGGGTTGTGGAAGCTAAAAGGAAATTTGAAACAATGATTTATAGTGGTTCAACCTTCTAACCAAGGTCTACATCCACTACCTTAGCTCCCACTAAGGATTTCTCAATCAATCCACTATTGATTCGTCCCCTTTTCTAGGATTAGGAGGAAACCCTTACAACCGATCAAGCTTCTACCCAAAGCCTTGATCAAAACCCTCTTTTACAAAGAGAAACAATAAGCAAACTTAAAACCCTCTAATAGGTGTTTGTTTGCACAATTAAGCACTCACCCAAAACCTAAAACACTTGAGCATATTTGACAATTTTGGCTCACTAGTGTTTGTCTATACAAGAAATGACAAAATAAGCACTAAGACAATTTCTTGATCATTTGATGTTTGACAATATGAGCATTAGCCTTCTCTTGATGCTTGGAGGTCCCTTTTATACTCCCAAATGAGTTTGTAGCCGTTACTAGCCGTTGGGATCATATTGGAGCCGTTGAGGACTTTAATTCCCACCATAAATGCAGTTCTGCAGCTTCCCGTTTCGAAACGCTCGAAGCCGTTTCGAAACACTCTCAATGTAGAAAGAGCCGTTGCATTCTGTCAGGGAACCCGTTTCGGAACACCCCCTTGTCGTTTCGAAACGCGTATCGAAACGCTATAGGTCCGTATCAAAACGCCTGCATTTGAAAGTTGGTTGGGAAAGAGCCGTTGGGGTTTATGACCGTTGTGGTCATTGCCACGTGGGCGTATCGAAACGACCTAGCCCGTTTCGAAACGCTGGGAAAAAATCCTATCCAGGGAAAGCCCGTTTTGAAACAAGTTTCGAAACGTTTTTGCTACTGGAATCCCCTGTTTCAAACGCCCTAAGGTGTTTCGAAACACCTGGACAGGTTTGAGAAGTTTGGCTTTGAAACACATTAAAAACCCTTTTATAAACTTCCTTAAACATAATTTCAAGTTGTTTGGACTTTGGAAATGTTTTAAATACTTTTTAAATTAGTCCAAAACATTTTTCAATTATTATATCAAAACATTAGTTCTACATAATTGTGTTGAAAAGCTCCTAATCAATTACATAAACTCCTAAAATTTGATTAAAACTTGTTTTGCAGTCCTTTTTGTAGAGGTTTTGGACGAGCGGGTCGAAATGGGCCTTTCGATGGACCCGTTGGAATTTTAACTGAGTAAAAAGTACAGAAATTGAGGTTTTGCAATATAATTCTATTGAAAAGCTCCTAATCAATTATTTGAACTCCTAAAGTTTGATTAAAACATGTTTTGCGGTCCTTTTTGTCGAGGTTTCGGACGAGCAGGTCTCAATGGGCCTTTCAATGGACCCGTTGGAATTTTAACTGAGTAAAAAGTACAGAAATTGAGGTTTTTCAATATAATTGTGTTGAAAAGCTCCTAATCAATTATTTGAACTCCTAAGTTTGATTAAAACTTGTTTTGCGGTCCTTTTTGTCGAGGGTTCGGAGGAGCAGGTCTAAATGGGCCTTTCAATGGACCCGTTGGAATTTTAACTGAGTAAAAAGTACAGAAATTGAGGTTTTTCAATATAATTGTGTTGAAAATCTCCTAATCAATTATTAGAACTCCTTAAATTTGATTAATACTTGTTTTGCGGTCCTCTTTGTCGAGGTTTCGGACGAGCGGGTCTTAATGGGCCTTAAAATGAACCCGTTAGAATTTTAACTGAGTAAAAAGTACATAAATTGAGGTTTTTCAATATAATTGTGTTGAAAAGCTCCTAATCAATTATTTGAACTCCTAAAATTTGAGTAAAACTTGTTTTGCGGTCCTTTTTGTCGAGGTTTCGGACGAGCAGATCTAAATGGGCCTTTCAATGGACCCGTTGGAATTTTAACTGAGTAAAAAGTACAGAAATTGAGGTTTTGCAATATAATTGTGTTTAAAATCTCCTAATCAATTACATGATCTACTAAAATTCGATTAAAACTAGTTTTGCGGCCCTTTTTGTAGAGGTTCCGGACGAGCAAGTCTAAATGGGCCTTTCAATGGACCCGTTGGAATTTTAACTGCGTAAAAAGTATAAAAATTGAGGGTTTTCAATATAATTGTGTTGAAAAGCTACTAATCAATTACTTGTACTCCTAAAATATGATCAAAACTTGTTTTGAGGTCCTTTATGTAGAGGTTTCGGACGTGCGGGTCTAAATGGGCCTTTCAATGGACCCGTTGGAATTTTAACTGAGTATAATGTATAAAAATTGAAGTTTTGCAATATAATTGTGTTGAAAATCTCCTAATCATGTATTTGAACTCCTAAAATTTGATTAAAACTTTTTTGCGGCCCTTTTTGTATTGGTTTCGGACGAGCTGGTCTAAATGGGCCTTACAATGGACCCGTTGGAATTTTAAGCGAGAAAAAAGTACAGAAATTGAGGTTTTGCAGTATAATTGTGTTGAAAAGCTCCTAATAAATTACATGAACTCCTAAAATTTGATTAAAACTTGTTTTCCAATCCTTTTTGTAGAGGTTTCGGACAAGCGGCTCGAAATGGGCCTTTCAATGGACTCGTTGGAATTTTAATTGAGTAAAAAGTATAAAAATTGAGGTTTTTCAATATAATTGTGTTGAAAAGCTCCAAATCAATTATTTGAACTCCTAAAATTTGATCAAAACTTGTTTTGCAGTCCTTTATGTAGAGGTTTCGGACGTGCGGGCCTAAATGGGCCTTTTAATGGACCCGTTGGAATTTTAACTGAGTAAAATGTATAAAAATTGAAGTATTGCAATATAATTGTGTTGAAAAGCTCCTAATCATTTATTTGAACTCCTAAAATTTGGTTAAAATTTTTTTACGGTCCTTTTTGGATCAGTTTCGGACGAGCAGGTCTAAATGGGCCTTACAATGGACCCGTTGGAATTTTAACTGAGTAAAAAGTATAGAATTTGAGGTTTTGCAATATAATTGTGTTGAAAAGCTCCGAATCAATTATATGAACTCCTAAATTTTGATTAAAACTTGTTGTGCGGTCCTTTTTGTCGAGGTTTCGGACGAGCATGTCTAAATGGGACTTTCAATGGACCCGTTGGAATTTTAACTGAGTAAAAAGTACAAAAATAGAGGTTTTGTAATATAATTTGTTGAGATGTGAGGGGCTCGATTCGTTCAACCGATTATGCTCACCAAGTGGTGGAGAGAAGGATTTTTGGGTGGAAGGGTTGTGGAAGCTAAAAGGAAATTTGAAACAATGATTTATAGTGGTTCAACCTTCTAACCAAGGTCTACATCCACTACCTTAGCTCCCACTAAGGATTTCTCAATCAATCCACTATTGATTCGTCCCCTTTTCTAGGATTAGGAGGAAACCCTTACAACCGATCAAGCTTCTACCCAAAGCCTTGATCAAAACCCTCTTTTACAAAGAGAAACAATAAGCAAACTTAAAACCCTCTAATAGGTGTTTGTTTGCACAATTAAGCACTCACCCAAAACCTAAAACACTTGAGCATATTTGACAATTTTGGCTCACTAGTGTTTGTCTATACAAGAAATGACAAAATAAGCACTAAGACAATTTCTTGATCATTTGATGTTTGACAATATGAGCATTAGCCTTCTCTTGATGCTTGGAGGTCCCTTTTATACTCCCAAATGAGTTTGTAGCCGTTACTAGCCGTTGGGATCATATTGGAGCCGTTGAGGACTTTAATTCCCACCATAAATGCAGTTCTGCAGCTTCCCGTTTCGAAACGCTCGAAGCCGTTTCGAAACACTCTCAATGTAGAAAGAGCCGTTGCATTCTGTCAGGGAACCCGTTTCGGAACACCCCCTTGTCGTTTCGAAACGCGTATCGAAACGCTATAGGTCCGTATCAAAACGCCTGCATTTGAAAGTTGGTTGGGAAAGAGCCGTTGGGGTTTATGACCGTTGTGGTCATTGCCACGTGGGCGTATCGAAACGACCTAGCCCGTTTCGAAACGCTGGGAAAAAATCCTATCCAGGGAAAGCCCGTTTTGAAACAAGTTTCGAAACGTTTTTGCTACTGGAATCCCCTGTTTCAAACGCCCTAAGGTGTTTCGAAACACCTGGACAGGTTTGAGAAGTTTGGCTTTGAAACACATTAAAAACCCTTTTATAAACTTCCTTAAACATAATTTCAAGTTGTTTGGACTTTGGAAATGTTTTAAATACTTTTTAAATTAGTCCAAAACATTTTTCAATTATTATATCAAAACATTAGTTCTACATAATTGTGTTGAAAAGCTCCTAATCAATTACATAAACTCCTAAAATTTGATTAAAACTTGTTTTGCAGTCCTTTTTGTAGAGGTTTTGGACGAGCGGGTCGAAATGGGCCTTTCGATGGACCCGTTGGAATTTTAACTGAGTAAAAAGTACAGAAATTGAGGTTTTGCAATATAATTCTATTGAAAAGCTCCTAATCAATTATTTGAACTCCTAAAGTTTGATTAAAACATGTTTTGCGGTCCTTTTTGTCGAGGTTTCGGACGAGCAGGTCTCAATGGGCCTTTCAATGGACCCGTTGGAATTTTAACTGAGTAAAAAGTACAGAAATTGAGGTTTTTCAATATAATTGTGTTGAAAAGCTCCTAATCAATTATTTGAACTCCTAAGTTTGATTAAAACTTGTTTTGCGGTCCTTTTTGTCGAGGGTTTGGAGGAGCAGGTCTAAATGGGCCTTTCAATGGACCCGTTGGAATTTTAACTGAGTAAAAAGTACAGAAATTGAGGTTTTTCAATATAATTGTGTTGAAAATCTCCTAATCAATTATTAGAACTCCTTAAATTTGATTAATACTTGTTTTGCGGTCCTCTTTGTCGAGGTTTCGGACGAGCGGGTCTTAATGGGCCTTAAAATGAACCCGTTAGAATTTTAACTGAGTAAAAAGTACATAAATTGAGGTTTTTCAATATAATTGTGTTGAAAAGCTCCTAATCAATTATTTGAACTCCTAAAATTTGAGTAAAACTTGTTTTGCGGTCCTTTTTGTCGAGGTTTCGGACGAGCAGATCTAAATGGGCCTTTCAATGGACCCGTTGGAATTTTAACTGAGTAAAAAGTACAGAAATTGAGGTTTTGCAATATAATTGTGTTTAAAATCTCCTAATCAATTACATGATCTACTAAAATTCGATTAAAACTAGTTTTGCGGCCCTTTTTGTAGAGGTTCCGGACGAGCAAGTCTAAATGGGCCTTTCAATGGACCCGTTGGAATTTTAACTGCGTAAAAAGTATAAAAATTGAGGGTTTTCAATATAATTGTGTTGAAAAGCTACTAATCAATTACTTGTACTCCTAAAATATGATCAAAACTTGTTTTGAGGTCCTTTATGTAGAGGTTTCGGACGTGCGGGTCTAAATGGGCCTTTCAATGGACCCGTTGGAATTTTAACTGAGTATAATGTATAAAAATTGAAGTTTTGCAATATAATTGTGTTGAAAATCTCCTAATCATGTATTTGAACTCCTAAAATTTGATTAAAACTTTTTTGCGGCCCTTTTTGTATTGGTTTCGGACGAGCTGGTCTAAATGGGCCTTACAATGGACCCGTTGGAATTTTAAGCGAGAAAAAAGTACAGAAATTGAGGTTTTGCAGTATAATTGTGTTGAAAAGCTCCTAATAAATTACATGAACTCCTAAAATTTGATTAAAACTTGTTTTCCAATCCTTTTTGTAGAGGTTTCGGACAAGCGGCTCGAAATGGGCCTTTCAATGGACTCGTTGGAATTTTAATTGAGTAAAAAGTATAAAAATTGAGGTTTTTCAATATAATTGTGTTGAAAAGCTCCAAATCAATTATTTGAACTCCTAAAATTTGATCAAAACTTGTTTTGCAGTCCTTTATGTAGAGGTTTCGGACGTGCGGGCCTAAATGGGCCTTTTAATGGACCCGTTGGAATTTTAACTGAGTAAAATGTATAAAAATTGAAGTATTGCAATATAATTGTGTTGAAAAGCTCCTAATCATTTATTTGAACTCCTAAAATTTGGTTAAAATTTTTTTACGGTCCTTTTTGGATCAGTTTCGGACGAGCAGGTCTAAATGGGCCTTACAATGGACCCGTTGGAATTTTAACTGAGTAAAAAGTATAGAATTTGAGGTTTTGCAATATAATTGTGTTGAAAAGCTCCGAATCAATTATATGAACTCCTAAATTTTGATTAAAACTTGTTGTGCGGTCCTTTTTGTCGAGGTTTCGGACGAGCATGTCTAAATGGGACTTTCAATGGACCCGTTGGAATTTTAACTGAGTAAAAAGTACAAAAATTGAGGTTTTGTAATATAATTTGTTGAGATGTGAGGGGCTTGATTCGTTCAACCGATTATGCTCACCAAGTGGTGGAGAGAAGGATTTTTGGGTGGAAGGGTTGTGGAAGCTAAAAGGAAATTTGAAACAATGATTTATAGTGGTTCAACCTTCTAACCAAGGTCTACATCCACTACCTTAGCTCCCACTAAGGATTTCTCAATCAATCCACTATTGATTCGTCCCCTTTTCTAGGATTAGGAGGAAACCCTTACAACCGATCAAGCTTCTACCCAAAGCCTTGATCAAAACCCTCTTTTACAAAGAGAAACAATAAGCAAACTTAAAACCCTCTAATAGGTGTTTGTTTGCACAATTAAGCACTCACCCAAAACCTAAAACACTTGAGCATATTTGACAATTTTGGCTCACTAGTGTTTGTCTATACAAGAAATGACAAAATAAGCACTAAGACAATTTCTTGATCATTTGATGTTTGACAATATGAGCATTAGCCTTCTCTTGATGCTTGGAGGTCCCTTTTATACTCCCAAATGAGTTTGTAGCCGTTACTAGCCGTTGGGATCATATTGGAGCCGTTGAGGACTTTAATTCCCACCATAAATGCAGTTCTGCAGCTTCCCGTTTCGAAACGCTCGAAGCCGTTTCGAAACACTCTCAATGTAGAAAGAGCCGTTGCATTCTGTCAGGGAACCCGTTTCGGAACACCCCCTTGTCGTTTCGAAACGCGTATCGAAACGCTATAGGTCCGTATCAAAACGCCTGCATTTGAAAGTTGGTTGGGAAAGAGCCGTTGGGGTTTATGACCGTTGTGGTCATTGCCACGTGGGCGTATCGAAACGACCTAGCCCGTTTCGAAACGCTGGGAAAAAATCCTATCCAGGGAAAGCCCGTTTTGAAACAAGTTTCGAAACGTTTTTGCTACTGGAATCCCCTGTTTCAAACGCCCTAAGGTGTTTCGAAACACCTGGACAGGTTTGAGAAGTTTGGCTTTGAAACACATTAAAAACCCTTTTATAAACTTCCTTAAACATAATTTCAAGTTGTTTGGACTTTGGAAATGTTTTAAATACTTTTTAAATTAGTCCAAAACATTTTTCAATTATTATATCAAAACATTAGTTCTACATAATTGTGTTGAAAAGCTCCTAATCAATTACATAAACTCCTAAAATTTGATTAAAACTTGTTTTGCAGTCCTTTTTGTAGAGGTTTTGGACGAGCGGGTCGAAATGGGCCTTTCGATGGACCCGTTGGAATTTTAACTGAGTAAAAAGTACAGAAATTGAGGTTTTGCAATATAATTCTATTGAAAAGCTCCTAATCAATTATTTGAACTCCTAAAGTTTGATTAAAACATGTTTTGCGGTCCTTTTTGTCGAGGTTTCGGACGAGCAGGTCTCAATGGGCCTTTCAATGGACCCGTTGGAATTTTAACTGAGTAAAAAGTACAGAAATTGAGGTTTTTCAATATAATTGTGTTGAAAAGCTCCTAATCAATTATTTGAACTCCTAAGTTTGATTAAAACTTGTTTTGCGGTCCTTTTTGTCGAGGGTTCGGAGGAGCAGGTCTAAATGGGCCTTTCAATGGACCCGTTGGAATTTTAACTGAGTAAAAAGTACAGAAATTGAGGTTTTTCAATATAATTGTGTTGAAAATCTCCTAATCAATTATTAGAACTCCTTAAATTTGATTAATACTTGTTTTGCGGTCCTCTTTGTCGAGGTTTCGGACGAGCGGGTCTTAATGGGCCTTAAAATGAACCCGTTAGAATTTTAACTGAGTAAAAAGTACATAAATTGAGGTTTTTCAATATAATTGTGTTGAAAAGCTCCTAATCAATTATTTGAACTCCTAAAATTTGAGTAAAACTTGTTTTGCGGTCCTTTTTGTCGAGGTTTCGGACGAGCAGATCTAAATGGGCCTTTCAATGGACCCGTTGGAATTTTAACTGAGTAAAAAGTACAGAAATTGAGGTTTTGCAATATAATTGTGTTTAAAATCTCCTAATCAATTACATGATCTACTAAAATTCGATTAAAACTAGTTTTGCGGCCCTTTTTGTAGAGGTTCCGGACGAGCAAGTCTAAATGGGCCTTTCAATGGACCCGTTGGAATTTTAACTGCGTAAAAAGTATAAAAATTGAGGGTTTTCAATATAATTGTGTTGAAAAGCTACTAATCAATTACTTGTACTCCTAAAATATGATCAAAACTTGTTTTGAGGTCCTTTATGTAGAGGTTTCGGACGTGCGGGTCTAAATGGGCCTTTCAATGGACCCGTTGGAATTTTAACTGAGTATAATGTATAAAAATTGAAGTTTTGCAATATAATTGTGTTGAAAATCTCCTAATCATGTATTTGAACTCCTAAAATTTGATTAAAACTTTTTTGCGGCCCTTTTTGTATTGGTTTCGGACGAGCTGGTCTAAATGGGCCTTACAATGGACCCGTTGGAATTTTAAGCGAGAAAAAAGTACAGAAATTGAGGTTTTGCAGTATAATTGTGTTGAAAAGCTCCTAATAAATTACATGAACTCCTAAAATTTGATTAAAACTTGTTTTCCAATCCTTTTTGTAGAGGTTTCGGACAAGCGGCTCGAAATGGGCCTTTCAATGGACTCGTTGGAATTTTAATTGAGTAAAAAGTATAAAAATTGAGGTTTTTCAATATAATTGTGTTGAAAAGCTCCAAATCAATTATTTGAACTCCTAAAATTTGATCAAAACTTGTTTTGCAGTCCTTTATGTAGAGGTTTCGGACGTGCGGGCCTAAATGGGCCTTTTAATGGACCCGTTGGAATTTTAACTGAGTAAAATGTATAAAAATTGAAGTATTGCAATATAATTGTGTTGAAAAGCTCCTAATCATTTATTTGAACTCCTAAAATTTGGTTAAAATTTTTTTACGGTCCTTTTTGGATCAGTTTCGGACGAGCAGGTCTAAATGGGCCTTACAATGGACCCGTTGGAATTTTAACTGAGTAAAAAGTATAGAATTTGAGGTTTTGCAATATAATTGTGTTGAAAAGCTCCGAATCAATTATATGAACTCCTAAATTTTGATTAAAACTTGTTGTGCGGTCCTTTTTGTCGAGGTTTCGGACGAGCATGTCTAAATGGGACTTTCAATGGACCCGTTGGAATTTTAACTGAGTAAAAAGTACAAAAATTGAGGTTTTGTAATATAATTTGTTGAGATGTGAGGGGCTCGATTCGTTCAACCGATTATGCTCACCAAGTGGTGGAGAGAAGGATTTTTGGGTGGAAGGGTTGTGGAAGCTAAAAGGAAATTTGAAACAATGATTTATAGTGGTTCAACCTTCTAACCAAGGTCTACATCCACTACCTTAGCTCCCACTAAGGATTTCTCAATCAATCCACTATTGATTCGTCCCCTTTTCTAGGATTAGGAGGAAACCCTTACAACCGATCAAGCTTCTACCCAAAGCCTTGATCAAAACCCTCTTTTACAAAGAGAAACAATAAGCAAACTTAAAACCCTCTAATAGGTGTTTGTTTGCACAATTAAGCACTCACCCAAAACCTAAAACACTTGAGCATATTTGACAATTTTGGCTCACTAGTGTTTGTCTATACAAGAAATGACAAAATAAGCACTAAGACAATTTCTTGATCATTTGATGTTTGACAATATGAGCATTAGCCTTCTCTTGATGCTTGGAGGTCCCTTTTATACTCCCAAATGAGTTTGTAGCCGTTACTAGCCGTTGGGATCATATTGGAGCCGTTGAGGACTTTAATTCCCACCATAAATGCAGTTCTGCAGCTTCCCGTTTCGAAACGCTCGAAGCCGTTTCGAAACACTCTCAATGTAGAAAGAGCCGTTGCATTCTGTCAGGGAACCCGTTTCGGAACACCCCCTTGTCGTTTCGAAACGCGTATCGAAACGCTATAGGTCCGTATCAAAACGCCTGCATTTGAAAGTTGGTTGGGAAAGAGCCGTTGGGGTTTATGACCGTTGTGGTCATTGCCACGTGGGCGTATCGAAACGACCTAGCCCGTTTCGAAACGCTGGGAAAAAATCCTATCCAGGGAAAGCCCGTTTTGAAACAAGTTTCGAAACGTTTTTGCTACTGGAATCCCCTGTTTCAAACGCCCTAAGGTGTTTCGAAACACCTGGACAGGTTTGAGAAGTTTGGCTTTGAAACACATTAAAAACCCTTTTATAAACTTCCTTAAACATAATTTCAAGTTGTTTGGACTTTGGAAATGTTTTAAATACTTTTTAAATTAGTCCAAAACATTTTTCAATTATTATATCAAAACATTAGTTCTACATAATTGTGTTGAAAAGCTCCTAATCAATTACATAAACTCCTAAAATTTGATTAAAACTTGTTTTGCAGTCCTTTTTGTAGAGGTTTTGGACGAGCGGGTCGAAATGGGCCTTTCGATGGACCCGTTGGAATTTTAACTGAGTAAAAAGTACAGAAATTGAGGTTTTGCAATATAATTCTATTGAAAAGCTCCTAATCAATTATTTGAACTCCTAAAGTTTGATTAAAACATGTTTTGCGGTCCTTTTTGTCGAGGTTTCGGACGAGCAGGTCTCAATGGGCCTTTCAATGGACCCGTTGGAATTTTAACTGAGTAAAAAGTACAGAAATTGAGGTTTTTCAATATAATTGTGTTGAAAAGCTCCTAATCAATTATTTGAACTCCTAAGTTTGATTAAAACTTGTTTTGCGGTCCTTTTTGTCGAGGGTTCGGAGGAGCAGGTCTAAATGGGCCTTTCAATGGACCCGTTGGAATTTTAACTGAGTAAAAAGTACAGAAATTGAGGTTTTTCAATATAATTGTGTTGAAAATCTCCTAATCAATTATTAGAACTCCTTAAATTTGATTAATACTTGTTTTGCGGTCCTCTTTGTCGAGGTTTCGGACGAGCGGGTCTTAATGGGCCTTAAAATGAACCCGTTAGAATTTTAACTGAGTAAAAAGTACATAAATTGAGGTTTTTCAATATAATTGTGTTGAAAAGCTCCTAATCAATTATTTGAACTCCTAAAATTTGAGTAAAACTTGTTTTGCGGTCCTTTTTGTCGAGGTTTCGGACGAGCAGATCTAAATGGGCCTTTCAATGGACCCGTTGGAATTTTAACTGAGTAAAAAGTACAGAAATTGAGGTTTTGCAATATAATTGTGTTTAAAATCTCCTAATCAATTACATGATCTACTAAAATTCGATTAAAACTAGTTTTGCGGCCCTTTTTGTAGAGGTTCCGGACGAGCAAGTCTAAATGGGCCTTTCAATGGACCCGTTGGAATTTTAACTGCGTAAAAAGTATAAAAATTGAGGGTTTTCAATATAATTGTGTTGAAAAGCTACTAATCAATTACTTGTACTCCTAAAATATGATCAAAACTTGTTTTGAGGTCCTTTATGTAGAGGTTTCGGACGTGCGGGTCTAAATGGGCCTTTCAATGGACCCGTTGGAATTTTAACTGAGTAAAATGTATAAAAATTGAAGTTTTGCAATATAATTGTGTTGAAAATCTCCTAATCATGTATTTGAACTCCTAAAATTTGATTAAAACTTTTTTGCGGCCCTTTTTGTATTGGTTTCGGACGAGCTGGTCTAAATGGGCCTTACAATGGACCCGTTGGAATTTTAAGCGAGAAAAAAGTACAGAAATTGAGGTTTTGCAGTATAATTGTGTTGAAAAGCTCCTAATAAATTACATGAACTCCTAAAATTTGATTAAAACTTGTTTTCCAATCCTTTTTGTAGAGGTTTCGGACAAGCGGCTCGAAATGGGCCTTTCAATGGACTCGTTGGAATTTTAATTGAGTAAAAAGTATAAAAATTGAGGTTTTTCAATATAATTGTGTTGAAAAGCTCCAAATCAATTATTTGAACTCCTAAAATTTGATCAAAACTTGTTTTGCAGTCCTTTATGTAGAGGTTTCGGACGTGCGGGCCTAAATGGGCCTTTTAATGGACCCGTTGGAATTTTAACTGAGTAAAATGTATAAAAATTGAAGTATTGCAATATAATTGTGTTGAAAAGCTCATAATCATTTATTTGAACTCCTAAAATTTGGTTAAAATTTTTTTACGGTCCTTTTTGGATCAGTTTCGGACGAGCAGGTCTAAATGGGCCTTACAATGGACCCGTTGGAATTTTAACTGAGTAAAAAGTATAGAATTTGAGGTTTTGCAATATAATTGTGTTGAAAAGCTCCGAATCAATTATATGAACTCCTAAATTTTGATTAAAACTTGTTGTGCGGTCCTTTTTGTCGAGGTTTCGGACGAGCATGTCTAAATGGGACTTTCAATGGACCCGTTGGAATTTTAACTGAGTAAAAAGTACAAAAATTGAGGTTTTTCAATATAATTCTGTTGAAAAGCTCCTAATCAATTATTTGAATTCCTAAAATTTGAGTAAAACTTATTTTGCGGTCCTTTTTTGTCGAGGTTTCGGATGAGCAGGTCTAAATGGGCCTTTCAGTGGGCCCGTTGGAATTTTCACTGAGTAAAAAGTATAAAAATTGAGGTTTTTCAATAAAATTGTGTTGAAAAGCTCCTAATAAATTACATGAACTCCTAAAATTTGATTAAAACTTGTTTTGCAGTCCTTATTGTGGAGGTTTCGGACGAGCGGGTAGAAATGGGCCTTTCAATGGACCCGTTGGAATTTTAACTGAGTAAAAAGTGCAAAAATTGAGGTTTTGCAATATAATTGTGTTGAAAAGATCCTAATCAATTACATGAACTCCTAAAATTTGATTAAAACATGTTTTGTAGTCCTTTTTGTAGAGGTTTCGGTCGAGCGGGTCGAAATGGGCCTTTCAATGGACCCGTTGGAATTTTAACTAAGTAAAAAGTACAGAAATTGAGGTTTTGCAATATAATTGTGTTGAAAAGCTCCTAATCAATTACATGAATTCCTAATATTTGATTAAAACTTGTTTTGCAGTCCTTTTTGTAGAGGTTTCGGATGAGCGGGTCGAAATGGGCCTTCAATGGACTCGTTGGAATTTTAACTAAGTAAAAAGTACAAAAATTGAGGTTTTGCAATATAATTGTGTTGAAAAGCTCCTAATCAATTATTTGAACTCCTAATATTTGAATAAAACTTTTTTGCGATCCTTTTTGTAGTGGTCTCGGACGAGCAGGTCTAAATGGGCCTTTTAATAGGCCCGTTGGAATTTTAACTGAGTAAAAAGTTTAAAAATTGAGGTTTTTCAATACAATTGTGTTGAAAAGCTCCTAATCAATTATTTGAACTCCTAAAATTTGATTAAAACTTGTTTTGCGATCCTTTTTAACGAGGTTCCGGACGAGCAGGTCTAAATGGGCCTTCCAATGGACCCGTTGGAATTATAACTGAGTAAAAAGTACATAAATTAAGGTTTTGCAATATAATTGATTTGAAAAGCTCCTAATCAATTACATGAACTCCTAATATTTGATTAAAACTTGTTTTACAGTCCTTTTTGTAGAGGTTTCGGACGAGCGGGTCAAAATGGGCCTTTCAATGGACCTGTTAGAATTTTAACTGAGTAAAAAGTATACAAATTGAGGTTTTACAATATAATTGTGTTGAAAAGCTCCTAATAAATTACATGAACTCCTAAAATTTGATTAAAACTTGTTTTGTAGTCCTTTTGTGGAGGTTTCGGACGAGCGGGTCGAAATGGGCCTTTCAATGGACCCGTTGGAATTTTAACTGAGTAAAAAGTGCAGAAATTGAGGTTTTGCAATATAATTGTGTTGAAAAGATCCTAATCAATTATATGAACTCCTAAAATTTGATTAAAACATGTTTTGACGTCCTTTTTGTAGAGGTTTCGGACGAGCGGGTCGAAATGGGCCTTTCAATAGACCCTTTGGAATTTTCACTGAGTAAAAAGTATAAAAATTGAGGATTTGCAATATAATTGTGTTGAAAAGCTACTAATCAATTATTTGTACTCCTAAAATATGATCAAAACTTGTTTTGAGGTCCTTTATGCAGAGGTTTCGGACGTGCAGGTTTAAATGGGCCTTTCAATGGACCCGTTGGAATTTTAACTGAGTAAAAAGTACAGAAATTGAGGTTTTTCAATATAATTGTGTTGAAAAGTACAGAAATTTTAACTGAGTAAAAAGTACAGAAATTGAGGTTTTGCAATATAATTGTGTTGAAAAGATCCTAATCAATTACATGAACTCCTTAAATTTGATTAAAACTTGTTTTGCAGTCCTTTTTGTAGAGGTTTCGGACGAGCGGGTCGAAATGGGCCTTTCAATGGACCCGTTGGAATTTTAACTGAGTAAAAAGTACAGAAATTGAGGTTTTGCAATATAATTGTGTTGAAAAGCTCCTAATCAATTACATGAACTCCTAAAATTTGATTAAAACTTGTTTTGCAGTCCTTTTTGTAGAGGTTTCGGACGAGCGGGTCGAAATGGGCCTTTCAATGGACCCGTTGGAATTTTAACTGAGTAAAAAGTACAAAAATAGAGGTTTTGTAATATAATTTGTTGAGATGTGAGGGGCTCGATTCGTTCAACCGATTATGCTCACCAAGTGGAGGAGAGAAGGATTTTTGGGTGGAAGGGTTGTGGAAGCTAAAAAGAAATTTGACACAATGATTTATAGTGGTTCAACCTTCTAACCAAGGTCTACATCCACTACCTTAGCTCCCCACTAAGGATTTCTCAATCAATCCACTATTGATTCGTCCCCTTTTCTAGGATTAGGAGGAAACCCTTACAACCGATCAAGCTTCTACCCAAAGCCTTGATCAAAACCCTCTTTTACAAAGAGAAACAATAAGCAAACTTAAAACCCTCTAATAGGTGTTTGTTTGCACAATTAAGCACTCACCCAAAACCTAAAACACTTGAGCATATTTGACAATTTTGGCTCACTAGTGTTTGTCTATACAAGAAATGACAAAATAAGCACTAAGACAATTTCTTGATCATTTGATGTTTGACAATATGAGCATTAGCCTTCTCTTGATGCTTGGAGGTCCCTTTTATACTCCCAAATGAGTTTGTAGCCGTTACTAGCCGTTGGGATCATATTGGAGCCGTTGAGGACTTTAATTCCCACCATAAATGCAGTTCTGCAGCTTCCCGTTTCGAAACGCTCGAAGCCGTTTCGAAACACTCTCAATGTAGAAAGAGCCGTTGCATTCTGTCAGGGAACCCGTTTCGAAACACCCCATTGTCGTTTCGAAACGCGTATCGAAACGCTATAGGTCCGTATCAAAACGCCTGCATTTGAAAGTTGGTTGGGAAAGAGCCGTTGGGGTTTATGACCGTTGGGATCATTGCCACGTGGGCGTATCGAAACGACCTAGCCCATTTCGAAACGCTGGGAAAAAATCCTATCCAGGGAAAGCCCGTTTTGAAACAAGTTTCGAAACGTTTTTGCTACTGGAATCCCCTGTTTCGAAACGCCCTAAGGTGTTTCGAAACACCTGGATAGATTTGAGAAGTTTGGCTTTGAAACACATTAAAAACCCTTTTAAAAACTTCCCTAAACATAATTTCAAGTTGTTTGGACTTTGGAAATGTTTTAAATGCTTTTTAAATTAGTCCAAAACATTTTTCAATTATTATATCAAAACATTAGTTCTACATAACTGTGTTGAAAAGCTCCTAATCAATTACATGAACTCCTAAAATTTGATTAAAACTTGTTTTGCAGTCCTTTTTGTAGAGGTTTCGGACGAGCGGGTCGAAATGGGCCTTTCGATGGACCCGTTGGAATTTTAACTGAGTAAAAAGTACAGAAATTGAGGTTTTGCAATATAATTCTATTGAAAAGCTCCTAATCAATTATTTGAACTCCTAAAGTTTGATTAAAACATGTTTTGCGGACCTTTTTGTCGAGGTTTCGGACGAGCAGGTCTCAATGGGCCTTTCAATGGACCCGTTGGAATTTTAACTGAGTAAAAAGTACAGAAATTGAGGTTTTTCAATATAATTGTGTTGAAAAGCTCCTAATCAATTATTTGAACTCCTAAGTTTGATTAAAACTTGTTTTGCGGTCCTTTTTGTCGAGGTTTCGGAGGAGCAGGTCTAAATGGGCCTTTCAATGGACCCGTTGGAATTTTAACTGAGTAAAAAGTACAGAAATTGAGGTTTTTCAATATAATTGTGTTGAAAATCTCCTAATCAATTATTAGAACTCCTTAAATTTGATTAAAACTTGTTTTGCGGTCCTCTTTGTCGAGGTTTCGGACGAGCGGGTCTAAATGGGCCTTTCAATTAACCCGTTGGAATTTTAACTGAGTAAAAAGTACAGAAATTGAGGTTTTTCAATATAATTGTGTTGAAAATCTCCTAATCAATTATTAGAACTCCTTAAATTTGATTAAAACTTGTTTTGCGGTCCTCTTTGTCGAGGTTTCGGACGAGCGGGTCTAAATGGGCCTTTCAATTAACCCGTTGGAATTTTAACTGAGTAAAAAGTACAGAAATTGAGGTTTTGCAATATAATTGTGTTGAAAAGCTCCTAATCAATTATTTGAACTCCTAAAATTTGAGTAAAACTTGTTTTGCGGTCCTTTTTGTCGAGGTTTCGGACGAGCAGATCTAAATGGGCCTTTCAATGGACCCGTTGGAATTTTAACTGAGTAAAAAGTACAGAAATTGAGGTTTTACAATATAATTGTGTTGAAAATCTCCTAATAAATTACATGAACTCCTAAAATTTGATTAAAACTTGTTTTGTAGTACTTTTGTGGAGGTTTCGGACGAGCGGGTCGAAATGGGCCTTTCAATGGACCCGTTGGAATTTTAACTGAGTAAAAAGTATAAAAATTGAGGTTTTGCAATATAATTGTGTTGAAAAGCTACTAATCAATTATTTGTACTCCTAAAATATGATCAAAACTTGTTTTGAGGTCCTTTATGCAGAGGTTTCGGACGTGCGGGTCTAAATGGGCCTTTCAATGGACCCGTTGGAATTTTAACTGAGTAAAATGTATAAAAATTAAATTTTTGCAATATAATTGTGTTGAAAATCTCCAAATCATTTATTTGAACTCCTAAAATTCGATTAAAACTTTTTTGCGGTCCTCTTTGTATCGGTTTCGAACAAGCTGGTCTAAATGGGCCTTACAATGGACCCGTTAGAATTTTAACTGAGTAAAAAGTACAGAAATTGAGGTTTTGCATTATAATTGTGTTGAAAAGCTCCTAATCAATTACATGAACTCCTAAAATTTGATTAAAACTTGTTTTCCAGTCCTTTTTGTAGAGGTTTCGGACGAGCGGGTCGAAATGGGCCTTTCAATGGACCCGTTGGAATTTTAACTGAGTAAAAACTACAGAAATTGAGGTTTTGCAATATAATTGAGTTGAAAAGCTCCTAATCAATTATTTGAACTCCTAAAATTTGATTAAAACTTGTTTTGCGCTCCTTTTTGTCGAGGTTTCGGATGAGCGGGTCGAAATGGGCCTTTCAATGGACCCGTTGGAATTTTCACTGAGTAAAAAGTATAAAAATTGAGGTTTTGCAATATAATTGTGTTGAAAAGCTACTAATCAATTATTTGTACTCCTAAAATATGATCAAAACTTGTTTTGAGGTCCTTTATGCAGAGGTTTCGGACGTGCGGGTCTAAATGGGCCTTTCAATGGACCCGTTGGAATTTTAACTGAGTAAAATGTATAAAAATTGAAGTTTTGCAATATAATTTTGTTGAAAATCTCCAAATCATTTATTTGAACTCCTAAAATTCGATTAAAACTTTTTTGCGGTCCTCTTTGTATCGGTTTCGAACAAGCTGGTCTAAATGGGCCTTACAATGGACCCGTTAGAATTTTAACTGAGTAAAAAGTACAGAAATTGAGGTTTTTCAATATATTTGTGTTGAAAATCTCCTAATCAATTATTTGAACACCTTAAATTTGATTAAAACTTGTTTTGCGGTCCTTTTTGTCGAGGTTTCGGACGAGCAGGTCTAAATGGGCCTTTCAGTGGACCCGTTGGAATTTTAACTGAGTAAAAAGTACATAAATTGAGGTTTTACAATATAATTGTGTTGAAAAGCTCCTAATAAATTACATGAACTCCTAAAATTTGATTAAAACTTGTTTTGTAGTCCTTTTGTGGAGGTTTCGGACGAGCGGGTCGAAATGTGCCTTTCAATGGACCCGTTGGAATTTTAACTGAGCAAAAAGTGCAAAAATTGAGGTTTTGCAATATAATTGTGTTGAAAAGATCCTAATCAATTACATGAACTCCTAAAATTTGATTAAAACATGTTTTGCAGTCCTTTTTGTAGAGGTTTCGGATGAGCGGGTCGAAATGGGCCTTTCAATAGACCCGTTGGAATTTTCACTAAGTAAAAAGTATAAAAATTGAGGATTTGAAATATAATTGTGTTGAAAAGCTACTAATCAATTATTTGTACTCCTAAAATATGATCAAAACTTGTTTTGAGGTCCTTTATGCAGACGTTTCGGACGTGCAGGTTTAAATGGGCCTTTCAATGGACCCGTTGGAATTTTAACTGAGTAAAAAGTACAGAAATTGAGGTTTTTCAATATAATTGTGTTGAAAAGTACATAAATTGAGGTTTTGCAATATAATTGTGTTGAAAAGATCCTAATCAATTACATGAACTCCTAAAATTTGATTAAAACTTGTTTTGCAGTCCTTTTTGTAGAGGTTTCGGACGAGCGGGTCGAAATGGGCCTTTCAATGGACCCGTTGGAATTTTAACTGTGTAAAAAGTACAGAAATTGAGGTTTTGCAATATAATTGTGTTGAAAAGCTCCTAATCAATTACATGAACTCCTAAAATTTGATTAAAACTTGTTTTGCAGTCCTTTTTGTAGAGGTTTCGGACGAGCGGGTCGAAATGGGCCTTTCAATGGACCCGTTGGAATTTTAACTGAGTAAAAAGTACAAAAATAGAGGTTTTGTAATATAATTTGTTGAGATGTGAGGGGCTCGATTCGTTCAACCGATTATGCTCACCAAGTGGTGGAGAGAAGGATTTTTGGGTGGAAGGGTTGTGGAAGCTAAAAGGAAATTTGAAACAATGATTTATAGTGGTTCAACCTTCTAACCAAGGTCTACATCCACTACCTTAGCTCCCACTAAGGATTTCTCAATCAATCCACTATTGATTCGTCCCCTTTTCTAGGATTAGGAGGAAACCCTTACAACCGATCAAGCTTCTACCCAAAGCCTTGATCAAAACCCTCTTTTACAAAGAGAAACAATAAGCAAACTTAAAACCCTCTAATAGGTGTTTGTTTGCACAATTAAGCACTCACCCAAAACCTAAAACACTTGAGCATATTTGACAATTTTGGCTCACTAGTGTTTGTCTATACAAGAAATGACAAAATAAGCACTAAGACAATTTCTTGATCATTTGATGTTTGACAATATGAGCATTAGCCTTCTCTTGATGCTTGGAGGTCCCTTTTATACTCCCAAATGAGTTTGTAGCCGTTACTAGCCGTTGGGATCATATTGGAGCCGTTGAGGACTTTAATTCCCACCATAAATGCAGTTCTGCAGCTTCCCGTTTCGAAACGCTCGAAGCCGTTTCGAAACACTCTCAATGTAGAAAGAGCCGTTGCATTCTGTCAGGGAACCCGTTTCGAAACACCCCATTGTCGTTTCGAAACGCGTATCGAAACGCTATAGGTCCGTATCAAAACGCCTGCATTTGAAAGTTGGTTGGGAAAGAGCCGTTGGGGTTTATGACCGTTGGGATCATTGCCACGTGGGCGTATCGAAACGACCTAGCCCATTTCGAAACGCTGGGAAAAAATCCTATCCAGGGAAAGCCCGTTTTGAAACAAGTTTCGAAACGTTTTTGCTACTGGAATCCCCTGTTTCGAAACGCCCTAAGGTGTTTCGAAACACCTGGATAGATTTGAGAAGTTTGGCTTTGAAACACATTAAAAACCCTTTTAAAAACTTCCCTAAACATAATTTCAAGTTGTTTGGACTTTGGAAATGTTTTAAATGCTTTTTAAATTAGTCCAAAACATTTTTCAATTATTATATCAAAACATTAGTTCTACATAACTGTGTTGAAAAGCTCCTAATCAATTACATGAACTCCTAAAATTTGATTAAAACTTGTTTTGCAGTCCTTTTTGTAGAGGTTTCGGACGAGCGGGTCGAAATGGGCCTTTCGATGGACCCGTTGGAATTTTAACTGAGTAAAAAGTACAGAAATTGAGGTTTTGCAATATAATTCTATTGAAAAGCTCCTAATCAATTATTTGAACTCCTAAAGTTTGATTAAAACATGTTTTGCGGACCTTTTTGTCGAGGTTTCGGACGAGCAGGTCTCAATGGGCCTTTCAATGGACCCGTTGGAATTTTAACTGAGTAAAAAGTACAGAAATTGAGGTTTTTCAATATAATTGTGTTGAAAAGCTCCTAATCAATTATTTGAACTCCTAAGTTTGATTAAAACTTGTTTTGCGGTCCTTTTTGTCGAGGTTTCGGAGGAGCAGGTCTAAATGGGCCTTTCAATGGACCCGTTGGAATTTTAACTGAGTAAAAAGTACAGAAATTGAGGTTTTTCAATATAATTGTGTTGAAAATCTCCTAATCAATTATTAGAACTCCTTAAATTTGATTAAAACTTGTTTTGCGGTCCTCTTTGTCGAGGTTTCGGACGAGCGGGTCTAAATGGGCCTTTCAATTAACCCGTTGGAATTTTAACTGAGTAAAAAGTACAGAAATTGAGGTTTTTCAATATAATTGTGTTGAAAATCTCCTAATCAATTATTAGAACTCCTTAAATTTGATTAAAACTTGTTTTGCGGTCCTCTTTGTCGAGGTTTCGGACGAGCGGGTCTAAATGGGCCTTTCAATTAACCCGTTGGAATTTTAACTGAGTAAAAAGTACAGAAATTGAGGTTTTGCAATATAATTGTGTTGAAAAGCTCCTAATCAATTATTTGAACTCCTAAAATTTGAGTAAAACTTGTTTTGCGGTCCTTTTTGTCGAGGTTTCGGACGAGCAGATCTAAATGGGCCTTTCAATGGACCCGTTGGAATTTTAACTGAGTAAAAAGTACAGAAATTGAGGTTTTACAATATAATTGTGTTGAAAATCTCCTAATAAATTACATGAACTCCTAAAATTTGATTAAAACTTGTTTTGTAGTACTTTTGTGGAGGTTTCGGACGAGCGGGTCGAAATGGGCCTTTCAATGGACCCGTTGGAATTTTAACTGAGTAAAAAGTATAAAAATTGAGGTTTTGCAATATAATTGTGTTGAAAAGCTACTAATCAATTATTTGTACTCCTAAAATATGATCAAAACTTGTTTTGAGGTCCTTTATGCAGAGGTTTCGGACGTGCGGGTCTAAATGGGCCTTTCAATGGACCCGTTGGAATTTTAACTGAGTAAAATGTATAAAAATTAAATTTTTGCAATATAATTGTGTTGAAAATCTCCAAATCATTTATTTGAACTCCTAAAATTCGATTAAAACTTTTTTGCGGTCCTCTTTGTATCGGTTTCGAACAAGCTGGTCTAAATGGGCCTTACAATGGACCCGTTAGAATTTTAACTGAGTAAAAAGTACAGAAATTGAGGTTTTGCATTATAATTGTGTTGAAAAGCTCCTAATCAATTACATGAACTCCTAAAATTTGATTAAAACTTGTTTTCCAGTCCTTTTTGTAGAGGTTTCGGACGAGCGGGTCGAAATGGGCCTTTCAATGGACCCGTTGGAATTTTAACTGAGTAAAAACTACAGAAATTGAGGTTTTGCAATATAATTGAGTTGAAAAGCTCCTAATCAATTATTTGAACTCCTAAAATTTGATTAAAACTTGTTTTGCGCTCCTTTTTGTCGAGGTTTCGGATGAGCGGGTCGAAATGGGCCTTTCAATGGACCCGTTGGAATTTTCACTGAGTAAAAAGTATAAAAATTGAGGTTTTGCAATATAATTGTGTTGAAAAGCTACTAATCAATTATTTGTACTCCTAAAATATGATCAAAACTTGTTTTGAGGTCCTTTATGCAGAGGTTTCGGACGTGCGGGTCTAAATGGGCCTTTCAATGGACCCGTTGGAATTTTAACTGAGTAAAATGTATAAAAATTGAAGTTTTGCAATATAATTTTGTTGAAAATCTCCAAATCATTTATTTGAACTCCTAAAATTCGATTAAAACTTTTTTGCGGTCCTCTTTGTATCGGTTTCGAACAAGCTGGTCTAAATGGGCCTTACAATGGACCCGTTAGAATTTTAACTGAGTAAAAAGTACAGAAATTGAGGTTTTTCAATATATTTGTGTTGAAAATCTCCTAATCAATTATTTGAACACCTTAAATTTGATTAAAACTTGTTTTGCGGTCCTTTTTGTCGAGGTTTCGGACGAGCAGGTCTAAATGGGCCTTTCAGTGGACCCGTTGGAATTTTAACTGAGTAAAAAGTACATAAATTGAGGTTTTACAATATAATTGTGTTGAAAAGCTCCTAATAAATTACATGAACTCCTAAAATTTGATTAAAACTTGTTTTGTAGTCCTTTTGTGGAGGTTTCGGACGAGCGGGTCGAAATGTGCCTTTCAATGGACCCGTTGGAATTTTAACTGAGCAAAAAGTGCAAAAATTGAGGTTTTGCAATATAATTGTGTTGAAAAGATCCTAATCAATTACATGAACTCCTAAAATTTGATTAAAACATGTTTTGCAGTCCTTTTTGTAGAGGTTTCGGATGAGCGGGTCGAAATGGGCCTTTCAATAGACCCGTTGGAATTTTCACTAAGTAAAAAGTATAAAAATTGAGGATTTGAAATATAATTGTGTTGAAAAGCTACTAATCAATTATTTGTACTCCTAAAATATGATCAAAACTTGTTTTGAGGTCCTTTATGCAGACGTTTCGGACGTGCAGGTTTAAATGGGCCTTTCAATGGACCCGTTGGAATTTTAACTGAGTAAAAAGTACAGAAATTGAGGTTTTTCAATATAATTGTGTTGAAAAGTACATAAATTGAGGTTTTGCAATATAATTGTGTTGAAAAGATCCTAATCAATTACATGAACTCCTAAAATTTGATTAAAACTTGTTTTGCAGTCCTTTTTGTAGAGGTTTCGGACGAGCGGGTCGAAATGGGCCTTTCAATGGACCCGTTGGAATTTTAACTGTGTAAAAAGTACAGAAATTGAGGTTTTGCAATATAATTGTGTTGAAAAGCTCCTAATCAATTACATGAACTCCTAAAATTTGATTAAAACTTGTTTTGCAGTCCTTTTTGTAGAGGTTTCGGACGAGCGGGTCGAAATGGGCCTTTCAATGGACCCGTTGGAATTTTAACTGAGTAAAAAGTACAAAAATAGAGGTTTTGTAATATAATTTGTTGAGATGTGAGGGGCTCGATTCGTTCAACCGATTATGCTCACCAAGTGGTGGAGAGAAGGATTTTTGGGTGGAAGGGTTGTGGAAGCTAAAAGGAAATTTGAAACAATGATTTATAGTGGTTCAACCTTCTAACCAAGGTCTACATCCACTACCTTAGCTCCCACTAAGGATTTCTCAATCAATCCACTATTGATTCGTCCCCTTTTCTAGGATTAGGAGGAAACCCTTACAACCGATCAAGCTTCTACCCAAAGCCTTGATCAAAACCCTCTTTTACAAAGAGAAACAATAAGCAAACTTAAAACCCTCTAATAGGTGTTTGTTTGCACAATTAAGCACTCACCCAAAACCTAAAACACTTGAGCATATTTGACAATTTTGGCTCACTAGTGTTTGTCTATACAAGAAATGACAAAATAAGCACTAAGACAATTTCTTGATCATTTGATGTTTGACAATATGAGCATTAGCCTTCTCTTGATGCTTGGAGGTCCCTTTTATACTCCCAAATGAGTTTGTAGCCGTTACTAGCCGTTGGGATCATATTGGAGCCGTTGAGGACTTTAATTCCCACCATAAATGCAGTTCTGCAGCTTCCCGTTTCGAAACGCTCGAAGCCGTTTCGAAACACTCTCAATGTAGAAAGAGCCGTTGCATTCTGTCAGGGAACCCGTTTCGGAACACCCCCTTGTCGTTTCGAAACGCGTATCGAAACGCTATAGGTCCGTATCAAAACGCCTGCATTTGAAAGTTGGTTGGGAAAGAGCCGTTGGGGTTTATGACCGTTGTGGTCATTGCCACGTGGGCGTATCGAAACAACCTAGCCCGTTTCGAAACGCTGGGAAAAAATCCTATCCAGGGAAAGCCCGTTTTGAAACAAGTTTCGAAACGTTTTTGCTACTGGAATCCCCTGTTTCAAACGCCCTAAGGTGTTTCGAAACACCTGGACAGGTTTGAGAAGTTTGGCTTTGAAACACATTAAAAACCCTTTTAAAAACTTCCTTAAACATAATTTCAAGTTGTTTGGACTTTGGAAATGTTTTAAATACTTTTTAAATTAGTCCAAAACATTTTTCAATTATTATATCAAAACATTAGTTCTACATAACTGTGTTGAAAAGCTCCTAATCAATTACATGAACTCCTAAAATTTGATTAAAACTTGTTTTGCAGTCCTTTTTGTAGAGGTTTTGGACGAGCGGGTCGAAATGGGCCTTTCGATGGACCCGTTGGAATTTTAACTGAGTAAAAAGTACAGAAATTGAGGTTTTGCAATATAATTCTATTGAAAAGCTCCTAATCAATTATTTGAACTCCTAAAGTTTGATTAAAACATGTTTTGCGGACCTTTTTGTCGAGGTTTCGGACGAGCAGGTCTCAATGGGCCTTTCAATGGACCCGTTGGAATTTTAACTGAGTAAAAAGTACAGAAATTGAGGTTTTTCAATATAATTGTGTTGAAAAGCTCCTAATCAATTATTTGAACTCCTAAGTTTGATTAAAACTTGTTTTGCGGTCCTTTTTGTCGAGGTTTCGGAGGAGCAGGTCTAAATGGGCCTTTCAATGGACCCGTTGGAATTTTAACTGAGTAAAAAGTACAGAAATTGAGGTTTTTCAATATAATTGTGTTGAAAATCTCCTAATCAATTATTAGAACTCCTTAAATTTGATTAAAACTTGTTTTGCGGTCCTCTTTGTCGAGGTTTCGGACGAGCGGGTCTAAATGGGCCTTTCAATTAACCCGTTGGAATTTTAACTGAGTAAAAAGTACAGAAATTGAGGTTTTTCAATATAATTTTGTTGAAAATCTCCTAATCAATTATTAGAACTCCTTAAATTTGATTAAAACTTGTTTTGCGGTCCTCTTTGTCGAGGTTTCGGACGAGCGGGTCTAAATGGGCCTTTCAATTAACCCGTTGGAATTTTAACTGAGTAAAAAGTACAGAAATTGAGGTTTTGCAATATAATTGTGTTGAAAAGCTCCTAATCAATTATTTGAACTCCTAAAATTTGAGTAAAACTTGTTTTGCGGTCCTTTTTGTCGAGGTTTCGGACGAGCAGATCTAAATGGGCCTTTCAATGGACCCGTTGGAATTTTAACTGAGTAAAAAGTACAGAAATTGAGGTTTTACAATATAATTGTGTTGAAAATCTCCTAATAAATTACATGAACTCCTAAAATTTGATTAAAACTTGTTTTGTAGTACTTTTGTGGAGGTTTCGGACGAGCGGGTCGAAATGGGCCTTTCAATGGACCCGTTGGAATTTTAACTGAGTAAAAAGTATAAAAATTGAGGTTTTGCAATATAATTGTGTTGAAAAGCTACTAATCAATTATTTGTACTCCTAAAATATGATCAAAACTTGTTTTGAGGTCCTTTATGCAGAGGTTTCGGACGTGCGGGTCTAAATGGGCCTTTCAATGGACCCGTTGGAATTTTAACTGAGTAAAATGTATAAAAATTAAATTTTTGCAATATAATTGTGTTGAAAATCTCCAAATCATTTATTTGAACTCCTAAAATTCGATTAAAACTTTTTTGCGGTCCTCTTTGTATCGGTTTCGAACAAGCTGGTCTAAATGGGCCTTACAATGGACACGTTAGAATTTTAACTGAGTAAAAAGTACAGAAATTGAGGTTTTGCATTATAATTGTGTTGAAAAGCTCCTAATCAATTACATGAACTCCTAAAATTTGATTAAAACTTGTTTTCCAGTCCTTTTTGTAGAGGTTTCGGACGAGCGGGTCGAAATGGGCCTTTCAATGGACCCGTTGGAATTTTAACTGAGTAAAAACTACAGAAATTGAGGTTTTGCAATATAATTGAGTTGAAAAGCTCCTAATCAATTATTTGAACTCCTAAAATTTGATTAAAACTTGTTTTGCGCTCCTTTTTGTCGAGGTTTCGGATGAGCGGGTCGAAATGGGCCTTTCAATGGACCCGTTGGAATTTTCACTGAGTAAAAAGTATAAAAATTGAGGTTTTGCAATATAATTGTGTTGAAAAGCTACTAATCAATTATTTGTACTCCTAAAATATGATCAAAACTTGTTTTGAGGTCCTTTATGCAGAGGTTTCGGACGTGCGGGTCTAAATGGGCCTTTCAATGGACCCGTTGGAATTTTAACTGAGTAAAATGTATAAAAATTGAAGTTTTGCAATATAATTTTGTTGAAAATCTCCAAATCATTTATTTGAACTCCTAAAATTCGATTAAAACTTTTTTGCGGTCCTCTTTGTATCGGTTTCGAACAAGCTGGTCTAAATGGGCCTTACAATGGACCCGTTAGAATTTTAACTGAGTAAAAAGTACAGAAATTGAGGTTTTTCAATATATTTGTGTTGAAAATCTCCTAATCAATTATTTGAACACCTTAAATTTGATTAAAACTTGTTTTGCGGTCCTTTTTGTCGAGGTTTCGGACGAGCAGGTCTAAATGGGCCTTTCAGTGGACCCGTTGGAATTTTAACTGAGTAAAAAGTACATAAATTGAGGTTTTACAATATAATTGTGTTGAAAAGCTCCTAATAAATTACATGAACTCCTAAAATTTGATTAAAACTTGTTTTGTAGTCCTTTTGTGGAGGTTTCGGACGAGCGGGTCGAAATGTGCCTTTCAATGGACCCGTTGGAATTTTAACTGAGCAAAAAGTGCAAAAATTGAGGTTTTGCAATATAATTGTGTTGAAAAGATCCTAATCAATTACATGAACTCCTAAAATTTGATTAAAACATGTTTTGCAGTCCTTTTTGTAGAGGTTTCGGATGAGCGGGTCGAAATGGGCCTTTCAATAGACCCGTTGGAATTTTCACTAAGTAAAAAGTATAAAAATTGAGGATTTGAAATATAATTGTGTTGAAAAGCTACTAATCAATTATTTGTACTCCTAAAATATGATCAAAACTTGTTTTGAGGTCCTTTATGCAGACGTTTCGGACGTGCAGGTTTAAATGGGCCTTTCAATGGACCCGTTGGAATTTTAACTGAGTAAAAAGTACAGAAATTGAGGTTTTTCAATATAATTGTGTTGAAAAGTACATAAATTGAGGTTTTGCAATATAATTGTGTTGAAAAGATCCTAATCAATTACATGAACTCCTAAAATTTGATTAAAACTTGTTTTGCAGTCCTTTTTGTAGAGGTTTCGGACGAGCGGGTCGAAATGGGCCTTTCAATGGACCCGTTGGAATTTTAACTGTGTAAAAAGTACAGAAATTGAGGTTTTGCAATATAATTGTGTTGAAAAGCTCCTAATCAATTACATGAACTCCTAAAATTTGATTAAAACTTGTTTTGCAGTCCTTTTTGTAGAGGTTTCGGACGAGCGGGTCGAAATGGGCCTTTCAATGGACCCGTTGGAATTTTAACTGAGTAAAAAGTACAAAAATAGAGGTTTTGTAATATAATTTGTTGAGATGTGAGGGGCTCGATTCGTTCAACCGATTATGCTCACCAAGTGGTGGAGAGAAGGATTTTTGGGTGGAAGGGTTGTGGAAGCTAAAAGGAAATTTGAAACAATGATTTATAGTGGTTCAACCTTCTAACCAAGGTCTACATCCACTACCTTAGCTCCCACTAAGGATTTCTCAATCAATCCACTATTGATTCGTCCCCTTTTCTAGGATTAGGAGGAAACCCTTACAACCGATCAAGCTTCTACCCAAAGCCTTGATCAAAACCCTCTTTTACAAAGAGAAACAATAAGCAAACTTAAAACCCTCTAATAGGTGTTTGTTTGCACAATTAAGCACTCACCCAAAACCTAAAACACTTGAGCATATTTGACAATTTTGGCTCACTAGTGTTTGTCTATACAAGAAATGACAAAATAAGCACTAAGACAATTTCTTGATCATTTGATGTTTGACAATATGAGCATTAGCCTTCTCTTGATGCTTGGAGGTCCCTTTTATACTCCCAAATGAGTTTGTAGCCGTTACTAGCCGTTGGGATCATATTGGAGCCGTTGAGGACTTTAATTCCCACCATAAATGCAGTTCTGCAGCTTCCCGTTTCGAAACGCTCGAAGCCGTTTCGAAACACTCTCAATGTAGAAAGAGCCGTTGCATTCTGTCAGGGAACCCGTTTCGAAACACCCCATTGTCGTTTCGAAACGCGTATCGAAACGCTATAGGTCCGTATCAAAACGCCTGCATTTGAAAGTTGGTTGGGAAAGAGCCGTTGGGGTTTATGACCGTTGGGATCATTGCCACGTGGGCGTATCGAAACGACCTAGCCCATTTCGAAACGCTGGGAAAAAATCCTATCCAGGGAAAGCCCGTTTTGAAACAAGTTTCGAAACGTTTTTGCTACTGGAATCCCCTGTTTCGAAACGCCCTAAGGTGTTTCGAAACACCTGGATAGATTTGAGAAGTTTGGCTTTGAAACACATTAAAAACCCTTTTAAAAACTTCCCTAAACATAATTTCAAGTTGTTTGGACTTTGGAAATGTTTTAAATGCTTTTTAAATTAGTCCAAAACATTTTTCAATTATTATATCAAAACATTAGTTCTACATAACTGTGTTGAAAAGCTCCTAATCAATTACATGAACTCCTAAAATTTGATTAAAACTTGTTTTGCAGTCCTTTTTGTAGAGGTTTCGGACGAGCGGGTCGAAATGGGCCTTTCGATGGACCCGTTGGAATTTTAACTGAGTAAAAAGTACAGAAATTGAGGTTTTGCAATATAATTCTATTGAAAAGCTCCTAATCAATTATTTGAACTCCTAAAGTTTGATTAAAACATGTTTTGCGGACCTTTTTGTCGAGGTTTCGGACGAGCAGGTCTCAATGGGCCTTTCAATGGACCCGTTGGAATTTTAACTGAGTAAAAAGTACAGAAATTGAGGTTTTTCAATATAATTGTGTTGAAAAGCTCCTAATCAATTATTTGAACTCCTAAGTTTGATTAAAACTTGTTTTGCGGTCCTTTTTGTCGAGGTTTCGGAGGAGCAGGTCTAAATGGGCCTTTCAATGGACCCGTTGGAATTTTAACTGAGTAAAAAGTACAGAAATTGAGGTTTTTCAATATAATTGTGTTGAAAATCTCCTAATCAATTATTAGAACTCCTTAAATTTGATTAAAACTTGTTTTGCGGTCCTCTTTGTCGAGGTTTCGGACGAGCGGGTCTAAATGGGCCTTTCAATTAACCCGTTGGAATTTTAACTGAGTAAAAAGTACAGAAATTGAGGTTTTTCAATATAATTGTGTTGAAAATCTCCTAATCAATTATTAGAACTCCTTAAATTTGATTAAAACTTGTTTTGCGGTCCTCTTTGTCGAGGTTTCGGACGAGCGGGTCTAAATGGGCCTTTCAATTAACCCGTTGGAATTTTAACTGAGTAAAAAGTACAGAAATTGAGGTTTTGCAATATAATTGTGTTGAAAAGCTCCTAATCAATTATTTGAACTCCTAAAATTTGAGTAAAACTTGTTTTGCGGTCCTTTTTGTCGAGGTTTCGGACGAGCAGATCTAAATGGGCCTTTCAATGGACCCGTTGGAATTTTAACTGAGTAAAAAGTACAGAAATTGAGGTTTTACAATATAATTGTGTTGAAAATCTCCTAATAAATTACATGAACTCCTAAAATTTGATTAAAACTTGTTTTGTAGTACTTTTGTGGAGGTTTCGGACGAGCGGGTCGAAATGGGCCTTTCAATGGACCCGTTGGAATTTTAACTGAGTAAAAAGTATAAAAATTGAGGTTTTGCAATATAATTGTGTTGAAAAGCTACTAATCAATTATTTGTACTCCTAAAATATGATCAAAACTTGTTTTGAGGTCCTTTATGCAGAGGTTTCGGACGTGCGGGTCTAAATGGGCCTTTCAATGGACCCGTTGGAATTTTAACTGAGTAAAATGTATAAAAATTAAATTTTTGCAATATAATTGTGTTGAAAATCTCCAAATCATTTATTTGAACTCCTAAAATTCGATTAAAACTTTTTTGCGGTCCTCTTTGTATCGGTTTCGAACAAGCTGGTCTAAATGGGCCTTACAATGGACCCGTTAGAATTTTAACTGAGTAAAAAGTACAGAAATTGAGGTTTTGCATTATAATTGTGTTGAAAAGCTCCTAATCAATTACATGAACTCCTAAAATTTGATTAAAACTTGTTTTCCAGTCCTTTTTGTAGAGGTTTCGGACGAGCGGGTCGAAATGGGCCTTTCAATGGACCCGTTGGAATTTTAACTGAGTAAAAACTACAGAAATTGAGGTTTTGCAATATAATTGAGTTGAAAAGCTCCTAATCAATTATTTGAACTCCTAAAATTTGATTAAAACTTGTTTTGCGCTCCTTTTTGTCGAGGTTTCGGATGAGCGGGTCGAAATGGGCCTTTCAATGGACCCGTTGGAATTTTCACTGAGTAAAAAGTATAAAAATTGAGGTTTTGCAATATAATTGTGTTGAAAAGCTACTAATCAATTATTTGTACTCCTAAAATATGATCAAAACTTGTTTTGAGGTCCTTTATGCAGAGGTTTCGGACGTGCGGGTCTAAATGGGCCTTTCAATGGACCCGTTGGAATTTTAACTGAGTAAAATGTATAAAAATTGAAGTTTTGCAATATAATTTTGTTGAAAATCTCCAAATCATTTATTTGAACTCCTAAAATTCGATTAAAACTTTTTTGCGGTCCTCTTTGTATCGGTTTCGAACAAGCTGGTCTAAATGGGCCTTACAATGGACCCGTTAGAATTTTAACTGAGTAAAAAGTACAGAAATTGAGGTTTTTCAATATATTTGTGTTGAAAATCTCCTAATCAATTATTTGAACACCTTAAATTTGATTAAAACTTGTTTTGCGGTCCTTTTTGTCGAGGTTTCGGACGAGCAGGTCTAAATGGGCCTTTCAGTAGACCCGTTGGAATTTTAACTGAGTAAAAAGTACATAAATTGAGGTTTTACAATATAATTGTGTTGAAAAGCTCCTAATAAATTACATGAACTCCTAAAATTTGATTAAAACTTGTTTTGTAGTCCTTTTGTGGAGGTTTCGGACGAGCGGGTCGAAATGTGCCTTTCAATGGACCCGTTGGAATTTTAACTGAGCAAAAAGTGCAAAAATTGAGGTTTTGCAATATAATTGTGTTGAAAAGATCCTAATCAATTACATGAACTCCTAAAATTTGATTAAAACATGTTTTGCAGTCCTTTTTGTAGAGGTTTCGGATGAGCGGGTCGAAATGGGCCTTTCAATAGACCCGTTGGAATTTTCACTAAGTAAAAAGTATAAAAATTGAGGATTTGAAATATAATTGTGTTGAAAAGCTACTAATCAATTATTTGTACTCCTAAAATATGATCAAAACTTGTTTTGAGGTCCTTTATGCAGACGTTTCGGACGTGCAGGTTTAAATGGGCCTTTCAATGGACCCGTTGGAATTTTAACTGAGTAAAAAGTACAGAAATTGAGGTTTTTCAATATAATTGTGTTGAAAAGTACATAAATTGAGGTTTTGCAATATAATTGTGTTGAAAAGATCCTAATCAATTACATGAACTCCTAAAATTTGATTAAAACTTGTTTTGCAGTCCTTTTTGTAGAGGTTTCGGACGAGCGGGTCGAAATGGGCCTTTCAATGGACCCGTTGGAATTTTAACTGTGTAAAAAGTACAGAAATTGAGGTTTTGCAATATAATTGTGTTGAAAAGCTCCTAATCAATTACATGAACTCCTAAAATTTGATTAAAACTTGTTTTGCAGTCCTTTTTGTAGAGGTTTCGGACGAGCGGGTCGAAATGGGCCTTTCAATGGACCCGTTGGAATTTTAACTGAGTAAAAAGTACAAAAATAGAGGTTTTGTAATATAATTTGTTGAGATGTGAGGGGCTCGATTCGTTCAACCGATTATGCTCACCAAGTGGTGGAGAGAAGGATTTTTGGGTGGAAGGGTTGTGGAAGCTAAAAGGAAATTTGAAACAATGATTTATAGTGGTTCAACCTTCTAACCAAGGTCTACATCCACTACCTTAGCTCCCACTAAGGATTTCTCAATCAATCCACTATTGATTCGTCCCCTTTTCTAGGATTAGGAGGAAACCCTTACAACCGATCAAGCTTCTACCCAAAGCCTTGATCAAAACCCTCTTTTACAAAGAGAAACAATAAGCAAACTTAAAACCCTCTAATAGGTGTTTGTTTGCACAATTAAGCACTCACCCAAAACCTAAAACACTTGAGCATATTTGACAATTTTGGCTCACTAGTGTTTGTCTATACAAGAAATGACAAAATAAGCACTAAGACAATTTCTTGATCATTTGATGTTTGACAATATGAGCATTAGCCTTCTCTTGATGCTTGGAGGTCCCTTTTATACTCCCAAATGAGTTTGTAGCCGTTACTAGCCGTTGGGATCATATTGGAGCCGTTGAGGACTTTAATTCCCACCATAAATGCAGTTCTGCAGCTTCCCGTTTCGAAACGCTCGAAGCCGTTTCGAAACACTCTCAATGTAGAAAGAGCCGTTGCATTCTGTCAGGGAACCCGTTTCGGAACACCCCCTTGTCGTTTCGAAACGCGTATCGAAACGCTATAGGTCCGTATCAAAACGCCTGCATTTGAAAGTTGGTTGGGAAAGAGCCGTTGGGGTTTATGACCGTTGTGGTCATTGCCACGTGGGCGTATCGAAACAACCTAGCCCGTTTCGAAACGCTGGGAAAAAATCCTATCCAGGGAAAGCCCGTTTTGAAACAAGTTTCGAAACGTTTTTGCTACTGGAATCCCCTGTTTCAAACGCCCTAAGGTGTTTCGAAACACCTGGACAGGTTTGAGAAGTTTGGCTTTGAAACACATTAAAAACCCTTTTAAAAACTTCCTTAAACATAATTTCAAGTTGTTTGGACTTTGGAAATGTTTTAAATACTTTTTAAATTAGTCCAAAACATTTTTCAATTATTATATCAAAACATTAGTTCTACATAATTGTGTTGAAAAGCTCCTAATCAATTACATAAACTCCTAAAATTTGATTAAAACTTGTTTTGCAGTCCTTTTTGTAGAGGTTTTGGACGAGCGGGTCGAAATGGGCCTTTCGATGGACCCGTTGGAATTTTAACTGAGTAAAAAGTACAGAAATTGAGGTTTTGCAATATAATTCTATTGAAAAGCTCCTAATCAATTATTTGAACTCCTAAAGTTTGATTAAAACATGTTTTGCGGTCCTTTTTGTCGAGGTTTCGGACGAGCAGGTCTCAATGGGCCTTTCAATGGACCCGTTGGAATTTTAACTGAGTAAAAAGTACAGAAATTGAGGTTTTTCAATATAATTGTGTTGAAAAGCTCCTAATCAATTATTTGAACTCCTAAGTTTGATTAAAACTTGTTTTGCGGTCCTTTTTGTCGAGGGTTCGGAGGAGCAGGTCTAAATGGGCCTTTCAATGGACCCGTTGGAATTTTAACTGAGTAAAAAGTACAGAAATTGAGGTTTTTCAATATAATTGTGTTGAAAATCTCCTAATCAATTATTAGAACTCCTTAAATTTGATTAATACTTGTTTTGCGGTCCTCTTTGTCGAGGTTTCGGACGAGCGGGTCTTAATGGGCCTTAAAATGAACCCGTTAGAATTTTAACTGAGTAAAAAGTACATAAATTGAGGTTTTTCAATATAATTGTGTTGAAAAGCTCCTAATCAATTATTTGAACTCCTAAAATTTGAGTAAAACTTGTTTTGCGGTCCTTTTTGTCGAGGTTTCGGACGAGCAGATCTAAATGGGCCTTTCAATGGACCCGTTGGAATTTTAACTGAGTAAAAAGTACAGAAATTGAGGTTTTGCAATATAATTGTGTTTAAAATCTCCTAATCAATTACATGATCTACTAAAATTCGATTAAAACTAGTTTTGCGGCCCTTTTTGTAGAGGTTCCGGACGAGCAAGTCTAAATGGGCCTTTCAATGGACCCGTTGGAATTTTAACTGCGTAAAAAGTATAAAAATTGAGGGTTTTCAATATAATTGTGTTGAAAAGCTACTAATCAATTACTTGTACTCCTAAAATATGATCAAAACTTGTTTTGAGGTCCTTTATGTAGAGGTTTCGGACGTGCGGGTCTAAATGGGCCTTTCAATGGACCCGTTGGAATTTTAACTGAGTAAAATGTATAAAAATTGAAGTTTTGCAATATAATTGTGTTGAAAATCTCCTAATCATGTATTTGAACTCCTAAAATTTGATTAAAACTTTTTTGCGGCCCTTTTTGTATTGGTTTCGGACGAGCTGGTCTAAATGGGCCTTACAATGGACCCGTTGGAATTTTAAGCGAGAAAAAAGTACAGAAATTGAGGTTTTGCAGTATAATTGTGTTGAAAAGCTCCTAATAAATTACATGAACTCCTAAAATTTGATTAAAACTTGTTTTCCAATCCTTTTTGTAGAGGTTTCGGACAAGCGGCTCGAAATGGGCCTTTCAATGGACTCGTTGGAATTTTAATTGAGTAAAAAGTATAAAAATTGAGGTTTTTCAATATAATTGTGTTGAAAAGCTCCAAATCAATTATTTGAACTCCTAAAATTTGATCAAAACTTGTTTTGCAGTCCTTTATGTAGAGGTTTCGGACGTGCGGGCCTAAATGGGCCTTTTAATGGACCCGTTGGAATTTTAACTGAGTAAAATGTATAAAAATTGAAGTATTGCAATATAATTGTGTTGAAAAGCTCCTAATCATTTATTTGAACTCCTAAAATTTGGTTAAAATTTTTTTACGGTCCTTTTTGGATCAGTTTCGGACGAGCAGGTCTAAATGGGCCTTACAATGGACCCGTTGGAATTTTAACTGAGTAAAAAGTAAAGAATTTGAGGTTTTGCAATATAATTGTGTTGAAAAGCTCCGAATCAATTATATGAACTCCTAAATTTTGATTAAAACTTGTTGTGCGGTCCTTTTTGTCGAGGTTTCGGACGAGCATGTCTAAATGGGACTTTCAATGGACCCGTTGGAATTTTAACTGAGTAAAAAGTACAAAAATTGAGGTTTTTCAATATAATTCTGTTGAAAAGCTCCTAATCAATTATTTGAATTCCTAAAATTTGAGTAAAACTTATTTTGCGGTCCTTTTTTGTCGAGGTTTCGGATGAGCAGGTCTAAATGGGCCTTTCAGTGGGCCCGTTGGAATTTTCACTGAGTAAAAAGTATAAAAATTGAGGTTTTTCAATATAATTGTGTTGAAAAGCTCCTAATAAATTACATGAACTCCTAAAATTTGATTAAAACTTGTTTTGCAGTCCTTTTTTTACGGTCCTTTTTGGATCAGTTTCGGACGATCAGGTCTAAATGGGCCTTACAATGGACCCGTTGGAATTTTAACTGAGCAAAAAGTACAGAAATTGAGGTTTTGCAATATAATTGTGTTGAAAAGCTCCGAATCAATTATATGAACTCCTAAATTTTGATTAAAACTTGTTTTGCGGTCCTTTTTTTCGAGGTTTCGGACGAGCATGTCTAAATGGGACTTTCAATGGACCCGTTGGAATTTTAACTGAGTAAAAAGTACAGAAATTGAGGTTTTTCAATATAATTCTGTTGAAAAGCTCCTAATCAATTATTTGAATTACTAAATTTTGAGTAAAACTTGTTTTGCGGTCCTTTTTGTCGAGGTTTCGGATGAGCAGGTCTAAATGGGCCTTTCAGTGGGCTCGTTGGAATTTTCACTGAGTAAAAAGTATAAAAATTGAGGTTTTTCAATATAATTGTGTTGAAAAGCTACTAATCAATTACTTGTACTCCTAAAATATGATCAAAACTTGTTTTGAGGTCCTTTATGTAGAGGTTTCGGACGTGCGGGTCTAAATGGGCCTTTCAATGGACCCGTTGGAATTTTAACTGAGTAAAATGTATAAAAATTGAAGTTTTGCAATATAATTGTGTTGAAAATCTCCTAATCATTTATTTGAACTCCTAAAATTTGATTAAAACTTTTTTGCGGCCCTTTTTGTATTGGTTTCGGACGAGCTGGTCTAAATGGGCCTTACAATGGATCCGTTGGAATTTTAAGCGAGAAAAAAGTACAGAAATTGAGGTTTTGCAGTATAATTGTGTTGAAAAGCTCCTAATAAATTACATGAACTCCTAAAATTTGATTAAAACTTGTTTTCCAATCCTTTTTGTAGAGGTTTCGGACGAGCGGCTCGAAATGGGCCTTTCAATGGACTCGTTGGAATTTTAATTGAGTAAAAAGTATAAAAATTGAGGTTTTTCAATATAATTGTGTTGAAAAGCTCCTAATCAATTATTTGAACTCCTAAAATTTGATCAAAACTTGTTTTGCAGTCCTTTATGTAGAGGTTTCGGACGTGCGGGTCTAAATGGGCCTTTTAATGGACCCGTTGGAATTTTAACTGAGTGAAATGTATAAAAATTGAAGTTTTGCAATATAATTGTGTTGAAAAGCTCCTAATCATTTATTTGAACTCCTAAAATTTGGTTAAAACTTTTTTTACGGTCCTTTTTGGATCAGTTTCGGACGATCAGGTCTAAATGGGCCTTACAATGGACCCGTTGGAATTTTAACTGAGTAAAAAGTACAGAAATTGAGGTTTTGCAATATAATTGTGTTGAAAAGCTCCGAATCAATTATATGAACTCCTAAATTTTGATTAAAACTTGTTTTGCGGTCCTTTTTGTCGAGGTTTCGGACGAGCATGTCTAAATGGGACTTTCAATGGACCCGTTGGAATTTTAACTAAGTAAAAAGTACAGAAATTGAGGTTTTTCAATATAATTCTGTTGAAAAGCTCCTAATCAATTATTTGAATTCCTAAAATTTGAGTAAAACTTGTTTTGCGGTCCTTTTTGTCGAGGTTTCGGATGAGCAGGTCTCAATGGGCCTTTCAGTGGGCTCGTTGGAATTTTCACTGAGTAAAAAGTATAAAAATTGAGGTTTTTCAATAAAATTGTGTTGAAAAGCTACTAATCAATTACTTGTACTCCTAAAATATGATCAAAACTTGTTTTGAGGTCCTTTATGTAGAGGTTTCGGACGTATGGGTCTAAATGGGCCTTTCAATGGACCCGTTGGAATTTTAACTGAGTAAAATGTATAAAAATTGAAGTTTTGCAATATAATTGTGTTGAAAATATCCTAATCATTTATTTGAACTCCTAAAATTTGATTAAAACTTTTTTGCGGCCCTTTTTGTATTGGTTTCGGACGAGCTGGTCTAAATGGGCCTTACAATGGACCCGTTGGAATTTTAAGCGAGAAAAAAGTACAGAAATTGAGGTTTTGCAGTATAATTGTGTTGAAAAGCTCCTAATAAATTACATGAACTCCTAAAATTTGATTAAAACTTGTTTTCCAATCCTTTTTGTAGAGGTTTCGGACGAGAGGCTCGAAATGGGCCTTTCAATGGACTCGTTGGAATTTTAATTGAGTAAAAAGTATAAAAATTGAGGTTTTTCAATATAATTGTGTTGAAAAGCTCCTAATCAATTATTTGAACTCCTAAAATTTGATCAAAACTTGGTTTGCAGTCCTTTATGTAGAGGTTTCGAACGTGCGGGTCTAAATGGGCCTTTTAATGGACCCGTTGGAATTTTAACTGAGTAAAATGTATAAAAATTGAAGTTTTGCAATATAATTGTGTTGAAAAGCTCCTAATCATTTATTTGAACTCCTAAAATTTGGTTAAAACTTTTTTTACGGTCCTTTTTGGATCAGTTTTGGACGAGCAGGTCTAAATGGGCCTTACAATGGACCCGTTGGAATTTTAACTGAGTAGAAAGTACAGAAATTGAGGTTTTGCAATATAATTGTGTTGAAAAGCTCCGAATCAATTATATGAACTCCTAAATTTTGATTAAAACTTGTTTTGCGGTCCTTTTTGTCGAGGTTTCGGACGAGCATGTCTAAATGGGACTTTCAATGGACCCGTTGGAATTTTAACTGAGTAAAAAGTACAGAAATTGAGGTTTTTCAATATAATTCTGTTGAAAAGCTCCTAATCAATTATTTGAATTCCTAAAATTTGAGTAAAACTTGTTTTGCCGTCCTTTTTGTCGAGGTTTCGGATGAGCAGGTCTAAATGGGCCTTTCAGTGGGCCCGTTGGAATTTTCAGTGAGTAAAAAGTATAAAATTGAGGTTTTTCAATATAATTGTGTTGAAAAATTCCTAATAAATTACATGAACTCCTAAAATTTGATTAAACATGTTTTGTAGTCCTTTTTGTAGAGGTTTCAGACGAGCGGGTCGAAATGGGCCTTTCAATGGACCCGTTGGAATTTTAACTAAGTAAAAAGTACAGAAATTGAGGTTTTGCAATATAATTGTGTTGAAAAGCTCCTAATCAATTACATGAATTCCTAATATTTGATTAAAACTTGTTTCGCAGTCCTTTTTGTAGAGGTTTCGGATGAGCGGGTCGAAATGGGCCTTTCAATGGACTCGTTGGAATTTTAACTAAGTAAAAAGTACAAAAATTGAGGTTTTGCAATATAATTGTGTTGAAAAGCTCCTAATCAATTATTTGAACTCCTAATATTTGAATAAAACTTTTTTGCGATCCTTTTTGTAGTGGTCTCGGACGAGCAGGTCTAAATGGGCCTTTAAATAGGCCCGTTGGAATTTTAACTGAGTAAAAAGTTTAAAAATTGAGGTTTTTCAATACAATTGTGTTGAAAAGCTCCTAATCAATTATTTGAACTCCTAAAATTTGATTAAAACTTGTTTTGCGATCCTTTTTAACGAGGTTCCGGACGAGCGGGTCGAAATGGGCCTTCCAATGGACCCGTTGGAATTATAACTGAGTAAAAAGTACATAAATTGAGGTTTTGCAATATAATTGTGTTGTAAAGCTCCTAATCAATTACATGAACTCCTAATATTTGATTAAAACTTGTTTTATAGTCCTTTTTGTAGAGGTTTCGGACGAGCGGGTCAAAATGGGCCTTTCAATGGACCCGTTGAAATTTTAACTGAGTAAAAAGTACAGAAATTGAGGTTTTGCAATATAATTGTGTTGAAAAGCTCGTAATCAATTATTTGAACTCATAAAATTTGAATAAAACTTTTTTGCGGTCCTTTTTGTAGAGGTTTCGGACGAGCAGGTCTAAATGGGCCTTTCAATGGGCCCGTTGGAATTTTCATTGAGTAAAAAGTATATAAATTGAGGTTTTTCAATATAATTGTGTTCAAAAGCTCCTAATCAATTATTCGAACTCCTAAAATTTGATTAAAACTTGTTTTGCGGTCCTTTTTTGTCGAGGTTTCGGACGAGCGGGTCGAAATGGGCCTTTCAATGGACCCGTTGGAATTTTAACTGAGTAAAAAGTGCAAAAATTGAGGTTTTGCAATATAATTGTGTTGAAAAGATCCTAATCAATTACATGAACTCCTAAAATTTGATTAAAACATGTTTTGTAGTCCTTTTTGTAGAGGTTTCGGACGAGCGGGTCGAAATGGGCCTTTCAATGGACCCGTTGGAATTTTAACTAAGTAAAAAGTACAGAAATTGAGGTTTTGCAATATAATTGTGTTCAAAAGCTCCTAATCAATTACATGAATTCCTAATATTTGATTAAAACTTGTTTCGCAGTCCTTTTTGTAGAGGTTTCGGATGAGCCGGTCGAAATGGGCCTTTCAATGGACTCGTTGGAATTTTAACTAAGTAAAAAGTACAAAAATTGAGGTTTTGCAATATAATTGTGTTGAAAAGCTCCTAATCAATTATTTGAACTCCTAATATTTGAATAAAACTTTTTTGCGATCCTTTTTGTAGTGGTCTCGGACGAGCAGGTCTAAATGGGCCTTTCAATAGGCCCGTTGGAATTTTAACTGAGTAAAAAGTTTAAAAATTGAGGTTTTTCAATACAATTGTGTTGAAAAGCTCCTAATCAATTATTTGAACTCCTAAAATTTGATTAAAACTTGTTTTGCGATCCTTTTTAACGAGGTTCCGGACGAGCAGGTCTAAATGGGCCTTCCAATTGACCCGTTGGAATTATAACTGAGTAAAAAGTACATAAATTGAGGTTTTGCAATATAATTGTGTTGAAAAGCTCCTAATCAATTACATGAACTCCTAATATTTGATTAAAACTTGTTTTACAGTCCTTTTTGTAGAGGTTTCGGACGAGCGGGTCAAAATGGGCCTTTCAATGGACCCGTTGGAATTTTAACTGAGTAAAAAGTATAGAAATTGAGGTTTTACAATATAATTGTGTTGAAAAGCTCCTAATAAATTACATGAACTCCTAAAATTTGATTAAAACTTGTTTTGTAGTCCTTTTGTGGAGGTTTCGGACGAGCGGGTCGAAATGGGCCTTTCAATAGACCCGTTGGAATTTTAACTGAGTAAAAAGTGCAGAAATTGAGGTTTTGAGATATAATTGTGTTGAAAAGATCCTAATCAATTATATGAACTCCTAAAATTTGATTAAAACATGTTTTGCAGTCCTTTTTGTAGAGGTTTCGGACGAGCGGGTCGAAATGGGCCTTTCAATAGACCCGTTGGAATTTTCACTGAGTAAAAAGTATAAAAATTGAGGATTTGCAATATAATTGTGTTGAAAAGCTACTAATCAATTATTTGTACTCCTAAAATATGATCAAAACTTGTTTTGAGGTCCTTTATGTAGAGGTTTCGGACGTGCAGGTTTAAATGGGCCTTTCAATGGACCCGTTGGAATTTTAACTGAGTAAAAAGTACTGAAATTGAGGTTTTTCAATATAATTGTGTTGAAAAGTACAGAAATTTTAACTGAGTAAAAAGTAAAGAAATTGAGGTTTTGCAATATAATTGTGTTGAAAAGATCCTAATCAATTACATGAACTCCTAAAATTTGATTAAAACTTGTTTTGCAGTCCTTTTTGTAGAGGTTTCGGACGAGCGGGTCGAAATGGGCCTTTCAATGGACCCGTTGGAATTTTAACAGAGTAAAAAGTACAGAAATTGAGGTTTTGCAATATAATTGTGTTGAAAAGCTCCTAATCAATTACATGAACTCCTAAAATTTGATTAAAACTTGTTTTGCAGTCCTTTTTGTAGAGGTTTCGGACGAGCGGGTCGAAATGGGCCTTTCAATGGACCCGTTGGAATTTTAACTGAGTAAAAAGTACAAAAATAGAGGTTTTGTAATATAATTTGTTGAGATGTGAGGGGCTCGATTCGTTCAACCGATTATGCTCACCAAGTGGTGGAGAGAAGGATTTTTGGGTGGAAGGGTTGTGGAAGCTAAAAGGAAATTTGACACAATGATTTATAGTGGTTCAACCTTCTAACCAAGGTCTACATCCACTACCTTAGCTCCCCACTAAGGATTTCTCAATCAATCCACTATTGATTCGTCCCCTTTTCTAGGATTAGGAGGAAACCCTTACAACCGATCAAGCTTCTACCCAAAGCCTTGATCAAAACCCTCTTTTACAAAGAGAAACAATAAGCAAACTTAAAACCCTCTAATAGGTGTTTGTTTGCACAATTAAGCACTCACCCAAAACCTAAAACACTTGAGCAAATTTGACAATTTTGGCTCACTAGTGTTTGTCTATACAAGAAATGACAAAATAAGCACTAAGACAATTTCTTGATCATTTGATGTTTGACAATATGAGCATTAGCCTTCTCTTGATGCTTGGAGGTCCCTTTTATACTCCCAAATGAGTTTGTAGCCGTTACTAGCCGTTGGGATCATATTGGAGCCGTTGAGGACTTTAATTCCCACCATAAATGCAGTTCTGCAGCTTCCCGTTTCGAAACGCTCGAAGCCATTTCGAAACACTCTCAATGTAGAAAGAGCCGTTGCATTCTGTCAGGGAACCCGTTTCGGAACACCCCCTTGTCGTTTCGAAACGCGTATCGAAACGCTATAGGTCCGTATCAAAACGCCTGCATTTGAAAGTTGGTTGGGAAAGAGCCGTTGGGGTTTATGACCGTTGTGGTCATTGCCACGTGGGCGTATCGAAACGACCTAGCCCGTTTCGAAACGCTGGGAAAAAATCCTGTCCAGGGAAAGCCCGTTTTGAAACAAGTTTCGAAACGTTTTTGCTACTGGAATCCCCTGTTTCGAAACGCCCTAAGGTGTTTCGAAAAACCTGGACAGGTTTGAGAAGTTTGTCTTTGAAACACATTAAAAACCCTTTTAAAAACTTCCCTAAACATAATTTCAAGTTGTTTGGACTTTGGAAATGTTTTAAATACTTTTTAAATTAGTTCAAAACATTTTTCAATTATTATATCAAAACATTAGTTCTACATAATTGTGTTGAAACGCTCCTAATCAATTACATGAACTCCTAAAGTTTGATTAAAACTTGTTTTGCAGTCCTTTTTGTAGAGGTTTCGGACGAGCGGGTCGAAATGGGCCTTTCGATGGACCCGTTGGAATTTTAACTGAGTAAAAAGTACAGAAATTGAGGTTTTGCAATATAATTCTATTGAAAAGCTCCTAATCAATTATTTGAACTCCTAAAGTTTGATTAAAACATGTTTTGCGGTCCTTTTTGTCGAGGTTTCGGACGAGCAGATCTCAATGGGCCTTTCAATGGACCCGTTGGAATTTTAACTGAGTAAAAAGTACAGAAATTGAGGTTTTGCAATAAAATTGTGTTGAAAATCTCCTAATCAATTACATGATCTACTAAAATTCGATTAAAACTAGTTTTGCGGCCCTTTTTGTAGAGGTTTCGGAGGAGCAAGTCTAAATGGGCCTTTCAATGGACCCGTTGGAATTTTAACTGAGTAAAAAGTATAAAAATTGAGTTTTTTCAATATAATTGTGTTGAAAAGCTACTAATCAATTACTTGTACTCCTAAAATATGATCAAAACTTGTTTTGAGGTCCTTTATGTAGAGGTTTCGGACGTGCGGGTCTAAATGGGCCTTTCAATGGACCCGTTGGAATTTTAACTGAGTAAAATGTATAAGAATTGAAGTTTTGCAATATAATTGTGTTGAAAATCTCCTAATCATTTACTTGAACTCCTAAAATTTGATTAAAACTTTTTCGCGGCCCTTTTTGTATTGGTTTCGGACGAGCTGGTCTAAATGGGCCTTACAATGGACCCGTTGGAATTTTAAGCGAGAAAAAAGTACAGAAATTGAGGTTTTGCAGTATAATTGTGTTGAAAAGCTCCTAATAAATTACATGAACTCCTAAAATTTGATTAAAACTTGTTTTCCAATCCTTTTTGTAGAGGTTTCGGACGAGCGGCTCGAAATGGGCCTTTCAATGGACTCGTTGGAATTTTAATTGAGTAAAAAGTATAAAAATTGAGGTTTTTCAATATAATTGTGTTGAAAAGCTCCTAATCAATTATTTGAACTCCTAAAATTTGATCAAAACTTGTTTTGCAGTCCTTTATGTAGAGGTTTCGGACGTGCGGGTCTAAATGGGCCTTTTAATGGACCAGTTGGAATTTTAACTGAGCAAAATGTATAAAAATTGAAGTTTTGCAATATAATTGTGTTGAAAAGCTCCTAATCATTTATTTGAACTCCTAAAATTTGGTTAAAACTTTTTTTACGGTCCTTTTTGGATCAGTTTCGGACGATCAGGTCTAAATGGGCCTTACAATGGACCCGTTGGAATTTTAACTGAGTAAAAAGTACATAAATTGAGGTTTTGCAATATAATTGTGTTGAAAAGCTCTGAATCAATTATATGAACTCCTAAATTTTGATTAAAACTTGTTTTGCGGTCCTTTTTGTCGAGGTTTCGGACGAGCATGTCTAAATGGGACTTTCAATGGACCCGTTGGAATTTTAACTGAGTAAAAAGTACAGAAATTGAGGTTTTTCAATATAATTCTGTTGAAAAGCTCCTAATCAATTATTTGAATTCCTAAAATTTGAGTAAAACTTGTTTTGCGGTCCTTTTTGTCGAGGTTTCGGATGAGCAGGTCTAAATGGGCCTTTCAGTGGGCTCGTTGGAATTTTCACTGAGTAAAAAGTATAAAAATTGAGGTTTTTCAATATAATTGTGTTGAAAAGCTCCTAATAAATTACATGAACTCCTAAAATTTGATTAAAACTTGTTTTGCAGTCCTTTTTTTGGAGGTTTCGGACGAGCGGGTCGAAATGGGCCTTTCAGTGGACCCGTTGGAATTTTAACTGAGTAAAAAGTGCAAAAATTGAGGTTTTGCAATATAATTGTGTTGAAAAGATCCTAATCAATTACATGAACTCCTAAATTTTGATTAAAACATGTTTTGTAGTCCTTTTTGTAGAGGTTTCGGACGAGCGGGTCGAAATGGGCCTTTCAATGGACCCGTTGGAATTTTAAATAAGTAAAAAGTACAGAAATTGAGGTTTTGCAATATAATTGTGTTGAAAAGCTCCTAATCAATTACATGAATTCCTAATATTTGATTAAAACTTGTTTCGCAGTCCTTTTTGTTAAGGTTTCGGATGAGCGGGTCGAAATGGGCCTTTCAATGGACTCGTTGGAATTTTAACTAAGTAAAAAGTACAAAAATTGAGGTTTTGCAATATAATTGTGTTGAAAAGCTCCTAATCAATTATTTGAACTCCTAATATTTGAATAAAACTTTTTTGCGATCCTTTTTGTAGTGGTCTCGGACGAGCAGGTCCAAATGGGCCTTTCAATAGGCCCGTTAGAATTTTAACTTAGTAAAAAGTTTAAAAATTGAGGTTTTTCAATACAATTGTGTTGAAAAGCTCCTAATCAATTATTTGAACTCCTAAAATTTGATTAAAACTTGTTTTGCGATCCTTTTTAACGAGGTTCCGGACGAGCAGGTCTAAATGGGCCTTCCAATTGACCCGTTGGAATTATAACTGAGTAAAAAGTACATAAATTGAGGTTTTGCAATATAATTGTGTTGAAAAGCTCCTAATCAATTACATGAACTCCTAATATTTGATTAAAACTTGTTTTACAGTCCTTTTTGTCGAGGTTTCGGACGAGCGGGTCAAAATGGGCCTTTCAATGGACCCGTTGGAATTTTAACTGAGTAAAAAGTACAGAAATTGAGGTTTTACAATATAATTGTGCTGAAAAGCTCCTAATCAATTACATGAACTCCTAAAATTTGATTAAAACTTGTTTTGCAGTCCTTTTGTAGAGGTTTCGGACGAGCGGGTCGAAATGGGCCTTTCAATGGACAAGTTGGAATTTTAACTGAGTAAAAAGTACATAAATTGAGGTTTTGCAATATAATTCAATTGAAAAGCTCCTAATCAATTATTTGAACTCCTAAAGTTTGATTAAAACATGTTTTGCGGTCCTTTTTGTCGAGGTTTCGGACGAGCAGGTCTAAATGGGCCTTTCAATGAACCCGTTGGAATTTTAACAGAGTAAAAAGTATAGAAATTGAGGTTTTTCAATATAATTGTGTTGAAAAGCTCCTAATCAATTATTTGAACTCCTAAGATTTGATTAAAACTTGTTTTGCGGTCCTTTTTGTCTAGGTTTCGGAGGAGCGGGTCTAAATGGGCCTTTCAATGGACCCGTTGGAATTTTAACTGAGTAAAAAGTACAGAAATTGAGTTTTTTCAATTTAATTGTGTTTAAAATCTCCTAATCAATTATTTGAACTCCTTAAATTTGATTAAAACTTGTTTTGCGGTCCTTTTTGTCGAGGTTTCGGACGAGCGGGTCTAAATGGGCCTTTCAATGGACCCGTTGGAATTTTAACTGAGTAAAAAGTACATAAATTGAGGTTTTTCAATATAATTGTGTTGAAAAGCTCCTAATCAATTATTTGAACTCCTTAAATTTGATTAAAACTTGATTTGCGGTCCTTTTTGTCGAGGTTTCGGACGAGCGGGTCTAAATGGGCCTTTCAATGGACATGTTGGAATTTGAACTGAGTAAAAAGTACATAAATTGAGGTTTTTCAATATAATTGTGTTGAAAAGCTCCTAATCAATTATTTGAACTCCTAAAATTTGAGTAAAACTTGTTTTGTGGTCCTTTTTGTCGAGGTTTCGAACGAGCAGATCTAAATGGGCCTTTCAATGGACCCGTTGGAAATTTAACTGAGTAAAAAGTACATAAATTGAGGTTTTTCAATATAATTGTGTTGAAAAGCTCCTAATCAATTATTTGAACTCCTAAAATTTGAGTAAAACTTGTTTTGCGGTCCTTTTTGTCGAGGTTTCGGACGAGCAGATGTAAATGGGCCTTTCAATGGACCCGTTGGAACTTTAACTGAGTAAAAAGTACAGAAATTGAGGTTTTGCAATATAATTGTGTTGAAAATCTCCTAATCAATTACATGATATACTAAAATTCGTTTAAAACTAGTTTTGCGGCCCTTTTTGTAGAGGTTCCGGACGAGCAAATCTAAAAGGGCCTTTCAATGGACCCGTTGGAATTTTAACTGATTAAAAAGTATAAAAATTGAGGTTTTGCAATATAATTGTGTTGAAAAGCTACTAATCAATTATTTGTACTCCTAAAATATGATAAAAACTTGTTTTGAGGTCCTTTATGCAGAGGTTTCGGACGTGCGAGTCTAAATGGGCCTTTCAATGGACCCGTTGGAATTTTAACAGAGTAAAATGTATAAAAATTGAAGTTTTGTAATATAATTGTGTTGAAAATCTCCTAATCATTTATTTGAACTCCTAAAATTTGATTAAAACTTTTTTGCGTCCCTTTTTGTATCGGTTTCGGACGAGCTGGTCTAAATGGGCCTTACAATGGACCCGTTGGGATTTTAACTGAGGAAAAAGTACAGAAATTGAGGTTTTGCAGTATAATTGTGTTGAAAAGCTCCTAATAAATTACATGAACTCCTTAAATTTGATTAAAACTTGTTTTCCAGTCCTTTTTGTAGAGGCTTCGGACGAGCGGGTCGAAATGGGCCTTTCAATGGACTCGTTGGAATTTTAACTGAGTAAAAAGTATAAAAATTGAGGTTTTTCAATATAATTGTGTTGAAAATCTCCTAATCAATTATTTGAACTCATAAAATTTGATCAAAACTTGTTTTGCGGTCCTTTATGTAGAGGTTTCGGACGTGCAGGTCTAAATGGGCCTTTTAATGGACCCGTTGGAATTTTAACTGAGTAAAATGTATAAAAATTGAAGTTTTGCAATATAATTGTGTTGAAAAGCTCCTAATCATTTATTTGAAATCCTAAAATTTGGTTAAAACATTTTTTACGGTCCTTTTTGTATCAGTTTCGGACGAGCAGGTCTAAATGGGCCTTACAATGGACCCGTTGGAATTTTAACTGAGTAAAAAGTACAGAAATTGAGGTTTTGCAATATAATTGTGTTGAAAAGCTCCGAATCAATTATATGAACTCCTAAATTTTGATTAAAACTTGTTTTGCGGTCCTTTTTGTCGAGGTTTCGGACGAGCATGTCTAAATGGGACTTTCAATGGACCCGTTGGAATTTTAACTGAGTAAAAAGTACAGAAATTAAGGTTTTTCAATACAATTGTGTTGAAAAGCTCCTAATCAATTATTTGAACTCTTAAATCTTGATTAAAACTTGTTTTGCGGTCCTTTTTAACGAGGTTTCGGACGAGCAGGTCTAAATGGGCCTTTCAATGGGCCCGTTGGAATTTTCACTGAGTAAAAAGTATAAAAATTGAGGTTTTTCAATATAATTGTGTTGAAAAGCTCCTAATAAATTACATGAACTCCTAAAATTTGATTAAAACTTGTTTTGCAGTCCTTTTTGTGGAGGTTTCGGACGAGCAGGTCGAAATGGGCCTTTCAATGGACCCGTTGGAATTTTAACTGAGTAAAAAGTACATAAATTGAGGTTTTTCAATATAATTGTGTTGAAAAGCTCCTAATCAATTATTTGAACTCCTAAAATTTACTTAAAACTTGTTTTGCGGTCCTTTTTGTCGAGGTTTCGGACGAGCGGGTCTAAATGGGCCTTTCAATGGACCCGTTGGAATTTTAAACTAAGTAAAAAGTACAGAAATTGAGGTTTTGCAATATAATTGTGTTGAAAAGCTCCTAATCAATTATTTGAACTCCTAATATTTGAATAAAACTTTTTTGCGATCCTTTTTGTAGAGGTTTCGGACGAGCAGGTCTAAATGGGCCTTTCAATAGGCCCGTTGGAATTTTAACTGAGTAAAAAGTTTAAAAATTGAGGTTTTTCAATACAATTGTGTTGAAAATCTCCTAATCAATTATTTGAACTCTTAAAATTTGATTAAAACTTGTTTTGCGGTCCTTTTTAACGAGGTTTCGGACGAGCAGGTCTAAATGCGCCTTCCAATGGACCCGCTGGAATTTTAACAGAGTAAAATGTATAAAAATTGAAGTTTTGTAATATAATTGTGTGGAAAATCTCCTAATCATTTATTTGAACTCCTAAAATTTGATTAAAACTTTTTTGCGGCCCTTTTTGTATTGGTTTCGGACGAGCTGGTCTAACTGGGCCTTACAATGGACCCGTTGGGATTTTAACTGAGGAAAAAGTACAGAAATTGAGGTTTTTCAGTATAATTGTGTTGAAAAGCTCCTAATAAATTACATGAACTCCAAGAATTTGATTAAAACTTGTTTTCCAGTCCTTTTTGTAGAGGTTTCGGACGAGCGGGTCGAAATGGGCCTTTCAATGGACTCGTTGGAATTTTAACTGAGTAAAAAGTATAAAAATTGAGGTTTTTCAATATAATTGTGTTGAAAAGCACCTAATCAATTATTTGAACTCCTAAAATTTGATCAAAACTTGTTTTGCGGTCCTTTATGTAGAGGTTTCGGACGTGCGGGTCAAAATGGGCCTTTTAATGGACCCGTTGGAATTTTAACTGAGTAAAATGAATAAAAATTGAAGTTTTGCAATATAATTGTGTTGAAAAGCTCCTAATCAATTATTTGAAATCCTAAAATTTGGTTAAAACTTTTTTTACGGTCCTTTTTGTATCAGTTTCAGACGAGCAGGTCTAAATGGGCCTTACAATGGACCCGTTGGAATTTTAACTGAGTAAAAAGTACAGAAATTGAGGTTTTGCAATATAATTGTGTTGAAAAGCTTCGAATCAATTATATGAACTCCTATATTTTGATTAAAACTTGTTTTGCGGTCCTTTTTGTCGAGGTTTCGGACGAGCATGTCTAAATGGGACTTTCAATGGACCCGTTGGAATTTTAACTGAGTAAAAAGTACAGAAATTGAGGTTTTACAATATAATTGTGTTGAAAAGCTCCTAATAAATTACATGAACTCCTAAAATTTGATTAAAACTTGTTTTGCAGTCCTTTTTGTGGAGGTTTCGGACGAGCGGGTCGAAATGGGCCTTTCAATGGACCCGTTGGAATTTTAACTGAGTAAAAAGTGAAAAAATTGAGGTTTTGCAATATAATTGAGTTGAAAAGATCCTAATCAATTACATGAACTCCTAAAATTTGATTAAAACTTGTTTTACAGTCCTTTTTGTAGAGGTTTCGGACGAGCGGGTCGAAATGGGCCTTTCAATAGACCCGTTGGAATTTTCACTGAGTAAAAAGTATAAAAATTGAGGGTTTGCAATATAATTGTGTTGAAAAGCTACTAATCAATTATTTGTACTCCTAAAATACGATCAAAACTTGTTTTGAGGTCCTTTATGCAGAGGTTTCGGACGTGCAGGTCTAAATGGGCCTTTCAATGGACCCGTTGGAATTTTAACTGAGTAAAAAGTTCAGAAATTGAGGTTTTTCAATATAATTGTGTTGAAAAGTACAGGAATTTTAACTAAGTAAAAAGTACAGAAATTGAGGTTTTGCAATATAATTGTGTTGAAATGATCCTAATCAATTACATGAACTCCTAAAATTTGATTAAAACTTGTTTTGCAGTCCTTTTTGTAGAGGTTTCGGACGAGCGGATCGAAATGGGCCTTTCAATGGACCCGTTGGAATTTTAACTGAGTAAAAAGTACAGAAATTGTGGTTTTGCAATATAATTCTGTTGAAAAGCTCTTAATCAATTACATGAACTCCTAAAATTTGATTAAAACTTGTTTTGCAGTCCTTTTGTAGAGGTTTCGGACGAGCGGGTCGAAATGGGCCTTTCAATGGACCCGTTGGAATTTTCACTAAGTAAAAAGTATAAAAATCGAGGTTTTGAATATAATTATGTTGAAAAGCTACTAATCAATTATTTGTACTCCTAAAATATGATCAAAACTTGTTTTGAGGTCCTTTATGCAGAGTTTTCGGACGTGCGGGTCTAAATGGGCCTTTCAATGGACCCGTTGGAATTTTAACTGAGTAAAATGTATAAAAAATGAAGTTTTGCAATATAATTGTGTTGAAAATATCCTAATCATTTATTTGAACTCCTAAACTTCGATTAAAACTTTTTTGCGGTCCTCTTTGTATCGGTTTCGAACAAGCTGGTCTAAATGGGCCTTACAATGGACCCGTTAGAATTTTAACTGAGTAAAAAGTACAGAAATTGAGGTTTTGCAATATAATTGTTTTTAAAAGCTCCTAATCAATTATTTGAACTACTAAAATTTGATTAAAACTTGTTTTACGGTCCTTTTTGTCGAGGTTTCGGACGAGCAGGTCTAAATGGGCCTTTCAATGGACCCGTTGGAATTTTAACTAAGTAAAAAGTACAGAAATTGAGGTTTTACAATATAATTGTGTTGAAAAGCTCCTAATAAATTACATGAACTCCTAAAATTTGATTAAAACTTGTTTTGCAGTCCTTTTTGTGGAGGTTTCGGACGAGCGGGTCGAAATGGGCCTTTCAATGGACCCGTTGGAATTTTAACTGAGTAAAAATTGCAGAAATTGAGGTTTTGCAATATAATTGAGTTGAAAAGATCCTAATCAATTACATGAACTCCTAAAATTTGATTAAAATTTGTTTTGCGGTCCTTTTTGTAGAGGTTTCGGACGAGCGGGTCGAAATGGGCCTTTCAATAGCCCCGTTGGAATTTTCACTGAGTAAAAAGTATAAAAATTGAGGGTTTGCAATATAATTGTGTTGAAAATCTACTAATCAATTATTTGTACTCCTAAAATAAGATCAAAACTTGTTTTGAGGTCCTTTATGCAGAGGTTTCGGACGTGCAGGTCTAAATGGGCCTTTCAATGGACCCGTTGGAATTTTAACTGAGTAAAAAGTTCAGAAATTGAGGTTTTTCAATATAATTTTGTTGAAAAGTACAGAAATTGAGGTTTTGCAATATAATTGTGTTGAAAAGATCCTAATCAATTACATGAACTCCTAAAATTTGATTAAAACTTGTTTTGCAGTCCTTTTTGTAGAGGTTTCGGACGAGCGGGTCGAAATGGGCCTTTCAATGGACCCGTTAGAATTTTAACCGAGTAAAAAGTACAGAAATTGAGGTTTTGCAATATAATTGTGTTGAAAAGCTACTAATCAATTATTTGTACTCCTAAAATATGATAAAAACTTGTTTTGAGGTCCTTTATACAGTGGTTTCGGACGTGCGAGTCTAAATGGACCTTTCAATGGACCCGTTGGAATTTTAACAGAGTAAAATGTATAAAAATTGAAGTTTTGTAATATAATTGTGTTGAAAAGCTCCTAATCATTTATTTGAAATCCTAAAATTTGGTTAAAACATTTTTTACGGTCCTTTTTGTATCAGTTTCGGACGAGCAGGTCTAAATGGGCCTTACAATGGACCCGTTGGAATTTTAACTGAGTAAAAAGTACAGAAATTGAGGTTTTGCAATATAATTGTGTTGAAAAGCTCCGAATCAATTATATGAACTCCTAAATTTTGATTAAAACTTGTTTTGCGGTCCTTTTTGTCGAGGTTTCGGACGAGCATGTCTAAATGGGACTTTCAATGGACCCGTTGGAATTTTAACTGAGTAAAAAGTACAGAAATTAAGGTTTTTCAATACAATTGTGTTGAAAAGCTCCTAATCAATTATTTGAACTCTTAAATCTTGATTAAAACTTGTTTTGCGGTCCTTTTTAACGAGGTTTCGGACGAGCAGGTCTAAATGGGCCTTTCAATGGGCCCGTTGGAATTTTCACTGAGTAAAAAGTATAAAAATTGAGGTTTTTCAATATAATTGTGTTGAAAAGCTCCTAATAAATTACATGAACTCCTAAAATTTGATTAAAACTTGTTTTGCAGTCCTTTTTGTGGAGGTTTCGGACGAGCAGGTCGAAATGGGCCTTTCAATGGACCCGTTGGAATTTTAACTGAGTAAAAAGTACATAAATTGAGGTTTTTCAATATAATTGTGTTGAAAAGCTCCTAATAAATTATTTGAACTCCTAAAATTTACTTAAAACTTGTTTTGCGGTCCTTTTTGTCGAGGTTTCGGACGAGCGGGTCTAAATGGGCCTTTCAATGGACCCGTTGGAATTTTAAACTAAGTAAAAAGTACAGAAATTGAGGTTTTGCAATATAATTGTGTTGAAAAGCTCCTAATCAATTATTTGAACTCCTAATATTTGAATAAAACTTTTTTGCGATCCTTTTTGTAGAGGTTTCGGACGAGCAGGTCTAAATGGGCCTTTCAATAGGCCCGTTGGAATTTTAACTGAGTAAAAACTTTAAAAATTGAGGTTTTTCAATAAAATTGTGTTGAAAATCTCCTAATCAATTATTTGAACTCTTAAAATTTGATTAAAACTTGTTTTGCGGTCCTTTTTAACGAGGTTTCGGACGAGCAGGTCTAAATGCGCCTTCCAATGGACCCGCTGGAATTTTAACAGTGTAAAATGTATAAAAATTGAAGTTTTGTAATATAATTGTGTTGAAAATCTCCTAATCATTTATTTGAACTCCTAAAATTTGATTAAAACTTTTTTGCGGCCCTTTTTGTATTGGTTTCGGACGAGCTGGTCTAACTGGGCCTTACAATGGACCCGTTGGGATTTTAACTGAGGAAAAAGTACAGAAATTGAGGTTTTTCAGTATAATTGTGTTGAAAAGCTCCTAATAAATTACATGAACTCCAAGAATTTGATTAAAACTTGTTTTCCAGTCCTTTTTGTAGAGGTTTCGGACGAGCGGGTCGAAATGGGCCTTTCAATGGACTCGTTGGAATTTTAACTGAGTAAAAAGTATAAAAATTGAGGTTTTTCAATATAATTGTGTTGAAAAGCACCTAATCAATTATTTGAACTCCTAAAATTTGATCAAAACTTGTTTTGCGGTCCTTTATGTAGAGGTTTCGGACGTGCGGGTCAAAATGGGCCTTTTAATGGACCCGTTGGAATTTTAACTGAGTAAAATGAATAAAAATTGAAGTTTTGCAATATAATTGTGTTGAAAAGCTCCTAATCAATTATTTGAAATCCTAAAATTTGGTTAAAACTTTTTTTACGGTCCTTTTTGTATCAGTTTCAGACGAGCAGGTCTAAATGGGCCTTACAATGGACCCGTTGGAATTTTAACTGAGTAAAAAGTACAGAAATTGAGGTTTTACAATATAATTGTGTTGAAAAGCTCCGAATCAATTATATGAACTCCTATATTTTGATTAAAACTTGTTTTGCGGTCCTTTTTGTCGAGGTTTCGGACGAGCATGTCTAAATGGGACTTTCAATGGACCCGTTGGAATTTTAACTGAGTAAAAAGTACAGAAATTGAGGTTTTACAATATAATTGTGTTGAAAAGCTCCTAATAAATTACATGAACTCCTAAAATTTGATTAAAACTTGTTTTGCAGTCCTTTTTGTGGAGGTTTCGGACGAGCGGGTCGAAATGGGCCTTTCAATGGACCCGTTGGAATTTTAACTGAGTAAAAAGTGAAGAAATTGAGGTTTTGCAATATAATTGAGTTGAAAAGATCCTAATCAATTACATGAACTCCTAAAATTTGATTAAAACTTGTTTTACAGTCCTTTTTGTAGAGGTTTCGGACGAGCGGGTCGAAATGGGCCTTTCAATAGACCCGTTGGAATTTTCACTGAGTAAAAAGTATAAAAATTGAGGTTTTGCAATATAATTGTGTTGAAAAGCTACTAATCAATTATTTGTACTCCTAAAATACGATCAAAACTTGTTTGGAGGTCCTTTATGCAGAGGTTTCGGACGTGCAGGTCTAAATGGGCCTTTCAATGGACCCGTTGGAATTTTAACTGAGTAAAAAGTTCAGAAATTGAGGTTTTTCAATATAATTGTGTTGAAAAGTACAGAAATTTTAACTGAGTAAAAAGTACAGAAATTGAGGTTTTGCAATATAATTGTGTTGAAATGATCCTAATCAATTACATGAACTCCTAAAATTTGATTAAAACTTGTTTTGCAGTCCTTTTTGTAGAGGTTTCGGACGAGCGGGTCGAAATGGGCCTTTCAATGGACCCGTTGGAATTTTAACTGAGTAAAAAGTACAGAAATTGTGGTTTTGCAATATAATTCTGTTGAAAAGCTCTTAATCAATTACATGAACTCCTAAAATTTGATTAAAACCTGTTTTGCAGTCCTTTTGTAGAGGTTTCGGACGAGCGGGTCGAAATGGGCCTTTCAATGGACCCGTTGGAATTTTCACTGAGTAAAAAGTATAAAAATCGAGGTTTTGAATATAATTGTGTTGAAAAGCTACTAATCAATTATTTGTACTCCTAAAATATGATCAAAACTTGTTTTGAGGTCCTTTATGCAGAGTTTTCGGACGTGCGGGTCTAAATGGGCCTTTCAATGGACCCGTTGGAATTTTAACTGAGTAAAATGTATAAAAATTGAAGTTTTGCAATATAATTGTGTTGAAAATATCCTAATCATTTATTTGAACTCCTAAACTTCGATTAAAACTTTTTTGCGGTCCTCTTTGTATCGGTTTCGAACAAGCTGGTCTAAATGGGCCTTACAATGGACCCGTTAGAATTTTAACTGAGTAAAAAGTACAGAAATTGAGGTTTTGCAATATAATTGTTTTTAAAAGCTCCTAATCAATTATTTGAACTGCTAAAATTTGATTAAAACTTGTTTTACGGTCCTTTTTGTCGAGGTTTCGGACGAGCAGGTCTAAATGGGCCTTTCAATGGACCCGTTGGAATTTTAACTAAGTAAAAAGTACAGAAATTGAGGTTTTACAATATAATTGTGTTGAAAAGCTCCTAATAAATTACATGAACTCCTAAAATTTGATTAAAACTTGTTTTGCAGTCCTTTTGTGGAGGTTTCGGACGAGCGGGTCGAAATGGGCCTTTCAATGGACCCGTTGGAATTTTAACTGAGTAAAAATTGCAGAAATTGAGGTTTTGCAATATAATTGAGTTGAAAAGATCCTAATCAATTACATGAACTCCTAAAATTTGATTAAAATTTGTTTTGCAGTCCTTTTTGTAGAGGTTTCGGACGAGCGGGTCGAAATGGGCCTTTCAATAGCCCCGTTGGAATTTTCACTGAGTAAAAAGTATAAAAATTGAGGGTTTGCAATATAATTGTGTTGAAAATCTACTAATCAATTATTTGTACTCCTAAAATAAGATCAAAACTTGTTTTGAGGTCCTTTTATGCAGAGGTTTCGGACGTGCAGGTCTAAATGGGCCTTTCAATGGACCCGTTGGAATTTTAACTGAGTAAAAAGTTCAGAAATTGAGGTTTTTCAATATAATTTTGTTGAAAAGTACAGAAATTGAGGTTTTGCAATATAATTGTGTTGAAAAGATCCTAATCAATTACATGAACTCCTAAAATTTGATTAAAACTTGTTTTGCAGTCCTTTTTGTAGAGGTTTCGGACGAGCGGGTCGAAATGGGACTTTCAATGGACCCGTTGGAATTTTAACCGAGTAAAAAGTAAAGAAATTGAGGTTTTGCAATATAATTCTGTTGAAAAGCTCCTAATCAATTACATGAACTCCTAAAATTTGATTAAAACATGTTTTGCAGTCCTTTGGTAGAGGTTTCGGACGAGCGGGTCGAAATGGGCCTTTCAATGGACCCGTTGGAATTTTAACTGAGTAAAAAGTACAGAAATAGAGGTTTTGTAATATAATTGTGTTGAAAAGCTCCTAATCAATTACATGAACTCCTAAAATTTGATGAAAACTTGTTTTGTAGTCCTTTTTGTAGAGGTTTCGGACGAGCGGGTTGAAATGGGCCTTTCAATGGACCAGTTGGAATTTTAACTGAGTAAAAAGTACAGAAATTGAGGTTTTGCAATATAATTCTATTGAAAAGCTCCTAATCAATTATTTGAACTCCTAAAGTTTGATTAAAACATGTTTTGCGGTCCTTTTTGTCGAGGTTTCGGACGAGCAGGTCTAAATGGGCCTTTCAATGGACCCGTTGGAATTTTAACTGAGTAAAAAGTACAGAAATTGAGGTTTTTCAATATAATTGTGTTGAAAAGCTCCTAATCAATTATTTGAACTCCTAAGATTTGATTAAAACTTGTTTTGCGGTCCTTTTTGTCTAGGTTTCGGAGGAGCGGGTCTAAATGGGCCTTTCAATGGACCCGTTGGAATTTTAATTGAGTAAAAAGTACAGAAATTGAGGTTTTTCAATATAATTGTGTTGAAAATCTCCTAATCAATTATTTGAACTCCTTAAATTTGATTAAAACTTGTTTTGCGGTCCTTTTTGTCGAGGTTTCGGACGAGCGGGTCTAAATGGGCCTTTCAATGGACCCGTTGGAATTTTAACTGAGTAAAAAGTACATAAATTGAGGTTTTTCAATATAATTGTGTTGAAAAGCTCCTAATCAATTATTTGAACTCCTAAAATTTGAGTAAAGCTTGTTTTGCGGTCCTTTTTGTCGAGGTTTCGGACGAGCAGATCTAAATGGGCCTTTCAATGAACCCGTTGGAATTTTAACTAAGTAAAAAGTACAGAAATTGAGGTTTTGCAATATAATTGTGTTGAAAAGCTCCTAATCAATTATTTGAACTCCTAATATTTGAATAAAACTTTTTTGCGATCCTTTTTGTAGAGGTTTCGGACCAGCAGGTCTAAATGGCTCTTTCAATAGGCCCGTTGGAATTTTAACTGAGTAAAAAGTTTAAAAATTGAGGTTTTCAATACAATTGTGTTGAAAAGCTCCTAATCAATTATTTGAACTCTTAAAATTTGATTAAAACTTGTTTTGCGGTCCTTTTTAACGAGGTTTCGGACGAGCAGGTCTAAATGGGCCTTCCAATGGACCCGCTGGAATTATAACTGAGTAAAAAGTACATAAATTGAGGTTTTGCAATATAATTGTATTGAAAAGCTCCTAATCAATTACATGAACTCCTAAGATTTGATTAAAACTTTTTTGCGGCCCTTTTTGTATTGGTTTCGGACGAGCTGGTCTAAATGGGCCTTACAATGGACCCGTTGGAATTTTAACTGAGGAAGAAGTACAGAAATTGAGGTTTTGCAGTATAATTGTGTTGAAAAACTCCTAATCAATTATTTGAACTCCTAAAATTTGATCAAAACATGTTTTGCGGTCCTTTTTGTAGAGGTTTCGGACGAGCGGGTCGAAATAGGCCTTTCAATGGACTCGTTGGAATTTTAACTGAGTAAAAAGTACAAAAATTGCGGTTTTTCAATATAATTGTGTTGAAAAGCTCCTAATCAATTATTTGAACTCCTAAAATTTGATCAAAACTTGTTTTGCTGTCCTTTATGTAGAGGTTTCGGACGTGCGGGTCTAAATGGTCCTTTTAATGGACCCGTTGGAATTTTAACTGAGTAAAATGTATAAAAATTGAAGTTTTGCAATATAATTGTGTTGAAAAGCTCCTAATCATTTATTTGAACTCCTAAAATTTGGTTAAAACATTTTTTACGGTCCTTTTTGTATCAGTTTCGGATGAGCAGGTCTAAATGGGCCTTACAATGGACCCACTGGAATTTTAACTGAGTAAAAAGTACAGAAATTGAGGTTTTGCAATATAATTGTGTTGAAAAGCTCCGAATCAATTATATGAACTCCTAAATTTTGATTAAAACTTGTTTTGCGGTCCTTTTTGTCGAGGTTTCGGACGAGCATGTCTAAATGGGACTTTCAATGGACCCGTTGGAATTTTAACTGAGTAAAAAGTACAGAAATTGAGGTTTTTCAATATAATTGTCTTGAAAAGCTCCTAATCAATTATTTGAACTCCTAAAATTTGAGTAAAACTTGTTTTGCGGTCCTTTTTGTCGAGGTTTCGGATGAGCAGGTCTAAATGGGCCTTTCAATGGGCCCGTTGGAATTTTCACTGAGTAAAAAGTATAAAAATTGAGGTTTTTCAATATAATTGTGTTGAAAAGCTCCTAATAAATTACATGAACTCCTAAAATTTGATTAAAACTTGTTTTGCAGTCCTTTTTGTGGAGGTTTCGGACGAGCGGGTCAAAATGGGCCTTTCAATGGACCCGTTGGAATTTTAACCGAGTAAAAAGTGCAGAAATTGAGGTTTTACAATATTATTGTGTTGAAAAGATCCTAATCAATTACATGAACTCCTAAAATTTGATTAAAACTTGTTTTGCAGTCCTTTTTGTAGAGGTTTCGGACGAGCGGGTCGAAATGGGCCTTTCAATGGACCCGTTGGAATTTTAACTGAGTAAAAAGTACAGAAATTGAGGTTTTGCAATATAATTCTATTGAAAAGCTCCTAATCAATTTTTTGAACTCCTAAAGTTTGATTAAAACATGTTCTGCGGTCCTTTTTGTCGAGGTTTCGGACGAGCAGGTCTAAATTGGCCTTTCAATGGACCCGTTGGAATTTTAACTGAGTAAAAAGTACATAAATTGATGTTTTTCAATATAATTGTCTTGAAAAGCTCCTAATCAATTATTTGAACTTCTAAGATTTGATTAAAACTTGTTTTGCGGTCCTTTTTGTCGAGGTTTCGGAGGAGCGGGTCTAAATGGACCTTTCAATGGACCCGTTGGAATTTTAATTGAGTAAAAAGTACAGAAATTGAGGTTTTTCAATATAATTGTCTTGAAAATCTCCTAATCAATTATTTGAACTCCTTAAATTTGATTAAAACTTGTTTTGCGGTCCTTTTTGTCGAGGTTTCGGACGAGCGGGTCTAAATGGGCCTTTCAATGGACCCGTTGGAATTTTAGCTGAGTAAAAAGTACATAAATTGAGGTTTTTCAATATAATTGTGTTGAAAAGCTCCTAATCAATTATTTGAACTTCTAAAATTTGAGTAAAACTTGTTTTGCGGTCCTTTTTGTCGAGGTTTCGGACGAGCAGATCTAAATGGGCCTTTCAATGGACCCGTTGGAATTTTAACTGAGTAAAAAGTACTGAAATTGAGGTTTTACAATATAATTGTGTTGAAAATCTCCTAATCAATTACATGATCTACTAAAATTCGATTAAAACTAGTTTTGCGGCCCTTTTTGTAGAGGTTCCGGACGAGCAAGTCTAAATGGGCCTTTCAATGGACCCGTTGGATTTTTTTTTTTTGAAGAAAAGGCCTCATTAAAACCCCCTACTAATGTCCTTCAAGCAGAACTAGAGGACCCTAAAAAGGGGAAAAGAGTGCCTAAATTTATTAATCATAAGTAATTTGTTACAAGATGTTGGATACAAGAAGGTACATCCAAATTAAATGACATGGAAGTCATAGAACTCAAAGAAAAAGTGGCCAAGGTATTGGCCAATTGATTTGCCTCACGGCGTACAAAGAAGACAGAAGCAAAATCAAAGTCATGAAGAGCCGTTTGAATCCGATGAATAAGAGGTCCCATGGTAGATAGGTCTTGTGCTGGATTGTTGATCCTATTCGCGAGAGAAGCGCAATCGGTTTCAAGCATGATCCGATTCCAACCTTGAGATCGGGCGAAGGTGAGACCAGCAAGAAGGCTTTCGCCTTCACTGGTAACTGCGTCCAGACAGCTACCTAGCAGAAACGCAAGGCCGCCCACGACTGCACCTGTAGAATCACGAGCAACGGCTCCAACAGCAGCTGCCCGAGTTGATGGGTTAAAAGCTCCATCCACATTGATTTTGATATGGTGAAGTGGGGTGGGATTCCAACATGGAGTAGAAAGGGTAGAGGGGGTGGTAGCAGTAACGGCTTTACAAAAATCGTCATGCAAACTAATGGAATTAACTGCAATTAACCAGGGTGGTTGTAAATGGTGGTTATGGACCCAGTCATTACGTCTATTCCAAACATTCCAGATAGTAGTGAGAAAAAGGCCAAAAGTATCAGGGGATAGGGTTTGTGCTGCTTCCTCTAGCCATTGTAGATGAGTAGTAGCCACACTCCTGGAAAGAGTAATGGGAATACCATAAAGTTGAAGGGCTTCAGAAGCCCCAGAGCAATCACGAAGAGCGTGGAGAATGGATTCCGAGTGCCTACCACAGATGGGACAAGGCCCCGAATTTGGTGAAAAGACTTGCATTTTAGCCCCAACTGGTAGAGCGTCAGATGCCATGCGCCAACCAAAGGTTTTAACTTTGGGCAAGGCCTTTATTTTGGATAGAAATTTCCAGAACTGTGTTGGTAACGCATGCTGGTGTAAAGACCGTTGTAGGAAAATATAACCAGAGCGGACTGAATAAATACCTGAATCATTAGGAGACCAGAGTATAGAGTCACGGTGATCATTTATAATAGGAATACTCATAATAGATGTGGCATCAGCGTAGTTAAAATAATGCCTGACCTTATCCGCATCCCAGGTAGTTTGATTACGAATCATAAAGTCACGGCAACGAATATGGAATTCATCTGAGGTTTCGTAATTTCCCGTGAGGTTAATCGGGGAAGAACCACCCCATATATCTTTATGTATCCTGATATTACTATTAATACCTGGACGGTAAAGAAAGCCTGGGAAGAGGCGCTGTAGAGCGTTGTACATACCTTGCCATGCAAAGGAGCCACGATTGGGCTTGGGGGCATCTAGGATATTGCCGGACGGAAAGTATTTGGAACGATATATTTGTCCTAATAACGAGTCCGGTTCACAAATTAGTCTCCAAAGTTTCTTACCTAGGAGAGCAATATTGAAATCATGCAGATCCTTAAATCCCATGCCTCTTGCAGCCTTAGGTAAACAAACATGGTTCCATGGAAGCATATGCCAACCTTTTTTGTTGGATTTGCCAGTCCACCAATATTGTCTAATTGATGAAGTCATGTCATCGATAATATTTTGTGGGAGGAGATAACACGACATAACGTATTGTGGTAGGGATTGTAGGACTGCTTTGATGAAAATTTCCCGACCACTAAAGGAAAGAAGATGTTTATCCTAGCTAGAAAGGCGATCGTGGACTTTATCTCGCACAAATCCAAGTGACTCAGTTTTGTTTTTCCCGATAAGAAGTGGGATTCCTAGATAGACACCAGGGTTAGATACCTCACGTACTTGCAAAATACTATTGATCGCGGTTCTTGTTGAGGATGGGATACGCGGATTATAAAAAATTGTTGATTTCTCGAAGTTAACCGCTTGTCCGGAAGCAGCAGCGTAAGTTTGCAATGCTCTTTTGAGATGAGAAGCTTCGGTTGGATTATTATTGATGAAGACCATACAGTCATCAGCAAAAAGCAGGTGGTTGACTTTGGGCCCATATTTACAGGCACCAAGTCCTGGTAGAATGTTAGTTTGTTGGGCAGCAGATAGATAAGCAGAGAGCCCTTGTGTGCAAAAGAGGAATAAAAAAGGAGATAGGGGGTCTCCTTGACGTAAGCCCCGTTGAGGTTGGAAAAAAGGGGAGAAAGAATTATTAATTTTAACTGAAAATGAGACTGTGGTAATGCAACACATTATGAGCGAGATCCAATCTGGGGCAAAGCCCATACGTTCCATAACATTTGCTAGAAAGGACCATTCAACTCTATCAAAGGCTTTTTCCATGTCTAGTTTAAGGGCAGCACCTTGTGAGGATTTAGTTGCACCTGAATTGATGTTGTGGATAATTTCATGGGCAACAAGGATGTTATCCGAGATGTTGCGACCCTGGACAAAAGCTGCTTGATTAGGACTGATGCAGAAAGGAATTGTTTGTTTCATCCTATTGACGATGGTTTTAGCAACTATTTTATAAATGACAGTGCATAGACTGATAGGTCTTAATTGTTTCATAGAAGTTGGATCCTGAATTTTGGGGATTAGTACTAGGATAGTTTTGTTGACTAGGGACATATCCATGGTGTCACTTAGTAGATTAAGGCAAAGGTTAATGACATCTTCACCAACTGTATCCCAGTGTTGTAAAAAAAAACTACTTGGAAGGCCATCTATACCAGGTGCTTTCCTAGGATCAATGTCCCTAAAGGCAAGGAGAATTTCTTCTTTTGTGAAGGACCTTAATAGAGTATCGTTCATTGATTGAGTGATGGACGGCTGAATTTTACCTAGGATATTATCCGAAACTTGGGGGTTGGATGAAGTAAATAGATTCTGAAAATATGTAGAAGCAATCGTCATTAGGTCTGGTTCAGCTGTACACCAGTTTGAATTTGAGTCAAAAAGACCAGAAATCGAGTTTTTCTTTTTCCTATTAGTTGCCCGGGCGTGGAAGAATCTTGTATTTTTATCTCCTTGGGATAGCCAAAGTGTACGGGACCTTTGGGCCTAATAGACTTCTTGTTCCATAAGAAGCTTATTTAGTTCAGTTCTATATTTAATATATATTTCTTCATTCGTGGCATTTAAAGGACGGCAAAGGAATTTGTTTATTTTTTTGGTAAGGAAGTTGATCCGTCCAGTTGATTTAAATCTTTGATGATTTTTCCATTCATCCAGACATGTGCCTATAGCTTCAATTTTTTCAATTGCTGTTCCAGAGGTGTTGGTCCAAGTGCTTTTAATGGTATGTATATTATCTTCATTATGCGCCCAACAATTTTCAAAACGAAAAGTGTTGGATGGTCGCTGATGGGGGGTGACAGCCGCAGGGAATAAATCTAGCAGTAAAAAACAATGGTCGGATTTGGCTACATAGTCCGTGGTTATACGATGGGAAGGGAAGAGATCCTGCCAAGCCAAATTAGCTATGAATCTATCTAATCTTTCGTGTATAATTGGGGTTGCAGGCCCTACCTTTGTCCAGGTAAACCATCCCGAAGTTGGTTTACAATCAAAGAGATTGTTGCGTGATAAAAAGTGACGGAAATTATTTATTTGTGATCTTGCTCTTCGATTACCACCATGTTTTTCAGAATCAGCTAAAATTTCATTAAAGTCCCCTCCTAGAAGCCAGGGGGTATTATTATTATTTATATGTAAAGAATCTATCATTTCCCATGTTTTATATTTTTGACTAGTTTCGGAGTGTCCATGCATTCCAGTAAAAAACATAGTGCAATTGTTCAAGGTAATTTGAGTATGTATATAACGCTCAGAATACGAAATTAAATTTATATTAATATTAAGCGAAGAAAACATAGCGATGCCGGAACACCCTTCCGATGGGGGAATTGAAATAAGTTCAAACATACATAAAGATAAGACCCGTTGGAATTTTAACTGAGTAAAAAGTATAAAAATTGAGGTTTTGCAATATAATTATGTTGAAAAGCTACTAATCAATTATTTGTACTCCTAAAATATGATCAAAACTTGTTTTGAGGTCCTTTATGCAGAGGTTTCGGACGTGCGGGTCTAAATGGGCCTTTCAATGGACCCGTTGGAATTTTAACTGAGTAAAATGTATAAAAATTGAAGTTTTGCAATATAATTGTGTTGAAAATCTCCTAATCATTTATTTGAACTCCTAAAATTTGATTAAAACTTTTTTGCGGCCCTATTTGTATTGGTTTCGGACGAGCTGGTCTAAATGGGCCTTACAATTGACCCGTTGGAATTTTAACTGAGGAAAAAGTACAGAAATTGAGGTTTTGCAGTATAATTGTGTTGAAAAGCTCCTAATAAATTACATGAACTCCTAAAATTTGATTAAAACTTGTTTTCCAGTCCTTTTTGTAGAGGTTTCGGACGAGCGGGTCGATATGGGCCTTTCAATGGACTCGTTGGAATTTTAACTGAGTAAAAAGTATAAAAATTGAGGTTTTTCAATATAATTGTGTTGAAAAGCTCCTAATCAATTATTTAAACTCCTAAAATTTGATCAAAACTTGTTTTGCGGTCCTTTATGTAGAGGTTTCGGACGTGCGGGTCTAAATGGGCCTTTTAATGGACCCGTTGGAATTTTAACTGAGTAAAATGTATAAAAATTGAAGTTTTGCAATATAATTGTGTTGAAAAGCTCCTAATCATTTATTTGAACTCCTAAAATTTGGTTAAAACGTTTTTTACGGTCCTTTTTGTATCAGTTTCGGACGAGCAGGTCTAAATGGGCCTTACAATGGACCCGTTGGAATTTTAACTGAGTAAAAAGTACAGAAATTGAGGTTTTGCAATATAATTGTGTTGAAAAGCTCCGAATCAATTATATGAACTCCTAAATTTTGATTAAAACTTGTTTTTCGGTCCTTCTTGTTGAGGTTTCGGACGAGCATGTCTAAATGGGACTTTCAATGGACCCGTTGGAATTTTAACTGAGTAAAAAGTACAGAAATTAAGGTTTTTCAATATAATTGTGTTGAAAAGCTCCTAATCAATTATTTGAACTCCTAAAATTTGAGTAAAACTTGTTTTGCGATCCTTTTTGTCGAGGTTTCGGATGAGCAGGTCTAAATGGGCCTTTCAATAGGCCCGTTGGAATTTTCACTAAGTAAAAAGTATAAAAATTGAGGTTTTTCAATATAATTGTGTTGAAAAGCTCCTAATAAATTACATGAACTCCTAAAATTTGATTAAAACTTGTTTTGCAGTCCTTTTTGTGGAGGTTTCAGACGAGCGGGTCGAAATGGGCCTTTCAATGGACCCGTTGGAATTTTTTTTTGAAGAAAAGGCCTCATTAAAAACCCCTACTACTGTCCTTCAAGCAGAGCTAGAGGACCCTAAAAAGTGGAAAAGAGTGCCCAAATATTATTAATCAAGAATAATTTGTTACAAAGTGTTGGATACAAGATGGAATATCCGAATTGAATGACATAGAAGTCATAGAATGCAGAGAGGAAGTAGCCAAAGTATGGGCTATAATATTTGCCTCACGGCGTACAAAAGAAATAGTTACAAAGTCAAAATCTTGAAGAAAAGCTTGAATCTGAAGAATAGTAGGTCCCATGGTAGAAAGGTCCTGAGCAGGGTTGTTGATCCTATTCGCGAGAGAAGTGCAGTCAGTCTCAATCAAAAGACGGTTCCAGCCTTGAGATCGGGCAAAGGTGAGACCAGCTAGGATGCTTTCCCCTTCACTAGTGATAGCGTCATGACAGCTATCAAGAGGGAATGCAATGCCACCCACAACTTTTCCTGCAGAATCACGAGCAACAGCGCCAACGGCTACTGCACGAGTCGATGGATTAAAAGCACCGTCCACATTTATTTTGATATGATGAAGTGGGGGAGGGATCCAGGAAGGTTTAGAAAAAGTAGATGGAGCTGGGTCAGACGTCTTTAAAGCTTTACAAAATTCATCATGTAAGCTAATGGAATTGACAGCAATTAGCCAGGGTGGTTGTAGATGTTGGTTATGTACCAAGTCGTTACGTCTATTCCATATATTCCATAAAGCAGTAAGGAAGAGACCAAATTTATCAGGGGAAATTGTAGTAGTTGCTTCCTCTAGCCATTGTAGAGGGGTGGGAGCTATACTCCTATAAAGAGTGATAGGGATACCACAAAGTTGGAGGACTTCAGACGCCCCAGGGCAGTCACGAAACGCATGAAGGATCGATTCCGAGTGGCTACCACAGTTAGGACAAGGTCCCGAGTTAGGAGAAAAGGCTTGCATTTTAATTCCAACTGGTAGAGCGTCAGATGCCATACGCCATCCAAAAGTTTTGACTTTGGGCAAAGCTTTGACTTTGGATAAAATCTTCCAGAACCGAGTAGGTGACGTAGGTGGAATTATGGAGCGTTGTAGGAAATTATATCCAGAACGGACTGAGTAGATACCCGAGTCGTTAGGAGACCAGAGTATTGAATCACGTTGATCATTTATGATGGGGATGCGAAGAATAGCATCGGCATCAGTTGGATTGAAGTAATTTCTTACCTTATCCGTATCCCAAGCAGTTTGGTTACGAATCATAAAATCACGACATCGAATATAGAATTCATCTGAGATTTCGTAATCCCCAGTGAGCTCAATCGGGGAAGACCCTCCCCATATATCTTTGTGTATTCTAATGTTACTGTTTATGCCTGGGCGGTGAATAAAGCCGGGGAAAAGACGCTGAAGCGCGTTATACATACCTTGCCAAGCAAAAGAACCCCGATTGGGTTTTGGTGCATCTAGGATATTGCCAGAGGGAAAGTATTTAGAACGGTATATTTGTCCTAATAGAGAATCTGGTTCACAGATGAGTTTCCAAAGTTGCTTGCCCAAAAGGGCAATGTTAAAATCGTGCAAATCCTTAAAACCCATGCCACCAGCAGTTTTAGGTAAACATACACGATTCCATGGGATCATATGCCAACCTTTTTTGTTGGATTTGCCAGTCCACCAGTATTGACGGATTGATATAGTCATATCATCGATGATGTTTTGTGGTAGAAGATAGCAGGACATGACATATTGTGGAAGAGATTGTAAGACTGCTTTGATGAATATCTCTCGACCACTAAAAGAGAGGAGATGTTTGTCCCAACTAGAGAGACGATCATGTACTTTATCGCGCACAAATCCTAGCGATTCCGTTTTGTTTTTCCCAATTAGAAGTGGGATGCCTAGATAAACTCCAGGGTTAGTAACCTCACGTACTTGTAAAAGGTTGTTGATTGCATTTCTTGTTGCGGATGGTGTGCGCAGGTTATAGAAAATTGTTGATTTCTCAAAATTAACCGCTTGACCGGATGCAATAGCATAAGTTTGAAGAGCTTTTTTGAGAAGGGACGCTTCAGATTGATTAGTATTAATGAATGCCATGCAATCATCGGCAAAAAGCAAGTGGTTGACTTTAGGCCCGTATTTACAGGCGCCTAGTCCTGGAAGAATTTTAGTTTGTTGAGTAGCAGCTAAATAAGCCGAGAGGCCTTGAGTGCAAAAGAGGAAAAGGAAAGGGGATAGGGGATCCCCCTGGCGAAGACCACGTTGAGGTTGAAAGGGTGGGGAGAAAGAATTATTAATTTTAACTGAAAAGGAGACTGTAGTAATGCAACGCATTATAAGGTCGATCCATTCGGATGCGAAGCCCATGTGTTCCATAACATTTGCAAGAAATGACCATTCTACTCTATCAAAAGCTTTCTCCATGTCTAGCTTAAGAGCAGCACCTTGAGAGGACTTAGTAGCTCCTGAGTTAATATTGTGGATAATTTCATGAGCAACGAGGATGTTGTCTGATATGTTGCGTCCCTGGATAAAGGCTGCTTGATTAGGGCTTATGCATAGAGGTATAGCCTGTTTCATTCTGTTGACTATTGTTTTGGCAACTATTTTATAAAGGACAGTGTAGAGGCTAATTGGCCTGAGTTGTTTCATGGAGGTTGGATCCTGGACTTTGGGGATTAGTACTAATATAGTTTTGTTGACTGTGGCCATATCAGCATTGCCGTTTAGAAGATTAATACAAAGATTAATAACATCTTCACCCACTGTGTCCCAGTGTTGTCTAAAAAAACTACTGGGTAGGCCATCGATGCCAGGAGCTTTCCTAGGGTCAATATCTTGAAAGGCATGGAGAATTTCCTCTTTAGTGAAAGCCCTTAGAAGGGTTTCATTCATTGATTGATTGATGGAAGGGTGAATTTTATCAAGAATATTGTTCGAGATTTGGGGATTGGATGTTGTGAAAAGATTTTGAAAATATGTAGAAGCGATATTCATAAGATCTGAGTCAGACGTGCGCCAATTCGAGTTAGCGTCGTAAAGGCCTGTAATCAAATTTTTCTTATTCCTATTAGTAGCTCGGTCATGGAAGAACTTGGTATTTTTATCCCCTTGGGAAAGCCAGAGGGTGCGAGATCTTTGAGCCCAATAAATTTCTTGTTCTGTTAAGAGTTTATTTAGTTCAGTTCTATAATTTAAGTATACTTGTTCATTTGTGGCAGTTAAGTGACGATATAGTAATTTATTAATTTTTTTAGTGAGGAACTTAATTCTTCCAGTTGATTTAAAACGTTGTTGGTTTTGCCATTCTTCTAGGTATGTGCCAACAGCTTCGATTTTGTCAATGACAGTTTCGGGAGTACTGGCCCAGGCCCTTTTAATTGTGTGAATATTATCTACATTATTAGCCCAGCAGCTTTCGAATCGGAAATTATTGGAAGGTTGTTTTTTGGGGTTAGAAGCCGAAGGGTCTAAATCAAGGAGAAGGAAACAATGGTCTGATTTGGCAACATACTCTGTGGTAATTCGGTAGGAAGGGTAGAGGTCTTGCCAAACTGAATTAGCTATAAATCGATCTAATCTTTCATGTATTACCGGGGTTAAGGGCCCTACTTTAGTCCATGTGAACCATCCAGAATTTGGCTTACAATCAAAGAGGTTGTTTCGTAATAGACAGTTTCGAAAATTTTTTATTTGTGATCTAGCCCTTCGGGGACCTCCTTGTTTTTCAGAGTCAGTTAATATTTCATTAAAATCCCCACCGAGAAGCCATGGGTTATTTTTAGTAGAAGAGTATAATGAATCTATAAGTTCCCATGTTTTATATTTTTGGCTAGTTTCCGAAAAACCGTGCATTCCAGTAAAAAACATTGTGGAGTTGTTCTTTGTTATTTGAGTATGAATATAACGCGACGAGTAAGAAATTAAACTTATATTAATATTGTTTACTGCAAATAGGGAAATACCGGAACACCCTTCCGTAGGGGAAATAGAAATAATGTCTAACATTCCTAGTGAAAGACATATGTGGTTACATTCTGCGTTATTTATTTTGGTTTCGCATAAGAAAATGACATCAGGGTTGGTTCGTTGGACATAGGATCGGAAATGTTGAACCGCCGGGGCTTGTCCAAGACCCTGACAGTTCCAGCATAGGATCCTCATTTTGCTCGGCGGGGCTGGGAATTAGCCGCCGCCGGAGAGTTTTTAGAGCTGCTCATCCCAGCTTTTGGAGTGGATCCTGATGGTTTGGATTTTTTCGGCGGGAGCGACACTTGTATTGGAGAGCGGTGTTTCATGCCTCGGTTCGTTGGGGCTGGTGCAGGTGCAGGTGCAGGGGCTGCATCATTGGGGTAAGTTTTAAGTAACCACTGATTAAAATCATTGAAAATTGTATCAGTGGGTTTAGAAGGCTTACTCAATTCAGAGTCAAATTTTTTAATCTGCTGGGCAGTAGGGCTGGGGACACCAAAATCATCCGTGGTGTCCCAATCATCATCAGAACCATCTTCCGGAATGGGATAGATGGTGTTCAGGGGTTGGGGCTCGAGTGGAGCTTTTTGCTTCAAATCAGCTGCAGGGGGATCTTTAACAGAGTTGGGACCTTCTTCCATGACCATGTCAACATTTTGGGCTTCCTCGGTTGCTTGTTTCGTAAAGGAGGCGGCATCACCTTCATTTAGAGAACCTATGTATTGAATATTGATTGTGGTTAGATACTTATAACCATATATATAAAATATGAGTAGGATGTAATTTAAATTACCCATATTGTTCTGGTCGGCGGGAGGAACAGTAGGGTTGGCCGAGGCTGCTGGAATATTTGTTGGGGCCACTACGAGGAGAACATATAGTAAATATTTGGACAGAATAATTTGGGGAATAAATTGAATGAAAGAAGAGATTATTGTAAATGTTAGAATAAAATTACCATTCATTGGAGGAATGTTTGGATTCAGATTCGGTTCCACATTGCGTATACGCCCACGAATACCAAGTGGGCGACATCTAGGGGGAAGGTAACGGAGCCATTCTCCGTACTGTAACTTGTTGAGATCGAGTGAAGATCGGATAGGATAGTTCTCTAATGTGTGGCTGATAATACCACAACCAGGACAGTGAGTAGGGAGTCTTTCATACTGAATACGTCACATGATTTTGTTTTCGCCTGATCCAATAAAAACAAAGCGGGTGACAGGTCTTGTGATGTTAAGCAGAATTTCAACCCGAAGGAAGTCCTTCATGTTCCCCTCAACTTCTCGGGTATCCGTTCAGAGGACATTGCCAACCATTGATCCTAGAGCATGTCCCACCAGATGGGATCGGTCAACATCAGCATAAAGTGAATCAGGGAGGGAGAATATTCGGATCCAAATTCTCATAGTATTGAAGTTGTAATCGCTTAAGGCTTTGGCTGGATCATATTCAGTAACTGCTAACCATTCATCCTTATACAACCAAGGACCGCGATTGATGATCTCATAGCAATTCTTGATTTCCTTAAACTTTATTTTGAGGAAATTATCTTGTATAACTGATATAGATACTACCTCATTAGGCTTCCAGATTCCTTCGAATGCATTCGAACAATATTCTTGATCAAATTCATCCTTCCATCAATCAATCAATGAATGAAACCTTTCTAAGGGCTTTCACTAAAGAGGAAATTCTCCATGCCTTTCAAGATATTGACCCTAGGAAAGCTCCTGGCATCGATGGCCTACCCAGTAGTTTTTTTAGACAACACTGGGACACAATGGGTGAAGATGTTATTAATCTTTGTATTAATCTTCTAAACGGCAATGCTGATATGGCCACAGTCAACAAAACTATATTAGTACTAATCCCCAAAGTCCAGGATCCAACCTCCATGAAACAACTCAGGCCAATTAGCCTCTTCACTGTCCTTTATAAAATAGTTGCCAAAACAATAGTCAACAGAATGAAACAGGCTATACCTCTATGCATAAGCCCTAATCAAGCAGCCTTTATCCAGGGACGCAACATATCAGACAACATCCTCGTTGCTCATGAAATTATCCACAATATTAACTCAGGAGCTACTAAGTCCTCTCAAGGTGCTGCTCTTAAGCTAGACATGGAGAAAGCTTTTGATAGAGTAGAATGGTCATTTCTTGCAAATGTTATGGAACGCATGGGCTTCGCATCCGAATGGATCAACCTTATAATGCGTTGCATTACTACAGTCTCCTTTTCAGTTAAAATTAATAATTCTTTCTCCCCACCCTTTCAACCTCAACGTGGTCTTCGCCAGGGGGATCCCCTATCCCCTTTCCTTTTCCTCTTTTGCACTCAAGGCCTCTCGGCTTATTTAGCTGCTACTCAACAAACTAAAATTCTTCCAGGACTAGGTGCCTGTAAATACGGGCCTAAAGTCAACCACTTGCTTTTTGCCGATGATTGCATGGTATTCATTAATACTAATCAATCTGAAGCGTCCCTTCTCAAAAAAGCTCTTCAAACGTATGCTATTGCATCCGGTCAAGCGGTTAATTTTGAGAAATCAACAATTTTCTATAACCCGCGCACACCATCCGCAACAAGAAATGCAATAAACAACCTTTTACAAGTACGTGAGGTTACTAACCCTGGAGTTTATCTAGGCATCCCACTTCTAATTGGGAAAAACAAAACGGAATCGCTAGGATTTGTGCGCGATAAAGTACATGATCGTCTCTCTAGTTGGGACAAACATCTCCTCTCTTTTAGTAGTCGAGAGATATTCATCAAAGCAGTCTTACAATCTCTTCCACAATATGTCATGTCCTGCCCGTTGGAATTTTAACTGAGTAAAAAGTATAGAAATTGAGGTTTTTGAATATAATTGTGTTGAAAATATCCTAATCAATTATTTGAAATCCTAAAATTTGATTCATACTTGTGTTGTTGTCCTTTTTTTTCTAAGTTTCGGAAGAGCAGGTCTAAATGGGCCTTACAATGGACCCGTTGGAATTTTAACTGAGTAAAAAGTTCAGAAATTGAGGTTTTGCAATATAATTGTTTTGAAAATCTCATAATCAATTACATGATCTCCTAAATTTTGATTAAAACTTGTTTTGCAGTCCTTTTGGTAGAGGTTTCGGACGAGCAGGTCTAAATGGGCCTTACAATGGGCCCGTTGGAATTTTAACTGAGTAAAAAGTACAGAAATTGAGGTTTTGCAATATAATTGTGTTGAAAAGATCCTAATCAATTATTTGAACTCCTAAAATTTGAATAAAACTTGTTTTGCGGTCCTTTTTGTAGAGGTTTCGGACGAGCAGGTCTAAATGGGCCTTTCAATAGACCCGTTGGAATTTTAACTGAGTAAAAAGTACAGAAATTGAGATTTTGCAATATAATTGTGTTGAAAGCGCCAAATCAATTACTTGAACTCCTAAAATTTAATTGAAACTTGTTTTGCGGTCCTTTTTGTCAAGGTTTCCGACGAGCAGGTCTAAATGGGCCTTTCAACGGACCCGTTGGAATTTTAACTGAGTAAAAAGTACAGAAATTGAGTTTTTGCAATATAAGTGTGTTGAGAATCTCCTAATCAATTACATGATCTCCTAATATTTGATTATAACTATTTCGCGGCCCTTTTTGTAGAGGTTTCGGACGAGCAGGTCTAAATGGGCCTTACAATGGACCCGTTGGAATTTTAACTGAGTAAAAAGTACAGAAATTGAGGTTTTGGTATATAATTGTGGTTAAAAGTACCTAATCAATTATTTGAACTCCTAAAATTTGAATAAACCTTATTTTGTGGTCCTTTTTGTCGAGGTTTCGGACGAGTAGGTCTAGATGGGCCTTTCAATGGGCCCGTTGGAATTTTAACTAAGTAAAAAGTATAGAAATTGAGGTTTTTGAATATAATTGTGTTGAAAAGCTCCTAATCAATTATTTGAACTCCTAAAATTTCATTAAAACTTGTTTTGCGGTCCTTTTTGTAGAGGTTTCGGACGAGCGGGTCGAAATGGGCCTTTCAATGGACCTGTTGAAATTTTAACTGAGTAAAAAGTAAAGAAATTGAGCTTTTGCAATATAATTGTGTTGAAAAGCTCCTAATCAATTACATGAACTCGTAAGATTTGATTAAAACTTGTTTTGCAGTCCTTTTTGTAGAGGTTTCGGACGAGCGGGTCGAAATGGGCCTTTCAATGGACCCGTTGAAATTTTAACTGAGTAAAAAGTACAGAAATTGAGGTTTTGCAATATAATTGTGTTGAAAAGCTCCTAATCAATTATTTGAACTCCTAAAATTTGAATAAACTTTTTTGCGGTCCTTTTTGTAGAGGTTTCGGACGAGAAGGTCTAAATGGGCCTTTCAATGGGCCCGTTGGAATTTTAACTGAGTAAAAAGTATAAAAATTGAGGTTTTTCAATATAATTGTGTTGAAAAGCTCCTAATCAATTATTTGAACTCCTAAAGTTTGATTAAAACTTGTTTTGCGGTCCTTTTTGTCGAGGTTTCGGATGAGCATGTCTAAATGGGCCTTTCAATGGACCCGTTGGAATTTGAACTAAGTAAAAAGTACAAAAAATGAGGTTTTGCAATATAATTGTGTTGAAAAGCTCCTAATCAATTACATGAACTCCTAAGATTTGATTAAAACTTGTTTTGCAGTCCTTTTTGTAGAGGTTTCGGACGAGCGGGTCGAAGTGGGCCTTTCAATAGACCCGTTGAAAAAAAAAATTGAAGTAAAAAGGGCGGGCCTCATTAAAAACCCCTCTAACCACCCTGAACCGAAGTAAAGGGTGAACCTAAGGGGGAAAAGAGTGCCCTGATGTATATTATTATTATAATAAAAAGGTTGGGAATCAACCAACACAGTGTTCTGAATACATGCAGGAATAATTGAATCAAAGTAAACTGAAAAAGCAGAATGCAAAGCCCAAGTAGCTAAAGTATGGGCTACAAAGTTAGCAGATCGAGGTACAAATTGCAACCGAAGTCGCGGAATAGTATCAAGCAGGGCCTTGGCCATCGCAATCTGGGGGCCAAACAAGGAAGCATCATCTGTGGTACGAGTGAGCTTGTTGATGATGACAGCAGAGTCGGATTCAAGGAGCACATCACGCCAACCTCTATCCACAGACAACGTGATCCCGGTAACAACAGCATGAAGCTCTGCCACATTTGCATTAGCACAACCGGCCTCATGGACAGCACAACCACCAAGGATGGTTCCATAGATATCTCAGGCAACGACTACAAAAGCAGCGGAGCCAGACTCCGGGTAGAACGCACCATCAACATTGATCTTTACTGTTGCGGGTGGTGGAGACCTCCATCGTGGCAGTGCAGGGCGGGTTCGGCAAGAGGTGACTGCATGGTTGGGAGGGAGTTGGCACTGGCGTAATCCTGTAGAAGTCCTTGTGCATTCATGGCGGTTAACCATGGTGGCTGCAATCGTACAGAGTGGACCCAATCATTTTGACGGTTCCAAATGTTCCAAAGCACGGTTAGGAAAAGAGCAAATCTCGTACTAGTCAGACCCTTAGTGCCTTCGGTTAACCAGGAAGCCATGGTGGAGGCGCGAGTAGAATAGAGAACGGGCAGTAATCCTGCCAGCTGTAGGACCTCCAGTGCCCTTGGACAGTCTCGGAGCGCATGCAAGGTCGTTTCCTGAATATTGGGACAAAATGGGCAGTGGCCAGGGGATAAATTGGCCGCAAATAGTCGATCTCCCGTGGGGAGTGCATCACGGCCCACCCTCCAACCAAAAGATCGGACCTTAGGCAGTGTTGGCGCCTTATATATGGTTCTCCAAAGGGGGGTCGGTCGTGGAAGGGGTCGGCAAGGTTGCTGTAAAAAGAAATACCCGGATCAGACTGAATAGATCCTGAAGTAATGGTGATCCCATATCAGGGAGTCTCTTCCATCACCGGTAATTGGGATGCAAAGGATACGGTCGGCATCATCCCCATCAAAATAGGTGCGAATCTTATTCTCATCCCAACTTAACATGCCGCGTGCCATAAAGTCACGACAGCGGCTTGGGATCTCTTCGTTATCCATATACTCACCAAAAAGTGTAATCGGGGAAGAACCACCCCAATTATCTTGATGAATGTGTATGTTACTGTTGTAACCCGGTCTCCAAAAGAAGCCCAGTCCCAGCAATTCAATAGCACGAAATATGCCACGCCAAGCAAAAGATGCACGCCTATCGGCCGTGGCATGCAGAAGGTCACCTGATGGAAAGTACTTGGATCAAAGCACACGGGCCAGCAGGGACTCTGGGTCGGAAATCAAGCGCCAAATTTGCATACCCAGAAGAGCGATATTAAAATCATGAAGATCACAAAAACCGAGTCCCCTACAGATTTTGGGGCACAGAGGGTGTCCCAAGATAGCAGTGGCCATCCTCGCCGATTACTACGGCCTGACCACCAAAAACGGCGGATAGAGACCGTCATATCGTCTATGATATTTTGTGGCAGCAGGTAGCATGACATGATATACTGTGGCATTGCATGTGCCACTGATTTGATAGTAGTTTCCCGACCACTAAACGGTAGGAAATTGTTGTCCCATTTTCTCATGCGAGAGTTCACCTTATCGCGAACATATCCAAGCGTCGCAGTCTAGTTCCTTTTGATCAACAATGGAACCCCAAGGTAGATCCCTGGGTCATCCACGATACGCACACCAAGAACCGAATGGATAGCGTGCAAAAATTCTGGCGCACATTTAGTGCTACAAAAAGCTATCGACTTCTCGAAATTGACTATTTGTCCAGAGGAGGATGCATAGAGAAGAAGAATATCTCGCAATCTGGCCACTTCCTCCAGGCAATTCCGCAGGAATACCATGCTATCATCAGCGAAGAGAAGGTGAGTGACTCGAGGCCCTTTACGACTAGCGTTGAGACCCAAGAGACTTCCCTCCTGATGTTCCCTTTCCAGCGGACTCTACCCCTCGTTATTGTTTTGAGTGAAGGCTTAGGGGATGGTGCACGGAGCCAATCACCATAAGGTAAGCCTGCACTAGGCTTGTCTTTGAAATCAGCGCAAGTAGCCCGGAGATGAGATAGCATCCCACATCCAAGACAAAATGTTGGGAGCTTCTCATATTGGATGGGCAGCATCTTGGGTTTAGAGTCACCGTCGGCTAGCGCCACTCCACGTCGAAGTGGCTGTGAGATATCAACCAAAACACCTACTCGTAAGAATTTCACCATATTGCCTTCTTCATCCTTACGTGTGTCAGTGCTTATAACAGCTCCTAAACTACTGCCCAGGGCACGTCAGGCTGCATGAGCCACCGTATCTCCCATCATCATTGCCAGAGGGACCCTGAGTATACGAACCCAAATTCTCATATGAGTGAACTGATACTCATCAATTTTCAATTGAGGTTGGATATGGACAAGGGCTAACCAATCCCACTTGAAGGTCCAAGGACCCCTTTTTAGGATGTCTCTCACTCTAGCTGCAGATTCGAACTTGAATAAGAAGTAACTGCATCCAAGGGGAGTGATAGAGGATACCCTATCGTTCTTCCACACTGTCGTAAAGACTCTTACAAGGGCAGACTCATCAACCTTAGCCGTGGGAAATAGTTTCCCTAGTAAGGAGCATTTGTGATCGTCAAGAGGTGCAGATTTGGTAGCTGTAGGAGCAAAGACCACACTTTGTTCTTCTGCAGTAAATTGCAGGTTGTCGAAATGGTCAAGGAATGAGTCGGAGGAAGCCATGGCAAGGAGGTTTATAGACACATGATGATATAAAAGAAAATGGTGAATGTAAGACCAAGGTGGGGAATGGTTGCTGTTATACTCAGTGAAGTAGAGATAGGTGAAAGGCCTAGGGTAAAGCTTATCAAGATGATTTAAAAAAAGAATAAAGAATCCTGATATCTCGAAAGATATTGTAGGATTTTTATTTTTGAAACTCAAAAGTTGGATATGTTTATCAAGATAAATCCAGAAAATAAAATTAAAAAAGAATCCTATCATCTCAAGATATAATTTAGATTCTTTAAAATTTAAATTCAAAAGTGGAGGAAAAATAGAGAGTGATATTAATTTGAAAATAGAAGAGCTAATAGCTTTCTTCCACAAAAAAGGGGATGGAATCTGGCGAGATAATGATTAACAGATTCCTCGATGCTAGGAACTGTGGAAAGATTATGGTGGGAGAGTCCCTGTCATGTAGGGAACTCTGACAACTGGCTGCAACGGTGCCGGCCAGGCAGGTCCGGTCTGCACCACCAACGTTATGGTGGTTAAACATGGTGCTATCTGCACTGAACCATGCTTCAGATTTGCCATCCTCGAAGCTGAGACTATCGAGGAATGGAAAAGAGGACCCCTCGATCCCAGGAAAACGTTGGGTAGGTGGACCTTGGCTAATGAAAAAACCAAATCTGTGGGCAAACTTAGATTGGCTTATCGTAAAAATAACCAAAAGAATTCCGGCCAGCTTAACTGATATGGCCATTGAATCCATGCAAATAACAGAAATATTACTTGTTATGCATGGGGTTTTACGTGTAGCAAGCAGCCATGCATGAAAAGTCACAGTGTTATAATTTTCGATTGGCCTGGAAATACAAGGCTTTGAAAGCCAGGAAAAGCCATAAACCCTAGACGGGGAGGCTGAACAATGATAGGCTTCCCATTGGGATAGCCTGTCGTAAAACCAACTGACGTTGGAGTAAAATATCGGTGATTGGGAAGCCCTAGGCTTAGCACCACCGTTGTAGAGTAATCTTGTGCTCGAAATAAAAACCTCCTTAGTAGATGGAACCCATAAAACAATCCATGAGATTTGAATAATGAGCCAAAGAAAATTAAATATAAATTCCCTTCGGCTGTTGGAATGAAAGAGAGAAGCTAACGTTGTTAAGGATTTAGATAAGAGCCATGGTGGTTGTGGTGGTGTTGGCGGCGGTGTGAGTAGGATCTGGGGCAGAGGAGACGGTGTGGGACGGTGGTTGGGAGGTGGCAGGGGGAAGAAGTGAGGAGAGAGGATGTGAATGAGGATAGAGAGAGTTGAGAGAATTTTCATTCCAAAAGACACTTACCCGTTGAAATTTAAACTGAGTAAAAAGTATAGAAATTGAGGTTTTGCAATATAATTGTGTTGAAAAGCTCATAATCAATTATTTGAACTCCTAAATTTTGAATAAAACTTTTTTGCGGTCCTTTTTGTAGAGTTTCGGACAAGCAGGTCTAAATGGGCCTTTCAATGGGCCCGTTAGAATTTTAACTGAGTAAAAAGTATAAAAATTGAGGCTTTTCAATATAATTGTGTTGAAAAGCTCCTAATCAATTATTTGAACTCCTAAAATTTGATTAAAACTTGTTTTGCGGTCCTTTTTGTCGAGGTTTCGGACGAGCAGGTCTAAATGGGCCTTTCAATGGACCCGTTGGAATTTTAACTGCGTAAAAAGTACAGAAATTGAGGTTTTGCAATATAATTGTGTTGAAAATCTCCTAATCAATTACATGATCTCCTAAAATTTGATTAAAACTTGTTTTGCGGCCCTTTTTGTAAAGGTTTCGGACGAGGAGGTCTAAATGGGCCTTTCAATGGACCTGTTGGAATTTTAACTGAGTAGAAAGTATAAAAATTGAGGTTTTACAATATAATTGTGTTGAAAATCTCCTAATCAATTATTTGAACTCCTAAAATTTGAATAAAACGTTTTTGTGGTCCTTTTTGTAGAGGTTTCGGGCGAGCAGGTCTAAATGGGCCTTTCAATGGACCCGTTGGAATTTTAACTGAGTAAAAGGTACAGAAAATTGAGGTTTTTCAATATAATTGTGTTGAAAAGCTCCTAATCAATTATTTGAACTCCTAAAATTTGATTAAAACCTGTTTTGCGGTCCTTTTTGTCGAGGCTTCGGACGAGCAGGTCTAAATGGGCCTTTCAATGGACCCGTTGGAATTTTAACTGAGTAAAAAGTACATAAATTGAGATTTTGCAATATAAGTGTGTTGAAAATCTCCTAATCAATTACATGATCTCCTAAATTTTGATTAAAACTTGTTTTGTGGCACTATTTGTAGAGGTTTCGAATGAAAAGGTCTAAATGGGCCTTACATTGGACCCGTTGGAATTTAACTGAGCAAAAAGTACAGAAATTGAGGTTTTGCAATATAATTGTGTTTGAAAGCTGCTAATCAAATATTTGAACTCCTAAAATTTGATTAAAACTTGTTTTGCGGTCCTTTTTGTCGAGGTTTCGGACGAGCATGTCTAAATGAGCCTTTCAATAGACCCGTTGGAATTTTAACTAGGTAAAAAGTACAGAAATTGAGGTTTTGCAATATAATTATGTTGTAAAGCTCCAAATCAATTATTTGAACTCCTAAAATTTGATTGAAACTTGTTTTGCGGTCCTTTTTGTCGAGGTTTCCGACGAGCAGGTCTAAATGGACCTTTCAACGGACCAGTTGGAATTTTAACTGAGTAAAAAGTACAGAAATTGAGGTTTTGAAATATAAGTGTGTTGAGAATCTCCTAATCAATTACATGATCTCCTAATATTTGATTATAACTTGTTTCACGGCCTTCTTTGTAGAGGTTTCGGACGAGCAGGTCTAAATGGGCCTTACAATGGACCCGTTGGAATTTTAACTGAGTAAAAAGTATAGAAATTGAGTTTTTGCAATATAATTGTGGTTAAAAGCTCCTAATCAATTATTTGAACTCATAAAATTTGAATAAAACTTGTTTTGTGGTCTTTTTTGTCGAGGTTTCGGACGAGTAGGTCTAAATGGGCCTTTCAATGGGCCTGTTGGAATTTTAACTGAGTAAAAAGTATAGAAATTGAGGTTTATGAATATAATTGTGTTGAAAAGATCCTAATCAATTATTTGAAATCCTAAAATTTGATTCATACTTGTGTTGCGGTCCTTTTTTTTTCTAAGTTTCGGAAGAGCAGGTCTAAATGGGCCTTACAATGGACCCGTTGGAATTTTAACTAAGTAAAAAGTTCAGAAATTGAGGTTTTGCAATATAATTATTTTGAAAATCTCATAATCAATTACATGATCTCCTAAATTTTGATTAAAACTTGTTTTGCAGTCCTTTTGGTAGAGGTTTCGGACGAGCAGGTCTAAATGGGCCTTACAATGGGCCCGTTGGAATTTTAATTGAGTAAAAAGTACAGAAATTGAGGTTTTTCAATATAATTGTGTTGAAAAGATCCTAATCAATTATTTGAACTCCTAAAATTTGAATAAAACTTGTTTTGCGGTCCTTTTTGTCGAGGTTTCGGACGAGCATGTCTAAATGGGCCTTTCAATAGACCCGTTGGAATTTTAACTAGGTAAAAAGTACATAAATTGAGGTTTTGCAATATAATTGTGTTGAAAATCTCCAAATCAATTACTGGAACTCCTAAAATTTGATTGAAACTTGTTTTGCGGTCCTTTTTGTCGAGGTTTCCGACGAGCAGGTCTAAATGCGCCTTTCAACGGACCCGTTGGAATTTTAACTGAGTAAAAAGTACAGAAATTGAGGTTTTGAAATATAAGTGTGTTGAGAATCTCCTAATCAATTACATGATCTCCTAATATTTGATTATAACTTGTTTCACGGCCTTTTTTGTCGAGGTTTCGGACGAGCAGGTCTAAATGGGCCTTTCAATGGACCCGTTGGAATTTTAACTACGTAAAAAGTACAGAAATTGAGGTTTTGCATTATAATTGTGTTGAAAATCTCCTAATCAATTACATGATCTCCTAAAATTTGATTAAAACTTGTTTTGCGGCCCTTTTTGTAAAGGTTTCGGACGAGGAGGTCTAAATGGGCCTTTCAATGGACCTGTTGGAATTTTAACTGAGTTGAAAGTATAAAAATTGAGGTTTTACAATATAATTGTGTTGAAAATCTCCTAATCAATTATTTAAACTCCCAAAATTTGAATAAAACGTTTTTGCGGTCCTTTTTGTAGAGGTTTCGGGCGAGCAGGTCTAAATGGGCCTTTCAATGGACCCGTTGGAATTTTAACTGAGTAAAAGGTACAGAAAATTGAGGTTTTTCAATATAATTGTGTTGAAAAGCTCCTAATCAATTATTTGAACTCCTAAAATGTGATTAAAACCTGTTTTGCGGTCCTTTTTGTCGAGGCTTCGGACGAGCAGGTCTAAATGGGCCTTTCAATGGACCCGTTGGAATTTTAACTGAGTAAAAAGTACATAAATTGAGATTTTGCAATATAAGTGTGTTGAAAATCTCCTAATCAATTACATGATCTCCTAAATTTTGATTAAAACTTGTTTTGTGGCCCTATTTGTAGAGGTTTCGAACGAAAAGGTCTAAATGGGCCTTACATTGGACCCGTTGGAATTTAACTGAGTAAAAAGTACAGAAATTGAGGTTTTGCAATATAATTGTGTTTGAAAGCTGCTAATCAAATATTTGAACTCCTAAAATTTGATTAAAACTTGTTTTGCGGTCCTTTTTGTCGAGGTTTCGGACGAGCATGTCTAAATGGGCCTTTCAATAGACCCGTTGGAATTTTAACTAGGTAAAAAGTACAGAAATTGAGGTTTTGCAATATAATTGTGTTGAAAAGCTCCAAATCAATTATTTGAACTCCTAAAATTTGATTGAAACTTGTTTTGCGGTCCTTTTTGTCGAGGTTTCCGACGAGCAGGTCTAAATGGGCCTTTCAACGGACCCGTTGGAATTTTAACTGAGTAAAAAGTACAGAAATTGAGGTTTTGAAATATAAGTGTGTTGAGAATCTCCTAATCAATTACATGATCTCCTAATATTTGATTATAACTTGTTTCACGGCCTTTTTTGTAGAGGTTTCGGACGAGCAGGTCTAAATGGGCCTTACAATGGACCCGTTGGAATTTTAACTGAGTAAAAAGTACATAAATTGAGGTTTTGCAATATAATTGTGGTTAAAAGTTCCTAATCAATTATTTGAACTCCTAAAATTTGAATAAAACTTGTTTTGTGGTCCTTTTTGTCGAGGTTTCGAACGAGTAGGTCTAAATGGGCCTTTCAATGGGCCCGTTGGAATTTTAACTAAGTAAAAAGTATAGAAATTGAGGTTTTTGAATATAATTGTGTTGAAAAGATCCTAATCAATTATTTTAAATCCTAAAATTTGATTCATACTTGTGTTGCGGTCCTTTTTTTTCTAAGTTTCGGAAGAGCAGGTCTAAATGGGCCTTACAATGGACCCGTTGGAATTTTAACTGAGTAAAAAGTTCAGAAATTGAGGTTTTGCAATATAATTATTTTGAAAATCTCATAATCAATTACATGATCTCCTAAATTTTGATTAAAACTTGTTTTGCAGTCCTTTTGGTAGAGGTTTCGGACGAGCAGGTCTAAATGGGCCTTACAATGGGCCCGTTGGAATTTTAACTGAGTAAAAAGTACAGAAATTGAGGTTTTGCAATATAATTGTGTTGAAAAGATCCTAATCAATTATTTGAACTCCTAAAATTTGAATAAAACTTGTTTTGCGGTCCTTTTTGTAGAGGTTTCGGACGAGCAGGTCTAAATGGGCCTTTCAATGGACCCGTTGGAATTTTAACTGAGTAAAAAGTACAGAAATTGAGGATTTACAATATAATTGTGTTGAAAAGTTCCAAATCAATTATTTGAACTCCTAAAATTTGATTGAAACTTGTTTTGCGGTCCTTTTTGTCGAGGTTTCCGACGAGCAAGTCTAAATGGGCCTTTCAACGAACCCGTTGGAATTTTAACTGAGTAAAAAGTACATAAATTGAGTTTTTGCAATATAAGTGTGTTGAGAATCTCCTAATCAATTACATGATCTCATAATATTTGATTATAACTATTTTGCGGCCCTTTTTGTAGAGGTTTCGGACGAGCAGGTCTAAATGGGATTTCAATGGACCCGTTGGAATTTTAACTGAGTAAAAAGTACGGAAATTGAGGTTTTGCAATATAATTGTGTTGAAAATCTCCTAATTAATTATTTGAACTCCTAAAATTCGATTAAAACTTGTTTTGTAGTCCTTTTTGTAGAGGTTTCGGACGAGCTGGTCTAAATGGGCCTTTCAATGGACCCGTTGAAATTTTAACTAAGTAAAAAGTACAGAAATTGAGGTTTTTCAATATAATTGTGTTGAAAATCTCTTAATCAATTATTTGAACTTCTAAAATTTGAATAAAACTTTTTTGTCGTCTTTTTATTCGAGGTTTCGGACGAGCAGGTCTAAATGATCCTTACAATGGGCCTTTTGGAATTTTAACTAAGTAAAAAGTATAAAAATTGTGGTTTTTCAATATAATTGTGTTGAAAAGCTCATAATCAATTATTTGAACCCATAAAACTTGATTAAAACTTGTTTTGCGGTCCTTTTTGTCGAGGCTTCGGACGAGCAGGTCTAAATGGGCCTTTCAATGGACCCATTGGAATTTTAACTGGGTAAAAAGTACATAAATTGAGATTTTGCAATATAAGTGTGTTGAAAATCTCCTAATCAATTACATGATCTCCTAAATTTTGATTAAAACTTGTTTTGTGGCCCTATTTGTAGAGGTTTCGAACGAAAAGGTCTAAATGGGCCTTACATTGGACCCGTTGGAATTTAACTGAGTAAAAAGTACAGAAATTGAGGTTTTGCAATATAATTGTGTTTGAAATCTGCTAATCAAATATTTGAACTCCTAAAATTTGATTAAAACTTGTTTTGTGGTCCTTTTTGTCGAGGTTTCGGACGAGCATGTCTAAATGGGCCTTTCAATAGACCCGTTGGAATTTTAACTAGGTAAAAAGTACAGAAATTGAGGTTTTGCAATATAATTGTGTTGAAAAGCTCCAAATCAATTATTTGAACTCCTAAAATTTGATTGAAACTTGTTTTGCGGTCCTTTTTGTCGAGGTTTCCGACGAGCAGGTCTAAATGGGCCTTTCAACGGACCCGTTGGAATTTTAACTGAGTAAAAAGTACAGAAATTGAGGTTTTGAAATATAAGTGTGTTGAGAATCTCCTAATCAATTACATGATCTCCTAATATTTGATTATAACTTGTTTCCCGACCTTTTTTGTAGAGGTTTCGGACGAGCAGGTCTAAATGGGCCTTACAATGGACCCGTTGGAATTTTAACTGAGTAAAAAGTACAGAAATTGAGGTTTTGCAATATAATTGTGGTTAAAAGCTCCTAATAAATTATTTGAACTCCTAAAATTTAAATAAAACTTGTTTTGTGGTACTTTTTGTCGAGGTTTCGGACGAGTAGGTCTAGATGGGCCTTTCAATGGGCCCGTTGGAATTTTAAATGAGTAAAAAGTATAGAAATTGAGGTTTTCGAATATAATTGTGTTGAAAAGATCCTAATCAATTATTTGAAATCCTAAAATTTGATTCATACTTGTGTTGCGGTCCTTTTTTTTCTAAGTTTCGGAAGAGCAGGTCTAAATGGGCCTTACAATGGACCCGTTGGAATTTTAACTGAGTAAAAAGTTCAGAAATTGAGGTTTTGCAATATAATTGTTTTCAAAATCTCATAATCAATTACATGATCTCCTAAATTTTGATTAAAACTTGTTTTGTAGTCCTTTTGGTAGAGGTTTCGGACGAGCAGGTCTAAATGGGCCTTACAATAGGCCCGTTGGAATTTTTACTGAGTAAAAAGTACAGAAATTGAGGTTTTGCAATATAATTGTGTTGAAAAGATTCTAATCAATTATTTGAACTCCTAAAATTTGAATAAAACTTGTTTTGCGGTCCTTTTTGTAGAGGTTTCGGACGAGCAGGTCTAAATGGGCCTTTCAATGGACCCGTTGGAATTTTAACTGAGTAAAAAGTACAGAAAATTGAGGTTTTTCAATATAATTGTGTTGAAAAGCTCCTAATCAATTATTTGAACTCCTAAAATGTGATTAAAACCTGTTTTGCGGTCCTTTTTGTCGAGGCTTCGGACGAGCAGGTCTAAATGGGCCTTTCAATGGACCCGTTGGAATTTTAACTGAGTAAAAAGTACATAAATTGAGATTTTGCAATATAAGTGTGTTGAAAATCTCCTAATCAATTACATGATCTCCTAAATTTTGATTAAAACTTGTTTTGTGGCCCTATTTGTAGAGGTTTCGAACGAAAAGGTCTAAATGGGCCTTACATTGGACCCGTTGGAATTTAACTGAGTAAAAAGTACAGAAATTGAGGTTTTGCAATATAATTGTGTTTGAAAGCTGCTAATCAAATATTTGAACTCCTAAAATTTGATTAAAACTTGTTTTGCGGTCCTTTTTGTCGAGGTTTCGGACGAGCATGTCTAAATGGGCCTTTCAATAGACCCGTTGGAATTTTAACTAGGTAAAAAGTACAGAAATTGAGGTTTTGCAATATAATTGTGTTGAAAAGCTCCAAATCAATTATTTGAACTCCTAAAATTTGATTGAAACTTGTTTTGCGGTCCTTTTTGTCGAGGTTTCCGACGAGCAGGTCTAAATGGGCCTTTCAACGGACCCGTTGGAATTTTAACTGAGTAAAAAGTACAGAAATTGAGGTTTTGAAATATAAGTGTGTTGAGAATCTCCTAATCAATTACATGATCTCCTAATATTTGATTATAACTTGTTTCACGGCCTTTTTTGTAGAGGTTTCGGACGAGCAGGTCTAAATGGGCCTTACAATGGACCCGTTGGAATTTTAACTGAGTAAAAAGTACATAAATTGAGGTTTTGCAATATAATTGTGGTTAAAAGTTCCTAATCAATTATTTGAACTCCTAAAATTTGAATAAAACTTGTTTTGTGGTCCTTTTTGTCGAGGTTTCGAACGAGTAGGTCTAAATGGGCCTTTCAATGGGCCCGTTGGAATTTTAACTAAGTAAAAAGTATAGAAATTGAGGTTTTTGAATATAATTGTGTTGAAAAGATCCTAATCAATTATTTTAAATCCTAAAATTTGATTCATACTTGTGTTGCGGTCCTTTTTTTTCTAAGTTTCGGAAGAGCAGGTCTAAATGGGCCTTACAATGGACCCGTTGGAATTTTAACTGAGTAAAAAGTTCAGAAATTGAGGTTTTGCAATATAATTATTTTGAAAATCTCATAATCAATTACATGATCTCCTAAATTTTGATTAAAACTTGTTTTGCAGTCCTTTTGGTAGAGGTTTCGGACGAGCAGGTCTAAATGGGCCTTACAATGGGCCCGTTGGAATTTTAACTGAGTAAAAAGTACAGAAATTGAGGTTTTGCAATATAATTGTGTTGAAAAGATCCTAATCAATTATTTGAACTCCTAAAATTTGAATAAAACTTGTTTTGCGGTCCTTTTTGTAGAGGTTTCGGACGAGCAGGTCTAAATGGGCCTTTCAATGGACCCGTTGGAATTTTAACTGAGTAAAAAGTACAGAAATTGAGGATTTACAATATAATTGTGTTGAAAAGTTCCAAATCAATTATTTGAACTCCTAAAATTTGATTGAAACTTGTTTTGCGGTCCTTTTTGTCGAGGTTTCCGACGAGCAAGTCTAAATGGGCCTTTCAACGAACCCGTTGGAATTTTAACTGAGTAAAAAGTACATAAATTGAGTTTTTGCAATATAAGTGTGTTGAGAATCTCCTAATCAATTACATGATCTCATAATATTTGATTATAACTATTTTGCGGCCCTTTTTGTAGAGGTTTCGGACGAGCAGGTCTAAATGGGATTTCAATGGACCCGTTGGAATTTTAACTGAGTAAAAAGTACGGAAATTGAGGTTTTGCAATATAATTGTGTTGAAAATCTCCTAATTAATTATTTGAACTCCTAAAATTCGATTAAAACTTGTTTTGTAGTCCTTTTTGTAGAGGTTTCGGACGAGCTGGTCTAAATGGGCCTTTCAATGGACCCGTTGAAATTTTAACTAAGTAAAAAGTACAGAAATTGAGGTTTTTCAATATAATTGTGTTGAAAATCTCTTAATCAATTATTTGAACTTCTAAAATTTGAATAAAACTTTTTTGTCGTCTTTTTATTCGAGGTTTCGGACGAGCAGGTCTAAATGATCCTTACAATGGGCCTTTTGGAATTTTAACTAAGTAAAAAGTATAAAAATTGTGGTTTTTCAATATAATTGTGTTGAAAAGCTCATAATCAATTATTTGAACCCATAAAACTTGATTAAAACTTGTTTTGCGGTCCTTTTTGTCGAGGCTTCGGACGAGCAGGTCTAAATGGGCCTTTCAATGGACCCATTGGAATTTTAACTGGGTAAAAAGTACATAAATTGAGATTTTGCAATATAAGTGTGTTGAAAATCTCCTAATCAATTACATGATCTCCTAAATTTTGATTAAAACTTGTTTTGTGGCCCTATTTGTAGAGGTTTCGAACGAAAAGGTCTAAATGGGCCTTACATTGGACCCGTTGGAATTTAACTGAGTAAAAAGTACAGAAATTGAGGTTTTGCAATATAATTGTGTTTGAAATCTGCTAATCAAATATTTGAACTCCTAAAATTTGATTAAAACTTGTTTTGTGGTCCTTTTTGTCGAGGTTTCGGACGAGCATGTCTAAATGGGCCTTTCAATAGACCCGTTGGAATTTTAACTAGGTAAAAAGTACAGAAATTGAGGTTTTGCAATATAATTGTGTTGAAAAGCTCCAAATCAATTATTTGAACTCCTAAAATTTGATTGAAACTTGTTTTGCGGTCCTTTTTGTCGAGGTTTCCGACGAGCAGGTCTAAATGGGCCTTTCAACGGACCCGTTGGAATTTTAACTGAGTAAAAAGTACAGAAATTGAGGTTTTGAAATATAAGTGTGTTGAGAATCTCCTAATCAATTACATGATCTCCTAATATTTGATTATAACTTGTTTCCCGACCTTTTTTGTAGAGGTTTCGGACGAGCAGGTCTAAATGGGCCTTACAATGGACCCGTTGGAATTTTAACTGAGTAAAAAGTACAGAAATTGAGGTTTTGCAATATAATTGTGGTTAAAAGCTCCTAATAAATTATTTGAACTCCTAAAATTTAAATAAAACTTGTTTTGTGGTACTTTTTGTCGAGGTTTCGGACGAGTAGGTCTAGATGGGCCTTTCAATGGGCCCGTTGGAATTTTAAATGAGTAAAAAGTATAGAAATTGAGGTTTTCGAATATAATTGTGTTGAAAAGATCCTAATCAATTATTTGAAATCCTAAAATTTGATTCATACTTGTGTTGCGGTCCTTTTTTTTCTAAGTTTCGGAAGAGCAGGTCTAAATGGGCCTTACAATGGACCCGTTGGAATTTTAACTGAGTAAAAAGTTCAGAAATTGAGGTTTTGCAATATAATTGTTTTCAAAATCTCATAATCAATTACATGATCTCCTAAATTTTGATTAAAACTTGTTTTGTAGTCCTTTTGGTAGAGGTTTCGGACGAGCAGGTCTAAATGGGCCTTACAATAGGCCCGTTGGAATTTTTACTGAGTAAAAAGTACAGAAATTGAGGTTTTGCAATATAATTGTGTTGAAAAGATTCTAATCAATTATTTGAACTCCTAAAATTTGAATAAAACTTGTTTTGCGGTCCTTTTTGTAGAGGTTTCGGACGAGCAGGTCTAAATGGGCCTTTCAATGGACCCGTTGGAATTTTAACTGAGTAAAAAGTACAGAAAATTGAGGTTTTTCAATATAATTGTGTTGAAAAGCTCCTAATCAATTATTTGAACTCCTAAAATGTGATTAAAACCTGTTTTGCGGTCCTTTTTGTCGAGGCTTCGGACGAGCAGGTCTAAATGGGCCTTTCAATGGACCCGTTGGAATTTTAACTGAGTAAAAAGTACATAAATTGAGATTTTGCAATATAAGTGTGTTGAAAATCTCCTAATCAATTACATGATCTCCTAAATTTTGATTAAAACTTGTTTTGTGGCCCTATTTGTAGAGGTTTCGAACGAAAAGGTCTAAATGGGCCTTACATTGGACCCGTTGGAATTTAACTGAGTAAAAAGTACAGAAATTGAGGTTTTGCAATATAATTGTGTTTGAAAGCTGCTAATCAAATATTTGAACTCCTAAAATTTGATTAAAACTTGTTTTGCGGTCCTTTTTGTCGAGGTTTCGGACGAGCATGTCTAAATGGGCCTTTCAATAGACCCGTTGGAATTTTAACTAGGTAAAAAGTACAGAAATTGAGGTTTTGCAATATAATTGTGTTGAAAAGCTCCAAATCAATTATTTGAACTCCTAAAATTTGATTGAAACTTGTTTTGCGGTCCTTTTTGTCGAGGTTTCCGACGAGCAGGTCTAAATGGGCCTTTCAACGGACCCGTTGGAATTTTAACTGAGTAAAAAGTACAGAAATTGAGGTTTTGAAATATAAGTGTGTTGAGAATCTCCTAATCAATTACATGATCTCCTAATATTTGATTATAACTTGTTTCACGGCCTTTTTTGTAGAGGTTTCGGACGAGCAGGTCTAAATGGGCCTTACAATGGACCCGTTGGAATTTTAACTGAGTAAAAAGTACATAAATTGAGGTTTTGCAATATAATTGTGGTTAAAAGTTCCTAATCAATTATTTGAACTCCTAAAATTTGAATAAAACTTGTTTTGTGGTCCTTTTTGTCGAGGTTTCGAACGAGTAGGTCTAAATGGGCCTTTCAATGGGCCCGTTGGAATTTTAACTAAGTAAAAAGTATAGAAATTGAGGTTTTTGAATATAATTGTGTTGAAAAGATCCTAATCAATTATTTTAAATCCTAAAATTTGATTCATACTTGTGTTGCGGTCCTTTTTTTTCTAAGTTTCGGAAGAGCAGGTCTAAATGGGCCTTACAATGGACCCGTTGGAATTTTAACTGAGTAAAAAGTTCAGAAATTGAGGTTTTGCAATATAATTATTTTGAAAATCTCATAATCAATTACATGATCTCCTAAATTTTGATTAAAACTTGTTTTGCAGTCCTTTTGGTAGAGGTTTCGGACGAGCAGGTCTAAATGGGCCTTACAATGGGCCCGTTGGAATTTTAACTGAGTAAAAAGTACAGAAATTGAGGTTTTGCAATATAATTGTGTTGAAAAGATCCTAATCAATTATTTGAACTCCTAAAATTTGAATAAAACTTGTTTTGCGGTCCTTTTTGTAGAGGTTTCGGACGAGCAGGTCTAAATGGGCCTTTCAATGGACCCGTTGGAATTTTAACTGAGTAAAAAGTACAGAAATTGAGGATTTACAATATAATTGTGTTGAAAAGTTCCAAATCAATTATTTGAACTCCTAAAATTTGATTGAAACTTGTTTTGCGGTCCTTTTTGTCGAGGTTTCCGACGAGCAAGTCTAAATGGGCCTTTCAACGAACCCGTTGGAATTTTAACTGAGTAAAAAGTACATAAATTGAGTTTTTGCAATATAAGTGTGTTGAGAATCTCCTAATCAATTACATGATCTCATAATATTTGATTATAACTATTTTGCGGCCCTTTTTGTAGAGGTTTCGGACGAGCAGGTCTAAATGGGATTTCAATGGACCCGTTGGAATTTTAACTGAGTAAAAAGTACGGAAATTGAGGTTTTGCAATATAATTGTGTTGAAAATCTCCTAATTAATTATTTGAACTCCTAAAATTCGATTAAAACTTGTTTTGTAGTCCTTTTTGTAGAGGTTTCGGACGAGCTGGTCTAAATGGGCCTTTCAATGGACCCGTTGAAATTTTAACTAAGTAAAAAGTACAGAAATTGAGGTTTTTCAATATAATTGTGTTGAAAATCTCTTAATCAATTATTTGAACTTCTAAAATTTGAATAAAACTTTTTTGTCGTCTTTTTATTCGAGGTTTCGGACGAGCAGGTCTAAATGATCCTTACAATGGGCCTTTTGGAATTTTAACTAAGTAAAAAGTATAAAAATTGTGGTTTTTCAATATAATTGTGTTGAAAAGCTCATAATCAATTATTTGAACCCATAAAACTTGATTAAAACTTGTTTTGCGGTCCTTTTTGTCGAGGCTTCGGACGAGCAGGTCTAAATGGGCCTTTCAATGGACCCATTGGAATTTTAACTGGGTAAAAAGTACATAAATTGAGATTTTGCAATATAAGTGTGTTGAAAATCTCCTAATCAATTACATGATCTCCTAAATTTTGATTAAAACTTGTTTTGTGGCCCTATTTGTAGAGGTTTCGAACGAAAAGGTCTAAATGGGCCTTACATTGGACCCGTTGGAATTTAACTGAGTAAAAAGTACAGAAATTGAGGTTTTGCAATATAATTGTGTTTGAAATCTGCTAATCAAATATTTGAACTCCTAAAATTTGATTAAAACTTGTTTTGTGGTCCTTTTTGTCGAGGTTTCGGACGAGCATGTCTAAATGGGCCTTTCAATAGACCCGTTGGAATTTTAACTAGGTAAAAAGTACAGAAATTGAGGTTTTGCAATATAATTGTGTTGAAAAGCTCCAAATCAATTATTTGAACTCCTAAAATTTGATTGAAACTTGTTTTGCGGTCCTTTTTGTCGAGGTTTCCGACGAGCAGGTCTAAATGGGCCTTTCAACGGACCCGTTGGAATTTTAACTGAGTAAAAAGTACAGAAATTGAGGTTTTGAAATATAAGTGTGTTGAGAATCTCCTAATCAATTACATGATCTCCTAATATTTGATTATAACTTGTTTCCCGACCTTTTTTGTAGAGGTTTCGGACGAGCAGGTCTAAATGGGCCTTACAATGGACCCGTTGGAATTTTAACTGAGTAAAAAGTACAGAAATTGAGGTTTTGCAATATAATTGTGGTTAAAAGCTCCTAATAAATTATTTGAACTCCTAAAATTTAAATAAAACTTGTTTTGTGGTACTTTTTGTCGAGGTTTCGGACGAGTAGGTCTAGATGGGCCTTTCAATGGGCCCGTTGGAATTTTAAATGAGTAAAAAGTATAGAAATTGAGGTTTTCGAATATAATTGTGTTGAAAAGATCCTAATCAATTATTTGAAATCCTAAAATTTGATTCATACTTGTGTTGCGGTCCTTTTTTTTCTAAGTTTCGGAAGAGCAGGTCTAAATGGGCCTTACAATGGACCCGTTGGAATTTTAACTGAGTAAAAAGTTCAGAAATTGAGGTTTTGCAATATAATTGTTTTCAAAATCTCATAATCAATTACATGATCTCCTAAATTTTGATTAAAACTTGTTTTGTAGTCCTTTTGGTAGAGGTTTCGGACGAGCAGGTCTAAATGGGCCTTACAATAGGCCCGTTGGAATTTTTACTGAGTAAAAAGTACAGAAATTGAGGTTTTGCAATATAATTGTGTTGAAAAGATTCTAATCAATTATTTGAACTCCTAAAATTTGAATAAAACTTGTTTTGCGGTCCTTTTTGTAGAGGTTTCGGACGAGCAGGTCTAAATGGGCCTTTCAATGGACCCGTTGGAATTTTAACTGAGTAAAAAGTACAGAAAATTGAGGTTTTTCAATATAATTGTGTTGAAAAGCTCCTAATCAATTATTTGAACTCCTAAAATGTGATTAAAACCTGTTTTGCGGTCCTTTTTGTCGAGGCTTCGGACGAGCAGGTCTAAATGGGCCTTTCAATGGACCCGTTGGAATTTTAACTGAGTAAAAAGTACATAAATTGAGATTTTGCAATATAAGTGTGTTGAAAATCTCCTAATCAATTACATGATCTCCTAAATTTTTATTAAAACTTGTTTTGTGGCCCTATTTGTAGAGGTTTCGAACGAAAAGGTCTAAATGGGCCTTACATTGGACCCGTTGGAATTTAACTGAGTAAAAAGTACAGAAATTGAGGTTTTGCAATATAATTGTGTTTGAAAGCTGCTAATCAAATATTTGAACTCCTAAAATTTGATTAAAACTTGTTTTGCGGTCCTTTTTGTCGAGGTTTCGGACGAGCATGTCTAAATGGGCCTTTCAATAGACCCGTTGGAATTTTAACTAGGTAAAAAGTACAGAAATTGAGGTTTTGCAATATAATTGTGTTGAAAAGCTCCAAATCAATTATTTGAACTCCTAAAATTTGATTGAAACTTGTTTTGCGGTCCTTTTTGTCGAGGTTTCCGACGAGCAGGTCTAAATGGGCCTTTCAACGGACCCGTTGGAATTTTAACTGAGTAAAAAGTACAGAAATTGAGGTTTTGAAATATAAGTGTGTTGAGAATCTCCTAATCAATTACATGATCTCCTAATATTTGATTATAACTTGTTTCACGGCCTTTTTTGTAGAGGTTTCGGACGAGCAGGTCTAAATGGGCCTTACAATGGACCCGTTGGAATTTTAACTGAGTAAAAAGTACATAAATTGAGGTTTTGCAATATAATTGTGGTTAAAAGTTCCTAATCAATTATTTGAACTCCTAAAATTTGAATAAAACTTGTTTTGTGGTCCTTTTTGTCGAGGTTTCGAACGAGTAGGTCTAAATGGGCCTTTCAATGGGCCCGTTGGAATTTTAACTAAGTAAAAAGTATAGAAATTGAGGTTTTTGAATATAATTGTGTTGAAAAGATCCTAATCAATTATTTTAAATCCTAAAATTTGATTCATACTTGTGTTGCGGTCCTTTTTTTTCTAAGTTTCGGAAGAGCAGGTCTAAATGGGCCTTACAATGGACCCGTTGGAATTTTAACTGAGTAAAAAGTTCAGAAATTGAGGTTTTGCAATATAATTATTTTGAAAATCTCATAATCAATTACATGATCTCCTAAATTTTGATTAAAACTTGTTTTGCAGTCCTTTTGGTAGAGGTTTCGGACGAGCAGGTCTAAATGGGCCTTACAATGGGCCCGTTGGAATTTTAACTGAGTAAAAAGTACAGAAATTGAGGTTTTGCAATATAATTGTGTTGAAAAGATCCTAATCAATTATTTGAACTCCTAAAATTTGAATAAAACCTGTTTTGCGGTCCTTTTTGTAGAGGTTTCGGACGAGCAGGTCTAAATGGGCCTTTCAATGGACCCGTTGGAATTTTAACTGAGTAAAAAGTACAGAAATTGAGGATTTACAATATAATTGTGTTGAAAAGTTCCAAATCAATTATTTGAACTCCTAAAATTTGATTGAAACTTGTTTTGCGGTCCTTTTTGTCGAGGTTTCCGACGAGCAAGTCTAAATGGGCCTTTCAACGAACCCGTTGGAATTTTAACTGAGTAAAAAGTACATAAATTGAGTTTTTGCAATATAAGTGTGTTGAGAATCTCCTAATCAATTACATGATCTCATAATATTTGATTATAACTATTTTGCGGCCCTTTTTGTAGAGGTTTCGGACGAGCAGGTCTAAATGGGATTTCAATGGACCCGTTGGAATTTTAACTGAGTAAAAAGTACGGAAATTGAGGTTTTGCAATATAATTGTGTTGAAAATCTCCTAATTAATTATTTGAACTCCTAAAATTCGATTAAAACTTGTTTTGTAGTCCTTTTTGTAGAGGTTTCGGACGAGCTGGTCTAAATGGGCCTTTCAATGGACCCGTTGAAATTTTAACTAAGTAAAAAGTACAGAAATTGAGGTTTTTCAATATAATTGTGTTGAAAATCTCTTAATCAATTATTTGAACTTCTAAAATTTGAATAAAACTTTTTTGTCGTCTTTTTATTCGAGGTTTCGGACGAGCAGGTCTAAATGATCCTTACAATGGGCCTTTTGGAATTTTAACTAAGTAAAAAGTATAAAAATTGTGGTTTTTCAATATAATTGTGTTGAAAAGCTCATAATCAATTATTTGAACCCATAAAACTTGATTAAAACTTGTTTTGCGGTCCTTTTTGTCGAGGCTTCGGACGAGCAGGTCTAAATGGGCCTTTCAATGGACCCATTGGAATTTTAACTGGGTAAAAAGTACATAAATTGAGATTTTGCAATATAAGTGTGTTGAAAATCTCCTAATCAATTACATGATCTCCTAAATTTTGATTAAAACTTGTTTTGTGGCCCTATTTGTAGAGGTTTCGAACGAAAAGGTCTAAATGGGCCTTACATTGGACCCGTTGGAATTTAACTGAGTAAAAAGTACAGAAATTGAGGTTTTGCAATATAATTGTGTTTGAAATCTGCTAATCAAATATTTGAACTCCTAAAATTTGATTAAAACTTGTTTTGTGGTCCTTTTTGTCGAGGTTTCGGACGAGCATGTCTAAATGGGCCTTTCAATAGACCCGTTGGAATTTTAACTAGGTAAAAAGTACAGAAATTGAGGTTTTGCAATATAATTGTGTTGAAAAGCTCCAAATCAATTATTTGAACTCCTAAAATTTGATTGAAACTTGTTTTGCGGTCCTTTTTGTCGAGGTTTCCGACGAGCAGGTCTAAATGGGCCTTTCAACGGACCCGTTGGAATTTTAACTGAGTAAAAAGTACAGAAATTGAGGTTTTGAAATATAAGTGTGTTGAGAATCTCCTAATCAATTACATGATCTCCTAATATTTGATTATAACTTGTTTCCCGACCTTTTTTGTAGAGGTTTCGGACGAGCAGGTCTAAATGGGCCTTACAATGGACCCGTTGGAATTTTAACTGAGTAAAAAGTACAGAAATTGAGGTTTTGCAATATAATTGTGGTTAAAAGCTCCTAATAAATTATTTGAACTCCTAAAATTTAAATAAAACTTGTTTTGTGGTACTTTTTGTCGAGGTTTCGGACGAGTAGGTCTAGATGGGCCTTTCAATGGGCCCGTTGGAATTTTAAATGAGTAAAAAGTATAGAAATTGAGGTTTTCGAATATAATTGTGTTGAAAAGATCCTAATCAATTATTTGAAATCCTAAAATTTGATTCATACTTGTGTTGCGGTCCTTTTTTTTTAAGTTTCGGAAGAGCAGGTCTAAATGGGCCTTACAATGGACCCGTTGGAATTTTAACTGAGTAAAAAGTTCAGAAATTGAGGTTTTGCAATATAATTGTTTTCAAAATCTCATAATCAATTACATGATCTCCTAAATTTTGATTAAAACTTGTTTTGTAGTCCTTTTGGTAGAGGTTTCGGACGAGCAGGTCTAAATGGGCCTTACAATAGGCCCGTTGGAATTTTTACTGAGTAAAAAGTACAGAAATTGAGGTTTTGCAATATAATTGTGTTGAAAAGATTCTAATCAATTATTTGAACTCCTAAAATTTGAATAAAACTTGTTTTGCGGTCCTTTTTGTAGAGGTTTCGGACGAGCAGGTCTAAATGGGCCTTTCAATGGACCCGTTGGAATTTTAACTGAGTAAAAAGTACAGAAATTGAGGTTTTGCAATATAATTGTGTTGAAAAGCTCCAAATCAATTATTTGAACTCCTAAAATTTGATTGAAACTTGTTTTGCGGTCCTTTTTGTCGAGGTTTCCGACGAGCAGGTCTAAATGGGCCTTTCAACGGACCCGTTGGAATTTTAACTGAGTAAAAAGTACATAAATTGAGTTTTTGCAATATAAGTGTGTTGAGAATCTCCTAATCAATTACATGATCTCCTAATATTTGATTATAACTTGTTTCACGACCTTTTTTGTAGAGGTTTCGGACGAGCAGGTCTAAATGGGCCTTACAATGGACCCGTTGGAATTTTAACTGAGTAAAAAGTACAGAAATTGAGGTTTTGCAATATAATTGTGGTTAAAAGCTCCTAATCAATTATTTGAACTCCTAAAATTTAAATAAAACTTGTTTTGTGGTCCTTTTTGTCGAGGTTTCGGACGAGTAGGTCTAGATGGGCCTTTCAATGGGCCCGTTGGAATTTTAACTGAGTAAAAAGTATAGAAATTGAGGTTTTCGAATATAATTGTGTTGAAAAGATCCTAATCAATTATTTGAAATCCTAAAATTTGATTCATACTTGTGTTGCGGTCCTTTTTTTTCTAAGTTTCGGAAGAGCAGGTCTAAATGGGCCTTACAATGGACCCGTTGGAATTTTAACTGAGTAAAAAGTTCAGAAATTGAGGTTTTGCAATATAATTGTTTTCAAAATCTCATAATCAATTACATGATCTCCTAAATTTTGATTAAAACTTGTTTTGTAGTCCTTTTGGTAGAGGTTTCGGACGAGCAGGTCTAAATGGGCCTTACAATAGGCCCGTTGGAATTTTTACTGAGTAAAAAGTACAGAAATTGAGGTTTTGCAATATAATTGTGTTGAAAAGATTCTAATCAATTATTTGAACTCCTAAAATTTGAATAAAACTTGTTTTGCGGTCCTTTTTGTAGAGGTTTCGGACGAGCAGGTCTAAATGGGCCTTTCAATGGACCCGTTGGAATTTTAACTGAGTAAAAAGTACAGAAATTGAGGTTTTGCAATATAATTGTGTTGAAAAGCTCCAAATCAATTATTTGAACTCCTAAAATTTGATTGAAACTTGTTTTGCGGTCCTTTTTGTCGAGGTTTCCGACGAGCAGGTCTAAATGGGCCTTTCAACGGACCCGTTGGAATTTTAACTGAGTAAAAAGTACATAAATTGAGTTTTTGCAATATAAGTGTGTTGAGAATCTCCTAATCAATTACATGATCTCCTAATATTTGATTATAACTTGTTTCACGACCTTTTTTGTAGAGGTTTCGGACGAGCAGGTCTAAATGGGCCTTACAATGGACCCGTTGGAATTTTAACTGAGTAAAAAGTACAGAAATTGAGGTTTTGCAATATAATTGTGGTTAAAAGCTCCTAATCAATTATTTGAACTCCTAAAATTTAAATAAAACTTGTTTTGTGGTCCTTTTTGTCGAGGTTTCGGACGAGTAGGTCTAGATGGGCCTTTCAATGGGCCCGTTGGAATTTTAACTGAGTAAAAAGTATAGAAATTGAGGTTTTCGAATATAATTGTGTTGAAAAGATCCTAATCAATTATTTGAAATCCTAAAATTTGATTCATACTTGTGTTGCGGTCCTTTTTTTTCTAAGTTTCGGAAGAGCAGGTCTAAATGGGCCTTACAATGGACCCGTTGGAATTTTAACTGAGTAAAAAGTTCAGAAATTGAGGTTTTGCAATATAATTGTTTTCAAAATCTCATAATCAATTACATGATCTCCTAAATTTTGATTAAAACTTGTGTTGTAGTCCTTTTGGTAGAGGTTTCGGACGAGCAGGTCTAAATGGGCCTTACAATAGGCCCGTTGGAATTTTTACTGAGTAAAAAGTACAGAAATTGAGGTTTTGCAATATAATTGTGTTGAAAAGATTCTAATCAATTATTTGAACTCCTAAAATTTGAATAAAACTTGTTTTGCGGTCCTTTTTGTAGAGGTTTCGGACGAGCAGGTCTAAATGGGCCTTTCAATGGACCCGTTGGAATTTTAACTGAGTAAAAAGTACAGAAATTGAGCTTTTGCAATATAATTGTGTTGAAAAGCTCCAAATCAATTATTTGAACTCCTAAAATTTGATTGAAACTTGTTTTGCGGTCCTTTTTGTCGAGGTTTCCGACGAGCAGGTCTAAATGGGCCTTTCAACGGACCCGTTGGAATTTTAACTGAGTAAAAAGTACATAAATTGAGTTTTTGCAATATAAGTGTGTTGAGAATCTCCTAATCAATTACATGATCTCCTAATATTTGATTATAACTTGTTTCACGACCTTTTTTGTAGAGGTTTCGGACGAGCAGGTCTAAATGGGCCTTACAATGGACCCGTTGGAATTTTAACTGAGTAAAAAGTACAGAAATTGAGGTTTTGCAATATAATTGTGGTTAAAAGCTCCTAATCAATTATTTGAACTCCTAAAATTTAAATAAAACTTGTTTTGTGGTCCTTTTTGTCGAGGTTTCGGACGAGTAGGTCTAGATGGGCCTTTCAATGGGCCCGTTGGAATTTTAACTGAGTAAAAAGTATAGAAATTGAGGTTTTCGAATATAATTGTGTTGAAAAGATCCTAATCAATTATTTGAAATCCTAAAATTTGATTCATACTTGTGTTGCGGTCCTTTTTTTTCTAAGTTTCGGAAGAGCAGGTCTAAATGGGCCTTACAATGGACCCGTTGGAATTTTAACTGAGTAAAAAGTTCAGAAATTGAGGTTTTGCAATATAATTGTTTTCAAAATCTCATAATCAATTACATGATCTCCTAAATTTTGATTAAAACTTGTTTTGTAGTCCTTTTGGTAGAGGTTTCGGACGAGCAGGTCTAAATGGGCCTTACAATAGGCCCGTTGGAATTTTTACTGAGTAAAAAGTACAGAAATTGAGGTTTTGCAATATAATTGTGTTGAAAAGATTCTAATCAATTATTTGAACTCCTAAAATTTGAATAAAACTTGTTTTGCGGTCCTTTTTGTAGAGGTTTCGGACGAGCAGGTCTAAATGGGCCTTTCAATGGACCCGTTGGAATTTTAACTGAGTAAAAAGTACAGAAATTGAGCTTTTGCAATATAATTGTGTTGAAAAGCTCCAAATCAATTATTTGAACTCCTAAAATTTGATTGAAACTTGTTTTGCGGTCCTTTTTGTCGAGGTTTCCGACGAGCAGGTCTAAATGGGCCTTTCAACGGACCCGTTGGAATTTTAACTGAGTAAAAAGTACATAAATTGAGTTTTGCAATATAAGTGTGTTGAGAATCTCCTAATCAATTACATGATCTCCTAATATTTATTTGTAACTATTTTCCGGCCCTTTTTGTAGAGGTTTCAGACGAGCAGGTCTAAATGGGCCTTACAATGGACCCGTTGGAATTTTAACTGAGTAAAAAGTACAGAAATTGAGGTTTTTGGTATATAATTGTGGTTAAAAGTACCTAATCAATTATTTGAACTCCTAAAATTTGAATAAACCTTGTTTTGTGGTCCTTTTTGTCGAGGTTTCGGACGAGTAGGTCTAGATGGGCCTTTCAATGGGCCCGTTGGAATTTTAACTGAGTAAAAAGTATAGAAATTGAGGTTTTTGAATATAATTGTGTTGAAAAGATCCTAATAAATTATTTGAAATCCTAAAATTTGATTCATACTTGTTTTGCGGTCATTTTTTTCTATGTTTCGGAAGAGCAGGTCTAAATGGGCCTTACAATGGACCCGTTGGAATTTTAACTGAGTAAAAAGTTCAGAAATTGAGGTTTTGCAATATAATTGTTTTGAAAATCTCCTAATCAATTACATGATCTCCTAAATTTTGATTAAAACTTGTTTTGCGGTCCTTTTGGTAGGGGTTTCGGACGAGCAGGTCTAAATGGGCTTACAATGGGCCCGTTAGAATTTTAACTGAGTAAAAAGTACAGAAATTGAGGTTTTGCAATATAATTGTGTTGAAAAGATCATAATCAATTATTTGAACTCCTAAAATTTGAATAAAACTTGTTTTGCGGTCCTTTTTGTAGAGGTTTCGGACGAGCAGGTCTAAATGGGCCTTTCAATGGACCCGTTGGAATTTTATCTGAGTAAAAAGTACAGAAATTGAGGTTTTGCAATATAATTGTGTTGAAAATCTCCTAATCAATTACATGATCTCCTAAAATTTGATTAAAACTTGTTTTACGGTCCTTTTTGTAGAGGTTTCAGAGGAGCAGGTCTAAATGTGCCTTTTAATGGACCTATTGGAATTTTAATTGAGTAAAAAGTACAGAAATTGAGGGTTTGCAATATAATTTTGATGAAAATCTACTAATCAATTATTTGAACTCCTAAAATTTGAATAAAACTTTTTTGCGGCTCTTTTTGTAGAGGTTTCGGACGAGCAGGTCTAAATGGGATTTCAATGGACCCGTTGGAATTTTAAATGAGTAAAAAGTACGTAAATTGAGGTTTTGCAATATAATTGTGTTGAAAATCTCCTAATCAATTATTTGAACTTCTAAAGTTTGAATAAAACTTTTTTTGTGGTCCTTTTTGTAGAGGTTTCAGACGAGCAGGTCTAAATGGACCTTTCAATGGACCCGTTGGAATTTTAACTGAGTAAAAAGTACAGAAATTGAGGTTTTGCAATATAATTGTGTTGAAAAGCTCCTAATCAATTATTTGAACTCCTAAAATTCGATTAAAACTTGTTTTGTAGTCCTTTTGTAGAGGTTTCGGACGAGCTGGTCTAAATGGGCCTTTCAATGGACCCGTTGAAATTTTAACTGAGTAAAAAGTACAGAAATTGAGGTTTTTCAATATAATTGTGTTGAAAATCTCCTAATCAATTATTTGAACTCCTAAAATTTGAATAAAACTTTTTTCTCGTCTTTTTAGTCGAGGTTTCGGACGAGCAGGTCTAAATTATCCATACAATGGGCCTTTCGGAATTTTAACTAAGTAAAAAGTATAAAAATTGAGGTTTTTCAATATAATTGTGTTGAAACGCTCATAATCAATTATTTGAACCCATAAAATTTGATTAAAACTTTTTTTGCGGTCCTTTTTGTCGAGGTTTCGGACGAGCAGGTCTAAATGGTCCTTTCAATGGACACGTTGGAATTTTAACTGAGAAAAAAGAACGGAAATTGAGGTTTTGTAATATAATTGTGATGAAAAGCTCCTAATCAATTACATGAACTCCTAAAATTTGATTAAAACTTGTTTCGTGGCCCTTTTTGTAGAGGTTTTGGACGAGCAGGTCTAAATGGACCTTAAAATTGACCCGTTGGAATTTTAACTGAGTAAAATGTACAGAATTTGATGTTTTGCAATATAATTTTGTTGAAAAGCTACTAATCAATTATTTAAACTCCTAAAATTTGATTAAAACTTGTTTTGCGGTCCTTTTTGTCGAGGTTTCGGACGAGCTGTTCTAAATGGGCCTTTCAATGGACCCGTTGGAATTTTAACTGAGTAAAAATTACAGAAATTGAGGTTTTGCAATATAAGTGTGTTGAAAATCTCCTAATCAATTACATGATCTCCTAAATATTGATTAAAACTTGTTTTGCGGCCCTTTTTGTAACGGTTTCGGACGAGGAGGTCTAAATGGGCCTTTCAATGGACCCGTTGGAATTTTAACTGAGTAAAAAGTATAAAAATTGAGGTTTTACAATATAATTGTGTTGAAAATCACCTAATCAATTACTTGAACTCCTAAAATTTGAATAAAACGTTTTTGCGGTCCTTTTTGTAGAGGTTTCGGGCGAGCAGGTCTAAATGGGCCTTTCAATGTACCCGTTGGAATTTTAACTGAGTAAAAAGTTCAGAAATTGAGGTTTTGCAATATAATTGTGTTGAAAATCTCCTAATCAATTATTTGAACTCCTAAAATTTGATTAAAACTTGTTTTGCGGTCCTTTTTGTCGAGGTTTCGGACGAGCATGTCTAAATGGGCCTTTCAATAGACCCGTTGGAATTTTAACTAGGTAAAAAGTACAGAAATTGAGGTTTTGCAATATAATTGTGTTGAAAAGCTCCAAATCAATTATTTGAACTCCTAAAATTTGATTGAAACTTGTTTTGCGGTCCTTTTTGTCGAGGTTTCCGACGAGCAGGTCTAAATGGGCCTTTCAACGGACCCGTTGGAATTTTAACTGAGTAAAAAGTACAGAAATTGAGGTTTTGAAATATAAGTGTGTTGAAAATCTCCTAATCAATTACATGATCTCCTAAAATTTGATTAAAACTTGTTTTACGGTCCTTTTTGTAGAGGTTTCAGAGGAGCAGGTCTAAATGTGCCTTTTAATGGACCTATTGGAATTTTAATTGAGTAAAAAGTACAGAAATTGAGGGTTTGCAATATAATTTTGATGAAAATCTACTAATCAATTATTTGAACTCCTTAAATTTGAATAAAACTTTTTTGCGGCTCTTTTTGTAGAGGTTTCGGACGAGCAGGTCTAAATGGGATTTCAATGGACCCGTTGGAATTTTAACTGAGTAAAAAGTACGTAAATTGAGGTTTTGCAATATAATTGTGTTGAAAATCTCCTAATCAATTATTTGAACTTCTAAAGTTTGAATAAAACTTTTTTTGTGGTCCTTTTTGTAGAGGTTTCGGACGAGCAGGTCTAAATGGACCTTTCAATGGACCCGTTGGAATTTTAACTGAGTAAAAAGTACAGAAATTGAGGTTTTGCAATATAATTGTGTTGAAAAGCTCCTAATCAATTATTTGAACTCCTAAAATTCGATTAAAACTTGTTTTGTAGTCCTTTTGTAGAGGTTTCGGACGAGCTGGTCTAAATGGGCCTTTCAATGGACCCGTTGAAATTTTAACTGGGTAAAAAGTACAGAAATTGAGGTTTTTCAATATAATTGTGTTGAAAATCTCCTAATCAATTATTTGAACTCCTAAAATTTGAATAAAACTTTTTTCTCGTCTTTTTAGTCGAGGTTTCGGACGAGCAGGTCTAAATTATCCATACAATGGGCCTTTCGGAATTTTAACTAAGTAAAAAGTATAAAAATTGAGGTTTTTCAATATAATTGTGTTGAAACGCTCATAATCAATTATTTGAACCCATAAAATTTGATTAAAACTTGTTTTGCGGTCCTTTTTGTCGAGGTTTCGGACGAGCAGGTCTAAATGGTCCTTTCAATGGACACGTTGGAATTTTAACTGAGAAAAAAGAACAGAAATTGAGGTTTTGTAATATAATTGTGATGAAAAGCTCCTAATCAATTACATGAACTCCTAAAATTTGATTAAAACTTGTTTCGTGGCCCTTTTTGTAGAGGTTTTGGACGAGCAGGTCTAAATGGACCTTAAAATTGACCCGTTGGAATTTTAACTGAGTAAAATGTACAGAATTTGATGTTTTGCAATATAATTTTGTTGAAAAGCTACTAATCAATTATTTAAACTCCTAAAATTTGATTAAAACTTGTTTTGCGGTCCTTTTTGTCGAGGTTTCGGACGAGCTGTTCTAAATGGGCCTTTCAATGGACCCGTTGGAATTTTAACTGAGTAAAAATTACAGAAATTGAGGTTTTGCAATATAAGTGTGTTGAAAATCTCCTAATCAATTACATGATCTCCTAAAATTTGATTAAAACTTGTTTTGCGGCCCTTTTTGTAACGGTTTCGGACGAGGAGGTCTAAATGGGCCTTTCAATGGACCCGTTGGAATTTTAACTGAGTAAAAAGTATAAAAATTGAGGTTTTACAATATAATTGTGTTCAAAATCACCTAATCAATTACTTGAACTCCTAAAATTTGAATAAAACGTTTTTGCGGTCCTTTTTGTAGAGGTTTCGGGCGAGCAGGTCTAAATGGGCCTTTCAATGGACCCGTTGGAATTTTAACTTAGTAATAAGTACAGAAATTGAGGTTTTGCAATATAATTGTGTTGAAAAGCTCCTAATCAATTATTTGAACTCCTAAAATTTGATTAAAACTTGTTTTGCGGTCCTTTTTGTCGAGGTTTCGGACGAGCATGTCTAAATGGGCCTTTCAATAGACCCGTTGGAATTTTAACTAGGTAAAAAGTACAGAAATTGAGGTTTTGCAATATAATTGTGTTGAAAAGCTCCAAATCAATTATTTGAACTCCTAAAATTTGATTGAAACTTGTTTTGCGGTCCTTTTTGTCGAGGTTTCCGACGAGCAGGTCTAAATGGGCCTTTCAACGGACCCGTTGGAATTTTAACTGAGTAAAAAGTACAGAAATTGAGGTTTTGAAATATAAGTGTGTTGAAAATCTCCTAATCAATTACATGATCTCCTAAAATTTGATTAAAACTTGTTTTACGGTCCTTTTTGTAGAGGTTTCAGAGGAGCAGGTCTAAATGTGCCTTTTAATGGACCTATTGGAATTTTAATTGAGTAAAAAGTACAGAAATTGAGGGTTTGCAATATAATTTTGATGAAAATCTACTAATCAATTATTTGAACTCCTAAAATTTGAATAAAACTTTTTTGCGGCTCTTTTTGTAGAGGTTTCGGACGAGCAGGTCTAAATGGGATTTCAATGGACCCGTTGGAATTTTAACTGAGTAAAAAGTACGTAAATTGAGGTTTTGCAATATAATTGTGTTGAAAATCTCCTAATCAATTATTTGAACTTCTAAAGTTTGAATAAAACTTTTTTTGTGGTCCTTTTTGTAGAGGTTTCGGACGAGCAGGTCTAAATGGACCTTTCAATGGACCCGTTGGAATTTTAACTGAGTAAAAAGTACAGAAATTGAGGTTTTGCAATATAATTGTGTTGAAAAGCTCCTAATCAATTATTTGAACTCCTAAAATTCGATTAAAACTTGTTTTGTAGTCCTTTTGTAGAGGTTTCGGACGAGCTGGTCTAAATGGGCCTTTCAATGGACCCGTTGAAATTTTAACTGAGTAAAAAGTACAGAAATTGAGGTTTTTCAATATAATTGTGTTGAAAATCTCCTAATCAATTATTTGAACTCCTAAAATTTGAATAAAACTTTTTTCTCGTCTTTTTAGTCGAGGTTTCGGACGAGCAGGTCTAAATTATCCATACAATGGGCCTTTCGGAATTTTAACTAAGTAAAAAGTATAAAAATTGAGGTTTTTCAATATAATTGTGTTGAAACGCTCATAATCAATTATTTGAACCCATAAAATTTGATTAAAACTTGTTTTGCGGTCCTTTTTGTCGAGGTTTCGGACGAGCAGGTCTAAATGGTCCTTTCAATGGACACGTTGGAATTTTAACTGAGAAAAAAGAACGGAAATTGAGGTTTTGTAATATAATTGTGATGAAAAGCTCCTAATCAATTACATGAACTCCTAAAATTTGATTAAAACTTGTTTCGTGGCCCTTTTTGTAGAGGTTTTGGACGAGCAGGTCTAAATGGACCTTAAAATTGACCCGTTGGAATTTTAACTGAGTAAAATGTACAGAATTTGATGTTTTGCAATATAATTTTGTTGAAAAGCTACTAATCAATTATTTAAACTCCTAAAATTTGATTAAAACTTGTTTTGCGGTCCTTTTTGTCGAGGTTTCGGACGAGCTGTTCTAAATGGGCCTTTCAATGGACCCGTTGGAATTTTAACTGAGTAAAAATTACAGAAATTGAGGTTTTGCAATATAAGTGTGTTGAAAATCTCCTAATCAATTACATGATCTCCTAAAATTTGATTAAAACTTGTTTTGCGGCCCTTTTTGTAACGGTTTCGGACGAGGAGGTCTAAATGGGCCTTTCAATGGACCCGTTGGAATTTTAACTGAGTAAAAAGTATAAAAATTGAGGTTTTACAATATAATTGTGTTGAAAATCACCTAATCAATTACTTGAACTCCTAAAATTTGAATAAAACGTTTTTGCGGTCCTTTTTGTAGAGGTTTCGGGCGAGCAGGTCTAAATGGGCCTTTCAATGTACCCGTTGGAATTTTAACTGAGTAAAAAGTTCAGAAATTGAGGTTTTGCAATATAATTGTGTTGAAAATCTCCTAATCAATTATTTGAACTCCTAAAATTTGATTAAAACTTGTTTTGCGGTCCTTTTTGTCGAGGTTTCGGACGAGCATGTCTAAATGGGCCTTTCAATAGACCCGTTGGAATTTTAACTAGGTAAAAAGTACAGAAATTGAGGTTTTGCAATATAATTGTGTTGAAAAGCTCCAAATCAATTATTTGAACTCCTAAAATTTGATTGAAACTTGTTTTGCGGTCCTTTTTGTCGAGGTTTCCGACGAGCAGGTCTAAATGGGCCTTTCAACGGACCCGTTGGAATTTTAACTGAGTAAAAAGTACAGAAATTGAGGTTTTGAAATATAAGTGTGTTGAAAATCTCCTAATCAATTACATGATCTCCTAAAATTTGATTAAAACTTGTTTTACGGTCCTTTTTGTAGAGGTTTCAGAGGAGCAGGTCTAAATGTGCCTTTTAATGGACCTATTGGAATTTTAATTGAGTAAAAAGTACAGAAATTGAGGGTTTGCAATATAATTTTGATGAAAATCTACTAATCAATTATTTGAACTCCTTAAATTTGAATAAAACTTTTTTGCGGCTCTTTTTGTAGAGGTTTCGGACGAGCAGGTCTAAATGGGATTTCAATGGACCCGTTGGAATTTTAACTGAGTAAAAAGTACGTAAATTGAGGTTTTGCAATATAATTGTGTTGAAAATCTCCTAATCAATTATTTGAACTTCTAAAGTTTGAATAAAACTTTTTTTGTGGTCCTTTTTGTAGAGGTTTCGGACGAGCAGGTCTAAATGGACCTTTCAATGGACCCGTTGGAATTTTAACTGAGTAAAAAGTACAGAAATTGAGGTTTTGCAATATAATTGTGTTGAAAAGCTCCTAATCAATTATTTGAACTCCTAAAATTCGATTAAAACTTGTTTTGTAGTCCTTTTGTAGAGGTTTCGGACGAGCTGGTCTAAATGGGCCTTTCAATGGACCCGTTGAAATTTTAACTGGGTAAAAAGTACAGAAATTGAGGTTTTTCAATATAATTGTGTTGAAAATCTCCTAATCAATTATTTGAACTCCTAAAATTTGAATAAAACTTTTTTCTCGTCTTTTTAGTCGAGGTTTCGGACGAGCAGGTCTAAATTATCCATACAATGGGCCTTTCGGAATTTTAACTAAGTAAAAAGTATAAAAATTGAGGTTTTTCAATATAATTGTGTTGAAACGCTCATAATCAATTATTTGAACCCATAAAATTTGATTAAAACTTGTTTTGCGGTCCTTTTTGTCGAGGTTTCGGACGAGCAGGTCTAAATGGTCCTTTCAATGGACACGTTGGAATTTTAACTGAGAAAAAAGAACGGAAATTGAGGTTTTGTAATATAATTGTGATGAAAAGCTCCTAATCAATTACATGAACTCCTAAAATTTGATTAAAACTTGTTTCGTGGCCCTTTTTGTAGAGGTTTTGGACGAGCAGGTCTAAATGGACCTTAAAATTGACCCGTTGGAATTTTAACTGAGTAAAATGTACAGAATTTGATGTTTTGCAATATAATTTTGTTGAAAAGCTACTAATCAATTATTTAAACTCCTAAAATTTGATTAAAACTTGTTTTGCGGTCCTTTTTGTCGAGGTTTCGGACGAGCTGTTCTAAATGGGCCTTTCAATGGACCCGTTGGAATTTTAACAGAGTAAAAATTACAGAAATTGAGGTTTTGCAATATAAGTGTGTTGAAAATCTCCTAATCAATTACATGATCTCCTAAAATTTGATTAAAACTTGTTTTGCGGCCCTTTTTGTAACGGTTTCGGACGAGGAGGTCTAAATGGGCCTTTCAATGGACCCGTTGGAATTTTAACTGAGTAAAAAGTATAAAAATTGAGGTTTTACAATATAATTGTGTTGAAAATCACCTAATCAATTACTTGAACTCCTAAAATTTGAATAAAACGTTTTTGCGGTCCTTTTTGTAGAGGTTTCGGGCGAGCAGGTCTAAATGGGCCTTTCAATGGACCCGTTGGAATTTTAACTTAGTAATAAGTACAGAAATTGAGGTTTTGCAATATAATTGTGTTGAAAAGCTCCTAATCAATTATTTGAACTCCTAAAATTTGATTAAAACTTGTTTTGCGGTCCTTTTTGTCGAGGTTTCGGACGAGCATGTCTAAATGGGCCTTTCAATAGACCCGTTGGAATTTTAACTAGGTAAAAAGTACAGAGATTGAGGTTTTGCAATATAATTGTGTTGAAAAGCTCCAAATCAATTATTTGAACTCCTAAAATTTGATTGAAACTTGTTTTGCGGTCCTTTTTGTCGAGGTTTCCGACGAGCAGGTCTAAATGGGCCTTTCAACGGACCCGTTGGAATTTTAACTGAGTAAAAAGTACAGAAATTGAGGTTTTGAAATATAAGTGTGTTGAAAATCTCCTAATCAATTACATGATCTCCTAAAATTTGATTAAAACTTGTTTTACGGTCCTTTTTGTAGAGGTTTCAGAGGAGCAGGTCTAAATGTGCCTTTTAATGGACCTATTGGAATTTTAATTGAGTAAAAAGTACAGAAATTGAGGGTTTGCAATATAATTTTGATGAAAATCTACTAATCAATTATTTGAACTCCTAAAATTTGAATAAAACTTTTTTGCGGCTCTTTTTGTAGAGGTTTCGGACGAGCAGGTCTAAATGGGATTTCAATGGACCCGTTGGAATTTTAACTGAGTAAAAAGTACGTAAATTGAGGTTTTGCAATATAATTGTGTTGAAAATCTCCTAATCAATTATTTGAACTTCTAAAGTTTGAATAAAACTTTTTTTGTGGTCCTTTTTGTAGAGGTTTCGGACGAGCAGGTCTAAATGGACCTTTCAATGGACCCGTTGGAATTTTAACTGAGTAAAAAGTACAGAAATTGAGGTTTTGCAATATAATTGTGTTGAAAAGCTCCTAATCAATTATTTGAACTCCTAAAATTCGATTAAAACTTGTTTTGTAGTCCTTTTGTAGAGGTTTCGGACGAGCTGGTCTAAATGGGCCTTTCAATGGACCCGTTGAAATTTTAACTGAGTAAAAAGTACAGAAATTGAGGTTTTTCAATATAATTGTGTTGAAAATCTCCTAATCAATTATTTGAACTCCTAAAATTTGAATAAAACTTTTTTCTCGTCTTTTTAGTCGAGGTTTCGGACGAGCAGGTCTAAATTATCCATACAATGGGCCTTTCGGAATTTTAACTAAGTAAAAAGTATAAAAATTGAGGTTTTTCAATATAATTGTGTTGAAACGCTCATAATCAATTATTTGAACCCATAAAATTTGATTAAAACTTGTTTTGCGGTCCTTTTTTTCGAGGTTTCGGACGAGCAGGTCTAAATGGTCCTTTCAATGGACACGTTGGAATTTTAACTGAGAAAAAAGAACAGAAATTGAGGTTTTGTAATATAATTGTGATGAAAAGCTCCTAATCAATTACATGAACTCCTAAAATTTGATTAAAACTTGTTTCGTGGCCCTTTTTGTAGAGGTTTTGGACGAGCAGGTCTAAATGGACCTTAAAATTGACCCGTTGGAATTTTAACTGAGTAAAATGTACAGAATTTGATGTTTTGCAATATAATTTTGTTGAAAAGCTACTAATCAATTATTTAAACTCCTAAAATTTGATTAAAACTTGTTTTGCGGTCCTTTTTGTCGAGGTTTCGGACGAGCTGTTCTAAATGGGCCTTTCAATGGACCCGTTGGAATTTTAACTGAGTAAAAATTACAGAAATTGAGGTTTTGCAATATAAGTGTGTTGAAAATCTCCTAATCAATTACATGATCTCCTAAAATTTGATTAAAACTTGTTTTGCGGCCCTTTTTGTAACGGTTTCGGACGAGGAGGTCTAAATGGGCCTTTCAATGGACCCGTTGGAATTTTAACTGAGTAAAAAGTATAAAAATTGAGGTTTTACAATATAATTGTGTTGAAAATCACCTAATCAATTACTTGAACTCCTAAAATTTGAATAAAACGTTTTTGCGGTCCTTTTTGTAGAGGTTTCGGGCGAGCAGGTCTAAATGGGCCTTTCAATGGACCCGTTGGAATTTTAACTTAGTAATAAGTACAGAAATTGAGGTTTTTCAATATAATTGTGTTGAAAAGCTCCTAATCAATTATTTGAACTCCTAAAATTTGATTAAAACTTGTTTTGCGGTCCTTTTTGTCGAGGTTTCGGACGAGCATGTCTAAATGGGCCTTTCAATAGACCCGTTGGAATTTTAACTAGGTAAAAAGTACAGAAATTGAGGTTTTGCAATATAATTGTGTTGAAAAGCTCCAAATCAATTATTTGAACTCCTAAAATTTGATTGAAACTTGTTTTGCGGTCCTTTTTGTCGAGGTTTCCGACGAGCAGGTCTAAATGGGCCTTTCAACGGACCCGTTGGAATTTTAACTGAGTAAAAAGTACAGAAATTGAGGTTTTGAAATATAAGTGTGTTGAAAATCTCCTAATCAATTACATGATCTCCTAAAATTTGATTAAAACTTGTTTTACGGTCCTTTTTGTAGAGGTTTCAGAGGAGCAGGTCTAAATGTGCCTTTTAATGGACCTATTGGAATTTTAATTGAGTAAAAAGTACAGAAATTGAGGGTTTGCAATATAATTTTGATGAAAATCTACTAATCAATTATTTGAACTCCTAAAATTTGAATAAAACTTTTTTGCGGCTCTTTTTGTAGAGGTTTCGGACGAGCAGGTCTAAATGGGATTTCAATGGACCCGTTGGAATTTTAACTGAGTAAAAAGTACGTAAATTGAGGTTTTGCAATATAATTGTGTTGAAAATCTCCTAATCAATTATTTGAACTTCTAAAGTTTGAATAAAACTTTTTTTGTGGTCCTTTTTGTAGAGGTTTCGGACGAGCAGGTCTAAATGGACCTTTCAATGGACCCGTTGGAATTTTAACTGAGTAAAAAGTACAGAAATTGAGGTTTTGCAATATAATTGTGTTGAAAAGCTCCTAATCAATTATTTGAACTCCTAAAATTCGATTAAAACTTGTTTTGTAGTCCTTTTGTAGAGGTTTCGGACGAGCTGGTCTAAATGGGCCTTTCAATGGACCCGTTGAAATTTTAACTGAGTAAAAAGTACAGAAATTGAGGTTTTTCAATATAATTGTGTTGAAAATCTCCTAATCAATTATTTGAACTCCTAAAATTTGAATAAAACTTTTTTCTCGTCTTTTTAGTCGAGGTTTCGGACGAGCAGGTCTAAATTATCCATACAATGGGCCTTTCGGAATTTTAACTAAGTAAAAAGTATAAAAATTGAGGTTTTTCAATATAATTGTGTTGAAACGCTCATAATCAATTATTTGAACCCATAAAATTTGATTAAAACTTGTTTTGCGGTCCTTTTTTTCGAGGTTTCGGACGAGCAGGTCTAAATGGTCCTTTCAATGGACACGTTGGAATTTTAACTGAGAAAAAAGAACAGAAATTGAGGTTTTGTAATATAATTGTGATGAAAAGCTCCTAATCAATTACATGAACTCCTAAAATTTGATTAAAACTTGTTTCGTGGCCCTTTTTGTAGAGGTTTTGGACGAGCAGGTCTAAATGGACCTTAAAATTGACCCGTTGGAATTTTAACTGAGTAAAATGTACAGAATTTGATGTTTTGCAATATAATTTTGTTGAAAAGCTACTAATCAATTATTTAAACTCCTAAAATTTGATTAAAACTTGTTTTGCGGTCCTTTTTGTCGAGGTTTCGGACGAGCTGTTCTAAATGGGCCTTTCAATGGACCCGTTGGAATTTTAACTGAGTAAAAATTATAGAAATTGAGGTTTTGCAATATAAGTGTGTTGAAAATCTCCTAATCAATTACATGATCTCCTAAAATTTGATTAAAACTTGTTTTGCGGCCCTTTTTGTAACGGTTTCGGACGAGGAGGTCTAAATGGGCCTTTCAATGGACCCGTTGGAATTTTAACTAAGTAAAAAGTATAAAAATTGAGGTTTTACAATATAATTGTGTTGAAAATCACCTAATCAATTACTTGAACTCCTAAAATTTGAATAAAACGTTTTTGCGGTCCTTTTTGTAGAGGTTTCGGGCGAGCAGGTCTAAATGGGCCTTTCAATGGACCCGTTGGAATTTTAACTTAGTAATAAGTACAGAAATTGAGGTTTTGCAATATAATTGTGTTGAAAAGCTCCTAATCAATTATTTGAACTCCTAAAATTTGATTAAAACTTGTTTTGCGGTCCTTTTTGTCGAGGCTTCGGACGAGCAGGTCTAAATGGGCCTTACATTGGACCCGTTGGAATTTTAACCGAGTAAAAAGTACATAAATTGAGATTTTGCAATATAAGTGTGTTGAAAATCTCCTAATTAAAACTTGTTTTGTGGCCCTATTTGTAGAGGTATCAGACGAAAAGGTCTAAATGGGCCTTACCTTGGACCCGTTGGAATTTTAACTGAGTAAAACGTACAGAAATTTAGGTTTTGCAATATAATTGTGTTTGAAAGCTGCTAATCAATTATTTGAACTCCTAAAATTTGATTAAAATTTGTTTTGCGGTCCTTTATGTAGAGGTTTCGGACGAGTAAGTCTAAATGGGCCCGTTGGAATTTTAACTGAGTAAAAAGTATAAAAATTGAGGTTTTTGAATATAATTGTGTTGAAAAGATCCTAATCAATTATTTGAACTCCTAAAACTTGATTGAAACTTGTTTTGCGGTCCTTTTTTTCGAGGTTTCAGATGAGCAGGTCTAAATGGGCCTTTCAATGGACCCGTTGGAATTTTAACTGAGTAAAAAGTACAGAAATTGAGGTTTTGTAATATAAGTGTGTTGAAAATCTCCTCATCAATTACATGATCTCCTAAAATTTGATTAAAACTTGTTTCGCGGTCCTTTTTGTAGAGGTTTCAGACAAGCAGGTGTAAATGGGCCTTACAATGGACCCGTTGGAATTTTAACTGAGTAAAAAGTACAAAAATTGAGGTTTTGCAATATAATTGTTTTGAAAAGCTACTAATCAATTATTTTAACTCCTAAAATTTGATTAAAACTTGTTTTGTGGTCCTTTTTGTCAAGGTTTCGGACGAGCTGGTCTAAATGGGCCTTTCAACGGACACGTTGGAATTTTAACTGAGTAAAAAGTACAGAAATTGAGGTTTTGCAATATAAGAGTGTTGAGAATCTCCTAATATATTACATGATCTCCTAATATTTGATTATAATTTGTTTCGCGGCCCTTTTTGTAGAATTTTTGGACGAGCAGGTCTAAATGAGTCTTACAATGGACCCGTTGGAATTTTAACTGAGTAAAAAGTACATAAATTGAGGTTTTGCAATATAAATATGGTTAAAAGCTCCTAACCAATTATTTGAACTCCTAAAATTTGAATAAAACTTGTTTTGTGGTCCTTTTTGTCGAGGTTTCAGACGAGTAGGTCTAAATGGGCCTTTCAATGGGCCCGTTGGAATTTTAACTCAGTAAAAAGTATAAAAATTGAGGTTTTTGAATATAATTGTGTTGAAAAGATCCTAATCAATTATTTTAAACTCCTAAAATTTGATTCATACTACTTTTGCGGTCCTTTTTTGTCTAAGTTTCGGACGAGCATGTCTAAATGGGCCTTACAATGGACCCGTTTTGTAGAGGTTTCGGACGAGCTGGTCTAAATGGGCCTTTCAATGGACCCGTTGAAATTTTAACTGAGTAAAAAGTACAGAAATTGAGGTTTTTCAATATAATTGTGTTGAAAATCTCCTAATCAATTATTTGAACTCCTAAAATTTGAATAAAACTTTTTTGTCGTCTTTTTAGTTGAGGTTTCGGACGAGCAGGTCTAAATGATCCTTGCAATGGGCCTTTTGGAATTTTAACTAAGAAAAAAGTATAAAAATTGAGGTTTTTCAATATAATTGTGTTGAAAAGTTCATAATCAATTATTTGAACCCATAAAACTTGATTAAAACTTGTTTTGCGGTCCTTTTTGTCGAGGTTTCGGACGAGCAGGTCTAAATGGTCCTTTCAATGGACCCGTTGGAATTTTAACTGAGTAAAAAGAACAGAAATTGAGGTTTTGTAATATAATTGTGATGAAAAGCTCCTAATCAATTACATGAACTCCTAAAATTTGATTAAAACTTGTTTCGTGGCCCTTTTTGTAGAGGTTTCGGACAAGCAGGTCTAAATGGGCCTTAAAATTGACCCGTTGGAATTTTAACTGAGTAAAAAGTACAGAAATTGAGGTTTTGCAATATAATTGTGTTGAAAAGCTACTAATCAATTATTTAAACTCCTAAAATTTGATTAAAACTTGTTTTGCGGTCCTTTTTGTCGAGGTTTCGGACGAGCTGGTCTAAATGGGCCTTTCAATGGACCCGTTGGAATTTTAACTGAGTAAAAAGTACAGAAATTGAGGTTTTGTAATATAAGTGTGTTGAAAATCTCCTAATAAATTACATGATCTCCTAAAATTTGATTAAAACTTGTTTTGCGGCCCTTTTTGTAACGGTTTCGGACGAGGAGGTCTAAATGGACCTTTCAATGGACCCGTTGGAATTTTAACTGAGTAAAAAGTATAAAAATTGAGGTTTTACAATATAATTGTGTTGAAATTCTCTTAATCAATTATTTGAACTCCTAAAATTTGAATAAAACGTTTTTTGCGGTCCTTTTTGTAGAGGTTTCGGGCGAGCAGGTCTAAATGGGCCTTTCAATGGACCCGTTGGAATTTTAACTGAGTAATAAGTACATAAATTGAGGTTTTGCAATATAATTGTGTTGAAAAGCTCCTAATCAATTATTTGAACTCCTAAAATTTGATTAAAACTTGTTTTGCGGTCCTTTTTGTCGAGGCTTCGGACGAGTAGGTCTAAATGGGCCTTACATTGGAACCGTTGGAATTTTAACTGAGTAAAAAGTACATAAATTGAGATTTTGCAATATAAGTGTGTTGAAAATCTCCTATTCAATTACATGATCTCCTAAATATCTTATTAAAACTTGTTTTGTAGCCCTATTTGTAGAGGTTTCGGACGAAAAGGTCTAAATGGGCCTTACATTGGACCCGTTGGAATTTTAACTGAGTAAAAAGTACAGAAATTGAGGGTTTTGCAATATAATTGTTTTGAAAAGCTACTAATCAATTATTTGAACTCCTAAAATTTGATTAAAACTTGTTTTGCGGTCCTTTTTGTCGAGGTTTCAGACGAGCTGGTCAAAATGGGCCTTTTAACGGACCCGTTGGAATTTTAACTGAGTAAAAAGTACAGAAATTGAGGTTTTGCAATATAAGTGTGTTGAGTATCTCGTAATCAATTACATGATCTCCTAATATTTGATTATAATTTGTTTCGCGGCCCTTTTTGTAGAACTTTTGTACGAGCAGGTCTAAATGGGCCTTACAATGGACCCGTTGGAATTTTAACTGAGTAAAAAGTACAGAAATTGAGGTTTTTCAATATAATTGTGGTTAAAAGCTCCTAATCAATTATTTGAACTCCTAAAATTTGAATAAAACTTGTTTTGTGGTCCTTTTTGTCGAGGTTTCGGACGAGTAGGTCTAAATGGGCCTTTCCATGGGCCCGTTGGAATTTTAACTGAGTAAAAAGTATAAAATTGAGGTTTTTGAATATAATTGTGTTGAAAAGATCCTAATCAATTATTTGAACTCCTAAAATTTGATTCATACTAGTTTTGCGGTCCTTTTTTGTCTAAGTTTCGGGCGAGCATGTCTAAATGATTAGGAGATCATGTAATTGTTTAGGAGATTTTCAACACAATTTTATTGCAAAACCTCAATTTCAATACTTTTTACTCTGTTAAAATTCTAACGGGCCCATTGTAAGTCCCATTTGGACCTGCTCGTCCGAAACCTCTACAAAAAGGACCACAAAACAAGTTTTAATCAAATTTTAGGAGTTAGAATAAATGATTAGGAGCTTTTCAACACAATTATATTGCAAAACTTCAATTTTTATACATTTTACTCAGTTAAAATTCCAACGAGTCCATTGAAAGGCCCATTTAGACCCGCACGTCCGATTCCTCTACATAAAGGCCCGCAAAACAAGTTTTGATCATATTTTAGGAGTACAAATAATTGATTATGAGCTTTTCAACACAATTATATTGCAAAATCTCAATTTTTATAATTTTTACTCAGTTAAAATTCCAACGGGTCCATTGAAAGACCCATTTCGACCCGCTCGTCCGAAACTCTACAAAAAGGAGTGCAAAACAAGTTTTAATCAAATTTTAGGAGTTCATGTAATTTATTATGAGCTTTTCAACACAAATATATTGCAAAACCTCAATTTTTGTACTTTTTACTCAGTTAAAATTCCAACGGGTCCATTGAAAGGCCCATTTACACCTGCTAGTCCGAAACCTCTACAAAAAGGACCAGAAAAAATATTTTATTCAAATTTTAGGAGTTCCAATAATTGATTAGGATCTTTTCAACACAATTATATTGCAAAACCTCAATTTTTAAACTTTTTACTCAGTTAAAACTCCAACGGGTCCATTGAAAGGCCCATTTAGACCTGCTCGTCCGAAACCTCTACAAAAACGACCGCAAAAGAGTTTTATTAAAATTTTAGGAGTTCAAATAATTGATTAGTAGCTTTTTAACACAATTATATTGCAAAACCTCAATTTTTAAACTTTTTACTCAGTTAAAATTCCAACGGGTCCATTGTAAGGCCCATTTAGACCTCCTCGTCCGAAACCTCTACAAAAACGACCGCAAAAGAGTTTTATTAAATTTTTAGGAGTTCAAATAATTGATTATTAGCTTTTTAACACAATTATATTACAAAACCTCAATTTCTTTACTTTTTACTCAGTTAAAATTCCAACGGGTCCATTGTACAGCCCATTTAGACATGCTCGTCCGAAACCTCTACAAAAAGGGCCGCAAAACAAGTTTTAATCAAATTTTAGGAGATCATGTAATTGATTAGGAGATTTTCAACACACTTATATTGCAAAAACTCAATTTCTGTACTTTTTACTTAGTTAAAATTCCAACGGGTCCATTGAAAGGCCCATTTAGACCTGCTCGTCCGAAACTTCAACAAAAGGACCACAAAACAAGTTTTAATCAAATTTTAGGAGTTCAAATAATTGATTAGGATCTTTTTCAACACAATTATATTCAAAAATCTCAGTTTTATACTTTTTACTCAGTTAAAATTCCAACGGGCTCATTGAAAGGCCCATTTAGACCTACTCGTCCGAAACCTCTACGAAAAGGACCGCAAAAAAGTTTTAATCAAATTTTAGGAGTTAAAATAATTGATTAGGAGATTTTCAACACAATTATATTGCAAAACCTCAATTTCTGTACTTTTTACTCAGTTAAAATTCCAACGGGTCCATTATAAGGCCCACTTAGACCTGCTCGTCCGAAACCTGTACAAAATGGGCCACAAAACAAGTTTTAATCAAAATATAGGAGATCATGTAATTGATCAGGAGATTTTCAACACACTTATATTGCAAAACCTCAATTTCTTTACTTTTTACTCAGTTAAAATTCCAACGGGTCCATTAAAAGGCCCATTTAGACCAGCTCGTCCGAAACCTCGAAAAAAAACCGCAAAACAATTTTTAATCAAATTTTAGGAGTTTAAATAATTGATTAGTAGCTTTTCAACACAATTATATTGCAAAACCTCAATTTCTGTACTTTTTACTCAGTTAAAATTCCAACCGGTCCATTGTAAGGCCCATTTAAACATGCTCGTCCGAAACCTCTACAAAAAGGGTCGCGAAACAAGTTTTAATCAAATTTTAGGAGTTCATGTAATTGATTAGGAGCTTTTCAACACAATTATATTGCAAAACCTCAATTTCTGTACTTTTTACTCAGTTAAAATTCCAATGGGTCCCGGTTCGGTGGGGCTGGAACAGGTGCAGTGACCCGTTGGAATTTTAACTGAGTAAAGAGTACAGAAATTGAGGTTTTGCAATATAATTGTGTTGAAAAGCTCGTAATCAATTACATGAACTCATAAAATTTGATTAACAAGGTTCTTCCACGCTCGGGTAACTAATAGGAAAAAGAAAAATTCGATTACAGGTCTTTTTGACTCTAATTCGAATTGGTGTACGGCTGACTCAGACTAAATGACTATTGCTTCTACATATTTTCAAAACCTCTTTACATCATCTAATCCCCAAATTTCGGATAATATTCTCGATAAAATTATGCCTTCTCTCACCCAACCAATGAACGATACTCTATTAAGGTTCTTCACAAAAGAAGAAATACTTCATGCCTTTCGGGACATTGATCCTAGGAAACCTCCTGGTATCGATGGACTACCAAGTAGGTTTTTTTCGACAACATTGGGACACGGTTGGCGAAGATGTCATTAATCTTTGCCTTAACCTACTAAACGGCACCGCTGATATGGCCTTAGTCAATAAAACTATTCTGGTACTAATCCCTAAAATCCAGGACCCAACTAACATGAAACAACTAAGACCTATCAGCCTATGTACTGTCCTTTACAAAATAGTTGCTAAAACCATCGTCAATAGGATGAAACAAACAATTCCCTTATGTATCAGCCCTAATCAAGCAGCTTTTGTCCAGGGACGCAACATCTCGGATAACATCCTTGTTGCCCATGAAATTACTCATAACATCAATTCAGGTGCAACTAAATCCTCCCAATGAGCTGCTCTTAAATTAGACATGGAAAAAGCCTTTGATAGAGTTGAATGGTCCTTTCTAGCAAATGTTATGAAACGCATGGGATTTGCCTCAGAATGGATCTCCCTCATAATGCGTTGCATTACCACAGTCTCCTTTTCAGTCAAAATTAATAATTCATTCTCCCCTTTTTTTCAACCTCAACGTGGCTTACGCCAAGGTGACCCCTATCTCCTTTTTTATTCCTCTTTTGCACACAAGGGTTTTCTGCTTACCTATCTGCTACCCAACAAACAAACATTCTACCGGGACTTGGTGCCTGTAAATATGGGCCCAAAGTCAACCATCTGCTTTTTGCTGATGACTGCATGGTCTTCATTAATAATACTCCAACCGAAGCTTCTCATCTCAAAAGTGCTCTGCAAACTTATGCTGCTGCTTCCGGACAAGCGGTTAATTTTGAGAAATCCACAATTTTTTATAATCCGCGTACCCCATCCTCAACAAGAATCGCGATCAATAGTCTTTTGCAAGTACGTGAGGTATCTAATCCTGGTGTATATCTAGGTATCCCACTTCTCATTGGGAAAAACAAAACCGAGTCTCTAGGATTTGTGCGTGATAAAGTTCACGATCGTCTTTCTAGCTGGGATAAATATATCCTCTCTTTTAGCGGTCGGGAGATTTTCATCAAGGCAGTCCTACAATCCCTACCTCAATATGTTATGTCTTGTTATCTTCCACCATAAAATATCATCGATGACATGACCTTCTCAATCCGACAATACTGGTGGACTGGCAAATCCAACAAAAAAGGATGGCATATGCTCCCATGGAATCATGTTTGTTTACCTAAGGCTGCCGGAGGCATGGGATTTAAGGATTTGCACGATTTCAATATTGCTCTCTTAGGTAAGCAACTATGGAGACTCATTTGTGAACCGGATTCTTTATTGGGACAAATATATCGTTCTAAATACTTTCCTTCCAGAAATATCCTAGATGCACCCAGGCCCAATCGCGGCTCTTTTGCATGGCAAGGTATGTATAACGCTCTACAGCGCCTCTTTCCAGGCTTTCTTTACCGTCCAGGTATTAACAGTAATATCAGAGTACACAAAGATATATGGGGTGGTTCTTCCCCGATTAATCTCACTGGGGATTACGAAACCTCGGATGAATTCCATATTCGTTGCCGTGATTTTATGATTCGTAATCAAACTGCCTGGGATACGGAAAAGGTCAGGCGTTATTTTAACCCAACTGATGCCACTGCTATTCTAAGTATTCCTATTATAAATGATCACCGTGATTCTATACTCTGGTCTCCTAATGACTCGGGTATTTACTCAGTCCGCTCTGGTTATATTTTCCTGCAACGGTCTATGTACCCACATACGTCACCTACACGGTTTTGGAAATTTCTGTCCAAAGTCAAGGCCTTACCCAAAGTCAAAACGTTTGGTTGGCGTATGGCGTCTGATGCTCTACTAGTTGGGGCCAAAATGCAAGTCTTTTCACCAAACTCGGGACCTTGTCCCATCTGTGGTAGCCACTCGGAATCCATTCTCCATGCTCTTCGTGACTGTTCTGGGCTTCTGAAGTCCTCCAACTTTCTGGTATTCCCATTAATCTTTCTAGGAGCTTGGCTACTACCCCACTACAATGGTTAGAGGAAGCAGCTCACACCCTATCCCCTGATAAGTTTGGTATTTTCCTCACAACTATTTGGAATGTCTGGAATAGACGTAACGACTGGGTTCATAACCACCACCTACAACCGCCTTGGCTTATTGCCGTTAATTCCATTAGTTTACATGATGACTTTTGTAAAGCCTTTTCGGCTACTACCCCAACACCCTCTACCCTTTCTACTCCATGTTGGAATCCTCCCCCACTTCACCATATCAAAATAAACGTGGATGGTGCTTTTAATCCATCAACTCGTGCAGCAGCTGTTGGCGCCGTTGCTCGTGATTCTACAGGTGCAGTCGTGGGCAGCCTAGCGTTTCCGCTTGGTAGCTGTCTGGATGCAGTTACCAGTGAAGGCGAAAGCCTTCTTGCTGGTCTCACCTTCGCCCGATCTCAAGGATGGAATCAGATCTTTCTTGAAACTGATTGCGCTTCTCTCGCGAATAGGATCAACAATCCCGCACAGGACCTTTCAACCATGGGACCTCTTCTTCATCAGATTCAAGAGTCTCTTCGTGATTTTGTTTCTGTTTCTGTTTCATTTGTACGCCGTGAGGCAAATCACTTGGCCCATACCTTGGCTACTTTTTCTTTGAGCTCTATGACTTCCATGTCATTTAAGTCTGATGTTCCAACTTGTATCCAACATCTTGTAACAAATTCTTTATGATTAATAAAACTTAAGCACTCTTTTCCCCTTTTTAGGGTCCTCTAGCTCTGCTTGAAGGACATTAGTAGGGGTTTTTAATGAGGCCTTTTTCTTCAACAAAAAAAAATTCCAACGGGTCCATTGAAAGGCCCATTTAGACCTGCTCGTCCGAAACCTCTACAAAAAAGGCCGCAAAACAAGTTTTAATCAAATTTTAGGAGTTCAAATAATTGATTAGGAGCTTTTCAACACAATTATATTGCAAAACCTCAATTTCTGTACTTTTTACTCAGTTAAAATTCCAACGGGTCCATTGAAAGGCCCATTTAGACCTGCTCGTCCGATACCTTTACAAAAAGGGCCACAAAACAAGTTTTAATCAAAATATAGGAGATCATGTAATTGATTAGGAGATTTTCAACACAGTTATATTGAAAAACCTCAATTTCTGTACTTTTTACTCAGTTAAAATTCCAACGGGTCCATTGAAAGGCCCATTTAGACCAGCTCGTCCGAAACCTTGATAAAAAGGACCCAAAACAAGTTTTAATCAAATTTTAGGAGTTCAAATAATTGATTAGTAGCTTTTCAACATTATTATATTGCAAAACCTCAATTTCTGTACTTTTTACTCAGTTAAAATTCTAATGGGTCCATTGAAAGGCCCATTTAGACCTGCTCGTCCGAAACCTCTACAAAAAAGGCCGCAAAACAAGTTTTAATCAAATTTTAGGCATTCAAATAATTGATTAGGATATTTTCAACACAATAATATTGCAAAACCTCAATTTTTAAACTTTTTACTCAGTTAAAATTCCAACGGGCCATTGAAAGGCCCATTTAGACCTGCTCGTCCGAAACCTTTACGAAAACGACCGCAAAAGAGTTTTATTAAAATTTTAGGAGTTCAAATAATTGATTAGTAGCTTTTCAATACAATTATATTGCAAAACCTCAATTTCTTTACTTTTTACGCAGTTAAAATTCCAACGGGTCCCTTGTAAGGCCCATTTAGAACTGCTCGTCCGAAACCTCTACAAAAACGACCCCAAAAGAGTTTTATTAAAATTTTAGGAGTTCAAATAATTGATTAGTAGCTTTTCAACACAATTATATTGCAAAACCTCAAATTCTTTACTTTTTACTCAGTTAAAATTCCAACGGGTCCATTGTAAGGCCCATTTAGACCTGCTCGTCTGAATCCTCTACAAAAAGGGTCGCAAAACAAGTTTTAATCAAATTTTAGGAGATCATGTAATTGATTAGGATCTTTTCAACACAAATATATTGTAAAACCTCAATTTTTGTACTTTTTACTCAGTTAAAATTTCAACGGGTACTCAGTTAAAATTCCAACGGGTCTGTGGGAAATGAAAATTCTCTCTGAACTCTCTCATTTCCTCCCTTTGCTTTTTCTCTCTCTTGCTCTCCTCCTAACCCTCAGCCACCGTCTCCTCCGCCCAAACTTTGGGCCGCCACCCTCCCCACCACCACCTCTCCACCACACTACCCTCTCCCTCCCGCCAGCATGCAACCAATTTTATTGGTTTCATGCATCCCAATAGCCCCCTCTACACCACTTCATCCTCTCCAATCCGCCAGCATACAACCAATCATACAACCAAACATACTGGTTGCATGCTACTGCCAGGACTGATTTAGCAAAGGTAAGTACATATTCTCTTGGTTTTTTACTTTCATTGTTTCTTTACTCTTTTAATATATTAATCCCCACTTCCGGTGGGATTTCATTAATTTATTATTGGATCAATCTTTGGTTCAATCACTTTGCTCCCAATCTATATGTCATTAGTACATTTTGGATTTGGTTCAAGCACCTGCTGGGCCTTGCATTGTTCATAATGCCCCCGGCAGAGGCGAAATTATCCTGGCCCTCGAGGCCTTGTAGACAATTATTCCACTCAATTGACTGGAAACACTCCTAGCTCTCTGGGCCTTGTAAACTGATCGACTTATTCTCACGAATGAAGTCTGATGGGCCACTGGTTCAGTGGCAAATGGAGCCCTCGTGGCTGGCCCTCTGGCAGGGAAAGCACGCACATAACGCAGGGTTTTTTACGTTGCATGCATGGCACATGCAGCTCGTGTTCGCGGAGGCTGCTGCACCATATGTACCTTCACGAATTTCCTTCGATCGTTGGAGACAGTGGCTTCTGCTGCCAACGGTGGTCGACGTTCTCTGCCACCACCACTGCTAATCGGAGCCGTTAAGCCGCTAACTCAATCCCGGAATAATAGGGATTCACTGATTATCGTAAGGTTCCTATTCTCAAGGGAATCGGATACCTTAGAATTCAAATTCAAAATAACTTTGAGTCTTCTACAAAGACTCCAACACTGCTTAACAGCAAATATTTTCCTAAATTTTAGGACACCGGCTGGATTTAATATTATTGGCATCCCTTGGTGGATTATATCTAATACAATAATATTTCATCCTTTGAAATTTGAATTAATATCTTTGAATATAATTCAAGAATCTATCTTGGTTACACTCCTAAAAGCAAGGAGACTCTTTGGATTCGAAATTATCTACCTCCCCAGGTGGATTATCTCCAACCAAATTAATTTGAAACCTTTGAATTTTGAATACTTATCATTAAAATTAATTCAAAATTTTTTGGTGGCTTATCTCAACTTATCAATTAGAGAGGATTATCATTGGACGATCCACCTCCACACTCCTTATTGTGCTTACACTCTTGCACTTCACTGTAACCGATCCCTCTGCTCTAGGTTTTCACAATCCTACTTGCAAACAACGGCATCTTCTGATTCTTTCTTGGAGCATTTTGACAACCTACAGTTCACTGCAGAGGAGCAGGCTGTAGTTTATGCTCCTAAGGCTACGAAAGCCATACCATTGGAAGATCAACGATGCTCTTTGCTGTACTTTTTACTTAGTTAAAAGTCCAAAGGGTCCATTGAAAGGCCCATTTAGACCTGCTCGTCCGAAACTTCGACAAAAAGGACCACAAAACAAGTTTTAATCAAATTTTAGGAGTTCAAATAATTGATTAGGATCTTTTCAACAAAATTATAATCAAAAACCTCAATTTTATACTTTTTACTCAGTTAAAATTCCAACGGGCCCATTGAAAGGCCCATTTAGACCTACTCGTCCGAAACCTCTACGAAAAGGACCGCAAAAAAGTTTTATTCAAATTTTAGGAGTTAAAATAATTGATTTGGAGCTTTTCAACACAATTATATTGCAAAACCTCAATTTCTGTACTTTTTACTCAGTTAAAATTCCAACGGGTCCATTGTAAGGCCCATTTAGACCTGCTCGTCCGAAACCTATACAAAAAGGGCCACAAAACAAGTTTTAATCAAAATATAGGAGATCATGTAATTGATTAGGAGATTTTAAACACACTTATATTGCAAAACCTCAATTTTTATACTTTTTACTCAGTTAAAATTCCAACGAGTCCATTGAAAGGCCTATTTAGACCAGCTCGTCCGAAACCTCGACAAAAAGGACCGCAAAACAAGTTTTAATCAAATTTTAGGAGTTTAAATAATTGATTAGTAGCTTTTCAACACAATTATATTGCAAAACCTCAATTTATGTACTTTTTACTCAGTTAAAATTCCAACCGGTCTATTGTAAGGCCCATTTATACCTGCTCGTCCGAAACCTCTACAAAAAGGGTCGCGAAACAAGTTTTAATCAAATTTTAGGAGTTCATGTAATTGATTAGGAGATTTTCAACACAATTATATTGCAAAACCTCAATTTTTGTACTTTTTACTCAGTTAAAATTTCAACGGGTCCATAAAAAGGCCCATTCCACCCGTTCGTCCGAAACCTCTACAAAAAGGACTGCAAAAAAAGTTTTAATCAAATTTTAGGAGTTTATGTAATTGATTAGGAGCTTTTCAACACAATTATATTGCAAAATCTCAATTTCTGTACTTTTTACTCAGTAAAAATTCCAACGAGTCCATTGAAAGGCCCATTTAGACCTGCTAGTCCGAAACCTCTACAAAAAGGACCAGAAAAAATGTTTTATTCAAATTTTAGGAGTTCCAATAATTTATTAGGAGCTTTTCAATACAATTATATTGCAAAACCTCAATTTTTAAACTTTTTACTCAGTTAAAATTCCAACGGGTCTATTGAAAGGCCTATTTAGACCTGCTCGTCCGAAACCTCTACAAAAAGCGCCGCGAAACAAGTTTTAATCAAATTTTAGGAGTTCATGTAAATGATTAGGAGCTTTTCAACACAATTATATTGCAAAACCTCAATTTCTGTACTTTTTACTTAGTTAAAATTCCAACGGGTCCATTGAAAGGCCCATTTAAACCTGCTCGTCCGATACCTCTACAAAAAGGGCCACAAAAAAAGTTTTAATCAAAATATAGGAGATCATGTAATTGATTAGGATATTTTCAACACACTTATATTGCAAAACCTCAATTTCTATACTTTTTACTCGGTGAAAATTCCAACGGGTCCATTGAAAGGCCCATTTAGACCAGCTCGTCCGAAACCTCGATAAAAAGGACCGCAAAACAAGTTTTAATCAAATTTTAGGAGTTTAAATAATTGATTAGTAGCTTTTCAACACAATTTAGACTTGCTCGTCTGAAACCGATACAAAAAGGACCGCAAAAAAGTTTTAATCAAATTTTAGGAGTTAGAATAAATGATTAGGAGCTTTTCAACACAATTATATTGCAAAACTTCAATTTTTATACATTTTACTCAGTTAAAATTCCAACGAGTCTATTGAAAGGCCCATTTAGACCCGCACGTCCGAAACCTCTACAAAAAGGACCGTAAAACAAGTTTTGATCATATTTTAGGAGTACAAATAATTGATTATGAGCTTTACAACACAATTATATTGCAAAATCTCAATTTTTATAATTTTTTCTCAGTTAAAATTCCAACGGGTCCATTGAAAGGTACATTTCTACCCGCTCGTCCGAAACTCTACAAAAAGGAGTGAAAAACAAGTTTTAATCAAATTTTAGGAGTTCATGTAATTTATTAGGATCTTTTCAACACAATTATATTGCAAAACCTCAATTTCTGTACTTTTTACTCAGTAAAAATTTCAACGGGTCCATTGAAAGGCCCATTTAGACCTGCTAGTCCGAAACCTCTACAAAAAGGACCAGAAAAATGTTTTATTCAAATTTTAGGAGTTCCAATAATTGATTAGGAGCTTTTCAACACAGTTATATTGCAAAACCTCAATTTTTAAACTTTTTACTCAGTTAAAATTCCAACGGGTCTATTGAAAGGCCTATTTAGACCTGCTCGTCCGAAACCTCTACAAAAACGACGGCAAAAGAGTTTTATTAAAATTTTAGGAGTTCAAATAATTGATTAGTAGCTTTTCAACACAATTATATTGCAAAACCTAAATTTTTTTAGTTTTTACTCAGTTAAAATTCCAACGGGTCCATTGTAAGGCCCATTTAGACCTGCTCGTCCGAAGCCTCTACAAAAACGACCGCAAAAGAGTTTTATTAAAATTTTAGGAGTTCAAATAATTGATTATTAGCTTTTCAACACAATTATATTACAAAACCTCAATTTCTTTACTTTTTACTCAGTTAAAATTCCAACGGATCCATTGTAAGGCCCATTTAGACATGCTCGTCCGAAACCTCTACAAAAAGGGCCGCAAAACAAGTTTTAATCAAATTTTAGGAGATCATGTAATTGATTAGGAGATTTTCAACACACTTATATTGCAAAAACTCAATTTCTGTACTTTTTACTTAGTTAAAATTCCAACGGGTCCATTGAAAGGCCCATTTAGACCTGCTCGCCCGAAACTTCGACAAAAAGAACCATAAAACAAGTTTTAATCAAAGTTTAGGAGTTCAAATAATTGATTAGGATCTATTCAACACAATTATATTCAAAAACCACAGTTTTATACTTTTTACTCAGTTAAAATTCCAACGGGCTCATTGAAAGGCCCATTTAGACCTACTCGTCCGAAACCTCTACGAAAAGGACCGCAAAAAAGTTTTATTCAAATTTTAGGAGTTAAAATAATTGATTAGGAGCTTTTCAACACAATTATATTGCAAAACCTCAATTTCTGTACTTTTTACTTAGTTAAAATTCCAACGGGTCCATTGTAAGGCCCACTTAGACCTGCTCGTCCGAAACCTCTACAAAAAGGGCCACATAACAAGTTTTAATCAAAATATAGGAGATCATGTAATTGATTAGGAGATTTTCAACACACTTATATTGCAAAAAACCTCAATTTCTATACTTTTTACTCAGTTAAAATTCCAACGGGTCCATTGTAAGGCCCATTTAGACCAGCTCGTCCGAAACCTCGACAAAAAGGACCGCAAAACAAGTTTTAATCAAATTTTAGGAGTTTAAATAATTGATTAGTAGCTTTTCAACACAATTATATTGCAAAACCTCAATTTCTGTACTTTTTACTCAGTTAAAATTCCAACGGGTCCATTGAAAGGCCCATTTAGACCTGCTCGTTCGATATCTCTACAAAAAGGGCCACAAAACAAGTTTTAATCAAAATATAGGAGATCATGTAATTGATTAGGAGATTTTCAACACACTTATATTGCAAAACCTCAATTTCTGTACTTTTTACTCAGTTAAAATTCCAACGGGTCCTTTGAAAGGCACATTTAGTCCAGCTCGTCCGAAAATTCTACATAAAGGACCGCAAAACAAGTTTTAATCAAAGTTTAGGAGTTTAAATAATTGATTAGTAGCTTTTCAACACAATTATATTGCAAAACCTCAATTTCTGTACTTTTTACTCAGTTAAAACTCCAACAGGTCCATTGTAAGGCCAATTTAGACCTGCTCCTCCGAAACCTCTACAAAAAGGCTCGCGAAACAAGTTTTAATCAAATTTTAGGAGTTCATGTAATTTATTCGGAGCTTTTCAACACAATTATATTGCAAAACCTCAATTTCTGTACTTTTTACTCAGTTAAAATTCCAACGGGCCCATTGTAAGGCCCATTTAGACCAGCTCGTCCGAAACCTCGATTAAAAGGACCGCAAAATAAGTTTTAATCAAATTTTAGGAGTTTAAATAATTGATTAGTAGCTTTTCAACACAATTATATTGCAAAACCTCAATTTCTGTACTTTTTACTCAGTTAAAATTCCAACGGGTCCATTGAAAGGCCCATTTAGACCTGCTCGTCCGAAACCTCTACAAAAAGGGCCGCAAAAAGTTTTATTCAAATTTTAGGAGTTCAAATAATTGATTAGTAGATTTTCAACACAATTATATTGCAAAACCTCAATTTCTGTACTTTTTACTCAGTTAAAATTCCAACAGGTCCATTGAAAGGCCCATTTAGACCTGCTCGTCCGAAACCTCTACAAAAAGGACCGCAAAACAAGTTTTAATCAAATTTTAGGAGATCATTTAATTGATTAGGAGATTTTCAACACAATTATATTGCAAAACCTCAATTTATGTACTTTTTACTCAGTTAAAATTCCAACGGGTCCATTGAAAGGCCCATTTAGACATGCTCGTCCGAAACCTCTACAAAAAGGACCGCAAAACAAGTTTTATTCAAATTTTAGGAGTTCAAATAATTGATTAGGATATTTTCAACACAATTATATTGCAAAACCTCAATTTCTGTACTTTTTACTCAGTTAAAATTCCAACGGGCCCATTGTAAGGACCATTTAGACCTGCTCGTCCGAAACCTCTACAAAAAGGACTGCAAAACAAGTTTTAATCAAATTTTAGGAGATCATGTAATTGATTAGGAGATTTTCAACACAATTATATTGCAAAACCTCTATTTCTGTACTTTTTACTCAGATAAAATTCCAACGGGCCCATTGTAAGCCCATTTGAACCTGCTCGTCCGAAACCTCTACAAAAAGGATCGTAAAACAAGTTTTAATCAAATTTTAGGAGATCATGTAATTGATTAGGAGATTTTCAACACAATTATATTGCAAAACCTCAATTTCTGTACTTTTTACTCAGTTAAAATTCCAACGGATCCATTGTAAGGCCTATTTAGACCTGCTCGTCCGAAACTTCGACAAAAAAGGACCGCAAAACAAGTTTTAATCAAATTTTAGGAGTTCAAATAATTGATTAGGAGCTTTTCAACACAATTATATTTCAAAACTTCAATTTATGTACTTTTTACTCAGTTAAAATTCCAACGGGTCCATTGAAAGGCCCATTTAGACATGCTCGTCCGAAACCTCTACAAAAAGGACCGCAAAACAAGTTTTATTCAAATTTTAGGAGTTCAAATAATTGATTAGGATATTTTCAACACAATTATATTGCAAAACCTCAATTTCTGTACTTTTTACTCAGTTAAAATTCCAACGGGCCCATTGTAAGGACCATTTAGACCTGCTCGTCCGAAACCTCTACAAAAAGGACTGCAAAACAAGTTTTAATCAAATTTTAGGAGATCATGTAATTGATTAGGAGATTTTCAACACAATTATATTGCAAAACCTCTATTTCTGTACTTTTTACTCAGATAAAATTCCAACGGGCCCATTGTAAGCCCATTTGAACCTGCTCGTCCGAAACCTCTACAAAAAGGATCGTAAAACAAGTTTTAATCAAATTTTAGGAGATCATGTAATTGATTAGGAGATTTTCAACACAATTATATTGCAAAACCTCAATTTCTGTACTTTTTACTCAGTTAAAATTCCAACGGATCCATTGTAAGGCCTATTTAGACCTGCTCCTCCGAAACTTCGACAAAAAAGGACCGCAAAACAAGTTTTAATCAAATTTTAGGAGTTCAAATAATTGATTAGGAGCTTTTCAACACAATTATATTTCAAAACTTCAATTTCTGTACTTTTTACTCAGTTAAAATTCCAACGGGCCCATTGTAAGGCCATTTAGACTTGCTCGTCCGAAACCTTTACAAAAAGGGCCGCGAAACAAGTTTTAATCAAACTTTAGGAGATCATGTAACCGATTAGGAGATTTTCAACACACTTATATTGCAAAACCTCAATTTCTGTAATTTTTACTCTGTTAAAATTCCAACGGGTCTATTGAAAGGCCCATTTAGACCAGCACGTCCGAAACCTCGACAAAAAGGACCGCAAAAGAAGTTTTAATCAAATTTTAGGAGTTCAAATAATTGATTAGTAGCTTTTCAACACAATTATATTGCAAAACCTCAATTTTTGTACTTTTTACTCAGTTAAAATTCCAACTGGTCCATTGAAAGGCCCATTTAGACCTGCTCGTCCGAAACCTCTGCAAAAAAAGGCCGCAAAACAAGTTTTAATCAAATTTTAGGAGTTCAAATAATTGATTAGGAGATTTTCAACACAATTATATTGCAAAACCTCAATTTTTAAACTTTTTACTCAGTTAAAATTCCAACGGGTCCATTGGAAGGCCCATTTCGACCCGCTCGTCCGAAACTCTACAAAAAGGAGTGCAAAACAAGTTTTAATCAAATTTTAGGAGTTCATGTAATTTAATATGAGCTTTTCAACACAATTATTTTGCAAAACCTCAATTTCTGTACTTTTTACTCAGTTAAAATTCCAACGGGTCCATTGAAAGGCCCATTTAGACCTGCTAGTCCGAAACCTCTACAAAAAGGACCAGAAAAATGTTTTAATCAAATTTTAGGAGTTCGAATAATTGATTAGGAGCTTTTCAACACAATTATATTGCAAAACCTAAATTTTTAAACTTTTTACTCAGTTAAAATTCCAACGGGTCCATTGAAAGGCCCATTTAGACCTGCTCGTCCGAAACCTCTACAAAAACGACTGCAAAAGAGTTTTATTAAAATTTTAGGAGTTCAAATAATTGATTAGTAGCTTTTCAACACAATTATATTGCAAAACCTAAATTGCTTTAGTTTTTACTCAGTTAAAATTCCAACGGGTCCATTGAAAGGCCCATTTAGACCTGCTCGTCCGAAACCTCTACAAAAACGACCGCAAAAGAGTTTTATTAAAATTTTAGGAGTTCAAATAATTGATTATTAGCTTTTCAACACAATTATATTACAAATCCTCAATTTCTTTACTTTTAACTCAGTTAAAATTCCAACGGGTCTATTGTAAGGCCCATTTAGACCTGCTCGTCCGAAACCACTACAAAAAGGGCCGCAAAACAAGTTTTAATCAAATTTTAGGAGATCATGTAATTGATTAGGAGATTTTCAACACACTTATTTTGCAAAACCTCAATTTCTGTACTTTTTACTTAGTTAAAATTCTAACGGGTCCATTGAAAGACCCATTTAGACCGCAAAACAAGTTTTAATCAAATTTTAGGAGTTCAAATAATTGATTAGGATCTTTTCAACACAATTATATTCAAAAACCTCAATTTTATACTTTTTACTCAGTTAAAATTCCAACGGGCCCATTGAAAGGCCCATTTAGACCTACTCGTCCGAAACTTCTACAAAAAGGACCGCAAAAAAGTTTATTCAAATTTTAGGAGTTAAAATAATTGATTAGGAGCTTTTCAACACAATTATATTGCAAAACCTCAATTTCTGTACTTTTTACTTAGTTAAAATTCCAACGGGTCCATTGTAAGGCCCATTTAGACCTGCTCGTCTGAATCCTCTACAAAAAGGGTCGCAAAACAAGTTTTAATCAAATTTTAGGAGATCATGTAATTGATTAGGATCTTTTCAACACAAATATATTGTAAAACCTCAATTTTTGTACTTTTTACTCAGTTAAAATTTCAACGGGTACTCAGTTAAAATTTCAACGGGTACTCAGTTAAAATTCCAACGGGTCTCTAGGATTTGTGCGTGATAAAGTTCACGATCGTCTTTCTAGCTGGGATAAATATATCCTCTCTTTTAGCGGTCGGGAGATTTTCATCAAGGCAGTCCTACAATCCCTACCTCAATATGTTATGTCTTGTTATCTTCCACCATAAAATATCATCGATGACATGACCTTCTCAATCCGACAATACTGGTGGACTGGCAAATCCAACAAAAAAGGATGGCATATGCTCCCATGGAATCATGTTTGTTTACCTAAGGCTGCCGGAGGCATGGGATTTAAGGATTTGCACGATTTCAATATTGCTCTCTTAGGTAAGCAACTATGGAGACTCATTTGTGAACCGGATTCTTTATTGGGACAAATATATCGTTCTAAATACTTTCCTTCCAGAAATATCCTAGATGCACCCAGGCCCAATCGCGGCTCTTTTGCATGGCAAGGTATGTATAACGCTCTACAGCGCCTCTTTCCAGGCTTTCTTTACCGTCCAGGTATTAACAGTAATATCAGAGTACACAAAGATATATGGGGTGGTTCTTCCCCGATTAATCTCACTGGGGATTACGAAACCTCGGATGAATTCCATATTCGTTGCCGTGATTTTATGATTCGTAATCAAACTGCCTGGGATACGGAAAAGGTCAGGCGTTATTTTAACCCAACTGATGCCACTGCTATTCTAAGTATTCCTATTATAAATGATCACCGTGATTCTATACTCTGGTCTCCTAATGACTCGGGTATTTACTCAGTCCGCTCTGGTTATATTTTCCTGCAACGGTCTATGTACCCACATACGTCACCTACACGGTTTTGGAAATTTCTGTCCAAAGTCAAGGCCTTACCCAAAGTCAAAACGTTTGGTTGGCGTATGGCGTCTGATGCTCTACTAGTTGGGGCCAAAATGCAAGTCTTTTCACCAAACTCGGGACCTTGTCCCATCTGTGGTAGCCACTCGGAATCCATTCTCCATGCTCTTCGTGACTGTTCTGGGCTTCTGAAGTCCTCCAACTTTCTGGTATTCCCATTAATCTTTCTAGGAGCTTGGCTACTACCCCACTACAATGGTTAGAGGAAGCAGCTCACACCCTATCCCCTGATAAGTTTGGTATTTTCCTCACAACTATTTGGAATGTCTGGAATAGACGTAACGACTGGGTTCATAACCACCACCTACAACCGCCTTGGCTTATTGCCGTTAATTCCATTAGTTTACATGATGACTTTTGTAAAGCCTTTTCGGCTACTACCCCAACACCCTCTACCCTTTCTACTCCATGTTGGAATCCTCCCCCACTTCACCATATCAAAATAAACGTGGATGGTGCTTTTAATCCATCAACTCGTGCAGCAGCTGTTGGCGCCGTTGCTCGTGATTCTACAGGTGCAGTCGTGGGCAGCCTAGCGTTTCCGCTTGGTAGCTGTCTGGATGCAGTTACCAGTGAAGGCGAAAGCCTTCTTGCTGGTCTCACCTTCGCCCGATCTCAAGGATGGAATCAGATCTTTCTTGAAACTGATTGCGCTTCTCTCGCGAATAGGATCAACAATCCCGCACAGGACCTTTCAACCATGGGACCTCTTCTTCATCAGATTCAAGAGTCTCTTCGTGATTTTGTTTCTGTTTCTGTTTCATTTGTACGCCGTGAGGCAAATCACTTGGCCCATACCTTGGCTACTTTTTCTTTGAGCTCTATGACTTCCATGTCATTTAAGTCTGATGTTCCAACTTGTATCCAACATCTTGTAACAAATTCTTTATGATTAATAAAACTTAAGCACTCTTTTCCCCTTTTTAGGGTCCTCTAGCTCTGCTTGAAGGACATTAGTAGGGGTTTTTAATGAGGCCTTTTTCTTCAACAAAAAAAAATTCCAACGGGTCCATTGAAAGGCCCATTTAGACCTGCTCGTCCGAAACCTCTACAAAAAAGGCCGCAAAACAAGTTTTAATCAAATTTTAGGAGTTCAAATAATTGATTAGGAGCTTTTCAACACAATTATATTGCAAAACCTCAATTTCTGTACTTTTTACTCAGTTAAAATTCCAACGGGTCCATTGAAAGGCCCATTTAGACCTGCTCGTCCGATACCTTTACAAAAAGGGCCACAAAACAAGTTTTAATCAAAATATAGGAGATCATGTAATTGATTAGGAGATTTTCAACACAGTTATATTGAAAAACCTCAATTTCTGTACTTTTTACTCAGTTAAAATTCCAACGGGTCCATTGAAAGGCCCATTTAGACCAGCTCGTCCGAAACCTTGATAAAAAGGACCCAAAACAAGTTTTAATCAAATTTTAGGAGTTCAAATAATTGATTAGTAGCTTTTCAACATTATTATATTGCAAAACCTCAATTTCTGTACTTTTTACTCAGTTAAAATTCTAATGGGTCCATTGAAAGGCCCATTTAGACCTGCTCGTCCGAAACCTCTACAAAAAAGGCCGCAAAACAAGTTTTAATCAAATTTTAGGCATTCAAATAATTGATTAGGATATTTTCAACACAATAATATTGCAAAACCTCAATTTTTAAACTTTTTACTCAGTTAAAATTCCAACGGGCCATTGAAAGGCCCATTTAGACCTGCTCGTCCGAAACCTTTACGAAAACGACCGCAAAAGAGTTTTATTAAAATTTTAGGAGTTCAAATAATTGATTAGTAGCTTTTCAATACAATTATATTGCAAAACCTCAATTTCTTTACTTTTTACGCAGTTAAAATTCCAACGGGTCCCTTGTAAGGCCCATTTAGAACTGCTCGTCCGAAACCTCTACAAAAACGACCCCAAAAGAGTTTTATTAAAATTTTAGGAGTTCAAATAATTGATTAGTAGCTTTTCAACACAATTATATTGCAAAACCTCAAATTCTTTACTTTTTACTCAGTTAAAATTCCAACGGGTCCATTGTAAGGCCCATTTAGACCTGCTCGTCTGAATCCTCTACAAAAAGGGTCGCAAAACAAGTTTTAATCAAATTTTAGGAGATCATGTAATTGATTAGGATCTTTTCAACACAAATATATTGTAAAACCTCAATTTTTGTACTTTTTACTCAGTTAAAATTTCAACGGGTACTCAGTTAAAATTCCAACGGGTCTGTGGGAAATGAAAATTCTCTCTGAACTCTCTCATTTCCTCCCTTTGCTTTTTCTCTCTCTTGCTCTCCTCCTAACCCTCAGCCACCGTCTCCTCCGCCCAAACTTTGGGCCGCCACCCTCCCCACCACCACCTCTCCACCACACTACCCTCTCCCTCCCGCCAGCATGCAACCAATTTTATTGGTTTCATGCATCCCAATAGCCCCCTCTACACCACTTCATCCTCTCCAATCCGCCAGCATACAACCAATCATACAACCAAACATACTGGTTGCATGCTACTGCCAGGACTGATTTAGCAAAGGTAAGTACATATTCTCTTGGTTTTTTACTTTCATTGTTTCTTTACTCTTTTAATATATTAATCCCCACTTCCGGTGGGATTTCATTAATTTATTATTGGATCAATCTTTGGTTCAATCACTTTGCTCCCAATCTATATGTCATTAGTACATTTTGGATTTGGTTCAAGCACCTGCTGGGCCTTGCATTGTTCATAATGCCCCCGGCAGAGGCGAAATTATCCTGGCCCTCGAGGCCTTGTAGACAATTATTCCACTCAATTGACTGGAAACACTCCTAGCTCTCTGGGCCTTGTAAACTGATCGACTTATTCTCACGAATGAAGTCTGATGGGCCACTGGTTCAGTGGCAAATGGAGCCCTCGTGGCTGGCCCTCTGGCAGGGAAAGCACGCACATAACGCAGGGTTTTTTACGTTGCATGCATGGCACATGCAGCTCGTGTTCGCGGAGGCTGCTGCACCATATGTACCTTCACGAATTTCCTTCGATCGTTGGAGACAGTGGCTTCTGCTGCCAACGGTGGTCGACGTTCTCTGCCACCACCACTGCTAATCGGAGCCGTTAAGCCGCTAACTCAATCCCGGAATAATAGGGATTCACTGATTATCGTAAGGTTCCTATTCTCAAGGGAATCGGATACCTTAGAATTCAAATTCAAAATAACTTTGAGTCTTCTACAAAGACTCCAACACTGCTTAACAGCAAATATTTTCCTAAATTTTAGGACACCGGCTGGATTTAATATTATTGGCATCCCTTGGTGGATTATATCTAATACAATAATATTTCATCCTTTGAAATTTGAATTAATATCTTTGAATATAATTCAAGAATCTATCTTGGTTACACTCCTAAAAGCAAGGAGACTCTTTGGATTCGAAATTATCTACCTCCCCAGGTGGATTATCTCCAACCAAATTAATTTGAAACCTTTGAATTTTGAATACTTATCATTAAAATTAATTCAAAATTTTTTGGTGGCTTATCTCAACTTATCAATTAGAGAGGATTATCATTGGACGATCCACCTCCACACTCCTTATTGTGCTTACACTCTTGCACTTCACTGTAACCGATCCCTCTGCTCTAGGTTTTCACAATCCTACTTGCAAACAACGGCATCTTCTGATTCTTTCTTGGAGCATTTTGACAACCTACAGTTCACTGCAGAGGAGCAGGCTGTAGTTTATGCTCCTAAGGCTACGAAAGCCATACCATTGGAAGATCAACGATGCTCTTTGCTGTACTTTTTACTTAGTTAAAAGTCCAAAGGGTCCATTGAAAGGCCCATTTAGACCTGCTCGTCCGAAACTTCGACAAAAAGGACCACAAAACAAGTTTTAATCAAATTTTAGGAGTTCAAATAATTGATTAGGATCTTTTCAACAAAATTATAATCAAAAACCTCAATTTTATACTTTTTACTCAGTTAAAATTCCAACGGGCCCATTGAAAGGCCCATTTAGACCTACTCGTCCGAAACCTCTACGAAAAGGACCGCAAAAAAGTTTTATTCAAATTTTAGGAGTTAAAATAATTGATTTGGAGCTTTTCAACACAATTATATTGCAAAACCTCAATTTCTGTACTTTTTACTCAGTTAAAATTCCAACGGGTCCATTGTAAGGCCCATTTAGACCTGCTCGTCCGAAACCTATACAAAAAGGGCCACAAAACAAGTTTTAATCAAAATATAGGAGATCATGTAATTGATTAGGAGATTTTAAACACACTTATATTGCAAAACCTCAATTTTTATACTTTTTACTCAGTTAAAATTCCAACGAGTCCATTGAAAGGCCTATTTAGACCAGCTCGTCCGAAACCTCGACAAAAAGGACCGCAAAACAAGTTTTAATCAAATTTTAGGAGTTTAAATAATTGATTAGTAGCTTTTCAACACAATTATATTGCAAAACCTCAATTTATGTACTTTTTACTCAGTTAAAATTCCAACCGGTCTATTGTAAGGCCCATTTATACCTGCTCGTCCGAAACCTCTACAAAAAGGGTCGCGAAACAAGTTTTAATCAAATTTTAGGAGTTCATGTAATTGATTAGGAGCTTTTCAACACAATTATATTGCAAAACCTCAATTTTTGTACTTTTTACTCAGTTAAAATTTCAACGGGTCCATAAAAAGGCCCATTCCACCCGTTCGTCCGAAACCTCTACAAAAAGGACTGCAAAAAAAGTTTTAATCAAATTTTAGGAGTTTATGTAATTGATTAGGAGCTTTTCAACACAATTATATTGCAAAATCTCAATTTCTGTACTTTTTACTCAGTAAAAATTCCAACGAGTCCATTGAAAGGCCCATTTAGACCTGCTAGTCCGAAACCTCTACAAAAAGGACCAGAAAAAATGTTTTATTCAAATTTTAGGAGTTCCAATAATTTATTAGGAGCTTTTCAATACAATTATATTGCAAAACCTCAATTTTTAAACTTTTTACTCAGTTAAAATTCCAACGGGTCTATTGAAAGGCCTATTTAGACCTGCTCGTCCGAAACCTCTACAAAAATCGCCGCGAAACAAGTTTTAATCAAATTTTAGGAGTTCATGTAAATGATTAGGAGCTTTTCAACACAATTATATTGCAAAACCTCAATTTCTGTACTTTTTACTTAGTTAAAATTCCAACGGGTCCATTGAAAGGCCCATTTAAACCTGCTCGTCCGATACCTCTACAAAAAGGGCCACAAAAAAAGTTTTAATCAAAATATAGGAGATCATGTAATTGATTAGGATATTTTCAACACACTTATATTGCAAAACCTCAATTTCTATACTTTTTACTCGGTGAAAATTCCAACGGGTCCATTGAAAGGCCCATTTAGACCAGCTCGTCCGAAACCTCGATAAAAAGGACCGCAAAACAAGTTTTAATCAAATTTTAGGAGTTTAAATAATTGATTAGTAGCTTTTCAACACAATTTAGACTTGCTCGTCTGAAACCGATACAAAAAGGACCGCAAAAAAGTTTTAATCAAATTTTAGGAGTTAGAATAAATGATTAGGAGCTTTTCAACACAATTATATTGCAAAACTTCAATTTTTATACATTTTACTCAGTTAAAATTCCAACGAGTCTATTGAAAGGCCCATTTAGACCCGCACGTCCGAAACCTCTACAAAAAGGACCGTAAAACAAGTTTTGATCATATTTTAGGAGTACAAATAATTGATTATGAGCTTTACAACACAATTATATTGCAAAATCTCAATTTTTATAATTTTTTCTCAGTTAAAATTCCAACGGGTCCATTGAAAGGTACATTTCTACCCGCTCGTCCGAAACTCTACAAAAAGGAGTGAAAAACAAGTTTTAATCAAATTTTAGGAGTTCATGTAATTTATTAGGATCTTTTCAACACAATTATATTGCAAAACCTCAATTTCTGTACTTTTTACTCAGTAAAAATTTCAACGGGTCCATTGAAAGGCCCATTTAGACCTGCTAGTCCGAAACCTCTACAAAAAGGACCAGAAAAATGTTTTATTCAAATTTTAGGAGTTCCAATAATTGATTAGGAGCTTTTCAACACAGTTATATTGCAAAACCTCAATTTTTAAACTTTTTACTCAGTTAAAATTCCAACGGGTCTATTGAAAGGCCTATTTAGACCTGCTCGTCCGAAACCTCTACAAAAACGACGGCAAAAGAGTTTTATTAAAATTTTAGGAGTTCAAATAATTGATTAGTAGCTTTTCAACACAATTATATTGCAAAACCTAAATTTTTTTAGTTTTTACTCAGTTAAAATTCCAACGGGTCCATTGTAAGGCCCATTTAGACCTGCTCGTCCGAAGCCTCTACAAAAACGACCGCAAAAGAGTTTTATTAAAATTTTAGGAGTTCAAATAATTGATTATTAGCTTTTCAACACAATTATATTACAAAACCTTAATTTCTTTACTTTTTACTCAGTTAAAATTCCAACGGATCCATTGTAAGGCCCATTTAGACATGCTCGTCCGAAACCTCTACAAAAAGGGCCGCAAAACAAGTTTTAATCAAATTTTAGGAGATCATGTAATTGATTAGGAGATTTTCAACACACTTATATTGCAAAAACTCAATTTCTGTACTTTTTACTTAGTTAAAATTCCAACGGGTCCATTGAAAGGCCCATTTAGACCTGCTCGCCCGAAACTTCGACAAAAAGAACCATAAAACAAGTTTTAATCAAAGTTTAGGAGTTCAAATAATTGATTAGGATCTATTCAACACAATTATATTCAAAAACCACAGTTTTATACTTTTTACTCAGTTAAAATTCCAACGGGCTCATTGAAAGGCCCATTTAGACCTACTCGTCCGAAACCTCTACGAAAAGGACCGCAAAAAAGTTTTATTCAAATTTTAGGAGTTAAAATAATTTATTAGGAGCTTTTCAACACAATTATATTGCAAAACCTCAATTTCTGTACTTTTTACTTAGTTAAAATTCCAACGGGTCCATTGTAAGGCCCACTTAGACCTGCTCGTCCGAAACCTCTACAAAAAGGGCCACATAACAAGTTTTAATCAAAATATAGGAGATCATGTAATTGATTAGGAGATTTTCAACACACTTATATTGCAAAACCTCAATTTCTATACTTTTTACTCAGTTAAAATTCCAACGGGTCCATTGTAAGGCCCATTTAGACCAGCTCGTCCGAAACCTCGACAAAAAGGACCGCAAAACAAGTTTTAATCAAATTTTAGGAGTTTAAATAATTGATTAGTAGCTTTTCAACACAATTATATTGCAAAACCTCAATTTCTGTACTTTTTACTCAGTTAAAATTCCAACGGGTCCATTGAAAGGCCCATTTAGACCTGCTCGTTCGATATCTCTACAAAAAGGGCCACAAAACAAGTTTTAATCAAAATATAGGAGATCATGTAATTGATTAGGAGATTTTCAACACACTTATATTGCAAAACCTCAATTTCTGTACTTTTTACTCAGTTAAAATTCCAACGGGTCCTTTGAAAGGCACATTTAGTCCAGCTCGTCCGAAAATTCTACATAAAGGACCGCAAAACAAGTTTTAATCAAAGTTTAGGAGTTTAAATAATTGATTAGTAGCTTTTCAACACAATTATATTGCAAAACCTCAATTTCTGTACTTTTTACTCAGTTAAAACTCCAACAGGTCCATTGTAAGGCCAATTTAGACCTGCTCCTCCGAAACCTCTACAAAAAGGCTCGCGAAACAAGTTTTAATCAAATTTTAGGAGTTCATGTAATTTATTCGGAGCTTTTCAACACAATTATATTGCAAAACCTCAATTTCTGTACTTTTTACTCAGTTAAAATTCCAACGGGCCCATTGTAAGGCCCATTTAGACCAGCTCGTCCGAAACCTCGATTAAAAGGACCGCAAAATAAGTTTTAATCAAATTTTAGGAGTTTAAATAATTGATTAGTAGCTTTTCAACACAATTATATTGCAAAACCTCAATTTCTGTACTTTTTACTCAGTTAAAATTCCAACGGGTCCATTGAAAGGCCCATTTAGACCTGCTCGTCCGAAACCTCTACAAAAAGGGCCGCAAAAAGTTTTATTCAAATTTTAGGAGTTCAAATAATTGATTAGTAGATTTTCAACACAATTATATTGCAAAACCTCAATTTCTGTACTTTTTACTCAGTTAAAATTCCAACAGGTCCATTGAAAGGCCCATTTAGACCTGCTCGTCCGAAACCTCTACAAAAAGGACCGCAAAACAAGTTTTAATCAAATTTTAGGAGATCATTTAATTGATTAGGAGATTTTCAACACAATTATATTGCAAAACCTCAATTTATGTACTTTTTACTCAGTTAAAATTCCAACGGGTCCATTGAAAGGCCCATTTAGACATGCTCGTCCGAAACCTCTACAAAAAGGACCGCAAAACAAGTTTTATTCAAATTTTAGGAGTTCAAATAATTGATTCGGAGCTTTTCAACACAATTATATTGCAAAACCTCAATTTCTGTACTTTTTACTCAGTTAAAATTCCAACGGGCCCATTGTAAGGACCATTTAGACCAGCTCGTCCGAAACCTCTACAAAAAGGACTGCAAAACAAGTTTTAATCAAATTTTAGGAGATCATGTAATTGATTAGGAGATTTTCAACACAATTATATTGCAAAACCTCAATTTCTGTACTTTTTACTCAGATAAAATTCCAACGGGCCCATTGTAAGCCCATTTGAACCTGCTCGTCCGAAACCTCTACAAAAAGGATCGTAAAACAAGTTTTAATCAAATTTTAGGAGATCATGTAATTGATTAGGAGATTTTCAACACAATTATATTGCAAAACCTCAATTTCTGTACTTTTTACTCAGTTAAAATTCCAACGGATCCATTGTAAGGCCTATTTAGACCTGCTCGTCCGAAACTTCGACAAAAAAGGACCGCAAAACAAGTTTTAATCAAATTTTAGGAGTTCAAATAATTGATTAGGAGCTTTTCAACACAATTATATTTCAAAACTTCAATTTATGTACTTTTTACTCAGTTAAAATTCCAACGGGTCCATTGAAAGGCCCATTTAGACATGCTCGTCCGAAACCTCTACAAAAAGGACCGCAAAACAAGTTTTATTCAAATTTTAGGAGTTCAAATAATTGATTAGGATATTTTCAACACAATTATATTGCAAAACCTCAATTTCTGTACTTTTTACTCAGTTAAAATTCCAACGGGCCCATTGTAAGGACCATTTAGACCTGCTCGTCCGAAACCTCTACAAAAAGGACTGCAAAACAAGTTTTAATCAAATTTTAGGAGATCATGTAATTGATTAGGAGATTTTCAACACAATTATATTGCAAAACCTCTATTTCTGTACTTTTTACTCAGATAAAATTCCAACGGGCCCATTGTAAGCCCATTTGAACCTGCTCGTCCGAAACCTCTACAAAAAGGATCGTAAAACAAGTTTTAATCAAATTTTAGGAGATCATGTAATTGATTAGGAGATTTTCAACACAATTATATTGCAAAACCTCAATTTCTGTACTTTTTACTCAGTTAAAATTCCAACGGATCCATTGTAAGGCCTATTTAGACCTGCTCGTCCGAAACTTCGACAAAAAAGGACCGCAAAACAAGTTTTAATCAAATTTTAGGAGTTCAAATAATTGATTAGGAGCTTTTCAACACAATTATATTTCAAAACTTCAATTTATGTACTTTTTACTCAGTTAAAATTCCAACGGGTCCATTGAAAGGCCCATTTAGACATGCTCGTCCGAAACCTCTACAAAAAGGACCGCAAAACAAGTTTTATTCAAATTTTAGGAGTTCAAATAATTGATTAGGATATTTTCAACACAATTATATTGCAAAACCTCAATTTCTGTACTTTTTACTCAGTTAAAATTCCAACGGGCCCATTGTAAGGACCATTTAGACCTGCTCGTCCGAAACCTCTACAAAAAGGACTGCAAAACAAGTTTTAATCAAATTTTAGGAGATCATGTAATTGATTAGGAGATTTTCAACACAATTATATTGCAAAACCTCTATTTCTGTACTTTTTACTCAGATAAAATTCCAACGGGCCCATTGTAAGCCCATTTGAACCTGCTCGTCCGAAACCTCTACAAAAAGGATCGTAAAACAAGTTTTAATCAAATTTTAGGAGATCATGTAATTGATTAGGAGATTTTCAACACAATTATATTGCAAAACCTCAATTTCTGTACTTTTTACTCAGTTAAAATTCCAACGGATCCATTGTAAGGCCTATTTAGACCTGCTCGTCCGAAACTTCGACAAAAAAGGACCGCAAAACAAGTTTTAATCAAATTTTAGGAGTTCAAATAATTGATTAGGAGCTTTTCAACACAATTATATTTCAAAACTTCAATTTCTGTACTTTTTACTCAGTTAAAATTCCAACGGGCCCATTGTAAGGCCATTTAGACTTGCTCGTCCGAAACCTTTACAAAAAGGGCCGCGAAACAAGTTTTAATCAAACTTTAGGAGATCATGTAACCGATTAGGAGATTTTCAACACACTTATATTGCAAAACCTCAATTTCTGTAATTTTTACTCTGTTAAAATTCCAACGGGTCCATTGAAAGGCCCATTTAGACCAGCACGTCCGAAACCTCGACAAAAAGGACCGCAAAAGAAGTTTTAATCAAATTTTAGGAGTTCAAATAATTGATTAGTAGCTTTTCAACACAATTATATTGCAAAACCTCAATTTTTGTACTTTTTACTCAGTTAAAATTCCAACTGGTCCATTGAAAGGCCCATTTAGACCTGCTCGTCCGAAACCTCTGCAAAAAAAGGACGCAAAACAAGTTTTAATCAAATTTTAGGAGTTCAAATAATTGATTAGGAGATTTTCAACACAATTATATTGCAAAACCTCAATTTTTAAACTTTTTACTCAGTTAAAATTCCAACGGGTCCATTGGAAGGCCCATTTCGACCCGCTCGTCCGAAACTCTACAAAAAGGAGTGCAAAACAAGTTTTAATCAAATTTTAGGAGTTCATGTAATTTAATATGAGCTTTTCAACACAATTATTTTGCAAAACCTCAATTTCTGTACTTTTTACTCAGTTAAAATTCCAACGGGTCCATTGAAAGGCCCATTTAGACCTGCTAGTCCGAAACCTCTACAAAAAGGACCAGAAAAATGTTTTAATCAAATTTTAGGAGTTCGAATAATTGATTAGGAGCTTTTCAACACAATTATATTGCAAAACCTAAATTTTTAAACTTTTTACTCAGTTAAAATTCCAACGGGTCCATTGAAAGACCCATTTAGACCTGCTCGTCCGAAACCTCTACAAAAACGACTGCAAAAGAGTTTTATTAAAATTTTAGGAGTTCAAATAATTGATTAGTAGCTTTTCAACACAATTATATTGCAAAACCTAAATTGCTTTAGTTTTTACTCAGTTAAAATTCCAACGGGTCCATTGAAAGGCCCATTTAGACCTGCTCGTCCGAAACCTCTACAAAAACGACCGCAAAAGAGTTTTATTAAAATTTTAGGAGTTCAAATAATTGATTATTAGCTTTTCAACACAATTATATTACAAATCCTCAATTTCTTTACTTTTAACTCAGTTAAAATTCCAACGGGTCTATTGTAAGGCCCATTTAGACCTGCTCGTCCGAAACCACTACAAAAAGGGCCGCAAAACAAGTTTTAATCAAATTTTAGGAGATCATGTAATTGATTAGGAGATTTTCAACACACTTATTTTGCAAAACCTCAATTTCTGTACTTTTTACTTAGTTAAAATTCTAACGGGTCCATTGAAAGACCCATTTAGACCGCAAAACAAGTTTTAATCAAATTTTAGGAGTTCAAATAATTGATTAGGATCTTTTCAACACAATTATATTCAAAAACCTCAATTTTATACTTTTTACTCAGTTAAAATTCCAACGGGCCCATTGAAAGGCCCATTTAGACCTACTCGTCCGAAACTTCTACAAAAAGGACCGCAAAAAAGTTTATTCAAATTTTAGGAGTTAAAATAATTGATTAGGAGCTTTTCAACACAATTATATTGCAAAACCTCAATTTCTGTACTTTTTACTTAGTTAAAATTCCAACGGGTCCATTGTAAGGCTCATTTAGACCTGCTCGTCCGAAACCTCTACAAAAAGAGCCACAAAACAAGTTTTAATCAAAATATAGGAGATCATGTAATTGATTAGGAGATTTTAAACAAACTTATATTGCAAAACCTCAATTTCTGTACTTTTTACTCAGTTAAAATTCCAACGGGTCCATTGAAAGGCCCATTTTGACCAGCTCATCCGAAACCTCGACAAAAAGGACCGCAAAACAAGTTTTAATCAAATTTTAGGAGTTTAAATAATTGATTAGTAGCTTTTCAACACAATTATATTGCAAAACCTCAAATTTCTGTACTCTTTACTCAGTTAAAATTCGAACCGGTCCATTGTAAGGCCCATTTAGACCTGCTCGTCCGAAACCTCTACAAAAAGCGCCGCGAAACAAGTTTTAATCAAATTTTAGGAGTTCATGTAAATGATTAGGAGCTTTTCAACACAATTATATTGCAAAACCTCAATTTCTGTACTTTTTACTCAGTTAAAATTCCAACGGGTCCATTGAAAGGCCCATTTAGACCTGCTCGTCCGATACCTCTACAAAAAGGGCCAAAAAAAAGTTTTAATCAAAATATAGGAGATCATGTAATTGATTAGGATATTTTCAACAAACTTATATTGCAAAATCTCAATTTCTGTACTTTTTACTCAGTTAAAATTCCAACGGGTCCATTGAAAGTCCCATTTAGACCAGCTCGTCCGAAACCTCGATAAAAAGGACCGCAAAACAAGTTTTAATCAAATTTTAGGAGTTTAAATAATTGATTATTAGCTTTTCAACACAATTATATTGCAAAACCTAAATTTCTGTACTTTTTACTCAGTTAAAATTCCAACGGGTCCATTGAAAGACCCATTTAGATCTGCTCGTCCGAAACCTCTACAAAAAGGGATGCAAAAAGTTTTATTCAAATTTTAGGAGTTTAAATAATTGATTAGTAGATTTTCAACACAATTATATTGCAAGACCTCAATTTCTGTACTTTTTACTCTGTTAAAATTCCAACAGATCCAGTAAAAGGCCCATTTAGACCTGCTCGTCTGAAACCTCTACAAAAAGGACCGCAAAACAAATTTTAATTAAATTTTAGGAGATCATGTAATTGATTAGGAGATTTTCAACACAATTTTATTGCAAAACCTCAATTTCTGTACTTTTTACTCAGTTAAAATTCCAACGGGTCCATTGAAAGGCCCATTTAGACCTGCTCGTCCGAAACCTCTACAAAAAGGACCGCAAAACAAGTTTTATTCAAATTTTAGGAGTTCAAATAATTGATTAGGATCTTTTCAACACAATTATATTGCAAAACATCAATTTCTGTACTTTTTACTCAGTTAAAATTCCAACGGGCCCATTGTAAGGCCCATTTAGACCTGCTCGTCCGAAACCTCTACAAAAGGACCGCAAAACAAGTTTTAATCAAATTTTACGGGATCATGTAATTGATTAGGAGATTTTCAACACAATTATATTGCAAAACCTTAATTTCTGTATTTTTTACTCAGTTAAAATTCCAACGGGCCCATTGTAAGGCCTATTCAGACCTGCTCGTCCGAAACTTCGACAAAAAAGGACCACAAAACAAGTTTTAATCAAATTTTAGGAGTTCAAATAATTGATTATGATCTTTTCGACACAATTATATTCAAAAACCTCAATTTTTATACTTTTTACTTAGTTAAAATTCCAACGGGGCCATTGAAAGGCCCATTTAGACCTACTCGTCCTAAACCTCGACAAAGTGGACCGCAAAACAAGTTTTATTCAAATTTTAGGAGTTCAAATAATTGATTAGGAGCTTTTCAACACAATTATATTGCAAAACTTCAATTTCTGTACTTTTTACTCGGTTAAAATTCGAACGGGTGTGAGTATGGCTCTCGTTTCTCTCTCCCTTTCTCCGAGATTCTCTAACTTTGTCTTTTGCCTGTTCGTTTTCCACCTTCCCCTTTTCTCGGTTTTTCTCACCTCCCTCTCACCTTCTACGCTTCCCCTCCCCCACACGGCTCTCCTTTCTATGCCGATATTTTGGTTTTACTCTCAAGACAATCTTCAGTCAGCGGATCAAGGTGTATCGGGTAAGAGTAATTCAAGGGTCTTCCCACGCATTTCCTCTATTTTCCATCTTTCTATGTAATTTTTTTTCTGGTATCTTGTATTTTTTTCTTTCCCCTGTTTTTTATACACTAACATGGCTTTAATTTTCTCCCAAAACTTCCCCGCCTACATCGATTGCCATCTGATTTGGACCGAGACGGTGTTCTCCATCCACCATTTTTTTCAGAGAAATTCATTCTCTCCAAGGATAAGTTTTTCTCATCTTTTTCTATTCTTTTTCATGTTTCTGTTGTTTTTTCAATTTTTTCAGATTTCTCATTTTATGCCCTTGTTTTATCGCTGCAGTTTCTCCCAATCAAGAGCTTCTCTCCACTGGTTGCCTCAGATCTGCCTTCCGAAACCCAGATCTGGGCCGGTCAGGGGTTTCCCCAATTTTGGGGAATGGATCTATCTCCGATTGTTTCATCCTTTATGGCTACATGCAAACCCTCTAAGTTTCGATCTGACTTTTTTACAGAATACGGATCGTCTCCTCCTTATTTTGGTTTTTCTATCTCTTTTTCAATTTTCGATCTTTTCTTTCTTTTGTAATAAATTTCTCTTATGTTATTTCTTTTTCAGATTTTCCTCTCAGAGGAAATGGACTCCCAATATTTTCTTGTTTTGGATTCCCGCGGCGGATATTCGTCTTCCCTCACTCCGATCAACGGATTCAACAATGGGTCTCCTCAGGCCGACGTTTCGGCTAGAGTTTTATATCCCCTTCTCAATTTCCTCATTTCATTTTCAGTATTTAATCTGGGTTTTTTTCCTTTACTTTTTCTCTGTTTTTCTTTTTCCAGATTTTGGTTTCTTCAATATCCATTTGGACCAGAAGATCTGGCCGTTCTTCGCATCGGAGGTACAATCTCCTTGGCCATTCAATCTTTCCTTTATTTTTTCTCATTGTTATTTTCTGTCTTGTTCATTATTTTCCCTCTGCGTTTTCTCTTATATTTAGATCTATATATGTGCTTATAATGACTGAGCTTCAATTTTATATATGATGGTTATCATCTGCTTTTCTTGCTGATTATATCTTAAACTTTGCTTTGGTCATATCTTTTATCAATCGTTTGGATCCTTCTCAATTTGTTATATCTAACCTTCTCTTTTTAATTTATTTGATGTTTTCCAATAGCTGTGAGATTAAATCATCTATCACCTGTCTTTCTGCACATTTTATTATCAATTGCTTTGGCAGTAGATTATTCTCTAATTTCTATTTTGACTGTATTTTTTCTTCTCTTCCTGTGCACCTTCTTGACCCCTTATATCTACTTTTATTTAAATTTGAAATTTACATGATTAGCTTCTTTATATGTTCTTTGAATTTCATCTCTATTCGTATTATTTTCATGCTCTATGCTAATGTCACTGAAGCTAAGAATAATTGTACTATTTACTAAAACTGTTATCGATCCCTTATAGGGAACTATCTACCAGCCCACTTTCTGGGATATTCACACATTACTTACCTTATTCCTTACTTGAGCACTTACACTATCTTTTTATACACTTTGCTTCCATCTAATCTTATACTATTTCTTTTCCTGCACTCGGGCTATTGTTTGCAAGCAAAATGCAGCAACTCATACACTAATAAGAACCTGAGCTTTATCACTCCGATGCAAGCTATTAATTTGGACCCTATTCGAAAAGGTACCCCCTTGTCTACCCCTCCATTATATATATTGTTTATCAGCTTGTAAACCTCCTTAACCTGCCACATTCTTTAAGTTCTAATATCTTTTTAACCTGCTATCAACACATATGTACACTTCGATCCCTCTTTTGGAAATTATTTACGACCCACCCTGTGGGAACTTCCAAATATATAAAAGTTTACTGTTATACTATGACTTTAACTAAGCTAACCTTTCACTCTCTGCTATATTTAAATACATTATTCTTTATTGAACTGTCCATTAAAATTATTATTATTTTAATCAATATCCACATCCATGCTTTGAGATTCTGCCCATTCGTCTATGCTATTATCAACTTTTATATACATTCTCTCTTGTTTGTATGTCCTTAAGTTAAGCACTTCTGTAACATTTTATTTATTCTTTTCTCTATGTTCGATGTACTCATTTGGCAGTCTATGGACCTTATGGCCATCATCATCAAACAACGATGTTGGGCACAGAGTATTTTTTACTCACCCTTTCCTTTACGGATCTGTATCTATCTGTTAGTAGCTTTTCATAATTGCGTTTGCCCCCCCCCCCCATTTTTTTGCTCATTTGGTCTGTAATTATTTTCTTTTCCTCGTTTCCTCCTTCCCCTGGGTTTGTAATTTTTTATTTTTGTCTTTTTTCTCTGCTTTTTCATTGCTCATGCTTTTATATTAGATGTATGCCGTCATGCCAAAAACTTGCATTGCATATCATTTACAATTCCTATGCTGTAAGTAGTCACGTATATACATGTTTCTATCCGCCAGTCACAAAGGAAACTTATTCCTACTACGCCTTCTCAGGTGCATTCTCACAAGCCCTCATATGGGATCTTATCAAAACCTTGTCAATTAGGGACCATTTTCAGCTAATTTCTAACTATCCTTACAATTTCTCAAAATTCCTTCATTTTCTTTCAATCATTATCCAAAACGGTTGCCCGAATTTAATTTCAAATTTATTTTTTCCGTTTCCCTACATCATTATCTTATGTCTTTTAATGAAATTTATAATAAAAACTTTTCCACACCACCCTCTTTTTTCGATTGATTCTCCATTAAATTTAGATCTTAAATGTTATAACTTTCCTTTTCTTATCGTTCTTTCAGCCTTAAATTGTATATTAATTTCCTGTCTAATTTTCTCCTCTGTCCACATACCATTTATAATCTTTAAGAGTAAATTTACCTTCCCTTTTCTAACTCGAAATATAAGCAATTATGGCTATACAAAGATGAATGGATGGCCCTGACTGAATACAATCCATCAAAGAACATTGAGGACTATTCTTTCAACACCATGCGCATTTGGATACGAATCTTTAGCCTGCCCACATCACTATTCAAAGATGTTGATCGCTCTCATCTAGTGGGCCATGCCATGGGATCTATGGTTGGTAATGCTTTATGCACTGATACTCGTGAACAAGAAGGAAATATGTCTGACTTCCTGCGTGTTGAAATTCTGTTAGATAATATCGGTCATATTACCAGATTTTTATTTATCGGTACTGGTTCCGATAAGACTATGTGTCGACTTCAGTATGAAAGACTCCCTACTCTTTGCCACGGCTGTGGCATTGTGTGGCATTCAATCGAAAACTGCCCAATCCGCTCGTCTCTAGATCTGAACAAACTTCAATACGGGGAGTGGCTCTGGTATCTCCCCCTAGACGCCGCCCTGTTGGAACCCGAGGGCGAATTCGAACTATTGAGCCCGAACTCAATCAAGCCATTCCAAACCCCTCAAGTAAGGCCTTTCAATTTTTTATTTTTTATTCATGTACCTTATCTATCCATAAATTTATTGATTTTCTAATTTCAATCCTTCACTATTCATTAAATTTCTTTTCATCTCTTTCAGTACCAATCGTGAATGAACCCGCACCTAATGCTCAACACAATTTAGGTATTTTACCATGGCCTCTTCTTTCCTTTTCTTCTCCTTACTTCACTTCAACTAAATACCCATTGATGCAACTTATCTTTATACTTCAAGGTTCTCTTAATGAAGGGGATGCTTCATCCTTCACGGAACAACCTATTGAGGAAAACCCCAACAATGATGCTGCTATGGATGATCTACCTCCTCCGAAGGACGCCTCTGCTTCAGGTCCTAAACTAAAAAGTACCCGTCCAAATCCTCGAGTTACTCTACCCCCTCGGGCACTAGAGACTCAACCTCTGAACACTATTTTCCCAATTCCTGAGGACAACTCGGATGATGACTGGACTGGCCAGGATGATGGAGTACCCAGCCCCACTGCTGAACAAATCAAAAAGTTTGATGCTGACCTACGTAAGCCTACTGTTTCTTCAGATTCATCCGTTTTTTCATGAATTTAATACTTGGCTGCTAAAGAATTATCTAAATGATACAGCTTTTGCTCCTGCTCCATCCGCAAGCCGCGGTACTAAGCGTCGTTCCCCGATTCAAGTGGATCTTCATCCAAAGAAGGCAAAGGCCTCCGGTTCGACTCCTAAGGCTGGGATGAGCAGCTCAAAAAACTCTCCGGCGGCGGCTGACTCTCAGCCCCGCCGAGCAAAATGAAAATCCTCTGCTGGAACTGCCAGGGTTTGGGACAAGTCCAGGCAGTTCAACATCTGCAACAGTATGTCCAGCAATCATCTCCAGATATAGTTTTCCTTTGTGAAACTAAGCTTAATAATGCGGCATGTAGCCGCCTTTGTCTTTCCCTTAATATGTTAGAAGTTATTTCCATTCCCCTGATAACAATTGCTCTGGTTTGGCACTTTTTAAATCTTATAATATTAATGTTGATTTGCTTTCGTACTCGAGTCGTTTCATACATTGCAAAATTCAGTTAGATTCGGTTTTTATTAATTTCACTGGTATGCATGGATTCTCTGAAACTTGTCAAAAATATAAAACTTGGGAACTAATCGATTCTTTAAATAATGACGACAATACGCCATGGTTACTTGGTGGGGATTTTAATGAGATTCTTGCCGATTGTGAAAAACAAGGAGGATCTCGACGTGCACGCTCACAAATAAATAACTTTCGTAATTGTTTATCACGGAATAATTTGTACGATTGCAAACCTAACTCTGGTTGGTTTACTTGGACAAAAATAGGACCTTTAACACCAACCATTCACGAGCGCCTGGATCGTTTCATCGGAAACCAAGCATGGAAATCTTTATTCCCATCTTTTCGGATCTCCTCGGATTTTGTTGCAAAATCTGACCACTGTTTCTTACTCCTCGATACTTCTCTAATTGCTGGTACACCACCCCCACAACCTTCACACAACTTTCGCTTTGAAAATTGTTGGGCGGGCCATAACGATAACATCACTTTGGTCCAAAACACATGGACTCACACTGAGGGAACAACCCATGATAAAATTCAAGCAATTGGTTCCTGCCTTGACAATTGGCAAGCTCAACAAAAATCTAAAACCTCGGGTCGAATTGCCTTCTTAACTAAAAAAATTAATAAATTCCTACATCGACCCTTAACGCCTTCTAAAGAAATATCCTACCTGGAATGTCGCACTGAACTTAATCAACTTCTCCTCGAACAAGAAACGTACTGGGCGCAGCGATCACGCAACTTATGGCTTTCTCAAGGGGACAAAAATACTAGATTTTTTCATGCCCAAGTGTGTAATAGAAGGAAAAAAACACAATCACTGGCCTCTTTGTCTCCAACTCCAATTGGTGTACAACCGAAACTGATATTATGTCCATCGCTTCAAGCTATTTTCAAAACCTCTTTACGTCCTCAAATCCACAATTCTCGGAACAAATATTATCAAAAATCCCCACCACAATTACACCCTCTATGAATAATTCTCTATCTATAGCTTTCTCTAAAGAGGAAATAATTCAAGCCTTCCGTGATATAGATCCAAGGAAAGCACTGGGCATTGATGGTTTACCTAGTGGTTTCTTTAGACAACATTGGGACACTATGGGTGATGATGTCGTAAATCTCTGCCTCAGCCTTCTTAATGGCACTACGGATATGGCTTCAGTTAATAAAACAATACTCTTGCTTATCCCTAAGATTAAAGATCCAACCACTATGAGGCATCTTCAACCAATCAGCCTATGCACTGTTATTTATAAAATTGTTGCAAAAGTACTTGTAAACAGAATGAAGCATACCATTCCTTTCTGCATCAGCTCCAATCAAGCTGCTTTCGTACAAGGCCGTAACATTTCGGATAATATCCTAATTGCCCATGAAATAATACACAATATTAATACTGGAACATCTAAGTCAGCGTAAGGTGCTGCACTAAAATTGGATATGGAGAAAGCATTTGACAGAGTAGAATGGTATTTTCTAGAAAATGTAATGCTTCGAATGGGTTTTTCTCCCTCATGGGTTTCCCTCACTATGCGTTGTGTCTCCACAATATCTTTCACTGTTCGAATTAACAACTCGCTATCACCTTTCTTTCAACCTCAATGTGGTCTTCGACAAGGAGATCCCCTTTCGCCTTTCCTCTTCCTTTTCTGTACACAAGGCCTATCTGCTTATTTATCGAATGCCCAACAGACAAACGCCTTACCCGGTCTAGGTGCAGGCCGCCATGGTCCGAAAGTTAATCATCTCCTCTTTGCTGACGACTGTATGGTATTCCTTAACGCTACATCCGCGGAAGCATCTGAATTGAAGACATCACTACAAATATATGCTTCTGCCTCGAGTCAAGCAGTGAACTTTGAAAAATTGACTATATTTTATAACCCACGTATTCCTCGCTCATCTCGGGAAGAGATTAACACTTCCTTACAAGTATGTGAGGTCACCAACCCTGGTGTTTATCTTGGTGTCCCTCTCCTTATTGGGAAAAACCGAACTGAAGCCCTAGGCTTTGTCCGTGATAAAGTTCATGACCGTCTATCTACCTGGGACAAACAACTTCTCTCCTTTAGTGGACGCAAAATTTTTATTAAAGTTGTTCTTCAATCTTTACCTCAATATGTCATGTCCTGCTATCTTCTCCCGCAAAATATCATTGATGATATGACTACAGCGATACGTCAATATTAGTGGTCTGGCAAATCTAATAAAAAAGGGTGGCATATGCTACCCTGGAACCGTGTATGTCTCCCTAAAGCAGCAGGAGGCATGGGTTTTAAAGATTTAAAAGATTTTAACATTGCTCTACTTGGAAAACAAATTTGGAAACTTATTTGCGAACCTGACTCCCTTTTGGGCCAAATTTATCGCTATAAATACTTCCCTTCAGGAAATATCCTCGATGTCACTCGTCCATCTAGATGCTCTTTCGCTTGGCAAGGCATCCACTCTGCTTTACAACGTCTTTTTAACGGTTTTCTTTACCGACTAGGGCGTAATAGCAACATTCGTGTCCATAAAGACAATTGGGGTGGTTCCTCCTCTATCCACCTAACTGGGGACTATGAGATTTCAGATGAAGTATATATTCGATGCCGTGATTTTATGATCAGAGACCAAACTGCTTGGGACCAATCTAAGGTTCGTAGCTATTTTAACTCTAGGGACGCGGATGCCATTCTTCACGTTCCCATCATTAACGACAATCGCGACTCTATATTATGGCCCCCTAATGATTCTGGTATCTACTCAGTCTGTTCTGGATATCTCTTCCTCCAACGCCCTCCGGAACCCCATAGGCCTTTAGCGCGAATTTGGAAGGTACTTGCGAAAGTCAAAGCACTTCCAAAAGTCAAAACCTTCAGCGCGAATTTGGAACGTTTACGAGAATTCTCCCCTAACTCCGAACCCTGCCCTCTTTGCAGATTTTCTTCCAAATCCACTCTCCATGCTCTTCGTGATTGTCCTGGAGCATCTGAAGCCCTACAACTCTCCGGAGTCCCTACTATCCTTTATAAGAGTACAACCGTTTCTACTATACAATGGCTACAGGAGGCTGCTACCTTATTAGCTGAAGACCAATTTGGTCTTTTCCTCACTACCGTCTAGAACATTTGGAATCGACGTAATGACTGGATTCACAACCACCACCTGCAACCACCATGGCTTACTTCAATTAATTCGACTAGTCTACATAACGCTTTTTGCAATACAATATCTTCAAACCCATCTCAATCTCCTACTCCTATTCTTTCACCCCCTTGCTGGAAGCCACCTCCACGTGATCATATCAAGATCAATGTAGATGGGGCCTTTAACCCAATCACTCGTGCGGCGGCCGTTGGAGTGGTGGCGCGTGACGCTATGGGTGCAGTTGTTGGGGGACTTGCTTACCCCTTGGGCAGTTGCTTGGACGCTGCAACTTCTGAAGGACTGGGTCTTCAGGATGGGATTACTTTCGCTCAGAGCCAAGGCTGGGATCGGGTGCTTTTTGAAACGGATTGCGCTTCTTTAGCTAACAGAGTTGGCACCCCATGTCCGGATTTATCAACCCTGGGGCCGTTGCTGCCTCAGCTCCGAGATGCCTTGTTGTCTTTTCCTTTTGCTAATGTTTCTTTTGTAAGCCGTGAGGAAAATACTGTGGCCCATTCTTTAGCCACGCATGCTCTCAGAACCATGACTTCCATGTCTTTTGGTACTGATGTTCCTTTCTGTATCAGACATCTTGTATGACGCTACTTATTTTAATAAAACATAAAGTACTCTTTTCCCCTTTTTAGGGTTCCTCTGACTCCATGTTGGAGGACGTTAGTAAGAGTTTTTAACGAGGCCTTTTCTTTCAAAAAAAATTCCAACGGGCCCATTGTAAGGCCATTTATACCTGCTGGTCCGAAACCTCTACAAAAAGGGCCGCGAAACAGGTTTTAATCAAACTTTAGGAGATCATGTAATCGATTAGGAGATTTTCAACACACTTATATTGCAAAACCTCAATTTCTGTACTTTTTACTCTGTTAAAATTCCAACGGGTCCATTGAAAGGCCCATTTAGACCTGCTCGTCCGAAACCTCTACATAAAGGACCGCAAAACAAGTTTTATTCAAATTTTAGGAGTTCAAATAATTGATTAGTAGCTTTTCAACACAATTATATTGCAAAACCTCAATATCTGTAGTTTTTACTCAGTTAAAATTCCAACGGGTCCATTGAAAGGCCCATTTAGACCTGCTCGTCCGAAACCTCTACAAAAAGACCGCAAAACAAGTTTTAATCAAATTTTAGGAGTTCAAATAATTGATTAGGAGATTTTCAACACAATTCTATTGCAAAACCTCAATTTTTAAACTTTTTACTCAGTTAAAATTCCAACGGGCCATTGAAAGGCCCATTTAGACCTGCTCGTCCGAAACCTCTACAAAAACGATCGCAAAAGAGTTTTATTAAAATTTTAGGAGTTCAAATAATTGATTAGTAGCTTATCAAAATAATTATATTGCAAAACCTCAATTTCTTTACTTTTTACTCAGTTAAAATTCCAACGTGTCCATTGTAAGGACCATTTAGACCTGCTCGTCCGAAACCTCTACAAAAACGACCGCAAAAGAGTTTTATTAAAATTTTAGGAGTTCAAATAATTGATTAGTATCTTTTCAACACAATTATATTGCATAACCTCAATTTCTTTACTTTTTACTCGGTTAAAATTCCAACGGGTCCATTATAAGGCCTATTTAGACCTGCCCGTCCGAAACCTCTACAAAAAGGGCCGCAAAACAAGTTTTAATCAAATTTTAGGAGATCATGTAATTGATTAGGAGATTTTCAACACACTTATATTGCAAAACCTCAATTTCTGTACTTTTTACTTAGTTAAAATTCCAACGGGTCCATTGAAAGGCCCATTTAGACCTGCTCGTCCGAAACTTCGACAAAAAGGACCGCAAAACAAGTTTTAATCAAATTTTAGGAGTTCAAATAATTTATTATGAGCTTTTCAACACAATTATATTGGAAAACCTCAATTTTTATACTTTTTACTTAGTTAAAATTCCAAAAGGCCCATTGTAAGGCCCATTTAGACCTGCTCGTCCGAAACCTCGACAAAAAGGACGACAAAAAAGTTTTATTCAAATTTTAGGAGTTCAAATAATTGATTAGGAGCTTTTCAACACAATTATATTGCAAAACCTCAATTTCTGTACTTTTTACTCAGTTAAAATTTCAACGGGTCCATTGAAAGGCCCATTTTGACCAGCTCGTCTGAAACCTCTACAAAAAAAAACTACAAAACAAGTTTTAATCAAATTTTAGGAGTTCAAATAATTGATTAGGAGCTTTTCAACATAATTATATTGCAAAACCTCAATTTCTGTACTTTTTACTTAGTTAAAATTCCAACGGGTCCATTGAAAGGCCCATTTAGACCTGCTCGTCCGAAACCTCTACAAAAAGGACCACAAAAAATGTTTTATTCAAATTTCAGAAGTTCAAATAATTGATTAGGAGCTTTTCAACACAATTATATCGTAAAACATCAATTTCTGTACTTTTTGCTCAGTTAAAATTCCAACGGGCCCATTGTAAGGCTCATTTAGACCTGCTCGTCCGAAACCTCTACAAAAAGGGCCGCGAAAGAAGTTTAAATCAAATTTTACGAGATCATGTAATTGATTTGGAGCTTTTCAACACAATTATATTGAAAAACCTCAATTTTTATACTTTTTACTCAGTTAAAATTCCAACGGGTCCATTGTAAGGCCCAATTAGACCTACTCGTTCGAAACCTCTACAAAAAGGGTCGCAAAACAAGTTTTAATAAAATTTTAGGAGATAATGTAATTGATTAGTAGCTTTTCAACACAATTATATTTCAAAACCTCAATTTCTGTACTTTTTACTCAGTTAAAATTACAACGGGTCCATCGAAAGGCCCATTTAGACCTGCTCGTCCGAAACCTCTACAAAAAGGGCCGCAAAATAGTTTTATTCAAATTTTAGAGTTCAAATAATTGATTAGTATATTTTCAACACAATTATATTGCAAAACCTCAATTTCTTTACTTTTTACTCAGTTAAAATTCCAACAGGTCTATTGAAAGGCACATTTAGACCTGCTCATCCGAAACCTCTACAAAAGGACCGCAAAACAAGTTTTAATCAAATTTTAGGAGATCATGTAATTGATTAGGAGATTTTCAACACAATCATATTGCAAAACCTCAATTTCTGTACTTTTTACTCAGTTAAAATTCCAACGGGCCCATGTAAGGCTCATTTAGACTTGCTCGTCCGTAACCTCTACAAAAAGGACCGCAAAACAAGTTTTAATCAAATATTAGGAGATCATGTAATTGATTAGGAGATTTTCAACACAATTATATTGCAAAACCTCAATTTCTGTACTTTTTACTCAGTAAAAATTCCAACGGGTCCATTGTAAGGCCTATTTAGACCTGCTCGTCCGAAACTTCGACAAAAAAGAACCGCAAAACAAGTTTTAATCAAATCTTAGGAGTTTAAATAATTGATTGTTGAGATTTAGGGTGCTCGATTCGATTAACCGTTCTTGCTCGCCAAGTGTGGAGAAGTTGGATAATTGGGTGTTTTAGTGGGAGGTGAAAAATTGGCAATTTGACACAAGGATTTATAGTGGTTCAACCTTCTAACCAAGGTCTACATCCACTACCTTAGCTCCCCACTAAGGATTTCCAACAAATTCACTAAGAATTTCGTCCCCTTTTCTCGGATTAGGAGGAAACCGTTACAACCCTCAAAGCTTTCTACCCAAAGCTTGAAGGAACACTCTCTTTACAAAGAAAGACTTAGCAAACTAGAAATCCCTCTAAAAGGTGTTTGTTTGCAATTCTAAGCACTCACCCAAAACCTAGACACTTGAGCAAATTTAACAATGTAAGCTCACAAGTGTTGTCTAAGCAAGAAATAAACAATTTAAGCTCTAGACAAATTTTGACATCATAATGTTGTAACAATTGAAGCATTAACCATTACAAGATGCTAGGAGGTCCCTTTTATACTCCCAATTGAGTTTGTAGCCGTTGCTAGCCGTTGGGATTGAATTAGAGCCGTTGGAGCCTTTATTTTCCACCATAAATGCAGTTCTGCAGCTTGGCGTATCGATACTCGTCAAACCGTATCGATACGGTCTCAATGAGGAAAGAGCCGTTGGCTTCTTCAGCTGATGCATATCGATACGCTTACCTAGCGTATCGGTACGGTCCTGCAATTTAAAAGACCGTTGGGAAAATGACCGTTGGGGTAGTTAGGCGTATCGGTACGCGATACAACCGTATCGGTACGCGACTAGCCGTTGTGCTATTTCAAAGCTCACCGTATCGATACGGCTAAGCGTATCGGTACGGGTTTTGGCTACTGGAAAATCTGGTGGCTTGAAACCCTAAAACGTATCGGTACCCTTCTATACCGTATCGATACGGGTACATAAAAATACAGGTTTTGACCACTTTAAATGTACTTTAAGTCCATTCCAAAGCCTTTAAAACCCTTAAACATATTTTCAAGTTGTTTTTGACTAAAAACTCATTTTAAATTCTTTGCAATTTAGTCCAAAACATTTTTCAAATATTATATCAAAACTTAGTTCTACAATCTCCCCCTTTTTGATATAATAAAACCAACTTGAAAAATTGTTTGGAATTCTCCCCCTTTGACTTTAAAATTGTGAATAAGAGATTACCAATGAAAACAAGTAAAGCTCCCCCTTATTCATTTGAAAATTCAATTTTTCAAACCATTTCTCTCCCTTTTTGTTATATCAAAAAGAATTTAAAAGGACATTTAAGTTCAAGATAACATAGGAGGCAAAAAATTTTTTTTGACACACTTAAAATTTTGGTTTAAAATTGGCTCCCCCTTACTCAAAGCATCATAAGAATGTTAGTTCAACATATATGATTATCTAGTTGACATAAATGAAAATAAATCAAATAAACACTAAAGCAACTAGATATTACCACACTTGAACACAAGGGAGGATGTGAAGCCTTCCTTCTTCAAGTGTTCTTCCTTTGTGTGCATGGAGCTCCCCCTCAATTTTTGACTTGTTGATCACTCTCTATCACACATAGCAAAAGACAATCAAGTAATTTTTGGTATCCAAATTGCTTTGGATCCATAGACATTAGTAGCACAAAATTTAGTCCCCTTAGGAATCCATTTTTCAATTTCATCCTTTTTAGTTGAAGTGGTTAGTCCTTTTGGGACCCAAACACTTCTAAAACATTTTCCATTCACAAATCTAGGGACACTAGATTGTCTTACATAAAAGTTTGATTTTTCAAAACTATTTTTCTTTTCAAGTTCATTGGAAATCAAATCTTTTTTCTTTTTGAACTTTAAGAAGCAAATTTTGTAAATCAAAACATTTTTGTTCAAAATCTTTCAACTTTGCTTCAAGTTCAAGATTTGTTTTGGAAAGCAAATCATTTTCAATTTTTATTTTTGAAATCAACTTTTTGTTCTTGGAAAATGATGCCTTGAATTCCAAAAGCAAATTATCATAGGCATCTTGTAACTCATCAAATGTATATGAATTTGAAATAGACGAGTTAGAAGTTACCTCCCCCTCATTGAGGGCCATCAAGCATAGGTGGGCTACTTCATCATTGGTGGAGTCTTCATCACTCCATGTGGCCACATATGCTTGTTTTGAAGATGATCCCTTCTTTTTGGAATTGTGGGAGTCCTTCATCTTCTTCATCGATTCATGCTTGGATTTTTCCATTTTGCTCTTCATGAACCGGGCGAATTTGTTGAAGAGATAGGCCATCTCTTCGTCTTCACTATCCTCCTCACTTGAATCTACATGATGGCATGTGAAGGATTTGAGAGCCATGACACTTGCATTGATGCCAAGCCCTTTGATCTTCTTCTCTCCCATAGCTCTAATTTCTTCCCTTTTCTTCTCCTCTTCCTTGTTCTTCTTCATGATTTGATGAGTGAGAAGAGACCCCATAAGTTCATCAAGCTTCAAAGTCTTCAAATTTTTAGCTTCTATGATGGCGGTCCTCTTTGAGTCCCAAGACTCGGGAAGTGAATAGATGAGCTTTCGGACAAGCTTTTCCTCCGGGATGGCTTCTCCAAAACCTTTAAGACCGTTGGTGATGGTGGAGAACCTATCAAACATCTTCTCGATGTTCTCTTCCGGATCCATCTTGAAGTTCTCACACTCTAAGGTTAGGAGCCCAATCTTGGTCTCCTTGACTTCATCGGTCCCCTCGTATGTGACTTCAAGCTTTTCTCATACCTCCTTGGCACTCTCACAAGAAGACATCTTCTCATAGATGGTTGGGCCAAAAGCACAAAAGAGCATGTGCAAGGCTTTGCAATTTAGCTCCATCTTCTTGCGATCGTCGGCACTCCATTCCGCTTTGCTTCATTGAGGCACGAACGGACCATCTTCAACTATGTCCCATAGCTTGTAATCTCTTGACTTCAAGAAGAATTTCATCTTTGTCTTCCAATGGGCATAGTGATCTCCGTTGAAGAAAGGCGGTTTGTCGATGGATTGCGCCATTTGAGACGGTTGATGAAAAAGTGATCGAGCTTGCCGGATCTTCTCAATAGGATGTGAATCCTCTTCGATTGAGCCAAGCTCTGATACCAATTGTTGAGATTTAGGGTGCTCGATTCGATCAACCGTTCTTGCTCGCCAAGTGTGGAGAAGTTGGATAATTGGGTGTTTTAGTGGGAGGTGAAAAATTGGCAATTTGACACAAGGATTTATAGTGGTTCAACCTTCTAACCAAAGTCTACATCCACTACCTTAGCTCCCCACTAAGGATTTCCAACAAATTCACTAAGAATTTCGTCCCCTTTTCTCGGATTAGGAGGAAACCGTTACAACCCTCAAAGCTTTCTACCCAAAGCTTGAAGGAACACTCTCTTTACAAAGAAAGACTTAGCAAACTAGAAATCCCTCTAAAAGGTGTTTGTTTGCAATTCTAAGCACTCACCCAAAACCTAGACACTTGAGCAAATTTAACAATGTAAGCTCACAAGTGTTGTCTAAGCAAGAAATAAACAATTTAAGCTCTAGACAAATTTTGACATCATAATGTTGTAACAATTGAAGCATTAACCATTACAAGATGCTAGGAGGTCCCTTTTATACTCCCAATTGAGTTTGTAGCCGTTGCTAGCCGTTGGGATTGAATTGGAGCCGTTGGAGCCTTTATTTTCCACCATAAATGCAGTTCTGCAGCTTGGCGTATCGATACTCGTCAAACCGTATCGATACGGTCTCAATGAGGAAAGAGCCGTTGGCTTCTTCAGTTGATGCGTATCGATACGCTTACCTAGCGTATCGGTACGGTCCTGCAATTTAAAAGACCGTTGGGAAAATGACCGTTGGGGTAGTTAGGCGTATCGGTACGCGATACAACCGTATCGGTACGCGACTAGCCGTTGGGCTATTTCAAAGCTCACCGTATCGATACGGCTAAGCGTATCGGTACGGGTTTTGGCTACTGGAAAATCTGGTGGCTTGAAACCCTAAAACGTATCAGTACCCTTCTATACCGTATCGATACGGGTACATAAAAATACAGGTTTTGACCACTTTAAATGTACTTTAAGTCCATTCCAAAGCCTTTAAAACCCTTAAACATATTTTTAAGTTGTTTTTGACTAAAAACTCATTTTAAATTCTTTGCAATTTAGTCCAAAACATTTTTCAAATATTATATCAAAACTTAGTTCTACATTGATTTTCAACACAATTATATTGCAAAACCTCAATTTCTGTACTTTTTACTCAGTTAAAATTCCAACCGGTCCATTGTAAGGCCCATTTAGACCTGCTCGTCCGAAACCTCTACAAAAAGGGTCGCGAAACAAGTTTTAATCAAATTTTAGGAGTTCATGTAATTGATTAGGAGCTTTTCAACACAATTATATTGCAAAACCTCAATTTCTGTACTTTTTACTCAGTTAAAATTCCAACGGATCCATTGTAAGGCCCATTTAGACCTGCTCGTCCGAAACCTCTACAAAAAGTGTCACAAAACAAGTTTTAATCAAAATATAGGAGATCATGTAATTGATTAGGAGATTTTCAACACACTTATATTGCAAAACCTCAATTTCTGTAATTTTTACTCAGTTAAAATTCCAACGGGTCCATTGAAAGGCCCATTTAGACCAGCTCGTCCGAAACCTCGACAAAAAGGACCGCAAAACAAGTTTTAATCAAATTTTAGGAGTTTAAATAATTGATTAGTAGCTTTTCAACACAATTATATTGCAAAACCTCAATTTCTGTACTTTTTACTCAGTTAAAATTCCAACCGGTCCATTGTAAGGCCCATTTAGACCTGCTCGTCCGAAACCTCCACAAAGAGGATCGCGAAACAAGTTTTAATCAAATTTTAGGAGTTCATGTAATTGATTAGGATCTTTTCAACACAATTATATTGCAAAACCTCAATTTCTGTACTTTTTACTCAGTTAAAATTCTAACGGGTTCATTGAAAGGCCCATTTAGACCTGCTCGTCCGATACCTCTACAAAAAGGGCCACAAAACAAGTTTTAATCAAAATATAGGAGATCATGTAATTGATTAGGAGATTTTCAACACACTTATACTGCAAAACCTCAATTTTTGTACTTTTTACTCAGTTAAAATTCTAACGGGTCCATTGAAAGGCCCATTTAGACCAGCTCGTCCGAAACCTCGATAAAAAGGACCGCAAAACAAGTTTTAATCAAATTTTCGGAGAGCCAGAGCGAACCGAGTAAATACCGGAATCATTAGGAGCCCAAAGAATAGAGTCACGGTGGTCATTAATAATGGGGGTACGGAGAATGGCATCGACATCAATTGGGTTAAAATAGTTTCGGACCTTTTCATGGTCCCAAGCAGTCTGATTACGAATCATGAAGTCGCGACATCGAATATGGACTTCATCTGAGATTTCATAGTCCCCAGTAAGGGTAATAGGAGAGAAGCCTCCCCAAATGTCTTTATGCACACGTATATTACTGTTAATACCTGGACGATATAAAAAGCCCAGAAAAAGATGTTGTGGAGCATTATAAAGACCTTGCCAAGCAAAAGAGCCTCGGTTAGGACGAGAGGCATCAAGGATATTCCCAGAAGGGAAATATTTGGCTTGATATATTTGGCCCAATAAAGAATCTGGTTCGCAGATGAGTCTCCATAGTTGCTTGCCCATGAGGGCAACATTGAAATCATGTAAATCTTTGAACCCCATACCTCCCGCAGCCTTAGGTAGACAAACATGATTCCATGGGAGCATATGCCACCCCATCTTATTAGATTTGCCAGTCCACCAATATTGCCGAATCGCTGAAGTCATATCATCAATAATATTTTGTGGAAGTAAATAACAAGACATGACATATTGAGGTAGAGATTGTAGAACTGCTTTAATGAAAAGTTCCCGTCCACTAAAGGAGAGGAGTTGTTTATCCCAGTTAGATAGACGATCATGAACTTTTTCACGTACAAATCCTAATGACTCAGTTTTATTTTTCACAATGAGAAGTGGGACACCTAGATATACACCAGGGTTGGATATCTCACGTACTTGCAAAAGATTATTGATCGCAAGTCTTGTTGTGGAAGGGGTACGTGGATTATAAAAGATTGTCGATTTCTCAAAGTTAACCGCTTGACCGGAAGCTGCAGCATATGTTTGCAGAGCCCTTTTTAGTTGGGTAGCTTCATCTGGATTAGTATTAATGAATACCATGCAGTCATCAGCAAAGAGAAGGTGGTTGACTTTAGGACCGTATCTGTAGGCCCCAAGCCCTGGTAGAACGTTTGTTTGTTGGGCAGCAGACATGTATGCATAAAGGCCTTGTGTACAAAAGAGGAAAAGAAAAGGTGATAGGGGATCTCCTTGACGAAGGCCAAGTTGTGGTTGAAAGAAAGGAGAGAAAGAGTTATTAATTTTAACAGAAAAGGAAACTATGGAAATGCATCGCATGATAAGAGAGACCCATGCAGGTGCAAAGGCCATGCGATCCATTACATTAGCCAAAAAAGACCAGTCGACTCTATCAAAAGCTTTTTCCATGTCTAGCTTTAGAGCAGCACCTTGGGAAGATTTTGTAGCCCCAGAATTGATATTGTGAATAATTTCATGGGCGACGAGGATGTTGTCAGAAATATTACGTCCCTGAACAAAAGCTGCCTGGTTAGGGCTAATACAAAGGGGTATTGTTTGTTTCATTCTGTTTACAATGGTTTTAGATACTATTTTATAAAGAACAGTGCACAGACTGATGGGTATTAGTTGTCTCATAGTAGTAGGGTCTTTGATTTTAGGAATCAGGACAAGGATAGTTTTGTTGACCGAGGCCATATCTGCGGTGCCATTTAGCAGGTTAATGCATAGAGTAATAACATCTTCGCCAACAGTGTCCCAATGTTTTCTAAAAAAGTTGCTTGGTAATCCATCAAAACCAGGCGCTTTCCGTGGATCAATGTCCCGGAAGGCATGAATTATTTCTTCTTTTGTGAATGTCCTCAAGAGAGTATCATTCATGGATTGTGTGATAGAAGGCGAAATTTTATTGAGTATATGATCGGAAAATTGAGGGTTGGATGATGTAAAAAGGTTTTGGAAGTAGCTAGAAGCAATTGTCATTAAATCATTTTCAGTAGCACACCAAATCGAATTAGAGTCAAATAGGCCTGCGATTGAGTTTTTTTCCTTCTATTATTTGCACGGGCATGAAAGAATCTTGTATTTTTATCCCCTTGAGAGAGCCATAAATTTCTGGATCTTTGTGCCCAATATATTTCGTGTTCCATTAGAAGTCTATTAAGTTCAGCTCTGTATTTGATATAGAGTTCTTCATTCGTAGCGGTTAATGGGCGACATAAAAACTTGTTGATTTTTTTGGTAAGAAAATTTATACGACCAGAAGTCTTAAATCTTTTTTGATTTTTCCATTCTTCCAGGCATGTACCAACGGCTTGTATTTTTTCTAGGGTTGTTCCAGAAGTATTAACCCAAGTGCGTTTGATAGTTGAAATGTTGTCCTCATGATTCGCCCAGCAATTTTCGAATCGAAAAGCATTGGGGGGCGATGAGAGGGAGTTGAAGCCGCGGGGGAGGTATCAAGAAGTAGGAAGCAGTGATCGGATTTGGCCACATAATCCGTAGTAATTCAATATGAGGGAAAAAGATTCTTCCATGCCGAGTTAGCGATGAAGCGGTCTAATCTTTCATGGATGGTTGGAGTTAGGGGCCCAATTTTCGTCCAAGTAAACCATCCAGATGTTGGTTTACAGTCATAAAGATTGTTGCGTGAGAGGCAGTGACGGAAATTGTTAATTTGTGATCTAGCCCGTCGGCTACCACCTTGTTTTTCAGAATCGGATAAAATTTCGTTAAAATCCCCGCCCAGAAGCCAGGGAATATTATTGTTGTTTATATTTAATGAATCAATAATCTCCCATGTTTTATATTTTTGACTAGTTTCGGAATAGCCATGCATGCCAGTAAAATACATAGTGCGATCATTCAAGTAAAGTTGAGTATGTATATAACGAGACGAGTACGAGATCAAATTAATATTTATATTGTTCGAAATAAAAAGCACCATACCAGAACATCCATCATTAGGGGGGATAGTAATAATTTCTACCATGCCTAGGGAGAGACAAAGGCGGCTACATGTCGCATTATTAATCTTAGTTTCGCAAATAAAGATAATATCCAGATTGGATTGTTGGACATAGCTCTGAAAATGTTGAACTGCCTGGACTTGTCCTAAACCCTGGAAGTTCCAACAAAGGATCCTCATTTTGCACGGCGGGGCTGAGAGTCAGCCGCCGCCGGAGAGTTTTTTGAGCTGCTCATCCCAGCCTTAGGAGTGGAGCCAGAGGGTTTGGACTTCTTGGGCGGGAGTGCCACTTGGATGGGTGATCGGCGTTTTGTGCCTCGATTAGGCGGGGCTGGAACAGGGGCAAGAGCTGCATCATTCGGGTAAGTTTTTAAGAGCCAAGTGTTAAAACCATGGAAGATGGAGTCTGTAGTAACATGAGGCTTACGTAGTTCAGCTTCAATTTTCTTGATTTGTTGAGCAGTGGGGATAGGTACGCCATCATCAGTGGCATCCCAGTCATCATCCGATGTATCCTCCGGAATAGGGTAGATAGTGTTCAGAGGTTGTGGCTCTATAGGCATTGAAGAATTTGTTTGATTTGGGTCCGAAACAGCAGGTTCTTTCGGATGAAGAGCATCACTCATGGTGGTGTCATTGTTGGGTACTTCATCATTGGGCTGTTCAGAAAAAGATGCAGCGTCACCCTCATTCAGGGAGCCTGTAATTGGTTGGGAATTAACAAATGCGTCAAAGACTGTGAGTTGGAAAAATTTGAATAAAAATTTGAAACAGAAAAATGGGGCGTAACCTATAGGATTTGGGTCATTGGTCCCCAGGACATTAGCAGTAGGCGCTGAGAGAAACAGAAGAGATTGTAAGGGTAAAAGCAGAATTAAAATATAATATAAATTAGGAAGAGCTATTATGGAGAAAATAGATAAATTACCAGAGGGTAAGAGGTTATTCTGATTGAGTTCGGGTTCCACATTGCGGATTCTCCCACGAGTACCAGTTGGACGACGTCTTGGGGGAAGGTAGCGAAGCCACTCCCCATATTGCAATTTACTTAAATCAAGAGATGAACGGATTGGGCAGTTTTCGATGGTATGGCTAATTATACCACAGCCTGGACACAAGGTTGGAAGACGTTCGTACTGTAAATGACACATAGTTTTATCAGCTCCTTTCCCAATAAACAGAAATTAGGTTACCAGGCGAGTGATATCGAGCATAATTTCCACACGCAGAAATTTTTTCATGTTGCCTTCAAGCTCACGGGTATCAGTGCGCATGACATTGCCTACCATGGAGCCTAGAGCGTGTCCCACAAGGTGTGAGCGATCTACATCCTCAAAGAGTGAGGTAGGCAGGCCAAAGATACGGATCAAAATTCGTATAATATTGAAAGAATAGTCACCGATAGCTTTTGAGGGATTATATTCTGTGATGGCTAACCATTCGTCCTTGTATAACCAGGGCCCGCGGTTGAGCACTTCGTAGCAAGATTTAACATCCTTAAACTTAATCTTGAGGAAGTTATCCTGTATGATAGATATAGAGACCAAGTTGCTTGGTTTCCAGATGCCCTCAAAGGCACTGAGGACAGCATATATGTCTATAGGTTTTGAAGAGATAAAGTAACCTACAAGGAAAAGTTTGGGGTCTTCCTTAACAAAGTCCCAGCCAAAATCTGGGGTATAGAGCAATTCGGCTTCTTCATTAGTGAGAGCAATTGAGCTTAGCTGGGGGATGGAGGAGGAAGCCATAAGGACGGAAAAAAGAGTGATTGGGCAGAGGAGTGATGAAAGGGTTTGTGAGATAGTAGGTCTTCCTGTCCGATCTAAATAGTAGTTATTAGGGATGGCTAGGTTATAGAAAGTAAGGGTAAAAGGAAGGAATATTAAGTGTGAATCCCTAGTAATTAGGGCGCATTGACTAATAAAGTAAGATGCCCAGAATAAAGAATAAGATTTTGTAGACAATATTGTTGGAGAAGGGGGGAAATTACTAAAAGCATGAATTAATATGGTAAATTTCGGGAGCAAAAAAATCGGGGTAAAAATTATGAATAAAATAAATATGGACGTGAGGGAGTAAAAGTAGAAGTATTTATGGAGGAATAATTTCAGAAGATGAAAAGGGTAATAAATGACTGGCAAAATTTGAAAAGAGAGGTGTAAGGGAGTAAATTTCGTAATATATGTAAGACAAAAGTTTTTCGAAAGAATTAGGAATATAATAAATATGGATGGTATGGAATATAAGAGGAAATAATAATAGCGCATTAATAGAGAATGCGTTAGTAATATAATCTGTTGGCCGGAGATTCCGTACACATGAGAGCAGCGGTGGAATATGATTAAAGTAAATAAGGTGTTATAAAAATCCCTGAGAAGGGCTGGATTGAAATCACCTATAAAGGCGTAGTTGAGAGGTAAATCCCTTATACAAAGGGTAGATAAGTTAATAATAAACCAATGCAGAATTGAGGATAAAGGGTAAGAACTAAATCTAAGAACATAAACATAGCAAACATACACACCATAAAAGCATAATGGAAAGAAAAGCAAAAAGGAAAAGCAGGAAAATAAAATTACAGACCGTGGGGAAGAAAGAAGCGGGGCAAAGATATTAATTACATACCAAAAGAGCAAAAAAATAAGGGGGAAGAAATACTAAGGAAAAGAATAATAATTACAACAGACTAAAGAATATAAATTCCTTGGAGAGAATGAAGTAGGTATGTACTTTGAGTGATCTGAGTTGGAATCCAAACCTTATGAGATAAAGTGAGTTGGTGGAGGAGCTCCCATATATGCGATTGTAAGAAACAAAGAAACAGAAAGTGAGTATTAATTAAAGTAAGAGTTGATATACATTTAACATAAAATAATGAACCAGGGAAATAAGATAAAAGTAAAGGCCACAAGACAAAAGCAAAGCCAAAAGGGAAGAAAATAAAAGATAACAGTCCACAAACAAGATGGAAAAATAGTAAAGAGATAGTAGGGAGAGGCCATGCTAAAACCATCGTAGTAATATTATTAACAAAGAGTATAGAGCACCGAGAATGAATAAAAGAAAGGAGCAATATGTAAAGAATCAAAGCAGTAGCAGGAGAGAGACAAATTACTCGCATGAAGGATTTAAGTAAGAGCTTAAACATATGAGAGGACTCATATATCATGGAAAGACAGAGTATAAATGATATAACACACCTATTGAGATAAGCAACGTATACCAAACAGAGAGCATTGAGAGGGTTAGAAGTTATATAAAAACTCACAGTTATTCCTGATATTGTTACTCTTACAGGGAAAATATATATTAAAGGAAGTAAATGAACTAAAACACAGTGAAGGAAGTGGTTGGGCAAGAGGCTATTCAGCATGAGGAAATTGGACAGCATTGATCCTACTAGACTAGAAAAAAGAGAGAGATTAATCAGAGCATAGTTTCCCAGCAGGTGGGTTGAGATTGAATCCCCTAGAAGGGGTCGAGAAGAATAATTCTTGAAAATAAATGGCAAGACATCAGCAAGCAAATAGTTTGGATGAAAAAATATAGAAACACACAGACATACAATACATAGACCATGAAAGTGAAACAAAGGGTAAGGATAAAAAACCCAGGGAACTATTGAAAAGAATATCAAAGCAAAGAAAATCAGAGAGCCTAATAAACAAATCAAAGAGGAGATTAAGTGGGGTAGATCAGAATCGAAGAGATATCCATAATAATCAATATTAAAAAATCTGAATCGGCCAAATTTCAAAGGGTTACTAGTAGTTAGAAAGAAACCCCAGTACCTGTAACCCCCTTAACCCGGCCTAGACGGTTGACCCGAATTAAGAAGTTTACACGGGGAAAACCAAAGTCAACCCGAAAGTCAACCTTGATTAACGACCCTTTTTTTTCTTTTTAATCTTATCTAAATGCACATTAACCCTAGTTATGTTCATACAATCGACATAATCAAAGATCAGCGCATTCGGAAAACATTCAAGGACTTAATTGCACAACATACAAGTTTAGGGACCAAAATGTAAATTCTGGAAATTAGAAGGACTTAACCCACTTTTAAGTTACCAATATGAAATTAGTCATATTTCATGCTTCCCTGCCAAATTTCAACTCAAACGGACATCTCAAACTCATTCAATTGCATAAACAAGATTTAGGACCAAAACACAAAGGTTTCAAAACATATAACCAACAATTTCAGTGCCCAACGGTCGGGTGTTTCGGAACAGGGATGATCCGTTCCGAAATGCGGGACCGTTCCGAAACGCGTTGCGCAACAGGGCCTGGCAGTGGCCAAACTGTTTCGAAACGGCTCTGCCCGTTTCGAAACGCCTAGGCCATTTCAGGCCCTCTGTTCCGAAACGGCAGCACCTGTTCCGAAACAGGCTGCCCAGATTGCAGAAATTTAACTGGATTATCACACAATTGACCCATCAAACATGCTCCAAAGGCAATCAAATTATACCAGCAACACATTACATGCATAAGGAACATAATGGCATCAACAATACTCAAACATGACATCAAACAAGGAAAGCCCCAATACTATAGGCATGCATCCTATATTGAAAACCATTTAAGCATCAAAAATTCCAAACCACCACATAAAGGCCATTTACATGTTCCAACATTAACAACAACTTAAAACCAACTTAGGGAGTCTAAAACCTCTCCCAAAACATCAACATAGGTTCCCCATTGCCAAATGCCTAAAGCTAATAGTGTTTAAGAAACTTTCACCATACATGAGCTTAGGTCACCACTTGGATTTCTTGACCTCCTTGCTGCCCTCAATGCACTTTAATGCTCTGCATTATTGGTTAAGAAAAGAGAGAGAGCGTAAGCACATAGCTTAGTGAGGAATGCTCATTTAAAACAACACAATAATGCATTATTAAAACACTTTTATAACCTTAGTTCAAAACAACCTTTAACCATGCACAAAAGCATTTAAAACAAGCATACATGCTTTACATTATTAACATGTCATATTGACCACAAGTGATAATCATAATCTTTCCATTTCAAAACAATCAACATAAGATTCACACATGGACTTTTAAACACCATTGTGATCTTACAATTCACAAGGACCACACATGGACTTTTAACCACCATTGTGTCCTTAGCACAAGAATCACCCATGGACTTTTAACCACCATGGTGTTCTTAAATACACAAGGTCTACACAAGGACTTTTAACCACCTTGCGACCTTAAACAAGAATCACCCATGGACTTTTAACCACCATGGTGTTCTTAAAATACACAAGGCTCACACAAGGACTTTTAACCACCTTTGTGACCTTACAAGGCTCACTCAAGGACTTTTAACCACCTTAGTGACCTTAGCACAAGAACAAATCATGGACTTTTAACCACCATGTTGTTCTTAAAACAAGAACCACCTATGGACTTTTAACCACCATAGTGTTCTTAACCTTTCTCGAAACATCACTTGCTGCTCATCATGCATCATCATGCATTAATATCTTCAACCAAGACATCTAAACTCGCTGCTCACATCAACACTCACATTTCGGCCACCAAACACAACCGAAAACACATCCAAACAACTCAACAACACTACCCAGCCAAGATCCATCAATTCTAAACATCCTTAAACATCAATTAACATCCAAAAAGGATCTAACCACGTCCTTATACCTCCAGCTATAACAGATCATCAAGATCACTCCAAAAACCACCAAAAACTCAAGCAAAACTTAGGAAAATCAACCTATCCGGGATTGCATTGATTAAACCTCAATTTCTCATCAATTATACATTCATTTTACATCAAAATGACATCTCAAAACAGTGCCCAATCAGATCATACGAATTTCATCAAAATTAAAGCAAATCTTGCATTTTAAAGCCAAGATCAAGAACACAAATGTAAAACCTTTAATAAAACACAAATCAAGGATTGAGAACTTGGGAATTTCAGTAAAGAACTGAGAATTTAGAGGAGAAGGACGTTCATACCTCTAAACTTGAGTTTTCTCCCTTTTTGGAACCAAAATCTTGAAAATCCAATAAGCAAATGCTAAGGTTTTGTTGAAGCGATGATTAGAGATCAAAAGAGGATTGAAATCTCATATTTGGATGTCAAAATCAGAGGGAAAATGTGCTGGAGAAATGTGTTTGGGTTGAGAGAAAATTGAGAGAAAAGGAAAATGAAATTTGGGAAAAGTTAGTTGAAAATGCCAAAATATCTTTCCCTCCCTTTTACTTTTATTTTTAAACCATTAATTAATCCTTTAATATTTAAGAAAAATCTGGAGAAACTCTTTTGGGTAAATAGCTCCTTAAAGATTCAAAGTTTCAATCCTTTTTAAAACAGTCACCAAGTTTCCGAAAATTACATTTTGGTCACTAACCCAAAATGTCACCCTTCCAAACCTCATTTTGTAAAATTGATTTCACCTTTCTCTTATATATAATAAAAGAGGATTTTAAGACATTTTTCCATATTTTTAATGCAACCCGAACTAGGCTTTCGTAAATTCGCCCTTTTATATTCGAACCGCGACCCGACCGGTCCGGTCCAAACCCAAAACGTCTAAGCCCAAAATTGGGGTGTTACAACTCTCCCCCCTTATGAAATTTCGTCCTCGAAATTTACCTGAAGGAAAGAGGTACGGAAACTGCTTCAACATGTCATCCTTCCGCTCCCACGTGGCTTCTTCAACACCACGATGTTTCCACAACACCTTTACCAACTCGATGGCCTTGCCACGAAGAACCTTACTATCCGAATCCAGAATCCTCACCGGTTCCTCATCATAGGTCAAATCCGGATTCAATTCCAGTTCTTCCACAGGCATCACATGTGAAGGATCCGATCTATACTTCCGAAGCATAGAAACATGAAACACATCATGGATCTTCTCCAACTCTTGCGGTAACCTCAACCTGTACGCAACAGGACCCACACGCTCAACCACCTCGTATGGTCCAATGTACCTAGGGCTCAACTTGCCCTTTCGGCCAAACCTCATCACCTTTTTCCAAGGCGAAACCTTAAAAAACACACGGTCACCCACCGCATACTCAATCTCCTTACGCTTCAAATCCGCGTAAGACTTTTGCCGATCAGAAGCTGCCTTTAAGCGCTCACAAACGAGCTTCACCTTCTCGGTGGTTCCTTTCAACATAGCTGGCATCGAAACCAACTTCTGACCCGTTTCAGCCCAACACAGAGGAGTCCTACACTTCCTCCCGTACAAAGCCTCATAAGGTGCCATTTGATAAGGAGTAATGGACACTGGAGTTGTGTTTTCATACAGCTCAATCCCAAACTCCACCTCACGATTAGGAGGCAATCCAGGCAACTCCTCCGAAAACACACCAGGAAACTCTCGTACAGTCCTGATATCTTGCACACGCAACTCCTTAGAGCTAGGATTCATCACAAAGGCTAGATAAGCTTCACAACCTTGCCTCAACATCCGGCTCGCCTCCAATGTAGACACCACATTGGCAAGAAACTTCACATTCTCACCAACCACAACCACCTCATAATCATCCGCAAGCTTCAATGAAACTCGCTTATTCTCACAATCCACTACAGCACGATGCTCAGCAAGCCAATCCATACCAAGGATTACATCAAAACCATAGAAAGGCAACTCCATAAGATCAACATGAAAAACATGATCTTGCACAACCAAAGGACATCTTCTATAAAGCTTTCGAGTCACAACAGTCTCACCAAAAGAACTAGTGACACGCATACCAACATCCAAAGACTCAACATGCAAACCAAGCAATTCAGCATGCTCACGCAAAATGTATGAGTGTGTAGATCCAGAATCAATCAAGGAAAGTAATGACAAGGACTGCAAAGTAAAAGTACCTGCAATCACATCCGCGTCATTCCTCCCCTCCCTCTGAGCAAACACTCTAGCCTGGCCTCCACCCTCTGGCTGAACAGCTACAACATGAGCCACATTCCGTCCACCCTCTTCTCTCCGCTGGAAGTTACCACGGCCGCGCCCACGACCTCTCTGTGGTGCAGCAACTACAGGAGCACGCACTTGGCCACCAGCCAACATAGGACACTCTCTCCTCAAGTGATCCGTAGATCCACAGTTCCAGCACGAATTACCAGCTGCCACAACAGGAGCTTGCACCTCCCTCACAGCTCGAGGACAATCACGTTTCATATGGCCACGCGATCCACATGTCCAACATGCGTTCGGTTCAGCTCTTGCCTTGCCTCCCTGAGCAGGCGCACCACCACCTCGCTTAGCCGCAGGCTGATACCTCTGATCACGTCCCCTCTTGTTCCGTCCACCACCGGAACTATACTCAGCAACTCGCTTTCCAGCACCAGAACCAGCACCCTTAGATGATAAACCCAAATTCATCTCAATGTCCTTAGCTCTCCCAACCAGCACATCAAAATCATTATACTCAGCAGCTAGCATATACGTCTTTACATCCGTCACCAAACCATAACGGAACCTTTCACACCTCTCCCGCTCATCAGGAACAAGCTCAGGTGCATATTGACTGAGTCGGACAAACTGAACCTCGTACTCAGCTACAGACATGCTCCCTTGGGTAAGAGACATGAATTCTCTCTTCTTCTCATCTAGGTACCTCACACCCAGATATCTCCTCTTGAACGCGTTCTGAAAGAACGTCCAAGTTACATCAGCTTCCTCCATCCCAGAGATAGAGGTTGTCCACCAAGTGTAAGCATCGTCCCGCAACAACGATACCACACAGCCCAGCTTCTGCACATCAGTGCAACTCATCTACCCCAAGATTCTCTTGGTACTTTCCAGCCAAGACTCAGAACCTTCAGCAGACAAACCCCTGAACTCAGTCCCTCCCAGACTGCGCAAACGCTCCAAAGGTAGTCTAACTCCAGCATCTCCCTGATGCCCAGCTCCTTGAGCTCCAGCTACCGCTGCTCGAAAAGCTCCAGCAATGGCTTGAACCAGCATTGTCATGTCAGGAATAGCTTGTCCCTGACCAGCTTCAGGTCCAGCGACCCCAGCACCAGCTGCAACTCCAGCTCCTTCACCTCCAGCACCACCACCACCAGGTGGAGGAGGTAAATCCACCATATTTTCAGCATTCTCCTCATTCTCATTTCGAGCCATAGCTCGCGTATTAACCCCCAATTCTCTACGAGGTGCCATCCACTAAACAATGCAATCACAATGCAATAAACAAAGTTAGGCTCAGCAAGGTAAGCAATCCAAGTACTCAAGCTCATTTCCAATTAAAAACAACATCATTTCATTAGCTTTGATTTGGCAATGGGTCCCCCTAACATGCTTCACCTTAGCATACATCACAATTGTAACATACTTACAATTCACACAACATACTTTCATTCAACAAGTATACATACATTAATCACCCACATAATCATTCCCAATTACTCGAGAACTCAGCTCTGATACCACCAAATGTAACCCCCTTAACCCGGCCTAGACGGTTGACCCGAATTAAGAAGTTTACACGGGGAAAACCAAAGTCAACCCGAAAGTCAACCTTGATTAACGACCCTTTTTTTCTTTTTAATCTTATCTAAATGCATATTAACCCTAGTTATGTTCATACAATCGACATACTCAAAGATCAGCGCATTCGGAAAACATTCAAGGACTTAATTGCACAACATACAAGTTTAGGGACCAAAATGTAAATTCTGGAAATTAGAAGGACTTAACCCACTTTTAAGTTACCAATATGAAATTAGTCATATTTCATGCTTCCCTACCAAATTTCAACTCAAACGGACATCTCAAACTCATTCAATTGCATAAACAAGATTTAGGACCAAAACGCAAAGGTTTCAAAACATATAACCAACAATTTCAGTGCCCAACGGTTGGGTGTTTCGGAACATGGATGATCCGTTCCGAAACGCGGGACCGTTCCGAAACGCGTTGCGCAACAGGGCCTGGCAGTGGCCAAACTGTTTCGGAACGGCTCTGCCTGTTTCGAAACGCCTAGGCCATTTCAGGCCCTCTGTTCCGAAACGGCAGCACCTGTTCCGAAACAGGCTGCCCAGATTGTAGAAATTTAACTGGATTATCACACAATTGACCCATCAAACATGCTCCAAAGGCAATCAAATTATACCAGCAACACATTACATGCATAAGGAACATAATGGCATCAACAATACTCAAACATGACATCAAACAAGGAAAGCCCCAATGCTATAGGCATGCATCCTATATTGAAAACCATTTAAGCATCAAAAATTCCAAACCACCACATAAAGGCCATTTACATGTTCCAACATTAACAACAACTTAAAACCAACTTAGGAGTCTAAAACCTCTCCCAAAACATCAACATAGGTTCCCCATTGCCAAATGCCTAAAGCTAATAGTGTTTAAGAAACTTTCACCATACATGAGCTTAGGTCACCACTTGGATTTCTTGACCTCCTTGCTGCCCTCAATGTACTTTAATGCTCTGCATTATTGGTTAAGAAAAGAGAGAGAGCGTAAGCACATAGCTTAGTGAGGAATGCTCATTTAAAACAACACAATAATGCATTATTAAAACACTTTTATAACCTTAGTTCAAAACAACCTTTAACCATGCACAAAAGCATTTAAAACAAGCATACATGCTTTACATTATTAACATGTCATATTGACCACAAGTGATAATCATAATCTTTCCATTTCAAAACAATCAACATAAGATTCACACATGGACTTTTAAACACCATTGTGATCTTACAATTCACAAGGACCACACATGGACTTTTAACCACCATTGTGTCCTTAGCACAAGAATCACCCATGGACTTTTAACCACCATGGTGTTCTTAAATACACAAGGTCTACACAAGGACTTTTAACCACCTTGCGACCTTAAACAAGAATCACCCATGGACTTTTAACCACCATGGTGTTCTTAAAATACACAAGGCTCACACAAGGACTTTTAACCACCTTTGTGACCTTACAAGGCTCACTCAAGGACTTTTAACCACCTTAGTGACCTTAGCACAAGAACCAATCATGGACTTTTAACCACCATGTTGTTCTTAAAACAAGAACCACCTATGGACTTTTAACCACCATAGTGTTCTTAACCTTTCTCGAAACATCACTTGCCAATATGCATCATTTAACAACAATAATCCACTGTTTTAAAGCATTTAACAAAGCCATTAATCATCATGCATCCTTATGCAACAAAACCACATTTTATCAAATGTTCTAAACAAGGACCTCTTACCTTGAGAATCCTTCAACACATGGCTTATAAAACCAGCAAATAAACATGCTATATATGCTTTCAAAACAGAATATAAAACATGCAAACAATCACATTGCACACAACCAACACATGGTTCATCAACAAGAGAGTTTTTCCGAAAACTTACTCTTGAGCTTAGCAAAGTTGTTTAGACTTAAACTAAGCTCCCAAACCTTCAAAACAATGGTTTCAAAGCTGAAAACCAAAATCCACTCACCGATTCCGTTTCGCCACTTGCCGAAACACCAATCAAGCTTCCGGATCAACACCACAAAGATCCGAAGATGTCTCCCCTGTTTTAAACACATCAAAACAGTAGATTAATGCATCATCATGCATTAATATCTTCAACCAAGACATCTAAACTCGCTGCTCACATCAACACTCACATTTCGACCACCAAACACAACCGAAAACACATCCAAACAACTCCACAACACTACCCAGCCAAGATCCATCAATTCTAAACATCCTTAAACATCAATTAACATCCAAAAAGGATCTAACCACGTCCTTATACCTCCAGCTATAACAGATCATCAAGATCACTCCAAAAACCACCAAAAACTCAAGAAAAACTTAGGAAAATCAACCTATCCGGGATTGCATTGATTAAACCTCAATTTCTCATCAATTATACATTCATTTTACATCAAAATGACATCTCAAAATAGTGCCCAACCAGATCATACGAATTTCATCAAAATTAAAGCAAATCTTGCATTTTAAAGCCAAGATCAAGAACACAAATGTAAAACCTTTAATAAAACACAAATCAAGGATTGAGAACTTGGGAATTTCAGTAAAGAACTGAGAATTTAGAGGAGAAGGACGTTCATACTGTAACGCCCCGGTTTTGGGCTTGGAAGTTTTGGGTTTGGACCGGACCGGTCGGGTTGCGGTTCGAATATATAAAGGTGAAATTAGGAAAGCCTAGTTTGGGTTGCATTAAAAATATGGAAAAATGTTCTAAAATCCTCTTTTAATATATATAAGTGAACTGTGAAATCAATTTTACAAAATGAGGTTTGGAAGGGTGACATTTTGGGTTAGTGACCAAAATGTAATTTTTGAAAACTGTGTGACTGTTTTAAAAAGGATTGAAACTTTGAATCCTTAAGGAGCTATTTACCCAAAGGGGAGTTTCTCCAGATTTTCTAGAATATTAAATGATTTATTGATGGTTTAAAATAAAAGTAAAAAGGAGGGAAAGATATTTTTGTCATTTCTAACTAACTTTCCAAATTTTCCATTTTCCATTTTCTCTCATCTTTTTTATCAAACCAAACACATTCTCTCCAGATCTTTTCCTCTGATTTTTGTCACCTAAATATCATATTTCAATCCTCATTTGATTTCTAATCAATCCTTCAACAAAACCTTTGTATTTGCTACTTGGATTTTCAAGATTTTGGTTCCAAAAAGGGAGAAACTCAAGTTTGGAGGTAAGAACGTCCTTCTCCTCTGAACTTCAAGTTCTTTACTGAAATTCCCAAGTTCTCAATCCTTGATTTATGATTTATTAAAGGTTTTGCAATTGGAATCTTGATTTTGGCTTTAAAATGCAAGATTTGCTTGATTTTGGTGAAATTTTCGTATGATCTGTTTGGGCAGTGTGTTGAGGTGTTAAATTGTTGTTAATTGAATGTTAATTTGATGAGAAATTGAGGTTTAATCAATGCAAACCCGAATAGGTTGAATTTCCTAAGTTTTGCTTGAGTTTTTGGTTGTTTTTGGAGTGATCTTGGTGATCTGTTATACCTGGAGGTATAAGGACGAATTTGTGATCATTTTGGATGTTAATTGAGGTTTAAAAATGGTTAGAAGTGGTGGATCTTGGCTGGGCTAAGTTTTGGAAGTGTTTGGGGGTGATTTCGGTTGTGTTTGGTAGCCGAATTGTGGTTTTTGCTACGGGCAGCAAGTTTAGTTGTGTTGCTGGTGTTTTTAGTGCATTATGATGCATTAATCCTCTGATGATATGTGTTTGAAACAGGGGAGATCGATCCGTGAGCATTAGAGGTGGTGTGGAAGGTTTCGGATGCTTGGAAGGCTTGTTGGCTAGCTTTGTTTTGTGTATCGGTGAGTGAAGTTGGGTTTTCAGCTTTTAAACCAAGGTTTGAAGGTTTTGGGGAGCTTAGTTTAAGTCTAAACAACTTTGCTAAGCTTAAGAGTAAGTAAACGGATTTCCGCTCTTGATTTGTGTTGTGAATTGGCTTTTTAAGCAATTGCGATTGATGGTTGCTATGCATGTGATTTGCATGTTTTAAATTCTGTTTTGAAAGCATATTTTAGCATGGTTTAATGCTGGTTTTGAAAGCCATATGTGAAGGATGCTCAAGGTAAGAGATCCTTGGTTTTGTGCATTGAAATTGTGAATTGATGCATAGTGTTGCATGTTGTTTAATGGCTTTGTGTGATGCTTTAAAACAGTGGAATATTGTTGATAATGATGCATGTGGAAAGGTGATGTTTAAGGTCACAAAGGTGGTTGAAAGTCCTTGTGTGAGCCTTGTGTATTTAAGAACAACATGGTGTTTGAAAGCCCATGGTTGGTTCTTGGTTAAGGTAAATGATGGTTCTTGCATTATGGTTATGCTTGTGAATCAATGGATCAAAGTGGTAAGATGGTTATATTGGCAAGTGATGTATGTGGTTCTTGGTTACTTTGATCGGATATAGTTAGCCGGCTATAGGATTGGGTGCACCGTGAATTAAGTCGCCTTGGATGTGGAGTGGTTAAGAGTGAACCGGTAAACTCCATCCAAGTATCCTAACGAGATGGTTAAGGTCATAATGGAGGTTGAGATTCCCATTCGAGGACCTTGGGTAAGCAAAGGTTATATGGTGGTTAAAAGTCCATATATGGGAACCTTGTGCTTGATAAGATCACAATGGTGGTGTAAAGTCCATGTGTGGATCTTGTGTAGGGTGTCCCGGATCTCGTTAGTGATGTTGTACAACTACCAATCGGTGATGCAAAGGTTGTATGGTGTTTAAAAGTCCATACATGGGAACCTTGTGCATGTTAAGGTTGTATGGTGTTTAAAAGTCCATACATGGGAACCTTGTGAATGTTAAGGTTGTATGGTGTTTAAAAGTCCATACATGGGAACCTTGTGAATGTTAAGGTTGTATGGTGTTTAAAAGTCCATACATGGGAACCTTGTGAATGTTAAGGTTGTATGGTGTTTAAAAGTCCATACATGGGAACCTTGTGAATGTTAAGGTTGTATGGTGATTAAAAGTCCATACATGGGAACCTTGTGAACGGTAAGGTCAAATGGTGTTTAAAAGTCCATTTGGAGGGCCTTGGATTGGTAGTGTGTATGAAGCGTGGGGACAACGCTTGTGATCCGCGTATCCGATTAGATGTTGAGTTGAAAAGTGGATTTGGTTGATCACTTGGAAGCCAATATAATGCTCTTGAATTTAATGAAGCATGAGATGCTTGAGATGATGCATGGTTGCATGTGAAGTGTATAATGTATTATGAATGCATGTTTACTTGTTGGTTTGAACAAGTGTTGATTATCCATTGAGAATGGTGCATGTGTGCATGAAATCTCTTTAGTGCATTGAGGTCTTGCTAAGACTTGTTTTTAAAGGCATGAGATGCAAATTTGATGTTATGGTTCATTTGTTGCATTTGTTTAATGCATGAGTTATAATGAATGAGGAAATGATTTTAAAGGTTTCTTGCTTTAAAATGATAATCGAGTATGAGAAAGGTATGATGTGAATTGGAAGTGATTTCCAAGGTTTTGAATTTAACTTTGCATATGATGTTTATGCATGGTATGGTTAAATTGGTGGTATTGCAAGTTTGTGCTTTGAAAAGGGTTTACTTAGCTTTCTAAGCTAAGGGTCTGTTTTCATGTTTGAGCAATGCATGTTTTAAGCTTGTTGTTGAAAAGGGTTTTCAAATAATGCTTGGGTTTATGAAATCGAGTTGTTTTTAAAAGTGGTTTTATGTTTCGCTGCATTGATGGTGTTTTGGTTTTGAGCACTCCTCACTAAGCATTATGTGCTTACGCTCCTTTTTGTCCATCAATGCAGATAAGTGAAGTTTGGACAGCGAGGAGCAAGGGATTCAAGGAGTACTCCAAGTGAGATGTATGTCTCGGTTAATAGCTATAGTTAATAAAGGCAATGGGGGGAAGAATCTCTTATGTTGATGTTTAAGGAGATTGTGTATGTTGAACAAGTTTGGTTTATGATGTTGAATCATGTGGCTTAATGTTGCAACGTTTGAATCTCCTTATGCTTATATTGATATGCTATGCTTCTTGTTTTAAAAGCATGAATGAGCTTTGAATGTGTTTAATGAGTTGATGCACCTAGGGGTGGTTATGTATCTAGTTCTTGATGCATATATATCTCTTGTATGGTGAATGGTTTGCTGGTGTGTTTTGGTTGCCATCGGAGCATGTTTGGTGGGTCAAAAGTGAGTTTAACCAGCAGGGTTGCTGCAATCTGGGCAGGGCATTTCGGAACGCGTGTTACCGTTTCGGAACAGGGGCCTGAAAAGGCCAAGGTGTTTCGAAACGAGAGGACCCGTTTCGGAACGGAAGTGCTACTGCCAGACCCCCGTTTCGGTACGCGTTGCGGAACGGCCCCGCGTTTCGAAACAGGCTGTCTCCCGTTTCGGAACGTATGACCGTTGGGGGCTGACATTGGCAGTTATATGTTTCAAAATGTTTGCGTTTTGGTCCTGAATCTTGTTTTTGCAATTGGTTGAGTTTGAGAAGTCCGTTTGAGCTGAAATTTGGCAGTGAAGCATGAAACATGACTAATTTCATATTGGTAACTTTTAATTGGGTTGAGTCCCTGTAATTCTCAGTATTTTCAGTTTGGTCCCTAAAGTTGTAATTTGTGCAATTGAGTCCCTGATTGATCTCTGATGGTTATGATCTTTGAGTATGATGTTTGTGTGAACACATCTAGGGTTAATGGGCATCTAGACAAGATTAAAAAGGAAAAAAAAAGGTCGTTAATCAAGGTTGACTTTCAGGTTGACTTTGGTTTTCCCCGTGTGATCTTCTTAATTCGGGTCGAACGTCTAGGCCGGGTTAAGGGGGTTACACATACCTCTAAACTTGAGTTTTCTCCCTTTTTGGAACCAAAATCTTGAAAATCCAATAAGCAAATGCTAAGGTTTTGTTGAAGAGATGATTAGAGATCAAAAGAGGATTGAAATCTCATATTTGGATGTCAAAATCAGAGGGAAAATGTGCTGGATAAATGTGTTTGGGTTGAGAGAAAATTGAGAGAAAAGGAAAATGAAATTTGGGAAAAGTTAGTTGAAAATGCCAAAATATCTTTCCCTCCCTTTTACTTTTATTTTTAAACCATTAATTAATCCTTTAATATTTAAGAAAAATCTGGAGAAACTCTTTTGGGTAAATAGCTCCTTAAAGATTCAAAGTTTCAATTCTTTTTAAAACAGTCACCAAGTTTCCGAAAATTACATTTTGGTCACTAACCCAAAATGTCACCCTTCCAAACCTCATTTTGTAAAATTGATTTCACCTTTCTCTTATATATAATAAAAGAGGATTTTAAGACATTTTTCCATATTTTTAATGCAACCCGAACTAGGCTTTCCTAAATTCACCCTTTTATATTCGAACCGCGACCCGACCGGTCCGGTCCAAACCCAAAACTTCTAAGCCCAAAATTGGGGTGTTACTGTACCTTTGCATCATCCTGACAAAGGAATTAATCCTCAGTTGGTGAACGATCCATGGTTGACCTTTAAGGAAGGGAACACGAAAGTTAGTATCAGTTTGAAAAAAAGAATAAATCTTAGAAAATTGAGGAAGATAGGGTAGTTTTAACTTTAGTGAACCCCAGACAATAGGTTGCGGATTGCAAAGCTGATAAAATTGATGAAGACAATCTTTTGAAGGAATGAAACTTGCTAAACTCGTTCCTTTGTATTCTTGATTCGTAAAGTTTTGGTTGCTAATTGAAAAAAATTGAAGGGTCGGCAGAGAAGAGAGAGCAAATCGGGGGGAGATGAATAGTCATGAGTCAACAAAACCGAGGTCCTTAAAAAGAAGAAGAACCACGTTACAGAATCAAGATTGAGATGCAACCTAAAAATCAAACACAAATTGAAACCCAAATTGAACACAGCTGTTGATCCCACAGAGTGGGTTGAGATTGTTTTCCCTAGAAGGGATCGATTAATATTTCTTAAATAAATAGATATATATAAAAAGACAAAACATTTTCATAATAACAACATAATGGAATCTGGAAAAAAACCCAGAAATTGGACGACGACAGTAACGAAGGAAGGGGCAAATTAAAGCAATAATCATTAGATTTATGCATTAAACAATATAAACGATGAGATAAATCAGAGGAATGGTAAGAAGAATAATTGAAATCAAAATAAAAATTACCGATTAATGGAGAGGAAATCCAGATCCTTGACTTCAGGCGATTGGAAAGCCTAAATGTAATCAAAAGAAGAGAAAAAAATAAGAAAATCAGAGCCCAATGATAATATTAAAAGAAAACCCAGATTTAGGGTTAATAAAATCAAATCGATGAAGGGGAAAGGGATATAGAATGATGCGAAACCCAGATTGCCTGCATGAACCAAAAGGGATAAAACCCAGATCTGGCGAGAACGAGCAACGACGGTCTGAAAACGGGGAAATCTGACACCAGAGATAGGTACAAGGTTATCAGAAAAAAATAATAAGATGAAAATGAAAAGGAAAAGAATGAATAGTAAAAAGAGATGGAGAAGGAAAATTATTAGAGATATGCGACGGTCGGATTTCCACTCAGCGGCCAGAAAAACGCCAAAGCCAATATGTGCAGAGAAAAATAAAGAACAAAAATTAGAGAAAAACAAAGTACAAAATGTAGATAACAGATAAGAAATGAAAATAGAGAAAAAAGAAAACCGGATTCGGGGGGAATGACATCCTGAAAAATCTTACCCATATCACCACGTTTCAACTGATAATGGTTGCCTTGGGAAAATGCGGATGGTCGGCAGAGGAAGAGCCGTGTGGGGGGGGGAGAGGAGAGAGGGAAAAACAAGGAAAAACACCGAGAAAGGGGGGAAAACGAAAAGGCAAAACCCAGGATCAGAGAAACACGGAGAGAGAGAGAGAATTTCGAGAGCCACCCATTGGAATTTTAACTGAGTAAAAAGTACAGAAATTGAGGTTTTGCAATATAATTTTGTTGAAAAGCTCCTAATCAATTATTTGAACTCCTAATATTTGAATAAAACACTTTTGCGGTCATTTTTGTAGAGGTTTCGGACGAGCAGGTCGAAATGGGCCTTTCAATGGACCCGTTAGAATTTTTTTTGAAGAAAAGGGCCTCATTAAAAACCCCACTAATCCCAACTGGGCAAGCCCAGTTAGGGTCCTAAGAGGGGAAAAGAGTACCCCAAATAAATAAATAAATCAAGGTGGTTGATGAACAACCGGTACAAAAGATCGTAATTCATCGGGCAAGCCCGGTCCGAAGGATAAAGAACAACGAAAATGAAGTGCCCACATGGCTACACTATGCGCTAGAACATTAGCAGCGCGTGGTACATAAGTATAGTATAAATCAGGTATAGTAACAAGTAAAGCTCGAGCTGCCGATATCTGCGAGCGTAAGATGGAAGCATCATGGTCGGGATTGCGGAGCTTGTTGAGTATCAAGGCCGCGTCCGACTCGAGGTGGAAACTCTGCCAACCCGCATCTGCTCCAAGATGGATTCCGGCAACAATAGCTTGAAGTTCAGCAGATGAGGAGTCTGGGATGTCTTTAGAAAAGAAGGCCTGTCCAAGTAAGATAGAACCGGTGGCATCGCGAGCTATAATACCGAGACCAGCAGCACCTGTGACCGGGTTGTAAGCACCATCGACGTTGATCTTGATTCTGCCTGCCGGTGGTGGTCTCCAAGCTGGTTGAGGAAGTGCAGGGTCGGTCCTCGTGTGCGGTGAAGGGCTGGTGGATGTGGCCGAGGCGTAGTCGTGAAGAAGCTCCTGGGAATTCACAAGAGTGAGCCATGGTGGCTGCATGCATCGAGAATGGACCCAGTCGTTCCTTCGGTTCCAAATGTTCCACATAATCGTAAGAAGCAGGCTAATCTCAGTGCGGGAGAGTAGCGAAGCCCCTCGCTCTAACAAGAGAGCTATCGATGAGTTCGTACTATCATAAATCGCGCGGGGGAACCCTGCGAGATGAAGTGTTGCATTGGCACCGGGGCAATCCCTCTGTGCATGAACCGCAATTTCAATAATAGTGGGACAGAAAGGACAAACACCTTCACCCATACCCAGAGCGGCGAGCCGATCACCAGTTGGTAAAGCATTCTTCCCCGCCCGCCAACCAAAGGTGCGGATTTTCGGCAGCGTAGGGGATTTAGCTATAACCTTCCAGAGTGGGCAACGACGGGTAAGAGGTCGTAAAGGCCGTCGCAGAAAAAGATATCCGGAACGGACTGTATAGATGTTGGTGTCATGAAAACCCCACAATAAGACATCCCTGCGATCAGCAGAGATCAGTACTGTCAGGATGTTAGCAGCATCATCCCAGTCAAAGTAGCCGCGAATCCTTATTTCGTCCCAATCATTTTGATTGCGAAGCATGAAGTCTCTACATCTCAGAGGCATCTCCTCATTATCATGATAAGATCCGAAAAAAGAGAGCCCACTAGATCCACCCCAGTGATCACGGTGAATACGTAATCTACTATCAATTCCAGAGCGCCAGAAGAAACCAGGTTGTAGCCACTGAATGGCCTGCCAAATACCTCGCCAAGCGAAGGAAGAGCGTCTATCCGATTTAGCCTCGAGGATATTTCCTGAGGGAAAATAGCGGGATCACAAGACCCTGGCAAGCAGGGACTCAGGCGACTGAATCAGTTGCCAAATTTGTTTTCCTAGAAGCGCAATGTTAAAATCATGTAGGTCCCGGAAGCCCATCTCCCCAGCGGTTTTGGGCGCGCACAGGGCATCCCATGAAAGTAAAGGCCAGCCTTTCTTATTGCTTCGACCCGACCACCAATACCTACGTATCGAGCGAGTCGCGTCATCCACAATATTTTGCGCCAGTAGATAACAGGACATAATATACTGTGGTAGTGCTTGGGCCACAGATTTTATCAAAATTTCGCGGCCGCTAAAGGAAAGTAAATTAGTGTCCCATTTAGCCATACGAGAATTTACCTTATCTCTTACAAACCCTAAACTAGCCGTTCGGTTCTTCCCTACCAGGAGGGGGACCCCAAGATAAATCACAGGGTCCTCAACCAAACGAATTCCAAGCGAATGTTGTAGAGCCTATAAGAAAGCCGTGGAGCAAGAGGAACTGCAGTATGCTGTAGACTTAGCAAAATTCAAAGATTGGCCTGAGGATGATCCGTATAGATGTAGAATTTCTTTCAATCGTTGTACTTCCTCAGGGCAATTCCGCAAGAACACAATACTATCATCCGCAAAGAGCAGATGATTGATCCTAGGCCCTCGACGATTTGCATTTAAGCCCAGTAGCCTTCCTTTTCTCTGCTTCGTCTCCAGGGCTGCGGAGAGCCCTTGCGAGCAAATGAGGAAGAGGAAGGGTGAAAGAGGGTCTCCTTTTCGGATGCCTCTCGATGGAGAAAACTCCTCCGAGAGAGCCCCGTTGAGCCGGACTGAGAAGGAGACAGAGGAGACGCATCGGATTAGTAGTTGCACCCACTCCGGGGCAAACCCCATACGCGTCATTACATCACGGAGGAAAGACCATTCGACCTTGTCAAAGGCCTTTTCCATATCAAGTTTAACGGCCGCCCCTTGATAGATGGAAGCGTGATTGGTGTGAAGGGTATGTACAAGCTCGTGGGCAATCAGAATGTTATCAGTGATATTTCGTCCGCTAACAAAAGCGGCCTGTGCATCACTGATACAATTGGGTAGGATCGGCTTTAGACGATTGACAAGGACTTTGGCGACAGTTTTTTAGATGACTGTGCACAAACTGATATGTCTAAACTGACGCATAGTAGTAGCATCGTCTACTTTCAGGATTAGAACTATAACTGTTTTGTTAACAGTCGACATGTCCGCTTCCCCCCGAAGGAGTCGTAGAAAAAGGTCGACAAACTCAGGGCCAGTGACATCCCAGTATTGCCTATAGAAGCTACTAGGGAAACCATCTATACCCGGTGCTTTTCTAGGGCCTATATCCCTAAACGCAACAAGCACCTCACTCTCGGAGAAAGGCCGTAATAAAGAATCATTCATTGCAGGAGTAACGACCTGATGGATCTGTTCCAGAAGTCGGGGAGAGGAGACAGGATTGGATGTCTCAAATAGCTCCTGGAAATAACCCGACGCAATTCGAAGGAGTTCAGGTTTGGCCGTTTGCCAGTGGCGATTGGCGTCAAACAATCCTCGTATGGAATTCTTTTTTCGACGCTTAGAGGCCTTAGCGTGAAAAAAGGATGTATTTATGTCTCCTTGCGAAAGCCAGGTAACACGAGAGCGTTGTGCCCAGTAAGCTTCGCGTTCATCTAAAAGACGTCGCAGTTCCATTGTCGCGTCTCGTAGATTATTCAGCATCGCAGGGGTTAAGTTCCTACGTTGCATGTAGGAAATAATTTGACGCTGTAGCTCAGCGATGCGGTGAGTCGATTGGGAACGCTTAGACGTTTGCCAGCCACGAAGGTGGCTTCCCACGATAGCCAACTTGTCGAGCAAAGTGCCCGATGCTGCTGACCAAGCGTGATGGAAAGACGATATGCATGAAGGGTCCTGCGCCCAACAAGATTCGAACCGAAAATGATCGTTATTATCATGAGGTTGGCGATCATTTTGAGGAGTAGGAATGGTGTCCATGATAATAACATAGTGATCGAAGTCCAGTGAGAAGACATTACGGCATTGGAAGGATAGGTGTGCATTTAACCAAGCATTGCATGGAAGAAAACGATCAAGTCTTTCGCAGATGGGTGTGACATTGGGACCCGTGCGAGACCATGTAAACCATCCCGAGCGAGGCTTGCAATCGAATAGTGCATTACGAGATAAGCAATCTCGAAAGTTGTTAATTTGGGATGGGGGCCTGTGACTCCCACCTTGTTTCTCCGAGTCGGATAATATGTCGTTTAGGTCCCCACCTATTAACTAAGGTAGTTGTGACATGCCACGCAGGGAGTCGATAAGCTCCCGTGTTTTATATTTCATGCTCGTATCAGCATAACCATACATTCCGGTAAAACGAAAGCAATCAGAGTTAGAGGTAATGATGGAATCAATAAAGCGATCGGAATACGATAACAAATCGAAATTAACTTCATTATTCCATAAAAAAATAAGTCCAGAGCAAGTGGGGCTGCTTTTCACATGGAAGCAACCCAGCATATTCAATGATAGTTTCAATCTTTCATAATCAAAAGTAAAAAGTTTAGTTTCGGACAAGAAAATAATATTTGGTTCCAAGCGACGAACTAAATCAACCAAACCCTGAACTGCCGAGGGTGAACCAAGACCTCGGCAGTTCCAGTAGAATATCCTCATTTCTCTCGGCGGGGTTGAATATCAACCGCCGCCGAAGAGACTTTGCTGCTCATCCCAGCTTTTGTTGGTTTGGAAGGTTTGTCTGAAGCACCACCGGCTTTTGCCGGCTTCGAGTGGACAGTGGGGGAAGTACGTGGTCGATTGGCAACTGAATTGGCAGCGATAGGTGGGCTGCGCTTTGCTTTGCGCGGTAAAGGGGCACCTTTGGGTGGCACGGACGTAGCAGCAAGCCAGTCTTCAAATTCCGGATTGACAGGGTTATAGGCGTTGCTGCCATTCCCAGCAGTAGTGGACTTGGCAGGCACAACGGTCGGCATTGGGAGTCCCTCCCATCGATCAGCACAAAGCGCTTATCCGGGGGAGTGGTCGATACATCATAAGCAGCCGTGGTAGGGGCAGCGGTAGGGACGGCAGGGACGCCGGTGTTAACCGATTCTGCGTCGGCTGGTATGATGTCCAAAGACACCACATCAAGCGGCTCAACGGACAGTCCGGCAGTGGGCGTAGCATGCTGCCCGCTGGTGATATCATCTGTGTCAACCATCGGCGCGTCAGGAGCCATAGGATCTGCCTGGTTTGGCTCATCGTCTGCAACCACGGGGGCAGCGGCAACGGCTAGGTCTGTGACAGCCTCAACGTTTGGCCCGGCTGCAGCATCAGTAATGGGGGCATCAGCAGCCTCCCCGGATAACATAGTTGCCGAGGCAGCATCCGCTACCTGTGTGTGTTGTGAAGCGGGGGAGGCCACGATAACCTTCTTCCCTTTCCGATCAGCCCCTGAAGAGCGTAAAGAAAGGAAGCAATGGTCAGCAATAATTAATGTGTATAAGCAAAATAGCCACAAAATATTGCTAAGACAGTAAGTATAAAAATTAGGGGCATTGGCTTTTGAGTGTAATACAGAAATCGGTGCCAACAATACCGTTGTTGTGCGCCTGCTTTTTGGTGGAAGGTCCAGCACCTGTGAGGAAACGTAGGTTTCGGTTAAATACACTATAGAAGTGCATGCACGGTACGTAGCAAAGAGAATGATCGACATAAGGTTACCAGTGGTCGTCGTTCTTTTGGTTGAAGTCCCGGCCGGTTCAAAATAACTAACGCGACCCCTGGTTGCTATTTTGGTCCTGCCTTTCGGAGCAGAGGCACGGAGCCAATCCCCATACTGTTGGGGTTCCACCGTGCTATCTTTAAACAAAGCACAAGTATCCTTGAGGTGACAAAGGATACCACACCCATGACAAAAGGTGGGTAGCTTCTCGTACTGAATCGGTAGCATTTGGGGCTCATCATCCTCCACACTCATGGCCACAAACCGTCGTAGAGGTTGGTGGGTATCTATTATAACACAAACTCGCAGAAACTTCACCATGTTCCCCTCGTCCGATTTGTGCGAGTCGGTTCCGATAACCGGTCCAAGTCCACTGCCTAGGGCTCGACCAGTGCTATTTGCAACCGTAACACCGGTCATCATGGCAATAGGCACTCGATGAATCCGAACCCATATCCTCATTCGGTTGAAGACATAGCCATCAATGGTTAGTTTGGGTTGGACCGGGAGAATAGCCACCCAATCTTTTTTAAAGGTCCAAGGTTCACGCTTTAGCACCTCATCCCTGCAAGATTTATTTTCAAATTTAAATAGAAAATAACCATATCCCAATGGGGTTACCGTGGACAGCTTGTCGTCTCTCCAGACGGATGAAAAGAGACGGACCAGCGTCGTTTCATCAAATGGCTTGGTATGGAAGAGTTTTCTGATCAAGGATGACTTGTAGTTATCGAGAGGCACAGCTTTGGTCGAAGCCGAGGCAAGTACCACATTCTTCTCCTCTGCTGTAAATTGGAGGTTATCGAAGCGTGATAAGAAGGAATCGGTGGAGGCCATTGTAGTAGTATTGCACCTTTCGAAGAGAAGGAGTGGGATTGCCGTAAAGTCAAATGTTTTACTAGCAGAAGAAACCTTAGAGGAAGGAGTTGTAGTCCTAGTTGTCAAAAAATTAAACTGTAGGGGATTTAGGACTACATTAACTTGTGTAATTTTAGAGAGTTGGTGATAACTCAAAAGACTACCGGATGGAGGCTGGATTTGAATTTTAAATTTCCTCCTATAGATTAGGTCTTTATCTAGATAAAAATAAGAGATTGATTTTTCAAAATGAACCTCCAAATTCCACTTTATCCGATAAGAGGTAGGGAATTTAGTTTCCCATGCAAAATCGGTGCATAATATTTCGAAAATAGGATCTTGTGGATAATTGATCCGATTAGCTCCGAATTTAAATTTAAATTTAGTATTAATCGGTTGATCTAGATAAAGATAGGGGATTAATTTATCAAAATGAATCTCCAATTTCCACTTTATCCGATAGGGGGCAGTGAATTTAGTTTCCCATGCAAAAACGGTACACAATATTTCGAAAAGAAGATATTGTGGATAAGCGACCCGATTATCTCCAAATTTAATTTTAAATTCAGAAACTAACGGTGGAAGTTTGTTGTGGTTGTTCAATTGTTTCCGAGAAAAGGGGAAGCCAATAGGGACGTAAACTAAGCCCTTTATGTCACGTGGAAAGGCTCCACATGCATTGGAGTCAGTCTCCCATGCAGAGACGGCACAATAGGGTTCAAATTTTAATTTACAAAAAAACTTGGTAGGGGGAGATTTCCTGTTACGAAACCGAGATCCACGTGCCATGTTCCTAGGAACTGAGGATTTCGTTATAGTTGAAATTTCCCAGGCGGCCGCCGTCGGCCCATGGCATGGCTGCACCCGGCGCTGTTGACGCCTGTTTGTGGGTGAGAATTTACGCTGGTGGATGGTAAATCCGTTCTGGACAGTAATCTTTGTGCATTGGTGAACTTAACACATAAGAAATTCCTATTCATTTCACTCTTAGTCGGAGAAATGAATAAGAATAATGATAAAACGTGCAATATAAAAAGAGTATTGCAAGAACGAATTGGGAAAGATAATGAGTATAGTAAGGGGCGATGATGTTGCACCCTGGAAAATTTGCAGTTGTGCAGGCGTGCAGCCTCGTACCAACTGGATAATGTGACTAAAGGACCACAAAGTAGGATATTGTAAACACAATACCATGACTTGTGCATGGCTGTTACCACATCATAGGAAGGGATACAAGGTCTAACAGACCAGGAAAAAACTTGCATTCTAGCATTAGAAGCAAGGTAGACGAAGGGTAACAAAATTGGTAATCCAGCACATGGAAAAAAACCTTGGGGCGGGGCTGTTGCCACCAAGGCCAGAGAACCTCGGAAGGGCCAGAGGGCTGCTTGAATCCAATAGTAAAAGGATGGCCAAGGCCGTTGTGCAGCCATCTTTCGATGTATGGAAATCAAGAAATCATTGTTAAAATTCTCACGGGCATGAAGGGTTGTTGCACTACCACATCGGAGGTGCTAAGGAAGCACCACCATGGCAGTGGGGGGCTGTGGCGGAAGGGTAACCGGAGGTAGTGGCGGAAGAGGGTGGCGAGGGGTGATGAGAGAGAGATGGGTAGGAAGAAAATGGAGAGAGAAAATAAGAGAAAAGTTGAGAGAAAATTTGAGGGAATTTTCATTCCGCCCGTTAAACTCACCCGTTAGAATTTTAACTGAGTAAAAAGTACAGAAATTAAGGTTTTGCAATATAATTGTGTTAAAAAACTCCTAATCAATTACATAAACTCCTAAAATTTGATTAAAACTTTTTTTGCAGTCCTTTTTGTAGAGGTTTCGGACGAGCGGGTCGAAATGGGCCTTTCTATGGACCCGTTGAAATTTTAACTGAGTAAAAAGTAAAAAAAATGAGGTTTTTGAATATAATTGTGTTGAAAATCTCCTAATCAATTACATGATCTCCTAAAATTTGATTAAAACTTGTTTTGCGGTCTATTTTATAGAGGTTTCGGACGAGCAGGTCTAAATGGGACTTTCAATGGACCCGTTGGAATTTTAACTGAGTAAAAAGTATAAAAATTGAAGGTTTGCAATATAATTATGTTGAAAAGCTCCTAATCATTTATTTAAACTACTAAAATTTGATTAAAACTTTTTTGCGGTCCTTTTTGTATCGGTTTCAGACGAGCAGGTCTAAATGGGCCTGACAATGGACCCGTTGGAATTTTAATTGAGTAAAAAGTACATAAATTGAGGTTTTGCAATATAATTGTATTGAAAAGCTCCTAATCAGTTATTTGAACTCCTAATATTTGAATAAAACATTTTTGCAGTCCTTTTTGTAGAGGTTTCAGACGAGCAGGTCTAAATGGGCCTTTCAATGGACCCGTTGGAATTTTAACTGAGTAAAAAGTATAAAATTGAGGTTTTTCAATATAATTGTGTTGAAAAGCTCCTAATCAATTACATAAACTCCTAAAATTTGATTAAACTTGTTTTGCAGTCCTTTTTGTAGAGGTTTCGGACGAGCAGGTCGAAATGGGCCTTTTAATGGACCCGTTGGAATTTTAACTGAGTAAAAAGTATAGAAATTGAGGTTTTGCAATATAATTTTGTTGAAAATCTCCTAATCAATTATTTGAACTCCTAATATTTGAATAAAACATTTTTGCGGTCCTTTTTGTAGAGGTTTCGGACGAGCAGGTCGAAATGGGACTTTCAATGGACCCGTTAGAATTTTAACTGAGTAAACAGTACAGAAATTGAGGTTTTGCAATATAATTGCGTTGAAAAGCTCCTAATAAATTACATAAACTTCTAAAATTTGATTAAAACTTTTTTTCCAGTCCTTTTTGTAGAGGTTTCGGACGAGCGGGTCAAAATGGGCCTTTCTATGGACCCGTTGGAATTTTAACTGAGTAAAAAGTAAAAAAAATTGAGGTTTTTGAATATAATTTTGTTGAAAATCTTCTAATCAATTACATGATCTCCTAAAATTTGATTAAAACTTGTTTTGCGGTCTTTTTTGTAGAGGTCTCGGACGAGCAGGTCTAAATGGGACTTTCAATGGACCCGTTGGAATTTTAACTGAGTAAAAAGTAAAAAAATTGAAGGTTTGCAATATAATTGCGTTGAAAAGCTCCTAATCATTTATTTGAATTCCTAAAATTTGATTAAAACTTTTTTGCGGTCCTTTTTGTATCGGTTTCGGACGAGCAGGTCTAAATGGGCCTTACAATGGACCCGTTGGAATTTTAACTGAGTAAAAAGTACAGAAATTAAGGTTTTGCAATATAATTGTGTTGAAAAGCTCCTAATCAATTACATAAACTCCTAAAATTTGATTAAAACTTTTTTTGCAGTCCTTTTTGTAGAGGTTTCGGACGAGTGGGTCGAAATGGCCTTTCAATGGACCCGTTGAAATTTTAACTGAGTAAAAAGTACAGAAATTGAGGTTTTGCAATATAATTGTGTTGAAAAGCTCCTAATAAATTATTTGAACTCCTAAAATTTGATTAAACTTGTTTTGCGGTCCTTTTTGTAGAGGTTTCAGACGAGTAGGTCTAAATGGGCCTTTCAATGGACCCGTTGGAATTTTAACTAAGTAAAATGTACATAAATTGAGGTTTTGCAATATAATTATGTTGAAAAGCTTCTAATCAATTTCATGAACTCCTAAAATTTGATTAAAACTTGTTTTGCAGTCCTTTTTGTAGAGGTTTCGGCCGAGCGGGTCGAATTGGGCCTTTCAATGGACCCGTTGGAAATTTAACTGAGTAAAAAGTACAGAAATTGAGGTTTTGCAATATAATTGTGTTGAAAAGCTCCTAATCAATTAAATGAACTCCTAAAATTTGATTAAAACTTGTTTTGCAGTCCTTTTTGTAGAGATTTCGGACGTGCGAGTCGAAATGGGCCTTTTAATGGACCCGTTCGAATTTTAACTGAGTAAAAAGTATAGAAATTGAGGTGTTGCAATATAATTGTGTTAAAAAGCTCCTAATCAATTATTTGAACTCCTAATATTTGAATAAAACATTTTTGCGGTCCTTTTTGTAGAGGTTTCGGACGAGCAGGTATAAATGGGCCTTTCAATGGGCCCGTTAGAATTTTAACTGAGTAAAAAGTATAAAATTGAGGGTTTTCAATATAATTGTGTTGAAAAGCTCCGAATCAATTATTTGAACTCCTAAAATTTGATTAAAACTATTTTGCGGTCCTTTTTGTCGAGATTTCTGAGGAGCAGGTCTAAATGGGCCTTTCAATGGACCCGTTGGAATTTTAACTGAGTAAAAAGTACAGAAATTGAGGTTTTGAATATAATTGTGTTGAAAAGCTCCTAATCAATTACATGAACTACTAAAATTTGATTAAAACTTGTTTTGGAGTCCTTTTTGTAGAGGTTTCGGACGAGCGGGTCGAAATGAGCCTTTTAATGGACCCGTTGGAATTTTAACTGAGTAAAATGTACAGAAATTAAGATTTTGCAATATAATTGTGTTGAAAAGATCCTAATCAATTATTTGAACTCCTAAGATTTGAATAAAACATTTTTGCGGTCCTTTTTGTAGAGTTTTCGGACGAGCGGGTCTAAATGGGCCTTTCAATGGGCCCGTTGGAATTTTAACTGAGTAAAAAGTATAAAAATTGAGGTTTTGCAATATAATTGTGTTGAAAATCTCCTAATCAATTATTTGAACTTCTAAAATCTGATTAAAACTTGTATTGCGGTTCTTTTTGTCGAGGTTTCGGACGAGCAGGTCTAAATGGGCGTTTCAATGGACCCGTTGGAATTTCAACTGAGTAAAAATTACAGAAATTGAGATTTTGCAATATAATTGTGTTGAAAAGCTCCTAATCAATTATATGAACACCTAAAATTTGATTAAAACATGTTTTGCAGTCCTTTTTGTAGAGGTTTCGGTCGAGCGGGTCGAAATAGGCCTTTCAATGGACCTTTGGAATTTTAACTGAGTAAAAAGTACAGAAATTGAGGTTTTGAAATATAATTGTGTTGAAAAGCTCCTAATCAATTATTTGAACTCCTAATATTTGAATAAAATATTTTTTCGGTCCTTTTTGTAGAGGTTTCGGACAAGTGGGTCGAAATGGCCTTTCAATGGTCCCGTTGAGTTTTTAACTGAGTAAAAAGTACAGAAATTGAGGTTTTTCAATATAATTGTGTTGAAAAGCTCCTAATAAATTATTTGAACTCCTAAAATTTGATTAAAACTTGTTTTGCGGTACTTTTTGTCGAGGTTTCAGACGAGTAGGTCTAAATGGGCCTTTCAATGGACCCGTTGGAATTTTAACTGAGTAAAAAGTATAAAATTGAGGTTTTTCAATATAATTGTGTTGAAAATCTCCTAATCAATTATTTGAACTTCTAAATTTTGATTAAAACTATTTTTGCGGTCCTTTTTGTCGAGGTTTCTGACGAGCAGGTCTAAATGGGCCTTTCAATGGACCCGTTGGAATTTTAACTGAGTAAAAAGTACAAAAATTGACGTTTTGCAATCTAATTGTGTTGAAAAGCTCCTAATAAATTACATGAACTACTAAAATTTGATTAAAACCTGTTTTGCAGTCCTTTTTGTAGATATTTCGGATGAGCGGGTCGAAATGGGCCTTTTAATGGACCCGTTGGAATTTTAACTGAGAAAAAAGTACAGAAATATAGGTTTAGCAATATAATTGTGTTGAAAAGCTCCTAATCTATTATTTGAACTCCTAATATTTGAATAAAACATTTTTGCGGTCCTTTTTGTAGAGGTTTCGGACAAGCAGGTCTAAATGGGCCTTTCAATGGGCCCGTTGGAATTTTAATTGAGTAAAAAGTATAAAAATTTAGGTTTTGCAATATAATTGTGTTGAAAAGCTCCTAATCAATTATTTGAACTTCTAAAATCTGATTAAAACTTGTAGGGTAAACTATAACATTGACCACCAAACTAATTGGGGATTCCTATTTTGACCACCGAACTATCGAACTCGTCAATCAGAACACCAAACTTATTAAATTAACCTATTTTGGCCACCGCCGTTAAAAAATTAACAGAGGACTGACGGAGTGATGACGTGGCAGTTAACAAACTTTTATAAAATTACACATTTAATCATTGCTATTTACACATTCTTTCAATTTAGTCCTAATTTTAAATTAATAAAATAAATTAATTATTTAATTAAGTGATGACACGTGTCAACACCTTATTGGAGGAATTTAATTATTTATATTTGATTTTATAAATTTATTTTTCTTCTCCAATCAAGTGTTGACACGTGTCACCACTTGGTTGAATGAAAATTAAGCAAATAGAGAAGAGTGCGGGTGGGGTGGATCAAACCTGCACCATGTGATTACCAAACCCTCACCTTTACACTGCACCAAACCTCTCTTAATGACATGAGTTGTGCTATTTAATATATATGTTATAATGCAGTAAATGTTAAGGGAAAAAAGTAAAAATGATTGAAAGGGGATACGAACCTAGACCACTTGGGATGTGTATAATCACACAAACATTCGATTTAAAAATATTTGAATATTTTTTATATTTAAATTAATTCGAATACTTATTTAAATATTTTAAATCAAATATTTTAATTTTTTTTTCTTTTTCATACTTTAAATACTCGTTTTAATTTAAATATTTAAATATTTGAACATTAGGGGAACTTTATCAATACAAGCATTAATTTTTTTTCATAAGAATCATTATTTGAACTCTTATGAATTGGCTAATGCAGCAATGAAATGAGATTTTTATTACAGGTTTCGAATTGGTTCATCAATGCAAGAGTTAGACTATGGAAGCCAATGGTGGAAGAAATACATAATCTTGAATTAAGACAAGCTCAGATTCAGACACCATCACCGGAAGCAACGAATCAACACCCTAAACTGCCGCATTTCATTTCAAACCAAGAAGTACAAAACATCCAAATGAAACGGCCGAGGAACAATGTGTTCTACAATGAAGAAACTGAGTTGCAGAAGAGTTCAACATCTTACATCAATCAGGTTCCAAGTAATCGCCACAGTCTCAGACTCATTAGAACCAGCAGTTTCGGTTTAGCATTGGGTTTGAACCAAAACAATGGGGTTGAATTGGAACAACTACCATTGCCGATGAACTTGTGTCATAATTTCAGCTTTGGAACTAATGGTGAACTGAGTTTGAAACCTGGTTTTGATGTTGGAAGACAGTAGCAGCATTGTTTTGTGCTGTTGTTTTTACTGCTTTCTAATCCTAACTTCAAAAGGCCTCCAGTTTACTTAAACAAAGATCCAAAATTTAACCATATCACTAAGAGAGGTTTGGTGCAGTCGTAAAGGTTTGGTGCAGTAAAAAGTACAGAAATTGAGGTTTTGCAATATAATTATGTTGAAAAGCTCCTAATCAATTACATGAACTCCTAAAATTTTATTTAAACTTGTTTTGCAGTCCTTTTTGTAGAGGTTTCGGACGAGCTGGTCGAAATGGGCCTTTCAATGGACCTTTGGAATTTTAACTGAGTAAAAAGTACAGAAATTGAGGTTTTGCAATATAATTGTGTTGAAAAGCTCCTAATCAATTATTTGAACTCCTAATATTTGAATAAAACATTTTTGCGGTCCTTTTTGTAGAGGTTTCAGACGAGCAGGTCTAAATGGGCCTTTCAATGGACCCGTTAGAATTTTAACTGAGTAAAAACTACAGAAATTGAGGTTTTGCAATATAATTGCGTTGAAAAGCTCCTAATAAATTACATAAACTTCTAAAATTTGATTAAAACTTTTTTTGCAGTCCTTTTTGTAGAGGTTTCGGACGAGCGGGTAAAAATGGGCCTTTCTATGGACCCGTTGAAATTTTAACTGAGTAAAAAGTAAAAAAAATTGAGGTTTTTGAATATAATTGTGTTGAAAATCTCCTAATCAATTACATGATCTCCTAAAATTTGATTAAAACTTGTTTTGCGGTCTTTTTTGTAGAGGTTTCGGACGAGCAGGTCTAAATGGGACTTTCAATGGACCCGTTGGAATTTTAACTGAGTAAAAAGTAAAAAAAATTGAAGGTTTGCAATATAATTGTGTTGAAAAGCTCCTAATCATTTATTTGAACTCCTAAAATTTGATTAAAACTTTTTTGCGGTCCTTTTTGTATCGGTTTCGGACGAGCAGGTCTAAATGGGCCTTACAAAGGACCCGTTGGAATTTTAACTGAGTAAAAAGTACAGAAATTGAGGTTTTGCAATATAATTGTGTTGAAAAGCTCCTAATCAATTATTTGAACTCCTAAATTTTGATTAAAACTTGTTTTGCGGTCCTTTTTGTCGAGGTTTCGGGCGAGCAGGTCTAAATGGGCCTTTCAATGGACCCGTTGGAATTTAACTAAGTAAAAAGTACAGAAATTGAGGCTTTGCAATATAATTGTGTTGAAAAGGTCCTAATCAATTATTTGAACTCCTAAAATTTGATTAAAACTTGTTTTGCGGTCCTTCTTGTCGAGGTTTCGGACGAGCAGGTCTAAATGGGCCTTTCAATGGACCCGTTGGAATTTTAACTGAGTAAAAAGTACAGAAACTGCAGTTTTGCAATATAATTGTTTTGAAATGCTCCTATTCAATTACATGAACTCCTAAAATTTGATTAAAACTTGTTTTGTAGTCCTTTTTGTAGAGATTTCGGCCGTGCGGGTCGAAATGGGCCTTTTAATGGACCCGTTCGAATTTTAACTGGGTAAAAAGTACAGAAATTGAGGTTTTGCAATATAATTGTGTTGAAAAGCTCCTAATCAATCATTTGAACTCCTAATATTTGAATAAAACATTTTTGATGTCCTATTTGTAGAGGTTTCGGACGAGCAGGTCTAAATGGGCCTTTCAATGGGCCTGTTGGAAGTTTAACTGAGTAAAAAGTATAAAATTGAGGTTTTTTGAACATAATTGTGTTGAAAATCTCCTAATCAATTATTTGAACTCCTAAATTTTGATTAAAACTATTTTTGCGGTCCTTTTTTTCGAGGTTTCTGACGATCAGGTCTAAATGGGCCTTTCAATGGACCTGTTGGAATTTTAACTGAGTAAAAAGTACAGAAATTGAGGTTTTGCAGTATAATAGTGTTGAAAAGCTCCTAATCAATTACATGAACTCCTAAAATTTGATTAAAACTTGTTTTGCAGTCCTTTTTGTAGAGGTTTCGGACGAGCGGCTCGAAATGGGCCTTTTATTGGACCCGTTGGAATTTTAACTGAGTAAAAAGTACAGAAATTGAGGTTTTGCAATATAATTATGTTGAAAAGCTCCTAATCAATTATTTGAACTCCTAATATTTGAATAAAACATTTTTGCGGTCCTTTTTTTAAAGGTTTCGGACGAGCAGGTCTAAATGGGCCTTTCAATGGGCCCGTTGGAATTTTAACTGAGTAAAAAGTATAAAATTGAGTTTTTTCAATATAATTGTGTTGAAAAGCTCCTAATCAATTATTTGAACTCCTAAAATTTGATTAAAACTTGTTTTGCAGTCCTTTTTGTAGAGATTTTCGGACGTGCGGGTCGAAATGGGCCTTTTAATGGACCCGTTCGAATTTTAACTGAGTAAAAAGTATAAAATTGAGTTTTTTCAATATAATTGTGTTGAAAAGCTCCTAATCAATTATTTGAACTTCTAAAATCTGATTAAAACTTGTATTGCGGTCCTTTTTGTCGAGGTTTCGGACGAGCAGGTCTAAATGGGCCTTTCAATGGACCCGTTGGAATTTCAACTGAGTAAAAAATACAGAAATTGAGATTTTGCAATATAATTGTGTTGAAAAGCTCCTAATCAATTATATGAACTCCTAAAATTTGATTAAAACGTGTTTTGCAGTCCTTTTTGTAGAGGTTTCGGACGAGCGGGTCGAAATGGGCCTTTCAATGGACCCGTTGAAATTTTAACTGAGTAAAAAGTACAGAAATTGAGGTTTTTTAATATAATTGTGTTGAAAAGCTCCTAATCAATTACATGAACTTCTAAAATTTTATTTAAACTTGTTTTGCAGTCCTTTTTGTAGAGGTTTCGGACGAGCTGGTCGAAATGGGCCTTTCAATGGACCTTTGGAATTTTAACTGAGTAAAAAGTACAGAAATTGAGGTTTTGCAATATAATTGTGTTGAAAAGCTCCTAATCAATTATTTGAACTCCTAATATTTGAATAAAACATTTTTGCGGTCCTTTTTGTAGAGATTTCAGACGAGCAGGTCTAAATGGGCCTTTCAATGGACCCGTTAGAATTTTAACTGAGTAAAAACTACAGAAATTGAGGTTTTGCAATATAATTGCGTTGAAAAGCTCCTAATAAATTACATAAACTTCTAAAATTTGATTAAAACTTTTTTTGCAGTCCTTTTTGTAGTGGTTTCGGACGAGCGGGTCAAAATGGGCCTTTCTATGGACACGTTGAAATTTTAACTGAGTAAAAAGTAAAAAAAAAATTGAGGTTTTTGAATATAATTGTGTTGAAAATCTCCTAATCAATTACATGATCTCCTAAAATTTGATTAAAACTTGTTTTGCGGTCTTTTTTAGAGGTTTCGGATTAGCAGGTCTAAATGGGACTTTCAATGGACCCGTTGGAATTTTAACTGAGTAAAAAGTAAAAAAAATTGAAGATTTGCAATATAATTGTGTTGAAAAGCTCCTAATCATTTATTTGAACTCCTAAAATTTGATTAAAAATTTTTTGCGGACCTTTTTGTATCGGTTTCGGACGAGCAGGTCTAAATGGGCCTTACAATGGACCCGTTGGAATTTTAACTGAGTAAAAAGTACAGAAATTGAGGTTTTGCAATATAATTGTGTTGCAAAGCTCCTAATCAATTATTTGAACTCCTAATATTTGAATAAAACATTTTTTCGGTCCTTTTTGTAGAGGTTTCGGACGAGTGGGTCGAAATGGCCTTTCAATGGTCCCGTTGAAATTTTAACTGAGTAAAAAGTACAGAAATTGAGGTTTTTCAATATAATTGTGTTGAAAAGCTCCTACGAAGAAGAACTCAGTTTGGGTGATAGTAGATCGTTTTACAAAGTGTGCTCACTTCTTGGCAGTCAACACTACATACACTTTAGATAGATTGGCCGATTTGTATATTGGCGAGATTGTTAGATTGCATGGTGTGCCTAAGTCCATTGTATCAGATAGAGATCCGCGGTTTACTTCTAGATTTTGGGAGTGTCTGCATACAGCTTTGGGTACCCGTCTGAACTTCAGCACTTCTTATCATCCTCAGTCAGATGGTCAGTCAGAGAGGGTTATTCAGATTTTGGAGGACATGTTGCGTTGTTGTATCATAGACTTTCAGGGTACTTGAGAGAAGCATTTGCCTCTAGTAGAGTTTGCGTACAATAACAGTTTTCAGTCGAGCATTCAAGTGGCTCCGTATGAGGCCTTGTATGGCCGGAAGTGTAGGACTCCAGTGTGTTGGGCCGAGGTAGGGCAGAAACTGTTACCTATGCCAGATTTGCTCAAGGGGACAACCGACAAGGTAAAATTGATTTGTGAGCGGTTGAAGGCTGCTTCGGATAGGCAGAAGTCCTATGCCGATTTGAAGAGGAAAGAAGTTGAGTTCTCAATGGGTGAGAAGGTATTCTTGAACGTGTCTCCGTGGAAAAAGGTGATGAGATTTGGCCGAAAAGGGAAATTGAGTCCGAGGTACATAGGACCGTATGAGATTGTGAAGAGGGTTGGTCCGGTTGCTTATCAGTTGCGTTTTCCATCCGAGCTTGAGAAGATACATGATGTGTTCCATGTGTCGATGCTTCGCAAGTATAGGTCCGATCCATCACATGTTATGCCCGTAGAAGAAATTGAGTTGAATCCGGATTTGACTTATGAAGAAGAGCCAGTGGAGATCTTAGCTTCTGACAGTAAAGTGTTGAGGGGTAGATCGATTGAGTTAGTAAAGGTGCGGTGGCGACGTAGAGGTGTGGACGAGGCCACTTGGGAGAGGAAGGAGGATATGGAAAAGCAGTTTCCATATCTCTTTCAGTCAGGTAATTTCGGGGACGAAATTCCTTAAGTGGGAGTGAGTTGTAACACCCGTGTTTTGGGCCTAGGAGTTAGCCGGGTTATAGTTCGAGTCAAATAAAACTTAATTAAAACAATTCAATTTCAAATAATGGCCTAATTGAGTTTTGGAAAAAGGGAAGGGACTAGGGTTGTAATTTTACCCAAAAGTTTTGAAAAGCAAGACCACTTTAATAAAAAAGTTGTCTTCCTCCCTCTTTCCTCCCCACTTTCACGTTAGAAACTCCCCCACCATTTCTAAACCCTTTCAAACCTTGTTACTATTCCATTGATCTTACTACTTGATTTTCAACACCAATTTAAGAGGTAATTACATTTTCTTAATCTCCTCTTCAATCTCTATCTATCCTTTGTCTTAGATTTCAAAAATATGGGGTTTTGAAAATTAGGGTTTATATTAAAGTTTGAATTTTTAAGGGGTTTTCTAATTGGTTTTGATAAATTGAGTTGGGGTTTTAGTTAATCATGTTATAATGAGTAACATATATCAAATTGGTTGAATTTGGGTGAAAATTCGTAGCTTGTTCTTGAGGTAGATTTTAAAGTATTAAAACTTGAGTTTTTGGTGGGTTTTATGTTGAAATTAAAGGGCTGATAGTCTACCTATGTTAGGAGGGTGATTTGGGATGGTTTGGAAGTCATTTGGATGCTTAGAAATGGGTATTTCAGCCAATGGTTGTTGGGGTCCGAAAATTGGGCTTTGAGATGTTATGTGGCTTGGGAAATTGTGGAAATTGGGGTTGTGCTTGCAAAGTAGGTTGATAGTTGAGTTAGCATTGAGTTGAGAAGTAATGTGTATGTTTTGTTTGGCTAGAAGCAAGTGGAAGCGTGGAAGAGGCTTTGGGACCGAATCCCGGTGCATAGGAGGATTGTTTCGAGTTGCTAAGGAAGGGCGGTGAGTGGTCTTAACTTGTTTTAGAGTTTGGTTCGAGCATGAGTAGTGTGTGTGTGTAAAGTGTGCTTGGTAGGCCACTTTCATTTAATTCAAGTTGATAGCTTAGCTTTTGATATCCTTAAATGCTATGTGCTTAATGACTATGCTCTTGTACTTGTGACTATATGATGCATGTGTATATATATCATGTTGTGGATATATGTGATGAGCATGAGTGTGGTTGATGACATGTGATTGATGTTGATAATTGGCACTAAATAATTACCGGTTGTAAATGATCGATCATTAGGATAGTGTGCACACAAATTGAGTCAAAACGTACGTGGCCTTGATGACGTTAAGTCATCAAGGAGGAGTACGGTGATGTAACATTCCACCGGAAGCTTTTTATATATTTCTACGGGATGATGAGTGGAATCCCATCTGTAGGGCGTGTGGCGATGAGTGGAATCCCTCACACGCAAGGTCCGGTGATGAGTGTAATCCCACCGAGGTAAAGTGTTGTTGAGTTATAAATCCGCACAATCGGGGTAATTAAAGTGGCCAATTAACTTGTTCATACATTGTGATATGTGATGATGATATATGTTGGTGATATATGGTGTTGCTATATGATGTTGATGTTGATAATTGATCTTGTTAGGATTGAGAGACCATATATGTCACTTGAAAGACTAGCTAGGTCTACTTGATTTCATGTCAATGCTTGATATATGCGAGATTAGGATTAACATGCTTGGACCCTGCATTGTTGATGTTTTTCGTTTTAGAGCACCCTCACTAAGCTTATAGCTTACGCTCTCTATGTTCAACAATGCAGATCATTAGCGTGGTGTTAGCTCGAGGCAAGACAAGAAGGGCTTTCCAAGTTGTTGCTCAAGTATGGTTAATTTTGTAGTAGTTAAGCAATGTGGCAATAAGGTGTGTTTGTATGAGCCTTGTATGACTCCTTCATTATGATGTTGTTTTGGATTGATCATGGTTTGTAAGTATGTTATACTTTGATGAATGTTGGTGTGTATGATGGCATGCCTTAGGATGTTTTAGGTTGCCTTATGCTGAGTGCAAACCTCTTTTGTTTGACTTGTGGCTTTATGGCCATTTGAGCCTTTGAGTATGCATATTATGGCCTAAATTGCTCTCTCATTAGAATGTTATGTATGAATGCCTTAATTCATGTATGGTTGATTCCTTTGGCTTAAATATGTGTGCTTACATGGTTGTATTTGCTTAGGTGAGTCGAGAAATGCATTTAGAGTCGTTTTGGGGTCGTTTAGGTTGAATTTGAGGAATTGCAGTGCATGGGGTATCGATACCCCTAACTAGGGTATCGATACTCTCTTGCCCAAAGGCCTCAGATTTTGCCTGGGGTATCGATACCCTAAGGGTATCGATACCCTCCAAAGTTACTGGAATTTGGAATTCTGAGTGAGAGTAGAGCGTATCGATACGGGGTTCCCGAGTATCGATACGGATCTATTCTGTTGACCAAGGAAGGTTGACCGAGGAAGAGGGTATCGATACCCCTGGTAAGGGTATCGATACGGTCTTCTCGTGTTGACTTTTTGGGTTGACCTAGAAAGGGGGTATCGATACCCCTGTCAAGGGTATCGATACTGCCTGCCTTATAAGCTTAAAATTTACTGTTATGCATGGCCGTGGCTCGAATGTGTTTTTCCTTTGAATGTTTTCCGCTGTTGTGAATCACATAGGACTTAATATTCATCTAGGCAAGATTAATATAAAAAGAAAAAAAAATAGGGTTGCTAACCGAGGGGGAATCCTTTGGGTTTCGCTTCGATTTTCCCCGTGTGGCTCTCTCCGACCGGTCATCCGGCCAGACCGGGACGAGGGGGTTACATTTGTTGGTATCAGAGCCTGAGGTTACCGAGACCTCGGGCAGGTAAGTGAGGTAAGCTTAATGTGTTAGATGCTTATGCTGTTCGATGCATGTTTTGCCATGAACCCTTGATGTTTGCTTGATTGTATGCTGTTTTGAAGCATGAATTGTCGTGTCTGGTGTGAGTGTGTGCCCATTGCTACTATTACTTAATTTAAAAGGATTTTTGGAAAGAGGAGTACTTGAGCACTATTGGACCTTTGCCTTGACTAACGTAATCCTTATCTGTTTCTTGTTGTAGTTTACCTTGCTAGTTGAACCATGAGACCACGTGGGAGGCCTAGGATGGTTCGACCGGAACCACGGGCAGAGGCTCCGGGAGTACAGCCGGTAGTTAGAGTTGAGGCTCAAGTGGGAGAGCCTGTGGTTGGAGTTGGAGCTCCTCCACCGCCTCCACCACCACCACCTCCTCCACCGGGAGCCGGAGGTGAGGCCGGGGCCGAAGGAGAGGGACCACAAGGAGGTCAAGGTGGCCAAGGTGGCCAAGGACCGGCCGGGATTGACCTAGCTCCGTTGGTTCAGGCGATAGCCGGAGCATTTCAGGCTGCAGTAGCTGGAGGTCAGGCAGCACACCATCAGGGTGAGGGCACTGGTTTACCTTTAGAGAGACTTAGGGGCCTTGGGGCCGAAGAGTTCAGAGGTGCTACTCCAGAGCGATCAGAGTTATGGTTTGAGAAGACCGTCCGTATCCTTGCTCAGATGGGATGCACTGGTGAGCGCAAGTTGGGGTGCGTTGAGTCTTTGCTTCAGGGTGATGCCTACACCTGGTGGGTCACCGTTACTTCAGGGATGTATGAGGCCGAGATTACATGGGAGTTCTTTGAGACAACATTCCGGAAGAAGTATTTGGGTCCGCGATACCTCGATGAGAGGAAGAGAGAGTTTATGGCACTACTTCAGGGGAGTATGTCTGTGACCGATTATGAGATCAGATTTGTTAGACTGAGTCAGTATGCACCCGAGCTTGTACCTACTGAGGTGAAGCGTTGTAACCGTTTCCGTTATGGGCTGAATGAAGAAATCAAGACTTATACACTAGCTTCAGACTACACTGATTTTGATGTCTTGGTCTCGAGGGTCAAGGACTTGGAGCACAGTTTGAGTTTGACCAGGCGGTCAGGTGGATCTAGTTCGGGTAAGAGGTCCAGCAACTTTGATAGAGGTGATGCCAAGAGGCATCGGGACAACAGACATCAATATGATCATAGGCGTGGTGGCGGTAACCACGGTAGGGGCCATCAAGGTCAGAGAGCTGGTGGGAAGTTGCCCACATGTGCTACTTGCGGGAGGAACCACACCGGAGAGTGTTGGGGAAATTATCATTCCTGTTGGAGTTGTGGTGCTAGAGACCACATTAGACGTGACTGTCCACATCAGGTGGGACAGACACCAGCTCAGGCTCCTGCTAGAGCCAACGATTTTCAGAGAGGCCGCGGGCGTGGTAGAGGTAATTTCTAGCCGAGGAACGATGGTCAGAGAAACTTAGCTCACGTAGTTGCAGTCCAGCCGGAGGGCGGAGGACAGGCTAGGGTTTACGCTCAGCGCGGGGAGCAGCATGACACCGATGTGATCGCAGGTAACTTCTCGATACAGTCTTTGGGTTTGCTTTCTTTGATTGACTCTGGGTCTACACATTCCTACATATTGAGTGAGCATGCACAGTCTTTGAATTTGCCTTGTGAGTTGTTAGAGGTAGGAGTTAGTGTTACTAGTTCCTTTGGGGACACAATAGTAGTTAAGAAGATGTACCGGAGGTGTCTGTTGATGGTTCAGGGGCATGTGTTTCCAGTGGATATGATGGAACTTCCTTTCTATGGTTTTGATGTGATTCTGGGTATGGATTGGCTCACGGAGCATAGAGCTAGGATAGATTTTGAGACTAAGCGGATTTCTTTGAAGCTCACAGATGACTATGAGATTGTTGTGGTGGGTGAGAACGTGAAGTTCTTATCCAATGTGGTTTCAGTGTTAGAGGCTAAGAGATTAGTTGAGTTGGGATGTGAAGCATACTTAGCGTATGTGATGAACCCTAACATGAGTGAGGTTAGACCTCAGGACATCCGGACAGTATGTGATTTTCCTAGTATGTTTCCGGAAGAATTGCCAGGGCTACCACCGGATAGAGAGGTAGAGTTCAGCATTGAGACTTATTCTGATTCAGCTCCTGTTTCGATTGCTCCGTATCGTATGGCACCGAAAGAATTGAAAGAGTTGAAGACTCAGTTGCAAGAATTGACAGATAGAGGTTTTATTAGGCCTAGTTCTTCACCTTGGGGTGCACCAGTTTTGTTTGTGAAGAAAAAAGATGGAAGCATGAGAATGTGTATAGATTACAGGCAGTTAAATCAGTTGACAGTGAAGAACAAATATCCGTTGCCTAGAATAGATGACTTGTTTGACTAGTTGAGAGGGGCATCTGTCTTTTCGAATATCGATTTGAGATCAGGTTACTACCAGCTAAAGGTTAGAGAGGTTGATGTACCAAAGACAGCCTTTAGGACTAGGTATGGGCATTATGAGTTTTTAGTCATGCCATTTGGGTTGACTAATGCACCGGCAGCTTTCATGGACATGATGAATAGGATTTTTCATCAGTATCTAGATCAGTTTGTGGTTGTATTTATTGATGACATTTTGGTGTACTCGCGAACTGAAGAAGACCATGACCGACATTTGAGACTTGTTTTGAAGACTTTGCTAGATCATCAGTTGTATGCGAAGCTCAGCAAGTGTGAATTCTGGATCCGAGAGGTAGTCTTCTTAGGACATGTAGTGTCAGCTGAAGGCATTAGAGTTGATCCGAAGAAGATTGAAGCCATTGTTGAGTGGAAGCAACCGAAGTCTGTGACAGAGGTACGTAGCTTCCTAGGCTTAGCCGGATACTATAGGAGGTTTGTAGAGGGTTTCTCTAAGCTAGCCGCTCCATTGACACAGTTACTTCAGAAGAGTGTTCAGTTTGAGTGGACAGATGCAAGACAGAGAGCCTTTGAGAAATTGAAAGAAGCTTTGACCCAAGCACCGATCTTGATACAGCCTGAGTCCGGGAAGGACTATGTAGTCTATAGTGATGCTTCTTATGTAGGGTTAGGATGTGTTCTTATGCAAGACCAGAGAGTAGTGGCTTATGCCTCGAGACAGTTGAAGACTCATGAGCGCAACTATCCGACCCATGATATAGAGTTAGCTGCAGTTGTGTTTGCTCTGAAGATTTGGAGGCACTATTTGTATGGTGAGAAATGCACAGTATACACCGACCACAAGAGTTTGAAGTACATTATGACTCAGCGAGATTTGAATCTCAGACAGCGTAGGTGGTTAGAGTTGCTAAAAGACTACGATCTTACTATTGAGTACCATCCGGGTAAGGCCAATGTAGTGGTCGATGCATTGAGTAGGAAGATGGCCGTGGACTTGAGAGCTATGTTTGCTAGATTGAGTTTGTCCGGAGATGGTGGCTTGATAGCCGAGCTTCAGGTTAGACCTACTCTAGGTCAGATGATTAGAGAGAAACAGCTCTTAGATAGATCTTTGGCACCTCACGTGCAAGATATAGCCGAGGGTAGATCTTCAGACTACATCTTTAGTTCCGATGGGGTTTTGTGTTTCAAAGACAGAATAGTTGTGCTAGAAGACAGTGATTTGAGACGTACGATCTTGACTGAAGCTCACAGTAGTCCGTTTGCTATGCATCCGGGAAGTACGAAGATGTACCGTGATTTGAAGAATGAATACTTTTGGGTTGGCTTGAAGAGAGATGTAGCCGACTTTGTGAGTAGGTGCTTAGTGTGTCAGAGAGTGAAGGCGGAACATCAGGTTCCCTCAGGTTTGTTACAGCCGTTGAGAATACCGGAATGGAAGTGGGAGAACATCACCATGGATTTTGTTTCGGGTTTGCCTTCGACTCCTACGAAGAAGAACTCAGTTTGGGTGATAGTAGATCGTTTTACAAAGTGTGCTCACTTCTTGGCAGTCAACACTACATACACTTTAGATAGATTGGCCGATTTGTATATTGGCGAGATTGTTAGATTGCATGGTGTGCCTAAGTCCATTGTATCAGATAGAGATCCGCGGTTTACTTCTAGATTTTGGGAGTGTCTGCATACAGCTTTGGGTACCCGTCTGAACTTCAGCACTTCTTATCATCCTCAGTCAGATGGTCAGTCAGAGAGGGTTATTCAGATTTTGGAGGACATGTTGCGTTGTTGTATCATAGACTTTCAGGGTACTTGGGAGAAGCATTTGCCTCTAGTAGAGTTTGCGTACAATAACAGTTTTCAGTCGAGCATTCAGGTGGCTCCGTATGAGGCCTTGTATGGCCGGAAGTGTAGGACTCCAGTGTGTTGGGCCGAGGTAGGGCAGAAACTGTTACCTATGCCAGATTTGCTCAAGGGGACAACCGACAAGGTAAAATTGATTTGTGAGCGGTTGAAGGCTGCTTCGGATAGGCAGAAGTCCTATGCCGATTTGAAGAGGAAAGAAGTTGAGTTCTTAGTGGGTGAGAAGGTATTCTTGAACGTGTCTCCGTGGAAAAAGGTGATGAGATTTGGCCGAAAAGGGAAATTGAGTCTGAGGTACATAGGACCGTATGAGATTGTGAAGAGGGTTGGTCCGGTTGCTTATCAGTTGCGTTTTCCATCCGAGCTTGAGAAGATACATGATGTGTTCCATGTGTCGATGCTTCGCAAGTATAGGTCCGATCCATCACATGTTATGCCCGTAGAAGAAATTGAGTTGAATCCGGATTTGACTTATGAAGAAGAGCCAGTGGAGATCTTAGCTTCTGACAGTAAAGTGTTGAGGGGTAGATCGATTGAGTTAGTAAAGGTGCGGTGGTGACGTAGAGGTGTGGACGAGGCCACTTGGGAGAGGAAGGAGGATATGGAAAAGCAGTTTCCATATCTCTTTCAGTCAGGTAATTTCCGGGACGAAATTCCTTAAGTGGGAGAGAGTTGTAACACCCGTGTTTTGGGCCTAGGAGTTAGCTGGGTTATAGTTCGAGTCAAATAAAACTTAATTAAAACAATTCAATTTCAAATAATGGCCTAATTGAGTTTTGGAAAAAGGGAAGGGACTAGGGTTGTAATTTTACCCAAAAGTTTTGAAAAGCAAGACCACTTTAATAAAAAAGTTGTCTTCCTCCCTCTTTCCTCCCCACTTTCACGTTAGAAACTCCCCCACCATTTCTAAACCCTTTCAAACCTTGTTACTATTCCATTGATCTTACTACTTGATTTTCAACACCAATTTAAGAGGTAATTACATTTTCTTAATCTCCTCTTCAATCTCTATCTATCCTTTGTCTTAGATTTCAAAAATATGGGGTTTTGAAAATTAGGGTTTATATTAAAGTTTGAATTTTTAAGGGGTTTTCTAATTGATTTTGATAAATTGAGTTGGGGTTTTAGTTAATCATGTTATAATGAGTAACATATATCAAATTGGTTGAATTTGGGTGAAAATTCGTAGCTTGTTCTTGAGGTAGATTTTAAAGTATTAAAACTTGAGTTTTTGGTGGGTTTTATGTTGAAATTAAAGGGCTGATAGTCTACCTATGTTAGGAGGGTGATTTGGGATGGTTTGGAAGTCATTTGGATGCTTAGAAATGGGTATTTCAGCCAATGGTTGTTGGGGTCCGAAAATTGGGCTTTGAGATGTTATGTGGCTTGGGAAATTGTGGAAATTGGGGTTGTGCTTGCAAAGTAGGTTGATAGTTGAGTTAGCATTGAGTTGAGAAGTAATGTGTATGTTTTGTTTGGCTAGAAGCAAGTGGAAGCGTGGAAGAGGCTTTGGGACCGAATCCCGGTGCATAGGAGGATTGTTTCGAGTTGCTAAGGAAGGGCGGTGAGTGGTCTTAACTTGTTTTAGAGTTTGGTTCGAGCATGAGTAGTGTGTGTGTGTAAAGTGTGCTTGGTAGGCCACTTTCATTTAATTCAAGTTGATAGCTTAGCTTTTGATATCCTTAAATGCTATGTGCTTAATGACTATGCTCTTGTACTTGTGACTATATGATGCATGTGTATATATATCATGTTGTGGATATATGTGATGAGCATGAGTGTGGTTGATGACATGTGATTGATGTTGATAATTGGCACTAAATAATTACCGGTTGTAAATGATCGATCATTAGGATAGTGTGCTCACAAATTGAGTCAAAACGTACGTGGCCTTGATGGCGTTAAGTCATCAAGGAGGAGTACGGTGATATAACATTCCACCGGAAGCTTTTTATATATTTCTACGGGATGATGAGTGGAATCCCATCCGTAGGGCGTGTGGCGATGAGTGGAATCCCGCACACGCAAGGTCCGGTGATGAGTGTAATCCCACCGAGGTAAAGTGTTGTTGAGTTATAAATCCGCACAATCGGGGTAATTAAAGTGGCCAATTAACTTGTTCATACATTGTGATATGTGATGATGATATATGTTGGTGATATATGGTGTTGCTATATGATGTTGATGTTGATAATTGATCTTGTTAGGATTGAGAGACCATATATGTCACTTGAAAGACTAGCTAGGTCTACTTGATTTCATGTCAATGCTTGATATATGCGAGATTAGAATTAACATGCTTGGACCCTGCATTGTTGATGTTTTTCGTTTTAGAGCACCCTCACTAAGCTTATAGCTTACGCTCTCTATGTTCAACAATGCAGATCATTAGCGTGGTGTTAGCTCGAGGCAAGACAAGAAGGGCTTTCCAAGTTGTTGCTCAAGTATGGTTAATTTTGTAGTAGTTAAGCAATGTGGCAATAGGGTGTGTTTGTATGAGCCTTGTATGACTCCTTCATTATGATGTTGTTTTGGATTGATCATGGTTTGTAAGTATGTTATACTTTGATGAATGTTGGTGTGTATGATGGCATACCTTAGGATGTTTTAGGTTGCCTTATGCTGAGTGCAAACCTCTTTTGTTTGACTTGTGGCTTTATGGCCATTTGAGCCTTTGAGTATGCATATTATGGCCTAAATTGCTCTCTCATTAGAATGTTATGTATGAATGCCTTAATTCATGTATGGTTGATTCCTTTGGCTTAAATATGTGTGCTTACATGGTTGTATTTGCTTAGGTGAGTCGAGAAATGCATTTAGAGTCGTTTTGGGGTCGTTTAGGTTGAATTTGAGGAATTGCAGTGCATGGGGTATCAATACCCCTAACTAGGGTATCGATACTCTCTTGCCCAAAGGCCTCAGATTTTGCCTGGGGTATCGATACCCTAAGGGTATCGATACCCTCCAAAGTTACTGGAATTTGGAATTCTGAGTGAGAGTAGAGCGTATCGATACGGGGTTCCCGAGTATCGATACGGATCTATTCTGTTGACCAAGGAAGGTTGACCGAGGAAGAGGGTATCGATACCCCTGGTAAGGGTATCGATACGGTCTTCTCGTGTTGACTTCTTGGGTTGACCTAGAAAGGGGGTATCGATACCCCTGTCAAGGGTATCGATACTGCCTGCCTTATAAGCTTAAAATTTACTGTTATGCATGGCCGTGGTTCGAATGTGTTTTTCCTTTGAATGTTTTCCGCTGTTGTGAATCACATAGGACTTAATATTCTTCTAGGCAAGATTAATATAAAAAGAAAAAAAATAGGGTTGCTAACCGAGGGGGAATCCTTTGGGTTTCGCTTCGGTTTTCCCCGTGTGGCTCTCTCGGACCGGTCATCCGGCCAGACCGGGACGAGGGGGTTACATAGAGATTTCGGTCGTGCGGGTCGAAATGGGCCTTTTAATGGACCCGTTCGAATTTTAACTTAGTAAAAAGTACAGAAATTGAGGTTTTGCAATATAATTGTGTTGAAAAGCTCCTAATCAATTATTTGAACTCCTAATATTTGAATAAAACATTTTTGCGGTCCTTTTTGTAGAGGTTTCGGACGAGCAGGTCTAAATAGGCCTTTCAATGGGCCCGTTGGAATTTTAACTGAGTAAAAATTATAAAATTGAGGTTTTTTCAATATTGTGTTGAAAATTTCCTAATCAATTATTTGAACTCCTAAAATTTGATTAAAACTTGTTTTGCGGTCCTTTTTGTGGAGGTTTCTGACGAGCAGGTCTTAATGGGCCTTTCAATGGACCCGTTGGAATTTTAACTGAGTAAAAAGTACAGAAATTGAGGTTTTGCAATATAATTGCGTTGAAAAGCTCCTAATCAATTACATGAACTCCTAAAATTTGATAAAAACTTGTTTTGAAGTCCTTTTTGTAGAGGTTTCGGACGAGCGGGTCGAAATGGGCCTTCTAATGGACCCGTTGGAATTTTAACTGAGTAAAAAGTACAGAAATTGAGGTTTTGCAATATAATTATGTTGAAAAGCTCCTAATAAATTATTTGAACTCCTAATATTTGAATAAAACATTTTTGCGGTCCTTTTTTAAGAGGTTTCGGACGAGCAGGTATAAATGGGCCTTTCAATGGGCCCGTTGGAATTTTAACTGAGTAAAAAGTATGAAATTGAGTTTTTTCAATATAATTGTGTTGAAAAGCTCCTAATCAATTATTTGAACTCCTAAAATTTTATTAAAACTTGTTTTGCGGTCCTTTTTGTGGAGGTTTTGGACGAGTAGGTCTAAATGGGCCTTTCAATGGAAACGTTGGAATTTTAACTGAGTAAAAAGTACAGAAATTGAGGTTTTGCAATATAATTGTGTTGAAAAGCTCCTAATCAATTACATGAACTCCTAAAATTTGATTAAAACTTGTTTTGCAGTCCTTTTTGTTGACGTCTCGGAAGAGCGGGTCGAAATGAGCCTTTCAATGGACCCGTTGGAATTTTAACTGAGTAAAAAGTACCGAAATTGAAGTTTTGCAAAATAATTGTGCTGAAAAGCTCCTAATCAATTACATGAACTCCTAAAATTTGATGAAAACTTTTTTTGCAGTCCTTTTTGTAGAGGTTTCGGACGAGCGGGTCTAAATGGGCCTTTTAATGGACCCGTTAGAAATTTAACTGAGTAAAAAGTACAGAAATTGAGGTTTTGCAATATAATTGTGTTGAAAAGCTCATAATCAATTACACAAACTCCTAAAATTTGATTAAAACCTGTTTTGCAGTCCTTTTTGTAGAGATTTCGGATGAGCGGGTCGAAATGGGCCTTTTAATGGACCCGTTGGAATTTTAACTGAGAAAAAAGTACAGAAATATAGGTTTTGCAATATAATTGTGTTGAAAAGCTCCTAATGAATTACATGAACTCCTAAAATTTTATAAATTAAAACGAGTATTTAAAGTATGAAAAAGAAAAAAAATATTTTTAAAATATTTGATTTAAAATATTTAAATAAGTATTCGAATTAATTTAAATATAAAAAATATTCGAATATTTTAAATCGAATGTTTGTGTGATTATACACATCCCAAGTGGTCTAGGTTCGAATCCCCTTTCAATCATTTTTACTTTTTTCCCTTAACATTTACTGCATTATAAAATATATATTAAATAGCACAACTCATATCACTAAGAGAGGTTTGGTGCAGTGGTAAAGGTGAGGGTTTGGAAACCACATGGTGCAGGTTCGATCCACCCCACCCGCACTTTCCTATTTGCTTAATTTTCATTCAACCAAGTGGTGACACGTGTCACCACTTGATTGGAGGAGAAAAATAAATTTATAAAATTAAATATAAATAATTAAATTCCTCCAATAAGGCGTTGACACGTGTTATCACTTAATTAAATAATTAATTTATTTTATTAATTTAAAATTAGGACTAAATTGAAAGAATGTGTAAATAGCAAGGATTAAATGTGTAATTTTATAAAAGTTTGTTAACTGCCACGTCATCGCTCCGTCAGTCCTCTGTTAATTTTTTAACGGCGGTGGCCAAAATAGGTTAATTTAATAAGTTCGGTGGTCTGATTGACGAGTTCGTTAGTTCGGTGGTTAAAATAGGAATCCCCAATTAGTTCGGTGGTCAATGGTATAGTTTACCCAAACTTGTATTGCGGTCCTTTTTGTCGAGGTTTCGGACGAGCAGGTCTAAATGGGCCTTTCAATGGACCCGTTGGAATTTCAACTGAGTAAAAATTACAGAAATTGAGATTTTGCAATATAATTGTGTTGAAAAGCTCCTAATCAATTATATGAACTCCTAAAATTTGATTAAAACGTGTTTTGCAGTCCTTTTTGTAGAAGTTTCGGACGAGCGGGTCGAAATGGGCCTTTCAATGGACCTGTTGGAATTTTAACTGAGTAAAAAGTACAGAAATTGAGGTTTTGCAATATAATTATGTTGAAAAGCTCCTAATGAATTACATGAACTCCTAAAATTTTATTTAAACTTGTTTTGCAGTCCTTTTTGTAGAGGTTTCGGACGAGCTGGTCGAAATGGGCCTTTCAATGAACCTTTGGAATTTTAACTGAGTAAAAAGTACAGAAATTGAGGCTTTGCAATATAATTGTGTTGAAAAGCTCCTAATCAATTATTTGAACTCCTAATATTTGAATAAAACATTTTTGCGGTCCTTTTTGTAGAGGTTTCAGACGAGTAGGTCTAAATGGGCCTTTCAATGGACCCGTTAGAATTTTAACTGAGTAAAAACTACAGAATTTGAGGTTTTGCAATATAATTGCGTTGAAAAGCTCCTAATAAATTACATAAACTTCTAAAATTTGATTAAAACTTTTTTGCAGTCCTTTTTGTAGAGGTTTCGGACGAGCGGGTCAAAATGGGCCTTTGTATGGACCCGTTGAAATTTTAACTGAGTAAAAAGTAAAAAACAATTGAGGTTTTTGAATATAATTGTGTTGAAAATCTCCTAATCAATTACATGATCTCCTAAAATTTGATTAAAACTTGTTTTTCAGTCTTTTTTGTAGAAGTTTCGGACGAGCAGGTCTAAATGGGACTTTCAATGGACCCGTTGGAATTTTAACTGAGTAAAAAGTAAAAAAATTGAAGGTTTGCAATATAATTGTGTTGAAAAGCTCCTAATCATTTATTTGAACTCCTAAAATTTGATTAAAACTTTTTTGCGGACCTTTTTGTATCGGTTTCGGACGAGCAGGTCTAAATGGGCCTTACAATGGACCCGTTGGAACTTTAACTGAATAAAAAGTACAGAAATTGAGGTTTTGCAATATAATTGTGTTGAAAAGCTCCTAATCAATTATTTGAACTCCTAAATTTTGATTAAAACTTGTTTTGCGGTCCTTTTTGTCGAGGTTTTGGACGAGTAGGTCTAAATGGGCCTTTCAATGGACCCGTTGGAAATTTTAACTGAGTAAAAAGTACAGAAATTGAGGTTTTGCAATATAATTGTGTTGAAAAGCTCCTAATCAATTATTTGAACTCCTAATATTTGAATAAAACATTTTTGCGGTCCTTTTTGTAGAGGTTTCAGACGAGCAGGTCTAAATGGGCCTTTCAATGGACCCGTTAGAATTTTAACTGAGTAAAAACTACAGAATTTGAGGTTTTGCAATATAATTGTGCTGAAAAGCTCCTAATCAATTACATGAACTCCTAAAATTTGATTAAAACTTTTTTGCAGTCCTTTTTGTAGAGGTTTCGGACGAGCGGGTCTAAATGGGCCATTTAATGGACCCGTTAGAAATTTAACTGAGTAAAAAGTACAAAAATATAGGTTTTGCAATATAATTGTGTTGAAAAGCTCATAATCAATTACATAAACTCCTAAAATTTGAATAAAACTTTTTTTGCAGTCCTTTTTGTAGAGGTTTCGGACGAGTGGGTCGAAATGGCCTTTCAATGGACCCGTTGAAATTTTAACTGAGTAAAAAGTACAGAAATTGAGGTTTTGCAATATAATTGTGTTGAAAAGCTCCTAATAAATTATTTAAACTCCTAAAATTTGATTAAAACTTGTTTTGCGGTCCTTTTTGTCGAGGTTTCAGACGAGTAGGTCTAAATGGGCCTTTCAATGGACCCGTTGGAATTTTAACTGAGTAAAATGTACAGAAATTGAGGTTTTGCAATATAATTATGTTGAAAAGCTCCTAATCAATTTCATGAACTCCTAAATTTTGATTAAAACTTGTTTTGCAATCATTTTTGTAGAGGTTTCGGCCGAGCGGGTCGAAATGGGCCTTCCAATGGACCCGTTGGAAATTTAACTGAGTAAAAAGTACAGAAATTGATGTTTTGCAATATAATTGTGTTGAAAATCTCCTAATCAATCACATGAACTCCTAAAATTTGATTAAAACTTGTTTTGTAGTCCTTTTTGTAGAGGTTTCGGACGAGCGGGTCGAAATGGGCCTTTTAATGGACCCGTTGGAATTTTAACTGAGTAAAACGTACAGAAATTGAAGTTTTGCAATATAATTGTGTTGAAAAGCTCCTAATCAATTATTTGAACTTCTAAAATCTGATTAAAACTTGTATTGCGGTCCTTTTTGTCGAGGTTTCGGACGAGCAGGTCTAAATCGGCCTTTCAATGGGCCCGTTGGAATTTTAACTGAGTAAAAAGTATAAAATTGAGTTTTTTCAATATAATTAGGTTGAAAAGCTCCTAATCAATTATTTGAACTCCTAAAATTTGATTAAAACTTGTTTTGCAGTCCTTTTTGTAGAGGTTTCGGCCGAGCGGGTCGAAATGAGCCTTTCAATGGACCCGTTGGAAATTTAACTGACTAAAAGTACAGAAATTGAGGTTTTGCAATATAATTGGGTTGAAAAGCTCGTAATCAATTACATGAACTCCTAAAATTTGATTAAAACTTGTTTTACAGTCCTTTTTGTAGAGATTTCGGACGTGCGGGTCAAAATGGGCCTTTTAATGGACCCGTTCGAATTTTAACTGAGTAAAAAGTACAGAAATTGAGGTTTTGCAATATAATTGTGTTAAAAAGCTCCTAATCAATTATTTGAACTCCTAATATTTGAATAAAACATTTTTGCGGTCCTTTTTGTAGAGGTTTCAGACGAGCAGGTCTAAATGGGCCTTTCAATGGGCCCGTTAGAATTTTAACTGAGTAAAAAGTATAAAATTGAGGTTTTTCAATATAATTGTGTTGAAAAGCTCCGAATCAATTATTTGAACTCCTAAAATTTGATTAAAACTATTTTGCGGCCCTTTTTGTCGAGATTTCTGACGAGCAGGTCTAATTGGACCTTTCAATGGACCCGTTGGAATTTTAACTGAGTAAAAAGTACAGAAATTGAGGTTTTGCAATATAATTGTGTCGAAAAGCTCCTAATCAATTACATAAACAATTAAAATTTGATCAAAACTTGTTTTGCAATCCTTTTTGTAGAGGTTTCGGACGATCGGGTCGAAATAGGCCTTTTAATGGACCCGTTGGAATTTTAACTGAGTAAAAAGTACAGAAATTGAGGTTTTGCAATATAATTGTGTTGAAAAGATCCTAATCAATTATTTGAACTCCTAATATTTGAATAAAACATTTTTGCGGTCCTTTTTGTAGATGTTTCGGACGAGCGGGTCTAAATGGGCCTTTCAATGGGCCCGTTGGAATTTTAACTGAGTAAAAAGTATAAAAATTGAGGTTTTGCAATATAATTGTGTTGAAAAGCTCCTAATCAATTATTTGAACTTCTAAAATCTGATTAAAACTTGTATTGCGGTCCTTTTTGTCGAGGTTTCGGACGAGCAGGTCTAAATGGGCCTTTCAATGGACCCGTTGGAATTTCAACTGAGTAAAAATTACAGAAATTGAGATTTTGCAATATAATTGTGTTGAAAAGCTCCTAATCAATTACATGAACTTCTAAAATTTTATTTAAACTTGTTTTGCAGTCCTTTTTGTAGATGTTTCGGACGAGCTGTTCGAAATGGGCCTTTCAATGGACCTTTGGAATTTTAACTGAGTAAAAAGTACAGAAATTGTGGTTTTGCAATAAAATTGTGTTGAAAAGATCCTAATAAATTATTTGAACTCCTAATATTTGAATAAAACATTTTTGCGGTACTTTTTGTAGAGGTTTCAGACGAGCAGGTCTAAATGGGCCTTTCAATGGACCCGTTAGAATTTTAACTGAGTAAAAACTACAGAAATTGAGGTTTTGCAATATAATTGTGTTGAAAAGCTCCTAATAAATTACATAAACTTCTAAAGTTTGATTAAAACTTTTTTGCAGTCCTTTTTGTAGAGGTTTCGGACGAGCGGGTGAAAATGGGCCTTTCTATGGACCCGTTGAAATTTTAACTGAGTAAAAAGTAAAAAAATGAGGTTTTCGAATATAATTGTGTTGAAAATCTCCTAATCAATTACATGATCTCCTAAAATTTGATTAAAACTTGTTTTGCGTTGTTTTTTGTAGAGGTTTCGGACGAGCAGGTCTAAATGGGACTTTCAATGGACCCGTTGAAATTTTAACTAAGTAAAAAGTAAAAAAAAATTGAAGGATTGCAATATAATTGTGTTGAAAATCTCCTAATCATTTATTTGAACTCCTAAAATTTGATTAAAACTTTTTTGCAGTCCTTTTTGTATCGGTTTCGGACGAGCAGGTCTAAATGGGCCTTACAATGGACCCGTTGGAATTTTAACTGAGTAAAAAGTACAGAAATTGAGGTTTTGCAATATAATTGTGTTGAGAAGCTCCTAATCAATTATTTGAACTCCTAAATTTTTGATTAAAACTTGTTTTGCGGTCCTTTTTGTCGAGGTTTCGGATGAGCAGGTCTAAATGGGCCTTTCAATGGACCCGTTGGAATTTTAACTGAGTAAAAAGTACAGAAATTGAGGCTTTGCAATATAATTGTGTTGAAAAGGTCCTAATCAATTATTTGAACTCCTAAAATTTGAATAAAACTTGTTTTGCGGTCCTTCTTGTCGAGGTTTCAGACGAGCAGGTCTAAATGGGCCTTTCAATGGGCCCGTTGGAATTTTAACTGAGTAAAAAGTATAAAATTGAGGTTTTTTCAATATTGTGTTGAAAATCTCCTAATCAATTATTCGAACTCCTAAATTTTGATTAAAACTATTTTTGCGGTCCTTTTTGTCGAGGTTTCTGACGAGCAGGTCTAAATGGGCCTTTCAATGGACCCGTTGGAATTTTAACTGAGTAAAAAGTACAGAAATTGAAGTTTTGCAATATAATTGTGTTGAAAAGCTCCTAATCAATTACATGAACTCCTAAAATTTGATAAAAACTTGTTTTGCAATCCTTTTTGTAGAGGTTTCGGACGAGCGGGTCGAAATGGGCCTTCTAATGGACCCGTTGGAATTTTAACTGAGTAAAAAGTACAGAAATTGAGGTTTTGCAATATAATTATGTTGAAAAGCTCCTAATAAATTATTTGAACTCCTAATATTTGAATAAAACATTTTTGCGGTCCTTTTTAAGAGGTTTCGGACGAGCAAGTATAAATGGGCCTTTCAATGGGCCCGTTGGAATTTTAACTGAGTAAAAAGTATAAAATTGAGTTTTTTCAATATAATTGTGTTGAAAAGCTCCTAATCAATTATTTGAACTCCTAAAATTTGATTAAAACTTGTTTTGCGGTCCTTTTTGTCGAGGTTTTGGACTAGTAGGTCTAAATGGGCCTTTCAATGGACACGTTGGAATTTTAACTGAGTAAAAAGTACATAAATTGAGGTTTTGCAATATAATTGTGTTGAAAAGCTCCTAATCAATTACATGAACTCCTAAAATTTGATTAAAACTTGTTTTGCAGTCCTTTTTGTTGAGGTCTCGGAAGAGCGGGTCGAAATGGGCCTTTAATTGGACCCATTGGAATTTTAACTGAGTAAAAAGTACCGAAATTGAAGTTTTGCAATATAATTTTGCTGAAAAGCTCCTAATAAATTACATGAACTCCTAAAATTTGATGAAAACTTTTTTTTGCAGTCCTTTTTGTAGAGGTTTCGGACGAGCGGGTCTAAATGGGCCTTTTAATGGACCCGTTAGAAATTTAACTAAGTAAAAAGTACAGAAATTGAGGTTTTGCAATATAATTGTGTTGAAAAGCTCATAATCATTTACATAACCTCCTAAAATTTGATTAAAACTTTTTTTGCAGTCCTTTTTGTAGAGGTTTCGGACGAGTGGGTCGAAATGGCCTTTCAATGGACCCGTTGAAATTTTAACTGAGTAAAAAGTACAGAAATTGAGGTTTTTCAATATAATTGTTTTGAAAAGCTCCTAATAAATTATTTAAACTCCTAAAATTTGATTAAAACTTGTTTTGCGGTCCTTTTTGTCGAGGTTTCAGACGAGTAGGTCTAAATGGGCCTTTCAATGGACCTTTTGGAATTTTAACTGAGTAAAAAGTATAAAATTGAGGTTTTTCAATATAATTGTGTTTAAAAGCTCCTAATCAATTATTTGAACTCCTAAATTTTGATTAAAACTATTTTTGCGGTCCTTTTTGTCGTGGTTTCTGACGAGCAGGTCTAAATGGGCCTTTCAATGGACCCGTTGGAATTTTAACTGAGTAAAAAGTACAGAAATTGAGGTTTTGCAATATAATTGTGTTGAAAAGCTCCTAATAAATTACATGAACTCCTAAAATTTGATTAAAACTTGTTTTGCAGTCCTTTTTGTAGAGGTTTCGGACGAGCGGGTCGAAATGGGCCTTTTAATGGACCCGTTGGAATTTTAACTGAGTAAAGAGTATAGAAATTGAGGTTTTGCAATATAATTATGTTGAAAAGCTCCGAATCAATTTTTTGAACTCCTAATATTTGAATAAAACATTTTTGCGGTCCTTTTTGTAGAGGTTTCGGACGAGCAGGTCTAAATGGGCCTTTCAATGGGCCCGTTGGAATTTTAACTGAGTAAAAAGTATAAAATTGAGTTTTTTCAATATAATTGTGTTGAAAAGCTCCTAATCAATTATTTGAACTCCTAAAATTTGATTAAAACTTGTTTTGCGGTCCTTTTTGTCGAGGTTTTGGACGAGTAAGTCTAAATGGGCCTTTCAATGGACCCGTTGGAATTTTAACTGAGTAAAAAGTACAGAAATTGAGGTTTTGCAATATAATTGTGTTGAAAAGCTCCTAATCAATTACATGAACTCCTAAAATTTGATTAAAACTTGTTTTACAGTCCTTTTTGTTGAGGTCTCGGAAGAGCGGGTCGAAATGGGCCTTTCAATGGACCCGTTGGAATTTTAACTTAGTAAAAAGTACAGAAATTGAAGTTTTGCAATATAATTGTGCTGAAAAGCTCCTAATCAATTACATGAACTCCTAAAATTTGATGAAAACTTTTTTTGCAATCCTTTTTGTAGAGGTTTCGGAGGAGCGGGTCTAAATGGGCCTTTTAATGGACCCGTTAGAAATTTAACTAAGTAAAAAGTACACAAATTGAGGTTTTGCAATATAATTGTGTTGAAAAGCTCATAATCAATTACATAAACTCCTAAAATTTGATTAAAACTTTTTTTGCAGTCCTTTTTTAGAGGTTTCGGACGAGTGGGTCGAAATGGCCTTTCAATGGACCCGTTGAAATTTTAACTGAGTAAAAAGTACATAAATTGAGGGTTTTCAATATAATTGTGTTGAAAAGCTCCTAATAAATTATTTGAACTCCTAAAATTTGATTAAAACTTGTTTTGCGGTCCTTTTTGTCGAGGTTTCAGACGAGTAGGTCTAAATGGGCCTTTCAATGGACCCGTTGGAATTTTAACTGAGTAAAAAGTACAGAAATTGAGGTTTTGCAATATAATATTGTTGAAAAGCTCCTAATCAATTTCATGAACTCCTAAAATTTGATTAAAACTTGTTTTGCAGTCCTTTTTGTAGAGGTTTCGGCCAAGCGGGTCGAAATGGGCCTTTCAATGGACCCGTTGGAAATTTAACTGAGTAAAAAGTACAGAAATTGAGGTTTTGCAATATAATTGTGTTGAAAAGCTCCTAATCAATTACATGAACTCCTAAAATTTGATTAAAACTTGTTTTGTAGTCCTTTTTGTAGAGGTTTCGGACGTGCGAGTCGAAATGGGCCTTTTAATGGACCCGTTGGAATTTTAACTGAGTAAAAAGTACAGAAATTGAGGTTTTGCAATATAATTATGTTGAAAAGCTCCTAATAAATTATTTGAACTCCTAATATTTGAATAAAACATTTTTGCGGTCCTTTTTTAGAAGTTTCGGACGAGCAAGTCTAAATGGGCCTTTCAATGGGCCCGTTGGAATTTTAACTGAGTAAAAAGTATAAAATTGAGTTTTTTCAATATAATTGTGTTGAAAAGCTCCTAATCAATTATTTGAACTCCTAAAATTTGATTAAAACTTGTTTTGCGGTCCTTTTGGTCGAGGTTTTGGACGAGTAGGTCTAAATGGGCCTTTCAATGGATCCGTTGGAATTTTAACTGAGTAAAAAGTACAGAAATTGAGGTTTTGCAATATAATTGTGTTCAAAAGCTCCTAATAAATTACATGAACTCCTAAAATTTGATTAAAACTTATTTTGCAGTCCTTTTTGTTGAGGTCTCGGAAGAGCGGGTCGAAATGGGCCTTTCAATGGACCCGTTGGAATTTTAACTAAGTAAAAAGTACAGAAATTGAAGTTTTGCAATATAATTGTGCTGAAAAGCTCCTAATCAATTACATGAACTCCTAAAATTTGATGAAAACTTTTTTGAAGTCCTTTTTGTAGAGGTTTCGGACGAGCGGGTCTAAATGGGCCTTTTAATGGACCCGTTAGAAATTTAACTAAGTAAAAAGTACACAAATTGAGGTTTTGCAATATAATTGTGTTGAAAAGCTCATAATCAATTACATAAACTCCTAAAATTTGATTAAAACTTTTTTTGCAGTCCTTTTTTAGAGGTTTCGGACGAGTGGGTCGAAATGGCCTTTCAATGGACCCGTTGAAATTTTAACTGAGTAAAAAGTACAGAAATTGAGGTTTTTCAATATAATTGTGTTGAAAAGCTCCTAATAAATTATTTGAACTCCTAAAATTTGATTAAAACTTGTTTTGCGGTCCTTTTTGTCGAGGTTTCAGACGAGTAGGTCTAAATGGGCCTTTCAATGGACCCGTTGGAATTTTAACTGAGTAAAAAGTACAGAAATTGAGGTTTTGCAATATAATTATGTTGAAAAGCTCCTAATCAATTTCATGAACTCCTAAAATTTGATTAAAACTTGTTTTGCAGTCCTTTTTGTAGAGGTTTCGGCCAAGCGGGTCGAAATGGGCCTTTCAATGGACCCGTTGGAAATTTAACTGAGTAAAAAGTACAGAAATTGAGGTTTTGCAATATAATTGTGTTGAAAAGCTCCTAATCAATTACATGAACTCCTAAAATTTGATAAAAACTTGTTTTGCAGTCCTTTTTGTAGAGGTTTCGGACGAGCGGGTCGAAATGGGCCTTTTAATGGACCCGTTGGAATTTTAACTAAGTAAAAAGTACAGAAATTGAAGTTTTGCAATATAATTGTGCTGAAAAGCTCCTAATCAATTACATGAACTCCTAAAATTTGATGAAAACTTTTTTGAAGTCCTTTTTGTAGAGGTTTCGGACGAGCGGGTCTAAATGGGCCTTTTAATGGACCCGTTAGAAATTTAACTGAGTAAAAAGTACAGAAATTGAGGTTTTGCAATATAATTGTGTTGAAAAGCTCATAATCAATTACATAAACTACTAAAATTTGATTAAAACTTTTTTTGCAGTCCTTTTTGTAGAGGTTTCGGACGAGTGGGTCGAAATGGCCTTTCAATGGATCCGTTGAAATTTTAACTGAGTAAAAAGTACAGAAATTGAGGTTTTTCAATACAATTGTGTTGAAAAGCTCCTAATAAATTATTTGAACTCCTAAAATTTGATTATAACTTGTTTTGCGGTCCTTTTTGTCGAGGTTTCAGACGAGTAAGTCTGAATGGGCCTTTCAATGGACCCGTTGGAATTTTAACTGAGTAAAAAGTATAAAATTGAGGTTTTTCAATATAATTGTGTTCAAAATATCCTAATCAATTATTTGAACTCCTAATATTTGAATAAAACTTTTTTTGCAGTCCTTTTTTAGAGGTTTCAGACGAGCAGGTCTAAATGGGCCTTTCAATGGGCCCGTTGGAATTTTAATTGAGTAAAAAGTTTAAAATTGAGTTTTTTCAATATAATTGTGTTGAAAAGCTCCTAATCAATTATTTGAACTCCTAAATTTTGATTAAAACTATTTTTGCGGTCCTTTTTGTCGAGGTTTCTGGAGAGCAGGTCTAAACGGGCCTTTCAATGGACCCGTTGGAATTTTAACTGAGTAAAAAGTACAGAAATTGAGGTTTTGCAATATAATTGTGTTGAAAAGCTCCTAATCAATTACATGAACTCCTAAAATTTGATTAAAACTTGTTTTGCAGTCCTTTTTGTATCGGTTTCGGACGAGCGGGTCTAAATGGGCCTTTTAATGGACCCGTTGGAATTTTAACTGAGTAAAAAGTACAGAAATTAAGGTTTTGCAATATAATTATGTTGAAAAGCTCCTAATAAATTATTTGAACTCCTAATATTTGAATAAAACTTGTATTCGATCCTATTTGTCGAGGTTTCGGACGAGCAGGTCTAAATGGGCCTTTCAATAGACCCGTTGGAATTTAAACTGAGTAAAAAGTATAAAATTGAGTTTTTTCAATATAATTGTGTTGAAAAGCTCCTAATAAATTATTTGAACTCCTAAAATTTGCTTAAAACTTGTTTTGCGGTCCTTTTTGTCGAGGTTTTGGACGAGCAGGTCTAAATGGGCCTTTTAATGGACCCGTTGGAATTTTAACTGAGTAAATTGTGCATAAATTGAGGTTTTGCAATATAATTGTGTTGAAAAGCTCCTAATCAATTACATGAACTCCTAAAATTTGATTAAAACTGGTTTTGCAGTCCTTTTTGTAGAGATTTCGGTCGTGCGGGTCGAAATGGGACTTTTAATGGACCCGTTCGAATTTTAACTGAGTAAAAAGTACAGAAATTGAGGTTTTGAAATATAATTGTGTTGAAAAGCTCCTAATCAATTATTTGAAATCCTAATATTTGAATAAAACATTTTTGCGGTCCTTTTTGTAGAGGTTTCGGACGAGCAGGTCTAAATGGGCCTTTCAATGGGCCCGTTGGAATTTTAACTGAGTAAAAAGTATAAAATTGAGGTTTTTTCAATATAATTGTGATGAAAATCTCCTAATCAATCATTTGAACTCCTAAATTTTGATTAAAACTATTTTTGCGGTCCTTTTTGTCGAGGATTCTGATGAGCAGGTCTAAATGGGCCTTTCAATGGACCCGTTGGAATTTTAACTGAGTAAAAAGTACAGAAATTGAGGTTTTGCAATATAATTGTGTTGAAAAGCTCCTAATCAATTACATGAACTCCTAAAATTTCATTAAAACTTGTTTTGCAGACCTTTTTGTAGAGGTTTCGGACGAGCGGGTCGAAATGGGCCTTTTAATGGACCCGTTGGAATTTTAACTGAGTAAAAAGTACAGAAATTTAGGTTTTGCAATATAATTATGTTGAAAAGCTCCTAATCAATTATTTGAACTCCTAATATTTGAATAAAACATTTTTGTGGTCCTTTTTTTTAGAGGTTTCGGACGAGCAGGTCTAAATGGGCCTTTCAATGGGCCTGTTGGAATTTTAACTGAGTAAAAAGTATAAAATTGAGTTTTTGCAATATAATTGTGTTGAAAAGCTCCTAATCAATTATTTGAACTCCTAAAATTTGATTAAAACTTGTTTTGCGGTCCTTTTTGTCGAGGTTTTGGACGAGTAGGTCTAAATGGGCCTTTCAATGGACCCGTTGGAATTTTAACTGAGTAAAAAGTACAGAAATTGAGGTTTTGCAATATAATTGTGTTGAAAATCTCATAATCAATTACATGAACTCCTAAAATTTGATTAAAACTAGTTTTACAGACCTTTTTGTTGAGGTCTCGGAAGAGCGGGTCGAAATGGGCCTTTCAATGGACCCGTTGGAATTTTAACTGAGTAAAAAGTACAGAAATTGAAGTTTTGCAATATAATTGTGCTGAAAAGCTCCTAATCAATTACATGAACTCCTAAAATATGATGAAAACTTTTTTTGCAGTCCTTTTTGTAGAGGTTTCGGACGAGCGGGTCTAAATGGGCCTTTTAATGGACCCGTTAGAAATTTAACTGAGTAAAAAGTATAAAAATATAGGTTTTGCAATATAATTGTGTTGAAAAGATCATTATCAATTACATAAACTCCTAAAATTTGATTAAAACTTTTTTTGCAGTCCTTTTTATAGAGGTTTCGGACGAGTAGGTCGAAATGGCCTTTCAATGGACCCGTTGAAATTTTAACTGAGTAAAAAGTACAGAAATTGAGGATTTGCAATATAATTGTGTTGAAAAGATCCAAATAAATTATTTGAACTCCTAAAATTTGATTAAAACTTGTTTTGCGGTCCTTTTTGTCGAGGTTTCAGACGAGTAGGTCTAAATGGGTCTTTCAATGGACCCGTTGGAATTTTAACTGAGTAAAATGTACAGAAATTGAGGTTTTGCAATATAATTATGTTGAAAAGCCCCTAAACAATTACATGAACTCCTAAAATTTGATTAAAACTTGTTTTGCAGTCCTTTTTGTTGAGGTCTCGGAAGAGCGGGTCGAAGTGGGCCTTTCAATGGACCCGTTGGAATTTTAACTGAGTAAAAAGTACATAAATTGAAGTTTTGCAATATAATTGTGCTGAAAAGCTCCTAATCAATTACATGAACTCCTAAAATTTGATGAAAACTTTTTTTGCAGTCCTTTTTGTAGAGGTTTCGGATGAGCGGGTCAAAATGGGCCTTTCTATGGACCCATTGAAATTTTAACTGAGTAAAAAGTAAAAAAATTGAGGTTTTTGAATATAATTGTGTTGAAAATCTCCTAATCAATTACATGATCTCCTAAAATTTGATTAAAACATGTTTTGCGGTCTTTTTTGTAGAGGTTTCGGACGAGCAGGTCTAAATGGGCCTTACAATGGACCCGTTGGAATTTTAACTGAGTAAAAAGTACATAAATTGAGGTTTTGCAATATAATTGTGATGAAAAGCTCCTAATCAATTATTTGAACTCCTAAATTTTGATTAAAACATGTTTTGCGGTCCTTTTTGTCGAGGTTTCGGACGAGCAGGTCTAAATGGGCCTTTCAATGGACCCGTTGGAATTTAATTAAGTAAAAAGTACAGAAATTGAGGCTTTGCAATATAATTGTGTTGAAAAGCTCCTAATCAAATTTTTGAACTCCTAAAATTTGATTAAAACTTGTTTTGCGGTCCTTCTTGTCGAAGTTTCGGACGAGGAGGTCTAAATGGGCCTTTCAATGGACCCGTTGGAATTTTAACTGAGTAAAAAGTACAGAAATTGAGGTTTTGCAATATAATTGTGTTGAAAAGCTCCTAATCAATTACATGAACTCCTAAAATTTGATTAAAACTTGTTTTGAAGTCCTTTTTGTGGAGCTTTCGGACGAGCGGGTCGAAATAGGCCTTTTAATGGACCCGTTGGAATTTTAACTGAGTAAAAAGTACAGAAATTGAGGTTTTGCAATATAATTATGTTGAAAAGCTCCTAATAAATTATTTGAACTCCTATTATTTGAATAAAACATTTTTGCGGACCTTTTTAGAGGTTTCTTGCGAGCAGGTCTAAACGGGCCTTTCAATGGGCCCGTTGGAATTTTAACTGAGTAAAAAGTATAAAATTGAGTTTTTTCAATATAATTGTGTTGAAAAGCTCCTAATCAATTATTTGAACTCCTAAAATTTGATTAAAACTTGTTTTGCGGTCCTTTTTGTCGAGGTTTTGGACGAGTAGGTCTAAATGGGCCTTTCAATGGACCCGTTGGAATTTTAACTGAGAAAAAAGTACAGAAATTGAGGTTTTGCAATATAATTGTGTTGAAAAGCTCCTAATCAATTACATGAACTCCTAAAATTTGATTAAAACTTGTTTTGCTGTCCTTTTTGTTGAGGTCTCGGAAGAGCGGGTCGAAATGGGCCTTTCAATGGACCCGTTGGAATTTTAACTGAGTAAAAAGTACGGAAATTGAAGTTTTGCAATATAATTGTGTTGAAAAGCTCCTAATCAATTACATGAACTCCTAAAATTTGATGAAAACTTTTTTTGCAGTCCTTTTTGTAGAGGTTTCGGACGAGCGGGTCTAAATGGGCCTTTTAATGGACCCGTTAGAAATTTAACTGAGTAAAAAGTATAAAAATATAGGTTTTGCAATATAATTGTGTTGAAAAGCTCATAAGCAATTACATAAACTCCTTAAATTTGATTAAAACTTTTTTTGCAGTCCTTTTTGTAGAGGTTTCGGACGAGTGGGGCGAAATGGCCTTTCAATGGACCCGTTGAAATTTTAACTGAGTAAAAAGTACAGAAATTGAGGATTTGCAATATAATTGTGTTGAAAAGCTCCTAATCAATTTCATGAACTCCTAAAATTTGATTAAAACTTGTTTTGCGGTCCTTTTTGTCGAGGTTTCAGACGAGTAGGTCTAAATGGGCCTTTCAATGGACCCGTTGGAATTTTAACTGAGTAAAATGTACAGAAATTGAGGTTTTGCAATATAATTATGTTGAAAAGCTCCTAATCAATTTCATGAACTCCTAAAATTTGATTAAAACTTGTTTTGCAGTCCTTTTTGTAGAGGTTTCGGCCGAGCGGGTCAAAATGGGCCTTTCAATGGACCCGTTGGAAATTTAACTGAGTAAAAAGTACAGAAATTGAGGTTTTGCAATATAATTGTGTTGAAAAGCTCCTAAGCAATTACATGAACTCCTAAAATTTGATTAAAACTTGTTTTACAGTCCTTTTTGTAGAGGTTTCGGACGAGCGGGTCGAAATGGACCTTTTAATGGACCCGTTGGAATTTTAACTGAGTAAAAAGTACAGAAATTGAGGTTTTGCAATATAATTATGTTGAGAAGCTCCTAATCAATTATTTGAACTCCTAATATTTGAATAAAACATTTTTGCGGTCCTTTTTTTAGAGGTTTCGGACGAGCAGGTCTAAATGGGCCTTTCAATGGGCCCGTTGGAATTTTAACTGAGTAAAAAGTATAAAATTGAGTTTTTTCAATATAATTGTGTTGAAAATCTCCTAATCAATTATTTGAACTCCTAAATTTTGATTAAAACTATTTTTGTGGTCCTTTTTGTCGAGGTTTCTGTCGAGCAGGTCTAAATGGGCCTTTCAATGGACCAGTTGGAATTTTAACTGAGTAAAAAGTATAGAAATTGAGGTTTTGCATTATAATTGTGTTGAAAAGCTCTTAATCAATTACATGAACTCCTAAAATTTGATTAAAACTTGTTTTGCAGTCCTTTTTGTAAAGGTTTCGGACGAGCGGGTCGAAATGGGCCTTTTAATGGACCAGTTGGAATTTTAACTGAGTAAAAAGTACAGAAATTGAGGTTTTGCAATATAATTATGTTGAAAAGCTCCTAATAAATTATTTGAACTCCTAATATTTGAATAAAACATTTTTGCGGTCCTTTTTTAGAGGTTTCGGACGAGCAGGTCTAAATGGGCCTTTCAATGGGCCCGTTGGAATTTTAACTGAGTAAAAAGTATAAAATTGAGTTTTTCAATATAATTGTGTTGAAAAGCTCCTAATAAATTATTTGAACTCCTAAAATTTGATTAAAACTTGTTTTGCGGTCCTTTTTGTTGAGGTTTTGGACGAGTAGGTCTAAATGGGCCTTTCAATGGACCCGTTGGAATTTTAACTGAGTAAAAAGTACATAAATTGAGGTTTTGCAATATAATTGTGTTGAAAAGCTCCTAATCAATTACATGAATTCCTAAAATTTGATTAAAACTTGTTTTGCAGTCCTTTTTGTAGAGATTTCGGTCGTGCAGGTCGAAATGGGCCTTTTAATGGACCCGTTCGAATTTTAACTGAGTAAAAAGTACATAAATTGAGGTTTTGCAATATAATTGTGTTGAAAAGCTCCTAATCAATTATTTGAACTCCTAATATTTGAATAAAACATTTTTGCGGTCCTTTTTGTAGAGGTTTCGGACGAGCAGGTCTAAATGGGCTTTTCAATGGGCCCGTTGGAATTTTAACTGAGTAAAAAGTATAAAATTGAGGTTTTTTCAATATAATTGTGTTGAAAATATCCTAATCAATTATTTGAACTCCTAAATTTTGATTAAAACTATTTTTGCGGTCCTTTTTGTCGAGGTTTCTGGCGAGCAGGTCTAAATGGGCCTTTCAATGGACCCGTTGGAATTTTAACTGAGTAAAAAGTACAGAAATTGAGGTTTTGCAATATAATTGTATATTCGTGAGATTGTAAGACTACATGGGGTACCAAAGTCGATTGTGTCGGATAGAGATCCGAGATTCACCTCTAGATTTTGGGAGAGTTTGCATCGAGCTTTGGGCACTTGGTTGAACTTCAGCACTTCATATCATCCGCAGTCGGATGGACAGTCGGAAAGAGTGATTCAGATTTTGGAGGATATGTTAAGGTGTTGTATCATTGACTTCCAGGGGACATGGGAGAAACACCTACCACTAGTGGAGTTTGCGTATAACAACAGCTTTCAGTCGAGTATTGAGATGGCTCCCTATGAGGCCTTGTATGGTAGGAAGTGTAGGACCCCAATTTGTTGGGCCGAGACTGGACAGAAGCTTATACCGATGCCCGAGTTGCTTAAGGGTACCACTGAAAAGGTAAAGTTGATTTGTGATCGCTTGAAAGCGGCTTCAGATCGGCAGAAGTCCTATGCCGATTTGAAGAGGAAAGAGGTAGAGTACTCCGTGGGAGATAAAGTGTTTTTGAAAGTCTCACCTTGGAAGAAAGTGATGAGATTTGGGAGAAAGGGCAAGTTGAGCCCAAGGTACATAGGGCCTTATGAGATAGTTGAGAGAATTGGTTCGGTTGCGTATAGATTGAGACTCCCAGTTGAGCTGGAGAAGATTCATGATGTATTCCATGTGTCGATGCTTAGGAGGTACAGATCGGATCCGTCCCATGTTATGCCAGTGGAAGAAATAGAGTTAAATCCGGACTTGTCTTACAACGAGGAACCAGTTGAGATACTTGCTTCTGATAGCAAGGTATTGCGTGGCAAGACTATTGAGTTAGTCAAAGTCTTATGGAGACATAGAGGTGTGGAAGAAGCCACGTGGGAGAGGAAAGCCGACATGCTTGAGCAGTTTCCGTATTTGTTTCCGCCAGGTAATTTCGAGGACGAAATTCCTTAAGTGGGGGAGAGTTGTAACGCCCGGGTTTAGGGGCTAGGTGAAAATAATATTTTAATATTGTCTCGGGTTTCGACTTTAATATTTTATTTATTAAAATAATGGTTTGGGCCTCGGGTTTTAAGATTTGGACTAATTTTAAATTGAGCCCAAAAGCCATGGATGGCATTATTGTGGTTTCCCTTTTTCTTTAAGGGCATTTTGGTCATTGAGCATTAAATTTTTAAACAATTATAAAATAAGGTTGAGTGATCATCTTCTTCACTTCTCTTCCATTCCATTTCCAACGTCAAAAATCTCTCTCCCTTTAGAGATACTATTTCATTCCATAACTCATCCGTTTTTGAAGATTTTTCAAAGGTAAGGACGTTTTTGACTTGTCCTTGTTATTCTCTACATGTTGATACCAATTGTTTTCATTTTTATACATGTTTTGAGATTTGAGGTTTGGAGGGTTTTGGATCCAAATATGTTATTTTTGATGTCTTTAACCAAGTTTTCTATTTGTTTAAGTTATATGAGTTGTCTACACTCAAAAAGGATCAACAAAAATCGATTTTTACAACGTTTTATGGAATTTTCGGATTTGGGGAAAAATGAGGTTTTTGAGAGGTTTTAAGTTGAGTTTTGGGGATGTTTTAGGTGAAATTTTGATGGCTGATGATTAGACTATATGTAAGTGTTGTTTTGGAGGCTTTATGAGTAAATTAAAGTTTGAGATCATTGGTTTGAGGGGTGTTTAGGGGCTACTCGAGATTATGGATTTTGATGTTGTGTGCTTGGTATGTAATTGTGTTGGTTACTTTGGAATATGGACTGAATTGGGATTATTTAAATTGTGTTGAAATGTGTAGAAATGAGAAAGTTGGTTGGTGAAGCTTCGGGGACAGATTGAGGATTTCGGAATTTGTGAGCTTGGTCTTCGATCTTCTTTTGGGTAGCAACGGTGAGTAGAATTGTTGAATTATGCATTGTGCTCGATATGGATCTTCTTGGGGTTGGGTGGAACCTTAAAGGGTCACCTAAACCCTTGTGTAAGCCTCTCTAATCTCATGTTGTTGTGGTTTGATGAATGTTTATAATTCATGAGCTTTAAGTGCATTTGAGTGGTAAATTGTGTAGTTGAGTTTAGTTCGTGCCTCACGTGATGGTTGTCGTTGCTCCGGTGATGTGTAGTCCCGCCGGTAGCAAAAGTATAAGACTCTGGTGATGTGTAGTCCCACCGGTAGTCACTGGTTGGGTATTCCTTTGATGTGTAGTCCCATTGGAAACTCACTAGTTGAAACGGTGATGTGTAGTCCCACCGTACTTGTAGGTTGGTTGTGCTTGTGCAAACCATGTGTGTTGTTGTTAATGAGATTGGTTCTTGTGCATTCATTGTCTTCTTATATATAAACATGTTTTGGAAAAACTGTACGTTGTGAATTGTAGAGTCTCTCTCACTAAGCTATTTGGCTTATGCTCTCTTTGTTTCCAACGTGCAGATCGTTAGAGTTTGGAAGGCAAGCGGGTGAGGAAAGAGCTTTTGGAGTTCTCAAGCTAGTTACAAGTATGGTTTGTGTTTTGATAAATTGCCTAGACAATGGGGTATAGAGTTTAGAAAGTTGTAATTAAGCTTGAGATGTTGCTTGTGTAAATATGTCTTAATATGTATGTCTTTTAAATGATTAAGGTTGTTTTGATGGCATGTTCTTTATGATATGTTGTTAATGCCTTATGTTGATGGATTTGTAAACCACGTTATGTTGATGCCTAAGTGTTTGTTGGGAGGCTTATAACCATGTCTTTCGAATGATGTTCGTCCATGTAGGGTGCCTTGTTTAGTGCTCTTTGGTCCTTGTGGAAGCATGCTTTTATGTTTGATTTGTTTTAGAATTGATGTTAGTGTGCTGATTGGGGTTTTCGAGGGATTTAGAGGCCTCCTTGTGCCTTAAATCAGCTCAAATCTGCAAGTTCGTAGCAGGGGGTATCGATACCCTTGGTACGGTATCGATACCACCTTCTTGATTTAAGCCTAGGGTATCGATACACTTGGGGAGGGTATCGATACCATTTTGATCACTAAAGCTACTGACCTTTTCGGTATCGATACACCCCTTAAGGGTATCGATACCGTTGGGGGATGGTATCGATACACCCCTTAAGGGTATCGATACCGCCTTCAGTTAAAGCTTAAAATTTGAGGTTTGCAAGCTTTACGTTTTAGTCCTGATTTTCGTATGTGCAATTGCTTGAGTTTGAGATGTCCGTTTGAGTTGAAATTTGGCAGGAAGGCATGAAACATGACTAATTTCATAATGGTAACTTAAAATTTGGTAAAGTCCTCTAAATTTCCAGAATTTACAAATTGGTCCCTAAATTCGTATTTTGTTCAATTGAGTCCCTTATTGTTTCCCGATTGCTGTGATTTTTGAGTATGCTTATCTCAAGAGTATGCCTAGGTTTAAGGTGCATCTAGACAAGTTAAATATAAAAAAAATAGGGTTGCTAACCGAGGGGGAACCTTAAATTGGTTTTCGCTCGGTTTTCCCCGTGTAGCCCACTTGGACCGGTCATCCGGCCAGACCGGGACGAGGGGGTTACATTTATTGGTATCAGAGCCTGAGGTTTCCGAGACCTCGGGCCGATAAGTGATGTAAGATAAGGTATTATTAGTGTTTTGCTATGTATGCCTAAATTTTGTCTTTAAGCATGGTGTATGAATGCATGCTATGGTGATCTTGTAATTGTTGAGAGTTGGTTCGAGTCCCCATTGTTAGGCGTTGTTGTCAAAATAAAAATGGAAATTGTCTTGGTTTAAAAGAGCTTGAGAACCGGAGTCCTTTGCCCCTTTGCTAACCTAACGTTTCTTTACTGTTGTGTGTTGTTGTTATAGATTACTTTATTTGCTATGGTGCGACCAAGGGGACGGCCTAGGAGGGTTGGCCAAGCACCTGAAAATGCGCCTCCTGCTCTTAATGCTCCTGGTGATGATGGAGGAAACGTCGGAGGTGAAGGTATTGGGCCTCAGGTTGAGGCTAATGTGGGAGGAATTGGGGCTCAAGCGGGCCAAGGTCAGGCAGGTCCAGATGTGGCTCATCTGATCCATACCATAGCTGGAGCCTTTCAGACAGCTCTGGCTAGTATGCATGTTGCAGCACCACCTCAGGGTGCGGGGACAGGACTACCCCTAGAGAGACTTCGTAATTTGGGGGCGGTAGAGTTTCGTGGGTTGTCTCCGGAAGGTTCAGAAGGGTGGCTAGAGAGCACTACTCGCATCTTGGGTCAGATGGGGTGTTCGGATGCCCATAGTTTGGGGTGCATTGTCTCATTACTTCAGGGAGATGCTTATGCTTGGTGGACCACTGTTGTTTCCGGTATGGCCGAGGTGGATATCACATGGGAGTTTTTCCGGAATGCTTTCAAGAGGAAGTACCTAGGAGCTCGGTACTTGGATGAAAAGAAAAGAGAATTCATGGCTTTGGTTCAAGGTACTAGGACCGTGTCTGAGTATGAGGTCCAGTTTGTAAGGTTGAGCCAGTACGCGCCGGAATTGATTCCGAATGAGACTAAACGATGCGAGCGTTATAGATATGGATTGACTACTGATGTGAAGACTTACATGTTGGCCTCCGACTACACTGAGTTCGATGTCTTGGTTTCTAGAGCTAAGGATATAGAGCAGAACCTGAACTCTAGAACACGTGCTGGTGGATCTGATTCCGGGAAGAGACATGCGAACTGGGATAGAGATTATGCCAAGGGGCATAAGGATAAGAGGTACCAGCAGGATACGAGACCTAAGGGTGGAAACCAAGGTCAGGGTCGTCAGGGCCAAGGAGCCGTTGGATACATTTCTGAGTGCACTAGGTGCGGGAGACGCCACTCAGGTGAGTGTATGGGTAGATTCGGGCCGTGTTGGAACTGTAGCTCCCGAGACCATTTGAGGCGTGATTGTCCACACCCAGTTAAGGGAGGACCAGCCCCAGCAAGGGGTTTTGAGCATCAGAGAGGCCGTGGGCGCGGCCGTGGGAACTTTCAGCCAAGGAATGAGGGTCAGAGAAACTTGGCTCATGTTGTAGCAGTCCAGCCCGAGGGAGGAGGACCGTCTAGGGTGTACGCCAAGCGAGAGGCTGGGAGTGATACTGATGTCATTGCAGGTAATTTCACATTACAGTCCTTGAGTTTGCTATCTCTAATAGATTCGGGGGCAACACATTCGTATATTTTGGGTGAGCACGCAAAGTCATTAGGATTACCTTGTGATTGGCTAGAAGTAGGTGTAAATGTCACTAGCTCTTTTGGTGATACAGTGGTAGTTAGGAAAGTGTATAGAAGGTGTCTTTTAATGGTTCAAGGCCATGTGTTTCCGGTTGATATGATGGAATTACCTTTTTATGGCTTTGATGTGATTTTGGGCATGGATTGGCTTGTGGAGCATAGAGCTAGGGTTGACTTCGAGACTAAGAGAGTCTCTTTGAAGCTTACCGATGACTTTGAGGTTGTGGTAGTTGGGGAAAATGTCAAGTTTTTGTCCAATGTAGTTTCGGTTTTGGAAGCTCAGAGAATGTTGGGTGCAGGATATCAGGCTTACTTAGCTTACGTAATGAACCCGGATATGAGTGAGGTTAGACCTCAGGACATCAGGACTGTATGCGACTTTCCGAGTGTTTTTCCGGAAGAACTACCAGGCTTACCTCCCGATAGAGCTGTTGAGTTTGTTATTGAAACATATTCTGATTCTGCACCGGTGTCGATTTCTCCATATAGAATGGCACCTAAGGAGTTGAAAGAATTGAAGACACAGCTTCAGGAGTTGACTGACCGAGGCTTTATTAGGCCTAGTGTTTCCCCGTGGGGTGCTCCGGTGTTGTTTGTGAAAAAGAAGGATGGTAGTATGAGACTGTGTATAGACTACAGACAGTTGAATAAGGTGACCGTGAAGAACAAATATCCCTTGCCAAGGATAGATGACTTACTAGACCAGTTGAGAGGTGCTTCCGTGTTTTCAAAGATTGATTTGAGGTCTAGATATTATCAGTTAAAAGTAAAGGATGCGAACATACCGAAGACAGCCTTTCGTACACGTTACGGGCATTATGAGTTTTTAGTGATGCCTTTCGGGTTGACCAACGCTCCAGCAGCCTTCATGGATATGATGAACCGAGTGTTCCATAAGTTCTTGGACAGGTTTGTGGTAGTGTTTATTGATGACATCCTAGTGTACTCTAGGACCGAAGAGGAGCACGATGAACACTTAAGGTTAGTGCTTCAGGCCCTACTTGAGAATCAATTGTATGCCAAACTAAGTAAGTGTGAGTTTTGGATTAGGGAGGTGGTCTTCCTAGGTCACGTGGTCTCGGCTAGTGGGATTAGTGTGGATCCCAAGAAGATAGAAGCCATTGTGGATTGGAAACAACCGAAATCAGTGACCGAAATCCGCAGTTTCTTAGGTTTGGCGGGGTACTATAGAAGGTTCGTTGAAGGGTTCTCGAAGATAGCGGCACCATTGACCAAATTGTTACAGAAGAATGTTCCGTACGAATGGTCAGATGTGAGACAAGAAGCGTTTGAGAAATTGAAGAAAGCTTTGACCGAAGCTCCTATTTTGGTTCAACCTGAGCCGGGGAGAGAGTTTGTGATTTACAGTGATGCGTCGTACGTGGGACTAGGTTGTGTGCTTATGCAAGATGGTAAGGTGGTGGCTTATGCTTCGCGACAATTGAAGGTCCATGAGAAGAATTACCCCACACATGACATAGAGTTGGCTGCCGTGGTGTTTGCGTTGAAAATCTGGAGACACCATCCTTATGGTGAGAAGTGCATTGTGTATACCGACCACAAAAGTTTGAAATATTTGATGTCTCAGAAGGAATTAAACCTCAGACAGCGAAGGTGGATAGAACTTCTTAAGGATTATGACCTTACCATAGAGTATCATCTGGGCAAGGCGAATGTGGTGGCCGATGCCTTGAGTAGAAAGGTGGTCGTTGAGTTGAGAGCGATGTTTGCAAGATTGAGTGTGTCTACAGATGGTGGTTTAGTAGCAGAACTTCAAGCTAAGCCATCATTGATCCAGTTGATTCGTGAAAAGCAGTTGAGGGATGAGTCTTTGGCACCACACGTACAAGACATAGCCGAAGATAGGCCAACCGAGTATTGTTTTGGAGAGAATGGGATCCTATGTTTTAAGGATAGGATAGTAGTGCCGGAGGATGCTGAGTTGAGACGTATGATCTTGAGTGATGCTCACAATAGTCCTTTTGCTATGCATCCGGGTAGCACGAAGATGTATCGAGGATTGAAGGAAGAATATTATTGGATTGGCTTGAAAAGGGATGTAGCCGAGTTCGTAAGTAAATGTATGGTTTGTCAGAGAGTTAAGGCTGAGCACCAGTTTCCCTCAGGGTTGTTGCAACCATTGAAAATTCCGGAGTGGAAGTGGGAGCGTATCACTATGGACTTTGTGTCAGGACTTCCGTTGACTCCTTCGAAGAAAAATTCAGTGTGGGTGATTGTAGATAGATTCACCAAGAGTGCTCACTTCATACCGGTTCATACTACGTATACTTTAGACAAGTTGGCTGAATTGTATATTCGTGAGATTGTAAGACTACATGGGGTACCAAAGTCGATTGTGTCGGATAGAGATCCGAGATTCACCTCTAGATTTTGGGAGAGTTTGCATCGAGCTTTGGGCACTTGGTTGAACTTCAGCACTTCATATCATCCGCAGTCGGATGGACAGTCGGAAAGAGTGATTCAGATTTTGGAGGATATGTTAAGGTGTTGTATCATTGACTTCCAGGGGACATGGGAGAAACACCTACCACTAGTGGAGTTTGCGTATAACAACAGCTTTCAGTCGAGTATTGAGATGGCTCCCTATGAGGCCTTGTATGGTAGGAAGTGTAGGACCCCAATTTGTTGGGCCGAGACTGGACAGAAGCTTATACCGATGCCCGAGTTGCTTAAGGGTACCACTGAAAAGGTAAAGTTGATTTGTGATCGCTTGAAAGCGGCTTCAGATCGGCAGAAGTCCTATGCCGATTTGAAGAGGAAAGAGGTAGAGTACTCCGTGGGAGATAAAGTGTTTTTGAAAGTCTCACCTTGGAAGAAAGTGATGAGATTTGGGAGAAAGGGCAAGTTGAGCCCAAGGTACATAGGGCCTTATGAGATAGTTGAGAGAATTGGTTCGGTTGCGTATAGATTGAGACTCCCAGTTGAGCTGGAGAAGATTCATGATGTATTCCATGTGTCGATGCTTAGGAGGTACAGATCGGATTCGTCCCATGTTATGCCAGTGGAAGAAATAGAGTTAAATCCGGACTTGTCTTACAACGAGGAACCAGTTGAGATACTTGCTTCTGATAGCAAGGTATTGCGTGGCAAGACTATTGAGTTAGTCAAAGTCTTATGGAGACATAGAGGTGTGGAAGAAGCCACGTGGGAGAGGAAAGCCGACATGCTTGAGCAGTTTCCGTATTTGTTTCCGCCAGGTAATTTCGAGGACGAAATTCCTTAAGTGGGGGAGAGTTGTAACGCCCGGGTTTAGGGGCTAGGTGAAAATAATATTTTAATATTGTCTCGGGTTTCGACTTTAATATTTTATTTATTAAAATAATGGTTTGGGCCTCGGGTTTTAAGATTTGGACTAATTTTAAATTGAGCCCAAAAGCCATGGATGGCATTATTGTGGTTTCCCTTTTTCTTTAAGGGCATTTTGGTCATTGAGCATTAAATTTTTAAACAATTATAAAATAAGGTTGAGTGATCATCTTCTTCACTTCTCTTCCATTCCATTTCCAACGTCAAAAATCTCTCTCCCTTTAGAGATACTATTTCATTCCATAACTCATCCGTTTTTGAAGATTTTTCAAAGGTAAGGACGTTTTTGACTTGTCCTTGTTATTCTCTACATGTTGATACCAATTGTTTTCATTTTTATACATGTTTTGAGATTTGAGGTTTGGAGGGTTTTGGATCCAAATATGTTATTTTTGATGTCTTTAACCAAGTTTTCTATTTGTTTAAGTTATATGAGTTGTCTACACTCAAAAAGGATCAACAAAAATCGATTTTTACAACGTTTTATGGAATTTTCGGATTTGGGGAAAAATGAGGTTTTTGAGAGGTTTTAAGTTGAGTTTTGGGGATGTTTTAGGTGAAATTTTGATGACTGATGATTAGACTATATGTAAGTGTTGTTTTGGAGGCTTTATGAGTAAATTAAAGTTTGAGATCATTGGTTTGAGGGGTGTTTAGGGGCTACTCGAGATTATGGATTTTGATGTTGTGTGCTTGGTATGTAATTGTGTTGGTTACTTTGGAATATGGACTGAATTGGGATTATTTAAATTGTGTTGAAATGTGTAGAAATGAGAAAGTTGGTTGGTGAAGCTTCGGGGACAGATTGAGGATTTCGGAATTTGTGAGCTTGGTCTTCGATCTTCTTTTGGGTAGCAACGGTGAGTAGAATTGTTGAATTATGCATTGTGCTCGATATGGATCTTCTTGGGGTTGGGTGGAACCTTAAAGGGTCACCTAAACCCTTGTGTAAGCCTCTCTAATCTCATGTTGTTGTGGTTTGATGAATGTTTATAATTCATGAGCTTTAAGTGCATTTGAGTGGTAAATTGTGTAGTTGAGTTTAGTTCGTGCCTCACGTGATGGTTGTCGTTGCTCCGGTGATGTGTAGTCCCGCCGGTAGCAAAAGTATAAGACTCTGGTGATGTGTAGTCCCACCGGTAGTCACTGGTTGGGTATTCCTTTGATGTGTAGTCCCATTGGAAACTCACTAGTTGAAACGGTGATGTGTAGTCCCACCGTACTTGTAGGTTGGTTGTGCTTGTGCAAACCATGTGTGTTGTTGTTAATGAGATTGGTTCTTGTGCATTCATTGTCTTCTTATATATAAACGTGTTTTGGAAAAACTGTACGTTGTGAATTGTAGAGTCTCTCTCACTAAGCTATTTGGCTTATGCTCTCTTTGTTTCCAACGTGCAGATCGTTAGAGTTTGGAAGGCAAGCGGGTGAGGAAAGAGCTTTTGGAGTTCTCAAGCTAGTTACAAGTATGGTTTGTGTTTTGATAAATTGCCTAGACAATGGGGTATAGAGTTTAGAAAGTTGTAATTAAGCTTGAGATGTTGCTTGTGTAAATATGTCTTAATATGTATGTCTTTTAAATGATTAAGGTTGTTTTGATGGCATGTTCTTTATGATATGTTGTTAATGCCTTATGTTGATGGATTTGTAAACCACGTTATGTTGATGCCTAAGTGTTTGTTGGGAGGCTTATAACCATGTCTTTCGAATGATGTTCGTCCATGTAGGGTGCCTTGTTTAGTGCTCTTTGGTCCTTGTGGAAGCATGCTTTTATGTTTGATTTGTTTTAGAATTGATGTTAGTGTGCTGATTGGGGTTTTCGAGGGATTTAGAGGCCTCCTTATGCCTTAAATCAGCTCAAATCTGCAAGTTCGTAGCAGGGGGTATCGATACCCTTGGTACGGTATCGATACCACCTTCTTGATTTAAGCCTAGGGTATCGATACACTTGGGGAGGGTATCGATACCATTTTGATCACTAAAGCTACTGACCTTTTCGGTATCGATACACCCCTTAAGGGTATCGATACCGTTGGGGGATGGTATCGATACACCCCTTAAGGGTATCGATACCGCCTTCAGTTAAAGCTTAAAATTTGAGGTTTGCAAGCTTTACGTTTTAGTCCTGATTTTCGTATGTGCAATTGCTTGAGTTTGAGATGTTCGTTTGAGTTGAAATTTGGCAGGAAGGCATGAAACATGACTAATTTCATAATGGTAACTTAAAATTTGGTAAAGTCCTCTAAATTTCCAGAATTTACAAATTGGTCCCTAAATTCGTATTTTGTTCAATTGAGTCCCTTATTGTTTCCCGATTGCTGTAATTTTTGAGTATGCTTATCTCAAGAGTATGCCTAGGTTTAAGGTGCATCTAGACAAGTTAAATATATAAAAAAATAGGGTTGCTAACCGAGGGGGAACCTTAAATTGGTTTTCGCTCGGTTTTCCCCGTGTAGCCCACTTGGACCGGTCATCCGGCCAGACCGGGACGAGGGGGTTACACAATGGACCCGTTGGAAATTTAACTGAGTTAAAAGTATAGAAATTGAGGTTTTGCAATATAATTGTGTTGAAAAGCTCCTAATCAATTACATGAACTCATAAAATTTGATTAAAACTTGTTTTCCAGTCCTTTTTGTAGAGATTTCGGACGTGCGGGTCGAAATGGGCCTTTTAATGGAGCCGTTAGAATTTTAACTGAGTAAAAAGTACAGAAATTGAGGTTTTGCAATATAATTATGTTGAAAAGCTCCTAATCAATTATTTGAACTCCTAATATTTGAATAAAACATTTTTGTGGTCCTTTTTTTAGAGGTTTCGGACGAGCAAGTCTAAATGGGCCTTTCAATGGGCCCGTTGGAATTTTAACTGAGTAAAAAGTATAAAATTGAGTTTTTTCAATATAATTGTGTTGAAAAGCTCCTAATCAATTATTTGAACTCCTAAAATTTGATTAAAACTTGTTTTACGGTCCTTTTTGTCGAGGTTTTGGACGAGTAGGTCTAAATGGGCCTTTCAATGGACCCGTTGGAATTTTAACAGAGTAAAAAGTACAGAAATTGAGGTTTTGCAATATAATTGTGTGGAAAAGCCCCTAATCAATTACATGAACTCCTAAAATTTGATTAAAACTTGTTTTGCAGTCCTTTTTGTTGAGGTCTCGGAAGAGCGGGTCGAAGTGGGCCTTTCAATAGACCCGTTGGAATTTTAACTGAGTAAAAAGTACATAAATTGAAGTTTTGCAATATAATTGTGCTGAAAAGCTCCTAATCAATTACATGAACTCCTAAAATTTGATGAAAACTTTTTTTTGCAGTCCTTTTTGTAGAGGTTTCGGATGAGCGGGTCAAAATGGGCCTTTCTATGGACCCATTGAAATTTTAACTGAGTAAAAAGTAAAAAAATTGAGGTTTTTGAATATAATTGTGTTGAAAATCTCCTAATCAGTTACATGATCTCCTAAAATTTGGTTAAAACATGTTTTGCGGTCTTTTTTGTAGAGGTTTCGGACGAGCAGGTCTAAATGGGCCTTACAATGGACCCGTTGGAATTTTAACTGAGTAAAAAGTACATAAATTGAGGTTTTGCAATATAATTGTGATGAAAAGCTCCTAATCAATTATTTGAACTCCTAAATTTTGATTAAAACATGTTTTGCGGTCCTTTTTGTCGAGGTTTCGGACGAGCAGGTCTAAATGGGCCTTTCAATGGACCCGTTGGAATTTAATTAAGTAAAAATTACAGAAATTGAGGCTTTGCAATATAATTGTGTTGAAAACCTCCTAATCAAATTTTTGAACTCCTAAAATTTGATTAAAACTTGTTTTGCGGTCCTTCTTGTCGAAGTTTCGGACGAGGAGGTCTAAATGGGCCTTTCAATGGACCAGTTGGAATTTTAACTGAGTAAAAAGTACAGAAATTGAGGTTTTGCAATATAATTGTGTTGAAAAGCTCCTAATCAATTACATGAACTCCTAAAATTTGATTAAAACTTGTTTTGAAGTCCTTTTTGTGGAGGTTTCGGACGAGCGGGTCGAAATAGGCCTTTTAATGGACCCGTTGGAATTTTAACTGAGTAAAAAGTACAGAAATTGAGGTTTTGCAATATAATTATGTTGAAAAGCTCCTAATAAATTATTTGAACTCCTATTATTTGAATAAAACATTTTTGCGGACCTTTTTAGAGGTTTCTTGCGAGAAGGTCTAAATGGGCCTTTCAATGGGCCCGTTGGAATTTTAACTGAGTAAAAAGTATAAAATTGAGTTTTTTCAATATAATTGTGTTGAAAAGCTCCTAATCAATTATTTGAACTCCTAAAATTTGATTAAAACTTGTTTTGCGGTCCTTTTTGTCGAGGTTTTGGACGAGTAGGTCTAAATGGGCCTTTCAATGGACCCGTTGGAATTTTAATTGAGTAAAAAGTACAGATATTGAGGTTTTGCAATATAATTGTGTTGAAAAGCTCCTAATCAATTACATGAACTCCTAAAATTTGATTAAAACTTGTTTTGCTGTCCTTTTTGTTGAGGTCTCGGAAGAGCGGGTCGAAATGGGCCTTTCAATGGACCCGTTGGAATTTTAACTGAGTAAAAAGTACGGAAATTGAAGTTTTGCAATATAATTGTGTTGAAAAGCTCCTAATCAATTACATGAACTCCTAAAATTTGATGAAAACTTTTTTTGCAATCCTTTTTGTAGAGGTTTCGGACGAGCGGGTCTAAATGGGCCTTTTAATGGACCCGTTAGAAATTTAACTGAGTAAAAAGTACAGAAATTGAGGTTTTGCAATATAATTGTGTTGAAAAGCTCATAATCAATTACATAAACTCCTAAAATTTGATTAAAACTTTTTTTGCAGTCCTTTTTGTAGAGGTTTCGGACGAGTGGGTCGAAATGGCCTTTGAATGGACCCGGTTTAAATTTCAACTGAGTAAAAAGTACAGAAATTGAGGTTTTTCAATTTAATTGTGTTGAAAAGCTCCTAATAAATTATTTGAACTCCTAAAATTTGATTATAACTTTTTTTGCGGTCCTTTTTGTCGAGGTTTCAGACGAGTAGGTCTAAATGGGCCTTTCAATGGACCCGTTGGAATTTTAACTGAGTAAAAAGTACAGAAATTGAGGTTTTGCAATATAATTATGTTGAAAAGCTCCTAATCAATTTCATGAACTCCTAAAATTTGATAAAAACTTGTTTTGCAGTCCTTTTTGTAGAGGTTTCGGCCGAGCGGGTCGAAATGGGCCTTTCAATGGACCCGTTGGAAATTTAACTGAGTAAAAAGTACAAAAATTGAGGTTTTGCAATATAATTGTGTTGAAAAGCTCCTAATCAATTACATGAACTCCTAAAGTTTGATTAAAACATGTTTTGTAGTCCTTTTTGTAGAGATTTCGGACGTGCGGGTCGAAATGAGCCTTTTAATGGACTCGTTCGAATTTTAACTGAGTAAAAAGTACAGAAATTGAGGTTTTGCAATATAATTGTGTTAAAAAAGCTCCTAATCAATTATTTGAACTCCTAATATTTGAATAAAACATTTTTGCGGTCCTTTTTGTAGAGGTTTCGGACGAGCAGGTCTAAATGGGCCTTTCAATGGGCCCGTTAGAATTTTAACTGTGTAAAAAGTATAAAATTGAGGTTTTTCAATATAATTGTGTTGAAAAGCTTCGAATCAATTATTTGAACTCCTAAAATTTGATTAAAACTATTTTGCGGTCCTTTTTGTCGAGATTTCTGACAAGCAGGTGTAAATGGGCCTTTCAATGGACCCGTTGGAATTTTAACCGAGTAAAAAGTACAGAAATTGAGGTTTTGCAATATAATTGTGTTGAAAAGCTCCTAATCAATTATTTGAACTCCTAAAATTTGATTAAAACTTGTTTTGCAGTCCTTTTTGTTGAGGTTTCGGAAGAGTGGGTCGAAATGGGCCTTTCAATGGACCCGTTGGAAATTTTTTTGAGAAAAAGGCCTCATTAAAAACCCCACTAATCCCAACTGGGCTGGCCCAAAGGGGGTCCTAAAGGGGAAAAAAGTGCCCAAATATATATAAAATCAAGGGGGTTGAAAACCAACCGGTACAATAGAGCGTAAGACATCGGGCAAGCCCGGCCCAAAAAACAAGGAGGACCTAGAGTGCAAGGCCCAATTGGCAATAGTATGAGCTAGAACATTAGCAACACGTGGTACATAAAGAAAATGTAAATCTGGAATAGATAAAAAAAGAGGGCGAGTCGCATGAATATGTGGCCGTAAAGGAGAGGCGTCCGGGCCGAGGCAACGTATTTTGTTGATGACCAAAGCAGCGTCGGACTCGATAATGATGTTGCACCAGCCGACATCCCTACCAAGTGTAGCCCCCGTGACAATGGCGCGAAGCTCCGCAGTGGAGGCGTCTAGGCATCCTGCGCAGTGAACGACACAACCACGGAGAATAGCGCCGCTAGCATCACGAGCCACAACACCAAAACCTGCTTCACCTATAGCGGGGTTGAAAGCACCGTCCACATTGATTTTAACCTTCATTTCCGGTGGCAGCCTCCATGTTGGTTCAGAAAGGGCTGGCTCTGTCCGTAGATGTGTCGAGGCGTGAAGAGAGTTGGCCGAGTCGTAGTCCTGTAGCAGTTCCTTAGAGTTCATAAGAGTAAGCCATGGCGGCTGCAAACGCTTGGAGTGAACCCAGTCGTTCCTCCGGTTCCAAATGTTCCAAAGGATAGTGAGGAACAGACTAAATTCAGAGCGAGAAAGTAACGAGGCCCCTTGTTCCAACCATAAGTGAGTAGGGAAGAGCGTGCTAGTACGTAATGGGAGGGGAAACCCAGCTAGTTGTAGAACCTCAGCTGCTCCAACACAATCTCGGAGAGCATGGAGTGTGGTTTCTACTATAGTCGGACAAAAAGGGCACATGCCAGTGCCTAACCCCACAGTTGCAAGACGGTCTCCTGTGGGTAGAGCATCTCGTCCTGCTCTCCAGCTAAAGGACCGAATCTTCAGAAGGGTGCTCGCTTTGGAGATAACTCGCCAAAGGGGAGAAGGACGACTGATAGGTCTGATTGGACGTCGTAAGAATAGATATCCGGAACGCACCGAATACATCCCCGTGTCATGATATCCCCAAAGTAATGCATCGCGCCGCTCATTGGAGATTGGCACACGCAATATGGCATCAGCATCATCCCAGTCAAAATGCTGGCAGACTTTGGGTTCGTCCCAAGACGCTTGATTGCCGATCATGAAGTCACGACATCGTAAGGGAAGTTCCTCCTCATCTTGATAATTTCCAAAGAAGGATAAACTAGAGGTACCACCCCAAGGGTCACGGTGGATACGGATCTGACTCTGAATTCCGGGTCGCCAAAAGAACCCTGACTGCAATCGTTTCATGGCTTGCCAAAGACCTCGCCATGCGAAGGACGCGCGTCAATCAAGCTTAGCATCCAACAATTTCCCAGAAGGAAAGTAACGTGAGCGTAAGACACGCGCAAGGAGGGATTCAGGAGAATGGATCAGCCTCCACAATTGTTTACCTAAGAGAGCAATGTTAAAATCGTGTAGATTCCTAAAGCCATTCCCCCTGCTGCCTTGGGATCACAAATAGACTCCCAAGGTAGTAGAGGCCAGCCTCGCTTGTTACTGCGGCCAGTCCACCAATAACGACGGATCGAGCTAGTCATATCATCTATGATGTTCTGCGGAAGTAGGTAACAAGACATAACATACTGAGGTATGGCTTGTGCGACCGACTTGATCAGTGTTTTGCGTCCACTAAATGAGAGTAAGTTGGTGTCCCATTTAGTTATTCGAGAACTGACTTTGTCACGGACAAAACCTAAGCATTCCGTTCGGTTCCGCCCTATCATGAGGGGAACTCCGAGATAGATACTCGGGTCCTCGACAATGCGTACTCCGAGAGTTAATCAAACTGCCTGAACGAAGATCTCAGAACAGCGTGAACTGCAGTAAGCTGTGGACTTATCGAAATTAATAGTTTGTCCTGAGGAGGATTCATATAGGCGTAGAATCTCTTTCAACCTATCAACCTCATCTGGGCAATTACGAAGGAAAACAATGCTATCATCGGCAAATAGCAGATGTGTAATCCTAGGTCCATGTCGATTGGCCTGTAGGCCGAGAAGGCGCCCTTCCCGTTGCTCGGATTCAAGGGCCGCTGATAACCCTTTGGAACAAATCAGAAAGAGGAAAGGGGAGAGGGGGTCGCCCTGTCGGATGCCTTGAGCAGGCACAAACTCATCAGATAGGGTCCCGTTAAGTCTAACAGAAAAAGAGACCGAGGAGACACAACGAAGTATGAGGTGCACCCATGTAGGTGCAAAGCCCATATGTTACATCACATCTCAAAGGAATGACCATTCGACTTTGTCGAACGCCTTCTCCATATCTAGTTTCAACGCCGCCCCTTGGTAAATGGCAGCGCTATTCGAGTGGAGGGCATGCACAAGCTCATGGGCGATTAAAATGTTGTCGGTTATGTTCCTTCCACGAACAAAGGCAGCCCGTGCATCGCTGATACAATCAGGTAGAATAGGCTTAAGACGATTAACAAGAACCTTAGCAACTGTTTTGTATATGACCGTGCATAAGCTAATTGGTCGAAACTGGCGCATATTGGTGGGGTCCGCAACCTTCGGGATAAGCACGATGACCGTTTTATTAACAGTCGACATGTCGGCTTCCCTATGCAATAGACGAAGACAGAGCTGGATAAATTCAGGCCCAATGATGTTTCAGTGTTGCCGGAAAAAACCACTAGGAAAACCATCGATGCCCGAAGCTTTCTTAGGACTAATATCCTGAAAGGCGGCAAGCACTTCACCCTCTGTGAATGGTCTCAATAGAGAGGCATTCATTGATGGAGAGACGACCAGAGAAATTTGCTCCAACAGACGTGGCGAAGAACTAGGGTTGGACGATGTAAACAGCGTCCGAAAATAATATGAGGCTATTTGAAGGAGCCTTGGCGTAGCTGTATGCCATACATGGTTACCATCATGAAGGCCACGAATAGTATTCTTTTTCCTGCGCTTAGAGGCTCTAGCATGGAAAAAAGACGTGTTTTTGTCCCTTTGGGACAACCATGTGACCCGCGATCGTTGTGCCCAGTAGGCTTCACGGACGTCTAGAAGACGTCGAAGCTCTAGTTTTGCGTCGCGCAGGTCATTTAGCATCACAGGCGGTAGATGACGACGTCACATATATGAATTGATTTTGCGTTGTAATTCTGCAATACGGTTGTTGGACTAGTATCGGCGATGCGATTGCCAATCGCGCAGCTGGTTACCGACCGTACGTAATTTTTCAGGTAAGTTACCCGATGCATTCGCCCATGCCTGTTGGACGGTCGTGATGCATGACGGATCATTTGCCCAACAAGATTCAAAACGGAAATGGTCAAAGGTCTCACGAGGAGTAGTGTTGCGCTGGGGAACATATTTGGTATCCATGACTATGACATAATGGTCAGAATCCGGGGAAAAAATATTACGGCATTCGAATGTGGAATGTTCACTAAGCCATGCATTGCATGCTACAAAACGGTCAAGTCGTTCACAAACAGTTGAGACATTAGGCCCGGTGCGGGACCAAGTGAACCAACCCGATGCTGGCTTGCAATCAAAAAGACTATTGCGAGATAAACATTCACAAAAGCTAGTGATTTGTGATTGCGGTCGGTGACAGCCTCCCTGTTTTTCTGAATCTGATAAAATATCATTAAGGTCACCGCCAATTAACCAAGGCATTGGTGAAGCGTGACGCAAAGAATCAATCAAATCCCATGTTTTAGACTTCATATTTGTGTCAGTGTAACCATAAATGCCCGTAAAACGAAAACATTCAACATTCAAATTTAAAATAACATCAATGGATCGATCATAATACGAAAGCAAATCAAGTTGAATTTTATTATTCCAAAATATGATGAGTCTGGAACATGTGGGGCTGCTATCAACATGGATGCAGCCATGCATATCTAATAAAATTCTTAAACGATCATAATAGTAACGACATAAGCGAGTTTCAGACAAAAAGATAACATCCGGTTGCAACCTGCGAGCAATGGTGCTCAACCCTTCAACTGCCGTCGGGGAACCAAGACCGCGGCAGTTCCAACAAAAGATCCTCATTTCTCTCGGCGGGGTTGAACGTCAACCGCCGCCGAAGAGATTTTGCTGCTCATCCCAGCTTTAGATAGTTTGGAAGGTTTGTCAGAGGGCATTTCGGGTTTCACCGGCTTAGCTTGAGTGGAGGGGGAAGTTCTCGGCCTCTTGGTAACACCAGCAGCAACCATCAGAGGGCTACGTTTGGTTTTGCGCGAGCCATTAGCTCATTTGGTAGTTCCTGACGTTGCAGCCAACCAATCCTCAAAATTCAATTTTAACTTAGATAATTTAAGTTTGAAATAGAATTTGAAAATGTATGGTATTTTTAGATCAGTAGAGATATTGATAGATTCCCTACCAACTTCAAAAAATATTCTAAATTTAGATAATTTGGAGAAAATTCGAATTGCAGAGGATAGAATAACGTTTAAATGTAATTTTATCTGCAATTTGATCAAATCTCTCTCAACAAATTCAAAATTCAATTTCAACTTAGATAATTTAAGTTTAAAATAGAATTTGAAAATGTATGGTATTTTTAGATTAGTAGAGATAGTGATAGATTCCCCACCAGCTTCAAAAAATATTCTAAATTTAGATAATTTGAAGAAAATTCAAATTGCAGAGGATAAAATAACATTTAAATGTAATTTTATCTGCAATTTGAAATGCATGGAAATCCTATAGAGCCTTAGGTTCACCGAAAAAGGAGATATCAAATCTCTTCCAACAAATTTAAAATTCAATTTTAACTTAGATAATTTAAGTTTGAAATAGAATTTGAAAATGTATGGTATTTTTAGATCAGTAGAGATAGTGATAGATTCCCTACCAACTTCAAAAAATATTCTAAATTTAGATAATTTGGAGAAAATTTGAATTGCAGAGGATAAAATAACTTTTAAGTGTAATCTTATCTGCAATTTGATTAAATCTCTCTCAACAAATTCAAAATTCAATTTTAACTTAGATAATTTAAGTTTGAAATAGAATTTGAAAATGTATGGTATTTTTAGATTAGTAGAGATAGTGATAGATTCCCCACCAACTTCAAAAAATATTCTAAATTTAGATAATTTGGAGAAAATTCGAATTGCAGAGGATAAAATAACATTTAAATGTAATTTTATCTGTAATTTGAAATGCATGGGAATCCTAAAGATCCTTAGATTCACCGAAAAAGGAGATATCAAATCTCTTCCAACAAATTCAAAATTCCATTTTAACTTAGATAATTTAAGTTTGAAATAGAATTTGAAAATGTATGGCATTTTTAGATCAGTAGAGATAGAGATAGATTCCCTACCAACTTCAAAAAATATTCTAAATTTAGATAATTTGGAGAAAATTCGAATTGCAGAGGATAAAATAACGTTTAAATGTAATTTTATCTGCAATTTGATCAAATCTCTCTCAACAAATTCAAAATTCAATTTTAACTTAGATAATTTAAGTTTGAAATAGAATTTGAAAATGTATGGTATTTTTAGATTAGTAGAGATGGTGATAGATTCCCCACCAACTTCAAAAAATATTCTAAATTTAGATAATTTAGAGAAAATTCGAATTGCAGAGGATAAAATAACATTTAAATGTAATTTTACCTGGAATTTGAAATGCATGGGAATCCTAAAGAGCTTTAGGTTCACCGTAAAAAGAGATATCAAATCTCTCTCAACAAATTCAAAATTCAATTTTAACTTAGATAATTTAAGTTTGAAACAGAATTTGAAAATGCATGGTATTTTTAGATTTGGAGAGATAGTGATAGCTGTCCCAACAATTTCAAACAATATTTTAGATTTAGATAATGTGAAATTGAAGGTGAAATCAAAAGGAAATGGATTCCTGATATATCGAAACTTATCCGTTAAGAAAATTCGAATTATCCCGCATTGTTGGAACCAAAAAAATCTCACAAAGAACGGGGTAATGGATTCTCAAAGCGTTGCCTCTCCTCCAATGAGAGTGAACAACACCGTAACCCTGCATGGAGATCGTGGTAGCAACGTACCTGGCCCAGAATACCATCGCTACACAAATTGCCATTACCGTCTGCATGGAGGGGAATGGAGAAACCTTAGCTGCAGTGAACGATGGTCTCAGAATGTATCCTGGCAGATTGCCAGCAACCAGCAATCCACACGTGAGGAGTATCACTAATAAACATAAGAGAATAAAATTCCACGAATATAATAATATAGATGCTGCATGGTGTAACTGGTTGCATCTATGCATCCGTTTGCATGCAAGCCCTCGCCATGCAGTAGGTTGGCCAAATACGATAATAATAGACTTGCAATTCTCGTACCATTGTCCAAGAGAAGCAAGAGTACAAGGCCGTGACGGCCAGGATAACCCCTGTGCCCTGTTTATGAGGGCTGGGGTGACGAAGGGCACCCATAAGTGTGACCCAGCAGAATCAAAACAATCCGAAAGATTATTAAGATTACGAAAAATTATTATGATGAAATTAACTTGGAAAACTATGGATGATGGCAGAAAGTAAGATTTCCATGACAATAATAAAATGGATAAACAAACCTGTACGTGCCAATGAGGGGTAGCCATGGAGAACTCCGGTGGTATCCCTTTGGCCAGAGGGTGGTGTGACACCAACCAGCCTGGAAAGATCGGTAGAAGGTTAGAGGAGAGCCATGGCAAAGCCAACAGGAAAGTAAAATTATGCAGGGTGAGGGATCGGATTACCACAGTCACCGTTTGGGTGCTAAGCAAGCACCACGGCGGTAGAGGTGAAGGGGAGAGGTGGTAGAAGTGGTGGTGGAAGGGTGGAAAGTGGTGGTGGTGGTGGTGGTGGCCGGAGTGGAAGGGGAAAAGGAGAGGGAGAGTTAGAAAGAAAAAAGTTGAGAGAGTTTTCATCCCCACCCGTTGTACGTACCCGTTGGAATTTTACCCGTTGGAATTTTAACTGAGTAAAAAGTACAGAAATTGAGGTTTTGCAATATAATTGTGTTGAAAAGCTGCTAATTAATTACATGAACTCCTAAAATTTGATTAAAACTTTTTTGCAGTCCTTTTTGTTGAGGTTTCGGACGAGCGGGTCTAAATGGGCCTTTTAAGGGACCCGTTAGAATTTTAACTGAGTAAAAAGTACAGAAATTGAGGTTTTGTAATATAATTGTGTTGGAAAGCTCCTAATCAATTACATGAACTCCTAAAATTTGATTAAAACTTGTTTTGCAGTCCTTTTTGTTGAGGTTTCGGACGAGCGGGTCGAAATGGGCCTTTTAATGGACCCGTTGGAATTTTAACTGAGTAAAAAGTACAGAAATTGAGGTTTTGCAATATAATTGTGTTGAAAAGCTCCTAATCAATTATTTGAACTCCTAATATTTGAATAAAACATTTTTGCGGTCCTTTTTGTAGAGGTTTCGGACGAGAAGGTCTAAATGGGCCTTTCAATGGGCCCGTTGGAATTTTAACTGAGTAAAAAGTATAAAATTGAGTTTTTTTCAATATAATTGTGTGGAAAAGCTCCTAATAAATTATTTGAACTTCTAAAATTTGATTAAAACTTGTTTTGTGGTCCTTTTTGTCGAGGTTTTGAACGAGTAGGTCTAAATGGGCCTTTCAATGGACCCGTTGGAATTTTAACTGAGTAAAAAGTACAGAAATTGAGGTTTTGCAATATAATTGTGTTGAAAAGCTCCTAATCAATTACATGAACTCCTAAAATTTGATTAAAACTTGTTTTGCAGTCCTTTTGTTGAGGTTTCGGACGAGCGGGTTGAAATGGGCCTTTCAATGGACCCGTTGGAATTTTAACTGAGTAAAAAGTATAGAAATTGAGGTTTTTAAATATAATTGTGTTGAAAAGCTCCTAATAAATTACATGAACTCCTAAAATTTGATTAAAACTTTTTTTGCAGTCCTTTTTGTAGAGGTTTCGGACGAGCTGGTCTAAATGGGCCTTTCAATAGTCCCGTTGAAATTTTAACTGAGTAAAAAGTACAGAAATTGAGGTTTTGCAATATAATTGTGTTGAAAAGCTCCTAATCAATTACATGAACTCCTAAGTTTTGATTAAAACTTGTTTTGCAGTCCTTTTTGTTGAGGTTTCGGAAGAGCGGGTCGAAATGGGCCTTTCAATGGACCCGTTGGAATTTTAACTGAGTAAAAAGTACAGAAATTGAGGTTTTGCAATATAATTGTGTTGAAAAGCTCCTAATCAATTACATGAAGTCCTAAAATTTGATTAAAACTTGTTTTGCAGTCCTTTTTGTAGAGGTTTCGGACGAGCGGGTCGAAATGGGCCTTTTAATGGACCCGTTGGAATTTTAACTGGGTAAAAAGTACAGAAATTGAGGTTTTGCAATATAATTTTGTTGAAAAGCTCCTAATCAATTATTTGAACTCCTAATATTTGAATAAAACATTTTTGCGGTCCTTTTTGTAGAGGTTTCTGACGAGCAGGTCTAAATGGGCCTTTCAATGGGCCCGTTGGAATTTTAACTGAGTAAAAATTATAAAATTGAGGTTTTTTCAATATAATTGTGTTGAAAAGTTCCTAATCAATTATTTGAACTCCTAAAATTTGATTAAAACTATTTTGCGGTCCTTTTTGTCGAGGTTCCGGACGAGCAGGTCTAAATGGGCCTTTTAATGGACTCGTTAAATTTTAACTGAGTAAAAAGTACAGAAATTGAGGTTTTGCAATATAATTGTGTTGAAAAGCTCCTAATCAATTACATAAACTCCTAAAATTTGAATAAAACTTTTTTTGCAGTCCTTTTTGTAGAGGTTTCGGACAAGCGGGTCGAAATGGGCTTTTCAATGGACCCGTTGAAATTTTAACTGAGTAAAAAGTACAGAAATTGAGGTTTTGCAATATAATTGTGTTGAAAAGCTCCTAATCAATTATTTGAACTCCTAATATTTGAATAAAACATTTTTGCGGTCCTTTTTGTAGAGGTTTCGGACGAGCAGGTCTAAATGGGCCTTTCAATGGGCCCGTTGGAATTTTAACTGAGTAAAAAGTATAAATTTGAGGTTTTTCAGTATACTTGTGTTGAAAAGCTCCTAATAAATTATTTGAACTCCTAAAATTTGATTAAAATTATTTTTGCGGTCCTTTTTGTCGAGGTTTCTGACGAGCAGGTCTAAATGGGCCTATCAATGGACCCGTTGGAGTTTTAACTGAGTAAAAAGTACAGAAATTGAGGTTTTGCAATATAATTGTGTTGAAAAGCTCCTAATCAATTACATGAACTCCTAAAATTTGATTAAAACTTGTTTTGCAGTCCTTTTTGTAGAGGTTTCGGACGAGCGGGTCGAAATGAGCCTTTTAATGGACCCGTTGGAATTTTAACTGAGTAAAAAGTACAGAAATTGAGATTTTCCAATATAATTGTGTTGAAAAGCTCCTAATCAATTATTTGAACTCCTAATATTTGAATAAAACAATTTTGCGGTCCTTTTTGTAGAGGTTTCGGACGAGCAGGTCTAAATGGGCCTTTCAATGGGCCCGTTGAAATTTAACTGAGTAAAAAGTATAAAATTGAGGTTTTGCAATATAATTGTGTTGAAAAGCTGCTAATTAATTACATGAACTCCTAAAATTTGATTAAAACTTTTTTGCAGTCCTTTTTGTTGAGGTTTCGGACGAGCGGGTCTAAATGGGCCTTTTAAGGGACCCGTTAGAATTTTAACTGAGTAAAAAGTACAGAAATTGAGGTTTTGTAATATAATTGTGTTGGAAAGCTCCTAATCAATTACATGAACTCCTAAAATTTGATTAAAACTTGTTTTGCAGTCCTTTTTGTTGAGGTTTCGGACGAGCGGGTCGAAATGGGCCTTTTAATGGACCCGTTGGAATTTTAACTGAGTAAAAAGTACAGAAATTGAGGTTTTGCAATATAATTGTGTTGAAAAGCTCCTAATCAATTATTTGAACTCCTAATATTTGAATAAAACATTTTTGCGGTCCTTTTTGTAGAGGTTTCGGACGAGAAGGTCTAAATGGGCCTTTCAATGGGCCCGTTGGAATTTTAACTGAGTAAAAAGTATAAAATTGAGTTTTTTTCAATATAATTGTGTGGAAAAGCTCCTAATAAATTATTTGAACTTCTAAAATTTGATTAAAACTTGTTTTGTGGTCCTTTTTGTCGAGGTTTTGAACGAGTAGGTCTAAATGGGCCTTTCAATGGACCCGTTGGAATTTTAACTGAGTAAAAAGTACAGAAATTGAGGTTTTGCAATATAATTGTGTTGAAAAGCTCCTAATCAATTACATGAACTCCTAAAATTTGATTAAAACTTGTTTTGCAGTCCTTTTGTTGAGGTTTCGGACGAGCGGGTTGAAATGGGCCTTTCAATGGACCCGTTGGAATTTTAACTGAGTAAAAAGTATAGAAATTGAGGTTTTTAAATATAATTGTGTTGAAAAGCTCCTAATAAATTACATGAACTCCTAAAATTTGATTAAAACTTTTTTTGCAGTCCTTTTTGTAGAGGTTTCGGACGAGCTGGTCTAAATGGGCCTTTCAATAGTCCCGTTGAAATTTTAACTGAGTAAAAAGTACAGAAATTGAGGTTTTGCAATATAATTGTGTTGAAAAGCTCCTAATCAATTACATGAACTCCTAAGTTTTGATTAAAACTTGTTTTGCAGTCCTTTTTGTTGAGGTTTCGGAAGAGCGGGTCGAAATGGGCCTTTCAATGGACCCGTTGGAATTTTAACTGAGTAAAAAGTACAGAAATTGAGGTTTTGCAATATAATTGTGTTGAAAAGCTCCTAATCAATTACATGAAGTCCTAAAATTTGATTAAAACTTGTTTTGCAGTCCTTTTTGTAGAGGTTTCGGACGAGCGGGTCGAAATGGGCCTTTTAATGGACCCGTTGGAATTTTAACTGGGTAAAAAGTACAGAAATTGAGGTTTTGCAATATAATTTTGTTGAAAAGCTCCTAATCAATTATTTGAACTCCTAATATTTGAATAAAACATTTTTGCGGTCCTTTTTGTAGAGGTTTCTGACGAGCAGGTCTAAATGGGCCTTTCAATGGGCCCGTTGGAATTTTAACTGAGTAAAAATTATAAAATTGAGGTTTTTTCAATATAATTGTGTTGAAAAGTTCCTAATCAATTATTTGAACTCCTAAAATTTGATTAAAACTATTTTGCGGTCCTTTTTGTCGAGGTTCCGGACGAGCAGGTCTAAATGGGCCTTTTAATGGACTCGTTAAATTTTAACTGAGTAAAAAGTACAGAAATTGAGGTTTTGCAATATAATTGTGTTGAAAAGCTCCTAATCAATTACATAAACTCCTAAAATTTGAATAAAACTTTTTTTGCAGTCCTTTTTGTAGAGGTTTCGGACAAGCGGGTCGAAATGGGCTTTTCAATGGACCCGTTGAAATTTTAACTGAGTAAAAAGTACAGAAATTGAGGTTTTGCAATATAATTGTGTTGAAAAGCTCCTAATCAATTATTTGAACTCCTAATATTTGAATAAAACATTTTTGCGGTCCTTTTTGTAGAGGTTTCGGACGAGCAGGTCTAAATGGGCCTTTCAATGGGCCCGTTGGAATTTTAACTGAGTAAAAAGTATAAATTTGAGGTTTTTCAGTATACTTGTGTTGAAAAGCTCCTAATAAATTATTTGAACTCCTAAAATTTGATTAAAATTATTTTTGCGGTCCTTTTTGTCGAGGTTTCTGACGAGCAGGTCTAAATGGGCCTATCAATGGACCCGTTGGAGTTTTAACTGAGTAAAAAGTACAGAAATTGAGGTTTTGCAATATAATTGTGTTGAAAAGCTCCTAATCAATTACATGAACTCCTAAAATTTGATTAAAACTTGTTTTGCAGTCCTTTTTGTAGAGGTTTCGGACGAGCGGGTCGAAATGAGCCTTTTAATGGACCCGTTGGAATTTTAACTGAGTAAAAAGTACAGAAATTGAGATTTTCCAATATAATTGTGTTGAAAAGCTCCTAATCAATTATTTGAACTCCTAATATTTGAATAAAACAATTTTGCGGTCCTTTTTGTAGAGGTTTCGGACGAGCAGGTCTAAATGGGCCTTTCAATGGGCCCGTTGAAATTTAACTGAGTAAAAAGTATAAAATTGAGGTTTTGCAATATAATTGTGTTGAAAAGCTGCTAATTAATTACATGAACTCCTAAAATTTGATTAAAACTTTTTTGCAGTCCTTTTTGTTGAGGTTTCGGACGAGCGGGTCTAAATGGGCCTTTTAAGGGACCCGTTAGAATTTTAACTGAGTAAAAAGTACAGAAATTGAGGTTTTGCAATATAATTGTGTTGAAAAGCTCCTAATCAATTACATGAACTCCTAATATTTGAATAAAACATTTTTGCGGTCTTTTTTTTCGAGGTTTCGGACGAGCAGGTCTAAATGGGCCTTTCAATGGGCCCGTTGGAATTTTAACTGAGTAAAAAGTATAAAATTGAGTTTTTTCAATATAATTGTGTTGAAAAGTTCCTAATCAATTATTTGAACTCCTAAAATTTGATTAAAACTTGTTTTGCAGTCCTCTTTGTCGAGGTTTTGGACGAGTAGGTCTAAATGGGCCTTTCAATGGACCCGTTGGAATTTTAACTGAGTAAAAAGTACAGAAATTGAGGTTTTGCAATATAATTGTGTTGAAAAGCTCCTAATCAATTACATGAACTCCTAAAATTTGATTAAAACTTTTTTTGCAGTCCTTTTTGTAGAGGTTTCGGTCGAGCGGGTCGAAATGGGCCTTTCAATGGACCCGTTAGAAATTTAACTGAGTTAAAAGTACAGAAATTGAGGTTATGCAATATAATTGTTTTGAAAAGCTCTTAATCAATTACATAAACTCCTAAAATTTGATTAAAACTTTTTTTGCATTTCTTTTTGTAGAGGTTTCGGACGAGCGGGTCGAAATGGGCCTTTCAATGGACCCGTTGAAATTTTAACAGAGTAAAAAGTACAGAAATTGAGGTTTTGCTATATAATTGTGTTGAAAAGCTCCTAATAAATTACATGAACTCCTAAAATTTGATTAAAACTTGTTTTGCGGTCCTTTTTGTCGAGGTTTCGGACGAGTAGGTCTAAATGGGCCTTTCAATAGTCCCGTTGAAATTTTAACTGAGTAAAAAGTACAGAAATTGAGGTTTTGCAATATAATTGTGTTGAAAAGCTCCTAATCAATTACATGAACTCCTAAGTTTTGATTAAAACTTGTTTTGCAGTCCTTTTTGTTGAGGTTTCGGAAGAGCGGGTCGAAATGGGCCTTTCAATGGACCCGTTGGAATTTTAACTGAGTAAAAAGTACAGAAATTGAGGTTTTGCAATATAATTGTGTTGAAAAGCTCCTAATCAATTACATGAAGTCCTAAAATTTGATTAAAACTTGTTTTGCAGTCCTTTTTGTAGAGGTTTCGGACGAGCGGGTCGAAATGGGACTTTTAATGGACCCGTTGGAATTTTAACTGGGTAAAAAGTACAGAAATTGAGGTTTTGCAATATAATTTTGTTGAAAAGCTCCTAATCAATTATTTGAACTCCTAATATTTGAATAAAACATTTTTGCGGTCCTTTTTGTAAAGGTTTCTGACGAGCAGGTCTAAATGGGCCTTTCAATGGGCCCGTTGGAATTTTAACTGAGTAAAAATTATAAAATTGAGGTTTTTTCAATATAATTGTGTTGAAAAGTTCCTAATCAATTATTTGAACTCCTAAAATTTGATTAAAACTATTTTGCGGTCCTTTTTGTCGAGGTTCCGGACGAGCAGGTCTAAATGGGCCTTTTAATGGACTCGTTAAATTTTAACTGAGTAAAAAGTACAGAAATTGAGGTTTTGCAATATAATTGTGTTGAAAAGCTCCTAATCAATTACATAAACTCCTAAAATTTGAATAAAACTTTTTTTGCATTCCTTTTTGTAGAGGTTTCGGACAAGCGGGTCGAAATGGGCTTTTCAATGGACCCGATGAAATTTTAACTGAGTAAAAAGTACAGAAATTGAGGTTTTGCAATATAATTGTGTTGAAAAGCTCCTAATCAATTATTTGAACTCCTAATATTTGAATAAAACATTTTTGCGGTCCTTTTTGTAGAGGTTTCGGACGAGCAGGTCTAAATGGGCCTTTCAATGGGCCCGTTGGAATTTTAACTGAGTAAAAAGTATAAATTTGAGGTTTTTCAGTATACTTGTGTTGAAAAGCTCCTAATAAATTATTTGAACTCCTAAAATTTGATTAAAATTATTTTTGCGGTCCTTTTTGTCGAGGTTTCTGACGAGCAGGTCTAAATGGGCCTATCAATGGACCCGTTGGAGTTTTAACTGAGTAAAAAGTACAGAAATTGAGGTTTTGCAATATAATTGTGTTGAAAAGCTCCTAATCAATTACATGAACTCCTAAAATTTGATTAAAACTTGTTTTGCAGTCCTTTTTGTAGAGGTTTCGGACGAGCGGGTCGAAATGAGCCTTTTAATGGACCCGTTGGAATTTTAACTGAGTAAAAAGTACAGAAATTGAGATTTTCCAATATAATTGTGTTGAAAAGCTCCTAATCAATTATTTGAACTCCTAATATTTGAATAAAACAATTTTGCGGTCCTTTTTGTAGAGGTTTCGGACGAGCAGGTCTAAATGGGCCTTTCAATGGGCCCGTTGAAATTTAACTGAGTAAAAAGTATAAAATTGAGGTTTTGCAATATAATTGTGTTGAAAAGCTGCTAATTAATTACATGAACTCCTAAAATTTGATTAAAACTTTTTTGCAGTCCTTTTTGTTGAGGTTTCGGACGA